>CM028132.1:1333105000-1335605000 GCA_016271365.2 Neoceratodus forsteri | reverse complement strand
TGGGGGTAGGCCCATTGATGGTTAGGTGGATTGGAATTTGGCTTTCAGGTCGCACTCAGCGGGTAGTGGTCGGAGGGGAGGCCTTGTCTCCTAGGGAGGTCATAAGTGGGGTCCCACAGGGATCAGTCCTTGGACCACTCCTGTTTAACGCCTACTCCTCCGATATCATTGAAGGTATTGGGAGTGAAATGAGTCTCTTTGAGGATGACTCTAAGCTGGGGCAGGGGTGGAGGGGGAGGAGGGGAGATTGGCCCTGCAAGAGGACCTGGAGACTCTTGATAGGTGGTCCTGCACCTGGAAATTGAAATTTAACTCCTCCAAGTGCAAGGTGCTACACCTAGGGCAGGAAAACCCTAACTACGTGTACACCCTGGGGGGGATGAGTTGCAGGCCACGGCAGGGGAAAGAGACCTAGGAGTCTTGGTGGATGTTAACATGAATGATTCAGAGCAGTGCAGGAGGGCTGCGGTCAGGGCAAATTAGATGCTGCGATGCATCACTAGGGGGATTACCTCAAGGAACAGGGAGGTGATTTTGCCATTGTACAACAGCCTGGTTAGACCACATCTTGAGTACTGTGTGCAGTTCTGGAGGCCGCACCTAAGGAGTGACATCCAACTCCTGGAGAGGTTCAGAGGAGAGCAACCAGAATGATCCGGGGCCTGGGGGATATGACATATGAGGAACGACTAGGGGAGCTCAACCTGTTCTTGCTGGAGGAGAGGAGGGACTGGGGGGACATAATTGAGGTCTTCAAGTACCTCAGGGGAGTAAATAAGGAAATCCAAGATAGGATCTTTCGACTGAAGGAGGGTGGAATCACCAGAGGACACAGTTGGAAGATTGAGGGTGGTAGGATTAAGGGGAAAGGAGGAGGAGGTACTTCACTGAGAGAGTGGTGGAACCGTGGAATGCGCTGCCAGGGAGCTGGCACAGGCAGCTACGGTGGAGGATTCAAGAGAGGGTGGGACAGGTATGGAAAAGGAGTGGAAAGAGAGGCTGGTTTTGCCCTGGGGGGGCTGGACTGGGGGGATGGAGTGACAGTGGAAGGAGACAGATAGAGGGCTACGGTACCTAATCAGGGTGCTGAAGCACGAGCAGACTTGATAGACCAATAGGCGTACTCTGCTGGCGTCTAGTATATTAGTATGTTATGTTATGTTAGTATGATGATTGGGAATGGCAACAATATCAGTGAAGAACTTAGTGGAACACCATGTTATTGACTTTTCCAAAATTATAAACTGGTTTTCCTGCTCATTTAGTATGCACTACTACTACTAGACTGCCAGAAATGTGGCTAAAAACAAGGGATGAGCAAACACTTTCTGTCGAATAAATGTTGAGTATGCATATTTGGGGAATCCAGGTGTTTGAATATTTGTTATTCATTATTCATCCCTAAATAAGTTAAACAAGATAAAGTAAGGAACCTTCTAGCCCTCCAGGTTTGCTACAGCTAGTACAATTCACCTTCACTCCCAATCATCTCTTGTCTCCACCTTTACATCCTCCCATGCAATTATATTAATAGAAATCACAGTTGGCATCCTGACAACCTTCCCCCACCTCCCGTGTCTTTTCTTAAAGTTATTACTCTGCAGTTCAGGGTTTCCCAAGTGGTGAGGCAGCCTCTTCCAGGGGAGGCTCAAGCAAGTTTGAAATCCCGAGCAGTTGGGAGGAAGAGGGAAGCAAGACAGCCATTCCGCAGACAAGAGATCCAAAGCAGTGGACAGACACAGTGGGCCCAGAGCGAGAAGATGAGCAGTAGGCTTTGGGTTTTTCCCTCTGACCTACCCCGGCCCCAACCACTATTAAATAGCCGTGGTGGGAAGATTTGGAGCTACTGTTAAATAGCCATGGTGGGAAGAGTTGGAGCTGCAGATCTGGAGAAAAACTGAAGGTGCACCCTCTGGGAGAAGAGCCTACACAGGAGAGGATCAGGAAGGAGCTGATCATGACTTGGACTGAGAGCAGTGGGTGAGTCTGTTTATGGCATTACTGACTCTAGGGGGTGAGATAGATAGATAGATAGATAGATAGATAGATAGATAGATACTTTATTTCTATAGCACCCGTTTCTGGAGACTCGGAGCACTTCTCAATTAAAATACAACAATTTTTAAAATATACATAAGATATAAAATTAAAACCAGCACCATTATCCAGCTAACATAATAAATAAAAACTATCTATCCAATCAATTTCAGTCAACTCAAATTATCTAAAAAATAAAATTAAAAGCCTGGCTAAATACAGTAGATAAGTTTGTGGTCCTATTTTGAAGATATCCACCAATGGTGCCTCCCATAGCTGTTTAGGCAGTAAATTCCATAGGGTAGGTGCTGCCACTGAAAATGCTTGAGCACCAGGGTGGCGCAACCTAACCCTAGGAATATCCAGGAGACAACCCTCGGTGGAATGGGTAGCCCGGGACGGATGGTGAGGCACCAAGAGATCTTGCAGGTAGACTGGTCCCTCTTCATGTAGGGCTTTATAGGTCAGTAAGCTGACCTTGAAGGCAATCCTTTACCTAACAAGCAGCCAATGCAATTCGCGGAGGATTGGGTGTGATGATCACACCTACACACACCCATCAATAATCTTGCTGCTGCATTCTGCACCAGCTGCAGTCAGCAGAGATTACCTCCAGATAGCCCTAGGTACAGGGCATTGCAATAATCCAGTCTAGATGTTACAAAAGCATGTACTAGTGAGGCTAGGTCCTTGGGGGGTAACAGGTTCCGAATCTGGGCAATGTTCCTCAGATGATAGAATTCACTCCTAACAACGGCCGATACCTGTGATCAAATGTCAAGCCGCTGTCATGGATCACACCCAGATTCTTCACCCGTTCAGATGGGGTCAGCGGCACCCCCCAGTACAAGACTAGGGGGTCTCCACAAACCCCCATCCTCCCATGATGACCTGGATCCACCACCAGCACCTCTGTCTTGTCTGGATTGAGTCTCAACCAGTTATGGAACATCCAAGTCTGGATCTCAGACAGACAGTTGTTAAATACAGAGTCCGCCATCTGGTTACTTGGTGCACAGGACAGGTATAGCTGGGTGTCATCTGCATAGCAGTGAAAACTCAGCCCATACCATTTGATAATGTCTCCCAATGGCAGCATATACACTGTGAACAATAAGGGCAACAAGACTGACCTCTGCGGAACACTACAGGTAAGAGGCTTTGGGCTGGATGAGGCCAACCCCATCACTACCCTCTGCACTCTACCTTTTAGGTATGATCTGAGCCATTTGATGACCTTACTGGGCAGGCCACACCAGAACCGCAGACGGTCAAGTAGCACCTCATGGTCCACAGTGTCAAATGCCGCTGAGAGATCCAGGAGGACCAAGATGAAACAATCTCTCCAGTCTCTTGCCATTAGGAGATCATTAAGCACCTTCACCAGGGCGGTCTCCATACTATGCCCAGCCCTAAACCCAGACTGGAAAATCTCATAGGTGGAGGAGGAGGAGATGAGATGCTCCTCAAGCTGACTTGCCACCACTTTTTCTTTAACCTTCCCTAAAAATGGGAGGTTAGAGACTGGCCTGTAGTTGGCGAGACAATCCGGGTCTAATGAGGGTTTCTTTAATAGGGGTTTAACCAAGGCCTCTTTCAAGGCTGATGGAAAGACCCCACTCCTCAAAGAACTCTGGACCATCTCGGCAACAACAGGTGCAATCAGGTCCATACATCCAACCAAACGTTGTGTTGGACCTGGGTCCAGATCACAATGTGTTGGCTTTAGTCTCAAGACAACCTTCACCACCTCCTGCACCCCAACTGGATCAAACTCTGCCCAGACAGGAGGAGTGGTCTACAACACCTCAGAGTGGACCCCACAATCCCTTTGATTGACGCTGGAAGTGATCTCAGCTCTGATAGTGGACACTTTGTCAGCAAAAAACAGAGCAAACTCCTTGCACCTAGTGCTTGAACCCGCTCCCCCCACACGGAGGCAGGCAGGATGTAATAACCCATCCACTATGCAGAAGAGCTGAGCCGGTCTGTTCCTTGCCACAGCAATCTTCCTTGACAACAATTCTGCCTTCTTACAGGAGATTGCCCCCTGATAATCCTTGTAATGGGACATCAGAGTCAATTTGTCCTCCATCAGGCCAGAGCTTCTCCACCATCTCTCTAACCTCTGACCCTTAATCTTTAACTCCCTGAGTTCCCCATCAAGCCAGGGAGGTCTCTGACAAGTAGATAAGGGTTGGCCATGAACGGTGCGGTTGAATCAAAGGCGGTGGTGATGGCCCCCATTATATGCAATCACCACCTCCTCCATTCCAATTGCACAAGAAGTCCCCACACTCAATAGGTCCAGCACCGCCAATAACCCTAATGGGGACAAACCCCAAAAATGGCAGTACCAGACCATTTCCACAGAGGCAAGGGCTTGGGGGCCCCAAACCTGAACCTCATGGCACTATGATCCGACCAAACTACCGGATCAACTCTAAGGTCAGCGGTCTCAAGACCTAATGAAAACACCAAGTCCAATGTGTGGCTGTGCGAGAGGGTCACTGAGGTAACATTTTACGTCAGGCCCAGCCCCTTCATGCTCCCAAGGAAATCACTACCAAATATGGAGAGCCCGTCGTCTACCCAGGCATTGAAGTCCCCAAGAATTAACCATCTCAGGGATTCCAACACCAGACCAGCGACAAGTTCCCCTATCTCCCTCAAAAATTCACCGTCCCTACCTGGGGGGGTGATAGAGTAGGAGGATCCTGTAACCCACACCTGGACCCCCACCATGTGGCAACACATTCAAAAGACTCTGTATGACCCATAGGTAGCACTGTGAGACCCAGGTCAGATTTAAAACAAATGGCCACCCTACGCCTCTGCGATCATTCCTCAGGCTGTGTATCACGGAGTACCTAGCTGGCACTGCTGCCTCCAAAATGGGAGCCACATTTTCTTCTAGCAAGGTCTCTGTGATGCAAGCCAGGACTACTGAGTCAATCAAATCTGCCATTATGGCAGTCTTGTTCCTCATTGACCTGGCATTGCATAACACAGCCCGAGTAGGATGAGGGGAAACCATTGGATCAGCTACCTGCCCACTAATTTCCATGGAGCCCTCGGGTATGGGCACCAAACAGGGAGGACCCCTCTCTAATGGCCATTTCGCCCCAGGGGTCTCCTCTGCATCCCCACCTGTATCCGTGACTCTCTGGCAGCCACCTGGACTGGTCCCCCTCTGGAACCCCCTCTGAGCAATTCCTAGAGCCTGACATCTCCCTTAGATCTCTAAAGAGAGTAATGGGAGCTCAAATGGGAGGAGGTTCTGAAGGAGGGATGCCGAGTAGCTGCACCTTCCCAGACTCTTTCCCAGGCACATATCTTAAAACACAAATCCCTCCGACCCTAAAAAACAATTCACAGTGAGACAGTTATAAACCAAAAAGAGAAGCACAAAATAGAGGCTAAAAGGACAGAGTCATATCAAAAGTCACGTTTAAATAAGTGCAAATGTAAGTCTCTGGGGAGCTCTCACCTCACCAGAGATAAACTGCCCCTCAAGCACTATCTCTCACATAAGTTCAGGAGGCAGCATGAATATAGCAGCATAAACAAAGCAAATGTCCAAAGTCAAATGTGCAAAAATTTAGCAGGAACTCTCACTGCTGGCTAAATAATAACTGAAATGGAGTTAAAAATCAAAAAGTCTGACCGTCCTTTTAGTTAGATAAAAGTCCTGCACTGGTCCAGTTGTTATCCGGCAATAGCTTTGTATTCTGGAGACACTGGTCAAACAGCCATCCCCCGAGGAGAACACACACTGAGTTAGGGCTGCAATTAGGCCCAGTATAGAATGGGCTCTTCACCCCCCACCTTGAATCATGGATCTCGGGCATAATGGTAGCTGCTCTCCAGAGGCACCGAACCCAAGCTCAGCAACCCACTACCCCAGCAGTGACTCCCTGGGTTCAGGCTGATACAACCCCAGCAGTCTCCACCAAAGTTCCCAAAGTTCACGAAGCACCAGATTTCCACAGAGGAGCGCCGAAAAAGGGCTCAATCTAGCGAAACAGGAAGAACAAACCAAAGTATCCAGTTCAACCAGGTCCAACCGAGAGATGACGCTGAGTGAATTACGGCCAAACCAGTCCCAAGCTTGTGTACCGCAGAAACATAAGACATGCTCCAAGCATTCCACAACAAGGCATCTGTAGCACAGAATAGTCTGTTGAACCAACTCCTAAATTAGGCAAATGAAGTCACTCGTCGAAGCTCACCGACCTCAGGTCTCAATCTCCGACAACTCCGGCAACTCCAAGGCCCGATCAGACCCCCGATAACTCCTCCAGCAAAAAGTAACCAAATTTACTCCAGAAATTGATGTAATTAATACAGCTTTGTCCACCACTACCCGGGTTTACTCCAAAACTGATGCAGTCAATGCAGCTTTGTCCACCGCTGCCCGAAAACATTCTGATAATAGCAATAATCATCTCACTGTTTAAAACGTAAAACTAATGCTCAGCAGGGCTGAAAGAGATTTAAATTAAACAAAAAGAAAAAGCTCCTGCTAACATAACACTGCTTGTGGCTGGCTCAGAATAGCCGCCATCTTGTCCCCAGGTGTTTCAAGTGAGGGGAAGGGTGCTGGCATTGTGTTGAAGGGGTGGTGAGGACAAGTGTGTAAGATCTATGATTTGGTAAAGAAGTACAGATAGTACTGTGATGTGTGGTACTGTAGACAGTAGGATCTCAATCTATAATTTGGGAAAGGATGTATAGTTAGTACTGTAAATTCTTGTTTAGTCAGTACTGTTTTGGCTACTGTAAATTGTTGTTTAGTAGTACTGTTTTAGCTACTGTATATTGTTTAGTAGTACTGTTTTGGCTACTGTATATTGTTGTTTAGTAGCACTGTTTTAGCTACTGTATATTGTTGTCTAGTAGTACTGTTTTGGCTACTGTAAATTGTTGTTTAGTAGTACTGTTTTAGCTACTGTATATTGTTGTTTACTAGTACTGTTTTGGCTACTGTATATTGTTTAGTAGTACTGTTTTGGCTACTGTATATTGTTGTTTAGTAGTACTGTTTTGGCTACTGTAAATTGTTGTTTAATGCTACTGTAAATTGTTGTTTAATAGTACTGTTTTGGCTACTGTATATTGTTCAGTAGTACTGTTTTGTCTACTGTATACTGTTTAGTAGTACTGTTTTGGCTACTGTATATTGTTGTTTAGTAGTACTGTTTTGGCTACTGTATATTGTTTAGTTAGTACTGTTTTGGCTACTGTATATTGTTTAGTTAGTACTGTTTTGGCTACTGTAAATTGTTTAGTAGTATTGTTTTGGATACTGTATATTGTTGTTTAGTTAGTACTGTTTTGGCTCATTGCTTGTAAAAGTGGTAAGGATTGTAGTTAAGAGTGCTAGTACTGTGTTCTGGTAGATGGTATCATTTTATGCTCTGTGCACATAGATGGGGTGAGGAATTGTAGCTAGGAACTGTACTGGTAACAAGCTTATAGATAGTACTGTAGAAGCAGGGACTGGACTGGTTAGGAATTTATAGATAGTACTGTATTTTGTAGCTGGAGCTGGTATCATGGGTAGGATAGTGAGCTGCAGTGGATGTGGGGTGACAGTCTGGATGAACATATTGTAGAGGATGAGGGGATGTCCAATCTGTTACAGCTAAAAAGAATAGAGGAGGAGGAGGTGCTGTGCCTTGGTAGAGAGTTGGAGAGGATAGGAGCAGGGGGTAGCAAGGGTAAGGGGACCTCCCTCAGGGTACAACATGAGAACATCACAGGAGAGGAGCAATGGTTAGAGGGAGGGGATGGGGATGAACATGAAAACACCACATGGGTGGAGCATCGGATTGAGGGAGGGAATGGGGTGGGGGTGCGGAGGGAAAAATGAATGGGAAGCCAGGCACTGGAGGGAAGGCTCAGGTCAGGAGGAAGGAGCCTGCACGGAGCATGGAAGAGGGGGGCAGGTAATAGATTTGTGGTGCTGGTGACATTGGGGCGGAGAAGGGGGAGAAGGATCTCCAGGAGGGGGCAAGAGAGGGAAAGGAAGGGAAATGCACAAGGGGTGGTAGTTGGTCAGTGGGGGGTGGCAGGGGTGGAGGGGAGAGGGGCACAGCTGAAAGGACGGTCAAAGGGAGCTGGGATGTAGCAGTGTGGAGCTGGGTGGATGGAGAAGATGTCAGAGGCATAGCAGAGGAAGCAGTGGAGAATAGTGATGGGGAAAGGCAACAGGGATGGATGGGGGAAACTGTGCGGGGGAGTTGGGTAGGAGAGAAACAGCGACATAGATATATGGGGGAATTATGGTATCAGGTGGAGGAGTCAGGCAGGAGAGGAATGGTGGCAGGGGGGGGAGTATGTGCTGGAGGATGAGTCAGGAAAAATAGCAACAGGGACAGTTGGGGGGAAGTATGTGCAGGGGAGGAGTCATGCAAGAGAGGAACAGAGGAGGAGGAGGAGGAGAAACAGGCGCAGGAAAATATGGGGGAATACTAGTACTGGGGGATTCAATACTTAGGGGGATAAGGTAGGGTAGCAAGGGAGAAAGGCATAGTCATATATGTGTGGAGGCCATGCCAAGGATGACAGCTGACAGACTGGGATAATTAGTCCTGAAATATGCTAGAAGGGGAAGGGAGAGATCTCATTTAATTCTACATCTGGGGACAAATGACCTGGCTGATAGTACAGTAGAGGTAGTCTAGAACAGGTTTGAGGAGCTGGGAAGTTTACGTGATGGGGAAGGTAGAACGGTAACTTTTTCTGAAGCGTTACCAGTGTGCAAGGTGAGTACGGTGAGAAAACAAAGGATCAAGGAATTTAATGAATGGTTGGGCAAATGGTGTCACACAAAAGGATATGGGTCAGTGGGAGGGTTGGGAAAGACCTGGAAGGACAGTAGTCTTTACGTTAAGGATAGACTTCACCTAAATGAGGAGGGCAAGAAGGTGCTGAAATGGAAGATTGGGGAGTATATTGAGGTAGCTGGACACTTAAACTAGGAGTGGGGCTGGCAGGTGGAGGAAGGGCACACAGGAGCCACAAGATAGGAAGCAGAGAAAGCTAACCCCTCAGAACAAGGGCGATGAATTAGGTAGAAGCAATAGAGGAGATGCTGGAAGTGGAGGGCAGAGGGAAAGGGGGAAGAAAAAAGGGATGGAAGGTAGTCACCATGAATACTAGGAGCCTGGGGTATAAAATGAATGAACTTCAGGTCCTCATGGTGGTGAGGGATGTGGACATGGCAGCCATAATGGAAACACTGGCCACCCAATACCATGACTGGGACCTGGTGGTCCCAGGATACGGAATATTCTGCAGGGATAGGGAAAACAGGAGAGGGGCCGGGGTGGCACTATACGTAAAGGAGGGGCTAAAGTGCATTAGGGAGGATGGGGAGGATGGAGAAACAGAGTCATCCTGGCTGTTAATCCAGGATTCCAGGAATAGGACTCTCCAGAAGAGATTGGTTTACAGGCCACCATCCCAGAGGAGTTGGACAGGGAACTTGCGGGGCATATTAGAAGGGCATGAGGAAAGGGGAGTGTGGTGGTGGGGAAGGGGGACTTCAACCTGCTGGGGGTAGATTGGGGAACCCCAGTCACCAGCAATAAAAGGGAGCAGGTACCGCTGGACGCCTTTCAGGAAACTTTCTGACACAGGAGGTCAGTGAACTAACTGGGGGGGGGAGACACCTTCTACCTAGTGCTCACAAATGGAGAGTTGGTGATGGATATCAAGGTGGATGAACCACTAGCGGGGAGTGACCATCACTCAGACTGGTTCAGGTTGATTATGGGCAAGGGGGTGGAACCTATCATGAAGGTACTGGATTTCAGGGGGGTGGATTTTTCAAGGATGGGGGAGGTAGTGAGTGAGTACCTGGTCAGGATACAACCTAGTATGAACATGGAAAAGAGATGGGAACTACTAAAGAAGAGTATAATAGAGGCTACCAATTCCTGTAGCAGGACTCAGAGTAAAAAGGCCAGGGTGAAAAGGCTGAGCCAGATGAGCAGGGTGGTTCTGAAAAGGTAAGGAGAAAAAGGCTGGCCTTTAGGAGAAACAGAAAATCAGGGAAGGGGGAAGATCGAGAGGAGTACCTGCAGGAGGTAAAGGAGATGACAAGGGCAGTTAGAGCAGCAAAAGCCACTAAAGAGCTTAAGCTGGCACAAGGCATTAAGGAGGGGGAAACAGCTTCTTCAGGTAAATCAGGGAGAAAAGAAGCTGTAAAGAACAGATAGTAAGGATTAAGAAGAAGGGGATAAGCAGAAAAGCAAGAAGCACTCAATGACTGCTACTTCTCGGTATTTATGAAAGAGAGAGGGGAGTGGTACCCGAGGGGGTGGGGGCAGCAAAGGCTGAGGAGGGAGTCATGGACGGGGTGATCACAGAAGGTAGAGTGCTGGAGGGCTTGAGAGTGCTAAGGGTGGACAAGGCACCAGGGCCAGATGGCATTCACCCCAGGGTAATGAAGGAGCTAGCGGAGATCTTGGTGGGACCCTTGGCAGGTGTATTCAGTGCCTCACTGAATTTGGGATGCATACCCAACGATTGGAGGTTGGCTCATGTGGTTCCACTGCATAAGAGCGGACTCAAGAATGAACCAGGGAACTATAGACCGGTGAGCCTCACGTCCATCGTGGGGAAACTAATGGAAACTATCCTGAAGAAGAGGCTGGTGTCCCTGCTGGAGTCTGAGGGGCTGCAGGACAGTAGACAGCATGGCTTTGTAGTGGGCAGATACTGCCAAACCAACCTGGTAGATTACCATGACTGGGTAACTACGCAGATGGACAAGGACCATGCAGTGGATGTCCTGTACCTGGACTTCAGCAAGGCATTTGATTCGGTGCTGCATGGGAGACTTGGAATAAAACTTGAAGGCACAGGGGCGGAGCAAAAATGATGGGATGAGAGACAAACTGGCTGCAGGTAAGACAGCAGAGGGTGGTGGTGGAAGGAGAACTCTCATCCCTGAGGGCAGTAATGAGCAGGGTTCCTCAGGTACTGGGATCAGTGTTATTTAGGATATTTATTGCAGACATTTCCATGGGCATTAAGGGTAAGATCATGCTGTTTGTCGATGACACCAAGATAGGGGTGGTGGTGGATGACACAGAGGGGCGGCAGGGTTTACAGGAGGATCTGAAAAAGCTGGAGACCTGGTCAGACACTTGGCAGCTGGGGTTTAATGCCAAAAAGTGTAAGGTGCTGCATTTTCAGGCAAAGAATCCAAGGAGAAACTACCAACTGCATGGGGGGGTTGCAGCTTGTGGAGACGGAGAAGGAGAAGGATCTAGAAGTGGTTATAATGGGATCAGTGAACAACTCCACACAATGTAGGAATGCAACAGCAAAGGCCAACAAAATACTGGGTTGCATCACAAGGGGAATAACCTCCAGGAAGGGGGAAGTAATTCTGCCACTGTATAGATCACTTGTTAGACCTCATCTCGAATACTGTGTGCAGTACTGGTGAACATACCTGAAAGGAGACATTAAATTACTGGAAGGGGTGCAGCACAGAGCAACTAAGATGATACAGGGACTGGGGAACTTACTGTATGAAAGAAGGCTAAAGGAGCTGAATATGTACTTGCTGGAGGAGAAGAGAGACAGTGGGGACATGATCAAGACATTCAAGTACGTGAGAGAGATAAACAAGACTGGTATGGATGGGCTGTTCAGGATAAGAGTGGGAACACGAGGGGCCATGACATGAGACTGGAAGGGGGGGAGTTCAGAAGGGAAATGAGGAGGCACTGTTTTATGGAGAGGGTGGTGGTGGGGTGGAAACTGTTACCGGAGGAGGTGGTATCCTGTAGAACAGTGGGTTGATTCACAAGGGGCTGGGATAGGACAAGGGGGAGGATAAAGGTAGGCAGGATGAGGAGGGAGTGGCAGCTGCAGAATGGGGCTGCTAGCTGCAAAATCGAACAGACTTGATAGACCAAATGGCCTTTTCCTGCTGGCAATTTTTGTATGTTCGTATGAATTGGTAGTGTCTTTGAATTTTGAGTTTTAGATGTTTTTTATGTGAAGGGATAAGGCAAACTGAAAGAGGATAATAAGTGAATTTGTGTACTTATTTACATATTAGTGACCAGAATGGTGCACTGCGTGGAGGCTCATTTCAGGTGTACCTGGGGAAGGATAGGAAATGAATACAATTCAAAATGTAACTGCAAAACAGTCAAGCAATACAGAATTAACAATAGTGCGAAAAATAGGAAGAGTCAATAAATAATGAGAAGTAACAAATGACCAGTAGGACTTGGGGCAGAATAACCCAAATACAGAGTGTAAGTACAAGGGTATTAGGAGGAAGAGCAGGAGGGAGCAAAGGATCCCTGAGGAGTTGCTTTAGAGCAGCATATGAAGGGGAGACGCATAGGTGGGTAGGAAGGTCATCCCAGATAGAGGGGAAACGGACGAAGCTGTCTGACCCTTGCAAGTATTGCAACAAGGGGTAACAATGGTTCAAGTGCCAAAATAGCAGTACAAGTAGGCTGGGCTAGGGAGAGGGTTACAGTAAGCTGAATAAAATGAAAGCCAGTTACTCAAAGGAGTTTCACTTTATTCCTGATGTATTGTACAAAGTATGCTATTTTTCTATGGGGAGGGCCAAGATTATTTCAGTATTTTAGGGGGAGGCTCAAGATCTTTTCAACAACTTGGGGGAGGCTGACTATGACTAAGTCTGAGAACGGATGGTCTAGCCTGACTCCCCACAGTCTCAAATGGGTCACAAACATTGAATAGCCCCCTTGTGACCCCATCTGTGATTAGGGACAATAGTAGGTGGGATTCATAGCTGCTCAGTGGCCTGCCATTCCAAAACCACAGCATGCTGAAAACGGTATTTCTAGTGCTGTCAGCTGGTAACCTTGTTCTGCTTGCCGGGAAGGGAACGCAGTCTACACATCACTGAGGATTGCTATGCAGACTGATTGCAGTTATATGGGGTTGCAGCATAGAGAACATTGGATTGCCAGGTGGGAGCTGAGGCAGAATCGAGATAAGATGATGCTGATGATAATGTGTTTTGAAGCTGGGATTGATGTAAAATTGTTTAGTTAAAAAGAGTATTCTTACATCAGTCCTATCCAAACTGCATCATTTCCTGGTCCATCCTGCCTTAACTTCTACCTATCAACCTTGATGTTCATCATTGTGCTATCCCACATACAGGGACCCATGTGGAGCAGAAAATAGGAGTAGAGATGCAGCGCAGTTCCACTACAAACTCGAAGTGAACCTTAAGTGGACCACTTCCAGTTTGCGAAACGCTGTGTGAAATATCCATTAAAAAGCCAAAATTTGCCTTTAATGGACTTTGTGTTGTCCACTTTGGGTTCACTTCAAGTTACAGTTTGATAAGGTGAAGTTGGTAAGAAAAAGTCCACTGATCACATGTCTGACTGTCTCTGCAGGTCACATGATGCAGGGAAGGAGTTAAATAGGCAGAAAGTCAGTGTTTTACTTTCACTTTCTCTCGAAAGTACGAGTGGTAGGGTAGGCTCCAGTGAGAGCGAGCAAGAGATTTCTATAGATTTGTTTTTGCAGTTAGTGGTGGTTTTCTTTTGTAGTTATTATATGAGTTTAAAACTTTTCTGCAGCAGGGTTTTTTGTTAATTACATTTTTTTTGTTGTTTAAAAAGGAGGGTTTGTTTTAGTTAGTCTACATCCATATAAGTCCTTTCCAACTAGTACTTTTACTAGTATTTTTTTTCTGCTGTGATGGATCATGTTGATCATGGAGGGAGAAGTGGTGGTGGCCAGCGGTGACCACGAATGCGGGGCAACCTCGTCTGCCCAGTTTGTCTAAACCAGGAGAGTTTTGGTGCAGCCACAGATAGCCCCACAGCAGGGTCTGCCAGGAGCAGCATGTGGAGCAGGAGCAGCAGCAGCAACTGCAGCAGAGGAGCAGCAGCAGGCTGAGCAGCAGCTGCAACAACAGCAGCAGGAGATTGTTGCCCCTCCACCACCGGCAGCGCAGCAGGCTGTTTCCCCTCCACCACAGGCAGCCCAGCCGGTTGTATCTGGTGCCCCCCCACTGCCTGTACTGGGCCCTGTACGTAGCTCTCCCATCTAGGAATGTTTTGATAACATCCCTAGGGACCCCACGGTAGTGCGGTGCAAGATATGTAGTGTGCTGGTCTGGCGGGGGGTGCATAGTGGCCACTTAGGCACAGGTGGGCCAAGGACACACATGGTTGTCTACCACTGTGATGAGTGGGATGCCAAACTGCAGGAGTTAGCAGCGACTCCTGCAGCTGTGGCCGAGGGCGATCATCGCCTGTACATTGCCATCATCGCACTGAAACACCAGAGGTGGCGGGGCCTGCAGCCACAGCTGTCTATGCTCAAGCAGACCCATCACAGCAGCCAGTGAGCCAGGCAGACCTGGCTATGCTGTGGGTGGAAGTGGCGGACCTGAAAATGGCTGGGGAGGGAACCGTCCAGCAGCTGAACTGCATCAAGGGGCAGAATGCAGACATTATCTGCTTGCTGCAGGGCATGAGAGTTGGTGGCCCCTAAATAAAATGATCATAAGTTTTAATTTACCCCACAAAAAACATCTCCTCTGCATTTCAGTTTTTCCTTAAGTAATGTTTATTTTTTCTCCCAGCGGAAGTATGACATTTCTGTTCAGTTAATGTTTTGTTTGTTATTTTTCACAGTTGTTAGTTAATTTACTTTATTTTTTATATGAGTGATGGTCGGCAAATAGCAGATGCTGTGTGCTTTCATTACAGGTGAAACTGTCATGCTGTTATGCATGCTGAAATATAGGTGTCTTGAAGATTACTTTTTGGTGCCACAATTTAAACTGAAGTGAAAGCACGCAGTGGACACACAGCTGGTGACCACATGACATATTATTACTACATAAAATAAAGTAATGAGTAAACCAAAAAATGGTTATTGCGGAAAGCATAATAGTGTGTGTGTGTGCGGGAGGGACATTTGGGGTAGGAGTGGAATGGGATTTACCATTATGAGGGGCAAGAAATACAGGATTATGAAAATTTCCCACCCAAAAAGATCTTCTCTGCTTTTAATTGATTTCTTAATCCATATTTTTTTTTACAGAATATAGTATGACAATTATGTTCAGTCAATGTTTTCTTTGAGATGTTACTTTTCTTAATTCTGTATTTCTTATCCCTCATAATGGTAAATCCCATTCCCCACCTACTCCAAATGCCCCCCCCCACACATGTCATTATGCTTTCCGACATTAACATTGTTTAGGTTCTTACTCATTAGTTTACTTAATGTAATAATAAGTCGTGGTCACCAACTTGGCGGACACTGTGTGCTTTCCTTTCATTTCTAATTGTGTCACCAAAACACCGTCTTCGAGACACTTTTATTGCATCGTGCATAGCGGCACGACAGTTTCACCTGTAATGAAAGCATGCAGCATCTGCCATTTTCCCGACCATCAGTCATGTAAAAAAGAAAGTAAATTAACTAACAACCACGAAAATACTTGTTACTTTTCTGAACATTTAGTTAACGCACCAGCACAATATTCACAGTACCATTACACCACTAGAAGTGCAGCAAAGTTTTAATCCCCTAGCGAAGTATGGGCAAAGTAGCCCACTCCGCATTCGTGTGGGACTACGTAAAGTCCCCACTGAAATGGGCTACTTCGCCTTTAATTACTTTGAGTTTATTTCGCATTGCAGTTTGACAAGGCGAAGTCATTAAGAAACAAACAATTCACTGATCACTGATCACATGGCTGATCATCTCTGCAGGTCACATGATTCAGGGAGGCAGTTCAATAGGCACTGGCAGTAAGTCAGTGTTTTACTTTCACTTTCTCCAGTGGAAAGAGTTTGCAGTCCAGGCAGTTCGGCAGTGTGCAGTCTGACTCTGTTCTGTGTGTTTCGGAGCTCAAAAAAAGCTGCAGTTCTTTTTTTGTGTGTTAAACCTTTGTGTATTTAGTTGTTGTAGTCCTTCAGAAAAGTTTTATTTAATTAGAAAGGCTTTTTTTTGTTAAACAAGTATTTTTTTTATGTAGTTATTTTTAGGTATTATATTTTACTAGTACTTGTACTAGTGTTTTATGTTTTGTTTATTTATTTTCTTGATGGAGCATGGACATGGTGAGCCAAGTGGTTACCATCGTGGGCCACAAATGTGGGGCAGCCGCTGAGTTAGATTAAATTGACAGGCTTTGGGGGCCCACCTGCAGCCACAGTGAGCCCGGCAGCTGTGATTGTCATCCAGGAGCAGCAGTAGCAGGAGCAGGTGGAGCAGTAGGAGGAGCTGCAACAAGAGCAGCAGGAACTGCGCAGGTTGTCGGTCCTCAACTACCGGCTGTACAGCAGCAGGTGTGTCTTGGTGCCCCCCCCACTGCCTATACCTGGCCCTGTCCGCAGCTGCCCTGTGTGGGCTTTTTTTCTTCTTCCTTCCTTCCCTGGTGACTCCAGCATGGTGCATTGCAATCTTTGTAACATGGTGGTCCGCCGGGGGCCCAAGGGCAGCAACCCGGGCAAGGGTGGTCAGCGCACCCATCTAGCCGTGCACCACCATGCCCAGTTGGAAGCAAAGTTGCAGGAGATAGAAGCCACTCCTGCAGCTGTTGTAGCACAACGAGATTGTCTGCCTGTGCATTGCCGTAGTAGAGAGGAAATAGCATCAGGTGAGGTGGTGGCATGTCCCAGAGCTGCCCATGATGAAGAGAGGTCGCATTAGCAGGCAACACAGGGGGACCTTGCTGAGCTGTGTGCCGAGCTACAGGGGCTGAAAACGTTGGTAGAGGCAGCAGTGCAGTAACTGACATGTGTTGATCGGCAGAATGGTGAAATACTATGATTGCTGCATAGTAATAGTGGTGGTGAGGAGCAGCAACAGCCCCCACAGGCCCATTAAGAAAGTTATATTGATTTCCAAATTGCCCCCCCAAAATGTCTCCCTCCTCTTCTTTAAATTTTTTTTTCTTAATTAATATTTTTCTCTTTCTGTAAGAAATTTATTTTCAGATAATTTTTTGTTTGTGATTTTTTGTACTTGTTACTTAATTTACTTTATTTGTAATTATTTTTGTTACATGAGTGATGGTCGGCAAAATGGTGGATGCCGCATGCTTTCATTCCAGGTGAAACTGTCATGCCGTCATGCACGCTGCAATAAAAGTGTCTTGAAGATAGCTTTTTGGTGGCACAATTTCAACTGCAATGAAAGCACGTAGTGTCTGCATAGCTGGCAACCACATGACTTATTACATAAAATAAAGTAAAGATTATGATGATAGATGAGATGAGTAAGAAATTAAGAACAAAACAATTTGTATTGCAGAATTGTTTAATGGCGTGTCGGGGGAACATTTGGGGGGGGGGATCGGATTTACCAGTAAGAGGGACAAGAAAAAATCAAGAAAACCAGTATTAACAATATCCCCCCCCCAAAAAAAATAATCTCTGCAGTTACTTATTTTCTTAAGCCATTTTTTTTCTTACTTATATAACATTTTTGTTCAGTTAATGTTTTCTTAGCTATGTTAATTTTGTTAATCCTGTATTTCTTCTCCCTCATACTGGTAAATCACATTCTCCACATCCCCCAGTGCCCCCTCACACCATTTTGCTTTCAGCAATAGAAATTGTTTTGTTCTTAGTTTGATTTTATGTAATAAGTCATGTTGCCACCCACTTTTCGGACACTGCATGCTTTCCTTTAAATAAATATTGTGTCTCCAAAATGCCATCTTCAAGACACTTTTATTGCATCACGCATAGTGGCACCAGAGTGTCACCTGTAATGAAAGCACGCAGCATCTGCTATTTGGCCAACCATCAGTCATGTAAGAAATAAAGTAAATTAAGTAACAACTACGAAAATACTTGTTACTTTTCTGAACATTTACTTAAAAAGAAACTAGCATGCAGGATGACATTTATCAATATTGTCAGCAATGGAAATTTTTATACACCCCCCCCAGAACACCATCTATAAGCTCACAAAAAACCATTGTGGTCAAGTGGAACCCCCCACCCGTAGCCGCAATCGCGTGGTATATGTGTCTTAAGATAGCCCTGGTAGTCTAGTGGTGCCCCCAGTCCCCGATGCCCCGATGTGTATGAAACATGACCATCCCTGGTGGTCTAGTGGTCCTCCCTCCCACCCGAGTCCCCAGTTCCCCAAAAAATGATATCAAGATGACCCTGGTGGTCTAGCGGAAACCTCCCCACCTGTTGCCGCAGTCCTGGTAATCTCCCTTATTGGAATGCCCTGGTGATCCAGTGACATTTCCCCACCCCACCACCCACTCACCCCTTGCCCACCCGCTGCCCCCCTATCTTCGGCGGTGGCGGCTGCATCCGCCTGCACACGCCCTGGCCACCCGACGAATAACAGGTACAGTATGGGCTGTAAGCCCATTGGTCCCCAGTGTGGACCAATGGACTTGCAGGGAGCTGCTGTGCTAATTTCTGATCCCATATCTGTGTATGGCCCCATTCACATATCTGGGACTGTCTAGTACAGTATGCCCTGCAAGCTCATTGGTCCACACTAGGGATTAATGGGCTTACAGCCTATACTGCACCTGTAATTTTGTGGGATGCCTGGTGGTGTGTGGGCAGGATGCAGCCACCTACTGATGAAGGAGGGGAGTGGAGTGGGGTGGGCAAGGGGTTCTGTGTGGGGGGGTGCCACTGGATCACCAGGGTGTTTCAATATGGGAGCGTACGGTGATTGCGGCAATGGGTGGGGGGGTTCCACTAGACCTCTAGGGTCATCTTAATGTAATTTATTGGAGAATCGGGGACTCGGGTGGGAGGGGGAACCACTAGACCACCAGGGATGGTCGTGTTAAATACACATTGGAGCATCGGGGACTGGGAGGGCCACTAGACAACTAGGGCTATCTTTAGTAACACATACCGCGCAACCATGGCTATGGGGCAGGGGATGGCCCGGGATCCCCACAGCACACATCATGCTGAGTAGGGTGCCAGGCACAAGTTGCCGGCCTGCCCTGTGCAAGGCATGCAAATAGGGCCATAATGACATGCAAATGGCCCTATTTGTGCCTTGCATATATTATGGCCTCATTTGCATGCCCCTTGCTGAATATCGTGGGTGATGCACCTAGTGCAACTGCACTTGCTCTGGCGCATCCCATGCTCCCTATCAGTGGCTTGCGCTGGATCAGTGCCACTGCGCCATGCACAATTTGTGCGCTGCCCATGCCATATTCAATGGATCATTAAATATCACCTGGACCTGGCCCTGGCGCATCACAGTTGCGCTGCACCCAGGCTTGCACCACTGCCTGGCACAGTCTGAATATCCCGACCAAGCTATTGACTGAACCATAACACTTTTTTTGTTGACATCATGTTCTGTCATTTGTAGGAGTGTGATCTAGTGGATAGAGCAGAAGTTTGAAGCCCACAAATGGGTTATAAATAATTCTGGCCCTTAAAGTGTTATGGGTTCAGTCAAAATTGCTTATGTAAAGCAGATTTCCATTCGTAACAAGATTGATAAATGTAGTTGTAACCCCCCTGCAAATGTGGGTTCCCAAAAGACTTCCAGGAGCTTGTTTGAATGCTCCAAGCCTGAATGGTGTTTGGCGTTTAAGCCATTTATCTGTGAGTGTTTTTAGAGCCTCTGGTACTGTCTCTTTAAGAGCTGTCTGCTTGCAGACATAATTAGTTTGTATGGGGGGACTGTGTGTTTCTCTGCTTGAGTACCACTTGAGCTGCTGCCAATTCACTCCATTTTGCAGTCACTAGGTGCAAAGGAACCTATCTGAAAGATGTAACTGTTTGCCAGAAATCATTTAGAGTAATAATGAAAATACAGTTTGTCTAACCTGCTTTCTTTGCAGTCAGAACTGTGTTTGCCTAGTTCCCATTCTAGTTTTGAACTGCTGAACTGGACCAATCAGTGTGGGTTAGGTAGCTCTAAAATGGTGCCTTGACGAATCAGAACTTGGACTCGTAATCTGAGCCAGCCACAAGAGGATTGTATGGGCAGTGACTCTGGGAGATGTAGTTTGGACTTCAGCGCCTTTTGGACCAACAGGAGTCTATTGTGGTGACAGCCAATCCAGCCAAGAACTGGGAGGAACTCAAAGGAAGTGCCGGTTTTGTCTGCTGGAATTTCAGTTGAGCTCTGGCAGTGAAGAGAAGGAGCCCTGTGCTTTTGGTGTGAGTTTTAGTCGGAAGCGTGTGTAAGGCCCGAGTTCGGTCTGCAGCTTGTGTAACTGCTTGTTAGGACTGAATCCATCCTGTGAAGAGAATCAAGGATATCTGAAGAGTAGAAACCAGGCTCACCCTGTAGAAGACTGGAGAAATTGCTAGTTGCGCTCGGTCTGTCAGGGAACTGAATCTGCTGTGTGTTCTCCGGGTACTGTGCAGTAATGCGATCGGGATAGAGAAGCAGCCTGCCTGGTATAGTACTTTCTTACCATATAAATGTGTGAGGAAGCTTGTGTAGCTCAAGTGAATCCTGCTGCCATTAAAGGACTTTTGCCTGTTACTGTTTACCATATAAATGTGTGAGGAGGCTTGTGTAGCTCAAGTGAATCCTGCTGCCATTAAAGGACTTTTGCCTGTTGCAGTTTGTCGTATAAATGTGTGAGGAGTCTCGTGGAGCTCAAGAGTAGCCCTGCTGATGCTGAAGGACCCTATCTTGTTTGGAGGTCGTGAGTACTAATTCAGGGTCGTTCCCTGTTGAATTGCCACATTGAATCCAAATGGAATTACTGTACTGCTGACTGTTTAACTGATTTTCTTTTCTCTGTGTGAAAGGGCCCCTACCAGCTGCCACGGTTTGGACTAGCCATTAGGGCTTGAGTACCCAGGGACAGTAACTGGTAGGGATAGGCCTGTGCACAGAGCCATAGGTAGATGAGTAAAGTGATAAGCTAATTAACCTGATTTCCCCCTGTCCTTGTTATATCCCCCTAAATAAATCAGAGCTGCTTGTTTCAGCAAAGTTATACTGCCTGAGGTATTTGTCTATGTTAAAGTATTGTACTGTGATTGTTGCACTGTATCTTCTAATTTTACAGGGGGTCCCAGTGCCTGAACCAGTCCTGGGGGTAAGTGTATACTGTGAAGGTAATTCTGATATACTGTGTGGGCCACTAGTGGGAAGAAAGGGGGGTTGCAGTGTCCCAGAGGGCTGTGACCAAGTTAGTTTAACTATTGCAAACCCTGATCTCTGGGTGGAGGCACCGCCCCGGATCAGGCCCCTCAACCTGTTAGTGGCAAATCAGGCAGGGGTAGTAGCCCCTGGGATAGCGCCATCTAGGGGTTACATCTTGGAGGCTCACCGCTGGGATTGTGTGTCCTCTAGTGGCCATATTTACGAACCACTGTTAGAAAAAAAAAAATGGGTACCCGACAGAAGTGGCTGTGCACCGGCTGGTGGAGTGGTGTGCCGGGAGGCGACCCCTAAAATGCTATGCTTATCCTGGACATCCCCTGGGTATCAATACGGACACTGTACAGGGAGTACTTTCCAAGGTGTAAGGTTTACAAAACCCTGTGGTAGTGGGTCGGCATGCTAATCTGCTCACCCACACTTTCCTGGCCCTAGTAGGTTTAAGGATCCCATAGATAGCTCCAAAGTGCCACAGACCATTACCCCAGAGGAGCCCTCACTGCCTGGAGAGTGATAACTAGGACAGTAAAGATCCGGGGGGGAATGAGCCCCCACCACTGTCTGAAACTTTTGAGGAGAAATTTGCTAAATGGTTGCTGGGGGAAGGGAAAACTGTGGAGGACTTGAAGAAACTATTCTTGCCACCTGGGGGTGTTCCTCCCCCAACACCCTCTCCCGCTCCAGTACCTGTAATGGTGGCTGAACCAATGCAGACTCCTATTTCTGCACCTGCCATTAGTCACGACTCTTACCGAAGGTTGAGGATCTTCTCTGGCACCCTCCCAACCCCCCAAGGGGAGGATGACTGGGAGACCTGGATAGACTATGTTGCCCCCCAAGTGCTAGAATGGCAATGCTCGGAAGCCGAAAAGTGAAAGAGGGTTAGTGAGAGCCTCTGAGGTCCTGCCTTAGGCTACCATCCGTGCTAAATGGGCCAGTAACCCTGAAGTGACTGCACAGGCCTATCTTGAGGCCTTGGAGAATGTGTATGGGGCCAGATTCTGATGAGGACCTATGGTGGAGAGTAAGAAATGCACAACAGTACCAAGGGAGTTGTTGTCTATGTATGTATCTCGGCTGGAAAAATTGTTGCAAGAATGCCTCAGAAGGGTAGTTTGCCAGCGATTGAACTGGACCCGAACCAGGCTAGACAGGATCCTTAAGTCTGCCCCTTCTCAGAACTACTGTTGCTTCCAATTCGCCTGGCAAATCGACTGGAATCCCACCCTCCTATGATGAGTTAATGACAGAAATTCGAGGAGTTGAAAAAGGCGACCTCGGGAGGGACCTGCACCAATAGCTGCGGCTACGACCCGAGTGACTGAGGGTGACCCATCAAGTGAAGTTCAGGGGCAGAGGTTGGCAGTCAATGAGTGCTCTGACAAGGAAAAAGATATGCCACAATGGGGCGAACTGTTGAGAGAGATCCGAGAATTCAAAAACAGTCCCTTTATGAAGGCCATGCCTGCAAGTACAGGCCCCGACCTATATCCGACTGCATCTGCTATGGGGTTGGGGGTACCCACCCATGTATCTCCTGCTGATAACAGCTCCAAACTCAGTTCCTTGACCATGGAAGTGGAGAAACTGACGAGATGTCTCCAAATGCTTATCACGCCGCAGACAGAGATGGCACCCAGGTTTCCAGTTAGTAGTACCCCCACCCTGGCTCCCAGTATGGCACCTCGGCCAGCTCAAACTCCAGACAGTATGTTTTGCTATTATTGTGGGAAGGATGGGCACATGAAAGAGCGAATGCCGGTCCCCAAAAGACACTGACAAAGTTGCATATAGGCTACAAGGAGAGCTCTGGAGAACAAATCAGTGGTTAAGAGGTGCACAAAATGATCCCAGTGAGGCACCAAAATGCTAACTCCGTCCTTTTGTGGCAAGGTCAGTTGCCCAGACCCCTCACTGCCTCTCCAGACTGGTCCAGAATAGTGGGTCTCTCCATGGAGACCACTGAAAGGTGAATGGAGTGTCTACAAGAGCTGTGTTAGACAGTGGCTCCCAAGTGACAATTATGTTCCAGGATTGGTACCAGAAGCATTTGTCAGATGTACCCTTACAACCGTTAGAAGGACTGCATGTATGGGGTTAAGTGAGAAGGCCTACCCTATTCCGGGTATATCAATTTGGCTGTCTTTCCCCACCTCCGTGGTTGGAGTGGCTGAACAAGTAGAGACCCTAGCCTTAGTGTGTCCCCACTGGACTGTATGATGGTGTCCCTTTGTTGATTGGAACAAATGCTCATATGTTCGGAAGGCTGGCACAGTTGTGTTATGAAAAACAGGGTCAAAGACTAGTAGAGCTTTAAGAGTTCGGCTTTAATTAAGAAGGCCTATGAGGCACAGAGAAATGCTGAAAAAATAGAACCCGAGGAACGTGTGGAATTGTATGGAAGAGGATCCTGAGTCTCTGATCCTGGCGCAAATGCCCAGTGTACCCTTACAGGAGAGGTCTGTATCAGAAAGGATGTTAAGAATAAAATATTAATGTTGGATGCACCAGGCGATGAGAAAATTGCCAGAGGACTGCTGGTCAAGCCTAGTATTTTGCCCGCTAGAGCCCATGCTTATGCCAGAAGGGTAATGGTCCAAGTTCATAATGTGTCTGAAAGAGACATTCAGTAAATAGAGGTTGCATCCTGGCTAATGTGCATTGTGCAGACACTGCAGTGCTACCAAGCAGCAGAGTTCAGAAGAATGACAGAGTAACAGCCTGACTTGTTTGATTTCGGTGACTCCCCGTTGCCAGCTGAATGGAAAGTGAGGATCAGTGAGAAGCTTGCCCAGAGAGACCAGGTGTTTTCTTTAAAGGAATGGGATGTAGGATGCATGCAAGGAGCTGAGCACAATATCCAGCTGCATGACGAAAGACCATTTCGTGAGAGGTCTCGACACCTGGCACCTGCTGACATAGATGATGTGAGACGGCATCTGCAAGAGATGTTAGCTGCTGGTGTAATACAAGAATCCAAGCCCTTATGCTTCCCCATTGTGGTAGTGAGGAAAAGAATGGGACAGTAAGGATGTGTGTGGATTATCGCATCTTAAACGGCGGACTATCCTGATCAGTACACAATGCCCTGCATTCAGGATGCTTTGGACTGCCTAAGCGGGAGCAAGTGGTTCTCTGTGTTGGATCTCCGCAGTGGGTACTACCAGATCCCGATGGCCCCAGAGGACCGTGAGAAGACAGCCTTTATCTGTCCGCTTGGCATCTATGAATTCATGAGGATGCCTCAAGGGATTTCAGGTGCCCCAGCCACTTTTCAAAGATTGATGGAGCGTACAGTGGGGGACATGAACTTACCAGAGTGCCTGGTATACCTAGATGATGTTATTGTGTTTGGCAGCTCACTGGAGGAACATGAGAGCAGATTATTTAAGGTATTGGACCGACTGGAGGACTTTGGCCTTAAACTGTCCATTGATATGTGTCAATTCTTTCAAACATCAGTAAAGTATGTGGGACACATAGTATCCACCAGGAATAGAGACCGACCCAAGTAAAGTTGAGGCCTTGACCACCTGGCCACAGCCCAAAAATCTAAAGAACTGCAAAGATTCCTGGGATTCTGTGGTTATTAGCGGCGTTTCATCAAGGACTATTCGAGGTGATCCGCCCTTTACTTAACCTTACTCAAAGGTATCCCCAACCCACAAAAATACCAAAAGTCAGCGTCCTCAAGACTGAAAGAGTGTATTTTCATCTGAGTGAAGTATTTGGGGCCAGCTGGACTCCTGATTGTGAGACTGCTTTTCATGAGATCATATATCAACTACCCATGCTCCAGTGCTGGCCTATGCCAATCCAAGAAACCTTCGTCCTGCACACTGATGCTAGCTTGCAAGGGTTGGGGGCTGTGTTGTACCAAAAGCGAGAATGGCCTGAGACCAGTGGCCTTTGCCAGTAGAAGCCTGACCCCATCCAAAAGAACTATCCTGTACATAAGTTAGAGTTCCTAGCTTTGAAGTGGGCTATTGTTGACTAATTCCATGAGTACTTGTATGGGGCTAAAATACTAGTAAAACTGACAATAATCCTTTGACCTATGTGCAGACCTCAGCTAAGTTGGATGCCACTGGCCATAGGTGGCTTTCTGCATTATCTACATACGACTATGCTCTTGAATACCGAGCAGGTCTGAACCACATAGATGCTGATGCTCTCTCCTGGAGGCCTGTTCCCAGAATGATTGGGTCAGATTGGCAGAACCTGACATTGGGCACTCTGCGGAAGTTTGACAGGGAGGAACAAATGTCCACGGACGATGGACTGCATGGTGGATTGCTTAGGACCCTCTGAGAGTATACACACCTGCTTATTGCCACTTTTCTGCATTAGACATTGGTGCACTGCCTCAGCTGGACAATGACAGTATTCGGCGGGCTCAGTCCCAGCGATCCCATATCAAATCAGCTTTAGAAGCCCTCTGTGCAGGAAAAGATGTGTCCAAATTACGCTCCACTGATTTGAGAACTGCACTGTTATACAAAGAAGGTCCTAAGTTGAAACTGATCAATAAACTGTTATACAGAGAACAGTAGACAGAGGGACAAGTAGACAAACAACAACTAGTGCTGCCCACTGCCTTTCGAGACTCAGTATTGAGGTCCTTGCACAACCACATGGGGCACCTTGGTATAGACAGAACACTTGACTTGGTGAGATCCAGATTCTATTGGCCTAAGATGGGGGCTGATGTGGAGCAACACATTCGAACTTGTAGTCGCTGCTTACAGAGGAAAGCTTTGCCCCAGAGGGCTGCCCCCCTTGTTAACATCACCACCAGTGCACCCATGGAGCTGGTCTGTATTGATTTTCTGAGTTTGGAGTCAGATCAAAGAAATATCAGTAATGTGCTAGTGGTCACTGACCATTTCACGAGATATGCCCAAGCTTTCCCCACCAAAGACCAGAAAGCATCCACTGTGGCCAAAGTACTTGTAGAAAACTTTTTTGTTCACTATGGGGCTCCACAAAGAATCCATTCTGATCAAGGGAGACTTTGAGAGTCGTCTGATCAAAGAGATGCTTTCTTTGTGGGGAGTCGAAAGTCCAGAACCACTCCTTACCACCCCAGGGGACACAACAGCCTGAACGTTTCAACTGCACTTTGCTAGATATGCTAGGCACCCTGCACCCAAAGGACAAGCCTAGATGGAGCCAACAAATCAGCACCCTGGTACATGCTTATAACTGCACCAAAAGTGATGCCACTGGGTTCTCCCCCTACCACCTGATGTTTGGAAGAGAAGCTCGACTACCAGTAGATGTGTGTTTTAGGGTCTCTCCTGATGGGGTTCAAGCTGACAACTATTTACAGTATGTGCAAAAGTCAAAGACCCAGCTAACTCATGCGTACCAACTGGCTCAAATCATGGCTGCCAAAAGAAATGTATGATAAAAAGGTGAAAGCACAGGAACTCCAGGAGGGAGATCGGGTATTGCTAAGAAATCTGGGACTGCATGGCAAACACAAGATTGCTGACAGATGGCACCATCTCCCTCACATTGTAGTGGGCAAACTAGATGATCTGCCAGTGTACAAAATAAGGCCTGAGAATAATTCAAAAGATGTAAAAACAATGCATAGAAATCATTTACTGCCCATTGGACAAATCTTGATTGAGTCTGAGCCCCAGAAGATGCCCCCTCTGGACCAGTGACTAGAGCTGCTGCTAAGAAAAGATCAAGAAAGTCTGCACCTACAGAAGCAGAGTTAAAGTGTTCCCTCCACAAGTCCCAGTTGAGCATGACTGTCAGTCCATATCAGAAGAAAGTGAGAGTGACTTTGAATACTATCCTTCTTACGAACTGAGTCAATTGTTTCAGGGCAATCCCTAGTCAATACTGGAGACAGCTGGGCCTTCTGGACTGTCTAAGCCTCCAGCTTAGTCCCTGGAGCCAATGTTCCCAGAAAGTGAAGTGCAAGCATCAGATCAGATGAAATGGAATCATTGTGCATGGTTGAACTGTTTGAGCTTTCAGGGAGGAAAATGATGGACTGGGGCAGACTGGTGATACACCAGAACAAGAAGAGTATTTTGAGTGCCCTGACAGTCCACTGCCAGTGTCAAGCTCTCCATGTGAGCCAAATGTTGTGGACTCAGAGACTGTAACTCCTGGAGCTGAAAGTGCCCCAAGTTCTAGCTTCTCTACCCCCATGGAGACTCCCCTGACATGTGAGGACAATGCTGAAAATGAGGCTCAGTGTGCAGAGACTGTAAATGTTCCCCCTAGAAAGACTGGTCAAGCTGTAAAGCCTGTGGTGCACCTCAGTTATGATTCACTTGGGAGGCCTGTGGACTTGCCTCTCAATGTTGTCCATAAAGGGGTATGTGTCCCCGAGCTCATTGCCCAAACTGAGCGTCAGTGCTAACTCCAAGTTACTTGTGTTGCCCTCTAAGTATGGTGCCCTTGCCCCGTCCAGCCCCAAGGTAACTGATAGGGAAGGGCCCCCTCTCTTCAGGTTTCATGTACAAGAGATAATAACTTGAGTTATGGTACAATGTGTGTGTAATACTGTGTAAAGAGTGACATACTGCAATGTTTCAGAAATGTGTTCTTGGTAAAATGATTTATTGACTGATGATTACATGTGTGAGCCTAATGCAAATGTGTATGGTTGCAGTTGAAACTTATGGGGGTACTTGCTTGATGCGGACGTCAAGCTTTCCCAGGCCAGGAAGGGTGTAACCCCCCTGCAAATGGGGGTTCCCAAAAGACTTCCAGGAGCTTGCTTGAATGCTCCAAGCCTGAATGGTGTTTGGCGTTTAAGCCATTTATCTGTGAGTGTTTTTAGAGCCTCTGGTACTGTCTCTTTAAGAGCTGTCTGCTTGCAGACATAATTAGTTTGTATGGGGGGACTGTGTGTTTCTCTGCTTGAGTACCACTCGAGCTGCTGCCAATTCACTCCATTTTTGCAGTCACTAGGAGTGCAAAGGGAACCTATCTGAAAGATGTAACTGTTTGCCAGAAATCATTTAGAGTAATAATGAAAATACAGTTTGTCTAACCTGCTTTCTTTGCAGTCAGAACTGTGTTTGCCTAGTTCCCATTCTAGTTTTGAACTGCTGGACTGGACCAATCAGTGTGGGTTAAGGTAGCTCTAAATGGTGCCTTGGACAAATCAGAACTTGGACTCGTAATCTGAGCCAGCCACAAGAGGATTGTATGGGCAGTGACTCTGGAAGATGTAGTTTGGACTTGGCCTTTTGGACCAACAGGGGCAGTCTATTGTGAGTGACAGCCAATCCAGCCAAGAACTGGGAGGAACTCAAAGGAAGTGCCGGTTTTGTCTGCTGGAGTTTCAGTTGAGCTCTGGCAGTGAAGAGGGAAGGAACCCTGTGCTTTTTCGGTGTGCAGTTTTAGTCGGGAAACGTGTGTAAGGCCCCGAGTTCTGGTCTGCAGCTTGTGTAACTGCTTGTTAGGACTGAATCTGTCCTGTGAAGAGAATCAAAGGATATCTGAAGAGTAGAAACCAGGCTCACCCTGTAGAAGACTGGAGAAATTGTTGAATTGCGCTCGGTCTGTCAGGAACTGAATCTGCTGTGTGTTCTCCCGGGTATTGTGCAGTAATTGCGATCGGGATAGAGAAGCAGCCTGCCTGGTATAGTACTTTCTTTTTACCATATAAATGTGTGAGGAGGCTTGTGTAGCTCAAGTGAATCCTGCTGCCATTAAAGGACTTTTGCCTGTTACTGTTTACCATATAAATGTGTGAGGAGGCTTGTAGCTCAAGTGAATCCTGCTGCCATTAAAGGACTTTTGCCTGTTGCAGTTTGTCGTATAAATGTGTGAGGAGTCTCGTGGAGCTCAAGAGTAGCCCTGCTGACGCTGAAGGACCCTATCTTGTTTGGAGGTCATGAGTACTAATTCAGGGTCGCTCCTGTTGAATTGCCACATTGAATCCAAATGGAATTACTGTACTGCTGACTGTTTAACTAATTTTTCTTTTCTCTGTGTGAAAGGGCCCTACCAGCTGCCACGGTTTGGACTAGCCACTAGGGCTTGGGTACCCAGGGACAGTAACTGGTAGGGATAGCCTGCATGGAGCCATAGGTAGATGAGTAAAGTGATAAGCTAATTAACCTGATTTCCCCGTCCTTGTTATAGCCCCTAAATAAATCAGAGCTGCTTGTTTCAGCAAAGTTATACTGCCTGAGGTATTTGTCTATGTTAAAGTATTGTACTGTGATTGTTGCACTGTATCTTCTTATTTTACAGGGGTCCCAGTGCCTGAACCAGTCCTGGGGGTAAGTGTATACTGTGAAGGTAATTCTGATATACTGTGTGGGCCACTAGTGGGAAGAAAGGGGGGTTGCAGTGTCCCAGAGGGCTGTGACCAAGTTAGTTTAACTATTGCAAACCCTGACCTCTGGGTGGAGGCACCCGCCATCGGATCCAGGCCCCTCAACCTGTTAGTGGCAAATCAGGCAGGGGTAGTAGCCCCTGGGATAGCGCCATCTAGGGATTACATAGTCCTACATGTTACTTTCCCTTTAAAGCACCAGCGCAACTATCACAAACAATACCATTAACACACCTACCATGCTCCCCACAAATGTGCTATCTTTTGTGCTTTTGTCCCGGTTTTAATGTCATGAAAAGCCCAGATTAAAAATGAAATGCCAGAAATACATCGCAGAGTGTTGTATCCCCAGAGAGAAAATGCTTCCTTTAAGGCAAATAATTTTGCTGCACACACCTGAGAAGGCAGTGCAAAGCACATGTGAAGCCTGCAAGAGAACTGAAAGTTGGGCCTGCAACCCCACTACCACCAGCACTTTGTCAGAAATGTGAAGTTGTATCCCCAGAGAGAAAATGCTTCCTTTAAGTCAAATACTTTTGCCGCACACACATGAGAAAGTGGTGCAAAGCACATGTGAAGCTTGCCAGAGAACGTAAACGTATGTATTGGACTAAGCATTTTTGGGCCTGCCACCCCACTGCTAAGTGACATCATTGCCTAAGCTGTGACATCACCTGCTGCTGCCGCATTCTCTTGCTGATGTAATTGAATGAAGATTAAAGTGCCAGAAATGCATCTCTTTGTCCCAAGTGAGAGCATTGCCTGTGTTGACGCCTGCTGCATCCCCGGTACATGCTGCCCTTTGTGTGTGCCTTGCCTTTGTACCACAGTGGTGAGTTAGTGTGCATGCCACTGTATTTTTTTTTTCCAGAGACATAGCCATTTCATTTCTATCTATATGATCTTGTTCTGTGTTGTAAGCAGTCCGTCATATTGCTCCTTTTTAGGGATCTTCACACTTTACCGTGGTGGGCATGGTGATTAAATCACATGAACATGCAAGCAACACATATGTTACGACTAGAACCTGATAACTAATGTGGTATTATAAAATTAAAATTTTCTTTTTTTTTGTGGGGGGGGCATCATTTATGATTTTTTATTTTTCAGGTTGTTGTAGGCACAGCATCAGTGGTCCACAACAACAAGTTTGGGATGTCTGCTGCTGAGTTTGTCTGCACAAAAACTGTCAACCCATGAAAGGTAAGTATTTTTTTTGGGGAGAGAGGCATTATTTTAACAAAAAGTAAAAAACAAACGGTTCATTAATGTTTTGAACATCTTTATAGGTCTTCAGCATATCATCAGAACTGAAAAAAAAATGAATTGCTGTGATTCACGAAGAATTGGATTTGTCTCATGATGAGTGACTGGAGTGACATGACTAATGAACTGTACACAAATACCTATGGCTGTGCTTCCCTGACCTGTACAACATTCGCACTGAGATATTATCTGCTGGATTAAATAAAGCTGGCTTCCTGTTGTGAGGACAAAGATTCAAGTCCAACTGCTGTGATGTGACATGATATGATTGGGTGTCCACCAGTCATTTCCCTGATTCATGATGAAACTGAAGATCTTAAAAAAACAGGGTAACACCCTAAAAACTCTGACTTGAGAATGCACATCAATGAGTACAATGATCAAGCTGAGATACTATCTACAGGATTAAATAGGGCGGGCTTCTTGTGAGCACAAAGATTCAAGTGGGGCATCCTACTGAATGTGAATACAAACAGAATCATCGGAGTAGACCAAGGATCTTGAGTGATGTGATAGGATATAACTGGGTGTCCCCCAGTCATTTTCCTTATGCACCACACCAGTACTCTGAAGGGAAGCCAATCAAACAATTGTGACTTACAGATGGAGATTGGGCCCTAAAGAGATGCAGATGCACAGACAGGTGGAGACTGCACTTAAGAGATGAGGCCGCACAGGCACAACGCCACCTTAACCAGTGGTCAAATTCGCAAATCCAAAACTGGAACAATATATTTTTTTTTATTTTAGTTTTTGTTGACCAGGTAAGTGCAGTAGACAAATTCTGTCTATTTTCAGGCACAACCCGGGGGAGGGGGATACAGATGAATGCCAACTGACCTTGAACCAGATTAAGCTGTTGGTGATATTTTTAGTGAATGGGGGGAAATTTGGCTAAGGCACCGGGGAAATTCCCCTGGTAGGGGGTGCTGTTGGCCCACTTCCTGTGATGGAGGAGCCAGATGCAGATGAGCTGTCAGAGAAGGAGCAGCAGGTGGCAGATGTAGGCTCCCCCACTACTTGCGGTTCAGAAATTATGGACTTGGACTTTGGTAAAAATGCACTGGAAAAAGAGCCAATACAATCCTCTGAGTGTGACTTTGCTTTAAATATGGATTCACACGAGGGCTCTAGGCCCATAGCTATGGAACTGTCAGCACCTCCTGACATGATGGAGGATCAAGCGCTGAAACATAGACTTTGACGGCAGATAAGGACCGCTTGGCCCACTTAGTCTGCCCATTTCCCTACCTACAGGATAGGCCGCAGATCCTAGTTAACCAACAGCCTATTTCTTCCTACCCCCCACAAGAGCTGCCATATGTCTGTACCATGCATTCTTGAATTCTCCCACAGTTTTAGACCCCACAACCTCCTCAGAAAGGCTGTTCCAGGCATCCCCTACCCTCTCTGTGAAAAAATACTTCCTCACATTGCCCTGGAACCGCCCCCCCACTATCTTTAAATTGTGTCCCCGCTGGAGGAAAATATTCACTTTTGGCAACAACAGTTGGTTACAGATTTAACGAGTGAGGCAGATGTCTCACCACAGGAACAGACAAAATTACAACAGCAAGACTCAAACAGTGCAAAGTGGAGAAAATTGTATACTCGAAGGAGACTGGACCAGATGGCCAGTCCAGGTCTCATAGCCCTGCTCACGTCTCGACTGTGCAAGACAGAATCAAAGAAACTTTTTTTCTTAATTCTCCTCATGAATCAGAGCCTGACTGGACCCCGGAAAAAGCATTGATGCCAGCAGGATGCAGATGGCATCTGGGTCCCTGATGACTCAATGGATTTTACAGATGAGTCACTGCAACTGGCCCACAGCAGTGCAGCATTTGGCGGTAACAGTTCTGAGTCTTTGCAGTTGTCAGCCAAAGTAGGCAGTAAGTGGGACCAAACTGGGGTAATTGATGTTCTAATTAACCCAAGTGTATTGGTTGACCGCAATATTACTGAGATAGCTGCACCACGGGATATACGTGCACCCTTTATTTTTACAGGCTTGATTTCAGGCCCATGGGGATCAATGGACACTTCTGGTCCCAAGTGTGATAGGGAACCTGGACTACAAATGCTGCCGCAGCTGATAATCAATGAAGCCCTGCATAAGGGGGACACCTTACATTCCGGACCTGTCTGACAGAGGGAAGGGAATAACTATCAGGCATTTCCTGAGGCCAAGCTCCCTGGTGACCAGGAGCAGGAACAATTTCATAGTGCGGCTAGTACAAGCGCAGATGAGGAACAGGAGCAGAGGGCCAAGTACCCCCCACCCTGTAGGCCCAGATTTTCAGAACTGTTCAATAGAACGACACCCAAACCTAGGAGGAATGCAGTCCACCTATGGTACAGGGGAGAGCTTGATACTTTCCTGGACAGAGAATTTGTGGGGCACACCCTTATAGAGGAGTCTCTGAATTTCTCCTCTGGGATGTCCATGCCCTTATCCATACCTTCGGGGAAGAACACTTTGACATCAGTTTTCACACACCAATCCAATGGGGCTGCAACATTTCTGGGTAAAATACAATCAGGTGAAATATTCCCCTGTGTGGACACCATTTATTGTCATTCCTTTAACTATGCCATTGACAAAGAGGATCACTGTTATATTCCAAAATGAAGGGGTCAATGTGAGCGACATACACCACTGGCTCCAGAAGAAATGCACTGTTCTTGGCCCCACAGAACAGATTATTAATTCTGAACAATTATGGACAGGTGGTTGACATTTTTGAGTCAGATTACACCAAACTGGTGAGGGCATACAACACATCCCTAACAGCTTCTTCATTGGGAAATATCGAGGTGTTTGCTTTTACACGGGCCAACCTAAAGCATGCCATAAATATGGGTATTGCTCACATCTTACAAGTGGTGTGATGACACAAGGTTGACACCCCCAGCATGAACACCAGCACAGCATCAGATTTTGCCTGTCTGCAGCGAGTCGCTGTGCTGGTGCAAGGCAGACACCGGCAGTGCAGCTCCCAGTGTTGCGCCCCCTCCCCGGTCCAACTCTGACTCAGAGTTGTATATTTAGAGACCAGGGGATATGGGGGGGTGGAGATCCCCACATGGGGAGTTCATGGGGTGCAGTCCCCCATACATCACAGATGCATCCCCGACAGTGCGATGCCGACACTCGGCATTGCGGCTCTCGCTGTCGGGGATGTTAGCGCTGCGGATATCGCAGCACCATAGTAAAACCCTTGCAAGTACTTGCGAGAAATTGAGGTGTATATTATGTGGAGAATTCAATCATATCAGCACAGCATGTACCAATGTAGCAAAGTGCAACCTATGTGACTCTATAGGGCATGTGTTTCAAAAATGCCACAGGGCTTCCCATAACCGGACAGATGGTTTTGACCATGACATTCTCATTCAAGATGCCCAGACCTCTGCGACACCACAGACATGAAATGATAGAGATTCTGGGCCAGGACCTGCCCCTTGCAGGGAGACTACTGAGCTTCTACTTCATGAGGCACCCCGCCAGGAACAAGAGGGATGGCCAGACTCAAGGGAGACCCCTCATATGACATCTACCTCCACCCCACTCTCTAGTCCTTCTCCCCCTCCCACTCCAAATACACAGCATGCCAAAGTATCTGCAAACAATTTGCCCCACGACGTGCAGAATATGTCCCGCCTCGACAGAATGGTCTAAACCAGCCAGAAGACATAGTGCAAGACTTCAAGCAGCTCAAACCCCTGTGGTCCACACTGAAAATAAGTTTGATACTCTTTCATCACATAAAACTGGGGTGATACTGACTGTGAAGGGTTGGAGTCTGATACTTTAACACATTCCTTACCCCTACCTGAGGAAAAGGATGGGAGAAAGAAAAAGAAAAAATAGAAACACACGACTTCAGAGATCCTGTCTCAGAAATAAAACACTTTCTGCATGAGTCCTGGCTACCTTTGATGCCTCATCATGGAAGCCCTCCACATCATGTCTCTAAATGCTTGTAGCATTAGGAACTCCCGGAAGAGGACTGCATTATTTTCAGCATTACACCTGGGGCGGGTGGATATTATTTTTCTGCAAGAAACATGGATGCAAAATTCTTACCAAACTAGAAATGCTTGGGTGTGGGGACCTTCCTACTGGTCATTCAGACTCAACAAAGCTGATGGAGTAGGAATCTTATTTTCAGGCACTGGATTTAAGCTACAAAAACTGATTGACCTGATTCCTGGACGGGTGCTGATTTTGGATGGCTTGTGGAAAGGGAGACTTTTTTGATTTATATATGTTTCCGCTTCTCAAATAAAAAAAGATAGAATTGATTTGCTAGATAAAGTTCAACCTTATTTAGCTACTGCTAGAACTGTGATTTTTTGGGGCAATTTTAATTGTTTCATAGATGTTGAAGACAGGGTGAATTCAGGGAGAAAGGTTTATTGTGATTAGAATGCCCTGCTTCAGTGTTTTGATAAAACTGGACTGAAGGATGTTTATGCAGCGAAAGGCATGACCCCAATGAAGACTTATTTTAGGGGAGCCTTAGCAACAAGGATTGACTCCTTTTTTTTGATCCCTTACTACCCCAATTAAAGAACTTAACACTCTTCCCTGTGAGCTCTCAGATCATTTATGGTTAAGTTTAAAAATATTTTTGACTCGTCACCCATCTATACACAACAGCAGATGGTGGGCAAATATGTCCCTATTGTCAGACACAAAGCTTTATAATGGCCTCTTAAGGGAATTATCCACTAGGACCACTGTTAAATATTTATACGATTCAACTGAGGAATGGTGGGAGGACACCAAAAAAATAATCAGAACCTGGCTACAAAGAGAAGGAGCACAAAACCAAAATGGGAATTTTTTAAAATATCTATCACTTCAGGGCCAACTGCAACATTTGTTTTCATTGACGACCCTTACTGGGAATGATTACTATAATCAAATTGCAAATATCAAAACTCAGATGAAATGCTATCAGTATGATAGAGCAGCCACTCTGTCAGCAGAATTAAGTTTTGGAACTGAAAACACCCCCAATAGTGATCCTTGTGCAGCCTACAAAGCCCGTGTAGTTTCAACTCAATTGACAGAACTGAAAAACAATGAGGGCAAGGTATGCCACGAACGATATGAGATAGATCACATGATACGGGTTATTTCTCTAATCTGTCTGACACTACAATAGGTAGCTTACAGGAGCGTTCTGATTATTTATGCCCCATTTCTGTTTCCTTGAGTGAAGAGGAAAAGACAGCATTAATAACAGCCATTACTCTTGAGGAAATTCTCTCGGTAATTTCAGAGATGAAAAAGAATAAATCACCGGGGGGCCGCAGAATTTTATCAACTCTTTCAACGTGAAATAGCTGGTATGTTATTACATGTTTTTCAAGAAATCTCCTTGGAAAGAAAAATTCATCCTGATTTTGCTACTGGATTGCTGAGATTTTTATATAAATTGGGGGACAAGGCTTGGCTACAGAATTGGAGACCTATAGTGTTATTAAACACGGATTGGAACATTTTTACCATGATTTTACATAAAAGGTTACAAATGTGTGTAACAAAATTGATGCACCCCTCAAAAACCTGTTCAGTGTCAGGGAGAAAAATCTAGGAAAACCTTTGGGCAATTAGGGATGTTTCAATGTATTGTAACATGCATAACTTTCAGGGTTTTTGGACTGCTATGGATCAAAGCAAAGCTTTTGATTGGGTGTCACACTTATTTTTATATCAGGTACTGGAGAAACATGACATTCCTGGTAAGATAATTGAGTGGATTTCCACTCTGTATGGGGCTGCAACTATAGTACCCTTACTTGGAGGACATCCAGGAGTCAAAATTCCAGTCAGATGTGGGGTATGACAGGGCTGCCCACTTAGTCATTTATTGTATGTTTTTTATCTGGATCCCTGTATAAGACATATAATTAACAATGAGGATATTATAGGCTTACCCAACCCCAGTTGTGGTCCTGCTCTCAAAGTTCTAGGCTACGCAGATGACCTTTTATTGTTTTGTCATGAGTTTTCTAGTATCAGACATGCAGTAGATAATGTCACATGTTTCTCCATGATAGCAGGGCCAAAAATTAATCCAGATAAAAGCCAGGGGGTCAGTTTAGGAGGTTTACAGATGGATTTAACAATAGCAGGGATTCATATACGATCTGCACCCATAAAGATTCTGGGACTTTACACAGGCAGTGGGGATATGACATATATGAACTGGCATGAGGCACTTCATAAATGTGACTCAGAGTTTCTAGGTGGAAAGGCTGGTGCCTTTCTAAGGCAAAAATAATTTTTTATTATCAAACAGTTTCTGATTCCTATTTTATTATACACGGCTTGGGTTTACTCTATTCCTTTTAAGCTGAAAACAAGAGTCTATAGCCTTTTTTCCAGATGTTGTGGGGGAACTATCTTAACCCAATAAAGAGGGCGTTTACCTACCTAGGTGAAAAAAGGAGGTGTTGGAATGATTCACCCCTTGGTATTTTTCCATACTTTATTTTGGTCAGGTACTTTTAAACTTGCAGCTCCACGGGAAATGTCCTTTTGTAAGGATTGGTTACAAGGGTTAGCACACCACTTCTTGGCTAAATGGATGGAAGACCTTTTAAAAATAATTCTGTATTTTCATTTACCAGGTTACTTAAAACCTTCAGTCAAAAAGATGAGACAGTGACAGGTTTCTAAGTCTCAGATTATGACCCGCTCAAGGCATCTATTGTATGATGATGTTTTGGCAAGGATAGGACCCCAGGAACCAGAGTTGAAAGGTTATTACCCTAACAAAATCCAAACTGCTGTGCATCAACTAACTACTGTCAGGATTCCATTACGGATGTGGGACTACCTTTGGGTGTGTACTTATGGGAAGGTTAATGTCTGAGGAAACTGGAAGCATAAGGCACTTGATGAAAGAACTTGCCCATATTATGAATGTTTAGCCCCAGTGGAAACCACGGAGCATTTTTTTCTTGAATGTACATATATGGTTCATTTACGGGGTTTTTTAGTGGCTAGATGGAAGATCCCATGGTTAACTCATTTAACTTATAATCAAATTATCCTAGGGGATTATTTTGGTAGACTAGGGGTTTGTGAGAGAAGTGCACTGGAGATCCTTTTTGCCATATTACAATTTTATTTCTGGCAAGCTAGATGCAAGTATGTTTTACAACAATTAAGGATGCCATACTTATCAGTGAGGAGAATTTATGTGAAGCAGATTGTCAAGAAGTTTACTGCAGATATTTACGTCACCATAATTGGCCTAAAGTACAGGGACTGTGGAAAGATCTCCAGGGAGTATTAAAGTCCAAATGATTTGTTTATCTTTCTTTCAGACTCTTTTCCGCAATTTGGTCAAGATTTTAAGGGATTAACTGTTTGCATGACTGTGATTATTTTATGTTTCCTTTATATTTCACAGAGGGAATGGATTGTATTTTGTACCAATTGCACCAGTTGTTATCTGTTTTCCTTTTAGAAATATTTGATTTTGTCACTGTATACTTTGTATTGAATTTTTGCCAATAAAATCCCTCTACTCTTTTCAAGAAGTGCCATGGGATCTTTAGCATCCACCTGAACTACCACCAGAACAGGCAGATGGGACCTTGGTTTAATGTCTCATCCGAAAGATGGCATCCGATCTCAGGAGTGCAGCACCCCTCTCATGCTGCACTACAGTGTCAGTATTAGGATTTAACCCAAGTGCCTGATGTGGGGATAGAATCCACAGCCTTCTGATCTTCCATCCTCAGAGGCAAGTGTGCTACCTGCTGAGCCACTGACACTGCATGTGAAATAATACCTTTTGCAGGGGAAGGGGACAGCTGCAGTAACAGTCCTCTACCGATGCAGATAGAACAAAGCAGCAAAAAGTACTGCAGACAGATAAGAGATTCAAATCAGAGTCCTGTGATTATGGTGTGGCACAATAAGATGTGTGTGACTTGATGGCACGCACACACACACACACGCACACACTACAGGTAATGCGCAGAAAATTTTAAAGTTCAGTGCAGTACAACCAAATCTTTTAAAACAACTGAAAAAATGCATAACACCATGGCAAACACCAAACAATTATCAACATTTACTAAAAGTATTACTATAAAACTGTGTGTACATGAACACACATATACTAACACACTAGCTACCCAAAAACAGAAAGGCTGCCTTTCTCACTGAGTCACTGTGAATCTCCCTTCACCACGCCCCTCCCCCGAAGCACACAGACTTAATCTTACAAATTAACATGCACACAAAACCAATAAACACTCGATGATATAAGCACAGGAGGGTTTCATACAATCGATATACTAAATTTTGGCTCAAAAATGCTTTTTAAAAGGTTTTTCAATGGTTTAATTCTCACAGTTCTAGGAGCAAACTGTCTCCAGCTTTCCGCTACACACACTACACAGAACTGAGGCTGTGCAAGACAATCTAGAGCCCATGTGACCTGCCATTCCCCATGATACAATGCAAACTTTGCCTTAAAGGCCAAAAATAAGGTGAAGTCAATGTGAAGTCCATTGAAAACAATGTCACTTCTCGTTAGTCATTATGGTGAATTACTTTGCTTTGTACTGCAGAGTACTTTGTGTAATTATCTATATATGTGAAGTGCTCCTGTGGAACGAAGTGCATGGAATTTGCCCACTACTAACTATACACCACCTAGCATGCCCCCCACCATTGTGCTGTCTTGCATTTGAATGTCCCCGTTTCAATTTCTTGAAAAGTCCAGATGAAAACTAACATTCCAGAAATGTGTCACAGTATGTTAAATGACATCATTGCCTTGTGACGCCACTTGCTGCTGCTGGTGCTTTTGGCCCTTTGTTTTAATGTCATGAAAAGCCCAGATACAAATTTATAAAAGTCCAGAAATGCATCACAGTGTGTTAAGTGACATCATTGCCTGGTGACACCACCTGCTGCTGCTGCTCTTTTCCTGCTGATTACATCATAAAACCTCCCAATCAATAATCAAAGGCCCACAGACTTGTGTGAAGTGAGAGCTTTGATTGCCCTGTGACACCACCTGCTGCTGTTCTCCTACTGATGTTATTGAATTACAAGAAGTACAGGTGAAGCTTAAAATGCACTAAATGCTGCCTCACCAACACATGCTGCCCCTGGCGTGTGCTTTTGTACCAATGATGAGTTGTTGTGTGTGCCACTGTAAATGTTTTCCCATAGACACATCAAGTTAATTTCTATATAATCTGGTTCTGTGTTGTAAGCAGTCTGTCATGTTCTTCCTTTTCAGGGAACCTTGTTGATAATGTACCGTGGTGGGCATGATCATCACATCCAATCAACATGCATGGAACACATACATTACGATTCTGAAACCTAATCTGGTACTGTAAATGTTTTTTCTTGTGGGGGGGGCTGCTGTGGTTGACTGAAAGATAATAATGTACTCATTTGGTTTTTTCCCAGGTCGTAGGCACAGCATCGGTGGTACACCACTTTTGGATGGATGCTGACTTTGTCTGCATGGATACTGTGTCAACCCATAAAAGATAAGTATAATTTTTTTTTTTGGGCGGGGGGGCATTTGAAAAAAATAGTTCATTAATGTTTTTGACATCTTTATAGGTCTTCAGCAGATCATCAGACGTGTTATCCTTCTTCAGAGCAGAAGATACCACCCACGGTAGTAGACAGCACCAAAATTTTACTTGAAAAGAGATTAAGCAGAATGTATGAGGACTTCAGTGTTTCTACCACATCCACTTCACAGAGTGTCTGTTCCTGTCTTCTGTTAGATATACAGCTTTAAATACAAAGCTAATAGTAAAAACCATCTCCAGTGTGAAATTACAAGTTATTAGTAAGAATCCAGGGCCCGATTCCAAGGCAGCTACACCAGACGTAAACGCAGTCTGCCAGTCCTGAGTGGCGCAAATCGCAAGTTACGCTCGTGACTAATGCTGCAACCCGCAACTGCTATGCCAAATGCAAGTTACAACACAGTTATGCCAAAGAAACCTTACACCACTGCGTAATGCAGCTTGCAACAAGCGTAATACACCAGTATGATGGAAATGCTATAAGTAAATAAGTAAATGCTGTATGTAAATATGCCAGAAGAGGCAGACATAAGTTAGACCAAGGAATAGCTGGTCTAACCAGAGCACAGGCTATATAAACCCCCACACACACATAGACAACAGACAGCAGTGTAGTGAGACACACAGCAATGTCAGCAATTGGTGCCCTAATGGACATTATGATAGTGGAGCACTGGGAGCACAGGCACGCCAGGCGCAGAGGCATGATCCAGGGGACTGAGCCACAGCATCCAACAATAGTACCAAGGCCACCGGTGCAGAGAGTAAGACGCCCTTGCAAAACCTTTGAGGATCTTACTGAGCAGCAGTGCCTAGCATGCTATAGGCTCAGCAAGAGCTGCATCATGGAGTTATGCCACGACCTGGGTGGTGACCTACGTAGCACCAGCAACAGGGGCCACCCACTGCCACTGGAGGTGTGCATGAGTGCAGTGCTGTGCTTTCTCACCACTGGCACTTTCCAAACACCCACAGGGGACACAGTGGGCATCTTCCAGCTGGTGGTGTCCAAACACCTGAGGAAGTTCCACGCAACACATCAGCTTCCCGCGGGATGCCCAATAGTAGAGCCAGGTGAAGCAGGAGTTCTATAATGTGGTGCAGTACCCCCGTGTACACACATGACCATCAGGGCCCCAAGTGAGGATGGGGACGCATACATAAATAGAAAGGGGTACCACTCGATTAATATCCATGTGGTCAGTGACAGTGTATGTCGCATCCTAGATGTGGTGGCCAAGTACCCTGGATCCTGCCATGACTCCCACATCTACAGGAACTGTGGGCTACAGGAGGCCTTTGGGAGAGGGGACATCACTGGAGGATGGGTTTTAGATAAGTACCATGGGGAATGACAACTGCAAAGGTGTGTGAGTGGCAGTGTGCATGCGTGTGGCAGACAGTGCATGTGGGTGTGAGTGGATACAATGGCACAGCAGGGGCACAGGGCAGACAGGCACTGCAGCGGGCAGAGGTGATGGCCACACAGACACAGGGCATGCCACACACGGGATGCAGGCAGGGGCAAGACACATGCACTGTGCAACATACAGGGGCCTGGGATGGCCACGCAATGTCAAGGGAAACCCATGCAGTGCATGGACACAGCCAAGGATGTGTGTGTGACTGAGAGTGTGTGCCAGCATGCTTGTGCATGTGAATGCAGCAGTGCATGCCATGCAGAGGATAGTGAGATGATGATGACAGGTCAGCACACAGCAACGTGCTTCTAACCTCCCCCCCCCAAACAGATGACAGTGGATATCCCCAGATACCATGGTTGATGACACCTGTAAGGACGCCCCAGACAGTGGCCAAGGAGAGATACAATGAGGCCCACAGCAGCACGAGAGGAGTCATCGAGTGCACCTTTGGGCTGCTGAAGTCCTGCTTCTGATGCCTCGACACCTCTGGGGGTGCGCTCCAGTACAGCCCTGCGATGGCCTGCAGGATCGTGCTCGCCTGCTGCATCCTCCACAACATTGCCCTGGCACACTGTGTACCAATGCTTGACAGCAACCAGGAGGAAGGTGCACCATGGGAGGGTGAAGGAGAGCCGGATGGCATGGCAGGACACATGACGCACAGTGGTGCAACAGTGGGACACTGTGCAAGACAGGAGCTGATCCAGCAGTTCTTTTGAGGCGGCATATGGACTTCACCACCAACTACACCACCACCACCACCACCACTACCACACCACAACCACCACCATGGTGGCACCTGCAGCAGTACGGGCACACAGTGTGGTGTAGTGCAGCCCCAATAATGGCAAGGCTCCCATGCCACCATCTACGAGCCACAGGGGGGATGGGATACTGTGTGCCAGGTGCCATGCGACACACGTGGCAGCACTGGAGCTGTAACAGTGCCCATGCGTGTCATACAGCATCTGGTAGGCATGACTGCAAATGAGTGAAGGCACCCCAGGCAACACACAGAGGACCACAGCACACATGGACTATGGACATGCAGACACAAGGGGTCTATGTGATAACGGCGAACGCCTAAAGGCGATCACCGTTATTGCTCGAATCAAGTCTGCGAACGCATTTTCTGTACTCTGACAACCCCGCGCACCAGAACAATGGCATCAGGACAGATTTTATTGCTTTCTGTTGGGGGCTGTGCCCCTCCCCTTTCATGGGAGATTGGCGCCCCCATACCGCTACTAAGAGTTCTCAACCCAGGGGGTGCATGTCGGGTATTTAGAAAGCAGTAAAAAAAAAGCTTCAGGCTGCTTAATAAAAATCGCACCAGTGCTGGACTCGAACCCAGTACCTCAGCCACCCCAGCCACTAGCCAATCCCTGACACCACGACGCAGCTTGACCAGCAACTGCAGTTCCACCACCTACAGCCTCTCCACCCCCTCACAGCCCATGCTCGCCATGCTCACTCCCACCTCCCCCCGTGTGCATACGCATAGCGACATCCTGTCACCTAGTTCACCCACCCCCTCATCCGGTCGCCCTACCTTTCCATCGCCATGAGTGGACTGCGCCGGGAAGGAGTCACTGTAACGGATGGCGCCCTTCCTCGTGCGTCCACTTCATGGGTTACCAGACACAGGTGGGTGATGGACAGACAGAGGGCAGAAGAACAATGCCATGATGATGGCACCACCAGGCACAATGCACCTGCCATGGCCACTGATGCATGTAAACAGTGCGACCACAACAGGGACACAGCATCAGGTGGCACAGACCTGCAGATGTATGGTGGTAGGATGCTCCATTGCATTGTGCCACTGGTGCCACCCACAGGGCCCACCATGCCCCTGGGTGGAAGGGAGCCATACTGGCCCATGGCTGCCATGCAGCCATGACATGCACGGTGTGGTGGCATGTGAACTTGACCCAGCACGGTGCACTACTGCACACACAGAACACCATGTGGCCATGCTCACCGGTGTGCGTCCAAGGCTGTGAGGTGGACAGCCAGCACACGGATACCATGTGCATGTTGGGGATGCACATAAGATGGCGCAGCTCCGCCACAACCGTGCCCACATGTGCACAGTGATGCACACACACACACACATGCTCACAGGCACACGCCCATGCAGACCAGAGACAGACACATAGAGTCAGGAATGCAAACATATCATTTAATGCAACAGTAGAAATACACAACGAAGTCAGGAAACAATCATGTAACAACAACAACAACAACAATGCAACACAGTACCCTCACAGTACCCAAACCAGACCCCGCTATGTACAGATCCCCCCTGCAGACCCAGCCCATATGTACAACCCCCCACAGAACCACACAGTAGACAGTCTCCCCCAGCATGTATGAACCCCCACCCCAGCACGCCTCCCACCACAGCCCCCCACAAACATGATATGAACACCCTCACAAGGAATGCACCCACAGCCCACCAGACCCCCACCCTGCATACACACATCAGAGCCCCCGCCACCCTGACATACACCTGGTACATCCCACGCCCACAAGGCACATCACAGTCCCACTGTCCATGGCCCCAGTCCACACGTCTTCAGCGCTATGAGGAGAGCCCCAAGGGAGCCATGCAGGCACACAACATCCTCCATAATGGCAGACACCAGCAGTATCTGTTACTGGTCACCCGCCACCTGCTGCCCCAGGTACAACAATGCCTGCGGGCCTGGCTGTCTCCCAGGTGACCCAGCACCAGCACCAAGTCTGCCAGGCTGCTGTGGGTCCATGTCCAGCTGTCTGGATCGGTGGCCAGCACTGTCATCCGGCAGTATGCCATCTTCCTCCTGCTCCCCCGCAGGATGCTCCACCACCTCAGGCTCCACTGTAGGCAGCTCCTCCGACCCCTGTTCCTCTGCTGCCTGCTCAGCTGCTGCCATCTCCTCCACTGGCTGGTCCCTATCTGCTGGCACCTCACCAGGCTGTTGGTCTGCACCCAGCAACTTTGCCAGCCTGTCGGCCACCACTGACACCTCCACCTGCTGCTCCACCAACCCTTGTGGCCCACTGTCACCAGTGTCCTCTCCAGGCTCCACCTCCTCCTCTGGTGATGGCAGGATGGGTCATATCCTGTGTCGCCAGCACCAGGTGCACCACTGGTATTCTGCGGCCCCTTGCCTTCAGGTCGCCATCTCCCTGAGCAGTGCCCATTGCCTCAGGACAAGGCTGCTCCTCCCACCTGCAAGGAAGAAGGGCAGAGGTCACTGCAGGACTGGGACTCCTTGTATGCATGGGCACACATGCATGTGTGCCACATCACACTACATAAGCGGTGCATACACAAACACAACACCGGCCACATGGTGCACATTTGGCAGGCATGCCGGCATTGTGCTATGGCCACAGGCACTTCAAGTGCACATAGTTACACCTTGGCCACATGAGCGAGCACAGTGGTATGCTGCTGCACATGTGGGCATGTCCAGGTGCCACATGCCCGCCCAATGCTGCCACCATAATGTGGCTAGTACACGTGGTGGAATGAGCAAGCACCTACCTGACCTCCAGTGGCCCTGCATCCCCTGATGTTGGTGGCCATGCCCTGGCTCCTCCGCTGGCTGCACCTGCTGTCCAGAGTGGCGGGGTCCTGCACCTGTATGGGAGGGGAACACTGTTACACCTATACACCACTGCTGGCCATGGCACGTGTTGCATGTATGGGGAGGTGTCATGCTACATGTTATCATACCCACCTGTTCTGCTGCTAGTACAGGTCCTCATCTCCCAGTCACACCACTCAGCCATGCCCAGCATGCACTCCAGGATATGGGGGTCCCTTCTGGCCAGGTCCTGCCACCTGTGCTGCATTTGCCGTGTGGTGCGGGACACGCCACTGATCACACTGAGATGTGCCCCTACGGCACACCATGCCCTCTCCCTGTCTGCAGGGGGTGTGGTGTCTGCAGCCTGGTAGCAGCATTGTGGTTCACCACTACTGCACCTGGTACACTAGCCGCGCAGTTTCTTCAGGGGTAAAGTTAGATGCACGACCACTAAGGCTTGCTAGGCTCCTGTGTGACATATTCCTGGGCTGTGTCCACCACCTGACCTGTCCTGACCAGAACTGGCATGTCCTGAACTTGGCAGCTGTGTCCTGCAAACAAACTTGAACAATAATACATGTCTTGGCTGTACACCTTAAACGTTATAGTCCAACTGTGCACTACACTGATGTAGCTAACTGTCCTGCCTTAGCTATGTTACCGTACACTGCTCTGTATGTATAGCTTCACCTATGTAACTGCACCATGCAGCACAACCTCTACTGACCTGGGCTACACATGTCTGGCATACCATATCCGCGTGCTGACCTCTCAGTTAGTGCATCAGCATGCTGCACCTTTGTGTACACTCTGCTATGTGCCCTGTATGGGCCTATATGATGTGTACAGTGGTGTACACTGACCAAATGGACACTGCACTGCACTCACATTAGGAGGTAGTATAGCACAGTGGTGTATGGCTCTGAGCTGCTAATCTGGGGACTTGGATTTGATTCCCAGAGCCCCCACATGCATACTGTGTGACCTTAAGCAAGTCACTTACTTTCCCTGTGCTTCCAGTTCGCAACTGTAATCAAGCTTGCTGCTTAGTGTATCTCTCCTGGTTAAACAATTGGAAAATCAACATGAACAACTGGAAATAATGTTGACTGTTGTATATGTGGAGGTATTGCACTGTCCTCGTACTTACCAATATTCAGGTGTTGCTGTCCAACTGTGGCCTTCCTGCACAATCCCTTCCCTGGGCTTCCTATCACTGCTGCTTGGTCCTCCCCTCTCTCAACAGCGTGTGCACGGTGCGGCCTATGTATTGCCTTCAAGGCCATGACTCGCACATGCCACACGTACAGACCACACAGCCAAACCGGTCCTCTCTGGTGTCCCCCAGGGCTCAATTTTAGGTCCTCTCCTCTTCAGCCTATTTCTAAACTTGCTTCCCAAATCCTGCCCTGAAAAATTAACACTCTATGCTGATGATGCTGTAATTCTCTCCTCCCATAAGGATCCAAATCCACTATGACAGAGATTGCAGCTTGCTTTCTCATGTGTTGAAAAGTGGTTCCTTGAGCACAAACTGGTCCTAAATAAAAAAAATTAAAAAAGTCATGCTTTTCACCAGTCATCAAAACAGAAATAGGCATACTCCACTCGTCATAAAAACTTCTCTTGGAAATACACTACAAGTGAACACCTTCAAATATCTTGGTATCACTTTTGACGAATGTCTTACTTTTGCGGCCCATATCGATAACACTGCAAAAACAGTGCACCAACGCATTGGAATTTTGTACTGGAACCGTCAATTTTTCAACCAAGCTGCCTTGAGGATTGCTGTTCAAAGCTCCATCATCTCAATCATAGACTATGGTCTAATTGTCTATGGCTCAGCTACTACCACTGCACTAAAGCGCATCTCAACAGCACTAAACAAAACCTGTCGACTCCTCACTGGAGCACAGAGACGGACCCACACTTGTGACTTCTACACAGAAACCAGTTGGTTGCATCTTTCCAATTGCCTCATGTATCTCACCTGCGTGATGGCAAAAAAATCAATCTTGGGACTCACTCCTCCATGTATCCGGGACCTGCTCTACCTGAACAATGGCACTCGTACCACCAGAAGATCTGACCACCAACCTTTCCTTGTTCCTAGATGCCGGACTGCTCAGGGACAAAGATCTTTTACATACCGTGCCCCTACCTGGTACAATGCCCTTAACCTGCCCTCCCTATCCTCCACAACATTGGGAGCTTTCAAATCCATACTTTACGCTCACCTCACAGAACTGAGTGCACTTACATTTGTTTCACTCAACCACCATGGTCTCCTCTTTGACAAAGACAACCTGAGTACCACTAACCTGGTTCTGTCTGCTCCTAAACTTCTTATTTCTCCCTCTCTTCTCTCTCAAGCTCTCCTATCCTTATTCCTTGCCCTTGACACTACCTCTGAGTTCCTTTTCCTTTTCTGTACATAAATGTTACTGTTTAAGTTGTGGCCTTGTTAAATGGCTTACTGATTGTTTGTAACACTGTCTACTATGTTTTTGTACTTAATGACGTGGAACCTTTGTAAAAGAGCCTTGGCTCAAAGGTATAATTCCTAGAACAATAAACTTCAAACTTGAAACATGTATGGACTACAGTGCCACCGCGCACATGCGTCATGCATATCTGCATGCCGCATGTGTGCTCTATGCAGATGCAGGCTGCAGTTGTGGCCTACTTGCACATGCGGCCTACGTTTCGGTTGTGCATGTGTGACATGGGCCATGCACCTTACTCAGGCACTGGATGTATGCCACATGTGTCATGTCCTATCACAGCAGTGGTAGTGACTGAGGCAACACAGATGTTTACTGCACAGTGTTTGCTTAGAGTTGTTGTGGTATGGTGCAGTGCTACAGCACAATAATGCAAATCCCAAACACACATATGCACACCTGGTGACTGATCACAGCAGGCACACACAAGTCGTGCTGTACAACAGCTCCCACACACCTGCACACAGTGTGCACATGCACACACACACACACACACACACACACACACACACACACACACACACACACACACACAGACCACACGTGACAACAGTGCCCTCCCCTAGAAGTCACTCTGAGGTATGCCCACCACCCCTTGCAGCTGGGCATCATTGTGGGATAGTCACATCTCTGGCTGCTGCAGAAGTTATGTCCTCTTGTGCTTTGCGGCTGTACTGCCTTGTACAGCCCCTGTGTCACCGACTCCGCGACCCTTGCAGCACCACTGGGCCCACCCTGCCCGTTGCATGGCTGCAGGTTCCCCACTGTCCATTTGTGTCTGAGGCACCGCTCTCTTCTGACGCCTCCCTCGCCTCCTGTGGTGGTGGTGGGTGCCGGTCCTGGAACAGTTCCTTATCCCTGTATTGGAGGTCCACCAGCCTCCACAGCCTGTGCATGCATTGCCACCTGTGCTGTGCCCTGATCCACTGAGTTTGTAGGTGCCACCTCACCCCATCCTCTGCTTGTCCTGTAACAGGTTGCCACTGCAGCATGCCCCATGTCCATGGTGGCAGGTGCCGTTATTGCTGGCCGAGGTGGTGTTGCTGCCAGTGGTGCCACTGGTAGTGGTGGGGGCTGTGGTGCTGGTGGTGCTGCAGGTGGTGTTGGTGGTGGCGGTGGTGGTTGCTGTGGTGCTGGTGGTGCAGTAGGTGGTGTTGGTGGTGGCGGTGGTGGTTGCTGTGGTGCTGGTGGTGCTGCAGGTGGTGGTGGTGGCGGTGGTGGTGGTGGGGGCTGTGGTGGTGTTGGGATCGTCACTGCTGGTAGGGGTTGTGGTGGCAGTGTTTGCGGCTGTTGCACCACATGTGTCGCCTGTGTGGTGGCCTCCTTTGTCTGTGTTGCTTGCACTGGCTGGATGGTCAGTCAGCATTGTAATGCTGTGGCCAGTATGTCCACCTGCCTGGTCTGCTGCACCACTGACCCCTCTACGGTCATGGCCAGTCAGGTGAGCACCTGCATATGTGCCTGGATACAGGCCTGGGAGGCGGCCATGGTGTCCGTCAGCTTTCCCATGGCTGCCTCTGTGGCGTGTGTCCCTGTTTCTATCGCACCTATGAGGGTGCCCATGTGCTCCTTCATGGCTGTGTGGTGTGCGTCAATGCTGAGTTGGAAGCAGCACAGCAACTCTGACTGCTCCTCATGCGTGGTCATGAGGGTCTGGCAGAACCCAGTGTAGTCTGTGGGTGTGGTCGTGTGGCTCTCCTGCAGGGATTGCAATGCCGTATCCAGGGTCACCTCCAGCCTGTCATAGGAGGCAGGGCTTAGGTTCTGGGCAATGTTGTGAGCTATTCTGCCAACACTGAACAAGTCACAGAGGTCCAGTCCCTCTTCCTGCTGCCTGCTGCTCCCCTAACACGGGTCCAGCTGCACAGTGTCTGTGCTGCCATGGTGTCTGTCATGGTGGCCTGTTGTGTGATTGGCTGCACCCTGCCCCTGCTCACTGCCTGTGCCTCCACTGTCATCTGCACCTGTGTCCACTGCTGATGTGCCTGTGGAGGGGACAACAGTGCATCAGTGCTACCCTGCCATTTCATGCCCTCTGCACATGCCACCATTCCCACCCCTGCAGTGCTGCCTGATGCACAGGGGGCACTACTGGTCATCCACTTACCTGTCCCTGTGGCCATCTACATCGTGTCCAGGTCCGTATCCCCATGGATGCTGTACTGGCTCAGAAACACCAGTATCCTCTCCTCATGGGCACTGAGGGGTCTCTCCTCCTGTGGCCCACCACCTGTGGCCGATGTCTGGCACTTATTATAGGCCTCCTTTGCCTTTGCATGGCGCTTGAGGTCATTCACCCACTTCTGTAGGTCACACACGGTGCACTTCACGTTGGCCACTGCATTGACCTTTTTGGCCACTTTCTCCCATGTCTCCTTGCATTTATGGCACAGGTCACATTCCCCACCCTTGCCCATTAGTAGGTCTGCCTGGGACTCAAGTTCCTCGAGGAGGACATCTGTCTCCTCATTTGTGAAGTTTTGTTTTCTATGTTTTGCCACACTTGCCACCTCCGCATTACTACCTGCCATCATTCTCTCATGCATAACTCCTACGCCATGTCTGCGACTTGTGCACTTTTGTATGGTCGTCAGGTTGCAACACCTGTAATTGCTATGCCTGCTATTGTGGGTTCTGTCTTGTGTAGCAGGTGTAACTTGCGACATGCGTAATTTGGCTGTTCTATGTCATAACTGGTATTTGTCTTGGAATAGAGTTCAGCTTGCATGTTGCAAGGGTTTGGTTGTAACTTTATGCAGTGGTGCAGCATGCTCTACTCCCTCTCTTGGAATCAGGCCCCCTGTGTCCATCATCAAATACCCAGTTATTATTAATGTAGTAAACCATGTCCAAAAAAGTTCCACGTTTACTGAGTGCCACACACTGGAACATTGTGTTAAGTTACATGATGTCACATGGTTTCTGGGCCAAGATAACACAATTTGACAACAGTGGCATAATGAACTATGCCTCTCCCATCTGTGAATAACAAATACATTATGTGGCCTGTAGTCTATATTTCACTGCTGGTTTATGTTTTTCACCTGCGCCACAAAAAAGAAAATAAAAACTGAAATATGAAAGAACACTGGTACTTACCTGTAGATGTGATCCCTCTGGTGGTAGGATTACTGTACCTATGACAGCTTAGACAGTCTGTAACCTGTGAAAATAAAATGGGAATCAGTGACCTGTATTTGTTGACAGTGTCATCTTTGCTCAGGTATCAGAATCACAGACACCACAGTTAAAATGAAAAACAGACTATATGACATTGGTACATACTTACTGTAAATTATTGATGAGAAGCAGGGTGGCTGTTGCTGGCTGTGTGGTCATAGGTGGGTACAGGTAGAATCTCTCGGTCACTTTCCAGAATCAGGATGGTTGGTGCTGGCTGCGTGGTCACAGCTGGGCACAGATAGAACCTCTAGGTCACTTTTCAGAATCGGTGGCTATTGCTGACTGCGGGATCATAGCTGGGTACAGGTAGAATCTCTCGGTCAGCTTGCAGAATCTGGGTGGCCGTTGCTGTCTGCGGGGTCATAGCTGGGCACAGGTAGAAGCTCTCGGTCACTTTCCAGAATCAGGATGGTTGGTGCTGGCTGCGGGGTCATAGCTGGGCACAGGTAGAATCTCTCGGTCACATTCCAGAATCAGGATGGTTGGTGCTGGCTGCGGGGTCATAGCTGGGCACAGGAAAAATGCCTGTCAGTCTCACTCTCTATGCGTTGTTGACTGCAGGTAATAATGACTGCACACTTTATGTGACCTATTCCCTGACAATCATTAAAGGAGAAGAAAAAATATAATGACATATCATTTATTGTCAGTTGTCATATGCATTGAAGGCCATTGTTTGTCTTTTGTTTAGTCCAAGAACAAGTAACATTACGGCACAGAGAAAGCCTTCAGCACAATAATTGTGTCATTATGTGCTACCACCATCATCCTCTGCATCATCATCAAGGATGAAGCAGCCTTCACAATCCTCTAGCCCAGAGTTGTAGCCACTTGGAAATTCTTTTTCCATGGATGTATTGTCAGCATCAGTGGTACAGCATTTGACATTTCCACAAGGATGGTCTGCTTCACCACCATCATCAGCAGCAGCAACACCAGCATTGTGAGTGGGTACAAAGAGAGATGTGCTTCTCCGACTTGGTATGTGACCTTCATTCTTTTTGATAAATGTCAGCATGCTGACATTTGTCGGTGATAAGTTAGTACGATGGCCATGCACTATGGCCCTGCGGAATGAAACAGCCTCTCTACACTGACACTGGAGGGTGGACATGTCAGGTACTTCACTGCTACTGATGTCAGTGCTGGCCATTCATTCACCTTGCCAGTCCAGTGCACCAAAGGATCATCCAGTATTGTCAGATGCCTGTTTTCTGCCACATAGATCTCAACCATGCTCTGTGATGCACGCATTCCAGATGAGTTGTCCACCTGTTCACAAAATTCATCTACGTCACAAATTCCTACTTGTGACAAGGTGCCCCAAAGTGGATTAATGGATACTGGTTTTGTGGACAACACCCCTTGCCCCATAGTCACCTTACTGGATGTACTCGGGTCCACAGTGACCTTCAACCTTGTTATGCTGTGATTTGTATAACTTTGCAAGTGACTTCTGTGCCCCATGGACCAATCACAAGCTGTCCAGTTAGCTTTTGTACCTGATCTTGCCCTCCCTCCAGTATGGATGCAATGCCATGTTTGTACTGTAGCGCGGGTCCAGTATAGCTGCTATTCCAAATTCTGGAGATTGCTGAATAGTGTCAATGTGTCAATTGTTGTCTAATATAGTAAGCATGTGTTTCAGTAGTGCACTGCTTGACCTATCTCCAGCAACATCAAAGCTAGGCTGCAGATTCAACAAAGTCTTCCTCAGGACCTGGAGAAGTGGAATGGCTTGACTAACAGATGCAGTGCCACCACTCACTGCCTGTATGGCATGTCTCAAAATTATTATTACTGAGTCCATGAGTTGTTCACTTGTCATAGACATTGAGACCCCAGAAGTGTCACGGCTAGTGTGCATAAATCGATACTCATTGATTGCTTTGTACTGCTTGTACAAATGCTTTGCCATGTAAAGTGTCGAGTTCCATCTCATGACAACTTCAAGCTTCAGGCAGTGCTGAGGGAGGCTGTTCTGAATCTGCAGCTGCCTAAGCTGGTCACGGGCCTTTCCAGAGCATGCAAAGTGGGCACAGATGTGGCATGCAACAGTCAGCATTTGCTTTATTTCAGGGTACTGCAGAAACTACTGTACCACCAGATTTAAGCACTGGGCTACACAGGGAACCCGAATGAAGCCACCATTGCTGATACATTTCACAACATTAGAGCCATTATCACTAGCTATGAAGCCAGCTTTTAGGGACAGGAGGAGCAAGGCAACCACTCATCAGTTTCTGTCAGTAGCATGTCTAGCATGTTTTCACCTGTATGTGACCCTGCTACACTACACATTGCAAGTGTGGCATGCTGTCTAATGCCTTGAAGGTTGCTACCACTACAGTCTGACTTATTACACTGCTTTCCCATCACACCTTCACAGACAACACTAGGTAGCTGCGCCCAATGTGCAGTAATACACAGATAGGAACTACCAGCCATTTTGCCACTTGTCCACATATCCACGCTTAAGTGAATGTAAGGCAAGGTGGAATGTTGAAGGGCATGTCTTACACAATTTGTCACCATCCGATATAACTCAGGGATGGCACGGATGGAAAAGTATGTCTAGAACGGGACCTTCCATTTTGGACATGCATGTGCTGCAAAGTGCCAGAAGCCTGCATTCTTCACAAAGGAAAATGGCAAAAGGTCAATTGCTAGCATTTCCACTACAGCAGCATTGAGTTCACGTGCAATCGCATAATTGGGTGGGTATTTACTGGTGCGTGCAAACAGGTTATGCAATGTGGGCTGCATTGTTCATTGCTTTACACATGGCATGCAACATGGCTCTCCTCTATTAACTGACATGGATAGGCTACCTCGGACATGTAATGGTGGGTGTACAAGTGACAAGGCAATACATGTTGGCATTTTTTATGTTTTAAACACCGGGATTGATGTGGTAGAATTACTACATGGACTACCACTGCTACTCTGACCACTGCTTGAACATTCCATCAAATTCTCCTCCTCCTCATGCCTGTAGTAATCATCTGATGTTATTTCACCACTTTTACTTGCATGGCTACTTACACTGAAGAAAGGGGATACCATGCTTGCTAACGTGGCTGAGGGTGAACGCTCAACTACGGCATTAGCTGCCCTGTGGTGCTGAGTCCACAGTGCCATGTGTCTGCTCTTCAGATGAGTATGCCGGCCCCCTGTGCCCAAGTGGCTACCCTTTTTACCACGCTTCACATGTGCTTGGCAAAGATGGCAGATTACCACTGTTTCATTGTTGCCATCTTGTACAAAAAAATCCCAGACTAGGGATTTGGATGTCCTACTCTTCATATGTCACTGCTGGTGCTGCTGTGCATATGTAACTGCACTTTTGGTGCTGATGAAATGGGGGGTGTAATTTCTGCTGTTTGCAACAATGTGACTTTGACTGAACATCACAATCACTGACTATTAACTCTGGGTCATCATCAGCAGACATAGGTACAGCAGAACGTTGAGGAGAGGGGAAGATTAACAAACTGTTTAGAAACAGCCACCTTAACCCTATGGCAAGGGTGAGGCGAGGGTACTTCGCGCCATGCAATTCAATGAATGGTTGAAAAAATGGTGCAGAGCACAGGGGTTTGGCTTCACTGGGGACTGGGGTTCCACCTGGAGGGATATCAGTCTATACTGGCAGGATGGTCTGCATCTGTCCAGGAAGGGAACAATTCTACTGGGTGATTGGTTTAAATGCTTCATTGGCAAGCTTTTAAACTAGTCAGGGGGGGAGGCACTGATAAGCAGCAGGGGATTCCCAGCCTCCCCCTACAAAACCGGGCACTAAATGAGGTAAAGACCAAAGTAAAAAGGTTAGTAGGGAGCAGGACAGGAGTAAATGGAGAAAGCAAAGTCAATGAGGATAGGGATGGTGCTACAAGAGGTAAAGCCATCAAAAAATGGAAAGCAATTAGTACCAATGCCTGTAGTCTGGGTAACAAGCTCCCTGAATTAGTGGCCTTGATGGAGGAGGAACATCTGGATATTGTGGCAGTCACAGAAACATGGTATGCACAGAACCATGACTGGGATGTAAACATACCAGGATACACCATCTACAGGAGGGACAGTGAGGGTAAAAGAAGAGGTGGAGTAGCTCTCTACATAAGGGATGGCATCAAAGCAACAGAACAAAAGGGTAAGCATGGAGGAGAGGAAGCACTGTGGGTCAGTTTGGAGACAGACAATGGCACCACAATCCGTAAAGGGGTTGTATACAGACCCCCATCTCAGGGGGAGGAAATGGACAAGGAAATGATAGAAAGTATCCTTAGAATGGCAGAAAAAGGAGAGAAATTGCTAATGGGGGATCTGAATATGCCAGATGTTAACTGGAGTGCATTTGCAGCAGCCACTTCTAAGAGTGGAGTCATTTTAGATGCCCTACAGGGGGCATGTCTTAAACAACTAGTATTGGAACCCACTTGAGAGGGAGCAATCTTAGACCTGGTACTTTCAAATGGAGATGGCAAGAGGATCACAGATTTAGAAGTGGGTAGCCATCTGGGAACTAGTGACCATCGAACAGTATGGTTCACGATAAACACAGCAGTAGAGTCAAGCCATACAAAGGCAAAGGTATTGGACTTCAGGAGGGCTGACTTTGCCAAAATGGGTGAGTGCCTAAGGAATGCACTAGCAAATAGGCAGGAAGGAGGGGTGGAAGAACAATGGGGAATAATCAAGACTGCCATCACAGAGGCAACAAGCCTTTGTGTGAAGCAAATAAACAAAACAAAGCGATGTAAGAAACCACTATGGTTCTCAAAGGAGGTGTCAGAGAAGGTTAGGGAGAGAAAGAGAGCATTCAGGAAGTACAATGACTTACAGAAGGAGCAGGACAGAGAATTGTATCAGTTAAAGCAAAAGGAAGCAGGAAAGGCAATTAGAACAGCAAAGGCCCAAACTGAGGAAGTTTTCCAACTCAGTTAAAAAGGGGGATAAAACCTTTTATAGGTAGATCAGGAAGCGAAGAAAGACCAAGGGAGGGATAGTGAGGCTTAATACAGGAAGGGGGGTAGGTAGAGGGTGACTGTGAAAAAGCAGAGATACTAAACAAATACTTTTGCTCAGTATTCACAAATGAAGAGAGGGAGGTGCCTAAACCAAACAATAGAAATATGCTGGATACGGGGGGGGTTGATACTAGCCCTTTCACAGAAGAAGGGGTTCTGAAGGAACTCTTAAAACTGAAGGTGGACAAAGCAATGGGGCCTGATCGGATTCATCCCAGAATTCTAAAAGAACTAAGGGTAGAACTAGTGACACAACTGACTACCCTCTTTAATAAATCATGGGAGGATGGGGTGGTACCTGAAGACTGGAGGAGGGCAGATGTGATTCCACTTCACAAAAGTGGGAGCAGGGCAGAAGCAGGAAACTATAGACCTGTTAGTTTAACCTCAGTGATTGGGAAAATGATGGAATCATAGATACATAGATACATAGACAGTGTTGGCAGATAAGGGCCTATGGCCCACCCAGTCTTCCCATTTGAGCTTGTAAGTTCAGTTTATGTTTTCCTAGAAGTCTGTTGCCCCTTACCCCTGACCTCCAGAATTCCTTTATGTCTATCCCATGCATTCTTAAATCCCATGATTGTTTCAACCCCACCGCTTCCTCTGGCAGGGTGTTCCACTTGTCCACCACCCGTTCTGTGAAGAAATTCTTCCTCATGTTTCCTCTGAATCATCCTCCTCCAACTTCATCCCATGCCCTCTAGTCCTGGAACATCTTTTTCGCTTAAAATAGTGTATTCCTGCACCCTGTTCCTCCCTGTAAGATACTTGTATGTCTCTATCATATCCCCTCTCCTCCTCCTCCTCCAGGAGTACATGTTCAGTTCCTTCAACCTGTCTTCATAGGACTTGTGATGCAATCCATGCACCATCTTTGTTGCCCTCCTCTGAACCTTCTCTACCCTGTCTATGTCCTTACGTGGTATGGTCTCCAGAACTGTACACTGTACTCCAGGTGGGGCCTCACTAGTGTCTTGTATAAGCGGAATTATGACCTCCCTTTTCTGCTGGTGATGCCCCTGCCTATACATCCCAGCATCATATTTGCTTTGCCTGCTGCCTTGTCACACTGTTTCCCTACCTTGAGGTCATCAGAGATGATAACCCCAAGATCCCTTTCCTGCTTGGTGCATGCTATATCCTCACCCCCCAACTTATATATTGTGCCAGGGTTTTTGTGCCCCATATGCATTATCTTGCACTTCCTTGCATTGAATTTCAACTGCCAAACCCCTGACCATTCTTCAAGTTTCTGCAGGTCGCTTCTCATTCTGCCTACACCCTCTGGTGTGTCTACTCTATTACAGAGCTTTGTGTCATCAGTGAACAGTGAAATTCTGCCTTCTAGGTCCTGCGCAATGTCACTGATGAAGATGTTGAATAGGACCGGTCCTAACACTGATCCCTGTGGTACCCCACTGGTCACTCTTCCCTCTGTGGAGTGACAGCCATTTACCACCACCCTCTGTGTCCTGCCACCCAGCCAGTTACCTACCCACCACACTACTGTCCTGCCCACACCCATATTCCCCAGTTTGTGTAATAGTCTTCTATGTGGCACAGTGTCAAAGGCCTTGCTGAAGTCCAGATAGGCTATGTCCACTGCCCTCCCTGATCCACCTCCCTAGTCACCCAGTCAAAAAATTCAACGAGGTTGGTCTGACATGACTTCCCCCTGGTGAAACCATGCTGCCTTGGGTCCTGTAGTCCATTGACAACCAGATGTTCCACCAATCTCTCCTTCAGTAGTGCTTCCATGATCTTCCCCACTACTGAGGTGAGGCTGACTGGTCTGTAGTTCCCTGCTTCCTCTTTGTTCCCACTTTTGTATAAGGGGACTACATCTGCTGTCCTCCAGTCTTTGGGTACCTCCCCTGTTTCCAGTGATCGGCTAAACAGGATAGCCAGAGGTTCAGCCACCACCTCTCTTAGTTCTTTAAGGACCCTGGGGTGCACCCCATCTGGCCCTATTGCTTTATCAACTCTTATTACTTCCAGTTCCTTCAGGACCCTTTCTCGTGTAAAGGGACTTGTGTCCATTTCTGCACCATTCTCACCCCTTGTACTCCCTTCAGACCCATTACCCTCCTCTTCCTCAGTAAAGACTGAGCAGAAATACCTGTTCAATATGTCAGCTTTACTGTTGTCGTCCTCCACACAGCCCCATCCTCCCCCTTCAGTCTCACTATCCCTCCCTTTGTCTTTCTTTTTTCACTTATGTACCTGTAAAAGGTTTTGTCCCCTCTACCCACTGATTTTGCAATGTGTTCTTCTGTCTGAGCTTTGGCTTCCCTTACTGACCTCTCTGCCTCCCTTTGCTTCTCCTGGTACTTCTCCCTATCCCCTTCTGCCTGTGTCATTTTGTATTGCCTGAATGCAATCTTTTTGGCTTTCACTTTCTTTGCTACCTCTTTGGAAAACCATAATGGTCTCCTCTTCCTTTTCCTCTTGCTAACCTGCTTAATGCATAATTCTGTTGTTCTTGTAATCCCCATTTTAAATACTGCCCACTGTTCCTCAACCCGATTCCTGTCCCATTCCCTTAATGCCTCTTTCAAGTATCTCCCCATTTTCCCAAAGTCTTCCCCTAAAATCCAGGATACGTGTTTTTGTGTGGTTTGGTTCTGCTCTTCTGTGATTTCAAACCACAATGACTGGTGGTCACTGTTCCCCAGGTGCTCCCCACTGTACCCCCATCACACTGTCCCTGTTTGTGAGCACAAGGTCCAGTATTGCCTTCTGCTGAGTTGGTTCCATGACCAGTTGCTTGAGGAAGGCACCCTGAAGGAGTCCAGGATAAATCTGCTCTAGTTGATGCTGCTGCTGGGATGCTCCAGTCCACGTCTGGAATATTGAAGTCTCCAACCAGTACTACCTCACCCTTGTCTGCCATCCTTTGGATGGCTAGCATCAGCTTCCTATCTGTTTCTTCCTCCTGGGCTGGTGGTCTATAGACCACACCTGTGAGGATGGCTGTCCTCATTTTCCTTTCCAGCTTAACCCACAGTATCTCTCCCCCATTTTGTTTCTCCTGGATCTCTGTGGCCCTTATGTCATTTTTCACATACAGTGCCACTCCTCCTCCCTTCCTGCCTGCTCTGTCTCTTCTGAATATGTTGTAGCCAGGTATGGCCATCTCCCAGTCGTGGTTATCATTACACCAGGTTTCAGTGATGGCCACAATGTCCAGGTCTGACTGCACCATGACAGCCTCCAGATCTTCCATCTTGTTGCTAAGGCTCCTGGCATTTGCACACATGGCTTTCCATGATTTGACCTCCCTAGACTGTTTCGCTGTTCTACTCCAGCCCTTTCCTTGGTTGTTCTTTATCCCTGGTTCTCCTTGCTGTCTGCCCTTCTGCTGAATTTTGCCCCTTTTCTGCCTATCCACCTCTTGGGCACTAATCTCCATCTTTTGCACACTGATTTGCAGAGATAGCCACTCCTCTGGTTCACTGGTTCCACTGCTAGCTGTGGGGGGTGAGCAAGTAGGTACCCTCCTTGCTGGCCTGCCACCCCCCTTTGCTAGTTTAAATGCATGTCAATGAAGCATTTAAACTTATCATTGAGTGCTTGGATTCCCCTCTAGGATGGATGCAGGCCGTCAGGCTTGAACAAACCTCCATCCCTCCAGGTGGGTCCCCAGTCACCAATGAATCCAAACCCTTCCTCACAGCACCAGCTCTTCAACCATGAGTTAAAGTTCCTGGTGCATGCACTCCTATGCTCTCCTTCACTTCTGAAGGAAAGAATTGTTGAGTACCTAGGGGCCAGAGGAGCACAGGACCCAAGACAGTATGGATTCACAGTGGGAAGGTCATGTCAGACGAATCTTAGATTTCTTTGAATGGGTGACCAAAGTATTAGATCAGGGAGGGGCTGTAGACATGGCCTACCTAGACTTTAGCAAGGCATTTGACACAGTCCCACACACAAGATTAATATGCAAGTTGGCCAGCCTGTGAGTGGGTCCCAAGATGGTAGCCTGGGTAAAAAATTGGCTGGAGAACAGGACACAGAGGGTAACAGTAAACAGAGTACACTCTGAAGAAAGGGGGTTACTAGTAGGGTACCACAGGGTTCAGTACTAGGACCGGTTCTCTTTAATGTCTTTATAAGTGACATTGCAGAGGGACTGGAAGGAAAAGTATGTCTCTTTGCAGATGACACAAAGATCTGTAACAGAGTTGATACACATAGTGGGGTGGAAAGGATGAGAAGGGACTTGGCAAGGTTGAAGGAATGGTCAGAAGTATGGCAGCTTGGATTCAATGCAAAGAAGTGCAAAGTAATGCACCTGGGCAACAGAAACCCGGGGGAAGAGCACACAATGGGGGGTCAGATACTGACAACAACAAAAATAGAAAGGAACCTGGGGGTAGTCATATCAGATGACCTAAAGGTGAGCAAGCAACGTGAGACGGCAGTAAGTAGGGCTGGTGGGATACTGGGATGCATAGGGAGAGGCATCACAAGTAGAAAACAAGAAGTTGTTATCCCTCTGTACATACAGCTGGTGATACCCCATCTGGGGTACTGCCTGCAGTTCTGGAGACCCAGTCTCCGCAATGACATAGACAGGATGGAGGCTGTCCATAGGAGGGCAACTAAAATGGTGCAGGGTCTGCACCAGAAGACATATCAAGAGAGACTTAAGGATCTTAATATGTATAGCCTCGAGGAGAGGAGGGAGAGGGTGGACATGATAGAAACGTTCAATTACCTCAAGGGAATCAACAAAGTCTGAGAGGGTAGACTCTTTCAGAAAAAGAGGTGTGCAAGAACAAGGGGACACAATTTGAAGCTAGAGGGGGGATGGCTCAGAGGTAATGTGAGGAAGTATTTTTTTACGGAGAAGGTCATAGATGCATGGAACAGCCTTCCTGAGGAGGTTGTGGAGTCAAAAACTGGTGGAATTCAAGAATACATGGGACAGACATAAGGCAATTGTAGGGGGTGGAGTTTGGAAGAAGCAGGCTGTTGGTTAGGTAGGATATGCAGTTTATTCATTAGGTAGGGAAATGGGCAGACTGGGTGGGCCAAGTGGTCCTTATCTGCCGTCAAATTCTATGTTTCAATGTTAACTTTATTTTTTTCTGGTTCCCAAATGGGGTTGCTAGCATCACCATCATAATCATCAGCTCCTACTTCTCTTTGGATGCTGTCCTCCAGTGGAGATATTCCATGTTCAACAGCACCCTCTATATTATCATCCACACTTTTTTTTTCAATGTCTGAATGTCTGGATGGGCTAATCTCAGCATCAGTGCAAACATGGGACCGTGACTCCACATGATCAGAAACAGAATCATGTCCAAGTACTGTTGGACTTGGGAGTGGGACATCAACTGCACTCAAGTCTGTGGATTCAACTACATTTTTCCCACATGATAAGTTTAACAGGATTGAACTTGTAGCAAAGTTCATGTTATCAATCATGCCCTCACTAACTTTACTAACAGCAGGGAGAACACCATCTCCAACCATTATTGAAGTGACTGATTTTACTGTGAAAAACATAGTTGGAGAAATCCCTTTACTTGCACCTACTACTTCCTTGTCCTTCTGCTGCACACTAACACAACTATGACCACTCTTAACACTGCTAGCCTTGGTACCCCCTGATGAACCCTACTCATCTCTACCACAAAAACCGCTGCTAATATTATTATTAGCAGCAGCACCACATACAGAAACTTGTTTTGTCTGACTGTCTCTTCGCGGGCATTTTGTCAGATGACACAGACAATGTACAGCAACTTGATATTTCAGCACTTTTGGGTGGCTGTGAAGAAAAGCAATAATGGTAGCTACACAGGCACACAGAAAATACCTGTCCTTGAATCCTGAGCCAATGTTCAAAAAGCAGACACTCACAAAACAATACCTTATTTTGATGGGGAGAGTCGCAGCACCTAGCTACAGAAGCAGGGAAATATACTGTAGACAGGATTACATATTCAGAGTACTGCTATTGCAGTGATGCAATGACATGCATATCAAATGACAGGCAGCATGCATGTAGATTAAAGGTCAGGCCCAAAAACTGTAACTGTTCAGTATATGTACAACACAAACAGTCCTGTAAAAAGACTGAAAAACTGCTCAGCAATCAGAAAATATTTAGAAACAATTCAGCTAAGTTGTAGTGTGTCTACAGGAACACAAAAATAATAAAACAATAGCCAACAACAGTTGGAAAAACACCCTTCCTCACTTATCTGTCTTCTACACCACAGTTCTGCCCATCCCCTGAAGCATACTTCTTCAGTGTCTGTCACTACAGAGACTGATTCCACTAAATTAATATTCAATATTCACAAAAAATCAATAATTGCTCGATGATATAACAACGTAAGGGTTTACTACAATCAGTCTACTAAATTTTGTCACAAACGTTTGTGGCAAAAAGGCATTTTTAAAGATTTGAAGAGGGTTTGAATCTCAGAGCTCTGAGAGCAAACTGTCTTCAGCTTTCCACTACACACACTACAATGAACTGAGGCTGTGCAAGACAATATAGAGCCCATGTGACCTTACATCCCATGAATCACTGCAAAATTCACCTTAAACTGCAAAAATATAAGGCGAAGGAATGCAACGTTCATATAGAACAATGGGAACTTCGTGTTACTTTGAGATGCGTAATTTTTCACTTTGAGTTGCGTAGTATTATGTGAAATTTGAGTTCTATGCGAAATACTATGCATTATGAATTTCAGCCACTTTGCCCACCACTAAACAGGAGTCAGGGTTAATAGAAGTTGGGGGCTCACACTTTGATTGGACCACTTTTAGTTGTTTCTTTTTTTAAATACACTTGTAGTTTGGACTTTCACTAGAATCCCACCCAGATAAAAACTGAGCAGAGGATGCATGCACATCTTGTCCCACTGAAGAGATACCTCATTCATAATGATAAGGTATCAGACAAGGAGGGGTATGGTGGGATTGGTTTGTGATGGAGGGGAGGAGGAAGGTATTCACTGACAATTTATTCACACAGGATTGCCCAGCTGAGATGCAACATCTAATTCTCAGTAAGGCATTACTTCTCACCAGTTTTACAGATAGCTGTCCTGAAGCAGTAGGAGGATAAGTGTCTTACTGTCGTCTGGATCACACAGTGGCTTTGATGAGTTTGAACCTGGGTCTCCTTGTTCCAAAACCTGTGTTGTCACCACTAGACCATACTACTCAGTTTTAACAAACATGGGTTACAACTGAGTTTTTTCCCACTGTGTGATATTTATTCACATCCTGTGATTGCCTGCATGTGAAATCTACAGTATGTGAGGTCTTCTGACTAGGATTAAAGAGTTGCTCTTTAAGCTTGTATATCTTTTTACATCTTTTAGGCATCTCCTGTCTATTCTACCCTTACAGCCAGCCTCTGATCTCAGATCCTATCTGCGTGCTTTTGTCTTCCCTTTAGCTCCCTTTCATCTCCTTCTGACCTGTTCCTACTTAGCCCCCTCCCCATTTTTTCTCATGTTTTTATTTTGCATCTTAGACTTTCATCTCTAGTCCCCTTTGTCACCTTCCTACTTCACTTCCTGATTTTTAATTGCTCCACAGTGGATAAAAATACTGCTTATGTTGCTCAGTTTTGCTATTCACCTGAAGAAGGGACCTGTGTAGCCCCGAAATCTTATGTATAATTCCATCTTTGTACAAGACATTTGTTGGTCCAATAAAAGGTATCAAACCTTCCATCTTCTCCATCTTGTATAACATAAAACGTGTAACCAATACCTCCTCAACATATTTAGCTTCTAACATAAATGTGGGACAAATTCAGGCTAGTGTAAAGTAAACTAGAGTATCTTTCTCACAGACCTCAGTGGTCCTTAACGAAGGCATGAAAAGGACATTTGTGTGCCTTACTACCAGCTGTGGAGCTGAAGGTATCCATTACTTTATCCCCAGCTGTACATTAGACCTTTGATGGTGGCTTCCAATAGCCCCTAGATTCCAAGACAACACTGCTACTGCCTGTCCTGCCAGGGCAACCCCATACTTGTTTCATAGACTGAGCCTCTGGATGGACCCCAAGAACTCCCCCAACATGCCTCTGCCTACATTGGCAGGTAGAATGTAAGCCCAGGTCTGATGCAATCAACACTCATTTCTCATTCCCTATAAATAAGTAGCCAGAAGAATGATGTGATGCAGTGGGGATGCTTAACCCTGTTTCCCAAACTTGTACCAGCTTTTGGCTGACGTCTTACAATTGGAGAGTATTAATCAGACAGAACCAGGGCTCATTTTAAACCTGCTAAGGCAGGCAGAAGCAGGTTACAGCAGCACTTAGCATCATCATTCCCCCAACCCCAAATGAAACACAGAGGATAGGTGGTGGAAGTATAGCACAGAAGCAAAAGAATGGAAGCTGCTGAATCACAGGGGGCTTATTGAATGCGCTAGATTCAGAACTGCAGTATAACTTTAATCAGATTCTAAATTAATTATACCATTTCTTTTTTCACTTTATTTCTATTTCAGTTTTGATTTGCCCAGCCAGGCTCACCAGGACAGGAAAAGTTGAACTGCATACCCGTCACTGCTAATATAACTACAAATAGGGTTAAGAAATTGAATCACCTGAATGTTACTTCAGTTCATTTCCCTATCTCAGTTTGATCACTATGGCCCATGGCTACTGTAGATAGTATGCTGAGTTACTGTGACTGGGAAGGTTAATAAAAAATTGGGCTTTCCCTATGTGTCAAAAGTCTGCCTCTCTCTCTCTAAACCAGGAAAATACTAGCATCACAGTTATTTGCCATCACTGATGGTAACATTATGGCAATAACTGTCCTGAAGTCTGGACTTACTGCAATTTAACAGGACAATAAATAAAGATCTGTAGATTGTTCTTGCACTATCTTTCTGGATGCAGTAAGATGTGGGCTGGTTTAATCTGTCAGCATGAAGGAAACAAGTCTGAAACTACATGTCGCGCAACATTTCTATTGCAGTGCCAGTTGTCCCCAGAGCCCTGCCCAATAAAACACAGACTACCATTTGTGTGGATGCCCAGTTGGCAATTAATTTATTATAATCTCTTCCAAATGTCCACTTCCACAACATGTCCAACTTCATATTTTACAACATTATGTTCATCAATATCTTTATTATACACAGTTTCCACAAACCACATTTTCTCATTGTTTCCCCTTCTTGCCCCCGACATACATCTGGGGGCTGCCACAATATTCATAAACACCATTTCCATTCTTGTTTTCTCTTCTCAACCCCCAGACATACATCTGGGGTCTGCTCTCTTCATTTTCTTCTCTCTTGTTGGGTATTGGTGTACACTGATTCCACTCATCTGTCTGGTGTTGTTCTGTGGCCCTCTGAATCAGATTATCCAAACCCTTTTCTCCTCCTCTTTTTATGTGCTCCTTCTTCTTCTCTACCGTCCACCTTTGGCAGACCTGCTGTCCACCTTCAGCAGTCTGCCCCTCTCCTGCGCACCTACCCCTTGATTTTTCTACTACCCCACATCCAGTTTGCGATGGAGGATGGGCTTCCCCCCAATTAGGTGTGCTCCTCTTTTTTATTGTATATATATATATATATATATATATATCTATAGATATATATATATATATATATATATATATAGCCTGGCCTCACCGGCTGTTCATTCCTGTGACTGGGGACTGTGTCCCCCTTTCGGTTTCTCTACTCCCCTGCTGGAGGGCACGACTGCCCCGATGGCCACATGCACCCTCATCCTCCCCGCCAGGTAGCCTTAATCTGTGTCAGACTGGTTGCCCCATCATGGCACTTGTTTATTGATTTAAATAAGCAAAGACCCCTTCAGGCCAAGCATCTGGTCTCCTCTTCCACTCTGTGGTTCCTTGCCCTCTTTCCTATTTGGCTTATCTCCTTTAGAGCAATTATCGGCCCCTCCTTGCCCTTTTTTTATTTTAATTTTGATATTTCCCCTCTCCAGCCCCTCCCCCCTTTTCTCGGCAACCTCTGCCCGTGCTTTATCCTGATGTGGGGGTGAGTGTTACCATAGGGACCTTCCCTGAATATGCCATCCTTTCCTCTCCACAGTACTAGGGGCCCATGGGTGAACGTGCCCCACATCCCCAGATGTTCATTGGTGCCGTATTCCCCCTTCTGTCAAACTCAGCCTCTGATTTTGTCAGGATGGACTGGGGGGCCACTGGACTCCTCCCATCTTTCTTTACTGTGGGGACCAGCTGTCTTCTGCCTGCCCCCCCTGTTTCTCATTGACTATGTTCTGCCAAAAGTTGCCACCCGTTTCTCCTTTCCTATTCCTTGACAAAACCGTAATTGATTGGTCTGTCCCCCCTAAGAGTTCAGGTTTTTCCCATGCTTTTTATCCCACTTTGCCTCTTTTTCCCTGGCCTATTAATCCAGGCCTGTAACACACCTTACTCAGTTCCCCCTTGACCTGTAAGGGAATATGGCTGAACTGGGTAGCTGTCTAGCTGCAATCAATTGGGAAAAAACCTCCACCGGTGCCATTCCTGTTGCATGTGTTGCCCTCACCACGGAACTTCCAATTGCTACTCATCCCTTGTGAACCCATCACCAATTATTATGCCCACAATGTGGGCTGCTATTATTTGGTTCCTTGGTAGCATGACATGGTCTAGCATGGGGTATGGAAAGAGTAACTAAAGTCATTCTGCTATTCTGCCCACAGCACCAGCTAGCTCCTGCAAGGCTCTTGTGCAACTGGGAATAATCAACATAGTTGCTGTCATTTGGTTGTCCCATCAGCCCCTATCAGCTCTGGCTAACGAGGAAGCAGGACCCCCCCAATTTATTTCTTTTTTTTGTACTGAGGTCACCTATAGTCCGGTGCCCAGGAGGCCCAGCTTCTGCCACCTCCCCTAGACATTGTTTGCCATCCATCCTTTATCTACCTCCCTTTCAGATTGACCGGATTATTATCCATGATGGCTTGCTTCCTGACTGGTGGCAAAGGTATCTTATTTCTTGATTCCCCCCTCCCCACCACTGTGTGCTCCCCCCTCCCTGATCTGTAGGGTGCCTCCCTCCTATCCCCGCGTGGGGGAATCCTTCTGTACATTTATCTGCTACATACTGGGTGAGACAGAAGGCATTTTTTCAAAGTCATAACTCCACCCACTTTTTTTTTTGCTATGGTTCTAAAAACCAAATTGCACTGTGAATGTTGTCTCCTTGTTGCTTAACACAATAATGAATTTAGTTGAAGTGACTTTCTCTTATGCTGTTTGTCTGTGGTGTCTCCCAGCCTTGCCTCCTCTTGGATCAATGCCTCCTATGTTAAAATGTTATTGAATGTCTAAATTGGAAACTGCAAGCCCCATATGACTCAATGACCAATGTACCCTAAGGGATTTTCTGTAGTTAAGTACTAATACTTTCCTGGGATATTCTGCCCCGAGCTATGTTTGAATTACCATACAAGCTCAAGTTTTTTTTTTTTTTTTAATGCATCGACCCTCTCAGGTATTGCCTTTAAAATTATACCAATACAGATATACTGCAAAAGTACACCCTTCACTTCCATAGACTGTATCATTACTACAGAATGCTTCCCCCCCTTTTTTCTTTAAAATACAAAGCCTTTTCCTAGTGCCAGCTTTGAGTGTAATTATTTATTTATTTATTAGCTTTTGGTAACCGGGTAAGTGCGCTAGGCAACAGACCTGCCTATTTTCAGGCACGACCCGGGAGAGCACAGGACATTGGTTACAATATGCAGAAATACACAGACATAATCTAGGTGTACAGGAGCAAAACAAGATATACATTGGGTAGCACAGTAATAGTAACATAAGGGTACATTTTAGGCATAGATCATAATAAGGATGTAAAATAAAGCAATTAGGGTAACCATAAGACAGCTGAGGACAGTAAAGACATCAAGGTTCATAGCCACCTAGACAAGCATATTGCATGGGAGAACATTAGTGTAGTACTCAGGGTCAGACCCGACAGCCTGCAGTGGGACAAAGCAAATTAAGACCATTTGCATTGGCCAGAGGCTAGAAGGTGGGTGAACAGCGAGTTTTTGAATTCTCGATGGGAGGCTGAAGTTTTCACCATAAGGGGGAGTGAGTTCCAGAATTTGGAAGCAAAATGGGCAAATGCCTGTTCACCCATTTTTGTCATGCAAGGTCTAGTGGAGAGCATGGGGACAGAGGAAGTGGAGACACAACATGTTCGAAAGCTGCAGCAGTAACGCTCATTTCCACCTATGATGAGCATACTAAATGACACAGCAGATCTTGTCTGTTTCTTAAGCTATGCATTATCATTCATGTATTACCTGTACCTCCTGCCTGTTTACTCACAGTGTTTTATTAATATTGACTATATTGTTCCACTGAATGTATTCGTCTCACTTTACCCTTCCCTTATGTCATACTCAGAAATGAGCATTGACCCAATGTGCCTTGGTTGCCCCTCACACACCTCTCCATTCTTCATCTTCCATGGTGGTCCCATTCTGGGCGCCATGCTGTGTGGATCTGCAACTTGCAGCTGAAAATAATTGCAGAAAACTGTTAATATTTAACCTCAGCCAGACTCCTCAACATCTTCTGCTTTTTTTTTTTTTTTTGGTGTGTGTGATTATCACCAGGAAATAACCTGAAGTTCACCTGTTCCATTTTGGATCACTACAGTGACAATTTCAAATCCTCTTGGAATTGTCGCTGTAATGGATTTCACTGTCAAAACTTCACTGTTTCGATGGTATACCATTGGGAAGATACAAAATACCATCAAGATGTCTGGTCCATCCACTGTACATGTAGTGTTGTACTTGGACAACCTGCAAAAATTAAAGATACACTGCACTTGCAGGCTGTAGTGTGAACCTTTACAAAGCAGTTGCATACACACTTTACCTGCCTATCTAGCGATATCTTTGGCTGGCGGTTCTGTTTTGGTTGCACCATACTACTGTGCAGAGTGCATCTCTTTCCTTAGTTTGCCTATAGAGAACCTCTGTGCTACCATGCCTTGACTCCAAACTGCAGCACACTTGAAACACTGTTTTTCTTGCAGGCCTTTTTAAAATGTGCCCTCTTAGTTAACTTATTTGCAAATGCTTTAAATCACGTTGTTCATGATGACTTTGTACCTGTACTATCTGCTTAGTTTTGTAAAATTGTGTAGCAGTTCTGTTTATTACTAAGATATTCTATATGTGCACTTGTACTGCAGATGGCTGTAACACTACCATCCCCAACCCCTGGAGCCTGTTTGCAAATTATGTCACATCATCGTAATGGAGTCAGTTTTATGGACTTAAACTTCTTCTGTGTTCAAACATTTTATCAGTTTATCAAGTTTTATTATAAAAATAATTGCAAGCGTAGGTGAGCAAAAACTTTAAAATAAATATAATAGAAATGAAAGGGTACAGGCTATGTCTCTGCATAATGGTGGAATTATGATTTTCATAATGGGGATAAACTAGGTGTTCCATTACAGGAATAAAGCCATGACTGACATTTCAATGCCTGGCTTTATTTTTTATAAAAGAGCCTGCAACCATTATTCTGTCATTATGCATAGAGCAATGGATTGTGTACTGCTCACTAATAGTCTTCAATCATGTTGGTGCTGAGCTCAATGCAGCGTTCAGTGGTGGACTGCTGTTTACCAATAATAGGTCCATAATTACTTTTAGAGAATCTGAATCTTGGACCTATTTCTTGGAATGCTGTCCACTGTTAGAAATCAAAAACTTTTCGGCAGCAGTATTTTAAAAACATGCTGTTTTTTATTACTATAAGTACATCTCATTATTTTGGTGCCAAAAATGACTTTTGTATTAACCTAATAGAAAAAAGAAAAGCGTATTTCTTTTTTTTGTTGTCATGTAGAAAACAATTTTTTGAAATACCTGTTGTTGCCAAGAAAATGGACTGCATTTTAAGGTTACAGTTTATAAAGCATTGAAAAACTGAAGCAGTGTTGAAAGATTTGAATTATATAAGTCATTTGTTTGTGTGGTTCATTAATGAGTTCCCACTCTGAGGTCATGCCAGTGGGAGAAAATTATCAAAACTAGATGGATCTCGCGGTCCCCATCTGCTGTCACATTCTATATTTCTATGTTTCCTGACACATGCACTGTTGGGGTTGTGCATTTGAAAGTGTGCATGTCTGACCATTAGAGTCACCAACTTTGGATGAGGTAAAAACTAGATACTAAATCATACCCCGAACTCTGCCTCTGGTTCCACCCCATTTTTATGACTGACAAGTATATCACTCCTCCTCCTCCAACGTCATTTGTAATGTTAGACTAGACTGTAATATTGATAGGAAATAATTTTTATACTGTCCGTTATTTATTTATATTTATTCTTTGGCAACCAGGTAATTCCCATAGGCCACAAGAACAATTTTACAGGAGTGACTCAGGAGCACAGTAAAGTTAAATGACTTGCTCAGGATCACACAGTATGCAAGTGGAGACTATGGGAATCAAACTCAGGTCTGCGGGATGTAGCAAGCTCATTCACAGCTTATTGCTCAGACCTCTGTTTAACACTCTGCCATGTTCCTTTCCACATCATGCATGTATTCAGATGTACTTTAGTTTGAACAATTTTTGATAACTTGATAATTGATGCTTGTGGTACCCTCAATACTGCATTGTGATCCCTTTACCTCAGCAGCTACTGCTGTTTATTTTTATACTTCCAAGACATTCCACAATTTCAGACACACCATAGCATGCTAATTATCTGAATGACCTGTAAAAGTGTATAACATCATGGAATGTTTAGGTAGTATAGAAGATGAGAGCAGTTGATGCTGAGGACTCAGTAGAGAAGTAATCAATGTAGTGATAAAGGCAATAAAAATTAGACAATTAATTTAACAAAAATTGATCTAAAACACACCAAAATATAGGACAAATAAGAAGGAACACATGAGAGCATATAAAGGTGTAACAGTTGTTTCCTGTCATGGCAGTAAAGGACCATCCATACTAGGTGTTTATTCATCTGGTAAAGGTGACTGTGTTGGTTGACATCCATGGCACTCCAGACCTTACCGCATGGGTTTTAGCCCACCTGATAGACTAGTGATGCACATGACCTAGGATCGCATTTCTAGACCCCAGGTCCCAGAAGCCCCTGCTCTCCAGTTCGAATCTTCCATAGCTGAAAATAAGGTTAGTAATTCCACCACATACTTTTAGAAGTTACATACTGTATGTACACTGAGATGCCTTGACAGAACTGGCCAAAGGCCCTTTTTATTTACCTATTAATACAATACTAATACTTGGCCTCCTAAATGGCTGACGATAGCCATCCTGGATGACTTAAGGGGTGATTGAAAACATCATACCATGCTATATATTTCTGTTTCTTCTTCCTACTGACACTGATATCCTCTGACTCGCTCTGATTACTCTGTGGGTGGGCTCTGGAGTGTCATGGATGTCAACCAACACAATCACCTTTACCAGGTGAGTGAACACCCATTGTGTTGGGTTGACCATCCATTGTGCTCCAGACCTTACCTCATGGGTTGCTAATAAGCCGTACAGTACTTCCCTCAGAATGGGTGGGAAGAGTGATCTGAAGAGTGAGTGGAGGAGGAGCTGGCTGCTAAGAGAACTTGAGTAGCAAAAAGTGTCTGGAGCTCGTATAGATAATCCAACCTATAGTGTCTTGCAAAGGTATGGCTCGAGGTCCAAGTGGCTGCCCTGAAAATGTCCTCCATAGACACATTAGCCCTTTCTGCCCAGGAGGTAGCTACTGCCCTGGTGGAGTGGGCTTTCACACCTTCTGGGGGAGTTAGGTTCTTTGCCTTGTAGACCTCTGGAATCATTCTCTTGAGCCAGCTCACTATCGTGGTCTTGGATGCTACCCTACCTTGTCGCTGGCCTTTTGATACAATAAACAATCTTTCAGTTTTACATATGGGCTTGGTCCTGGCTATGTACCTGGCTAGAGTGCCTCCCACGTCTAAGTAGTGCGGGATGGCTAGGCCCCCAGCCATGTTATCGGATAGGGTGGGTAAGTCGATGGGTTGGTCCCTATGAAAAAGGGATGGGACCTTAGGTTGGAAAGCCGGAACTGTCCGTAGTTGTACCCCCTGTGGGGTGAATACGGTGTATGGCTCCCTGTAGGAGAGAGACCCCAGTTCGCTACTCCTGTGGGCAGAGCCACTGGCCATGAGGAAGCAGGCCTTCAGGCCTGCCCAGAACAAGTCCACCTGACTCAGGGGCTTGAAAGGTTCTGTACTGAGTGAATCTAGGATGAGGGTTAGATCCCAAGGGGTGATAAGGAGGTGGACCCTGGGACACTGCACCTTGACTGCTCTGAGGAAATGTACCACGGCCGGGTGTGCCCCTGGGCTATGTTGGCCTATGGGGCCAATGGTGATGCCGTTGATGGACAGTTGTACTCAGAGCAATGAGTGAGATAAGCCCTGATCTACACCCTGCTGTAAGAAAAGCAGAATGGTGGCCATGTCAACCATTTCCAGTTCCATACCCCTGCTCCTGCACCATGCTTCGAAGATGGAGATGGACCACTGCTGCCATAAGTGGTGGTAGTGGAAGGCCTTCTAGACTGCAGTAACATAGATATAACTGAAGTGTGGTACCCCACTTTCAGCAGTCTCTGCCTCTCAGGAGCCAAGCCGTTAGTTTCAGGGTCCATGGTTCAGGGTGGAGCACAGGTCCCTGTGTCAACATGTCCGGCCGGTACGGTAGCCTGCATTTGTCCAATGCCATGGCTACCACTGCTGAGAACCAGGCTCACCGCAGCCAGTACGGTACTACCAGGATGATGGTTCTGTGAGATTGATGGATTTTGGATAGGACCTGTGGGAGTAGGGTGAGAGGGTGAAAGATGTGTGACTGGTCCCGCGCTCAGGTTTGAGATAGAGCATCTGTCCCCAGGGAGTGATGGTCCCTGTACCTGGAGAAGAATCTCTTCACTTGGGCATTTCCCACTGTTGCCATGAGGTCCATGGAGATGGGACCCCAGGTCTCCTGTATCAGCTGGAATAGATCGGGGTGCAAGTGCCACTCTCCCAGGTGCACTTGCTGATGACTGAGCCAGCCTGCTCGAATGTTGAGCTTCCCAGCTAGATGGATCATGCCAATGTGTCTGAGGTTGGCCTGGGCCCAGTTCAGGACTCTAGCCACTTCTTTCTGCATGGCCTTGCTCCTGGTACCCCCCTGTTTGGCGATGTAAGTGACCGTCACCTGGTTGTCGGATCGAATTAGGACCAACTCACCTGCGATGGCTTGCTGAAAGGATTTGAGAGCATGGAATACAGCCCTCATCTCCAAGATATTGATGGACAGCCTGGCTTCTGTTGGGTTCAATCGGTCCTGGGCTGACCAAGGGCCCACACATGCCTCCCATCCCAGGAGACTTGCATCCATTTCGATGGAGATGTCGTAGTTGGCCTTTAATGGGACCCCTCTTGTGAGGGAGCAGCTTGCCATCCACCAGGCTAGGGAGCATTGTATTGGGTCTGGTAGGGGTATTCTGACCCTCAGGTTGTACTCATTCAGTGATCCTTGGGACAGCATATAGTTCTGTAATGGCCTCATGTGCCACTGGGCTCATGGGACCAGATCGATGCAGGACGTCATGCAGCCTAACACCTGGGCTATCTGCCCTATGGATGGGTGGTTGTTGGCCTTCAGCTGACAGGCTAAGGTCCTCACAGTTTTGAACCTCTTCTGTGATGGCCTTGCCCACCCCTGGGATGTGTTTATCACTGCTCCCAGGTGCTTCAGTTGCTGTGTGGGTGTCAGGAAACTCTTGGAGTGGTTCACCACCCAGCCATGCTCATCTAGAGCTCATAAAGCCATTTGAGTGACCTTCTGTGAGTGTTCTATGGAACACACTCGGATCAGCCAGTTGTCCTGGTATGGGATTATATCCACCCCCTGTTCCCTTAATCTGGCAACCTAGACAACAGACACCTTGGTGAAACCCTTGAAGCCGAGATAAGACCAAAGGACAGTGCTTGGCATTGAAAATGCTGCTCTAGGATATGGAAACAGAGGTACTGCCTGTGAATTGGTCAGATGGGGACATGTAAATATGCGTCCTTCAGGTCTATCGAGGTCAGGTAGTTGCCTACTCGAATGCTGAGGAGAGTCGAACTTAGTGTCACCATCTTGAACCTTTGTGATACCACGAAACAGTTGAAGTGCTTGAGGTCTAGGATGGGGCGGATTTCCACCATTTTTTGGGGCACAAGGAAGAAGATGGAATACACTCCTTGTTCTTGCTTGTGTGGAGGCACCAGTTGGATCACCCTGTTCCGTATCAGGTCCCACAAGACTAGTTGGACCTGATGGGTGGATGCTTTCCTTTTGGAAATCAGGGAGCTTAAGAATTTGTTCGGTATGTGGGAGTGGGACAGTTCTATCGCATACCCCTGAGACACTACCTCTAGCACCCATCTGTCTGAGGTTGTGACCTGCCACCTGTGATGAAACAGCATTAGTCTTTGGCCCACTGGTGGGCATGTGCCCCACGCCTGAGTGGGTGTAAGAAGTGACTTGTAGTCATTGTTTATTTCTGTTCCCTCTTCCTCTGCCTCCGAACTTTGAGCCTCTGCCTCAGAAGGATGAATTCTGGTAACTGGGGGTGTTGAAGGAGTTACGGACTCCTCCCTGAGCTTCTCTGCCATGAAAGGAATTGTTCTGGTAGTAGCTGTCTGTACGTGGCTGTTGTGACCTGTTTCCACCTCGAAATCTCTGTCTGTTTGAAGGAAGGTAGGTGGGTCTGCTCTTGTTTTTGAGGAGATCTTTCCCTTCCTCCTTCTGCTTCAGATACTCCTATAGGCCTTCTCTGAAAACATGCTTTCCTTTCATAGGCAAGTTTTGCAGCAATGCCTTGGACTCGTCTCCTTCCCACAGCTTGAGCCGCAGGGCTCTCCTGGCCTGGTTCGTGACTGACATGGCCCTGTCACTCAATTTTAGAGTGTCTACTGCCATGTCTGCCAGATATTTCGTAGTGTCGAGTGTGCATTCCAGCAATTCTGCTTCCCTGGACTTGGGTTCTACCTTGTCCAGGAGTTCCTCAAGCCACCGAATCTGTGCACGAGCGGTGTGGACTGCTGTCATGGATGCCTTGGCTGCCATGCCCTCTATTTCAAATAACTTTTTGAGCATGTCTTCCACTTTCTTGTCTGTGGGGTCCTTTAGAGATATGGTACCACAGAGTAGAACCGTCTTTTTGCTAAGTGCCGCCACTTGTGGGTCAATAGTTGGAGCAGTGTACCAGGTGTTAGCCTTGTCTCCTGAACAGGGTACATGTGGTCAAGATTCCTTTTGACCAACATCCTACCAGGTTCCGTGGACTCCCACTCCTTACTGAAGTTGTCATCGATTGCCGGGCAAACTGGGAAGGTTCCCTTGGTGACCTTTCTCTGCTGGATCATGGGGTTGAACTTTGATTCAGATTTGTCTTCCTCAGGCTCAAACCCCATAGTAGACTTTATTATTCTCATGAGGCCCAGGATCAAGTCGAAGGAGCACAACTTGAATGTGAGGGATGGTACCGACTGTATCTCCATCTCTTCTTCACCGGATAAGGCGTCCTCCCCATCATCAGGGAGGTCCTTGTCACCTGAGTCATCTTCTTTATCCGGAACTGGTGTGCTTGGGGTGGCTGGATTGGGTCCATATGGGTCTCTGTTGTTCCACCGGGAATTTCTGGCTCTGGCAGCTTCGGGGATGGTGGTAGTTTAGGCTGGGTCATGGCCTCCAACCTCTCCATGATCTTTAACATGAAGTTCTGTTGACTCTTCATCATGGCCACCATCCCTTGCTGGTTCTGTAACAGGAGAGCCCCTGGGTCCATCCAGTTAGCCCCACTGGGCCCTGGAATGTCCCATCCCTTCCCTGCAGATTGCTCCAGAGATAGGTCATCCTCATCATGGAGGCATGCGGGGCATTGAGGTCCCACATTATGGGACATCAGATTGGCGCTGCATGTGGAGCATTTTCTTGTCTTCACCATCTGTGGGAAAGACGACAAAAAAATGGAAGGATTATTAGGACCATAGGCATAGAGGGCCTCCAAAAACTGGGTGCCTAGACAAATGGCAGGCAATGACTTTGCCGACTACAGTAGAGGGCGCTATAAGGTGGGCATGCCCTTCGATGGGGACTGTCTTCTCCTGTGCAGGCAAGGCTACGAAATGGCCCCATTCCACAAAATGGCAGACTGACTGGACCTGCGTCGCCAGACTGTGTGGAATGAGGTTAAAAAACTTCCAGAAGGGTATCCAGCAATGTACCCTAAACATATGGATGGTGGAGATCTCTCCTTATGCCAGTGGGGTTGCTGTAGAGAGGTGCCCCAAGGTGTAGGAGGGGAAGCAAAGATTACTCCTGACTAGGCCAGCCGCTATGATAGGTGCCTGGACCAGAGGATTGAGGGCCTGACTAGGCCGGCCGCTGAGAGAGGGACCTATGCCTAGTCTGGAATGGCCCAGAAATCTGTGTCCTGTAGCCACTGGGCCTAGTGGTCTCTGCTTGGAAGGGGATCCCACTGAGGCTCGTGAAGATTAATCTCAGTCATAAGGCTGCATGAGGTACCACCGATACGCGAGGTTTCAGTTATAACCCCCCCCCCGCTCAAGCATGCAGTGAGCGGAACAAAGGACACACTAATAAACATTTCCTGTGCCCCCTTTCTACTAACTTTTCTCTCTCTCTCTCTCACTCTCTCACTCTCTCTCTCTCTGAACCAGCTTGTGCAATATTCTTAAGCTCTGCTCAGGCTGACCCCCTGAGCCATTGCTTGCTGACTGAACCTCCTGAAGAGCAAGCATGAAAAAACGGTGTGCTTCCGACTCCACTTGGCAGAAAGCGGTAGTCGGGGAGCACAAGAGAAAAAACAGCTGATAGCGCTGAGCAAGTGCTCCTGACTCCGCTAGAGGGATGCGGTCATCGGGCGGCACGAGAAGTAACAAAGGGCAGGATGAGGAGGAATCGCATTGCATGCCAGGCTGTTCGAGCAAGAGAGGAGGAGCGAACCTGAAAAAGTGTGAGAGGCTGCTGCCGCCGTGTACAGCTCGTGGAGCGGGGGATGGTTGCTGTGCCATAACCAAAGCTAAGGGAGGTAGGATGAAGTGAGGGGAATGGGGCGGGGGGTATACCACGTGGTCCACGCTGTGCTCAGCCAAGGGCCAAGATTCTCTAAGGCAGGAGCTCCCTTTTCCATTTCCTCCTACAATAAACCAGGGGAACACAGGGAAAACACCTTGAGGAAGGGAGAATTTAACTTCTGCCCGAAGCAAAAGGATGCAGCATGCCCAGGAGAAAACGCTTGTAGCTAAGCTCAGGGAGGCCTCCTACTCTCTCCGCAAACAACCAGGGCAAATGAAAATCAAGGCAGATGTAACGCCACAATACTTCATAAAAAACGGCAGAAAATGAAGCGATAATCCTCTACATTTGAAACAACCATAACCAAGGCTCCTGCCAGAGTGCCACCAAAACAACAGAAAACACCAGCCAGTCTAAGATGGCCCTGAACAGACCAGGCCCAGCTGTTAGCAGATTAAAACAACAACTTTCATTATTTTCTGAATCAAATACTGATAAAGTGAATTTAGGCAGGCTCAGATGGGTTATAAAAAAAAAAAAAAAATTCTTCCTGAGGCATCCACAGGCCTACCTTTTGCTGGCATAATACAGGGACTCCTGGAGGTGCTTGTAGCCTGATCAGATGCACGATTTGAACTGGAGAACAGGGGCTTCTGGGACCTGAGGTCTAGAGATTTGAACCTAGGTCATGTGCATCACTAGCCTATCAGGTGGGCTAAAACCCATGAGGTAAGGTCTGGAGTGCCATGGATGGTCAACCCAACACAATTAAAATTCAGAGTGGAAACGATTAGGCTGATTTACTGCTAATGGTCCTAATAACCATACTTAACACCTCTCAGAGAGACTGGTTTTACAAACAAAGGCCTGTGACGTCAGAACTTCTTGTAACCTGGACATGTAGCCAAAACAGTGAATGATTTGATACAATCGGTTTTAAGAGTATAGGAGCACTCAAAATGGCCCAAAACCCAGACTACTTTTAATCAAAACCGGATGACCAGATAAGGACCTTAAAAACTGGATTATCTGGTCTAAAACAGGACAGGTGGCAACCCTACTGACCATCATTTTCTATAGCAACAAGAAATGCTTTGGGAAGGAAAAGTCATTTTTTCTACAGTGTTTCATCTTTACATTCAAGACGTGGATTCTTAGATATAAATCAAGCTTTTTAGTAATCTCTTAGTGCTTTGAGAGCATAGTGACCACAATTACACAAAATGAAAACGTGCGGTTCTGTCACATCATGCCTTCATGTTTGGGAATGGCACTGGGGATCACATGATTCCTTCTGTTCTAGAAAATATTAATAAGGCAGTTGTGTGGCTACAGGTGAATACTTGACTGTGTGGGTTGTGTAAACTATTACCCTTCCAGATATGTACATCAGAGATGCCCCTTTACATCATGTACTGTGTAGTTGCTGTTACACAGGACCTCAGAAGTTACCCAAAATTGTATTTTCATGGATACTATGGGAGGCATTTATTATTCCAAAAGTAATTACCCCCAATGACACAGTAGCACCAAGAATGTCATTTGTTTTAGGTTTTTGCTATATTCTGAGATACACTTTTCAGACTATTGTTAATGATGGCGTTGACATTCAGTGCAAAAAGTTCTTCAACCAGAATATTGGCTACAGCTAAGTAAATATGCAGGAATCATGGCCTCTGATTTGCTTTTGTGATGTACAGTGGGCTATGTAGAACAAATGTTTGAAAAGTGTAGTGCATAAGGAAGTATTGTCATTGAAGAAGCTTATGAGCACTTGAACTTGTGGATTTATGTTTTTTGCTCCCCTCTCCAGAAATGGCATTATTTCCTGAGTACAAATCACTTTTCCAGTGGTTATTTCATATAATAGATTTGGTCAGTCAAACATTGCTTTGTTCACCTTTTTTAAAGATGGAAACAATGTTCCTGCAGTACAGTAGTAATTCCTTCATGAGTTTGGTAATGATTCCATTTTACTATTAAGGAGCCTGCCTCCATTAATTATCTGACTAGCAGATCATGTCATTGTGAGCCAAAGGAACACCAGTGCCATCAGCTTGTATTTTTTTTTTAAAGTGTTTATTACTCCAGGATGTGCCAGGGGCAAGAACTCTGCCCTGCACCACCTGTCCACCAGCCCGATCACCCTGACCATCCTCAAGATCCCCCACGGATTACCTGCCCTCTTGGCGGGGCCAGGAAGGGAGCTACCTCCCCTACCGGAGCACAATCCAAATCCAGGGATGTCGCAATGGCAGATTGAAAGATTGGGGTTGGGACTTCATGAAGCCCCCTGGCCACCATTTTTGCATTTTCTGGTGACCTTCCCAGTGTAAGGCGTAGGCATGCATGTGTAGGGGCACACACATGCCACACCTGCTGGCTGCCTGTCTCCCAGCCTGCACCCCCCTAGCCCCACCAGAGGGTGATCAACAGATGGGACAACAATCCATCCCTCCCTGAGAGAGCAGAGCAGTCCTCTGGATGCTCGATCCTCTCTCGCCCCTGCCAACTCCAGACATCCCAGGCTCATTCCCGAACCCGGGTCACTGGTGTAGCGTGAGATAAGGTTTCCAGCGTCTCAACCTCCAGCACCGCTGGCCTGCATCAGCTTGTATTCTGTTTAGAATTTTGGTCTGTCATTTTAAGGGTAGAAAGGGTTTGGCCCACAGAAGAGCCTTTCGCTGGTTTGGTAAAAAAATATTAATCCATTCCAAAGTTATTACATTTTTAAAATTTGGTTCTGAGCATGCTCAGCACAGTCTTTTGGATAGCTTCTGGGAACAAAAAAAGAATTTGGTCAAATGAAAATAGATTGTTTTTCCTTAGGGCCAATTCCTTTTTCATGAGAAAAAACATCCTTTTTCATTTTACGCTATCTTGTTTTCAGGATTTTCAGAAATAAAAATATTTAAAACATACAAAATTTGGTGCTCTACACACACCAACATATGTATCTTCCTCATCAGAGCTCCCTTAGGTGGATTCTGTCGTTGTCTGGTGGCAAAATTGGCCCTGGAATATTTTTTTTAACATTTTAATTCCTTTTTCGTCACTCACTAAGATCCATTTTTGTGAATCCTTTTTCATTACGAACATACATACATACAAAATTGCCAGCAGAAACAGGCCTCCCAATCTATTGAGTCTGCTCAAGTGTGCAGCTAGCACCTCATCTCGTAGCTGCCCCTCCCACCCCCATTTTCCCAGTATCCCTTCCCCTTCCCCTGTCCCAACCCCTCTTGAAACAGCCCACTGTCTTACAGGACACTATGTTGTCTGGTAAGGTGTTCCATTTGTCCAGCACTCTTTCAGTGAAAAAAATTTCTCCTCATCTCCCTCCTGAATCTTCCTCCCTCCAATCTCAGTCCATGCCCTCTCGTGTCCCTCCCCCTTCTCATCTGGAAAATCCCTTCTGTGTTGGTCTTGTTTATCCCCTTCAGATACTTAAAGTCTCAATCAGATCCCCTCTATCCCTTCTCTCCTCTAGCTAATCATATTCATCTCTCCCAGCCTGTCCTCATAGGGCTTGCTCTCTAATCCCTGGATCATCTTTGTGGCTCTTTGCTGAACCCCCCCAACAATCTGATGTCTTTCTTCAGGAATGGGTGCCAGTACTGCATGCAATACTCCAGGTGGGGCCTGACCAATGACCTATACAGGGGCAGGATATCCTCCCTCCTTCTGGAGGAAATCCCTCTTGCAATACACCCCAGCATTTTGTTGGTTTTTGCTGCCACCTTCCTGAACTGAGCAGAGTTGTTCATGCTCCCCATAATGATCACTCCTAGGTCCTTCTTCTCTGTGGAGCTCTCCAACTGTACCCAATTCAAGTGATAATCTCTTACCTGGTTCCTGGCTCTGAAGTGCAGAACCTTGCACTTCTTGGCATTGAACCCCAACTGCCATGTTTCCGCCCACTCTTGCAGCTTAATCAGGTCCTCCTGTAACCCCTTCCACCCCTCTGCATCATCAACCACAGATCCCATCTTGATATCGTCTGTGAACAGACTGATCCTGCTCCAGATCCCATATAAGATATCTAAAATAAAAATCCCAAACAGCACCAGTCCCAGTATTGATCCCTGTGGTACCCTGCTCGTCAATGCTCTCGGTGATGAGAGGTCCCCCTCACCACCCTTTGCTGCCTTCCCTTTAGCCAGTTTGCGATCCAGTTTAGCATTTTTGGTCCCTCCCCCATATATTCTAGATCCCCCCCAACCTCCAATGAGGCACAGAATCGAAGGCTTTGCTGAAGTCTAAATACAGTACATCCACTGCATGACCCTTATTCAGTTCCCGCATCACCCAGTCATAGTACTCTACAAGGTTTGCCTGGCAGGATCTGCCCACTACAAACCATTCTGTTGACCATTCTGGAGACCATTTTCCTCCAAGAAACTCACTAGTCTCTCTTTTAGGATGGTCTCCATGAGCTTTCCCATGACTGACGTGAGGCTCACTGGCCTATAGTTTCCTGGTTCATCCTTTTGGCCACTTTTGGGGATGGGCCATTCTCCAGTCCTGTGGTACACATCCTGTGTCCATGGAGATATTGAACAGGTTGGCCAGTGGCCCCGCAAGGACCTTTGCCAACTCCCTTAGTACCCTAGGATGAATGCCATCAGGTTCAGGTGCTTTGTCCACCCTTAATGTCCTCAACCCATCTAGTACCCTGCTTTCTGTAATCCCTACATCTGTTGTCTACCCCCACCACCCTCCCCTCACCTGGGGTATCTGCCCCTTCTCTCCGGTGAATACAGAGCAGAAGTATTCATTCAGTATCTCTGCCTGCTCCACCCCTTTCTCCACTCACCTCCCATCCTTCTTAATCCTCACCAGCTGATCCTTGCTCCTGCTTCTCTCTCTCCGATGTAGCAGAAAAAGTATTTTTCTCCACTTTTGATTCCCTGTGCTAGTCTCAGCTCCCTGGATGCCTTGGCTGCCCTGACCCGTCTGGTAACCTCCCTGGACTTCTCCATGTACGTATCCGTATCTTCACCTCTCCTCTATTTCCTGTACTTTCAAAATGCTGCCCTCTTGGCCCTCATCCCTTCCATAACCTCCTGTGTCAGCCAACTGGGTTTCTTTGCCCTTCCCTTCTTGCTTTTATTTCTAGTGCAAGACTCTGTAGCCTCCACCAGCTCTTCCTTTATGGTGTCCCATTTCTGGTCTGCATCCATGTGTGGTTACATGCCTGCCAGGTGCCTGCCCAAAATTTCTCCCTTCTTCTTAAAGTCTGCCCCCTTGAACTCAATCATCTTTGTACCCGTGCCCCTCGTTTCACTCCCCATGTTGAGTGTGAACCACACTGAATAGTGGTCACTCCCAGCTAGTGGTTTTTCCACTTACAGATTCCTTACAGCTTCCACGTTACCCAGTACAAGGTCCAGAGTCCTTTCTAACTGAGTCAGCCCCTGGACCAGCTGTGTCAGGAAGCTGTCTTGAAATGCTTCTAACAGGACCCACTCCCTTGCACTCATGGTGGATGGGGTGCCCAACTCCACCCCCGGTAGGTTGAAGTCCCCCCCCACCACTGTGCTCCTCTTCCTGCAGACCTTTCTAATTTGTTCAGCTAATTCCCTATCCAGGTCACACCCCTGAGCTGGTGGCCTGTACACCACCCCATCCTCAGTGTCCTATTCTTTGCATCTTGGAACTACATCCATAGTGCTTCTGTCCTCCCCTTCTCCCCTTCCCCCCTTTCACACTTTATCCCCTCCCTTACATAGATCACCACCTCCCATTCCCCAAAGCCCTATCCTTTCTGAATAACCTGAACCCTGGGATCATCATATCGCAGTCCTGGTACTGGGTGGCCCATGTTTCCATGATGGCCACAATGTCCACCCCTCCACCGCCATGAGAGTCTGTAACTCTGCTATTCTATTCCTTGGGCTTCTTGAATTCAGTGAGACCACCCTCCAGCCTGTCTCCTCCCTTTCCCTACCCCCCTATTCTTCCCCCTCTTTATCCATCCCTGTGCTGCTTCCCCACTGCCTTTACCCATAACCAGGGGGGTGAGCTCACTAGGCTCCCCTTTCCCCATCAGCGGTCCCCTTGCCACCCCCCTAGTTTAAATCCACCTTTGTTGATATATACCCCTCTATTCCCTGTTTTAGTGCTCCCATCCCTGCTCAAATGTAACCTGTCCCCTGTGTATAGGTCACTATTGCCCCAGGTCTTACCCCACTCTGACATTATTCCGTACTCTCTGGTATGGCACCAATCTCTCAGTCACTCATTGAACTCCTCTATCCTTTTTTTCTTCTCTGTGCTTGCACATGGTACCAGGAGTACCTCAGAGAATGCCACTGGGCCCCCTACCTCCTCACACTGCCTACCCAAATCCTCAAACTTCCCCTTTACCACCTCTACTGTTTCCCCCACCAGGTCATTTGTACCCATGTGCATCACTATGTGAGGTTTCTTCCTCCCCTTCCATGTGCACTCAAGAAGTGCCTGCCCCACCCTGCCTGCTGTCAACCCCAGAATAGCCTCAACCCAGATATGACTGTGCCTTTCTCCCCTTCCACCCCATCTGACCCCTTTCAGTATAGAATTCCCCAGCACTAGTACCCTCCATCTTCTTGTTCTGCATACCCTCCTCCTGTTTCCACTATCCACATTTCCAGAGTCCACACTGCCCAGCTCCTTATTACCTCTATCTGCACCATTTGGGACTCCTACATCTTCCTTCTTGTTTCCGCCTCTCACTCTGCCTCTACCCTGCTTTCACTCCCCTTCTCCATTTCCTTCTTTCCTTCCTTCCTTCTTCCTTCCTTCCTTCCTTCTTCTTTCTTTCCCAGCCTGACTCCTGACTCCTGGACTTCACTACCCTTCTTCTGCCCCCCCACCGATCTCCAACACCTCCCCTACCACCTCCAATGCAAACACTACAAATCTATTACTTGCTACCCCCACAGTGGTGCCTATCTCCTCCTTCCCCCTGCCTTGAGCCTTCCCTCCACTTACTGCCCCTCTGTTCTCCTTACCACCATCCCACCTCCCTACATCCTCATTGGATTTAGCCCTGTTGTTGCTCCTCTGCTTCTCCAAGCTACTCCTATCCAGGGTCCCTCCTGCCCCAGCCCCCCACCCTCTCCAGCTCCCTCCAGAGCCTCCGTACCTCCTCTTCCAGTCTGCTCAGCCTGTAACAAATTGGACAACCCCCAGTTTCCACAGTATATTCATCCAAACAGCCTCCCCACAACCACTGCACCCCACTATCCTCCCTGTGCCTGCCGCCCTCACTCCATTCCATCCACTATTCTGATGTCTCCAGCCACCCTTATTCATGCCTTTCCACCCCAATGCAATCCCCCATAATGCCCCATTTTCCTTTCCTCCATTATTCACACTTAACTTAAAGATAACCTCAATTTCTTATCACACAGTCTGTACGGCAATAGCTGGACCATATGTGACCCTACTAGCTTTCTTCTGAGTCCTTCTTTACCCAGTTGATCCCTAGCTTGCTAGCTCAGTAATTCTAGATAACACATTTATTCATGACCTTGTCAGTTTCAACTTTAACATTTCAACTTTAAACATGCAGTTATCCCTTCTTAACCCAAACCTGTCAGTTTGACTTTCAAACTTGCAACTTTAAAACATTTAAACCTTAAAACCCAACTAGCAAAAGCTTGAGTGCCTGAACTTTTCACCACCTATTAGTTTTAAGAGTTAGTTCATATGGGAAGTTTGAAGCTCCTCAAGCTCCTCCCTCACAGCTTTCAAGCCCAACCTGCAGTGGCTTTTCAGTATATAAGAAAGGGCTGGTGGAGGGGGTGGATGGGCAAGGGGCGCTTTTTTCAATCCATCCAGCCACAATCCCCAGACAAGCCAGCACTGTTAAAGATTTAATCTAAATTCAAAAACCAGCAAAACTTACAAAAAAAACTCAGAGATAAATAAACTCTCATAGAGACAAACTCACCTCCTATTCAAACTCCCCTCTAACCTCTCCCCACAGCAAGTAGAATGAACAGACAATGCTTCAGTGAACATTTAAATAGAGATTCAAACTAAAATCCAAACAAACTTGATTAGCTGCTCTGTTACTGGGCAAAGAAACCCCATCCCTATTCAGCCATAGTCCCCAGACAAGCCAGCAACAGTTAAAGATTTAATCTAAATTCCAGCCACAGTCCCCAGACAAGCCAGCACTGTTAAGGTTGACAACCCCAATGCCATCTCCTGACACCTCTTGGTTTGTGCAGGGTAGGGGTGGGGTGTTAGAGTGAAACCCTAATGCCACATTTCCCTACTTTTGTTGCAGCAACCATAAGTGATGCATTAATAAAGTTTTTTGCAATTTATTTCCTTATTTTTTAAGATAGTATAATCATATCGTAATTTGCTTGAGAGCCCTGCACTCCCACTCCTCCAGAGATGTGTATATGTACTTAGCTATGGATATAGCCTAAGAGTGGGATGTGCAGATTCTGAGATCCGGATAGAAAAAAAAAGTAAAAAGTCACCCTTTTTTTGCAGTTTTTTTTTCATCGCCTTGTGCTTAATGAAGTTTTTTGCAACTTATTTCCTTACTTTTTGAGATAGTATAATAGTATCCTTATTTTACCCATCCCTTTGTAGATGCTTATACATATGTAACTGTGGAAGCACAGGGCTGTCTGGGCCCTGCGCCCATTTATAGGACAGCAGGGACCAAATTGTCAGCATAGCCATCTTATTACCCCACCTCATGTACCCAGTAAGGAAAATTTTCAAATCCCTGCCAAAACATAATTCTGCACAACTGCAATGCCATTCCATGCTGTGGGTGACAAAATACATTTCAGCAAGGATTTGGAAAATGACAGCTGTTACATAAATTGGTGGGGTGATAACAAGTCTGTGTTGAAAAATAGGGGTCAAAATATTGTACATTTTCAAAGTTACAAGCGTGCATAATGAAATTGCAATGAATGGTCATAACGCAGCCATTTTTTACATTTTGACCCCAAATTTTCAACATTGGCTTTTGGGGACCCCACTTCATGAACAATACGATTATCATTATGCAAATCCAACCCGAGAGGTGAATCTGCCAAGCAACTGCAACATCACCTTCCGGGCAGGAGTTGCATAATGGCAGTCATATTGTTTATGAAGTGGGGTCCCCAAAAGGCCATGTTGAAAATTTGGAGCCAAAAGCTCAAAAAACGGTGGAGTTATGCATAAATGTTGAAACCCCATTGAAATATATAGAAATGCATTTACCTTAGTTTCTCATATTGCAATCGTTGGTTCCAGCACAATGACATGTGTTCGACTGGGAGATTGGATCTCAAATCTGGGACCTCTTCAGGTGAGTGAGGATGTGTGGGGGGTATCTAGGATAGTGCAGGGAGGTGGGTGCACAGTGGGAGGTTGAGTGGGGTTGCGGGTGTGATCGGCAGTGGACTTTTGTTTACAGGTTAAAAAATAAATAAAGACATCAAGGGACAGTTTTTTTATTTTTATCAAAGAACGGGCATGGGATGGTGGGGGATGCCACTAACCACCAACATCTGTAAAAAATGGCATCAGAGGGTGGGGGTTACTACTAGACACCAGGGATGAAGCCGGCAGTGTGGGCGTCTGCCACAAGACACCAAAGCGGAGCAGGGGTTACAAATAAAAGAAATAATAGCAAAAGAACATTAAAAAATAAGAGAAAAAATTTCAAATAAAACATATGGATACTGAGGGTGGGGGGGTGCCACTAGACAACAAGGATATTTTTGGAGGGTTCTGGTGAGAACCCATGTTAATAGAAAAATTCTTGTTCGACACAAACAATCCTTTTTGTCAATCCTTTCCCGAAGTGGCGGAAAATGATTCTGTCTGGAGAAAAAGGATTAGGGACTTAGTTATTGAATAAATCCTTTTCCACCAGACCATTCTTTTTCCACCATCTTTATTTTGTCATGGCGGAAAAGGAATCAGGCTTGCGAAAAAGGATTAGGGACTTAGACTTTTTTTTTTTTACATCCTTTTTTGCCAGATGAGTTTGTTTTTTGTCATCCTTTTTCATCATGGTGAAAAAGGAATTTGTCTGGTGAAAAAAGTATCCAGTGATATGGGCTATTCAAATTGAGTGACTCAATATGAGCAACTCAATTTGAGCAGCTGTAAGAAGAGCGAGTGCCACAGCATAGCAAGACACGGTAACAGCTAGGAGTACAGGACAAAACAGTGATGGGACAGACGTAGTGACTCTGCTAGGGACTTCTCTTGTTCGAAGATATGGGAGGTGTTTGGTCAGGCAGTTTGGAGCTGACCATTTGGTGTAGCAGAGGCAGTGAATGCCTCTGGTGCAGCAGGATCCAGGTTTGCAGCCAGGTGGGGAGGAATACTTTTTTTGTTGTAATGTTGCTGTACTTATGTTTTTTTTTTTTTTAGTGATCGCGTTCCCTGAGCTCCCGAAATGTGTGGCCCTCTCCTGACTATTCCCCTGAACCCCAGTGTCAGGCCCCCCTTGGAGTTGATTATTATTATAATGGGGGGTGCGGGGGGCAGAGCCCCTCGGCATAAAAATATGGTATCTTATGTTATCCCATAATAGAGTGTTGCCGCTCGTCACTGTTTATGGTTAGCACAGTGCACATCACTATTGTTGTAGTTGGCGATGTGCCCTCTCTTAAAAATCTTTGCTTATATCACATGGAACCAGTGAAAAAGGATTAGGGACAGACTTTTTTTCACATTCTTTCTCACCAGATAAGGCCCTTTTTCATCAACCTTTTTTGTCATGGTGAAAAAGGAATTCGTCTGACGAAAAAGGATTTAAAAAAAACTCCAATTCCCTAATCCTTTTTCGCCAGATGAATTCCGTTTTCACCATGATGAAAAAGGACGGTGAACAAGGAATTTAGCAAGTGGCAAATAAAGATTTAAATGTTAAAATAAAAATGTTCAGAGGCCATATAAATGTTTAAAAAACACACAGGGCTGCTCATCAACTCCCGATGAGCAAGACACATGCTTGGATGTCTCTAAAAGACATCCCTGGGCACTGTTATGACAGTTTGAGTTGACCAAAAATAAAAAGCAAGATGGCAGCTCATGAAAAGGATTTTTTTTCTGACAGAAAAGGATTGGCCCCTCAAGAAATAGGATCCTATTTTGTCAGAGCATATTCCTTTTTCGATCCAGGAATCTATCCACAAGAGTGAACTGAGTATGCTCAGAACCCAACATTTTAAAATTAAATAACTTTGGAATGGATTAATATTTATTCACCAAACCAACACAGAGAACCTCTGTGGAGCAAGTACTTTCAACCCTGAAAATCCCAGACCAAAATCCCAAACCATTTGGCCGCAGTATGATAAGGAAAAAACTGCAAAAAAAAAGGCAAATTTTAACATTTGTTTTACTATGTGCAGTACAAAATCCGCCAATCCGACCAAAATGAAACTTGGCACATTATGAGATCTACCCCACCAGTCTGTGCATGCAAAACTTCATGCAAATCTGTTGAACAGTTGCAAAGTAATTTAAGTAAAAAATGTGAGGTTTAACATTAAAGTACCTGCTCAACCCTAACTATAGTGGTGTTACCGCACCACTATCATACAGTATTTATATTTATGCAATAGGCATGGATCCAAAAGCCATGTGATAACTCAATTTATTTCCACATATGTGTGATAACTTTTAGAACCCCAAATTTATCACACATATGTGTGATAAATACAAGCTGTCAATCCCTCCGAACTCATTTAGAATGTTCGGCCTCAGTAGTAGTACTAATCATATTCAAATGCAAATAACTTTAAAATGAAAAATGATAGCATAGTACTGCCAGCATTAAAGTTATTCAGCACAAAAATATTTACAAAATAAGTGGTATTTCATTTTGATACCTTTTAGATTTTTTTATAATTAGCAAAAAAAAAAGCAGAAAATTATTTCTTTTTTTCATTTTTCAACAAACAAATGCGTATAACTTTAAAAGAAAACATGATAACATGGGATTGTGAGCATAAAGTTTGTCCAGCATACAAATATCTACAAAAGGAGTGGTGTTTCATTATGGATATCTTTCAGTTTTATTTATACAATTGGCAAAAAACAGCAGAAAACTCAGATTTTTTCCTTTTTCTTCAACAAACAAATGCAAATAACTTTAAAACGGAAAATGACAGCATGGTGCTTTCAGCACAAAAGGTATTCAGCACAAAAATATCTACACAATGAGAGGTTTTTCATTTACATATACCTTTAAACTTTTTTTACAATCAACAAAAAATGGCAGAAAATTCAATTTTTATTCACTTTATGGAAGAACAAATGCCCTCCCCCCAAAAAAAGCAGAAGCAAAAAATTGAGCATCAAACTTTTTCATTAGGTACTGGCCATAATGTAAAGTTGGAGCATCCATAGTAACTGCTTAGCAACTACTATGCTATGTGGAGCTACACTGGGGAATCACAAAATGTCCATGTAAGTTTACATTAAAATTTAAATTAATAAACAATGTGAAACAAAACTCCCTGTACTATCCAAAAGGATCCCTATTGCATAAATGGAATATGTAACAGGGATATTGTGGAATACATGATTTATTTTCACTTGAGCTGTTTCACCTTGGGCACATCACTCGAGGCTTATGCCACTCATGTGGTTACTCAAGGTAAAACAGCTCTTGTGAAAATAAATCATGTATTCCAGAGGTTCCTGTCACGTATCCCATATATTTGTGCACTGCTTATGTTTTGCTATCCATGGTCCCAAACTGACTTCGCATTTCCTTAATTTCACTTTCCAACCTTTGTTAATACACTATATATACAGTATACATTTATTCATTAACACTTTATTTTAGCGCTCAAGTCTCAAATAGTGAATATAGCAAAAATAAAATGCCAGTGAATATATAGTGTTCTACAGTGTATATATATATATATATATTGCAAAAAACTCTGTTAATGCATCAGTTAGGGTTGAAGCGACAAAAGTATGGAAATGAGGTGTTAGGGTTGAGCCCCTAGCTCTCTCCCTACTACCCCACCTCCCATCTTCCACACATCAACAGGCATTGGGGTGTGCCATAGGGTCATTAGGCCCAACTTTCACCCCATTCCATGTGTAAACAGGCTGACATGGTACAGTATAGGAGAATGGGGTGAGAGGTAGGCCTAACGACCCCATGGCACACCCCGATGCCAGTTGGTGTGTGGAGGATGGGGGGTGGAGTGGTAGGATGGGGGGTAGGGGCTCAATGCTAACGCCTCATTTCCAACCTTTTGTTGCTTCAACCCTAACTGATGCATTAACAATTTTTTTTGCAATTTATTTCCTCACTTTTTGAGATAGTAAAATAGTATCTTTATTTTACTGTAGGAGCGCAGGGTCTTTCTCTTCACAGATGCACATATGTATTTAGCTGTGGAAACACAAGGATTTCTGGCCCCTGCACTTCCACACATTAAGTTACAAGAAGGCATAGCAAAATTGCAACAAGTAGTCATAACTGTGCCATCTTAAATAATTTTCACCCGAAATGTTCAACCTTCTTATCACCTCACCACATGTACCCAGTACAGAAAACTTTCAAATCCCTGTCAAAATGTAATTCTAAGCAACTGTAATGCAGTTTTGTTACGGAAAACATTTTTGGGAGGATTTGAAAAATTACAGCTGTACTATTCATGAAGTGGTGTGAAAAAATGGTAATGTTGAAAATCTGGATGAAAATATAAAAAAACTGGCAAAGTTACTAGCGTGGTAGAAACTGTGCAACGCACACCCTTGATGTGGTCATTTTTGGGAATTTTTTCACCAAACTTTCAACATGGGATTTTTGGGACATCCCCTCATGAACAGTGGCACTATGATTTTGTTAATCCATCTCGAAAGTTGATTTTGTACAGCGACCGTGCCATTCTGCGCCACAGGTGAGAAAACACATTTCAGCCAGGATGTGAAAAATGACAGCTGTACTGATCATAAGGAGATGTGAGAAAATGGTAATGTTGAAAATCTGGAGTGAAAATACAAAAAATGTGCAAAGTTACTAGCGTGTGTAGAAACTGTGCAATGCACACTGGTAACGCAGTCATTTTTTGACATTTTTTCACCAAATTTTCAACATGGGCTTTTTGTGACCCCACCTCATGAACAGTGGCACTTTCAATTTGTTAATCAGTCCCAAAAGGTGATTCTGTGCAAGTGTCCGGGAAATCACCTTTTGGGACAGAGTAACGAAATGAGAGTGTCAGTGTTCATGAGGTGGGGTCCCAAGAACTCCATGTTGAAAATTTGGGATCATAATTCCTAACTATGGCCAAGATATCAACATAAGTTGAAAGCCCCCCATTGACTGCCATTATATGGCACTCACCTTTGATTCTTCAGTTTGCGGTTCGGCTTTGAAGAGTGCAGCTCCCGACTTCCAGACCATACCTCTCAACCTTTTGTCACCAAAAAGAGGGACATGGACATTTATGGACACTCAAAATGAAGGACAATGAGGGACACAGATCCCCAGAATGAGGGACGTATCCTTAAGCATGTAGCTACAAGCTCAGAACACTGTGGAAACCATTGTGTTTACCTGTACAAAGTTTATTTTTTGATTTAGCATATTAGAATATTATGAAAGTCTGCTTTAAATTCTGAATTTACTGCACATTCTCTGTGTGGGCAGCACCTTTTCCATGAGGGACAAATGAGGGACAGGGCTGTTTTAAGGGGTAAAATGAGGGATGTCCCTCGTAATCAGGGGCAGTTGAGAGGTATGTTCCAGAGGTAAGTATGGGTAAGGGGAGGTGTGCGGAGGTGGGTGCTCAGTGGGAGGGGGGACTGGGGAGATGATGAGGGACCATTTTCGTTTTTGCAGGTTTAAAAAAAATTAAGATGTCGGGGGATGTTTTCTTTATTTACAGGTATTTAAAAACATTTACACATATTTGGACACACTGGAGTGGGCTCCCAGTGTGCCATATTAGTGGGGGGTGGATACATGCTGACACAGGGATTTGACACCCCATGTCAGCAATTTAGGACTACCGGCTTTGGGGGGAGGCATCATTTGACACCAGGAGTGGGCATCCCGGTGTCAGAAACATTAAGATTTAATTAACTTAAAAATACATATCTATTTGGCACACTGGGGTGGGCTCCCAGTGTGCCATATTAGTTGTGGGAAGGGGGGGAGATACATGCTGACACGGGGATTGGGCACCCTGATGTCGGCATTTAAAGAATAAGTGCTGGGGCTGTTTCTTTCTTGGGATCCCTGTTTGTCAGTCGATCTCTGTTCGTGAGGTAGGATGAGGACCAGATCGCCCTATCTGACCATCTGGTCTTCATCTCATGACATGTTGGCCATATCTGACTATCTGGTCTTCATCTCATGAACGGGGATTTTGACACCTCACGAACAGGGATCGACTGACGAGCGGGGATTTTGACACCTCACGAACAGGGATTTTGTTTGTATAATTCCCATTCGTGAAGTGTCAAAATCCATGTTTGTGAGATGTCAAAATCCCTGTTTGTTAGCTGATTCCCATTCGTGAGATAAGGCCATCTGGTTCTCATCTCATGAACAGGTATTTTGATAGCTCATGAATGGGGATCGGTTCACGAATGGGGATTTTGACACCTCATAAACAAGGATTTTAAGCAAGTCATGAACAGGGATTTCCTGAGGCAAAAAACAGACTTTTTTAATAAAGTGAGGTATCAGGTAAACCAAAGACATGGGTTTGTAGAGGGCATCGTCCTGAACAAAACCCATACAGCTGTTTACAGCTAATACATCCATGGGACAAGTAACAACATTTTGTTTGGGCTAAAAGTGAAAACAAGATAGTGGCTCATGAACGAGGACTTTTTTCTTTTGTAAACTGTCTAAATCCCTGTTTGTGAGCCAAATCCTTGTTCACATCTGTGCATCTATCCAAAAGACAGAACTGAGCATGCTCAGAATCTGAATTTTCAAAATGTAATAACTTTGGATTGGATTAATATTTTTTCACCAAACTAATGCTGACTTGTTCATTAGGGCAAACTCTTTCCATCCTGAAAGTTTCAGGCTAAAATACCAAACAGTGTGTGTGCAGGATGATGAGGATAATTCAGGGAAAACTGGAGCGAAAAATGCACTTTTGTACTATGTGCCGCACACAAACCGCACATCTGATCAAAACTAAACTTGACACATCAGGATATGTACCCCACAGGACAACGCATACCAAATTGTGTGTAAATCAGTTGAAAGGTTGCAAAGTTATTAAGGTACAAAATTTGGGGTTTAACATTAAACTGCCTACTCAACCCTAACTATAAGGGCATGACTGCGCCCATAATATATATGTGTATATATATATATATATATATATATATATATATAGCATACATGATGGGCATGAGATGGCAAATATTGTCACTCCTGCAGAGTGAGCTCTGGATATCTCACGATGCAGGAGTGACAATATTTGCCATAGCACACAATTTGCCCATCATGTATTCGATATATATAATAGGGCCAAGAGTTTTAGACATTTTGTTATGCTGTCTTGTGTTCTGTTCCTGTTTATGTGTTTGCTCATTCTGTGTGTGAGCTTTTATGAATGGGCTGGCAGTGTTATAAACTCTGGGAGACACATGAGTGTGTTTTGCAATGCTAAATGAGTTCGTTTTAGGTAGGAGTGAGAAACATAATTTTGTGAGGCTGTATTGTTTAGAAGTCTGGCTGCAGTGAAGCTGAGAGCATCACAGTAATTGTAATGAGCTCAGAGGCAGAGTGTCAGAACAGCTGATACTGTTTTCAGTGGTAATTAAGTTAGCTGCAGGCAGAGTGTTCTGTGAAATTGTGCTCTTTAGGATTCTGGCTACAGTCAAGCTGAAAGTATCACAGTAACTGTAATGGGTGAGAATCAGAGTTTGAGGAACAAGTGAGAGTGTGTTTCAGTGGTAGTTGAGTTAGCTGCAGGCAGTAGTTTAGAGTGTTCTGTGAAGCTGTGCTGTTTAGAATTCTGGCTGCAGTCAAGCAAAGAGTATCACAGTAATGAGCTGGAAGTTGTGGGGGGGGGTAGGTGTGTTTTGTAATGCTCACTGAGTTAGCTGTAGGCAGCAGTGAGACCTGTGAAGTAGTTCTGAATTTGTGTCTATGGTAACAGCACGGGTGTTTCTTGCATGCTGAGGGGAAAGCTGCCTAGAGTGATGACCTTTGTGACCTGTATGTGTAAATGGCTGATATCATCACAGTAGAGCAGAGGTAAAAATATCACACTGCAGTGGATGATACACTGTTTTATCTCACTCATTTACCACTCACCCTATTGTGTGTACCTATATATATATATATATATATATATATATATATATATATATATAAAATACCTCAATATATATATATATATATATATATAACATATGTATATACATACACATACCTGTATATATTATATATATATATATATATATATATATATATGTGTATATGTGTGTGTATATATATATATATATATATATATATATATATATATATATATATATATATATATATATAAATGGGATACATGATGGGCAGTAGTGGAATGTGGAAAATATTCTCACTCCTGCAGAGTGAGGTATGGATATCCCACAAGTGCCAAAGGCACGTGTGGGATATCCATGCCTCACGATGTAGGAGTGAGAATATTTTCCATATTCCACTCCTGCCCATCATGTGTGTGATTTATACAATAGGCAACAAGTGTTTTTGTGTGGTTTTGGTATTTAAATATTGTGTCTGAGGTCCATTTTGTTGTTGTTACTTTTTAAGTCGGTGTTATTACTCAGTGATTTGGCTGCTGTGTGTGTTAGTCTGCTCAGCTGTGTGATAGGGATTGGTGATGTGAGAACAGCTCAAATAAATCTCTTCTTCAACATTCTTTGGTTTCTGAGGAGGATGCAGTTTTAGTTTATTCATCTGTGGTGCTTCTGAAGGTTTAGGAAATAATTTTGTAAAAGCTCATTGTACAGAAATACTGTTTTTAGTCAAGTTTTTGTAATTTGTTTTCAATGCTAATTACTGCTGCTAATGTACTGCTTTCAGCTTCTGGCTTTTTAGAAACTGCATGTAAAAATTTCACAATATGCAGGTTGTGTGTAATTAGGTAGACTGATGATTTCATTTTCAGTTTTAAAACAAGTTCCAGCTTGTAGTGCTTAACTGATGCTGCAGTGAGAATATCAGGTGGTGACATAGCTACTATAGGTGTAAATGGATTTATTTTCACTTCAGCTATGTCATCACCTGATATTCTCACTGGGGTGAGAATACATGCTTTTATTCTCAATGAATACACAACACCCCTATTGTATAAATATATATATATATATGTATAATATATGTATATATATATATATAATACATATATATTATACTGGTGCGGTAATGCCAGTATATGAGGGTTGAGTGCAAACTTGTATGTTAAACCCCAAATTTTGAACCTTAATAGCTCTGGAACTGTTCAACGGATTTGCATGAAAGTTGGCATTCATAATGTCTAGGGGTAGGTCTCTTGGCATGCTAAATGTTGTGTGAATCAGGTTTGTGTTGTATGAGGTACAGAGTGTCAAAAAATCCTAAATTTACCAGTTTTTTAATATTTCTTTGTCCACCTGTAACTCAGAAATGGTTTTAGGTTTTGCTCTGAAATGTTCAGGGTAAAAAGCCTTTGGGTAACAGATGTGCCTTTTGAAGGTTATTGAAAAATATTAATCTGTTCAAAAGTTATTCAAGTTTTAATTTCCCATTATTTCCAATGGGAAGATTTATATGTCAGGCACAAAGGTTACAATTTGCACAAGTTACACTTGTACTTTGTGCAAAATACAACAGTATCTTGTGCAAACTGCAACTTTCATGCCTGTCGCACTACAGGATTGGTGCAGAGTATAGAGCATATGGCTGGCACTGGGTTCAAGACCATGCAATATCCCTGGTAGTCTAGCAGACCCCCTTCATAGTATAATTGCCAACATCAGGGTGCCCATTCCCTGAGTTGGCAGTTACCCGCTCCCTCTCCAGAACAGTGTGGGACACTGGGTAGCCCACTCTCAGTGTCTCCAAATTATTATTTTTTTTTTTTTAATTATTATGCCGACATCGGGGTGCCCAATCACCGTGTCAGCAGTTGTAATGTACCCCCATCCCCACCACTGTGATACACTGGGGAACCCACTCCCAGTGTACTGAAACATGTCCATTCCCTTTGGCAACATCAGGGTTCCCAATCCCCGAGTTGGCATTCCCCCTCTGACTATGTGGGATACTGGGTAGCCCACTCCTGGTGTCCCCGGTTCCTGATATTTTGCCCATTATTCTGGGACAATGGGGAGCCCACCCCCATTGTCTGGATCATTCATTTGTACACCTGTTAAAAACAAAAAACTGTCCCCCAACTTTTTTTTAAAATTCTGATTTCTGAAAAAAAGAAAATGGTCCTCATCGCCTCCCGTCCCTCCCCATCCCAACCTCCCTTTGCACACCACTCCTGCACCCCCACCCCATACTCACCTCTGGAGGTTGACAGCTGCTATCTTCTCTAGACTGGGACACATCTGCACTCTTCAATGGCGAACTCATGAACTGAAGGAATCAAGGTATGGTAAGTCATATAATTGCTTTCAGTGGGGGTTTGAACTTATGTTGATATCTCAGCCATTTTTAGGATTCTCTTTGAATTTTCAACATACTAATCCACCACAACGATGGCACTGTCATTTTGTTACTCAGACCCAAAAGGTGGTTTCAACAGTCGCTGCACAGAATCACCTTTCGGGACCAATTAACAAAATGACAGTTCCACTGTTCATGAGGTGGGGTCCCAGAAAGCCCATGTTGCAAATTTGGTGAAAAAAAGTTCCTAAAAAATGGCTGTGTTATGAGCGTGCATTGCACAATTTCTACACAGGTGCATAACTCTGGTAATTTACAATATTTTGACTCCAGAGTCTCAACATGCTCATTTTGTCACACCACCTCATGAACAGTACAGTTGTCATTTCTCACATCATGCCCAAAAAGTTTTTCCACACCTGTGGGAAACAGTGCCACACTAGATGGGCGAAATCACCTTTCAGCACTGAGTAACGAAATGACAGTACCACTGTTCACGAGGTGGGGTCTCAAAATCCCCATGTTCAAAATTTAGTGAAAAAATCCTAAAAATAGCCGAGTTACGAGCGTTGGTTGACATTTTTCTATGCAGGTTAGTAACTTTGGTAACTTTTAATATTTTCAGTCCAAATTTTCAACTAGGCCATTTTTTCATACAACCATGAATACTGACCCCTAATAGGGATTCAAATAAGTATCTGAGAAAGTAAGGATCACTCAAGCAGTTTGACCTAGGGCACATAACTCGTGGTTTACGCTACTTGTGAGGTTACTTGTGGTCAATCTACTCTTGAGAAGACAAATCATTATTCCATAGGCCCCTTGTTTCATATCCCTTATAGATACAGATAATGTATACAGTGTGCTCCATTTACAGCTGACACTGTTATAACGGACAGTCGGTTATAGTAGACAAAAACTGATATCCCAAACCAAATATATCAAATCCAATGCATTTTTCTGTGGTTATAATGGATGGAAACATTGCTTATAATGGACACTATGAAGCTTTTATGGACATTTGTAGTGCTTTTTGGGGAAGGGGAGTGCAGAGCTGGTGAGGAGATTTGGCAAATATAGAATTAAGATAGGGGAGCTACAGAGATAACATTTCTAACACAATTATTGTACACAAGCTGCATAAACTTTTATCAGTAAATTAATTAGCAGTGTCAGTGGCTCAGTAGGTAGCACACTCGCCTCTGAGGCCGGGAGATCAGAGGGCTGTGGGTTCAGTTCCCACATCTGGCACTTGGGTTAATATCCCAGTACTGACACTGTAGTGCAGCATGAGAGGGGTGCTGCACTTCTGAGGTGCCGTCTTCCGGATGAGACGTTAAACCGAGGTCCCATCTGCCTGGATTGGTGGTAGCTCAGGTGGATGTTAAAGATCCCATGGCACTTATCGAAAAGAGTAGGGAATTTCCGTGTCTGGCCAAATTTCCCTCATTCACTATAAATACCACCAACAGCTTAATCTGGTTCAAAGTCAGTTGGCATTCATCTGTATCCCTCTCCCCCGGGTCGTGCCTGAAAATAGGCAGGATTTGTCCTGTGCACTTTCCCGGTCAACAAAAGCTAAATAAATAAATTAAACTAAAAGTAAATGATTTTATATTTGAATAAAACCCTTACAGTACACTTGCCTGTGTTCTTAGTGTACTAGAACTCCAACATCCAGCAGTTGGAGTTATTATCTTCTTCTTACCTTCTGCAATAAACTTCCTTAAAAGAACTTATGTTCCCTGACAGTTAAGTAACTTTAATTATAAAATGGGCTTTTAAAATACACAAATCTGATTGGTTAATAGCCCTCCAGAGCCGTGTCCTTATTAGCATGTATCATACGCAACCGGCACTTATCTTCTCCCTACGGCCCCATAACAGCAGCATATCACTGACTTCTGTCCACTATAAACAAAAAAATCTAAGCCAGTAATGCTTCCTGCTATTTTCTATGAGCCACACCCCCCTCGCTCTCCCAACAGCATTGCCATTAATACTTCCTGTATCCCTTCACACTAAAAATTACTACTATTCAAACTCCTCACACAAAACTAAAAATGTTTTTTTTTTTTTATTTTGTCTTACATTCATCAAATTGCATCAGTCACACATGACCGCTGGAACAGGAAGCGGTCACCGCTGAAACGGGAAGCACTCGAACAGATGACTTTAAGTTCATGCTTCCTGTTTCATTCCCCGATCCCTTGCATTCTTACCTCCTCAAATATAAAACACTCAAGGCTTTAAAATGAAAAATGTGACCTGTACTTTACCACAGAAACCCAAGATCGATCTCCAGTGTCTGCATTCCTAACACCTCCTTACCACGACCGCACAGGGACACACTCGATGCTACTGAAGCGGGACTCGAACAAACAATCAAAAATAAACAAAAGTAAAAGAAAAAAAATGTTTTCTGCATCTGAGGTCACACAATCAAATTGCACCCAAAGTCTAAAACACTCACTACAGGGCTCGCGACTCCTCGCTGTAACACAAACTAAATCGGCAGTCACTGTGAGTCACTACTCACACATAGATGAACTAATAACTAAGTTAAATATTCACACCTTTTGCAGTGAGGAGGACCTTACATTCACCATCCCCTATTTTTCTCCTTTCTATCTCAAAAATAAGTAGGAAACCCTCTGATGCCAATAAACACCACTTTTAATAGTGGGACTATTTTTTCAATATTTTATTTATTTATTTAATTCACAAATCGGATTTACAAACCTTTGAGTCAAAGACTCATTTACAAAAGCACCTCATCACAGGGAGGGGAGACAACATATTTGTGAAGTAAGACAGTGGAGAACAATACAGGTGAGATACAAAAGAGCATACAAAGCAAGGCATTTCAGTGAGCAAAATAGGTGAGATACAGAATTAACCCTCTGAAGCCCCACTTTTATATTTCTCACTTTATTTCTTCTTTTTTTCTTTTTTAAATACTTGGATGCCCATTTTATAAGCTCAATAACACACTTTGAGGTGTAGGTTATCTCCTGATAAGATCATGCCCAGGTAAATAAGGCACTCAGCACAAGTGCCTTGTGCCTAACAAAGCACCTGGCGTGCTCTTATCAGGAGATAACCCACACCTCGTCGTATGTTATTGCTTGCATAAAACACGCACAATAGAGAAACATATGCTAGGCAGGATTCAGAGTAATCTGTGAAGTTTTATAATAAGTTCTCTATTCAGTCTGAGCCCCTACTCAAACACATTGACTCACCTAACACACAGGCTACACCTCCTGTGGATATAATGGACACTGGATATAATGGAGAAAGGTTGTATACGCAGATGCATCCGTTATAATAGGCTTGCATTGTTGTGTGTGTGTGTATATATATATATATATATATATATATATATGTGCAATAGGGGTGAACATATATTCAGTGTGATAAATGCATTTATCTGAGTCACTGTATGTATAAATAAATGTATGCAATATGGGTGGACATATATTCAGTGTGATAAATGTGTTTATCTGAGTCACTGTATGTATAAATACATTTATACATACAGTGACCATTTATACATAAAGTTACCATGTCACAGATCTCTTTAGAATTCATTTAGAATGTTCAGCTTCAGAAGCAGTACTAACCATATTCAAATGGAAATAACTTTAAAACGAAAAAAGATATCATGGTACTGTGAGCACAAAAATTGTTCAGCACAATACTCTCTACAAAATGAGTGGTGTTTCATGTACAGATACCTTATAGATTTTTTACAATTAGCAAAAAAGCAGAAGAAAATATAATTTTTTGTTCACTTTTTTGACAAACAAATGTGAATAATTTTAAACCAAAAAATGATAGCATGGTACTGTGAGCACGAAAAATGTTCGGCACAAAAATATCTACAAAATGAGTGGTGTTTTATTTATAGATACCTTTTAGTTTTTTTTATAATTAGCAAACAAACAGCATAAAATTAAATTTTCTTTTCCTTTTTTGACAAACAAATGTGAATAACTAAAATGAAAAAGGTAGCATAGTACTGTGAGCATGACATTTGTTCAGCAAGAAGTATTCTACAAAATGAGTGGTGTTTCATTGAACAGCAACCATTATGCTAGGCAGACATACTCTAGGAAAGTTAACCAAAACTCCCAGAAATTATCATTTAAAATCAAGATAAACAGTCAAAACCAAATGTTCCTGCACTGACAGAAAGCATCCCTATTGCATAAATGAAATATACAATGGTGAGCTGTCAGATAAATGATTTATCTACACTTGTGCTGTTTGACCTCAGACACCTCACTCGTGGCTTCTGCCACTCGTGAGGTTACCAAAGGTCAAACAGCACTTGTGTAGATAAATCATTTATCTGACAGCTCACCATTGTATATCCCTTATTTATACATACAGTGACCATTTATACACACAGTTACTAAGTTACAAATCTCTTTAGAATTAATTTAGAATGTTTGGCCTCAGAAGCAGTACTAACCATATTCAAATGGGGATAACTTTAAAATGAAAACAGATAGCATGGTACTGTGAGCATGAAAATTGTTCAGCACAAAATTATCTACAAAATGAGTTGTGTTTCATGTATAGATACCTTAAAGATGTTTTGCAATTAGCAAGAAAGCAGAAGAAAATTTAATTTTGTGTTCACTTTTTTGACAAACAAATGTGAATAACTTTAAAACACAAAATGACAGCATGGTACTGTGAGCATGAAAAATATTCTGCACAAAAATATCTACACAATGAGTAGTGTTTCATTTATGGATACCTTTTAGTTTTTTTTATAATTAGCAAAAAAACTGCATAAAATTCCATTTTCTTTTCCCTTTTTTGACAAACAAATGTGAATAACTTTAAAATGAAAAAGGTAGCATGGTACTGTGAGCATGACATTTGTTCAGCAAGAAGTTTTCTACAAAATGAGTGATATTTCATTTAATAGCAATCACTATGCTAGGCGGACATATTCTAGGAAAGTTAACCAAATCTTCCGGAAATTATCATTTAAAAAAAGCTAAACAGTCAAAACCAAATGTTCCTGTAGTGATAGAAAGCATCCCTATTGCATAAATGAAATTTACAATGGTGAGCTTTCAGATAAATAATTTATCTACACTTGTGTGTTTGACCTCGGACACCTCACTCATGGCTTGCACCACTCATGAGGTTACCTGAGGTCAAACAGCACTTGTGTAGATAAATCATTTATCTGACAGCTCACCATTGTATATCTCATATATATATATATATATAAATACACATACAGTATATGATATGCAATAGGCTGGCATAAAATATGCATGTGAGTAATGAAAATTCTGCACTCACACAAGTGATGATAGTCTGTGTATTTGGAATCAGGTCATTGCATATCTGATTTTATATATCAGTTTACACATTATACCCTTTCAATGTGCTCATTGTATGAAGATTTATACAGTAGGCATGGACATAAATCCTATGTGATAAATCTGAGCTACTATGTGATAAATTCAAAATTTTACATTTATACACATAGTAGACGCATCATCACAGATTTATACACATAGTAGATATGTCACAATCACTCCGGAACTTATTTAAAATGTTCAGCCTCAGTACCAGTACTAACTATATTCAAATGCAAATAACTTTAAAATGAAAAAAGATAGCATAGTGTTGTGAGCATGAAAGTTGTTCAGCACAAAATTATCTACAAAATGAGTGGCATTTCATTTATAGATACCTTATAGATTTTTTTATAATTAGCAGAAAAGAGCAGAAAATGCTATTTTTGTTCACTTTTTTGACAAACATAAGCAAAAAGAGATAAACAATCAAAAGCAAATGTCCCTGCACTGACAGAAAGCATCCCTATTGCATAAATGAAATATACAATGGTGAGATGTCAGATAAATGATTTATCTACACTTGTGCTGTTTGACCTCAGACATCTCACTTGTGGCTTACGCCACTCGTGAGGTTACCAGAGGTCAAACAGCACTTTTGTAGATAAATCATTTATCTGACAGCTCACCATTGTATATCCCTTATATAGCTATTTCTATTTGATTTCAACTGCTGGCTTCAGTGCTGCACTTTGCTATTGTGATGTCATCAGCATTGTGAAAGCTACATTCTGATTGGTTCAGTGCATAGTGGGGGAAGGGTGCTAATGGTCTGACCAGGGGCCTCAGCTACCTGACTGTTTCTGGAAGACTGGGCTGGTCCCACCCCCCAACCCCCAACCCCTCACCCCACCTACCCCTGGTCCGTGATTTCCCTTATACCAGGGGTTCTGACATCACTTCCTCAAATGGGCAAAGGATATGTACCTGTCATAGCAGAAGCAGACATCCAGGAAAGGAACAGCAGCAAGTGAAGAGGGGACTGCTATCTCAGTGGAAGGGAAGTAACTGCAAATCAAGGAGCTTTCATTGTTGCTTCTTTGCATTTCTATTGCATTGTGGAAAGGAGGAGTAGGAGTTTGAAGAAGGTTGTGCAATAGCTACTTAAAGTCACCTTTTGGGTGTGGATATGAAGGATAGGAATATAAAAAGCAGTTGCTCAATCTATCTAAATGTGTGCAACAAAGGGGGTAAGAGAAATTAAGAAAAGAATGTTTTGCACTGATAGAGGGAGGAGAGGGGAGACTTGGGGGAGTGTTTGGTATCCTTTACCTGGAAGGGTGGGGGGTCACTGGTGGACAACAACAGCAATGGGTAGTGTGGTAGGCTGCAACAACTGCGGTGCACCAATCTTTCTGAAAATTGCCTGGAGTGTGGGAGGATGTTTCATGTGCAACCACATAGAGAAACTTAGAAAGGAGATCGAGAGTCTGCAGAAGGAACTAAGACAGGCAAGGCAGACTGGGGGTGGGTTTAGCCCAATACTGGAGGGAGGAAGGAGGGGAGATGAGGGAGGGGCGATTTGAGCCAACAGTGGTGAAGAGAGGGTCAGAAAAAGGAAAGCAGAGACAAAGGGACCTAGGCCAGGAAGAAAGATTGCCAGGGAAACCAGCTCAGGAGACAAAAGACAAATGGAAGGAGGAGATAGGGACTTGTGAAGGGAGGTGAAGAAGTGGCAAAAGTCATGGATTGGAAAGGAGAGAACAGGTTACTATGAAGAGAGAGGGAGCGGGCATTTGTGAAGGGTCTTCAGAAAATAGTTTTGCACTGCTAGAGAGGAAGAAGGAGGAGGAGGGAAATGATGAAATTAGAGGAGTAATTGATAAATGCCTGGACCAAACCAGAGTGGGGGGAAGTTCTGCTGGGAGAATTGCAACAGGGGCAAAAGGGGGAAATAATGTGCAGGAGGAAGAAGAGGAGCCATAAATGAGAGAGGGAGATGAATGGAAGCAAGCAGGGAGTAAGATGGGTGGAATCTTAGTGCTGGGGGACTCAATACTAAGAGGAGTCAGGCAGGGTAGGAAGGGGGAGAGGCACAGTCGCATTTGGGTGGAGGCCATGCCAGGAATGACAGCAGAAAGGGTGGGACAACCTGTTCTGAAATATGCCAGAAGGAGTAGGGACAAGCCTCATTTAATTATACATCTTTGGATGAATGACCTGGCTGACAAGACAGTAGAAATAGTCCAGAGGAGGTTTGAGGAACTAGGACAATTATGTGATGGGGCAGGAAGATCAGTAACTTTTTCAGAGATACTTCCAGTGCCCAAGGTAAGCACAACAAGAAAACTGAGAATAGAGGAATTTAATGGATGACCAAGGACCTGGTGTTGTGCTAAAGGGTATGGGCTGTTGGGTGGGTGGGGAGGGACCTGGGAGGACAGTAGTCTCTATGACAAGGACAGACTACACTTGAGTGAGGAGGGAATGAAAGTGTTGAAACAGAGGATGGAGGAGTACAAAGAGGAAATTAGGAATTTAAACTAGGAGTGGGGGTGGCAATTGGGCAAGAGACATGCAGAGACCACAGGTTGGGAAACCATATGAGATTACCCCCCATAACAGTGACAAAGGACACATGGCAAGTCCTATTGGTGATGCTAGTAAAGGAGGGCAGGATGGGGGGGAAGGGTGGAAGGTGGTTACCCTTAATGCTAGGAGCCTTGGAAGAAAAACTGCAGAGTTACAGGTGCTCATGGCAGAGGGAGAGGTGGACACTGCAGCCATTACAGAAACATGGGCCACCCAATACAATGACTGGGACCTGCCTGTACCACGGTACAGGTTATTTCGTAGGTACAGGGTGATTGGGAAAGGAGGGGGTGTGGCACTATATGTGAAGGAAGGACTGAAGTGTGTAAGGGAGGGAGGAAGGGGCAGAGGGTAGTACGGAGTCACTTTGGATGCAAATCCAGGATTCCAAGAATAGGATTCTCAGAATGGTAGTGGTGTACAGACCGCCATCTCAGATGGAGGAGTTAGACAGGGAACTAGAGGGAAAGATCAGGAGGACCTGTGAGAAGGGTAGTGTGGTGATTGTGGGGGACTTCAACATGCCAGGAGTGGACTGGAGTACCCCAACAACCAGGAAGAGAAGGGAGCAGGTACTGCTGGATGCCTTCCGGGACAGCTTCCTGCTGCAAATGGTCAGTGAACCAACCAGGTTATGGAATATGCTTGACCTTGTGCTGGCAAATGGAGACTTTGTGAGAGAACTTACAGTGGAGGAACCACTGTCAGGGAGTGACCACCATTCAGTGTGACTCACATTGGATATGGGCAAGGAAGGAGTGGAATCTGGTACAAGAGTGCTGGACTTCAGGAGGGACAACTTTGGGAGGATGGGGGAAGTGGTAAAAGGGTACCTGGCCAGAATTCAGTCTAGTATGGACACTAACCAGAGGTGGAAGCTCATAAAGCTGGGGATTGTGGAGGCAACCAAAGCCTGTTGCAAGGCCCACAGCAAGAAGGCTAGGGCTAGGAAACCAAGCTGGTTGAGCCAGGAGGTCATGGAAAAGGTAAGGAGGAAAAGAGTTGCCTTTAGGAGGTACAAGAAAACAGGAGGGGGAGGACAGGGAGGAGTACTTGATGGAATCGAAGGAGGTGACAAGGGCAGTAAGGGGAGCCAAGGCTTGTATAGAACTCAGGCTGGCATAAGGCATTAAGAAGGGGGGAGAAGGACTTCTTTAGGTACATCAGGGAGAAAAGTAGCTGTAAGGACCACATAGTAAGGATTAGGAAGGGGGGGTTGGGCGGAAGCAGGGTGAAATAAGGCAGAAGCACTAAATGATTACTTCTGCTCGGTATTTACTAAGGAGAAGAGGAGGGTGACACCCAAGGGGGGAGGAATGGCAGAAACAGGGGGGAGTGGTGACAGATGGGGAAATCATTGAGGGCAGAGTTCAGGAGGGTTTGAAGGCACTGAGGGTGGACAATCGCCAGGCCCAGATGGCATCCACCCCAGGGTACTGAAGGAGCTGGCAGAGGTCCTTGCAGGACCTTGGCAGACCTATTTAATGCCTCACTACATTCAGGTGTGTACCTCAGGACTGGAGGATGGCTCATGTGGTTCCCTCCACAAGATGGTCCCAAGGATGAACCAGGAAACTACAGACCAGTAAGCCTCACATCCATCGTGGGTAAGCTAATGGAGACTATCCTTAGGAGAGGCTGGTGGCCCTCCTAGAGGCCAAGGACAACAGGACAACAGACAGCATGGCTTCATATGTGGCAGATCCTGCCAAACCAACCTGGTGGAGTTCTATGACTGGGTAACTAGGCAATTGGACAGGGGCCATGCAGTTGATGTCCTGTATCTGGACTTCAGTAAGGCATTCGACTCGGTGCTGCATGGAAGGCTGGGAAGTAAACTAGAAGGCACAGGGGTGGGTGTAAAGCTGGTGAGATGGGTAGGGAACTGGCTTCAGGAAGGCAACAGAGGGTGGTGGTGGTGGGTGGGAGCTCTCACACTCAAGGGTAGTGATGGCGGTGTTCCACAGGGGCTCGGTGTTGGGACCAGTGTTGTTTGGGATATTCATTGCAGACATATCATTGGACATCAAGAGCAAGATCAGTCTGTTTGCTGATGATACCAAGGTAGGAGCAGTGGTGGATGACCTAGGGGGATGGCAGGGGTTGCAGGATGATCTGGCAAAGCTTGAAACATGGTCAGACACCTAGCAACTGGGGTTTAATGCCAAAAAGTGCAAGGTGCTGCATTCTGGGATGAAGAACCCAAGGAGGAGTTACCAGCTGGAGGGAGTGCAGCTAGCCCAGACAGAGGAGGAGACGGATCTGGGGGTGTTCATTACAGGGTCAATGAACAACTCAGCACAATGTAGGAGGGCAGCTGCAAAGGCCAACAAAATGCTGGGTTGTATTGCAAGGGGTATATCCTCGAGGAGGGAGGAGGTGGTTTTGCCACTGTATAGGTCATCAGTTATACCGCACCTGGAGTATTGCGTGCAGTACTGGTGCCTGTATCTGAAGAGGGACATTAAGTTACTGGAAGGGGTGCAGCGCAGGGTGACAAAGATGATCAAGGGGCTGGGGGACTTATCATACGAGAGGAGGCTGAGGGAGTTGAACATGTACTCGCTGGAGGAGAGGAGGGACGGGGGACATGATTGAAACCTTTAAGTACATGAAAGGAATAAACAAGACAGGTACAGAGGGGCTGTTCAAAGTAAGGGAGGGGAGGGACACCAGGGGCCATGATATGAGGCTGGAGGGAGGAAGGTTCAGGAGGGAGATTAGGAGACACTTTTTTACAGATAGGGTGCTGGCTGGGTGGAATGCATTACCTGAAGAAGTGGTATCCAGTAGAACAGTGGACTGCTTCAAAAGGGGATGGGATAGGACAAGGGGGAGGGTCAATGAAGGGGAAGGGTGGAAGGGAGGGGCAGCAGCAGAATAAGGGGTGCTAGCTGCACATTCGAGCAGACTTGCTAGACCTCTAGGTCTTTATCTGCTGGCAAATTTCATATGTTCGTACTATGCATTGTGACATACCCTATTTTGCAAGATAATATTATCTTGTTATGTTGTGTCATTTGCACATACCCTACTTTACAAAATAATATTATCTTACTATGGTAGGACAAGATAACAACTTTCATCTTGTTATTTATCAGTGCACATGCATTGTATAAATATACATAAATGTGGAGTATACAATGGGTTGGCTGTGAATATACCATTTATCTTCATAAGTGAGGGGACAGAACCACAACTCACAAGTGGCAGAGTCATGAATAAGTTATGAAAAGCCATCATCTTTACTAGTGATGATAATGTTCACATTCTGGGTCAGTCCACTGTGTGTCAAATTAATTCAATATATATTCAACTTTATAGCACTTAAATGGTTTCTTTTTATAAAGATGTAATTGTATATGTTTGATTTCACTGCTTTATTTTGAGTGCGGTAGAGGCCATTGTGATGTCATCAAACATTGAACAAGTTGCTCTCCCATTGGTTAAGGGTTCCTTTGTGACCAAGCTGATCCACCAGATATTGATATAGATGATTTATCTTCCTTTAGAATTCTTCTGTGGCTAAATAATTTTTTTTTAAGATTTGACTCCAACCTACATTGTACATACAGGGGATACACAATGGCCTAACTCAAATTATGAAAATTATCTTCATGTATGAGGGGCCAAGACCATAACCCACAAGTGACAAAGTGAGTTATAAAAGTCTTGCACTCTCAGAAGTGTAGATGAATTGTGTATTTTGAGTCAAGCCATTATGTATTTGATTTGTAATACATGGATACAAGCAAATCCCAGTAATACCACTGTTCAAAACTAGTAATACCATCGATTCTTCATCATAATACTATTATTCAGAGCCCATAATACTATCATTGAGAGCTCTGAATGATAGTATTATCAGCTCAACACAACAGTGCAAGCACAGGACTCTCTCTCACTGTTGAGCTAGTTGCTATGCTGCCAACCCCATTGCTAGACTCGCGTTGTCACATTTTCAAACTGTGCTTCACCATTTGCCACTTTTTCTCTCTGGGCAGGCATAACAGTGTCCAAAACATGGTGGCCGTCTCTCGCTTAGTAAGAGTACTACGTAGCCTTCTTATGTTCGGCGGTATAATTTCTAGATATATTTTTTTCATGTGCAGCATTATCTGGTTCATACTGCATTATCTGACTCATCCTGTGTTTAGACTCTGGTAAAACCAAATAACAGGTAGGACTTTCTACCACACCTCATGACCACAGGGTGGGGTGTGGAGATGAAGCGAGGAAGTGTTCAGTGCAGTTCTTGGGTAGCCGTCGTCACAGGCTGTCGGAACAATATTTCAGAACCATGTATTTTTAATCGGATCCATATATTTCAAAAAATAAATAAATAGGAGAGTGTGTATCTCAAGGGAATAATACCAACTCTTGATGTTTCTGTGTCCCCAGAACCTCTCGATGGTTCTACTCCCTTGTAATACATACTCTCCTGTCTATTATTCTATTTATACATCTACATATATTATTCTATTTATACATCAGAATAACAGTTATAACTTTCTAATCAGCATTTTGTATTAATATTTTATAGTTTTTCTATGATTTGAACTACGGGATTCCATGCTGCACAAGCCCATTTTGATGTCATCATCATTATTAGAGCTGCTGTTTGATTGGCGCTATTCTGCACAAAGGTCAAAAAAAGTGACTAAGGCACATCTAAGCTCTAGATAAATGTTTACCCGGAGGTTAGATAGTGATAAACAAATTTATCAGGGAATATTTATCACCACTGGAGTTGTATTTTTATATGTATACCATGGGAGTGCAAATACATTTTGCAAATAAGGAGTGTTATCTTGACCCAACATAGAAAAATAAATGAAGTTGGTCACTAAGCTCAGAAATTTATCTCACTCATCTTGGGCACACTGAGAATGCGCAGAAATTTATTTTGAGTACGCCAATTGTTTATATTGATTGCCTGCTCTAATGCTGAGCCATTCAACAGAGGGGCACAATTATTTATTCTGTCACATGCGATGCCATTGAACAGGAGAGTAGCATTCCTGAAAAACATAAAGATTAACAAAACCTTGAAATCCAATGGTATACATAGGATATCACATCACGCAGCTCCAAATTTGATTATATTTTTATTATATTATATTGGGTATGGTCAGTTGCATATAGAAATCCATACACTTCAAAAAGCAGTTCTGCTGAAGTAGTTACGTCATTTAACAAAGGGCAGAATTAGATTTGATTCATGCTATAGCTGCTTGCGTGAGTAATCAAATGCGTGCAGTATCAGCTGCAGCTGCTCGGGGGGACAGTAACTGAAACTACTGGACTGGCAAGAGGAGTATCAGAACTGATCAGATAGGTAGGGAGGAGCCGTGAGCAGATAAGCGGAGCGTGTTATGTGCCATGTGGTCGGGTGTGCAGGTTGGCATCAGTGGTGAGGGAGAGTATGATAGAGACAGGACCAATGAGAGAAATAAAAAAAAAGTAAAAAAGAAGTTTCTGTTGCTGGCTGCCATACACTGTACAGATTATGGGCAGCCAAGCACTCCAAGGCCGTGTTTCAATCTCAGGGTTGCCATGATGACAGGGACCTCTTGAGCTTCACTCCTGAGGTCATTCTGTCATCATGACATCCCCTTGATAGAAACATAGCCCTGTTGTATATAGTTGCCATATATTATTCTACAAGTGATTTGATATGGAATGTTGGTGTTGGTGTTATTGATCCTTTTCATTTTTGGCTTTGTTTCACTCAGCCATTCATGTAAGGGAAAAAAATAGCACTAACATTTCCGGTTCTATGTCATAACGGCGATCTCAAAATAGCAATTGCCGTTACAGCGAGTGCACATCGCCGAAAAAACAAAACAGTGATGTACACCCCCAGTGACGCAAGTAGAATAAAAAGAACTCTGTATTGTATTATTTATGCAGGGGGCTGCACCCTCCACACCCGCTAAATAATGACAGCTAACTCCAGGGTGGGTGGACGTCAAGGAGGGGATAATGACAGCTAACTCCAGGGTGGGGTGGACGTCAAGGAGGGGGATAATGACAGCTAACTCCAGGGTGGGGGTGGACGTCAAGGAGGGGGAGAACCATGAAAAAAAGAAACTTAAGCTTGCAAAAAAGCACACAGTATTGTGCTCCTCCCCAGCCCCGAAAACTGTACCCTCCCCACTGTAGCTGGCCACCCTCACCACCACACCACACAGCCAGCTCGGCTGCCTCTCACTGCACTATCTCCCACATACCTTCCCACCTCTTCTGTTCTTCGTCCTGTGGTTCCGGTCACCTTCCTACTCATCTGTTGCTACCCTTTCAGGGTAGCTCATATAATGAGCACTAAACTTAAGTCGCTCATATCCAAGTCGCTCAAGTTCAGTCACCGTTATGACGGTATATCATTCCCACATACAACAATCATATTTTGTGCTTTCTCATGGGATATTCTGTTCCTATGCAATGTAGATTAGAGCCAGACCTTACAGAGCGATGATCTATTTCAGCCACTGAAGTGTTCTAAATGATGATAAATCATTCATCTTCAAGTTTGGCGTCTGTCTCTACTTTAGACAGGTACAAAAATAACCCTTAACCAATGGGTGAGCAGCTTGAACAAAGCCTTTATGACACCACAGGCATCTGCTGCACTCAAAGCAAAGCAGTGAAATCAGACAGAAACTGCAACATTTTCGTACAAAGAACACATTTAAAAGCTTTCCAGTTTAAAATACTGTACATTGTATAAACTGGGCACACAGTGGTCTGGCTCAGAGTGCCACATACTATCACTTGTGAGGGGAAAGAACCTACATATCTCACTTGCGGCTCTGTCACTCATTAGTTATTGTCCTCCCCCTCACTCATGAAGACAGAGGGCATTTTCTGAGCAAAGCTATTGCGTATCCCCTGTATACACAGCACCAGTGGTGATATATCTATAAAATGTATTTATTTAAATTTGATGACTAGAAAAAGCACCAATGAGCCGAGGCTCGTTTCCAGGTGCGACCTGGGGAAAGGGTAACATAGGATACAGAATGAACAATGAGACAATACAATTACATGTAAGCAAGATCAAAGGGTCAATGGTTACAAGACCCAGAGCAGCGGATTAGCAACCAAGTACTGTGGTGATTTGTATATGCAGCCCATGATGCTTTGCATTGTGGGGGCATGGGTGATTTTGCATTTCTTTGAAACTTGGCTTCCCAGCAAAATGCCCTTTGGGGTAACCATTGCCTCAGTGCTTACGCACAGAGGTTCTTTGTCAAGTACAGGAATACAGCTTAAAACACAATATTGAAAATACAGAGTACAGCTCAAACCCAGGAGCACTGCCATTACACCAGATGATTAATTGGGTCCTCGACAATAGATTCGGAGAGCAAGTGGCAAAGCTTGGTACAAGAGTGCCATCTTCAAGAAAAGGGGATAAGGCTACAAAAGAGATGACAACTAGAATATAAATTATGTCATACACAACCAACAAGTTTATTCAGTTCAGCCCAATACACTTTATTTCTAACGTGCCCTTCCCGGAAGAAGATCAGAGTGTTGAATAGCATGCTGTACTGATGTTGAAATGCTATGTTTGCTTCTAGGTAGGTCACAATCAATGTTTTCAAAGTTAGGTACAGTAAAATGGAATACTGTACCAATTAGAGAGCAGTTTTTACAGTGCTGATGACATCAAGGGAAAGGGGAAATTGTTTAACTGGGAAAGGCACACTAAGCTGGAGCATGTTTACAGGTGTGACCTGGGAGCACAGGGGAGTTAAGTGACTTGCTCAGGGTCACTCAGTATGCAAATGGGGCTGATGGGATTCAAACCTAGCCTCACCTAGCCAAGAGGTCAGAAAATATTACCCTAGTCACTGCACATGCTGTACTAGTTGCATCTTCAACAACAGACAAATTACAAGGTCCTTTTGCTTATATTTAAAGCAGTAAATTCTCTGGGTTCCCCTCTCCTATCTTTGCCAGCTCATGGGACCCTACGTGCCAGGGAGAGCTATCAATTCAATATGCCAGGGCTACTGTTATTTTCATCCTTGCAAATGATAAATCTGTGGGGACCACACCTTCTCTTTTGCTGCTCCTGGATTGGAGAATGCCCTGTTGATTGATATCTATCTAGTCACCTACTTTGTGATGCTTAACCATCAGCTGTGGCAGTATCCCATGATAATAACGATTGAATATGGGCGACCATCAAAATGGTTACTCCATATTCAGTGCTATTGTTATAGGTGACCCACAAGGGTAGCAACTAGTTCTACTGCGAGGGTAGGGGAAAGCGACCAGAAAGGAAGAATGGTGAGGGGAAGGGGAGGGATAGGGAAGAGGGTTATGTGGAGAAAGTGTGCCTGCTACTGTCTAGCCAGGCATGTGGTGTGGTGGTGAGGGAGGCTGGCTTCAGCACAGCAGGTAGTGGGTTCAGGGCTGGGGATGGGAGGGTTTGAATTTTGCTGCTGTCTGCGGCTTCCGGACTTAATTTTATTTTTCATCCGGACTGTTCCCCTCCCAACATCAACCCCTGGAGTTAGGAATCCTAATTCAGGGGGTGCAGAGAGGACTCCCCTAAAAAATACTTTAGGTTTTCTAGTGTTGGTTTGTCAGTAAGTGCACATCACCGATTTGCTTTTCAGTGATATACAATCACCATAATAATGATCGCAGTTTCATGTTCGCTATTATGCCATAGAACCAGCAGCAGCTGTACTTGTTTAGTCACAACTTTCCCCACACTTTGTATTTTACTGTCATCTAACATATTTCCATGGGTATTCTAGTTATTTATTAAATATTTTTGTGACAGTCTATACTAATGCCTTTGTTTCTGCCATCCCTATTGCATTGCATTTTTTGAGCTCTGTGCTCAGAAAAGGCAAACTGCAAACAGCTTACTTCAAATACTGGCATACAAACATCTGAAGGGACAGCACTGTCAGACCAAATGCAGCTCTCTAGATATTGAAGAACAGAAGGATCAGGTGGCACACAAGGTCTTTCACATGACGAAGATTCAAGGGAACTATCAAGAGGAACTATGCTTGGACTAAACTCAAATTTGAAGAACAAGGGGTGACAGGGTTTGAAAGAATATATTTCCCCAGGAGAGCTCAGCAGATATGCAGTATTTCATTTTTAATGGTGTCCTGCATTTTACCCATTTTTCAGAGCTGGGTGGACTTGCCAGCCCAGTCATGCTGGTAGAGCATATTGCGATGCCATGTTAGTGACTCAGGTTTACTGCGCAAATTTGCCCACTCACCTTGGGTCATTGGAGCTATTGGAGTGCTGCATAGGTAGGGCTGTCAAGCTCTTGTGAAGGAGGCATATCTGCTGTCTGAGCATTGTTGATGTCAGAGTGGGGCCTGGACATTACAGGTGACCTTGCAATATTGACCTGTTCCTCCACAGGCCAATGCACATCAGGACGACATGCCACTGCATTGGGAGGTGGAAGTAGCAAAAACCTTTGGACAAAATCTCCAACTGCTGCCAGTGATGGCTGCCCCCCTGCTCTATACCACCATACTGGAGTCCACCCATAGTTCCCTCTGAGTGTCAGCTTCAAATGCATATTCCTAGGCTGGTGCCCCACAGCCTGGGCCCCACTGCAAGGGGTATGCTAGTGTGGTTTCATCAGTAGTCAAGAGACTGGACAGGCAGGTTATGGATGGCCTAGTGCTCAATGGGCATAATGGGGCAGGAGTGGCTCCAGGGAGCCCGTGCATGTGCAAGCTAGGCCAGGAACAAAAAATAGTGAAATATAAAAAAGGCAGGTTACAGAGGCCATGTGGTACTAGACAAATGTCAAAAGACCTTGGTGACCCAATCAGTTTGTAGTGAGAATGTCAAATGGTAGGAAGAAAGGAAACTTACATTTCAATGCTAGCTCTTCACGACATAAAAAAATAAATAAATTGTATTTTGGTGGTACTACACCAATGTGACACCCCATACTACTGTACTACACATTTATATGTTTTTTACAGTGCTTAAAAACAAAAGAAATACAAAATCTTGTTCTATATCACTCCATTTAAATGGCCATCACTTGTACACAGTGTTGGCATTGTCCTATAATTTAAATTGATGTTTTCTGATTATAGCGGCGTCAGCCTGGTTGCAATACAGTGCCTTGCAGTATTAACGTAGAGTGCTGCAATTTAGCCCTTTTGTCATGCAGTATTTAGTGACATATCATTTACTGAAAGATATTGCATTGCATTCTGGTTGGCTTCACTATATGTGGGGTGTGGGTGAGATTTTGACATTCTTTATTACATGCAAAGACTTCTGCTGAAAATCATAACTACAACTTGGTGTCTTCCTGAAGTGATTATTGTAGCTCCCTCCTATATTGTCTTCTAAAATTCCTCCACTCTAAAGTCAAAAGCACTCTAAAACAGCACTACATGCCTTCCTGCCAATTTCTGAAAATATGACCTTATTACCCTCATTTGCAGAGACTTATATTGACTTCAATTCAACTTCTACATCCATTGCTGTTGGGAATGACTGTTTTCATCTAAACAAAATTCTGCACTGCAAGGTTACACCTCTTCCAGACTCCTGCTGATATGTGTACATTAGTTCAAGCCTGAATCTCCTCAAGGTTGGAATGCAGCAGTGCTATATATATACAGTATGTAGGGTTTACCTGGGAAACAACTTCTGGGGCTCATTTTAAAATGGAAAACTATGATGCAAGGTGCCTGCACTAAAAGGGTGAGACGCAAGTGGCACATTGCGCATTCGCGGCAATCCCTATTTTCAACTGCTGGCTGTGACAAAATTGGGATGCTGTGTGGCAAAGCCATCCTGTGCCACCCTTGTGGCAATAACACCCATGCATCAGGTCACAAGGGTGGTTGTGCCATGGTGGGGCTGCACCATCCCCTTGTTTGCTATTGGGTAAACCCCACCATAGTTGCAACAGAGGGCTGCCTTTAGACCAGCCAGAAGGTGGTCTAAGGGCCCTGTGTCCCTGCCTGACGGGGACAGCGATTGGGGGGAACTGGAGGGAATGGACTGAGGGCTGAAGGAGCCCTGATGGTGCTATGGGGGTGGGAAGGGGGCATGGCAGAAGTGGCAGGGACATGGGGGCACCGGGGAAGAGATGTAATGCACCATGCCACACAGCCAATCGGGCCAGGTAGGGGGTGCACAGCCAGACCATCATGTTCCAGACCCCGTGGACAGCAGCCCTAGCACCTGTCTCACAGGACCCACAGGCCCCAGTATTGTTGTTGGGCATCCTCTGGCTGCCACACATGGGGCTTTGTACATAGGTAATGATGTGGTGCCTGAGGCACATCCCTGGCCACCAGTTGCACCCTACAATCTGTACACACTGCCACTCACTGCCTTTAGGGTTCTGTGGGGCAGGTGCCAGGGCTGCTGTCCACGGGGGTCAAGAACTTGCTGATCTGGTCATGCTCTCCCAGCTGGATAGGCAGTGTGGCACAGTGCATGGCATTTCCCCCGGTGCCTCCACACATCCCTCCCTTTGTCACTGCACTCCCGTTACCCCTCCATGGCATCACCAGGGCTACATCAGCCCCCAGTCTCCACCTTCTGGGTATTGCAACTTTATCAATGTCTGCGGGTCAGCTAGGGTTGCACCGGGGGGGTGATGGATTCCTCCATCAAACTGCGCAGGTGCGCCACATATTTGGTTCAACCCTGTGGTTATGGCAACACCTGTGTCTTTGGCAAAGGGACTTCTAGTTTTACAAAATATGGCACAGGGTCCCTGATGGATCTGGAGTTTGCCACAGCCCTAGATTGCCACAAACCGTGGTGATCTAAGGGCTGTATAAAAATTGAGCCCCTTGTGGGGGATCACGTGATGCAGAGTGCTGAGTAGAAGCTCCTCCATTAAGCTCCTGCCTCCCGAGTATTAATTCGCCTTTTTTAGATGTTTAATCTTCTCTAATTCCTCTTCCTGTGAATTCTTCTATTGTCTAAACATCTTGTGAGCCTGTTTTGGGTGTCAGATTGGTAGATGGAGGCTTACATGAAGAAAGCCCTGCTGAAACCCCCCCCCCGCTACTCCTGAAAAGGCCCCAAAGAAATCCCGAGCCTCGAGTGGGTCAGACAAGCCTGATCCTTTGTGTCAAGCTGGGGAGCAAGAACCTTTAACACTTAATAGGTTCTTAGAAGAGTTTAAACCTTTTCGAGAAGAGATGAAAGATATGGCGAATTGGATGAAGTCTCGTTAATGGTTTTGATAATACAGCTCGAATAGTCTTGACGGAGAGAACGCTGGAGAGTCTGGAGCCTGAATTGGTGTCAACGAGACAGAAGTTGTCTCGTTTAGAGGCTAAACTCGAAGATTTGGAGGGTCGTAGCCACAGAAATAGCGTCGTAATACTAGGGCTACCAGAGGGTGAAGAGGGCCAGCATGCTGTTGTTTTTGCACAGAAACTGGTGAAGCGGGTTGCTGGTCCCTCTCCCTTCGGCCCAGTGTACATGATAGAGCAAGCTCATAGATCTCTGTGACCAAAGCCTTCTCCGGATGCCCCCCCCCCTCGTCCCTATTATTTGCGCTTCTTGAATTATTTGGAAAAGCAGCATTTTTTGCAGAAAGTGAGAGCTTTACAAGAGGTTCGTTGGGAGAATGCAAAGCTGAGAATTGCACAAGATCTCCCTGGTTCAGTCCATCTGAGGCGGAAAGCATTTCATCCTACTGTGTCTAAGATCATTGCAGTGGGTTTGAAATTTAGGATGGGGTATCCAGCCAGGTTACAAGTCTCAGTAAATGGATCCTGGTTTAATTATGATGATCCTGAAGCGACCCTGTCAAGCCTTAAATCTATGCTACCAGACTTGTTCCGAGAGTCCTGAGAGATCTGGCTAGAGTATCAGGAGTCACTGAGAGTTGTTGTTGGAACTGTTATTCTTCTTTCTCTCGGAGAAAATACTTTCAACGAGCTGTATTTGGATGTATTTGTTCTTTCATCTGGAACTGGGCTACCTTGTGCATGGCCTAATCGTTAATTTCTCAAGCCCTTACTTCCTTGTGTTAATTTTGGCTTAGGGCGAAGACTTTCAGGGTCTTGGGGACGGCTCATCTAGGATTATAGTTTGGATGCTATTGTATTCAGTTTTGAGGGGTTGCATACAGGGGTGAAGTTTGGGTTGTCGATTATAAGAGCAGTTTTCATGTTACAGTTTGGTGGGTATTAGAGCAGTTTCGGGCTTTCATTGCAATTCTGACATACCCTGTCAGGATTGGGGGATGACCACAAGAGGGCGCAGCATGCCTAAGTAATACACGCCAGTGAGGCTTCTATTTCGAGAAGGATCTCTCCCAGTCCTTTTACTACTCCAATTTTTTAAAGGGACACTTTTGGAATTGGGGGCTGGCAGCCTCAGGGAAGACATGTTTCTCAGTTTTCTCTCATCAGGGTCTCGTTTTCAACATTTGTCTCGTTTTCTGTTCTGAGTTTGAGGTTGGGGCTATTCCCCTTTATCAGTTTTTCCCTCTGGCTCTGGTTTTGGTATAGTTCTTTTTTGGGGCAAGGTAACCCCTAGTTCTCATTCTGGTTTGTGAGATTACCTGTCATAGTCACGATTTTGGCAGTTTATTTCATTCGCCCTGGTGCTATCAGGTCAATAATCATGCACATACAGGCATTGGAAGCCCAGGACCACTCTCTAGGTGTTATGGGCTAACTAATATTGTTTGTAATTTATATATGCACCTCGAGATATAAGTGGTCTGTCATTGGCAGAGGTATATTATCGGGGTGGGAGAGGAGAAATGACCCAGTATTGTGCTAAATGTTGCTTGTGATAGTTTGGGGGTGGGTGTATGGATTCTTGTCGGGGAGGGGGTCATGGGGGTTTAAAATTGGGTAATTGTGGGGTGTCGGGATGGTGGGAGGGCCTTACAGCAGCAACTTTTGGGGTTTGGTCACACGTATTAAATATCCTGAGTGCAGGGCTGAACCTACTAAACTTTTCATTTATTATTAGGTGGCCAAGGAGGTGACTTTTGCTACGTGTATTGTTAAGGGGATCAGGAAAAAACCTAAACAATATCAGGTTCTCAAACATTTAAGCCTATTATGTTCTCAGATAACTTTCCTACAGGAATCCCACTTATTAGAAGCGGAAGCTTCACAGTTAAGGAGACAGCAGGTGGGGATGGTGTATAACATATCAGGATTCTACTAATAGCTGTGGGGTCATGCTTATTATAAATAGGGGCATTCCCTTTGTCTCTACAGAAGTTATCAAAGACTCTGAGGGTAGGTTTGTCCTAGTTAAAGGTACTGTCTGGTCAGTCCAACTTTTACTTGGCAGTATATATGGTCCTAATATGGACGATCCTGTTTTTTTTATGAGACTCATAAACATTATCCTGCCTTTGCAATCCCATCAGGATTATCTTGGGAGGTGACTTTAATCAAGTTGTAGATTCCAATCTTGACAGGTCAGGTAGTGGGCTGGGAGTGGTTTCTCCAGGACAGAGGGCTTTTAGAGATTTATTGGATCATTACGGGCTCTGTGATGTCTGGCGTATTCTATTTCCGGATTCTAAGGAGTTCACTTTCAGGTCAATGGTGCACGGCTCGCAGTCCTGCATTAACTATATTCTCATTTCTCAGGATTTCCTACCAGGGGTTAAGACCTCCTCGATCCAACCAGGCTCTGTCTCTGATCATTCACTGGTGTTATGAAAATTGGCATTCCTTGATTTACCAAGTAGGGAATCAAGATGGAAACTTAATGAACAACTTCTCAAGGATTCTAAGTATTGCAAGCTCATAAGGGAGCAAATTGAGGCTTTTTTCTTATCCAACCCCTTAGACTGTGCAAAACCGGATATCATATGGGGGGCCTTTAAGGCCTACATGAGAGGGATCCTTATTAGTATGGCCGTGGGTAGGAAAAGGGCAATGGAGAAAGAATTATTATCATTACTGTCCCAAATTCGGTTACTCAAAACTAATATTTCGGTTACTGCCCCAGAAGAAGACAGGAGGAAGCTCTTATTGCTGAGAGACAGATATTTAGAGTTACTTCAGGAAAAAGCAGAATTAGCTATTATTCATACTAGAGCCAGTTGCACAGATCAGGGAGAGAAGGCAGGGTGCCTATTGGCACTCCGTATCAAGCAACAAGAATCTGCAAGATTCATCCCTCCAATTAAGGCAACAGCTGATGGGTCTCTGAAAATATCTCCTACCGAGATAGTTCAAGAATTTGCCCTACACTACAAAATGCTGTACAGTGACATGGAGCACCTTCCCTGTCCTGGGAGCATGGAGAAGTATCTGAGGGATTCCCATTCGCCCTCCCTTTCAGTACATCATAAGGATTTTTTGGTCTCTCCTATATCACAGGAGGAAATTGCTGAGGTCATTAGTGGATTACCCTCAGATAAAGCCCCCGGCCCTGATGGATTCTCCTCCCTATTTTATAAAGTATTTCGGGATCTTTTACTACTAGTACTTAATCGATTATTCCAATATGTCTTAAACAGGACAGAGGTTTATCCTTATCTCTTTGAGGCCTTGATTGTACTTCTCCCTAAACCAGATAAGGACCCAGAGCTTGTCCAAAGCTACAGACCTATATCCCTTTTAAACCAAGATATAAAATTCCTTTCAAAGATTTTAGCCAATAGGTTAACTGTAGTTCTCCCTGAGTTACTAGGTACGAATCAGGTAGGATTTATGAAAGGGCGCTCATCAGCTGATCATTTGCGTACATTATCTCATGTCTTCTCGGCTACCAGAGACGCTGAGTTTCCTGCAGGTCTGGTCTCCCTGGATGCCGAGAAGGCATTTGATCGTGTAAATTGGAGTGAGGGAAAAATTGAGCTAAAACCACAGAAAGTGGCGATGGCTATCGTGTACTTGTTTATTATGATAATGACGGAGGAGGGATAGATAATTGGGACACTACTACGGATGGGATGAGACTTTAGTCAGGCTGGAGTGGACATGGAAGGGTGGGTGCAGTAGATAAAGTTAATAGGGAAAGAGTGAGAGCCAGGGGCAGAAACATAGCGAGCATCAGGATGGAAATGGGGAGTTGCGGAATTAGTGGGCTAGCAGTGAGGTGTATCGCAAAGGGTATAACCTCTAGGAGGAAGGAGGTGATTCTGCCGTTATACAGATCACTGGTCAGACCCCACTTGGAGTACTGAGTTCAGTTTTGGTGCCCTTACCTAAAGAGGGACATTAGATTGCTGGAAGGGTGCAGTGCAGAGCAACAAAGATGATCATGGGTCTGGGGGAGTTACCATATGAGGTTAGACTGAGGGAGTTGAACATGTGCTCTCTGGAGGAGAAGAGGGATGAGGGGATTTATTTACAGTATTTTTATTTATTTATTTATTTCAATTTAGGATTAATACCTTTGAGTCCAGAACTCGTTTTCAAAGGTTCCAGGTCATTGTTAAACAAACATTACAAATATGACAGTGTTTACAGAGAACAGAAAACAGTTACACAGACATTCAAATACCAAAGAAATCTTATATATCCAACTAAAGGTTGAAGAGGATAGGGTAGATAGGATTCAGCCTTGTAGTTCACTATTTAGTTGGTCAGTCTAGCCTAAGGGGTGTAGAGGATCAGCCAGGGATGGCGTTGTCGTGGTGGAAGTGGCTTGTCAGCTGAGTGGGCCTTGGTCAGGGATGGGGGGGTTGATGAGATAAAAAAGGGGGCTGAAAGGGAGAGGGTTGGGTGACTGAAATTCTGCCATATTAGTGCCGGCAAGCACAATTCTTTTTTGTGTCAAGAAGGGATCTGAGCTCAGATTTGAAGGTACTAATCTTGGGTGATTCTATAAGATTAGCAGGCAACTCATTGTACCATTTTAGTCCTTGGTACAGAATGGAGTTCAGGGCGAGTTTCGTCCTTTTGAAGGGAATCACCAACCTGTCTGTAGCTGTGCTTCTTGTTGATTTGGTGGGAACTGCCGGTGTAAAGAGCTAGCCCAGTGCAGGGGGAGAAAGCCCAAGAAGCACTTGTTTCAGAAGTAGGCAGGTTTGGTATTGTGCTTTAAGACGGAGTGGAAGCCATCTAGTTTTGGTGTAGAGCGTGCAGGTGTGAGTGTCCTGGGCAGCCCCTATGGCTAGTTGACAGGCCTTATTTAGTAGTGTGCTGACCCTGTTTAGGGCAGTTTTAGTGCCTGCCCCATAGATAGGCAGCCCATAATCTATGGAAGATATCACTGAACTACTGATGGCAAGTTTCAGAGCATCTAGTGTCATAGAGTGCCTATGGTGGTAGAGGACCCCAAGTTTTGTATTCGCTGACTTGACGACTGAGTCTATATGGCCCGAGAAGATTAATGTATTGTTAAAGGTGATGCCCAAGTATTTGAACTTTGTCACTTGTTCCAGTGTTTCACCATTACGGTTCTGGATGAGCAAAGGCTGGTGCTTCTTTTTGCTTTGGGAGGTAGAGAAGAGTAGACTTTTGGTTTTTTTATGGTTTAGTAGTAGTTTGTTTTGTGTGAACCAGGATTCAAGCTTGAGGAAGCTGTCTTGGAGTTTGGTTGTGATGTAGTTGTGATCTTTCCCAGTGACCGATATCACTGCACCATCAGCATAGAGAACAGTGCGTGCTGGGGGATATGACTGAGACCTTTAAATACATGAGAGGAATAAACAGGACAAGCGCTGAGGGGCTGTCCAAGAAGAGGGGAGGGAAAGACACTCAGGATCATGACATGAGAGTGGAGGGTGGAAGGTTTAGGAGGGAAATGAGGAGGCATTTCTTTATGGAAAGGGTGGAAGCAGAGTGGAATGCACTACCGGCAGAGGTGGTGGCCTGTAAAATAGTGGGATGCTTGAAGAGGGCTGGGAAAGGGCAAAAGGGAGGGTCATGGGAGGGGGAAGGGTAGGAGGGGAAGCTGCAGAGTAGAGGTGCTAGCTGCAAAATCAAGCAGACTCAATAGACCAAATGGCCTTTTTTCTGTGGGCAGTTTCGTATGTTCATATCTGATAATGCTATAATTATTACTTTGATGCTCACGTGTTACTGTATCTTTGGCCCCTCAAAAACCATGCCAATTTTAGATCATCTAAATGTATTGCCTTTACATTTTGACTTTGAGTAATGTAATCAGAGGCAGTATAGTGCAGTGGTCTAAGGCTCTGAGCTGCAACTCTGGTGACATCCAACAGACCAGACCTGGGTTTGAATCCCACAGCTTCCACTTGCATACTGTGTGACCCTGAGCAAGTCACTTAACCTCCTTGTGCTCCCAGGTCGCTCCTGTAAAAAAGCTTTCAGCTTAGTGTGCTATACCTGGTTAAACAACTAAAATAATATTTCCCCCTGCATTTTTGCATCTCCTATTTGTTCAGTCTCTAAGCTTTATGTATTGTATAGCTGTATTTTCTATAGTAAAACATTTTGGGACATGGTATGAAAAATGCCATATAAAATACAGAATATTAAAAAGTAGGTTTTCATGATCAAGAACTTGAAGAATCTTAGTAGAAAAATAGGAAAGCAAGTTTATAGCTTTGTTGATTCCTGTAGAACTGGAGTCACAGTATAGTTTTTATACCTTTTATTTGAACAACATATTTATTTATTTATTTGCTTTTGGTAACTGGGTGGGTGCGCTAGGCATAAGAATGCCTATTTTCAGACACCACCCAGGAGAATACAGTTTGAAATACATGTGCATACATGTGACGCAGCACATGAGATATGTACTGTAACACAGTGAGGAGGGGAATCACATACAATCCAAACTCAGGGTGTGGGGAAACATTGTTCAGTATAATACAATCAATACAGTTTGGACAAAGTCAAAAGAAAAACAAGATCAGAAAACGTGAGAAAAAACAGGCATTGCAAGAGTAAAGTATACACAGACATACAATAAGTGCCATTATGTGGTCATTAGCTTGGGAGAGTATAAACAGGGAGGAAAGGAAAAGGGAGAGTGGTGGGAAGCAGAGGAAGAGGGTAAGGAATGAGAAAGAAACAGGTAATCAGGGTATTAAAAGAGGTGGAGAAAAAGGTGTCAGAGAAAGTAGATTGCCTAGAGAAACAGAGGGCAGGGAGAAAGGATAGTCTAGGGCAGATGAAAGCAAGTGCAGGGGCTAGTAGCATGCAGATGATCACGGTGAAGTTTCTTAAAACAAGCATGGGTGGGAGCTCGATGAATAGTTTGAGGTATGGCATTCCAGTACTTTGGAGCCATTTATGAGTAAGCATGTGCACCCAAATTGGTTTTGCATCTAGGGAAGTGGAGAGGGGCTTGGTCAGTAGATCGGAGCCCATAGGAGAGTGGTTGTGAGTGCAGCAGATAGTTGAGGGATAGGGGGATGCCTGATCTGGGAATACAGTCAATCAGTGAGCCATAGGACTGGAGTCAATAGGCAGAGGGGTAGGGCCATTTTAGGTCAGCATAGAGCTGGCAATGGTGTTTGTATTGTGGGGATGCAGAGGCGTAGCGGCAGTTGCTATTATAGGTGGTGTCCCATTTATGGAGGGAGGATTTTGTTCCAGATAGGTAGGTGACTGAGTATTAGGCCAGGACTGGGAGCAGAAAGCCTTGTGCCATGGCTAGTCTAGCCAATAGGGTGAGGGCATAACTAGTATGGTAGGCACCTCCTATCTTAGCGTTGACAGATTTACAGGTGGTAGTGATGTGCAGGTCAGAATCTAGAGATTCGTCAAGAAGAATTCTATACAGTGATGTTATAGAACACAAGTGTTCAGGGCCACGTCAGGTGTAATACCACTCTAAACAGAAGTAGCTAAATTATCACTTTATAGTGTATAGTGGAGTGTTGTTCTTTATAGAATTCCATCCCTTTCAAAATGCTACAGTTCAAAGGCCATGAAATGTGATTCTACCCTACTGTGGTAGAACAGCATTCTAGAACCTCTAGAGACTGCATGAGTCTGTTTCATTCTGAAAGCAAAAGAACTCACAAACACACATTTCACACAGTACTATACACTATTAAAAATACAGGATGAGCAACTCTACGCACAACCAATGTGTTTTTCCACCTTGGGGTTCTGATTCCCATGCACCTCTCGAGCTTCACTCTCGAGGTCAGAGGGAATCAGAACCCCTCTGTGTCAGAACACACTGATTGTGCATAGTTGCCCATCCAGTATTCTCTATATCTTCTTTTGTTCAGAGTGCTATTGCACACAGTGACAGGACATGTGTGGCCTGAAAAGCTTGTCTGCTTTAATATATTTGTACATGGCAGATGTTGAATCAATAAAAGGTATCAAAACAGCTGGCTCTATGGCACTAAGCGATGGGAAACTGCTCTGGCATGCTGGCAATCTGGATTCATGCCCCGAGCCCAGACATCAGGAGTGGAGGCTGACAAAGGAGGGAGTCACAAGCATCCTTTGAATGCTTCCTTCTCAGGAGGGGGAGGGGGGATCACTGTAAGCTGCCCTCATAGCAGCTCCTGGTGGTGGCTTAGCGAGGCGTTCTCGGTATGGGTGACCACATGCTGCCAAATGCCCTGCCCCCCCCAGGACACCACTGCAGCTGCATGCATATGGGGAAGTGAGTGGTCTGAAAAACAGAAATTGCTCGACTAGGCCAGGCCTGATGATGGCAGCCATGTCCTCCCATGCTCAGTCCCCACAGCACACAGTTCCTGTCCCCCTGCACCTTTCACCCTCAGGGCCTAGAAGAGCTCACTACTCCCCTCCCTCATGCCCTCCCACAGAGAGGTTCCAGAAGGGATGAGCCAGAACTCTCTGGGACCCAAGTAAAACAGAGGATTCAGGTGACTGGAATCAGCGATTGGGGGTGAACTGGCGGGCAGCAGGGAACTAGAGCCACCCAAAGGAGTGGCAGGCTGAGGGGGCCATAGGGTGGGAGGATAAAAAGATAACGCAAACAAAAAGGTATCAGAACTATCCAGCAGCTCTAGTACACTGTAGAAACAAGAACACGGAACAGAAAACAGCTGTGCTGTCTTTACAGGTAACAAACTATAGTGACAACATGAAATCACACATGAGAAACAGATATTCCAGCTTTGGGTAGAATTCCTTACTTGAATATAGCATGTCGGGATGGAGAGACTGAGGGATCTCATATGTACATTCTGGAAGACAAGAGAGGGAGGGGTGACATGACTGAGACCTTCAAGTACCTCACAGGCCTGAACAGAGTTCAAGGAGGGAGCTTCTTCCAAAAGAGGATGAGCTCCAGGACTGTGGGGCATGCAATTACATTGGAAGCGGGACATTTCAGGAAGGCTGTGAAGAAATACTTCTTTATAGAAAGGGTGGTAGAAACAATGAACTGACCGCCAGTTGAAGTTGCAGAGGCTATAATGGTGGAAGGCTTCAAGCACGCATGGGACAGACACAGGGGCATATTGCAGAAACAGGGTGGAGGGAGTGTTCCAGAGACCAGTTATTGTCTGCAGAGGTACAATAGGCAGGGAACCACTAGGCAGACTGGATGGGCCTACCAGTCCTTTTCTGCTGACAATTTTCTGTGTTTTCTGTATTCATATAATAGGCATGAATTGTTCATAATACTGCAACAAAATTAGGAGCAACTTTGAAATGTTCAGATCATATCTGTTTTAATGCAAGAAGGTACTGCATTGTATTGTTTCACAGTGATGATGTACCAAGGATGTCTCCTCTGAGAAAGATAATTTATTGAAAGCAATACTAGATAATGGCAGAAGTAATACCTTTCTGCCTTCTAAAATTATATAAACTAAATCAATAAAATGGTCCTGATTCCATTAATCAAAATATGTAAAATTCAACATAAATGTTTATTATCCTGGAATGATATGAATTTGTCCAGATGGGGGAGCTTAAGTATAGCAGAAGGCACAGTGTATAAAGTGTCATTTTGCATGCTGCTGTATGCTGAATATTCTGCTAATTACTTGAACTGTAAGCATCTATAATTTAGTAAATATCAAAATGATCAGCTGGATCAAACTTTTAGGTAAATGAGTACATACATGGTTTCTAATTTGCAATGGTAATGTACATAAGTGATACAGCTAGATTTATAATGCTTTTGCTAAAGATTTGCAGTACAGTATATATGTCACTTCAATCACAAATACAGTAAACACAAATACAATATATGGGTGGTAAGTTTTGTTAAAAATAAGCTAAAAGATTTATTTTCAGGCTTGTTCATGTATTTCTTTTGAAATATTTATACCAGGATAGTGTCATTCAGATGCATCACCTAGTTTTGAAGTGGGCCTCAAGGACATATTTATTTATTTAGGAAATTGGAATTACAACTCTTGGAGTCATAGACTCGTTTCCAAAAGCTCCACGTCAGAATGAAACATAGACATTCATACAGTACATACACAGAATAAATGTGGGTGAGCAATCATACAGAGTATAAGTACAATGAACACTGGTTAATGCCTATACATTTATTTGGTAGCTAAAATAGGGCAGAGCTATTGACATATTTACCTAATAAGTGGTTAAGACCTATACAATTGGTAGCTAAAGCAATGCATGATATGAGTTGGTAGTAAGCTGCCTCAGGGAGGCCTTGTCTTGTACATAATACAATGCATTCATAGTCCAGTGCAACTTTATGGTAACTGAGGGAGATGAGGAGCCTGTAGGCTAGAAATAGTGAGGGCTCTCCACTGCCAGGCCAAGGGCGGGTACGTGGTCTAGTAGCGTGGTGCAGAATCTACAGGTTACACTGGCATTGATGTGAGGAGAGGATATGAGCCCTTAAGGCAGCTATAAAATGACCTAGATAAGACTTGATAAAGAGCTTTCTCAGCTTGAAATGTGCGTTGACACAGGTGCTTGTGTGGGGTGCTACCACTTCATGTAGCTTAATAAAGTTCAAAATTTTTTAATGTACCCTAGTAGTGGGTTTAACCTGTTCTCCTGTGAATGAGTGCCCAAAATTCTTTTCTGTCTCTAGTTTAGTCATAAATTGACAGCACCGTCTAATAGCTCTGCAGCCACAGTGATTGAGGAACCTGTTTCACATCCAGTTGTCCTGGAAAAGTGTACATTCATGAGACTTTTCTTTTTAATTGTTTACAAATGCTGATTGCCTTTCCAGCAAGGTATTTATACTACAGTATATGTCTCTATTAGCACTCTTAAGTGTGCCGGTGTGGGGGAAGGCATACATATAAGCATGCTGTGGAGTCAGTCAGGATGCAGCCGCATACCTTGCAGTATTTCTCCAGAGGGCTGCAGTGTGCTGCATGGAAAAATGCAATTCAACGGCAATCCAACCCTTTGGTCATGCAGGAATTCATGATTTGCTATTTACTGCATTTGATCATGGTGGACTCTGCTGTATAAGCAAGTGCTACAAATTTACAGGCAAATCAGTTAAATATTCTACAAGACATTAAAAACAAATCCAAAATAAAAGAGGTGTATTAGAAGTTCCACCAAGTATGGGTGGAGCACCAAACTTTAGCAAAATGCAGTTTTGTAAGTAAACCATCCATAACAATATTTGATGGCATCACGGTTTCTGACATTATGCGGTTGTCATTTCTAAGTAACTGGAGCCGAGCAGGTAAATGTCTTTCACCCCTGGTTATAGTAGCCTTTGGAAGCAGTTCCTTAACTTGTGATCCATGGTGATATGTACTGAAGGGCTTAGTCAGGAGGTTACCCACAGTAGGTATGCTGGGTCTGCAAACGGAGCACAGCCTATTTGGTGATAAGAAGAGGCCTGAGGGTATTTCAAAACAATTCACCAAGGATCCACCCACACCTGTCATCAAAGTGCGGCATCCATCCAAACTCTGGCAACATCTTCTTGAAGATTTGATGTTGTCTACATTTCAGAAGCATTTGTGCCCAAAACAGCCATATTTGCCTCCATAAATTATGCAAATTGAATGTGTCATTTCCAGATGCCAGTATCCAAAGATTTGATCCATTTTGCAGACTGAGGATCTTTTGCAGTAGGATAGGTGAATAGACAATTATTTGGACACAGATGCAGCAGTCAATTGTGCCTTGATACCGTTTAGAAAATTCAGCCCCAGGCTTTTGTATATTATTTATTTTAGTCTTTGGTAACTGCTTAAGGCTCACTAGGTACAAGTGTCTGTTTTCAGGGGCGACTTGGGAGGTTAAGTCATTTGCTCAGAGTCACAAAGTATGCAAGTGGAGGTTGAGGGAATCAAACCAGGTCTGTCTGATGGATGTACTAAGCTCATTCACAGCTCCTTGCTCTAACAGCTAGACTATACTGCCAGCCCCACAGTGCTACAGTGGCGTGCACCTGGATTGTAATCAAGGACAATCTACAAAAGTCATTGTGCATAACTGTAAGCTTTTGTAAAGTAATAGAGCTCACCAATCAGTGGATACTATCTGCACATCCATAGAATTTGAAACATAGAAAAAAAGAATTTGATGGCAGATAAGGACCACTTGGCCCACCTAGTCTGCCCATTTCCCAACCTAATGGATAAGCTGCAGATCCTAGTTAACCAACAGCCTACTTCCTCCTACCCCCGACTAGAATTGCTTTATGTCTGTACCATGCATTTTTGAATCCCCCACTGCTTTTGACTCCACTACCTCCTCAGGAAGGCTGTTCCATGCATCCACAACCCTCTCCATGAAAAATACTTCCTCCACATTACTTCTGAGCCATCCCCCACCTTCAAATTGTACCCCTTGTTCTTGCATATCTCTTTCTGAAAGATGCTACCCTCTTGGACTTTGTTGATTCCTTGAGGTGTTGAAAGTTTCTATCATGTCCTCCTCTCCCTCCTTCCCTTGAGGATATACATATTAAGCTCCTTAGTCTCTCTTCACATGTCTTCTGGTACAGACCCTGCACCATTTGGTTGCCCTCCTCTGGACAGCCTCCACCCTGTCTATGTCTTTGCAGAGATGGGGCCTCCAGAACTGCACGCAGTACTCCAGATGGGGTCTCACTAACTGCCTGTACAGAGGGATGACAACTTCCTGTTTTCTACTGGTAATGCCTCTCCCTATGCATCCAAGTATCCCCCCAGCCCTCCTTACTGCCTTCTCACATTGCTTGCCCACCTTTAGGTCATCTGATATAACTACCCCCAGGTCTCTTTCCATTTTTGTTGTTGTCAGTATCTCACCCCCATTGTGTACTCTTCCACTGGGTTTTTGTTTCCCAGGTGCAAGACTTTGCACTTCTTTGCATTGAATCTAATCTGCCATACATTTGACCATTCCTCCAACCTTGTCTTGCCAAGTCCCTTCTCATTCTTTCTACCCCACCTTGTGTATCAACTCTGCTGCAGATCTTTGTGTCATCTGCAAAGAGACATACTTTTCCTTCCAGTCCCTCTGCAATGTCACTTATAAAGACATTAAAAAGGACTGGACCCAGTACTGAACCCTGTGGTACCCCACTAGTAACCCCCCTTTCTTCAGAGTGGACTCTGTTTACTATTACCCTCTGGGCCCTGTTGTCCAGCCAATGTTTTACCAAGGCTACCACCCTGGGACCCACTCCCAGACTGGCTAATTTGTTTATTTATCATTTGTGTGTGACTGTGTCAAATGCCTTGCTAAAGTCTAGGTAGGTCATGTCCATAGCCCCTCTCTGGTCTACTACTTTGGTCACCCAGTCAAAGAAATCGATTAGATTCATCTGACATGAGCTTCCTGCTGTGAATCCATGCTGCCTTGGGTCCTGTGCCCCACTGGCCTCTAAATACTCAACAATTCTTTCCTTCAGAAGTGATTCCATCATTTTCCCTACCACTGAGGTCAAACTGACAGGTCTGTAGTTTCCTGCCTTTGCCTGCTCCCACTTTTGTGAAGGGGAATCATATCCACCCTCCTCCAGTCCTCAGGTACCACACCATCCTCCCATGATTTATTAAAAACGGTAGTCAGTGGTGTTACTAGTTCTCCTTTTAGTTCTTTTAGAATTCTGGGGTGAGTCCAATCAGGCCCCATTGCTTTGTCCACTTTCAGTTTTAGGAGTTCTTTCAGAACCCTTTCTTCTTTGAAAGGACTGATATCGACCCCCCTATTCAGAGTGCTTCTATTGACTGGATTAGGTACCTCCCTCTCCCAGTGGTAAGGGTACACATAGGAATAATAACCGTGTTCTTGTTTTTGGATTAAAGCAGTTGTTGATTTCTATAAAATAAACCTGGATTTTGGTGTGTAGATACTGTATGATATTATCAATGTGCTGCTCAAAGGTGGGGTGGGCATAGAAACATAGAAGTTGTCAGCAGATAAGCACCGCAAGGCCCATTGAGTCTGCCCATTTTTCCTACCTTATGAATGTGCCATAGGTCTGTACTCTGTCAATGGTGTACCTATTCATACTTATCTGTGTGTTCCTTATAGTAGTGGGCAAAGTGGCTAGTCGTTGGCCGAAATGATCTGTGGAGTGAAAGCGGGTCGCGGATGAACTGGCAGCTGACTGGTCACGGTGCTGAACAGGGATGGGATCACACCTGGGCCAGGGAACAGGCACATCAGGTCAGAGGACCTGGTGCTGGACTTAGCGGTGGTGGTTCAACTGCCTCAGAGTCAGGACAGGAGGCAGTGCTGGTCCTGCTTCCAGGGGGAGGGGACAAACAACTAACTACTTATAAAGGTAAGAAAAATAAAATTTACAGAAAGAACAAATTAAGTAAAAAAGAGTACAGAAAAGACAAAAATATTTAGCTTTTAAGAAAGCTGTTGGGTCTAAATCATAGTTTAGATCTCCTCCTCGCTCTGATCTCAAAGTATCAGTAGTCACAAAGCACCTCCTCTCTCTCCATCTGCACAGAAGAAAGTAAAAGTGTCTGCTTGTATGACTCACATCCTTCCTGCCTAGCTAAGATCATGTGACTTACAGTACTTGTAAGCCATGTGATGTGTGTGGGGGGCTGCCAAATCTGAAACACCAAGTGGATCACTTAGAATCATAACGAGGAGCATAAAGTCCATTAAAGACAATGACTTCACCTTACTTACTTTGCCATTCCACCTTAACACAAAGTGGTAATGGCGAAATGAGCTTACATTGCCCTTTCTGCGTAGCGGGTGGTAACGCGAAATGCCCACCGCATTCACTTTGCCGGCAGAATTTAAATTTGCTGCGTCTCTACTCCTTATGCCTATCCCATGCCTGTTTGAAGCCCTGCACTATATTCATATCCACCACTTCCTGAGGTAGGCCATTCCATGCATCCACCACCCTTTCTGTGAAAAAGAACTTCCTCACATTACCCCTTAATTGGCCTCCCTCTAATCTCATGCTGTGTCCTCTTGTCTTGCTATTTTTCTTATATTGAAACATGTTAGACTCTTTTACCTTGTTAATGCCCTTAAGATGTTTGAATGTTTAGATCATATCACCTCTCTCCCTCCTTTGCTCTAGGGTATACATATTGGTCTCCATTAATCTGTCCTCATATGTTTTCTGATGCAGTCCCTCCACCATTTGGTTGCCTTCTCTGGGCTGCCTCCATTTTGTTAATGTCCTTGTGCAGGTCGGCCTCCAGTACTGCAAAAACTCAGAAGGGGCCTAACTAGTGTCTTGTAAAGAGGATTATTACCTTCCTCTTACGACTTGCGATACCCCAACTAATACACCCAAACGTCCCTCTAGCCTTACCTACTGCTTTAGTGGTCCACTTGGATGATTTCAGGTCATCTGTGATGATGATGCCCAAGTCTCTTTCTTCCCTTGTGATTGCCAGCAACTCCCCTCCCATCCTATAGGTGGCTTCAGGGTTTCTTTTCCCTATGTGCATGATCTTGCACTTCTTTGCATTAAACCCCATTTGCCACTCTTCTGACAATTTTGCCAGTTTATCCAGATCTCTTCTCATTCTGCCCACCCCATCTGGATCATCTACTCTGCTGCAGATCTTGATGTCATCTGCAAGGTACCTGAAGCTGGTGACCACAAAGCTGTTTTTCAAGCATTATATACTCTTCATCAGGTTAGTAATTAATGATTTGATGACTATTTGCACTCAAAAACTTTTTCTAAAACTCCTTTAATGTTCTGTATTTAAAGAAGTACTGAGCAGTATAATTATGGTTATAAAAGTGTCTCCTCATGCATTCAGAGGGTGAAAGAGCTGCGATCCAAACGTGAGCAGATCTAACACCGTAAACTTATAACTATAGCATTGTGGTGCAGACATATTTTAAATCACATTTTGTTAAAATAAAATCTTTTACAGCCCTCATTATACTGTAGAAGTGGAACCTGTGAAATTCTGAAATCTTGCATGAGCTTCATTCCTACAATTATAGGAGGGCCACATGTGCAAGGTGATCATCACTGATTCATCCATGCTGATTGGTTAAATTACTGTAGGCATTTTTGAATAGATAAATAAAAGGCATTACCCACATGTTGCGTGTAGTATTTTCTGTGTTCTAACAACTGATTCCATCAGCGATGCCTATTCAAATGTGCATCATTCCACCAAGGTGTGATGCATCAGAGATAGAAAGTGCAACTTAGAATTAAGTTCAAAACCTGCGCTGTGGTCACGTTCCCCTCTACTGGCTTAATGCCAGATTTGTTTCTTCGCTGAAGGTAGCAGTCACCCCAAAGTTGTCTTCTGCCTTCTGGTCACTTTTACTGTCATTTATTAACAAGTGTGCAGTTTTCATGATCTGTAAGTTTTTTTGATTACTTTGGGTTAGGGTGTCATTTTTATATTTTTGTAAAAATTTGTGTTTCTTTGGTTCCAAACTGGTTCCAAGGGACCAGAGAATGCTGCTTCATAATGCAGTTCCTGCCTCAGAGAACCAGCCACATTCTCTGAAAAGAATTAAACCATTTTTTTAATATGTATAATTAAGTGGTTTTAAGTATTTCTACCATTTTTGTAACTAGGAACCTAATATTTAAATATTAGTCTCCATCTGTGTTTGCTATGACTGGAAGGCCTAAAAAGAAAACAGGGACCACAGGTTTCAAACATTGTACTACTTATTTCCAGCGCCTGGCAAAGGCAGACTGCCACAAGCTTTGTTTAATGTGCTTGGGACCAGATCACAACTGTAAAATGGTGTACTTTGTCAAACATGTTGCCAAATAACACAAAAGAAAAGGGCTTTGAAAAGAAAAGAATTTATGGCTTCTCAGTCTCCCTCTATGTCACCAAAACATAATAAAGGCTCAGAGGAGCTTCCAATTATAGTGAAAAGCATGCAACAGAGGCTCTTCTCCTAATAAGCAGCAGTCCCTGTCTAAGAGGACTTACAAAAACATAAAGCTGCTCAGCCATCAGAAAGACATAGTAAAGATGGTAAAGATGTTAGAGAGTCTGAAAAGAGGAACCCTGACTCCAGTGATGGCAGAAATACAACTAAGAGAGCCTCGGAGCAGGTGCTAGAACCAGTGTCTGCCTAGAAAAAAGAAAAATGTGTCCCTGTCACTCCTCCGGCAAAGAATAAGGAACAGGCAGTAGAACAGAGACAATTGCCCTCGGCAATGGACAAGACAAAGATCTGGCATTTTTTGACCTTTCAGGCTATGGGAAATGCATTTAATGTGCCTGCCCCCCCAGACTCTGGTTTCAGAACAGCAGCCTGTGCTGAAGGAAGAAATTTACTATAAAGATGAGGAGGAGGGTGAATCTATCTTTCCTGATGGCTCTCCAGATCAGTTCCACCTCCTACAGGCCTTATCAAAAGGGAGGCAGGAGCAGAGGCTATTACCCCAGACCCAACACTGGCTATGAATATCAGCCACAGAGAGGGTACTATAGGGGTAGGGGCAGCAGGGGTGCAAGGCATACTGCAACACCAGCCCCTAAGCTATATCAAAACAAAACCTCTGACAATTTTGCTCAGGTCACCAGTCAGCCATTACCAGTGGGAGGAAGGCTGACCCACTACATTCAGGAATGGGAAAAAAGTCACCACAGACAAGTGGGTCCACAAGTAGCGGGTCTGGTATTATCTCTGCAGTTTGATAGGTTTTCCAAACTGCAATGACTCCAAAATGTTCCCATTCATTCACCAAAAAAAAAAAATTTGTGTTACAACTGAAAGTCAAGGAAGTATTACAAGGAAAGGCAGATGAAAAAAATCCCTGCATCACAATGGGGGCAAGGGCCTCTTCTTAAGATACCTCATACCTGAATGACATATCAAGAAAGAAAATTTCAAACTGATACTGTAACACTGGGAACAGTAATTCCTTCCATGCAGTTAGGAGATTGGTTTGAGTCACTGCATCTGAAAGATATCTACCTCCACACTCAGTCATAGAACAATAGAAACATATGTAGCCACACAGTCCACTGGGGTTACTAGAATCCCATCAGTGTTAGACTAGGAAGGTCGTGGGTAGCTGGTAGAGAGTTTATTAGAAGCTGTCTACAAATCCCTCATTGTTTACCTAGCTAGCTTGAGTGAGAAATGAGTGAGGTCATTTAGAACTCTCACAGCAGCCTGAGCCATATTGGAATCAGCTGTCAGGGGATAGCTTTAGAATGTTCAAATGGGAGTAGAAAGTGAGAGGAAGTTCAGAGCAGAGGGGTGAGAGTCAGCAGCAGAGAGCAGTGCTCTGAGGGAGAGGTGCCTGCCAGCCTGCCCTGAAGCTATGTGGAGGACCTCTGGTCATTTTTCTCACACTAGTGAGTGAGACATCAGCAATACCCCAGGAAGTGGTGGAGACCATTGCTAGCAAGACTCCAGTGGGTCACTGTTATGAGAAGTGAATGTGATTGTAAGATACAGTGGGTCCAAGGGGCAGTCCCCTGAGGGACCAGAAGATTGCCCAGCTGCCCAGTTCAGAGATGGAGAGATTCTCAGTGAAAGCTACCAGAAAAGGAGAGAAGTGTGTTCTTCCAAGGTCCATGTTTGTAACAAAGGGAAAAACAAACCATGAATACAACATGGAAGTGTTCTTTTAGGTAGTCATCTGGTGGTGTATGTGCCCAGAGACAAGGCTAGAGTACACCACTCAGGACCCCAATTTTCACCACAAAAATGTGCTGAGCATAGATTTTAAATGTGTGGATGCCTTTGCAATCTAGGTGAACTGAAAGATCCCAATTTTTGTAACCTAGAAGGAATGGCAGAGACTGGCTGGGGCCAGGGTGGGCAGACCCTAATCTAAAACTCCAGTTAGAGCTAACTGGTTCACGGAAGGGCACAAGGTTACCCCGGGGATGTTAATTTAGCCTATCACATCAGGAGGAAATGTATTTTAAGTGTGTGGCAACCCCCACTTAATAGACACTTGTGTCCTTTAGGTCCCTAGTACAGAGGGAAGGACTGTTCAAGGTTATGTGAGAGAACTGTATAAAAAAACAAACTGTCCGTTCTGGGGAAAAAAGTACTTGTTGTAAAGTCTGCATTTACAGTTGCCAACCCTAGGGGACCACCCCATTCTGTGTCCATCTGTATCAGAATTAAGCCATACTGTACAATTCCACGTCCAGCAGTGGACATTACGTCCCAGTTTGAAATTGTTCATGGGCCCCCTCAGAGGATAAACATAGCATAGCCCTAGCACTTCTGCTCCAGAACATGGTGTAAATACAAATGTTATTTTACACCCTAACCCCCTGACCTCTAGATGCCAACCCAGGTATTCACCCTAAAGCCAGGGGTGGTACCTATTTTATGCCAACTTGTGGTTTGTTGCCTTGTCTGGGTAAAAGTTAAGGGGGTCCTGGTTGCAAGATGCCACTCTTGGCTGGGGTAAGGGTTGCACATAAAATCTGATGGCAGATAAGGACCGCTTGGCCCAAACAGTCTACTCATTTGTCCATGCCTATCCTATCTTGACATCGCTGACCCAGCTTGATCACCAGATCCCTCCACCTTTGCTTCTCAACTAAGATTTCCTGTTGCCTATTCCATGCATGCTTGAAACCCACCACTGTTTTCACACTCACCACCTCTGCTGGAAGATATTTCCAGGCATCCACCACTCTTTCAGTGAAGAAGTACTTCTAACATCTCTCCTAAATTTGCCCCTTCCAGATTAATTTCATGTCTCCTTGTTTTCATGATTTGTTTCCTCTGAAAAATATTCCCCTCCTGTACCTTACTGAACCCCATGAGACGTTTATAGGTCTTAATCATGTCCCACCTTTCTGTTCCAGGGTGAACATATTCAGGTCCTTTAGTTTCTCCTTGTAGGGCTTCTGATGCAGCCTCTGTACCATTTTAGTGCCCTGCTCTGGACAGTCTCAACTCTGTCCTTCCTGAGCAGGCCCAATTCACAAAGGTTGGTGCAAGCTGCACTGAAGGCAGCTTGCACCAATTGCCAATGTGCAAAGGACACTGTGGTTGATTCACTATTGAGTAAGGTCCCACAATGGTGTAAATATAAATGTTATTTTACACCCTAACTCCCCGCGGCAATGTCCTGCAGCTTGCAGCAACTGTGGCTGTGTGCAAAACAGAGGCACATTTGTGAGGTTTGCATAAGCTGTGGGTGGTCGGGTGGCAGCTGCACACATGGACAGTGACTGGTGGTTGTGTAGGCCTGCTGATCCCCGATGTCCCCATAAATATTTATATATCATTCCTGGTGGTCTAGCAGCCACCAATCCCCAATATCACCCATTAAAATGTATCTTTCCCTGGTGGTCTAGCAGACCCCCCCAATCTCCATTCCTCAATGTCCCCCATTAAAATTCATATATCATTCCCTGGTGGTCTAGCGGACCTCCCCAATCTATAATTTCCCCATAAATATTTATATATCATTCCTTGGTGGTATAGCAGACACCCTATCCCCAGTCTCGCCCATAACCATTTATATATCTTACCTTAGTGGTCTAGGGACCCTCCCACCCTGGCAGGCAGTGCCTCACCACTCTGCTTCCCCATTTGTTCTGTCCCTGAGCTGCTGACTGACACAGCCCGCCTTTTCGCCATGACCCGGCTGCCGACTGAGCTGTCAAGGAGCATATACTGTATACAGTATGCACTACTTGACAGCTCAGTTGGCTGCCGGCCATGGTGGAGAATGGAAGGATGTGCCATTTGCTAGCTTGGGGATGGGATGGGGGGAGCAGGGTGATGAGGCATTGCCTGCTGTGGTGGGGGTGGTCCACTAGATCACAAGGGTAGGATGTCTAAATTGTTATGGGGAGATCAGGGATAAGAAGGGAGTCCACTATACCAGCAGGAAATGATATATGAATATTTTTGAGGGCCATCAAAGATCGAGGGGATCTGCTAGACTGCCAGGGAAAGATATATGAATTTTAATGTGGGACATTGGGGTTCAGGAGGTCTGCTAGACCATCAGGGAATGATGTATAAATATTTATGGGGGATACTGGGGATCATGGGGTCAGTTTGCCCATCAGGGATGTGTGTACTGTTCCCAAATGGGGATTGGGCTGGAGGGACTGGGACACAAGCTCCCCATCAGGAGGGGCTCTGGGGGTGGCACATGGTCTCTGACCCTCCCAGAGGAGATAGGGTTTTGAGAATCCTGAATTAGAGGATGTGGCAGCCTGCATCTACCACAAGCCCCCTAGCACTATGTCACAGCCCGCTTTGTGTGGCAGTAATGGTGCAATCCTTTAGCACCTGCAACCCTGGTTGATGCAGGCTGCTTGTGTATGCTCCTGGTGCATCTTTTGGTGCAAGTCACACCTTGTGCCATTTCTTATGGTGCAAGCCCCTTGCACCATTCAGGGGCACTTTGTGAATCGGGTCCTATGGTCTCCAGAACTGGACATAGTACTGTAGGTGGTGTCGCAACAGTGATCTATACAGTGGTAGCATCACCTCCCTGTTTCTGCTGATAACACTCCCTATGTACACAAGTATCCCACTAGCCCTTCCCAATGCCTTGTTGCACTGTCTTGCCTCCTTGAGGTCATTAGATATAATTACTCCCAGGTCTGTTTCCTCTTTGGTGACTGAAACATAGAAACATAGAATTTGACAGCAGATAAGGACCGCTTGGCCCACCCAGTCTGCCCATTTCCTACCTACTGGATAAGCTGCAGATCCTAGTTAACCAGCAGCCTACTTCTTCCTACCCCACCCCTCAAATTGCCTTATGACTGTCCTATGCATGCTTGAATTCCACCACTGATTTTGACTCCACAACCTTCCTCCGGAAGGCTGTTCCATGCATCCACAACCCTCTCTGTGAAAATCCTTAAATTACCTCTGAGCCACCCCCCTCTATCTTCAAATTGTGCCCTCTTGTTCTTGCACACCTCTCTTTTTGAAAGATACTACCCTCTTGGACTTTGTTGATTCCCTTGAGGTACTTGAACTTTTCTATCATGTCCCCCCTCTCCCTCCTTTCCTTGAGGCTATACATATTAAGCTTCTTTCATCTCTCTTCATATGTCTTCCGGTGCAGACCCTGCACCATTTTAGTTGCCCTCTTCTGGACAGCTTACATCCTGTCTATGTCTTTGCGGAGATTGGGTCTCCAGAACTGCACACAGTAATCCAGATGGGGTCTCACCAGCTGTCTGTACAGAGGGATAATAACTTCCTTTTTTCTACTGGTGATGCCTCTACCTATGCATCCCAGTATCCCCCAACCCTCCTTGCTGCCCTCTCACATTTGCTTGCCCACCTTTAGGTCATCTGATATAACTACCCCAGGTCCCTTTCCATTTTGTTGTTGTTAGTATCTCACCCCCATTGTGTACTCTTCCCTGGGTTTGTTTCCCAGGTGCATTACCTTCACTTCTTAGCATTGAATCTAAGCTGCCATACATTTGACCATTCCTCTAACCTTGCCAAGTCCCTTCTCATCCTTTCCACCCCACCTGTGTGTATCAACTCTGTTGCAGATCTTTGTGTCATCTGCAAGAGACATACTTTTCCTTCCAGTCCTTTTGCAATGTAAACATAAAGACATTGAGAGGATCGGTCCTAATACTGAACCCTGCGGTACCCACTAGAACCCTCCTTTCTTCTGAGTGGACTCCATTTACTATTACTCTCTGTGTCCTATTCTCTGGCCAATTCTTTGCAGGCTGTCATCTTGGGACCCACTCCCAGGCTGGCGGGCTAACATGTATATTAATCTTTTGTGTGGGACTGTGTCAAATGCCTTGCTAAAGTCTAGGTAGGCCATGCCCACAGCCCCTCCCTGATCTACTACTTTGGTCACCCAGTCAAAGAAATCTATCAGATTCATCTGGCATGACCTTCCCGCTGTGAATCCATGCTGCCTAGGGTCCTGTGCCCCTCTGGCCTCTAGATACTCGACAATTCTTTCCTTCAGAAGTGATTCCATCATTTTCCCTATCACTGAGATTAAACAAACAGGTCTATAGTTTTCTGCTTCTGCCTTGCTCCCACTTTTGTGAAGGGGAATCACATCTGCCCTCCTTCAGTCCTCGGGTACCACCCCATTCTCCCATGATTTGTTAAAAGGGTAGTCAGTGGTGTCACTAGTTCTACCCATAGTTCTTTTAGAATTCTGGATGAATTCCATCAGGCCCCATTGCTTTGTCCACCTTCAGTTTTAAGAGTTCTTTCAGAACCCTTTCTTCTGTAAATAGGCTGTATCAACTTCTGTATCCAGAGTGTTTCTACTATTTGTTTTATGTACATAGAAACATAGAAACATAGAATTTGATGACAGATAAGGACTGCTTGGCCCACCCAGTCTGCCCATTTTCCTACCTACTGGATAATCTGCAGATCCTAGTTAACCAGCAGCCTACTTCTTCTACCCCACCCCCAGAATTGCCTTATGACTATCCTATGCTTGCGAATTCCCCACTGTTTTTGACTCCACAACCTCATGGGAAGGCGGTTTCCATGCATCCACAACCCTCTCTGAAAAAATACTTCTTAAATTACCTCTGAGCCGCCCCCATCTTCAAATTGTGCCCTCTTGTTCTTGCACACCTCTTTTTTTGAAAGATGCTACCCTCTTGGACTTTGTTGATTCCCTTGAGGTACTTGAAAGTTTCTATCATGTCCCCCCTCTCCCTCCTTTCCTCGAGGCTATACATATTAAGCTCCTTAAGTCTCTCTTCATACGACTTCCGGTGCAGACCCTGCACCATTTTAGTTGCCCTCCTCTGGACAGCTTCCATCCTGTCTATGTCTTTGTGGAGATTGGGTCTCCAGAACTGCACACAGTACTCCAGATGGGGTCTCACCAGCTGTCTGTACAGAGGGATAATAACTTCCTGTTTTCTACTGGTGATGCCTCTCCCTATGCATCCCAGTATCCCCCCAGCCCTCCTTGCTGCCCTCTCACATTGCTTGCCCATCTTTAGGTCATCTGATATGACTACCCCCAGGTCCCTTTCCATTCTTGTTGTTGTTAGTATCTCACCCCCCATTGTGTACTCTTCCCCTGGGTTTTTGTTTCCCAGGTGCATTACCTTGCACTTCATGTACCTCCCCCTCTTCATTTGTAAATACTGAGCAAAAATATTTGTTTAGTATCTCTGCCTTTTCACAGTCTACCTCTGCCCACCCTCCCTCCCCTTTATTAAGCCTCACTATCCTTCCTTGGTCTTCGTTTGCTTCCATATGTACTTATAAAGGTTTGATCCTCCTTCTTAACTGAGTTGGCTATCTTTTCCTCGGTTTGGGCCTTTGCTGTTCTGACTGCCTTCCCAGCCTCCTTTTGCTTTAACTGATACAGTTCTTTGTCCTGCTCCTTCTGTGATTCCTTGTACTTCCTGAAAGCTTTCTTTTTCTCTTGAACCTTCACTGCCACTTCCTTTGAGAACCATAGTGGTTTCTTACATCGTTTGTTTTGTTTATTTGCTTCACACAAAGGCTCGTTACCTCTGTGATGGCAGTTTTTATTATTCCCCATTGTTCTTCCACCCTCCTTCCTGCCCATTTGCTAGTGCATTCCTTAGGCACTCACCCATTTTAGCAAAGTCAGCCCTCCTAAAGTCCAGTACTTTTGTCTTTGTATGGCTTGACTCTATTGCTGTGTTTATTGTGAACTATACTGTTCGATGGTTGCTAGTTCCCAGATGGCTACCCGCTTCTACATCTGTGATCCTCTCTCCATCTCCATTTGAGAGAATCAAGTCTAATATTGCTCCCTCTCGAGTGGGCTCCAGTACTAGTTGTCTAAGGCATGCCCCCTGTAGGGCATCTAGAATAACTTCACTCTTTGAAGTGGCAGAGGCAACTGCACTCCAGTTAACGTCTGGCATATTCAGATCACCCATCAGCAATATCTCCCCTTTTTCTGCCATTCTAAGTATACTTTCTATCATTTCCTTATCCATTTCCTACCCCTGAGAAGGGGGTCTGTATACAACCCCTGTGCGGATTGTGGTACCATTGCCTGTCTCCAAATTTATCCATAGTGCTTCTTCTTCTCCCTGTTTACCCTTTTGTTCTGTTGCTTTGATTCCTTCCCTTATGTAAAGAGTTACTCCTCCTCCTCCTCTTTTACCCTCCCTGTCCCTCCTGTAGATAGTGTATCCTGGTATGTTTACGTCCCAGTCATGGTTTTTGTGTACCATGTTTCTGTGACTGCCACGATATCAGATGTTCCTCCTCCATCAAGGCCACTAATTCAGGAAGCTTGTTACCCAGACTACGGGCATTGGTACTCATTGCTCTCCATTTTTGATGGCTTTACCTTCTGTTGCAGCATCCCCACTGACCGTTCTACCTCAGCCTTTTCTCATTCAATACCACTTCTTCCATTTTGTATTCCTCCTCTGGATTTCTTTGCCTTAGGTGCATGATTTTGTACTTTTTTTGCACTGAAAGCCAACTGCCATGACCTTGACCATTCATCAGGTTTTCTCAGGTCTCTGTACATTATTTCCACCTTATCTAGAGTGTCTATCCTATTGCAGATTTTAGTGCTGTCTGCAAAGAGGCATACCTTCCCTTCCAGTTCATATGCAATGTCACTTATAAAGATATTAAAGAAGACTGTTCCCAGTACTGAGTCCTGAGGCACCCTGCTGGTCACCCTCCCTTCTCTGGAGTGAACTGCTTTTACTACCATTTTCTGTCACCCATTCATTAACCAATTTCTTACTCAGTTTGCTAAGGACTAGTCCCTAGGCTGCTCAGTTTCCTTCGAGTCTGTTGTGTGGCAATGTATTGATTAATTAATTAATTTCAAAGTTTCACCAGGAAAATCATATTGAGCTGCTAACAGTGCTTGCTTTCAGATGTGTCATGGGGATAAGGGGATGTGGAAAATCATATACAGCTAATACAACATAACATGGAGCACAATCAAAAAACTGAAGACAGATCAGTAGGACAGATATGTGTAGCAGAAAACATTTAGATCATTTAGGTGATGTAACTATTTTTACTGAACAATGAACAGGGTACGAAGGACACAGACTGCCAGGGTCAAACTAATGTGGGGGCGGGGGAAGGAAGAGAATCAAGAACAGTTGCGGGAGGGAAAATAATAGTCTTGAAGGAGAGACTTTAAGGAGCAAGCAGAAGCCTTACAAAAATCTAAGTAGGCCACGTCCACTGTCCCACCCTGATCCATTTTCCTTGTCCACCAGTGAAAGAAATCTATCAGATTTATTTGATATGACCTCCCCTGTGAATCTGTGATGCCTTGGGTCCTGTAACCCACTGGATTCAAGATACTCCAAAATTTTTTCCTTTAGCAGTAATACCATTAACTTCCCCACCACTGATATCAGACTGACCAGCCTATAGTTGCCAGCCTCCTCCCTGCTACCACTGTTATGAAGGGAAACTACATCTGCCCTCCGGCAGTCCTCCAGAACCACTCCTGTTTTCAGTGATTTGTTGAACAGGACTGTCAAAGATGCAGCCAGTACCTCCCTGAGCTCCCTCAGTATCCTTGGGAGTACCCTGTCTGGCTATATAGCTTTGTCCACTTTTAGATGTGTGAGTCCCTTCAGGACTTTCTTCTCTGTAAATGGACTTGTGTCTACCTCCATCCCCCATGGCTCCTGCTTTTATGTGGCCTGTCCCTTTCCCTTTTCTTTGTTAAAACTGTACAAAACGTATTTACTCAGAATATCTGCTTTTTCCTGATCCCCTCTACACAGTCATCTTCTGCGCTTCTTAATCTCATAGTCCTTTCTTCATCTTCCTCTTTTCCTTACGTAATTAAAAAGGCCTTGTCCCCTTTCATTACCCCTTGGGCTATTCTTTCCTTAGTTTGTACCTTTGCACTCCTCACTGCTTTCCATGCTTCCTTCTGCTCTCCTGCATCCCTGTCCTCTTCCGTCTGCATCTCTTTATACCGACTAAATACTACCCTTTGAGGCTTTACCTTTCAACCTGTTATGCAAGGTCCCTGCACCCTAATTGACATCCTACTGTACACCTTAGACAACTCTTATGTTACACATATTATATTAACTTATGGGCACAAACATCTACCGTATAAGAGTAGATGTCAGGATATGTAATAATTGTAATTCACTTTACTTTACTTTCTCTATGTATGGAAACTGCATGTAGTAAGCCAAGACATTTATGTCTTTGTCATCTTCTGATACCTTAGCCAGCACTGCCACCTTCTGGATTTGTGTATAATTACACTACATCCTGTATTTTTCAAGTATCATCTGCACCTTCTTTGTTCTAAGAAATGATGATCTTTAGAGGAATTGTATGATGTTATCTATAACTGTGGAGCCACCTTACTTTTAGCCAATAGGGCTCATCGCCTGTAATTAGAAATCTTTCTATCTTTCCGTAACGAGTAATTATCATAGTACATAATGTAATGCATTACATCTTCCCTCAGAGACCTTCTTCACTCCTTGGTATATCGAATTAGCAGCTAAGCACTGGCTCCCAGTTCCTTATGGTAAGAACTGCTTAGGGCAACTGTGATATACTTTTGTAGTAAAACAAGTTTATTACTGATATGCAACTTGTTTTTTAACTTTATTTATACATCTGCACCCCCAGGCATCCTTCAGGAATGCCCACTTGACATCTTCCCTACTCCCATCCTGAACCCCACGCTTCTCCCTTGATCCCTTCCCCCAAATGACCACAGGCAAGCTCTACCCCTGGTACCATCTCTGGGGCCGATTCCGCCCTCCCTCGGTGGCTGGCTCCTAAGTATGAAGAGCCTTACCTCCTGTCGTCGGTCATCCCCTGGAACGAGATCCAGGCACATCTAGGCCAGCATTTGGGATGTAGGCAATTCCCCTGGGGCCACCGTCATCTCACCGATGGTGTAGAAGGCTTTTTCTCTTTTTTTCTTTCCCCTGGAGTGTGGCTTGGCATGACGATGTATGCAGCAACTCCGCCCATGCGTCCACTGTGTCAACACGCCTGGGTGCCTATGATTGCCGCCAGAGGCCACTCCAGGAGCGATCACTTCCCCACATCCTCCCTGGGAAGAGAGAGCAGTCCTGTGGATGCTCAATCTCATTCCCCCCTTCCTACCCCCAGTGTCCCAGGATTGCTCCCGAACCCGAGTCGCTGGTGTGGCATGAGGTGTGGCATCCAGCACCTCAACCCTCAGTGCCACCAGGCCGGCCTCTGATATGCAACTTGTCTGTAACTTCTTTGGATCTCTAATTATTGCCAAGAACCAGATCAGGGTTAGACACCCTAACAAATTGACGACAATGTGTAGGCAATTTAGATGTTGCAAAGTTTCACTTGTCGCTTGAAAACTTTTCCCTTCCTACAGGAACAGTAGGTGTGCACACCCGCATCACCTTGTGGAAGGGTGCCTGGTATTTATATTCATATGCTCTCTGTTTTCTAAAATAAAAGTCTACTGCAGTAGCATATCTGTCTTTTTTCTGTTTTTTCTTTTTCTCTAAGGCCCCATTTTTTCAGGTTGGCCACCTGAGTTAAAAATGGGTGCTTCTTTTCTGTATTCCGTTTCTAGCAGTCTAGTGCTTTTTCCTTTCTCTGCATAAGAACAAATACCAGCCTTCTCTTGTCACATTCACTGAGGTTTGTGTTTTAAAAAACATAGTTAAAATACAGGAACTTGGGTTGAAACTACACATGAGACTGTGGGTGTAGCTGCTGGTTTTAAAACATGTTTGTGTTTGTTTAAAAGCTCTGTTCCCAGACCACCAAACAAAGCACACTTTTTAGAGTTTACAGCACAAAGCACTTTTCTAGGTAGCTAGAGTTCAGAAGTTGTGTGTTGTGAAACTGCTGAAGGTTACCCACTTTGAAACAATGTGTGTTACAGTCTGCAATATTTTTCCCCAAAGTGCATTTTGTCTGTGGTTCTGGTTAAGGTAGCATAAAGATAGTTTAACTCTTTGTATTTTAAGTTGCTTTCATTGTAAACAAACAGCCTTTCTCACTGTTAGAAACCTAAAGTTCACTCCTACCTGCAAACACAGGGACTGGGTGTGGTTCTCTCTCTGTGGCTGTTTGTTTCTGCTGGCTCCTTAGGAGGCAGCCAGCCCTTCTCTTCCCTTAGTTATAGTTGGGGGAAGGGGAGGAGACACCTGTTTCGCAGAAAAGCTGTTTTATCTGTTATATTGCTTTTGTTTTATGAACTGAAACATTTGTAAACATGTATTCAGTTGAGCTAATAGTACTGAAATAATAAAATGTTTGTAAACATTTTGCTGTACTAGATGGTTTGAGGAAGGAGACAACAATAGTCACATGATTATGTTTTGCTATAAAAGAGGTATCCTGGCTGGGAGACCTCAGATTCCTCTTGGGATCAGCCGGTTACTGATCCCTCTGTGTAGGTCTGCTCCTTTCCAGATCTGTAGCCAACTCTATTTGCTGATGAGGTGACTGTTGCTGCCTGTACCTCAAGAAAGCAGGAATTGAATTCTATTTGATGTTGTTTTTGTTCATTTTGTATTTTATTTGCCAAAATGTAGTTGCTTTTTACGGTTTTTTGAGTTCATTTTTGTCTACAATAAATTTCTGGTATGGCAATTGCCTTTCCAACACCTTACAACTCTGTGTCAGTGTCCATCAGTTCACCCACAAGCCACGACACACCTCTCCCATTATTTTTCCCTCTGTAGCAACTTGTAAAGTCTGGCTGTTTACCAAGCACAGTTGATGCCAACTCACCACGTCCAATGACAGTTGTGAATTGCAAGACTACAGTACAGTAGCCACCTGTTTGCTGGTTCTGCCTGTCTTGGATCGATACATTACATGGCTACCTCTTACAGGTTCTGATTTTGAGCTTCCCATTGATGTTACCAGTATACCAATGGCCACTACGTCAAACATATGCACAGATTTGAGACTCAATGTCTCTAACCGTCGCCTCCAATGGAGGATGGACTGACTTCATGCTGGACACAAGTCAATCTGAAAACCCTGCTGAGGATTTCAACCCAGTACTCAGAGATGAGACCAACAGCTAAAAAGCATGATGCTAAAGACTGTTGATCGTGGCTCTCTCGCTGCTTTAGAATCCCCAAATTGAGGTTTCGTTCCTCAAACTGCGGCTCTCATCCCTCAAGAAAGAGATGGGAATGCAGGCTACTGAAGGTTTGAGAAAAGAATAGAAACTGAAAACTGAACTTCAGTCCATGTGCAATGAGAAAGAGACTCTTTGCACTGTTCTGTTGAAGATAATCAGCAGGAAATATGTACGTTAAACATAGAAACGTAGAATTTGACCGCAGATAAGGACCGCTTGGCCCACCCAATCTGCCCATTTCCCTACCTGATGGATAAGCTGCAGACCCTAGTTAACCAGCAGCCTCCTTCTTCCTACCCCACCCCCTAGAATTGCCTTATGACTGTCCCATACATGCTTGAATTCCACCACTGTTTTTGAGACATTGAGAGATGAATGTGAATGTTTGAGGCAGGATAAGAGACAGATGTTACAAATGAATGATTTGTTAAGTAAAATTAACGATTAACTTTGAGAGGACTTGGATAGACTCCAAGATAACTTGAACCAGATATGTGATGAGTTGGATAGGGAACATAGGGACAACTGCAAACTAAGTGCCTCACGTAGAGTGATTCAGAAAGAAGTTACAAAGAGTGTAGAACAGAATATTGCAAAAGTTAGTCATGAAGAATGTGAAAAAGATGGCAAACACTGCATCAGCAGGAGGTTTTGACTGGTCACATGAAAGCTATGGGTGGCTACACCCCATTGACATTATGTCATCTTGGGATGATGAGTGTGATGATGACATCTCCCAGTACAATTCCCAGTCACGCCCCTACTATGATCCAGTGATCCCATTCTGTCACTCACAAGATGGTGGGTCCCTCGCTACAACATCACATCCCTACATCAACAGCGTGATGATGATTATCATGTGCGATGCAAAATGGCGACTCCCATGATGGGGAGGCTTGAGTCCATCGCCCTCTCAAGGCCTACCATCGGCATCTCCAGTTGCGTGGTATTTCTGTGGATGATAGGGAAGAGACTGAAAAAATGATTGAAAATGCTTTGTGTGATATAGATGTACCTCAGAAAAGCAAACAAACCCTCCATATGCAGATAAAACAAATGCTGTGGTACAGTGCTACTCAGGACACCATGGTCTGTACTGTGGCTGATGCCACAGTAGAAGCCACTCTTCAGGTGCTCAAGATACTCTTCCTCCGACCCGATCATCCCAGTAATCCCTACAGATAGCCCACTCTGTTCAGCAGATTGCTGACAGCATAGGCCTGAGGAGTCCACTGATAACCTCAGTTGTCATTTGGAAAAAGTATGCTTCAAATGTGAAATGCTCAGCTTAGTGGTGGATTACCAAGTACAGATCTTCCGACAGACTATCTATCCTAGCCTATGGCAAACTTCCTGATAGGGTCCATCAGGATAACTGAGCTACTTTTGATCAAATCGCAGCTGAGCTTATAGCCGCACATAGCCCAGGTGTGGTTGGGATGATGCTAGCCTACCCCATAAAACAGAATGCAAAAGAAAGTCCGGCAACTTTCCATTAGAGGCTATGTATGGCCTACCATGCAGGCAAGAACCTTGCAGGACAGACAGCGGATGCAGGCCTCATAGGGTACAAAAACTTGTTCAGTCAGAACGTGATCCTAGCCATCCGAGAGAAGGTGGAACCTACAATTTTCTCCACTACAGACAATTCTGCTGACATCCTCTGGAAAATGGAGTGGGTTTACCAGGTCCACATCAGAGACCTCAACTCCGGTTAGAAAAAGGTGGCTCTGGTACAACCTACCGAGGAACCTACAACCCACTACATAGTGGAAGGCGGCAAAGCCCATGAGAAAAAGCCTACCCCTTTGGACAACCAACAGCATCACCAGTCTGGAGGTGGGAACTGGAACCAAAACAAAAGCAAATGCAATTGGAATTCTGACTCCAATCGGGCAATCAAAACAATCGAACAAGCCCCTCATATAGAGATTGTGGAGGAAAACCAAAACCTCCGAAACCTTCTCGATCAGGTTTGCTCTGTAGCAAATGAAGTCCCGGCATGAGCCCTCACAGCTATAGACCCAGGAGAACAGGCCTAAACAGGCCACAGGGATTCCAGAGGTGTAAGGCACCAGGCTGCAGCAGACCTGAACCCTGATGCAACCCCATACATTTCAGCCAGCCAGCACAAAGATGAGGTACATCGAGACCAGGCCCAACCACTCTTCCAGGAGCACCCTGCTGTTGGCACTACGGATTGACAACTACAGGCCCCAGTCTGTATTGTGAACAAGCTGGCATTGGACACAAACTGAAGGCCTTGCACCAAGGCCATGGTCGGGGGATGCCCACTCACAACACTTTTGGATACAGGGGCGGTTGTGTCCGTGTTACATGATGATGATCCAGCTAACTCTCCTTGGTCCACAGATGGTGGACCAACACTTCGTGTGGATGGCACAAAGCTGTCCACATATCACTCTGTGGTCCTATAAGTGACTATCGGCAACCTGAAGGCATACCATACCTTTCAGCTTATGGTACTGCATGATCATCCCAGTATCAAGGGAAATGACTTTCTTGCACCACACGGCTGTGTAATGGACCTAGCTAACATGCTATTGGTCCAAATCAGAGGACAATACCATACTGTCATGATTTCTGATTCACACGTGGTTGCAGCCATAACCGCTAATGACAAGGAATATGATGACATTACTCTATTCCGGAACAATGAGTTTTCCAAGAGACTTCTCTCCATCCTGCAGAAAAATCTGGATGCATTCACCACCAACAAGCATGATTGCAGTGGAATGTACACTGTCATCAAGATCCCAGACCAGCTCATGAAAGGCAAAGGCAATACCCTTTCCCTGCTGAGGTCTTACCACCACTCAGAAAAACTATCCAGTCACTCCTAAAACAAGGTGTGACTAGAACTTGTGTATCTACTGCCAATTCACCCATTTGACCTGTGAAGAAACCCATGGGAACTTGGAGACTCACAACTGACTATAGGAGACTTAACCTAGTCACTCCTAGCTGCTTACCTACAGTAGTTTCAGCACCTGAAATACTAAAATTGCTGACCCCTGATCACAAGTGGTCCAGCACTCTTGACATCGCCAATGGTTTCTGGTCACTGCCATGAGCCCTAGAGAGCCAATACAAATTGGCCTTCACCTTTGAAAGTAGGCAGTACACATGGACCTGTTTGCCCCAGAGGTTTCATAGCAGTCCCTCCCTCTTCCATCTACACATGATGGATGCTCTGGAGGGTTTCTCTGCCCCACAGTGTATCTTGCAGTGTGTGTGGCTGACCTCTTGCTGGTGACTGCCACCCAAGAGCAACACTTTGACCTCTTGGATGAACTATTAACCCTCTTACAGAAGGCAGGACTCAAATGCAACCCTGCAAAGGCACAACTTTGCCAAACAGAAGTCATCTACCTTGGCCTATGCATAACCAACAAGAGCAGAAGCCCCCTGGCCTGGAAAAAGATTCAAGGCCTATAAGATTTGCCACTCCCCACCAGTGCAGCAACATGCAGACATTTCCTGGGAATGGTCAACTATTCCAGGGACTTTATCTGTGACTTTGCCCGGCAGGCTGCCCTCTGTGCAAGCTTCTGAAAAGGACATCCCCTGGACTTGGGGCTCCATACACATGCAGCTGTGATGCCACTGAAACAGGCCTTGGCCTTTGCTCCAGTCTTAGTGTACCCCAATCCAGCATTACCCTTCCATCTAGAATCAGCCACCTCAGACATTGCTATGTCTGCTGTCCTTGCTCAGAAAGTCAATGGTACTCTGAGACCTGTTGCATATGTATCTCAAATGTTGTCTCCAGTGGAGCAGAAATACAGCCTTTGTGAAAGGAACCTTCTGTTTACCTACTGGGCTGTCAAATATTTCCTATATATCATCGGGTACTCACCTATCATTATCAACACTAACCACACCCCCACAACATTCTTGCTGTCAGATAAAGTAAAGGACGGATCAGTATCCAACACCAGACTGACCCACTGGTCACTTCCTCTCAAGACAGTGACATCCAGGTCCATCCTGCCAAAATACTGTCCATCTTGGCCCATGGACTCCTTTATCAAGGAGAACCACATGATTCCACACTGCAACCACCTGACCTGCCTGATCCAGGCCCATTCCTTCCCACTACTCCCAAGCTCCTCAGTGACATTTCCCTGTGTCATGCCTTTACAGATGGCTCAGCCTCATACTACCAAGGAGAACAGGTAGCTGGACTTGGAGTATTACTCGTATATCCCAATGGCAACACTGTTGGGATATCCAAACATTGCACTGTGGCATCATCATAGTACACAGAACTGCCAGCTGTGGCCAGTGCCCTCGAGTTCATACAACATGGTACAGAGGACACCATCATTTTTTCAGACTCTAATTGGGTCTGCTGCTCCCTCACTGAATTCTTACCATTCTGGCAGAAGAACTCCTTTGCATCTTCTGATGGCACTCCAGTGAAATATAAAGCACTTGTGATTTATATTCACAAATTGGCTCAGATCATTCCACACAAACTTTTCATCCACAAGGTTAGAGCCCATTCCAAATCAGATCCCCTACCATTCCTTCAATGACAAAGCTGATACCCTTGCAAAAGAAGGTGCTCAAGGAGACTTGGATGATGGACCATCCAGATGCCCTAGCAACCGTACACATGGCAGCTATCAGGAAGAAATCTGAACCCTTCTCTCACTGGATCTATCCACTGCACAACACACAGACCCTGAACCCAAGAAATGTTCCGTTCCTTGACAAAGGAATCAAATAAGACTTACCTACCCATAGTCCATATAAGAGACATACTAGTAGATTACATTTGCCACCAGATAACAAACTGATCTGGTACCAACCAGAGGACCTACCCTACAAATTGTGGGTGGTTCTGCAAAATCTGAGATCTGAATTTCTCCACCAGGTACATGACACCCCCTACTGGTGGACATCAGGGAGTCGAAAACACACTCCAGAGATTCAAGACTGTTAGTTGGTGACATGGCATCACCAAAGACGGCAGACACTACATTGACAATTGCCTAATTTGTGCTCAGAACAGCCCAATACCAACTAAACTCAATGCCAAGTTGTTGTAACAGAGACATTCTAGACCTTGACATACCATACAGATTGATTTCATTGGTCCCTTGACCAATACTAGCAGGAACAACAAGTATGCACTTGTGGTTACTGACCTTTTCTGCAAGTGGGTTGAAGCTTTTCCCACTAAGAATTGTACTGCAAAAGCTACTGCTAAAACCATGGTGCAACAGATTTTCTCCAGGTGAGGTCTACTTCTGAAGGTAGACTGTGACAAAGAACCAGTTTACAGGTGAGTTGATGAAAGAATCTCTTGACCTTCTAGGGATACACCAGAAGTTCCACAAACCTTACCATCCCCAATCTTCAGATCAAGTAGAGAGAGCCAACAGGCGTATTAAGCAAATGCTTTCCAAATTCATTGTGGACAATCCCAAGGACTGGGATTCCTATTGCCTTTACTCCTTATGGCAATCAGGGGTATTCCTTCAGCCACCACCCAGCTGACACCCTTCGACATGATGACTGGTAGAACTATGAGATTACCTGAACATCTGTTGTTTGACCTGAACACCACACTGCAGACAGAGTGTCTGTAGATAAGTATGTAGTCAAATTTAAAGAAGGAATGGTTAAAACTAGAGATGCACAGATATCACTTTCACACAGATATCGGATCTGGATATCCTACATCTACTATCCAACTGGATCGGTTCAACATCGGGTCAGATAGTAATTAGTGTGACATGGGTCGTCAGTGGGAGCAGCCCCACACCCTTTCATATTCAGCTTCTTGAATTATCCTGAATGATAGCCATTTCTTGCAGGGAGGAAAGATGTGAATCGAGCTTTCACAGTACTGATGAGAAGAAAAATAAAATGTTCCATGAGAAGTGAGATTGGGTGGGCAGCTGAGTCAATGTACTGAGCAAGTGGGTGACTGTATGATCGGATGGCTAGGCAGGTGGCAGGGAGGAAAGAGGTGTGCAGAGCAGTGCTGGTAAATGAGCAGACAGCTAGGCAGACAGCATGGAAGAAAGATGAGCTGCCAAACTACCGCAGCTTTATCCCCTTTTTATCTGTGGTGCAACTGAAGGGCACCATGTCAGGTGGGGGGGGGATGTTAGGGATCAAGAATGGGACTCTCGATCCAGTTTGGTGGACACGGGGTGGGAAGCCAGCGAACAGAAGATTGAGTGGATGAAGCAGAGGACTGGGCAGGTGGCATGCATGAAAAGATGTGAGTAGAGATTTAATAGTGATGGAGAGTTTTAAAATAAAACCTTCCATGACAGGTGACAGTGGGTGGGCAACCGAGTAAATGTACTTAGCGAACACCTTCGTGCTTCTTTAGTTTCTGTGATGCAAGGTGTCCAGCTTCTTTCCAGCGTGGTGGTTGGGCAGATGCATTTTAAAATACTCGACCCGACCTGATTTAAATTTAAAAACCGATGGGGTCAGATATGGGGAAAAAGCCTGATATCCGACCGGATCAGATTTCCGGGTCAGATATCCATGCATTACTAGTTAAAACCCATTTGTATGCATTTCACTGCATGGGCAAGGCCCAGCAACAGTCTAAAATCCAATTTGACAAACATGCACAAGAAGTGGACTGGCAAGTCTGAGACCATGCCATGGCACTCAGTTTTGCTCACCCTACACATGCCTTTTCCAATAAATGGGAAGGACCCCACTCCATTGTCAACAAGCTCAGTCCCACAGTCTATCAAGTTAGACTTCTGCAAAACAAGAAACTTACTGACAAATGGTTGCATGCAAACCAGTTAAAACTTTATAAAGGAGTATAATTACTTTTCCTAACCCTATTGGGTGGAATTGTACCAACTGACTACTAATTTTTCATTTTCCCTTACAGATTTTCCTGCAAGATGGCTATGTTGCATTTGATTCTCCTCATCTTAGGAGTTATCCCCTGCATCCAAGGCAAGGTAGATCACATCCTTCCACATCTAGGCCATTCTCCTGCTGCCACCCCAGAAGGAGTATCAGTTATAGCTCCAAACAAATTGATCACTGTACAGGAAGGTAAAGATGCCTACCTCACTGCTTCGGTTGTATCGTGGACAAGCTCTCTCTGTGGCCCGCCTATCTAAACATACCTTCCATGGTTGGTCAAATGCCAAGATTTCCCCAAATGGAACTTTATCTTTTCAGCAAACCAATCAGAGACATTCAGGTTTATATAGTCTTACTGCTCTAACTGACCCTTCCTATTGTGAGAGGTTCCCCAAAGACTCCACAGAGCAATACTGTGCACTAAACTCTATGACTATGTACTTATCTGTTATTCCTCCCACTGAAGCAGAACTCCTTGAATATCCCCCACAAGAACCTTGCCCACTTAGTGGTCTAACTGCCACTTCTTCACCTGGTACACTTACTAATAACTTGCAATATGTATATTCCCATTCTTTTTAATTTATCCCATTGGAATATGGCAGCATTTGGAATGTGTCACACTACTAACACATCAACGTTTTTCAGTTCTATGTTATTACACAGTCTGGCAGCATACCAGATATGTACTCAAGACCCTATTGCTGGTGTAAACACTGTAGAACATCTGGGTTTATTTAGCTCTAGACCCATTCTTCTAAAAAGAAGAAACATGACGCAGTTGATGTCACTGGTGCAACAGGCACATTAACTTGTCTCTTCGGTTCTACAATGTCTATCTGGAACAAAGCAGACATTGCTGCAATCGAAGCACATTCTCAAACATTTCAAGACGGTATGATAAATGACATCATACCTCCATTGTTACATTGTGTGGATGGACTTAGGAAGAAAGATATACAGTTCACAACATGAAAGAAATTGCTGAAAGTTTCATTGAGACTAAGGATAAAATCAATGCACTCATTGCACAAAACAACAAGGAGGCAAACAAGCAAAATATTGCCAGGGAACTCCTTTGCTCAGCTTTTGGCTCTTATGTCATAACCAGTCAATAACCTCTTCTGTGATCTGGAATATGGACGTATTCGATCTCATTCATGGTAGATGAATTTCTAAATGGTATTGCACATGCTGCAAATCCTCTCTATGAGTTGCAATGTGTATGTCTCAGTCTACTGCTATACCTATAGCTACTGCTAGAAACTTAGGTTTCATTACCAGGCATCCTAATACTGGATCCTGCTTTACTGCTAAGAAATGTACTATTCTTGATACCATGTTTGTATCTTTTACTGTCTCATTACCATGCTTTGACCCAAATACAGCTTTATTTGATAAACTTGCTACAGTTTACTCCATTGGGCACCTAGATGAGGACATCTACAGAGAATGCATTGGACTGCCATCCCTCCTGGTATTCCACCCAATCCTGGAAGCATGGGTTTTGCCTCACACGGATTGCTGTGCCAAGAAGGGTTATCATTATTTGTGTCATCGTGATGTGTTTGTCATTATTAAATCTGTTTTTGGCTACTTCCCAGACAGTATAGACTGGTCTTTTACCTAGGACCAGTACATTACTGCCAATGACATAGAACCCGGGAGCACGATCAGCATTACCACTGGCGAACTGTGATCAACTCTACCAGACCTACAGGAGGAGGTTCATTGGCTAACTACAAGAATACTGAATCAATCTTACACCTGCCCAGTACAACTGCAAAAATGGAGGTTGCCAACTGTAAAACGACTTATAATTCTGATGGACAGTATTGCATTGTCACTAACCATAAATCTTTTACTTATGGTCAAAGGGTATGCCATATCACTCAACCTAACTTTTGTTTTATTCCTCATCAAACCACTGTTATTGGACATACTGTTATCACCCCTGTTCCCATTGCGGAACCAGACATTATTGATGGTGACCCTGAATATTTGCTTACTCTATCTCAGTATTTACCCATATTTAATGTACACATAGACCCACTCATATTGACATTAAAATCATTTTTGGAAAGGAAGGCCATACACCACATCCACATCAGTAACAATCTCACTGGTGCATCACATGCAATCAATGCCCTTATCAATGATGGTAATTTCAATAGTACACTTACTAATACTTGGTTAGAAATAACTTTTGAAGGTTTTGTTATTATACAAGCATTCTTAATTTTTTTTTTGATAATCATGCTCTGCTGCCGAAGGCGTATGCTTAAACAACATTGACAGCAGCTCGAATTCCTTTACAAGGCTCGTGCATCGGGTCTGTAAATGACAGTTGTTGTCATCGCTTTCCAATAGTGGTGTTGCCTTTTTGGTAAGGCAATGGGGAAGGGATTGTTATGCAAGGTCCCTGCACCCTAATTGGCATCCTACTGTATACCTTAGACAACTCTTATGTTACACATATTATACTAACTTATAGGGCATAGACATCTACCATATAAGAGTAAATGTCAGGATATGTAATAATTGTAATTCACTTTACTTTATCTATGCATGGAAACTGCATGTAGCAAGTCGAGACATTTATGTCTTTGTCATCTTCTGATACCTTAGCCAGCACTGCCACCTTTTGGATTTGTGTATCATTACACTACAGCCTGTATTTTTCAAGTATCATCTGCACCTTCTTTGTTCTAAGAAATGATGATCTTAGAGAAATCGTATAATGTTATCCAGGGGTGTAGCCAGGAATTTCAGATGTGTACACCAAGTTGGCACACTGTAGTGCTACCCCCCCATTACTGTCCCCTGCTACTCCCTTCTCCTTGGTGGTGCCCAATCCTTCTGTGGCATTCCACCCGTGCATCCTAGTGTTACTCTGTAGTGTATGCTATAAATGAAGGTGTGACCCAGAAATTATCTGTAAAGTAACACACATGCTCCCATTCCTACAGTATACAGTAATATAAGGCCTGTCAACCACCTGTGTCAGACTAATACACTGCCTTATAGTTACGATCTTGTATTGTAGCCTCTAGTTTAACACCAGACTTGCTTTACTTTGTTTCATTGTGACAAGCCACTCTCACATCAGGTAGACAGCCCCAAGAGGTCCATTCACTCAGACTGGCTTTTAGTTACAATGTTGCATGGTAACAAACCTACTCCTATCACCAGACTAGCTTTGTTACAATACTGCATTGTGACAAGCCTCTGTACCACATCAAGGTAGCTAGTGCCACAGAGGTCCACTCACACTAGTACCTGTATGCACACACGGGGTGCCAGATAAGTACTGTTCTACTCATTTTGAAAGGGAGGCAAGTAAACCCATATTCAGATGCGTATAGCGGAGTGATACAGCTACATTTTCTTAACAACGTACTAAAGTGCCTGCCAAAAATGTCTGCAGTTGAGAGTGATTTAGTCAGTTTAAAATAGTGAGAAACACAAGTAATGCTCCTTTTAGCATCACTAGTTATGTTATGGTGCACTATGTTTGGTGTTTAGTAAAATTCTGGGAGAGTACTGGTACTCATGAAGATGAATTAATTGACTAGAACAGGTCAGCACATCCCTTATCTGGAGCACTGGCATACAGTACCTGTACTGTTATCCACTCATGCAGCATCCACACCAGCATACAATCACTCCTGCACTCACACAACCACAATAACCTTGCCCAAACATGCACACAGTAGTGTACTATTACTGGTAAATGTACTGTACATGAAGGCTGGGGTAAGCCAGATGGTGCTCTGGTTTAGGCTCAGGTTCCTTAACCATCACCACTTCAACCATTTGCACCAAACAGCCCCATGCCTTCCATTTTAGTTATGGCCCACCCAACCCACTCTGCACAGAAGAGCCCCAGTTGTCAATTGGAACACTGAGCACACACACACACACACACATATACAAGATTAGGCACAAAGACACAGCAGCTCCCACACCAACCAAAACTAACACACATTACTGAAGCACAAATTCAGCAACTGCAGCCACACATCACCAACCCACAGCAGTGAAGTATAGACAGAGCACCTTCAAAAAATGTACAGTGTAAGCAGGTTGGGGTAAGCTAGATGGTGCTCTGGTTTTGGCTCAGGTTTCTTAAACATCATCACCTAAACCATTCACACCAAAAAGCCCCAGGCCTCCCATTTTAGTTCTGGCCCACCCAAACCACTCCACACAGAAGAGCCCCAGTTGTCAATTGGAACATTGAGCACACACACACACACACACAAGATTAGGCACAAAGACACAGCCAAGCTCTCACACCAACCAAAAACAAAGCATGCATCAATACTGCAGCCCACAAGTCACCAACCCACCCACTGCAATTCAAAAGTACGGGCAGAGCACATTCAAAAAATGTTTTATTTCTGGCCCTCCCAAACCAGTAATAGGTAATTATGGTACCTAGCACAGGATAACCAGGACTGGCAAAACACCATCCCTCTGAGATGCAAACCCCCTACAAGGGACAGGCACATCCTATGTATGGTTTCCTAGTCTGAAAATTTGGAGTGTAGGAGTAGGGAAGGGCAACATGGCTGGGGCAAGCTACAAGGTGCACTGATTTAGGCTGTTGTTTGTCTCAGAACCAACTAAACCTTTGGAATGAAAAAGCCAGCTCCATAGCACTGCTAGATGTCAGCTTGGCATAACTCAAGTCAATGTGTTCCACTATGTGTTTGAAAACCACCGGTCTTGGCATGGATCAAAGTCTTTAAGCACCTGGTTGATGTCAAGTTCAACGTCATTGTGTATATGCAGGAGAGCAAGCTCTGTTAGGCGTCCTTCACTCATGCTGCTTCTAAGACAGGTCTTTATCCTCCTCAATGCACTGAATGATCTTTCTGCAGTTGCCACACTGACTGGCATGGTTGCCAAGACAGATAAGGCTGCATTTATGTTGAGGTACAGATCAGGATGCAGATTTTCTAATGCTGCAAGAATTGATTTTGGTCAATCAACCAATGCAACACGAGACATTTTGCATTCCATCTCAGCAACTCCTAATTTAGCACCTTTAAGCTGCTCAAGTCAGTCTTGTAGGCATCAAACAAGTCTGCTACCCATTCCTCCTGCAGAAGCTCAAGTTTATTTGGGATGAGGTACTGGGCCAGGAACCGAGGGCTGCACTCTATTAGTTGCTCCTGCAGTGCAGAAATTACATGGTCCAAAAGGAATGAATATGTTTCACCTAAAATATTCTTCTGGATTGGCAGCACTGATATTATTCCGTTGTGTTTGCCTTCCACATACTCTGGGCATGGTCTCTGCAATAAATGCTGTCTCTGCCAAAGCCACAGTTTCCCAATAAAGCTCTCTAAATGTCTTCTCTGGATTCTGCCTTATACCCTTTAGTGTTTCTATAAGGGTGGCTTCCTCTTCAGAAGCCTGAATCAGGTCAATATTGACATGTTGCAGGTAGAGATGGAGTGGTTTTGTTAGACCCAGAATAAGTTCCACACTACAAAGGATAACAATGAAGTCAAATTTTGTGATTGCGGTCAGCATTCTGTGAGCTTCAGTGTCAAACTCTGCTATCTTTTCCAGTGTGCTTATGACGACCATAAATTTTGCTTTCAGCCTTGAAAGGGAATCAGTTTGGCTCATCCACCTGGTGTTTCCAGCTGCAAGAATAGACTTTGTATGGTCTGTTGGCTCATCATAATCAGAAGGCAGGTTACTGAGTTCTCTGAGCTTGGATAGAAAGACGTTGTGGTGCTTGAAAGAAGATTTCAGGTTGACATTTTTTTTTGTTGTATCAAACATGTTTGCTACTGGTCTCATGGCACATGAATGGACAATTGCTGTGTTCAGACTGTGGGCTTTACAAACAATGTACACAGCTTCAGGGGCCACAGCCATGATGTTTGCTTGAACACTGTTGAATCTTCCACTCATGTTGCTGCCTTTGTCGTAGTCTTGTCCTCTCATCATGTTTATATCAATGCCCCATGCTGTCAAACATCACAGGAAGAGTTCAGCTAGGCCATCACCAGTGGTATCAAAACTCTCAGTAATTCAACAAAGTCTTCACAGATTTCAACTTACTGGAAAGGTCTCTATGTACATAGCGCTACGGATAAAGAGATCTGTTCCTTGGTAGCCACATCAGTTGTTCCATCTGCTATGAAGCTGTACCACTTTGCTTCCTTACATTATTCAACACTTTTCTCTGGATCTGTTGTCCCATTACTTTTATCAACTCATTTTGAATTTGTGGTGATGTGAAATTGCATTCCTTGGAGCTGCTTGAAGGTGTTCTTGCAGAGTGGTATCCAGTGCTGCAGTATATTGCAGCACGGCATGGAAATTGCTGCTGTCACCAACTTTGCTACGGAGCACTTTGTTTTGCCTTCCACACAAGAGGATGATATTAATGATCCGATGTAGCACATGCAAGGTCCTCTTCATCACCTTGCTGGTGCACTTCACCAAAGACTGGCTCGCAGTTTTTGCTTCTCTGCACAAACTGAAAGGAATGCATCTGCTCTAGCAACAGCATTTCCATGGTCCTTTGATTTGCTGTGCCTCTCCAGAATCTTCTTCCATTTGACCAGTCCCTCATTGGTGTGGATACCAAGATAAGGTTACCTGAAGTGTTGAATATGAAGCAAGCAGCACAGAAAACTCCATCCAACAGCTGTGAATATCAAGTAAATCAGTAGTCAAGCAACAGCTGCTCATTAAAACACCTGAAACACTGGCTGGGACCTTCTGAGCCCATCAGATGGCCAGGAAACAGAAACCTGGTGGTGGTTGCCACTGGGTTTCAAGAATGTCTTCCTCTGAGCATCTGTGAGATGTGCCTGATTAAAACAGTCGATGTCTTCTGTGCTACAAGGATGGTCTGGTTTGTGGGTGATGTTCAGATCAACAGTAGGTTCTTCCAAGGAACAGCTCAGGGACTCGATGGCATCAAGTGTATATTCTTCCAGGGAACCACTTGCATTCTTGACGCAGTCTAGTGGATATTCTTCCATGGTACTGCTTGCTTTCTCAATGGCATCAAGGGTATGTTCTTCAAGTGAACCACTCATAGTCTCGACTGCATCAAGGGTACATTTATCTGTGCTGTCCATTAACCAACTAGTGACATTGGCTTCCGCAATAACAGCCTGCAAGGCTGAGTCTTCAACAACTTCTTCACTACCAACATTTTCATCCCCTACAGCAGTGCACAGTTATCCGAAGCATTCTCTCATGGCCCTGATGCTGTACCTCTGTGTTGCCAGCCCTGAAACACAAATGTTTTGCCACATGTGCTGCACAACATAAAAGCAAGAAAACCAAGACATACAACAAAACCTCCAACCAGGAAGGTGAGCTATAGCAGTTCCTTCCCTGAAATTGCATCTCTTACCTAGAAGAGGAGGAAACTCTTGTAAGGAATGACTGCATCGTCCTAGACATTTTGTCAGTTTGCTCCAGTCTAGCCCATTTTGCCTTTCGGATTTGCACTCAAGAGGGCTGTTTCCTTTTTCCTGCCTCCATTTTGAAAATGTGGGATTCAATGCTGAGATGCAAAATAAAAAGAGTTGTAACGTACATAAAATACAGCAGAGAATGCACGAAGGAAGTGACTGAATGCTGTGCCTTAATGCACGTGTATCCAAATGTGGTAAACAAGAAGACATTTGTGTCTGCAATACCACTGCAAGGAATATGACACTAAAAATATGTAGTCTGAAATATTTGAGAATGATGAATGAAGGAATATGCAGTACCTTAATGCAGCAGTTGGTGCAATCATCTGTGCAGTAATGGCTTCTCAGAATTACTATGCGCAGTAGCTTGTGAGCGATAATCACTGTAGCTTCTGCCGTCTGACATGTATGCCCAATGTTGCAGGCCCTGTGAAGAATAGCGCCACTATTAAATTGAGGATTGCTTTGAGATAGTCCATACAAGAGCACCCCAATCAGGACAGTGACCCAGAGGAAATGGGATTGCTTATCTGCAACAGCTGCAGGTTTTCCTGAACTTTAACTGTTCTTCTAAACAATAATTTAAGACTGCAGCCAATGGGGTCCTGCACGCAAGGTACAAGTAGGTCCCATAGGTCCCCATCATGAAGAACATGTTTTGGGTTCCAGGATTTGAATTTCAGGTGAAACAAGAAACAAGGGTGAGGTCGCTAAGAAAATATCCACATCCAACCGAACACAACAGGGAACAGCAAGAGCTATAATACACGAGACTGCGTGTGCACAATAAATGTGCACAATATTGCTTGAACACACACATTTATGTCCTAAATACATACATTGACACCACTGTATAGGATACGGTATGGACCGATAATAGACTGTTGCGATACTCCGTGTGTAAATGTCACACTCCATGCTAGTCTAAGTGCTAGTGATTCTGTCTGAACACCTGTATGAAATTACCATATCATCCTAGGTTTATCTGACTGAAAATGTTCTCTTGTTTTACAGAAACTACACAGCCACTATCTGCTGCACGTGACTGGGCAGACCGACATCCATGGTTGTTACGCGGAGACATCCATGATAGACGTTAGACCAGATACCGTGAGAAGCGTAAACAACTGAACTGTTACTGCTTCACGTTGCATTTTTAACAGTCCATACTTGCTTCAGGAATTTCATTTTTAAATGTTACTTGTTAGATAAAATCTGCAGTGTAACAAAAGTACTTTAATCTGCACTGATTGCCAAGCACGTCACACTTAATAAAGTTTGTATGCATCAGTATGCCGAGTAGTGACTGCATCAGGAGGTTAAGCTGTCAGATCACTAGAAAAGTGAACAGACTAGCGAGATGCCTCATTGTTTTTGAGCTAGAGCCATGACGAAATACAAACTGCTTTTGTTTGCACCTCAGTGAGGGTTTATCACTAGTTTTAAAACATACTATAAAATAAAATACGGTCAGCCACAGAACTCTGCCTGCATTTCCATCTCTGGGTTGCGTGGACAGCATGGGCCTAGAGCTTCGATCTTGCAGTCCATATGCTGTTATCTCAACCCAAGATGGAAACAAGTGCCTTGTATAGGTTGCCCATACATTATTCTCTATGTCATTCCATCATTATGACACTGTTAACCCTTCATGAGTAGGTCATATCAATGGTATAACAAAGCAGAATGCTCACAATGTTCTATTAAGTAATTCAGTCAAGTACTTTGACAATTACACAATCTTGATAGCCCATAGACTAACGTATGGCCTCTGAGAAACAACCAAGTGTTTACAGCATGGTTATTAACCAAAGACCATACATTATCCTCTGTGTTGTGCTACTGTTACAGCAAGACTGTTGTGTTCTGTAAAGGAATTCAGTAAAGTAAATCAATCTGTGCTCACACAAACTTGTTAGTCCAGAGTCCAGACACTAAAGTAAAATGTATATTGTCTTTGGAAAAAGGGAAAAAGTCCACCTCATATTGTGCCCCACCACCATGACCATGTGAAGCGGGACCCAAGTAGGAGTATTTTATGCACTTAAATAAAAAAAAAAATGTTAACTATCTGGTTGATTCTGCATCCTACCCACCAGCATTTTAGGATAAGGAGCCCTCCCCAGCATGCCCACAAGTACCAGAGGCTGTCAAAGTGATGCGTCCTGTGGGGAGCAGCTGGGGCTCATTCATATATACTACAAGGCTCTTGTTTAAAATACAGCTCTGTTTACAAGTACAGACTGGCAGGGTCCAGAGATGGAGAAAAGATTAACCAGATGTTTTTTAATAAAAGAACTAGTAACTGCACAAAATACGTTTGTACATGGTGGTGAGTCCAGATACGAAGTGGAAGTTTCCCTTTAACAACCATACTGAAAAAACACTTTGAGGTTGGCATGACATGAAAACCATGAGCTACACTCTTGCTGTTTACAATATCATGACAGCCTCAGTGTTTGGCATAGCAGTTAGACAATACATTATCCTCTATGTAACGCACAACTATTGTAAACAGTAAGAGCAAAGGCACCTGGGATCCATTTTGCAGGGCACCCCCACCCCCCCAACACCGATATGACAATGGGGCATGAAAATCCTGTGACCTAATTGGTTAAAACATCACATGACTGAGAAATTCTCCAGTCTACCCACCAGGGGTTGAAATTGCCACCAGCCCGCTAGCCAAATGCTGGCAGATTTCGTAAGAGTTTGATTTAGCTAGCACCGCGGGTTTGTACTAGAGAAGACATTGCCTTCTCCAGTATAAACCCACAAGGCAACACTGCAGTATGCACACCAACTGGGCCAGTGGAAATGTCTGTGGGTCCAGTGGATTTTCCCAGTCAGTACTAGAACTGTTGACTAGTGGCTACAAAAAACTTAATTTTGACCCCTGCTCACTGTAAAGGTTTTATATCAGTGTAACCCCTTTGATACCCGGGGTTACTAGAATCCCAGTAAGACCTAGTGGTAGGCAAGGAAGGCAGCTTGTGAAACTCCAGTTAAATGGGTTTCACACTGTCTCACTCTGTCCTCAGTCACAGCTGAGACTAGAGGGATGACATCATTAAATAGAATTGTTACAGCTGCATGAGCCACAATTGGAATCTTCAGCTCAGAGAGTTCTTAGAACTTGGGAATTCAAAGTCAGTCTTCAGTTTGTCCTTAAGCAAACAAGGACACCAGTAGTGCCTGTTTACCCCCCTCCCTCTGGGGAGGGGTGGGGAAAAGTTCTTTGTGGGTTCCAGGGGCAATCCCCTTCTCCCACCTTGGGAAGAAAGCTGCCTGTTTTAATTAAAGTTCAGTCTATTCATGTATAACAGCAAAGGTTACATTTCTTCACCTGTGGGGCACCTGCAACGAATGGGTGAGTGTTTGGCCCGATTGGAAGGGGCAAACAACTTCTTTTCTTCAGTTGGATTTCAAGTATTGGGGACTGCTATTTGGGAGGACTATGTCAACTAGAACAAACAAATAGAGCAGTCATCTGTTGAAAGTGTTAAAGTTCATTGTAGAGGGGGTGCTTCAGGTCATCCACCGTCAATCTACATTTTAAAGTCTAAAGTTCTGTGTGTCCAGAGAAATGGCCGGGTATGGGCTGTGGGAGCTGGAAGTGGAAAAACCCCCATCTTTAGTAACCAGGTCCACCTCTACGGATTTCTTCTGTGTTTTGCTACTTGCCTCATGCGCTTGGCCAGTGATGGGGTGGGTACCCAGACATGGGTCGCAACTTGAAAATCTCTCTAGGAGTCACAGACTCTAAGTGGTGTGGGGAGCCACAGGATGGGAACATTACTCCTTGTTGGATGGGAGTCTCCATGTTTGATGGGAGTTTCGATGTGGAAGTACGAAAACAAAATCTCTCTAGGAGTCGCAGACTTCAAGTGGTGTGGGGAGCCACAGTTTGGGAGCCTCCTTGTTTGATGGGATGTCTTTCCAAGTAGAGTTTGGGTTCATTCGCCAAGTGGACCGTCAGTCGAGTGGCCAGCAGGGGAGCCGGGCCAGTCGGGCTGTGTATCCAATGCGCATGCAAAGTCCGGGCTGAGTGCCTGGTGGGTCCAAAGCCAGACAACTGTTGTATTGTGTTCATTCCTCAAATGGACAGCTGTGTTTAACCTCTAATCTGCATTACAGTTACATAGCCCTGTGGGGGACCATACAGAGCTTTGTTTATGTTCAGTGAGTTAATAAATAAAGCTCACTGAAAAATCCCAATTCTGGTTCTGGACATTACAGTTATTGCTTCCTGTAGTTGGAGTTACTTGGGTGCCCCTGTGCAGAGTAGTCAAACCTAGGTCACTTGTGCCAGGTAACCTCATCCTTCCCCGAACCCGTAGAGACATATGTATATCCATGTTACAAAAATGGGCATATGGCCTTACAAAAATGGAGGCACTGGTTTGGATTTGTTTGGGAAGGAAGGTGCTTGGGCAAGTAGGCTAGCGTTTTGGCTATCTGGCAGTCGGTAGCCCAAAAAGTTGAAGCAATTTCCCTAGTGTGTGCTGTGTGCTGTGAATCTTGTGCTGCTGTTTAAAAAATGCCAACTGTTTACCAAGGAGCTGTAAAGCCAAAGTGTGTGTCCTTGTCCTGCATCAACATAGTTTACAGCATTTGTCAGTTTTAAAATAAAGTTCTGTGAAGAAAAGTGTGGAAAACTAGGGGTAGCAACAGAGAAATTGTGCCATGGTCATTTAAAATGCTTTTAAAATTAATTTCTGTGAAGAAAAGTGTGGAAAACTAGGGGTAGCAACAGAGAAATTATGCCCTGGACGTTGGAAATGCTTTCTGTGCAATGCTAGAGACTGCAGAGTTAATGGCAATGTTACATGGCTGAAATGGGCTCCCGCCGTGGAGTCAGTTGAAAAAAAAAAAAAGTGCATCTTTTCAGTTTAAATTTGCCTGCTCGACGATCGCCGTGAGGAGAGGAGCCTGTGAGGAAGAAGAGGCTCATTTGCATGGCGACGTGTGGTTGGTCAGTTTGCCATTAGTCCTGCCCCTCAGCCAGCTCTTCAGAGTCTGCCTCAGCACTCGAGAGGGAGACTGAGAGTAGTGCGTGTACTGGCAGTGGAGGAGCATTCGTGAAGTGTTCAAAGCACTGTAAACAGTGAAAAGTGACTTTTCTAGTTCAAAATCGGGCTCAACCCACTTATCGGTCGTGGGATCAGTGAATTGTGTGATTAATACTACTATCGCGGAGACTGCCCGCCCGTTTGAAATCCGAGGCCTTCAAAAATCTGGCTGCAGGCCGTTTTCCTCCATCGCAGCAATCTGCTACCATAACAGTGAGTAAACGATTTAACACTGCTCAAATCAGTGATTTTCAGTAATGCCATATAAAATGTGAGTGCAGCTGTATAGTCGCTTTTCAAGTAGTGATTGTGTGATATCCTGCTGGCAAGTGCAAGTCTGTAAAGCCATTAAATGTGTGCATAGCAATGAAAGTAGCCTCAGTTTAAAGTTTGCAGCCAGAGAGAGACTGTGGGTTGTAAAATAAGTGCAACACTAGTAAAAGCAGGCAATTCTGTGCTGAAACCTGAAGTTTTAAAGGGACTGTGATTAAATAAATGTTGCCAGCATGTGAAAAGTCCAAGGAAAATCCTGTAAATGTGAGAACAGCCAGAACAGAGCAAGTTGTGCAGTTTAAATAAAAGTTATTAGTAGCTGATGTAATCCGAGGTGCGCAGTGGCTTGACCCAGAGTCTGAATGTTGATGCACAGGAGTGCTGCCGCCATTACAGGGTGGGGTAGTAAGTAAACACAACAGCAGAGGAGCCATTTTAAAGCTACAGAGTGTATTCATTTAAAGTGGGACTTTCAGTTACAATGAACTTTTGTTTGTTTTCTGCAGTTATGGCCTCAGGACCAGCTCGTTACCCGGATCATGCCCGGGTTGCAGTAACAGCAGCAGTAAATAGATTGAGAGACATTGAAAATTGGTGCTATAGAGGGCGACTCCCTCCTGATGTGGCAATTTCTAATTATCCAGTGCGTGTATGCCAGATGTGCTTTAGTGCTGGAAGGGATGTCTTCATGATTCCTCACTGTGCTGGTTGTCTACAAAAATATGGCTTGTATAAAATGCCTCAGATTCGTTTGACTCCCACATGGACACAACTTCAAGAATCTCAGTTGGCAGCACACAGCATCAGGCAGAGCCCATGTGGAGGAAAGTCCTCGGGAGTGTGGCACAAAGTTAGAGAGGCAGAATTAGAGACTGAATCTGAAGTTGAAGTTTTGGATGCTGGATCTCAGAAGGCAAGTTCAGATAAAGCATCAATAGACCCTGGGTGGGGGCCTAGCCCAAGTCTCGAAGGTGAAGATAAGTAATGCAGGAGGCCGTTGAATGGGAGGTGTCGACCTCCACTCCTAGTGATGAATGGATAGTCTCGGGGGTGAGAACTACTGTTCACTCCTGGGCTCAGATCCTCAGTGAAGAGGAAGATGAGGAGGAACCTAAGTGGCCTTGTGAGATAGGAACGGGTACACAGCCTCAAGATCTTGCCTCGGAGGAATGTGTTCAAGAAGGTGGTGATGCCACTGCCCTGGCTTCACCAGAAGAAGAAGAAGTCAGGGATCCGTTTTTAATTTCATTGAGGATGCGAAGCTGGCAGAACCAGGACTGGCCACCCCCAAGCCAGGCCAGCGGTCTCAGATTGACCAAAGCAAGTAAAGAGGAGAGACTGGTTCATAGAAAGGCCAATGAAATCTTTGGTATGACCTTTCCTACCTTTCCTCGGAGAGTCTGGGAGGAGATTGAGAACTGCAGGAAATCCTGGATCTGGGATGAAGCAATGAAACACGTGCATTCTGGGGCTAACCAGCATGTAAAGAATAGACTGTTCCACGAAAAGTATACACAGTGGAAGAGAGGCAGGACACTGTTTATGGACAGAGTGAGAATAGTGGATGGAGAGGGATGCGAAGTCTCCCATTGTGTGAATTATGTGCGTCCAGATGGAGTAATAATTCAAGCCCCTGACCCCTCTACTATTGGCCTCAATGCAAGGACCTCCCAGTAATTAAGCCCATGCCTACAAAATGGAGAGCCGAGCAGTGGTAGTCAATGCTGCCACAGCTACACTGTGAAGTAACCTTATTGAACTGACAATATGAATAAACAAGAACTCAGGTGCTCCACATTATTCAGTCTACAGTAAACTGTCTGCCCTAATCAATAACCATCTACTGGTACCACCAGATGACTTCAGATCCAGAGAGGACACCAGCCCAGCTGTTTTCCTGTTCATCGCCTGGTAATCGGATGACGCGGACCAGCTTTTTCTTTTTTGTTCCTGTTCTAAGGTTCCTTCTCCAGTTATGACATCAGCCCAGCTGTTTCCAGATGTGCACTCCTGTGGGTTCTCAGAAGATGTCCTCCCAGCTGTATCAGAAGAAATGCTGCCAGGGAGAGTCTTCGGCAGGGACCAGGTTGGTGATGTACGAATACTTCAAGAGGCTGGTGAGTCATCAAAATTCTTTTTATTCTATCTTTATGACATTGCAATACACACCTTACACTACAGACTTCAAACAGTGTGTGAACTGTCCGCAAAGACTCTCCCCTTCGGGATTATGGCCTTAAAAGACTATGTTCATGGGGCTCCGTCCCAGGAGAGACTCTTTAATGGACTGGCCTTCGGGCCTTGTAGTCACTAGTGGGACATTTAGGGCATTCCATCCCCCCAAAGAAGTGTATTGTTATCAATGTCATTTCTGTACTTAATGTATATACTGTCTTTTCTACTTTTCTAAAAAATATATATATATATTTTTTTCTTTTTGGGATTGTTTAGTGTTCTGTTTTTCCTGTATGGTAAGGGTTGTTGTTGTCACTGTTGTTGTTTAGGTAGATCGTAAATGCAGATTAGGGTGTGTTTTTTTTTGTTTTGTTTTGTCTTTTCTTACAGGTGTTCCTGGAGGACAGAAGAAGACAAGAAGAGGAGGAGGGCTCATCGGAGTTCCTCGTTCAGTGCTTGTAGAAATTAAGTTCTGTTTGTGTTCCTAATGTTGTAGTTGCAGGCTGCCCAAGGTCAGGAGGTCCCTGGGTTTTGTTTTTGTTTGGGATGTTATGTAAGAGGCAGATAGGTTTTCCCTAGAGGGTTAGGGGGGATAGACAGGCTGTGGTCCTCAGTGGCCATTGGGACTGCAGTGCTGATCTATCAGGGCTATGCTCTGGACGATTCTACCAGAGCCACTAGGTGTCCATAGTACGTGGATAGAGTAGAGGCTGATATGTCAGCTATAGGCCTCTAGGCCCTTAGTGTTGTCTACCTGTGCTTGCACATGGTAGGAAGGGGCCTGATCACCCCCCTCCGCAGGTAGCACATAGGGTGGGATGGCCTAAGGCCGGGTGCATAATGACTGGGGACAGTCATTTTCCTGGTCAAGGGCGAGTGTAACCCCTTTGTTACCCGGGGTTACTAGAATCCCAGTATGACCTAGTGGTAGGCAGGGAAGGCAGCTTGTGAAACTCCAGTTAAATGGGTTTCACACTGTCTCACTCTGTCCTCAGTCACAGCTGAGACTAGAGGGATGACATCATTATATAGAATTGTTACAGGTGCATGAGCCACAATTGGAATCTTCAGCTCAGAGAGTTCTTAGAACCTTGGGAATTCAAAAGTCAGTCTTCAGTTTGTCCTTAAGCAAACAAGAAGGACACCAGTAGTGTCTGTTTTCTCCCCTCCCTCTGGGGGGGGTGAGAAAAAGTTCCTTGTGGGTTCCAGGGGCAATCCCCTTCTCCCACCTTGGGAAGAAAGCTGCCTGTTTTAATTTAAGTTCAGTCTATTCATGTATAACAGCAAAGGTTACATTTCTTCGCCTGTGGGGCACCTGCAATGAATGGGTGAGTGTTTGGCCCCATTGGAAGGGGCAAACAACTTCTTTTCTTCAGTTGGATTTCAAGTATTGGGGACTGCTATTTGGGAGGACTATGTCAACTAGAACAAACAAATAGAGCAGTCATCTGTTTAAAGTGTTAAAGTTCATTGTAGAGGGGTGCTTCAGGTCATCCATCGTCAATCTACATTTAAAGTCTAAAGTTCTGTGTGTCCAGAGAAATGGCGGGTATGGGCTGTGGGAGCTGGAGGTGGAAAAAACCCATCTTTAGTAACCAGGTCCACCTCTCAGATTTCTTCTGTGTTTTGCTACTTGTCTCATGCGGGCCAGTGATGGGGTGGGTACCCAGGCGTGGGTGTAACTTGAAAATCTCTAGGAGTCGAGACTCTAAGTGGTGTGGGGAGCCACAGGATGGGAACATTACTCGTTGTTGGATGGGAGTCTCCCTGTTTGATGGGAGTTTTGATGTGGAAGTATGAAACAAAATCTCTCTAGGAGTCGCAGACTTCAAGTGGTGTGGGGAGCCACAGTTTGGGAGCCTCCTTGTTTGATGGGATGTCTTTCCAAGTAGAGTTTGGGTTCATTCGCCAAGTGGACCGTCATTCAAGTGGCCGGCAGGGGAGCCTGGCCAGTCGGGCTGTGTATCCAATGCGCATGCAAAGTCCGGGCTGAGTGCCTGGTGGGTCCAAAGCCAGACAACTGTTGTATTGTGTTCATTCCTCAAATGGACCGCTGTGTTTAACCTCTAATCTGCATTACAGTTACGTAGCCCTGTGGGGGTCCATACAGAGCTTTGTTTATGTTCAGTGAGTTAATAAATAAAGCCACACTGAAAAATTCCAATTCTGGTTCTGGACATTACAGTTATTGCTTCCTGTAGTTGGATTTACTTGGGTGCCCCTGTGCAGAGTAGTCAAACCTAGGTCACTTGTGCCAGGTAACCTCATCCTTCCCTGAACCCGTAGAGACATATGTATATCCATGTTACAAAAATGGACATATGCCTTACATCAATATAAACAAACTGAAGTGGAACATTGTATAATAACAATATGCCATGACCGGGAGTGGGTATATGGGTGGATTTACCACTTCTGGTGCAGTAAATCCACCGATATACAGACTCCCTGTCATGGTATATTGCTTAATTTTATTTAACCAAAAGCAAATAAAATTAAGCAATGAGCAGAAGCAGTGTCAATGACTCAGTAGGTAGCACACTTGCCTCTGACGCCAGGAGATCAGAGTGCTGTGGGTTCTAGTTACCATCTGGCACTTGGGTTAATATCCCAGTTTTGACACTGTAGTGCAGCATGGGGTGGGGGTGCTGCACTCTGAGGAGCAGTCCTTCGGATGAGATGTTAAACCAAGGTCCCTTCTACCTGGATTGGTGGTAGTTCAGCTGGATGTTAAAGATGCCATGGCACTTATCGAAAAGAGTAGAGGAATTTCCCTGGTGTCCTGGCCAAATTTTCCTCATTCACTAAAAATGCCACCAACAGCTTAATCTGGTTCGATTTCAGTTGCTTACCATCTGTATCCCCCCTCCCTCCCCGTCGCCCCTGAAAAAGGGACTTCTTGGCCCAGTGGGCTTACCAGGTCAACAAAATTAAACAAACAAACATGACATACCAGATTGCAACTATTTAGCGGTATATGCAGCACAGTGAAACCCGTAATGATGTAACTGCCTCTGAACTGTGTTTGGGACCCCGAATAGCAGTGGTGTTCTGTATGCTGGAGTTGGGATATTATTTTGTTTTGTAATATTTTGTAATATTTCATGATATTATTCTTTTGTGTGAGCACTCCACTCCCCACATCCCCCCTTGTAAAAAAAATGCAGCTTTCTTGATCTTGATGCACCGGGGGGGGGGTGTCAGGGCAGAGCTCCCAGGCGCTCCCACAGAAAGAATAATATCATGGAAATATTACAAACACCAGAAACCATATCTAACAAAGGATTCCTGTAAATGTACTCTAGTCTGTGTGCTTAGCTTTCAGTTTGCTCTACAGTTCCCCCATTAAGGTACACACACACACACACACACTCGCAACCTTAGCCTGGCCAAGAGCGGCATCTTACAACCAGCCTCCCACCCCCCCCGGTCAAGACTGGCATACAACCAGGTCCCCTCACCCTGTCCTAGAGCGGCATCTTGCAACCAGCCCCATCGCTCCACATAAACATAAGACTACAATATGCAACACAATTTGGTTACACTGCAGGCTTCGAATCATATAGACACACACAAGCAGCAAGCAGCAAAACAACAGCCCACCTCAAGGCTCTGAGAGAAAGTCACTGTGGAAGATTTGTGGAAGACTGGAAGGCAGGTCTGGGAATTTAATACCTACCCAATGCAGAGTAGACTCACTCGAGGGAAACTCCGTCTTAGCAGGCATATAAGCAGCAGGGCTCTGAAGATTTCTTTGGATTGGCGGCTGTGGCATTGGCAGAATGGCAGTTGACAACAAACTTGGCTGGCAGCAGGCACAAGAAAAAAAAGAAAAATATGTACTAGTAGTGACACTACTAGTGACCGTGATATACAGCTCTTTTGTGAGGAAATTCTTATGCCTGCCTGCCATGCTATTGATAGCCACCACCAACCAACAACACCAGTACTTGCTGGCTGCATGATGCAACCGCCAATCTGCCAATGTTTTAAAATGAATCCCTCCATTCCATTGCCATTCCAGCTCGAGCCTCACCTCAGTGTAAGACACGTTCTTTCCCTCCACAGCTCCACTCCAAGAGTTCCACACTTCCAATCCCTGGCTGACCCTGCCTACCATGATGACTCAGAGTGTCATCTGGTCTGTCGTCGGCTGCTGTTGCCCTGCCCAGCCTAGTGACTGCCCTCCTTCAGCTGCTCAGAGCCTCCGAAACTGTCGGTGGCCATGTAGCTCGGCTTAGAGCCTCAGCCCAGCCAAAATCAGCTTAGCTAGTGTGTGTGTGCTGCCTGGCTCGATTTCCCACTTCCTTCCTGTGTCCTTGGACTTTGAGGTTGGCGCTCGGTGGCTAGGGCAGCAGCCGTGGATAGGCTTCACCAGTCTCATTCAAGACCTGACCATCCAAGTCTGTCTCCACACAGTCAGAGGGCCCATCCTGATCAAATCAAGGCGTGTGGGGCTGCAGTGGTGACTGTGCTTCAGCACAGCCAGAGCCCTAACACGAATGTGCTCTCTCTCCTTGCAGATTACAGCTCAGCACCAGCTCAGTCCTCAGTCAGCCAGCTCACCCTGGCCACCCAGCCAGTGCCGTGGAGTGGAGGAGCCCCGGCTCTCTCCTGTCTGAACCCGTCCGGCGGCTGCTGCTGCTGTACTGTACCCCGACTGACCCACCCAGTCATCCACCGCTAACCTCACCTCATCCGCTCCAGCTCCACTTATTGACCTCTCAGCAGCAGCGGTGATAGTCTTCTCCGAACCAAATGAACGTCTCTCTGACTGTGAAAACTAAGCGGCACAGCAGAACCCCAATCGATGAACTGGAACAAGAAGAAATTACACAGATACAGTGTGGGGCTTTAAACAACCCGCCAGCACCAGCAACATCCCCAAGCTGACGTTGGCTGGCTTGGCAGCCAATCAGGTCCTTCAGTGCCTCCTGTGGACCTGGTTGAGAGCTATGCAGTGGGTTGCAGCCCACTCCCCATACCTCTCACCACATGTCAGATGCACTCAATCAGCAGTGGCGCCCCCCCCCCCGCTAAACAAAGGCAGTGGCGCTGGCAGCTTGGGCTTTTCAAAAGCCCACGAAAAAGTATATTATTATGTACGCAGGCAGGACTCAGGAAGCAGAGCTGCTTTCTACCCCCTGCATTTTGGAGCATACGCCTTGGCTTACATGGCATATCGGTAGCTACGCCCTTGATGTTATCTATAGCTGTGGAGTGACCTTACTTTTAGCCAGTAGGGCTCACTGCCTGTAACTAGCAATGTTTCTATCTTTCCTTAACCATAGTAATTATCATAGTATATAATGTAATGCATTACTTTTTCCCTTGGAGACCTTCTTCACTCCTTGGGGTATGGGGGAACGCTAAGCTCTGACTCCCAGTTCCTTATGGTAAGAACTGCTTAGGGCAACTGTGATATCCTTTTGTAGTAATAAACAAGTTTATTACTGATATGCAACTTGTCAGTGACTTCTTTGCATCTCTAATTATTGCCAAGAACCTGATCAGGGTTAGATACCCTAACAAGCCACATCCCTTAAGAACCAAAGCAGCCTTTTTTTTTTTTTCCTGCTTTTCTTACTTCCTTGCACAGAGGTTTGTTGCCTTAACTATGCCTTCGCTAACTTAGCCCACTATTCCTCAGCTCCACCCAGGTCATTGCTCTGCTAGGTCATCTCAGAAGCATTCACCCATTTTTAAGAATCCGCCTCCTGAAGTCCAGGACCCTCATCCTTGTGTAATTTTCTTCTGCAGCCATCCTTATTGAACCACACTATACGGTGATCGCTGGTCCCCAGGTGGCCTCCCACCTTGATGTCTGTAATACTGTCTCTGTTTGTGGGCACCAGGTCCATTACTGTCCCATCACAAGTGGACTGTCTAACTAGCTGCATGAGAAATGCCTCTTGCAGGGAGTCTAGGATATCTCTGCTTCGAGCTGAAATTGCGGCTGGAAGGCTCAGATCTATATCCTGCAGATTAAAGTCCCCAACCAGCAGCACCTCCCCCTTTTCTGCCATTGAACTAATGGCTTCCACCAGTATCCTATCTAGTGTCTCCCCCTGTGCTGGAGGTCTGAAGAGCACACAAGTGTGAATAGTGGCTCCAGTTCCTGTCCCAAGGGTGACCCACAGTACCTCCTGCCCCTCCATTCCCCCTTGGATTCCCTATGCCTCCATCACCTTAATACCCTCCCTTAAATACAGGACCACTTACCCCTCCCTTTCTTCCCACCCCATCTTTTCTGAACTGAGTATAGTCTAGTATGGAAATGTTCCAGTCATGGTTTCCTGTGCACCATGACTTAGTAATGGCCACAATATCCTGGTCTGCCTCCACCATGATGGCCTGTAGGTCCAGAATTTTGTCAGACACAGCCACAGAAAATATCTCAGGTTCAGACTAGGAAAGTAACAGGTCACAGACTTAATATTTGATCTCACCTGGGCACCAAGAGTGTTCACAGAGTGCTTAGCTGTGGTGGTGGCCCATTGAAGAAGACAAGATATAGTTGCATTCTGCTACCTGGACAACTTGCTAGTCTCAGACAAAACAAAACAAGAGGCAATGTGTTCCATCCAGCTGGTAAGAAGCACCTTGGGAAACCTAGAGTTCCTGATTAATCTGCAGAAGTCCCAGAGAGAACTGGTAAAGGTCCTGGACTTCACTGAAGCAGAACTGGGTACCTGCAGGGAAAGGCACTCCTCCCAGAAGACAGGGTATCAAACCAGATTGCAAGCACAGAATCACATATCCCAGGTCAGCCAAGGCCTGCAAGGATATAGTCAGCGGCTATTGGGCCACATGCTTTTGCCATAGCTGGGGTGCCATGGGCTCATCTCCAGATGAGAGACATACAATAACAATACTTTACAAAGAAAGGCTTAAGGATTTTAAATATATACTCTCTAGAAGACAGGAGGGAAGGGGGGAATATATGATAGAGACATTCAAATACCTCACAGGAATAATCAAGGTATAGGAAGGGAGCATTTTCCAAAGGAAAAGATGCTCAAGTACAAAGGGTCACAATATGAAGCTTGGGGGGAAGCTCATAGGAAATGTGAAAAAGTACTTCTTCATGGAGAGGGTGGTGGATGCTTGTGACAGCCTCCCAGAGGAAGTGGTGGGGGCTAGAATTGTCACAGGATTTGAGAATGCATGGGATAGGCCCAAGGGGATCTTAGAAGCAAGAGGGTGTTGTAAGCCAGACTCCAAGTAGGGTATCCGGTGGCACTATAGGTAGCGAATTTAGGGCAGACTAGATGAGCCAAGAGGTCCTTATCTGCGACAGCTTCTATGTTTCAGTGTGAGGGTACTTGTCCCAAAGGTCAGATTCCTTGCCCTACCTAATGCCAGTAAACAAAACAACTTTATCAATCTTTATCTCAGAAGTGACCAGAAGGGAAGGATCCAGATTCATGTCAGTGCAGTAACTGCTCATTGCTGTTTTGTTTTAAACCTAGTTTTGTGTGCTTTTAGTGGTGCTGTTATTTCTTTGCTGTCTTTACTTGTAATTGTTTTGGGGTTGTTGAAAATCTGAAACCTAGTTTGGTGTGCTTTTAGTGGTGCTGTTATTCCTTTGCTGTCTTTAGTTGCTGCAAATTTTGTCTTGACTTGTCTGTCTTGCCCTGTAGTTTGGGGAAGGGGTGCTAATTATCTGACCTCAAACCTCAGCTACATGATAACTGGAGGTGGGGCTAAGTCAGATTTGAGGTAGCAGGTTGATTTTTGGTTTCTCAGATGAGGCCAGAGGGGAAAGTAGCCAAATTCATTTCAGTGCAGTGCAGTAACTACTCATTGCTGTTCTTGTTTTAAACCTCATTTGATGTGTTTTTAGTGGTGCTGTTATTCCTTTCCTGTCTTTATTTGGAATTGTTTTGAGGCTGTTGAAAATCTGAAACTTAGTCTGGTGTGCTTTTAGTGGTGCTGTTATTCCTTTGCTGTCTTTACTTGCTGCTAATGTTTGCCCCTTCCCTCCCTGCCCCCCCCACACTTTTAATTAAATGCCTTGTTAAATCTGATTGACAGGAGCCAAGCATAGGGAATAGCAAGGGTTGTAGAGTAGGAGGGGCATAAAGGGGAGGAAGCCCAACCTTGGCTTTTGACTGATTTGTTGTTGTTGTTTTCCGTCTTTCAAAAAAATATCTGAGGATGTGGTAGGATTTTTAGGACAGTAAATTAATAAAGAGGAAACTAGAAGCAGAACTTCAGTAACAGACAACTACTGGAATAGCAGTATGGGGGGGCAGAGCTTGCCATCCAAGATGGAAGCTGTATAATTAAACTACTGCAGTGCCAGCTTCACCCATCTCAACACATTTTACATTTCAGCACCCACTATCAGGATTCTCTTGACAGATTTACATTCTATGGACTGATCTGAACTTTTGATATCTGAATTGTGCTGATCAGACTTTGGATCATGGAATTATTCTGCTTCTAACATCTTGCCTCATTGCATCTGGACTGATTGTGCCACATTTCCCAACCACCAGGCTCAAGTTGGCACCCTCCCACAGCGCCTGATCATGGAGAACTCCAGGAACCACAACCAGCTACCCCACATTCTGTAGAATGACAACTGGGCAACATAACTACATTGCTAAACAAGGTCCTTCTTGACACTGCCTGGCTTGTCGAAACAACAAGCACTAAGGCAGATGTGGTGAAATTGACTAACAGAGTAATTGACAATGAATTTCATGTCAAACGTCAAGGGCTGATTCTGAATGACCACCACTGCCAACTCAGAGATCATCACAATCAATTACAATTACAGTGTAACCGCATTTATCTGAATCCCGGATAACCGAAAACCTCACTTATTCAAAATTCGGTCTTGTCCCCCGATCCTTGCAGTAGTTTGACTGCTTTTGACAGCTTTACAGCTGATAATCACTGTAGCAACATCAGACATGTTTAAGAGTGACATTCATTTGGATCTTTTAACACCTCTCAATTTCTTAAGTGGTTAACTGGTTACTGTAGCAGTTAAATGCAGTCTTAATGCAAGCATATAAGTAACCTGTGATTTACAACTGTGAGATGTACAGTAGTTGCCGTTAAGAGCTGTTTAAAAACATGTCAAAATGAAAGTGCTCTGTGTTGGATATGTTGCAGAAGCTAGCGAGTTCTTGAAGCATTAGAGGCTGGTGAAAATCTAGTTTATGTTGCCAAAGCGCTTTGGGATAGGGAGCAGCGACAGTGTGTGACATAAGGAAAGCCAAAGATAAAATCCGTGACTTTGTGGCTACAATGGAAAGTTATGAGGCTGCTTCATCACGTAAAACGATGCTTACCCGCAAGGATGGGAACCTGGATCGAGCGGTTTACCTTTGGTTTGCTAACATAGAAACATAGAATTTGACGGCAGATAAGGACCGCTTGGCCCACCCAGTCTGCCCATTTCCTTACCTAGTGGATAAGCTGAAGATCCTAGTTAACCAGCAGTCTACTTCTTCCTACCCCCACCCCCTAGAATTGCCTTATGACTGTCCCATGCATGCTTGAATTCCACCACTGTTTTTGACTTCACAACCTCCTCTGGAAGGCCGTTCCATGCATCCACAACTCTCTCTGTGAAAAAATACTTCCTTAAATTACCTCTGAGCCACCCCTCCCATCTTCAAATTGTGCCCCTTGTTCTTGCACACCTCTTTTTGAAAGATGATACCCTCTTGGGCTTTGTTGATTCCTTGAGGTACTGGAAAGTTTCTATCATGTCCCCCCTCTCCCTCCTTTCCTCGAGGCTATACATATTAAGCTCCTTAAGTCTCTCTTCATATGTCTTCTGGTGCAGACCCTGCACCATTTTAGTTGCCCTCCTCTAGACAGCTTCCATCCTGTCTATGTCTTTCTGGAGATTGGTCTCCAGAACTGCACGCAGTACTCAGATGGGGTCTCACCAGCTGTCTGTACAGAGGATAATAACTTCCTGTTTTCTACTGGTGATGCCTCTCCTATGCATCCCAGTATCCCCCCAGCCCTCCTTGCTGCCCTCTCACATTGTTTGCCCACCTTTAGGTCATCTGATATGACTACCCCCAGGTCCCTTTCCATTTTTGTTGTTGTTAGTATCTCACCCTCTTGTGTACTCTTCTCCTGGGTTTTTGTTTCCCAGGTGCATTACCTTCCACTTCTTAGCATTGAATCTAAGCTGCCATACCTTTGACCATTCCTCTAACCTTGCCAAGTCCCTTCTCATTCTTTCCACCCCACCCTGTGCATCAACTCTGTTGCAGATCTTTGTGTCATCTGCAAAGAGGCATACTTTTCCTTCCAGTCCCTCTGCAATGTCGCTTATAAAGACATTGAAGAGGACCGGTCCTAATACTGAACCCAGTGGTACCCCACTAGTAACCCCCCTTTCTTCAGAGTGGACTCCATTTACTATTACTCTCTGTGTCCTATTCTCCAGCCAATTCTTTACCCAGGCTGTCATCTTGGGACCCACTCCCAGGCTGGCTAACTTGTATATTAATCTTTTGTGTGGGACTGTGTCAAATGCCTTGCTAAAGTCTAGGTAGGCCATGTCCACAGCCCCTCCCTGATCTACTACTTTGGTCACCCAGTCAAAGAAATCTATCAGATTTGTATGGCATGACCTTCCCGCTGCGAATCCATGCTGCCTTGTGTCCTGTGCCCCTCTGGCCTCTAGATACTCGACAATTCTTTTCTTCAGAAGTGAATCCATCTTTTTCCTACCACTGAGGTTAAACTAACAGTTCTGTAGTTTCCTGCTTCTGCCTTGCTCCCACTTTTGTGAAGGGGAATCACATCTGCCCTCCTCCAGTCCCCGGGTACCACACCATCCTCCCATGATTTGTTAAAGAGGGTAGTCAGTGGTGTCACTAGTTCTACCCTTAGTTCTTTTAGAATTCTGGGATGAATCCCATCAGGCCACATTGCTTTGTCCACCTTCAGTTTTAAGAGTTCTTTCAGAACCCTTTCTTCTATAAATGGACTGGTATCAACTTCTGTATCCAGAGTGTTTCTACTAATTGTTTTAGGTACCTCCCCCCTTTCCTTTGTAAATACTGAGCAAAAATATTTGTTTAGTATCTCTGCCTTTTCACAGTCACCCTCTGCCCACCATCCCTCCTTTTATAAGCCTCACTATCCCTCCCTTGGTCTTCCTTCACCTCTGATGTACCTATAAAAGGTTTTATCCCTCTTAACTGAGTTGGCTATCTTTTCCTCGGTTTGGGCCTTTGCTGTTCTGACTGTCTTCCAGCTTCCTTTTGCTTTAACTGATACAGTTCTTTGTCCTGCTTCTTCTGTGATTCCTTATACTTCCTGAATGCTTTTTTCTCTTGAACCTTCACTGCCACTTCCTTTGAGAACCATAGTGGTTTCTTACATCGTTTTGTTTTGTTTATTTGCTTCACACAAAGGCTTGTTACCTCTGTGATGGCAGTTTTTATTATTCCCCATTGTTCTTCCACCCCTCCTTCCTGCCCATTTGCTAGTGCATTCCTTAGGCACTAGGTTCAGAACTGTACTAAAGGAATTCCAATCTCGGGAACAATCCTAAAAGAAAAAGCTTGACAGTTTAACCAGCAATTGGGTGCTGATCAGAGCTTTGTTGCTAGCGAGTGGTGACTAGATCGATTTAAACATCGACATGGCATATGCCAGCTAGCCATTGCTGAAGAAAGTCTTTCTTCTGCATCAGAGACACTCGAGTCATTTCATAAAAAAATTAAAGCGTTCATGTTCAGGGAAGGTCTCACTGAGCAGTAAATTTACAATGCTGGTGAGACTGGCTAGCCAGCATTTTTGGAAATTTCCCTATGCATCCCAGTATCCCCCAGCCCTCCTTGGGCTTTTTGGAAATTGCTTCCGGAAAGAACTCTTGCTTCTGAGTCTGAAAAACATGCTCCAGGATACAAAAAGAACAAGGAGCACCTTACTGTAATGGCATGCTCCAATTCTACTGTAGCCACAAGTTGCCACTACTGGTTATTGGAAAATCTGCTAAAGCATGCTGCTTTATGCATGTGAATCTTAACAATCTCCTTGTTGTTTACCGATCACAGCGCTGTGCTCGGATGAGCTGCCAAATATTCAAAGATTGTTTTTTTGTAAACTTGTACCCGCTGTTCATTCCCACCTTAGGTCCTCTGGTATCCCTGTTCGCTCTGTGTTACTGTTGACAATGCCGTGCTCACCCTGTTCAGACACTGTAATAACATCTGATGGTTCCATCTGTTGTGAATTCCTACCAGCCAATACTACCACTAAAATCCAACCCATGGATCAAGGGATACTAGCCACGATAAAGAGGCTGTACAAGAGCAAACTTCTCACACAAGTCCTTATTAAGGAAAACAAACAGAACAGCACTGTGACATCATAAGATCACTGAGCACAAAGGGCAATTTATTTGTTAGCAGAAAAAATCAGCAATCCTGGCATCACACTTTGATGACAGCCCCTCGGAAACTGACCAGGTGTTGCTGGTAGCAGAAGACCTCGCAAGTATCGTGGCACAAGCACAGATTTATCTCAAGTCATGGGAGGAAGAAACAGAAGACCCAGGACATCAAGAAATGTCTGATACAGACATCGTTGAAGCTGTGACCAGCACTCAGTGGACAGAAGATAGCGGCACCAGTAGTGAAGAGGAGGACGATGTCACGACACCAGTTCCAATCAATTCCGAAGCTGTCCAGAGTTTTGAAAATTGCCTAAGGTGGATGGAAAGCCAGGTCAAAACTGACCCCTTCATCTGTTGTTGCTGAGACAACTTCATGGGAAAGCAGTAAAATCAGCAAGCGGAAAGAAAAGGCAGTGTGGCATTAAGGATTATCTCGCATTAAGGACTCAAAGGACTCAAATTGAAGCTAAGTCTTGATTTTAAAACCGTATTTGCATTGAAATTTGTTTCTTTATTCAGATGTTAAACAAATAAAGGTTTTGGAATAATGATTTGAGCAGTACGGTACTTTTTATGTTATTGCAGCCATACTCTAATAGTGTGATGGTAGTTGATGGTAATTGGGAACACTTAACTCCACCTCGCTTAACTGAAATTCCTTTATCCAAGAATTCAGTGTCTCCCCTTACTTCAGATAAACAGGGTTGTACTGTACTTGTTAGCAAAGCTAATGACCTGGAGAACCATGAGAGGAGAAAGAACATAACAATTGTGGGGCTACTAGAGGGGGCTGAAGGTACTAATGTGATCACATTTCTGCAGGGCACCCTCCTGGTAATGTTAAAGTTAAATAATCAACCTCCCCCAGAGCTGGAAAAGGCCCACAGATCACTGGCACCTAGACCGCAGCCTGGTAACTGTCTGTGTCCAATTTTGTTCAAATTCTCCAGACACCCTGTCAAGGAGACCTACTTATGAGCAGCCAGGGACCTGAAAAGTTTGTGGTGGGAAGGAGTGCAAGGCCAAATCTACCAGGACTACTCCTATGATCTCTCTCATAGAAGACGGGCTTATGGCCCAGTTAAGCAGGCACTTTACAAAATCAGTATTACTGCATCCCTAAGATACCTGGCACAGCTGAGGGTCCTATACAGAGGCGAACAACTCACCTTCAACATGCCAGCTGAGGTAGAACTGTTCATTGCTGACATCACCAGAGAATGAGCCCCACAACGTCAACAGCTGCTTCTGTCTTGTGGTTAGGCCCAACAACTGATGGATACCTCTGATCAGCACGATGGCCCTCCACACCGTACTATAACTCCTGTGGCTGCACTCAAAGCTGGTTCTGATTGGTAGACCCCTCACAGTGGGGGAGACAAAAGAAGAAAACTACCCCCAAACAAGGCAAGGACCCTCCAACGCCTCCAGCTAGAGCCCTGCAGAACAGATCGAGGAGTTGCCAACAGAAGGTGCACCTAACAGACAGTATCAGGTCCTCCAACTACGCTACCCCAGTGAAGATGTCCAACTGATTCGAGCTGCTAGGGGATCTTCTCCCTGCTGCCCTTGACCTACCACAAAAGAGCCTAATTGTGAGAAAGAAATCCTCCCATCACCAGAAGAATTGGCCAGGGACTGGGCTCCACTATACTGGGAGTGGGCAACTGATTTAGGGAGCCCCCCCATCTGAACACAAGGCAACTTCGTCAGAGCTTTTCACTGATGGTTGAGAAACTGAGCCCATATTGTCAACAGAAGGTAAGGGGTTGCAGCTATTCCCCCGAGAGTTTTCCTATCTCCTTAAGGGCTACCTCACACTGGTATTCCCGGGGCTTACAAATAGAGGGTTGAGGGAAGATTAGTTCTTAGGGCCTTAGTCAGGCAATTTCAGCTGTAGTTCCCTCCCTCCCTCCTCCATAGCCACAATGCCTGTTTTGTGGGATAAATGCACCGCAGATACCTTTGGTGCGATAGTGTTGTAATACTGGTTTAATTTTATTGGATGGGGCTCTATTTACTCAAGCCGTAATGTTGTATTTCAAATGTTGTGTTCATTTTACTAAATTGCTGTTTACTGAGTGAGGCAGTTAGCCTCCTCTAATAATCTACAAAGAAGGGTACTGTTCTCATCGTGAAGTCATGATTGCCTCACAGCCATGATGGGTGACCCACTTAGCTAGCTTATAGGGCCACCTGTCAGGTCTTAATAAGCCTGCTCAATCCTAATCTCCCCATTGGCCACAGGGAGATCAGCAATGAACCGTGATGTCTTAAGGTGCACCCTTAACCCACACTCCAATACTGCCTGCTGCCTGGTACCAATAAGGTGCTCAGTAAATTTGGATAGCTCCCATGGTGTAGCGCTTGCAATGCAGAGGTGGTGCAGTGGGCAAGATGCATATCTTGAGAAGGGGATTCATCTGAGCCCTGGGCATATAGGGTGGGGTTTACTTGGAGAGCAAGGCAAAGGAAGGGAATTTGTTCCTGCTTTTAGCTGCTGCTATCCCCCACAGTGTTTCAGGGGTAGGACAGAGGTTCACCCACTGTGTAATATAAGATAACCTCTAAATCTTGCACACTCTAGTTATGTAACATTTCCTTAAGGGCTACACTGACTGAGGGCATAATCCTAGGCCCACTCTAAGCTCCCAATTGAGTTTTTCTCAGAATTCTGCTGAATAATGCATGGAGATTAAAGCGTGAGGCAGCGTTTCCTCACAAGCTCATGTGCAACTGCATAATGCACTGTGACAGATGCCTTGCATCTGGTCCTATCAGAGTTTTGTTGCCCATGCTCTGCTCTCTCTGTTGCCTACACAGGTAGCCATAGGTACAACCCCTCGAGATGGAACCTCCCTTTGTCTCATTGCCGAGACATTAGACAGGCTCATTGTTTATGGTTTCCTGCCATTCCACTGTATATCCCCAGACTGAATAGTAAGTTGAGCAGGCCCTGAGCAGTGTGGGTGGCTGTCCCCCTGTGACTCAGATCTACTTCTTCAACAGTTCTTAGCTAGCAGTGGAGAAGGGCACACTGCCCACTCCCTCCCCCCCTCTGGGTGTAGTAATTGACCATTGGGTGGCAGGCAAGTTCCTTCCCTCCCTGGTCAGTCATGGTTCTACACTCCCAAAAGAGAACAAGCATGGCAAGCAAACTTGCCCACAGTCCCTGGTTGGGGTTTAGTCCTTCGCTCACCCTGCCTACAGAGATATTTACCTTAAGTACTCATAGAAGGCAGTCCCTCTGCTACTCAAAACCCAGCTTTTCAGGCATGCCCTATAGCAGGGGCAACTATGCCTTCCTGAACTTCTCCAGGAAAGCATCAGTTAAGAAGAAAACAAATAAGGTGATTTCAGGAACCACCTGGGACCTTGCACTGCAACTTTCGACCGACTCCCAGTTAGGGGGCTGGTCCTTCCAATAGGGGAATTTGTGTTTCAATCAATATGATAAAATAGTTGTAGCACTCAAGATGGTAATCATTACATTATCCATGTGTTGGCATGCAAAAAGGAGACACCCTCAATATGGCTAACCTGGCTGACATAACAGCCACCTCTTGGAATGTGAGGGGTCTTAGTTCCCCAGTGAAAAAGAAAATGGTACTCTCCCAGCTAAAACAAATTGGGCACACAGGTAACTTTTTTTCAAGAAACTAAGTTGAGCTCGAAAGAAGCTACTAAACTGGTCAGGGACTGGGTGGGAAAAGAAGGCCACTGTACTGCAGGGTGAACCAAAAGGGGTATTTCCATTCTGCTGCACAAAAAATTACAATGGCAACCCATGGAGGTGCACACAGGAGGGAAGGGGAAGGTAAGTGGATTGTCATGAAGGTCTCCACTCCCTTTGGCCCATCAGTACTGGTCAATATCTATGACCCAAACAAAGACTATCCCAAATTCTTCTACACTATCTCCCAAAAAATCATGACATTTCTATTGATAACTTGGATATCCTAATGGGTGGGGACTTCAACCTGGTGATGGACCACCTTTTAGACAGATCCAATGCCAGTCCAGAACCCCATTCTAGATCCTTCCAGGCCCTGCAGGAACTTACCTCCCTGCATCAGTTATGTGATATGTGACGGATATTACACCCTTCGGAGAAATACTTTACCTTCTTCTTTGTGCCACAAGCTATGGCTAGCATGTTAGATTTCTGGCTAACCTCCCCAAACTGACAGCAGCCACCACAGGGATCAATATCTCCCAGATTTATATCTCAGATCATGCACTGGTGGCCCTAACTTTTCTCCCAGCCCTGCCGACCCCCAAATCACTATGTGGAGGTTAAATCCCCTTCTTCTGCAGGACAAAGACTTTGCTTCATGGCTTTTGATGGAGACAAAAGGGTTCTTTAATGACAACCCCCCCGGACTCTGCCTCTCCTGCCAACATATGGGAAGCATATCAGACCACTACAAGAGGCGCCATGTCTCCCATAGATGGAGACAGAGGGAGAAAGAGCTCAAACAGCTAGAAACTGAATTAAGTAGTCTGGAGGCAAAAGACAAAAGATGGCCCTCCTCTCTCCAGACACCCTCAGTTATAGCAGAACTAACTCCCTCAAACTGAAAATTAATACCTTAGTGACTAGGAAGGCAGAACTATATATCCACCAGTTGCAACACTGGTATCGGGCAGAAGAGGAAAAGTCCAGCAAACTGTTGGCCTATAGGTTGAAAAAGCGCATGCTGAAAGACCCATTCACAAACTGAAAGACAGGTCAGGAAAACTAACTCCAAACCCCAAAGCCATCAATGACATCATGTCTAACTTCTATAAAGCCCTATATTCTTCTCAGGTAAATTGGGATAAAAACAGTTATAGCAAATTCATTGACTCACTGTCCCTCCCCACACTGATGGCTCACCAGAAAGAAGCCCTTGATCAAAAATCACAGAAGAAGAACTTGCCCATGGAATATCCAATATGGTCCTGCACAAAGCTCCGGAGGGCAAGGTTTCCCTGTGGACTTTTATAAGCTGGTCCAGCCCCTGATTGCTTCCCCATTGGCTATGATGCTACAGGAGGCACGTGTGTAACAACGACTCCCCTCCACCTTGTCAGAGGCCATTATAATGGTGCTGCCAAAAGAGGGTAAAGACCATAACCTCCCTGCCAGTTATGGGTCCATTTCTTTAATAAATGCTGATGCTAAAGTTTTGGCCAAAGTACTCACTTCCCAGTTGGAGAAATGCTTGCCGGATATTGCACATCCTTCCCAGGTGGGTTCTCTCCAGGGTCAGAATCAGCTCTGACCATATCCGTACTCTTATACTCTTAATGCAAACCACAGCAGCTCTCCCCACCCCAGCAGCAGCGATTACCATTGACTTTGGAAGAAGCCAGAAGGGGAAGGAAGGAAACATATTCAATTCAGTGCTTTAGAGTAACTGGTAATTGCTATTTTTCTTTTAAACTTAGATTGTGGGCTTGTAGTGACACAATACTTTCTTTGTTGTCTTTACTTATAATTGTTTTTGGGCTGTTGAAAATTTAAAACATAGTGGTGGTGTAATTCTGTGCTGTCTTTAATTGCTGCAAATTTTATCTCGGCTTGTCTGACTGTCCTGTAGTTGGGTGAAGGGTGTTAATTGTCTGGCCTCTGACCTCAACTCACGTGGATAACTGGAGGTGGGGCTTAGTCAGAGTTAAAGTAGCAAGCAGAGGTTTATTTCTCAGAAGAAGCCAGAAGGGGAAGGAAGGAAACATATTCAATTCAGTGCTTTAGAGTAACTGGTAATTGCTATTTTTCTTTAAACTTAGATTGTGGGCTTTGTAGTGACACTATACTTTCTTTTGTTATCTTTACTTATAATTGTTTTGGGCTGTTGAAAATTTAAAACATAGTGGTGGTGTAATTCTGTGCTGTCTTTAATTGCTGCAAATTTTATCTTGGCTTGTCTGACTGTCCTGTAGTTGGGTGAAGGGTGTTAATTGTCTGGCCTCTGACCTCAGCTACGTGATAACTGGAGGTGGGGCTTAGTCAGAGTTAAAGTAGCAAGCAGAGGTTTATTTTCTCAGAAGAAGCCAGAAGGGGAAGGAAGGAAACATATTCAATTCAGTGCTTTAGAGTAACTGGTAATTGCTATTTTTCTTTTAAACTTAGATTGTGGGCTTGTAGTGACACTATACTTTCTTTGTTGTCTTTACTTATAATTGTTTTTGGGCTGTTGAAAATTTAAAACATAGTGGTGGTGTAATTCTGTGCTGTCTTTAATTGCTGCAAATTTTATCTTGGCTTGTCTGACTGTCCTGTAGTTGGGTGAAGGGTGTTAATTGTCTGGCCTCTGACCTCAGCTACGTGATAACTGGAGGTGGGGCTTAGTCAGAGTTAAAGTAGCAAGCAGAGGTTTATTTTCTCAGAAGAAGCCAGAAGGGGAAGGAAGGAAACATATTCAATTCAGTGCTTTAGAGTAACTGGTAATTGCTATTTTTCTTTTAAACTTAGATTGTGGGCTTGTAGTGACACTATACTTTCTTTGTTGTCTTTACTTATAATTGTTTTTGGGCTGTTGAAAATTTAAAACATAGTGGTGGTGTAATTCTGTGCTGTCTTTAATTGCTGCAAATTTTATCTTGGCTTGTCTGACTGTCCTGTAGTTGGGTGAAGGGTGTTAATTGTCTGGCCTCTGACCTCAGCTATGTGATAACTGGAGGTGGGGCTTAGTCAGAGTTAAAGTAGAAGCAGAGGTTTATTTTCTCAGAAGAAGCCAGAAGGGGAAGGAAGGAAACATATTCAATTCAGTGCTTTAGAGTAACTGGTAATTGCTATTTTTCTTTTAAACTTAGATTGTGGGCTTGTAGTGACACTATACTTTCTTTGTTGTCTTTACTTATAATTGTTTTTGGGCTGTTGAAAATTTAAAACATAGTGGTGGTGTAATTCTGTGCTGTCTTTAATTGCTGCAAATTTTCACCCTCCCCCAACTCTTAATTATATGCCCTGATAAATCTGATTGACAGGAGCTAAACACAGGGTATAGTAAGAGGTGTGAAGTAGGAGGGGCATAAGGGGGAAGAAGCCCACCCTCAGCACGACAAGTGTTTTGACTCATTTATTTATTTATTGGTTTCTTTTTCCTTTAAAAAAAAAATTATCTGAGGATCAGTGACAGGATTTTTAGTACAGTAAATTAATAAAAAGAGAACTAGGAGAGCTTCAGTAGCAGACAAGTAGTGGAATTGCAGTATAATGTGGGGAGTGGTGCAATGCAGTGGCTGTGGGCAGCCATATTCAGGCAGACCTTCTGACACTGAGGTGCTGCCCTCATCTGCATGCATCTCTCTGACTGCGGGATGAGGTAGCCAGACTCAGAGCGGAAGTAAACTGGGTCAGGAGTACCATCACCCTATCCAGGGACCACCCAGTCCAATGCAGCTGCCTCAAAGGATGCCGAGAACGAGGAGCACTTGGATGACAGTGGCTCAGGGAGGGTTAGAGCAGTCAGACAGCGGCACATCCCAGATCCTATTCCACTCAAGAACTCATATGCCACACTGGCAAACGAGGACAACCAAATAGAGGTACCCAGAGAAGTGGAAGGAAAGGATGTGGAGGTTAGCCAAGGAGGTGACCTCAGTGGGAAAGCAGTGGACCCCAGAGGAGGAGGAAGCGAATCCTGGTGGGGACTCCATCAAGAGGGATCCAGCTAGGAACACAGGAGGGGAGGACAGGGAGGTGAGGTGCTCACCAGGTGCCACGGCATGGAGGGATGGAAGGAAGATACTGGGGATCACTGGGAAGACAAGACGGGAGGGTGAGCTGGATGTCATTATCCACCTAGGTACTAATGACCTGGCAAATGGGGGAGCCAAAGGAAGTTCAGGAAGAGTTTAGGAAACTGGGGAGGGGTCTCAAGCAAGTAGCTACTTCTGTCACTTTCTCAGAAGTACTACCTGTGAGAGGCAAGGGAGAGCATAGGAGTGCATGCACCAGGAACTTTAACTCATGGTTGAAGAACTGGTGCTGTGAGGAAGGGTTTGGATTCATTGGTGACTGGGGACCCACCTGGAGGGATGGAGGTTTGTTCAAGCCTGATGGCCTGCATCCATCCTGGAGGGGAATCCAAGCACTAATGATAAGTTTAAATGCTACATTGACAAGCATTTAAACTAGCAAAGGGGGGTGGCAGGCCAGCAAGGAGGGTACCTACTTGCTCACCCCCCACAGCTAGCAGTGGAACCAGTGAACCAGAGGAGTGGCTATCTCTGCAAAGCAGTGTGCAAAAGATGGAGATTAGTGCCCAAGAGGTGGATAAGCAGAAAGGGCAAATTCAGCAGAAGGGCAGACAGCAAGGAGAACCAGGGATAAATGACAACCAAGGAAGGGGCTGGAGTAGAACAGTGAAGCAGTCTAGGGAGGTCAAATCATGGAAAGCCATGTGTGCAAATGCCAGGAGCCTTAGCAACAAGATGGAAGATCTGGAGGCTGTCATGGTACAGTAGGACTGGACATTGTGGCCATCACTGAAACCTGGTGTAATGATAACCATGACTGGGAGATGGCCATACCTGGCTACAACATATTCAGAAGAGACAGAGCAGGCAGGAAGGGAGGAGGAGTGGCACTGTATGTGAAAAATGACACAAGGGCCACAGAGATCCAGGAGGAACAAAATGGGGGAGAGATACTCTGGGTTAAGCTGGAAAGGAAAATGGGGACAGCCATCCGCACAGGTGTGGTCTATAGACCACCAGCCCAGGAGGAAGAAACAGATAGGGAGCTGATGCTAGCCATCCAAAGGATGGCAGACAAGGGTGAGGTAGTACTGGTTGGAGACTTCAATATTCCAGACGTGGACTGGAGCATCCCAGCAGCAGCATCAACTAGGAGCAGATTTATCCTGGACTCCTTCAGGGTGCCTTCCTCAAGCAACTGGTCATGGAACCAACTCGGCAGAAGGCAATACTGGACCTTGTGCTCACAAACAGGGACAGTGTGATGGGGGTAACAGTGGGGAGCACCTGGGTAACAGTGACCACCAGTCATTGTGGTTTGAAATCACAGAAAGAGCAGAACCAAACCACACAAAACACGTATCCTGGATTTTAGGGGCAGACTTTGGGAAAATGGGGAGATACTTGAAAGAGGCATTAAGGGAATGGGACAGGAATCAGGGGTTGAGGAACAGTGGGCAGTATTTAAAATGGGGATTATAAGAACAACAGAATTATGCATTAAGCAGGTTAGCAAGAGGAAAAGGAAGAGGAGACCATTATGGTTTTCCAAAGAGGTAGCAAAGAAAGTGAAAGCCAAAAAGATTGCATTCAGGCAATACAAAAAGACACAGGCAGAAGGGGATAGGGAGAAGTACCAGGAGAAGCAAAGGGAGGCAGGGAGGTCAGTAAGGGAAGCCAAAGCTCAGACAGAAGAACACATTGCAAAATCAGTGGGTGAAGGGACAAACCTTTTACAGGTACATAAGTGAAAAAAGAAAGACAAAGGGAGGGATAGTGAGACTGAAGGGGGAGGATGGGAGCCGCGTAGATGATGACAACAGTAAAGCTGACATATTGAACAGGTATTTCTGCTCAGTCTTTACTGAGGAAGAGGGGGGTAATGGGTCTGAAGGAGTACAAGGGTGAGAATGGTGCAGAAATGGACACAAGTCCCTTTACACGAGAAAGGGTCCTGAAGGAACTGGAAGTAATAAGAGTTGATAAAGCAATGGGGCCAGATGGGGTGCACCCCAGGTCCTTAAAGAACTAAGAGAGGTGGTGGCTGAACCTCTGGCTATCCTGTTTAGCCGATCACTGGAAACAGGGAGGTACCCAAAGACTGGAGGACAGCAGATGTAGTCCCTTTATACAAAAGTGGGAACAAAGAGGAAGAGGAACTACAGACCAGTCAGCCTCACCTCGGTAGTGGGGAAGATCATGGAAGCACTACTGAAGGAGAGATTGGTGGAACATCTGGTTGTCAATGGACCACAGGACCCAAGGCAGCATGGTTTCACCAGGGGAGGTCATGTCAGACCAACCTCATTGAATTTTTGACTGGGTGACTAGGAGGTGGATCAGGGAGGGCAGTGGACATGGCTCATCTGGACTTCAGCAAGGCCTTTGACACTGTGCCACATAGAAGACTATTACACAAACTGGGGAATATGGGTGTGGGCAGGACAGTAGTGGTGGGTAGGTAACTGGCTGGGTGGCAGGACACAGAGGGTGGTGTAAATGGCTGTCACCCACAGAGGGAAGAGTGACCAGTGGGTACCACAGGGATCAGTGCTGGGACCGGTCCTATTCAACATCTTCATCAGTGACATTGCGCAGGATCTAGAAGGCAGAATTTCACTGTTCGCTGATGACACAAAGCTCTGTAACAGAGTAGACACACCAGAGGGTAGACAGAATGAGAAGTGACCTGCAGAAACTTGAAGAATGGTCAGGGTTTGGCAGTTGAAATTCAATGCAAAGAAGTGCAAGATAATGCATATGAGCACAAAACCCTGGCACAATATATCAGTTGGGGGTGAGGATATAGCATGCACCAAGCAGGAAAGGGATCTTGGGGTTATCATCCTGATGACCTCAAGGTAGGAAACAGTGACAAGGCAGCAGGTAAAGCAAATAGGATGCTGGGATGTATAGGCAGGGGCATCACCAGCAGGAAAAGGGAGGTCATAATTCCGCTATACAAGACACTAGTGAGGCCCCACCTGGAGTACAGTGTACAGTTCTGGGACCATACCTACGTAAGGACATAGACAGGGTAGAGAAGGTTCAGAGGAGGGCAACAAAGATGGTGCATGGATTGCATCACAAGTCCTATGAAGACAGGTTGAAGGAACTGAACATGTACTCCTGGAGGAGAGGAGGAGAGAGGGATATGATAGAGACATACAAGTATCTTACAGGAGGAACAGGTGCAGGAAAACACTATTTTTAAGCCAAAAGATGTTCCAGGACTAGAGGGCATGGGTTGAAGTTGGAGGAGGACGATTCAGAGGAAACATGAGAAAGAATTTCTTCACAGAACGGGTGGTGGACAAGTGGAACACCCTGCCAGAGGAAGTGGTGGGGCTGAAACAATCACGGGATTTAAGAATGCATGGGATAGACATAAAGGAATTCTAGAGGTCAGGGTTAAGGGGAAACAGACTTCTAGGAAAACAAACTGAACTTACAAGCTCAAATGGGCAGACTGGGTGGGCCATAGGCCCTTATCTGCCGACACTGTCAATGTATCTATGTATCTATGTACTTAGAAAAAGCCTTTGACTCAGTGGAGTGGGAGTATCTGCACATAGTATTGGATACTTTCAACATAGGCCCATATTTTGTCAACTGGATGAAAACCCTATACATAGGCCCCATGGCATAGGTACCCACCAATGAGATCATGTCAGATCCCTTCCTCCTGCAAAGAGGGACTAGGCAAGGTTGTGCACTATCCCCACTGCTATTCATACTTGTCATAGAGCCACTAGCAGCAGCCCTGAGATCTCATCCTAATATACTAAGGATTCAAGTAGGGAACAAATGTTATACCACCAAGCCATATGCTGACAACTGCCTGATCCTGACCCAAAACCTACCCCTTAGTCCTCCACAGATCCTCTTAACATTAAAAACCTATGGGGAACTTGTTCTGAGGATCAATGTATCGAAGTCAGAAATCCTTCCCCTGAATGCGTTCTCTTCTCCAGATAGGCTGGGTGATCTGGGCCTAGCATGGGCATGCTCCAAAATTAAGTATCTGGGGATTAGGCTTTCCCTCAACCTAAAAACCCTGGTGAATATTAACTTTAAACCACTATTAGAAACCCTACGTAGGGACACGGCTAGGTGGGAACACCTGCATCTGTGTATGGTGGGGGAAAGTAACTGCAATTAAGGTGATGTTGGCCCCTAGGGTTTATCACTTGCAATCCCACCTCCCTTTTCTCCTGCTGGATGTTTGGGCCAAGAAGTTAAACAGTTTAATAAGCACATTTCTATGGGGTGCCTCTAGGCCAAGGTTCAGTAGGGCAAAATTGAGGGTCCAGAAACTAAGAGGAGGGTGGAACTTGCCTGACTTCTGTCAGTACTCCATAGCCTTTATTGTGGCTAAATCTCTGAAAGAGATAGGGCACTCATCCTCCCCTTCTCCTTCAGCCTGGGTAACAATTGAAAAAGATATATTAAATTGCTCTTTTTATCATCATTCATGACACACCCCCTACCAAAACATTTGCAGTATTGGCACACCCTCTATCACTCCCACCTGGCTTGGCAAAAATTAGGGCTCCGGGCCAAACACTGCCTCCAGCTGGGGAGCTATATCCCTCTTTGGTACAACCTGAACCTCTGTATTAATAATAAACCTGTAAGATGGGTGAAATGGATCTCAAAGCAAATTGAATATCTGGGGGACCTGAACATTCCCAGTGCCATTTCTATGGAATCTTTTCAAGGATTAAGAACTAGGCCTACAGCAAAGTGACTTCTGGAGATACGTTCAGATTAGAAACCTCTACTCCACTTGGGCAAAACAGAAATACACATGTGTAATGTGTGAGAAGCCTAAGAATGATATACCAACTTCGCTCCCAATAGAGTCCTGGATTAAGCATCCAAAGGGTAGGGTGGGCATCATCCAGATATTCGTGAGGAACTGCACTCCAAATCCCTCCCTCCCAGCCAAAGTTAAGTGGGAAGCTAAACTGGTTTCACCTATAACTGAACAGCAATGGCAACAATGTTGGTTAAGAATACACCAAACCTGCTGTGACCGGAGCAGCCTACTTCTCCAAAACAAAATAATGCACCTATGGTAACGCACCCCTACCTAATTAAAGATGATGGGTCTGCTCCCCTTTGATACCTGCTGGAGATGTGGCACCCCAATGCTCATCTGCTGCATATCCTGTGGTCCTGCACTCCCTTACAAACACTATGGTCATCAGTGATTAAACAGTGTTCTCAGATCCTTGAGACACCTATATCGGCAGACACAGGTCTCTGGTTATTAGACCTTATACCTACAACACAGGTCCTACCCAAATTCCAGACTGTTTGGCTTATACAGTCCTCAGTTGAGGCAAAAAGACTTATCCTAAAGCGCTGGAGAACAATAGATGTCCCATCACCCACAGAATGGCTAAGAGCCATGGAAAACATGGCTAGCCTTACCAGGTTTTCCTTTTATAAAAATGGTTGTTTACCCAAATTTGAAAGTGTCTGGGCCCCATGTTTTGCTTTCATCAAATCAGTTACTATAGCGCACTCCACCAGGTATACGAAGGACAACCTTAGACCCCCATGAGTTTCCAAGTAGGGCTGGTTGATAAGTTACTAAAGATTGTTTAATCTTTCTCCTCATAGATATCTTGAGTGCTAATATGTGGACAGCCACAAGGTCTCCCCCACCTCATCTTCTACACAGTAGGAGAAGAAGCTCAGTTAACGCTGCAGATCCTGCTAACTCCTTATGAGTAAGTAAATTTAAGCATCAATGCATGCAGGTCTATATGTGATGGGTAAGTCACTCCACTCTACTTTACTTGCAATACCCATCTATTCTGTTCTTTGGATATGGTTATTTATCGTACTTAATATATATGTATTGTGTATATATATATATATATATATATATATATATATATATATATACTGTATATGTACCCTAACTCTGTAACACACTGTTAGGTTTCTGTAAATATGGTGGTGAGGTTGTAAACCACTTCCTTAGCCTTTTTGAGCTAAAATTTCATTACATATATAATTCTGAAATCACTCAATAAAAAGATTAACTGTAAAAAAAGGAATAGCAGTGTAAGTGCAGTATAATGTGGGGAGTGGTGCAATGCAGTGGATGCGGGGCAGCCATATTTAGGCAGACCTTCTGGATGCTGAGGTGCTGCCCTATCTGCAGGCATCTCTCTGGACTGCGGGACGAGGTAGTCAGACTCGGAGCAGAAGTAAACTGGGTCAGGAGTATCTGCGCCCCTATCCAGAGACCACCAAGTCCAACACCACTGCCTCAGAGGATGCCAAAAATGAGGAACACTTGGTTAACAGTGGGCTTGGGGAGGGTTAGGGCAGTCAGGCAGAGGCACATCCCTAATCCTATTCCACTCCAGAACTCATATGCCACACTGGCAAATAGGGACAACCAAGCAGCGGCAGCCAGCGAAGTGGAAATGAAGGATGTGGAGATCAACTGAGGAGGTGACCTCAGTGGTGAGAGCACTGGACCCCAGAGGAGGAAGAAGTGAATCCTGGTGGGGCAGTCTATTGTAAGAGGGATCCAGCTAGGAACACATGAGGGGGAGAACAGGGAGGTGAGGTGCCTACCAGGCGCTACGGCATGGAGGGAAGGGAGGAAGATCCTGGGGATCGCCGGGAAGGCAAGACGGGAAGGTGAGCTGGATGTCATTATCCACCTAGGAACTAATGACCTGGCAAATGGGGAGCGTAAAGAAGTTCAGAAAGAGTTTAGAAAATTGGGGCAGGGTCTCAAGCAACTAGCTACATCTGTCACCTTCTTGGAAGTTGTTCCTGTGAGAAGCATGGGAAAGCATAGGGGCACACACACCAGGAACTGTAACACATGGTTGAAGAACTGGTGCTGCAAGGAAGGGATTGGATTCATTGGTGACTGAGGGCCCACTTGAAGGGATGGGGACTTGTTCAAGCCTGATGGCCTGCATCCGTCCTGGAGGGGAATCTAAGCACTCAATGATAAGTTTAAATGCTACATGGACAAGCATTTAAACTAACCAAGGGAGTGGCAGGCCAGCAAGGAGTGTACCTAATTGCCCACCCTCCATAGCTAGCAGTGGAATCAGTGAACAGGAGGAGGAGATATCTCTACAAAGCAGTGTGAAAAAGATGGAGATAGGCACCCAAGGGGTGGATAAGCAGAAAGGGGACAAAATTCAACAGAAGGGCAGACAGCAGGAAGAACCAAGGATAAAGGACTACCAGGGAGGGGGCTGGAGTAGAACAGCTACACAGTCCAGGGAGTTGACATCATGGAAAGCCATGTGTGCCAATGCCAGTAGCCTTAGCAGCAAGATGGAGGATCTGGAGACTGCCATGTCGCAGTCAGACCTGGACGTTATGGCCATCACAGAGACCTGGTGTAGTGATAACTATGACCGGGAGATCACCATACCTGGCTGCAACATATTTAGAAGAGACAGGACAGGCAGGAAGGCAGAAAGAAAGGGGAAGTGGAAGTTTATGTGAAAGATGACATAAAGGCTGCAGAGATCCAGGAGGAACAAAACTGGGGAGAGATACTGTGGGTTAAGCTGGAAAGGAAAATTGGGTCAGCAACCTGCACGGGGTGGTCTACAGACCACCAGCCCAGGAGGAAGAGACAGATAGGGAGTTAATGCTAGCCATCCAAAGGATGGCAGACAAGGGGGAGGTGGTGCTGGTTGGAGACTTCAATATTCCAGATGTGGACTGGAGTCTCCCAGCAGCAGCAGCAGCATCAACCAGGAGCAGAGTTATCCTGGACTCCCTTCAAGGTGCCTTCCTAAAGCAACTGGTCATGGAACCAACTCGGTAGAAGGCAATACTGGACCTTGTCCTCACAAACGGGGACAGTGAGATGGGGTAACAGAGGGGAAGAACCTGGGAAACAGTGACCACCGGTCACTGTGATTTGAAATCATAGAAGGAGCAGAACCAAATCGCACAAAAACACATATCCTGGATTTTAGGAGGGCAGACTTTGGGAAAATGGAGACATGCTTGAAAGAGGCACTAATGGGAATAGGGAGGGAATCGGGTTGGAGGAACAGTGGGCAATATTTAAAACAGGGATTGCAAGAGCTACAGAATTATGCATTAAGCAGCTTAGCAAGAGGAAAAGGAAGAGGAGACCATTATAGTTTTCCAAGGAGGTAGTGGTGAAAGTGAAAGCCAAAAAGATCGCATTCAGGCAATACAAAAAGTCGCAGGCAGAAGGGGATAGGGAGAAGTACCAGGAGAAGCAAAGGGAGGCAGGGAGGTCAGTATGAGAAGCTAAAGCTCAGACAGAAGAGCGCATTGCAAAATCAGTGGGTAGAGGGGACAAAACCTTTTACAGGTACATAAGGGAAAAAAGAAGGGCAAAGGGAGGGATAGTGAGACCGAAGGGGGAGAACGGGGCCTGTGTGGAGGATAACAACAGTAAAGCTGATGTACTGAACAGATATTTCTGCTCAGTCTTTACTGAGAAAGAGGGTAATGGGCCTGAAGGGAGTACAAGGTGTGGAAATGGCGCAGAAATGGACAAACATCCCCTTACATGGAAAAGGGTCCTAAAGGAACAGGAAGGAATAAAAGTCAATAAAGCAATGGGGGCAGATGAGGCGCACCTCAGGATCCAAAAGGAACTAAGAGAGTTGGTGACTGAACTTTAGCCAGTCACTGGAAACAGGAGAGGTGCTCAAAGACTGGAGGACAGCTGATGTAGTCCCCTTATACAAAAGTGGGAACAAAGAGGAAGTGGGGAACTACAGATCGGTCAGCCTGACCTCGGTAGTGGGGAAGATCATGGAAGCACTAGTGAAGGAGAGATTGGTGGAACATCTGGTTGCCAATGTACTACAGGACCCAAGGCAGCATGGTTTCACTGGGGGTGGAGGTCATGCCACACCAACCTCATTGAATGTTTCAGCTGGGTGACAAGGGAGGTGGATCAGGGAAGGGCAGTGGACGTGAACTATCTGGACTTCAGCAAGACCTTTGACACTGTGCCACATAGAAGGCCATTAAACAAACTGGGGAACATGAGAGTGGGCAGGACAGTAGTGCAGTGAGTGGGTAATTGGCTGGGTGACAGGGCACAGAGGGTGGTGGTAAATGACTGTTACCAGAAGAGTGACCAGTGGGGTACCACAGGGATCAGTGCTGGTACCGGTCCTATTCAATGTCTTCACCAGTGACATTGTGCAGGAAACAGAAGGCAGAATTTCCCTGTTCGCTGATGACACAAAGCTCTGTAACAGAGTGGACATGTCAGAGGGCGTAGACAGAATGAGGAGGAACCTGTAGAAGCTTGAAGAATTGAGGGTTTGGCAGTTGAGGTTCAACGCAAAGAAGTGCAAGACAGTGCCTGTGGGGCACAAAAACCCTGGAACAACATATCAGTTGGGGGTGAGGATATAGAATGCACCAAGCAGGAAAGGGACCTTGAGGATATCTTATCTAATGACCTCAAGGTAGGAAAACAGTGTGACAAGGCAGTAGGTAAAGGAAATAGGATTCTGGGATGCATAGGCAGGGGCATCACCAGCAGGAAAAGGGAGGTCATAATTCCACTATACAAGACACTAGTGAGGCCCCACCTGGAGTACAATGTACAGTTCTGGAGACCTTACCTACATAAGGACATAGGCAGGGTGGAGAAGATTCAGAGGGGGGCATCAAAGATGGCACAGAGGTTGCATCACAAGTCCTATGAGGACAGGCTGAAAGACTTGAATATGTACTCCCTGGAGGAGAGGAGGAAGAGAGGGGATATGATAGAGACATACAAGTACCTTAAAGGGAGGAACAGGGTGCAGGAATATACTATTTTCCGGTGAAAAAGATTTTCCAGGACTAGAGGGCATGGGATGAAGTTGGAGGGAGGGCGATTCAGAAGAAATGTGAGGAAGAATTTCTTCACAGAAAGGGTGGTGGACAACTGGAACACCCTGCCAGAGGAAGTGGTGGGGGTTGAAACAATCACAGGTTTAAGAATGCATGGGATAGACATAAGGGAATCCTGGAGATCAGGGGTAAGAGGCAACAGATTTCTAGAAATATGTCTTTTGAGCAATCAGTTTAAATGCTTCATTGGCAAGCTTTTAAACTAGTCAAGGGGGGAGGCACTGATTAAGTAGCAGGAAAATCCCAGCCTCTCCCTACAAAACAGGGTACTAAATGAGAAAAAGGCTGAGGTAGAAAGGTCAGTGGGGGATGCTGCCACAGAAGGTAAAGCCATCAAAAAATGGAATGCAATGAGTACCAATGCCCGTAGTTTGGGTAACAAGCTTCCTGAATTAGTGGCCTTGATGGAGGAGGAACATCTGGATATCATGGCAGTCACAGAAACATGGTACACACAAAACCATGACTGGGATGCAGATATACCAGGATACACTATCTACAGGAGGGACTGGGAGGGTAAAAGAGGAGAAGGAGTAGCCCTTTACATAAGGGAAGGAATCAAAGCAATAGAACAAAAGGGTAAACAGGGAGGAGGAGAAGAAGCACTGTGGGTTAATTTGGAGACAGGCAATGGAACCACAATCAGCACAGGGGTTGTATACAGACCCCACTCTCAGGGGGAGGAAATGAACAAGGAAATGATAGAAAGTATACTTAGAATGGCAGAAAAAGGGGAGATATTGCTGATGGGTGATCTGAATATGCCAGATGTTAACTGGAGTGCAGTTGCAGCAGCCACTTCTAAGAGTGGGGTTATTCTAGATGCCCTACAGGGGGCATGCCTTAGACAACTAGTATTGGAACCCACTGGAGAGGGAGCAATCTTAGACCTGATTCTCTCAAATGGAGATGGAGAGAGGATCACAGATGTAGAAGTGGGTAGCCATCTGGGAACTAGCGACCATCAAACAGTATGGTTCAATAAACACAGCAATAGAGTCAAGCCATACAAAGGCAAAAGTACTGGACTTTAGGAGGGCTGACTTTGCAAATGGGTGAGTGCCTAAGGAATGCACTAGCAAATGGGCAGGAAGGAGGGTGGAAGAACAATGGGAATAATAAAACTGCCATCACAGAGGTAACAAGCCTTTGTGTGAAGCAAATAAACAAACAAAACGATGTAAGAAACCACTATGGTTCTCAAAGGAAGTGGCAGTGAAGGTTCAAGAGAAAAAGAAAGCTTTCAGGAAGTACAAGGAATCACAGAAGGAGCAGGACAGAGAATTGTATCAGTTAAAGCAAAAGGAAGCTGGGAAGGCAGTCAGAACAGCAAAGGCCTGAACCGAGGAAAAGATAGCCAGCTCAGTTAAGAAGGGGGATAAAACCTTTTATAGGGACATCAGAGAGTGGAGGAAGACCAAGGGAGGGATAGTGAGGCTTAATAAAAGGGGAGGGAGGGCAGAGGGTGATTGTGAAAAGGCAGAGATACTAAACAAATATTTTTGCTCAGTATTTACAAATGAAGAGAGGGAGGTACCTAAAACCAATAATAGAAACACTCTGGAAACAGAAGTTGATACCAACCCATTTACAGAAGAAAGGGTTCTGAAAGGACTCTTAAAACTGAAGGTGGACAAAGCAGTGGGGCCTGATGGGATTTGTCCCAGAATTCTAAAAGAACTAAGGGTAGAACTAGTGACACCACTGACTACTCTCTTTAACAAATCATGGGAGGATGGGATGGTACCCGAGGCCTGGAGGAGGGTAGATGTTGTTCCCCTTCACAAAAGTGGGAGCAGGGCAGAAGCAGGAAACTACAGACCTGTTAGTTTAACCTCAGTGATAGGGAAAATGATGGAATCACTTCTGAAGGAATGAATTGTCAAGTATCTAGAGGCCAGAGGGGCCAGGACCCAAGGCAGCAGGGATTCACTGCGGGAAGGTCATGCCAGACGAATCTAATAGATTTCTTTGACTGGGTGACCAAAGTAGTAGATCAGGGAGGGGCTGTGGACATGGCCTACCTAGACTTTAGCAAGGCATTTGACATAGTCCCACACAAAAGATTAATATACAAGTTAGCCAGCCTGGGAGTGGGTCCCAAGATGAAAGCCTGGGTAAAGGATTGGCTGGAGAATAGGACACAGAGAGTAATAGTAAATGGAGTCCACTCTGAAGATAGGGGGGTTACTAGTGGGCTACCGCAGGGTTCAGTATTTATAAGTGACATTGCAGAGGGACTGGAAGGAAAAGTATGTCTCTTTGCAGAAGACACAAAGATCTGCAACAGAGTTGATGCACAAGGTGGGGTGGAAAGGATGAGAAGGGACTTGGCAAGGTTAGAGCAGTGGTCAAATGTATGGCAGCTTAGATTCATTGCGAAAAAGTGCAAGGTAATGCACCTGGGAAACAAAAAGCCAGGGGAAGAGTACACAATGGGGGGTAAGATACTAACAACAACAAAAATGGAAAGGGACCTGGGGTAGTCATATCAGATGACCTAAAGGTGGGCAAGCAATGTGAGAGGGCAGCAAGGAGGGCTGGGGCGATACTGGGATGCATAGGGAAAGGCATCACCAGTAGAAAACAGGAAGCTGTTATCCCTCTGTACAGACAGCTGGTGAGACCCCATCTGGAGTACTGCATGCAGTTCTGGAGACCCAATTTCCGCAAAGACATAGACAGGATGGAAGCTGTCTAGAGGAGGGCAACTAAAATGGTGCAGGGTCTGCACCGGAAGACATATGAAGAGAGACTTAAGGAGCTTAATATGTATAGCCTTGAGGAAAGGAGGGAGAGGGGGGGACATGATAGAAACTTTCCAGTACCTCAAGGGAATCAGCAAAGCCCAAGAGGGTAGCATCTTTCAAAAAAAGAGGTTTGCAAGAACAAGGGGGCACAATTTGAAGATGGTGGGGGGCTCAGAGGTAATGTAAGGAAATATTTTTTCACAGAGAGGGTTGTGGATGCATGGAACGGCCTTCCGGAGGAGGTTGTGGAGTCAAAAACAGTGGTGGAATTCAAGCATGCATGGGACTGTCATAAGGCAATTCTAGGGGGTGGGGTTAGGAAGAAGTAGGCTGCTGGTTAACTAGGATCTGCAGCTTATCCATTAGGTAGGGAAATGGGCAGACTGGGTGGGCCAAGCGGTCCTTATCTGCTGTCAGATTCTATGTTTCTATGTAAAGGGAACTTACAAGCTCAAATGGGAAGCCTGTGTGGGCCATAAGCCCTTATCTGCTGACAGTGTCTATGTATCTAAGAACTAGAATGGTAAAGCAAAAAAGCAATCTCAGAGAGGGCATTCTCTTTCTCCAGCAATCGCCCGTCAAGGTTCTTACAACAGATGTTCTCACACCTGGGGTGGGGTGGCCTCCTAGAGAACCTCATGGTAAGTGGCGTCTGAAGTCCTCAGGACACTGAGGAGTACGTAAAACCTCCTCAAGTTCAAGGTAGTTCTGCTGGCAGTGTACTCTTTTCCCTCCCAGTTGCAGGGTTAGTCAGTCAGACAATTACACAACCATGTACTACTGTACATAAACAAACAGAGAGGAACACGATCCTCAAAATAGTACACTGAAGTAATGAGGATCTAGGATCTAGCTTACTCCCTAGACATCAATTTCTGCAGTGCATGTGAAAGGCAAAGATAATGTACTGGCAGATTTCTTAAGCAGAATCCATCAGGGAAATCATGAATGGTCCAAGGAAAAAGACAATGCACTGCAGCTAATTGTCAGCTTATAACAAACAACTCAAATTCAGATGGAGCCGCTCCTATGATGTCCAAACATTGATACAGATTCGGGGTGGGGGTGGGAGAGCTCTGACAAAAAACTTTCAGTCTTCTTATGTCATCATTCAAATATTTATTTTCAGACTCCATCGCCCAAATCTTTCTCCATAACACCGCTGACTTCTTACGAGAATCTGTTTTGCACCATGTTGTAATACCTTTAATCAAAATTCATAACAATATTTGGTTGTTCAAAACCACATGTACTTTTTGAATTCATGTTAAACATGCGGGAGTCAATTGTATCTTGACCTCAAAAGGTTATACAGCCATTAAAATTCTCATTTTCATATCAAATAATGTGGAATACCTTCAAAGAAATAAAAAATCATATTCCTAAGAAGACATATCTGTCAAAATGCTTATCAGTGTCTATGCACCAATGTGGTATGGGTACTCGTGAAAGGCACATACCCAGTCCGTGTGCATCCACACCCATGGACAGGTGCATAGGGCATGGCATTCATCACTGCCAGCAACAGCTTGTTACCTGTCAGCTGCCCCACCTGGCCCAGCATGTTGGTGTGTGGGGGGTGGATAGGTGGACACAGGCGGGCATCCAATTGGATGCCCATCCTTGTTTTAAAGTGGATTCCCTGCTCCATGTGGAGCAGGGGATTGTGGGACTCCACCCATCACAGGAAGTTATTCAAAGTGCGAGTGCCCCACTGACTCCCTTCAGCCCTCTATGCCTGATTGGAAGGCTGGGTCAGAGTGTCAGGGGTGGGATTTCTGTCCCGCTGCTGCCAGTGGTTGCTCTTTTTGGGGGATGTGCAGAGGCTGCAGCAGGGTTCCTGCTTGGGTAGCCTGTACCCCCTCTCACCCAGCACTCCATACCTTAGTGAATGATGTGGAGTATAGGTATACCCGCCACTCCGCCAGACTAGCCACATGCATAGCTACATGAATGGATGAAGAACTGGGTGCAGAAGTGGCATGCACCCCTTTTGTGAATACTGCAGGGGTCTGCAAGATGTATGGCTCTCTAATGTATGGTTGACTATGCTCTGCAGATACGAGGTGTGTAGATCTTCCGCTTATTCATGCATAGGGGCCATTATGCTAAGTTCTAAATGCTCTATTCATTCCATGTGCTCTGCAAACTCTCACCGCCTGCTCCCAGTGTAAACCACATACAGTGCCACTGCTGAAACAAGCCTTTCTCTTTTTTTAACATTAAGTAGCCTCCTATATCTCTGCACAACATTATGTTTCATGTAGCATACTTTTTTCTACAGTTCGACTCTTGCTTTGTTAGCTAATGATGAAATGAGGAATCCATTTCTCAGCTGGGATGTTTGCTAAAAGTCTGCCACATATCCGGTTTTATTTTTGTTCATATGGTGTGTCTACTCACCAGTGTTCTCATCTCATGTCTGGTAGCTGAAGAAGAAGGAAGGGAACCGGGACTTTAACCAGCAAGTGCTGGCTTTAATTTTCAGATGGTGGGGCACCCCAGAAATAGACCTGCTTGCCTCTTAAGAGAACAATTTGCTCTCAAAGTTCTGTTGCAGGCCTCCACTCATGGCACAGTCCCAGAGGATGCCCTAACCTGTATCTTTTGTAAACAAATCCAAAATTTGCATACTCAAACCTTTTATGTTGCTTCACACACTAGAATTTACATTTCTTCTAAGGCGTGCTGCTGGGTTATGGCATACAACAAACAATTCAAAAGAACCAGCGCCCCCCCCCCACACACACACACACAACATAGCACATTTAAACTTGCCACTGCCAAAATTGGCTATATTTACTTTAAGCTCCATGCGAGGAGTGGGTCCTCTTAGTTTCAGACTGGAATTCCAGTGTGAGTAAACTAAATCACCAACGTCAAGGTGAGACCCTTGATTTAGTCTCTAACTTTCCAATGCCTCAATGGCTAACGTGTCTAATTTGCTTCTTTTATGCACTGTGCTCCCCTCAAGGATTTTACACAGGTGTTCAAAGGGAACATGCTAAGAAGGAGCACCACAGACTCCTAAAATTCAAACAAATCCAAAATTAGCATGCTGAAACCTTTTATGTTGCTTGATGTTGGTGATTTAGCTTGTTCGCATTGGAATTCCAGTCTGAAACTAAGAGGACCCACTCCTCACATGGAGCTTAGAGTAAATATAGCCAGTTTTGGCAGTGGAAAGTTTAAATGTGCTATGTTGTGTGTGGGGGGTGGGGGTGTGCTCTGGTTCTTTTGGATTGTCTGTGTCTTTTGTAACCAGTTCTGTTTTGCTCTTTCTTGTATGATGATGCTACTTTCCTACCTACTGTATTTATAGTTATACTGTTTTACTTATCATGTCCGTAGAAAGAGAGAATCTGAGAGATTAATTCAGATAATAAAACAATGGCAGGAAAGGGAACAATCTGATTGGCTGCCTGCATCCTTAAAGATTTACAGTATGTCAAAGACTGAAAACCTTTATGTACAATACAACCACTAGAAGTCATGCTCCAAAAAAATTAATTTAAAAAAGTTGTTTATTTTAATTTTAATGAAAGTGTAACCCCTTGTTACCCGGGGTTACTAGAATCCCAGTAAGACCTAGTGGTAGGCAGGGAAGGCAGCTTGTGAAACTCCAGTTAAATGGGTTTCACACTGTCTCACTCTGTTCTCAGTCTCAGCTGAGACTGAGAGATGACATCACCAATAGAACTGTCGCAGCTGCATAAGCCACATTGGAATCTGCAGCAGAGGGAGTGAGATACAATGTTGGGAGTTTTCAAAGCCAGTCTCCTGTTTGTTTTGAAGCAAGAAAGTGAGTATCCAGTTTCAAGTGGTGGAGACCGCAGTCCAGGTCTCAGTGCCCCCTCCCTCCGAGGGGGGAGTAAAGTATCCCCATGTAGATTCCAGGGGCAATCCCCTAATTTCTGCTGAAGAAAGAAAGCTGCCTTTTGCAGTTTCGATTTGTGCTTGAAAAGTGGAAAAAGTTGTACTTCGCCTGTGGGGCACCTGCAACGAAAGGGTGAGTGTTTGCTGTAATATAGACAGCAAAAAATGTGTTTCTTCAGCCTGGGAAATGTGAAGAAATCTGGGATGTGAACTACTATTTGGGAGGCCTATAGTACTAGGATAAACAAATGGAGTAGTGTCAAAAGCTAAAGTACTGTGTGGATTCAAGTAATGTTGTAGAGGGGGTGCGACAGTTCATCCACCGTTTAATCTACATTTCGAAGTTTCAGTTTGTCCAGAGAAATGGCCGGGTATGGGCTGTGGGAGCTGGAGGTGGGAACACCCCCCATCTTTAGTAACCAGGTCCACCTCTATGGATTTCTGCTGTGATTGCTACTTACCTCATGCGCTTGGCCAGTGATGAGGGAAGTACCCAGACGTAGGTCGCAAATGGGAAAATCTCTCTAGGAGTCGCAGACTCAAGTGGTGGGGAGCCACAACATGGGTAAAGAATTCTCTTTGTGAGATGGGAGTCAGAAGAAGTAAGAAGGAAATCTCTCTAGGAGTCGCAGACTCTAAGTGGTGTGGGAGCCACAACAGTAAAATGGGTTCATTCTTCCAATGAACCTCCAGTCAAGTGGCCGCAGGGGAGCCGGGCCAGTCGGGCTGTGTATCCAAAGTGCATGCAAGTCTGGGCTGTGTGCCTGGTGGGTCCAGAGCCTGAAAACAGTAGAAATGGTTCATTCTTCAAGTGGACTGCCTAGTAGTCTGTAATCTGCTTTATCAGTAAACATAGCCCCTTGGGGGTCCATCTATGCTTTATTGTGTTCAGCTAGTTGTGAATAAAAGCCACACTGAAAAATCCCATTCCTGGTTCTGGACATTACAGTTTTTGCTTCCTTTGTTTGGATTTACTTGGATGCCCCTGTGCAGAGTAGTCAAACCTAGGTCCCCTTGTGCCAGGTAACCTCATCCTCCCCGAACCCAGGTCCCCACCAGGTATTGCTGCGGGCGCCAACAGCATGCCACCTGTCGTTTTGGTAAAAAGGCAGGGGTGAGGGGTTACAAAAGCATCAAGGTACTCCAGGGATTGGGTCACACTTTATTAATCTTGCCCTATGGGTATAAAGCATTCAGCTTCACCTCGTGCTTCATGGTCCCTCTAGGTTAGAATAACTGATGGCAACCCAACCCCTGATCATGCTGTAGTGCTTAAAAATAGCCATCTTCAACTGCATTTGCACTTATGCACAGTACAGCATCATCTGCATACAAAATGACTTTGTTTCATTGCAGCTGGTTGACGAACAGGAAAAGCAGCAGATGCCTAAGGAATAACTTCTGCAGCACTCCCTGTGCTATAGCATAGGGAGCAGATATAACTCCATTACGTTTAACCATCTACTCTCAATTGTACAGGTTGTCGCTGACCCAGTTAGTGGATGACACACCAAAATTGTAAGCATGACACTGTTGAATCAGTAGAGTGTGATCCACAAGTTCAGAACCCTTGATCAGGTCACAGATACAACACTGATGGCACGTCCAGTTACTATGCCACAGTACAGGTCATTTGTGAACCTGGCCAGTGTGGTTGCTATGCTATGATTTTGTCTAAATTCTTTCTAGCAACCTGCAAGGATCTGGTTGTCTGCAATGTAGCTGGACATCTGACTACTTAACAATTGTTTTCTTCTAACTTTGGCATGCAGGACAGGACCAGTAAAGGCCTGTAATTATCAATAGTATGTGGAGACCCTCTATATGACCCCACACATGGTGTCAATTATTACATTTTAGGCGCTTGGCCCATTATGAAAGAGAGTTTATATATTTTGGAACTTGCTCCTGCAATGGTGGGGGGTGGCTAATTTTAAGAATCTGGGCTCAAGCTTATTTGTATTTTATCTATATTTTTATCTTTGGCAGTGCACTTTGTATTCCAGTTAGAACTAGCTAGTCTGAAAATTGCAGGCCCACTTTAATGCTGGATTTTTAAAGCCTACTTGAAATTGTCTCTGTATTGTTGCCCTTTCCATGAGGAATTGAAGGGAAGGGGTCTTGACTGCTTGCTTCACCCCGTCCTACTGTGACCAAGTTGCTCGAGCAATGAGGGTCTATCCCCTTACTAGGACCCCTCGACTGGCTTCCCAATCAGCACTGAACTGAGAGCGGGGGTCCATGTCAAAATAACGAGGCAATATAAGCGAAAGTCAAAATAGCGAATTAAATATAGCGACTGCATTTTGAGTGACTCATAATAATAGTGCAGCATAAAACAGCTAGTATCCTGTCTGTAGATGAAGCCTCCATATAGTGCAAGGGGCATTCCCTTATGGCTCCTGGGGAACTCAACAGCCATCCTCTCACCGGAACAGGTAAGCAGACAACCCCATTACATGCCCACTTTTATTCCCCATTGCCAGGTGTTGTTCGCTGTTATGTGCCTCTCGCTCATCTGTGCCATTCGCTATTCTGTGATTCGCTATAATTGATTCGCTGTTTTGTACTCGCTATAATTTATTCGCTATTTTGATGTGATACCCTCTTTGTTATTCCTTATTTCAACTTGTAGGTTTGAAATCCATTTGGGGTCTACCCATGTAAGGATATATACGTATAAATGACTTCCTTTCTTGGGTTAGCCCATTTGAGTTTATAGGCATATTGGCTTTCTTTCTCCTTTAATACAGTTTTTACAGTGTTTTAATTTGCTACTTCCCCTACACGTTTGCACTGCTTACAATCACAGTGCAATTCCTGGCAAGCTAACAAGGGCAACAGCTGTTTCCCTTTGTGAGAGGAGAGAGAATTGTTTTCTGACTAGGAGACAGTGGTCACAGAGAGGAGCCAGTTGCTCAGCATATCCATATGTCTTTATGCAAGGCAGCATTTTGCAGCAACTGGAGAGTATTAGTGATAGTCAGAAGCTCCCTTCATCTGATGGATCACTCTGCTTCTGCATCCTTCAAAGTGTGATAGCATGTTCCACCAAATATAGCATTCTTTTGTGGTCCCATGTTACTGCTAAGTACCTGCCTTGCATGGTAGCACCCACAGAGGTTGCCCCATAAAGGAATCAATACAGAGGGCTCCTGGAATGGCCCCATGGAATGTGCATGGTGGGGCTGAGCATGGTTAGAAAAACTGCCTTGTGCATATACCTCTGGACTCCTTTGGCTAACTGATGGACATCTGCCTAGGGCTCAATTCGGGGCCTTTGTGGGCTCTCAGGGTGGCTCAGAAGGATGCCATGGTGATGAACACATGTTGTCAGTGGAGGGCCCATCTATTCTTGCTTGGATGCCAGGCCCATGTGGCATATGCCAGGAAACTCAGAGAGCTTTCTCAGCTTGGGGTCTTGAAGTGCCTTCAGAGTAGAGCTTATCAGATGATACTTTAACCATACCATTCATTCTCCACCAGATAGCTCAGCTGTCCAGCAGGTATCCTTATCCAGGACAGATCTGGTCTGGGGCATATTTTCTGGATACTTATTACCACATCCAGAATTATGTATCTTTATGTGGGGTCATTATCTATCACATGATGTTCAGATACCCTGAATAATTGCAATTTTAGGCACATACTCCTTTTTATACCCGGAGAGGATAATATGGCATGTCTGTTCATTATCAGGGGCACTTCTCCCAGATAGATTGGATAATATGGAGTATCTGTTCCAGAAGCAAAAACTCCAGGTTACCGTGAGCTCATGATAACTGCATTATCTATACAGGCACAAATTAATGACACCCAGGTGTATCTAGAAGTGTTGATGGAAGTTGCAATCATCTCTGCCTCTGAGCATCTGCTCCTTACAGATCTGGCAGTGGTCTCAGTTGTTAAATAAAAGTATATTTTATGTATTTATTATGAAGGTTTTACCAGCAAAGACACATTAAGCTGGTACTAGCTCATTTCTAGATGTGTCCAGATTGATATAACTAACCACTAGACTACACTGTCTAGATCGTAATCCAACAGCCCACTTACTAATGCTGAGACCCTTAGTCACCTGACCTCCTTGTGCATGACCTCTCTTTTATCTGTAGTCCCACACTTTTCACCCCAAGCCTAAAAAGAAGTCTGTGGCTTTGCTGACCACATCTGTAGGCTTCTCAAGAAGCAGGACCAGTCTTTGGGGGCAGACTGGATGGGTTAAGAGCCTTTTCTACTGTCAGCATCTGTATATCTATGCACCTCCATGAAAGTTTCCCATTTAAAGGCAGGGGGAAGGGTGCAGAAGGTAACCAGGATAAGCGGGTGAGGACAGACAGCAATGTGACTGCATGAAAGAGGAAGTTTTTATGTATTGCCTGTTATTTTGCAGTGCATTACTATTGTCTATTGGGGACTGCCTATATCCTATACTAGTGTGGACTATCTATACTGTATGTTGATGGCTATGAGTGGGCTGTTCAGCTGCCTGGATGCAGCACTTGTGTCTGTATTTCAGACACATGCATTCAGGGCTGCAGCTATGAATTGTGGGGTCCCAGACAAGTCACTTGAAATGGACCCCTGTTTCCCAAACCAGCTAATGCCAGGGGTAATGCCAGCTCCTCAGGTGGGCCCCTCCTGAGCTTGGGGCCTCGGACAACTTCCCCACTTCCCCCATTACTGGGGCTCTGTATTCACTCAGAGGTGTCCAGATGTCTGCCTAATAGTCACGGATATCTAGACTCATTTGCGATGATTCCTGCAGTTTCCAGCTATTTCTGTCACAACTGCAGGAACTGCACCCATTTTCTGGATATAAGTGTGGAATTCCATCCTGGGAGTTAGACCAACTCTTTGTGGACTAACTCCCAGGACAGAGTTTGGCACTTATGTCCAAAAAATGAACTCAAGCTTCTGAAATCTCCTCCCCCCACAATGTTTTCTGGTGTGTTGTTTAGCTAATGTTGGAGGGTGTAATAATAAAAGAAACTTCAGTGTTGTATTGCCAGCCTCTATGCTTGTGTGTGTGTGTGTGTGTGTGTGTGCAGTCCAAAACAAAACACAAGTGGCAAGAATGACTGTGTCTAAGGACCCAAAGCTTAGATTTAGTATTCAGTCAATGTTTATCCTGTTTTTGTCTTTTGGCCATCAGTACATTTTATCTCAGTTATGACGGGCATATAGGACACCTCAGCAGATTTGACAAAGGAGTTCAGAATTGAGCAAGGTACTGTATGATGATCAATTTAAGCACTTTTATTTTGGCCAATGAAATTCCTGATGAATACTAAGAGGTCCCCTTGCTCACTTTTATTGGAGGGAAAGTTTACATACTCCCTCATAGCCTTGTGATCCCAGACTGCCCTGGAAACAGAACCGATTAAGAGATTGCAGCTATTGTGCAAGAGCATATTTCCCTTATGATCCTTGTGACTGCTGTAATCACAGCATTAGAGATGTCTGAAACTTCTTTAGGGACATGTTTCCTTTTGAGAACAACAAATGGTGGCAATTTCATGCCATCTAGCTGACCGTCTAAGTAGAATAATCTTCTGCTTTCCATGCCTCATTGTAAGAAGAGGCACTGATTTTGCCCTAACAGAGTCAATGATCTTGTTACAGGGCATGGTTACCCAGACAGCAGTCTTAGTCATGTTATTGATACAACAAGGATTAATGTTGTTGCCAATTTGACACGCATCAAATATAACAAAATCTGCAACTTCTGGAACAAAATCCTTAGGCAGCCTTTGACCAATGGTTGTTCTCTGCTATATAATGAAACTCCAGCTGCAGAGGAAGTAATCCACCTAACCATACCACTCTGGAAATCAGAGTTATGAATCAGTGCTTAAAAAAGAACCAGCACTCCAGACCAATTAATTCATTAGTGAGAACATATTTTTTCATGTATAAAAATCATAATACTTGCAATAAATATTGCAGTGAAAAACATATACAGGGCTTTCAAATCACTCCCAGTTTTAAAGCTCTAATGAATAAGCACACACCCATCTTGCTCAGCACTTTGGGGTATCCTAACCCGTCCTTAGGAGGCATTATAAATCAGTGCTGCTGCTTTTACAGAAATGCTTTTCTAAGTTGATCATAACAGCTGCTCTTGGGGGTCATGTGATGTAACCAAGCTGAGAACAGCTTTGCTTCAAGGAGTCTGCCTGAAGCAATTTACTCTATGGTAATCTGCACCCCTAGTCTGTAGCAGTCTTCAAAAAAGTCCTACCTGCCAGCAGTATTTGATGTCTGAAACATGAAGAAGGCAGAATCTGAAGACTTAATCTCCCCAAAGAAGGACAGACTGTCAGCTTTGCTGGGCAGCACCTCTGAAGTGGCCCTCAAGATGGTGGGCCCCCAATACAAAACAGAATTGGGCCTCATCAGCAGAGCACTCTTCATGATCAAGAGTTTTATGGGCACTATCAAATGGTGGTAATTTCCTGCCATCATCAGGAGAACTTGCAAGGGTCATGAAGGCATTGGTAGCTGTAAATCTTTCTGTGGATGGCTTGGGAATCTGTGTGACTGAAGCTGAGGAGCACCTAAGCAGGCTGGAGGACTGGGCCACGGTGACATGTCAACTGAGCAGCACCGAGAAGAAAGTCTGCCTGATCTGGGAGAAGCTTGATGATCAGGAAACCAAAAATTAACACATCAACGTTTGTCTGTTTGGACTGCTTGAAAAGGCAGGAAGCAGGATATGATTGATTTCCTGTAATGCATCCTCCCTCAAGTATTGGATTTTTACTGGGATGCCCTAATGGAAATTGACCGAATTCACCACATTCCCTCAGGGCTGCCTCCCGCTAGCCATAATACTTGGCTGAGGCCAATCATCTTCTAGTCTGGTGTCTGGACAAGGAGAAAATCCTTGTCAAAGCCCAAACAATAAAAGACTTGACATGGCAATAATGTGCAGTGCTCTCCCTGGAACCTGACCTTCCCAGTATGTAATAGAAAAGAGGAAATTGTTTGTCTGGGTGAGGGATCTAGCATGGGAGAAAGCTAATAAAGGCTCTCTAGGTCCCCCCGCAACTCTGAGGCTTACAATTAGGAGATGATGGAGGCATTCACTTTTCCAAAAGAAGCTCAGGAGTTCATTTTGAACTCAAGTGGGACAGCACAACTGAAGGTGGGAAACAGTGGAGGACAGCAGCAGGACCCCAAGCCAACGAGTACACCTGGCCCAAGCAAGCACAGAGGCACAGATGGAGAGCAATTTCCTTATTCACATCTGGATTGTATAATATGTTGTTGTTGGATTCCATTTGTGTATGTTTTATTTAATGTTTTTAATTGCATTTGTTTCCATGTGCTGGTTGCTGGGAAAACTGGCATTTTTACCAATCTGCTTAACAGCTTAAATAAGAATGAAATGAGAGCAAGAACCATGAGCAGAAGAACCAGGCAGCGGAGACGGGGGAGGAAGAATGTATGGAGTTAGGCAAAGAGCCATACACATGAAGGAGCATGAGCTGTGAGAAACATCACTTTGTCCGAGGGATTATACTTTGCTCTGTGACTGCAGCCTCTCTTGACAGGCTGAAAACTTTCTGGACTGCTATTTCAGGCAAGAACTGCCTAGTCTGAACATATGTGAAGAAAAAGTACTGTTGCTTATTTTGGTTGATTTTGAGAGAATCTGACATGTTCATTGCGTGACTCTGTGGTAACTGGGAAGTAGGGGGGTCAGCAGTTGGGCGAAGGAGCTTCATTGTGCAGGAAACAGGGCTCTGAAAAGGCAAGGGGAAGGGGAGGATGGCAAGTATAGGGAGAGGTGCCCAAGACTATGTAATTGTTCTGTATGTCCACTCGCACCCTCTCTCAAATGTAAAAGAGGCTCCATTAACTTATGATAATAGTTGGCATTGGGTATTTAAGGTTAGCCTGAGCTGGGGACTGGAGGGACCACTCCACTTCTGGGGGCAGGGTGATCAAGGAGCATGGGCTATAAACCGTGACAATTTTTCCGTTATGTCCTGAGGGGGAGGCAGAGAAGAGAGTGAGTGGCAGCACAGTACTGCCAAAGATGCAACGTGCATGGCCCTACCTAACTAGGAGCGGGAGTGGCAACCAGCTTGGAGTAGCAACCAGCAAGGGGGATGAAGGGTAGTGGGTGGAGGTGCTGAGTCCCAGACACTAGCAGGAATCTATATTGGTCATCAAAAAGCACTGAATAACAGGAGCTCTGGTAAGCAGAATGAGTGTGACATGAGACATTTGTGAAGCCTAAGACTGCCACCCATCACCAGTCTGAGGGAACACAGCTACTAAGGTTACCATGTGACTTGGGGAAGCTCAGCCTGCTGGATGGGGCTTAGTGGTGTAAGGGCCTGTACATTGGAGGGAGGAGCACAGTGCCACTGGAGCTCTGGGGTTAATGGGGTTCCAAGGGATGTGTAAGGGTTCTGGCCCTGAACTGTGGCAAGACATATGGGGGAGATGGTAAGAGGCTCGTACTGCAGATGAGCTCAAGTGGCCTGCACTGATTGAAAGAGGAATGTTACACATCTGTTATTTATTTGTCTATATTACTGTTTTTCAGCCCTGTTGGCTGTTTAGCTGGTGTAACGTGATGTTTGCACATGACAAATATGTGTGTGTGGGGATAGTGTAAGTCCAGGTTAATGGTTTATGAAGTTGTTTCCTGAAATGTCAATGGGTTAAATAGCCTTATCAAGAGAAAGTGAGTCCTAACTCATTTGAGGAAACTGGGAGGGCAAATAATTTTCCTGTAGGAGACACACCTGCTAAGGAAAGAGGCAGCAAAACTGGGACATCTCTGTGGAGGGCAGGTGTTTGAAGCATCCTACTCTACCAAGAAGCAGGGAGTGGTCATGTTATGCAGCAGGGGTGTAAACTGGGTCCTTCAACAGTTGGAGATGGATATGCAGAGTTGGTGGATGCTAGTTAAAGGCAGACTAGATGATGCCCCAATGCTTCTTGTGATGGTATACAGCCCAAATGAAGATGACGCCTCTTTCTTTCACAGCCTGCGTCAAGCAGTTCTGGAGTTGAGAGAGAAGGAAAACCTGGGGGGAGGGGACACAGATGTAGTGATAGAGGAGGACAGAGTGAGGGAGGGGCTACTGGCATTGAAGGTGGACAAATCACCAGGCCCGGACGGAGTACATACAAGGGTACTAAAGGAACTGATTGAGGAGCTGGCAGGGAAACTGGCAGATCTATTTAATAGTTCACTAGAGACAGGTGTGGTACCACAGGACTGGAGAACAGCACATGTAGTGCCGCTCCAGAAAAGCGGTCCCAAGGATGACCCAGGGAATTACAGACCAGTCAGTCTGACCTGCATTGTGGGCAAACTCATGGAGACCATACTAAAGGAAAGGTTGGTGGAATATCTAGAGGAGCATGGTCTCCAGGATGTGAGGCAGCATGAGTTCATGGGGGGAGATTGTGTCAAACAAATCTGTTTGATTTATTTGACTGTGTCACTAAGACAGTAGACAGGGACCAAGTGGAAGACATCCTTTATCTTGATTTCAGCAAGGCCTTTGACTCTGTACCCCACAAAAGGTTGATCAGGAAGTTGGTGGATCTCAGGATTGGGGAAAAGATGGCCAGATTGGTGGAAAACTGGCTGAAGGACATAACGCAGAGGGTGGTGGTGGGGGGAGAGTTATCTGGCACAAGACAGGTAACCAGTGGGGTTCCACAGGGCTCTGTGCTGGGGCCAGTGTTGTTCAATGTCTTCATCAATGACATTGGAGATGGCATTATGGGTAAAATGTGCCTATTTGCAGATGACACCAAGCTCTCTGGGATAGTGGACACAGCTGAAGGGATACAGGACCTACACGAAGATCTGGCAAAGCTAGGGAGGTGGTCCAGGATCTGGTAGTTTAGCTTCAATGCTAAGAAATGCAAAGTTATGCATATTGGAGTCAAGAATCCTGGGATAGAGTACTACCAGGGTGGAGTCAGAGTATTTGCATCAGAGAAGGAGAAGGACCTGGGAATAATGATCACTAGAGACCTGAAGCACTCCTCACAGTGCAAGAAAGCAGCAGCAAAGGCAAACAAGATGCTGAGATGCTTATCTAGCGGGATCAGTAGTAAGAGAGAGGAGGTTATACTGCCCTTGTACAGGTCACTGATAAGGCTACATCTAGAATATGGAGTTCAGTACTGGTGCCCACATCTCAAAAAGGACATTAACCTGCTGGAGAATGTCCAGAGGAGGGCTACAAAAATGATAGCTGGTCAGCAAGGTAAGGCATACGAGGTGAGGTTGCGGGCACTGAACATGTACTCCCTGGAAGACAGGAGAGAGAGGGGGGACATGATTGGGGCCTTCAGATACTTGAAAGGGATAAATAAGGTTGATAAGGACAGTCTCTTTAAGCTGAATGGTAACCATAAGATGAGGGGCACAGTCTTAAGCTGGAGGGTGGAAAGTTTAGGAGGGAGGTCAGGAAGCACTTCTTCACAGAGAGGGTTGTGGACACTTGGAATGTGCTGCTAGAAGAGGTAATCTTGTTGAAGACAGTGGGCAGCTTTTTTTTTTTCCAAGTTGTTTTATTGGAGAAAAGAGGCACATAAGTCATACATTTCTGTTATATTACATGTGATACATACAATGTAGCTAGAGAGATATTACTACAAAGCTTTGAAGCATTAGACATAGTAAACGGCATTTCATTTGTTGTATTTTTAAGCTGCTACTTTTGTGCAGAAAAGTCCTGGACTTAGGTGATCTGCAATGAAGCATTGCAGCCCCCTCCTGTTCTCACATACCTTACAATACTGTTGCGGGAGTCCGGGGCTGCAATCAACATAATATTTCTCACCCAGAGTCTGTCATATAGGTTCTTGCAGAATCCACCATTTAGGTAACTGTTTATACTATTTGAATTGGTAATATTTACATAACAGCAGTGATCTACATTGTCCCCCAGACTATTAAAGCACTTTTTTTGGATTTAAAGGAGAAAGGTTCTCGACATATAAGCTACTAGACATGGCTGATATTTGGATACCCAAATATTGTATGGTATGCACTAATTGCAACCCTCCCAAATTTGCTATCAACTGAGCCCTATTCTGTAGCCCCACAGGGAGCAGTTCACTTTTAGTCCAGTTGACATGATGTCCTGAAAGGTGGCCAAAAGCATACATCAAATTATGTACTAATGGTGGGTCTTGGAATGGATATTGCATATAAAGAAGCTGATCATCAGCATACATAGCTACTTTATGCTGTCTACCTCCCCCCACAAATCCCCTTATATCCGGGTGTAATCTTAAGACCGTTTCCAATGGTTCCAAAGATGACACATACAACAGAGGTGACAGAGGGCACCCCTGTCAGTGCCCCTGCCTAAACAAAATGGTGCTGTAAGAATACCGTTAACCAGAACCTGTGCTTGTGGGTGGGTATAGAGGGTTCTTATCCATGAGCTAAACCTCCAGCCTATCCCGAACCTCTTTAAAACTTCGAACAGATACCCCCATTCCATGTGGTCGGACGCCTTCTCTGCATTTAACGCCACTACCACTGCTCCATGTGTTCATTTTGATTTAGCCCACTGATAAATGATGTTTAGGGTGCACCTAATATTATGCTTCTCATATCTACCTTTGATGAAGCCGGATTGATCTGGGTGTATCAGCTCAGGAAGCACTGGTTCCAGTCTGGCCGCCAGAGCCTTTGCCAGGATTTTATAGTCTGCAGTAAGCAGTGAAATTGGCCTATATGATGCACATTTAATCAAGTCTTTTCATGATTTGGGCAGTACCATTATTGTGGCTGATCACGTGGAAGGGGGCAGTTCTCTGTTCTCTAGGCTTTCTAGGATCATCTCGAACAGTGGGTCCAGTAGGTAAGCCTGAAACTCTTTTTAAAAAGTCAATTGGCAGGACATCTGGGCCAGGGGCTTTGCCACTTTTCAGGTTTCTAAGAGCTTTAGCAATTTCCTGTTTGAACAGGGGGGAATCAAGGCCAGATCTCACCGCGTCTGTAATTCTAGTAAAAGGGACCCCTTGAAAAAATTGGTTGAAATCAGATTGGTTTGGGCTACATTCAGAGGTATAGAGTTGTGCATAAAACTCCCCAAAAGCTCTACCTATCTCCCCCACCCCTTGAGCTAATGTCCCATTTTCAGCACTTATTTGGCCTATATTTCTTTAGGCTTCTTTACGCTTTAATTGACAGGCCAAAAGTTTCCCAGCTCTATCCACATCGTAATATGCACCAGCATTAGTGAGCAATATAGAGCACTCCAGGCAGGCACTAGAGAGTGTATTTAACTGCCATTTCTTTTTTTGGAGGGTATTGTAAAGAGGACTAGTGTGCTTCTTCTTATGGGACTTTTCAAGGGCTTCTGCTTCTGCTCTTAACTTAGTTAACTCGTGCATTTCTAGCTTACGCTTATATGTGAGGCATATGTGATGGTCTGGCCTCTAATATATGCTTTAAGAGCTTCCCATTGGGTTTTGTGGGAGGTATCACCCCTTTTAATAAAAAGGAGATATTCCTTTATGCATCCTGACATATATTGTGTATAATTTTGGTCTTTCAAAAGCAAGGGATCCAACTTCCAGCTACCCACCTTTCTAGGCTCTCCCAGTCCCCTAAAGGTAACCAGATGCATTGCATGATCCAATACAATAATCGGGTAATACTTAGCTTCCTCTATATTCACTAGTAGGGTTCCAGATACTAATATTCTATCTAGCCTAGCATAAGTGTGGTGGGTGCACATGTGATAGAAAACTATAATCCCTCCCATCAGAGTGGACATGTCACCATGTGTCCGTCAGCCCCATATCCCTCTGGAGTACCTCCAGAGCTTTGGCATTCTGGGTTCTATGCATAGGTGTCCTGCTGGATCTGTCTAAGATATTATCCAAGATGCACAAAGAATCCAAGGGCCTGTCCAGCCAGCTATATCAAGAGACAATTTTTGGAAAAAACTTGGACTCTCAGCATTCAGTGCATAAACCGATCCCACAAGAAACACACCTTTCCAATTATATTTATCTTGGCCAGTGCATACCTTCCTGCTTGATCTATTTTTTTTTAATAAGCTGGACAGGAAGACCCTTTGGGATCCATATTGGAGCTCCCCGTGCCTTTGAGGAGAAAGTAGCTGAGATCCACAGTCCCCCCCTAAACCTTGCAGTTTTCATTCTTCCCATTGTGAGAAGTGAGTTTCTTACAATAGCACTATATTCGCTCTATCCCTCCTTACTTCCCCCATAACTTTCTGCCTTTTAAGTATTGTTTTAACCCATTCACATTCCAGGATGCACATCTGTTGTTTTCAGCCATAATTGTCAAAAGTATAGTCTTCCCTTGCCTCTAACATATAAAAATTCTGCACCTCCTCTCTAATCATTTTTTGTACTTTTTTTTTTTTAGTTAGTTGTTTAACCAGGAATAGCACACTAAGCTGACAGCTTTTTCACAGGAGCGACCTGGGAGCACGAGGAAGTTAAGTGACTTGCTCAGGGTCACACAGTATGCAAGTGGAAGCTGTGGGATTCAAACCCAGGACTGGTCTGCTGGATGTCACCAGATCTGCAGCTCAGAACCTTAGACCACTGCGCTATACTGCCTCCTACATAACCCACATATCCCCCTCCCCCATCTACAAGTGTATCCCTGTGCATCTCTCCAGAAATCCTGTCTCCCCCCAGGACTGTGCCAGCTTCGGAACCAAGTTTCAGCAGTTAATGGTGCCTCAACAGTATACAGTCCTGCAGGCCCCTCGAGAGATCCTTTTCCAGGCCAAAAAATATCCCCTCCACCCCACAATATCTCCTCCATGCTATATAATCCCATTTTATTCCAAAATCGATGTACACCCTCCACCCCTTCCCCCCTAGGCAGATATAGTTCTGCCAGTATTCCCACTACAAAGGACAGGCAGTGATGGTGTATTTTAACAATCATCGATTGTGTGAAATGACACCTATTATCCAACTAATGCTTTACTTAGCCAGAACAGTTTAAAAATAATGTTAAGACAACATGTGTTAATTGAAATCTTACAGTAAAAACAACTTAATTCTTAAGAAGTAAAACTACAGCAGTGTGCACAATATGAACAATAGTTTTACAACTCATCGATCACAAAAGGCATAGGCATAGTATCCGACCTTCATAATTTGCTGGTGCTATACAGAATCAAAAGATGAGCTGTAGCTCAGAGAGAATCTAGTGCCACATTTTAAAATAGTGTCACAACCCACAGCGTTATGATTTAAACTTAGACATTCAAATCGAGTCTCCAGTCTTTGGGCTGAATTCGTTTGTTTTTTTAGTTCCACAATACAAGTTAGGAAAGTAAAATTTTCAGACTATGTTGAATATTTACGAAATTCTCCATCAGTACCCGTACCCCCTGGCATGGTCGGGTATAAAATACAAAGTAACTTAAGCATTCTTCATCAGGACGACAGTACTCCATAAATCGAATCCAAAAACGATCGGAACCAAGGAAAGAAAATAAACACCAGCCAAACCATGACTATGAAGGCTGGCTCAGTCTCCCTGGCGATGACCACACTCAAAATAAAGCTCTCTGTTCACCCATGGAGACCCGAGCCCCTAGGCCCGGTCGGGAGAGGGGATTCCAAATAACTTGAAAAGCGGAACCCTTCTAGACTAAGTCTCATAACTTAGCTGACCCTTGTAAGACTTGATATGGATAAAGGAAATAAGAGCACCAGAGGACCTAGTAGTGAATAGCTGCTGCGTTACTTACTTCTCACCGATTCCACCATTTCCCACTTCAGGCATCTGGGACTCCATTCCCTCTGGCCTCCTCCTCTACCAGCCATTTCTCTGCTTCTCTGGGGCAGTTAAATATGTATGGTTTTTGTCCCATTCTATCGACCAGCAATTTTGCTGAATAAAGAAGTGCAAATGACCACCCCAATTGGAATAGCCAATTTTTAACTGAGTTGAAGTGCTGTCTTCTCTCTTGCAAATCTCTGCTATTGTCCTGGTAGATGTGGACCTTTCCATTGCCATATTGAATGGGCCCAGCTTTTTTAGCTTTCTGCAGTATTTTCTCCTTATCAGGGTACCTCAGATACTTAATTAAGGAGTGGCAGGGCCTTTTGCCTGATTTCGGTGGTGGGCCAACCTGATGCACCTTCTCTATTTCAAAAGGCCGCATACTACTCTGGTAGTCCCAACTGCATCACCACCCACTGATGAAGGCCTTGGCAGGGATTGTGGTCTTCAGTCCCCTCCGGCAACCCTATAATTCATATATTCGGCCGCCTAGAACAATTTTCTTGGTTGTCAAGCCGTTCTTTTAGCTCTGTCATCACAGATTGCAGGCCATTGCATTCCACCGATACTCCGGTATACGAGTCCCCCAGTTCCCTCAAGCGCTGTTCCAATTCAGAGATCTGAGTAGCATGCGTGGTCGTTGTTTCAGACAAACTAGTTACCATCAATTGTAGGTGAGCCAGCTAGGAAGTTAAATTACTAAACCCCGTTTTCATCTCTTGTTGCATCACCAGAAGAGTGTCAGGTACTCTAGCTAGGGTTTTGGTTAAAGACTCCTTGCCCTCCACTTGCAATTCTGCTGTAGATACAGCCACATGTTCTTTCTGATTGCAGGCCGATGAACCCGTCACTTTGGGTGGATTTCGGGCATTGAAAGGCAATTTAGCTTGTTTATTTTTTTGCTTGCCAGATGCCGTTAACCTTAAGCAATATTCCTACGATGTATTGGAATACTGAAATTACAGTATCTGGCTATTTAGGCTATTTTAACTCTAGTGTCCCGGGGAGTTCTTTCAGTGAGCTTCTGCCATCTTAGCCCGCTAGCCATACCCCCCCAGTGGGCAGCTTTAAGAGAGGCTGGGACATGTATAGGAGGAAGGTAAGGGTCATGGGTAGGGAGGATGGGAGGAGTGGGGAGGGAGGGTAGGGACAGTAGCTCAAGCTGTGAATCCTGCAACACGAGAAGACTTGATAGACCAAATGGCCTTCCTCTGCTGGCTTCTTCATATGTTGGGAGAGACATGAATCCTGCCCTTGACCCCCTATGTAACAGGAGTGGATGGCAGATCAAGCAAGAGTCTTGCAGACAGGGTCCTTCATTGCCTAATGAAAGAACATAGGCTTCAGGAGGTGTGGAGGGTAGGCCACCCATTTGTACAGGACTACTACTATTCATTACCTCATGCATCCTACAGTAGTTTTTTTACTTATATTTTATTCAGGGAGACAAAGAATAAATTAAATTACATATATAATATTGTCATCTCGAGAAACCTATAAATGTAAATAATTTAAATAAAAAAGAAATTGAAAGAAATGTTTAGATTTTTGGGGGTTAAAAGTAGAACAGCAAATAAAGGAATTTTTATGAGCTTAATAGTCAAATAAATTCATAAACTTAGAGGTTTTCATTTTATGCTCCAAGCTATATTGTCCCATGTTAAAAGAAAAGTTTGTTCAATGATTTAACAGCCTATCTACACCTCCAAGCCAATTCATGAGAATACAAAAAGAAAAGGAAACCAGGAAGAGACCTTTAATCCAAAAAGTCCTTCTATCCAAAGTCCCAGGTCTATGGCTAAACTATTTAAATAAAACTATGAATTGAAAGCTCAACAGTCAACAATAATATAATAACTCATTTCACTGGAACATACTTAGTGCTGTCAGCATCGTCTTCTTCCAGATCTGAATTCAGATTTGTAGGGATCCACATGCTTTTTGTAAAGCTCACAAGCAGCATCCACATACAAAAAGAAATAATCTTCACCTTGAAAAATGATTTTTAATTTTAGAGGTGACTGGAATATATCAGTCACCCCAGTTTGGATACGTTCAGATCTAATGACCAAAAATCTCTTCCTTCGACGCTGGATGGTTAAGCAGAAGTCGGTACAGGTGCAGCTTCTGCCCTTCATATTTGAACCCCTTTTTCTGTCTGGCCAGCTGCAGGACTTGGTTGCAAGAAGCAAGTGACTGAAAAGAGCAAATGATATATCTACCCCCAGAGCTGCCAGCTTCTGCAATTCTTGACTGCGGTCCGAATACAGACTCTAGGGTCAAAGGAGCTCTAGTGAAAACTCTTTCGTTATCAAAATCTCCACCTCAGATTTCAGTCCCACTGCACCAAGCAGCCTAAGATTTTCAGCAACAAGGTGTCTTCTATGTTTTCAAATTTGGATATATTCGTGAGTTGTTCATGAAAGGAAGCATTAACTGCACCCTCCAAAGCTAACATTCTCACTGACAGAGACTCTGCATTTTTTTCAACATTTTCTACATGCTCCTCACAGGTTTTCATTTTTTCCTCAGTCTAAGAACACCAAGCTAAAATGCCAGCCAGTGAACCAAGAACTTTGTTGAATGATGGGCGGGTCTCCTCCTGGAATTCTATTAGGAACGCCTGTATAGTTTGAAGAGTTGGCTTTGAAGGAGGTTTCGGCTGAACGCCTGGCTCTAAGCATGCTGCTGCAGTGGAAGCCATTACACTGACAGGTAAAAGAGAACCCCAGTCCCACTTTGCTGAAGCTGCTTTCCCTGTCTTAAGGGAAATACATGTTTCTATATTATCCAATCTGCCAACTCCTTTATCTTAAGTCATGTTTGTGCCATTTTTCTCAATCAAAAATAAGGATTTTTAACAGAAAGCAAGCCATGGATCGGCAGAGCTCTAAAAGATACATGCAGTCTTCTTGACCTCTCGAGCACTACCCCCTGTTCCTACAGTAGGCTTGACCTGTTTTTGGCTTCAGGCAACCTCGTTAAACATGCCCTGTGCACCTTGATTGAGCCCCTGCTGAGTTCTGACCACCTGCCCGTCACATCTCATGTTTCTGCAGGATAGGCCCAGCTCAGAAGAGAAAAGGTGGAGATGTAATGTAAACCCTGGGAGACCCAGAGTTTCAGTTATGACTCAGGCAAAAGGTTATGTCATATTTGTCTAATAAAAACACTGGGAAGGTTGTAAACAAATGTATTTATTTTATTTATTCTTTTTGATAGACAGACAGACAGAACTCCAGGAGGAAGGAGCTACTGGTATAACTAAAACTTCTCTACTGGGACTATATTGCCCTCCTTCCCTCCCCTCCACCCCCCACCCTAAACCAGTTGTACTTTTATAGGCACAGGATTTAACTGATAAACAGGAACTTCCTGTTTGGGAGCAGGAAGTGAGTGATCACAGAGCCACCAAAGACTCACCATCCTAGAAGGGCAAGAGTAGCTCTCCATTCCCCTAGCTGCTGGAGGTCTGACTCTAAGCAAGTAAGGAGACTACTAAAAATATAGGAACTTCTTGTCTCAGAACAGGAAGATCAGGAGATAAAAGGGTGCAGAGGCAGTAAGTAAGGAGGGAGAGAAGAAAAATAAGAAAAAAAAAAAAAAAGAAATAAACAAACAGAGGAAAGTGTAAGTATTCCAAATAACAGTTAGGGGGCCAGAAAAAAGATATGATGGGAGTGGTGCAGTGTAGTGGCTGTGGAGCTGCAGTCTTCCAGGAGGTGCTTTGGAGGATGCAGTGTTATCCCATCTGCAGACACCTTTCTGGGCTGAGGAAGGAGGAGGTTGCTCATCTCCAGGCTAAGCTGGCTAGGATTTGTGGGACCTCCTCTCCCACCCCAGGGACCACCAGGGTCACTGCCGTTGCCTCAGAGGTTGTCAAGAAAGAGGAGTGGTTGGACCACAGTGGGCTCAGGGAGGGTGAGAGTGGTGGAGCAGAGGTTCATCCCTCCGGTTGTACCTCTCCACAATTTCTATGCCATTCTGGAAAAGTGTGGTTCCTCTATGGAGGCACCCACAGTTGAGACCAAGGAGGATGCTGGGAACCTCCACAAAGGAGACCCAAAGGAGGGTGACATGGGACCCCACAGGGGAAGAAAACAACTCCTGGTGGGGGACTCCATTGTTAGGAAGGTAGAATTGGGGGATAAGGGGAGAGAGAGGTAAGGTGCCTGCCTGGTGCCATGGCTTGGAGAGACAGGGAGTGAATCCTCAGGATCGCAGGAGCAGCTGCATAGGGAAGGGAGCTGGATGTCATTGTCCACCTAGGGACAAATGACCTGGCTAAGAAAGGGATCAGAGCAGTGCAAGAAGCATTTGCGGAGATGGGGAGGGGCTTTAGACAAATAGCACACATGATAACCTTATCGGAAGTGCTGCCTGTCTATGGAACGGGTGAGGCTAGGGTGCTCCACACCATGGGATTCAATCAGTGGTTGAAAAACTGGTGCAGAGCTCAGGGATTTGGCTTCATTGGAGACTGGAGGTCCACCTGGAGGGATGCAGGCCTATACTGGCATGATGGTCTGCATCTGTCCAGGAGGGGAATCAGGATCCTAGGTGATAGGTTTAAATACTTCATTGACAAGTATTTAAACTAGCCAAGGGGGAGGCACTGGAAAGGAGCAGGGAATCCTAGCCCTCCCCAAAATATCAGGGTACTAAGTGAGGTAGACACCAACATAGAGATGTCAATAGGGAGAAGCGCAGGGGTAAATGGAAAAAGTGAAAAATGCAATAAGGACAGAGATGAGGCAAAAAGGAGTAAGGCCATCAAGAAATGGAGGGTAATGAGTACCAATGCCCATAGTCTGGGCAACAAGCTCCCTGAACTGGTGGCCTTGATGGAAGAGGGATGCCTGGATATTGTAGCAGTCACAGAAACATGGTACACAGAGAACCATGACTGGGATGTTAACATACCAGGGTACACAACCTACAGGAGAGACAGGGAGGGCAGAGGAGAGGGGGAGTAGCTCTCTATGTAAGGGAAAGGATAAAAGCATCTGAACAAAAGAGTAAACAGGGAGGAGAGGAAAGGAGGCACTGTGGGTCACCTTAGAGACTGGAAATGGCACCACAGTCCGCACAGGGGTTGTATATAGACCCCCATGTCAGGGGGAGGGAATGGACAAGGATATGATAGAAGGCATACTTAGGATGGCAGAGAAAGGGGAGATACTGTTGATGGGGACCTTAACATGCCAGATGTTAACTGAGCAACCTTGTGCAGCCACATCCAAAAGCAGGGCCATTCTTGTTGCTCCTTCAGGTGGCTTGCCTCAAACAGCTAGTTTTGGGAACCCACCATGAGGGAGCAATCTTAGACCTCTGACTTCATATGGGGACAGTGAGAGGATCTCACATCTAGAAGTTGTAGCAGCCATTTGGGAACAAGTGACCACCAACAGTGTGGTTCACGAGCAACTCTGCTACAGAGTCAAGCCATACAAAAGTGAGGGTTCTGGACTTCAGGAGGGCTGACTTGGCAAGATGGGAGAGTGCCTTAGAAAAGCACTAGCAAACAGGCTAGAAGGAGGTGGAGCAACAATGGCAACATCAAACTGCCATCACAGAGGCAACAAGCCTTGTGTGAAGCAAATAAACAAATCAAAATGAAAGAAAAGCTACTATGGTTCTCAAAAGAGGTGGCGTGAAGGTTAGGGAGAAAAAGATAGCATTTAGGAAGTATAAGGAAACACAGAAGGAGCAGGACAGAGAACTGTACCAGTTAAGGCAAAAGGAAGCAGGGACGGTAGTCAGAATAGCAAAGGCACAAACTGAGGAAAAGATAGCTAACTCGGTTAAGAAGTGGGATAAAACCTTTTATAGGTATATAAGGGAGCGTAGAAAGACAAAGGGAGGGATAGTGAGGCTGAATAGAATGTATGGTGGGTGGGCAGAGAGTGACAGTGATAAAGCAGGGATACTGAATGAATACTTCTGTTCAGTATTCACAAAAGAGGAAGTGGGGGAGGTGCCTAATCCAATTAACAGAAGCACTCTGGAGAGAGGGAGTTGATCCCAGTCCTTTCACAGAAGAAAGGGTTCTGAAAGAACTCCTAAAACTGAAGGTGGGCAAAGCAATGGGGCCAGATGGAATTCACCCCAGAATTCTAAAAGAATTAAGCAGAGAACTAGTGACACCACTGACTACGCTTTTTAACAAATCATGGGAAGATGGTGTGGTACCTGAGGACTGGAAGAAGGCGGATGTGATTCCCCTTCACAAAAGTGGGACCAAGACGGAAGCAGGAAACTACAGACCTGTCAGTTTGACCTCTGTGGTAGGGAAAGTGTTGGAATCACTTCTGAAGGAAAGAATTGTTGAGTACCTAGAGGCCAGTGGGGTACAGGACCCAAGGCAGAATGGGTTCTACAGCGGAAGGTCATCAGATGAATCTAATTGATTTCTTTGACTGGGTGACCAAAGTAGTAGACCAGGGAGGGGCTGTGGACATGGCCTACCTAGACTTTAGCAAGGCATTTGACACAGTCCCACACAAAAGATTAGTAGTCAAATTAACCAGCCTGGGAGTGGGTCCCAAGGTGGCAGCCTGGGTAAAACATTGGCTGAACAACAGGACACAGAAGGTAATTGTAAATGGAGTCCACTCTGAAGAAAGAGGGGTTACTAGTGGGGTTCCGCAGGGTTCAGTACTGGGTCCAGTCCGTTTTAATGTCTTTATAAGTGACATTGCAGAGGGACTGGAAGGAAAAGTATGCCTTTTTGCAGATGACACAAAGATCTACAACAGGGTTGTTACACAAGGAGGCGTGAAAGGATGAGAAGGACTTGGCAAGGTTGGAGGAATGGTCAGAAGTATGGCAGCTTGGATTCAATTCAAAGAAGTGCAAGTAATGCACCTGGGAAACAAAACCCAGGGAAGATTACACAGTGGGGGGTAGTAACAACAAAAATGGGAAGAGACCTAGGGTAATCATATCAGATGACCTTAAGGTTGGAAAGCAATGCGAGAGATGGCGGTAGGGAGGCTGGGGGGATACTGGGATGTATAGGGAGAGGTATCACCAGCAGAAAACAGAAGTTGTTATCCTCTGTACAGACAGTTGGTGAGACCTCATCTGGAGTACTGCGTCCAGTTCTGGAGACCCCATCTCCGCAGTTCTACATAGACACAGGATGGAGGCAGTTCAGAGGGGCAACTAAAATGGTGCAAGGTCTGCAAGAGAAGCAATATGAGGAGAGACTAAAGGAGCTTAATATGTATACCCTTGAGGAAAGGAGGGAGAGGGGACATGATAGAAACGTTTAAGTACCTCAGTGGAATCAACAAAGTCCAAGAGGGTAGCATCTTTCAGAAAAAGAGATGTGCAAGAACAAGGGGACACAATTTGAAGATAGAGGGGAGACAGCTCAGGGGCAATGTGAGGAAGTATTTTTTCACAGAGAGGGTGGTGGACGCATGGAACAGCCTTCCTGAGGAGGTTGTGGGGTCTAAAACTGTGGGAGAATTCAAGAATGCATGGGACAGACATAAGGCAATTTTTGGTGGGGGTAGGAAGAAATAGGCTGTTGGTTTAATTGGATCTGCAGCTTATCCTCTAGGTAGGGAAATGGGTAGACTAGGAGGGCCAAACGGTCCTTATCTGCCGTCAAAGTCTATGTTTCTATGTTTCTATGATAACTGGGTAAGGCCCATTGGGCACAAGTGCCTATTTTCAGGGGTGACCTGGGAGCACTGGGGTGGTTAAGTGACTTGCTCAATCACACAGTATGCAAGTGGAGGTTGCAGGAATCAAACCCACATCTACTGAATGTACCAAGCTCATTCACAGCTCATTACTCTAACCTCTAGGCTATACTGCCAACAAATGGTTCTGGGAGAGACTCAAAGCCCATCTGCGAGGGAGAGTTATTGCATATGCAACAGCACTGAAAAAGGAGAGGGACAAGGAGATGGATGGCCTAGTACAGCAACTCAGGACCTAAAACAGTGACACAGAGAAGGTGATACTTCCCCTACCCTCCTGCAAGAGATGTGAACAGTGTGGTACAAAATTACTCAGCAAACAGAGTTTGGGCTCTACTGCACCAGATAAGCTTATTAGAAAGGGGGGAATGACTGGCCATCTCTTGGACTACCGCTTGAAAAATATGTCGATGAAGGATAAAATTCCATGACTTGAGACCAACTCTTTGACCATGGTTGATCCAAAGGGCATAAATGGGGCCTTCAATAATTGCTACCAGGAATTGTATACCTCCTGTTTGTACCAGGAGAGACCCGGGGGGAGGCCATCAAGAATTTCTTGGGCTCTGTCATTCTCCCCAGACTGACAGAGGAGCAGACGAGGGGTCTGGAAGGTCCCATAACACAGCAAGATATACAGGAGTCTATAGGCGGATTGCTGGGGGGGGGGCTCTGGGGCCGGATGACTTTCTGGCAGAGGTATATAGGGCAGTCAGTGACCTAATGAGCCCCCACTAGCAGTGCCACTCCAGGCTGTGTAGGAGGAGGGGAACCTCACAGATACTATGAACGGCATCACCATTACAGTGTAGCAAAGAAGGGGAAGAATATTTTCCAGTGCTCCAGCTACCACCTCATCTCTCTCTAGAATGTGGACCAGAAGATACTGGCTGAAGTTTAGGCAGATAGGCTCAAAAAGGTGTTGCCCCTTCTAGTCCACCCCAGATCAGATCAGGTTTGTAGCAGGCAGAGATGGGGCAGACCATATCAGGAGGTTGGTCAGCTTAATGTGGGACATGGAACCCTCCCCGGATTCTGTGGAAGCATTTACACTGGATACAGAGAAGTCCTTCAACTCTGTCGAATGGCCTTATCTGATAGAGGTGCTCTGAACATTTTGAGTAGGTGAGACCTTTATAAGGTGAGTGCAAACTATGTAGCGAGCCCCAAAGGCAGCAGTTTTAAGGAATGGGAAGCTCTCTCAGAATTTCTAGCTGGGGTGCAGGACCTAGCAGGGGTGCCCCCTGTCACTGGCATGGCATAGAAGTTGGGGGTGTATCCTACAAGCCTATCCTTTTTGTGGATGATATACTCATTATAATAAAGAATCCAGATGCCTCAATACCATGCATATTTTGCCACTTTGTCAGGACTCAGGAACAACTGGGGAAAGGCAGAGGTCGTGGCCATGAACACCAAGTGTGCAGACCTAAGTCTATCAGGGAGAGGGTTGCAGTGGGCCACCAAGGTCATAAAATACCTGGAGATCCTCATATCCCCCAGTTGGAGGAGGTGGGTAATGAAAATCTTTGACCTGGTAGTAAAAAAGTATAAGGGAGGAAGTAGCCAGATGGCACCATCTCCAGCTTATTTTATGGGGGAAGTCGCAAACCATACAAATGATGGTGTTGCCCAAGGTGTTGTACCTCATAAGATATTGTGCATTAAGGATTTAATTTGGAAGCACCTGAACAGTTCAGTGCAGAGCTTCCTATGGGATGGAGAAATTTGAATATTGCCACTAGGCGACGAGTTCAAATTGGGCAAGTCCCTTGAACTCGTATCATACCAATGAACCTATGAACCTATGGTGAATGAGCCTGTCTATCAGCACTTTGAATGGTTGCCCCATCGTCTAAGGGCGAGTTTACAATCCTTTGGTTCAAGGGGTATCACCTGCCAGCAGGCCTTAGACAAACATGGATGTGGGTACATGCAGATAAGATGAGAGGGATGGCATGCTGGTTAGAGTTAGAGACAGGTCTTGAGGAGTACACCCCCCTGGAACTCTTACTGTGGGACCCCTCTAGGGAACACAAGGGCAACCCACTTCATGCATATGTTCTAAAAGTGTGGAGGGAGGCCAAAAAAATTGTTAAACCCCACTGGACATCCCATATATTTATGGCCACTGTGGCATAAACCTAAATTTTAGGATGGGAGTGTAGCCCCATGTCATGACAGAATTGGACCTCAGGGAAGCTGGAGAGGATAGGTGATCAATTTCAGCCTGATACCAGAATATTTTATTTATTTAAAAGTGTCATCAGGAAGAACATACGGAGCTGGTAACAACTCATTTCCAGATTTGTCCTGGAGTGAAGGGGAAGGGGAGTTACAGAATAACAATTAGAGCTGCAACACAGCAGGTAAAAACAACTGAACAGTATATAAATAACAAGTAACTTTGAGGCATAATACAAAAAATTAAGTACATAGGGATAGATAGATAGATAGATAGATAGATAGATAGATAGATAGATAGATAGATAGATATAGCAGAAACAATCATAATGAAGATAAACAGAAGGATGCAGCTAAGTTCACTGTGAAGAAATGCAGGCAGACAGAAACCAAGCTAGCCAGTAGATATTATAGAAGAGTCTATTAGGATATGGGGAAAGGGGATAGACAGCAGGATAGAAGCCGAGAAGTAAGAGTACAGATGGTGAAAGACAAGGCGAAGGAGTGGAAGGAGGGGAAGAGGGGACCAAGAGAAGATTCAAGAACTTTATAGACCTAAAGGATCAGGCTTTTCTCCCAGTAATGCACCTATGGAGGTATCTACAAATCTGTCACTTGGCCAGCTCTGTGGTGCTGAATGGTGAGATGCCTGCTTGGCATGCTGGTGACCCAGGTCCATGCCCAGCACCCAGGAACGACTGGAGCAAAGATTGCCGGGGAGTGCTAGGAGTGTTCATGTGGATGCTCTCCTCTCTGGAAGGGAGGGCACAGCCTGTACCACTCCTCAAGCGACTTGTGGTGATAGTCCAGCACAGGTCACTGGGTGGCATGGATGACCATGCACTGTTATGCCTCCTTTCCAGGACACCAGGATGTACAGCCACCACATTGGAGGGTGCAAAAGGGAAGGAAAAACATAGGAAAATGGCCTATTCTGTGGTGTCAGATGACGGCTCTCTGTGAATACCTCCCATGCCACTGATGCTCAGTGCACTGTCCTTACCCCCCCAATCATCACTTTCGATATCAGAGATGCTTCCTCCTTGGTGGCAGTGGAGGGGGGCTCCCCCCAGCAGTGATAAGCCAGAGCGTGAAGGGTGTTGGAGGATCACAGTGGGGGTTGAGTCTGGTGGGCAGAGGGAATGAGCATTGGAACTTGAAGTAGTGGGGTTCTGGGGGCATTGGTGAGCAAAAAAAGATTCGGCACTTAATAGCAGCTTTTCTAGGGACCCAGCTTTAACTACCCAAAAAAGGCAAATGGGAAGGCATCATGGGAATAGCTGTAGGAGGACATTTTAAGACCCGCCCAAGACAGACTCAATTTACATGAGGTTTTTAAATGAACACACCCCATCTACAGAAAAGCTGCTCAGTAGATGGGAGAAGCTCCTAGGCTATCAACTCACAGAGGAGGAGGAGGAGTAGGCATGCTGTTGAGTGAATCCATATGGTGTCTGCAGAGACACAGCTGGGAGACTGATGCAACTAATGATCTTGCAGTTGTGGTACGGTACACCAGCACTCCAGGAAAAACTAAATTTGCTGACCACAGAAGAGTGATGGAGATGCATGCAGCAGGAAAGCACCTTGCTGCACATTTAGTGGCTGTGCCCCTAGTTACAGCACATACGGAGGTAGGTGTTGACTGACGTGGAACCGGTACTAGGAGTCAAAGTGCCTAGGGTGGCTTCCTTAATAGTACTAGGAAACACAGTGAAGATGCCCACATGGCACAAACCACACCTCCTCTGGTTCATGGTAGCCATAACGGAAGCTAAAAGGCAGTTGCTTAGGCATTGGTGAGCAGAAGGTATTCCCTCTCTAAATGAGTGGGAGGACAATATACACAAACTGACAGGGTGTAAGAGACTCTTGTATGGATCAGTAGGCAAGAAAAGCTTGTTCACCATGGTCTAGGGCCCTCACTTAGCCAATAATAGCCTAAGGAACCTGAGCCGGGGGGGGGGGAGTCCTGAGGGCACAAGCTGCTGTTAGCAAGCCTGGAAATCCAGGCTAGGAGTTACAGTACCATGCTGATCTGGTGTTTGTTATTCTCTCACCCCACATGATGCCAAGGAATTAAATGAGTTAAGAGGCCTTCAGTGGTCTAGATACCAACCACCATCAGACTTTCACATTAATGCTTATAGTTAGATTATCACTGTTTAATAAACTGTCTCTTTATGAAAGCTTTGTGCCTGACATTTTGTGAGCCAGGGTCTGCTGGAAGCTAAAGCTGTGTGGTCTTGAATGCAGGGTGGTGGAAGTGAGTCTGCTTGAGGCACAAAGAATTGCTTTTTTTCAAACAGCATGAAGTCTTGCTATATTATGACAATTGCAGTTTGTCCCACCATTAGAACTGCTCCGGAGGTGAAAGAGTTAACTCCCATTCTAAGAATGGAACTTGGAGCGCGAGCTCGGTTAGAGAAGCTCTGTCTGGGTTATTTCAAACCTAAACTGTCAGATTCTTTACTCCGCCTCACTGAACAGTCGCTCCGGAGATTTCTCCTACTGCTCGGTTCATTTCTCGGTTTAAACAGTATTTTCTCGGTTCAAATCAACCGAGAATATTATTATTTTAACCGCAAAACCGTTCGGTTCAAGCTCTGTCTGTGGTATCATAAGTAATTTCAGTTTATTTTCTGTGTGGAACTTGTAAATGTTATCGGTTCGGTTTTGAACCGATCAGCTTGTTTTAAAACTTGAATTGAAGGTTTTAGAGTGCTGTTCCCAGTTCTTATCGGTTCTAAAAAAAACGGATTTCATTACGTTTTTTTCCAAGACCCGTGACACGGTTAGGAACCGATAAGGGTGTCTTGCCTGGCACTGCCGTTTAAAAGGGCAAGTTTTTGGTTAGGCTGGCATTATGTCTGAAAACCCAAAAGAAAACCGGCCCACTGGGTTTCAACACTGTGATGCCTGTGGGAAGTTCTGCCAAGGCTGACCCACACACACTACATGTATATTGTCTGGGGTTTGACCACCCAATTCAGACTGCCAGATTTGTAAAAATTTCCCTGCAGCCACCCTGGATAACAGAGTTGGCAGGCTCAGGGAACGAGAGGCCAAAAAGTCCGCTGACCTGGATGGCCAGCCCGGTTTGGTGCCAACCGAACCGGAGGGAGTGCCCTCTGACCAGGGCGAGACTTCCTCGGGCAAACGTAAAGCTGGCTCGGAGGAGCCAGTTCCAGTAAAGAAAACAAGAAAATCAGCAGGTGTGGAGCCCAAAATTCCTTCTCCAACTGCTGCAGAGATAGCAAGAGCTATTCAGATTGTCCAGTCACTTTCTCGTTCCTCCGAACCGCCACTGTCTGGTAAAGGTCGGTTCGGTTGGTTCCACCGTTCAGGAATATGTTGTTGAAGAGTTTTATGAACCAGAGGAGGGAGGATGATTATGAACAGTATGAATGTGACTTTGAGGGTCTGGGTGTGCCCATTGAACGGACATCTCCCCAGACAGACCTTTAGAATCTCCCCTTGCTTTCTGAGTCCCTCTCACTTTATGTTTTATAAAAAGTTGTTGAACCCTCCAGCTTCCATTGGAGGAAGCTGTGGATGAACAAGAGGAACCTGATTTGTAGAAATGATGGATATTCCAGAGTCTAGGAGATTGTCTATTCCCTTGCATAAATCATTTAGGAAACAGGCAATAAAATTTTTAAAACTCCTAATTCTGTGCTCCTGTGGACAAAAAGATGGACAGGAGGTACACTCTGTCAGGTCCTGATACAGAATTCCTTCACAGCAATGCAGTCACTTTGTGTGGTTCAGGCTGCAGCCCTGTGATAAAGCTAATATTCCTTTGGCTTCACATCCTCCTGACAAGGATTCCAGGAAGATTGATGCCATGGCTAAAAACAATACATGGCAGCGTCCTTGGGACTCAGGCAAGCAAATTACATGGCTTATGTAGCAAGGTATCAAAATCTAGATGGACACTGTCATGGCCTTGGCCAAACAGGCCTCTGACCAGCTTGCTAATGAGCTGGAACAGGTGGCTGCTGATGGCATTGAGGCATCTAAGGTGCAGTTTTATGCTGCTGTGGATTTTAATGATGTATCCTCTAGAGTCATGGCTATGTCTGTAGCTTTTCGCAGGTTGGCCTGGCTCAGGTGTACTAGCTTGTCACAGGATACCCAGACTAAGGCTATGGATTTTCCTGTGGTTGGAAATTCTCTGTTTGGGGAGCAGACAGAGAATTATATGAAGAAAATGGATGAATATAGGACTACTTATAAGAGTGCTCAGGCTAAGGAGCGGCAAGCCACTCCTCAGAGGCAGGCCCCCAGGGGTAGAGGTAGGCCTTTTCACAGGCCTTTTTACCAAACCCAGGCCTCCTCTGCTTATGCTCAGAGGGGGTTCTTCAGAGGGAGAGGCAGATGGGGTGTGGGCAGGCCTGCTCCCACCCCTCAGCCTAAAGCACCTGCCAACAGACACCCTGATGGGGTGCCCAGGGCCGATTCTCCTTTACCTGTAGGGGGCAGGTTGGCTTACTTCATTCAGAACTGGGTGTCTCTAACTCAGACAAGTGGGTCCTGGAAGTAGTAAGCCAGGGTCTGGTTCTCAGCTTCAAAAGTTCCCAAAGATGAGAATCAGATCTTTCCCACCTGCAAACTCTTTAGAGACCTTTACTTTAGAAACAGAAGTCTCAACCCTCCTGGCTCTCAGAGCTGTAGAAAGGGTTTCTCCCTACACCAGGCAAGGGTCTGTACTCCAGATATTCCTTACCCCAAAAAGACAGGAGAATGGAGGCCCATTTTAGACCTGAGATATCTGAACAAACACCTTTTGAAACCAAAGTTCAGAATGGTAACTCTGGCAATGATTTTACCCTCTCTAAGGCCAGGGGACTGGCTAGCCTCCCTGGACCTCAAGGATGCCTATTTTCATGTCCTAATCAGAAGCTCCCACCGAAAGTACCTCAGATTCGAACTGCCCTCAGGTCACTACCAGTTCAGAGCAATGCCCTTCGGCCTCACCTCTGCCCCAAGGATATTCACAAAATGTCTGGCAGTAGCAGTGGCTCCTTTAAGAAGGCAAAGGATTGCTGTCTTTCCCTATCTGGATGACTGGCTCATTGTAGGCCAGTCCCCAGAACAGGTAAGATCTCACCTGCAAGTTACCCAGTAGCTGCTCACCTCCCTGGGCTTCTTGCTCAATCTTCCAAAATCAATTCTGGAACCAGTTCAGGTGCTCACCTTCATAGGTGCAAATTGGACACAAAGCAGGCCCCAGAGCCTTCCTACCCTTAGAGAGGGTAAGGGAACTTGGTAGCTCTATGGCCTGCTCCTTCACTCTGCAGGTCTCTTGACCAGCAAGACACTTTGCAGCTCCTGGGGCATGGCATGCGTCCACAGCTGTAGTGCAAGGAGCAAGATTTCAGATGAGGGACATTCAGTTTCACTTGAGATCCTTTTGGTCTCAGAAGAGACCCCCTTTCCAAGTTGGTCCCAGTGACCCGAACCCTGACCCAGGCCCTCCAGTGGTGGCAGGATCAGAGCAATTTAAGACTGGGGGTCCCCTTCATTCCTCTGTCTCACTCCTTGACCCTCACTACGGATGCTTCCTTCCTGGGGTGGGGAGCCCACATGGGCGACCTCTCCACTCAGGGAGTGTGGTCCCCTCAGGAATCTCTGCTCCACATCAATTTGCTGGAACTCAGAGCTGTCTTTTTAGCACTTCAAGTGTTTTCATGCCTGTTCAGAACAAAGTGGTACAAGTCAGAACAGACAACACCACAACAATGTGGTACATCAACAAGCAGGGGGCACTTGTTCGGCCTTGTGCACCGAGGCAATGAAGTTGTGGTCTCTGGCCTATTCCCGAACACTTCCCTCATAGCAGTTCACCTTCCAGGAAAGGACAATGTCCTAGCAGATGCTCTCAGCAGGATTTCCCAGGGCCATCACGAATGGTCTCTGGATCCTCAAGTACTGGGGATAGTTTTTGCCAGATGGGGCACCCCTCAGATAGATCTTTTTTCAGCCCCAGACAATCACCAACTTCCACTGTTCTGTTGCAGGCCCCCAGTGTTAGGCTCAATTCCCCTGGATGCCTTTCTCCTAGATTGGGAAGGGAAGTTTCTTTATGCCTTTCCCCCCTTCCCTCTCCTATTCAAAGTGCTAGTCAAAATCAGATCCCACCCTTGCAGGGTGATTCTGATTGCCCCAGATTGGGCCAGGCAGCCCTGGTACCCACTCCTTCTGTCACTAGCAGCCCATCTTCCCCTGTGTCTCCCCAGGAATCACAACCAGTTAACCTGTGCACAGGGGAGAGTTTGGTATCCGAACCTCAAATCCCTCAACCTCAAGGCCTGGCTCTTGAGGAGTTAGAATTTGCTGACCTACACCTTTCTCAGGGTGTTCTTGAAATCCTAAAGGCTTCTAGGAAGCCTTCCACTAGGGCTACTTACAATTCTAAGTGGAAAAGGTTTTCCATTTGGTGCTCTGGGAAACATATTTCCCCGGAATCTGCTGATTTGCCCATTGTTTTGGACTATATGGTCCATCTTAATTCCTTGGGACTGAGACCAGCTACCCTGAAGTACATTTGACAGCTGTCTCTGCTTTTGTTTCAGCAGGAAAGCCCTCCTCTCTTTCCGCTCACCCTGTATTTTCCAAGTTTTTTAAAGAATTACTTCATTCTAATCCACCTTTTAGGGATCTGGCCCCTGTCTGGGACCTTAATGTTTGCATTGCCCGGTTAATGCAACCTCCTTTCGAACCTCTGTCTTCTACAGAGCTTAAGTACTTAACTTGGAAAACTGTTTTCCTAGTGGCTATCACTTCTGCCAGGTGCATAAGTGAGTTGCAAGCCCTGTCAGTAGAAACTGACTTTATTTCTTTCCACAGGGATAAGGTAGTCCTCAGGACTAACAGGAAGTTTTTGCCTAAGGTGGTTTCAGATTTCCATCTTAATCAGTCTATCTCCCTTCCAGTGTTTTTCACTGAACATCCTCCTCTGGTGAGAGGAGATTGCACAGTTTAGATGTTAAGAGGGCCCTAGTTACTATATAGAACGTACCAAGGGTCACAGGTTCAATCCTCCAACTTTTCTCACTTATGGTGAGGTTGGAAAAGGAGACCTGCCACTAAGAGATCAATTGCCAGGTGGATTGTCTCTTGTATCCAATTTTGTTACCAGAAACTGGGAAAGTTCCCCTTCTGGCCTGAGGGCTCATTCTACCAGAGGTACAGCCGCGTCTCTAGCTGCTGCCAGAGACATCCCTATCTTAGAGATATGTCAAGCAGCTACCTGGAAAACGGTACACACTTTCACCAAGCATTACTCCCTGGATGTCCAGGCTAGGAGAGATGCTAGGTTTGGCACAGCTGTGCTTCAGAGCCTATTCCCTAAGTAGGTTCTGTCTCTCCTCCAGGGAGGTACTGCTGTGTATTCTGCAATTGTCATGATATAGCAAGACTTCATGTTGTTTGAAGAAATAATTACTCACCTTAGTAATGTTGTTTCTTCTAATGGAGTCTTGCTGTATTATGACCTCCCCAGCCTGCCCTCTCAGAACTTCTACTTGGGTATGGGGTGGCAGCCTAGTGTGGGCGCTATGTATGCCATTATATGTTTTCCACCCTTCTTGGGGTTTGGAGTGTGATGTTTTATTTTATCTCATATTATTGCTTATATTATATTTTACTTCTGGTCCCTGACTTGAGTCTTTGTGTTGGGACCAGGAATATGTGTTAATAGTCAGGTAGCCAGTTGGCTAGTGTAGGTTACAGCTTCCACACAGACCTTAGTGAGTTTTGCTCGTAAAGATCTGACAGTTTAGGTTTGAAATAACCCAGACAGAGCTTCTCTAACCGAGCTCGCGCTCCAAGTTCCATTCTTAGAATGGGAGTTAACTCTTTCACCTCCGGAGCAGTTCTAATGGTGGGACAAACTGCAATTGTCATAATATAGCAAGACTCCATTAGAAGAAACAACATTACTAAGGTGAGTAATTTTTTCTTACCTACCTATCTACTGTTCGTGTAAATCTCTGTTTCTGAATTAGCCTGTAATCCACAGGGCTGGCAACTTTGTACCAGTGCCAGCTAGGTTGGGAGATTGATTATGATGAATTCACTGTAAGCTTCATGCCATATGCAAAAATGCAATAAAATGTGAATTAAAAAAACCAAAAAAAACAAGAGCTGCTTTTGTTGAGATGACACTTTCCTATCAGTACCATCCAAACGGTGCCTTTTATGGTTTCACTGGGAGCTACCAGCTTTGGAAACTTTGGCTTTCAATTTTTCTTTTTTTTTTGCAGGCTTGTTTTTCATCAATTCTGAAGGTGTCAATGACAGGTCTGTTATCTTCCATATCAAGCAAATACAAAAACCACTCCACAAGTGATGGACAGTGACAAAATGAAATTCAGGGCCCAGCAGAGGGCTCTGACACTAGGATCCTGGAAGAAGCCATAATGATTACCCTAATCACAACTAGGTCAACCCTATCGGAGGTTAAGGACAGGGTACTCCCCAATCAATTTTGGCACCACATATGGTAGACAGTTGAATGCAGCATGTGACATTTTTGTGTTCAGACCCTGTCTTAATGAATTACACAGTGAAACCTCCTAGAATGATATACAAAAAGGCCCAGAACCTTTATTGTTATTTATTTAGTTACAAATTTAACCAGGAAAGACATACTGAGCTGGTAATAGCTCATTTCCAGATACAGCCTGGGGGGGAAGGGAGAGGGAGAAGGAGATAGCTAAACAATACAACTCCTTAAAATAAGAAGTCAGCTATAATAATAAAGTAATATGAGAAACATAGCCATGAATATTAGAGGCAATAGTAAATAAATACCAAGTAAAAACACTTTCTTATATGTAAAGAAGGGAAAATAGTGAAAAAGCATAAACAGGGCAAAACTAATGAAGGGGAGAATGAAGAGAAAAGGGTCATACACAGTTGCAGACAGGATAACAAAAGTCATAAAGAAGAGGCAGATCAAATTGAAAGGGGAAGGTAGGACCAAAGTTTATGAAAGCCGTAGGAAAAAGCAGATTGGCCAACAGTAGATTTTCTACAAGGAATAGAGAGAGAATGGGAAATACTGTTACAGAAAGGGTAGGTGGAAGAAGGAGGGGAGGATAGAAGGGATTTGAGATAAGATGGAAGAAGGGTGCCGAACCAGAATTTGGATATATAAAAGACATAATGGGAAAGGTGCCTAGCATCAAGAGAGGGAAGAGAAAGGGCTGAGTATAGAGAGCAGTGGTGAGTACAAGGTTGGCAATCTAGAGCAAAATGGCAAGAAGAATGAAAAAGGGGGTCCGGTCTGGCAAAGGAGGATTTAGGGGCTCCACTGTAGACCAAATCACCATAGTCAAAGATAGAGAGAATGATTTTTAATACAAGTTCTTGGCAGACAGTAAGCAGAATACTCCCTTTATTCCTGTACAATGCTCCTAGCTTAGGGTTCATCTTATGGTGGATAGCATCAGTATGCACTGAGAAATCAAGATACCAGTCAAGGTAGACCCCAAGGTACTTAAAGGAGGGAACATCTTCAATCTTAGTACCATCAAGGGTATTTAATAGTGGGAGAGAAGTAAGTCTGGCAAGCCTCTGACTGGTGCCAAAAGTCATGGAGACTGTTTTTTTTGGTATTGAAGTACAGTTGTTTAGACTTGAACCAGCATTGAATGTTGTCAAAATCCAACTGTAGTCAGGAGGAAAGATCATGGGTAGAGGAGCCAGAAGCAAAAATAATGGTGTCATCAGCATACATATGAATGGACGCAGAGTAACAGACAGTTGGGAGGTCATTTAAGAAATGGGAAAGAGAACAGGACCCAGGACAGACCCTTAAGGGACACCTGAGCTAATGGGAAGTGGAGATGACATGGATTTTCCTATATGGATAGCTTGAGGCGTTCCTTCAGTGTAAGGACAGAACCAACTGACTAAAGAGGAAGAGAGGCTTCCTGCTTTAAGTGTGCCCAGAAGGAGGGGATATGCCACAGTGTCAAAAGCTTTATCAAGATCAACAAAAGTGGCTGAAGTAATCAGTCCTTGATCCATATCTGTGAGTATGGAGTCAGTGAGCTGAAGGAGGGTGGTGGAAGTGAAGTGAGATTTCATAAAACCATACTGGAAAAATGAAAAAAGGAGGAGTTGTCAAGAAAGGAAGAGAGCTGAGAGACATAGAACAATGTGTTCCTGTAACTTAGCCAAGGTGGAATGGAGAGATATTGGACAGAAGTTACCAGGAGAAGTGGGATTAATACCTTTGTGAAGAGGTGTGACAGTAGCCTGTTTCCAGATATCAGAAACAGGAGCAGAAGAAAAGGAAATAGTAAGGAGCAGAGTAATGGGCAGGAGCTGAGAGAAGGAGATGCTTAGGGTTAAGGCTATCTGGGCTACCTCCCTTTAAAGGATTAAGGGCAAGCATAGCCTTAAGAGAAACAGAGGGAATGATGCGAGAGAAGGAAAAAGAAAGAGGAGAGGAAGGCAGAGAGAGAGGGAAGGACGGGGAAAGAGGAGGAAAGAATTAGAGAAAGGGCACAGGTAGTGAAGTAGGTATTAAAAGACATAACAACAGCAGAACGGTCAGAGATAAGGGAGTCACCAACCTTGAGCTCAGGAGAGGGAAACTGGGTCTGAAGGGTGAAAAGGGGATGGATAACGTTCCAGAATTTGGAGGGTTAATTAATGTTTTGGTGAGTGGTAACAGGCCTCTGCTCAGCCTGCAACCTGCCCACACATCTACAACCCCAAATTGGCTACCACCACTTGGCAAGGTTGGAGGAATGGTTAAATGTATGGCAGCTTAGATTCAATGCTAAGAAGTGCAAGGTAATTCACCTGGGAAACAAAAACCCAGGGGAAGAGTACACAATGGGGGGTGAGATAATACCAACAACAAAAATGGAAAGGGACCTGAGGCTAGTCATATCAGATGACCCAAAGGTGGGCAAGCAATGTGAGAGGGCAGTAAGGAGGGCTGGGGGGATACTGGGATGCATAGGGAGAGGCATCACCAGTAGAAAACAAGAAGTTGTTATCCCTCTGTACAGACAGTTGGTGACACCCCATCTGGTGTACTGCAAGTAGTTCTGGAGACCTATTCTCCGCAAAGACATAAACAGAATGGAGGCAGTCCAGAGGAGCACAACTAAAATGGTGCAGGGTCTGCACCAGAAGACATATGAAGAGAGACTTAAGGAGCTTAATATGTATAGCCTCGAGGAAAGGAGGGAAGAGGGGGGACATGATAGAAACTTTCAAGTACCTCAAGGGAATCAACAAAGTCCAAGAGGGTAGCATCTTTCAGAAAAAGAGGTGTGCAAGAACAAGGGGGCGCAATATGAAGATAGAAGGGAGGGGGCTCAGAGGTAATGTAAGGAAGTATTTTTTCACGGAGAGGGTTGTGGATGCATGGAACGGCCTTCTAGAGGAGGTTGTGGAGTCAAAAACAGTGGTGGAATTCAAGCATGCATGGGACAGTCATATGGCAATTCTAGGGGTTGGGGGTAGGAAGAAGGCTGTCTATGAAAATGGGCAGACTGGGTGGGTCAAGCAGTCCTTATCTGCCATCAAATTCCATGTTTCTATGTTTCACCACTCCTTTGGGGTACACACAAGTGGGGGTGTTGCAAATACTGTGAAGTGGTTGATGAAACAGTACACTTCACATCTGTCAATGCTCAAAATCATTTGAGATAGGGCACTTTATTAATTGTGACACCACATCTGTTGTGTATTTGGCAAAATGCATATTGGAGCATTTTACGTTTGCAAGACATCCAGGCCATTCAAAATTGGAAATAGTAAGCACATGCATTCCATACAGAAATATTATGGTAATAATGCCTTATCCATACTTGTTAATCTGCAGTCTAACCCAGTGGAGCATAAATTCCACTTTCGTGGGACTGAAAAAGTAAAACTGGGTAAAAGAGGGGGCGATTTGGAGACCATCGTTCTGAAAAGGGAAGCAATGTGGATGGTAAAACTAGGGGGAATTATGCCCTGTGTCTCAGGGAGAAAACTGACCTCATTATACCAATCAGGAACAAATAAAAGGAAGTTCTGTGACCTGTTTGATATATGTTGTGTATTACCCTGACTGTTACTATGTTATGGTTTTTCTTCAGATGGCAAATCGGACCTGGCAGTGGAACCTAGAAGGAACCTTGCTTATATGGATAGCAAGGCACTCTAAAATAGTCCACATAGGACAACCTGGTCGTCTAAATGCTGGACCATACACAGCTACTGAAGGAATAGTCATGTAATGTATTTATTGCATTTATTTTGACTCGTTACCATTTGATACATAGTTTTTTATCCGTTTCCAAACCGTTCCCCCATCCTCTGCCTTTGCCCCGTTATTCCCCTTCCCATTCTCCACCTCCTACCTTCAAAGTACTAGATTTTATTATAAGAGCTGATTTTTCTCAGATTGTGCCAGGTTATGGTATTAACCCTGATGGTGTTTTAATATTCACTGTGAGCACTTATCAGTACACTGTGACTTTAAGACCTACCTGTAAGTATAGCACCACAACTTACATCTAGGACTCCTGATGAAGCTGAGTGCAAAACTGGTCGAGTCATGAGCAGTTTATTATGTTTGTGCCTGCTTCCAAAACTGCAGTAATTTAGGCAGTAAGCGCATTTTAAATTGTTTATGTCTCTTATCAGCACTACCATTCAGCACTTTAATAAAGTGTTTTAAATTACACCCTGTGAGATGATGTGTGTGTTTAGTTGCTTGCATTTATCTTCCACATCAGCCCACTCAGCTGCAGACCATTTAAAATCTTTATCATAAGAGTTTCATTTTGTCAATTTGCTCTGACTTAATAGAACAAGATACTATAGCTAGAACTGGCACACAGACAGCAAACTGACAGCACTTGACACAACCAGCTGTCTAGGTGTTTTTGAAGCAGCCTAAACAGGTGTTAATAATTAAGGTCATCCCCATTTAGTTGCCACCATCAGTTAGAAGCCATGGGGTAAAATCAAAGCATCTAATATAAGTTGCAGTTTCAATTTGGCAAAATATGATATTTTGATATTATCACCTCCCTTTCAACATTATCTGGGCACCGGCTCTGTTCCAAAGTGTGATGGGCCAAATTCTAGAGCGAGTTCCAGTTGTGCAGTGTTACTTGGATGATATCCTGGAACTGGTCAGAATGATACAGAGCTCCTTCAAAACTTAGATGCCACATTACGGCATCTTAAGGAATATGTCTGAGGGTCTTGAAGGAGAAGTAATGAATTCTTTCAAACATCAGTGGAATATTTGGGACATGTCATTGACACAAAAGGGCTTCATACATCCCCAGCAAATATGATTATGGTAGGGCAATCCTCATCTCCTCACAATGTGACTGAGTTGTGACCTTTCTTGAAGTTAAAAACTACTATATAAAGCTTCTTCCAAATCTGGCAAATGTACTGCATCCTTTTCATACCCTGTAGGAAACCGATAATTCACTGAACTGGACTATAGCACATGAAGCTGCATTCACTCAATCTGAATCATTATTAATATCATCTGATATTTTGACTGGCATGTAATGCAGCCCCTTATGGAGTGGGTGCTCTTCTGGCTAGTGGAGATGGGGGGGGCCGCGTTGGCATTTGCATCTCACACCCTAATTAGGCAGAGTAAACATACGCATAGATGCAGTAGGAGGCACTGAGAATTGTGTTTGGAGCACAGAAATTTCACTCTTATCTGTAGGATCATCAATATTAGGCTTTTTGCAGCCCATGTCGGCCTACCGTACCAGATCATGCATCATTTTAAGGCAAAACTGAAATGTTTATTTTAGTCCCCTTCAGGAGCTAAGGGATCATAAATTGGGGTAAGGAAATGGCCGGACAGTCTCTCTCAGTTCTCAGTCTTCTGGCCCTGCCCCTGTAGTCAGATGTTCGGTGATGTCTAGCCAGGGAGAGTGCGGGGGCACACTCCATAAGTCCAGGCAGCTATTTTAAATGTTTCTTTCTATATTTTACTACAACTTATATTTACATTGACACCAACACTCAACTAACAAGGCCCTTCATACAGTAACTAATACATGCATGAGCCTGAGGTGTCAGAGTCCAGCTGGAGAAGGAGGATCAAGCATCACTCAGGACACACTGTTCCTCCAGGGAGGGAGGATAACAGGAACTATTGTGGGCATGTGCATATTGACTGATGTGGAGCAGCAGCATGCCTTGTATGCATGCCCACTCCATAGGATCACTGCTGCCGATGTCCGGGTGAGGGATGTAACAATGGAGGAAAACGTCGGACTATGCAGTAAGAAGATGGTGCTGTCAGGCCCCACTGATCCAAATGGCCACACGAACATGAAGAAGCCAGCAGAAGAAGGCCATTTGGTCTTTTGAGTCTGTTCGTATTGCAGGTTCCACAGCTTGAGCTAATGTCCCTGCCATCCCTCCCAACTCCTCCCATCCTCCCTACTCATGATCTTTACCTTCCTCTATACCTATCCAAGCCTCATTTAAAGTTTCCCCCATCTTCAATGAGATTACCTCGTCCAGCAGCACATTCCAAGTGTCCACCACCCTCTCTGTGAAGATTTGCTTACATACTAACATACTAAAATGCCAGCAGAATAGGTCTAATGGTCTTTCGTGTCTGCTCGTTTGGTCAGCTCCCACCCTAGGAGCTGACCTTGCTGCCCTCCTCTCCCTCTCTGGCTTCTCCCTTCCCAGTCCTGGATATTCTCACTGCATTGGATTTTGCTCCCAGAACCCTTCCCCTGTACCTATTCCACCCCCTCTTAAACCCCTCCACCATCTCTGCCTCCACCAGCCCCCTGGGCAGTGCATTCCATGGCTCCACCAACCTCTCAGTGAACTAGCACCTCCTCCTTTCTCCCCTGATTCTCCCCCCCTCCAACTTCCACCCATGCCCTCTAGTTGCTCCCCCCTCCTTCCTTCGGAGCACCCTGACTGCTCCTCCCTTATTTACCCCCTTCATGTACCTGAAGATCTCTATCATGTCCCCTGGTCCCTTCTGTCTTTCAATGTGTACAAATTTAGCTCTTCGAACCTCTCCCCATAGGTCCTGTCCCCAAGCCCCAAATCATTTTGGTTGCCCTCCTCTGGACCCTCTCCAGGAGTTCAATGTCCCTCGTTAAGTGTGGCCTCCAAAACTGCACGCAGTACTCGAGGTACGACCTCACCAAGCAATTATACAGTGGGAGTATCACTTCCCTCCTTCTTGAGGTGATCCCCCTAGCGATGCATCCAAGCATCCTGTTGGTCTTTGCTGCTGCCCTCCTACAAGTCTCTGAGTTGTTCATCTTGACATCCACCACCACCCCCAGGTCCCTCTCAGCCATCGAGACTTGTAGCATTGCCCCCCCAGGGTGTACACTTGGCCCGGGTTTCTGGATCCCAGGTGCAGTACCTTGCATTTCCCTGCATTGAACCTCAGCTTCCACTTTCTAGACCACCTTTCTAAAGCCTCCAGGTCCCCCTGTAGGTCCACCCTCCCCTCCTCTCCATCCACCACCACCCCCTGTTTCGAGTCAACTGCAAAGAGACTCATCTCACTCCTGATACCCTTCTTTATGTCAGAGACATAGGCGTTGAACAAGAGGGGCCCAAGGACCGATCCTTGAGGAACCCCACTAATGACCATCCTTGGGGATGAGACTATCCCACCAACTACGACCCTCTGGCTTGGGTCCTGAAGCCAATTTCCTATCCATCTGATCATCTGGTTCCCCACCCCATTTCTCCCAGCTTATCCAACAGGCCCCCATGAGGAACAGAGTCAAATGCCTTGCTGAAGTCAAGAAAGAGGACATCCACTGGTCTGTCCAGGTCCAAGGCACTCATCACCCAGTCATAGAATTCCACAAGGTTTGTCTGACACGATTTCCCAGGAATGAATCCATGCTGTCTATCATCCAGGCACCCCAACTTTTCAAGATCCCCCCAGTTTCTCCTTGACAATGCCCTCCATCACCTTGCCCACCACTGATGTCAGGCTTATGGGCCTGTAGTTCCCTGCCACCTCCCTTGATCCCCCTTGTGGATAGGCACTATATGCACCACCTTCCAGTCCTTGGGCACCCACCCTGTCCTCAGAGAGATGCTGAAGAGCTCTGCCAGGGGTTTCATCAGGACATCCACCAGTTCTTTCAGTACTCTGGGATGCAACTTATCTGGCCCCAGTGCTTTCTCCATCTTAAGAGACCCGAGGGCTTCCCTCACTCTCTCTGCTGTAATTTCCACCTCCACTATCTCATCCCCCTGCTTTGCCTTCTCCCCACCTGCCAGTGATGCCCCCTCCCCAGCCCCGCTGATTGGTACTGGTCCCCCCCCCTCAGTTTCACCGTCTCCTCCCATGTATGATGCAGCCCCCCCATTTTCCTTGGTGAAAACTGAGGTGAAGTACCCATTTAGTAGCTCAGCCTGCTCCCTTGGGTCTTGTGCCCATCCCTCCCCTGTTTTAATTCTGCTAATCTGTCCATTCACCCTTCGTTTTTCCCCAATGTATCTAAAGAACCCTGTGTTCCCTCTCCTAATTTCCCTGGCCAGGTTCTGCTCCTGACCTCCCTCCAAAACCTCCCACCTTGAAGCTTAAGACTGTGCCCCCTCATGTTATGGTTGCCACTCCGCTTAAAGAGACTCTCCTTATCAACCTTATTTATCCCTTTCAAATACTTGAAGGTCCCAGTCATGTCCCCTCCCTCTCTCCTGTCTTCCAGGAAGTACATGTTCAGTGCTCTCAACCTCTCCTCATATGTCTTACCCTGCTGACCTGCTAACATCTTTGTAGCCCTCCTTTGGACCTTCTCCAGCAGGTTAATGTCCTTTTTGAGATATGGGCACCAGTACTGAACTCCAAACTTTAGATGTGGCCTTACCAGTGACCTGTACAAGGGAAGTATAACCTCCTCTCTCCTACTACTGACCCCTCTATATATGCATCCAAGCATCTTGTTTGCCTTTGCTGCTGCTTTCTTGCACTGGGTGGAGTGATTCAGGTCACTAGTGATCATAACGCCCAGGTCCTTCTCCTACTCCTTTGATGCAGATACTCTGATTCCACCCAGGTAGTACTCTGTCCTGGGATTCTTGGCTCCAATATGCATAACTTTGCATTTCTTGGCATTGAAGCCAAGCTGCCAGATCCTGGACCACCTCCCTAGCTTTTTCAGATCTTCCTGTAGGTCCTGTATCCCTTCAGCTGTGTCCACTCTCCCACAGAGCTTGGTGTCATCCATGAATAGGCACATTTTGCCCTTAATGCCATCCCCAATGTCATTGATGAAGACATTGAACAACATGGGCTCTAGCACAGAGCTCTTTGGTACCCCACTGGTTGCCTATCTGGTGCCAGATAACTCTCCCCCCACAATCACCCGTTGGGTTCTGTCCCTCAGTCAGTTTTCCACCCATCTGGCCATCTTTTCCTCACCCTGAGATCCACCAACTTCCTGATTAACCTTTTGTGTGGCACAGAGTCAAAGGCCTTTCTGAAATCAAGATAGAGGATGTCTACCGCATAGCCCCTGTCTACTGTCTTAGTGATACAATCAAAGAAGTCAATCAGATTTGTTTGACATGATCTCCCCCCCATGAACCCATGCTACTGCACATCCTGGAGACCATGCTCCTCTAGATATTCAAACAACTTTTCCTTTAGTATAGTCTCCATGAGCTTGCTCACAATGGAGGTCAGACTGATTGGTCTGTAATTCCCTGGGTCATCCTTGGGACCTATTTTGTGCATATCTACCTTTCTGCATATGATGGACCAAAGAGGACAGCTACACAGCCTTCAATGAACTCACCCGTGAAGCTGCTCCATGGATCCCTGGGACAGTGCAAAATATGTCCCAGGGGAAGGAAGGATGGGGCTGGGGAAGGCTAAGCTGAGGAGGGCTGCTACAGTGACATGGATAAACAAAATACATAAGAAAAATTCCAATTATAAGTCTAATCAAATATTCATGAGACTAGCGAGTTTCCTGATTGGCTACTAGATTGGTCATTAGCATCTTAGAAATAACTGATCTAGATGCCAACTGATGCTATGCGTCATGTAATATCAACATGTTCATGCCATGTGGTTCACGCCACACTGCTAAAGAGAGAATTATAAGTAAATTTAACTGTAAAATTTAAAGTTGTTATTGCTATTAGACTTACAATGGCAAGTCTTCTTGCTGGGGCAGAGGTAGCAGTTGAAGTTTGAAAATGTGGTGAGATTCTGGAAAGCTAACTTTGTCATAAGCCTCTATAAGTTGTTATTGTTTGTACGTTGTGTTTTAAAATTGGCCTAACTCCTTAAGAACTTTCTGGAATAGAGGGACACAAATCCTTAAATCTTTCTTTGCTAGCTGGAGACTCTTCTTGTGGGAGAGGGTCTTTGGCCAGTAACACAGCCAGCCAATCAAGGTTGTTTGCATTTCAGTTAATCTCTGTTTAAAATTCTCACTGAGGCATTTTAAGTCTTCTTACAGGTAGAGGTAGCAGTTGAAGTTTGAAAATGTGGTGAGGTTCTGGAAAGCTAACTTTGTCATAAGTTTCTGTGAGTTGTTATTTTTGTAAGTTGTGTTTTAAAATTTGCCTAACTCCTTAAGAACTTTCTGGAAAGCCCTCCCACCCACGCCTTGCATTAGCCTTTCTTAAATACAGAAGAGCCACTGGGGGTTGAGCTTAAAGGCTGGGAGGGAGGAGTTTAGGGAGTTGCAAACTTCCCCTGTGAGCAAACTCTTAAGGCTAATAGGTGGGGAAAAGTTCAGCCACTCAAGTGTTGCAAGTTTAAAAGTCTTGGGCTAGTGGGTACCCTGGTGGCTCACCCAAGGAAACCTACTTGCAGGGGAATGGGACCACATGTTCTGGAGACTACTGGACCACTGGAGACTACTATGGGCAGACTGGATGGGCCTTGCGGTCCTTATCTGCCATCAACTTCTATGTTTCTATGTTTCTATGTCATTAGGGCAGGCATCTTTGTGAGGGTGGTGGGGTGCACAGGGTGTGGGGCAGCCATGATACTGGACTGGGCTCGGAAGTTCGGTGGGTGCCCAGTGTGCTACCAGCTGGCACAGCTTAGGGAGGAGGTTGATGGGATTAGGAGACAGCTGGGGGGAAGAGGGGAGGTATGGTTGGGGAATAGGGCAGGGGCTGTCCCACTGGGATGCATCAAGCACTAGGGGTAGGGGCATAGGGAAAGGAGTACAGGAGAGTACTCTGGGGTCACATAGGGACCCTGGCAGATGGGGCCCAAAAGGAGGATACTACGAAGGAAGCAGGCAGGTAACTGGGGACCCTCACAGATGGGGGCCAAAGGGAAGACATTTTCAGGGAAGTAGGCAGATGGCTGGGGCTGGACAGAAGGAAGCAATGGGGAGAGGTGGATTGGACCTTAAACTCAGTAACCACTTCAGTTCTCTTCTTCTGCTTGAGGATGATGGGGGGTGATGTAGCCATGACAGGGGCGGTTAGAGATGGAAAGGGAGTAGGGGCAGGAGGTGGGGCTGAATAACAGGAGGAACAGGGAGCTTGGAATGTGGGAAAACTGGGAGCAGGGATCGGAGCAGGAGGATGAGGGGCAGAAGGAGGAAAGCAAGGAAAAGGACCAGTTGGGAGGAAAGGGCAAGGAGAAGGACCAGAAGTACAAGGAGGATGCAGTAAATGGAGCTGAGGGTTTAGGCCAGGGGAGCACGGCAAGCAAGGAGGGGCTGAACAGAGATGGGAAGGAAGGGAGGATGAGCCAGGCTAGTTTAGCAGATGGGGGAAGGACCAGTCACGAGCAGTAACGGTGGGGTAGTAGGTACAGAAGGATACTCAGGAGGACGAGAGGCATAGGATCGGAGGGGAGGGGGTGGCCAGGGTAAATAAGGAGGGGATGGCAGGTGGCACCCAGATAGGGGGAGGAGCAAGGAGCCAGCTGGGGGGAGGGGCCAGTAGAAAAGATGAGGGACATGGAAGGGGGGAATAGAGGAAAAGGTGCATCCAGAGTGCTCCTATTGGGTGATTCCATGATCAGGGGGATCAATTGGGACAGGGAGGGAGAAGCCTGCCCGGTTAGAACAAAATGCTTCACTGGACTAATGGTGCACAAGGCCAAGCATGAGGTATATCAGCTGGCAAAAGATTGTAGAGGTTCATCGGACATACTGGTCCACCTGGGTAATAATGACATTGAGGGAAATAGTGAGCTAGAGATACAGGCAAGGTTCAGGGAGCTTGCCAGAGTCTGTCATGATATAGGATGCACAATTTCCTTCTCGGAAATCCTGCCGTTGCCAAGGGCCAGTGGGGAACACAAGAGGAAGATTACGGTGATAAACCAGTGGCTCAGGGAGTGGTGTGGGGTCAGAGGGTATGGGTTGATGGGGGATTGGGGTATTGGGGGAGACCTAGGAGGATAAGGGGCTGTATGCTAGAGATAGGCTCCACCTCAATTCAGAGGGGAAGGAAATCCTTAAGTTGAAAATAGAAGGGTTCATTGGTGAAAAGTGGGGTTTAAACTTGTGAAGGGGGAGGGATGGGAGAAAAGGCTGTCGAGGGGGGTCTGATAAAGGAGGGACTCTGTCTCCACCCCTCTGGGGAGCTGGAGGAATGCAGGAAAAGGCCGACTGGTAAGGTGCGGACTAGGAAGACAGAATCCCCACGGAACACTTGAGCAGGGAAATGGAAGTATAGGGAATGGGTGGAAGGTAGTCCTGCGAAATGCCAGGAGCTTGGGCAATAAAATGCCTGAGCTCCAGGTGATGCTAACTGAGGGAGAGGTGGATGTGGCAGCAGTCACTGAGACCTGGGCCACCGCAGGGCATGACTGGGACCTGAACCTGGAGGGTTACACCATGTTCTGGAAGTACAGGGAGGAGGGAAGGGGGAGGAGGGGTAGCAATAATAGTCAAAAACTGCATTGCCATAGGAGGAGTGGAGGAGGCGGAGGGAACTGTGGAGGCAATTTGGGTCACCTTGATAACGGGGGGTAAGAGAGTAAAAATAGGAATGGCGTATAGACCCCATGCGCTGGCAGAGGAGCTGGAGGAGAGTCTGGTGGCAGATGTTGGGAGACACTGCAGACTGGGCAGAGGAACGGTGGTGGTGTTGGGGGACTTAAACATGCCAGGAACAGACTGGGAGACTATGACATCCTCTGTGGCCAGGGAACAGAGGTTGTTGGATGTCTTTCAGGACGCGTTCCTAACTCAGCAGGTGGGGCAACCGACCAGGGAGGAGCGGATACTGGATGCGGTCCTGGCAGACAGTGACCAGATAGGGGCCTTGGAGGTAAGGGACCCGTTGGCGGGGAGTGACCATGCCACGGTCTGGTTCTGCCTTTACCTAGGAGGGTTAGAAGGCTGCACAAAGACAGAGGTAACTGACTTCAGGGGGGCGTATTTCAAGGAAATGGGAAGGATCCATAAGAGACTTGGATGGGATTGGGCCAGACATGGGCGCTGACAGTAGGTGAAATCATCAGGAGGTGCAGGATGCTACCAGCACCTGCGCGAAATGTAAGGCAATCGTGAGGCCCAAAAGCCCTGCTGGTGGACCAGGGAGGCTCAGGAGGTGGTGAGGGGAAAGAAGGTGGCCTATAGGCAATTCAAGTGCTCAAGGAGTGAAAGGGACTGAGGGGAGTATGAGCTAATGGCCAGAAGGGCCACTAGGGTGGTGAGGGTAGCTAAGGCAAGGAAGGAGCAGAACCTGGCCATGGAAATTAGGAGAGGGAACAAGGGGTTCTTTGGATACATTGGTGAAAAATGAAGGGCGAAGGGGCAGATTAGCAGGATTAAAACAGGGGGGATGGGCACAAGACCCGGAGGAGCAGGCTGAGGTACTAAATGAGTGCCGCCTCAGTTTCTCACCAAGGAAAATGGGGGGGCAGCATCATACATGGGAGGAGATGGTAAAACTGAGGAGGGGGGACCATTACTGATTGGTGGTCTGGGGAGGGGGGCATTACTGGCAGGTGGGGGGGGAAGGAAAAGCAGGGAGACGAGGTAGCGGAGGTGGAAATCATGGCAGAGAGAGTGAGGGAAGCCCTCAGGTCCCTGAAGATGGAGAAAGCACCAGGGTCGGATAAATTACATCCCAGAGTGCGGAAGGAACTGGCGGATGTCCTGGCGAAACCCCTGGTGGAGCTCTTCAGCAACTCTCTGAAGACAGGGTGGGTACCCCAGGACTGGAAGGTGGTGCATATAGTGCTTATCAACAAGGGAGGATCTAGGGAGGTGGCAGAGAACTACAGGCCCATCAGCCTGACATCGGTGGTGGGCAAGGCGATGGAGGGCATTGTCAAGGAGAGACTTGGGGGACCTGGAAAAGTTGGGGTGCCTGGATGATAGACAGCATGGATTCGTCCTGGGGAAATCATGTCAGACAAACCTTGTGGAGTTCTATGACTGGGTGATGATTGCCTTGTACCTGGGTAGACCAGTGGATGTCCTCTTTCTTGACTTTAGCAAGGCGTTTGACTCTGTTCCTCATGGGGGCCTGTTTGATAATTTGGGAGAAATGGGGGTGGGGAACCAGATGATCAGATGGATAGGAAATTGGCTCCAGAACCAGACCCAAAGGGTCGTGGTTGGCAGGATAGTCTCATCCCCAAGGAAGGTCATTAGTGGGGTCCCTCAGGGATTGGTCCTTGGGCCCCTCCTATTCAATGCCTACATCTCTGACATAAGGAAAAGTATCATGGAGTGAGATGAGTCTCTTTGCGGATGACTCAAAACTGGGGGCAGTGGTGGATGGGGAGGAGAGGAGGGTGGCCCTACAGGGGGACCTGGAGGCTCTGGAAAGGTGGTCTAGAAAGTGGAAGCTGAGGGTTAATGCAGGGAAATGCAAGGTACTGCACCTAGGAACCAGAAACCCGGGCCAAGTGTACACGCGGTGGGGGAGAATACCACAAGTCTCGACGGCTGAGAGGGACCTGGGGGTGGTGGTGGATGTCAAGATGAACAACTCGGAGACTTGTAGGAGGGCAGCAGCAAAGGCAAACAGGATGCTTGGATGCATTGCTAGGGGGCTCACCTTTAGAAGGAGGGATGTGATACTCCCACTGTATAACTGCTTGGTGAGGCCGCACCTCGAGTACTGCATGCAGTTCTGGAGGCCACATTTAAAGAGGGACATTGAACTCCTGGAGAGGGTCCAGAGGAGGGCAACCAAAATGATTTGGGGCTTGGGGGATAGGACCTATGGGGAGAGGCTCGAAGAGCTAAATATGTACACATTGGAAGAGAGAAGGGACCGGGGGGACATGATAGAGATCTTCAGGTACATGAAGGGGGTAAATAGGGGAGGAGCAGTCAGGGTGCTCTGAAGGAAGGAGGGGGGGCAACTAGAGGGCATGGGTGGAAGCTAGAGGGGGGAGATTCAGGGGAGAGAGGAGGAGGAGGTGCTACTTCACAGAGAGGGTGGTGGAACCATGGAATGCACTGCCCAGGCGGCTGGTGGAGGCAGAAATGGTGGAGAGGTTCAAGAGGGGATGGGACAGGTACAGGGGAAGGGTTCTGGAAGCAAAAACCAGTGCAGCGAGAATATCCGGGACTGGGAAGGGAGAAGCCATAGAGGGAGAGGGAGGCAGAAAGGTCAGCTCCCAGGGTGGGGGCTGACCAAATGAGCAGACACGAAAGAACATTAGGCCTATTCTGATGGTATTTTAGTATGTTAATAACAACCTTGAAGCCAGTCATTTCCTCGGATTAACGACTGGCTAGATGGAGGTCTCCCTTGGCTGCACCTTGGGTGAGCCATCCCCCAACCAGTCATTTATTCCTCAGAAGCAACTAGCTTCTCAGTCATTATTGCTTAAATAATATGTAAACAGCTCTGTAAGACATCTAAATGAAGAAGCTTTGAAGGGGACAACTGTAGTTTTAGATGTTGCCTGATTAGTGTATCTTTGAGAATCAATCATTGCATCTTGCAGTCACTAACGCAGTACAGAATTTATTACCAAGCCGCTATTGAATTTCTTATTAGCAGACTATAGGTTTGGGGAAGAATTACATGACTGAACAACTGCACTTGTTATGCATGGAAAAAAATAAGCCTTTAGCAGAAATGCATCCTCACATATAACAGAGGGAAACATACTATCCAGCGTGCTTGCTGTAAGCTGCCTGTAGAACAATGACAAAAGCAGTCTGAGCATAACAAGATATTTCATAAAACATTTGTCATTATGCCCCAAAGCTACAGTATAAAGATGGCATTATAAAATCACTTCTTGGTTTCTGCCTCTCTAGATTAACGCTGACGCCTGAAAGTTATAAAGAGAGCCTAAATATGAACAGTTTCATGTGAGACTTGCTCATCGCATCTTGAAGACTATTAACTTGTAGTTGGTGTTTTTGCTCTGTGACTGTTTTGATGATCTAACTATTTTTGATGATTTATTATGGTTTCTTGTAAACTTTATTGTATTTGGTTTGGCTTTGGCTCCTAGTGTCCATATTTCTTATGCACCAGTACACCGGACATGCTTAGAATTGAGCTGGTTTAGCTCAGTATACATTTTCCAATCACAAAATTTAAATAAATGATACAATAATAAATATGGGCAGACTGTTTGGGCCAAACTGTCCTTATGTGACATCAAATTCTATGTTTGTATGTTTTTATATGCTAAAATGTGATTTATTTCTCTTTTTCACTATAGTACTATTATTTGTTTGGCATGCTCTGATATGTAACAGAAAGCCTGCATAGCTTTGACTGGCCTTTACTACTCCATTCATTTTAACATCCGTCCTGATGCTGACAAAGACAGTACAAGTAATACAATCTACCCATTTTCACAGCTCAAAATATGGCTGACTGAATAGTAAACCCTAAATCTGATACTGAATGGCAGGAGTAAACATTACAGTTCTAGTACTGGAGTCTGGAACTGATAAAAGTCCAGAATAGGACAACCATTGCAAATGCTTGACAACCAACAGAGTGCGGCCTTGATGGGGATATCACCAAAAGTTCCACACCTTCCTATTAAGAGGCACAGGAAAAGTCTGCAGTTTCCCACAATATTGATGAGGTACAAGGATTTCATGAATGATAGAACTTCTCATGAAACATTTGCCAGAGCAAAATAGGCAAACGCTTAACAAGTGCTAAAGGACAGTTTACCAAAAGTTTTCTATGAACATCATTAGAAACACATATCTTTCACCTGTCATATTAACATCTACATTTCCCAGTGACCGATGCAAGCATCTATACTAGACAGCATACATTAACAAAAGGGGTACCTGTTGTATTAAATTTAAATACATGTACAGTAGAACCTCAATCTAGTGAACTCCGTAATACTGAACCTCCCTATCTAACAAACGTTTTTTTAGGCACCAGCTATTTGGGTCTCTATCAGATGAGTGAGCAGATCAGCTGAGTGAGTGAGGGAGAAGTCAATTACTGCGCTGTCAGTCACAATCTTCTCTTTCAGCTGACATTCAATCACAGCCAATTACAGTATACACAACTGGTTCAAAAGCTCACGAAGTTTACTTGCTGCTCAGCTGACCTTAAAGAGCTAGTGTACTGCCTAAAAATAATATTATTTTTTAAAAGCTGTCAATTATTACCTTTTATATCTGAGGCACTTTTTTTTTCAAGAAAGGAAAGTCTAGATCCTCCCTAGACAAAACACAAACTCAAGTGAGGTAGTAGTCAGTTCCTATGAAAGTCCTTAAATACCCACAGTGTACATAACATTTTCTCATATGCATTTTGGGTACTTTTTCTTTTCCTTTTGGTTAATAAGAAGATTTTTTGTTTACACGATGTTAGCAGGTGTGATATGTGGAACAACACTCTGTCTGCAGCTGACATTTCTTAGTTTTGTTCCTCTTATTATGTCATCAGCAATGTGACCTCACTAACTGTGACATCAGAGCTGCTCAGGAAGAGCCACTCAGTAGCTGCCAGGTCAGTTACCTATGATGACATATTCAGTGGGGTTTCAGAGCTGATGACATAGTGGAAGGAACAGAACTAAGCATGTCAGTTGCCACGCAGAGTGTTGTTCTGCAAAACTGAGCAGACTTGATAGACCAAATGGCCTTTCTCAGTTGGCAATTTTTGTATGTTCCTATGCAAATACAGCATAAAACAATCACACAGAAACCTTCTAATGAACAAACGGAAAATGAAAAATACTTCAGAAATGAAAAGTTACAATTTATATATTATTTATAAAGCCTGTTGCTGACACCCCTGTAACTGTTCCCCCCCCATCTGACCATCCCTCTCAGCACCCCCCACACAAAAACATAACACTGACACTGGGAGTGCCCAATCCCCCAGTGTTGCCATCTCATTTTTTTTTTTATATTATTTATAAAGCCTGTAACAAAGATCATTGATGTCTGTGCCTGGCGCCACTGCAACTGCCCCCAACTGAGCCTCCCTCTCAGCACCCACCCCCTCACAAACATAATACTGACATTTGGGGTGCCCAAACCCCCAGTGTCATCGCCTGAAATATGAAAAACTGTCCTTCATTGTTTTTTTATTTTTATTAACCTTGTAAAATAGGAAACCACCCATTGATGTCTGGTGCGCCATTAATCTTTCCACCCAACCCTCTCTCTCAGCACACACCACCTCACCCCCCCCCCAAACCCTTACTTATCCACTGGGGGTCTGATGTTGTAATCTTCTCTGGACCACAAACAGGTCTTCACTCTTTAACGCTGGACTGTAAACCAAGGAAAGCAGGTAGGTGGTTCAATGTATTTCAATGAGATTTTGAACTTAGTGGCATAACTTGGTCATTTTTAGATATTTTTGCCCTAAATTTTCAACATGCCTTTTTTGGGACCCTACCTCATGAACAATCATAGTGAAATTAGGCAAATCTGTCCCAAAAGGTGATTTCATGGTCACTGCACAAAATCACCTTTTGGGCAGGAGATGAATATTTTCTCTGCTCTTGTTCATAAGGCGGTGTCATAAGAAGGCTATGTTGAAAATTTGGTGTAACAATATTTAAAAAAAAACAACACATTTATGGGCCTACAGTACACTGAAATTTGCAAATGCAGGCTTGAAACATTGGTAATTTTTAGTATTTTGACCCCAAATTTTCAACATAACCATTTCTTCATAGCACCTCATAAATGTGACAGCTGTCATGTTTCAAATCCTGGCCAAAATGTGTTTTTATACCTGTGGTGCAGAATGATGTTTTGGTTGTGCGGAATAATGTTTTAGTGGGGATTTGAAAATATTCACCTACTGGGTTCACTATGTGGGGTAATAAGAAGGCTATGCTGAAAATTGGCGTACAATTATGATAAAATGCCCAGGTTATGACTGAACATTACACTATTTCAGCGTTCACTCATAATTTCACTAATTATAAATATATTTTGACTCCAAACTTTCAACACAGCCATTTTTTCCACACCACCTCATAACCGTGACATGTGCCATTTTTAAAATTCTGGATAAGATGATATCCAGTGCCCTGAACAACATGGATTTAGAAAAGGGCACAGCACTACCACTGCACTATTGGAATTTATGGGATTCATCCATACCACCCTTGACAAAGGAACCTGTGTGGATGCAATATTTATTGACCTTATGAAGGCATTTGATATGGTCTGTCATCCACTCCTACTCAGGCAACTGTCAACTATCAGGCTCTCCAAGGATGCCCTGCTCTGGATAACATGCTACCTTGAGGGAAGGGTCCAGTGAGTTAAGACTGCTGATGTCACTTTTGATAAGAAACCGGTCCTCTCAGGAGTACCACAGGGGTCCATCCTTGGACTGCTACTCCTTAGTCTCTTCCTGAATAGCCTCTCTAGTGTCTGCCATCAGAAAATACTTCTCTACGTGGATGCCGCTGTCCTGTTTTCTAGCCATCATGACACCAAGCATCTAGAAGGGCAACTCCAGCGTGACTTCAAATGCATTGAGGAATGGTTCAGCTCGAACAAACTTGTCATGAACTAAAGCAAGACAAACATTATGACTTTCTGCAATGCAAGGAGCAAACATAACTCTCTACCCTTCATCATCACTAACCATTCTGGGGTTACACTGGAGCAGGTTCTTCGGTTCAAATACCTCGGCATTACTCTGGACTGTTCTCTCTCCTATGCTCAGCACATTGACAATGTTGCAAAGGCCGCTAACATATGGATTGGCCTGCTCCATAGGCACAAACACTCTATGATCACAGAAGCCCTAAGACTGGCTATCTACAGTTCCGTCACCTCCATCATAGACTATGGGCTTATTATCTATGGCTCTTCTTCTCCTACAGCCCTCCGCAGGACATCTGTTGAGCTCAACAAAGCATGCAGACTTCTTTTGGGTGCTGCCTGCCTACACATACTTGTGACTTGTACGCCCAGTCTGGGTGGCTCCTTCTCATCAGCAGGATCAAATAGCAGACCTGCCTCTTAACCAAAAAGGGTTCTACTTGGGCTCATGCCACCTGAGGTTGAAAAGGTTCTGACTGCCCACTGCAGCACCTAGCACACCTGAAGTATGCTAAGTCAAACCTTCCAGGTACCCAGATGTTGGACCACTATGGGCCAGAGGTCTTTCACCCACAGGGCTTCCCAGTGGTTTAATTCACTCAACAAGGAATCCTTTTCAGCTACTATGCTCGGCCCATTTAAAAGGCAACCACGACTCCACCTCTCTACTACCAGCCAATGTGACTGCTTCTCCTAATTGGCCCTAAACTCCCTTATCCTTGTCCTCCACTTTCCTTCCTCTCACCTTATCCCACCCCCATTCCTCTCCTACCTCACATACACCCTCCCATCTTTTAGCACTTCAGATTTCTGTCCCCTCTACCTTGCACTTCTCATACCAACCCCCAGAAAATGGCCCTTCAGCCTGCCCTCCTTCCTGACCCCACCCACCCTCCCGCCTCACTGGTTGCTCATCTGTCCTTACTATCTGTTTGCTGTCTCTCCACTTGAAATATGGTCTTTTGTTTTGAGACTCTGTATTAATGTTTACCTTTGTATGTTAACCGTCCATCCTTTGACGTGGAACCTTTGTAAATGAGCAGTTCTTGCTCAATGGTATTTGTAATCCTAGAGTTTAATAAATAAATAAAAATAAAATAAAAAATGTTCACACTTCTGGTGAGAAATGTCATTTCAGCCAGTTTACTATAATGGTACATGCCATGTCTATGAGCCATATCCGAAAACAAGTATCTTCAAAAACTGGGGTCAAAATTAAAAAAAAATTAACAAGCATCAAATGTTTAGCATTGACAAATGCTTGTTTTATATTGTACTTGAGTATTGTTTATGTATTAAAGTAAGTTTAAAACTAGTTTTGCACTGCAAATCTAGTACAGGTAATTTATTGCTACTGATACAAACTAATTTTTCCACCTGACACAGGTTGTTGCAGTGGAGCAGCGGTCTTGCTTTACCAATTGTGATTTCTCCAGCCAGCTCTCTCCAGCAGTAGCTATGTAAATTACCTTGGTGGTAAGCTGTGCAGCCATTATACACTACACGGCTGCAGTAGGTCCTTTTTTCTGCTCCATTCTTTTGTCAGCTGCATTTGATTGCAATTAAAATACTCTGACACACTGAAGTGTCGGGAGGCAGTATAGTACAGTGATTTAAGGCTCAGAGCTGCAAATCTAGAGACCTGGGTTTGAGTCCCACAGCCTTGACTTGCATATACTGTGTGACCCTAAGCAAGCCACTTAACTTTCCTGTGCTCCCAGGTTGCATCTGTAAAAAAGCTTTCAGCTTAACGTGTCTCACCTGGTTAAATAATTAAAAAAAAAAGAAGTAGAGCGGTGTTTTATTACATTAAATCCAGTCATGACAGGATAAACTTTAGGGGCCACAACTAATTTGTAGGACTGTCACTTCACTGAATGAGGGGAGGAAGGTATGCTCACAGAAGAAAGTGTACCCTGTATCAGACAACACAATCTGAATATCATAGAAGGAGGAGATACAGTTTTGAATATTGAAGTGGCTTTTCTAGAACTAGAAAGAGTGGTACCTAAAGCCAGAAGGTACATCTGGTACAGGACTTACCTGGAGGTGGATTTGAAAGCAGGGAGAATACCGAGGGGGCGCCATGTAACAAAGAGATCTTGTTATGGTCAGGAATGAGAATGATTTTCCACTGACTGGCAAACAACTTTGCAGGATGGGTCTGTTGCACTTGAAAAATGTGTAATAAAAGATTATCGTACACAGCAACCGAGTTTACAAAAAGAACTCCAAGAGAAAGAAATGCAAGTCACCCTGTTCAAAGAGCATAACGATTTTGCTGAGTTTGAGAAAAAGCTTAAAGAAAAAAATGATAAGACACTAAATTACAGGAACAGAAACATCAAAAAATTGAAAGAGACAAAAATAATTACTTAGCTGGTCAGGCATTTAATTGCGTCAAAAATAAGAATAAAAACAAAAATAGGAAACATTATGGCAATAGTCCCAGTCCCAGTCAACCAAGGTCAATTCTGAAGAAAAGAGGGCAGTCCCCCTCCAACTATATATCCACAAGTATCTCTGATAGCAAAGTCCAGGAGGATTTTTTGGATGAAGAGCAAATAACAACGGATTCTGGCCCACGAAGGAGTCCATAAATTATGACTTCAGAGACAAGACCAGGAGCCACAAAAAAGACAAGGTGTGGTGGGAGAAAAAGGCAGTACTAGCAGGGGTCCACCAGTAGGGAGGGGGACACGACATCAGAGACCAAAGTAAATATTATCAATCTATCAGAAAGAGATCTCAGCAGAGCTGAATTAAAACTATTGCAAAAAGACAAGTAATTTGTGCTGACCAGTGACGTCACCCAATTTTAACTTTTTGTTGACTTCCTCAAAGTTATTAGAAATATTAATTTGCAATCATTTTGGTCTAAATTTGGAAGAATGGAATATACTGCCAGCAGTTTGGATTCTACACAGGAGACAGGGGAACCTGGGAAACCAGGAGATGCCACAGGATCCAGGTGGGATGACAGGGCACTATTGGATGAAGATTTTCCAATACAAGACCTGAAGATCCATCAAAGAGACCTGGACTTTTCTGCTTTTAAATCACCATCTAATTTAAACTCTTCCATACAATACCAGTATGCTGAGATTTGAAAGGGTCTGTGAATGGGAATTCAGATCCCTTTATCAATAGAAAAGTTCACATCATACATGTCACAACTTGACAAGAGAAGACAAAGAGGCCTGGGAACTACTGAAAGGGGACAATTCTATAACAATTAAAAAAACAGACAAAGGAGGTGCAGTGGTTGTCTTAAGCACCAGTAGGTATGAAAAAGAATATACTGTATGGGTAGCCCTTATTACTGCTAAAAAGTGGCAAGATTATTTCTTTGCAATCCCATTGCTGTGATGTCAGGGGTTGTTAACCCCTCTTGAGTAAGTCATAGTGATGGGATTATAAATGAAGCTGATCTGCGCATGTACTCACCTTTTTTTTCAGGAGCCGATAACCTTCCAGAAATGGGGGCAGCAGTAAGAGCATCACCCAGAACAGTCATGGCGGTGACTGAAACTACAGGAGCCTTCTTCATTTTTCTTACTGTTTATGGGGATCATACACTATAAAATATAATGTATGGTCTCTCCATTGGTAACTGGTTTGTGTAACATCTCGAGGTTGCCATGGTGATGTAAACCTCTCAAGCTTCGCTGCTGAGGTTTACATGGTTGCCCTGGCAACCTCTCGATGGTTAACAAACATGTTACTGATAGAGGACCATACAGTATCCTTTATGTATTAGACAATTGCAAAATATGAGCCACTATAAACCATTACAGTCAGACCCAACTCCGACTTGTAAAAGACATACTGATACTTTGTTAATAAAAGCTCTGACAGATAATATTATTACACATGAGATAGGCCTACATGCAATTAACTGTTTCTTGCAAAACCAAAATGAGATCCTTAAACAATTTATGAGTAATGTTATTGAATTTACACTAACCAACAGGCATTTTCTATTTAACAAATACTTTTTCTTACAGACTTGTGGGACTGTGATGGGGCAGCTTTTTCCCCCATCATATGCAAACTTGTTTATGGGGTATTTTGAAAGAAGGTTTATCTGTGATGGCACAGTCAATAATTATCTGAACCATATTGTCACATGGTTCAGATTTACTGATGTCATTAGTTATTTGGTCAGGTGAAACTGACATGATACCTGATTTTCCAACGTATCTGAATAACAATGACATGGACCTCAAGTCTGCCTTTGAAACAGACAAGAATAGTATCAAATTCTTGGATCTTAGGCTCATGGGCACGCCGGGTGAGGTGATTAAAATAGCAGGATTTAGAAAAGAAACCGCAGAGAATACTATTCTGTGTGCTAATAGTGCTCATCCAAGAAAATTGGTATCTCCCATAGGAGGAGGAAGTAGGCTGTTGGTTAACTAGAATCTGCAGCTTATCCAATAGGTAGTGAAATGGGCAGACTCGGTGGGTCAAGTGGTCCTTATCTGCCATCAAAGTCTCTGTTTCTGTGTTTCTACCATATGGAGAATTGATTAGATTAAAAAGAAGCTGTTCAAATGAAGATGTGTTCTTAGAGCAGGCTGCATCACTGAAAAGAAGACTACAGTATGTCTGAGATGATTCTCTGAAAAAGTCTTAGATGAAGCCTTTGAAAAAGTGAATGTACTCAACTAACATGACCTTTTGACCCCAAAAAAGAAAGGAAGAGGGGAAAATAGAAGGGATGAGGGATAGAATTCCAGAAAGAAAGATAAAGTCATTTTTGTGACTGAGTTCAATACCATGGACGGCAGGGTGGAGGATCTTGACCATAAGTTTTGGTCCATCTTGTTTACTGACCCAGTGCTAAGGGACCAGATAGCCCAGAAACCAAAAATTGCATTTAACACACAAACGTAGAAATATAGAATTTGGCAGCAGATGAGGACCGCTTGGCCCACCTGGTCTGCCCATTTCCCTACCTGATGGATAAGCTGCAGATTCTAGTTAATCAATAGCTTACTTCCTCCTACCCCCCCCAGAATTGCCTTGTGTCTGTCCCATGCATTCTTGAATTCTCCCACTGTTCCTGACTCCACAACCTCCTTAGGAAGGCTGTTCAATGCATCCATAACCTTCTCTGTAAAAAACTACATTCTAACATTACCTCTGAGCTGTCCCCCCTCTATCTGCAAATTGTGCCCCCTTGTTCTTGCACATCTCTTTTCTGAAAGATGCTACCCTCTTGTGCTTTGCTAATTTCCTTGAGATATTTGAAAGTTTCTAGCATGTCCCCCATCTCCCTCCTTTCTTCAAGGGTATACATATTAAGCTGCTTTAGTCTCTCCTCGTATGTCTTCTGGTGCAGACCATGCACCATTTTGGTTACCCTCCTCTGAACAGCCTCCACTTCACACATTTAGCAAGGGGAGAAGGTTCAAAATATATTTATTTAATGTATAAAACAAAGTTTGTTACATTCAAACATTTCATATCATTGTACATATACACTATACAATATACAATAGCGAAGCTAGCATTAATAAATAATTTAATATAAAAAAATCCATAATTAACTGAGCAGTATAATAGAGGCATATAGAAACAACAATAAAAAGATTCCTACAGAGAAATCTTTCTAGCAGCAGTAACTTAACATGAACAAAAATTTGCAATATCATACATTAATTTTACCGAATCCAACCTCAGAACAGATTTTTTACCTTCCTGGCTTTGGAGTGAGAAATGCTTTGGATACAGTGAGGAAATATATTGTTCTTGTTCCTTGTTCCATTTTTTGCAATCAAACAGGAAATGCAAGATGCCACCATCAGAATTGTTAACACACTCACAACGGGTTTCAAACTTTCTAAAGTACCAATTATTTAGATTGTTCAAGTTATGACAAGGAGTCCCTAAGCACGCCAATCTTATGTTACTTAAGATATTTCTATGAACGCTGTTTTCACAAAGAGACAAAAAGCTTCTAAACCCCCAGACAGACTTTATAGATGAATAGAGGCCACATGTATCTAAGGCGTGTATAAATGCAAAGTCCTGCTGAACTGCAATATCTTTTACCCTCCGTATGGCTGCAGTAACAAAGCTGTCAATATTTGCCAGAGCATAATCATCCCATATATCAGAGAGCCCAAAGCATTTTAAGGCAGAATTCAGTCTAGAAAACCAAGATATTGACCACCTACTCATCCTCAAAGCATCCAGTTCTTCAGCCCAGCACAGCTGAGGAAGACAAATCTTATTTAATTTCATTAGCCTACCCCAACATTTAATAGCTCTTATTAGTATTCTCATTTTAACCTGAATCATCCCTGACTCCCATCTAAGGAAACAAGATGGACAGTCCCTTGGAAGATATAACGTTGATCTCAAAAAATGATTTTGTATAATTTCCAGATTTGCTTTGTATAAATAAGGACCCCACACTTCACTGCCATAAAGTAATTGGCTCATCAATTTGGCTTCAAATGTTCTTTTTAGGGAAACAAAGGAGTTATTGGCAAATTTAGCTGCAAAGTTCTGAATGGCCCCCACTGTTTGAGCAGCGTTATTTTTTATATCCATCAAATGGTTGTTCCAGAACATATTCTTATCAAGATCCGCACCCAGATATTTAAATTTTCTCACTGCCTCAAATTTACAGTCTTCAATAACCCACATTTTTTTGAGATATTTTGATTTCCCAATTACTAGAATCTTAGATTTACTAACATTTAACTTAAAGTCAGGTTGATTCAGTGAATACATAAAATTAGAAATAACATGTTTGAGGCCTAACGGTGTTCTAGAAACAAGTAGGGCATCATCTACATATAGCATTATTTTTACTTCTTCTTTATTTATGGCTGGTGCAAAGAAGTCAATGTATTTAATATTTTTAATTAATTTTTCAATATAAAGGTTAAACAGAATTGGAGCCAGTAAACAGCCCTGCTTCACACCAGCATACCTCTCAACCTCCCCTCATAAATCAGGGACAAGGCTTAAAAAAATCAACTAAGAAAGAACAAGTCTGTAACTTTTATGTTTGATATTATTTTGTACTTATAACCCCACTGTTTAGTCACAGAAACACAATTTTAGGAGGGTAGAGTAAAATTTTTAGACAAATCACGTCCCTGAAAATCAGGGACAGTTGAGAGGTATGCACACCAGTATTGCTAGGTAATTCCCTTGATAAAGCCCCATCTTTGCCGTAACAAATATCTATACTGGTATTAGAGTGTAACAATTTAATAATGTCTAGTAACTGGGGATAAATATTCAACTCCATCAATGACTCCCATAGCTTTGCTCTGGTAACAGAGTCAAAAGCACTTTTAATGTCCAAACCCCCCACAAAAAGAGTACCCTTCTTATACTTAACATATTTGTCAACTAAAAAATTAAGAGAGAAAAGCAGGTCCAGGGTATTATGACTGTTCTTAAATCCCCCTTGGAATTTTGATAAAAGAGCATTCTCTTCCACCCAAACCATCAATCTGTCCAAGATTAATCGTGAAAAAAAATTTCTGAAGAACAGGAAGTAAAGTAACAGGTCTATAACAGCTTGGATTACATCTATTTCCTTTCTTAAATAGGGGAACTTCTGTACCCTGATTCCAATCTTTTGGTAATATTAGGCAATTACTTACTATAGTAAAAATTGGGGTTAAGATAGATGCCCAATACCCTTGATTATGTAAAAAGACTTCTGCTGGCAAGCCATCCACACTGGCCGCTTTGTTTCTTTTTTGTGTTCAGTAATAGCTCTTACAACTTCATTTAGTGAACATTGAAAAGCACCACTGCTGACCTTGCCCAGATCATAAACACCATTATCACCTGGAACTTCCTGGGGTCCTGGTGCAATTTTAAAGACCTCTCTAAAATGTTGAACCCACTTTTCTTTACTAATCATACCCAAAATATTATAAGAGATATTGCTTTCCCTACAACCAAAAGCAACAAGTGTCCAAAATATTTTAGAATCTTTTCCTAGTATACTTTCTTGTAATTTAACCCATTGACTGGAGAGATAGGCTTTTTTCTTACTAACCAGCATACATTTTATATTCTTTTTTAAGGTTTTTAAAAGCACCAAGTATTTGATGGGATGGAGATTTAGTCTTAATTTTCCCTACTTTTTTGATTACTTTTCTCATAAAATAACACTCACAATCGAACCTTGGCTTGTCCTGTCCTATGTTAATTGAATTCATTGTTCTATTCCTTTTGCTAAGCTCTGAGGCAATAAAAGTTATTAGATAATCAAATCTGTTAATTAACTTTATTGATTCAAAAAAATCACCATTTTGCAATGTGAGCAAATTTCAACTAGATTGAACATTGCACAAAATATTGTCCAATGTCACTTTGGAGAAGGAGTCCCACCTAATCCTTTTCCCATATTTAATACACATGTGAGAATCAGCATTAGGTTCACCCACATGATCAAACTGGAGTTTATCAAAGCCAAAACTGATAGAGCATACAACAAGATAGTGATCAAACAAGATAGTGATCACTGTCCCAAGATTTTATAACTTTGAGGGACTTAGCTACGGGATAATTAATAGCCTCTTCTATGCGCAAGTCCAAAACTACACCTTTAGCACCAACTGGAAAGGTAAACTCTTCCACCCAGTCTCCATTAATGTGACCATTAAAGACTCTAAGAGTATGTTTCCCTTAAAAACTCCAAAAGAATGTTTCCCTTTTTACACATGGTGCTATCTTTTGAGTTTCTTGCTGGAATATTCACTATGTCATCAATACATCAATCTGCTGTATTTTCTTCAATTTCTGAGCCAATATGTGCATTAAAATCCACTACTAGAAGAATCTTAACCCCAGGAAATCTTACTTTTACTGACTCAGTATTACATTCAATCATATCCAAGACACTAAGATAGCTGCCAGCATTTAAACTAGGTGGCATATAAGTATTAAAAATCACCCATTTAATATTAACATTTACAATTGCAATATACATAAAGTATTCATTATACATACTACATTATATATACTGGTGTCAGCGTGGCTCAGTTGGTAGCACATCTGCCTCTGGACCAGAAGGTCGTGGGTTCTCGTCCCACACTGGGATTGGACTTGTACCTAAAAATCGCTGGCATCCGAGTGCAGTATTGGGGGGTGCTGTACTGCTGGGGTGTGCCGTCCTTCAGATGAGACGTTAAACCGAGGTCCCTTCTGCCCATCCTGGTGTTGTCCTGGTGGGTGTCCAGGTGGAAGTAAAAGAACCCAGGGCACTCTTCACAAAGAGTAGGGAACATTCCGTGTCTTGGCCAACATTCCCCTTCCCATAAACCAGTTCATGCAATTATCCAGGCTGTGTGTGGGTGATGATGTGCGATATGGCCGCCACCACACATTCAGTCACTTCACTACCAGTCTAGCATTGCTTGTAAAGTGCTTTGGATGTATGAAAAGCGCTATATAAATGCTGATTCTTCTTCTTCTTCTTCTTCTTCTACTAGCCTCAGTTATACTAAAGACCAAGCTAGCTGCCACATAAATAACTAAACCCCCTTTAAAACACCCATATTTTTTATCTTTATGGGCTGGAGACACCCATACAGAGTATCCATCCAGCAATTGAGCACAACTATTTTTTGACCAGGTTTCCTGAATGCATATAATTGCAAAACATTTCAACCATTGCAGGAATTCTTTATCCATTACTTTCTCTTTCAATCCTGCAATATTCCAACTTAAAATATCAATAATTCCTTTATCAGCATTTTGACCTACCTGTGACTGTCAGGTAGAATCTTCCATTAGGTCAATAGTACTATTAGTATATTCTTTAATGCCCTGAACACTTTCCTCCAAAGAATACACTGACTCGATTAGGGTGTTGTCATCCTCTAAAATAGTGCTAGTGTTCATCCTGGTCCCCAACTGTTTTTGGCCACTTCTAAGTGTAGCCCTGCCCTCATTTCCCTTTAAATTATGAACTGTCTCTTTTGGTTTGATAAAGGCTGTAATTCGAGGTTGTTTGAGAGCAAAAGTGTCTCTCATTTCAGTCCCCACCAGATTCCCAGATTTTGTGCTTTTGGATAGATATTTTCCTTCAGCCTAATGTGGCTCACTAGTCGTCACATCAAGCATGATACCTATATCCACAAATTTTTCTTTTATGGCAAGGATTTTAGATCGCACTGCTGTGTTTCTAAGCAGAACACAGACCCAGCCTTTTTGTCCACCATACTTGTATCTGTAAGTTGAAAATAGATCCTGCCATCCAATTTTTGCACCAGCTAAACCTGTAACTAAATTATAAGTAGCTAATTTCAAAATATAGTTGTTTTCTGATCTCCCTTTGGGAAGGCCATTTATAAATAAAGTAGGGAGCATATCTTCAGCTGCTATTAAATGCTCCTTAGTAATTTTTCTAGATTCATCTGTCCTTTCTTTTATTACTGAGTCACCTAAATCATTAGGCTTCCCAAAATTCACTTTCTTCTCTGTAATTTTCTTTTGTTCTGTTCTAATCTTTTTCTTCTTCCTTCCATTAACAAAGTCAGACTTAGAAATTTTTTTTCCTGCTAGCCCATGACTCAGTTTTTGTGTATTGCTATCCTCTCTTTTTTTATTCTTCCTTATATCTTTGCAATTCTTTAACTTCATCATTTCATTGTAAGTTTTCTTTCATTCAGTTCTTTTATTACATTCTCTATTTCTGACATCTCTTTCCTTGAGATTTCATCTCTAATGGTTCTTAAAGTCTGATTACCATTTTGGGCCGACAAGAAGCCATCCACGATAGACAAGGAAGCATCAGCTGCTGGTTCAAAAGTACTGGCTAATCCATTAACTTGCTTGTGATTACCAAATGTAACCAAATTTCTACCCCTCTTACTGGAATTAACCTCACCCATTGCCCCCTCATTAACTTTAACAAAACATTTATAAAAAACCCAAATAATGCAACCAATTCCATGAGCTGCTCATTTCCAAATTTAATTTTAGTTTTTAAATCATTCAAAATGTTTTCTATGTTTTTATTAGAGGACACTAGAGTTTCATGCTCATTTTGAATTTCTGCGAGAACATTAATTGCCTCGCTATTGCACTTTTTCTCGGCCATTAACAAGGGAACTACTGTAGGTGAATCTGAACACCTTAACTAATCCTTAGGAATCTGGTTAGTTACATACGGTGTTAAAAAGGATTCAAAATTATTAAGAAATGAGCCCTTACACAAGATTTGAGATTCTAGATGTTTAGTTAAGTCCAAAACTTGTGAAACAACAGCAGCTTCCGGAAAAGGTTTTACAATGTTTTCACTAACTAGATTAATTTCACTACTACTAAAAACAGTCATATGTTTACCATCATAAGACAAATTAGTCCCCTCTTTGAAAATTTTTATTAGGGGATTTGCTAAGGGTGGGCCAGGAACAGTGTGATTCACAGTACTAACTGTTTCTCATTTGCCATGTTTCTTACAACTAATGGCTGACTTTTGTGGTCCCCAAGATAAGTGCTCTTCCAAACTCTGAATTTGTCTCATCAAAGGATGAGTTAGTGATTAATTATTATTACAAAGAGAACCTGATGAGGAAGATGGGGAAGAGGTTATTTTTGGATTAAAATTTTTAGCCACCTTCTTATAATCTCTTAGCTCCATAAAGGATACAGGTGGACTAAAAAAATGTGTTATTTTTTTTTTTTTATCAACCATCTTTAATTTCCCTTTAGTTTTCCTTCTAGACTCTCTCTGTAGCAGTCAGCCAATGGACATGGACAGTGAGGCATTGGAGACAACATTACAGACAGTCACTTACCTCATCACCTAACACTCTATTTGGGAGCAGCTGGCTGGGTAACAAGCCAAAAGGATTATTCAAATGTGGATGGTGCAATGTTTGCCAATATGCACAGACAGGGAGAATATTTGTGAAAGATAATAAACTATTTGAAACAAACAGATTTCTTTACTTGTACAGCACTGTTTGTAATATACATTTGTTGGTGTCCCTGTAACCATCATTACATAGAAAGAACAACAAGGCCATTAAAACAACTTATACAGGAACACAGGATGGGCCATTATAAATGGGAATATGTATAATGCAATCAGAGCACACTCTGCATTGGCAGACAATGGAAAACCTAAAAATTTGAAATTCACCGTGCTGAAACATGTGAAAATAAATCCAAGAGGTGGGAATGGGATTCGAACCCTATCCTAGAAAGAAACTTGAGTATATTTTGATGTTAAAAACAACAGTATCAATAGGTCTCAATGAAGATGCTGATTTTACCCCATACTTATAATGTATGAAATTTAACCTTTCCTCTCCTGTTCAGTTTGTTTCCCTTACAGCTGTCGCCAGTGACCATCAACCAACTGAAGAATAGCCTTGGACCTCTTGATCTAATTAATTGCAAAGTGAGTGCTATATGTTTTGCAAGCCCACCAAGCACAGATCCTGTCCAGTATTTTATTGGACTGGGGGTAGGGTAATTCTGATACAAAAATGTAATAATTGGGTCTTATTAAAATGAACTAAAATTCTCCCTGGTGCAAAGTAAATTTTTCAGCTGTCTATCTTCTCCCCTCTTTTTGTCCCCCCTCATTGCCTCCTCCACTTCCTTTACTGATGTCCTCCATTCATGTGTAATCCCAGTAAACTATTTAGTTACTGCTTTCCTTTTATGGTCAGCCTTTATGCCTTCTGTTCCCCCCACCTTCCTTTTTCCTAAGCAGTTAAACAGAAAATGGATTATTAATATTATGTTATTGCCGGACTGAATTAATACACATGTATCTTTAATCATTTTTATATAAAATGGAAATTATATGTAAAGCAGAATTAATGTATTTCCAGGAACCTCTAATATTATATAAAAATTACTTTTTGATAGATTTATACTAACATTTTGTATGTCAATACATTTTATCACTTCAAGTGTGTGTGTCTTTAAATTGGTGTTTTAAATATGTTATATGTCTGTTATTCCTTAGACCCACCCTCTGACAAAGACCCTGTGTTGGGTTAAAGTGTTGGAGATGTAGAGTGTGTTTCTGGGCACTTCATGCCTCCTGCACACCTGGACACCACTCTGCACTTCTCTCCGTGCCAAGGAAACTGCTGCCACCGGCCCCTGAAAAAGAAGTTTCAGGCATCCTTGTAGCCCACTGGGCTACCTACCACCATCTGCGGTTCACCTCCTGCATGCCTGGATACCACTCTGGGCCTGTCTTGGCACCAAGGAGCCTGCTGCCACTAGCCTCCTGGAAACAAGCTCTGGGCACCCTTGTAGCCCACTGGACTACCCACTGCCATCCATGGTTTGCCTCCTGCATGCCTGGACACCACTCTGCACCTCTCTCAGTGCCAAGGAGCCTGCTGCCACTGGCCCCCTGGAAACAAGCTTCAGGTACAGCCTATACACGGTCCCAGCCTCCATGGCTGCTGCTTCTGCTGCAGAATTTTTCAAAAATCAGTGAATTTCCCTGGAAAAGTCATCATTGGTTGCTCCTGAGCAGGAGCATCTTGATTGGCTAACCAACGGACTGGCATTTTGCTCTCCCCATACCAGACTCAGCTCTTAGATATTAAGCCGATGAATTAATTTGGGCTGCCTCCATTCAAACAATCTGAACTGGCAGGGAAATATGTTTGTTTTTATTCTTCCTTCTACAGTGCAGCTAAAACTCTGCACTTATGGGGTTCCTGTCTCCCTGCAAGCACTAGTTTTCAGTTTCAGTGTGCCAAGTTGTTCCACACAGCTTCCCCTCTGCAGATTTTTCCTTGTGCTACTGCTTACAGTCATTTTTTGCATTGTATTAAACCTGCTACCTCAGTTACTGTGTCTAAGTTTATTAGAGTACAGGATTTAGAGTTCAGGATTTCTTTGCTGAAAGTCTCCATAGCCTACTGATTTGTTGCATTTTAATTCAGTGCAGCTACCAATTTAATTTCTCCCTTTGTTTCGCCCCTCGACTGTGACCCCCCGCTTGTTTTACAAATCTCAATTAGAGAGCTGGTGTCTAGATAAGCTGTCTGTTTCACACCCCCAGATTTGGTCCTCTTTTAGTGAATTGCAGCTTTTTGTCTCTGTGCTAATTTTATTTTCAATACCACCACTTCAGAGTGCTATTAATCACTGTCCTATCCTTCTTTCAACAGGCGTCCTTGTAGCCCACTGGGCTACCTACTGCCATTGCCTCCTGCACACCTGGACACCACTCTGTACCTCTCTCAGCACCAAAAAGCCTGCTGCCACTGACCCCCTGGAAACAAGCTTCAGGTATGGTCTATACATGACACTGAACTCCACGGCTGCTGCTTTTACTGCAGAATGTTTCTGCCCACCCCCATCCCCCTCCCAGGCCACCTTTAAATACACTTAATCTCCTCCCTCCCCTACCCTGTCCTGCCCCCATTGGCTCACAGCACTAGAGCTCTGGAGCCTAAAGCTATCTGTCTGTCCACCCCCTTTGTTGATCTCCCTCTCTCTCTTAAAGCTTCATCACTGGTCTGCTGTTCTCACTCAGCACTGCTCACGCAAAAGTATCCTAGACCTGTATTTTGGACTCCAGATTTTTCACCTCCTCTCTACCAATGTCTGCTGTCACCATGAATCTGCCTCTGCTCAAACTGTTTGTGATCTCCTTAGCATCTGGCCTGGTGCTGATGGACGTATATGCCTCCGTACTGGCCCAGGACCAAATGTACCTTGTCTACCTCTCAGAATCCCGCTCCTCCCTGGTACACCCTACACTCCTCTCCCCTCATGGGATCTCTCCTACCCATGTCACATCACCCTCTCCTTCCTCTTAAACACAGAATGTCGCTTACTTGGTCACTACCTGACCTCCATATCCTGCTCTATTGTTGTTCCCTCCAGCACCTGCATCCCATTCCTATCCCTTCTACTCCATGCAGGAGACATTGAGAGAAACTCTGGCTACCCTAATTCTCACATAACCCCCTCTGACAGCTCCTGGACAAATGCCCCAGGGCTAAAAAAATCACCCATATAAATGTATGCAGTCTCCCCTCCAAATACTAGGACCTGAAAGCATGGGTTGAGCTATACAAACCCCACATCCTTGGACTCTCCAAAACATGACTAAAACCTAACATTACTGATGCCACCTACCAACTACCTTGGTACTCCTCCCACCACCTGGATAGACCTGACAAAAAAAAGGGGAGTGGAGAAGCTCTGTTTGTCAAGGAACCCCTATCAGCCAGCATAGTTCTCCACTCTGACCCAACCTCTCCCAGTTAATGGCTCTTCACCGAAGTCACCATGGGAAAAAGCAAAAAACTCTACATCAGGTGCTGCTACAATCTCCCTACAGCCGGAACCAAGGGCCTAAATAGCTTCCTCTCTGACCTGGGCTCCATATCCCTACACAGAGACTCAGTTCTTTTGGGTGACCTCAATATAAACTGGCTCGGTTCCCACCAGCCTGACTATGCCTCCTTCCTAAAACAATACAACCTGGCCCAAACTATTAACCTTCCTACAAGGCAGAACCCCTCGCAAGGGCACACAGACACTCCATGATTGGATTGTAACTAACAGGGAGGACTGTGTCCTGCATGCTGGTACCATGGCAGATTCCATTAGCGATCACTCCCCTACATACCTTCTCTGGTCATCCAAACTTAAATGGCCCCACCCAAATACCTGTCTTTCCATAACTTCAGAAGCCCAAACACCCCCATCCTTTCCTCTGAGGCATGGACACTAGACTGGTCTGCCATTTTCTCAAAATCAAATGTGACCCAGGCAGCATCCATGTTCACTCAAGCTCTTCTGACTCTACAGGACAAGCATTCATCAGAAGAGTGAGGGGTGGCTACTTACAAAGGGTCACGAAAGACCTCCTTACCCTCATGAAAGACAGGAACTGTGCCTGGTCAACCTATAAAGCATCCCATCCCTGACACTATGGGATGATTACAGGTGCCGGAGGAACCTTTGCAAACACCTGGCCAAAGCTCTCAAACAGACACATTTTCGCAATCTCCAGCAAACTAACCTTGGGGACCCTAAACAATTCTGGGGATCCATTGGCTCACTACTAAACTCCCACTCCAGTAAGCCTGTCCCACAGCTACACATTACTGCTGGCTGCATTACCAATCCCCAAGAAGTGGCCATGGCCCTCAATGACAAATTCTCTGACCTCACCATCTCAATCAATCAATCAATCAAGTCTTTATTTAACCAGGCATTCATCATTGAGCAGAAGCTCATTTGCAAGATGGACCTGGGTGGAGCATGAACAATTGTATATACAGGTCAACACAGGTATTTACAAGGCAATACAGATAATACTCTTTACAGAAAGGAAGAAAAAGAAGTTCATATGTACACAGAATTATACAGATCTTGTACAGATTACATGATATTTACATGCATAGTAGTGCCTATAGGAAGATAAAGCAGGTTATCTAAGGTTGCAGGAGGAAGTAATGGAATAAAAAAATAAAAATAAAATATACACCAGGTAGAGGTGAAGGTAGGGGAAGGGGGAGGAGGAGGTATGGGAAGAAAGGCTAGGACGACACGGTGCACAGAAAGGAGTTGGTAAAATGGGATGTAGAGAAGGTGGATGGAGAAAAGGAGTATGTGTGAGCCCGGATTGAATGCTATAAAGTACAGGGGCATGGTAGGATGTCACAACCTAGGGTAGTGAGCTCCTATCCGAGGTTGGGAAAGGAAGAATAAGGGGATAGATGGGCCTAGTGTTGATAAGACAGGGGGATAAGAGAGAGAACAATTAGGCTGGTGAGGAGCAAGCTGGGGGGTCAGTACTTAAAAATGGGTCTAGGCGTGGCTATATAACAGTGCAGACACCGGTACTGGGTCTGAGTGGGTAAAGCAGTTACATACTTCTCTGATTGTATGGAAATAAAGCATCTTGAAGGCATTTATACTGATTAGAGTGCTTAATTTGAGGGTTTTTTATAGATCGTTCCATAAGGTAGGTAGCACGAAGCTTATGGCTGCCCGGCCGAAGTGGGATTTTGCTTTGGGTACTTTAAGTGTAATAGCTGAGTAACTTCTTAACGCGTATTTCCCAATTATACTCAGGGGAAGACAGCAGGAGATATAGTAAGGCAGCTTAGTAGAGATGGCTCTATAGGTCCAGAGAGTGGCGTTTCTGTGGCACCTGAACTTTAGTGATGTCCACCCCACTGCTGCATATAGGGTGCAGTGATGCGTGTCGAAGGGGAGTCCCGTTATAAACCTCAGTGCTCGATGGTAGAGTGTGTCCAGTTTAGCCATGTAAGAGTTGGGGCATTGGCTGTAGAGGAAATCAGCATAATCAACCAATGATAGGAAAATGGATTGGACCAGTTGTTTCTTGGCATCTCTGGCGAAATTGGTTGATTCTAAAAACAGTCCAAGCCTTTGCGAAGTTGTTTTAGCAAGTCCTCGATATGTTCAATGAAGGAGAGTCTTTGGTCTATCCAAACTCCCAGATACTTGAATTTTGTAACAAATTCTAGTTTTTCACCTAGAACTGTGGTAATTTGGGGAACTGTCCCACTGGACACAGGGTTAGCTGTACGGATAAAAGGGGAGAGGACCATTGCTTTAATTTTTTTGGCATTAAGGAGTAGCTTTTTTTGGAGGTGTTGGCTTTGCAAAAGGTTGAATTCTGACTGTAGGTCATTGCAGGCAGCTTCAGGTGTTGGGCAACTCACGTAGAGAACTGTATCATCTGCAAACAGATGTATGTTGGCTTCTTTTATACAGTAGTCGATGTTGTTAAGGTAGATTGCAAAAAGTAAGGACCCTAATATAGAACCTTGAGATACCCCTCTTTGCAGAGTTTTTAAGGGGGACAAGCCTCCTTCGGCTTTAACTTGTTGAAGGTGCCCTGTAAGATAGTCAGTAAACCAACGCAGAGAGGAGGGTTCCACACCTGTGGTTTGAAGGGAGGAGAGGAGCAGACTATGGTCGACAGTGTCAAAAGTCTTGCTTAGATCAAGCAAAACAGCACAAATAAAGTTTTGCTCTAAGATTATGCTGCCAGTCATTAGTAACTTTGGAGAGGGCTGAGATAGTGCTATGTTTAGCTCTGAATCCAGACTGCATAGGATTTAGCAGTTCCCTAGACTCAAGGTGAGTCCTCAGCTGTGCATTTACAATTTTATCTAGGAGCTTGGACAGGACCGGAAGGAGAGAAATTGGCCTGTAGTTATTGAGATCACCAGGGTCACCTGATTTGAACAGTGGTATGACATGTGCTGTCTTCCATATAGGTGGTAAGGTGCCCTGAGACAGGGATAAGTTAAAAAGGTGGGTGACGGGTATTGCTAGTGCTTGGTAGGCAATTTTTAGGAAGTAAGGGTCAAGGGTGTCGGCCCCTGCACTTTTTCTAGTATCCAACTGAAGCAAGAGGTCCTCCACCCGTTTCAGTGGGGCAGGTTGAAGCGAGAAAGGCGGTGAAGCTATCAGAGTTTCAGGCAGTTGGCTGGCAGTCTGGGAGCAAAGTATGTTTGCAGGGGAGTTATCAAATGCCATGCCTGCAGTAGCAAAGTGGTTATTGAATGCGTCAAGTATATCCATCTTTTTGGTTATAGTCATGTTGCCAGAGGTAATCTTGGTCGGGAGTGAATTTCCTGGGGAGTGGCCTAGCAGATCATTGATTGTGTTCCAGAGCTTGATTGAACTCTTTGTGGCAGAGTCGAGTTTGGATTTGAAGAAGGTGGCCTTCGATTCTCTGATTGTTTTGATACATAAATTTCGTAGTCTCCTGAACTGGTTCCAATCCTCTGCAGTGTTCAGTCTGCGTGCTTTTTTCCAGAGCTTATCTCTTTCTAGAAGCAGGACTTGATCTGAGGGTGAACCATTTACAGGTTTGGTCCTAGTTCAAACTTTAATCAGGGGAGCATACTTATTAAGGGCCCTTGATAGAATGTTGTGGAAGATACTGTAAGCTGATGTAATCGTTTTGGTCAGGTAGAAATCTTGCCACTGAGGGGAGTACTTAAGCTCATTTAGGTAGGCATGTTCATTGAAGTTGCACCTGGATCTCTTCATAGAGAACTTGCAGATGGGTGCTGGGTTGTTGGTGGATCTTACTCCCGCAATAAAACAATGGTCATTGGCGTCTGAGAAGAAGATATTAGTGTGGGAGAAGAGATGAGGTTTACTCACCATTAGCACATCCAAAAGTATACTTTTACTGGGGTTCTTCACGTTTGGGTGTGTTGGTTCAGTAATAAGTTGCGTCAGCCCATGTTCATCACAGAAGGGTGCAAAGGGGGCAGCTGTGTTAGAGAGCCAGTCAAAGTTGAGGTCTCCTAAAATAATAGTTTCTGGCAGCCCCTGTCCCAACTTGTCACTTAGATATGACACAAGCTGTAGGCCAGCAGACGGTGATCTGTAGCATCCTATTACGCAGAGTACAGTAGTCTGTGTAATTTCCACTTTGAGAATTGGGCATTTGAATTCACTGGCGACAGATGCTGAGGATAAGCAGAAGGCAGAAAATTTTTCTTTAACGTAGATAGCTACCCCATCTCCTCTGGCATGTCTATCACCTCTGAACAAGGCATAGCTGGGTATGTTTACTTCTCTATCAGTGGTTCTGGGTCTAAGCCAAGTTTCAGAAATCACAAGTATGTCAGGAGTGGTATGATTTACACAGGTTTGTATTAAGGTTATCTTTTTAAGGAGACTACATACGTTAATATGCAAGAAGCTTATTCCTTTAAAATTTGCTAGTTCTGCTGGCTAAGCAATAGCTTCTGGGGGGCCATGGTTGAGTTTTACGTTGCCTGAACACAGCAGGAGGATAAGTAGGATTTTTCTAAGAGCGCTAATTATAAGCTTGAAATTCCTGCCTTTCTCCCATCTAGTAGATCTGATGTTTTTGGGGACTTAAAAGTAGCCACCATAGAAGAACTGATCTGTTGTAGCAAGAGCTAGTACCCCTACCACAATAGACGGGAAGGAGATAGAAGTCTGCATGGTGGGAGCTGGGCCTTGTGGTGGGGGAGTGTTGTAAGTACTACTGGTATGTGTGGTCCAAGAGCAGGGTTCGAGGTATTGGTGCTTGGAATCACGGAGGCAATTAAAGGATAAGTTGCCATGTGGTATACAGCACAAGGTGCCATTGTAGACCAAACATGATGGTAGTTCAGGTGTCCAATGCTGGGCAGCTGGTGTCATCAGAAAAAGGGGCAGTATAAGGAGCCATATAGGGCCCGACATGATGGTACCTCAGAAAAGGAGCCACTCAATTAGCCCAGGGGCCAGTGGGGTTGCTGGATTAATGCAGCTTATCAGTAGCTTTCCGATCCAGGTTGACCCAAATTTGATAGCATTTAAAAATATTTAGTGGTGAAGGCACAGCCAAGGACAGCCTATGCGTTTTAGTAAGGCGAGGCCCTGAGAGTTGGATCCCATAGGCTGGACAGAGAAGAGGGGGATCATGAGCTAAGTCTCTATTGGTGGGGCACTGTGCCAGGGGATGTGGACTAATATTTTGGCAGGAGCTGCTGTATTTAATAATCAGTGGAGGTGGAGGGGTCGAAAAAGTTGCGGCAGTTGCCGTACCTTGTAGGGCCTTGGGTCAGTGTCTGCGGTCTCGAGCGTCGGCTAGAGGGGCACCAACCGCCCGGTAACCAGGAATCCCGTGGCTTAGGAGCTGGGAGCCTGGGCGACAGTTCCTTGACTGAGGGAGAGAAGGAGAGTGAGGGTTAATAAAGGGGATTCACATAAAGGGTTAGACAGAATAGTGGGGAGTCCAAAACTTGCAGAACAAAAGGACGTGTATTACTTTGGCACCCAACAGTGTCTAGGGCCAGTGCACATATGCAGGGAAAGGGCTGTAAACACTAGATTTCTTTCCCAAACCACAATTCAAGTCCTTTCAATTACAGACTGGGTTAACACTTCGCGGCTTTTTAACATTTGTCCCAACATAAACATTTTTAGGGTTTAAAATCAAAGAGCAGAAGCCTGCTTCCACCAGGGACCAATCAAAGTGTGGTCTAAGAGGGCACTCGCAATCTGGTTGGTTGCGGCAGTTGCCATGCCTTGTAGGACCTTGGGTCCATGTCTGCAGGCTCGAGCGTTGGCTAGAGGGGTGCCGACCACCCGGTAGCCGGGAATCCCGTGGCTTAGGAGCTGGGAGCCTGGGTGGCATTTCCTCAGCTGAGGGAGAGAAGGAAAGTGAGGATTAATAAAGGGCATTCATACAAAGGGTCAGACAGAACAGCGGGGGAGTCCAAAATTTGCAGAAGAAAAGGACGTGTCTGGGACCAGCAATGCCAAAAGAGGTAGTGAGGAGTAGTAGTACCAGGTGGTTGCACCCCATGGTAGTTTGTTTGGTGTTGCTGGCCTGCTTAACTGCTAGCTGGTTTATAGTTGGAAGGGTACATAGTCGAATTAGGGTGAGGTCCCTAACAATAGGGCAGGTAGAACAGTAATTCAGAGAAGTTAGATGGAGTGGCTGGAGAAAAGGTTGAGAGAAAATGTGTGATCCTGTGGGTGTGACTACTTTAAAAAGGGGCAGTGAGAAAGTGGGTCAAGTCAGGTATTGAAGACAGGGAGGCCAATAGCATGAAAATGTGCAGCAGTGGAGTGACCAATCTGCTGCTAGGCTGAGGAAGGGGTGGAGTAAGGGTCTATTTAATACTGTGAGGAGGAGAGGGAGGGGGCTGGTGAAAAATTCAGTCCAGAACAAAGTGCCAGGCATTGGAAAATCAGCCAAGGAGTAAAGCTGCCAATCAGTGCCTGGTTCCTCCACTGGGCATCCAGTCAAAACAGTGGCATTCAAAACCACGAGTTTCGGAGGTCTGATGCGTACCTGAATCTGTCCGGGGGTCAGTCGGGTGGTCTGTTAGCTGTAGCCTGCTCGGAGAGAGCCAAGGCCACAGGAGCAGCTTGAGAAGCTCGCAAATGGGCTGTCTGTGGAACAAGGAGAGAAACACAGAGGATTAAATACAGCTAGAGTACAATAACAAGCTCAGTGGGGGGCAGGCAATGGGGAAAGACAAAGCATGAGGTAAAGAGGTGGTAAATGCAGGGCAATTATTTGGAGCTAGAACAGGAGTTAATGGGGGGGTCTGTGCTTTGGCACCGGGATGTCTGAGGAGGACAGCAGCAGCAGCGGGAGGTGTAAGGAAAGGTTTGTAGGTAAGGCAGAGAAAGTAAAGGTGTTTAATGAGACAGCATTACAAGTGGGGCAGAGAAATTAATAACTGGCAGAGTGACCAGTGTGGGGAAGGGGCAGAGTTCGTCAGTAGGGCAGAAATGGAAAACTGCAGCAGTCTTGCTCAGTAGCTAGGTCAAGCAGTCAAACATTGGCTACTATACAATACAGTTTGTCAAGCACTAAGTAACCCTGAGAGGCTAGACTAGTGGCTTGTAACAGACTAGCTAAGCTGGCAGGTAAAGTAAGACCAATTGATGCATAACATATGTAGATTACATCAACAAAAATTCAGTCCAGAACACAGCACAGAAAGAGATTTCCCTGAGATCAGGCAGCGCCAGGCGTTGGAAAATCAGCCAAGGAGTAAAGCTGTCAATCAGTGCCTGGTTCCTCCACTGGGCATCCAGTCAAAACAGTGGCATTCAAAAACCATGAGTTTCGGAGGTCCGGTGCATACCTGAATCTGTCCGGGAGTCAGTCGGGTGGTCTGTTAGCTGTGGCCTGTTCAGAGAGAGCCAAGGCCACAAGAGCAACTGGGAAGCCCACAGATGGGCTGTCTGAATCTGTCCGGGGTCAGTCGGGTGGTCTGTTAGCTGTGGCCTGCTCAGAGAGCCAAGGCCACAGGAGCAACAGGAGCCCAGATGGGCTGTCTGAATCTGTCCGGGGGTCAGTCGGGTGGTCTGTTAGCTGTGGCCTGCTCAGAGAGAGCCAAGGCCATAGGAGCAGCTTGGGAAGCCCGCAGATGGGCTGTCTGAATCTGTCCGGGGGTCAGTCAGGTGGTCTGTTAGCTGTGGCCTGCTCAGAGAGAGCCAAGGCCACAGGAGCAGCTTGGGAAGCCCGCAGATGGGCTGTCTGAATCTGTCCGGGGGTCAGTCAGGTGGTCTGTTAGCTGTGGCCTGCTCGGAGAGAGCCAAGGCCACAGGAGCAGCTTGGGAAGCCAGCAGATGGGCTGTCTGTGGGGACCATCTACCTGAGCAAACTCCTAAATAGCATGCAAAAAAAACCTGTCCCCCTGCACGCCCCCACGACATCACCCACCAGGCTTACCTCTCAACCTCCACCTATCCCCTTTTTCTTCAAAATACTCTCACATGCTGACATAGCTAAACTCCTCAAGAACCTCCCAAACCATGGGACCCCTGGAGCAGATGGATTATCTCCTGTCTTCCTTAGACTTATCTCCCCTGGCATCGTCGCCCCCCTAACATTCATTTTCAGCCTCTCCCTGACCACTTCCTTCATGCCCAATACATGGAAAACTGTGAAGATCATTCCCATTCATAAAGTCAGGGACTCACAATCCACAGATAACTATTGCCGGATCTCCATCCATCCTCACCTAATCAAGCTACTTGAAAAAGTCGCCCACCACCAACTTGTTGACTACATAAGTAAATATGACCTATTATGTAGCCAACAACATGGCTTCTGCAAGAATCACTCCACCACCGCTGCTCTCACACTCCTAACTGACCACATCCTCACAAACATGGACCGTGGAAATGCAACTGGCACAGTCTTCATTGACCTCTCCAAAGCCTTTGACCTGGTCAATCACTCGTTCCTCCTCTCTAAATTGCATCACCTTGACTGCTCTCCAGAGGTCACCACCTGGTTTGGAAGCTACCTTACAGGGCACTCCCAATTTGTGTGCATTGGCCCAGCCCACTCGCCCACCCTGCCTGTCTCTACTGGGGTCCCCCCAGGTTCTATCCTGGAACTCCTCCTATTCTCCTTATTCATTAACTCCCTTCCAGCAGATAGTCTCAACTGTCACTCAATCCTTTATGCCGATGAACTTGTGCACTTCTCCAGTGGAAAGTCTCCTACTCTCATCTCTGCAGCCCTCTCACAAAACTACACTGCAGCCCACAACTGGTTCTCTGACAACCTCTATCTGGTCAATGCCAAAAAACCAAAAACAATGTTGTTCGGATCTAAGGCCTTCCTAACTAAATGCAAATCTAACCCACCCTAATCATCACGTCCCCTGATGGCCATGCCCTAGAGGACATCAAACACTTCAAATATCTAGGAGTTGTGCTTGACTCCTCCCTTTCCTTTACAGAGCACAGAAACTCCCTGGTTCTAACATTTCTCCAGAAACTATGGGCTGCCTATAGATACCGCCAATACCTCACCCCTGAGGTCTGCCACACCATCATCCAGGGAAACCTGATACCTATCCTGGACTACTGCTCTCCCATCTAGTCCAGGACCTCCACATCCACCATGGAAAAACTATCAGTAGCATGCAACAGTGTCTGCTGCCTTCTCTTTGCTGGCCCCTTTCTCTGTGTACCACTGAACACTCTAGACTACACTGGGGTGGCTCCCACTACAAGCCCGCTTTGACCTTGCACTGTACAGTTTTATTGATTCTGCCACCTGTATTGACCAGAAATCCCCTCTTGCTCCCCTTTTTACTGTCCAAACCTCATACCGCTGCCTACACTCCTCTAGTATCCCCTCCCTGAAAACACCCAGGGTAGCCATGAACATGGGCACTAGAGCCCTGCCTGCAGCAGCCCCCACACTATAAAACAAGCTGCCCACTGAACTACACACCATAAACACTCACAGCCAATTCAAGACTTGCCTCAAAGACTGGTTCCTGTTGGCATCCACCTGCCACTGCTTTAAGGACTAGCCCCCCCCTTATAGGTTCCAGGGGTAGGGCTAAATAGGTTCTGTTATTTACTGAAGCTGTACCACCATGTGCCTTACTTTGCTTTATTGTTGTCCCTCAACTACTGCCACCATGTATTGCCAAATGTGTTCTGTAACCTTTCACTATGTATTACCTGCTCTTGTTATGTTCTTGTTATTTTGATGTTTCTACTCTTTGCCACATTACGTGGCCTGAGTCATGCTTGAAAATGGTCCTGGGATCAGTGTACCTACCCTGTTAATAAAATAATAAATAAAATAAATAAAAATAAATAAAAAAAATAAATCTTTGTACTAGCAATTGGAAGTTTGGTACAGTTGCCCATGAGTGCTAAGTTTAATTTTTCTGTTACAAGTTTGGGCTGGCAGCCCCTCTCAGCACTGATTAGCCTTTCCTGAGTGCGCCTTTTCTACAATCAGAGGTATGGGGTATACTGGACAATTTGCAACTGGAAGACAATTAGTGGCTAGTTTCTTTGGATGTTGAGGCCTTATATATCAATATACTGCACTCTGATGGTATCAGATTTCTCAGGTATTGGTTGGAAATTAGTACAGATTTTGAATGAGGTTTGGTAGAGTTTCTATGTGAATGTGCCCAGATGGTTATGCAGTATAATACTTTTCTGTTTCAGGACCATTTCTTTATGCAGGTTTAAAGTACAGCTATGGGGGCCACGTTTGCCCCCAACTATGCTAACCTTTATTTTGGACTCTGGGAAAAAGAAATTGTCTATTGCCCCAAGACCAATCCTTTTACCATAAGATGGATCTCTGGAGGGGCTTTATAGATGGTATTCTGATGGTGTGGAGGGGAAGAAGGATGGAGTTAGACTTATTCATTGAGTGATTGAAAAGCACCAACCCCAACCTGAGGTTCATCATGAACGCCAATCTGATAGAGATGTGTTTCTTGGATTCAGTCATCAGTAAGGAAAAGGACGATACCATAAATACCAAATTGTACCACAAACTCTTAGATAGAAACATTTTCTCTTAGGAGGCAGTGTAGCACAGTCATTTAAGGTTCTGAGTTGCAAACCTGGAGACCTGGGTTTGAATCCCACAGCCCCCACTTGCATACTATGTGACCCTGAGCAAATCACTGTGACAGGGTAGAATAGAACCCTGTCCCAGTTGTTATGGAGAAAGTGTTTAAATGCAATGATCTGTTCTTTCCTTTTCCTGTCTCTTGTCTGTCTGGCTGTGCAACCAAATTTTTCTGTGAGACCTAGGATTTGATCACCCCGACATTCTCACAATTCTTTGCCTCTCACTGTCTCTCAGTTTTACCTTGCTGTCTGTTTTTCCTTTTTCTCCCTTGCATGTCTGTTGATATAAAAATATCTGCAAATCATTGTATGGAAATGTAACTGATATTGGGATCCCTTTTGTTTAGAAATTATATAATGTTAATTTTTGAAATGTATATAATTATATTTTGAGTTGATTGCAAAAAGCTATTTGGAACTCAACAGGTTACCTGAGTGCAATTTTTAAGCCTTTTGCTGAAGTGCTGTGGAAAAGGGGCCTCAACTCAGAGTCATTGTGTTCCTGCATTGCACCTGTCTGAAATATACAAGAACAGAATGCTTGTTAAGAATGGGGGTTGGAAGGATTTATAAGAGAGTTGAACTGCAACTGCTTGAGAGAGAAGAATGAACACAAAGATTGCAGAAAAAATCAGATGGGCTTTTTCTATTTTTGGCCTTTGTAAATAGTTATACTGAACAGAAGTTTACTTTTTTTTTATATTACTGCTAGTGTAAATAAATATTTTTTGTGAATTTTACAGTTGCTCCTGGTTTTTCCTGTGCTTCCTGATCTGTGCCTTGACAACATATGGTGTCAGCCTAAGAGGGATTTACATCATGCAGACTCTAAACCAGGAGTTTTGTGCATGAGTACTGGACCTTGTACCAGGGAAGCACAGAGAAAAGTATGGATTCTGCAGCAGCAAGTCCAGGAGTGGTTACCAGAGAATGGCAGCCACACTAGCAGAGACAGAAGTCCAAGCTGAGATTGTAAAGCCAGTACAAGTTATGGAAAAAGAACAGGCGGTGACAGAACCTGAAAGCCTGATGGACTTTTTCAAATGGTGGGCTATACAACAAAAAAAGACTGAGAAGCAGAGAGAAAAAGAGATTCAACATTTAGAAGTGCAGAGGAGAGAAGAGATGCAGCGGCAGGAGCAGCATATGAGAGAAGAGATGCAGTGACATGAGCAGCGATCGCTGGATACCTTGCAAGCTATCAAAGGCAGAGGATCTGGCACAGATCCAGAGGAGCAACAAAACACAAGCAACTTAAAAGCCATTAAACTTACAAAGTTGTGCCCCTCAGATGATATTGAGGCATACCTGAAACTTTTGAAAGAGTTGCCACAACTTGCCAATGACCAAAGCAGCAATAGACACTCAGACAGGTATCCTACTTGACAGGAAAAGCCCAACTTTCCTATAGCAGTATGGACACTTCAGAGTCAGAAAACTATGATCTAGTGAAAAGCAAAACCCTGAAAAGGTATGACATGTCCAGAGAGCCCTACAGGAAGAGATTTCAATCTCTGAAGTACAGCTCAGTCAACAATCCTTAGGAAGCCTTCACCTGACTGGGAGAACTCCTGAAAAAATGACTCCAACCAGAGGGCAAAACAGTCCCACAGATCATCGACACATTTGCCATGCAGCAGTTCATCAACATTCTGCCTACAGATGTGCAGTTTTGGGTAAAGGAACACCAACCAAACAGTGGGGGAAAAGGCTCTTTCTTTGGTCGAGGACTACCAAATGGCCAGACAGATGCCACAGCAGTGAGGTAACAGCCAAGCACTGGTAAGACACTCTTTTTCCTATTTAAACTACAAGCCTGATAAGAACTCTGGTGGGGGTAACAAATCTGGGCCCAAAGACGTTATTTGCTATAATTGTAATAAGCCAGACCATATTGCAAGAAACTGTCATAAGAAGAGTGGCACTGGAGCAGATTTGTCCTTGGCATATTGGGGCAAGTACTTAACAGATGTGAAGGTGGGGATAAGACTGTAAAGAGACTCATTGACTCGGGAAGCAGACAGACCCTAGTGCATGTTGAAGTGCTGGGAAAACACTGTGCAAAGGGACCAGGTACTGGTGTCATCTGCATCCACGGGGACACGCAATACTATCCCACCACTCAAGTGACTCTGACCATTAAGGATGTGTCGCACCAAATGAAAGTGGGGGTAGTACCTAGGTTACCTGGATATGTGATTATTAGAAATGACTTTCTAGAATTTACTGAGTTAATCAAAGAGGGAGTAAATCCTGATGTTTCGGCACCAGTGGTGACAACAGCTCAGGCAAAGAAATTTCAGATGGTGGGAACACTTTTCCTTTTAGTGATTTTGATTCGGACTTGTTTGAGCACAGCTCCAAGATCTGGAAATCCAGGAAAGAAAGATGATGCCTGAAGAAACTGTGGCAGCAAATGACTGATGGACATAAAGGGTTAAAATATGGAAATGTTGAAACTAAGCTGATAACTGATTGTGATTTTCTTTCAGAGCAAGCTAATGATGTTTCTCTTCATGGTTATTTTAAGCAGCTGGGGGTGAAACCAAAGAAGGGTGAACCAATGTTTAAAAAATGTAATGGGTTACTGTACAGAGTTTGAGTTAAACCTCAGACACAGGAACAGACAGAACAATTGGTTATACCACAGAAGTATAGAACAGAGTTGTTACAGATAGCACATGATAGTCCTATGGCTGGTCACTTAGGAAAGGATCACACACACTTGCCAGATTGCTGTGTATATTTTGCTAGCCTAGAATTCATGAAGATGTTGCTACCTATTGTAATTCCTGTGCTGAGTGTCAGAAAGTAGCACCAGAAAAAGTCACTAGAAAAGTCAAGGTGCCCCTGGTGCCCCTGCCCTTGATAGATGTGCCTTTTGAGAGAATTGCAATGAATGTGGTTGGTCCTTTAGACAAAAGTAAAATGGGTAATAGATTTATCCTGGTAGTATGTGACTATGCTACTCAATACCCAGAAGCAGTTCCAATGTGTACTGTCACAGCTTCAAAAGTGGCAGCACAGCTTGCAAAAATTTTCAGCAGCGTGGGCATACCTAAAGAAATTATTACTGATCAGGGTAGTAATTTAGGGCCGCATTACTTAAGGAGTTGTACAGACTGCTAAGTATCACTGCCATAAGAACCTCCCCCACCACCCTCAGACAGATGGTCTTGTTGAGCGTTTTTACCGAACCCTAAAATGCATTTTAAAAAGGTTTGCAAAAGGGGAAGGGAAAGATTGGGACCAATACTTGGCTTACCTACTTTTTGCTTACAGAGAAGTGCCACAAGCATCAACAGGATTTTCACCATTTGAAAGGTTGTATGGTAGGCAGCCTAGAGGGCCACTGGATGTGATAAAAGAAACGTGGGAAGATAACCCTACTCAGAAACAATTGATAACGTCTCATATGTGTGCCCTAAGAAAGAAGTTTGCAAAATATGTTGAAATTGCCCACTGTAATCAGGAAGAGGCCCCAAACCAGCAGAAAGTATATTATGGCCATTGGGTAAAAGAAAAAGCTTTTGTGCCAGGTGAAAAGGTTTTGCTACTGTTACCCACAACAGAAAATAAACTGTTAATAAAATGGCAAGGGCCTTATAAGGTTCTTAGATGTACTGGCACCATTAACTATGAAACTGAGACCACTGACTGGAAAAATCCTACTAAGATATACCATGCTAACCTCCTCAAGAAATGGGTTAAAAAAATGCCAAAAGCTTCTTCGTTAGTTGTACCAGAAACTGATAAGGAAGATATTGATGTAGCTTATGATAGACTGGAACAAATTGTAAATGCTGATGCTGTAAAGGTGAATGTTTCCTTAACCTCAGAACAAACTGCAGAAATTTGTAATGAGCTAAAGACATTTAACAGTACTTTTACCACAGTACCAGGCCGAGCAAAAGGGATTGAGCACATAATAGTGACAAGGAATGCTTGTCCTGTTAGGCAAAAGACATATAGTTTACCAGAGTGGCTAAGAGGTGATGTGGTTAAGGAAATACAAAAAATGAAATAATTGGGTATCATAGAAGAGTCGAGCTTGGTCATCTTCAATGGTAATTGTAAACAAAAAAGAAGGGGGTGTTAGAATCTGCCTTGATTTTAGGAAACTTAATCAAGTGTCAGAATTTGACAGTTATCCTATGCCCAGAATAGATGATTTGGTGGACAGACTAGGGAGTGCAAAGTATGTCAGTACCCTCAATCTCACCAAGGGTTACTGGCAGATACCTTTAGCTAAAGAATCCAGAGATAAAACTGCATTTGCCACTCCTTTGGATTCTATCAGTTCACTACCATGCCCTTTGGTTTACATGGTGTGCCAGTTACATTCCAGCGGTACTTGGATGTCATTTTATCACCTCACACTGGTTGTTGTGCTGCATACCTGGATGATGTTGTGGTGTACAGTCCAGACTGGAAAAGACACCTGGAACACCTACAAGCAGTTATCCAAGTTATCAAAAATGGAGTTCTGACTATTAATCCTACCAAACATGCATTGGGCATGTCTGAAACCAGATATTTGGGCTATGTGTTGGGAAATGGAGAAGTTAAGCCAGACGTTTCTAAAATAGAAGCCATAGCTAACAGCCCTGCCCCTAAAACAAAGAAACATGTCAGGTCATTTTTAGGGCTGGCTGGTTATTATCAGAGATTTGTTCCCAACTTTGCTGATTTAGCTACTTTCCACACTGAACTCATTAAGAAATGGTACCCAAATAATGTCAAATAGACCTCAGAATGTGATGACGCTTTTCAAGCCATTAAGGCTGCATTATGTTCAGCTCCTGTTTTAAGGAGCCCAGACTTTGAAAAACCATTTTTGTTACAAACAGATGCATCAGAGGAGGCCTAGGTGCAGTACTGAGGCAACATATAGCTGGGACAGAACATCCTATTCTGTATATAAGTAGAAAGTTGCATGACAGAAGAAAACGTACTCCACCACTGAAAAGGAATGTTTAGCAGCAAAGTGGGCCATGGAATCCCTTAGGTTTTATTTACTAGGAACTGATTTTGTACTTATAATAGATCACAATTCTCACTGATAACTTAAGCAAATGAAATATAAAAATTCCAGAATCACAAGGTGGTACCTGGCACTACAGCCATTTAAATTCATGGTGATACACAAATATGGTAAAGAGAATAGCAATGCTGATTTTCTGTCAAGATATGGATCAGGAATTGAAGGTTCTGAAGGTTGAAAAACAAATATATGGGTCTGAACTTTACTGTTTGCTGTACGGTAATAGAAAAATGGATAATGCACATGTGCTTAATTGCTGAAAGCATAACATGTTATTAGAGAATTAATAGAAAGTTTTGGGAACCTGTTTAGTAAAACAGGTTTCCTCTTAAGGAGGTGGGTGTATGTGACAGGGTAGAATAGGACCCTGTCCCAGTTGTTATGGAGAAAGTGTTTAAATGCAATGATCTGTTCTTTTCTTTTTCTGTCTCTTGTCTGTCTGGTTGCGCAACCAAATTTTCCTGTGATATCTATTATTTGATCACCCCAGCAGTCTCACAATTCTGTGCCTCTCACTGCCTCACAGTTTTCCCTTGCTGTCTGTTTTTCTTTTTTATCCCTTACATGTCTGCTGATATAAAAATATGTGCAGATCATTGTATGTAAATGTGACTGATATTTGGATCCCTTTTGTTTAGAAATTATATAACGTTAATTTTTGAAATGTATATAACTGCATTTTGAGATGATTGCAAAAAGCTATTGGGAACTCAAGAGGTTACCTGAATGCAAATGTTTAAGTCTTTTGTTGAAGAGCTATGGAAAAGGGGCCTCAGCTCAGGAACATTGTGTTCCTGCCTTGCACTTGCCTGAAACATACAAGAACAGGATGCTTGTTAAGAATGGGGGTTGGAAGGAATTATAAGAGAGCTGAGCTGCAACTACTTAAGAAAGAAGAATGGACACAGAGATCGAAGGAAAAACTGAGATGGACTGTTTTGTATTTTTTGGCTTTTGTAAATAGTTGTACTGAACAAGTTTATTTTTTTTTATGTTACTGCCAGTGTAAATAAATATTTTTTGCAAATTTTACAACTGCTTCTGCTTTTCCTATGCTTCCTGGCGTGTGAATTGACAATAGTCACTTAACTTTCTTGTACCTCCACTTCACACCTGTAAACAAGCTTCAGCTTAGTGTGTCTCTCCTGGTAAAAAAATAAAATAAGTATGCAGTCAGCTGTCAAGATAAACACACAATTAACAATAACCCTAAATCCCAGTATCTAAGAGCCAAAAGGAATTGCAGTAAGATAAGTGATTATATGGAACAGAGGGAGGCAATGCGAGTAAGGTTCCAGCAGAGGGGATACAGGCAGGATATACTGGACAGGGCACACAATTAGGTGGAATTCACCAATCAAGAGGATTTATTGATACAGAGGGTTCCAACAGTGAATACGGAACATCTCTTCAATTTTATGACTACTCATGGTAGGCAGTCCACAGCCATTAGGAACAGTGTCACTGGAAATTGAGGGATCATTGTTCTGACCCTGTCTTAAGAAACTACTGCCCTAACCCCCCTAGAGTCACCTTCAAGAGAGACGGTAACTTATCAGACAGCCTCACACATAGCATGTAACCTACAATGGGCAAAACTAAAACCTGGCTACCACGTCTGCCTATTGGCAACTACTGTAAAAATGTAGCAGGTGTTAATATAGTACTGTAATGGAAAAAACACACAATTTTACCAGCATTATTATCAAAAAAGTGTTTGACAGTAGGAGTTTCATTAACTGTGACTCAACACATGTGGTGTATTTAGCTGTGTGAAACTGGTGCATTCTACACAGATAAAGCCACCAGGAATCTAAAGCATATAACTGGGGAACGCTTGAGGGCCATTAATAAGGGAGATATAAGGAATGCTTTGGCTGCCCATGTTAAAGATTCCCCTAGATCTGAACATCATGATTGTAAGTTTTGTGGCATTGAGAACGTACAGGTGGGAAAACGGGGTGGTGATCTGGATGCCTTATTGTGAACACAAACTTATGAAATTTGCCAGCAGATTAAGGTTAGTAGGTCTATCGAGTCTGCTTGACTTTGCAGCTAGCTGCCCTACATAGCAGCTGGCCCTCTCCCCTTCCCCCCTCCAGTCACCCGCCCTCTTACCCTGTCCCAGCCTCTTTTGAAGCAGCTCACTTTTCTGCAGGACACCACTTGCGCCAGTAGGGTGTTCCACTCGGCCACCCCCCTTTCTGTAAAAAAGTGTCTTCTCATCTCCCTCCTGAACCTACCCCCTTTCAGTCTCATAGCATGACCTCTGGTATCCCTCCCTTCCCTTATTTTGAATATCTCCTCTGACCCTGACCTGTTTATGCCTTTCATGTACTTGAAGGTCTCGATCATGTCCCCTCCGTCCCTCCTCTCCTCCAGACAGTACATGTTCAATTCCCTAAGTCTTTCCTCATATGGTAAGTTCCCCAAACTGTGGATAATTTTTGTTGCTCTTCTTTGCACCCCCTCAAGTAACTTAATGTCTTTCTTCAGGTACAGGCACCAGTACTGCTCACAGTACTCCAGGTGCGGCCTAACCAATGCTCTTATTGCAGAGGGAAGTGCTATGGATTGTATAGTTGGGGGGACATTATTCACCCAGGTTAAATGACCAAATCATCATGATGCACTGAATAAAAAGAAGAGATAAGTCCAATAGATAAATGTGTAAAAATGCTGAATAGATAATCTATGCAAATGAATAAGAGTCTGTTCAATGTCAACAATTTCTCTTTCTGTTTTCTTTTCCAAGTTCCAGATGTTAGGCTTTTATCGCTATTACAATACCTATGAAAGGAAGGAAACAGCCAGCCAGAAGGGGATGGCAAGTAAGTACCTTACTCATTAAATGTGGAAGCCCATGGAATGTATTGGCTATAGAATTTTTGAACTAGTTATACAGTTTGGTTAATGGTAATATTGTGTGATTAAGTAGAGCCTACTCTTTTGAGTATGTCATTTTAACTGAGGGTTATGCCTGTGAGCTTTTATCTCAGTAACGTTAATTATATTGAACCATTCTGTCTACACTGCACTTTTAACATTTGGATGATTGTGATTGGCTGTGAGGACTTAAAAAAGACACACTGTTTCCATGTTTAGTATTCCTTGAGAAAGCCCATGGGCGAAACAAAAGGTCAGGAGTGTGTTATTGAATGTTACCACCAAGATATCATGATGTTTTGTACTGTGGCTGAGTACTGTTCATGTATTAAAGTTTGTAGCTGGTTTTGTATTGCAGACCTGGTGCTGATAATTTATTGCTACTGATACAAACTAATTTTTCTACCTGCCACAGATTGTTGTAATGGAGTGGCTTTCTTGCTTTACCAATTTAACTGTAGTGCATGCACCGTTTAATTCCAGTACCAAACTTTGAAATTTAAAATTATGCAGCTCATAAAAGGTTTAACCACTTCGGTTCCACCAAGTCGCACTGACAAAGTTGTCGACATGCAGCACGGCAAAATCTCAGATACTGACGGGTGAAATTTCACCCGTCAGTATCTGCTGGTGTTTTTTTATGGGGGGCTGCACCCCCCACGACCCCCATCTAGGGGGCTCTGCACCCCCCATTACTAATATAATCAACTCTGTCTTGGAGTTGATCGTGAAGGGAGTGAAACCAGCACCGGTGTGCAGCGGGCCCCTTAACTGTTAGAAAGTGTCGCCGTAAGGGGTTTCACTGTCCCGATGTCAGTGTGCTAACTTGATATGAACCAACATCTAATGACATTCTCTGAATTGCTCTAGTGAGTGTTTTTTGTTCTTCTAGATGGTGTGCTTCAGTGGCCTGGAGAAACCGTCTGAGGAAAACCCAGACAGAGGACCAGGCTGTGGCCTGTATTATTTTTCAGTGTAAGTATCACTGCAATGAAAGCCAGGACATGCAGTGGCTCATAAATGAATGAATGAATGAATGAATCTATCAGTCAATCAATGAATGAATGAATAAGTAAATGAAGGTCCCCAGGATCAACCAGATAAAAATAACAAAACAATGTGTTAGCTGCTTCAGAGTGAGCAAACAAGCTGGGCTGTGGGGCTAATTCAAACAGCTAACTCTATATATTACTAACAAATAAAATAAATACAAATATACATATAATGAGTTTACCTATGCTGACTCGACAACATTGTTGTTGTGGTTCGGCACAGCGAGATCCCCAATGTCAAAATTCATCTGTTAGACATCAGTGTGTTTTGCATCAGGGGGCTGTGCCCCTGGAACCCCCCATATGGGGGGGAGATGCCTCCCATGCCCCCCCTTCTATGGATCCCTAACTCCAAGTTGGAGCTATCTCAAAGAAGGGGCAGGGGCGAAAGACAGTGAAGGGGGGAAATTTTGCCCGCAGGTCCCCCACAGCGACAATCTCGAAACCTATCTAGATTGTTGCTGTGGGGGATTTCACCATGTGGGTTTTTCCATGCAGTTGGCATACCCATATAATATACATAAATATGAGTGCAATTCTGTTGAGGGCTTCTGGTGACAAATAAACCATTCAGGTGTCACTGTTGTGTTGTATAAATGTCACCTGACCCCCTCAGTAGAATTATACCCTATTTCAGTGTCTACTGTATATTTGAGTACACTGTATTGTATAAATCTGACTTGTAATCAATAAGTACTAAAAAAAATGTAAAACAACAGTGGAAGAAATGGACACCCTATTTCAGAAGTGGTGTATTCCATTTTTTTTTCAAACTCTCTTATGGGTATTATAGGTCCTTACATGTGGACAAGTCCTCAGTGCCTATTTGTTTAATCAGTGCCTATGTTTAATATACAGTATATATATATATTTTTTATTTAGTTGTTTAACCAGGTATAGCACACTAAGAGAGGATTATGTATGGCCATATATTGATAACTGGTTTGTTAACTGTTGAGAGGTTGCCATGGCGACTATGTAAACCTCAAGAGTGAAACTCAAGAGGTTTATGTCACCATGATAACCTTGAGACGGTTACACAAACTGGCTGCCAATATATGACCATACATTATATTTTATAGTGTATGATCATCATAACTACTCAAAATAAATCAAGCAGTATCCTTACTATTACTATTTGTAGTCACCGCCGCCCTACTCCGGGTCATTCTCTCACTTCTGCGGCCATTTCAGGAAGGCCGTCATTTTGGGCTGCATGCCTGCATGCACAGAGCAATCCCCATTGCTATACCATCGATGTAATGTATCATTGAGGGGTTAATGACATAATAACGAGATGTCACATTGGAGGTATAAACAGTATAATAAGATAGAATTTGACATAAAACCATGTTCTACCATACATTATAATGTACAGTGGATACCTATTCTGATACTTGGACAGTTTGTTCCAGGTTCCTTGACCATACAGTAGAGTGTGACACCACACCAACAAACTTCACTCTTTTGCTCTCCCTCAAAGGAAATCTACTGTTGGTCAAGCTGCTTTCTTATTTCATTTGCCTAAACTTTTGGGTTCCCTTCCCCACTTATTCACTCTACTCCTTCCTTTCCTGCTATTAAAGCTCTCCTCCTGAGTTCTCTACTCACTCCTGCAGTTTCTTCTGATTTGGGTTTACTTCTTACCTGTAAATTACCCTGTTCACTGTCTTTCAGCACTTCTCTGGTTCAATTATTCCCCGGTATCTTATTTTGTTAAGTTTATTAGTTTAACAGTTTACCGCATGGTAAATTACATACTGCCAGTTTATTCTTTGGCATAAATATCCTGTTTATTTTTGACATACTTATTCCGTTCTATGTTTTTTATATTCTGTATTTTGTATCTGTTATCTTTTCATCTCTTCCCCATCCTCAAGAACACATATGGAAATGAGCTGTTACCAGCTCAGTATGTCTTTCCTGTTAAAACCTCTTCAATAGATAGACAGATAGATAGATAGATAGATAGATAGATAGATAGACAGACTGACAGATATATATATATATATATATAGACAGACAGACAGATAGATAAATAGATAGATAGATAGATAGATAGATACTGTAGATAGATAGACAGACAGACAAATAGGCAGGTAAATAGATCAATCAATCAATCAATAGATAAACAAATAAACAAACAAATAAATAACTAAATAAATAAACAAGCACGCTTTCTTCTTTGCCTTAGCATGGACAGCCCTATGGATCCAAGGAGCACATGGAGTACTTACAGTCAGCTGTGATTAAGGTCTGAAGAAGCTTTTGAATGAGTCATAAGAACACTGTAACAAGTGATAGCATATTGCATCACCTTACAGCATCAGTAGTATAAGTCATATATCTCGTCAAATGTTAAATTTCAGCCAATCAGAGCATGCCACGTCATTTGACAGGTGGGCGTGACCTAAAATGGACCAATCAGAATCGCCCCTTGTTAAACCGGAAGTCCCTCCCTAAAATGCGATAGCCCCACCCACTTCTGGCGGAAGTGTTGCAACCTCAAACTCGTGTCCCGCCCCTTGCGCAGGAAATGACATATGTTCAAACCCGTGTCCCGCCCCTTGTGCAGGAAATGACCCACACTAAAACCCTGGAAATGACATAACACCACCATTTTGTAAGCATCTTACGCCCCTCATTCTCGTACACTCCTCGAACCCTGCCACCCACCATTTTGTAAGCGTCCTGCGCCCCTCCTTCTCGTACACTCCTTGATCCCCTGCTACACCATCCTGGCTGGAACCCGAGTCCCACCATGCTAGCTTGAACTCCTGTGTCCCTCCTTTCTCCTGCACCCCTACCAGCCTGGCTCGAACCCCTGTCCCCCTTCTCCTGCACCCCCACCATCCTGGCTCGAACCCCTGTCCCCCTTTCTCCTGTACCCCCACCATCCTGGCTTCAACCCCTGTCCCTCTTCACCACCATGCTCCTCCACCCCAAAAAATCAGTTAGTGTTTATGTAGTGGTATGTGCCCCTGTAGGCCTGGTGTATAACTGCAGGGACATGTGTGTGTTTTTTGATTAGGATATTTTCAGAAAGAAGTATCTAGGAGGGAACCTGATCATGCAGAGGTTTCACAGATCTGTGTGGAGACCCCCACCCTGAGGGAAATTCATCTGCCTGTGTGAGTACCCCTTTTTCTGTTTTTGTAACAATATACAAAATTATTTAACTTGCATCTGTAGGACTGTGTCAAACTTGCATCAAAAGGATAGCTTTATGTATACGCATGTAACATTTATAAGCTAAAATGGGGGACCTCTGTGTAAATAAGATGGTTCAGCAGTTTTCTCTGGATAGCATTGCAACAATCGCAAAACTAATTATTTATACTTTTATCATGAACTAAAAAGAATAAAAATATATCAGAAAAAAGGAATACACATACCTATAGTTCACCCCCTCAGCTCTGTGTAGTATCAAGGAGAAGGCTGAAATGAAATGTGTTTGTGATATTTATAATGTTTTGAAAAAGGGGGGTGGAGGCTACAACAGATGTGCCTCTGACACGTTACCATGTATAGTATGATGGGGTGTGGTGATGGTTTTACCAAGGGGCAGTCCATCTTGCTAAGCGTTATATAAACCCTGCATTTGAAGCCAGAAGGCACAGCTTTTGAGAAATTTCTCAGATTCTGTTTTATAGACTTGGAGCAGATTATCAAAAGCATCAAGCAAGAAGATGGCAAGCGCTTCTCATTTCAACATCCCTGTAACAGGTCAGATTGTCATACCACCTAATGAAAGGTCTGGAGATGAAAAACCAAGCAAGAAGGTGGCAGAGCACAGCGCTTCTCAATTCAACATCCCTGTAACAGACCAGATTGTCACAACACCTAATGAAAAGTCTGGAGATGAAAAGTCAAGCAAGAAGATAGCTGTCGGGGCCCCACAACCCAAGCCAACGTATGTGTACTATGTGAGGTGTGAAAAAGAATGTCCCACACAAGTCTTGTTGAGTGGAAGAGTGTCTGACATAAAAAAGAAACTCGCTGAACAGTTTGGTGAATCAGAAAATCCTAAATCTGACTGTCCTTCTGAAGAGACACCACTGCAAGACCTTGAAGAGTTGCTGGGGTGTGAATCTGATGCCAAAAAGAAGTTACTATGAAACCAAAAACAGAGTGACAAGAAGGGGGAGCCAGAGAAAATGGTCAGTGAGACACTGCCAAAAAAAGCATCAGAAAAAGTTGTGAAAAAGAAATGCAAGACACAGTCAAGAGGGGCCTCTGACCAAGAGGGTGATGATGATAATGAAGCCATAGGCAGTCAAGCCCAGGCTAAGAAAGTGAAAGATGAGAAAAATGAAGAAGAAGAAGAAAAGAGTTGTCTTGATGAGGTAAATGCATTTTAACATTTAAAAATTTAACATTTAAAAAAATGTGAGTGGTGACATGCGTACATGGTGTAACTGAGGGAGATGAGTTAGCAGTATAACTAAATCTTACCCATAATGAGTCAGAGGACCAATGCTGTTTTCTGTTTTACTTTAATAGACTGAAGGATTTGCAATGGAGCAGCAGTCATATTCGGACAGAATGGATTCTCTACTTTCCACAAATCTACTGTTCGACTGTCTTTGCTGTGTGAAAGATACAAATGTGGTTGTTAATGAGATGTGTGAGAACCAGTATGTTAGAAATACAGAGAGTGATAGAATGTTTCAAAATGTCACAGAACAGGCTGTGATCACTACACAACCCTCTTCTTCGACTGAGATTAGACAGGGGACCTCATGTGAAAAACCAGGCCTCAGTAGTAAACCCCCCAAAACTGACAACGATATGTATTGTAAGTACGTTATGTATCATACCATCCGTGGCGTAATTGCTTCAGTGATACAGAGGGTGATAAATTGTGAATTGGTCGATTCCTGTCTTGGGTGTGAGATAGATGATCCGAGTCAGAAAAACCATTCATGTGTCCTTGATGACTTAAGGTCTAAAGAAGCATACAGAAATGTTTCTGAAGCCATACATATAGGGCAGCTCATGCCCGTGATCTTGGCAATTGCTATAAAGCATCAGGGGTTAAATATGACCAATTGTACCCTGGAAACTATAAGTCATGTTTTAAATGATGTGAGACAAGCCGATGACCCCATGTGGTTAGTTATGCAAATGTTACAGCAGACAGTGAAATTAAAAAGATGCCAGCCGTCTGGTCAGCAAAGGTTCCTTTAATAAATTTCTAAAAGAAATTCAGTAACCCTGTTTATATTGTAAAAAATTACCCCACCCCACCCACCCCAAATTACTACATGGAAACATTTCAGTACCAAATGTGTCATATTTTATTTTTGCAGATAATCATGGGATGCAAGTACAGAGAATCCAAAGTTATGTATCTGATCCTAAGCCATTACTGTCATCCATCACTGTTTGGTTCACCTCAATATGACATTTGCCTTGTGAGATACATGCAGCCTCTGAACTGATGATGTTTGCCCTTCCAGAAGTATGGGAGGATACAGATAATATATAAATGAATCTGTGTTACCACTTGTAGAAAATGTTAAAGTGATTGCCGATATATTCGTGGAAGACGATGAATGTCTTTGTGGACTTTATATCATGATCGTCATAGTCATGTATGTGTGTACTACAAAGCAGAAAAAACCTTGTGATATTGTACGTGTTGTTAACCTGGCTTCTCTGCTTGCTGAAATGATCCACTGGTCAAAAAAAGGACCCTTTAAAAAATTATATAAGGAAATTTAGGAACACTGTTTATGTTGTTAAAAACATTCCCCCCCCAAACTGTTACTTGTTACCATTTTAATATTGTTCATATTGTTACCCTGGCTTTTAACACTTGCTAAACCACCCATGCATGAAAGGCCACTAAAACATAGTGCTGTATGTTTTTTTCCAGAGTATACAACGATGGGAAACACCCTGTCAGTGCATCCAGAGGCTTATTTACCAACTAGTCAGACACAAAGCTAAACAACCTGGTTTAAATCTACCTACAGGACAAGTACCGTCTGTACTTTTAGAGACATGCCAAGGTCTTTTTGATGGTCTCCCAGAGGGACCCCAAAAGGAAACTGTGGATTATTTTAAGGATGAGGGGGCTACTCTTGAGGAAGCAATGTTTAAAATTGCTATAGAGTTTATGCATAACCCTTATGATGTAATACACTTTTGTGGTTTCATCTGTACTGCTGTTGACTTTTTAGTGTTTAGTTTGCAGAACGGGGTGTCTGAGTCTGACATCATAAATTTTGCTTCTTTTATCGCTTTTGTTGTGTTTCATAAACCAGATTTAGCATATGCTTTTCCTAAATAGTGTATTATAATGTACTTTCAGATGGAACGTACTGGCATGCTCCCAATATTCCAGACAGTCTTGATGTCTACAATGTACCGTGTGATAAAGGACATTTTAAAGGAACCTATATACTTTGGAAAGCAGCCTGCATTAAATGTCTGCTCTGAAGATGCTGCTGCTTCACTGGCAGAAAACACACTGACTCTGATTAAAGAGTTGCCACCCCTTGTATGGAGACTTTATGTTGACGTAATGGAAAACAGTAACCGTAGAGCAGTATGCAAGGTGAACGTCATTTTAGATGTAACAGAATGTCTTAAAAATCAGGCTTGTTATTTTGAGTGGTGTATGGCATATGTGTGTATGTATTGTGCATACCTCATCACTAAGGGGGAAGTGGACGATGCCAATGCTTGTGTAAAACATGCAGCTCAAAAGTTGCTGTTTCTGAGTATTGTGAAGCGTGTAAAAATTGAACAGTAGAAAAACAAGATATTATGTAATCCGTTGCATGCTTGCCATGTGTTATGCCTTTTGTATGTAGCAGCTATATGCATTAGTTTATGTATTATAAAGTATATAAAGTAAATATTCAAATACTGTTATGACGTGTGTATTTATAAATAAAATATAATCATGCATTGCACTTTGTGGTTGTCATAGTGTTTTTAAAAGAACAAAAAGAGCACATACTTTATTTTACTGGTGACAAGAGTTTTGCTAGCTAGCAGATGTGTCGGGGGGTTGACGAAAGAAGATGAATGATCACCTGTTCCAGAATATATATTTTAATGCAAAAAAAGTGGGTAGTTTCACAGGGGTGACTCAGCTGTATAAGGCTGCAAAAAAACTTGATAAAGAGGTCACCAGGAAAGGTGTTGCAGAATGGCTTGTGAAGCAGGACCCCTATTCATTACACAAAGCAGCCAGAGTCCGATTTAAGAGAAATCCTGCCATTGTTTCTGACATAGACAGACAATGGCAAGCTGATTTAGTGGATATGAGTCAATATGCAAAGTACAATAATGGGTTTAAGTACATACTGACGTGCATCGATGTGCTGTCCAAGTATGCCTGGGTAGTAACTTTAAAAGACAAATCAGGCAAGGCAGTGATGCAAGCCTTTAAAACTATTTTTAAAAGTGTACGCACACCTCAGAAGTTGCAGACTGATCAGGGTAAAGAGTTTCTAAATACTTCCTTAAAGAACCTATTAAAACAAAATAAAATACACCATTTTGTGACGAATAATGAAGTTAAGGCCAGCATTGTAGAAAGATTTAATAGGACACTGAAGTCACGCATGTTGCTACTTTACAGCCCAGAATACTTGAAATATACAGATGTGTTGTCAGACCTGGTGCACAGCTATAACCATACTTATCACAGAAGCATTAAACACAGACCTGTGGATGTTAACCCTTCCAATGCCCTGGTGTATGGAAGATCCATATCGGTAATTCTGTTCTTGGCAAAAAACAAAAGGGTACCCTTCAGAAAGATGATCACGTGAGACTATCTAAGCTAAAAGGGGTGTTTGAAAAGGGATATGAACAGGCATACACAGATGAGATATTTATTGTGACGGAGGTCTTAAAGACACAGAGGCCCACCTATAAGCTAAAAGACTATCAGGGGGGAAGACATTAAAGGTACTTTTTACGCTGAGGAGCTGCAAAAAATTGAACCTGATGAGGACCGTGTGTACAGGGTGCAGAAAATCCTGAAGGAGAAAAAGCGTGGCAGAAAAACTTGGTATCTGGTAAAGTGGAGAGGGTGGCCCGATAAATTTAATAGCTGGGTTGAGGCAACACAGGTCCAGGACATTAGAAGCAGATAAGGCTTAAAATGCTCAAAAATGGATTTTATATCACATTGCCCAGCAATGCATCACACAACATTTTCCCCAACAATACTATATCCACTTTTACTGTAAAGTTACCACAAACGTTTGAACTACCTGGTGAATGGGAAGTGGGCTTAGCAGAAATTCAGTACCCTCATACCTGGGACAATGTGTCTGCACAGAAAAACAGGTTCAGTATGCTCTATCAGCCTCTAAACGTAGCCCACAGTAAAACACCACCAACTGGACCCTTTACTGAGTCAGCAGCATTTAAAATCCCATCGGGCTATTATCCTAACATGGCTGGTGTTATTTCTCAAATTAATAAAAGCATATTTGAAGTAAATGAACTGCCAGTGGTTTTGGAACAACAAACCGTCGGGAGAGAAATAAGCATTGACAGTGACATCAAATGTATTTTGTTTATGCATGGGCAGTTACAGTACCTTTTGGGTTTTAGCAGACTCGAGGTAGGTGTAGGAAAGAATCTAGCAAAGAACCCTCCAGATATTAATGGGGGTTTTTACACATTATATATATACACTGACATTATCACACATGAAATAGTGGGTGACAGTCTAGTGCCTTTGCTGAGATGCATACCCATCAGGGGCCAAGACAATGAGATAGTGACCGTGACCTATGATAAACCCCATTATGAAACAGTCAGTACACATCAGATTGATACAGTCACTATTGAAATAAAGAATGATCAAAATGAACCTGTACCATTTCGATTTGGAAAGGTGATCATGAAGTTGCATTTTCGCCCCCAGAGAGTGCTCTAAAATTTAACAAGGATGGTGATTGTTCGACATTACAGGGACCCTGCCTTGTACAGAAGCTATTACAAGGCACAGGCAGGATACGGTCTGCCTGGCTTTCATGGACTTCCTACTATGTATGGTTCTGGTATAGGAGGGATATTTCATAGTCTGTTCAGAAAAGCAGTTCCATTTTTAAGAAGGGGGTTTGAAATCACAAAACCACATCTACAGACAGCTGCTAAAAATGTTGCAAAGGATGTTGTGGGGCATGTGACTAGTGCTGTCGCTCAAAAGATGTCAGGGGGTGATAAGCCTACTCAGGGTGGCTCAGGGCTGATTGTATTCAAGAGAGGTAAAAAGAGAAAGCGCAGCTTCTCATCGGCCCCCCCCAGCTACTTTAAAAGAGGTGTTTCAGAATGCAAAACTTCACATAAAAGAAAATACTCAAAGGCAAAAGGATCTTCAAGGGGTCGTAAAAAAAGCAGAGACCTTTTCTAAAAAACTTGGCTTTCGTGCACTGTGGTTCTGAAGAATGCACAAAATCAGAACTTGACTTGTTTGCCGTTTCCCCCACACAGACAAGCATTGAAAAAAGCATTTATGTAGAGATACCACCTCTGGCTGCCCTTTCAGAAAACTCACCAATTGAATTTTATATAGCAGGGACTGGTGAAGACTATTTGGATCTAAACAACACACTTCTTTACCTGGTTTGCAAAATCACTGAAGCGGATGGTAGTGATATACCTGCAGCAGCCAAAGTGTGCCTTATAAACTACCCAGTGGCAACCATTTTCAGTCAGCTGGATGTGACTGTCGGTGATCGGCTCATCAGTCAGAGCAATAACTGTTACCCCTACAGGGCTGTCATAGAATCTGTGCTGAACTTCAGTGAAAGACCCTTGCTACACAATTTACACATGAGGTTATTTTACAAAGACACCCGAAACATGAAATCACAGACAGAGATGGTGACAATGTAGGTTTTAATAAAAAGCTCCTTCACATCTCAGTAGAGGGTAGAACTGCTGGGACACTTGCACACAGACTTGTTTTTCAAGAGAAACTGATGCTGAATGGCGTGGATATTAAAATTAAACTGACACGTAACAGGGACAGCTTTTGCCTGATGAGTGGAGATGCTGAGCCTTATAAGCTAAAAGTCATGGCTACCTCTCTGTTTGTCAAAAGGGTTAAAGTGACCCCCGGAGTTCATCTGGGACACTCAGAAGCCCTGCTGACCTCCAACACTAAATACCCTATAGACAGAGTGGGTATGAAAGTGTTCAGCCTCCCTGCAGGCAGCAGGGTCTGCAACCAAGATAATTTGTTTTTGGGACAGTTACCAAAAATGATGGTCATGGGATTTGTTGACAATGATGCTTTTAGCAGTTCCTATACTAAAAACCCCTTTAACTTTAAGCATTATAACATTAATTTTGTGGCTCTGTATCTGGACGGTGAACAAATCCCCGCTAAACCTCTGCAGCCCGATTTTAGAAATGGGAATGCTGTGAGAGAATATTTTAATCTGGTACTAGCGGCGGGGAAATCTATGAAAGATCGCCCGCTTTTAGTTAACCGTCAGGAATTTACTCAAGGGTACACCCTGTTTGCCTTTGATCTCACTCCGGACCAAGAATGTGCTGATCATTATTCTTTAATTAAAACTGGGAACCTCAGAGCTGAGATCAGATTTGCAGAAGCCCTTCCACAAACAGTTAATCTCATTATCTATGCAGTGTTTGATAATGTCATTGAAATAAACCAGAGAAGAAATGTAATTTTTGATTATATGTGATAAACCATAAAAATGAACACAAAGCAGCTGGAAAAAATTGTAACCAATGACACCCACATCCGTGACTGCTTTCTGGGTGTGTTTTCCTGTGATCTGCTACCCAAGGAGAAACTGAGAAACCTTCCTGCAGCACTAGTCATCAATACTGACCCCCATGACCTCCCTGGACAGCACTGGTTAGCAGTATACATTTCAGAAAATGGGACTGGGGAGTTCTTCGACAGCTACGGTTTTCATCTTGACAGTCATGCACAAACTATTGGGTTTTTTTAAACAGAAATGCAAACAACATTTTGTACCAAGACACACAGTTACAAGATACCTTTTCTACCACCTGTGGATTTCACTGCATATTTTTCTTACACCACAGATGCAAAGGACTTTCTTATGATCAGATTTTAAAAATGTACTCTAATGATTTGCTGAAAAATGATGCCATGGTAACTAGTTTTGTACGTCACTTTTCCAGACATCTAAACATGTCAGGGCAAGTATCAGTGAGGTGGCAACATGTTCAGACTTGTTTGTCTTGTAATGAATTTAAAATATGCAACAGCTTGTAATTTTATTCAAAACGTGTTACTTATAAAATCATATATAAACACTCATAATTGTGTGTCTCTGTGTTCGCTGTGTTTAAACTTGGGGGAGCACCTGTGTTTAAACTGTGGGAGGGGGGCTGTGTTTAACGTTTTCAGATATGCAATGTCTTCAATAATGACAAAAATATATAAAATATAAAGGTGTTTATTGTAAAAAGCGGACAATAAAATACAACATACATCAGTGGTAACATCATGGATAAGATGTGCAATGTCTTCAATAATGACAAATATATAAAATATAAAGGCATTTATTGTGAAAAACAACCAATAAAATACAACATGCATCAGTGGTAACATCATAGATAAGATATAATAAACAAAAGCATCTCCTGTTAAAAAATGCACACTATATGTACCATAGCACTGAGGTAGAATTATAAGCACCTCTTTCTAAAAACATGTTAACATATTTAACTATGAGGTAGGCTAACATGCATTAATATAAACACGTTTTGTAAAAACAGGATTACATATTCAATATGAGGTAAATGGCTAACATAGGTTGCACACAGCAGTGACTGAGGTAGGATTACATATTTAATATGAGGTAAATGTTCAACATAGGCTGTACACAACAGTCACTGAGGTATCTAACATTCATACATAGAGATTGCATTTTAAGTTTTTCATAGTGAGCCACGCAGGTTTCTTAAAAGACTTTTGTCTTTTGGGCGTCACTGACCATTAGCTAACTGGAGATGGCTGTGGCTGTTTTGCACCAGCTACCGATTTCAGCCTTTCCACATAGCTCCTGTTTGCTGAGTGAGCAAACACTGAGGTGGGTATGTTAGACTCAGCCATTACTTTGAGAAAAACATCCCAGCCCTTTGGCTTTCTGTGGTCAGGGATTGCGTGAGTGGCTGTAGCCGCTCTTACTAAATCGACCATGTGAGACCCAGAAACAACAGTGCCTTTATACATTAATTCACCCTTATCACTCCAAAACACAATATCCTTGTTCTTTGCCATATGCTTTAACAAAAGTTCAGCATTGGTTTTAGACCAATGAGAAACACTACTTAAAATGTCTTTTTCCATAGTACTAGGTACAGAAGCTGTCTCTGCCGTGACCGCAGGGTGGTCAGACATTGATTCATTTTCAGGCATGAGTAATGTCAAACTGGTTTTAGCTTGTTCTCCTTGTCTTACCAAAGTCAGATAGCGCTGTAACACAGCAGAGTACATTTTGGCTTTGTCATAGTCTGATAAATCAGTCCGGGACAGTATAGCTCTCATGTCAGTGTCCAAACTGTTAGTTGCAACTTTTCTCATATCCTGATCAGGGTAATTAGTTTTAATGTGATCCATCTGTTGCTGAGGTACCAAATACATTTTCTGCGTAAAATCCATTATCTGTTAGCCAGCAGGCCTGTGATCAAAGGGATGGCAATTCCTAGCAGCGTTCCTATAAAGCCACCAGTCTGATTAACTATTTTCTTTTTCCTTTTTAAGGTTATTTGTTTATCGCTTAAAGTTTTAATGACTCTCCTTTTTTTCAGCACACCTAACTGCTTTGCTGACAGTGGAATATTTCCTCTGAGAGTGTTTAAGGCTATCTCAGCTATAGCTGATATCAGATCATCAGATGCTGAACATAAAATAGCTTTTCTTAAGCTCGGAGGCCCTTTTACTAGCAACTTTAAAACAGACAGATTTCTCTGCAGTCTTTTAGACATAATGACAATACAGTATCAAATATTTTTAGAAGCAGAATATGTTTTTTTCATGACATATGCCACAGGCCAGTCAGGGGGAAACACCCCACTACGCAGTCTATATTCATCTGGTGTATTGGATCTTAAATCAACCAGTAAATAGCCATGAGGCTTTCTTGTGGCATCTTCAAAAGCTTCTAAGAAAAATTTTGTCTGACCAGGATACATTTGTCTAGCTAGTGTTGTGATCTGAAGCTTGTCTCTGTGTTTTTAAACAAAATCATGTATTTGGCATTTAGTGTGATGGTCCTGCTTTTTTTACCTTGACAGAACACATTCTGGACAATTAAAAATATTGTCAATTGTTTATGATGACTGTACTTGGTAAACCCATATTCCACTTCACTATTTTGACAGGCAGAGTCCATCAAATCATCTATAATGACAAAATTTACCTTTCCAGGGGGTAAGAGATCATTGTCAGCTAGTGACATTGGTAGCCCCTCCACAAATTTAATCTGTGGGAACTTTAACAGAAATTCATTATACAAAGGTTGCCAACAGCTGTAGAACCAGACAATATTTTCAGGCTTGTGTGATAAAGTGGCATCAGCATGTTCCAACAACTGTTTTATAAAGAAGCTCTTCCCACTATTAGAGGGGCCAGCCAGCAGACAAGTAAAGGGATGCTGCAACCTGATATCCATTTTTCACAATCAGTATCTGTAAGGAAGTGTTTTAAAATTGTCTTGTAAAACTCACTTGTCATAAACTACTCTCTGGGTCTTGGACAGCATTTTTGTTTCAAGGGACCACTGCTTTTTATTCCTAACAATGCTGGGTTGACTCACGGTAATTTCTTTAGAGATCTGTGACCCCGTATAGTCAAAGACCACGTCCTTCAGACTTTCAAAATTAATGTGTTTACTGCTGGCTACATTAAGGGTAAACCCTTTCACTTTAAGAACAACCTCACCACTGGACAGCCTGTAACCATAAGTTTTTGGGCCTGCAGAAACAAACTCTGTAATGTGTTCATCAGCAGGAACTTCACTCATCAGCTCCCCTAAATAATCGCCCAGAGGTGGGGCCCAGTCACCCGGTCTGGACACAAAAATGACAGAGTCTGTGTCGTGATAAAGGCACCTGTCCTGTAACCTATCTAGCAGGTTGTAGAGTTCGACTCTGGCATATGCTGTTGTAAAACTAGCTATAAATATGTTGATATTATTGGAATTTGTGTAATGATTGCTGGTATATTTCCAGCTTAAACATGCTGTTTCATCATCAATGAAAAAGCATGATGAGATATCGTGATACGGAACAGGTGTGGAGTATCTCTTCAATTGTCTGTGGTAGTTGTCTGGGGGGAGAACAGCAACAGTGCATTCTTTCAAGAATAGAAATCTGTACATCGCCATAGAAACTGAGGCTATGGTGACGTACTGGAAGGGGTCTAAGGATACTGTTTCATACTCCACTGTATCACCGTCTGACTGTTTTAAAATACTTTTCATAGTCATCTCCAGTACTTCATTTCTAAATCTGACACAGGCTTTTCGAAGAATTTCAACATCTAACTGACAATAGTAGCGAAGCTCTCTTTTCAGATTAAATTCTCTATGTCTGTTAGCTAGGTACCATTGCAAAAACTCTTGCTTTTCTGCAGGCAACATATATTTAGAACCATAAAACTGAGCATCGGGCAGGGGGCCTACATAATTTTCATTAGCCTTGGTGTTAAAAAATTGGGGGAAGTAACCTTTAGCAATCTCATTCTCAAATCCAAGGGCTGCAGGGATTTTTGCTAGTTTAAAAGGAAGAAAACAATGGCTGTCAATAAATCTGATGTGTAGGGATGTCACTGTGACACAGAGTACTTTTCCTCCTTGTGTGAGCAATTTAATATCAATTCTTTCCTTGACTAGCTGGCTAATGATAAAGTAACTGTCATAGCCTTTGGCATTGTGTGCTATAAATGTGTAATGTCTAAATGGGCATCAATAAAATGTCCTACAAAATCTTTTATGCAATCTTCATCTTCGAATTCCCAGGACCTCTTCCCATCTAATTGCTTAGCATTCACAAAATTTGGTATGTGCACCCCCATTTCTTGTGTGGCTTCAAAATCAAACACTATATATTTCTCAGTGATTTTTACGTCTGTGAGTGGTGACATGTAACACAGATGCTTGTCTGCTGTCATGAAAGAACCACATCTGCTACACTGAATCAATTTACATGTATGAGATCCCTGTAAAAACAAAACATTGTTCACAGTTTCATGGATTTACAAGACCCTGTATCCCCATCAGCTCTAGCTAAATGTCTTTCTAGGCACGCTGAAGACCTACAAATCTTCTTACATTTGTGACAAGATACTGTGCCAATTTCCTTTTCGAGACAACACGGGTCGAAACAAACTTTGCACTGCTGTGCACAGATATGATTTCCCTTATGGCTGTAGGCTACATCACAATATTCGCAGAGGTACTGTGCACCTATGAATTTTTTTACATTAGTGATGCCATAGAAATGGCCTTCATGTAATAATACAAACAGTGTTTTAGGAAATCTTTCTGGACCTGTTGAAAATGTTTGCCAGTTTCTTTCATTATGATATAAAATCTTAATTTTGACTCCTAAAAAACTTTCAAACTGGGGCACATCACTAAAAGTGACAGGGTTTGGTCTGACAAACCTAGCTCAGCTGCAATATTTTAGCCTTGTTCAACAACTGACTGTCACTCATATGTGGATTTAAGAGTGCGAAATGGAGCAACCAAACACAAACTATTGTCTCTGTTATTTAAATCAATCAGGTATCGTCTCTTTTTGTAAAATCCTGCTATACAAGATGGAGCTCAGTGTCCGTCTCCCCCCCACCCCCAAACCCTGGTGGTTCCTGATAGTTGTTACCACGAGATGTATAGTGTCATCAGCAATTACTTCAGTATTGCTCTGTAGCATATCAGCTATCTGATCTAAGAAGGTTGCAGCATTTAATTAATTTGGTCTTGTCTTTCTTGAGAACAAGGGATGATTCAAGAAGTAGCATTTAATCTTACCTGTATAAAATCCCATATTGTGTTTTTCTCTTCACACTGTCTAACAAACTTTCTATAGCCTGGTGCATTGCAGCAATAGCCTCTGTAAAAGATTTTATTTTATTTAGATTTATAAACTTATATCTTTGATGAAATTCTGTAGTATTAAATTTTTTAAATTCGTTCATATTCCTGTACAGCTTCTAAATACACTGTAGGGGCACCCTGTTAGCCTGATCATCATCATGATGGTTTTTTAATTCAGACTGCAGACCATTAGTAACATTCTGTAACAGCCTACGTTGTAATATTTTTCTGGCAAGCTTTACTTTTCTTATCAACTTTTCTCGGATTGTTTTATTTTTTACCCAGATTTTTCTTTTTTGACCCCATTTGTTATTTTTTTTCATTTTGTTAGTGATGCAACCCTTTGTACTCAGTTTGTGAGAGCTTCTGTGCTTTCACTTTGTAATTTGATCTTTGTTTTGGCCACTTTTTCCTCCAAACCCCTATACTTTTCATGCATGTTGGCAGCACTTGCCATCATCTTCATTTCCTTGCATGAGAATTTAGATACACGCACTAAACCAAGCACACTGTTCAGTAAAGTAGCTGAACTTTTAAAAAGCTCAGATTTAAGCAGCTCATGATCATAATCCTCACTAGATAATCTACCCTCAATTACCAAGGCATTAAACAAACTATTAATTGTTTTAAAAATACAGGCTTTCCCAATATTGATCATGTCAATGTCCCTTTCTTGAAACCTTTGGTCAGAAACTCTTGTGCTGCTGCTCCTAGATGGCTGTACAATGTTTATTGGCACATTTGGTTCATTTACAACAGCAGAGACTCTTGAGCCGATGCTCGTAGATGGCTGTATATCTTGTTCAGTTATGCTATACGTATTCTGGTCACTGACACCAGCAGAAACTCTTGAATGCCTTTGAAAAACATCACTTTCATGTAATGATCTCTTTTTCCCTCTCCCTTGCAGGATTTCTCTGTCGGCTGTTTAAAAGCAGAAAATACAACCCTGTCACTACTTTCAGTATTTTAAAACTTTTATAAGACATAATTTAAACTCTAAAACCTGCAGCATCAACTGTTTCAAAACAGAAAAATACACCACTGTCACTACTTTCAGTATTTTTAAAACTTTTATAAGACAAAATTTAAACTCTAAAACCTGCAGCATCTACTATTTCTAGTTAAAAATACACACCTTCTGTAGTGGTAACCTGTGGACTAGCTAGCCTCTCCCTTGCAGGATTTCTCTGTGCGGCTGTTTAAAAGCAGAAAATACAACCCTGTCACTACTTTCAGTATTTTAAAACTTTTATAAGACATAATTTAAACTCTAAAACATGCAGCATCTACTATTTCTATTTAAAAATACACACCTTCTGTAGTGATAGCCTGTGGATTAGCCAAATGTGCAAATGTTTGAATAAGGCCTTCATCAGGAGTCCACGAGTCCATGGCTACTTGTTGAATATTTTAAAAAATTTTTAGCTCAAGAAGTAGTTGTGGCAGTCTCTCTCTATACTTTAGTCTTTAGCTTTCAAACTATTGAAATACTTATATAAAAAATGACTCAGACCACCCCACCCCCCCAAAAAGTACGTAGCTGTGAGTAAAACAACATCTGGTACTGTCCATCAAACCACCACCCCCCATCACCCTTTCTCGAAGGGGGAAATATATAAGTCCAACACAGCTCCTTGCAGGCTTCGTTTTACCTCCCTGTGACAGCTGTAAGGCATTAAGAAATGCCTTTGTGTCAAATGTTTGGTCACAGTTTAATTAAAATGTATGTAGACTGCTTCTTTAAGTCCAAATAAGCTTATGCATAGTTAGCTTTTTAAAATGTATAATGAAATCTTGTCTTTTTTAAAACAGCTGTGTCTTTAAAAAGTTAATCATGTGAAACACCTGTTTTTCCATTTACACAGTGGAGAGTTCAAAAAAGAAATGCCATATTACTGACACGCTGGTCACAGTCTAAAACAGCTGCTTTTTATCAATCTTAAAACACAAAGAGGCACAGTTTATAATAACGACTGTTGAGGGCCATCTTAAGTTATGTTTTTAAAAGTCAAATGGAAATTTTGTCTTTTTTAAAACAGCTGCATCCTTTAAATTAGTAATAAGAGGCACAGTTTATAATAACGGCTGTTGAGGGCCATCTTAAGTTATGTTTTTAAAAGTCAATTGGAAATGTTGTCTTTTTTAAAACAGCTGCATCCTTTAAATTAGTAATAAGAGGCACAGTTTATAATAACGGCTGTTGAGGGCCATCTTAAGTTATGTTTTTAAAAGTCAAATGGAAAATTTGTCTTTTTTAAAACAGCTGCATCCTCTAAATTAGTAATTCATTACATTCTGTCTTTTCTTTGTAACATATCATTTATTTTCCTATTTAGTTAAGCTTAAGATTAATACTTTTGAGCCCTGAGCTCTTTTACAAAGGTCCCAAGTCAGATACATTACAGAAACATACAGGTAATGGTTACAAACCTACTACATGACTTTTAAATTTTTTTCAAAAAGACCATCTATATTTTAAACATCCATAAAAGACATTGCTTTTCCTACGTGTCTAATGAGGAACACACACACACACACACACACAGTGTGTATTTTTTTGCAATGACTCTAAGCAAAGCTGTAGATACATTTTAAGACTGTGTGCTTTAAAATTATTTTTGAAAGAGAAACATTATCATTTTACATTCTGTCTTTTCTTTGTAACATATCATTTTTTCAAAACATTGTAAATATCACACACATTTTCATTTCAGCCTTCTCCTTGATACTACACAGAGCTGAGGGGGTGAACTATAGGTATGTGTATTCCTTTTTCTGATATATTTTATTCTTTTTAATTCATGATAAAAGTATAAATAATTATTTTTACGATTGTTGCAATGCTATCCAGAGAAAACTGCAGAACCATCTTATTTACACAGAGGTCCCTCGTTTAGCTTATAAATGTTACATGCGTACATAAAGCTATCCTTTGATGCAAGTTTGACACAGTCCTACAGATGCAAGTTAAATAATTTTGTATATTGTTACAAAAACAGAAAAAGGGTACTCACACAGGCAGATGAATTTCCCTCAGGGTGGGGTCTCCACACAGATCTGATGAAACCTCTGCACGATCAGGTTCCCTCCTAGATACTTCTTTCTGAAAATATCCTAATCAAAAACACACACGTCCCTGCAGTTATAGACCAGGCCTACAGGGCACATACTACTACATAAACACTAACTGATTTTTGGGGTGGGAGGAGCACGGTGGTGAAGAGGGACAGGGGTTCGAGCCAGGATGGTGGGGGTGCAGGAGAAAGGGGGGACAGGGGTTCGAGCCAGGATGGTGGGGGTGCAGGAGAAGGGGGACAGGGGTTCGAGCCAGGCTGGTGGGGGTGCAGGAGAAAGGAGAGACGCAGGAGTTCAAGCTAGCATGGTGGGACTCGGGTTCCAGCCAGGATGGTGTGGCAGGGGATCGAGGAGTATACAAGAAGGAGGGGCGCAGGACGCTTACAAAATGGTGGGTGGCAGGGTTCGAGGAGTGTACAAGAATGAGGGGCGTAAGATGCTTACAAAATGGTGGTGTTATGTCACTTCCAGGGTTTTAGTGTGGGTCATTTCCTGCGCAAGGGGCGGGACACGGGTTCGAACATATGTCATTTCCTGCGCAAGAGGCAGGACACGGGTTTGAGGTTGCATCACTGCCACCAGAAGTGGGCGGGGCTAGCAAATTTTAGGGAGGGACTTCCGGTTTAACACGGGGCGATTCTGATTGGTCCATTTTAGGCCACGCCCACCTGTCAAATGACGTGGCACACACTGATTGGCTGAAATTTAACATTTGATGAGATATATGAACTTACACTACTAGCATCCCCCATCCATTACTATCTGGGTTATGTCCATCTCATAGACTACTGATGCACATGTGAGCAGATGTTTTGAGATCTGATCTGCCTGTAGTTCTCTCCTTTTAGCTGAAGGAAAATTGTCTTTAGTTGATTTGGAGAGCAGAAAAGTATCCTTCTTTAAGTCAGGTGACTACCACTAGAGGACACCCAAATAAGTGATATTTCACCGACTGGTTTTACATGTACATTGGGTGCAATGGTGAGTTTTAAATCCACAGGATGGAACAAATGGAAGGAGTCAGTTTTCTCATCATGTTTTTGGTGGTAGTACGGTGAAAATATTCCCATATAAAGGCGGTGGTATAGTGCAGTGGTTTAAGGCTCTGAGCTGCAAACCTGAAGACCTGGATTTGAATCCCACAGCCCCCATTTGCATACTGTGTGACCCTGAGAAAGTCGCTTAACTTCCTTGTGCTCCCAGGTTGCACCTGGTTTAACAAAAAAAAATTCCAAAATGTGCAAGAAGTAAAGTATGTTTGTTTCGGTATGCCATCAGCACAATGACACTTCTACTGTGAACACCACCACAGCAACAAATCTCACCAGGTCGCTGTGGTGGTTTGCTATATGCCAACACGGTGACTCCTGTTGTTTTGCCCCCACCCCAAACCGACTAAGAGTTGGTTAACTAGAGATGGAATGAACAGGGGGCACAGCCCCCTGCAAAAAAACTATTTTTCCATTGGGAACACTGCCGACAGTTGGTACTGTTCCCATCAATGTCAGGGGTTTCAACAACATCATTGTTGATATGCTGTCATGGAACCATTTGTTTCTTGGTATGCCTACTTAGACATTATTGTGATCTAGGTAAAATATACATCTTTGAACCGACTGTTACATACTCATGGTCATCATGTTTATTACATATCATGGGCAAGTTATTCTATGTCCTGATGTTTGGCTAGTCTCCTACCCTAATGATATATTTAAGCAATAAACCACTCCCGGGTGTAGGTTATGCTGGGATTTACCCACAGCTGGCATGATTTGACAACGAGACTGCTGGCTGAGTGGTCAAACCAGGTTAGCCATGGGTAAATCCCAGCATAATCCACAGCCTGGAGTGGTTTATCACAGTTATACAATGTTCCCCTTTTTTGTCTGTAAAAAAAAAAGGAAAATAGTTTTTTGTTTAATTTTAAGGTACTTTTTGTAAATTTATTTGTGCGCCAGAAACAAAAATAGTCCTGGGTTGCTAAAGATGCTATCTTGGGTTGCCAGGATCCAGCTTCCTGCACATGTTCAGTGGAGTATTGCCATTCCCAGTTTCAATGATTTTCCTGGGGCAGGGAGATCTTTAATACCTTGTCCCATGTTGCTTGTTCATTGTGTTCTGGCTCCATTTCTGTTGTAGGAGCCAGGACAGCATTGTTATCTTCAAGTACAGAGCTCTGGTGTGGTTTTTTTGTATGTTGGTGTGGTGGTTTAGAAGACTCCTTCTTTGGCCATTTCGTCAGACACAGTGAGCTTTTTTTTGCTGCACACCTCTCAAAGGAACCTCCTTCCCCTTCAACCAGATTTCATTTTCTGCCCCAACTCTGCGCACCTGCCCCATGCCCCACCACAAATGCTGCCCCTTACAACTGATAGCCACTTGCTCGCACAATGCCACTACTCTTACCCCCTCAGCATTAACCCCCTCCACAGGAGAATGGTGCTGCAACGGAGGTTGGAGCAAGGAAGTGAAGCTGGAGAGAGTGAACATCGGAGAAGCTTGGAGCTGAGGATGCAGTGGGGAATTTGGACAGAGTGGAATAAAAGCCATGGTATGGTCTGGGTCCTACTGCATTTCAGAGGTACTTCAGCCTGTGTACAAGTACTAAATTTAGACAACAAAACAATAACAAAGTTTAGGGCTTTTTAAATTGAGTAGATGGCTGCTTGGGTCTCTTAGTTTAGAAGCCAATTCATATTTACAAATTCCATTTTTGCATTGCCACTCTAGTGGGAGATTAACATGGCAGCTTAATTTTTTCAATTTAGGGAATCATGCTACTATTTGTGGAGATGCAGCTGACTGATACCTTTGCAGTGGGTATATCGTAGGATTTACCACAGGTAAAAGGTGCCAGTCAGCCAATCAGCTTGCTGAACTATGAGACCCCATTGTATAATCTATGACGTTTGAACTTTAAGAGGGCAAATTTAATCTACTTGTATAGTAAACTAATTGCTAAGTTGATGACAAGCTCATTTGCCATAACCCAGACATCAATACTATTGGAATCAGCTTGTGGGGTGCGTGAGACTAGAACCTAAAGTTGGAGCACTATGATTTAGAACAGTGCCATTCTCAGCATACACTGATTAGGAAGATTGTTCATGAAAATTATAAATGGCAAAGTCCTAAAGATGGAATCCTGGGAAACACCACTAGAGAATGGTTCCAAATCTAAACTATAACCGTCAGTGGTAATTTTCCACATTCCACAGCAGTGCACATCACTGTGAGCCTTGAATGAGAATGGTGTTAATAGCTGAATAAAGAATTCACTAAGATTGTCCATTTACTTGGTTACGCTTTTGTCAGTCCATAGATCTGAAGGACAGTGTAGGAGACTGAAGCAGGATATTCAGAGAGAGATCAGTGATGGATTTTCCAACTCTGTTTTCAAAGTGGACTTAGGTATGAACCATTAGACCATTTTAGATTTCTATTAGTGTGCCTTGAGGAGACTATTACATATTAGGCTTGTATGGAGTACTTTTGTAATTCCTAGCATACAGTATATACAAGGAACTCAACAGACTTTTAAGAACTTTATGTAAAACACTGATTTTAGAGTTTTTGATGATCATCAAGTATTGGGCCAAAAATGACAGCTTTGCTGTGGTTTGCAGAAACACCCCGGAACATCATTGAGACATTTTGTTTTTAATCATTCTTCAAGCAAAAAGCATTTTATAATTTTAATAGCACACTTGAGGACTGGTGTTTTCATGAGCTATCACCACACCTACGGTATGGGCGATTACCGCAGTGGCTTAGCCTCATTCTTACACTTCTGGCAGTGCTGATATTTCATGATAAAACACCACACTCTCTGGTATCTTACTAATTAATGTCTAAGTAATAATCGTCCTCATAATTTACAGAAACTGGTTAGAAAAAAAACAAACATGATTTTATAATGTACGGGATTTAAGCAATACTTACAGATACCGTTTATCTTTAAAGATTATACACCAATTTTAAATTTAAATGGGTTTATTAAATAAAACTTTAGAAGGAAAATACTAAAACTCTGACTGTCTAGAATGATGGTTCTCACCCAGGAGCTATATTTGTGCCTAACAATCAGATGTAATAAATTATTATGTGACAGTCCATTGTCTACTTTAGACTGCTACATCAAATATCTGAATTCACTCTTAAGAATATATTTGTAGAGATAAATCTGTGATAGACTTTTTTGCTTGATTGAACCTTTTGTGGTTTGCCTTGCATATTTTTACATATATTTGGCATTTAGGTGAGTCATTACAATGACTTTTCATGTCATAATAATTTAATAAAACATTTGCATTTTCATTTGGGAGTCATTATTTTCTCAACTGCTTAAACTGGGAGACAGTATTCACATTACAACACGCATTATTAACACTTCTTGCAGATTTCGTACCTATATTTTGCCATTTATTTGCTGAAATATTTAACATAGCCAGACTAAGTTCCCCTTGAGGACATTCCCCTGAAGATACAATATGAAATGCTGACAAGACCTTTTATAAATATGCAAGAGTCCATTTTTGTATCAACACTGAATGCAAAATTTATACTGTATCTCAGTATTAACTTTTGCTTAGAAGTTCCCTTAGTATCACATTAACCCTTGCTGCAAGCACCCTTTCATTTTTAATACAGAATGTGAATGCATTTCATATTCAATATTATATTCCTATATTATATAATAGGTGTCAGTGTGGCTGAGTTGGCAGCACATCTGCCACTGGGCCAGAAGATTGTGGGTTCAGTCCCACACTACGATTTGGCCCATACCTTAATGTAGGCACCTGAGTGCAGTACTGGGGGGTGTTGTACTTTTGGGGTGTGCCTTCATTCAGATGAGACTTTCAACTGATTTCTCTTCTACTCATCTCTGGTGTTGTCCTGGTGGGTGTCTAGGTGGAAGGAAAAGAACCCATGATGCTTTTTGCAAGAGTAGGGGACTTTCCCTGATGTCCTGGCCAATATTCCTCTTCCCATAAAATCAGTTCATGCAATTGTCCAAGGCTGTGTGTAGGTGCTGATGTGCAAAATGGCTGCCTCTTTATGTTCAGTCACTTCACTACCAGTCTAGCATTGCTTGTAAAGCACTTTGGGATGCAATGTGTATGAAACATGCTTTATAAATGCTGATTCTTCTTCTAATTCTTCTTCTTCTATTTCTTCCATTACACCTTTGCAATCATTCCTACATAACACTAAGAATTTTTAAAAGTGTTTTTGAGTACTCACTACCCCATAAGAGGGACACAGAGACATCCACATATTTCTCAAAGTATTTATTCAGACATCAAAACAGACAGTGAAGGTCCTTCCTGACATGTTTCAGACTCAACGTCCTTCTTCAAAGGCTAAGGGCTTCAGATGAAAACAACATTTAAATAGTACCAGCAGTTCAAAAAAAAAGAATGATATCACTTCATTGCAACCACTCCTATTGGTTGAAAACTAATATTTTAATTAATCAAAAAAAAATCATCCTTAATCTCACCACAGTGTTAATTGATTGCAAGGTTAAAAAAGTTCAGCACTGTAATGACAAACTTTAAAGGGAAATGGATGTTGTGCATATGCTGAACCAAAAAAGGAGGTGGGGCAGGGGAGGGTTTTTTGAAAGGATAATTTTTTTTTTATTTACAGACATTGCAGTAACATTTCAAGAAGTTAGTAAAGCCATTATAATAGAACAAATATTCTGTATATCCATGTAACAAAAAATGCTAGATTGTGCAAAACATGTAATTTCAAATATGTGTCTCAAATAATTAAATCTGCATTATTTGTATGTTATTGGTTGTTAAAAAAACATAATTTTTTTTTTTTTACCAAAGGATCCTGAAAATTTCTCTGATTAACATTAAACTCTCAAAGTCTCCACCCCAGTGGTTTTTACTAACTTTATCTATGGAAGTGAAACTGAAGCTGTGGACATCTCTATTGTGGCTACTGTTAATATGTACTGCTGTAGCATAAGTTATATCATTCTTTGTTATGAGTCATATACGTTCACCCACTCTGTGTTTTAAAACATGAGTGGGTGAACGTGTATGAGCCATAGCAAGGAATGATATAACTTATGCTACAGCAGTACATATTAAAAGTAGCCACAACAGGGATGTCCACAGCTTCAGTTTCACTGACATTAGTAAGTTAATGTTAATCAGAGAACATTTCTGGATACTGATATTGAAAGCCACAAGGGGCCTGATTCCAAGACAGTTATGCCAGGCATAAATGCCACACTCCAGGCTTGACAGTGCAAATCGCAAGTTACACCAGCGATGTGTGACATGCGCAATTCCAAGAGAACACTTACACCACATCCTGCAACTGCTACAAATACCGCTAGATATGATGCAGATACAGCAGAAAATGCATACACTAGTGCATAATGTGGCCTATGACAGCTGTAACACACCAGCACCACCGAACTGCTATTCTAAAACAGATGGTGTACAGAGATATGGCAGATGAAAGCCACGTAAGTTAGAAACGTGCACAGGCCACTGGAACCCCCCCAGCCAGACAGCATTACACCACACAAACAGCAGTGCCCCAAGGTGGATCACAGTGCAAACAATGGAACACCCAAGCCAATGTGCCTAGTACACAGAGGACAGAATGAAAGGGCAGCAACGTATGTGCCAATGGCGTGGGTGGCACAGGAGGCAAAGGGTGCACAGAGGCCACAGACACAATGCTGGGATGATGGCACCACCAGGCACAATGCCCCTGCCATGGTCACTGATACATGTAAACAGTGCAACCATAACAGGGGCACAGCACTGGGCAGCACAGACCTGGGGACATATGGCGGTGAGACACACCAATGCCTGTGCCACTGGTGCCACCCACAGGGTACATTGGACCCCCGGGTGGAAGGGTGCCATACAGGCCCAAGGCTACCACACAGCTGGGACATGCAATATGTGGCAGCATGTGGCCCAGACCTGGCATGGTGTATTGCTGCAGACAGGGCACCATGCAGCCATGACCACCTGTGCACGCCCATGGCTGTGAGGTGCACTGCCAGCACACAGCAACCATGTGCATGGTGATGACGCACAAGGGATGGCACAGAACTGCCAAATACATGCCAACGTGAGCACAGTGAGACACACACACACACACACACACACACACACACACACACACACACACACGCAGACCACAGACAGATGCACAGAGATGTGGCTGTGTAAAAGGCATTTAATGCAACAGCATGGAATTAACATTAGGCAGCAACAACAAGAACATCTACAGCAACAGCAACAATAATGACAACAATGATAACAACAACAACAACAACTATAGCAATGGAAACTTTACCCCCTCCCCACAGTACCCAGTACAAACAGCAGCAGTGTAGGATAGGACTGGGCCATAAGTACCCCCCACAGATGGCAGCCCCCAGCAACCACTGCCACCCACCCAGGCATGCAGCCCAACACAGACACCCCACACATGGGTGCCCCCTCGTATATCAGGAAACATAGTCCACATGCCCCCCCACCCCTCAGATACATGGCAGGTGCCCCACCTCACCCAAATGGACACACAGTATGTTCCAGGCCCCCAAGGCAGTGCACACACCAACTGTTCATGGTCCCAGTCCATGCGCTCACATGACTAGTGCCTCTGCAGTGCAGAGAGGAGAGCTCTGAGTGAGCCGTGCAGGCATGCGACATCACCATAATGGTGAAGATGAGCACCACCAGGTGCTGGTCACCAGGCGGCAGCTGCCCTGGTTACAGGTTCACCTGTGGGCTCATCTGTCCCCTGGGTGCCTCGGCAGCAGCACCATGGCTGACCTGCAGCTGAGGGGCAAGGTCACTGTACCCAGAGTGGTGGACAGCACCGGCATCCTGGGGCATGTCTTCCATCACCGGCTCCACCACTGGGTGCTGCTCCACCACAGCCTGCCCAACTGCAGGGCACTGTGCCACCACCTCACTGCACCCCACCTCTGGCACCCCTCCAAGCAGTACCACCACCTCTAGCTCCCCTGCAGAGTGTTCCACCTCCACTAGTCACTCCTTCACCTGCACAGCTTCCTCAGGCACATCCACAGCACCTGAATGCTCCACAGCCTGCTCCACCATGGGCACAGCAGCATGATGCCCCTCAGACCCCTGAGTCCCACTGTCATGGGAGTTGTCCTCAGCCATCACATCCCCCTCCACTTCCTCATCCATTGTAGGCGGTACTGGGTGTACCCTGTTGCGACGACGTGTGCGACGGTGGTATTCCTCCACATCTCAGGCCTTCAGGTCAGCCATTATCCTCAGCAGTGCCCACTGCAGTGGGGCAAGGTGGCTCCCACCACCTGCAAGGGAGAAGGGCACAGGTCACAGCAGAAAACACTGTACAGATCGGCACAGTGCATACCACAAGCACTGCCAGGCACACACACACACACACACATACATGCACGCATGCACCACACACACACACACACACACACAACATCCGCAACATGGCGCACGGTGGCAGGCTCACTGCCATTGCACAATGGCCACAGGCACTGCAGGTGCACATGGCTACACCTAGGCCACATGGCAGAGGGCTGCTGCCTGCCACAGCACATGTGACCATGTCCATGCGATGCAGGCACCTCCCCCCAATGCAGCCACCTTGCTCTGGGCATGCTGTGCTTTTGGGCTGTGATGGGATCTACCTGACCTCCTGTTGCCATGTGCCCCCGCTGCCAGTGGCCATGCTTGTGCTCTAGGGCTGGATGCTCCCACTGTCCTTGCTGGCTGGGACCTGCACCTGTGTGGGGGAAGAACATTGTCGTAAAGGTATGCCACAGCAGGAATGTGCACAGGTTGTGGAGTAGTGGTTGTGGCACGCAACATGTCGTCATACCCACCTTCGGTGCAGCCACCGCTGGTCCTTATCTCCCGGTCCCTCCATGCCACCATGTTGAGCAGGTGTGCTAGTATCTCTGGCTCCCATCTGGCCAGATCCTGCCACCTCTGTTGCAGCTGACACATGTGGTAGGACATGCCATGGACTGCACTGACATGAGCTGCTATGGTGCACCACACCATCTCCTGCTCCGTGGTTGTGCAGCGCCTGCAGCTGGGTGGCAACAGTGTGCTGCACCACTGTTGTACCTGGTTCATCAGCTGCGCTGTCTCCTCTGGTGTGTAGTTTGGGGCATGGCCACTCAAGCTCACATCCCCGCTGCATGACATGGTGATCCATGACTTGCAACATAACCATGACAGGGTCACCAGCTACGGCTGTACACATGGCAAGGCACATTCACCCTGGGCAAGGCACCTACCTTCACTGTGTTCCCATTACACCCCTAATGGCAGGCCTGCAAACAGCTGTGTGGTACCTGGATGGAGAAATGGAAGCATGGCAGTGAGCACAGACGTCATCAGTGAGCGCTGCATGGGTGGTGGTGCTGCCCGGGGCTCCCACTTCCTGCTGTTCCATGTGTGCCACACCTAGGAGTACCAACGAGAGGCTGCAGTTCTGACTGTATATACCACATGGTACATGCATACTGTGCAGCACATCAGAATGTGCAATGCCCCTCTCCCATCCCAGAGGTTTGTGTACTGCACTGTCACAGTGCCTACCGATTGTCATTGTGTATCCCACCTGATGTGGTATACATGTACAGTATAATGTCAATTGCATGGGGCGCAGAGTGATGAATATCTGCCCATGTACCCACCCATACCCCTCCACCTCACAGCATCTAACATCATAGGTCTGTCCTTCACATATCATAACAAAGGGCCAATATGGGTAGCACCGTCATATTCTGCACATTAACATGTCTACAGATAGTGGGCCCCATATAGTAGGCGATAAGAACTGTCTCTATCACCGTAGGACAATGATGTAATGAGGTCCATCTGTGGCCTGTCAAACACAGTGCTCGGATGGTTTTCTTCTTTCCTTGCTGGTAGAATACAGAGAGTTGTGTCTGGGTTTTTTCCCTCCAATCCTTTCTCTCTGTCCTGTGGGGTCCCTCAGGGTTTGGTGCTGTCCCCCATGTTGTTTGCAGTGTATATGCTACCCCTCGGAGACATTATAAGATGGTATGGGCTGTGGTTTCACTGCTATGCTAATGATACCCAGCTATACCTGTCTTTTGCTCCCAATCAGGCTAGTGCGCGCTCAGTATTTAATAACTGTCTAGTTGAAATCCAAGACTGGATGAATTTAAGCTGGTTGAAACTGAATGCAGGAAAGACTGAGGTTATGGTGGTGGACCCAGGTTGCAAGATAGAGAGGTTGAGGGTTGATCGGCCCTCTGGAATATATCTAGGGGGCAAAGAAATCCTTACCTCTGAATTTGTGCTCAACCTTGGAATCATGCTTAACAATGGGCTGACCATTCATCATCAGGTGCCAGCAGTCATCAGATCAGCTTTTCACCATCTTCGGAATATTGCTAGGGTCAAACACCTTGTTCTATCCAGCGACCTGCTGGTATTGGTCCACACCTTTGTGACCTCTTGGCTTGACTACTGCAACTCTCTTTATCTAGGGCTTCCTGAGGTTGATATCCACTGCCTGCAGCTAGTGCAGAATGCTGCTGCATGGCTACTGACAGGGGTTCCTAGGAGTTCACACATTACCCCTTGCTGCACGATCTGCACTGGCTGCTGATTCAGTGGCTGATCACCTTTAAAGCAGGCTTTTTGACCTACAAAGCCCTACACAGTCTTGGTCCTGACAATTTGAAAGAGCTCCTGATTTTCTATAGCCCTGTGTGACAGCTCCGCTCGGCTGACGAGGGGTTGCTGGAGAATGCGAGGGTTATTCTGAAATCTTCTGGGGCCCATGCTTTGCTTTTTGCAGCCCCCACCCTCTGGAATTCTCTGCCCTGTCGGAATTCGGGAGTGTATGACCATTGGGGGCTTTAAGCAGGCACTGAAAACGTTTTTGTGGATATTGGCATTTCCAGAAATATAATGGATTTTATTGTTTTACTGTTGTATATCCTTCTTATCATCTGATGATTGTTTTAATGTACAGCGCCTTGATATTTGAAAGGCACCTTATAAATAAATAAATATTATTATTATCTGTTTGGGAGTAGCAGTTCAATGGCGCTGGTGTGCTATGCCTGTTGTAGGCCATATTACACAGTGGTGTATGCATTTTCTGTCATATCTGCATCATATCTTGTGGGATTCGTAGCAGCTGTGGTGTGTGGTATAAGCGTTCTCTTGGAATTACGCATTGTGCACATCGCTGGTATACCTTGCGATTTGCACTGTCAGGCCTGGAGCACTGCATTTATACCTGGCGTAACTGTCTTGAAATCGGGCCCCAGGTCTAAATACACAACTGGATGTTAAACCATATCAGAAACAGGTTCTTGGCTCTTTGCAACTTGTGGACCCTTCAATATGTTTAAGTGCTACATGCAGAAGTAAAACTCAGATAAGCTGTTTTTGGTCTCCTTGGTAAAAATATTGTATGTGTTTATAACAACCGATGACATACAGATAATGCAGATTTATAAATGACGTTTTGAACAATCTAGCATTTTTCATTACATGGATATACAGAATACTTATTCTATAATAATGGGTTTACTAATTTCTTGAAATGTTATTGTATTGCCTGCAAATAAAAAAAACTTTATCCTTTCAAAATGCCCCACCTCCTTTTTTTGGTTCAGCATATTCACAACATCCATTTCCCTTACGAGTTTGTCATTACAGTACTGGACTTTTTTTAATCTTGTAATCATTTAACACTGTGGTGAGATTAAGGGTTATTTTTGCTTGACTAATTAAAATATTAGTTTTTAACCAATGGGAATAGTTGCAATGATGTGACATCACTCTGGTTTTGTGGACTGCTTTCACTATTTAAATGTTGTTTCTATCTGAAGTTCTTAGCCTTTGAAAAAAGATGGTTAGTCCAAAATATGTCAGGCAGGATCTTCTCTGTCTGTTTTGATGTCTGAATAAATACTTTGAGAAATATATGGATGTCTCCATGTCCCTCTTATGGGGTGGTGAGTGCTCAAAACCATTTTGTTTTTGATGGATACTTACATTGTTTCTGGAAGCACCACATTCCCTGTGTGCAATCCTGCTGTTTTTTCATGAATTTTTAAAAATAAAATAATTAATTTTAGTAGGATAGCATGTATAATACTGTACTTCAATTAATATCAGTGTAAACAGTATTTTATTTTTCAAGTGTATTTACTCATTCTTTTTTATAATATCTTGAGCGATTACGTTAAGATAGCCATGACATAGATCAGCTAGTGTAACTGGGCTGGCAGTATAGCCTAGAGGTTAGAGTAATGAGCTGGAAATGTGACAAAGCTCAACAGAACAAAACATTAAGGGCTTTCTGCACCCTGCTGTCTACCGTTGTTAGCTGGACAGTCCAATATGTGTGTTTCCAGAAATAAATATTTGTCATTTTGTAACTCGGGACCATGTCTTGAGAACATTTTTTCAAGTGGGGAGTGCTGTGCAATTTTTGTTCCTGTGTGAGCTGTGAATGAGCTTGTTACATCACGCAGACCTGGGTTTGATTCCCACAACCTCTACTCCCATACTGTGTGACCTTCAGCAAGTCACTTAACTACCCCCGTGTTGCCCCTGAAAACACATATTGTGCCTAGTGGACCTTACCTGGTTAACAAAGAATGTAAAATACAAAAAATTAATATTTTAATTTGATTAAAGACTCTGAAATAACATAATCATCCAATAAGAACATATACAATGTCATTATTTTACAAGAAAACTCTGTTAGTGTGAAAATATTTTTTAGATCATCTATTGTGTCTGCCGTCTTGCTCTTTCAGGCTCACCTAAGCCCTTCTACAGTTTAGTCTCTCTACAAACCCACAAAGGCTTCATCAAGATACCCAATTGACTTCCATCATATGATCCATTTTCTTTCCCATCATGAATGCCATTGTCAGGACAACTTAAACAGGCTATTCAGTCCTAAAGGTTGATGCTTCTATCTATCTATCTATCTATCTATCTATCTATCTATCTATCTATCTATCTATCTTTATCTCTTTCTCTCTCTCTCTCTATCATGGGAGTGCAGGGCTGGGGAAGGGCCCAGTCACCCACCCCCATCCCCAACCACCCCACACTACACTCCTTTTATATGGTAGCACAGTCATGACATTTCCTGTAGCAAAGCTGGAAGGGGAGGATTAAAGGGGTATCCACACAGTGACTTCATACACAGGGGCACAAGTAATTAAACTTGTTATAACAAGTTATACAAAAACAAACAAACAAACAAAACACAAAATTAAACTTTTGTTTTCATTTTCCTCCTTCTAATTACCTGGATCAGGTTATAAACCAAGCAACTCATCTGGAATGGATATTATTAACTGCAGGTACTGTGGGACACTTTTCAGAAGGGCAGTTATATAGGATTTAGGAAACTGTCCTACATGCTGGACCATTGGAGATCTAAGGGCTCAGCTCCAAGCAGCATGGGCAAAGCTTGCATGCCTCAAATTGTATATTCAGGAGGAAATATATTATAAGACCCGCCCGCCATTTCCCCAACATCCAACAGAAGCACCTCAACTACAGATGGTAGTTGGTCTGGGAGGTTGTCAGGTGGCTAGGAGGGGCAAATCAAGTGCCCCATCACTCAATGCTCTCCAGTGTATCACCTCCACAAACCATATAAAAACTACCAACAAGTGTCTGCCTCAATCTCCAAAATCAAACAAAGGGGCAGAGGACTCTGTAATGTAGGACACTGCACCACAGGAGCTAGCACAACAAACCTCACCCAAAACAGGGACCAAAACAAAAAAAGCAAAAAGGAAATCCAAAATACTTTTGATCATAGGAGACTCCATGATTCGGGTAATTGATACCTACCTTCAGCCAGGGGTAATGGTCAGATGTCTCCCAGGTACATCAGTGTGGAGAGACACTGGCCACATTGCTAAAATCATGCAGGAAGCAGGATAAAACATCAACATCCTTGTACACATACGGACTAACGATCTCACCAGCCAGTCAGTTGTGGAGACCATGGAACATCTGACCAGGCTGGGTGACAAATTGACATCCATTTTGTCCAGCATCTCCTTTTCTGAGATCCTGCCAGTCTGGGAGAGGGGGCAGATGGACAGAAGGTCAGAAAAGGGGAGCTAGGGGAGCTAAACATGTGACTCAAGGGCTGATGCCAGGAAAAAGAACACAAATTTGTAGGTAACAGGCAACAGTTTTGGGAGCGAAAGTTCTTTAAATTCGATGGACCAGGGGAAAGGGAAGGACTGAACAGCCATGGGACTGCTTTCCTCCCTGGGGTGGGTTGGGGATGCATGGTTGCTCTGCAGCGGCACCTGGTGGAGACCGGGAGCATTGCAGAGGGTTACTATAAGGGGAACACCAGGAAAACAGAAATACCACTGTGGGGACTGGCCGGATGACGGCTGCCACCCCAAGGACACCTTCAAAGACTCCCAGGAGGTCATGCAAAGCCTCAGCAGTGCCTGGGACCAAAGGAAAGAAATAGTATGCCAGTTTCCTCCTGCCGGTGCCCTCTCCCTTGGAGGAGAGGGACCCACCTGGTACAGGGTTATGCCGGACTATTCTAAGGTTGGCTGCAGATTTGAGGTAAGGTGGCTTGTGTGGGAGATAGTAGAAGAAATGTCTGAGGGGTCATGGCAGCCCGAAGGAGAGGCAGCTCCTGAGCACGACGGGGTAAAATAGATAGCTAAAAAAAAATTTGATGGACTACATCTGACTAAGGAGGGAGTCAGTGCATTGGGGCAGAAGTTTGATGTCTTTGCAAAATATTTAAACTAGCAAATGGGGAGAGGGGTGCAGCATTTGATACGTTGAATGGGAAGAACACCCCTCCTCCTCAGCTAGTGATCAAAAAGGAGTTCAGCATGTTTGTAGTTCATTTGCATCACCAGGTAAGGAAAAAGTTCTGGCTTCCCATACGACGTATAGGAGAAATGCCAGTCCTCGCCCAACAACTAACTCGCCAAAATCTGGCCAATGGAAAATCATGTACATAAATGCTTGCAGTCTGAGAAACAAGATACTAGACCCACAGACAACAATGACAGAGGCTAAACTGGATATAGTAGCCATTAGTGAGACATGGTTCACCAGTTATCACACTTGGGAGACTTCAGTACCTGGCTATGTACTGTTCAGAAGAGACCGAGGTGCGAAGTGGGGGGGATGGAGTGGCCCTTTATATCAATGAAAATATCAAAGCTACATAAATTCAGAACACAGATAAGGAGCCAGAAGAAATGTGGGTCACCCTAGAAACTGGAAATGGGACAGCAATATGAACTGAGGTTGTCTACAGGCCTCCAGACCAGAGGGAGGACATACACACTTTACTGTTAGAAGATATACAGAACATGACAGCTAAAGGAGAGGTTCTGATAGTGGAAGACTTCAACATGCCAGATACAGATTGGTCAATACCAGAAGGAACATCTGCCAGAACTAGACACATAGTGGATTCCCCGCAAGGGGAGGGTCTCAAACAACTGGTACAACAACCCACAAGAGACAGGGCTATCCTAGATCTAGTACTGACTAACAGGGAAAGGATCACAGATCTCCAGGAGGAAGGTCACCTGGGGGCCAGTGACCATCACATGGTATGGTTCAATTTGGCCACTAGAACTAAATCATCCCATTCCAAGGCAAACATATGGGACTTCAGAGGAGATGACTTTGATAAGATGACCAGCAGAGTTAAGCTAGCCCTGGAAGAAGAAATACAGGTGTGGGGATATAGGCAAAGTGGGCAAGCGTTAAGACTGCAATACTTGAAGCAAAATCTCATTGTGTTAGAAAGAAAAGCAAGAGCAAAAGAAGAAGGAAACCACTTTGGGTCTCAAAAACTGTGGCAGAAAAGGTCAGATCTAAAAGATTGGCCTTCAGGAAATATAAGGGAATGCAGCGGGACGAAGATAGGGAGGCATACCAAACTTCCCTAAGGGAAGCAGGGGAGGCAATAAGACAGGCAAATGCCCAAACCAAGGAAATGCTAGCAAGAACAGTAAAATAAGCTGACAAGACTTTCTATAGATACATTAGTGAAAGGAGAAAGTCCAGAGGGGGTATTGCTAAGTTCAAAGGGGATAAGGGGGAGTGTGAGGAGGAGGCTCAAGGAAAAGCATCTATCCTAAATAAATACTTCTACTCAGTATTTATGGAGGAGAAGAGAGGCCGGGGCCCACAGCTCAGCACCATGGACACAGGGGGAAGGAGGTGTGCACTAGTCCCTTCATAAAAGAAAGGGTCCTACAAGAGCTCGCTAAGCTCAGGGCTGACAAGGCAATGGGACCTGATGGCATACATCCCAGGGTACTAATGGAGCTAAGGGTGGAACTAGTACAGCCATTATCAGAACTGTTTAGTGAGTCTCTGATCACAAGAGAGGTCCCAGAAAACTGGAGAAGGGCTCATGTGATCCCACTCCACAAGAGTGGTAGAAGGGAGGAGGCAGGGAACTACAGACCAGTCAGTCTTACCTCAGAAGTAGGCAAGCTTATGGAAGCACTCCTTAAGGAAAGGATAGTGCAACACCTGGAATCCACAGGAGCACAGGATCCAAGACAGCATGGGTTTACCACAGGAAGGTCCTGTCAAACTAATCTCATAGATTTCTTTGAGTGGGTAACCAGAGTGGTGGACCAAGGGGAAACAGTTGATGTTGCCTACCTTGACTTCAGCAAAGCTTTCGATACTGTTCCACATAAAAGATTGATTAATAGGCTGGGTAGGCTCAGAGTGGGTCAGAAGTTGGTCAACTGGGTGGCAAACTGGTTAGCGGGCAGAAAACAGAGAGTGGTGGTAAGCAGTATACGGTCAGAAGAGATGCAAGTCACAAGTGGGGTACCGCAGGGATCAGTCTTGGGGCTAGTCCTCTTCAATATCTTCATCAATGACATTGCAGATAGACTGGAGCATAAGATTCATCTGTTTTCAGATGACACCAAGATCTGCAACAGAGTAGATAATCCAGATGGAGTGGACAGAATGAGAAGAGATCTGGATAAATTGGCAAAATGGTCAAAAGAGTGGCAAATGGGGTTAAATGCAAAGAAGTGCAAGATCATGCATATAGGGAAGAGAAACTCTGAAGCCACCTATAGGTTGGAAGGGGAGTTGCTGGCAGTCACAAGGGAAGAAAGAGACTTGGGCATCATCATCATCATCATCATCATCATCATCATCATCACAGATGTCCTGAAATCATCCAAGCAGACCACTAGAGCAGTAGGTAAGGCTAGAGGGATGTTGGGGTGTCTTAGTAGGGGATTTGCAAGTCGTAAGAGGGAGGTAATGATCCCTCTTTACAAGTTACTGGTTAGACCCCATCTGGAGTACTGCTTGCAGCACTGGAGTCCACACCTGCACAAGGACATTAACAAAATGGAGGCAGTCCAGAGAAGGGCAACCAAAATGGTGCAGGGACTACATCAGAAAACATATGAGGACAGATTAACGGAGCTCAATATGTATACCTTGGAGCAAAAGGGGAAGAGAGGTGATATGATCAAAACATTCAAACATCTTAAGGGCATTAACAAGGTGAAAGAGTCTAACATGTTTCAATATAAGAAGAATAGCAGGACAAGAGAACACAACATGAGATTAGAGGGAGGCCAATTAAGGAGTAATGTGAGGAAGTTCTTTATCACAGAAAGGGTGGCGGATGCATGGAACGGCCTACCTCAGGAAGTGGTGGATATGAATATAGTACAGGGCTTCAAACAAGCATGGGACAGGCATAAGGAAGCAATAAAGATGAATATAAATAGATAGGCCATTGACAGAGTACAGGCCTATGGCACATTCATAATGTATGTAACCCTCCCTTACAAATGGGGGTTCCCGAAAGTCTTCCTTGGGTGTTCCTAAATGCCATGTGCCAGGCTGGTATCCTGTGTCTTAGTGTTTTAAAAGTGTTTGACAGTACCTTAATGCCTCTGTGCTCTGTCTCTTTAAGAGCTGCCTATAACGTGGTGCTTATTTAATCTGGAAGGGGGCTGAGTGTTTCTATGCTCAAGTCCCACCCAAGCTGCAAGATAATCCCTCCGTTCTGCCATCGCTATTTGCGCAGATGGAGCTCTGTTAGAATCTGTACTTATTTGCTGATTATCTATTAGTGTAGTAATGATATTGTAGTTTGCCTAACCTGTCTTCTTTGCGGCATGGACAGTTCTGTTTATGTCCACCAGCTTGGCGCTGGAGTGTCAGAATGGGGCCCTAAAATGAATTCTGTCTCCAGGGGTCTTCATAGGTATCATTGGTATCATAGGTAGGATCAAGCTTGTAGACTGTTGTCCTTTAAAGCTTGCAGTAACCCAGGTTAGAATTAGAATCTCATCTTTCCATAATGTCTGCCCAAACTATTCTTAAAGGTGTTCATATTTGGGCTTTCTGCAACTTCTACTGGAAGTTCCGTCCAAGGAACTATTACCCTATGACTGTACCAAAATTTGCACTGATTGCGATTCCATGTCTGTTGTGCCTCCTGGCACTAGACCACCCTAATTTGTGCTGGGGGGCCTATCTCTGCCAAAAGCTTGTTTTCTTCCACTAGTCTATAGAGTAAACATAAATCCCCCCCTATGTCTCCTATAGTGAAGAGAGTATAGGTTGAGGGATACTAATCTTTCACCATAAGGTTTATTTTTTAATCCTTTCACGGTTCTGGTCAATCTTCTCTGCACTCCTTCCAACATATTTATGTCCTCCCTATTCTGTGGGGACCAAACCTGTGCACAGTACTCCAACTGGGGCCTAACCAATGCAATATACAATGGAATGAGTACTTTTTCATCTCTGCTAGCTATGTGTCTAAGGATGGAATTCATGTTATGGGTTGCTTTCCTTATCTGTGTCCTACAATGAGAGCTGAATTTAAGGTAATTTGTGATCAATATCCCTAAGTCTCTTTCCTCCTTAGTAACAATAAGTACATTATTTACAAGTTTATAGGACACCATTACATTATTTTTACCAAAATGCATAACCTTGCACTTGGCAATATTCAGAACAAGTTTGTTAGTTAGTCCATTCAAAAATCAAATCTATAGCCCCTTGTAGTGATGAAGTGTGTTCATAACTATTTACTACTGTTCCTATTCTACAATTGTTTGAAAATTTATAAAGTCAGATATTTGAATTATTTATTTTAAGAAAAGAAATGTAGATGTTAAAGAGGCTTGGTCCAGAACAGAGCCCTGAGGTACCCCACTAGTGATGGGAGCCCAATTAGAGAGAACCCCATTTATGACCACCCTCTGTTTTCTTCCCTGGAGCCAGTCCGATACCCAGTTACAAATGTTTGATTGAGGTTAATCTCCTCTAGTAGGGTTAATAACTCATAATGGGGCAACTTATCAAATGCCTTGGCAAAATCCAGATAGATCACATCCACTGAGTTCCCAAGGTCCAACTCTCTGTTGGCATTCTCATAAAAAGATAGGAGGTTAGTTTGACATGATCTTGTGGGAGAAATTTCTGTAGGAATTGCAGTTTTGAGACTTTGGCACCTAAATGCACCTGGGGGGAGGTCCCTTGCTTTGACAAACTGATGGATCAACCAACCAGAACCTTTTGGACTGAAGGGGAACTCCCAAGCTGTCTGCTGCAGTCAGTCAGTCTGGAGTTAGAGTTCATCTTGAGTGATTCAAGCAGCTGCTTTTTGGCCTGGCTACCTGCAGTCCCTCGAGAGGGAATCCTTTGAAAGGCTTAGTAATCGGACTGTATCTGAACTGGAGTGTGACAAAGCCACTGAAGAGTGACCAGATTTGAACTTGAAGAAGACTGAAAATTTGCTGTACGTGATTGGCCTGTCAGGACATCCATTTACAAAAGAGTTCCCGGTCTTGCTCAGAGACACCAATATTGTGACCGGACTACCTTCTGCATTGTGGTATGGTGATTGCTTCACTATAAATGTGCTGTGTGCTGTTAGTGGGTCGCAATTTGGTTCCCCACTGTGTAAATGTGCCACGCTTGCTGAAAGCTACATTCAGCACTACTGAACTCAAAATCCAAACTGTTCCACTCGACTGGGCCTTGCTACCTGGCCCACCAGCTACTTCAGGCACAGAAACCATCATCGATGAGAGACTCGCCCGGGGATCAGCCCCCTGCTCAACTATCTCAAATAGAAATGACACCTCAGCGATTCATGTTGGCCCTGCTTCTCATGGCAAACCAGCCATCAACCTGCAGTCTCCATTTCATCTAGCCTGTGTCTTGTATTGGGTAGCATGAGTAACAATCAGGGTAGCTCCCTGCAACAACAGCTAAATCTCAAGTGTTGTCATCTGATTGAATTGTTGTTTTTCCTTTTATGAACTGAGCCTTCAGGCTCTGGATTACAAACTGTGTGTGGCTGTGCATGCCTTTTCTTTTCATCACAGGGCCCCAACCAGCTGTGACACCGGCTTACCCTGGGCAATGTTCCAGGCTAGCCCACCTTACTTCCAACTGGGTACCCAGAGCATGTGACTCTCCAGGGACTAAAAGTGCATGCATAATTGCCTGACTAGATCGGTTTTTGAATCAATCAACCTGATTACGCCCCTCCCTTGTTCAATTCCCCTGAATAAATCAGATCTAACTTTTTTTGCATTTAATCTGACTGTGGTTCAGGTTTGTACCAAAAGCACTGTACTGTTGTTATTTGTTGTGACTAACCTTGTTTTACAGGGGTCTCCAGGGTTGAATTGGTGGAACCAGCCCTGGTGGTAAGTGCAAACAGTGTGGGGAATTGTATGCTGAATAGAGGCTACTGTGAAAGTGTTTGTTGCATATTGTCTAGGCCACTAGATGGGAAAGAGGTGGGTTACAGTGTCCCAACAGGGCTGTACCCAGGTTGACCTTGTTACTAACAACCCTGTCCTCCAGGTGGAGGTACCCATTTCAGTACCCAGACCCCTTAACCTGCAACTAGCCACGAAGGCAAGGGTAGTAGCCCTTGGAACAGCGCCACCTAGGGGCTACAGGTAGAAAAAATGGGCAGACTAGATGGGCCTTGTGGTCCTTATCTGCTGTCAACTTCTATGTTTCTATGAGTGGGGATGTATCTATCTATCTATCTATCTATCTATCTATCTATCTATCTATCTATCTATCTCTATCATGGGGTGGAGTTGCTGGGTTCCATCAGTAGGAAATCATCTAGTGCAGATGGTGGTGTATGAGGGAGGATCAGGGCATCAGAGGCCAGTGAATGTATAGGATTGTGGCAGTTATCACAGGCCTGCCCCATTTTCTCTACTCTCCCCAAAGGTCCCTCCCACCTTCTGACATCAGCCCTCCCCACCAGTACCACAGCATTTAAGAGGGGCTGAGACAGACAGTTTGTTGTCATTCATGCTGTTTTACCTACCAACAGCCATTAGCAGGTGGTAAAGCAATGGGAGAAATAGCCTCCATCTGGAGTCAGGAAGGTGCGCCTCTCTGGCCCAGGTTCAGGAATGGAGATTGTAACGTGACTCTGGACCAGCACAAATACTGTGGTGCAATGCATGTACAGTATGTACTGTCACTCCCAATGGCATACAGTTTTTTAACTCTTACTAAAGTGCTGTTCCGAATCCTTTTTCAGTGTGTAAACAGATTTTTAATTTTCACATATTTGCCATTGTACAAAACCAACATGTGCAAAAACAGAACAAAACAAAGTTACCACAGACCACAGCCTTTAGGTTTGAGCTGTATTTCTCTGTTAGGCAGTTATGTTGATATTTTGTTAACCAGCTTGCATCCTTTTTAAGAACTGCACTTTTCTGCACAGCCTTTAAGAGAAAAGAATTCTTTTTTTAACTTCCAATACCTTTGAATAGTCAGCCTAGGAGAGATGGACACGCATCGCACGTGTGCATATGAACAAACTTACATTTTGATGTGATGTCATGGTTTTATGAGTTTTTTTGTGATGAATCTGGATCTCCTACATGGTCATGCAAAGTACCATCACCAGTACCAGTAGGCCAGTTCATTCTGCAAATTATTTTACAGACAGCAGCATTTGTTAGTTGCCATGTAGATTTTTCAGCAATATTTATTTTTTTCTGGCAACAACGTCAGTATACCAGTGTTTCCATTCATTTTCCTTCATTCCTGAACCATGATACAGTATGTGTTTCTGACATTTTTAAAAGTTCCCACTATCATGTCTTGTCAATTATAAAAACAATAAAAATCTTGGTGGGGTTCTATGCCGTTTACTTTTAGAAAGGGATGTTTGCACCACCATAATACAAATTTTCTATTTTGAACTTTTTTTTCAATTTTACGCATAATTATAATTTATTTGAAATTGAGTAACCAGGAGAGACACACTGAGCCGAGGCTCGTTTTCAGGCATAATCCAGAAGAGGGGAACAGGAGGAACAGCAGTGCAATACACTGTAGCAAATCAGTTGGGCAAGCATTTGTTAAATATGTTGGTACAAAAATAAGTAGGTACAAAAAAATAGGTAGATACAGAAAATGAAGTGAAGTCACAGCTCAATATGAATGCCTGTTCAAGTGCAAAGTAAAACAGAAGCAATTCACAGCATGCAAATACAGTACTATACTGACAACAGGCAAGAGTCCTATAGAATGAGCTTATGTCTAGCCCCATGGTGGAGGTAAGAGCAGAGGTAGTGAGGAAGTGAAACCAGTAGCCATATAGTGGAGCCCTAGCCGGATGCCCTACCAAGGACAATTGAGGTTTAGGCCAGGGAGGTATCAAGAGGAATGGTAACAGGAGCAGGTGGGGTGGGGTTGGAGTTTCAGCTGGTGCCTGAGAGCCAGGGGAGGAGAAAAGGTGGAAGGAGGAGAGGAGCTGGTTCAAGAGTGAGGGAGGTTGACAGGAGAAGGCAGATTGCCCAGCTGAGGAGTGGGGGTGAGGAATGGTAAAAGTACATTGGTCCATGGAACAAAAGGAACAGGAGGTGGGGGGAGTTGGGAGAGGAGAGGTATGAGGGAAAGGAACCAAACCAGCATTTGCATGTGAAGGAGGTACAGTTAGCCTGGTGATATGAGGACATAGATACATAGATACATAGACAGTGTCAGCAGGTAAGGGCCTACGGCCCACTCAGTCTGCCCATTTGAGCTTGTAAGTTCACTTTATGTTTTCCTAGAAGTCTGTTCTAGGAGGAAGGATAGGCAGGAATAGATGGAGCAGTGGTGAGTACTGGGGGTGTGTGTAAAATATATAAATATATGTATGTATATATTTTGGGTCATGAGGGGATCTCCTCAGGCTCTCAACCCCTTCCCCCCACCAATTGCCTCAGGATGCCAGGGACCTGGCTGTTTCCTTTTCCTCCCCCAGATAGCCTCCCAGCCAATCAGAGAGCTGAGGTGGGAGGACATGCTGCCCATTCCTTTTACAGGCTTGCTACCAGTTGAACAAAGATTTCCACTGCTCCAGAATGGCAGCATACACTGGACAAGCCAGCAAAGGGTCACAAGGGGGGGTCTCCTCAAGCTCTCAACCTCCCCAACCGATTGCTTCAGGATACCAGGAACTCTGCCATTTTATGTTCCTCTCCCAGATAGCCTCCCATCCAATCAGAGGGCTGAGGAGGCAGAACAGTCCTTTTACGGGCTTGTTACCAGCAGAACAAAGACTCCCACCACTCCAGGACCGAGGCGCTTACCAGACAAACCAGCAAAGGGGTCGCGAGGGGGGCTCCTCAGACTCTTATCCCCTTTCACCCACAGATTATCTCAGGCTCTTTCATAAGTGATTATATAATATATGGCATCTGAGATTCACATTTAAGAGAACGTTTATTGAGAGAAGGAGGTTTGACCCTAGAAAAATGTTTGGAGATATGCTGGGAAGCAAAATTGTCAAGGGAAAGAATCCGAACCATAGAGGGGCACGTGCCTGTGCAAGTACATATAGCAAAGCAGAGAGAAAAGCACATGCAGAAATTTGGTGCAGACCTAGATATTCTGATGTCATGTAAATTTTTGGGAAAAAAAGACAAAAATAAGGAAAAGTACCCAGCTTATAGGCAAACATGTAAAAAATGTTGAAAACTGAATAACTTTCCAGCCAAGTGGCTAGCTAGACATAAGGAAAGAAAATCTAGGGTGCATGGTGTAACAGAAGCAAACGCAGATGAAGGGTTTTGTGAGGATATTATGTGAATATCAGTGGAGCCAGAAAAGTAAACTGTAAACGCTATACAACCCAGAAAGCCAGAATATAAAAAACAACAGTTTGCAACAATGATGGTTAACAAAGTGCTGATAAAAATTCAGTTGGACTGTGGTACAAGTTGTAATGTTGTTCCATGCAAGTTGGTGAATTCCGAAATACTAATATTGAGGACAGGACAAATGCTAATGATGCGCAACAATGCAACAATAAAGCCAGTCGATACATGCAAGCTGAAACTGAGAAATGCAAAAAATAATAGACTGTATCGACTAGAATTTGTGGTGGTGCAAGAAGGGCAAACTCCTCTGCTTGTTAGTAGTGTAGTACAGGTGAGGGAACTGATAAAGTTTCAGTATAAGAACATTTTAAATTTGTGTGCGTCACAGATGGTGCAGGGAAAAGGAAAAAATGAACCTTGGGATTTAGAAAAAAATAATTGAGATGTATCAAGACCTCTTCCAGGGAGGTGGTTGTTTAGAAGGGGAAATATAAGTTTGAAATGGATGCATCTGTGGAAGCAGTAAAGCTACAAAAAGGAGAGTGCCAGATGTTTTGGTAAAACCATTAAAGCAAGAGCTGCAGAGTCTGTGGGAGAGAAGTATCATTTCTCCTGTACAGTGTAGCACAAACTGCAAAAGCAGTCTGGAGGCTGCTAAAAAAACATCCGGAAAGCTATGGATTTGCATAGATCCAAAACCACTTAACAAAGCACTAGAGCAAAGCCATTTCCCCTTCCGACCATTGAAGATGTATTGCCAGATTTGTGAAAAGCAAGACTTTCACTGTGTGTGATGTGAAAAATGGGTTTTGGCATGTAGAGCTGGAAGAGGAGTCAAGCTATCTGACCACATCTGCAACACCCTTTGGCAGCTATTGGTGGCTCAGAATGCCAATTAGGATTAGTCCAGACCCAGAGGTGTCCCAGCAAAGCCTAAATCATTCCTTAGAGGGTTGGCTGGGCATTAGAACAATAGCAGATGATGAAATGATTGTGGGTAAAGGAGGCAGCCTTGACAAGGCAACCAGAGATCTTAATGATAAACTGATACAGTTCCTGGAAAAGCGGCAGAGTGAAAATATCAAACTAAAAAAAAAATTATTCAAACTGAACCAGAGAGAGGTACTGTATATAGAATACCGGCTCACATCAGAGGGCCTGAGGGTGGACCCTGAAAAAGTGATGACCATGACAGAAATGCCAAGGCCTGAAGGCGTGAATGGAGTACCGAGGCTTATTGGTATGGTGAACTATCTAGTAACAGTCTGTCAACATTTGGCAGAAAAGTGTGAAACATTGAGTCAGTTGACTCTTGGGAATAAATGGGTATATGGGTGCCTGAAAATAGGCAGGGTTTTTGCCTAATGCACTTACCCAGTCATCAAAAGCAAATAAATACATAAATATACAAAGATGCTTTAAGCAAATATATGCTTTAAGCAAATAAAAGAGCTGATAGGAAAAGTACAAGTGTTAAAATACTATGACCCAGGAAAAAAGTCTAATTTTGCAGTGTGATGCATCGGAGTCAGGACTGGGGGCAGCAGTGATCCAGCAAGGTCAGCCTGTTGCTATTGTAAACAGAGCATAAACTCAAAAAGAAAGAGGATATGCACAAAGAGAAATAGAACTTTTGTCAGTGTTACTTGACATGGAGAAGTTCCATCAGTATACTTATGGTGGGAGAGTGGATGTGCAATCTGTCCATAAACCGCTGGAGAACATTATGATGAAGCTCTTGTTGCAGGCACCAAAATGACTGAAGAGAATACTATTGAGATTGCAGAAGTATGAGGTTTGTATTGGGTATTATCCAGGCTGAGAAATATTACTAGCTGACAAGTCGTGCAGGGCATACCAACCAGGGCACAGCAAAGAAGGATTAGTAGAAATGGAGATCAAAGCTGTTAATGTGGTAGAGTACTTGCCAATCTTGGAGAAAGGTTGAGATCTATTCAAAGGGATACAAAGGAAGATAAAACCATGTGAACACTAAAAGAGGTGATTTTGCATGGGTGGCCAAATGAGAGGGAACAAGTGCCATGTGAAGACAGACCATATTTTTGAATGCGAGATGAGCTGAGCATGCAAGATGGAATTATTTTTCAGGGAGAAAGAGCAGTGATTCCAGAAGCTCTGAGAAATGAAATAATGCACAGACCACATTCAGCACATTTGGGTATTGAAGGATGTCTAAGGGAGCATGTAAGTGTGTTTACTGGCCTGGGTGGAGTCAGCAGTTTCAGAATTTCATGCAGAAGTGTGACATTTATAGGTCCACAGAGACTGTCAACAAAAAGAAACCCTGTGGTCACATGAAGTGCCTGGGAGGCCTTGGGCACTATTCTGTCGGCACAGCAATGCTGATAGTTTTTTTAGGAAAACTTAAAACTGGAATTACTACTGTGTTCTGCACAATTTGGGGTGGTGCCTTAATTCTGTTTTAAGCTTACAGAAGTAGGAGCCTTCGGTGCGTGCAAATAGTCATGCAAATAACTTTAAAAGCCTGAAATCTGCTCTTTTCTGCACTATTTTGGGGGAGCCTTAATTTCATTTTAAGCTTACAGCAGAAGGTGCCTTCTGTGTGTGCAGATAGTCATACCAAGAGCTCTAAAAGCCTGAAATCTGCTCTTCTGCACAAATGGGGGGCCTTAAAATAATTAAGATACTGTGAACCTGGCTCCTTGGCAGGAGCCTTAGTGTTAAACAAACTTTAAATTTGGACCTTACTGAAAAACAAGTGTGTTAAAATATTCCTGCTGTTTAATTAATGAGTAAATTCCTCACAAAGTTAGAGCATTGACTTGACTCCTCCTCCAGCCTACCTGCTTTCTGTATATAATTCCTTCATTTCTCCTCTCTTTGCTGATGGCCGTGAGGGCCTTGGAGCCTGCCCTTCCCCCAGCAAGCCAGACCCCGTGGAATCCTTATCCCCTGGTGAGCAGGCACACCACGCTGCAGCCGAGCATGGCAGCCTCTTTTCCTTGGAGCTCACAGACACCTGCATTAACTCAAATGAGTGCAGTGAGGCCCCGCTGGTGCTTCTCTCCGGCTGCCCCACCACCCTCACCATCAGCCTAGGTTAGCTTATCCTTATATAGGCTGGGTCACGTGTGCTGTAAAACCTATCAGCCCCCTTTCCCATAAGCAGCTTATCTGTTCTCACCTCTAGTGGCCGCCCTCCTGCCACTACCAGCAGCTGCTTGACACAAATGCCCAGTCTTTTTCCCCTGTTTAAGAAAGTAATCCTGGCTTACCTACTGTCCAGGCATCTTACAGCCCAGTGGTCTGAATTCGGCCTTGATTACTTACCAGTGTTTAATAGCTTGGCTTGTGCTCTGCTAAAGCTGAGCTTTATAAGCATATCTTCGCCATCCTGTACACCTGCTGAATCACTACCTAGAACTAAGCTAAGGTTACACACAGTCTTTGAGCTAGAGTAAGTGAGTCATAAGGGCTGAAGTCACAGCAACCACTCTGAGCCTCTTTGATATCTGTCTTTAGCAACGTTCTTGTGCTGTCGCTCCGGGCCTTAGAAACCGTGTTGAAGCTGCTGCTGTGCTGCTTGTATATTGCCATCTCACAACCTGCCTGGCCTAATCCCTGCTAACCTTTTGTTGCTGCACTGTTCCCTTGGGAATTCCCTTGCCTGGAGCCATGCTGATATCTGCATCATTCAGGTCTGTCACCATGGCCCTCCCTGGACCGGCTGGGGGCATGGCTAAAATCCATGGACCTCAGGCCACCTTGCCCTCTTTCAAGTCCTCCCCCAGCCTGGCTATCCGCCAAAGGCTTAAAAATGGTTCACCTGAACGTTCGTAGTATCCTACACAACCTAGCGGAACTAACAGCCTGGGTGGTACACTACAACCTTGATATTATGGGGCTCTCGGGAACCTGGCTGAAGCCTCACATCTCTGACTCCTCATGTGCCCTTCCAAGATACAGCCTCATCAGACAAGATATGGTAGGGAACAAGCATGGATCAGAGTGCTCCTTTATTATAAGGTGCACCTAAATGTGTCTACTATTGATCATCCCACCCTCCCACATCCCCAGCCTGCAAGTTCCTTCATGCCCTTCTCCTGCTAGGATACACAAAAAAGGTATGCCTGGTCTGTGCCTACAGTCCTCCAAAGGGAGGAATGCTAGGGCTCTCCTCACTACTTGACAGCCTCAGTGACAAGGTTTGCACCAATGAGGTACTAGTTCTTGGTGACTTTACCCTAGGTTGGATGGGTTCCAACACCAAGCAATACAAGCCCCTACTCTAGGGCCTTGCCCTCTGCCAACTTATTGCGGAACCCACAAGGCTCTCCTCCCAGGGGGATAAAGGATCCCTTATCGACTGGATACTGAGCAATTGACTGGATAGAATAGTAGCCTCAGGCATTCTCCCTGATTAACTCTCCCACCTACTGCATATGGGGCATCTCCTCACCCAAAATCCCCAGTAAAGTGATCCAGATTAGGGACTATTCCAAATTCAACCTAAATGACTACCTTGCGGACCTACGACAAGCTGACTGGTCCCGAGTCACAGCCACTAACGACCCCACAGGAGCGCTTGACCATTATCTCGTAGTGTTTGTCCCCTTGCAAAACAAACATGCCCCCCCTCACAAAAAGGAGGGTGAGGGGCACTGCCACAAAGTGGCTCAATAGCGGCCTATTCTCCCTCATGAAGCAAGGGACAAATGCTGGGAGAGATACAAGATTTCCTGCAACAATAACAACCTCTTAGAATATTGGCCGCTCAGAAACTCATGTAAAAGAGCCATCTGCACTACCAAGAGTGAATTCTGTCAATCTGCCCTGCTATCCTTGGCCAGAAATCTGAGGAGTTTCTGGAAAAACATCAAAAACATTGTCGGAGGGTCCACTAGAGTACAGGATACCGACATGCATATCCGTGGGGTCAGCTGCAACAACCCCTTTACTATCGCCAACACATTTAACTCCCTGTTCTCTGACCTGCCTGCTCCCACTTCCCAGTCCCTTGCCCCAAAGTCTCATGGTCCCTCCTGAGTGGGAAAACCCCCTGAACTCCCTTCTACCTACAACGGGTCTCTGTTATGGAGATCCAGAAGCTCCTTGCAGGTCTCTCCCCTCACAACGGGGCAGGGCATGACAGCCTTGAACCCAAACTGCTCAGCCTGGGGGCATCCCTCCTAGCCTGGCCCATCACTCACATCTTTAACACTTCTCTAATCTCAGGGATCATCCCTGACATATGGAAAGTGGCCAAGGTCATCTCTGTCTTCAAACAAGGCGACCCTAAAGATATCAAGAACTACCGCACCATTGCGATTCTGTCTGCAATCTGCAAGATTCTTGAAAAGGTACTTGCCTCACAGCTCTCTCACTACCTTCCGAGTTATGAACTTCTCTCCCCTGCACAACATGGCTTCACAAAAGGGCATAGCACTTCTACTGCCCATGCCGTGGTTACCTCTGAGATCAGGACCGCTGCTGATTAAGGCAAACTGACTGGAGCCATCTTCGTGGATCTCTCAGAGACCTTTGACTGGGTTGACCACTCCCTCCTCAGCTACACTCTTCGGTGTCTTGAATTCTCCCCCCTGCCCATGTCTGGTTCTCCAGCTAACTCTCTGGCAGGCAGCAATATGCTAACTTCAACGTGCCCTCTCTGGCCCCTTTTCAGTTAACTGTGGGGTCCCCCAGGTATCCATCCTTGGACCCATTCTTTTTTCCTTTTCATTAATGAACTGCCCTCCGTCACAGCCCATGGGTGCACCACCCTATATGCAGATGACCTCGTTATCCTGGCCAGCTCCCAGGACATCACTATCATTAACTCCAGGCTAAACTCTGACTTCAAGCTTATTCAAACCTGGCTAGAGGGCCATAAGCTGACCATCAACCTAAAAAAGACCCAGGCAATGCTCTTTGGCTCCTTGGCCAAGACAAAAACCTGCCCTGCTCCCTTAAATATCTATGGAACAGATGGCTCCCTCCTGCAGGCTGTGGATACTGTCAAGTACCTGGGTGTAACCCTTGACCCACAACTGGACCTCACCCTGCATATTGGAAACATATGTAAGGCAACAGATGGCAAGCTCGGGCTTGCCTACGGAGCAAAAAGCTGTCTCACCTCGGCCGCACAGCTCGCCCTAGCCAGGGAGATCCTCCTTCCCACGCTCTGTTATTGGCTCATATCCTTTGCCCCTGTTCTGAAATCAAGTCTCAAAAAATGGAACACTGCATACAACAACATATGCCACTTTATGCTGTTTGCTCCTCACCTCATGCATCACTGTGATCTTTACACACGGCTGGAGTGGCTAACCCCGAAACACACCGCACCTTTGTCCTTGGCAACTTCATCAACAACATCGTCAGAAGTGCCACCCCTTCTGCTCTTGCCCTACCCCTCAAACATGGAACCCCAGCCTACCACTTAAGATCCAATGATTCAGAGGACTGCCTGGTTCCTAAAACCCGCACCCTTGCGGTTGATCTGGCCTTCACCGTCTAGGCGCCAAGAGTGTGGTACTCCCTTCCTGCATTAACTCGCTCCTCTCCCTCCCATCCCTGCTTCAAAGCCTCCCTATGGGGCTTCCTAAAATCAGCCTCCGCCTGTCTCTGTGCCTTATAGACCCCCAGCTGAGGCACTCTTTTCCCAGTTCAACTGTTAGGGGGTGAGGCTCCTGCTTTTGAATGCACTTCAGTCCTGTAACCGCTTGTTGCAACAATATGTTATCAATATGCACTGGGCCCATTCCCTGCCCACCTGTTCTTGAGGGAGTATCCAGTCTAATCTATCCTACTTTTTCCCAGGTCTCTCTCTTGCAATATTGTACTCCTTCTGTTATCCATCTATTTTTTACCCCCACTGAGGGTATGGCTTACCTCCTATTGTTTGCTTTGTTGACAATGCCTGTGTTATACTGTTATCTACCTATTAATCTGTTTTAATATATGGATCATGAATTTAATATGCTTGTAAAGCAAACAAAAAATTTGCGGTAATACCATCACTCCAGAAGTGATAATACCACACTTCGAGAGTGATAATACTATCGTTCAGGCCCCGTTATAGTATAGTTCGGGACCTGAACGATAGTATTATCACAGAAGATTAACAGTGCAGGCACCAGTCTCTGTGCCTACGTCTCCAAGCATGCCCTACCATTGGCCTCTTTTCCTGTGTGGGCAGCCAGAAAACATTAAAACAACATGGCAGACAGTTTTGTTAAGCTAGACCATTTCTCCTGCAGATTATTGAAATGTTGTTTTATTGTCTTGTATGTTACAAAAAGGGACAGATAGTTACAATCTTCCATTCCAATACACAAAAACGGTAGGATGTCTTCTAAAACAAACAAACAAAAAAGCTGTGTCCAGCCAGTGCCTGTCTATGTGTGATGGAGAGAGCGGGGGAGGGCGCACTGAAAGTCTGTGGCGCTCGGTCAGCACGTAGAAAGTCCTTGCTGTAGAAACAAAGTTTGCATCCCTATATATATAAAAATAATGGATAGCTCACTGGGTATTTGGCTGTGTTGGATCACAGAAATATGAAAACATAGGGACTGAGAAGTAGCCCAGTACAAAGACTAAAGCACAGGTGAGCAAAAACATTGCTGCCAACTAGAGGAAGCTTACTTCAGTCAGCGGTACAGAATGGAGTGACAGAACAACTGAAAGAATAGCAATGTAGACAGCAGTACTACAATAGCCAAACAGCAAGATAACTCAGTCCAAAGGACCCAGTTAGAGAACAGCCAATAGTCAAACTAAAGAAGCATTGGCAAGGAGAAACAGTATTGAGGCAAGCTGAACCAAGATCCTATGAGATTCAGTTGACAAATGGTCATGTCCCGAGACGGAACAAAAGACATCTAAGAAAATCACAATAGGATGAATGGAGACAGGACTCAGTTGAAAATCCTGGTGAGGCACATTTGCTGGAAGGAGATACCTGTGAGGGGTTGAAAAGGTAACAGATCCTATCTCAGTGCCCATGCCTATCACTTATGAGGTGCTGAGGCAGATCAGTGCTGAGACCCAGAGAAAGGAAAATGGCCGAGGCAAAGACAAAACCCCTGCCGTTATGCAGTGTGGGACAGAACCATCTGAGACTTTGAAGGCGTGGCCTGTTAGTTCAGCTGATAACAGAACAGTTATTACAACAAGGAGAAGTAGATAAATATGGAAGCCTGGCTATCTGAAATACTACAGTATGTGTAGAAAGATTGGTAGTAGCATACAAAGCTGTATTTATGGACTCAGAACAGTTTGGTGTTTATAAATATGTTAACATGTGTTATGAACCTTTTCAGCTATTAAAGCGCTGGCATTAGTGTGCCGGCACATTAGGGTGCTGATTTTGGGATTCATGCCCCCTCCTGGAGGTTCCCCCCCCTTGGAGTTAGAATAATAATAAAGAGGGGATGTGCACGCTTTGGGAATAGCCAGGAGGCATAAGAGAAGGGGAGGTCCTGAACCTGGTGGGGGAATGGAAAGGGGTGGCCAGATAGAGGTGATGGGGACAAGGAGACACCCTGAGGTGAAATGGGACTGGGATAGGGTTTTTCCCTGCCTGGTTCCCATACCCAAGGCTCTGTTTTACGCAGACAGGTGGTGTAATCTTCTTCATCGGTCCATCCGACTCGGGCGGTGTTGTGCAATACCAGGTCTATTAAAATCAAGACTGCTATAATTGCAGATCTTGTTGGTTCATCTGATCTGGCATGCATCACTGAGACCTGGTTGGATGAGAACGTGGGCCCAATAGTGGCATCTGCGGTTCTGGTGAGGTACATGGTGATACAATGCCCAAGGATGGATCATAGGGGCGGGGATGTAGCCATTTGTTTTAAAGCAGAACTGGGCCTCATGGATGTGCCAGTGGGGTCTACCAGGTCCTTTGAGTGTATCATGGTCGCGGGTGTGGGGTTTAGGATTTTTCTCATCTACTGTCCACCCGGTGATGGGAAAGAATTCCTGCAGGAGATCGCTTCATTGTTGACATGCTATTGGGATCCCCCAGGTAGTTAATTCTGTGGTATTTCAATGCCTAGGTTGACGATGAACTCTTGTATTCTGATCAAGATTTCCTCCAGCTTATGTCTTCGCTGGGTCTCACACAGGTTATTTCCTCCGTGACTCACGTTGGTGGTCACTTATTGGATTTGGTGTTCCTCCTGGTAGTGGAGATCACTGATTTGGTGGTGGAACCTGTTGGTTGATCTGACCACCACATCATAGGGTTCAGTTTCATGGCTCACCCTAATGGGCCTACTCCATGGAGATGGTCCAGTACTGCCCATTGAGAGGAGTGACCGCAGAAGGCCTAACAGGGGTGCTAGACCTATTGGGCCTGGTGACTGAAAGCATGGGTCCAGGGGATCTTGTACTTGCCTATAATAAGGTGGTGTTGGATGCCCTGGATTCCACTGCTTCTGTTCGTGTTCTGCTACTTATTCTTCACCCAAGATCTCCATGGTTTGATAGGACCTTGAAGGAGCTGAAGAGAGTGGGTTGAAGGTTAGAGAGGGCTTGGCGGAAGTCTGGCCTAGAGGTTGACAGGCTTAGATTGATAGACCATTACACCATCTATTAATTGACAATCATCCATAAGAATGCAGAATTCCTGTCCAAGGAGATTGCCAACGTACAAAATCGACCAGCTCAGCTCTTCCAGACTGTTGACAGATTCTGCAATCCAATATGACTGCAGTCAGGCGGAGCCTTGTCACAAGAAAGATGTGGTGAGTTTGCTCGATTCTTTGCAGATAAGGTTGTAACCATCAGGTCCTGTATCCACCCAGTCCCCTCTATGGGGGATTGTGCAGGTCGGTAGGAGGTTGTGAGCACCCGGTTTCTCTGGTTTGACTTTGGCCGACTGGACATCATGGACATTGTGAGGATTATCCAGACTTTGTGGCCAATCAGCTGTAGTTTGGACCTGGGCCCAACATGTCTCCTTGTGGGGTGTGTTGAGGAAATTGGCCTGGTCCTGGCTGAAATAGTCTGGAGATCATTGGGGGGGGGTCTTTCCTGACCCCCTGAAGGAGGTGGTTGTATGACAGCTTCTAAAAAAAAACCTCCCTTGACCCAGACGGTCTCGCCAACTACAGACCTGTCTCTAACCTTCACTTTGTTGGGAAGGTTATTGAGAAGGTGGTTGCACTCCAGCTGAATGATCATTTATCCACCCACAATGTCTATTATTCTCTCCAGTCCAGATTTAAGAAGAGACATAGCACTGAGATGGCCCTTGTTCAGGTGTATAATGATCTAACAGCAAGAGATTGGAGGACTCATTCCATCTTGGTCCTTCTTGATCTCTCTGTGACATTTGACATAGTGGACCATGGTGTGCTAGTGGAATGCCTGCAATTTCTCTGTGGACTGTCCAGTACTGTCCTCAAATGGTTTCAATCATTCCTCGAGGGTAGGACGCAGAGAGTGGTCTCAGAAATTTATTCGTCCGACCCTCTCCCCCATCCTGTGGGGTACCACAGGGCTCCATTTTGGCACCTATGTTGTTCACTATAAACATGCTGTTGTTGGGAGACATTATTAGGTGGTACGGTTTGAGTTTTCACTGCTATGCAGATGATACTCAACAGTACATGTACAGGGAGATATTCTCTTGGTGTTTAACAACTGCCTATCTGAGATCCAGAATTGGATGAGTGCTAGTTGACTGAGGTTGAATCCAGATAAAACTGAAGTGTTGGTGGTGGACCCAGATCATCGGGGGTAGGATGTGTCATCGGGACAACCCTCGGGTCTTTGGCCTGGGAGCATCCAGCTTACCACCTCAGATTGGGTGTGGAACCTGGGTGTTATTTTTGGCAGCGGTCTGACTCTGAAATCTCAGGTGTCAGCCATTGTCAAAACCTCTTTTTTCCATCTGAGGAATATCGCTTGGGTGAAACATCTGGTCCTTCCCGAGGATCTTCCGACACTGGTCCATGCCTTCATGACCACTCGCCTTGTCTAGTGCAATGCCCTGTACCTAGGATTACCTGGGGTTGATATCTGCCTACTGCAGCTGGTGCAGAATGTGGCTGCCAGGCTTTTGACTGGTACATCTAGGACCAGTCATATTATGCCTGTGCTCCGCAGACTGCACTGGCTTCCAGTGCAGTGGCATATCACTTTCACGGTTGGTTTGCTGACCTGCAAAGCCCTACATGACCAGGGACTCCGCTACTTGCAAGATCTCCTTTCTCCCTACCACCCCTCCTGGCCTCTTCAATCCACTGATGAGGGATTGCTAGAGATTCCCAGAGTGCGCTTACAAACATCTGGGGCCTGTTCATTTACATTTGTGGCCCCTACCCTGCGGAATTCTCTACCTCGTCAGATAAGAGAATGCCTGACCATCCAAAGTTTTAAAGCTGAATTGAAGACATACCTCTTTAGCCTGGTTTTCTGTAATGAAGAATAATGTTGCTGTCCTTCTAGTAACCATCGGTGTATTGTTTATATTTTATGGTTTTACATATTGTTATAATTTTATAGAATTTATTGATTATGTTATATTTATTGTATGTACAGGTGCCTTGAACTATGTAAAGGTGCCTTTTTTAAAAATAAACCTGGTTTGATTTGATTTGTATGGAGGACATGGGGGCGCAGCACGCAGCAAAAACAGGGGTCGGTGAAATCCCGACTTTGTGCCCTGATGACCGGGCACACTAACGCTGGTGCTCTAAATGGGTGGAACCTGTTATGAAACCTATAGTATATGTTTTAGATACAGAGAAACTATTCAATGTGACATATTGAATAATCAGAAATGTTTTGATTATATATTAGATAGTTATAAGTAAGCATCATTTATTTTTTTTATTTTAATTATTAATTCAGAAAACAACCTTTGAGTAAGGACTCATTTACAAAGGTTCCACATCATACAATGGACAGGCATACAGAAAACTAATACAGGACAATAATACAAGCAGTTTCAGGAAGTGCAACAACAAAAAAACAACAGAGTAATGCTTTAGATGAAATTAAAACAACGTTGTGTGGCCAAAGGGGCCTTTTCGTTATTGCAGCCCAAATGGAGCCTTGTCTAGATATCTGTGGTTGGTTTGCAATAAGGTGGAGGTCAGAGGGTAGTTTGAGAGCAATTAGCAGGTGGAGGTAGGGAGCAGAGCTAGGCAAGGGTGGAAAACAGACAGTGGACAGGTCAAGCTACCAGGAGTGGGGGGGGAGTTGGGAGAGAGGCAGGAGAGAAGGAAGAAGGAGGGGAGAGGTTGAATGGGGGAGTGAAGGAGAATGAGGGAGAGACAGAATGAGAGTGAATGGGAAGCAAGAGCGATGATTGGTATTATTACATAAGGGGAGGCTATCACAGTGGGGGGGGGAACCAATGACGTGTGAATAGCAGAGGGAGCTGTGGATGCTGGGCAAGTGATTCCTAACAGCTGCGGAAACAGAATTACTTGGAACAATCCCAGATTAGCCTCGGGAGCTGGGGTGGCAGTCACATACCTTCTTGGTTAGAAGGGCCTGATTCAGCTTCTTTTTGAAGGTCCTATGATTTGCTGCCTTAAGTGTAGTTACAGGTAGTTCACTGTGCCAGAGAGGGGCCCGGTATGAGAAGGACCGTTGACCCAGGACCATCCTATGGAAAGGGACACTGAGCATGTTAAGCTCCTTGCTACATGTGTTGTACATGGTATTGTTTACCGACAGTATGTTGGCAGTGCAGAGTCATCAGCCAATGCTTTCCTCTCTAGGATACAAGTTTGGAATCTTAGCCTATTCTTGAGTGATAGCAGGTTGCTCTGTTCATAGAGTGCACGCGAGTGTGTGTAGTGGTCAGCATTTAGCATAAGCCTGCAGCCTTGTTTAGTGCTGTAACTACCCTCTTGAGGGCAGTATCTGTGGCTGCACCATAGATCACAAGACCATAGTCAATAGTAGAGAGTATGGAACTGGATACTGTGATACGAAGGGCATTGGGAGTAAGGTTTTTCCTGTGTCTAAAGAGGACACCCAGCTTGGTGTTAATGGCCTTCACAACCAGCTCGATGTGTCGCCCAAAGGTGAAGGTGTCATCAGTCGTGACTCCCAGGTACTTGAGAAGTGTACCTGCTAAGTGGGTCAGATTTGTGATTAGTGATAGTTAGAGTAGGGTGCCTCCTTTTCAACTGAGGGCTGGAGAGGAGCATCATCTTCATTTTTTTATAATTAAGAAGATGCTTATGGGAGCTAAACCAATTCTCCACTGAGTGGAAGGTAGCTTGCAACTCAGATTGTAGGGGACCAATGTGGGAGTGGCTATTGAGTATTACTGCATCATCTGCATATAAGATGATTTTACTGGCACATGCCTTAGGGAGGGTGTTTAAGAACAAGCTGAACAGCAATGGTCCAAGTATGGACCCTTGTGGTACACCCAGCAAGACTGATTTGGAGTCTGACACTACTTGGCCTATTTCGACTCTTTGGGACCTGGAAGATAAATAGTCCTGGAACCAATGCATGGCATTTGGAGCCAGAACGAGGGTCAGCACTTGATCTAGAAGGAGAGGGTGGTTGACTGTATCAAAGGCCTTGGTTAGGTCGATAAAGATGGAGCCAATCAGTTTACCCTCATCTAAGGCCTTATGGACATAGTCTGTGAATTAGACCAGAGCAGTGGTGGTGCTATGTTTTTTCCTGAAACCATGCTGCTGGGAACATTGCAACTGATATTTCTGGATGCAATCTGTTAATTGGTCAGACACTATCCTCTCCAATGTTTTGGATAATGGTGAGAGGATGGAGGTGGGTCTGTAGTTTGCAGAGGAGGACCTCTCCCCACTTTTGTGGATTGGGGTCACTAGTGCTTGTTTCCAGAGGAAGGGGAATTTAGCCAGCACTAATGATTTGTTGAAAATTTTGGCGATGGGCACGATGAGAATATTAATAGCTAGTGTGACCAGCTTCATGTCCATGCTGTCGCTACCCAGCCTGGTTTTCCCCAGGACTTTCTTAACATAGCCCAGGGATTCTGTTACTGTAATTCTCTTAAAGTAGAATGTGGGGTGATGTTGATCAGACTACGAGCTGCACTGATCAGTTGTTGTTTCCTTTAGGTAGTCATCTGGGAGAATAGAGCTAAGATTGGTGAACACAGAATTGAACTCCTCAGGAATACTAAAGGGATCACAGGGGTGTTTGTGCCATTAACATTCGGTAGCAAGGGCTGTTTTTTATCATCTTTACCCATGAGATCCTTCAGGTTATCCCAAAAATGCCTCCCATTCCACCAGTTTGTTTCTAGTTGTTCCTTGTAGTAATTTGCTTTGACATTTCTAAATAGCTGTGTGCATTTGTTTCTGGCAGTCCTGTATATTTGCCAGTCATTTAATTTACCGGAGGACTTTGCCCTGCTCCAGAGGTTATCCCTGGCTTTCATATGATCCAATAATTTACTGGTAATCCATCCATTGCTGTACCCTCAGGATTTCCTTTTTTTGAAAGGGGCGTACTTGTCACATACGCTGTTGAAATTTTCAGTGAGGTATTGAAGTGCCTGGTCAAGGTCCTGTGTTTGATCTATGAGTGACCAATCAATCAGCGAAAGTTCTGTGAGTAGGAAGTTGAGCTGCCCCTGCCTCAGGACTTTACTCTCCACCAAGACTGGTGGAGTTTTCTTAAATGTATTGGACCACCTGCAGGTGATAGGTGAGTGGTCGCTGAGTGAGTCGGCCAACACAGAGACCTGAGTGAGCCTTTCTGGTTTATTAGAGAGGAGCCAGTCTAGCAAGGTGTGGTTTCCAGATTTGTGGTTCAGCCGGGTAGGTTCGGTAATTAATTGAGTGAAGTATGAGCTTTCCGCTGTGTTCTGCTGAGCAGAACCCTTACTGAGCCAATTTATGTTGAAATCGCCCGTAACAATAATTTCAGAGTCTTTGGCTAAGCCTGCTAAACTGCCTAGAACTTTGCAAAGTCCCTCCTTAGGCTTTCTTGGGGGGAGATAGACATTGTCTATGACCAAGGATTTGTTCTGTGACCAAAACAGTAGTTTGACCACAGTAATCTCATGGTCAGCCTCCATGGCAGTGATAGGGAATATCACACCTGACAGTGCTTCGCAGATGTATATTAGGCAGCCACCACCCCCTTACTTTTCCTGTCATTCCGAAACACCTGGTGGCGAGGCAGAGCTATCTCACCATCCTTGGCCCAAGGGGATAGCCAGGTTTCAGTTAGGCAAAGGATATCTGGGCAGAGTAAGGCTACCTAGGCCTGGAGCTGAGTGACCTTTGGGAGCAAGCTACAGATGTTCATAGCTATGATTTTTAAGCCATTCCCATGCATATCCATGTCGGCCCTATTACTCTGTGGGCCAGGGTTGGGGTGAACATTGCCTGACTGAAGAAGGAGCATTAAAATGTCTTTTCTTGTTGTGAAACTGAAGGAGGTAGAGCATTCATATTTCCTTTTTTTGAACTTACAAAAGTTAGGTAGTAATCCTATAAGGGACAATGTTGATGGCAGGTTAGGTACCCAAAAGACTGTAACTGTATATTGTTTTAGCACTTCTGGAGGTAGGACGAAGGCCTGTGCTGGATAATAGCAGCCTTGTGAGGATGTGATACAGTTTATCTTCAGCTGTCCGTTTTCAGCAAGGCTGATGACAAACAGATCAGATTGCCTTTATGTAAGCTGAAATCCTGCCAGGCTAGTGTAAGTTAGCAGAGCCAGTAGCACTAATAGGTTCATTATCGCTGCCTTGGTTAGGTATCTAAAGCCCACAGTCGATGAGGAGCAGTGCTAATAGTAAAGGGAGGCAGGTGGCTGAGCAGAACAGAGGAAAATCACCAAGACAGGTTAGCAGGAATAGTAAGGTGGGTGGAGTTAGCATAGCCCCTGCGCAGTAGCTAAGGTAATAATTAGGCCTAAGTAAGCAAGTACGATAATCCTTCGAAATGGTTAAAGTGGAGTAGGCAACGAAAGCTAAGGAGAAAGGAGATGCTTGAGGAGTAAAAGAAACATTTGTAAACCTGATGTCGGCAGGGAAACAGTGCAGCCTAGGAGGGGGAGTATATCTTTAAGGAAGCTCAAGTAAGTCAGTGAACGAGTGATTAGCACAGAAAAGAGGAGGAGTTGATTGTGGATTTAATAAAGGTCAGAGGGAGTGGATGTGAATTTTGAGGAACTTCACATCACACTGCTGAAAGTAGCAGGCTTCTGGGAACAGTGGCTCTGGTTTAGCTGTCCATGCACCAAAGGAGCTAGAGCAAGGTCGATGGTGCAAGTTTCAAGCGAGAGCCAGCACAGGGCAGCCTCATATCTTGCTTGCCCGGGGTGGTCAGCTTTGCTTCAAGGATGTGGATTCAATCTGCGTTTGCAGGTTGATTTGAGGAGGAGCTGTGCCCGCAGGCAATTCAGATCCCTGGGGAAAGAAAGAAAATAGCAGGCTTTTAAAGTCAGGCTGGAGGGGAGGGAAGAAAATGACACAAAGAAGACTGGAGGGGAGGGAAGAAAATTACACAAAGAAGACAAAAGAACAGGGGGAGGGTTGCAGACAGGGCAGGTAGGAATTAAACTGAAATGGAGATGACTAGGCAGGGGTTGGGGAGTAACTAAATCAGTAGTCGTGCAGTGAGCACAGGGAGGTAGGCAGCAAGCAGGGCGGAGCAACTGGCCACTACGGGAGTGGTAAAAATGCCTTTGGTAATTGCAGGGGCTCCCCATTCACACTGTGCCTTTGCAGAGCTAGAGAAGGAAAAGCAAAGTGGTTTCAGATAAGAGAAAAAAAATAGCAGTTACAGGGCTTCAATTTTATACTGTGCCACTGTGGAGCAACAGCAGAAAAAGCAAAGTGGTTTCAGATAAGAGAAGACAAAAAAAGATAGCCGTTCCAGAGCTCCAGGTTCACACAGTGCCGCTGTGGTGCTGGCCAATAGGATAGATAGAAAAGTAGGGTTTCCAGGTCTAGTAGAGGTGTTTAAGAACAACCAGAATGCCACGGGCTACAGTAAAATTATGCTAGACTATACACAATAAAAATATAGTGTCTAGTATCTGTTTTTGAAGGGGCATACATTTTCATTTAAATGCTCTATGACTACAAAGAGAAGTTCAAGTCTTGCTGAGGAAAGCAACAATTTTGAGGAGCTTCACTTCACACTGCTGAAAGCAGCAGGCTTCTAGGAACAGTGGCTCTGGTTTAGCTGTCCACATGTACCAATGGAGCTACAGCAAGGTCAGTGTCACGAGTTTCAAGCAGGAGCCAGCACGGGGCAGCCTCATACCTTGCTTGCCTGGGGTGGTCGGCTTCGCTTCAAGGAAGTGAATTTGATCTGTGTTTGTAGATTGATTTGAGGAGGAGCTGTGCCCACAGCCAACTCGGACCCCTTGCTTGCCTGGGGTGGTCAGCTTTGCTTCAAGGACGTGGATTCGATCTGCGTTTGCATTTAACAAAGATGATAGTTTAAATCACCCATAGAAGCATGCATTAAAAAAGAAAGAAAGGATGTAACAATATGTGTTAGTGTAACCTTAATTAAGCATGTACTTGCAATAGAGAACCATTAAGGGGAACTCTACACATATAAGTGGGGAGCACAGGAAGTAAAAGTTTAGTAAATGTGTGAGCAAACTTCGGTGAGCTAGTATGACGCGCCGTTTTACAACAGGCATGTGTTTCTTCAGGCCGAAATGAAGATGCAGTTAAATGCATGTGTTAATTTGGTTTCCTGTGTGGTTCTAGTAAGCAATAAGGCATGACGGGGTGTGTGTTAGACAGTTCTAATGCATGGCTAGGGGGCGTAGTGAGGCACAAGGCCACAGGCCAATTGCATCCAGTCCCCCTAGCTGTGCATTAGAACTGTCTAATGCACATCCCAAGAGTGGCTTATTACACTTATAAAATGGGTCTATGTAGTCTAAATGGGGTTTCTAAATTTAGCCGTGTGTTAGACAGTTCTAATGCATGGCTAACAACCAATCAGATTGTTTGAAATCCTTTGCCCATTTTATAATGTCTAATATCCACAAGCCAAGGAGTTTGTAAGAGCCTGTAAAACAGCCATGTCCACTGCCCTATGCTGATCTATTTTTCTGGTCACATGGTCAAAGAAATTCATCAGGTTAATCTGATATTACCCCAACCCCCGTAATCCACATTGCCTCAGTCCTGCAATCTGCTGGATTCAAGATACTCCACAAGCCTTTCCTTTAAAAGCATAATATACTCCACAGGCCTTTCCTTTAAAAACATCTCCATTAACTTCCCCACCACTGATGTAGACTGCCTACTGTTAACCAGCCTCCTCCCTGTTTCTGCTTTTATGAAGTGAGACTGTGTCTGGCCTACTCCAGCCCTCCAGAACCTGTGTCCAGTGAGTTGTTGAATAGGGCTGTCAGAGTTGTAGCTAGAACCTCAGTGAGATCCCTCAGCACCCTTGGGTGTATGCTGTCCAGACCCATAGTTCTGTCTGCTTTCAGATTCGCAAGTTCCTTCAAAGCTTTCTTGTCTCCTCCGATGACCAGTGCCAGAAAGTTAGAATATACTATATCTGCCTCTTGCTCCAAGCTCTTGGCTGATTTGACTATCTGATGGTGCATTGACTACAAGGTTCTGTATTCTATACATTGCAAAATATCTATGTTAAAGCATCTGTTAGGGATGAAGCTTAAAGCTACAAAAGTAAGGAAATGCACCATTTGGGTTAAAAGTCCCCTGAGTAATAGTGAACGTGTGGCCTGATGTTCCTTGAGGTTTGAACAATCATGTGACACAGTATTGGTATTGCCCTTGCTTTGGCACTGTCTGTCCAGGCAACTAAAAATTACTAACACAGCCATGCTTGTAGAGTGGGTGCTGAAGTGTACTCAGGACAAAGATGCAAAAATGCTTGCTGTTTGTCTTAGTGTCTAGATGCTATTTGCATATTTGTCGTGAGTTATAATAATAATAATAAATAATATTTCAAAGCGTGAGTTGTTGTTAGTTAGCTGAGGCAGGTTTAAAGTTTGACTGTAGGAGTGCCTGCTCACATTGTCTGACAGTAGGTTATATATTTACTGCTGCCATTCCTTTTATTAAGGAAGCAGTTGTTTCAGGTCTGGGAAATCAGACATGTCTGCTATAGTGTGTAGTGTGTGGTAATGTACTGTATTACACATATCATGCATTCTGACATCCCAGTGTGCAGTGGCCCCTCCCACTCTGCTTGATTTGGCATGATCAGCAGAATGGGTTAACAAGCATTTGTCAATGCTGAATGTTTGCTTGCAGGCATTGGCACTGGTAGTGTAGGAGTTAGAGAGATGCATAATAGGAATGGCAGTGAAGTACTGAACAGAAGCCAACCCCGCCACCACCCTGCAGAGACTGACAGGCACTGGGGTGTGCCTTTGGGTCATCAGGCATAACGCCCATGCCATTTTACCACACCCTACCCTGCAGACACCAAGTGTCACGGTGTGCCTTGGGGTCTTCGGGCCTTATGCTCACCCCATTCCATAAGGAAATACGGTGAGATGGGTGCAGTATAGGAGAATGGGGTGAACTTTGGGGCCAAAAAGTCCTAGGCACACCTTGATGACTGTCACTGGCTGCAGGGTGTGGGTGGGGGTAGAATGGCATGAGCATTACAGGGGACAATCCCAGGTCACACCCCTGATGCCTGTCAGTCTCTACAGGGTGGGGTGTTATGGTTGGAAACCCCAACGCCCTAGGCATTCGTTGGTATTTTCACTACAAATTTTCAACATGGGTATTTTTGTGACTCCCACCTCATGAACAGTGGCAATATCAGTTCATTAGCGGAAAGCTGATTTTGTACAGCACCCACGCCATTTGGCACCACAGGTGTGGAAAATACATTTTGAACAGGATGTGAAAAATGACAGCTGTACTGTTCATGGGGAGGTGTAAAAAATGACAAAGTTGAAAATCTGAAGTGAAAATATAAAAAAACTGGTGAAGTCACGAGTGTGCATAGAAACTGAACAATGCACACCCGTAATGTAATTAGTTTGGGGATTTTTTACAGCAGATTGTCAACACAGGCATTTTGGGACCTCTGCCACTGTGATGTTCTTAATCTGTCCCGAACACTGATTTCCTACAGTGACCATGCATTTCTGCGCTGGAAGTGCGAAAACACATTTCGGCCAGGGTGTGAAAAATGACAGCTGTACTGTTCATAAGGAGGTGTGGAAAAATGCCAGTGTTGAAAATCTGGACTGAAAATATTACAGATTGGTGAACTTATGAGGGTGCTTGGAAACTACGCAATGTATGCTTGTAACAGTCATTTTATGGACTTTTGTCACAAAATTTTCAACATGGCCATTTTAAGACCTCTGCTCATGAACAGTGTCACTGTGATTTTCTTAATGTGTCCCATACATTGATTTCACACATCGACTGCCCCATTGTGTTCTACGTGTGCAAAAAACACATTTTGAGCAAGATGTGAAAAATGACAGCAGTACTGCTCATAAGGAGGTGCGGTAAAATGGCAATGCTGTAAATCTGGAGTGAAAATAGTAAAAATTCTCAAAGTTACGAACGTGCGTAGGAACTGCGCAATGCATGCTCGTAAAACAGTCATTTCTGGGACTTTTTTCACCAAATTTTCAACATAGGGTTTTGAGGGACCTACCTCTTGAACTGAGACACTGTTGTTTCATTAATCAGTCCCAAAAGATGGTTCTGTGCAGTGACTGCGAAATCACCTTTTGGGACCCAATAACAAAATGACAGTGACTGAGTTCATGAGGTGGGGTCCCAAAATGACAGTGACTGAGTTAATGAGATGGGGTCCCAAGAACCCTATGTAGAAAATTTCATGAAAAAATTCCCCAAAATGGCTGAGATATGCACCAAAGTTGAAAAAAACAACATTTATGTCATTATACAGTTTACCGGCATTTCTTCAGTTCGACGTCAACTTTGAAGAGTGCAGATGTGTTCCCGGTCCACCAAAGATTGTTGCGCCAGCCTCCGGAGGTAAGTATGGGGTGAGGGGGGTGTGGGGAGGTGGGGTATGCAGAGGGTGGGCACAGGTTGGGGGAGGGGGTAAGAGAGTCAGGGACGACGTGGGACTTTTGCCATGCTGGGGTAAGCTCCTAGCATGGCACCTGCAAGTTTGTTGGGATAGTGGAGCTGACAAGGGATTGGGCACCCCTGTGGGCCACAGACTTTGGCCATGCTGGGGTGGGCTCCCAGCGTGGCACCAGGAAGTTTGCTTTGGGGGGGCAGTGGAGCCGATGGGGGATTGGGCACCCCTGTCAGTCACACAGTGTATGGGGGTGGTGGGTAGTGCATGAACACGCTGGGGTGGGCTTCCAGCATGTACAGGATGTGAGACTTTTGCCATGCTGGGGTGGGCTCCCAGCGTGGCACCAGGAAGTTTGCTTTTGGGGGGACAGTGGAGCCGATGGGGATTGGGCAACCCAACGGGCATATAGTGTGAGAGGGTGGAGAGGAGCACATGAACATACTGGGGTGGGCTACCAGCATGCTACGTAGGTGTTTGTGAGGGGGGGATGAACTGTCTATGACAGTTCAGATGCAGTGCTGATGTGTCGGCAATTTGCATACTGCCAACGGCAGTATGCAAATTGCCTGCACATTACCACCGCTGATTGTAGTGGTGTTTTTCTCAGAACTGTACGTAGCTGCATCTAAACAACTGTCATAGACAGCTTGGACATTCATTGGTGCAGTGCAGCCGTGCCTGCAAGAAGGAGCAGGGCACTGGAAGTGGGGGAGGCACACCTACGAAAACTCATATGGTGGCACTATGTTTCTTGCACATGCGTGCAAGCAAACATAAAAAGAAAAAGCTGAGTGTAGGAGCTCACTGCTGGTTACAATTGTGAGAGATACTGAGTGTTGCAGTAAGTATTGAATCTTATGGGGCTGGTAAATTATTTTACCAAACAAGGATAATACATACCCTCTAAAGAGTTCAGTGCTATGGATTTCTCTTTCTAGGGAAATGCTTAACATCACAGGAGAGGATATGACAAATTCTTACATGCAGCAGGAGCTCCAGCTGAGTGTATACATGAGCACCAGGTAGTGTCCCCCTTTAGTAATCTGAATTTCAGAACATTTGAGCAATAGATTTGCAGTAAAAGCTATATTATTTAAGGAGTCTTGTGTTCATACTCCCCCCTCCTTTTATTTTGGTTTTCTGGAAGACTGAGTGTGCAAATAAAAAGCCTGCTTCCAATCTTGTGGTAGGATAGAAGTTATCAGATATTGTACTCAAAAGAGCCCATGCAATATCAGGGGGTTAACATCTTTTAATCTGCCTTTGGTTCCCAGCAGTCACTACTATACTACAAAAATGTTTACGTTCTACATCTGAGCACTGTCTCCCTCGCATTGCAGCCAGCCTTTCAGTGCTCAATACAGGACAGTGCAGTACAGTACCAGTTTCAGTTCAGCAACATGTTTTTTAATTTGAAGCAGGTCAGCAATAGGCAAGTTTTTCAAATAAAGAGCTACCGGACTAAAAAGTTTTGCCATGGTCTATAAACAAGGTCAGCTCCTAAGCACGGGGGGTGGGGTGGGCAGAGGAGCCAGAGCGGAAGTGATAGCGGCAGTGAGAGCTACAGAAACTTAAAAATACAAAACATTTATTTTCTTTTATTTTAAATAGCAAATCATATACCATGTAAAATAATAGAGAGGGAACTGTCCACAGATAAGACTATGTTGCCATGTCGGGGGTTGATGAGATCACAGGGACATCTCGAGTTTCGCTCAAGATATATGATGTCATCAACCCCCTTGATGGAAACACAGCCTTGTTTTGCATAGTTCTATACATTTCCATATGTTATGGGAGGGATCACGGCAGACAGAAGCATATCATGGGACTACAGAGTGGACTGTGGTGGCAAGCCATGGTGGTGGGGTGGGCTGTGCTATCACCAATAGGAAGCAAGTTAGCTGGGTGACTGTGGGGGAGGGGATTAGGGTGGCACGGGTAGCAGAGGCTGGGTGAGGCTGAGTGTGAAAAAACTGGTACAGTTGGTGAGGGAAAGTACTATACTATATGATACCATGATCTAGCACGCAGTGCTGGAAGGGTGGGTGTTGTGAGATGGTAGGCGGTACCAGGGTGGTCTCGCAGGAGCTGCAATATTTTTTTTAGGTTTAACCTGCTTCTAATTAGAGTAATTAACTGAAGCCACAATTTGCTAATTTCCTAGCTGTCACAGAAAGCCCAATCCTGCTGCTGTGGAACAGGCCACCTCTCCCACTTAAAACACTAGGTATCCAATCTTGGTGTTGAAATCAAATTACCACTGCTGGTTCTGTGCATGTCAGAGGGAGAGGTGTGTAAAATCACTTTTCAAAGAAAAAGTGATAAATTTCATGTTTTTTTGCTTATCTAGCAATAAATAAATAAATAAAGCTTTACTAAAGTTCACTAAACTTACCACATCAGGTGGTTCTGGATGGCAGATCATACTTTTGAAGGTTTCACGAAACTCAATCAAGAGTCAGCCAAGATACAAGTGGATGAAATCACAATTTGAAATTGAAGTGGCTACACAATTTTAAAGCTTTGCCTATGGTTCTGAGGGGCAGCAGGCAACCACGCCATGCCCCCTCCACACGGTTAAAATTGTGCATGTTCAAACATCCTTTGGACACTCAGAATTTTGTTGTTTGGCTGCCACGTGGCTGCTCCATTTCCTCCTCTCCCTCCATGCCTTGCAGCCATGTGGCTGCTTCTGGGCATCCTCCTGCTGTTCTGTGCACTACCACCTTGGCTGCTTTTGTTTACCTCCTTGTGGGCTTTTGGGCCTACCTTTGCCCTGTTGTTGGGGCTCTTGCTGCATCCCTTCAGGTGCTGGGGTGCCTTTCATTCTGTGCTTCAAACCATTAGCACAGCACCATCATAGGCCCTGTAGCCCTCCCATAGGGTGAGCAGTGGGAGTGGGTAGGAGCGAATTGCCAGATAGCACTTGAGCACTTTTTGCACTTGAATGCATTTAATGGATGACATAAAATAAAACATAGTTACTGAGCTGAATGTGTGCTGTATGTCATTCTGACCCCCTCCCCCTGGGTACGAGTGCACCTCATTTTGTTTTGTTCCGCATTCTTGTGACACCCAAGAGGGTAATAGTTCCAGTAGTAGGGACAAAGAGAGAGTAAGCCCAAGTTCACAGCTGCATAAGTACTACATATGCCTCCAGTCTTAATCAGTTCTAACCTGCTAAAGAGCCCATGACCCCTACAGCCCTAATAACAGTGGAGCTACTGCTCAAAAAGAGCTGGACCCCTTTTACCCCACTGAGCTTGTGACCTTCTACACTCCTGGTTGGGCAACAAGGTTCATTTGAAAAGGGCTGTTGGCGGTGCTGCCATCATGTTAAAAGTTGACTGCTGACCAGGCTTTTGCAGTGGCAGCCCCTTTCCTACAAAACACTTTCCCAGTTGAGATCCATCCCTCTCACTCAGTTAACACCTTCTAAGCTTAAGTTTTATCAGACCTTTCAAGTTTCCTGTTGTGGTGTGCATTTATTTCTTGTTCATGTTTTGTTTTTGAAATAGAATTATCTATTCTAAATTATGACCTCTCTTTCCTGCCTTTCTTCAACTGCCTTGAAATTCATTCATGAAACTCTACAATTTGGACACGTTTTGCTGTGACAGCTTTCAGCACAAAGTACTGCAGTAGAAGATACTGCATGTATGAATCATAAAGAAGAAACATATTCTGTACCTCTGGCATGTGGTCCGCTGTGACTGTACTTAGCCCAGGGATCTGCAAACAAAAGATCAAAGCTTATAAAACACTGTTGCAGCTCTCCTCTGATGTCAGCCGCAGGGGATTCGGGAATTTGTAGTTACAGACAATGTCAGCTTGCAGGTCAACAGACTTAGTCTGTTACAATCTACTATACTGTAATAAACAGTAAGTAAAAGAAAGTGTTCTTGCATATAAATTGCAAATAGGGACCAGCTCCACACTTGGTTGTGGGGCCCTTAGTTTTATCTATTCCCCTTTAATGCTGCCTTTTTCCCCCAACCAATATTCATTTTTATAGCTACACGGCTGGAGCTATGAATGACATATGCAATTACATTGAAAAGGGGGCTTTGGTAGCACATGGCTATAAATACAGCATAGCTCTGGACAGCTGGTAGCATGTGACTGTGAACACAGCACGACTGTGGACAGCTTTGTCCTTCCACCAGAAAGGACTTGACTGTCTATGTCCTCTCCATTCAATACAGTGAGCTGCTTCCTTCTCCCTCCTGCCACACTATTTTCTTGCTTCAATCCTGCTGACCATATGTCTGCAGTGGTGAGCGGTTGTATCTGCAAATAATCAGTATGAGGAAAAAAAATTCAGATTATGTGGTTTATTTAACCCCCAGTGATCCACAGAGTAGCAATGTGACCCACTATGCGCCTATAATATAAAACAGAGACTGTGAGGATCTGGCTCCAATATATCTCAGTATAAATGTGCAAGTAGAAATTTCACCTACGATAGCCTGTGCTTTCAGTGCGGTGAAAGAGAATCAAAGAGTGGGGCAGCACTAAATTTAGATTATACATATGAACTTGATGTACAGATTAAAGGTAATAAAGTCAAAACTGGAAGAATTTTAAGAATAAAAAGAGGAAGAAACAACATAAAAAACACAAAAGAAGATCCTGAAGAAGTAGTGAGTTCACTAAGAAACATCAATGTAATTGTTTTGTGGTGATAAAATACTTAAAACTATCTGGTGGGTGGGTCTGATTGACTCCAGTTTCTGCTTGCACATTTATTTAATTCCCCCCCACTCCAGAAATTCCCTTGTGTACAGTGCAAGACCCGTACAGCAACCCAAACCCAGAACACACCACCCATATTACAAGCAGGATCTCATGGAAAAGTGGTTCCAACTCAATGAACAAAGGTATTTTTCCCATTATTTTTTGTTAGGCAGTAATAATGGAAAAAAACCCACACCTTTGCTCATTGAGTTGAAACTGCATTTCTTTGAGCTGCAGCTGGAAGTCATGCTGCAGGCTGCAGTGAGAGCAGTGAACAGCTGATCTCCTGCTCTGTCTGTCTGTGTTTTTGTCTGTTTCTTTCTCTCAATGTATCTATTAAGTGGATCGGGGTGACCATCCACTGTACCACTTCTTTATCCCTCTCCCCTCCAGGTCACCTGCCTGCCCTTTCCAATCTTTACATTTATAAGATGAGCAAAGGATTTCAAGCAATCTGATTGGTTGTTAGCCGTGCATTAGATGTGTCTAATGCACAGCTAAAACTAGAACTCCATTTAGAATACACAGGCCCATTTCATAAGCGCAATAAGCCACTCCGGGGATGTGCATTAGACAGTTCTAATGCACGGCTAGGGGACTGGACACACTCGGCCTGTGGCCTTGTGCCTCACTACATCCCCCTAGCCGTGCATTAGAGCTGTCTAATGCACACCATTAATGTCTTATTGCATTCATATATGTTTATTTTAATATATAAGTGGACAGAGGTGCCACCTCTTGTACCGTTCTCATGACCCCCCCACCTCTAGGTTGGCAAGCGGCTGCCCCTTATGCGGTGGTGGCACCAGGTGTCCACCCTAGTGCCACCAAAATAAGCCCAAAACTGGGTACCCAATCCCCCATGTTGGAAACCCCTTAAATAAAGAAAACCATACCTCAATGGTTTTTTTTTTTCAAAATCTGTAAAACAGAAAATGATCCCTCACTGATTCACTAAGGTTCACTAAGGTTGCAGCTAGGAGCAAAAGGCAGCACCCATGAAAACTTCTCCTAAATTAATTACACCCTGTCAGAATCCATCAATCAAGTCTGTATTTAAAAGTAGAATTGAATTCACTGATAATTACACGTAAAGAAAGAGAATTCCAGGACCATACCACTTTCAATGAGAAAAAGTTCCCCCTCCTTATAGTTAGAAACCTGGGCCTAGAGAGCTGCAACTGATGTCCTCAGGTCTCTACAGTGATTTTCATAAAATCCAAATCTGTTTCTGACATGAGCTGCTGGTCTTTTAAGATATCCCAGATACATAGCAAATCTCAGTGTAGTCTTCTAGTGTCTAAAGACACCAATTTCAAAGATTCTAGTCTATTATTTTATTTCATATCACCCAAATCCTTCATACTGTATCTAGTTATCTTGCACTGTACCCTCCCACCTGGCTAAATGAGCTTCCAAACACAATCATCCGCCTTCAACACCTAAGGCACTTCAAATCCAAACTCTGTAAGTCCATCACTCCTCCAGTCCACTGCCTGTGTCAAATGTAATCCCAGCATCCGGCCCACCACTCAACTGCCCACTTGCTCAGGCTGGGTTGCACCTACTCCCCTCCCTCCACCCCTTCCCCCTCTCTACCAACTCCCCCACTTTTCCTTTGTCCGTACCCCCTCACTACCTCCTCCCCACCTGCCTTCTGTTCAGTTCACCCACACTACCTCCTGCCCGGTCCCCTGTCCACTTCCTCTGCCCCCTACTCCTCCCCTCCACCTGCCCTCTGTCCAGTACACCCACACTACCTCTAGCCCATTTTCCTGACATCTTCCTCCCCCCCACTCCCCTCTGCCTACCTGCACTTGCCAAACCCTAACTTGGCTCTGTGCACTTAAATTCTCTCAGATGTCTGCACATTGCATACCTCCACTGGGAAATTGACAATGCTACCAGCTGCTTCATTCATGTCTTGACTTGTGTAAACTGTAACTGTATTTACTACCCCTTCCTATGTAAACTCTGTGTTAGTAGTACAACCCCAGTGTCAATTTGTCTGCTGTAATTATGCTGTTGCAACAAAATGTATCTCCTTAAGTGTTGATGAGGATCCTTTGTAATCGAGCTCTTAGCTCAAAGGTTTGTAATTCCAAGTTGTAATTCTGAGTTCCCTCTCAATCCTCTGTGTATCATTTTTGTTGACAGGGGTTCAATAATTGAGAGCAAAAATCCAGATGTGGATGAACATATGCTCTATAGAATGGTAGCAATACAGATGGTTTCTTAGATTTAATATTTCTTCTAATTGCCCACCAGGTCTTATTTGATTTATTAATTATCTCTGAAATCTGACTACTAAAGAAAAAATTGCCATCAATGGTAACTCCTAAATCCCTTTCATTATCAGACTTTTTTTTTAAGTTTCCCCTCCTAAGGTGTAATAATATCTGTGACTGGGCATGCCAAAATGCATTACACTGCATTTCTTGATGCTGAAAGACATACCCATGGTTTCACCCTTTGGTTAAGTACATTTAAATCTTTCTGTGTTTTATCTATCTCAGATGAAGTATTGCAGGAACCACCAATTTTGCAGTCATCTGCATATTTAACTACCCAATTTTTTAAATTGTTAGACAGGTCGGCTATAAAAAACCTGATATACCATGGCTGCCAAAACAGTACCCTGTAGGACCCCACTAGACACAGGCTTCCATGCTGAGTAATGTCCATCCAATATAACTCTTTGGGAATGGTTCATAAGCCAGTTTTTTTATCCAATTTGTTATCTTTGGGTGAATATTCACTTTTCAGTCATATCGCTCAATGCCTAATGAGGCAATGAGTCAAAGACCTTCTGAAAGTCTAGAAAATGACATCACCTGAAGACCTTTGGTCCAAACATTTACTTACTAATTCATAAAAACTCAGCAAGTTACTATAGCTGTTATCGACCATCCTTTGTTAAAACCATTCTGATTTAGATCCAAATTACCCAATTCTATAAGAGTCTTGTCCTTTATTAGACTCTCCATAACTTTACCTACTATTGGAGTCAGACTTGTGGGATGATAACTGTCTACATAATTCTTAGCACCCTTTTTAAAAATAGTTGTTATATTGGCTCTTTTACAATCCTCAGGTAGTTGTTTTGCTTTTATACTGGCATCAAAAATTATTTTTAGTGGAATTCTAAGATGTTCCTTCATGCTGACTACCATACCTGCAGAAATACCATCAGGATAAGGTAAAGTATTAATTTTAACTGAATCTGTTTTTCCCTAATATCTTCTAATGAGAGGATTTCATCAGTTGAGAGATTAGTATCTCTCATAATTGGTCTGGACTTTTGTTCTGAAAAGATCTTACAGAAGTGCTAATTTAAAGTAACAGCAATTTCCTGTGGGGATGTGATAACTTTGTTATTGACAGACAGGGGACGTACTTTACACTGAGGCATTTTCAGAGAATTTATATAACTATAGAATTGCTTGCTGTCATTTTTTGAGGCTTTCTCTGCAAGTGATCTTTCAGTTGTTTCCTTTACCCTTCTAATAGCATTTTTACAATTTTTTGAGCGTGTTTATAGGCCTCCCATCTGGTTGCATTTTTTATTATCAAATATTTTTTATAGAGGCGATTTTTCTTTCTGATCAATTTTCTAAGTTTACTAGTTAACCATTTTGGAGTAGCCCTGTTGTTCCTTATTTTTTTAATTTTAGGTATAAATTTTTGGCAATATTTAGAATAACCGTTATTAGTTTATTCCATTTATCATTAACTGTGCCTTCATCTAGAATGACCTCCTAATTAATTTTAGTGAATTCTTCCAAAATCTTAGTCTGATCAGCCCTCTTATAGAGAAAAAGTTCCGTTTTAGATGTACGAGTGCTTATTGGGTTATTCAAAACATATTTGGCCACAGTATGGTCACTATTAGCAAGAGGTGCTTCAATTGTACAGCTTGCTATTTTAACACTGTCAGACCCTAAAATAATATCTGAAATATCTGAGGCATGTGTAGGGTTTCATAAAAACTGTTGCATACCTAATTCATTGCAAAGAGTTAATAACTGCTTACTCACTGCAGAACTAGCTGAACGAAGGGTCCAGTTAATATCACTGAAGTGGTTCCACCACTTGACATTGTCGACACTGCTGCCAACATCCCTGACAGCGTCAGGAACAATGACAACCGTTGGCATTGCTCCCATTGGGAGAAAGTCTTTTTTCTGTGGGGGGCTTTGCCCCCTGAACCCCCCATCTTTAAATATACAACTCTGAGTCAGAGTTGTTTTGGGGTTGGGGGCGGACCATCAGGAATCATGGTGCCCTTGTACAGTGCACCACCACAGTGACCTGCCAAGACTGAGCGCTGTGGTGGTGTTCGCTGTTATAATGTCGCTGTTATGGGGTGATACCCGTTGAAATTGAGGTCCCCTATAAATAAAACTTCATTAAACTCAGCTGCAGTCTCAGTTTTTTTCAAAGGTAGCTTGTGTAGTCTTAGTGTTAGAATTAGATGGTCTGTAACAAAGACCTACAGTAGTTGAAGTTGATTTATCTCTAATACTATTCACACAAACAGATTCTGTAGAGTTAGACATTTTTATTTTGTGTGAAATATCATTAGGCTGAAAAGTTGAATTAATGTAAATAGTTATACCTGCACCCTATTCTACCTGATCTACTTTGATAGAATAGACCAAAACCTTGTAAGTTTTCTCCCCCTTGATCAGTGCTGTGCCACCAAGTTTCTGTTATGGCTATGATGTTGGGCTTTTCTATGTTACAGATGGAAAGGAGCTTGTCAAATGTATTGTTTAAGCTACAGGAATTTATTAAAAGGCCTTTGATATTTGATTTCTCATACCTGTTTATTTTACTAGAGGGCTTATCTGTTTTATTAGATACTAACAGAGAACTGATGTAAAACTGAAAGTGAATGTCTCCATCAAGGCTACCTGATCTGCTCCCCTATACTTCACTTACCCCATGCCGATCTCTCACTCAGCACTCACCAACCCACCCCCCACACCCTCTACACACCCTCACTTATCTGAACATGTCCCAGGGTGAGGATCCACTCGCCAATCAAAGACATGTCCCTCTGCTGGAATTGGTGACTGCAGTACAGGAAACTAAGGTAAGTGCTGTTCAATGTCTTGCAATAGGGTTTTGAACTTTGATGCATAACTTTGTCATTTTTGCATATTTTGGTGCCAAATTTTGAACATGGCCTTTATGGGACCCTGCCTCATGACCAATGGTGGTGGAATTATGCAAATCAGGCCCAAAAGACAATGTCACAGTGGTGCTGTGAAATCACATTTCAGGCAGGATTTGAACATTTCTACCACCCTTGTTCATGAGGTGGGGTCATAAGAAGGCTATGTTGAAAATGTTGGGTCAAAATATGTAAAAATGGCAATGTTATGTGTGTATGTTGAAATTGTTCTACACTTGCTAATAACTTTGGTAACTTTAAATATTTTGACCCCAAACTTTCAACCTAGCCATTTTGTCATACCACCTCATGAACGTGATAGCTGTCATTTTTCAGATCCTGGTCAAAAATGTGTTTTCATATCTATGGTGCAGAATGATGTTTTTGTGTTGCAGAATGACATTTTGGTGGAGATTTTAAAAATTTCACCTGCTGGGTTCATGAGGTGGGGTAATAAGTAGGCTATACGGAAAATTTGGTGTTCATATATGATAAAATGCCCAGGTTATAACTGAACGTTACAGTATTTCAGATGTTCACTTGTACTTTTGCTCATTTTTAGTTTTTGACTCCAGACTTTCAACATGGCCATTTTTATTCACCACCTCATAAATGTGACATGTTATTTTTAAAATTTTGGATGAGATGTGTTTTCACACTTCTGGTGTGAAATTACATTTTGGCCAATATACAATAAATGGTATATGTCATGTTTATAAGGCAAATCATAAAATGGGTATCTTTTATATATATATATATATATATATATATATATATATATATATATATATATATATTGTTAACTAACTTTTGTGTAGTGCTATATTCACTAATCTTGTATATTTTAAAGAAGAAGGGTGGCATGGTGGTATTGGGTGCCAAGGAGTTGAGATGTGGGTGATGGAGCCAGAGACCAAGTAGGGACAGTGGAGACTCAGTGTTTACTAAAGAGAAAGGAGGGGAGATACCAAGGGGAGGGGAGGCACAGGGGGAGGAGGTGACAGATGGGAAAATCACAGAGGTCAGGGTACTGGAGGGCTTGAGGTCATTGAAGGTGGACAAGGCACCAGGACCAGATGGCATTCACCCCAGAGTTCTGATGGAGCTGGCACAGATCCTAGCAGGGCCCTTGGAAGACCTGTTCAATACCTCCCTGGACTCAGGGAGTGCACTTCAGGACTGGAAGATGGCCCATGTGGTGCCCCTCCATAAGAGTGGTGCCAAGGATGAACTGGGGGACTGCAGGCTGGTAAGCCTTACATCCATCACGAGTAAACTGATAGAGATAATCCCGAGGAAAAGGATGGTAGCTTTTCTGGAGTCAAATGGGCTGCAGGACAATAGGAAACATGTGTTTGCTGTGGGCAGATCCTGTCAGACCAACCTGACGGAGTACTACGATTGGGTAACTAGGCAGTTGGACAAGAGCCATACAGTGGATGTCCTGTACCTGAACTTCAGTAAGGCATTCAACTTGGTGCCACATGCGAGGCTGGGAAGCAAGTTGAAGGGAACACGGTGGGGGAAGATGATGGGATGGGTGGTAAACTGGCTACAGGCAAGACAGCAGAGGGTGGTGGTGGTGGTGGGGGGTGCTCAGCTCCGAGGGCAGTGACAAGCAGGGTACTGCAGGGCTCAGTTCTGTGACTGGTGTTGTTTGGGTTATTCATATTAGACATCTTGATGAGCATAAAGAGCAAGATCAGCCTATTTGCCAATGACACCAAGATCGGTGCAGTGGTGGATGACCTACATGAGTGGCAGGGGTTGCAGGATGACCTGGCTAAAGTGGAGACCTGGTCAGATACCTGGCAGCTGGGGTTCAATGCCAAGAAGTGCAAGGTGTTGTGTTTTGGGACAAAAAACCCGAGAAGGGGCTACCAGCTTGGAAGGGGGGTCAGCTAGCCATGAGAGAGGAGGAGAAGGATATGGGGTGATCATTACAAGTTCATTGAACAGCTCAGCAGAATGCAGGAAGGTGGCTGCTATAGCCAACAAAATGCTGGGTTGTATAGTCAGGGGTATATCATCAAGGAGAGGAGAGGTGATCCTGTCATTGTATAGGTCACTGGTTAGGCCACACCTGGAGTACTGCATGCAGTACTGGTGACCGTACCTGAAGAGGGACATTAAGCTACTGGAGGAGGGTGAAATGCAGGGCAACAAAGATGATCCATGGACTAGGGAACATTCCATATGAGGACAGGCTGAGGGGAGTTGAACAAGTATTCACTGGAGGAGAGGAGGGACCGGGGACATATGAGTGAAACATTCAAGTACATGAAGGGAATAAACAGAACAGGCACAGAGGGGCTGTTCAAGTTAAGAGGGGCAGGGACACTCAAGGACATGATCTGAGATTGTAGGGGAAAGGTTTAGGAGGAAGATGAGAAGATACTCTTTTACAGAGAGGGTGGTGTCAGGGTGGAACACATTGCCTGCAGAGGTGGTATCCTGCAGAACAGTGGGCTGCTTCAAACAGGAATGGGACAGAGTTAGGGGAGGGGCATGGTAGGAGGGGAGGGAGGGGCAGCTGCAGTATAAGGGGGTGCTAGCTGCACATTTGAGCAGACTCGATAGACCATAAGGCCTGTATCTGCTGGCAAGTTTGTATGTTGGTATGCTCGACAATGGCATCATTTTTGCAGCTGTATTGGCTTTGTCTAGATTTTGTTTAATTATGTAGCAGTTTCAGAACCCAGTGACCAGTTAAGGCAGAAGGAAGCAGAGAGAATAGTCAGAATACTAAAGGCCCAAACTGAGGAAAAGATAGCCAACTCAGTTAGGAAGGGGGATAAAACCTTTTATAGGTACATCAGGGAGCATAAAAAGACAAAGGGAGGGAGGGATAGTGAGGCTGAATAGAATAGATGGTGGGTGGGCAGAGAGGGACAGTGAAACAGCAGGGATACTGAATGAATACTTCTGCTCAGTATTCACAAAAGAGGAAGAGGGAGAGGTGCCTAATCCAATTAACAGAAGCACGCTGGATAGGGGGGTCGATCCCAGTTCTTTCACAGAAGAAAGGATTCTGAAAGAACTCCTAAAACTGAAGGTGGACAAAGCAATGGGGCCTGATGGAATTCACCCCATAATTCTAAAAGAATTAAGGAGAGAACTAGTGACACCACTGACTACCCTTTTTAACAAATCATGGGAGGATGGTGTGGTACCTGAGGACTGGAGGAAGGCAGATGTGATACCCCTTCACAAAAGTGGGAGCAAGGCAGAGGCAGGAAACTACAGACCTGTCAGTTTGACCTCTGTGGTAGGGAAAGTGATGGAATCACTTCTGAAGGAAAGAATTGTTGAGTACCTAGAGGCCAGTGGGGCACAGGACCAAAGGCAGCATGGGTTCACAGCAGAAAGGTCATGTCAGACAAATCTAATTGATTTCTTTGACTGGGTGGCCAAAGTAGTAGACCAGGGAGGGGCTGTGGACAAGGCCTACCTAGACTTTAGTAAGGCATTTGACACAGTCCCACACAAAAGATTAATAGTCAAATTAACCAGCCTGGGAGTGAGTCCCACTGTGGTAGCCTGGGTAAAACATTGGCTGGACAACAGGACACAGAAGATTATTGTAAATGGAGTCCACTCTGAAGAAAGAGGGGTTACTAGTGGGGTACCGCAGGGTTCAGTACTGGGTCCAGTCCTTTTTAATGTCTTTATAAGTGACATTGCAGAGGGACTGGAAGGAAAAGTATGCCTCTTTGCAAATGGCACAAAGATCTGCAATAGGGTTGATACACAAGGAGGCGTGGAAAGGATGAGAAGGGACTTGGTAAGGTTGGAGGAATGGTTAGAAGTATGGCAGCTTGGATTCGATGCAAAGAAGTGCAAAATAATGCACCTGGGAAATAAAAACCCAGAGGAAGATTACACAATGGGGGGGGGGGTAGTAACAACAACAAAAATGGAAAGGGACCTGGGGGTAATCATATCGGATGACCTTAAGGATATGCAGGCAATGTGAGAAGGCAGTAGGGAGGGCTTTGGGTTATACTGGGATGTATATGGAGAGGCATCACCAGTAGAAAACAGGAAGTTGTTATCCTTCTGTACAGAAGTTGGTGAGACCCCATCTGGAGTACTGCATCCAGTTCTGGGGACCCCATCTCTGCAAGGACATAGACAGGATGGAGGCAGTCCAGAGCAGGGCATCTAAAATGGTGCAGAGTCTGCAAGAGAAGCCACACAAGGAGAGGCTAAAGGAGCTTAATATGTATACCCTTGAGGAAAGGAGGGAGAGGGGGGACATGATAGAAACTTTTAAGTACCTCAGTGGAATCAACAAAGTCCAAGAGGGTAGCAACTTTCAGAAAAAGAGTTGTGCAAGAACAACGGGACACAATTTGAAGATAGAGGGGGGACAGCTCTGGGGCAATGTGAGGAAGTATTTTTTTACAGAGACGTTGGTGAACGCATGGAATAGCCTTCCTGAGGAGGTTGTGGGGTCTAAAACTGTGGGAGAATTCAAAAACGCATGGGACAGACATACTAACATACTAACATATTATTTGCCAGCAGATTAGGCCTTATGGTCTATCAAGTCTGCTCGAACCTAGATCCTTAGTTGGGTGCCGAGACCCTCCCATCCCTTGTGCTCCAGAAACCCTATCATCCATCCCCACCCCGGGACAGGCCATCATCTGATACATCCACTTTCTGTGTCTGTCCCACCCTCTCTTAAAGCTCTCCACTGTGGATCTCTGAACCAGCTCACCAGGCAGAGCATTCCAAGGGTCCACCACCCTCTCAGTGAAAAACCTCCTCCTCTTTTCCCCCCTCACCCTTCCACCTTCCAACTTCAAACCATGCCCTCTGGTGATGCCTCCCTGCTTTAGTCTAAAGATCCCCTCCATGTTTACCCTATTTATTCCCTTGAGGTACTTGAAGACCTCAATCATGTCCCCCCTGTCTCTCCTCTCCTCCAATGAAAACAGGCAGAGCTCCTCAAGTCTGTCCTCGTAAGTCAAATCCCCTAGCCCTCGTATCATCTTTGTTGCCCTCCTCTGTACCCTCTCCAGGAGCTGTATGTCCCTCTTCAAGTGTGGTCTCCAGTACTGTACACAGTACTCAAGGTGTGTCTAACCAGTCCATTGTACGCAGAATCACTTCCTTGCTCCTAGAGGTGATCCCCTGCGATGCATCCCAACATCCTGTTTGCCTTGCTAGCTGCTCTCCTGCACTGCTCAGTGTTATTCATACATGTATCCACCATGACCCCTAGGTCTTTTCCCTGTTGAGGCTTCCAGCACCTCCCCTCCCAGGGTGTACCTGTGTTTAGGGTTTCCCACACCAAGATGCAACACCTTGCACTTGGTGATATTGAAATTTAATTTCCATGTGTGAGCCCAGCTTTCCAGGGTGTCCAGGTCCCCTTGCAGGGCCAACCTCCCCTCTTCTCCCTCAACTACTGCTCCCATCTTGGAGTCATCCGCGAAGAGACTCATGAGGCAATTTTTGTGGGGGGTAGGAAGAAATAGGCTGTTGGTTAAATTTGATCTGCAGCTTATCCTGTAGGTAGGGAAATGGGCAGACTAGGTGGGCCAAGCGGTCCTTATCTGCTGTCAAAGTCTATGTTTCCATCAGTTGAGCTACAATGAAGAAACCTATGTAGAGCTCTAACTCAACTGACATCACTGTGTTATGAAACTGCTATACAAATAACAATAAAAAAAGAATACTGGGTGGGGAAAATGCTACATTAAAAACTAACATTAAATAAGGAAAAAAAAGGCTGTTTCAAAAGAAACACCCAGAACAATGTACTGCGGTTGTTAAACAGACTTCACACATGCTTAAATTTACAATTATATTAAAAAATGTAAGCAACAGGGTTTATGTTCCTTTTTAAGTCAATAAGTTAGACGGTAGCATGTATGTATTTATATAGTTAATTTATGATCAGATAGGACCATTTGTTATGCAATATATTTAATTGTTAAATAAAAAGTCAATAATGAATATGTGAAATGCAGAACAAATGATAAATACCTGTTCTGTGGAATTACAGGCTAAGTTCTGTGATAATGTCACAGCTTTGTGACTGTGTCAGTATCCCTAGTAGGATGGCATAATTACCCAACAGCTATGACTAATCTAGAGACAACATTGGAATTCAAAGGAATTTTGTCAGATATGGTAACATTTCTTTACTTCTCTGGGCGACTGCCACGTGCATCCCTCCTACTTCAACCTTTCTAGTACCGTTCTTCTCCTACAGACATATAGCCAGTGAAAAAAGTTGTTAAATAAATGTAGCTTATGTGCATAATCTATCCTGATCCAGCCCATACTAAAACAAACAGAGACACAACCTCGCCCCTGAGGCCAAACGTGTTGCAGTTACCAGCTCCATTCTTCCCATAATCAACTACATCAGCACGGTACATTTTTGCTTCCTCTGATACAATATTATACAGGGTCAAGCTGGTTTTAGCCAAAGCCTGTTGCTTCATCCTTGGGGCAGACAGAACCACCCACGCCTTCAAACTCTATGCCCAAATGAAATGGTTCCCCCTACAGGGCAGGATCAAGTACCAGACCTGTTTGATGGGTATGAAAGCCCTATCGGGCCTTGTTATGAACCCATTTCTGGTGGCCAGGTACACTGAGCTCACATTGCCCACCCCTAAGTGCAACCCTTAACAGGATGTTAGGAATATCCTCCTCATGTACTTTTAGAGTGCTAGTTGATTTCACAACTGAACACTTGCCACATGGGCCCAGGGCTTCTTCTCTATCTGGGTAAGGGTAAATACAGTCTCGAGTTTGTAGCCAGGTGAGAGCCCTCCTTGGTTGCTGTGCTGTGGGGAGGACTCAGGCATTAAGAGTTCTTCGGGGCTGTACTTACAACCCTGATTGCGTCTTCTCCCACAAGTGATGCAGGAATCTGGTTTTACCCCTACAGACCTCTTCCAGAGACCTTGTGTACTTTCTCTACTTTGGGTCCCCAAATTCCCTTCCAGGATCCTAGTCTTTGGTAGCGCTTGCCATCTTAGCACTAAACAGGCATGTCACAGTTTGAATAAACCTTCCCAAAAGCCTTCACACACAACAAACCATTCACAGGCAGTAATACCTTAAAAATAAGAGCAAGTGATTTTACTAATTATTTAAAATAATTATAATATAAACATACAGACAAAAGATTTAGAAATTTGGTTACAGGCTAACTACAAACAAAGTTGGAAAATACATACAAAAATGAACTAGTGAATTAATTGGATAATTTCTAACTTTCCGTAGAGAATCAGAATCCAGAAAATAAATGAGTGTTACAAAGTCTTTCCCTTCTCTCTGTTATGTCCCAGAGTCCCATTTTCTCTTACAGTGTTCCTCAGTGTTCAAGTGTTAGGAAATGGGGGCTTCTGCCTTATGTCAGAAAAATTTGGCTTCTGCCCAGAATCTCTGTTGAAGCAAGCTTAAATAGCCCATTCCTACAGTCTGCAGTACTGGCCCATGACTGGCTAGTGGCCATAGTTTTTTCAGGTTCGACTGTTCATCTCTAGGCCAGCAGGGGTCTCTCTCTTGCTCTTTTCAAAGTTACAAGTGAACTAAAATTAACAGTATTTAGTTTTTCCCACAATCCCATCTCCCTGTGCTTGCTTTGATCTACATTCCTTCCTGACAATATTAAAATGTAAATGGACTATGACACTTGGTAGAGGTTTTAACAATAATCTCCTAAATGGGATGTCTCCAGTATCCTGTTCTCAAAGTATTTCTATTTGAAGTGTAAGATTTTATGACAAAGGAGATAGTTTCTCCATCTTCTGTCATTTTACAGAATCTCCTGCTTTGATCGGCTCCCAGGAAATTCCAATCCCCTACTGAAATTCAGCTCCTGTTTATGTCTAACAAGCCTTTGTCCTAGGCAAAGGGGATGTCAGACATGGGAATACACATCAGCTCTCCCCATGTACCTTTTTCAGAAAAGCTGCCTCATTTCTGACAAACCTTAATGTCCTTGCCTTTTAGAAAATTAAACATTAAGAACTTTTAGAGAAATTTGACAGCCATATGACCACAGTGGCCAAATTGCCACAGGCCTCACCCCACAAGAGTGCAAAACTTCCTAAGCTCTGCCCCAAGCCCATACCCTACCAGGAGCAAGGCTTGTGGTACTCTCTCTGCGCCATTCTGCAGAACAAGTCTGACTAAGCACTCATTTGCAACTAGAGCCCCACAATGGTTGAATGAGTTGCCAGTTCAGCTGGTGGGACCAACCAAAAATTGGCTAATTTAAAACGGAATTAAGGAACGTACTCTTACCTGGCGCTATCTGCAGCTGCAAGTAATAACCCCTTCCTCCCCGTCACACTCTTCACATGCACTACTGATCACTTCTACTGTCTTACCTAGTGACCAAAGTACCTATTTGTGCTGCCTGTTTCTACCATTGCTGTACTTCTGACTTCCTGCAAAGGTGTTGCTAGGCAATGCCTCAAGGTTTCTACCATTTTCTCTCTGTCTGTTCTGCTTGACAGTGCTTCATAAGGCTGCTACTTTATTGTTCAGTATTGACTGTAAACTTCATTGTGTATGATTTTACATCATTGTTTTGTTATCTGTTACTGATGAGGAACCTTATAAATGAGCATTCTTGCTCAAAAAGTGTACATCCAATTACCTAAATAAAAAAAATATTTCCTCCATTACAGACACCATGGGTCTGATATTCAGAAGTTTGCATGGTTGCTAACTGGTTTTTGCCTGCGCAAACTGGGATTGGCGCTGGATCCCAATATTTAATGGGCTTTGTTACACCAGCAAACAAGGGCAGTGCCCGTACAAACCAAATGGGTTATGCAAATAGTGGCGCGTGGACAGGAATATTGACGCAAGTCGATATTCAGCAGAGTTGTGTGGTGCAAGAGGGTTTGCATGGTCCTTTTGTGCTATGCAAATACCACCAATGAAAACATCCTCTTATTCCATGCAACCCTAGTGTCTGCCTGAGGTAATGCAGCCAACCAGCTGATTGGCTGCTGAAGGAGCATACCTGCCCCTGTGGTCCATGGCACCCCCCGTCCGAGCAATAGCCCTGATGTAGTATTAATCCTCTCTGGTGCTAGTGGTGGCCCCCCACCCTCTGATCACCAGCCCCAATGTAGTATTAATTATCCCTCATGCTAGTGATCCTCCTACCTCTGATCACCAGCCCCAATGGTATCATTAAAATCCCTGGTGCAAGTGGTACCCCTCACTCCAGTCACCAGCCCCAATGTAGTATTAATCATCCCTGATGCTAGTGATGCCCCCTACTATCACCAGCCCCAATGAAGAATGAGGCATCCCTGGTGCTAGTGGTATCCTCCCCTCTGATCGCCAACAGTGCTGTAGTATGAAGCATTCCTGGTGCTAGTGGTGCCCCTTCACCCTTAGATTCCCCAGCCCATCAAATACATATAATTGCTTGGTGTTAGTGGTCCCCCCTTCCCCCAACCACCAGCTGAGAATTAAATAACAAACCATCCCTGGCATCCAGGCCCCCCTCCCCATGGCACCGGGCACCCCCCATTCACCGTATCCATATGCCCAGTGCCACATGTGCCTGTCATGACCATCACAGCCCTCTGCACACCTCTTCAGCCAGCCACCCTATGTACAGGCATGGCAGTATCTCGTATTTATAGGACAGGGTGATTTGCCCTGTACTATAAATATGAGGCACACTCCATGACTATACATATGGCGACCAACCAAGAAGGTGTGCAAAGGGCTGTGCCAGTTTCTGTAGACACCTGTGGCATCATGTATACAAATTCGATGAGTGGTTTAGGGTGCCTGGTGCTGTGGGGGGGGAGGGACTGGACCCCAAGGATGTTTTCTTATTTAATTCTTGGCTGGTAATGGAAGAAGGACCATTACCACCAGGGAATTATATGTATAAGATGAAGTGAGAGATCAGAGGGGTATGGTAGCACCACTAGCACCAAGGATGCTTCATACTACATCGAGGCTAGTGATGGGGGGGTACCACTAGCACCAGTGATGCTTCATTCTACATCTGGGCTGGCAATTGGGGAGGGGCACCACTAGCACCAGGGATAATTAATACTACATTGGGGCTGGTGCTCTGGGGGGGCACTACTAGCACCAGGGATTTTAATGATACCATTGGGGCTGGCAATCAAAGAGTGGAGGGACCACTAGCACCAGGGATGATTAATACTACATTGGGATTGGCAATTGGGGGGTACCAGTAGCACCAGAGATAGCTATGGCTATCTTGGCCTGGGGGGAGGCGCCATGCTATCTGCTTCCACTACCCATGCAAATGGCCCCTTAGCACCTTGCATGTCCAATGGACTCATTTGCATGGGTACCTTTAAAAATTGTTAATAGAGCTCTGCCGCTATTAACTCCTGAGCCCAACTTCGGGAGCCCTGTTGGGGTGGCGCTACCTGACTTAGCACTATGTCAACATGGCCCCATATTCAGCCAGGTAGTGCTCAGCTGAATATAGCATCCTCAGACCCGTGGGCAATAGCAAAGCGCAGCACAAACATCTGTGCTACACTTTGCTCATTTCTGAATATTAGGCCCCACGTCTATAACATTTATCTTAATATATGCTTATACACTACTGTATATCATTCTGCACTACTGTATATAAGAAGTACCACTCTAAGAATTCAAAACTATATTTTTTCACACTTATAACCCTGCCAAAGTCACATGGTTTAAAGTCCCTTCAGAAATACTTCCCAAATACAATTACATAACAACTGCTGGTGACTCGAAGATGTGGATAAAGAAGATGATGGTGTTGCTGTGAGCTGAGGTAGTGCTCTCTTCCAGTGATGCTGGTCTGGGTTCCATACAGATGATGATTTTTAAGCTCTGGACAAATGGTAGGTGTAGACTAGTAATATAGCATCATTCTCTATTCCCACTGATTGCTCTACTGCCTCTACTCTGTGATACAATTAAACCCCTGTCATCTATCTCAATGAATGCCAAAGGTGGTTAGCCTTCTGGTCATTTCAGGTCTGATTGCCCTCTCTGGTCTTGTCTGGTCAGCTCCCTACAGTATACAAGGGAAAAGAAATACCAGCCATGCCTTAATAGTTTCAAAAGTTTTTTATTTTATTCACTGTCCTTTATCTCATAAGATCCCAATTGCCCAATGTTTCGCCTTGTTAGGCTTCTTCAGGGACGATAAAAAGTCAATATGTTAAGTGAGTAATGTGGTGAAGACTGGTGTACAGGACAGTCTGAGAGTGACTTAAGGAGGTCTACATTATCGCCCAGTCTATGCATTAGTTATTATATGTACTACTGAATATATATATATATATATATATATATATATATATAGATATATATATATATATATATCTATATCTATATATATATATATATATATATATATATATAAAAGATATTGAGAAAAGCCTCACCATTGAGAAAACATTTGTTTTAACTTAACTGTTAGAAACAGATGGTGTTCTCCCTCTAGTATCATGAATCAACTATTACCAAAAAAATGTTTTTATAAAAAATAATTATAAAATGTTTATGATATGAAAATAAATATTATATTCAATTTGTAAATATGTTTAAGCATAGATCCATTCCTGAGGAAGCCTAACAAGGTGAAACATTTGGCAATTTGGATCTTATGAGATAAAGAAAGAAGACTAAAACGAAAAACGTTTAAAACTATTAAGGCATGGCTGGCATTTCTTTTCTCTTGTAAACCTTATTATCTACCCACCAGCCCCAAACTGAAAACTAAAGCTATCAGGAGGGAACCCACATTCCTTGGAATTGCTCTACAGCTCCCTACAGTACCTCACAATGACTGAGTACAACCAGTGCAACCTCTTTTATATCCCACAATAATTTACATATCTGCCTGTATTCATAAACATTACCTCCAGTGTTAACACCACTTTACTTTGACTAAACTAACTCTGTTCAGCAATGTTCTATTCAGAAACATGAAATATTGTAGAACTGGATCAATAAAGGTTAAGTAAAGAGTTGTTACCACTAAAAGTGAGGTAGTGTGTGTATTTAAATATACCTATACTGCAGACTCCCTTTCTGAGCCACAGAAACCTGAACTCTCATAATGCGGCCAATGCCTGCCATCTTGCCTGGTTGCCCTACACCTTGGTCATGAGCCCTTAGCCAGCAGGGCTCCCTAGGACCTTCATCTTCATTGTCATCAGCTGGAGCTGGAAGGACTGCCTTTTAAACTTTGCACCAATCAGCCGCTGGAGGGGCGGTGAGGGGACAGGTTGCAAATGCCATCCTAAGTCCTTCTTGCCCAAGTGGTCCCATGTGAGTGATACCAGTGTGAGTGGCACAGCAGGAGTGGAAGTCCTCCAGGGGAGTCACCAGAGGGAAGATGCCAGGATGCCAGGAGACTCTGCCTATGACCCCATCCTGTGAGTGTCTCTAAGTGCTGTTCTACTGCGTTATTCATGACATGCTTTGCATAAACCTAAACTCCTGCATATAGTTCTTTAGTTCCTTGTTGCAGTTCCTGGTTGATTTTATTTTACCATTGCTGCTCAATCCCATAATTGCAGTAGTACAGTAGCTGCCTTAGCTAGCTTCCTATATTACCTCTGTTGCTCAATTTAACCTGCATTAGTACTGTTGCTGCCACATACTGTTGAGGTTGAATTTTTCTAAGGCAATTGGGTTTGATGGGATTCCAGCTAGACTGCTTAAGTATGCTGCCTCTTGTATAGCTGAACCGCTGGCCCTCATTTTTAATTTATCCTGTAATTGTAGTGAGTTCCCAGAGAGTTGGAAGGTAGCCAGAGTAAAGCCTAAACTTAAGGATGGGGACAGGAATGAGCTGGGCAATTACAGGCCATCTCGCTCCTGTCACAGATTTCAAAGATCTTTGAGAAAATTATTTCTGTTCAATTGAGAAAATATTTGGATTTAAATGGTAGAATGTCTATTTATCAGTCTGGTTTTAGATCCCAACACAGTACCAATACTGCATTGGTTAAGGTGGTTAGTGATCTGCAGCAGAGCCTGGACAGGAGACAAATGGTTGGAGCTTTATTCATAGATCTTTCTAAAGCTTTTGATACTTTAAACCACCAGGTGCTCCTGTCCAGGCTCAACCAGATCAGTTTATCTATCCAAGATGTTAATTGGTTTTCATCTTATTTAAATAAGAGAAAACAAATTTGTGGAGATTGGTCCCTTTAGGTCTAACTTAGTCGATATGCCAAATGGTGTCCCACAGGGGTCAATTTTGGGACCATTGTTATTCAATATTTATATTAACAATCTTAGTTTTGGCCTTCCAGATGTAGGGTACCATCTTTATGCTGATGATACGATTATATATGTCAAGGGTCCAACCTTGGATTTGATTAGACCTAAATTCCAGACGGCCTTTGATCAGGTGTAGGATTTTTTCAGGAAGCATCTCTTAGTATTAAATTCTAAAAAGACCCAGGTTGTTGTATTTAGGAATAAGCAGTCCAAAGAAAAGAATTTAGGTCTGAATATAACAACTTTGGATGGCACTATTATAACAGAAGGGGATAATTATAAGTATTTGGGCCTTTGGTTAGATTGCAATCTGTCCTGTTCCCTTCATATAAATAATATAATAGTGGGATTAAATAGGAAATTGGGGGCTCTCTATAGGTTTAAAAGATATATGTCAAGGGATGTCCGTTTAGATGTTGTGAACTCTCTATTAATGCCTATACTAGACTATGGGGATCTCCTTTATGGTGGAGCCTCCGGCTCTTCATTGGATAGGGTGGATTTGATGTTTCATAGGATGGCTCGCTTTGTACTGGAGGCCCCTTATAGAACTCATAGGTGCCTTTTGTTTAACAGCCTGGGTTGGCTTAGGCCCTCTGAGCGTAGGAATCTTCATCTCCTTAAATTTATGTTCCAAATTTGGAAAAAAGGGGTCCCAATTTATATCTCTCTCAGTTATTTCCTCCTAGAAGTATAAAAGATAATCTTAGGGCTGCTCAGAGGTTACATTATTTAACCCCCAGACGTAATTTGAATGTTGACAAGTCATCGTTTCCTTTCAGAGGGATGACCTTATGGAATAAAATGTCTGTGTGTCTAAGGGAAGTGATTCAGATATATCTATTTTTCTGATCTGAATAAATGGTACCTGGGATGGGCCAGTAGTCAATTTAATTGTAATCAATGTGATATTTATTAACCCTGATTGCTTATATATATTGCACCTTGTTGTATATTGTATATTATGAACTGGGTATCGAAAATCTGGGAAGCTGATTGGCCAACAGCTCTTTGAAGCCATGATGATATCTAGCTACATCATCACGGTTTCAAAAAACCTCTGGCTACCAGCCTCCTCACTTGTAAATCAACTACTCGGACAGAAGCATTCCCCACGTTTGTCAGTACACCGCACAAAACCCCTCAAGAACACCTGCCGCAGTCGGAGCAACTAAGACATCGAGACAGCGACTATATAAAAAAACACAAATCCTCACAAAAATGTACAAATTAAGTTAACGTAACTGAAAATGTTGCTCTGCTGACTGCCCAAATTGAAACTTATATAACAGCGCCTGCTCTCCCTGCAGTTATCATGCTCAGCTGCCCGTTTAGTATACAATTCAGTCTGTAATGTTTTTCTGTGGTCAAGCTGCTTATCTTTAACAGCCATGACCCGGACATAATCACTGTTTAAGTTAAATTAAATTGATGGTGAAAAACTAGTTTATTCATTGAAAGCAGGATTTTGTTGTACCCGGAAACTGCTATTCAAAAAGTAAAGCCGTGACTCCTAGCATGCGCCCCTCTGGTGAACGCTGATACACATGCTCACGATCATGGCTTTAGTTTTGAAAAACAGTTCCCATCGAAAATAACCCTCATTTCAAGTAATAAAGTAGTTTTTGGGCATCAGGATGAAGTCAGAGACTGATTTTTATGGTAGAATAATAATTGTTAAAAAAAGTAATTTTGCAGCATGCAGGACCGCACTGTGTTGCCGGTGCAACTCCTACTGGCTGATGCAAAACCTTCTCAGTCTCCCAAAAAGCAACTACAGATTTAAACAAAACAAATGGGAAAAAGTAATTCCAGCACACACAGCCTGGTTCCTCATGGTACTACCAAAGCATTACAAGAACACTACCTATTGCCCACAGCAAAAACCAAAGGGACTACATTCTATAAATGTATCCCTACACATTAGAAAATGTATTCTTAAAACAATTTGGAAACATTTTTTAAATATTTTATGCACACATATATGGGATCCAGTTCATAATAGCAATAATGCACTCCAGGGTGTGGTATATCATAGGATATCGTCTCTTCTCGGGTTGTTGGATGCACTCAGCCTGCGGCCTCGTGCCCAGCCACCCGCGGCATGATGATATCCCACGATATACCACACCCTGTCATGCATTATTGCTTAATGGTTATACTGCAATTTAATAATGTTGACTGTTATGTTCTTTGAAACTGATGTTTGATGTTTGTTTGTCTTTTGATACTGGGACTTCATTGTAAATGAGCTACGCTCAATTGAATGCTTCCCTTATTCTTATGAATAAAAAAGATATACTACTACTACTACTACTACAGTTCATTGTTAGCTTATCTCTGCTCCTGTTTTTAAACTGCATTAGTATCTGCTTCAGTTAATTTCTAGCTTATCTCTGTTGCTTAATTAAACAAGCATTTGTCAATGCCGAATGTTTGCTTGCATGGTGTATGTTGTCAGGGGTGTATTGTATTTATGAGCCTGTGTTAGCAAAATGCAACATAGACTGATAACTGTTCTGTTTTTTTTTGCCACATGTTCAACATAGCCTTCATATGACCCCACCTCATGAGCTGTGGTGGAGAAAATGTACTGGGCTAGCCCCGATGTTCTGAGGCCAGCATTTATATTAAAATAAATTTCAAACCCTTCCTGGGTCTATAAGGGGCTTCCCTGAGCCTTAGTTGTGGTGTGGGCAGTGATGGGGGATTTATTTGTGGTGGCAGCAGAGGAGCAAGTTGGAGTGCTAGGCAGCCTGCTAATAGTGCAACCCCGCTATACTGAGAGTGCCTGCTGGTGCTCTAGAACTCTTAGCCTGTATGGAGCTTAGGCTGCGGTCTACTCCGCAGGGGTGGGAGACAGGGAAAGGCAGGAGGTGAAGGAGGCATGTAATGAAAGCCACTCCTCCCCACCTTCCTGATCGCCACTCTGGCAGCAGTTTTTTTAATTAATGTATGCCCTACGGGGCTTAAGAGGAGGCAGATGGGGCACAAAAGAAGCCAGAGGAAGGTGGAGGAGGCATGTTAGAAAGTGCCTCCTCCCCTCCTTTCTGATCACTGCTCTGGCAGCAGTTCTTTTTTATTAATTTATGCCCTTCAGCTATGGGTCATGGGTGTGGGGAGGTGGGGTTATGAGAGGATGGGTGGGGATGGGGCTGGGGCGATGACGAGGGACCATTTTGGTTTGTTACAGGTTAATGCAGTGGCAGTGTTAACTGTGTGGGGCAAAAGAGGGTTACAGGGAGGGAATGCATGGGGAGGAGGGCAGTAAAAGGAAGGAATACACAGACTGGGGAGGGGTAAGAGTCCTTACTTGGATGACAGATCTGTGAAGTCTGTGAAACGTCTGCCGTCCAGCAGCTGGATCTTACAGAACAGCACTGCTTTGATGAAGAGGACAGCAGTCAGCTCCTCCAGGGTGAAAGTGGTGTGGAATGTAAACTTCTTTTTCATCAGGAAAGCCATGGAGGAGTTGGCCAGGTCAGAGCAGGAGAGCCTTCCTTCCCCGCCAGGGTTCAGAGTGAGGGTCACAAGATGTGTCTGTCAGGGTGCCGGGGAGGTGACAGCAGTTTGGTGCCGTGATCAGGGGTTGTGACTGTATCTTCTTCAGCTCGGTTCCTGTGTGTCTTGCTGTGATTGGGGGGCAATTCCACAATGGCTATCCAGTGCCTCGGTGATGTGAGTGGGGTAGTACCGAGCCCCGGAGAGCATCTCCCTCCAGCCTGCTGCGATCAATCCACCATCACTCTCAGCTACTCGCAGAGCCAAGGCCACACTGGGATGCAGGTGACTCTGCCACAACAATTTGCTGACTACCTAACTGTTATGCTGCCAGGCTGAATACTCATGGCTAACTGGGGCAGGCGGTGATCATGGCCCTGTGACAGCGGGCAGTTGCATCTCTGTGCCCAGAGCGAGGGCCCTTAGGCGTCACTGCTAGAAAGATCTGTCCAGTTGGAGCAGGGTCTCGAGTAATAGCAGCCTCCAACTGGCAATGACCTCTGCGGCGGTTTATCTCCTGGATTGATGAGGGAGTCTGTAGCGACTCCTATACCTGTGTGCTGTGGACTTTGCAGGCAGCTTCCCTTCTGTTCTCCTCTTCTACAATTACCCACCATCATGATCAAAGCAGCTCTTGCTTTTCCCTCCTGCAAGGTCACAGCGCAACGCTTCAGTGTACCTGCAAACCCTTCTCTCTCACTGGCTTTTACTCCTGCTGTTCAGAGGGGTGGTAGCAAAATTATGAATGTTTATGTTCAGCAGGGGAATGAGGGAGTGGGGAGGACAGCAGCAGAGTGAGGAAGTGGGAGGGATTTATTTGCAGCCAGAAGGTCAGCCAGGGAATGAGGGAGTGGGGATGACAGCAGCAGAGGGAGGGATTTGGGTTATAATGGCCGCTTCGCAAATGATAGAAATGAAGCGCACTCTCTCATTTGTGCGGTTCATTTCTCTCAAGTGAAGGCCAGCTCCAGCTGTGAAATTCCAATGGCTGTCACACTGGGCTTCATCATTCATTGGTGTGCCAGGGTCACGCACACAGTGCAGTGCTCTGCATTGGACTTGTCCCAGACACACCTCTGAAATGTGATACTGTCCCAAGGTGTTTCTTGCACAAGCGCACAAACAAACACAAAAAGGAGACAGGCTGTGCTCACCCACTCAACTCCTAAAGTGAATTCAGGAACATGGCAGTCTGGACAGTGGACAGACACCCTCACTGATTGTTGTGAGTGAGGACTGTGGCTGAGAGCTGGAGGGGAATGCTAAAGAGAGTGTGAGTGCGGTGCGACAGCAGAATGAAAATAAAGAAATAGTCCGAGTGCGGAATGCTCTCAGGAGGAGGTGACTACTTTTGTCACTTTATCATGTTGTGTGGTCACAAGGAATGATGTAGTGCTTTTTGCAATGCAGTAGGTCTGCAGGGCTACGCCCACTGCAGTCCCTTAGAGAATCATGGCTTTGGCTTATAAAATAGCATAGTTAGTTGTGCTGCTTCTCACAGTCCCCAGGTCCATGCACTCTTGTTTATTAACAATAAAAAAAAAACAAGAGAGAGATCTAGAAACTCCCTTAATTGCATCCAAACATATTTTGAGAGAAAGTGAGATGAGTGTTTTTGAGGGAGACTTTCAGATCTGTACTGCAGTTAGCATTGGGCGAGCAAGAGACAACATAGTTGTAGTGGAGGAGGAATGAGTAATTCTTGGAAAAATAAACTAATTAGTCTAAGTACATCATATTCTTTTCCTACCCACTTTTCCTCCAACTACTGGGTATAATAACCTTTTATTTTATTAGCTGTTAGACCATAACCCTGTAAGTGTGAGCCTACATTTGTGAAACCTGCTCCTATAGGCCTGCTGGTGCAGCACCATACATCCTTGTCTCAGTTTGATTTTCTTCTTCTTCTTTTTTTTTTTTACAGGCAAACTTGTTTATTTCATGCAACTTGTTAGAGGCTCATTGTCTTTCACAGTTCATGACTTGAGGGGGTGCTCTTGTATGGGCTCCCCTGGAGTTGCTATGCAGCTAATAAGCTAGCCTGCAGCTCTTACAGGTGTTCTCACACAGTGTGCTGCAGCCAGCTTTTTGTGGCTCAATACCAGAACTGGATATTACTTGTCAGGGAGAAAATGTCTGTTTCTCTTTATGTATGTTTTTTCTGTCAAAAGTATTATGTGGGTTTCCCACACCGAATAGCACCGTACCATGTATTTATCAATTTAGCAGGTTTTTTTCTTTCTGGTTGGGTGTAGTCCTCATAATAATGTGTAACAGATAGTATCTCGTCAGTGTAGAACAGCAGGAATTTCTTCCTTCCACTGGATTAGCTGGCACTGTTGACATTAGGGGCATAGGAACCATAAGTGCATGACATAGAACTCCTTTCCAAATGTTGTGGTTTGGAGGTCAGGCAGCCAATCGCTTCCTTCCCAGTGATGCAGCCATGTCTTAGACACCTGTCTGAATAATTTAACTGCTTGGCCCCCACCCCATGGCACAAGAAGCCACAGTTGCAGATTACAAGTTATTGGTATCTAAAGAGGAAACAGAAGCGCAAGTAGGGGAATAAAACAATCCTCAATCCTGTAGTACCTGATCTCAAACAAAAATGCATCAAGTGGAAGAAAATGCAGCTCATCTAAAAGTAAGAAAGTAAGGATTTGGCTTTATTTAGTAATTGCAAAAAGCTGTGCATACAAAGTGCTCAGGTCTCTTGATGAATTTTTGCTTGGGATCAGGTGCTACAGTTATGGGGATTATTTTTTTCTCCTACTTGCTCTTAATGTCTCACATAAAAAACTAGTGGCAGTGAATTGGAAGGACGTTTGTCAGTTTTTTTGAACAAGAGAAATTCATTGCGCTTAGCCATCCCCCACCCCAAATTCAAGAAGGGATCCAGTTGTAATTAACTTTTATTTTACAGTGACTGTTTGACTTTGTCATGCATAGGATTGATTAGAGCCTCCTGCTCAGGAAGTGAGGATCCGACTGTTGTTCATTAGCGGCTGCAGTAGTTACACAGCAGCACAGCCCTTCTTGGAGCAATACACGTCAGAGGAAATATTCATATTTAAAGAGCAGACAGGACAGGACAGGACACTTGCTTAGTGGCACTCTCCAGCCCTTGAATCCCTTGTCATTAGTGCATGGCTCCATAGGAAGGGATTGGCAACCCACTCTCTGTCTCATTTATTTTGGCTAAGATAGTTACAAACTCGTTCCCCCAGGGTTCATCATCACACACTAGGTGGATGGCTACATTATTTATTTTGGTCACAAACAAAAAAGACTCATTCTCCCTGCATGTTTTTCCACACACTTTGTGATTGGTATACATATTTGGGTGGTTAAAACACAAATACTCTCCCCCTCCTCTATTTTTGTATTGCACAGAGTCTTACTTCATGAGTGGCTGCTGCATTATACACAGATACACAGAAATGTGATGACAGAGAAAGGCCCCATGGCCCATCTAGTCTGCCCAACACCCTACCTCCTCCCTTCTGTTATGCTTCCACCCGCTTTTCCCAACCCCTTAAATCTATCCCAAGCCCTCTTGAACCCCTCCACCGTTTCAGCTGCCACTACCTCCTCCGACAGCTTGTTCCAGGCCTCCACCACCCTCTCCATGAAAAACTGCCTCCTGACATTACCTCTGTATTGCCCACCTTCCAGTTTGAGGCTATGTCCCCTCGTGTTTGCTTCCTTCTTCAATTTGAACAAGCTATCACCCTCCACCTTATTTATTCCCTTCTGATACTTAAAGGTCTCAATCATGTCCCCCCTCTCCATCCTAGTCTCCAGAGGGTACAAATTCAGCCCTCTCAATCTTCTCTCATATGGTACATCCTGCATCCCATGTACCATTTTGGTTGCCCTTCTCTGTACTCTTTCCATCAACTCAAAATCTCTTTGTAGGTGAGGCCTCCAGAACTGCACCCCATACTCCAGATGTGGCCTGACCATGGTTCTGTACAATGGCATTAGCACCTCCCTCTTCCTGCTATTAAAACCCCTCACAGTGCAGGCCAACATTCCATTTGCCTTTCCTACTGCCCTGCTACACTGGCTGCTGACCTTGAGGTCACTCGATACCATAATCCCCAGGTCCCTTTCTGTTTCCTTCTCCTTAATCATCACCACCCCCCCAAGAGAGTAAGTTTCCCTCCTATTCCTTCTCCCCAGGTGCATCAGCGAGCACTTTTGTGCATTAAACTTCAATTTCCAGGTGTCAGACCACCTCTCCAGCCTCTCCAGGTCCTGCCTCATGGCTTGCACCCCACTAGGTGAATCCACCCTATCGCAGACCTTTGTATCATCTGTGAACAGGCACACCTGTCCCTCCAGACCCCCTGCTAGATCACTAACATAGATGTTAAAAAGTATTGGTCGTAGCACTGATCCCTGTGGCATCCCACTGGTCACCGCCCGTTCCTTGGAATGTGTCCCATTTACTACCACCGTCTGACTCCTTCCCTTCAACCAGTTTTCCATCCACCTGGTGATCCTGAGGTCCACCCCTAGTCTGTCCAGCTTATGCACCATTCCACCATGCAGAACAGTGTTGAAGGCCTTTTTGAAATCCAGATAGGCCACATCCACCACTCCTCCCTGGTCCACTATCTGTGTCACCCCATCGAAAAACTCTATCAGGTTAGTCTGACAGGACCTTCCCATGGTGAAGCTGTGCTGCCTGTCATCCTGCATGCCATTCATCTCCAAGTATTCTATCAATCTGATCTTAAGTAGTGTTTCCATTACCTTCCCCACCACAGAGGTAAGATGAATGAGATGGTAGTTTTTGACCTTGTCCTTCCGCCCGACCCTTATGTATTATGAGTATAAGAATGCTTGAAGAGCGTAAAAGTATAGTGTCTGAAAAACCCAATTAATGTTCATTCACAAAAAAAGGGGGGGGCTTCCATTACATGTACCTTATGTATGGAATAATGTGCATATGAGAAACATTGCCAAAAGTGCTGTAACAATCAATAATAGGCTCTGGGGCTTCTTTTCTCAGGGAGCCTGTAACAGAGTAGAGATAGAGTACAGAAAGCTTATTATCTGGTATCTACAGTGTGAAAAGCAGTGCCGCATATTACTTCCCAGTACTTGCTGTGTGTTTGTGTGTGTGTGTGTGGGGGGCAGGACTGCACCCAAATCACCCTGTAAAATAACCTGATGTAGGAGCCACAGGCAACTGGATGGAAAACAGTAAGACGGAGGTAGTTTTAAAATAGTAATATTGCATATGGGTTTAAGCACCGCTGTGTGCATTGCAGTGGCACATCCAATAGACCTGTGTTAGAGTCCAGCAAATTCCACTCGAATACTGAACAACTCTGAGCAGTCACTTAACAGCACATGAGCTGATTAGGTACTCATGCACAGAGTGTATTGCTTGTTTAGATATGACTAAAAGGAAAAAAATACAAATTGCAACATATGAAGAATAACCTGTGCTTAGCTTTATTGTGACCATAACCGTGACCATAACCGTCTTTTATTGTTGGTCAGGAATGACCCACATTACAACTTTAACCTACTACACTGTTATCCCATGCACTTCTTTTTAGTAAAAAAAAAATCCATGAAGATTGAGATCTTTGTTGAGGGGCTGGTGGTGGGGGATCGGGGGTGGGAACGAGCATTGGTGTGGAAGTGGGATCGGAGGCGGTGTGGAGTGCCTAATTGGGCACTTGTCTCACATCTCAGACTCCATTTTTGGTGATCTTAGTGCTTTGATTCAGTGAGTAGCATAACTGTGATCATTAAATTCACAGTTATGACAGCTATCTAGCATAGTTGGTTGTTTTCTTTCAGTGACAGTTTCTTTGGGACCCACACCAAACAGATTGGTGCGGTGTCTAAGGGATTGATTCTGACAGTGTGCTGTGCTATGCACCCCTGCCCCTCTTGGAGGCAGCACAGCTTCTCATTCTCTTTGGTTTTGATTTTTGCACTGTCTGCTTATGTCTCCCTCATTGGTTTGATTAAAAAAAATATATTTTTCTCTATTTGCTGCCCCCCAACCCATGAGTAGAAATAAATTCAACATTTTATACTCACATAATATAACACATTCCATTAGTTTTCATTGCAAGCAAACAAATCTAGCTCTGCATTTCATTTTGAGCTTTGCTTGTTAATTTTAGAATGGCAAAAACACTGATTCAGCATTTCAGCTTTGATTTTTTTTTAATCACATGAATGTGGGAGACATATGCAGAAGTCAGGACTGCAGAGAATGAGAAGTTGTGTCGTTTTTGGGAGGGGTGGGGATCACAGCCCTATACATTGTTGAAGTCAGTTGTGGATGTGCTGTACTGGTCATTGTGGTGTGGGACCTGGAGAGAGGTGGTCACAGAGGAAAACAGGTTATTCTAAATGGATAGTTGTTATCATTCCAGAGTTGGTGATTGGAATTATGATACTCACTGAGTCAAACTGTTGAGATTGTTATAAAGGAAGATGAGACGTGGGAGGACAGGTGTTTGGCCACGTGTTTTGCATTGCCTATGGTCCTGTTTTTGCACTGCCTCTCTCGTCCACCCCCATTCCCTTGCCACTGGTCCCTCACCATAAATCGCAATTTTCTTGGAATCATAGACTAAAATTACATGAGAGAGTATTTTTTTTTATTAAATACTATGGGGCTCAGTTTCCTTATTATTCACTGAAGCCAGGACTCATAGTTTATTAAACAATCTGAATCCCTTTCTGAAAAACAGAGTAAAATTCCATTTCTTTGGGTATCGGTGGGCAAGTGAGGTGAGGTGAGTGTGCATGGATCTACTGTTCAGCGATTGTTGTGCCTGATTCCTGCCCCCTGTGTTTTTCAGTTACCCGAGTCTGAGGGGTGGTGTGAATAGGGAGATCACTGCTGTATCGCAGGCCTGGTTATGTCATTCTTTGGCCACGCTTTCCTGCCCCCAATCTTCAATTTATGTGTGGGCTGAGCACTCCCTTTTGCTATTGCCTGTTGCCTGATGATGCAGGTATGTTTCACATGTTGTTTAGGTTCTTTGCGGGTGATAGTTGTAACTGTCCCTGTCCTGCCAAGATGTGATTACTGGGCATGGTGTTGCACAACAGGTGGCCATCCCGGCCCATCGCTGTGGGAAGTGAGGGCTGAGAGTGCTCTTGTTGTTGGCATATACCATTTTACCCCATCCTTTTATCCCTGAACTCTCTCAGATATCTCTGATAGGTAGCCTATCCTGATTACCAAGATTTTAAATAAATAAACATACAGCAGATCAACTGCTGAGAATCTCCCACTTGACGGCTATTGGGCAAGGTTTGTGAGTCTCCAGCTGATCCATATCCTGTGGAGAGTTAGTGAGCCCAAGCTGCAGATGTAGTTGAAGTGGTAGGGGTGTCACTCTGTCTCCGCTTTCAGTATACTGGCATTTGGACAACTGTTGTGGGGTTGTTATCACCCAGAGAGGTCGTTCAGTATCATCACCTCAGCTGAAACCCTAGGCAGTCCAACCCTGCTAGGAGTAGGCACTGTTCCTAATAACACATTCCTGTGAGATGTACTTCTTGGGCTGAGTAGCTTAACTTCTGTTCGGACTCCAGACATGGAGGAGCATGTAAATCGTGTTGGGCTAGAGAGGTATCGCAGAACTGCCAGTCAGGGGAAGGGGGATAAACTGAATTGTGTAGCCCCTGTCCCACTGCCCCCTCCTCTCCAGCCAGAATAAAGAAGGCATTTAGATAATGTGTAGTATTAGCCTATGTTAGCTCCCGGATTCCCTCCACCTTCCAATCATGGAGATACTGCACTAATCTGCCTGGTGTGGGACCTGTAGAAACCCAACAAACTATGATAGAGGCATTCTGGCATATGTATATTTTGCACTGGTGAAAGGTTGCAAGTGAAAGACATTTATTTGAACTGCAACAGTCATACAGGGTTCAGATCACTGTGTTGCCAACTTCAGCAATCCGTTAACACAGTGCCTGACTATCCAAATTATTTATGCTTCAGGGAGAATACTGGCATACAGGTATGAGCAATGTAGCCCTGGGAAGAGTGTCTGTGAACTACATTTTCACAATCTGAGCATTCAGTTGGATCGAGAGTACCGGAGGCACAGGTCATGGTATTGGTGTAAACTGCCAGCCGGCTCAATGGATTACTCTCTGCTACAAATCATGGGTGGTCAGGCAACACCAGAAAGGTTGTTTATGATTTCAGCAGTGGATAAACACCACAATTCAGTTTGTTGAGCCACTACTATTTTTTTTAAACAAATGTAGTATAATCAGGCAGCTCCTTTCTAGTATGGGAGGCTCTCTCCTTCAACTTGTACATTTTTTTCTTAAAGATCGCAGTCTGTCAAGGTTCGATAAAGTTCGCTCAGCAACAGGGTTAAAACTGTGCAGGGGATCATAGGAACTCAGTTACACCACTTCTGGTACTACTCTTCATTGAGTAATATAGGAGATTTCAGCACATAAAATGACAGTACCGCCTCCTTAACAATACAAATGGGATGCTACCCCAGCTAAAGATTTCCTATTTTATCACTGCTCAGCACATGCACAATCCCAGAGTCTACTTCAACTAAAGTCCATAGTTTTTATTTCATTTCAATTAACACTTTCTGTACAAAATGTACATGCTCTAATCTATGTATCCACCCAGCCATGTTTCCAATCTAAGCTGGAGGCGAAATTCCATTGCATAGCTGCAACAGGTTCAAAGCCCACTCGCTCCAAGTGCCATTTTTCACAAAGTTGATTGTAATGAAAGTATCTGATGAACTTTCATTGATGCCGACACTTGTGTTTTTTTTTTTGGTTTGTTTTTGTGATTGCTGTCTAACATCTATTTGTGCCTGATTGGCCGAGGCATTTAGAATTGGAGCACTGTGTGTATGGGGATGTATTCTGAATGTAAAAATTGCTTTATTAGGGCATGGGGTTTAATTTCCTTTCTTTCACATCCACCTCACTCTGCATCTTTTACCTTTCATGAGATCTTGTGACATCCCAAAAACAGACTGACATTCCACTCTCCCAAATACACAGTCACTTAATAGTGAGGGGAATTGGGCAGCTTTCCCTGCTGAGTGCAGTGGGCAGGATGCACTAAATCAGTCTGTGACATTGACTTTTCAAACACCTGAGCCACAAGATACTTTTCAAACAAATTGCAAATCTCTGACAACCTAAACTTTCCATGTTTAAAAGAGGGACCCTCCTAATTCTGGAGTGCATAATGACAAAGGCTGGGAAATGCAGAGCAGTTGGGATCTGGGAAAAATCGAAGTTTGTAAAAATAAAAAAAATAAAATAAAAAAAACCTTGGGTAGATTGAAAGATCCCATGCATTATTCAGTGCATACTCGTGGAGCGAACATTAGGAGGCCAGCCTAGGTAGAGAGAAGAGAACAGTGCTGGTCACCGACTTGCCAGAAGTGGGAAAGTTCTAGAGATGGGAGAAGAGAGACGGTGTAGTGAAGAGAGTGGGATGGAGAGCCATCAGGGATTCATAATTTATAAATCATAAAGAAATCAGACATGAATAGGGACAGCTGTCCACCACTGCAGCCTTCAAAGTTATAAATGTCACTGTGACACTGACAGTTCGGCGCTACCTGAACCTGAAAATGCAGTGCTGGCACTTATAATTGACGAAAAAATGCATGTTTAAAAATAACTCACACAGACATTTTTTTTCCAGATTTATTTATTGAGCATATCCTTAGTTCACCCTGCCAGCAAAGCAACATATTTAGATACAAATTCAGCAATTTGTTACTGTCTCCTTTAAAGGAACTATATAAGGTAGCAGAGTGGTCAGAAAAGTGGAAAATAAATTCAGTGTAGATAATCTGGCAGAAATGCACTTGGGAAGAAAGAAAGCCAAATATGAATACTATTTAAATAGTATAAAAGTTAATAACAGAGGGAGAGGCCGAGTTGGGGGATTATAATTTTGAAAGACCTGAAACAAGGCTTACAATATCAAATGGTAGCAGAATGGAATTTTGTAAGGAAGTCTTGGAAGATGTTATTGCCACTCTCTAAATCACTTGTGAAGATTGTAATGAAATACTGCTGCCAGTTGTAGTTTGCAGCATATCTACTAAGAGGCTGCAGCTTATCCACTGAGAGAAGAGAGAGAGAGAGAGAGAGAGAGAGAGAGAGAGAGAGAGAGAGAGAGAGAGAGAGAGAGAGAGAGAGAGAGAGAGAGAGAGAGAGAGAGAGAGAGAGAGAGAGAGAGAGAGAGAGAGAGAGAGAGAGAGAGAGAGAGAGAGAGAGAGAGAGAGAGAGAGAGAGAGAGAGAGAGAGAGAGGAGAGAGAGAGAGAGAGAGAGAGAGAGAGAGAGAGAGAGAGAGAGAGAGAGAGAGAGAGAGAGAGAGAGATCTCTAAACATAATTATTTTAGTCAAGGCTTTAAGACATGCCGCAGTGTTCAGCTACAAGAGAAAAATTAGCTGTCTATGACAGCAGTTCAGATGCAGTGCTGATGTGTAGGCAATTTGCATATTGCCCATGGCAGTATGCAAATAGCCTGCCAACCACAGTATGCAAATTGCCTACACATTACCACCGCTGATTGTAGCGGTCATTTACTTTCAACTGTAGGCCACTGCATCTGAACTGCTGTCATAGACAGCTTTGAGGCTCATTGATGCAGTGTGGCTGTGTTCATGCATGAAAGGAACAGGGCATTGAAAGCAGAGTGGCACACCTTCAAAAACTCATATAGTGGCACTATGTTTCTTGCATATGCGTGCAAGTAAACATAATAACCTGCATTAGTACTGTTGCTGCTTCCTTGTCCAGCACACCCTGTTTCCTATCCCTGACAGCCTTTCTATTTACTCTCTCTCTGCTTATCCCAGTCTGCACCAACTCCCCATATAGGATGCCCTGACCTTTCTGTTTACTGTGTTATTTCTTCCTCTGCTTATTCCAATCTGCACCAACTCCCTTTATAGGATCCCCTTATGTTCTAGTGTCACTGTGGTACTATTCCAGCATCGCCCCTCCACCATTCTGCTTCACTGCTGCTACTCTTAGCTTCCCCACTCCTCCTCCTCTCTGAATTGCTCTCCTCCCTCACCCCTTCCCTCCTGTCCATCTCAGACCTCCAGTTTCAGAACTGTGCCTCCTGTCTCTCCAACATGCTCCTAATCTCCCTATCTTTCCTTCCCCCCATGTTTACCTCTGCTTCCATCCATCCCACTGATTCTCTCTCTCTCCCCGCTCCTCCCTCTCCATCCCCGCACCCTTTTCCCCACCCCCTTCCTCCTGCCTCCCCTCTCTCTCGCTCCCATTCCCCCTGGCTTCCTAACTGGTCTCTTCTCCCATCATCCTGCCTCCATCTTGCTACTCTTAGATCCTTGCCCCTCCTCCCCTCTCCCACCTCTCCTCCTCAACTGCCACACAAACACTCCTCTGTTCCCACTAAGCTCCTTATCTATCTGCTGCTATTAGTTGCAGGTGATACAGAGCCCAATTCTGGCCTTACTCTTTCCCCAACCACCTGCATCCCCAAAGGGCTGAGTGTGGTGCACGTCAGTGTCCGTAGCCTTCTCCCCAAAATTAACCTGCTACAACCCTTCATTGATCAACCTTCAACTGGATGTGTTTATTATCTCAGAATCCTGGCTTTCCCACAAGATTCCAGAAACCATGGTTGCCATCTCTGACTACTTATTTACTTACCCAGCAGGATCGAGGGGTGGCAGTATTGTCATTTACCTCTCCACGTCCATCCAGTTCATTCCTATACTCTCTGTCTCCTCCCCCAGTGTTTAAGAACTCTTACTCCTCAAACTCTTCTTTTCTCTCTCTCCCCATCTTTGTGGCTGGTGTTTATTGCTGCCCAAGCCTGCCCTCCTCCACTATCACTGACCTCCTCACCACTATCTCCTCTCATGCCTTATCTGGTAAATTACTCATCCTTGGGGACTTTATTAAAAATTGGCTCTCCCCCTCTTTATCCTAATTCTGCCATAACATCAAGTCCCTTAATCTAATCAAACTAGTCTCTGATCCCACCTGCCTCAACCACAAATCCCACAATCATACCTTATTGGACTGGGCTCTTGCCTCCCACCCACACCGAATTATTGTTGCTGGCACCCTCCCAGATTACCTCAGTTACCACCACATGGTCTACTGCGCATGCAAAATACACCAACCCAAAGCCCCACTCAAACTCCTCCTGATCTGATCCTTCCAAAACTTGGACTTGTTCTCCCTCCATGAGGACTTAGCAGCCATTGACTGGTCACCCATCATCTCTGCCAGCACCATCCATTCTCCCCTCAGTTATTTCAAGTCCACTTTCCTGGTTATCCGGGATCTTCATGCTCCCCTTAGGAAAACCAGAATCTGAGGTTCCCACCTCCCCTGGGTCTTAGCTGAACTGCTGGCCTACCTGTGTGCATGTGATCTTGCATGGAAGGCACACAAGTCCTCAGGCTCCCCTGCTGACTTACTCAGATATCGAGCCATTTGAAATGCTTGCACCAGAGCCACCAGACTTGTTAAGCTTGAGTACTTTTCCTCCACCATCCAAAACAATACTAACCACCCTTCCAAGTTTTAGAAGGTCATCCACACTCTCTTTTCTCCCCCAGCCCAGTCCTCCACCCCAGTCCTCAAGGTGAGAGACACCACCACCATTTCTGACCCCCCCGTTGCTTCTAAATTCAATGCTTTCTTCTCCTCCTGCACCTTGTCCCTTCTGTCCTACTCTCCCTCTCTTCCTGCCCACCACCCACCCTCCCCATGTCCTCCCTTCTCCTTCTTTCCTGTCTCACTGGCAGAAACCCTCAAGGCCCTCCTAGCTCTTAACCCTCTTAAGAGCAGGCGCCGTGATGGGCTTGACCCTAAACTTCTCCATTTCTCTGCCCCTGCCATCATCCTATCTATCACCTCCTTTCTAAGCCTCTCCTTCTGCCTTGCCTCTGTCCCTAATGCTTGGAAACATGCCAAAGTCATACCTCATCCCAAAGGTGATGACTCCTCCATTCCTGGCGAATACTGCCCTATCTCCCTGCTTCCTACCCTTGCTAAACTTCAAGAACACTTAGTGCTTTCTCAGCTCTCTCACATCCTTGATTTGTCCTCCTTCTTCACCCCTTTCCAGTCTATGTTCCATAAGTCCCACTCCACCTCCTTCTCTGGCTTACTGACTCCATTCTCTCAGGCATGGATCAGGGTCCAGATCACTTCCCCCATCTTTGTCGACTTGGCCAAAGCCTTTGACACCATAGCTCACCCTCTTTTTCCTTGTTAAGCTTGCAGCTGCAGTACTTTTCCAGACCCTCCAACATTTCACAGATCAAAATAGGTGCACCCCCCCTGTTTTTTGTAACCCCCGAAGGCTTTAATAGTTTGTGTATCCAGTAATACATCTAATGTATTAGTATTAGATGTAGTCCCCTTATACAAAAGTGGGAACAAAGAGGAAGCAGGGAGCTACAGACCAGTCAGCCTCACCTCGGTAGTGGGGAAGATCATGGAAGCACTACTGAAGGAGAGATTGGTGGGACATCTGGTTGTCAATGGACTACAGGACCCAAGGCAGCATGGTATCACCAGGGGGAGGTCATGTCAGACAAATCTCATTGAATTTTTTGACTGGGTGACTAGGGAGGTGGATCAGGGGGAGTGGACATGGCCTATCTGGACTTCAGCAAGGCCTTTGACACTGTGCCACATAGAAGACTATTACACAAACTGGGGAATATGGGTGTGGGCAGGACAGTAGTGTGGTGGGTAAGTAACTGGCTGGGTGGCAGGACACAGAGGGTGGTGGTAAATGGCTGTCACTCCACAGAGGAAGAGTGACCAGTGGGGTACCACAGGGATCAGTGCTGGGACGGTCCTATTCAACATCTTCATCAGTGACATGGCGGACCTAGAAGGCAGAATTTCACTGTTCGCTGATGACACAAAGCTCTGTAACAGAGTAGACACACCAGAGGTGTAGATAGAATGAGAAGCGACCTGCAGAAACTTGAAGAATGGTCAGGGGTTTGGCAGTTGAAATTCAATGCAAAGAAGTGCAAGATAATGCATATGGGGCACAAAAACCCTGGCACAATATATCAGTTGGGGGTGAGGATATAGCATGCACCAAGCAGGAAAGGGATCTTGGGGTTATCATCTCTGATGATCTCAAGGTAGGAAACAGTGTGACAAGGCAGCAGGTAAAGCAAATGGGATGCTGGGATGTATAGGCAGGGCATTACCAGCAGGAAAAGGAGGTCATAATTCCGCTATACAAGACACTAGTGAGGCCCACCTGGAGTACAGTGCACAGTTCTGAGAGACCATACCTACATAAGGACATAGACAGGGTAGAGAAGAGTTCAGAGGAGGGCAACAAAGATGGTGCATGCATTGCATCACAAGTCCTATGAAGACAGGTTGAAGGAACTGAACATGTACTCCCTGGAGGAGAGGAGGAGAGAGGGATATGATAGAGACATACAAGTATCTTACAGGGAGGAACAGGGTGCAGGAAACACTATTTTTGCTTAAAAAGATGTTCCAGGACTAGGGAGGGCATGGGATGAAGTTGGAGGGAGGACGATTCAGAGGAAATATGAGAAAGAATTTCTTCACAGAACGGGTGGTGGACAAGTGGAACACCCTGCCAGAGGAAGTGATGGGGCTGAAACAATCACGGGATTTAAGAATGCATGGGATAGACATAAAGGAATTCTGGAGGTCAGGGGTAAGGTGCAACAGACTTCTAGGAAAACAAACTGAACTTACAAGCTCAAATGGGCAGACTGGGTGGGCCATAGGCCCTTATCTGCTGACACTGTCTATGTATCTATGTATGTATGAGGATCATCAGTAAACCTTTGTGAAGCAAGGGTAAATTTGAATTTGCAAAGGACAGAGCTATGCGAAATTCATAGCAGTTGAGAGGTATGAAAGCAGCGCACAAGTAATTTACAGGAGTGACAGTACTGATAACAGAAATCAGTTCTTGAGGACAGAACAACCATCACAAAAGTCAATCATTCACCATACAGGAAATTATAACATTTATTTTTAGATTTTTATTAAGGATTTGTGCACTCCAGGATAGCCTCCATTTAGGCGATGCACCTGTTTTCAAAAGCAGGGGGACAGTAGAGCAGCAGAGCTCAATTGCTACTATGTGAACAAAAATAAAGTGCATGTAGTTGCAGGTACAGTCACAAAGTAGCTGAATATTTGCAAGGGAGTGGTCAGATGTCCATTTAAATAAACCCCCAGAACTCCCTAAAACACAGTTTCCCAAGAATATATTCATTTGGTTGGTAGAGGAGAGCTTGGCAGCCCTTACCCCACCCCCAGCACACAGCCCCTTACCTTTTAGCAAACCTCTGACCTAGCAGAACCATCCTGGCCCCCCAAAGTGTCAACTACCTGGTGTCCCAGCCAGCAGAGCATCATCCCCCATAGCAAGACTTGTCACAGACACACCCCATGATCCCATCACCTGCTGTAGGGTCTGAGGGAGATGGATCCGGCGGCATCGGGAGATGTCTGTGCCTGCAGTGGGGATCGATCTGTCGTCGGGAGATCTAAGAAAATGTGTCACTGCCTGTGCCAGCCTGTGGTCAAAATGACAGACCACTGACTCCTGCTGTGTTCCAGCGATGTTCAGACTCTTGCGGCGGCACCAGTGAGAGAGTGGTGACCCGATTGTTTTTTTTATTTATTTCAAATTCCTACTGGACAATCAAGTGCTCCATCATGGCTCAAGCTGGGAGTTACTCTTCTGAACGGAACTGACACTAGGTCCCACCAGAACTTCAAGAGAAAGGGCAAGTAAGCAGAGCACTTTCAGCTACAGTGCTTCTGGTGGTCAGCGAGGGTCACGGAGCCCTCTGCCAGTGGCACTACAGTAAGGGCAGAACAGTGGTGGTTACCATGGACACCGGGATGCTCCCCACCTTGGACTGTGCCAACTGAGCGCTCTGGCAAAAAGGTAAGATTTTAGGGGAAAAAATTAAAAATTGTTATTGTCATGGGAGGCGGCAAATTTGGTACACAGTACGATCCAGGCAGGATCCGGTACCATAAGACAAAATACGGTATAGTACTGACAAAAACAGTACAGTTGGAGGGTCTGCTTTCCATCTCCACTACTAACTGGTTCTGTTCCTACCTTGAGAATAGGACTCAGTCGGTTAGAATTGGAGATTTCCTGTCTCCCCCACTCCCTGTTAGCACCAGTGTCCCCCAAGGATCCATTCTTGGCCCTACACTATTTTCAGTCTTCCTAAATGACCTCCCTGCTGCCTGCATCTCTGCATCCATCCATATGTACACAGATGATGCAGTTCTATTAGCTTCTGGCTCCTCCCTCCCGATCTGATGACCTGGCTCCAGCTGGACTTCGATAACGTTCAGCACTGGTTCTGATCAAATCAGCTGTCCCTCACACCAGAAAAATAGTCTCCATGACTTTTGGTACTAGGCAAACGCTCTCCAGGCTTACCGCCCTTCCCTCCTTTCACACCCTAGATGAGTCCTCTGTTGAGGATGTTCCATCTTTCAAGTACCTTGGGCTTTGGCTTCACCATCACCTCGTCTTTACTAGGCATATGGGTGCCATCCACAAAAACTGCACCCAAAACGAGGTGCATTATACAGAAACCATGGGTGCATCCCCCTGCTGGCTTGTAGAGCCATTCTTCAGAAAATTATTCTACCTATTTTCAACTATGGAGATATTTTTTATAGTGCTGCTCTGAAGTCCACTTCAGCCAGACTGAATCTTCCCTATCACTCCTTCTGCCACTTTGCCATGGACTGTCACCCCGCACCCACCACTGCACAGTTTACTTCTCCCTCTCCCTTTCCTCCCCTGAAGCCAGGTACCTCGCTCATTGCTCCTCCTTTATTGCTAAACTCTGGCTAAGCTCTCACATCTCTTACCTCCTCTCTCTCCTCTCCCCCCTCCTTCCTCCTACACCCTTCACAACTCTGGCTTTCACTCACTAGCAATCCCTTCAAGGTCATTCTCTCCACCTCCCTAATCTATGGAATTCTCTCCCCTATTCATCTGCTCTGCCTCTTCCCTTCACACTCTCTCCTCTCTTCTCCGATACTTCATCTGGCCCTCCTGCAAATGCACTTGATTTTCCACCTCTGCTCCTCCACTCAGTCTACTCCCTCCCCCAACATTTCCACCTTGTCTCCTCTTCCCCCACAAACCCTGCCCTACCCCCCCTACACCCACCCAGAAACCTATGGTATAGCTTCTACTGCCTCCACCTGAATAGTTCCTTGATGCACTTATATTGTATCCTGTGCTATATCCAGGCCTAACTTATGTATGTTAAAGTTGCCGATCATTATTGATTGTACTTGATGCAAATTTTGTTCTCCTCCTGCCTTGCACATATTGCTTTGATTTGTTGTACTTTGCCTCCCTTTCCCCTTCCCCTCAGGACTCATCTGGAAATGAGCTGCTTCTCAGTTCAATATGTCTTTCCTGGTGAAACTTTTGAAATAAAGACATAAATAAATATAGGCAACTGACTTCCATAAGCCCTGAATGACCAGTAGATAATGTTATCACTTCAGCTGCTATTCCTGGCTAACTTGCCTTTGCAAAATGTTTGCAGTGTTTTACCTTACTAGAATGTTCAGGTGGAATGCTGGATTTCTGCCTGCCCATCTGGTTCTGCTTCCATTTCGTACCCTCAGAAAATGGGAACAATTCTTAACTTCAAATCCAGACTATTAAAAAAATTCCTCTTCCAATTAAAAATACGATTTTCCAACAAACCTGTCAAAACCATAACAAATCTTAGCAATCTCTGCCATATTTGTAAGAAAACTGGACCGTGAGAAACCCATGTCACTGCTAGTAACACCCAGCCACTACTGCACGTGAACATTCCTCTGTTGTTTCCCTGAATAAATATTTCTGACAAAAATGGCTAATGTGTTTCCTGAAAGATCCCACTTCTGTCATCGCTGTATGTACAGTTCGACATTTCTTTGTGTTTTTCTTAGTCGCTGTCTTCTGTTGTGGCTTGGACAAGGAGCTTGTCTCCAAATGAGTGTGGGGGGGAGGGTAAGGTTGTTTCTTGTTTCCAAGCACCTCTTCTGGGCTGGGCTAAAGCTGCCTTTGCTTACAACTAGGGCTGGGAGAACCCCAAAAGGTTCTGAGGTTCTAAAAGGTTCTGATAAGCAAGAAAAGGTTCAGGTCCTTATCTGAACCTTTTATGACCTTTATTGTTTTATGCTAACCATATGTTAACAAATAATTTTAAACTGCTTTTAATCAACATGTAGAAAAAACAATTAAACCACAGTTTAGTAGTAGAGAATGCTCTCTAATCACTCTTCTGTTTCTGATATTTAAGAAAGTAATATTAATGCTGTGTATAAGTTACATTATTAACAGCAGTGATTTCTATTTCTCAACAGTTACAGGCAGGCACCATATGTGTTTTAGACAGTTACGTGATGAAGAAGAAGCCAGGAACACAAAAACAGCACCAGGCCAGAGCAGAGGGCAGCCAGTCAGAAACAGTCGGTCAGCCAGCTACCGCTTGAAGACTGCAGTCTGCTACTAGCCCCACCTACTACAATCAGGGGAAAACCAGAAGTAGTCTACCAGCACAGAAATCAATATGCTTAAGGCACATTTACCAATAAAGACTGCTTAGAAAAGAATTAGAAAGTGACTGCGATGGCAAGAAAGTCCCAGACCAGGGGCCAGATATTCAGAACTTGATGCTGCATGCAAACTGTTTGCGCTGGGTTTGCACGGGTCCTCTATATTCAAAAGACCAAATAGCTCAGGCAAACTGCATTAGTGCAGGGCAACATTTTAATGTATGCACCACGCAAAGAGAAGAGGTATGTACATGACTATAGGTGCTATGCTATAGTCAGTGTGTTAGCACCACACAAAGTGTACTTGTGTGACTTTGCATGACATTTTGCATGCCACAAATTATCACCCAGAAAAACGTAGTCTTAACTCTGGGCAAAACAAGGACGTGGGTGTGGACACAGCAGCAACAGGCAGCATGGCCATAAGCAACAATAGCATCATGGTGCACCTGATGACTACTGCCAATGAGGAGGTAGAGAGGGCAGACGGCCACCTTGGACCACTCTATATGTCATGGAAGAGACATGCTGCACACATGTCCAGTGCCCCCATAGGGGTGCGCCACCACAATCCAGCATACACAAGCAGCAGTAAGGGAATGGAGGGCACTTAGGGGAGGGTGTACAGGTGGCCATGCTGAACCACATAGTAGGTGCTGCCACACAGTTGGGGCCATCCACACAGTGCATATGTGCCAGTGACAGGAGTGCCCCTCATATCAGGGTGCCTGTATGATGGTGTGTGTCTACCGCCCCCGGAGCACATACCATACACCTGTCCAGGCTCCCTGTCACACACAACCAGCCATGTGTATGTTAGTGTGGGAATCCCATGCCACTGGCACAACGTATGTGGGTCACAGGACAGTATGACTGTGGTGTTCATTGTCAGAACACACCTGCCAGTTGTGCATTTCACTGTGTGGATAGCAGCAGTCATTGTTGCCTGACACACTGTAGGCATTGCTGTGTTCCTCACAATACCAGCTACTATGGTAGTGTACCATCTGATACATACTGTATCGAGAATAATAATAAGTCTATAGCATGTAATACAACCTCCCATTTTTGTGATTCTAGTCCCCTGGTCCACAATAGTCTGTGCTTCTGTGTCCAGACCCAGCCTGCAGCTACTGAACTGTTTATTACGTCTGACATACAGGTGGAGCTGTGAGTGCACCCAGCTTGTAGATACCAACCTGTAGTTCCAGTGTAACATACAGGTGGAACTGTGTGCACCATGCAATAGCACCAGGCAATCTAGATGGTAAGGCATACAAAGCAGGCCATAATGAGATGCTAATGTGACTGTTTGCCCATGGATTGCCTAAGTAGGTTCATTTGCATAGGAGCTTTGAATATAGCAAAATTTAGAACTAGGCTAATGCATTAGCGCTGGTCAAACATGTTACTGCCGGGCAAAGGAACTAGCCCCGGGCAAACCTGTCAAAACCATAGCACAATTCTGCTATGTTTGGCCTGCAATGTTATTTGCAGTTGTTGTGCACCACTTCATTGCAAGCACCCACATTGGCCCCCTACTGCAACTCTGCCTTACTCCACCTCTGTGTGCACTGGGCTGCTGTTGCAGTTTGGCCTTCCTGGTTGCTATATTCAGAGCTGTCTTATTTGCTGGGCCATTTTTGCACTGCACTGCACTCTCAGCCCTGTTTGCATGGCTGCATTTGCATGCTATATTCAGCTGATTTAGCCACAGGGATATTCCTTTGACTATAGCATGGAAATTGTTCCAGGCTAATTTTGAACGTCAGGAAGTGTTAATTTTTTTCTGGGATTAAGTTTTGAATATCTGGCCCCAGATCTCGTTTGTAAATAAATGGTCTCCTCCTGAGTCTGATTTTTTAGAAGGGGATAATAGTTTGTTTAAATAATTATGCTTTGTAGTAGTACTACCACTACTACCAGGGGAAAAAAAAAACAGAGCTAGCAGGATTTATCAATGTGGATATTTAATTGTGCGCATTTAGGTAAATGATCTCCTTAGAATGACAAAGCGAACATGTATGTGAGAACAAGTACTTGTCTACCACAGTTGCTACCAGTATGTGATGATGTGTACGTGATGTACTGGCTGCATCTCCCACCCACCCCCAGGATGACGATGACGCAGTCGAAAGGCAGGCAAGTCCCAGATCTCTATTTTTTTAAAACCAGTTTACCGAGTCTGACTTTTTCCTATCAGGGGAAAAATAGAACTATGGTTATGTAAGAAATAATTATTCTTAGGTGCATTAGGTAATAAAATAAGTGATCTTGTCAGAATGAAAAAGTGACTGTGTGTGAGATCAGGGACTTGTCTGCCACAGTTGCTACCAGTACGTGATGACGTGAACATGAGGTACTTGCTGCACCTCCTACCCACCCCCAGGATGATGATGATGTGGTCCAAAGGCAGGCAAGTCCCAGATCTCTACTTTTAAGCAGTCCAGTGAGTCTCAAAATTGAAAGCTGATGTGTCACTCCACAGCTGCAGCACAGGTACTGCTGTCAGTGTCATGTTCTTCAAGATCAGCATCACATATGTAGCCAAAGTTTGGCAAGTTAACCTTCAAGAATGTTAGTTTCTCCACATTGTCTGGTGTTAATCTTGTTCGTTTATCAGTCACAACATTCCCAGCAGAGCTAAATAAATGCTCGGAACAGACACTGGAGGGTGGACATCCAATATACTTACAAGCCAGGGCAGCCAACTTTGGCCAGCATGATTTTTTTTCTTGCCAGTAAGCTAAAGGGTCATCCTTAATATTAATGTTGGACTACTGAGCATGCATTTTCTCTTTGTAAATTTTAATGTCCTGCAGCTGGCCCCAAATGTCACCTCCTCATTGTCTGCTTCTGAACTGGTTTTTGAAGCAGTCTTTTGAATTTGAGGTTTTGTCATTTTAGTACTGCTTGCCAAGCCTCCTAATGAAACTTCATCTACTGAATCAATCAAAAGTTGCCTGTAGTTCAACTCCTCCATATCGTCAGAAACCACATCAGGAAGGTGTCTGTTCCAGAAACATGGATCTAGAAATGTTGCTAAGAGATACTCCTTGCTCCGTGTCATGGCAGATAATTTCTCATCATTGCTAAGACTGATAAGCATTTATTGACTAGAGACTGGTTCATATTTAAGTTGCTCCTCATTTTCTCCAACCTTTTTTTGAGAAGTAGAATGAGTGGAATAACTTGGCTAAGGGATGCCTTTTCTGCACTGACCTCTTTTGTAGCACTCATGAATGGTTTCAGAAAGTGACACAACTGTTTCAGCAGAGACCATTGAGTAGAATGGAGTACAATGTCCTCCCCGATATCATTGTTCATGATATACTCAATTATAGCTACCTTTTGTTCAAGGATGTGTTCAATCATAAAAGTAAGTTGAATTCCACCTTGCTGCTACATCCTAAACAAGCTGAAGATGAGGAATAAATTTGTCCTTCTGGATATCAACAAGGATGTCACAGGCTTTTACTGAATGGTTGAAGTGGCCACACACTTTGTGCCCTGTACCCACAGTGGCTGATATTTGCTAGTCATTTTCCAGGAAGCTTCAAATGATTAGGTTAAGACAATGGGCAAAACAACGTATATGTACATACTGTAGCTGCCATCATGAAGTGCTTTTTTAATATTTGAACCATTGTTGGCAACAAATAAACAACTTTCAAACCCTCTGAAGTGACCCAAGCAGTAAGTAGTCTTTCCAGTTATTGCTGAAAGTGCTGTGTTGTGTGTGTTTCTTGAAAGTGACATACATGGAGAACTGCCATTTTCTGAAATGTGACGGGTTTTTTTGAGCTCTGAGAGATAGTAGTGGTAGTAGTAGTAGTACTGGTTGAAGTGGTAGCAGACAGACTAGTAGTACAGGAGGATGATGATGAGTTGTCCGCATAACTGACCCAGTGTGCAGTAAGAGAAAGATAGGCAATGGTTTGGCTACTGGTCCACATATCAGTAATGAAGTGAACTACCTTGTCCTCAGTCACTCGGAGAGCATGCTTTACTTGAACTACTAAGCTGTCATACATCCTGGGCACAGTGGTTACTGAGAAGTATTTTCTACTTGGGATTAAATATCATGGCTCTATGTATTCAATAAGCCTTCTGAAACCCACATCTTCCACAACAGAGTATGGCTGTAAATCAAGTGCAGTCATTTCTGCTATTTTACAATTTATTGCCAGTGCTATGGGATAATTTTGTGAATATTTAGACTTTCTTTCAAAAACTTCTTTTAACTTCAACTGCCTCTTATCGGGGGTTAAGTTTCATTTGGCTGGGGGTGTTGTATAACTACATGTCATGCCTGGTAAAATAGAGGACCTTACAGAATTATCATGACTGTGACTGTGAGGTGAAAGTGGACTTTTGGATCTTGCCTGTTGCTCATCTCCCACTGTTTCAGCGGAATGTTCCTGTTCAAAGAGTGCCCTGCTAGATTTCCAGCCCCTAATGTTAAACTGTTTTTTGAACCATATATAGTGATAGGGTGAATTCATGACAGATGCCACATCATTGTTGTGGTTCCAAGATGCCCTTTATTTTTTCCCCTACTAACACATCTGTTGCAATGCACACATATAGCTTGACAAGCATCCTTGGGGTTTAATTAAAAATGATTCCAAACAGTAGAGGTGGACAGTCTGTGTCTAGTAGTAGTAGCAGCAATGACCTCAGTAGGACTAGGAGTCGAGTGGCTGGGTTTATGTGGGAAAGACATATCAGCAGAGAGTTCAGGTTCACCCAGTGATACAGTCATAGAATCCTCTGCCGCACCATCGCCATCATCATCACTGCTGTCAGACTTTGTTTCACTTTGTGTGGCTTATGCCTCTGACTTCTTCTTTTTCCCTTTTGACCCTCTACTACTGTCATTGTTTTTATCCACATTGTCACTGTCAGAACCAGAATGAGACATAGCTGAAGGTAAAGTCACAGGCTTATCATCATCATCAGTCTCACCATGACCAGTGTCGACACCATCATCGTTATCAGATTCAGTAGAACTAACATTTGCAGTCACAGATTGAGTTTTTTGATATGCATGTGTTGCAAATAGAACACCTCCACTGTGAGTTGTACCTGTAAGTGCTTTAACTTTATGTACGAATGGAATACTCTGTTTTTGCACTTTTTTCTCAGATGACATGCTATTGCCATTGTCTTTCGACACTTTGTTGGCTGTACTACTGAGTCTTTCTGACATAAACAGTTCACCAACCCTTGCTGGGTTTTCAGTATTTTGAGAGATAGCCTGCACAAAGTGCACATAGATAGTAGCAATGTTTAGTTCAGCCCCTTCAACAGACAGTGGTGCTTGTTGTTGCGCTTTACTTTTTGGGCCACTTCTCTCTGGGCACTTGAATAAACTTTTTTACGTTTATTACTTGCTTTGCCCCTGGCTTTTGCTTTATTATTTTCTGGAGAACTCATAATGCCAGTCTGTCGCTTGTCCAATTGTTTTTTTTTCTTTATTCCACGTGATGTGATGGAATGCCCTGCCCACTGAGCCAAAGCTTATACCCACTGAGTGAGCACAGGGAGGAAGATGGCGGATGACTGACTTCTTGGGGGGAGGGTCACACAGACAGTGTGCAAGAAGTAGCACTAGTGCACTGACGACTGGCTGGAAGATTTTATTTCACGCACACAATTTTTTTCACACACCACCTATGCTAAGGGCAATGCTGTAGGCACTGCTGCTAGTATACCCACAGAGATTATGGGGGACCCTGCCTGGCCTGACCCTCTCTGACACAGTACTTTTCCCCTTCAAGGATTTTGTTTATTTTTTTCTTTATTCCACGTGATGTGACTGAATGCCCTGCCCACTGAGCCAATGCTTATACCCCACGGAGCGAACAAAGGGAGGAAGATGACAGATGATTGACTCCTGGGGGGGAGTCACACAGACAGTATGCAAGAAGTGGCACTGATGCACTGATGACTGGCTGGCAGTCTTGGCAGATTTTATTTTACACACCACCTACTCTAAGGGTGATGCTGCAGGCACTACTGCTAGTACACCCACAAAGATTCTGGGGGACCCTGCCTGGCCTAACCCTCTGTGACACAAGAGGGGGGGTCACACAGACAGTATGCAAGAAGACGCACTAGTGCACTGATGACTGGCTGGCAGATCTTATACACACAGCACTCTAGTTCTCACAAGTTGCCCTTAGTCTCTCTCTCCAAGTTCCATCCTGGCTCATCATTCAATGTTCATGTTAATGAAGATCCCCTGTCAAAGTCTCCTCTCCCATACATTGTACTCCCCACTCCCCAGTCCAGTCCTTACCCCAATTCCCAACTTCCTCCCAAGTTCCACACCGGTTTTATGTGATGTGGGTGACCGAGGAAGGGCGACCCTCAGAAGAGCGACGTCAGGTCGGCGAAAACAATTTGACACCCTGACAAGACTCCAGCGCATGGAAAACAGCACCAGGGACTAAAAATACTTGCTTTGTGGGGCTAAGCCCCCACCCCCTCATGCAGAGGGGTTTCACCCCCGCACTCCCCATACTTAAGGATTCTCAACTCCCAGGGAGGTGTGGCATGTCAAAAGCAAAGTAAAAATTAGATTTTGGTCCGGGCGCAAGAAAAGCACAGTAGCGCCCGGACCCAGACCTGAACCTGGAACCCCAGCACTGCAAGTGGAGGCCAACCCCCAATGCCACGGTACAGCTCGGCAGCCAACCGCAGTGCCACCCCCTACATCCCCTCTGCCTCCTCCCAGGCCACGCTCACCATGCTCACTTCTCCCCGTGCATGTGAACACGTAGCGACATCCTGTCACTAGGGTCACCCACCCCACCACATCCAGTTGCCCTCCCTGCCCCCTCGCCTTTTGGGCATTCACCCATATCGCGTCACCATTTCGGATGGTGCCGTGATTGAGGCGCCCACTTCACATGCTACCCGCACACCCAGTCCTTGCTGGCAATCCCTTCCCGAGTCCCAGCTGTCAGTCCCCGACTCCCCACCCCCAACTTCCCCAAGTTCCCAATTCCTTCCTCCTTTGAGTTCTTCTTTTAGTTTAATAAATGCTGCTTTTTTTTTTTTGGGAGTGGCAGACTGGCAGAAGGACTGCTTCACTTGCCCAAGGGACAAAAAAAAACAAAAAAACAATGCAAGAAGCACTAGCACAGAAGAAAACAATCAATTTGGTGATCCGCAATGCAAGGAGCGGCCAAGAGAAGCTGCTGCTCCTTCTTCATCCTCCTGATTCCTTTGCATAGCTCTAAGGTGGACCACGTGGGTTGCTAGTACAGCAATCCAATCAGGTGCCACCTTAGAGAGAAGGACAGCTTGGTCATCCAGTGAGGGACCAGAGACTTGTCTCTGGTCCCTCCTGTGAGTTCCTCCTGCTCTGGCTCTTCTCACACTTCCCACGATAGGAGCCATCTGAACCGATCCGAACAGTATACATTTAAGTGATTGAAACTCAGAATCCCTAAACTCATGGGACTGAGCTCAGTATCCTGACACCTACAAGCCCGACAAGGAGAAAGGTAATGCCGACAGGGGTATGGTAACGAATGTAACGAACTGCTACCCTACCCCTTGTCAGGCATCACAACACACTGGAGGATGTGGACGCTGGCTGAGTTGCTCTTGTGGCATGGAGGGCTAAGCTATTAGCAGCTTGGCCAGCAAGGTCTGATAGACCTGGGTCCTGTTCCTGGCTACCATTTTGCTGAAACACAATTTCACCCCCATAACTTTGTTTTTAACTCCAAGGTCCGCTCCCCCTTGGAGTAGGTTATTTAAGTTATCGGGGGGGGTGCAGGGGGCAATACTCCCACATGGGGGGTGCAGGGGTGAAGTCCCCCACATTACATTTAAGTGCCTGTCAGGATTTTGAGATTCAGTACCCAAACTCAGTCTTGTTGGGTTCAGATACTGAGTTTCTAGAGTCCATAGGTAGTCCATCCGAACAGCAGAAAGTGTTCAGAAGCCATTCGTTTACAAACATTTCAGCATGCTCGGGTTAGTTTGTATTTTCGACAAACTGCTTCACCCATTTCTACTTACAACCTCCCTGTCTATGGCTTTCATACACTCTCACTTTATTGCTCAACATTGGTTCAGACTGCACACTTTCTGCTCTTAACTTCCTCTAGACATCCCTGGTTACTTAAATATCTGGCATCTCAGTGTCTTAAGAAAGATTCCTAAAAGTGGGGTAGAAGGGGTGCTCAACTCAGCTTCTCCATCCGGCAACTCAGTTCCCAAAATGATCTCTGAAAATTACCACTCACAATAAGCTTCTAAAATGTTGCACCTGCTGCCTTTTTATTTTTGATTTCCCCAAGCTGTCTATCAGGAAAACTATATTTGTTGAGCTGGGTGAGACACTTCCTGTTGTTGCCTCCTAACTGCTCCACTGTATGTGCTAATTTTCTGTTTACCTTATTTATTATTATATCCCCCACCCCCCTGGAGAGAGGCACTGCCTGTATTTAATCCTCTATGCATGACTGTGCCTTTACAGGGTGTGTTGTGTTAGGCACAGCCTTTCTTGCCTCTCCCTCCATGTGAGCATTCTTGGATTGAGGCAGAGTTACTGTTCACTTTAACTCCCCTTGCATTGCAGATGGCAGCCTGATTATTGACCCCATAAATGGTTCATGCCGAGCAGCTTCACCGCTCTCCTTCCTGGTGCTTTGGTGTCTAATCCAGGAAAACTCCCATATCGCAGACTGAAGGTATGCACACTGTTGCAGGCAAGAGAACCCTTTCTCTGCATTTCTCCTACCATCAACAAGAATGTGATTATGAGGGGAGATGATGGTGGGCGAATACTGAGATGGGAAAGGTGGTAGGCTGCAAAAACTGCGGAGTGGCATTGTTTCTGAAAATTGAGTGGAGAGTAGGAGGGTGCCTGGTGTGCATGCAAATAAGGCAGCTTAGGAACAAGAACAGCTGCTTAAAAATGGAACTTAGGAGGGGACTGCGGGTGGCAGGGCAGGGCAACTCAGCAGCCAGGGAGGGAAAGAGGGTAACTGAGGGAGGAGGACAGTTCATGGGGGGGGGTGGAAAATGGGTGGCAGAGGGGGTAAGGAGACAGAGGGTCTCAGTTCAAAGGACAAACATGGATGGAATTGGGGAAGAAGGGAAGATGGGAGGGAAGGAGGAATCCAGCGGTTGCAGAGTCAGCAGCGGGTGGTGGCTAAAAGCAGGAAGGAGGAACTAGGTGGGATTGTGGTACATCAAAAAAATGGTTCACAGTACTGGAAGGGGAGGGGGATGTGACAGAGGGAGTGCTGGGCGGAGGAGTGGAAGACAGTCTAGAAGAGAAGGGAGCAGGAGGGGGGTGAGGGGATATGGGTTGAGGAGGGGGTTGTGGGGAAGGGGGTAGGAGAAGAAAAGGGTAGGGATGCATCAAGGGGAGTAGGCAGGTGGAGACTGGAGGAAGGGGGTAAAATCTGAGGAGAAAAGGGGGAGGGATGACAGAGCAGTGTCAGAGGACACTGCAACAGGGATGGATGGTGGAACTACTGTGCTGGTGGAGGAGGAGAAGAGGAGAGGAAGAGGGAGGGATAAAGGAAAATCAAGATGAGCAGAAAAGGAGATCAAGGGGGGGATCCTAGTGCTGGGTGACTCAGTTCTGAAGGGGATCAGATAGGGAAGCAAGGGGGAGAGGCACAGTTGCATATGGGTGGAGGTCATGCTAGGCATGACGGCGGAAAGGGTGGGTCAATCAATTCTGAAGCATGCTAGGAGGGGTAGGGAGAAACCTCACATAGTTTTGCACTTGGGAACAAATGACCTGGTGGGTACTATGGTGGATGTGGTTCGGAGGAGGTTTGAGGAGCTGGGGATGGTTTGTGAGGAGGCAGGAAGATCGGCAGCTTTCTCAAAGGTGCTTCCAGTGCCCAGGGCAAGCACAGCAAGGAAACTGAGGATAGAGAAATTTAACATGTGGTTAGGACAATTGTGTCAGTTCAAAGGGTATGGACTGGTGGAGGGTTGGGGAAGGATCTAGGAAGACAATGATCTCTACGCTAAGGACAAGCTATACTTAAGTGAAGAGGGAAGGAGGGTATTGAAAAAGAAACTGGGGGAATACTTAGCTAACAATGAGAATTTAAACTAGAGGAGGGGGATGGCAAGTGGGCAGGAGTCAGGTAGGACCCACAGGTAGGGAAGCCAAACGAGCTTACCCCCATACCAGCAGTGAGGGACTTAGGGGGAAGTCAGGAGAGAATGATAGAAAGGTGAGACAAGTAGAGAGAGGGGGGAAGGAAGCAGCGTGGAGGGTGGTAATCTTGAATTCTAGGAGTCTAGGGAATAAAATAGCAAAGTTACAGGCTGTCATGGCAGATGGGGAGGTGGACATGGTGGCCATCTTCGAGACATGGGCCACCCATTACCATGACTTGGTCCTGGCAGTACCAGGGTATAGATTATTTTGGAGGGACAGGGTAAAAGAGAAAGGTGAAGGTGGTGTTGTACATGAGGGAAGGACTGAAAGGTGTCAGAGAGGAAGGGGAGGAGGGCAGCACAGAGTCATTATGGGTGCAATTCCAGGACTGCAAAAATAGGACCCTCAGGATAGGAGTGGTGTACAGGCCTCCCTCTTAGACTGAGGAGTTTGACAAAGAACTAGAGGGTCAGATCAGAAGAACTTGCCAAAGGGGCCAGCACGGTGATTGTGGGGAATTCAACCTGCCAGGAGTGGATTGGGGGACCCTGCCAGCACGAATAGGAGGGAGCAGGTGCTTCTGGATGCTTTCCAGGACAGCTTCCTATTGCAGATGGTCAATGAGCCAACCAGGTTAGGGAACACCCTAGACCGCATGCTGGAGAATGGTGCATTTGTGATGGAGTTAGGGTGGAAGAACTGCTAACGGGGGAGTGACTACTACTCAGTGTGGTTCATGATAGACATGGGAAAAGGGGGAACAGGAACAGGCACAAGGGTGATAGACTGCAGGAGGGCCGACTTCAGGAGGATGAGGGAAATAGTACTGGGGTATCTAACCAGGATCCATCTGAGTATGGACACTAACCAGAAGTGGGAGGTCATTAAACAGGGAATCGATGAGGGAGTCATAACATGTGCAAGGGTCCAGAGTAAGAGGGCAAGGCCAAGAAGCCTAGCTGGATGAGTGAGGGGTCATGGATAAAGTAAAGAAGAAGAGTTCAGCCTTTAGCGGGTATAAGAAAACAGGGAGACAGGAGGACAGGGAGGAGTACCTGAAGGAGTCGAGGGAGGTGACAAGAGCAGTAAGGTCAACCAAGGCATCCAGGGAACTCAGGCTAGCACAGGGCATCAAAGAGGGGGAGAAGGACTTCTTCAGGTACATCAGGGAGATAAGGAGTTGTAAGGACCAATTAGTAAGGATAAAGTGGGATCAGGGGTGGGTGGAAACTGGAACTGAACAGGCAGAAGCATTAAATGAGTACTTCTGCTCAGTATTAACTAAGAAGAAAAAGGGAGCTGTTCCCATGAGGGGGTGGGAGGGGAGGTGGGGGAGGGTGACAGACGGGGAAATCCCAGCAGGCAGAGTACTGGAGGGTTTGAAGGCACTGAGGGTGGACAAGGCACCTGGACCAGATGGCATACACCCAAGGGTGTTGAAGAAGCTGGCAGAGGTCCTGGTGGAACCCTTGGCAGACCTGTTCTATACCTCCCTGGACTCGGGGAGTGTACCTCAGGACTAGAGGATGGCACATGTAGTACCCCTCCACAAGAGTGGCCCTAGGATGAACCTGGGAACTACAGACCAGTAAGCCTCACATCCACCATGGGAAAGCTGAAGGAAACAATCCTGAAGGAGAGGCTGGTTACCCTCTAGAGGCTAATAGGCTCTAGGACAGCAGACAGGAGGGGTTAGTCTCAGGAAGACCCTGTCAGACCCACCTGGTGGAGTACTATGACTGGAAAACCAGCAATTAGACAGGGGCCATGCAGTGGATGTTCTGTACCTGGGCTTCAGTAAGGCATTTGATTTGGTATCACATGGAAGGCTAGGAAGCAAGCTAGAGGGCACAAGGGTGGTGGTGAAGATAGTAGGATGGGTAGTGAACTGGCTGCAAGGGAGACAGCAGAGGGTGGTGGTGGGTGGACCGCTCTCATCTCCTAGGGTGGTGACAAGTGGGGTGCCACAAGGCTGTGCACTGGGGCCGGGGTTGTTTGGGATCTTCATAGCAGATATCTTAATTGGCATCAAGAGCAAGATCAGTCTGCTTGCAGACGATACCAAGTTGGGAGCAGTAGTGGATGACTTAGAAGGGTGGCAGTGGTTTCAAGATGATCTGGCAAAGTTAGAGGCCTGGTCAGACACTTGGCAGCTAGGGTTCAATGCCAAGAAGTGCAAGGTGCCACATTTTGGTACAAAAAATCCAAGGGGAACTACCAGATAGGGGGAATACAACTAGCTAAGACGGAGGAGGAGGAGGATCTGGGGGTGATCATAACAGCAGCAATGAACAACTCAGCGCAGTGTAGGAAAGGAGCTGCAAAGGTCAACAGGTTTCTGGGTTGTACTGCCAGAGGCATATCCTTCAGGAAGGAGAAGGTGCAGTATGAGGACTGCTAGCTGCACAATTGAGCAGACTAGACTATAGGGCCTTTATCTGCTGGCAATTTCGTATGTTCATATGTGATTGGTATAGTAGATCACCTGAATCAGCCCTCTAATAACAACAAGAACATCTTTCAGACAGAAGACAACCAAAGTCCATCAAGTCTGCTCCGTTCCTACCTAAGACACCCCAAGCAGCCTAATGCTGCATGTACATCACTGCCCCATCCTCTCCTGAAGCCCACCACAGTTTTTTTTTTATTTTAAATTCCTTCCTTGTAAACCCATTCTACCTGTCTATCAACCTCTCTCTCTTTCTGGCTGTCTGTGAAAAAATGCTTTCTCACATTTTTGCTGAACCTCAATAGCATGTCAAATGGGCAATTAAAAAACAGTGACCATCAACAGGGTGTCGGCAATAACAGCTACTGGAAATACGGTGACAGTAAATACGGCGATCGACCAGAAAAGGTGACTAGCAGCTGTCACCCACTCCCCAAGTTTTGCCCGCCCCTGGAGGTAATAATCACTAGAAAGGGGAGTGTGAAGCCCCCCAATAACATGTAAAACAGTGTTCTCGCCATTTCTGCCATCACCTTAAATTGCTGGTCACCATTCTTTTTCTCGCTGATATTGCATCACCCTGTTGACCGTCACTGTAATTGATTAATTCAAATCACCTGGAAACACCTTCCATCAACTGGAACACATGCCCTGTTATGGTTGACCCCTCACAATGTTTGAAAAGTTGCTGGCTTAGGCTGCCAATCTTTTTATTCCCCTAAAAATGTGAAGGTTTCTATCATGTTACCCTGCTTCCCCCGAACTCCAGTGAGTACATGTTTAGGCTGCTCAGGTGCTCCTCACAAGATTTCCCCTGCTTCCCCTATATCATCTTCATTGCCCTATGCTGCACAGTCTCTAGCATGTCTTTGTCTTTTTTTCAGTTAAAGGTTCCAGAACTGTGCACCATACTCCAGGTGTGGCTGCACCAGAGACCTGTAAGGGGCAGGATCACCTCTTATTCATCATGGAGAACCTTTTCTAGATGTAACCAAGAATTCTGTTCACTTACATACCATATATTCCTAGTTACACTAAGCCATGATTTTTAGGCTTTGTACCATGATTACTCCCAGGTCTATTTCCCTGTTGTTTGTCTAAGTTTACCCTCCAAAGTCAATACTGAGTTTGAGGATTGTTCCTATCTATAAGCATGAATTTGTATTTCTTGCCATTGAATTTGATCTGCCAGATCCTTGATCACTACTCCAGCCTACACAAGTTTCTTTTCACATCATTTACACCATCTCATCGTCAACCTTCCCCCGAACTTAGTTTAATTTGTAAACAGACTGACCTTACGCAATATATTTTCACCTACCGTATGTCACACATAAACAAGTTGAAAAGGACCAAATGTAAGACTGACCCCAGAGGCACCCACTGGTGATTTACCTTTCCACAGAGTGCTCTCCATTAACCATCACCCTCTGGGTCCTCCCCAAGCCAAACCCCAATCTTTCTGGTTATGTTCTCCCCTAACCCTAGGTCCCTCAGCTTCTTCACTAATCTCTTGTGCAGTACTGAGTCAATGACTTCGCAAAATTCCAGATATAGGATGTCAACTGCCTGACCCTTGTCCTCTACCTATGTCACCACACTGAAGTCACAAAAAAGCGCTGTGATGGGTATACATGTGAGATTTTCAAGCTTCATAGTTGACATGGAGGTAGGAAGTACCCCAGCAGCACTCAAGACTGTAAAAATCAAAGAAAGCTGGGCATGCAAGGAGAAGGAAAAAAGTCTGTTCAGGTAATTCACAGGAGGCAAACTGCAATCCATAATGATTTTATTTGTGGCCAAAACAGACTTCTCTGACACAAGTGAGGAGAGTGTGCTTCACACAGCCACAAGATGCCCACGTACTTTGACTGTAGTCTTTGTCAGGGGGACCCTCTAGATTACCTGAACTGACTTCTTACTTCTCCTTGAGTGCCCAGCTTTCTTTTGTTTTTGCAGCTTTATCTGAGGAGTGAGCAACTCCCGCTGGGCACCGGACTCAATTTTTCCACTAAGTATGTTGTTTCATGGTTTTGCACTCAAGGCTGTAATCTAGACGCTTGAGGGTCAGAATGCCATGGAGACCTTGTAGTACATAGGACTGTGCATGTTTTTTTTTTGTATTATTTCTTTATTGATTTTGTAAGCAAAACTCACACATCAATTACATATTGGAGGACAGCAAAATGTACAATATAAATTTCCTCTTACAAAGGATCATAGTAGGACACCTCTTATTGGCACATCATGGGGGGGAAGTACAAAGCAATTAGGTATATATATCCATATGAAATTATCCAGTTGCATGCAGCCATGGGAGATTCAAGGGGAATCTGTCTACCAAGATAAGCCATAGTCGACTCCTTGTTAAGAAAGTGACCTCTCCATCATAATGATCTCCCCATTATTCGCAAGGAAATGATTAGACAAATATACAATCCCCCAGCTCCCAGAAGGAACCCATTAACAGTTTGTCCCCACTTATCTACCAGTATGAAAAGGATACATGTTCAGAAACCCCACAGTACATTAGTGAACGGTAGATGTCCTGAGGCACTGCAACATTTAAGCCATAACATTCAACAACTCAGGTAAAGTTACCCCGCTGGTGTCTACCTGGCTATAAAGGAAAATATTAATTGACTTGTAGGGAGATCGATTAACCAGAGACCCAAAATGTAGTGAGGACCTTAACAGTAGTCTTGAAAAACAGTGTAGTTTATATAAAGAGTCCCAGTCCCGATCCTCCCAAACAGCATAACAACCTAAGTAGGTGACATTGCATATCACAGCCTAGTGCCACAGGCCTAGTCAGTAACAAACACACAGGGCCTTAATATACTTGCTGTTTTGATCCCCAGTCCATAAGGATATCAGTCCTCATCCGAAAAGTCCACAGCCTCATCCCAATCCTCTAGCTCATGTTCAATTCGAGCGACCAGCTTATCTGTGTCCTTTACATCATTAAACAAGAATGGCTGCCCATTCCAAACCACATGCAGCTTTGCAGGTAGAAGCACTTGATGTTGCACCTTCAGCTTTCGTAAGCGACCCCTTAGGCCATCGAATGCTCATCTCCATTGTCTGATACTGTAGAACAGATCAGGAAAAATCATAATTGTAGCCTCCCCATATTTCAGCGATCTCTACCTATGGGCTGCAGCAAGAGTGCGATCTCGGTCACCCACACCAGTGCAGATTATCATTAGTGTCTGAGGGGTTGCAGAATCCAGCAGGGCTCATCGGGGTGTAAATATATATGCCTTTTTTCAGAGAAAATGTGGACTCCTCCTCCAACAGTATGAAGATAGCTGGCAGAAATGTCTGCTCAAACAGCAGTGTGTCCTCCCCCTCCGCCACCTCTGGTAGGCCCACTACTCGGAGATTGCGCTCCCTCGCCTGGTTCTCCACATTTTCCAGGCATTGACATAGCTGCAAGTTCTATTTAATTAGCTTTGTGGTAGCCTTCATGGTCTTGAGGACTGAAGTCTCTGAACTTTGAACCACCATCTCACAATGATCCATGAGTGTTTCTAGAGCCGAGACCCTGGGAGTAAGTGAGTCAAATTTTATGTCCAGTTCTTGGATCCAGTTCACTAGTTTCTGTAGCATAGCATATATAACTGCAAAAGAGGCCTCTTTGGCAACTGGCTCCATGTGATCTGAAGTCATGCCACTGTGACCAGGCCGCTCCTCCCATGTCAATCGTCTCGGGGTGAAAAAATCTGCAGATCAGGCATTATTTTCTTTAGATTTCCCCATTGTGGCACTCCTCTAGGTCTCCAGACAAATCCTTGTACTGATAGCTGTAGAAATTGCAGGCATTAAATACTTAAAAGGTTTATATTTTAGGAATCCTTCAGGAGCTTGAGTTTTGAGCTGCTGAGCAGCGTCCCCCCCTGGACTGTGCATGTTTTGATAGGGGCTACCTACAGTACAACTCACATTAAACTATTCCTCCGATGAGTTGTTTTAGCATTTCTGACAGAGTTGCATAAGTGTTGCTGGATCAGCACAAAGCCCTGCACAAACTGTTTCTTAAGAGTTAAAACTCAGTTTTGCATTGCATTGTGACTGGACTGCAGTTGAATTCCAACTGAGTTGCAAAAGCCTTTTAAAAGCATTACTTTTGGGCTAGTTAAGCACTGAAAAACAATGCAATATGAGTTGCCAATGCATTGCCAACTGTAAAAAACAATGTTAAACCAATTCATTGGTGGAACAGTTTAATGCAGCTTGTACTATAGTTGAAGACAGTTGAAAGTACATTGTTATAGGTGTCCAAAAAGGAAGCAGATGGTAAGGTTAAAAGAAAGGATAATGGGAGGAGCCATGGTTTGAGAGTACTGAGTGGAGTCAAGGTGCTTGGGAGAGTGGTAAGGCAAGAAGAGCTTTTGAAAGGTAAGCGTATGGAAAGTGAAAACATTATTAGAGAGTGATCAGTAAAGGCTAGGCCAATTACTGAATGAGGTAGAGAGGATAGAAAGTTCAGATTATTAGGTTAAGGATGTGGCTATGGCTGTGAATTAAAGAATCAACAGATTGGAGAATGTTACATTAACCAAGGACTGAGAAGAAATTGGAAGTGTGTGACAAGGAGGTCATTAACATAAATGTTGAAGTAACCAGTGGGAATATTGCCTGGAGAGGAGAGGATATCATGGAAAGATAGTCTGAGTACATTGTGAGAAAGGAAGAGTCAGACTTCAGAGGGTGGTAAATGACAAAGAACTTGAGGCTAGAAGGTGAGTGGTGATAAAGGGAGTGATACTCAAAGGATAAATAAGAAAGGTAAGATTTGATCTTGCTATAAGAACAGTATCACCACCATGCTTGGAAGTGCTTTCCTGTTGGAAAACTTGTAGTGCGTTCAGGGGCTGCTTCCAAGTGGTCAGTAGGAGAATACCAAGTCTCAGTGAGGCAGAAAATATTGAGGTCTTAGGTAAAAATAATAACATGGATTAAGAGCTATTTATTATTAGGTGAAGAAGTATTTAGGTGAACAAATTAGACAGCGGTTAGAGGAACAGGACAGGGAGCTGGGGCATGAACTGGCTAATAAAGTGGAAGGGTATGCTGCAAGAGTGTAGCTGCATAAATGGGTGAGGAGGATGAGGGTGAACTTCTGCAGTACATCAGGATGGATTGGGAGGGGGGAGAGAGAGAGAGAGAGAGAGAGAGAGAGAGAGAAGTCACATAAGGAAGGAGGAAAAGTAAAAAGAGGGTAGGGGTGGTGGGGTATGATACTGTAGAGTAAGAGACAAAGATGCTAAGGCAGAAGAAAATGTGGATGTATTGGGTGGTGAATATGACAGTTCAATGGGTGTATACAACCTAAGTGAGAGTATACAACCTAAGTTAGAAGTTATGTTTGTGCAACATTGTTGATAGTCTGGAGGTAGGTGAATGAGGAAGTTATTTAAATGTTATATGTGGATGCGTTGGCCAGAAAAACAAAGAAAATAACCCAATCTCAACCCTAAATAATAAAACCAATCAATCAGTAATCATTCTTATTAGTCCTTGTATTTATTGTGGTTTTCCAGACTTTCAAATATTTTCTCTTCTTTGATGCTTGGTTCCAAATGATTTCTTTAGTAGTGTTTCAGAACAAAAAGTTCCTTCATCAGACTCTGGAGCACTTTTCTAAGTTATACAAAAATATAAACAGTGATTTAGAATATGTTTTTCATTATTTGAATGTTGCTATGTAAATGCAAAACAGTTTCAACTGAACGTTGGAACTGACCTGTATACAAATGAATCACAATCACATAAGTGTGTCTGCCATGAGGGTGGGGGTAATCCCAATCCAGTAAAAAAGATTCTTGGTGTCTCTTTCAAAGAAGAAAGAAAAAAAAAATTATAATCAAGAACATAAGCCAGTTCTTCCTTATTTTTAGAGAAAACAAAAACTGTTTGTAAAGCACAAATTAGTGTATAAACGTTTGTTGTACCTTTCAAAAGATTTAATCAGTTTTGGTCCTCCACTTAAATTTCAGTTTATGATGCTTTCTGTAAAATAAGAAACAGGGACCTTCTTATTTATAAAATAAAAATAAAAAACGGCACTTTCAAAACAGCATTTATCACTGTCACTCTTCCCCATATAAATAGAAGAGTGAAACAACTATGTGCTAAACAAAATTACTTGAATTTTAACAGAACTTCCTCTGATCTTCTGGTTTATAATTCCAACGCATGTTTAAATTTGTTCATTCAAGCACAGCTCGTTGTTTAGAAACCATTGTGGATATTACAAGGGGAACCCGCCACCATTAGCAGACCATGCTAAAGACTAACCATTGTCTTCTACACCTTGACAGGTATCAGATAAAATAGAAAGGGCCCGGGCCGCCAAGGTATGCACGCGACCAAGCGTGCTGATGTCACCGAGTGACACCACCTTATGTGTTGGCCATTCACACTCTCTGTCCCCAGTGAGACTACCACCCTGTTGAGATACTGAGAAGGCAAAGGAACCCTTTTGAAGAAGGTTACACCCCTAGAGGTGCCACAGGAACATAATTCCTTTAGGCTAAAGGTACCCTAGGAAGAAGCCCAAAAGAACTTCGAAGCAGGTGCTGAACACTGAGACTGATTGGAGTAATGATTGAGAGCTTAAGCTGGTGATGACTGATAGCAGACAGGGTCATGACTCCTAGAAGGAGGGAGAAAATGGCAGGATATAGGATAAGTGAGCCACCATCCAACCCCAATGCACAGCAGAAATCCTACTACTAGGGAAAATGCCACAATTAATATATATATACCACATTATGGCCTTTGGTACTCAGGAGAGATAAAAAACCCTATGGAGAAAATCTCTGGAGATCCATGGCCTCAGCTGCCATCCATCTCTCCTGGAACGGGCACTTATTATTGTGACAGCTCAGCTTTGTTAATTTGGAATCTGAATTCAGTGGAAGTTTTTAGAGGGTGGGGTGCTGTAAATTGATCTTTGCAGCTAAAGGAAGTTCCCCATGAAAGCGTCCACCCCTCAAAGCATGGAATGATGAAAGTAATGAATGCTGAATGGTGACCACCTAGTTTCAAGACCATGAGGAGACCTAACCTTGACTGGAAAAAAATGGATAGGGATGTGAACTAAGACTAGGTGGACCTTAAGCAAATGCAGGGAGAATAGCTTTCAGATAGAAACATAGAATTTGACGGCAGATAAGGACCGCTTGGCCCACCCAGTCTGCCCATTTTCCTGCCTACTGGATAAGCTGCAGATCCTAGTTAACCAGCAGCCTACTTCTTTCTACCCCAACCCCCTAGAATTGCCTTATGGCTGTCCCATGCATGCTTGAATTCCACCACTGTTTTTGACTCCACGACCTCCTCCGGAAGGCTGCCTCCATGAATCCACAACCCTCTCTGTGAAAAAATACTTCCTTAAATTACCTCTGAGCCGCCCCGCCTATCTTCAAATTGTGCCCCCTTGTTCTTGCACACCTCTTTTTTTGAAAGATGCTACCCTCCTTGGACTTTGTTGATTCCCTTGAGGTACTTGAACATTTCTATCATGTCCCCCCTTTCCCTCCTTTCCTCGAGGCTATACATATTAAGCTCTTTAAGTCTCTCTTCATATGTCTTCTGGTGCAGACCCTGCACCATTTTAGTTGCCCTTCTCTGGACTGCCTCCATCCTGTCTATGTCCTTGTGGAGATGGGGTCTCCAGAACTGCATGCAGTACTCCAGATGAGGTTTCACCAACTGTCTGTACAGAGGGATAATAACTTCCTGTTTTCTACTGGTGATGCCTCTTCCTATACATCCCAGTATCCCCAGCCATCCTTACTGCCTTCTCACATTGCTTGCTTACCTTTAGGTCATCTGATATGACTACCCCCAGGTCCCTTTCCATTTTTGTTGTTGATAATACCTCTCCCCCCATTATGCACTCTTCCTCTGGGTTTTTGTTTCCCAGGTGCATTACTTTGCACTTCTTTGCATTGAATCTAAGCTGCCATACTTTTGACCATTCCTCCAACCTTGCCAAGTCACTTCTCATCCTTTCCACCACCCCCTTTGAGTATCAACCTGTTGCAGATCATTGTGTCATCTGCAAAGAGGCATACTTTTCCTTCCAGTCCCTCTGCAATGTCACTTATAAAGACATTAAAAAGGATCGGACCCAGTACTGAACCCTGTGGTACCCCACTAGTAACTCCCCCTTTCTTCACAGTGGACTCCATTTACTATTACCCTCTGTGTCCTGATGTCTAGCCAATTTTTGACCCAGGCTACCACCCTGGGATCCACTCCCAGGCTGGCTAATTTGTTTATTAATCTTTTCTGTGGGACTGCGTCAAATGCTTTGCTAAAGTCTAGGTAGGCCATCCACAGCCCCTCCTTGGTCTACTACTTTGGTCACCTAGTCAAAGAAATCTATTAGATTCATCTGACATGATCTTCCCACTGTGAATCCATGCTGCCTTGGGTCCTGTGCCCCATTGGCCTCTAGGTACTCAGCAATTCTTTCTTTCATGGCCAGGTGGCACTGAGGGTTGAGGCGCTGGATGCCACACCTTGCATCATGCTGGTGACCCGGGTTCGGGAATGAGCCCAGGCTGCTGGGGGTTAGCAGGGGAGGGAGAGGATTGAGCATCTGAAGGACTGCTCTCCTCTCTCTGGGGAGGGACCTAGGGCTGCTCGGCATCCTAGCAACCCCCGATGGAGATTGGGGGCAGAACAGGCATGCCAGCCAGAATGAGATGGTACAGGAGTGCGGCAGATGTCAGCAGGTGAACAGTGTGCAGACGCCATTGCATGCCGCACTCCTGAAGGGGCAACAATAACCATGGGAAAAACCTCACCTGGGACCATGGAGATGATGGGGGCACCCGAGGCAGGACGCACATCCCATCACCGGCCCATTCCCCAATGGACTCCTGGCTGACCCGGCAGCTGTGGTAAGCCCTCTATAACTTCAGATAGGCCACTGAGGGTGAGCGGGCCTGGACCAGGGGGTGATCCGGTGTGTTAGGGTTGCCTGATTGTCAGGGGACTTCCAGTCGGACTGCAGGGTTCAGGCAAGGAGTAGCAGTCCTCACCGTGTGTGCACCTTGGAAGGATACCCGGCCCAGGAGGAGCATAAAGAAATGATAAAAAATTCTTTTTTTCAGAAGTGATTCCATCATTTTTCCTACCACTGAGGTCAAGCTAACAGGTCTGTAGTTTCCTGCCTCTGCTTTGCTCCCACTTTTGTGAAGGGGAATCAAGTCTGCCCTCCTCCAGTCCTTAGGTACCACACCATCCTTCCATGATTTGTTAAAAAGGGTAGTTAGTGGTGTCACTAGTTCTCCCCTTAGTTCTTTTTAGAATTCTGGAGTGAATACCATCAGGCCTCATTACTTTGTCCACCTTCAGTTTTAGGAGTTCTTTCAGAACCCTTTCTTCTGTGAAATGACTGGTATCGACCCCCTATCCAGAGTGCTTCTATTGATTGGATTAGGTATCTCTCCCTCCTCTTCTTTTGTGAATACTGAGCAGAAGTATTCATTCAGTATCCCTGCTTTTCACTGTCCCTCTCTGCCCACCGACCCTCCCCTTTATTCAGCTTCACTATCCCTCCCTTTGTCTTTCTTCGCTCCCTAATGTACCTATAAAAGGTTTTATCCCCCTTCTTAACTGAGTTGGCTATCTTTTCCTCAGTTTCGGACTTTGCTATTCTGACTGCCTTCCCCGCTTCCTTCTGCTTTAACTGGTACAGTTCTCTGTCCTGCTCCTTCTGTGTTTCTTATACATTCTGAATGCTATCTTTTTCTCCCTAACCTTCCCTGCCACCTCTTTTGAGAACCATACTGTACCAACTGTGAAATTAGACATTTCTAGAGACCTGAACAATTAGATACACAAAATTAAAAAAGAAGAACAATTTCAAACAAATCTTAGGTTATAAAATAAGAATTAAAATCAAATAGGCAGAAAACTTAAACAATAGTTAACTGATCAAGCAATTAACAGATTAGGATACAATATTTAAAACCAATCAAGTACTAAAATTCCTTCAAAGTACTAAAAAAAACTAGTGGGAATCTGTAATTATCTAAAAGTAAATTTGATAGACAAAAATAAATAGCCTCAAGGCTAAACACAGATGCGCCTGGGCTGTCAAAAAAGAACACTTAACCCCAAGGTGCTTGTGGCTTCTTGTAGATGGACAAGATAAAGGGCCAGTTAAAACCAAACAACCTTTGATGCCATACTGTATCACTTGTTTAAAATTCTAATTAGAAACAAATTCAGGTTATCTATGACATTATACATTAACTTTGAAAACTCCTTTAGAGTATCCACAGAGTTTGTATCTCAATTAATTAGATTAGGATCCCTGAAAAAAAAACAACCTGTGATGCATGATTCAGGTACTTAATGACGCAGAAGTCTCCCTGAGAATCAGAGGAAATTGGTTTTACTGCCCTCAACATCCAGCTGGATCCCATACAGAGGGTATATGTGACCAGTGCTTTCCCATCCCCAGGCCAAGATATCATAAAATAATTTGACATCAACCTTACACCCATAAGTAAAACTATAAGAAAAAATGATAATCCTTATTTTCCTCTCTAAACTAGCCTTATTTATATTGTTAAAATGTAAAATTTCCTTACCGGCCCTCAAACCCCTTCCAGAGAAAAAAACAAATATGTTTGTTGCCAATTAGAGTCCCATGAAGACATACAGCATGTACAGTATATCTAGACAACCCCCACTAGGTCCGGTGTGCCCAAAAGGATCTATTACTTGCAACCATCATTCTTGGTTCAAAAACTCCACCCCAGTAGATTGCTTCACCAAAGGCTATTCCTAATCTCCCTAAAGCAATGTGGCAGGGGCAGGGCTCCTGGGCCACCTTTTACTTGGGGTATACAGTCCATAACGAAATGATTTCATGAGTTACTAGGGTCTTCAATGTCACATCGAGAGCTGCAATAGAAATACTGGGACTACATAAGAACCAGGCAAGCAAAAACTTACTACTAAATTGAAATTACATGTGAAGTGAGGGCTGCAAAGTTCAAAGATGACCACTTCAATAAATATACAAACCCACCCCCAACTGTTGGCCAGAGGTCAGGCAAGCACTAACATTGCTTCCCTCTATTAGACTTACCCCAAGCAACCCAAGGCATCAAGGTAATTTGTTGATGCTCCAGATTGGGTTCACCATTCAGGGGGGTGATTAACTCCCAGTGACTCTGGGAATCCAAGATCCTTCATGGTGGAGGACCAGGTTAAATTTGTGTAACAGCAGCTAAATAACCTGAAATATTGCAAAGGCAGGAGAAATGAACATTAATGCAAACAATTCAATTATTAAATCACAAGGTGACACTAAGCGATTATAAATGCAAGTGAGGAGATTTGAAGCAGAAGTATGCAGGATAGCAACTATAATAACTGCCTGAAGAAAAAAAAACAGAGTGATTATCCCCCTGGAAGATTAGAACAGTGTATTATGACTAGAGCTCCTATAACTGGGCTGGCAGTATAGCCTAGAGGTTAGAGGAACAAGGTATGAATGAGCTTGATACATCCAGCAGACCAGACCTGAGTTTGATTCTCACAACCTCCACTTGAACACTGTGTGACTCTAAGCAAGTCACTTAACCGCCCAGTACTCCCAGGTTGTACCTGAAAACAGGCACTTGTGCCTAGTGGGCCTTACCTGGTTACCAAAGACTAAAATAAAAAATAAAACTGTCACAGGGACTGCAAAACAACAGAACCTGAAAAGGTCACTATAGTGTCTGAAATACAGACATCTGCCCTTCAAGAAGAGAGAGAGAAAAAAAGGTCATGCTGAAAACAGGAGTGGGAGGGTTTCATACAGGGTGCATAATCCTACATGGCCACAACACACTCAGTCACAACAGAAAGTCTTTGCAATGTGCACTTTTTTTTTCTTCCAATTGTTTAACCAGGTGAGACACACTAAGCTGAAAGCTTGTTTACAGGTGCAACCTGGGAGCACAGGGAAGTTAAGTGACTTGCTCAGGGTCTCACAGTATGCAAGTGGGGGCTGTGGGATTCAGACCCAGGTCTCCAGATTTGTAGCTCAGAGCCTTAAACCACTGTGCTATACTGCCTTTGGATAGGAAATCAGTGTGAGGGCTATAAGAAGAAAGGGAAATGTAAATTTAGTATCTCTTAAGTTCACGTTACTTGCAGGTAAGAGTCAACAGCAAAATCAGAGAAATCCTCGGTATTCTGTTGTGGGTGAGGAAGAGTAGGTGAGTACTGAGCACCACATGAGTCCCCAGGTGGAAAAGTCACTTCAGTAAGCTGTATAAAATTATCAGAAACTTTATTTGCAGCCTCCAAGTAATGATGCCTGTTCTTAGAGATTGAGATAGTTTTTCTGTAAGTCTTGGATGTCCAAGCAATAGATTTGGGAAGGGGCTTTGTGTTACTTGACAGAAAGGCTGATGCTTTTGGGGAAGGTTTACTAGAAGGGTCTTTTGCGAACTTGGCAGTCCTGTGGCTACTCTGTTCACATGCAGTGTGGATCATATCAGCAGGACTCCAGGATGGTCTCGAGCTAGCAGTAGGATTGATGACAGTTCATCAGGTGAGCCCTGGGAGGGAGAGTTTTATGGATGATATCAGGCCAGTTTCTATGTACAAATTTCCACGCCTCTTCTATGATTGAAACTATACATAGCCCCCCATTCTGTACCACTAAGATGGCTGGGTACTTAACAAAATACTTGACATTAAAGCTCTGAAGCGTAGCTCTAACTGAAGCAAAAAGTTTCCTTTTCTCCACTATGTTAGCAGAAAAGTCTTGAAAGATATATACTCGCTCTCCATTCCATTTCAGTGTTTTCCTTTCTCTGGCTACTCTGAGTATTTCTCCTCCCCCTGTTTTCTAAATCATCCATCTTTTCTGTCACCTTGTTTAGCTGTCTTGCTTCACCCTCAACAAAGTCCTTCATTTTAGTAAAAGACTCTTCCATAAAAGCAATACTTTCCTCAAAGGAGTCCACCCACTTAGAGACTTCTATCAGTTTTTATGGCTGTGGGTGGAGCCTACTGCCATTTTGCTGTCTGTAGCTGGAAAAATGGAATACAGTGGACCACATTTCTGGAGTTTTCAATAAATCCTTCCACACCTACAAATCACTATGCCAGTTGAAATAAAATACTCCCTTCTTTCTGTTTAGAATAATGGAGGCAGAACTCCAAGCTGCTTATCAGATGGCCATTAGAAAACTGAAACAGCTTGTTAAATATCGGTTGCCTATTAAACTGGAGATTTGTTTACCCCCTTCAAAATGCAACAACTTGCACATTTAAATACTTAGCATTTAAACATTTGCTTGCTACTAGCTTCAATTGGGCAGGTATTGTCTTTCAAGGAAGATTCATACCTTACAAGTGTCACCCTTTCCCAGTAATGAATCTAAAAAGATTTACACTTATCTTACTTCGAGAGGGCTCTTGCAGTAGGTAATCACCATGAGAACTGTGCCCCTCTAGTGTCAGGACCACACAGAAAATTTAGCTAGCAGTGTCTGGCAGGGACCTCCCACCCAACGTCACATGACTGACATCAGCATGACACTATATAGTGGGGTGGTCCCCACACCCACTTTCCAGTTCTTTCCTGCTGTTGACCTGTGCACATTGGGCCTCGCAGAGATTGTACACTGCAGTTCAACTGCTTTTTGGATAAGTATCCATTTATTTCTTTATTTTCCAGTTAGATTTGTTATTTTTTGTGCATGTCGTCGCCATCTAGTGTCGAGCACAAAAGCAAGTATGCTTTGTGTGGCGTCCAACTACCGCACAAGGATTCGCATTCTCTCTCTGCCTCTGCCTAGACCCAGAGCACAAGGTCAAGGTCTGCGAGGCCTGTGCCACTTTCAACCAGGCCACATGGAAGTGCCACCAGTAATCCCTTAATGCTTATCTACTGAAGCAATGGATGGCTACCATGGAGAAAGTGCTCCAAGAACTTTGCAGTGCTTCTTCCTCACCCAATGAATCCAGGCATAAAAAGAAGGAGAAGCACTGGGACCAGAACAGGTTCCCCTTCTGCCCTAGGCCACCTATAGGCCCCTCGGATCAGCAGAGGAGTTCCCTACACCAGGGTACCCATCTGCCTATCCTTCACCAGTGTACCTGATGCCTCATTTTCACATGTCAGGGTTTCAGGCATTGGTATTCACCTCAGGCTATATGCTGGCCTACCTGCTGCCTCCTCAGCCTCCTCCTCAGATCCCAGCAGACTTTAAAGCCATCCTACAGTCCTGGTGGTCAGAAACCAAGGCTCAGTTCATTTCAGAGCTGCATAGCCACCAGCCTCCTAGGGAGGCCTCTAGGAGCCCAAGCATTCAGCTGGTTAATATGGCACCTGCACCACAGCACCCCCCCACACCGGCCCCTTTGAAGGAGCCAATGTCTGGTGGGTTGCATGAGAGGCTGCCTCTAGATTCTTGTGAGCTGCCTCATACTGATGTCCAGTCATTGGACTAAGAATGGGATTCCAATTCTGACTCCTCCTCCTCTTTGGAGCCCTCGGGTTTGCAAACCCTGCCCATTTGGGACCTCAGCCAAAGGAATCCCCCAAGTCCCCCCCCCCAGAGGACCCTTCATTTGCAGACCTACTCTGCAAAATAGCAGAGGTCTACACCTGGAAATTGGAAGCCCAGGATCCAAAGAGGCAAAGATTGGCAGAACACCTGGATATGCAGGTGGCAGCCCTCTTTTTACTCCCCCCTGGATGGAGCCACATGAGGACCTGGCATCTATGATATGGATGATACCCTCCTCTATTCTGGTGGTGGCCAAGAAGGCAGACCACACCTACTGGATGCCAGAGGGGAAGGACCACCTGAGAACCCAACCCAAGGTGGACTCGGTAGTTATCGCTGCAGCCCATGACCAGTCTTCCAAGCCATGGCACATGAGCACCTCTCCTATTGATAAGGAGTCTAGACAGCTCAACCAATTTGGAAATAAATTTTATGCCTCTTCCTCATTGGCCATGAAGGCTCACTGTTATGTGGGCCACATGTTGGTCTACCAAAAAATCACTGTTTGCCCAGCTGGAACCATCCATAGATACTCTCCCTGATTTGGAGTCAAAGTCCATCCTAGCAGACTCCATCCAATCCACCAAGGTAGCATGCAGGCATTCTCTCAGGGCCACATACAATGCTGTGGATGCCTTGGCTCAGGGAGCTGCTACAGCAGTCAGCCTCCGATGTTTTTCATGGCTGAGAGTGTTGAGTCTGGCTCAGGATGTCCAAGCAGCCATCCAGGGCACCTCCTTTAGAGGCTCCACCTTGTTTGGTGGAGACGCACCGGATATCATTACCAGCCTGCAGGACAAAGGCCAGGCTCTCAGATCAGTGCACACTATGTACCAACCCAAGTATCAGACAAAGAAGCCCTTTTGGCGGCAAAGTAAAAGGCAGATGAAACAGCAGCAGACTGCCAGATATCAGCTCAAATGCCTGGCTCTGTTGACCGCAGCCATCCCTCCAGCAAAAGCCCAGAGAGCTTCTGGTGCAGCGCAGTTAAACCCACCCTCCCTTGCCTGACTCACGGTCCACCCTCCCTCCCTCCTCAGGATATGTTGGAGGAGCTGGTGGCTGAAAGATATGCAAGTCACCTACCAGGGTGGAGGGCAGTGACTACCAATCTATGGGTTCTTCTGCTCATACAGCAAGGCCACATGCTGGAGTTTCTGAAGAAACCTCCTGACAGACCTCCAGTACAGTCACACTATCTGAAGGTGCACATACCTCTTCTTTGAGAGGAGATCCGGGCTCTGTTAGAGAAAGAGGCAATAGAGCCCGTTCTGTACCACCAGGAGGGAAAGGGGTATTATTCCCACTTCTTCCTGGTTCCCAAAAAGACGGGAGATCTGTGTCCCATTCTGGACCTCAGTGCTCTGAACCTATACATAAAGTGCAAAATCTTTTGGATGCTGACCCTCCCAGGTCTGCTTCCCCTCCTGCTCAAGGGACAGTGGCTTTGTGCTCTGGATATCAATCAATCAAACTTTATTTACTTTTTCTCTTTATCTCTCCTGTCTGCTCTTGGAGCCCACTCCTTCCGTCCACTCATTTTTCCCCCATTACACCTTCCATGGGATCTGCCCCTAGAGTGCCTCTTCTCCCCTCCTGCACAGTGGGGTCTGTCCCTTCTTGGTAGTCTGGATGGAACCAGAGCGGCTTTTATCCAGGGCTGCCGAGAGGTGTTTTCTGTTTTCTCCCCTAGATCCCCTACCCTCTGAGACGTCCAGTGCTAGGACATACGTCCCGAGTGGTGGCGTGCTGATGCACGCTGAGCCTCTCATGCGCCATCGACGTCCCCCCTCCCTGGCTCCGGCAAATGGAGCTGCCTCCATCCTTCCTAATGCCAGTGCTTCCACTGGCTATGGAAGGGATGTAGAATGCAGGTGCATTCTTGGTCTCCCACCCGTGAGGGAGGAAAGCATCCATTGGGACGCTAGATCCTCCCTCTCCCCTTCCAACCCTGTAAGCCACCCGAGTCCGTTCCCGAACTCAGGTCGCCGGGGTAGTGCGAGGTGTGGCGTCCAGTGCCTCAACCCTCAGTGCCACTGGGCCACCAGGTCAATCAAACTTTATTTAACCAGGATATACACCTTTGAGCAAGCTCATTTACAAGATGGTCCTGGATGACATTGAGGACATATACAAATACAATGGAATGAGAAACTATACAGATGAGGCATATACACAATATTGCATTTAAACAAGTAAGAAGGTCAAGAATTTTTTATCAGTTTTGGCACCACATGGCAGCACCTGGCAACATACTTATACCATTTACAGAGTACATATATTGCGTCACAGGATGGATACAAAGTTATTTGTAGTACAGCTGTATAGACATAGTAACCAGAAAATACCTATGCAGTACAATACACTGGGAGGTGGGGGGAGTGTGGGGTGGAAGGGATGGAGGAAGGGAGGGAGGGGTTGTAGATGAAGTGTGGGAGAGGTAAGGGAGTAGTGGAGGGAGGGAAGGGGTAGTGGAGGGGTTGTCAGAGAAGTGCAGGAGATGGGATAAACTTCCAAATGAGGGGAGTTGCTAACTGTAGCATAAGAGCAATTTATGATGGCGTATGCAATTTTCCTTCAGCAAAGAAGATAGTAGGGACTTATGGGTAGATAGACCCAGAATAGTGAAGAGCTTTAGAGACTTCTGGAGTGCATTCCAAAGGGATGGAAGGGCAAAAGTGAAAGCTGCAGCACCATATCGAGTTCTGACTTTAGGGACTTTGAACATTACGAGTGGGTAGCTCCTCAAGCTGTAGGACCCCCCACTTCACATGAAGATATTGGAGATATATGAGGATAGTTTACTAGTAATTGCTCTGTGAATCCAGAGGCATGCATTTCTCTACATCCTAACAGTCAGAGAGGCCCAGCCTATCATTGCATTGAGTAAGCAATGGTGGGTGTTTAGAGGAGGAGGAGGAGTAGAAATGAATCTCAAAGACCGATAGTAAAGTGTGTTAAGTTTAGTTAGAGCTGACGTAGCACAGTGGCTATAGAGAATGTCCACATAATCTAAGAGGGGGAGAAATGTAGATTGGATGCTTACCTGCAAATGCAGATTTTTCAGGCTCACTGTCGCTACCTGGGAACATTACCAGTTCAAGGCCCTACCTTCAGCACCTTTGGTTTTCACCAAGTGTCTAGCTGTGGTAGTGGTGGCCCTGAGGTGATGGGGTCACTGTGTGTTCCCCTACCTTGATGACTGGCTTCTGTCAGCCCCATCGAAGGAGCAGTGGAACTCTCCCTTTCAGTTACCTTGGATCTTTTTACGCAAGTTTGGGTCACTATGAACTTTCCAAAGTCCCAACTCGCCCCTTCACAGTGTCTCCAGTTCATTGGAGCAATGTTGGATATGGTACAGGGTATGGCTTTCCTCCCTCTAGACAGGGCAGACACTTTGCAGAGGCAGGCCCTTCTAGCAGCATACAGCAGGAAGGTTCCGGCCAGGTTGATTCTTCAACTGTTGGGACTTATGGTGGCAGCCATCCCCACCGTCCCTATAGCCAGGCTCCACGTGTGTATTTTGCAGTGGACGCTTAGGACCTAGTGGGATCAGAGGTTGGATGACCTGGACCAGATGGTCATGGTCCCCAGTTCAATGCAGAGGGATCTCTTGTGGTGGCAGGATCGCTTCAATCTCACCAAGGGTGTTCCTTTTCAGTCCCTTTCTCCCTCTCAGACTCTGACAATGAATGCAACAAGGATGGGTTGGGGGAGCTCACCTGGGAAACCACAAAACTTAAGGCCTATGGTCCCAAGCACAGCTCTGTCTTCGCACAAACGTGTTGGAGATGAGGGCAGTGCTTTATGCCCTTCAGGCTTTTCAGCACCTGCTTCATCAGGGCACACTGTTAGTCCAATCAGACAACATGTGTGTAGTCTGGTATCTCAACAAGCAGGGAGACACCCGCTCGTATCCACTCTCCAGGGAAGCGATGTGGGTGTGGAACTGGGCTGTTCTGCACCAAATTCACCTCACAGAGGTTCATGTGCTTGGTATGCAAAGCATCCTAGTGGACAGTCTCAGCCACACCAGAGTATGGGCCCATGAATGGGAGCTCAAGCAAGAGGTAATTGACCACACTTTTGACCTATGCGGTTGGCCAGAACTGGATCTGTTCGCCTCCCCATACAATGCAAAACTACCCAGGTTTTGCTCACTCACTCCAGAGCATGGTGTTTTCTGGTGAGAAGCACTATCTCATTGTTGGACAGGGAGGTTTTTGTATGCCTTCCATCCCTTTCCAGTTCTGCAGAGGGTGCTGCTCAAGCTTCAGGTGGAAAGGGTACAAATGATTCTGATCATCCTATTTTGGCCCCGACAAGTCTGGTTTCTGCTTCTTCAGCAGCTAGCAGTGGAACCTCTGATTCCCCTGCCCCTCTGCACCAATCTCCTGACTCAGGAGGAGGTCCCTTCACCTTCATGCATTGCACCTCAGGATGTAGCAGCTTCGCACTTTGGAGTTTCCTCTAGGGTGGTGCAGGTTATCGTAGAGGCTAGAAAACTTTCTACAAGAATGACCTATGCCATGAAATGGAAACGTTTTTCCATTTGGGCCACCACGAAGGATTGAGACCCTTTTTCATGTCCAGTTCCATCTGTATTAGAGTATCTCCTGCACCTCTATGATTTGGGCCTGAGTTACTCGTCCCTGAAGGTCCATCTGTCAGCTGTTTCTGCCTATCATTCCTTGGTAAATGGTAGTACAGCGGCTCAACTGGAAGTCTCTAAAACCTTCCTGAAGGGAATACTGCAACTTAGAACCACGGTGTGCAATCCTGTACCACCTTCGGATCTTAATTTTATTTTGGAAAAATTGACTCTACCTCCCTTTAGCTGGCTGGTTCTTGTGACATGCGTTATTTTTCTTGGAAAGCCCTAGTTTTGGTTGATGTTTCTTCTGCTCAGAGGATTTCTGAGCTTCAGGCCTTGATGTGTAAGGAGCTTTATTTAGTTGTTCACAGAGACTAGGTGGTTCTGTGTACAAACTCAAAGTTTTTACCGAAGGTGGTTTCAGAATTTATGTTGATCCAGTCCATTCAACTGCCTGTCTACTACTCCGAGCATTCTAATCAAAGGGAGACACATCTGCACACTTTAGATGTCCACAAAATTTTGCATTATTACACTAACAGAACCAAGTCAGTCCCAAAAATGGACCAACTTTTTGTTTCTTTCACGCTGAAGCGAGAGGGTGCAGCAGTTTCCAAACAATGCCTGTCTAAGTGGTTGGCAAACTATATTGTTTTCTGCTATCAAAAGCATGGGAAAACCATCCTGGGGGAGGTTAAGGGACATTCCACCAGAGGTATGGCTGCTTCTGCTGCTTGTTTCAAGAATGTGTCAGCCATTGATATTTGTGCGGCGGCTACTTGGAGTTCTGTCCACACTTTCACCAAGCATTACAGGCTGGACATTGCCTCTAGATGAAAGGCAGGTTTTGGCCTATATGTGCTTCAGGGCCTCCTGTCCTGAACTCACTGAATTTTATGCAGCCTTCCTGCCTCCCGTGTTTCAGTTTTCTCCTGATTCACACTGCTTGGGACTCAGTCCTCAAGGTGATTACCTACTGCAAGAGCCCTCATGAAGTAAGATAGTACAGTTATGCAAGAACGTACAGTAGCAGTAGATCTTTGAGAGAGGCTCTTGCAGTAGGTTATCTTTTTCCCTCTCTCCTGCCCCCTAGTTTTTTGGCTGCTTTTTTTCCCATCAGCTATTATCAGACTCCAGGAGCCTATTCTATCCTTTCTCCTGTCTTGCCTCCTTGGAGGTCTCCAGTGGGAGAAATGGAAGGTGGGTGTGGTGAACGCCCACTATATAGTGTCATGCTGACATTGGTCATGTGATGTCGGGTGGGTGATCCCCCGCCAGACACTGCTAGCTAAAGTTTCCATGTGGTCCTGACACCAGGGGGTGTAGTCCTCAAGGTGATTACCTACTGCAAGAGCCTCTCTTGAAGATCTACTGTTATACTAGGATGATATACTAGGACAGTGTAGTTGCACCGAAAGCCCATGCCCATTTTGGGCAACTCCAGCAAGTGGGTAATTTTCCCTTATTTCCTGGTACTAGATAGTTGCCCAGTTTTTCTGATGCTATTAAAGGTATCTACCATTACCATATTGTCTGGTAGTGCATTCCAGGTTGGTATTACTCTTTGTGTATAATAATTTCTTCTATTGATTCCCCTGGGATAGGTTAGTTGTATTTGTCCAGTTCAGTTCTTTTATTTGATCAACCATAATAGGCAAGTACTATGGTTTTTTCAAAGTAAAAAAAAAAATGCAAAACAACAGGTACAGAAAATTTTTAAAATAAGTGCCGAAAATCATAATTATCTGTTTAATAGATTCAACAAAACCTCTGTTACAGGGGCACTGAGATTGTTTGTTTTTGTCAGTTTCAGTTTTATGTTTAACATTAAAATACATATATTTTGAATTCTAAATTTCAAATCTTGCCCAAATAATTACTGTAATTTCCTTTGTTCTGGTTTTATTGGAAGATTCAAATAACTTTCAAGTGAATGGTCTATTTTATTGGTCTTAAACCATGGTCACATCTCTGCAACTTTATAGAATCCATGTCAGCACTTTTTTTCTAAGTGGTATAACTTCCTTTTGATTCCATCTTGCTATAAATTTGAAATCAAAACCCTCCTTTCGAAATCAGACCATAAATGGTCCATCTTTATTTCATTTTGATTTCTTGTCAAGAAGTCAAGCCAGTGTGATTGAAGATCATTGTGTTGCCATTTCATTTTCTCATTAAGGCATCTCCTAGGGATGATATTTTTATTTGAATTTATTATTTTAAGCCAATAGGATATGAGCGTGAAGGTTTTAAAATAATTGCTAGGAATCCTTCCCAATTCAGCTCTAGACATAGCATTAGACGTTGAGTTTGGAACTTTTAGAAGAGTTTTATAAAAAAATGGCAATGGTTTCTTGAGATCTTTATTGGTCACATAACCCCAGACTTCTGCCTTGTAAAGAAGAAGAGGGTATAATTTGGCTTCACCTGCTTTTAGGGCTGGATAAATTGAATTACCACCATACTGGTAGTTAAATCTTAATAAAGCCTTAGTAGCCAGTTTTGCCTTGATTAACTGTTCTTTAATATGAGTTTTCCAAACTGTGGAAGATACAAATTTTAGCCCTAAATAACAATATTCAGTAGTTACTTCTGTGTTTTTGGCACCAATGAGACATCTAAGTTTATTATAATTTCCTAGGTTTTTTCCAAAAATCACTATTTTTGTTTTTTCTTAATGTTTACCTTTAACTCCAGACTAATACATTTTTTGAAAAAGAATGTCAATCTTTTTTTGTAAACCACTCTTTGTTAGTGGAAACATTACAAGTCATCAGCATAAGCCAGAGAATGAAGGGGGATCATATAAATTTTAGGTGAGTCAAAAGTATCCTTATCTAGGTATTCTACCAGGTCAGTAATATAAAAGCTAAATAATGCAGGGGCCAGAAGACAACCCTGCTTTTATATTTATTTATTTATTTATTTTATTTTAGTCTTTGATAACCAGGTAAGGCCCACTAGGCATAAGTGCCTGTTTTCAGGGGTGACTTGGGAGCACTGGGTGGTTAAGTGATATGCTCAGAGTCACAAAGTATTCAAGTGGAGATCATGAGAATCAAACCCAGGTCTGGTCTGCTGGATGTACCAATCTCATTCACAGCTCATTACTCTAACCTCTAGGCTATACTGCAAGCTTTCAATGCCTGCTTTATCCCCCTATTTGTTTCAGAAAATTCAGTTAATGTTCCCTTATTATCAAATCTAATTATGGTAGTAGTATTGGAATACAATGTCTTAATTAATTTAATTAATGCAGGATCAATGCCACGAGCTAATAATATTTGCCATAACTTATCTCTGTTGATGGAATCGAAAGCTGAAGAAAAATCTATAAATAACACAAAAAGTTTAGATTTTCTAAGATAAACGTATTTTTCAATAAGGTGAGAAAGACAAAATATATTGTCAACCGCTGAAAAACTTTCCCTAAAGCCAGTTTGATATTGCAAAATTTGATTAGTAGACTCAGGCCATTGAATTAGCCTATTTAACAGTAGTCTAGCAAAGAGCTTTGAGCTTATGTCTAGCAGGTTGATAGGGTAAAAATTAATGGGGTCACAAACAGACCTTTTCTTATGGATGGGGACTATTATATTCTGGGTCCAGGAAATAGGGATATAATTTTGAGATGAGCACAAGCTGAAAAAGATTGTTAGAACTGGGACCCAAAAGTCCATATGGTTTTTGTATACTTAAGGGGGAATAAAGTCAGGACCTGGGGCTTTGTTATTTTTTAATTTAAAGATTGCTAACTCAGTTTCTTTCATATTAAAAACTATATGATTTCCCTGTACTGTCCTCTAGACACATGAGTACTCTTATCCAGGGAATGAGAAGGAACTTTGAATAAGATATCACTGAAATGTTTTACCTAAGATTCTTTGGGAACATAGACTGCCAAGGAAGGCTGATACTGACTAGACCCTTTTGCTACCATTTTCCAGAAGGTCTTAGTATCATTAACAAGAATAATTTGATACATTTCATCCCATAGTGATTGCTGAAAACTAATTTTTTTAATTTGTAGAAACCTTTGATAATGTTTTCTGGCTTGATTTAAGGTATTATAATGTATTCTAGTTGGATGATTTTTAGTCCACCTTATTAATCTCCCCAGATTCTTTTTTCTCTTTTTTACATTCAAGGTCAAACCAAGATTTGACCCCAGAATGTAAGTTACTATTACAAGAAGTATATCTTTTTGCAGCCTATGATGCTTTGCATTGTGGGGGCATGTGTGATTTTGTATTTTCTTGAAACTTGGCTTCCCAGCCAAATGCCCTTTGGGGTAACCCTTGCCTCAGTGTTTATGCACAGAGGTTCTTTATCTTTTTTTTTTATTGCCTGACTTATTTGTGAAAGTCTTGTATCAAATTGCTGACCGGCTACTGGGTAATTTTCTTCCCCTAAAATGGGGAGGCCTTCTTGTGTAAAGAATACCTTTCTTAGCTGTATACCTTTAATTAGGTTATGTTTTAACCGCTGTTTGCCTGCAGCAGTTAAGTGTGACAGAGGGTTTGTAATTTCAGCCATTGATTCTGCACTTTTTTTGTTTTAATTTGTAAATTCAATGAGGCATGATTGCTTTCTGTTCTCATCTGAACTTTAAGTGCAACAAACATCTCAAGATTTTCTGGATTAATACAAGCACAATCAATTGTGCTTTGCTCCACCACAGAAAAAAAAATGGCTTCTACATCTTCATCCCACTCTAACCTCCCATTCAAGATCAACAATGCATTTTCTTCAGTATGTTTCTTCAGTTCCTTTCCTTGATCATTAATTCCTCTGTCTTTACTTTTCCTGGGTTTACAAATTTTGAGACTGATTTGTGTCTCTAAAGTAGGTAAATTGAACTGGCCCGGTGGTGCTGAGGGTTGAGGCGCTGGACGCCACACCTCATGCCACGCTGGTGACCCGGGGGTCAGCAGGGAGGGAGAGGATTGAGCATCCAGGGGACAGCTCTCCTCTCCTGGGAGGGAGGGAAGAGGGGTTCATGCTCAGCATTTGACTGGCCTCTGGCAGAAGTCAGAGGCATGGCAAGCACAGAGCATACAGTAGGGGATGGGGAGTGGTGACATCGGTGGTGATGCCATGACATCAGGGTGCATGCCCTTCCCCCAGAAAAAGGGAAAAATGCTCTCCAGGCTCCAGAAAGATAGGGGAAGCATAGCAGACCCCTCATTGCTTGCACCTGCCTTCCCGTCCAGTTACTGACAAAACTTGAAGTGTCGAGGTGTAGCAGTCCCACCTTGTCCCCACCCAGGGGGGAAGACCCATGCCTCCATGGGGCAAACGGGAAGGTCTTGGTAGGTGGCAGAAGTGGGGGCTGGCTCCATGGGTGCTCTCAAAGAAGCGGAGCCTGGGGAGGTGGGGGTGGATAAAAATTATGATTTAAAAAAAAAAAGTAGGTAAATTGTCAAAAGTTGCAATATGCCGGCCCATCAGTGCAGCAGTGGGATTTCTGCTTGTGACGCTGGTGACCCAGGTTCAGGAACAGATCTGGGTCATCAGAGGGCCGGCCGGTGGGAGAAGGATCAAGCATCTCTAGACTGCTCTTCTTCTCCGGGGTGGGGACCGAGTGTTCGGTGCAGTGGCGACACCTGGCAGAGGCTGGGTTCACCACTATGCACCAATGCCAATTAGAATTCAGGGGTGGGGCAGATGCTGGTCATCATTGCACATCCCCACCCCTGCTTACAGGGGGAACAGGTGGGGCCTCCATCTCTATGAAGCCTTCCCTGGGCTTCAATTAGCCTCCATTGCTGGCTCTCCCTATAAGTTACTGGTTCTGTGGGCTGGTTAAAGGGGGACCAGTCCCGCGGACCTGCCCTCAAGGGGGAAAGCTGGGGGTGATCAGGAGAGTGATGGCAGTGATGGCAGGTGGAAGTCCGGGGGCCATAACCAGGGTAGAACCTGACGGAGGCCCTGCCAAGAAAAGCATAATAAATACAAAAAAAAAAAAATGTTGCAGTACAAGCATTAAAGTCACCAACTATCAAAAAAATGCCTGTAAGGTATTTCTGAAAGGCAAGGTCAATGTCTGCATTCAGTAGATCCCAAACTGATCTACAGTTTTGAGTATTATTTTTAGGAGGAATGTACACATTAACAAGTACAAAAAGGGATTGGTCCCATAAAATAAACATAATTATATCATTAGGCAGATTTTTTAAAACCTCAATTTGTGTAATAGCTTGCCCAGTCTTAACATATATGGCCAGGCCTCCTGTTGGTCTGCCCCACTTTTTAAATTTACATGCAGGATTTGACGCCACCTGATACCCATTTATGTTTATGACTTCAATAGACCATGTTTCTTGTACAAAGATCAAGTCATGTGATGTAATAAATGTCATACATTCATGATCAGACATTTTACTAGCCAGTCCTGCAAGATTCCAAGACAAAAAATTATAACCAGTAGAGGACTGTTCACTAGAGGGCATGCTTCTCAAACTTTCTATAGTGTTATTAAAATCTGCAACCAGTCACTGCCCTAATGGAGTATCTGGGTTTTTGTCCCCATGTTGGTGAGCCATATTAACAGTTAAGATACCCTCACTATCAAATTCCTCCAATCTGCTTTTTAATTGATTTTATATGTGAGGATTTGAGCATACAAAGCTTATCTGGGTCACTACGTTATCCTTAAATACCCTTTCAGCTAAACTGATGTATTGCCTCCCAGATTCTAATTTTAACTTTGACACAATGAAGGAGTTAACATATGCAGTCAGAATAGTATCATTCTTTCCTGGGATTCTGTCAACTCTAAACTAGAGATGCAGGGAATTTCAAACCCACTGGCAAAGTGGACGCAAAGTGGCCACTTCGTGTTGGTGGAACGCTATGTGAAGGGACCACTGCAAACTCACTTCAGCTTCTCATTATGACTTTGCATTGTCATTCTGCCTTAATGTGAAGTAAGGTGAAGTGACAACAATACAGGCAGCCCCCCACACATCACATGGCTTACAATACTGTAAGTCACATGCTTTAGCCAGGCAGGAAGGAAGATATAATCTTTTGAAGCGCCCTCACACCTTATGCTCTATATTGGAGACTACTTCTACAGGAAGAAAGTGAGTCAGAAAAGCAGTTACTTTCACTTTCTCCTTTGCAGTGTAGAAGGAGTAAATCTTTTTGGTGTAGAGAGAGGAGAGTTTGTTTTCTAGTTGTATCGTTGTGATTTTGAGCACAAAAAACAGCTTTTTTAAAAGCTACATCCTGATTTTTTTGTACTGTGTTTTTCGTTGTTCTTTGCTACTGAATTGTTTTTTTATAAGTTTTGCTTTGTGTGTGTGTGTGTGTGTGTGTGTGTGTGACTGTGTATGTGCGTGTCTGAGTGTGAGACTGTGAGTGCGGGTGAAGGTCGGAGTATTGAGGCATCGGTCATAGTCGGGGACTTGTGCGTGATGGACCCAGGACAAGGAGAGTCTGTGGCACGTGGGTGTGGGCAGAGGAGAGGAGTGCGCACACGTGGGGGTGGTCGGGTGTTATTGGACTGCTTCTGAATCATGGGTGTTGCGTCTCCCCATGTGGAAGCAGCAACAGCAGCAGCAGCAGCACCAGTGCCACCGGGGGCTGCGTATCCACCTAGTCCACCACTACCACCACCACCAGTAGCAGCTGCAGGGGCTCCAGCAGCACCCCCTCCACCACCTCCTCCTCCACAGCCACAGGTGGAGCCCCAGGTAAATGAAGGTGGTTCCAGCAGTATATCTGGTCCCCCCTGCAGCTCCCCAGTGTGGCAGTTTTTTAACTGTGTGGAGGGAGACAGCACCATTGTGGTTTGCCATCGGTGTGGTGTGCTGGTGCGCCGTGGCCCCCGGGGACACATTTGGGGACCGGTGGCCAGGCATGCACCTGGCAAACCACCACAAGGTGGAGTGGCAAGCTGCCACCGAAGGGGCCAGGTGTCCACCGGCTGGACCTTCTGTGGCAGTGGCAGAGGGTGCTGGGGGTGAACTTGTGCCTCGCCGCCACAGCAGGAGGAGGGCAACTGCAGCAGCTGCTCCACCACCACCACCACCGCCACCACAGCCACCAGCACTACCCTCACCACCACCACCACTACCCAGCTTTCCTGCTGCAGTGGACCCTGCCACAGCACCTGCAACACAGGCTGACATTGCACTGGTGTGGGTGGCCCTCGAGGAAAGCAACGAGAGGGTGGGTGCTGTGCAGCAGCAGGTAGATCAAATCCAGAACCGCAGCTGCAAATACTGACAATGCTCCACCTGCTGCTCGAACACCATGGAATCCCCCATTAAGGGATTTTTTTCTGGACCCCTCCCCCCCAACTGTGCTGTACTGTTTTTGTGTTTTTTTCTGTTGTTTAATAATAGACATTTGCCCTTCTGTTGTTGCAGTGCCTCAGTAATGCTGACTTTCTGTTGTGGAGTGCTTGTGGATAAGCTGTTGTGAGCAGTGCAAGTATGATGTGCTAAATTGCATGCGTGCAGTCAGTGTTGTTTCCTGTGTGTGTGTGTGTGTGTGCGGTGTGTGTGTGACATCAGACTTCATGCAGTGTGTTGCAAACATATATTGCTGTTGCTGACTTGTTGCAGTGTTTATGGTATAAAGAATAGCAATCAGAATAACGTATATTTTATTGTCACCGTCATCATCAGTGGACTAAGTGCTACAATACTTTTTCAGAGATGTCTGGTCAGAATGCACCTTAGTCACATACTGCACACATAACTTTAAGGAGAGCATGTGTTTTTTGTGCTATGATCTCCTCAAAGTCATGTTTGCTTCTTGAGTGACTGAGGTGCACAGTGAACTGATACCTCTGAAAAATATATCACTTACTCCGCTGGTGCTGATGGTACCAGTAAAATATACATCAGGTATGCTTTGTTATCTTTGTTCTTGATACTGCAAGAAATCTTACCATATATATGTTTGCATGAAGCTGGACAATGTCTGCACACACAGGAAAGAACACTGATGGCACACATGCAGTTTAGCACAACATACTTGCATTGCTCAGTCTTCATGCTGTTTACGAAACACTTAAAATCCGATTCATGAATCCCGACACAAAGTAAACATTACTGTGGCTCTATAACTATTTTGTTTGTGAAATAGACATGAAAGAGATTCACTGATTACAGCATTGCACCTGTAGAGGGTGTTTTACTCCAGGAATCTTCTGCCCACATGCCCCTCACATATTATGAAAACACCTGCATTTCAGTGTAACACTCATGAATTTCTATTTCGAGTTGCTCACTGCCCTTTACTAGACATGACAGCGTGTCTATTATAGTGAATGTCCAGCGTTGAATGTTTCTTTTATGTTATAGCTCAGTTTGTGGTGAAATGGGGCACGCTTCCACAAAACAAGTCTCTTGTTACTGGAAGAATGCCCTCACATTACACCACAAACTGCCATTATAACATAAAGAAACATTCAGAAAGCTGCCAGACAATTGGACATTCACTATAATGGAGCACGCACCCATGATCTCCCTGGCATCATGTCCTAACTTTGCTGATAAAGGGGGACAGAATTTGGGCAGCTTTTCTGAACAGGAATTCCTCCGTGACATGACACACTTTAATGAAATTATGGGCGGTTTTCACAGAAATGTAAAGACATGTGGCGCAAGAAAGATTCCCCTGGAAGTAAGGCACCCACATATTAGGTGCAACACCAAAACTATGTAACGTGGTGAATCTCTGTAAAGCAGCAGTGCAACAATCTGTTGAGAACTCTGACCTATATTTTTTAATGATATGTTACATTGCCACTTACTTTACTTATATCCTGACTTGTATATGATACTATAATTTCCAGTATTTGAGTCTGCTGTACTACTTTTTTTCATGTCTGAAATAATGAAAGGAACACTCCTTTTAATATGGTGCTGACCAGGTCTTTGTCAATATTTTCCGCTGCTTTTCTCCATCACATCAGTTAGTTGTTATATATCACTTCTGTTGTAAATTAACTGTTATGCAGCAGGCAGTGTTTTAGGACTCCACAGAACAATATTTATTGAAAAGATGTTACGAATAAATACAAACCTGGTCATAACAATATTGAAAGGTGTGATCATTGTTTTTTTCATACATGACAAAAAGTAGTAAAGCAGACAGAAATTGTGAAAAGAAGTGTATCATCCAAGTCATGACCCGGAGGTAACTAGTGGCTGGCAATGTAAAATAGCATGAAAAAGTACAGTTCAAAATCATCACCACATTCTTACAATGCTGCTTTAATTGATAATGTCAGTATGACATCATGAGCTCACAATCACACAACACACAAAATGCATCTGCCTTGTGTCCAGAAAATTGACAAGTGGTAACAAAGTGAAATGGGAGCGTTTCATCACATACAAAGTCCCGCAGAATTAATGGCGCACTCGGTCATGCATGCAGTGGTGGCACAGAGTCTTCAGATTTTTTCTGCATTCCCAAAATGCATCTGCCTTGTGTCCAGAAAATTGACAAGTGGTAACAAAGTGAAATGGAATCGTTTCAGCACATACAAAGTCCCCCAGAATAAAATGATGATCGTGAGCGAACTGCTGCTGGTCCAATGTGTGCTGCAATTCCAGCAAATGCAATGTGATCATCTCAACTGGATGGAAGGGTGCCCTTTGTCTGTACACTAATAGTAGCCTTGGTGAGTTGATATATATCTATATATATATATAGATATATATTTGTGTATTTTGTAGGTGAGGGGGTTGACATGGACATGTACTGATTGTATTGTTTTGTATCATAGGTCACAGATACTGTTGGTGTGCACATTCCAGTGCTCAATGAGAACTTTTTGCGTAGAAATTTGAATGGATAACTCTCAAGCAAATGAAGGTAAGTATTCTTTTTTTTTGAGGGGAGGAAGCATATTTGCAGGTTTGTATCTAATGGTTTCTTATTTGATTACTTCTTCACAGATTTCATCTGCATCCTTCTCGAGTCTGGTTGTTAATGATGGTCATCAAATGAACTGACTTCTACATGTTGCATGTGTGCCCATCCCGGTGGGGGGCCTGATGTTGAAGAACTTCTTTGGATAAGGCCACTTTGACACAACAACAAAGCATCTGGAAGTTTCCTAAAAAAAGAAATGAATGACTTCTTACAACTTGATTGTAATTTGTCCCTGGTTCTCAATCTCAAGTCAAGTTACATTTTAAAACCACATCTTGTCAAGTAACACAACCTGTGTGCAACTTTTTCAACACTGTCATGGTCTGGGCTGCACAGCTGCAAGTTCAGAATACAGTGCAGGAATGATAGCTTACAGAAATTATTTTGGTGACGTACACGTCACCTAGTTTATGAATCGTACTCAGTCACATTTGCTACAGTCTTTCAAAAAAATTGAATGGATGAAATAAAATCTTGATACTTACCAGATTGGATTTCAAATGGATATTCCATAGGTTCCTCTGTACGGTACAGCTGCAGTACCATTCCTACCGACTTTCAGCGAAGGAGAGTTTTTTTGTTAACGAAACATCACAAAATCAAAGCAGAGCACTCAAACCCATAATAAACAAGGGCACCAGTCTCGAATTAATAAAAGATTATTTTATTAATAGAGGCAACAGCCTAAAAGTTAACCTGTAAAAAGAAAACAAAATAAGTGTACCTTATGTGTTTGACCATTGCGGCTCTGAAAAGTTACAGAAAACAAAACATACAACTAAAGGAAGTTAAATAGCATAACAAACCTTAATACACATACTCACTTTATAGTTTAAATATTAAAAAGCTTTGTGCCTGTGGCTGATGGATGTAGACTCCTGTTCGACTCCCTCTGCCTTGGCATGGTAAATGTAAATGTAATGGGGAAATATTGTCTGAATGACACTGGTGGTGGGTGCTGGTGGTGAAAGCTGCAGCACATGATGACATTTTCTGTTATATCTTCCTACACCTGGTGGTGGCGGCAGTGGTTAACATCGGTCCCGGACTCCCGTCAGTGGTGGTGGTGGTCCGGGGGCAGACAGATTCATGTTCAGTGGTGGCAGTGGCTAACATCAGTCCCAGTGGTGGTGGTGGTCCAGGGGGCGGACAGACTTGTGCTCAGTGGTGGCAGTGGCTAACATCAACCCCGGTGGTGGTGGTGGTCTGGGGGGGCACACCACCTTTTAACAACTTCAGTTAAACCTGCCAACATTAACCACACCATCATCCTCATAAAGAAAGCTGCCCCCACAGTCATCTATGTCTGACATCTGACATCTGACTACTGGGAAATTCTTTCTCCATTGTGTCATCATCTACGTCAGTGGTGGGCCGTTTCATGCTGCCACTGCCAGTGCCACCAGGATGGTCCATTTCCACATCACCAAAACCACCATGACTAGGCCAGGGTAGAAATACCAAGGTTGCAGTCTGTGCTGGTATGTGCCTCTCATTCATTTTAATGAATGTTAGCAAACTAACATTTGCAGAAGACAGGTTTGTCCGACCATCCCTGACTATCGCACCTGCTGAGCTGAATATCCACTCAACACTTACACTGGAGGGTGGGCATGTGAGGTACTTCAGTGCCACTGCAGTCAGCTCTGGCCATTCACTGACCTTTCCACTCCAGTACAAAAAAGGATCATCAGTTATTGTCAGATGCCTGTTTTCAGACAAATATGACTCAACCATTCTCTGTGCCACACTAAGACCAGTGGTTGATGCATCATCCTGTTCTCCGGAATCATTTTTTTCACAAAGCCTCCCAAAGCGGGTTGACGCCAGCCACTTTGGATGACAGACCACCTGGAACTGCAGTCCCCTTCCCCTTGCAGGATATGTTTGATGGTTCTCCAGGTATACCTTTAGCCGGATTTTGCTGCTGAGGTTTGCTGACCTTGGCACGTGACTTCTGTGCCCCATGAACCAAGTGCACCAGTTGACCACTGATATTTTTTACCTGTTCAGGCCCTCCCTCCAGTACTGATGCAAGTTCATGCTTGTATCATGAGTCCAGCGTTGTTGCTATGGTAAAGTTGTCACTACGCTGAATGCTCAAAATGTGACGATTCTGGTCGAATACTGTCAGCATGTGTTGCAGCTACATACTGCTAGCACTATCTCCGGCAACATCAAGGCTATGCTGTACATTCACCAATGTCTGCCTCAGCACCTGCAGCAGTGGAACTGATTGGCTAATGGAGGCAGACTCACCACTTACTGCCTGTGTGGCATGTTCAAAAGGCCGCAAAATTGTTATTACTGAGTCCATGAGGCGCCACTGTTCAGTCATCATAGACATGGAGGCCCCGGAACTGTCACTGCTAGTGTGCATCACAAGATACTCTGAGATGGCTTTGTATTGTTCATACAACCTCTCTGCCATGTATAAAGTGGAGTTCCATCAGGTGACAACTTCCAGCTTCAAGTGGTGCTGAGGCAGGCTGTTTTGCATCTGCAACTGCCACAGCTGGTCATGGGCCTTTTTAGATCGTGAAAAGTGAGAGCAGATACGGCATGCAACGGTCAGCATTTCCTTTTTTTCTACTTGATTTTATCTCCTCCCCGGGAGCCCCCTTCGGCCCGACCAGCCCCCCCACCACCAGCTCTGACTCCCGGAATTACCAGGGCTTACCTTATTCCCAGCTCAGGAGTGGTGCCTGTGGGAGGTCGGGCTTCATCCTGCTGATGGGGAATTTTTCTCCTCCATTTTCTCCCTTAACCCAGGGCCCCAGAAGTAGAGATGCATGCGCATGGAGGCGAGCATGCGTACTACAGCCCCAGTGACAGCTCCATTAGCCCACCCCATGGCCTAATGCCTGTGCCCCCTTCAGACTGTTCTACTCCTGGCCTCCACCAGGAGGCAGACCTGCGCTGAGGGATAGAACCATGGAAACATAGACTTTGATAGCAGATAAGGACCACTTGGCCTACCTAGTCTGCCCATTTCCCTACCTACAGGATAAGCAGCAGATCCTAGTTAACCAACAGCCTATTTCTTCCTACCCCCCACAAGAATTGCTTTATGTCTGTCCCATGTATTCTTGAATTCTCTGACAGTTTTAGACCCCACAACCTCCTCAGGAAGACTGTTCCACGCATCCACTACCCTCTCTGTGAAAAAATACTTCCTCACATTGCCCCTGAACCGCCCCCCCATCTTTAAATTGTGTCCCCTTGTTCTTGCATGTCTCTTTTTCTGAAAGATGCAATCCTCTTGGACTTTGTTGATTCCACTGAGGTACTTAAATGTTTCTATCATGTCCCCCCTCTCCCTCCTTTCCTCAAGGGTATACATATTAAGCTCTTTTAGTCTCTCCTCATATGGCTTCTCTTACAGACCCTGCACCATTCTAGTTGCCCTCCTCTGGACTGCCTCTATCCTGTCTATGTCCTTGCGGAGATGGGGTCTCCAGAACTGGATGCAGTACTCCAGAAGGGGTCTCACCAACTGTCTGTACAGAGGGATAACAACTTCGTGTTTTCTGCTGATGATGCCTCTCCCTATGCATCCCATATACCCCCAGCTCTCCCTACTGCCTTCTCACATTGCTTGCTAACCTTAAGGTCATCTGATATGATTACCCCCCAGGTCCCTTTCCATTTTGGTTTTTGTTACTACCTCCCCCATTATGTAATCTTCCCCTGGGTTTTTGTTTCCCAGGTGCATTATTTTGCACTTCTTTGCATTGAATCCTAGCTGCCATACTTCTGACCATTCCTCCAACCTTGCTAAGTCCCTTCTTATCCTTTTCACGCCTCCTTGTGTATCAACCCTGTTGCAGATCTTTGTGTCATCTGCAAAGAGGCATACTTTTCCTTCCAGTCCCTCTGCAATGTCACTTATAAAGACATTAAAAAGGACTGGACCCAGTACTGAACCCTGCAGTACCCCACTAGTAACCCCTCTTTCTTCAGAGTGGACTCCATTTACAATTACCTTCTGTGTCCTGTTGTCCAGTCAGGATGCAGTGAGTCCTCCCCAGAGAGAAGAGCTGCCATCCAGCCACTCAATCCAGCTCCATACCTTCCCCCCCCACCAGCATCTGACGGCTCGAGCTTGCTCCTGAACTCGGGTCGCCAGCGTGGTGTGAGGTAAGGCACACAGCACCTCAGCCCTCTGCACCACCAAGCCGGCACATCAGCATTTCCTTTACATCTGGGTGCTGCAGAAACTCCTGCACTACAAGATTTAAACAATGGGCTATGCGTGGAACATGAAAAAAAACACATTTGTGATGCATTTCACCACATTTGACCCATTGTCACTTGCTATGACCCCAGCTCTCAGGGACAGGGGGTTCAGCCACTTGTCCATTTCAGTCAGTACCACGTCCAACATGTTTTCACCAGTGTGTGAACAGGTCACATTATGCATAGCAATCGTTGCATACTATTGAATTCCTGGAAGATTGCTACCATGACAGTCAACCTTACTGCACTGATTATTCACACTACCAACATCACAAACAACCCCCTGCACCTGCGCCCAGTGTGCAGTTATACACAAATATGAACTCCCAGCTGTTTTGCCACTTGTCCACATATCCATACTTAAATGGATGAATGGAGAGGAGGAATGTTGAAGGGCATGTCTTAGTGAGTTGGACATAGTACAGAACAACTCGGGGACAGTACAGGTCAAAAAGTATGTCCTGGATGGGACTTTCCATTTTGGACAGACATGTGCAGCAAATCGCTGGAACCCAGAATTCTCCACAAAGGAGAAGGGCAAAAGATCAATTCACAGAATTTCAGCTACAGCAGCATTAGGTTCATGGGACACTGTATGATTGGGGGCATACTTCAGCTTATGCGCAAAAACACTCTGTAACGTGGGCTGACTTAAACATTTTACATGGGGTGTGATGACAAATGGTTCTGCTCTGTGATGAATGGCATTGACAGAGGGTGGAGTGTGGACATTTGATGAAGACGGTTGCACAGGTGATGATGACAAACCCAGAAATGCAGTTATTTTGCCAGATTTGCCAACCGGGGTTGATGTGCCACTTGCACTAGACATACTGCATTCACCAACACCACCAAAACCGCTACTGTCACCAGCACTGGACAACATTTCAAAGTCATTATGCTCCTCCACCTCATCATGCCTGTAGTAATCCTCTGGTCTTATTACCGCACTACTGCACACGTTTAATTTCCTACTGTACTTAACCCTCATGGAAGGGGATAACATGCTTGTTATGCTTGCTGACGAGGGTGAACGCCCGACTGTGGTATTAGCTGCCATCTTGTGCTGGGTCCATAGTGCCATGTGCCTATTCTTAAGATGCGTATACTGTCCTCTTGTGCCCAGATGGCTCCCCTTTTTACCTTGACTCACACGCACATGGCAAACCTGGCAGGTTGCAACTGACTCATCATTTGCATCTTGAACAAAAAAATCCCAAACAAGGGTTTGTGATGCTGTGCTTTTAACATGTCCATGATGCTGCTTATTTAACTCCGTTCTTTTAAGCACTGAAGTGGGGGGGGACTATGTGATGTTTTGGGCACTGCACACCTGGACTGCAACTGACCACCATGACTACCTATCATTATTACTGGGTCATCACAATCAACTGAAACTGGTAAATTACACGTTTTATGGGGAATTACTACAAACAGACTCAGTCACAGCCACCTCGAATTTCTTTTTCTCTGGTTCCCAGCTGGGGTTAATTACATCATCATCATATTCATCAACATCACACACATCCACATCTTCTGCTTGGCTGCTGGCTTGTGGACTGCATGTTGCAACCACAGCAACATCATCGTCATCATCACATTCATCATTATCATCTACACCACCATCTCCTGATATTTTTTCAGCACACTGTGAATCACTGCATGGAAAATGTGTGACATGAACCGCCACGATGGACGAAATATCACATTGTATGCTATCGCTGATATGATTATCAGAATCCTCAGGTTCAGTTACTGGGATGTTACTGGGAAGTATGACATCATCTACACTGCCACTCACTTGCACTGCTTCACACTCCACTATATTTTTGGATACAGTACACTGGTCAGAATTCGAACTTGAGGCAGCAATACTCATACCACCACCAGCAACTGCACTAACACCACCAGCTGGGAAAACATCATTTCCTCCAACTATGAGTGAAGCTACTGACTGGGCTGTAAAAAACATTGCAGGAGAAATACCTTTCCTCACATCAGCAATGCACTTCTGCGTCTGCGTACTACCACACCCACAGACTATCTTACTGGCAGCAGTGCCATGGCGAGAACCAGCTATGCTTGCACATCTCTTTGCAGGCATTTTGGGGGATCAACAACAATATTATAAACAAAGTTAGATTTTGGTATGTTCACTCTCTGATTGGGGGGACGCTGGATGTGAAGCCAAAAAAACAACTGTGGCTTCAGCAACAGATAGAGACGGCAAGCAAATTCACAAGTGAAAACACCTTCAGTAACCAGTGGTGCTGAGATCACAAACAATCCAATCTGGTAAAAAATTCCTTTTGCCAGTGGGGGTGGGGGAGGAGCACTGACTGCTGATTTTTATGGCAGTACAAGCAGCAAAACAAAGAACAGATAGCACGATCACAGTACAAAATCAGGCAGCTGCAGTGGATAGAAGGTTCACACTGCTGCGCCTGCAATTAGACTGTGGCACAATAAAAGGTGTATTATTTGATGTCATGCAACACCGCACACACACTCACACACACACTCACAGAACAGTTTGTCTACAATGGTGAATGAGTAATGCGTAGCAAATTGAAAAGTTCAGTAATATGCCACGCATTGTAAACAACCTGAAATTATGAACTGCTGCACCAGATCCACGCAACACACAATCAGCAAGAAAATGTCAACAATTACTGACAATATTACTGTGTGTACATTAACACAGTCAGTTATATAACAAAAATATAACCAAAAAACAAAGAAATACCTATTTCTCCAACTTAAATCTACTTACACCATAGATACGCCCCTCTGCCAAAGCACACTTTCACTGTCTTTTACTACACACACTCAATGTTGTACATTAACATTCAAAATCCACACACAAACAAAAATGCTTCATGATTTGAACACAGGAGGGTTTCCTACAATTGATGAACTAAAGTTTGAGCCCCCCCAAAAAACTCAAAAATGCTTTTTTAACAGCTTTTAGAAGGTTTCAATCACAGACAACTCTCAGACCACACTGTCTCCTATAGCTTCCTACACACACTACCCCTAACTGAGGCTGTGCAGATCAATATAGAGCCCATGTGACCTGAAATCCCATGAATCACTGCAAAATTTGCATTCGGAGCTTAAAAACAAGGCGAAGTGAGGAGAAGTGAATTGCTTTCAATGCACTTAGCCTTAAAATTTAGTGGAGTAGTGGTCTGGGAAGGCAGAATAATGTGAAGTAATTGTTTTCAATGGACTTCTCGTTACTCATTATAATGTGAAGTACTCCGCTTCACGTTGCGGAGCACTCTGCAAATCTGCCTTTACTCCACGAATCACTTTGCTGAGCTGATTGAACCCACTTGGCTCACACTACTCCAAACAGGGATAGGATCTGTTGGTCGTCATCCCCCTTATAAGTTACTTGTGTCTTAAAGTCCCATTTCAAAGTGAAGAGAATGTTTGTAAAAATACTTTGATCTAATTTCAGATTTTAATTTTTACCCTTAAGGGATTGTGCAGTAATTGTTTTCCAAGTAACTGGGGCCCATAACTCTAGACCCAATAGATCCAACCTGGGTGATTTTGCCCAGATTTCTTTTGCTACATTCTTGTCAGGGAGTAGGGCATACGCTGGGTTGGATTGGCTACTAAGATCTCTACAGGTCATAATGATCTTTCCTTTAGCTTGAGCAATACCCAGTTCTGTTGTTACTAAATATTCAATCAAGTCCTTTAAATTTTCTGATGACTCATAGTCTTTTTTAAATATACCATTAATCCTTAAGCACACCTCACTACCTGTGAGAGCCCAACTTTTTGTCTCCTTTATTTATTCAGGGAGTAAGGTGCTATCCTTCTTTCCTTTCTGAAGGGGAGCTTTGTTTGATTTAACCTCTTGTGTTTCTTTAATATCAGACTCTTCCCTGGGTTGCACTTTCTGTTTCTGCTGAATGTTAATCTGGGAATCACTTTTGAGGGGTTCATCATAGCTCTCTTTTTAAATGTTTCCACTGCTTCATAATTGTTGGGCCCTGAAGAGGGATTTTGCAAATTTCTTCTGTTTTTCCCCTTTTTTTCTTTTGTTTTTGGGACTGGGAAGCCCTATTTTTTCCAGACTGCTTTTTGGGAGTCTCAGGGATGTAGATTGAAGAGAAGGATAGTTTATTTATGCTAGCTTGTTCTTTGAGGGTTTCTATTTTGTTATCTAGCATTTGAATTTTAAGAAATATAGAATTTATGAAACCCTCCATGCTAGTTTTTAAATCTCTAACAGCCTCAAGTAAGATGACGTTATCCATAACTGGATGAACCAGTGCTTTAATTGTGTATTTAGACATTGTTTCAGGGCACTGAGCATACAATTCATCGGCTAATTCTATTTGTTCCACTTCCTTATCTAGTCTGGATCTAATCCGGGAAAAACAGAATTAGGTGACCCTGCTAAAATTGAGCTGTGTCTTTTTCCTCTTTTTCCAGTATTAAATCTTGTTTGATTAAGTCTGAGAGATGTGAAGATAATTCTAGTGGGCTGAACATTTCCAATGTAGTGCTCTGAGAGTTATTGAAAAGAGACCATGGCAGGCTTTTGAGACCTTTCCTGAATGGGGGAGTTATGTAATATGTTACCCTTTATTTGTTTTGTGGCAAAAAATTCTGTGATATTTTGTTGAGTGAATTTTTGAGGTTCCATGTGATCCTGTTGTTTACTTTTACCCTTCTTTTTTATCTTTTTAGTAGATGTTCCTAAAGGGAGTTTATCAGGAGCATCAGACTTATATTTTGCCTCTGTGTCATCATGTTCATCCCTGATCTCTAGTTCCCTACCCCTACCATTATCTTTTATATGCTCCTTATTCTCCTTGACCTTTTCCTTGATTTTTTCCTTTTTCTTCTTCTGAGATAAATTTCCCTTTTGATCCAGCGGCACCACTTCAGCATAGGAAAATATAGTCTTATTGTCCATTTTAACAGCACTGTGTGTAGATGTAGTTATAAGGAGTGGCTCATTAAGAATGCACCCATTGTTTTTTTTCCCTTTTTTCCCTTTTGGTAACAACATCTTCCCACTTCTAGTAAACGTCAGTCACTCTGTGCTATACACTATATTCTAATAGGATACTGTGTAGTTGTAATCTGAAATGAGACTAGAATTAATGCTTTTAAAAGCAATAAATATAGGCTATTTCTGTACAAAAACCAAGTCAGAAGAATAAATAGCCACTCAAGTTCAAAAACTACAAATTTGTGGAAATGAAAAGTTAAATCAGGAAAGCCTAAAAATCAGACAGCTTTGCGCTTATAATTGGCAGCTTACCAGATAATCAATGCTAGAATATTCAAATTTAGCATCACTCTTCAATCATTTAGTGTCATCTACTATAGTGCAATGTATAATAAAACCAGTAGTAAAATACTAGTACATTAAAAATTCAGTAAAAAGACTCAGTAGTGCTAAATGTGTACAAAAATGCAACAGGCAGTAGGACAAAAGTGTAGTCATGCAAATACAAAAGCTCAAAGTGCAAAGTTCAAGAATACCAGCTAAAACAATATTCAAGTGCTTTGTAATAAGCAGGACTCAAGTCCTAGGCAGTCCACTGTTCTGTTCTGTCCCAAAATATCAAATGAACAATATCTTAAAGTTAAAACTAAGGCAAAGTCAAGTGACACTTAAAATTGAAAACTTTTCTTTGGTGAAAAGAAATGGCAGTCTGCTGTGTGTCCGACATCCCGTTCTGTTGCAGCCTTCCTTTATTTAAAAAGTCATCAACAATACTGGAGGCAGAATTTATCCAGATGTTAGTTCCTTTGCTGTCTTTACTTATACCACAGTCCACCTTTCGACTCAAACTGCCAAGGAGCCTTCGAGGTATAAATGTCTTGGAAGGCAACTATCAATAAGGCTGAGAGAAAACAAACAATAAACAGAGCAAGTATAGAGCAGAATAAATTTCCCTTTTCTATATGTGCCCCATTTAACCCTTTTATCTCATAGATTTAGACAATTTAGGCAATTTAAACAGGTCAATATATCTTATAAACTCAACTTCCCAGAAAAAAAAAGATATACAATTATTAGCAACAGCTTTTATGTATTATGTTATATTTAAGCTTACCAATCCATTTCCATGTTTATCTGAAGCTGACTCTGAAAATATTTATGTGCTAGGACTGGCACTTCGAGTAAATATCTGACCAAGCCGCTAGTAATCCAAAAACTCAGAGGGCCGTTACTCTACTATGGCGATTTAAAGCAATTTAAAGATTTTAGATTATAATTTTAGTTTTAGGAGCAATAATGGCCTATAAATACCAGGGTTCTTGTTTGTAGAATGAAGCTATGACCACTTAGAAGCCCAGAACAGATCTGCATCAAGGACTTTGTTCTCTGCTTTTATTACCACATTAATGTGATCCTAAACTGTCTTAAATTGCAATAGGTGCACCAGGGCACAAGTACTCGTGAGAATGACGAGTTAGCTAATTAGGCTAAATAGCCAAGCAGTCAGTAGATTGATCAATCAATCAATTTAGTGCTTAATGGCGCCACGTGTTAGCAAATTGTTGTTAATTTTAAACAAGATACAGCTGAGCTCCTATTGCACTTCTAATATGGTTGCCTGCTATTTACAAAATATCTGAAGAGTAATAACCCGGTAGTAATCAATCCTATTCATACTCAGCTGGACAGTAAGCAGTGAGCAATAACAATAGCTTGAATAGATGATTGCATTTAATGGGTTTAATGAATTAGAAGGCTGTAAACAGTAACTATAACCATAAACTTTAAGATTCGAATATGTAGCCTAAACTTTCAGCCTTTCAACTATGGCTATGGCCATGAAGATGGTTATAGTATCAGTAAAGCAATTTCTAGGAGTTTATGTTCTAAATTATCCCCCAGAGATTCGTTTTATGGCTTACCATACAAACAGGAGCATAGCATGAACCCTATAAACTTACAGCGCTCAAGGCGCACAAACATATAGCAGCAAATCAACATGAAATCAAATCAGTGAGACAAAATGCACATACAATTCCACAATTATACGGTAGGCACTAGAACTTTATAGGTTTAATATAGACTCTCTATAAATCACTAACATTGTTTGAATCTTTCAGAATTTTTCCAGGTCCTTAAAGCTGGTCTGCAATCTCAGGTCTCTCTCTACCTATGATGGGCTCCAACTTAATGTTCCAATGCAATAGACCAGTCATCACCAACAAAAATAGAAGCAGTAAATGTAAATATGAAGTTGAAGAAAGAGGGAGGAAAAAAAATAATAGTCTAAAATACTAAAATATTTTCCCTCAATAAAAATTAAAAGCCACTGCTGTAGTCCTCCTCAGGACACCTCAGTCCTCACTCAGAGGAGAGGGCTGCCCCACCTAGTACTCCAGGCTCCCAAGGGTAGAGGGTTAAGCTACATACAGTTAACAAAAGAAATATAATAAGGCCACACAAGTTGGTCTGGAAAGAAATCACTGTACTCTAGGCACAGGCAATGGTGGCATGCCTGTTATAGCCTAGGAAAAGGCTTTGCAGTGTTCCTGCTCTCCTGATTCCTAAACGGGTAGCATGCAGTAGCATAACCTGCCTCTTCCTTGTCCTTCACTCTCTGCTTGAGCCAAATGAAATGTCAGCTCCCAGAATCCTCCTGATAGAAGAGTCAGACATCAAGTGCTACAAGTGGGAGATTGTGTCCTGTTTAGAAATCTGGGCCTGCAAGGAAAACACAAGATTCAATGTTGTATTTGTAAATTATGACTTCTCAGATTCTGGTTTCTTGGGTTTATTGTAGATCCTAGAGCTACCATTAATTGGTCATCTCTAGATATGTGATACATTTGCAGTAGGTCACCTCTTGTTCTTCTTAGTTCTAGGGGATTTAAATCCAGTGCAGCCATTCTTTGCTAGTAGCAGGTTGTCTGTAGCCCCTCATCCATTTTAGTTATCCTTCGCTGGACCCTCTCCACTCTATTTACATCCCCCCTAAGATATGGGCTCCAGAAGGAGGCACAGTAATTGAGATGAGGCCTGACATAGGCTCTGTAGAAGGGCATAATACATGCCCTGTGTTTGGTGGTGAATGCTCTTTTTATAATCCAATAATTTTGTTGGCCTTCTTAACTACATCCCCACAGTGTTTCGTAAATCTGAGGTCTTCTGTTATGTATATTCCTAAATCTTTTTCCATAGTTACTGCTCTTAGATCTTTTTTTGTTTAAGGTGTAGGTAGCTTTCTGATTTGTAGCTCCAAGATGCATAATACACACTTGTCCGTATTGAATTGCATCCCGTTTGTTTGTGCCTATATTTCTATCTTAATGAGATTTTGTTCAAGGGTATGGATGCCCAGTCTTGCACTTACATTGGTGGCTATTTCTGTGTCATCTGCAAATGTGATAGTAAAATTGTCCAGTTGGTTGGTCATATCTGAGATGAACAGGGGCAAAATTCAACAGAAGGGCAGACCACAAGGAGAACTAGGGATAAAGGACAACCAGGGTAGGGGCTGGAGTAGAACAGCTAAACAGTCTAGGGAGGTCAAATCATGGAAAGTTATGTGTGCCAATGCCAGGAGCCTTAGCAACAAGATGGAGGATCTGGAGGCTGTCATGGTGCAGCAAGACCTGGACATTGTGGCCATCACAGAAACCTGGTGTAATGATAACCATGACTGGGAGATGGCCATACCTGGCTACAACATATTCAGAAGAGACAGGACAGGTAGGAAGGGAGGAGGAGTGGCACTGTATGTGAAAAATGACATAAGGGCCACAGAGATCCAGGAGGAAAAAATTGGGGGTAGAGATACTGTGGGTTAAGCTGGAAAGGAAAATGGGGCCAGCCATCCGCACAAGTGTGGTCTATAGACCACCAGCCCAGGAGGAAGAAACAGACAGGGAGCTGATGCTAGCCATCCAAAGGATGGCAGACAAGGGTGAGGTAGTGTGGCTGGAGACCTCAATATTCCAGACGTGGACTGGAGCATCCCAGCAGCAGCATCAACTAGGAGCAGATTTATCCTGGACTCCATTCAGGGTGCATTCCTCAAGCAACTGGTCATGGAACCAACTCAGCAGAAGGCAATACTGGACCTTGTGCTCACAAACAGGGACAATGTGATGGGGGTAACAGTGGGGGAGCACCTGGGGAACAGTGACCTCCAGTCATTGTGATTTGAAATCACAGAAGGAGCAGAACCAAACCACACAAAAACATGTATCCTTGATTTTAGGGGGACAGACTTTGGGAAAATGGGCAGATGCTTGAAAGAGGCATTAAGGGGAATGGGGCAGGAATCAGGGGTTGAGGAACCATGGGCAGTATTTAAAACGGGGATGACAAGAACAACATATTTATGCATTAAGCAGGTTAGCAAGGGGAAAAGGAAGAAGAGGCCATCATGGTTTTCTAAGGAGGTAGCGGAGAAAGTGAAAGCCAAAAAGATTGCATTCAGGCAATACAAAAAGACACAGGCAGAAGGGGATAAGGAGAAGTACCAGGAGAAGCAAAGGGATGCAGGGAGGTCAGTAAGAGAAGTCAAAGCTCATACAGAACAGCACATAGCAAAATCAGTGGTTAGAGGTGACAAAACCTTTTACAGGTACATAAGTGAAAAAAGAAAGGCAAAGGGAGGGATAGTGAGACTGAAGGGGGAGGATGGGGGCCACGTGGAGGATGACAACAGTAAAGCTGACATATTGAACAGGTATTTCTGCTCAGTCTTTACTGAGGAAGAGGAGGGTAATGGGTCTGAAGGGAGTACAAGGGGTGGGAGTGGTGCAGAAATGGACACAAGTCCCTTTACATGAGAAAGGGTCCTGAAGGGACTGGAAGTAATAAGAGTTTATAAAGCAACGGGGCCAGATGGAGTGCACCCAAGGATCCTTAAAGAACTAAGAGAGGTGGTGGCTGAATCTCTGGCAATCCTGTTTAGCCGATGACTGGAAACAGGGGAGGTACCCAAAGACTGGAGGACTGCAGATGTAGTTCCCTTGTATAAAAGTGGGAACAAAGAGGAAGTGGGGAACTACATATCAGTCAGCCTCACCTCGGTAGTGGAGAAGATCATGGAAACCCTACTGAAGGAGAGGTTGGTGGAACATCTGGTTGTCAATGGACTACAGGACCCAAGGCAGCATGGTTTCACCAGGGGGAGGTCATGTCAGTCCCACCTCACTGAATTTTTCAACTGGGTGACTAGGGAGGTGGATCAGCCTATCTGGACTTCAGCAAGGCCTTTGACACTGTGCCACAAAGAAGACTATTACACAAACTGGGGAATATGGGTGTGGGCAGGACAGTAGTGCAGTGGGTAGGTAACTGGCTGGGCGGCAGGACACAGAGGGTGGTGGTAAATGGCTGTCACTCCACAGAGGGAATAGGGACCAATGGGATACCACAGGGACCAGTGCTGGACCGGTCCTATTCAACATCTTCATCAGTGACATTGCGCAGGACCTAGAAGGCAGAATTTCCCTGTTCACTGATGACACAAAGCTCTGTAACAGAGTAAACACAGCAGAGGGTATGGACAGAATGAGAAGGGACCTGCAGAAACTTATAGAATGGTCAGAGGTTTGGCAGTTGAAATTTAATGCAAGGAAGTGCAAGATAATGCATATGGGGCACAAAAACCCAGGCACAATATATCAGTTGGGGGGTGAGAATATAGTATGCACCAAGCAGGAAAGGGATCTTGGGGTTATCATCTCTGATGACCTCAAGGTAGGGAAACAGAGTGACAAGGCAGCAGGTAAAGCAAATAGGATGCTGGGATGCATAGGCAGGGGCATCACCAGCAGGAAAAGGGAGGTCATAATTCCACTATACAAGACACTAGTGAGGCCCCACCTGGAGTACAGTGTACAATTCTGGAGACCTTACTTATGTAAGGACATAGACATGGTAGAGAAGGTTCAGAAGAGGGCAACAAAGATGGTACATGGATTGCATCACAAGTCCTATGAGGACAGGTTGAAGGAATTGAATATGTAGTCCCTGGAGGAGAGGAGGGGAGGGAGGGAGAGAGGGGATATGATAGAGACATACAAGTATCTTACAGGGAGGAACAGGGTGCAGGAATGCACTATTTTTAAGTGAAAAAGATGTTCCAGGACTAGAGGGCATGGGATGAAGTTGGAGGGAGGATGATTCAGAGGAAACATGAGGAAGAATTTCTTCACAGAATGGGTAGTGGACAAGTGGAACACCCTTCCAGAGGAAGTGGTGGGGGCTGAAACAATCACGGGATTTAAGAATGCATGGAATAGACATAAAGGAATTCTGGAGGTCAGGGTTAAGGGGCAACGGACCTCTAGGAAAACATAAAGTAAACTTACAAGCTCAAATGGGCAGACTGGATGGGCCGTAGGCCCTTATCTGCCGACACTGTCTATATATCTATGAATCTGTGTAACACACCAAACAGGTCTGGTCCAAGGACAGAACCCTGTGGGACACCACTAGTGACTGGGTCTTCATCTAACAGATACTCTCTTATCCTTACCTTTTGTGTTCTACCCATCAACCATTCATTAACTCATGTGACGATTTTACTATATATGCCCATTTTGTACATTTTACTTGTTAGGGTGCCATGTGGGACTTTGTCAAATGCTTTGGCAAAGTCTAAATATATTATGTCCATGAGGTTAATTTTTTCTAGATTAACGCTAACCTTCGCATAGAAGACTAAGTTGCTTGTCAGACAGGATCTATGCTTTTTAAAGCCATGCTGGATATTATCTTCTAGATTTTTATGTATTATGTTGGTTTGTAGTCTATCCTTGATTATTGTCTCCAAGATTTTACAGGGAATGCTGGTCAGACTAATTGGTCTGTAATTTGCAGGACTTCCTCTGTTTCCTTTCTTAAAAATTAGCATTACTGTCACTGTTTTCCAATCTTGTGGAACTTTTCCTGTGTTGAAAGACATATTAAAGATTTTATATAGTGGCCCTACTAGCCACGGGGTTATAGCTTTTAACAGCATTGGGTGTAAGTTGTCTGGTTCAGCAGATTTTGTAATATTTATCCCCTCTAGCTTACTTTTGATCTTATCCACTGTCATTTCATGGGTTATTGAGTTCATTTTTGTGGCTTTTGCATTTTTATTTACAGTTGTCTGATTTCCAAACACTGAGCAAAAGTAGGTGTTTAGTGCCCCTGACATTTCTTGTGGTTCAGAGATTTCTGTATTATTTACCATTAGGGGACCTATACTTACTTCCTTGGTTGTTTTATTGCTGACGTATGCGTAGAAGCTTTTGCCGCCATCTTTTATATGTGGTAATCTAAATTCTAGTTTATTCTTTTCCCTTCTGATTTTGTATTTGCATTTTCTTAGTATGGTTTTGTATCTATGTATATTATACTCATTATTTTTCTTTTTGAGTGCCCTATACGCCCTTCATTTGTTAGCCAGAAGTTTGTTTATGCCAGGTGTCATCCAGGGTGGAATTGTACCCTTATTATTATATATCCTTTTGTTAGGGATGAGTTTGTCTTCAAGTTTAAGAATTTTATTTTTGATTTTAAGCCATAATTCTTTGGTGGATATTGTCTTATTGTCCCATATTCATTTTTGTAGTTCATTCAGTAGGGCATTTAGGTGTTCTGCATTGTAATCTTTCACAATGGTGTTCTCCCTTTGCCTTTTTATTGTAGTTTTCAGTGCAAATACAATTATGTTATGGTCTGAATTTGTTTGGCATGCCTCAGTTTTTATTTTGTATACATTGTCTGGGATATCAATTAAGACTGTATCTAATAAGTTACTGTATCTTGTAGGGTCAATTATCATCTGTTGCAGGCCATGTTTTAAACACATATCTAATAGCACTTTCTCTTGGCCTGTTTTTGCTGTACTTTGTGCCCAGTTTATTCCTGGTGCATTAAAGTCCCCCATTAATATGATTTCCTTGTTGTTTAGTTGGACTTTGATGGATTTCATTAATGCATGATGGTCTATTAAGTTAGTATCTGGGGGTCTATAACATAAGCCTACTCAGAGTTTGTTCTGTGTTTCCCTTAGGAGTGCCATCCAAATAATTTCATTTGGGGTTTCTAATGGATCGGGGATGGGTCTGTATTTAATATCATTTTTTATATAGAAGGTCACACCACCTCCACCTTTTCCTGTTCTATCTTTATTGTACAGACTATACCCGTGTATCTTCTTGCACCAATTATCCTTTTCACCCTACCAAGTTTCTGTTATGGCAGCTATATCAATTTGGTGTTTGTTTAGTATGATCTCTAGTTCTGCCTTTTTAATGCTGTTAAGACTTCTGGCATTTGTTAAGAGAAAATTTAATTGTGGATTTCTCTTATTAGTTGTACAACTCTGACTCTGTGCTCCCTTTTCAGGCTGGCTTTTGATCCCTTTTTCTCTATTTCTCTCCTCACACCCCTTGTGACCTAGTTTTTTTGATGTTGCTTGTAATACTGGTGTAATGTTTTAAAAAAGATATTTCCCAGTAGTATTGCTCCTTTTTTACTAGTGTGTAGTCCATCTGGGCAGAAAAGTGTTGGATCACCCTCACAGTGTTCTCATGTTTTGATGCATTCTGTGTTGTTCTGTAAGCACCATCTTCCCTGTTACTGTAAGTTCTTACATAACAGTACTCTTTTTTAACCTTTTAAGACACTATCTGATAAGAAGTGTCTCAGACATATGCCAGGTCTTCTGTAAACTATCCAGGCTAAATATATAGCAATCAGCTTTTTGGGAAAACAATATATTGAGTTTCAGCACACACACACACACACACACACACACACACACACACACACACACACACACACACCATCCTCATGGCCACAGCATTCAAAATAAATACTGCATTCAATATGTTATAAAACAATAAAGAAACTGTTTATGTCAGTGAACACATCAAAGTTCAGTTTACATCAGATTTCCTTTAAATATTTCTTATCCTATACTTTATATCCTAGATAGCGTAGGGTGGATGCTATATCTCATTCTCATAGGGATCTTCATTTTGCACATTTTTGAACTGTATTTACTCAGGATTCCCAGATTAGATGCAGTATCTTGTTTTCAGTGGGGTCATGATTTTACATTTTTATAATGTATTTATTGAGGGTAGCCTAGACCAGATGTAAAATATTGTGTTCAATGTAGTCTGATTTTATGCAATGCAGCATAATATTGTGTAGATGTAGACCCCACTGAAAATAAGATGCCATGTTTTGTATGTACTATCCTGGCTAAATACATAGCAATCAGCAGGCATGTTCTAGGAAAACACATTGTGAAAATGTGTAAATGGGAGACCACATTGAAACTGCCTCTCAGTAGATCTGCATTGTGCAAATTCATTAGAAATAATGGGTAAAATCATCCCAAAAGCTCTCCACAGCCATATCGGCTTTGACCAGAATCTGTTTATTTGTGGAAGAGCCATTTAATTTTAGGCCAGCAATATCATCTTTAATTGATAAGAGCATGTCTTTAATGAAGGCTATGTCCGTTTTATTTCCTTTCTCTGACTTGTCACTTTTACCTGAAACAAACTGTTTGTCCAATGATTGAGATAATGTGAGGGCAGGAGGCATCCTGTTCTGACAGTTGGTGTGAGCTGAATTCACTCTACTGTTGCCAGGTGCCATCTCAGACTCGAATTGTGGTAATTTTAAAACTAATTTCTGAGGTTGATGATAATTGAAATTCGGTTAGGTTTTAAACCTTCCCAAGTGCTGGATAATAAATAAAAAGAAAAATCATGGCTGAAAACAAAAGTAATAACTTAAATTAAACTATTTTCTTCAGGATGGCAGAGTGGCATCAGTGTCCTGGTTTCGAGGTGGCAGCATCATCGAGCACACCATAGATACATAGATACATAGACAGTGTCGGCAGATAAGGGCCTATGGCCCACCCAGTCTGCCCATTTGAGCTTGTAAGTTCAGTTTATGTTTTCCTAGAAGTCTGTTGCCCCTTCCCCTGACCTCCAGAATTCCTTTATGTCTATCCCATGCATTCTTAAATCCCGTGATTGTTTCAGCCCCACCACTTCCTCTGGCAGGGTGTTCCACTTGTCCACCACCCATTCTGTGAAGAAATTCTTCCTCATGTTTCCTCTGAATCGTCTTCCCTCCAACTTCATCCCATGCCCTCTAGTCCTGGAACATCTTTTTCACTTAAAAATAGTGTATTCCTGCACCCTGTTCCTCCCTGTAAGATACTTGTATGTCTCTATCATATCCCCTCTCTCCCTCCTCTCCTCAAGGGAGTACATGTTCAGTTCCTTCAACCTGTCTTCATATGACTTGTGATGCAATCCATGCACCATCTTTGTTGCCCTCCTCTGAACCTTCTCTACCCTATGTCCTTACGTAGGTATGGTCTCCAGAACTGTGCACCGTACTCCAGGTGGGGCCTCACTAATGTCTTGTATAGCGGAATTATGACCTCCCTTTTCCTGCTGGTGATGCCCCTGCCTATGCATCCCAGCATCCTATTTGCTTTACCTGCTGCCTTGTCACACTGTTTCCCTACCTTGAGGTCATCAGAGATGATAACCCCAAGATCCCTTTCCTGCTTGGTGCATGCTATATCCCTCACCCCCAACTGATATATTGTGCCAGGGTTTTGTGCCCCATATGCATTATCTTGCACTTCCTTGCATTGAATTTCAACTGCCAAACCCCTGACCATTCTTCAAGTTTCTGCTCCTTCTCATTCTGTCTACACCCTCTGGTGTGTCTACTCTGTTACAGAGCTTTGTGTCATCAGCAAACAGTGAAATTCTGCCTTCTAGGTCCCTGCAATGTCACTGATGAAGATGTTGAATAGGACCGGTCCCAGCACTGATCCCTGTGGTACCCCACTGGTCACTCTTCCCTCTGTGGAGTGACAGCCATTTACCACCACCCTCTGTGTCCTGCCACCCAGCCAGTTACCTACCCACCACACACTGTCCTGCCCACACCCATATTCCCCAGTTTGTGTAATAGTCTTCTATGTGGCACAGTGTCAAAGGCCTTGCTGAAGTCCAGATGGGGCATGTCCCTGCCCTCCTCTGATCCACCTCCCTAGTCATCCAGTCAAAAATTCAACCAGGTTGGTCTGACATGACCTCCCCCTGGTGAAACCATGCTGCCTTGGGTCGTGTAGTCCATTGACAACCAGATGTTCCATCAATCTCTCCTTCAGTAGTGCTTCCATGATCTTCCCCACTACCGAGGTGAGGCTGACTGGTCTGTAGTTCCCTGTTTCCTCTTTGTTCCCACTTTTGTATAAGGGGACTACATCTGCTGTCCTCCAGTCTTTGGGTACCTCCCCTGTTTCCAGTGATTGGCTAAACAGGATAGCCAGAGGTTCAGCCACCACCTCTCTTAGTTCTTTAAGGACCCTGGGGTGCACCCCATCTGGCCCCATTGCTTATCAACTCTTATTACTTTCAGTTCCTTCAGGACCCTTTCATGTAAAGGGACTTGTGTCCATTCTGCACCATTCTCACCCCTTGTGCTCCCTTCAGACCCATTACCCTCCTCTTCCTCAGTAAAGACTGAGCAGAAATACCTGTTCAATATGTCAGCTTTACTGTTATAATTCACGCGGACCCCATCCTCCCCCTTCAGTCTCACTATCCCTCTCTTTGTCTTTCTTTTTCACTTATGTACCTGTAAAAGGTTTTGTCCCCTCTACCCACTGATTTTGCAATGTGTTCTTCTGTCTGAGCTTTGGCTTCCCTTACTGACCTCCCTGCCTCCCTTTGCTTCTCCTGGTACTTCTCCCTATCCCCTTCTGCCTAAACATCAGGGATCAGGGGGGTCCACTACATCACCAGGAAATTTTATAGAAATGGTTTGGGGAGGGATTGTGGGGGTCCACTAGACCACTGGGGAGGATATATAAACATCAGGGATCGGGCGAGAGTCTTTTAGACCACCAGGGAAGATATGTATACTGTACATATAAGTATATCCAAATGCAAATATGATCTGCTGGGTGCCACATCACACCTGCTTATGCCCAGCTGTCCCCCCCAACTGCCCCTATGCCACCTCCTGTGCCTCTTCTGCACCCTGCAGCCCATTCTCAGACCCTGTTCCACTGGTGCATGCCACTTAGACCACCTCATGGCTGGTCTAAGTGTTGCCTCTGGCTGAGTCCATGGTAGAGCTTGCAAAATACCAAAAAGGGGATGTCACAGCCCTGCCATGGTGAAGCCCCCTTGCAACCTGGCATACCGGCTTGTTTGCCACAACCGTGGTGCAAGGGGGCTTTGTTGCAGCTGCATCAGGATTTGATGCAGACTGCATTGGAAAATCAAGAATGATGCAAGTCACCCCATGCATCAAAATCTTTTGACACAAGTCCCTCATGTCATTCAGACCCCTTTGAAAATTGAGCCTTTGGTCTATATCAACAGCAGCTTCTATGAATGTGTAATTCTTCTGGCAGAATTTGGGTGGACTGCCAATTCCACTTCTGAAATGCTTTTGTGAAAAACTAATCCAGTTTGTGTAAACCCCAGAACACTAATCCATGGGATAGGTGAACTGCAAATTATTAATTTGTTGCTGAAATAAAACCTACAAACTGCTTTTGGAATTTCAGAATTCTGCCTCCAGCAGAATTCTACAGAATCAGTCAGAATCTGTCAAATTCCACAGCATTTTGTTACAAACAGAATTTGAAAACCCCACACAGTGCTACTAATGACTCTGTTCCAAAGGAGAACATTTCTAAACTTTAATCAGTTTTGTATCTGGCAAAATGATAGACAGTGCATGTTGATGATGAATTCTTATTTTTTTGACCAAGACCAAGTAGCGGTGTTTGTGCAGGAAAAAACACAGTTCAAGTTCAGCCCAAGAACTGTGGGTCTGACCAGTTAGATATATAAACACCTAAGTGATGTATATGTCTGTGGAAAAGATACAGTGAGTGGTCTAATATTTTTAATTGACTTAAGTTTGCAAAGTAACATGTTTTGGCAGTAATGTGATGAAGCTAACTGAACCCTTGTGAGATCACTTGAAGTAACAATGTAACTGCATAGTAAGCGTACTGTTTTTGTTTGCAGAAGAGATGTATTTTTTTCCTATATAAAGCTGTGATTGTTTCTACCAACAGTATTCCATAAAGAGGCTGTTAATTTGAGCAACTTAAAAAAGTTAAATGACGTGTTAGCATTTTTCTTCATTTTCGTTTCCTCCTCTCTGCCTGGTAAAGGCATGTCTAGGTGCCTAGGAGAAAGGGAAACATTAATCATTTCTGCTTGTGTTTCTTAGCAACTATCTTGGATTCTTATAGTCTTAAAGTTAAATCTTGAGGGCTTACAATAGTCATCTTCAACTTTGCTATTATGAAGTCCTAGCAGAGAAATAATCGGCTTTTGTGTTGTGTGTTTTCTTTTGGTGCTTGGTACTATAAAGGCAAGAAAATACTAAGAAAACAAACTATAGAAAAAAAAAACTAAATATATGTTTACATTAGCTAACAATAATACTTGGGTAGCAGCAATGTTATTCATTTATTTTCCCAATTAATTACTGGGAGAGCCCATAAACAATGATAGCCTGTATTCATGGGCTACCTGGGAAGTTAAGATTTATAATATTTTGTTCTCCACCACAATCTCCATGCACACCATTGTATCCTGTATGGCCATCTAGTCAGTGATCAGTAATTTCAAACTATAGTCAGAACTCACAGACTCCTGCGACTGTTAATAAACCAATAGTGTGGCCTTTCCTCAGGGACAAACCCACTCCAGATTAATAGCATCGGTACCTGCCTAAAAGACTAAATGTATATCATTTGGCATGGGGTCATATTGTCACAAGACATTATGCCACATGGCATAATCGCGCTGCCAATACAGAGTGATTTATGCCATGAGGCATAAGTCTTTTATCTGTGGGGGGCTCTGTCCCCACACCCCGGGCCCCACCACAAAAGATTCTCAACTCCAGGGGGGGGGGGTCCAACTCAGGGAGCACACAAGTTGTAAAAAAATAAAATATTTCTGGGACCGGAATCAAACCCAGTCCCAGACGCAGCGCCTGGATTCCTACTGCTGTGGCTCAGTCCTGTGAGCCACGGCAGCTGCTCATCGGAACCTGCTTCTAGCAGAGGTCATATCCTCTGCTTGGGAAAGTGCTACTGGTGCAATACCATGTACAGCAGTATACGCAGTATTGCACCAGTAGTGGTAGCATACTGTGCTGTATTGGGTTAGCCATAATGTCATACGCTATTAAGCATGCGACATTATGACCCAGTAGGATATCATTCTTACTGCTTTAACCAATGTACAGTGTATGCTTATACTATTAATATAAAGTAGCTTCTGAAGTAACCAGTGTAACACATCTTGCCTGTTTGTATTGAAACCGCCACTACTATAACACAGAAACATAGAGACATAGACTTTGATGGCAGATAAGGACAACTTGGCCCACCTTGTCTGCCCATTTCCCTACCTACTGGATAAGCTACAGATCCTAGTTAACCAACAGACTACTTCTTCCTATCCCCACCAGAATTGCCTTATGTCTGTCCCATGCATTCTTGAATTCCCCTACTGTTTTTGACCCCACGACCTTCTCAGGAAGGCTGTTCCGTGCACTTTACCTCAACACAGGACAGCTTTGAAAATATGATCATGGTGGCTCTAAAAGTTTCATCTTGTCAAAAAATAAAGATTTTACAACTACAGTACATCTGAACTGGTCCTTGCTTAACTACAGGTGCTCTCAGTATCTCAGCTTGTATGAGTTTAAATATTGGTTAAACAAATACCCCAGTTAGCTAACTGATTTAGTTTCCTCTGCTTCTGATTATTGGCTACAGCCAATGTTCCCACGTTCATACCCAGCTGTTCATCCAAAGGTATAAGAAGAATTCTGGCCAACACACCTCCTGTTAATCCTTCCTCAGCTATGGCATTACTTACCAGGAGATCCTACTCTCCCACCAGTATTTCTTCTACAAAACAATCCTTCAAACTGCTGATTACATCTTATTTTGATTGCACTTGAACTTGTTCCAGTATCACCTGCTACCACATTCATGTAAACCTCTGAATGTAGAATTTGTAATTATTTCTAACCCTGTAGACTTTGTTGCTTATATCAGTAATTGTGTACCTCTGTATAATGTCTGCCTGTGTAACTGTTGAGTTTTGGCTGTTACTGCTTACCTGTTCCCTTGTTCGCTCTTTTGCCCAGGTTACAACAATAAACAAGACTATTGTGTATATGTGTATAATTATCTGGAAAATAATTTCAATAAATGAATGAATGAATGAATCAATCAATCAATCAAAGCAATCAAGCAATTTGTCAATTAATATACCAACTCAATGAATCATCAATCAATCAAGCAATTAATCAATATACCAACCCAAGAAGCAATCATTGGTCCATTGAAACAGCTTACCAAAAACTTCCCAAGAGGTAAAAGAAAAATATTTATTTATTTATGCTCTTGTGTAGTGTAGGTGTGTGGGCATTGAGGTGCAAAATTCCTGTATTTTGTGTTTAAACTGAGTAAAACTCCATTTGCTGATGGCTAGGCTCCAGGAGTGTACAGTTACTAGGCAACACCCTCAAGTCCTAGCATACTATAATCAAGCTTGGTGTCATTTGTGCACTGGGTAGTGAGTGACCTGCAGGTTGGGCACAAGCTCAACTCCTCCACTGGAGGGCATTTGTGTATATTAGTAACATTTTATAATTTTAAACAACTTTTAATGAGCTTGCTGACCAGAAGGGAAGCACTAACACTTCCAGCCACTGAGCTACTTGGTACTGTTCTTTGCAGCACTGACACTGTTGTAAAGCTCTTGTGTAGAGCAGATATGTGGGCACTGAGGTGCAAAATGCCAGTATTTTGTGGTTAAACCAAGTCAGACTCTGTATCTTGATGGTTAGGCTCCAGGAGTGTACTTTTGCTAGGCAGCACCCCTGATTCCTAGTGTACTACAGCTAAGCTTGGTGTCATCTGTGCTCTGGGTAGCGAGTGACCTGTAGGTCAGGCACAAGCTCAGCTCCTCTGCTGGACAGTATGTGTGTATATTTGTAAAATTTTATCATTTTAAACAACTTTTAATAGGCTTGCTGACGGGAACCACTAGCACTTCTAGCCACTGAGCTACTCAATGCTGCTCACTCACAAGCAAGAATAAAGTATGGGGTAGAGTGTGTTATGAGAATGTTATGCACTCCTGAGGTGTGTGATGCTACATAAACCATGAGGGTAAAGCCAGAGTGATTTATCAAAGCATCCCACATCAAGGGTGTGAATTGAATTCTCCTAACACAGACTACCTCATACTTTATTTTATACAATATCTGGATGAGCAATTTTTTTTCCAACAAAACTTCTACTACTGAAGTCATTTAACTGTGTTGTGGTGGTGGCTCTGTATCTCCGTTATCGTGAAGCTGTCACAATAAGACTCCTCACATTCTCTTCATCATTTTCATGCATCTATCTGATTGATCCTGTTGTTATTTAAAAAGAAAAGCTGTATCTGGTTGATCCTGCTGTTAGCCAACTTCATGAGTACAAGAAGGAATGCGTTCATGGCTGACTGCTTTCACTCATGATCCTGCTTACCTAACATTGTAAGAAGTCAGCCAAGGAGTCATTCCCTCTTGCACTCCTGAAGCTGGCAAACAGCAGGATCAACCAGATACAAGTGAAAAAAAATGGTAGGATCACCCAGATAGATATAAAAAATGATTAGCAGAGGGTGAGGAGTGTTGTTGTGGTGGCTCCTTGCTAAAAGAGATATGGAGCCATCTTTATAAAAAATAGCCATCTTTATAAAAAATTTGTCAAGGGAATTAGCTGGTGCATTAACCTATATGTTTAACGAATCTTTGCACAAGGGACATGTGACTAAGGATTGGTGTGATGCAGGATCCAAAAAGGATGTGAATAATTATAGACCTATTAGCCTTACCTCCACAATAAGTAAAATCATAGAAAGGTTAATTTTAGGCAAAATTAGTTCCCATATTTTGGATAAAGGTCTAATTGATACAACTCAACATGGTTTTCAACTGGGTAGATCGTGTCAGTCTAATTTGATTGACTTTTTTGAACCTGTGAGTGAAGCTTTGGATTATGGCTTACTAGTCGATGTTATCTATCTGGATTTTGAAAAGGCCTTTGATTCTGTATCTTATGATATACTATATAATTGTATAATAAATTTAGACCTTAACAAATACATAATTCAATGGATAATGACTTGGTTATCCAATAGGCAACAACGTGTTGTTCTAAAGGGTTTCTTGTCCCCATGGAACATTGTTACTAGTGGAGTCCCCCAGGGATCAGTCCTGGGGCCTGTGCTGTCCAACATCTTAATAGCTGGAATGGATATCAAGTGTGGTAATTGGATTGTAAAATATGCTGATGATGTAAAATTGGGAGGGGTTGTTAATAACTCTGAGTCCATAACCATTCTTCAAGATAATTTGAATTATATATCTGGTTGGGTTGATCGTCATAAATTGAATTTCAATATCAATAAATGCAAGGTGATGCATTTTGGTAGTAACAATATATGTGCTAATTACTTTATTGAGAACTACTGCTTGAAACATATTTCAGATGAGAAAGACCTGGGTGTTCTTGTAAGTAATAAGTTTATATTTACTGATCACTTAAATCTCACCATTGAAAAGAGTTCTAGTCTTAGTAATTGCATATTTAGGAACATCAAAAACAGAGAACCATCAATAATGATTCCCCTATACACTAGCATTATAAGAGCAAGTTTTGAGTACTGTTCCTCATTGTGTGCTCCAACACTGATGGGGGATATAGTATCTAGGAAGAAGGTCCAAAAGAGATTTATTAAGAACATAAATGGTTTGAGTAATTTATCATATGGAGATAGACTTAAAAGGCTCAGCCTGTACAGTATGGAATATAGATCGATTCGTGGAGATCTTTGTTTGCTTTACAAAGCAACCAGAGATGAATATTTGTTTGAAACATTACACTTAAAATAGAGTATTACTACAGTTCAAACCCATTCTCATAATTTAAAATGAATTCTGTCTATTAATCGAACTACAAAAAGAGCTAAATTTATCACTCAACATATAGTTCCATTATGGAATTCCTTACCTTATGTTGTAGTGAATAGTTCAAACTTAAATCAATTTAAAACCCAACTTGATATATATATGGGAGATTCCAAGTATGTTACCCACTTAGCATAAGTGGCATGATCATCATGGGTGTGTCCCTCGATCGTGTATACTACCTATGAACCTATGAACCTATGAGTGACCATGTTCCTGGAACTGATCAGGCCTCCCACACATAGAACAAGAGCCAGTGATGAAGTGCCTGATTTTGAAGGACAGAGTGTGTGCTTGTCATAATAACCTGTGGGTTATTACAACGAATATCAACTGGCGGAGCCCAGAGAAAAAAATTGCTCACCAGTTATTATAAATTAATATCAGACTTATAAACTGGATAGCCAACTGGCTCACCAACAGGCACTAATGTGTGATAATCAAAGGGCAAACCTCATGTAGCCATAAAGGTTCCACTGGAGTGCCCCAGGGATCAGTGTTAGGCCCATTACTTTTCAACATTTTTATCTTAGATCTAACAAAGAGCCTAACATCATGGACTATTAAATATGCAGATAACACAAAGTTTGGGGGTAAACGCCTCACTGAGGATGACTGTAAATTAATTCAGGAAGATCTAGATATACTGACAGCATGGGTTACCAGATGGGAAATGAGATTCAACACAGACAAATGTAAGTAGTGCATTACGGAAGTAAAAATTTTCATTATTGCTATATGCTGTGTGGTACAAACTTGACCCAGGCAAGTAATGGATTTGGGTTTAGTTACTGATGACAAATTCAACCTCAAGTTCTAGTCATTGTTTGCTATCACTGGTGCCAATAGAGTACTATGGGCAATAAAGAGGCATATGAGAGCTAGGGATCCTTGATTATGCTTCCTCGGTCTGGTGTCCTTATACACATAGGGATCTTGACAGAATTGAAAGAGTCCAGCAGAAAACTACCAAAACCATCTACTGCATTTGAAATCTGATGCTGGAATCCTGACTGAAGCATTTTAGCTTAATGACATTAGAACAGTGCCACCTAAGAGGGGACTTGCTTATTATGTACCACATAATGAAGGACTCATATCCCTTAATTGAATTGAATTTTAATTTTAAACAACTATTCAAAAATACTAGAAGACTTCCATTACATTTGACAGGACAAGTCTTTAAAACCACAAAAAGGAAACACTTTTTTACCCAGTGAATTGTTTATCCATGGAATTTAATACTGTTTGATATAACAGCCTGTAAAACAAAAGTGGAATTCAAACATAGACTGGATTATTTCATATTGAATGAAGGTATACTACAATATAAAAATTAATGGGTCTCCCCTTTTGCCATAGAGAGTCTGTGGCATAATTTGCCATTATAAAGGAGCATTTATAATGGCAAACACATGTACAGTTCTCTTCCCTCTGCGGATGCATCCTGCAGCGTCTCCCTTCTTGGCTTGCCACTTCCTTCTGGTCTGCAGCCCAGCCACCAACCAAACACAGCAGTAAGTAGAATTAAATATATAAAAAAACAAGAACTTCTGCTCTTACAGAGATAGGGGATACCAAAATATTTAAAAATAAAAAACTGTGAAACTGGCCAAAAATGAAACCTGCCGACTGGACGAAAACTATACCGGAGCATGGCCACACTGAAACTGCTGCTATTTTATATAATTGCTGTGGCCAAAAAAGGGGAGACCCAGCAATTATATAAAATAAAATATGGGGTAGTGTGTGTAAACTGGAAGTTTACACACACCCTCTGGGTTAGATGCTTTGCACAAACCCCTCAAGCTTCGCTCTTGGGGTTTATGTAGCATCTAACCCCTCAGGTGTGTGTAAAGTCTCATTAAACACACCACCCCATACTTTATTCTATATATTAATAGATGGAACAACATGGGCACACAAGCCTTATTGCTCCTTTTCTACCTTATTATGAACCTCAGTATAACAGTTAATTTCCTCATTCATCCAGATGGAAGGGGATGTAGGAAATCATAAAAAAAAACCCCAAAAAAAACCCCAATAAAACAAGCAAATTCAACACTAGAAAAGCCATGCATGTCAGGTATAAACTGAGTCTTGGTGGCGAGGGTAATACATTTCGAGTAAGGAACAGTGTAATAGAATGTGGCAAACTAATATGGGGGTAAGTACAAAGTGTGATTTAGACTAGGAGGGTCAAAGACAGTTGCAAGAAAGAGAACAAAAGTCATGAAGAAGAGACTTTAAGGAGAAAACAGAAGAAGAAGCAGAATGAATGGATAGGGGAAGAAAGGACCAGAGCTTAGGGAAATGATAGGAGAAAGCAGATTGATCAGTAGTAGTTTCTCTAGAAGAACTAAGGAGGGAACGCAAAGTACTACTGTGGAGAGAATAGCTGGAATCAGGGGGAGGATAAGCTGGTTGTAAGGTAGGAGGGAAAAGCACCAAACCAGAATTTAGAAATAAATGAAACACAATGGGAAAGGTGCCTTGCATCAGGAGAAGGAAGAGAAAGGGCAGAGTAAAGTGAAAACTGAATAATGAACAATGAAAAGTAAACTATTACTCTTTTGTCAGTGCCATCACTGAAATACTTTGTTCTGATTGGTCAAGCAAATATGCACTCTTGGCTAGTAAACACCAAGATAATGCTTAATATACACCATTCCATTTGTTGCTGTTTTCACAACAGCAAAATGTTGCAATATTGAAACCATTTTTACAATTTTAGACAATTTAAAAATAACAAAAAAGATTTATATTAGCAATAAGGTCCTTATCCTCAGGCCTTTCTAGAAGAATAATGTTTGAAATGGGTCAAAGCATAAAATTCCTAAAATTCAGGCCTTGTACTGTAGCTTAGATATTTTAGTCTCCCTATATTAGTAGACCATTGCTGACAATATTAGGTTTTTAACTGTAGCAATGAAGTTGTCTGGATATATCCAGAAATGTTGAAATATTTCTGATAGAAATCTATTTGATACCCTACAGTGGTACTTTGGATAGGCAAGACATTTCTCTAGAGGTAATACAGAAATTTCAGTAACTATACAGACATGTCAATGGCTGCAACAGTATGCACCTTGTGGATTTGGCCAAACCAAATGAATCATGTGTTATCAATTATATTTACTGTATATACTGTATCTGCAAAAAATGTTAACTTGACTCTTCTTTCATTTGAGTTGATGTTTTTGGTTCTAATTCTAGCACTAAATACTAATATAAAATGTCACCATTAATTATCTGACAGCTTTGCCTTTTAATTGACGTCACAGTATTTTAATTTCCCCACTGACTAAAACAAACAGCATGTATTCAGTTATGGGCACAATAAAGGATTTATATACTAAAGAAAGAACCATAGCCAGCCAGGTGGCACAGAGGGCTGAGGTGCTAGAAGCCTTACCTCACACTACGCCGGTCACCAGAGTTCAGGAATGACCTCAGGTCGCCAGGGAGCTGGCACGGGGAGGAGGAGGGATGGAGCAGGATTGAGCAGCCTTACAACATCTCTCCTCTCCTGGGAGAGGTGGTCACCCTTCCATAATCCTGCCACCAGTAGGTGGAGGTCTGGTAGCAGTGTAGGTGGAGCAGGGCGACATGAAGGGAGTGTGTCTCAAAGCACAGCGCATGCGTGCCCGAGATGAGGGTGGGGTACTGGGTAGAAAATAACCACAAATACCAAAAAGTACTTATGGAAAAAAAAAAAGAATGAACTATGATGGCAAAATGCTTACTTCAACATTGGTGGAGATCCACTGAGATATCTACTTTTAGTAAGTGGCTATAAGTCATGGGGCAAGCAGGCTTCCATTGAATGTCTTTTCCACTTGACCATTGGGCAAATGAACAGATACAGAGCCATCTGGAATCCCTTCCAGGAGTATATGACCATCTTTCATCCATGTTAGACCACCACATGCTAGGTTGTACCTTGTCCACTGTGTTTTATGGTTGCAGACAGCTTCCCTCTTTGTGGAGGGGTAGTTCCTTAACTTCAGCAGGATTTTGTTCTATTTTTAGCCTCAGATACCTGATGCACGTATTTACCAACTTACAAGAGACTGCATGGTTTGTTAGGACTATTCTTTGTTAACTGTTGTTGATGATGTTTATGTTTTTCTTGCTTGTAACTTCCGATATGACATGTTTCAACGCACTTGTCATGTATTGTATTGTGATGAAAATTTTTAGTAAACATTAAAAAAATTAAAAAATAAAATGAGAACCTTATCTGACAACCCTTACTGTTCTCTCAAGACCATTTAAAACATATAATGTTTACTAGCTTTAAATATCTTCTAATCCACAGCACAAGCAAAGTTGTCTGACAATATGATCCCACAATAACTTTGTCTGGGGAAAATCACACCTATTATTCCTTTTAGTCTTAAAACAATGCTATCTGTGATTCATTGTATGGGACCATATGACCTTGTTGCCTGATGCACTTAAAACCTTGTTGTCTGATGCACATACATGTAACACTACTTGTGATTGTCTGTTGTTTATGAATGTAATTGTACCTTGTAATCTCCTGGGTCGCACCTGAAAATAGGCACCTGTTGTCTAGCATGCTCACCCGGTTAACAAAAGCAAATAAATAAATGGTCAATCCATGTGGCATGCACAGAACTTGGAAATACAGATTAGTACTACAGGGAGCAATATCCCTGCCTCCTGTAGAAATATGCTTATAACTTACAATTGTTAACCTACTGTATGATCAAATGCTTCAATTAATTTCCTGTATCACTTAGGAAAGACAGCACACAGACAACATATCTTTTTCAAACCATCATGTTAAATTCTAGAACTGATTCTCAGTTTTGATACAAAATTGCAGAACAATCCTGTCTTTCAAAAAGTGCTTGAAATTGTACTTGCTTGAATGTTTGCTCAGAGGATGATTAATATGTTAATTGTGGTATGTTGTGTTTTAAATGTTGTCGCTTCTTTGTCTTTATTGTATTGTGTTGTGGCTATTTAGCACCTCAGGTCATCCACGTAAATGGGCATACTATGCCCAATGGACCTATCTAGTTAACAACAACAATATAAGTAAATTAAAAACAAATCATTGCCCTTCTCTGTGTGAAAAATGCTTGCGGGATAAACTGATATAGCTGTAGGCTATGTATTCATCTGAGAATAATACAGAAAAAGCAACTGGATACTGTTCATCTGGTCTATTGAACAGTGAAAGCAGTTTTGAGGCTGAACATCCATTTCATTTCAACAACCTATTTTCATGCTGCAACTGGCAATTTTTGTTGTTGTTACACAGCATCATCGCCAAGCACACAGAACTGCCACTTCTGGGAGCTCATTATAGGTGCATAATGTTTTAGCTGAGTGACCACTGATAATCTGATGAAAAAATACTATTTGGCTTTTGTCATTGTTTGTTCATTTAAGAAATTTGCCATTAGCGAGGATTCTCTCATGGTTGCGTAAACTGTTATCTTTGAAGGACCACTTAGTCTCCCAGAACAATTAGAGCCAGGAGAATTACAATGGCTGTTTCCTTTTTTATCGCAAAGAATTTTATAGATTAACATAGCAAAGAACATGTTTTTCACTTACTAAGGTCAGTTAAGTGTCACTGTGTTTGATGAAATCAGCACTGCACAGATATAAAAAAAATTGTTTTGATAAATTCTGAATAACTTTGACATTTTATTATGATATTTTATTTATGCCCTTGTTATAGCTTGCTGCGCATTTATGCTTATAATTCCAGGACTGTGCAAGGTATCAGTTTAATACTATTTAAAAACCTACATAGCTATAAAACAATGAATATGCTTTATCTTAAAACCTTTTGCTTTGCTAATCTGGTTTCCTCAAACTGAGTTTCTCCAAGATGTACTGTACAAAATCTTACCCACACTAGTGGGAATAACTTGAGTAACTAATTCCTGTTATTTTAGGATAACATTTTGTTTTCACTTGGAATGTGTTTTATTTCTACTCAGACCCTTTTATTTTCAGTTAAAACATATTATTCCCTCTTATAATTTGAAATCAGGACACAGAGAACAATGGACTAGATAAAGAATTTGCCGTGCAAAGAAAGATACGGTAGTTTTAATCTATAAAAAGGGTAAATACTAACTAAAACATTAAACAGTGTGGTACTGTGCATATAAAACATATAATGGCTTACACTGGAATTGCACTTTTATCCCCACATGTGAATGGTAAGGCCTTCATAACTAACTCATGGCTTTATTACATGGGGGCCTATTCACTAAGGTGTGGGTTATAAGAGAAATGCACGTGCAACATCCGCATAACTACACAGCCCCAGAAAGGCACAGGGTGTGTGGTATTTACTACTGCGAGCACCCATAAGGCACCTGTCTGCAGCCCTGCCCCCAGCATGCAGCTGCACATGGGTGGATCACAGGGCACAGACAGGCATTCAAGTAGATGCCCATCATTGGTCTTGCAGTGGATCTCTGCAGTGCACATGTGAGGAACCTGAGAAGGTGTGGGACTCAACATGTTGGACATCATAGGTGTGTGTGTGCCCAACTGGCTGCCCCCAGATCACTGTGACATCCCAGTGGTCTGAGGGAGCAATCTGGAGGTGGTTCCAGTCCACTGCAGCCAGTGTGTTTCCTTTGGGGGGTGCTATGCAGTGACAGCACGGTCCACTCTCACATAACTCATTCTTCCCTCATCCAGCACTCTGTGCCAACTCTGCATCTTAGTGACTGGCAAGGTGTGTGGGCATGCCCCCTGACATGCCCCAGACTGCTTGTGGTGCATAGCTGTGTGAGCAGCCAGGGGACTGAGTGAGCACTGGGCTCATGCACCAGCTGTGAATGCTGCCGGGGGAACGTTGTACCTCTCATCATGGCATTCGGACAAAGGGGTTATCTACACACCTCAGACATGTGGCCTGTAGGCAGCCCACCCTTTTTTAAGTAGGGCCCCCATGAGCAGCCCAACATGCATACCAATTTATATCTACAGTGTCGTAGGATCTTGGATAGATGAATCACAGAGGCAGATTGCAGCAGTCTAAAGTAGGGTTTTATTGTAAATAAAGTGGACTGAACATGACAAAATAACAAAAACAAGCATAATATAATGGTTCAAAATAAAGCAAAAACAAACTCAGGCATCCTCAGAAACTAGGAGAAGGCTAACTCCAAAGATGTTCACAGCATCACATCCCTATTATATCTGCTGGTCACCTTAGAAGAACTCTTTAAATACCCTATTGGGTATCATGTGATCAGCTAACTCCACCTTCATTCATTACATAAGATGTAACTTTTCTGTATTCAGTGCATATAATATATTTTAAGTAATCAAACGTTTTAAAAGCACAATATCATTATAACCCTGGTGCATGAACTAATGTTTAATCCACTCCAGCACTTTAAATGCTTAGATGCATTTCAGAAGGTACATTCCCCTTTTACATGCTACAACAGAGTTGGAAATGAGGCTGACCGGCCCTTAATAGCTATGGCAATGCAGGAGAAGTCTTCACAGGCAACAAACAATTCAGCAGGCACTCGCTACACACTCGCTACCTAACAAGCCTGAAATCACATCAAAATGACATAGAGAGCACTTCTAGAGTGAGTATAAAGTTGCGTCAAACTTCATTCTTTAAAAAATGCCACGACAGTGAAGAAATGGGTTAAATGTGTTACACGTTTTTCTGTTGGAAGCTACAAGGCTCTCAGCTTCCTGGAGCAGTAAGAGTTTTTAGCTTCCTCAAGCAGAATGCGGGGGGGGAGGTTAAAAGAATAATACTTCTTGGCAAACCAAGATTGGGCATTACTGTTAGAGCTGACTGGGATACATATTGAGTCCCAATACTTCTTAACATTACTATACAGCAGCAGTATTACAGAAGCCATAGCGCATATATGAATATACATAGCCCTCTCTAATATTACAGGGTCAAAATAAACGTTCACAGAGGGCAAGGATTCCAAAAAGCATGCACACCAAACGCCTAGCATTGTACTCGTTTTAAACATTACTACATTTTAAATGTTTCTACTATTATTCTAGAACTTTCGTTTGTTTAGTGGGGCATATTATGGATTTCAGACACAAGACAGGAAACATATAGGGAGGGGATTATTTTACTACAAACAAAGAACAGAGACACCAACAGACAACAAACAATATACAAAGTGGGTGGCCAGCCCAAGAATACAAAGAATACAAAAACAGATATGACGATTTCCAAAATCCATAGAGTCCCAGAAACAAAGGAATAAAAAAAAAGGGGGGGGGTGTTGTTTACTCTCTCACATACAGTAAACTGTATGTACAGTATATGTCTATCTGTCTGTCTGTCTGTCCATCCATTCTCCAGCTGGCCATCTATCTATATCTATCTATCTATCTATCTGGTTCCACCTATTCAGGACACCAGTGGCAGTGCACCCAGACATTAAGGCACCACATTTTCATGTTGCTGTCCCCTCTTTTTGAAGGGGGCTTTGTCCCCTACACTCCACACACCCTCTTTATAAATATTCTAACTCCGGGAGGGGGCAGGCCTCGGGGAGGGGTGGTGAATTCTATTATTTGGCACTCTAATGATTGGCGCACTGCTGCCAGCGCCCTGATGGCCGGAAGGGTGTCTATCTATCTATATATCTATCCATCTAGCCATCCATGCATCCATCTATCTCTCTATCTGTCTATCTCTCTATCTATCTATCTGTCTGTCTATCTATCTATCTATCTATCTATCTATCTATCTATCTATCTATCTATCTATCTATCCCTCTAGTCATTGCAAAAACCTACATTTGTTCAAAAGTTAGGGTTTGTTATTAAAACAACAGCAAAAAAGGAAAAGTAACATACGGGTTTTTTTGAACCCTAACTCCGCCAATGCTCACATGCCACCATTGTGAACTCTGCCAAATTGAATGCCACAGCACATTCCACATTTAAACATATGTTTATGTCTAATTAAATACTCATGAGCCTAGCAATGCACCTGATTGACTACTGGCTTGGTCATTAACGTCTTAGAAATGACCTATTAAACTGCCAACTGACGCAGTGCGGCATTCATGGCTTGCACCACTCTGCTCAAAACCTAAAAGTAAGTTAAAAAAATGGTAAACATGAAAGTTGTTATTGTGATTAGACTTTTAATATCCAATAACAACTTCAGAGCCAGTCATTTCCCTGGATTGACAACCAGCTGAAGGGAGGCTGTCAATCTCCCCAGTCGGTTGTTAATCCCTCAGAAATGACCGGTTTCATGTTCATTATTACTTAAATAGCATAGTATGAGGAGTGCAGTTATATCCCATGATGAACACTCCACTTGTATGTTGTGTGATGACAGGTGGCAGGATACCAAACTGGGTCAATGTGTGTGTGTGTGTGTGCCAGTCACATTGCTCCTGCTGCATCACACATATTTCACAACACCCTCAGCAGACTTCCTGATTGGTCCTGCCAGCTGCTTATGACAGTTTTGAACATCTCACGTATGAAGACAGTTCATTTAATTCATATTCATATTATTTGGCCCTTGAACATTCACAACTGAGGGTGGAGTTAGGATCGTGTCACCTGCACTGACAGTAAGTGAAAGAGAAACCTTGTGTGGATGTAGGGTAATTGTAGGAAGTGTCTGCATGTAGATTTCAATCTCCACCCCATTCTCAGTGTGATGCTGTGCAGCTATGTATGGAGGTGGAGTCAGCCACACACCATCACCTGTGCAACCAGTCACACTGGCCAATAGAAGACCTTGAAGAGGACCACCATCACTAACTACTTGTGTATCACTGTAGGACTATGTCCCAGAGATTTCTAAAGCAGGATTATCAATGCTGGCATGGTATGTCACTTCCTCGACTATTATCGATCCTGGCTGCTGCATATCATGGTCACTCGATCCTGACATTGTAACTTCCTGATGGTCCATATCACAACAAAAGCAGTTTATCAGCTCTTCAACTGCAGAACCCTCACACAAATAAAATCTGGGACATGTTCAACGGCTTTTCAATGGATGTGAAAATTTGTTAATTTCAAACTGTTTTCTACCACAGTTTCAAAACTGAGATAATGCAAATGGGTATTGTGACAAGATTTTAAAAACTGCAACATTCTGTCATCACTTGATTTACATGCCTGTAGACATGTGAGCAGGTGAGACCAGGTCAGCTGGGACTTTATCAGTGTGTAGGTTGTGAGATTTACTCACGGCTAAAGAACCAGTTTGACCAATCAGGGAAATGCTTTTTAAAGTGACCATTTTATAATCTCAAGTTTTATTCACTGTTCAGTTTTTTACAGTTACATCATCTGATGATTCTCAGAATAGTAGCAAAGTTGGTTCTTCGCATAGAGTAGTCAATCTAATCCTGGATTTTGACATTAGACATCATGTGACATGCTTTCTGTACCTTGGATCGTATGTTGTGATGTAATTTGCTTCAACAATTTAATTCATTATAGTTAAATATTTACTAATACTGAAGTTGTGCATTGTGCATATTTTATCTAATGTAGTGACATTATATTGTTAGGAGCTGGCTCTCACTAGCTCAGTATGCTCGGGCTGTAATGGTTTATTTGCCTTCTAGGACACTACTCTCACAATCGCTGATGCTTATGATTAGCCACTGGACTATAAATGACCAGATTTAAAGATTTTCAAGATGTGTCCCAAGCATGCTGTCAGAGGTTCAGTCTACAATATACAAACAATTAAATGGACTACTGTATCTTCATTCAGTTTGATGATTTTGCCAGACACCGCATGTGTGATAGCAATAGTCCAGGAGTACTGTTTCCTAAGATGACATTTCTGTCTGTATATTTCTATATTTAGGGTGGGATATTCAAAAGGGTTGCGCCATGCGCAATAGAGTTGCGCCTGTGCAAGTCCAAAAGTGCGCCATTCTGCCATATTCAGAAGGAGGCAGTTGCACCACCGAAAACATGCTGAGCAACAGCGCAATGCAAATGACGGCATGTGCAACCGAAGGGGGTGGATCCATGCATAAAGAGCGCAATGCGATATCCAAAGCCTTGCACAATGTGCAACAGCGGACCAGCCGGAAGTTGCGCCCCAGCGGAAATGAGCCAAAATAAAAAGGCTCAAGGAAGCGGCGCAAGAACACCACAGGGATGCCAAGTGGGGAAGAGAGAGAGAAAGAGAGAAAGACAGGCAGTGACAGGCCAGGGCAGGCAAGGGAAGCAGTGTGGGCCATAGGCTGCAGAGGCCAGCGGGGGGGTGCCCGGTGCAGTGGAAGTAGCAGTCAGGACAGCGGGGTAACAGAGCAACATCAGCCGGGGGGGACAAGCCAGGGAGATGGACAGTGGCAGCTTCCACATGGAAGCTGTAATGAGGGGGGTGAGAATGCAAGGTGCAGGGGGCCGTGGCCGTGGAGGGGCCCGTCAGCGTTACGCCCCCAACAGGCAGTACCGTGCCCGCATCAGCTTTGAGTTGTACACAGATGTAGAGATCATGGGCCGGTACCGCCTGAACAGGGCAATACTGAGGCGGCTCTGTGAGCTGTGCAGTGATGTGATGCAGGCACCCTCACGACAGAGCCATGCTCTGTCAGTGGAGACCAAGGTGACAGCCTGCATGTGCCTGCTCGCCACAGGCACCTTACAGAGGCCAACAGGGGACACCACAGGCATCACACAGTTGGCCACGTCACGCATCCTCACCCAATTCCTCAGCGCACTGCTGTCACATGCTGCGGAGCACATCCATTTCCCCAGCACCACGGCAGAGCGTACAGCAAACATGCAGGCATTCCACAGGGTAGCACGTATGCCTGGCATGCTAGGGGCCATAGACTGCACCCATGTGGCCATTTGCACACCACCTGGCCCTGATGGGGCTGCCTATATGAATCGGAAGGGCTTCCCCAGTGTCAACTGCCAGGTGGTGTGTGATGCCACTGGGCGTATAATCAATGTCTGTGCCACACACCCTGGCGGAGCACATGATGCCTTCATATGGCATCAGTCTGCACTGTGCCATCGATTCGAGAGTGGGGACATCCCCACAGGCCATCTAGTGGTTGAGTACGCATGTAGGGAATGCAAACTCGGGGCAAGGGTGGGAATGCCACAGGTGCCATGGTAGTGGCACACAGGGATATGGGCAATATGGACCTGAACATGAGACTGATCTCCACTATCTCCACACAGGTGACAGCGGATACCCACTCCGTCCCTGGCTGCTCACACAGTACTGGCATCCCATGACCCCATCACAGCAACGCTATAATGAGGCACATGCCGCGACGTGCAACATCATTGAGTGGGTGTTTGGGATGCTCAAGGCACGCTTCCGATGCCTAGACACCTCCGGCGGTGCCCTACAGTACAGTCCCTCAAAGGCTTGTGGGATATTCCTGGCCTGTTGTATCCTGCACAACATGGCCACTGACTGTGGGATAGTCATACAGGTTGAAGAGGAGGACAGCGATGGGGATGCCAGCGGTGCCGGGGTTGATGGTGATGTGCAGCCCCCCCTTGGACAGCGGGACCCCCGACTGATTCGGCAGGCCCAGCTGCACCGGGACACCATCACGGAGGAGCATTATGCACAACACAGGTAAGTCAAGGGGCCATGTGCAAACAACACTGTCCTGGCACAACCCACAGGCACACAAAGTAACACACAGGGGTGCATGACGGCAAGGAGGGTGGAAGGGACCAGGCACACAAACACACCATCAGGGAGGGGCGAACAGTCATATGGACACACACACGCACGCACACACAAACACACCAGGTACAAAGCGTACATGGGCAGGTGCACAGCAGAGCAGGAACAGACATGGCAAACACACAGATCCACAGACCACACCCGCCACCTGTACTGTCCAAGCACGTGTGTCAGATGCTGGGCACCCTTGCACCATGGTGTACAGTGCAATGCAGGCATCATTATGCACACGCACCTGTGGACAGCAGTCGGGATGGTGTGCAGGTGGTCCGTATGTCAGCGTGATGGGCAGGGCACCCATCAGTGCACTGCCCACCATGACGCACAGTGCACACAGGGCATCAGCAGACAGGGCCCGGACTGGGAGACAGGTCAGTCATGTTGCACCATTCCACGGCTACCACGGATGCATGGGCGGCCCTGCCATGACCCAACAGCACTGGCAGGCTGAGCAGGGGCCACATGGGGTGGCACCGATGGACCACCAGGGGTCCCACTGTGCGATCGTGACCTTGTCTGCACTGGGGTCTGTTGGATGCCAAACATACCTGCACCAGGGGTGCTTGGGATGCCCACAGCAGAACCCGGTGTTGACAGGCCTGGTGTCGCACGATGCCGGGAATGGGGAGTGGAGAGCGTACTGTGTGGGGTGCGCGGTACAGGAGCACCTGCGTGTGTGTCCAATGCAGCCACGACAGCGACCAATGCCTGGGTCTGCCTGTCAATGGCGGCGGTCACATCCATCCGCATACGGACCATCTCTGCACGGTTCAGAGCACACTCCCTGCTGTGCCACTCCACAGCTGTACACAGTGCCTCCACAGACGTTGCAACCCGCCTTTGCTGCTGTACTGATTCCACAGCAGGCGGGTGTGCTCATCCCAATGGGTACTCTGCCACAACGACATCCTGTCCCCCAGGGTGTGGAAGGTCCTGATGCACAACACCCCTTGAGGGTGGGCGCTGTTTTCCAGGACCAGGAATGGGCATATCAAAGGGTGGCAGGCATGTGCCACCGCTGGACACTGCACCCCCAGACCTGGTGGGTGACTGCTGCTGCTGCTCATCCAACCGCTGTGCCCCAGGGACCACTTGTTTCACCGCTGTGGCCGCAACAGTGCCAGACACCTGCACAGCCACTGGTGCTGCCCCACCGGTGCTGACAGGCACAGCCTGGGACTGTGCCGACATGCTGGCACACAAGTCAGAACCAGCAAGACCCAGGGGCATGTGCTGGCCTGCTGTGTGTCTGTCATGGGACACACACATGTCACTGCCCATTGCAGTCCTTGCATCATCAATTGTGCAGGTATGAGCTACAGCCACAGTCACAGCGTGCTGGCATGCTTGCATGCCAGACTGCTGAGACACAGTCTGTGCACCCCCCACACCCAAATCACCGACACCAGAGTTGGCAGCCCAGCGTGCATGCTGGTGCAGTGCATGCTGGCTGGTGACAGAGGTGGATGGACCCTCCTCCATGTCCAGCAGGTCATCCTCACTGCCTGGACCCACCACCACCATCCCCTGAAGACGAACAGGATCTGTAACAGAAAGAGAGGACATGTGAGTGCATGTGAACAACCTTCCCCCCCAACACCACCACCATGTCATACCGTGCAGTGATGGGCTTCCACCTGTCTGGAATCCACCTCCTGGTACGCCCTCAATAGCACTGCACTGCATTGATGCAGCCAGTCGGTCCTTAGCCGGGGTCAGCTCCACCACTGCTGGCTGGCCCTCTCCAGTGCCACCTTCTCCTGCGGCCTGTCCCAATCTTCTTTTTGCATTCCTGCACAGAGCACTGGTGGCTTCCGTGCAGGTTCACTGCCCGGGCTACCCCCTCCCATGCAGCCGCACGGGCCTGAGGGGTGCCCCCGCCATCCACTCAGTAGTGCCTCCTCCTCCAGGTAGGCCTGGAAGAGGGCCTCAGTCTCTGCTGTGGTGAAGTTGGGCCTCCTCCTCCTTCGCCCACCATCCTCACCCTCACCTTGGCTCTGCTCAGTCATGGCATTCTGTATGGGTGGAAGTGGACACCTGTCACTGTGCAGTCTACAGCGTTATCCCATGCCCATTGTCCAGAACATCCCACAGCATGCAACTCACCTCTCACCTGCAGTAACCGAATCTGGCCAGCGCGGCCCGCAATCGCCTTTTATAGCGCAATGCATGCAAATGAGGAGTGGAGCAACTGTAATGAAGATACCATCAGCCACTGCGCCTTTGAATGGCTGATCAGATGATTTGCATGTGTCGGCTGAATATCGCGCCATTGCGCTTTTGCAACGGTTGAGCCGGCTGAGTCAATAGCTTAGATCTGTGATCAGCGGTACACTGCATTGTGCATGCCCAGGTAGCTTACGCAGGCGTCTGCCGCGCTGATGACGTGCTGTGCGCGATAGGCAATTCAGGCCATGGCCACCATTGTGCCAGTGGTGCTACAGCACTGGGCACTATATGGCACTGTGGCACTACTGCGCAATAGTCCACTGTGGCACTGTCATGCAGGTGGTCGGTCGCACAGGATGCGTAGACGTCAGATGGCACTGTGCGTGGCCTTGTGTCATAGACCCCTGACCTGGTGTCCGACCTTTACCCTGGCGCTGTTCAGCTGCCATGTGTAAACCCTATTGCGCTGTCTGGTGACAGTGCTATGTGGACCGATAGCGCTGTACGAACAGCGCGATTGGAACCTATGGTGGTCTATTGTGCAACATTTCCACGTGGGGTTGCCACGCTGCAGGGTGCCATATTGCCTGCAGTAAACTTGGAAGCATGGCAAGCAGGAGGGCAGTGCAATGGAGCCCAGTGGAGGTGGCCAACCTGGTGGCCCTGGTAGAGCCCCACTATGGGGCACTGTATGGTGAGGAGCCCCTCACCATGGCTAGAACCCAGGTCTGGCTGCAAGTGGCCAATGACCTGGTGGGGGTCACTGGGCGGCGCCGGTCTGCTGAGCAGTGCCGGCACAGGTACAGTGACCTCCGCTGGAGGGAGCCTGACCTGCATGAGTGGCTACGGTCACGTGCCAGGAGGGGCGTGGTGCCTAGGCCAGGTGGGTGTACCATCTATGCACCTGTATTCTCTGTAGGGGTGTGAGTGTGTTTTGGTGGCTGTGCATGGGTGATGGCTCTGACATGGTTGGCTGTGTCAGTGTGTGCAGGTGTGAGATGCATGGGTCTGGCTGTGTGGGAAGGCACTCTCACTGGGGCAGGGGGCAGTCTGCTTTGGAGTCACACTGATGTTTTTCTCAACGTTTGTCTCCCACAGGCCGGGCAGAGAGGATGCAGGCACGGGGTGAGGAGGGCCGTGGCAGGGCCCCGGTGCCGGTCGGTGGTGCTGCGAGGGGTGGGCCACAGCAGCAGCAGCAGCAGCCACAGCTGCTTGCGGAGTGTGAGTATCATTACATCATGGATGCTATTGCATGCTGGAGGGGGTGGGCATGACCACCAGCCATGCACAACACAACCATGCATGACACAGACGACATTCATCACTGTCCAGTGTCACTGCACGTCTGTGTGTGCGTCACTGGTGGTCCATGCATGCACTGGGCACATGGCTGTGGAACTGGCATCGCACCACATTGCCACGTCACTTGACAGCCTTGTTTGTGCTGTGATGGACATGGGCAGTGTGTGTGTGTGCAGTGGTGCACATAGCTGGTGCCGCCTGGTTGGGCTGGCCATGTGCATGTTCACTGTGGGTGGGTGCATACCATCACAGGTGCGGGACATTGAGCTATATGGCTTGCAGGTTGGGTGGTGTTCAGGGTTGTGGTCAGTCACAGCCATTGACTGTGTTCCCATTTTCCTAGGCCTCATTGTGCTCCGGAGGATAGAGCGGGCACTGCAGCAGCTCACCCAGGTGTCCATGGACAACAGGACCATCCTCAACAACATCCAGCACCATGGCCTCCGGAGGAGGCACGGCCAGACACGACGGCACCAGGCGGAAGAGGACCAGCCTGCTAGGCCTTAGGCCGGATTCCCCTTCCCACTTCACCCATCCCTCCCACCCTGCCTTCCCTCTCCAAGTTGTTCATCCCTACCCCTTGCCCACCCCTACCTTGTACCCCTACCCCCTCTTGTAAATAGTTATGTTGTTGTTGATTTTGTAATTTACATTTTTCTAATACATTTATATTTTGATATGAATACTGTGTTGGTCTCTGATTTGCAGCTGGCTATGATTGCTCAGTTGCAGTGGTGTGCATGCCATCTGGGGTGGTATGGTCCTGGGTATATGTGTGTGTGTGTGTGTGTGTGTGTGTGTGTGCGCGTGTGTGTGCATGGGGAGGTGTCTCCAGTGTGGCAGTGACTTTCTGTTGGTCTTGCCATCTGCTGCCACCCACTGCTGGGTACACAGGGTGGGTCTGGCTTGTATGCTTCTCTGCTACACGGGGTTGACGTGTGCTGGGGGGGATGCATGGTGTTTCCTGCAGTGCCAGTCACTGCACATGGGTGGTGTCTTGGGGTCACGGTGCAGGGTGTGCTGTGCGTACGGGGGGCTGATGTGCACTGTGGTTGTCAACCCCCTGTGTGTGGCAGTCTCAGCCTGCCAGTGGTTGTGCTGGGGTGTCATGGCCCTGCTGTGCTTTGTTGGCTTGTCCCCATGGGCCAGTAGATCGTCTGTCCCACCCCCAGTGATGCTGTGCTTGGGGTGTGCAGGTGTCTTGTTCGTTCTGCAGTGTGTTCCTGTGCCCATGTGTGGCATGGCTGGCGGTGGGCCCCAGCCTGCCTCCCTGGTCGTGCAGTTTCATTGCTCTGCTGGGGGGGGCTCTGCTTGCGCTATAGCACCTCTGGACTGCTCAGCTGTGCTGCCCTTGTTGCACTATAGCGCAACCTTTCTGCTCAGCTTCCCCTTCCTGGTTGCGCTATAGCGCAGTTTGTGCGATATTCAGACGTTGGCTGCATGCGCAATTTGTTCTGCTCCATGTTTGAATATCGCGTCTGTTGCGCATATGCGCAATTGAATTGTGCTTGCTCCTGCTGTTGCGCACATTTTGGGAGCAGTTTGAATATCTGGGCCTTAATGCCTAAAAGTTCTAAATGCATTTTCTATTTGAAAAACTGAATACAAATAAAAAAAACAAAAGACACAGATCTGTTTGTTTTGTCCTAGGCACTAAAAGTCAGCATTCCGTAGAGACATTAGGGGATGTAAGACAACATGTCAAATAGTCAGACACAAAACAATACACGCTTTTTACTGACCAAACTATTTTATGGCACTTCCTTCAGTTGGAGAGGGAAATCCACCCCAATCTCCTATATAGTTCACAACTGTAGATAGTTTTAGGACACTCTAATACTAGCCTTGCTAGATTGTTGCATAATACATACAAACAATGTAGCCTGTTTTTACAGGAATGGTTATACAATATGTCTACATTATTAAATGGCAGGTCATACCCGTAAGTGTTCCCATTTGGTGTGTGTGTGTATATTTATACAACATAAGTTTGAGGAAAATGCCCATAGAAAAAGTGATATCTTGAGTTACTGTGAAATATATTATTATTGTTCTTTGTTCTTATACATCATTCTTGTATCTTTGACTGTTCCTATACATCATAGATACAAAATGACTGCACGAGCTGGAAGTGAAAGTTTTCAGTTGAACCACATGGCTCTGATAGCTATCACGTGGCAATGAGAGCTGCCTTTTGTCTGTGACACACTTGGGAATGGATATTAATCTACTTTCTTTGCCAGTTTACAGACTGAACACTTAGGTTCCTGTTTTAGTTAAAAAAATAGATTTGCTTAAGTCTTCAGTACTGTTTCAGTGAAACTGTACTGTTTAACCATGTGATGCAGGATCAGGGTCACCTGAGTTTGCATTTTCTCTACAACATGACTTGAAAGCACACTGATTGGTGCAGCTTTCACTTTATGATTGAGTGGAGCAGAAAACAAGCTGGTGAAAACAAGCAATAAATAAAAACATTTGGGAACATCATGGCTTCAAGCTCAAAGGATTTTTTTCAAATGTCCATTTGATGTCTATGTAGCTTGTAATAAAATTCTACATGTTTGCTACTGGAGACCACTGTGCTATTTTTATGCTTTTTTTGTGGCTGCAGTAGGCCTGCAGACATTTTGCATGTACAAAAGGACTGATGTCATGTTTTCTGTCCATGGAACTAACTGAAGGTGTAAATAGCCTCCTCTGCCGTACCCTCCTCCAAGAAATGTTATCTGCCCTCAAATAAATACGCTTTCATGTTAGTCAATGGTTGCAGTGCACCATTTTCTTTCATAAGTAGGAGGTACAAGAACTGGAACCTGAGTAGTGGGAGGCAGCATTCGTTTTTTGGGAGGAGTAAGATCCACCCCTCCTCCACCCAAGAAGCTCCTAAAGATCCAGCCTACCTTTTTTTTTTGGTTCATGTGGGAGGGACATGAGGTGGATCTATCATGCTGGAACAATTGACTATCAGAGCTGCCTGGGGCATCAGAGCTTAAGTTTCAGAAGGAAAAGCCTGAAACTGCATCCCTAAACAGCGCTTGTTTAAACAGCATTGGTTCAGCTTACATTCTTCTCCTATTCACACATTTTCACAAATACATTCTAAGAGATGGAAAGTCCCTCCTGGTGGGTATATGGTGTTATTCAGACTGTCCTCCAACCCTGCCCCCACCACCTTACTCTGTATTTTGCATCAGCTGAAGCATGTCAGTACAGCAAGAGGCTGCAGTGTATATTTTTTACTGAGCTTGCAGTTTTAAAGGAGTAGTCCATAGTCCACTCAGAATCTGCAAAAACATATGTTATGCAGTGTTTTGATTTGTATGTTAAGTCCTTGTGTGTTCCTCTCTCTGTCTGCTATTAGGAGTTCTTCCTAAATGTGCCTATTAGCAGATACATGAGAGCTAGCTAACTGGGGTTTCTGTAAGAAAACCCCTACTAAATTAAGCTCTAACTCACTATTGTTGTTTTCTGTGTGTGTCAGGTCTAGCTTGCAGGAGTGTTTTAATTTTAGCACTTTTAATTTCATCAAACTATACACAACCATAAAAGCATAGAAACTGCCCAAATAATTAGTGCTGTAATTAGTTAAGACTCTAGCTGTTTTCTTACAGAACACCCACTCGGTTAGATTTCAAGTATTTGCTAAACTATAAATGTAGGTACCAGCTTTCTATTAGGTAGAACTAGCATTTAGTATGGATTTTGGTCTGAGATATGATTTTCATTTTTTTTTACAAATGGAGTGTATGGTATGAAGTTGCAGCCTAGAAACTGCAAAATACTTTAAAGTCACTTTTTCTCCTGTGAGTGGTATAACATGAACACAACAGGATGACAGTGACTATTTCAGCTACACATTACAATGGTTCATTGCACTACACATTTAGTAGCTTACATTCCTCTGCTGGTCACACATTTTCACAAATGTATTCCAAGAGATGAAAAGTCCCTCCTAGTGGGTACATGGTGTTATTCAGACCTGTCCCCCAACCCTGCCCCCACCACCCTACTCTGTATTTTGCATCAGCTGAAGCATTTCTGTACAGCAAGAGGCTGCAGTGTATATTTTTCACTGAGCTTGCAGTTTTAATGGAGTAGTCTACTCAGAATTTGCAAAAACATATGTTATGCAGAGTGTTTTGATTTGTATGTTAAGTCCTAGTGTGTCCTTCCCTCTGTCTGCTATTAGGAGTGTTTCCTAAATTAACCTATTAGCAGACACCTGCAAGCTAGCTAACAGGGGTTTCTGTAAGAAAACCACTACTAAATTAAGCTCTAATTCACTATTGTTGTTTTCTACGTGTGTCAGGTCTAGCTTGCAGGAATGTTTTAATTTTAAAACTTTTAATTTCATCAAACTGTACACAACCATAAAAGCACAGAAATTGCCCATATCATTTGTGCTATAATTAGTTAAGACTGTAGCTGTTTTCTTACAGAAAACCCACTCAGTTAGATTTCATGTATTTGCTAAACTATAAATGTAGGTACCAGCATTCTATTAGGCAGAACTAACATTTAGTGCTGATTTTGCTCTGTGACATGATTTCCTTCTTTTTTTTTTTACAAATGAAGTGTATGATATGAAGCTGCAGCCTAGAAACTGCAAAATACTTTAAAGTCATGTTTTCTCCTGTGTGTGGTATAAGATGAAAACAACAGGATGGATGACAGTGACTATTTCAGCTACATATTTGATCCCATTTTACAATGGTTCATTGCACTATGCATTTAGTATATCCCACTTTTTCAAATAATAAAAGAAATATTCGCCAACCTAAATAACTCGCACATACATATTTTTATACTTTATTAAAAAGATACTTCACATTTGTAACCAAACCAAAAATTGAAAATCATGTCACAGAGCAAAATCAGCTCTAACTGCCAGTTCTACCTATTAGAATAGAGCAGGCAGTATAGTGCGGTAGTCTAAGGCTCTGAGCTGCAAACCTGGTGTCCTGGGTTTGAGTCCCACAGCCTCCACATGTGCACTGTGTGTCCCTAAGCAAATCACTTAACTTCCTTGTGCTCCCAGGTCACACCTGTAAATAAGCTTTAGTGTGTCTCTCCTGCTAAAACAAAAAATGCTGGTACCTACATTTACAGTTTAGCAAATACTTTAGAGCTAACTGAGTGAGTTTTCTGTAAGAAAACTGCTATAGTCTTTACTAATTATAGCAGTGATGATCTGGGGCAATTTCTGTGCTTTTTATTGTTGTGCATAGTTTGATGAAATTACATTTTAAAATGGAAACACATATTACTGCTAGCTAGACATGACACACCCGAAAAACACAAATAGTGAATCAAAGCTATTTAGTAGCTGTTTTCTTACAGAAACCGCAGTTAGGTAGCTCTCAAGCATCTGCTAAATTGTAGCTGTTGCCATTTGTTCTCACTGGATAAGAACAGTTACAAAGCTCTGCTGTTGTGAACTGATTTTAAAAAGCAACGCATATGCTAAATCAATGGGCCTGGCTACATTACTGTCACATGTGATAAGGTGCAATGTAGGAGGCAGAAAGCAATAAACCTATTTGTGATGGAGAGCCACAGGGGTCATAAAACTACCCTAAAGCTAGCAGCCTAATTTAGGAAAAACTCCTAATAGCAGACAGAGGGAAGGACACACTAGGACTTTACATGCAAATCAATACACTCTGCATAACCTATATTTTTGCAAATTCTGGGTGGACTGCTCCTTTAATTGAGCCATCCCCAATCTGTATCCTTCCAAGAACCACTTTGTGGTGTGCATTCCAGTGTGTTTTTTTCACTCTTATTTACAGCTTTACACCTTTATCAGTTTTTAATTGCAATTGTGTCTAAATGCTCCACCACATAGCCTCCAGTCTCCCACTATACCTGCATGCATTGCAGCACTGTTTCACTGCATGCAAGAAAATCAGAGGCTACCAAGAAATATGCAGACAGCAGTGTAGAGCATGGGTGTAGGCTGCAATACTGGGATGCCTCCATACCACAGTAATCTGACAGCTGTATGCGCACCCCCGGGTGTACCCCCATGTCCCCACCTAATCTACCCCTCTGTCTGCACTTGCCTCCCTGAGGGCCACCTCCTGATGGTATCTGTGTACTGTCATTGATTACTCTTCTCATGGTGCTGAGTGTTGGTAGTTCCCTGCCTGCCCATGTGTGATGTGGCAGCCATACTACCTGTAGAGCAGTGCCAGTAGTGAACATATACATTAGTGTAGCTCCTGAGTGCATCATGGAGTACTGCTGTGGTGGACAATAGACATGTGGCACTGTATACAGTGGAGCAGTTGGGAACACTGAAGGCAGTAGTAGAGGGTCTGCCTTCAGCCATACAGCAGCAGTACATGAATGTCTGTTGTGCCCAGGTGCCCTAATACTGACAGAACTGATGCCATGTCTCCCCTCTCTCTCTCTCTCTCTCTCTCTCCTCCCTCCCCTTCCCTCCTTCTCACTGACGTAGCCACTGATTCCAACATACAGATCTCCCCCTCCATCGAACCTCTCTCTGTCACCTCCACAACATAAGTGGGTCTCATAACAGTGAAATATGGTTATTTACATAATATGACTGTACCATATACACAGTACTCCATAGGACATGTAGGAGGGCATCTCAACATGCAGCTGTCATCACCGAGTGCACCATGGGATGTGCACTGTTACTACAGGGTTGAGACCACACACACTATCGTACTCAGTGTGGACAGGCTGTAATGTTTTCAAACCATTATCCACACTGTTCACTGGCAGTGTGGACACACTGTAATGTTTACAGACTGTAACAGTTTGAATCCATTACAGCTTCTTCGAGTGTAGCGTGGACAGGGCCTGCATGTCTGTGCAATTATCTATCTTTCTATCAATTGCATGCATCACTATTTTTACCTGTTTCTAAAACAAACCTGCATATCACATTTACCTGCACTCTGTGCACATACTTATGAAACTGTGCATATTTGTTCTCCACTTCTGCATAAACCTCATACTTTCCTAATATTCCCATTAACACAAGCATAACTACCTTGCTTTTATCAAAAGCGACCCCCTCTGAAAGTTACTATCACGTTTTCTCTGCCAACAGTCCATAATCATTACACCTGACTTCCTGACAACAACACATTGCTTAAATATAACTTACATCACCTCATGGACAAAAACCCTGTTTCTCTAAAAAAAAAAAAAAACCTGTGTAAATAATCCCAAGGTTGAACATATTCCAGCCATTACTTTTTCATGTACTGCCACCTTCTGTACCATCATGGGGATTTGCATATGTTTCCCATAATACTTTGCATTATTGGGATATGTGCAATTGCGTTTTCTTTAAAATTTGTCTGTCTGGCCAATATCATCTGGGATAACACATGCATCAGTGACATTTGCTCTGGGGTTCTTTTGTAAACATACAGTGCATCCTATTCCTTCCAGTAAAATGTACACCTCCATGTATTTTCCTAATAACGTGCATGCCTTCCTTAGAACAGAAATGCAAACAAATCATACTACTTACAAATCATTGTGTTCTTGTTCCATACCTCCTTAATAATTCCACACAACTTCACTAACTTCATTATGAAGCCGTGGTGGATCTGACCAGAATTTCTTTCTATAGCTTCAAGTTCACCTGAAGGAGAACAGCAGAATAAGGTTGCACAAATGAAGAGGTACTCACTCAGCATGTTGATACTAACAGAGATGCTGTTTGTACTTGAACAACTGATGCTATACTTTGCTGCAGGCATTCTTCACATGGCAGCTTTTATCTATGGCTTTTTGTTCCATTTTGCAGTTTGTGTATTATTTGTTACTAAGAAAAGATGGGTAAGATGACCAAACTGTGTACTGGGCCACAAAAGTGGGGCTACTCTGGGGCTGTATCTAAAATTACATTGCACAAACAATATGGACCTGAAACACTGCAGTCATTTTTGTTAGCCACCAGATTAGCACAAAAACACAAGATTTTTAATTTTTTTTATTTAGTTATTTATGACTTTGATAGCCAGGTAAGTGCACTGATCTCAGGGACCGTTTTCAGGCATGACCCGGGCCATATAACATGGCACAGGATGGCAGAGAATACAAAATGAGCAACTAATTATACATAAGGAGATAGATTCAGATACAGCAATTAAAGCACAATGCATTGATAAGGTACAAGTCCAGTGAGTGACAGCGAAAGCTGTTTACAATATGACGCTTGGTACACAAACAGCAATTGTAGGCAAAGGTAGCTACAAAGGTTGGGTGTGCATGTTGTAAGCAATGTATATACAGTGGGTAACAACTATACAGTGTGTCATGCATAGAAATAAATATACAGTATGTACAAGGCTGTGATGTGACACATCAGTAACCTATAGAAAAAAAACAGGCAGGAGGGCACAGTCTAGGCAGGGGACTGGTGTGGCTAGGTGGGAAACCCCCTAGGCATTGGGAGACTGGTGCAGCTAGGTGGGTAAACCCCTAGGAGTTAATTACCTAGTATTGCCAGGTGGGTACACCCGGGGGCAGTGGCAGGAGGAGTTTGCCAGGAGCCATGTTTTGAGGTGCAATTTGAAGCTGAAGTGAGTGTTGATGGTTCGGAATTCAGCCGGCAGACTGTTCCACTGTGAGGGGGTGGCTGCAGACCAGGCCCTGCTGCCCATGTTGGAAGATACCATGGGGATAATTAGGTGGTGAATACCAGTTGAGCAGAGGCTACCGTGTAGGGTATGGGTTTTGAGGAGGGAGGTAAGGAGGGATTCGGTGCCCATGCAGATAACATTGTCCACCATGCTGCTAAGGCCAAATTCGAAGCATCCCTGCAGCAGTAGCCATCCCAGGATATTGTAGAGTGTGCAGTGGTGGGTGGAGAAAGGGGCCAGTAAAGCAAAGTGACAGACGCTGTTATAGGCAGTGGAGAGTTTAGCAAAGGTGGCAGCAGAGGTCCTGAAGTATATGGGAGACCAGTAGTCCAGAACAGGGAGGAGATTTCCCTGGACAATGGCTAGTCTGGCTTCAGGGGTTAGGTATTGCTTGAATTGACATGCGGCACCCAATTTCAGATGGAACCTACTGATAATGGAGTGGACATGCTCAGTGAAGGTGAGAGCAGAGTCAAGCAATACTCTTAAGTATTTATAAGTATCAAAGTCTTTGAGGGCTGGGCAATTGGGGGACAGAATGCAGAAGGGGGGCATGCATTTTGGCTTTAGCAAGGAAAGGCTTAGATCCGAACAGCATGGATTGCATTTTCTTGGCATTAACTAAGAGGAGGTTACAGTATTAGAAAACCAGTTGTGGGCGAGGCATAGTTGTGAGAAGAGAGTACTGAGGAGATAGTGGCTGTGGCTTTGTTGCTGTGGAAGAGAGCCAGGTCATCAGCATACAGGAGAGAGTGGCAGTTAAGGCTATCAGAGGGACGCAAGTTGACAAATACTGAGAAGAGGAGGGGACCCAGGTTTGAACCTTGAGGGACCCCCACAGAGACAGGCAGTGTGGGGGAGCAGGTTTAGCCTATGCATATGAATTGTGAGCGGCCAGTCAGGTAGTTGATGAACCAGTTGGTGACTTCTTGTAAGCAGCCTAGGAGGCTAAGCTTGGAGGTGAGAAGAGCATGGTTAACCATGTCAAAAGCCTTCGAGAGGTCAACAAAGACAGCCCCAGTGGCTTTACCTTTATCAATGTTGGAGAGGATGTGGTCTGTCAGAAGGACAAGGGAAGTGGCTGTGGAATGCTTCTTATGAAAACCATGCTGCTGGCTGCATAGAAGGCTGTGCCTGTCAATGTATTTGGCGAACTGGTTGTGTACAGCTCTTTTGAGTAATTTACTAAAATGAGGGAGGATGGATATTGGGTGATAGTTATCAGTGGATTTGGGGTCCCATGATTTAAGAATGGGGATTACCTTGGCTATTTTCCAGGGTTCAGGCATGGAGGATGTGGAAAGGGCAAGGTTAAAGGCGTGTGTTAGTGGTTTGGCTATGGCCGGAGAGACCAGTTTGAGGAATGCTGGGGATAGGCCATCCACACCTGGGGAGCTGTGGTTAGGCAGGCTTTTGAGTAGCCTAACTGAGTCATGTAAGGAGAGGGCTTTGAAGTAGAAAGGGGGCATTTGCAGTTGACTATCAGAGGTGCATTTCAGTGGATCAGGTAAGGTGGATGGGCATAGTTGTTGGACTGTAGGGAGCTTGTTCAGATACATAGATAGGTTGGTGAACTTACTATTGAAGACATTGGCCACTTCGAGAGGGTCAGTGAGCAGTCCATCATGGGAGCTGAGCTGTGGTGCAGCATAGCTGGAGCAGGGATTTAAAAGAGTGTTTATCGAATCCCGGAATTTTCTGGGGTCTCGAAGGTTGGCCCTTTGTAGGTTGTGGAAGTGGGTCAGTTTCATTGATTTTGCTTGTTGTTTACATCTGTTCCTCAGATGCCTATATGCCTCCCAGAGGGCAGGAGAGGGGCTTGATTTGAATGTAGACCAGGCACAGTCTCTGTCCTTCATAAGGGTTAGTAGGTCACTGGAGACCCAGCATGTGCTTCCACCCCTGACCTGTCTGGTGGTGACAGGGAAAAAGCGGTCTTGGAGGGCTAACAGTGTCTGGGTAAATGTGGAAACCACTGAGGCTGCATCTGATGTAGAGAGAAATGTAGGCCAGTCAATGAACCAGGTCTCCTCAAGGAGATTTGTGGTGTCTGGGCAGCTAAAATTCCTGAAGGATAGATATTTGGGTGATGGACGCTTTAGTTTGGAGATCCAGAGAAGATATGTCAGTGAGTGGTCGCTAATAGAGTCAACCATGGTGCTGGCATGTAATGCTTGGTCTTCTCTGTTTATGAGGATCCAGTTCAGTAGAGTCTGGGTGGCCGTCCAGGGATTAAGTCTGGTGGGGAGAGAGATCACCTGCATCAGATTGTTCTCCTTTAACATGGATGCAGAGTCAGGCTGGTGTTGACTCAGCCAATTCAGATTAAAGTCACCAAGGAGGATAGTTTCCCTATGGGGAGATAAAGCACTCAGGCCCTGGAGGAAGCTGGAGAGTCCAGCAGTTCCTGCCGCAGGGGGGTTGTAGCAGCAGCCAATATAGAGTTTTTTACAGGATCCCAGGGTTAGTTTAGACAGTAGCCATTCACTTGGCAAGGACATGTCAGAGTGAATGACATTGCTGGTTGAGAAGGGCTCCTTAAGGAGTAGGGCCACACCACCACCTTTTTTCCTGCCTGGTCTGTCCAGGTGTAGGTAGGAGTAGCCAGGTAGCTAGAAGGTGTTATCAGCGTGATGTGGTTTTAGCCATGTTTCTGAGAGGCCCAGAATATGGGGCTTGTGGAGCATTGTCCAAGCCATGAGGTCAGTGAATTTAGATAGAAGGCTACATATATTGATATGAGCAATTTTGAGACCAGGGGCATTAGTCCAGATAGTGGAGGAGGGGATGATGTGGAAGTTAGTTGGATCAGGGTTGCATTCAATGTCCCCAGCATGGGAAAGTAGTGATATTAGGAGGATATATGGGCAGGAGGAAAAAGTGGGGGACCAGGAGAGGTTTGCCAGATAGTATCCCAAGTGGCGACATTCCTTGTAGGTGAGGAACACATAAGAGACATACCTCAGTGAGGACAGATCATTGGTAGGTAGCGAGGAGGGGTGAGAAAGGGGGCAGAGGAGAGGAAGGAGAGCCGTTGCTGTTCATGGGCCAGCACTGTTGCACTGAAATCAGTCACTACGAGTGCTGCAGTGGTTAAGGAAGAGGCCCATAAAATATGCAGAGAGAGAGTGACATTTTTCCGTTAGTGTAGTGGATGGGAAAATGTGACGCTGTGTATTTAAATATGTGTGGGGCTAGGCAGCCAGTGGGGGGAGGGGCTCAAAGGTGGGAGTGGTTCGAGTGTATTTAATCAGTGGAGGAGGAGGGGTGGGCAAAAATTCCGAGTGTGGCAGGAGCGCAGGGATTCAGGGCAGTCTTCCGTCTATTATCTGTGCTTCTGGAGTGGTGGTTGGGTGGCAGCAGGCGGGTTCCCTGAGATCTCACCAAAGGAGTTGGCAGGCACAACACAATCAGGTAGTCTTGGGGAGTGGTTGCAAGCCCTAGTGGACTGGAAGCCTGCAAGAAAGGCAGAGGGGGGGAATTAAAACCTACAGAAATCAGAGGGAGTTAAACAAAATTTGCAGTACAACAAAGGACAGGATTTACTGGGAATCGGGGGTGGGTCTGAGAGCCTCGGGCAGGCGCCAGCCGAAGATCGGTGGGGGTCAGATGAGGATGGGAGACTTAATATACAAAATGAACTGGTGGGGTGGCAACAGGAGCTGGTAAAGGAGTTGGACAGGAGTCAAGAGCAAAGAGCCAGACAGCAGGGCAACATCCTGGCTGGACTGGCTAGCAATACAGTAGATTTCAAATTGCTGACTTAGCTAGTGTGGCACAGTTAACATTCTAACACAACTCTAATAGTTAAGTAATTCAGGCTACAGAAGCTTCAGGCAGACTGCACTTTTCTGTAGAAAAATATATATATATATATATATATATATATATACTGTATATATGTATATCGCCGTTTTCAGCAGTACAGTAAATTACAAGTAGCAGACTTAACTAGGAATCATAGGAAAGTATTCAAGCAATTATGGACTCTCATCCTATTTACTTGCCATGTCCCCAGGTATTTCAGTGCTCAGAATTCATAAATCATTTCCTTGAATTTGATATCCAATCTAGTTTTAAAAGTATCCATATTTGGACTCTCTATAACCATCACTGGAAGATTGTTCCAGAATGAAACCATCCTTTGGCTAAACCAATGTTTTCTTATTCTTAGATTCCATATGGGTTGATAAAGTTGTTTGGGATGTTTCCTAGAGCTTACCCTGTCAACCTTAAATGTAATTCCCATCTCCTTATGCAATGAAGAATCCCCTATAGCTTTATAAAGCGTACACATGTCCCCTCTGAATCTACAATAACATAATGAATATAGACCTGGAATTTCCACCCTTTCCCTATAGGATCTGGTTCCAATTCCTGCAATAACCCTAGTAATTCTTCTTTGAATACCTTCCAACCTAATAATGTCTTGCCTCTTGTAAGGTGACCACACCTGGACACAATACTCCAGGTGGGGCCTAACCAGAGAACTATACAACGGGATCAATACTTTAGCATCTCTACTAGAAATATGTCTAAGAATGCTATTCAGATTTTGATTCGCCTTTCTTATCTGATTTGAACAGTGATGTGATGACTAAACTTTAAATCAGGAGTAATTATAATCCCCAAATCTCTTCCTTGTGTAGTGATGTTTAACATTTTGTTCCCTAATTTATAGGCCGCATTATTGTTTTTATTCCCCAAATGCATGACCTTACATTTTGCAGAATTCAGTTCCAGTTTATTAGATTCAATCCATGCCTCTATATTATCAATAGCCATTTGCAATGATAATACAATACATCAGTCATGTTAATTACTACTGCTCCTACTCTACAGTCGTCTGCAAATTTTGATAGCCAAACATTGGGAGTATTTATTTTTAGGGTAGATATATAAATATTAAATAAGCAAGGTCTCAGAACCGACCCCTGGGGAACTCCACTTGTCACTGGGGCCCAGTCTGAATAACCCCCTTGACCACCACCCTCTGTCTCCTGTCCCTCAACTAGTCCATAATCCAGCATATTTACATTGGTCTCTAATTTAAATTCTTTCAGGACTTTGATCAACTCCTTATGTGGCAATTTATCAAAAGTCTTTGCTAAGTCCATAAAAATGACATCTACCGAATTTTCTAAGTCCAGTTCTCGATTAACATTCTCATAGAAAGTCAAAAGATTGGTTTGGCAAGATCTAAACCTAGTAAACCTGTGTTGTTTTGAATCCATCAAGTTGTTTTCTTCTAGTAAGAACAGGATTTTATCCTTCAATATACTTTCAAGTACCTTGCCCATAAGTGATGTTAAACTCACTGGTCTAAAGTTAGCAGGTGTAGTTCTGGACCCTTTTTCAGAATAGGGATGACTGTTGCCTCCTTCCAATCACTAGGGACTTCACCCTTATCCAAGGATGCCTGAAAAATATATGTAAGGGGTGTTGCCAAAGTGTCGGCCAATTCACGAATAACTCTGGGATGAACCAAATCAGGACCAGGAGATTTATTGGTATCCATGTTTTTAAGTTTATCCAACACTTCCCTAGGATCTATTAATATGGCACCAGTAGTTGGGAGATCACTATCAGTAGCTTGAGTTATGGTATTAGTGTTAAACACAGAACATAAATATTTATTCTGGATATTAATCATATCTATGCCTGTCACAGCCTGTCCCTCGTCATTCTTAAAAGGACCTATAGTGCTTGAAGTCTGCCTACCGCTGTTTATATATGAATAAAAAGATTTTTTGTTATCCCTAACTCTAGAGGCTAAGTCTTCCTCTAACTTGGCTTTAGCTTTTTTAATTGCTGTTTTTACAGAGGCGGCAGCATTTTTGAAAGCTAGCCGATTGGTCTCCGAGCCGTCTCTTTTAAATTTTTTATAGATTTTATTTTTCTTATTAATCAATTTCTTAATATGAGGAGTGAGCCATTGTGGTTTTTTATTATGCTTATTATATTTATTGCTAATAGGTATATATTTTACCATAAGGTTTTTAAGTTATTGGAGCAATAAATTCCACATCTCATTAACGGTTCTACCATTGAAGACTCTGCCCCAGTCCCAACATGATAATTCCTTCCTGAACTAAATAAAATTGGCTTTACTAAAGTTAAATTTAGTTGTTCAAGCAGATTCATTGAGAACATGAGGTTTATTGATGTTAAACATCACCATACAGTGATCAATATTGCCCAAAGGAGGATTAACACAAACATTAGTAATGTAGTTCCCCATATTGGTTAAAACAACATCCAAAATGTTGTTGTCTCTTGTGTTATCTGTAACTTTCTGCTTACACCCAATTGGTCTAAGGCATCCAAAAAAGAGTTGTCAATTTTAGTAATACCCTGCCATAACTTCCACTCTATATTGGGTAAATTCGTATCTCCCAACAATAGGATATTATCAGCTGGGTAAAGACTGGTGATCTGTTTAATTAAGTCGGCATCATGGGCTTCTGAATTGGAGGGTGGGCACTAAACTAGCCCCAAAACAATTTTAGCACCATCAGGTGGTAATAGTTTAACCCACAGAGATTCTAAGTGTGACTCATCCATTATTACCTCCTCACTGGTTACAGATTCATGAATATAAATCACCACTCCTCCCCCCCTTTCTAAAAGTTCTAGATTTAGAATATAGGGTATATCCCTGTACTGAATATGCCCAAGAATAATTTGCGTCCCACCAAGTCTCGGTAATCATTGCAAGTTGTATATTCTATGTATAAAGTAGAATTTTAAATTCTTCAAATTTATTCATAAGACTTCTAGCATTAATAAGGACCCCCTCCAGTCAGTAGCTTTAGCAACTCCAATAGGATGTTCAGTGGTGTAGGTATGTTCTATCACCATATCCCCCCCCATGCCAATTTAAATGAAACTGAATAACTTTGTTCAACCTTTTCCTTAAAATTCTGATGCCTGCATAGCTTAAATGAAGCCCATCCTGTTTAAATAAATGTTTCTTGTTGAAAGTTGTAGAACTATCCATAAAGCCTATTTTTTCATTTACACAGAAATGTCTAAGCCATTTATTAGTATCCTTTACTGTAATATTTTTATATGCATAGTATGCAAATGTTGGTAGAATTCCTGATACTATAATCTCCCCTTTAATTTCTCTAATTCTTCTGACTATCTCTTTTAAACTGGTCTGAAATATTTTAAAATTAGTCGTAACAATGTCGTTGGTACCTATATGCAAAATTACCAAAGGGGAAGTTGAACCTTCAAGAAGTCCCCCTAACAAACTAGATATGTCACTCATTTTTGCCCCAGGAAGAGTGCTAACTGTTGTGTTAGCTTTTCATCCATAACACACTATTGAATCGACACCCCTGATAATGGAGTCACCAGTTACCACAATGTTCCTATTCTGTGTACCCACAAGATCAGGGAACTGTATCAATTAAAGCAGAAAGAAGTGGGGAAGGCAGTCAGAAAAGCAATGGCCCAAACCATGGAAAAGATAGCCAACTCAGTTAAGAAGGGGGATAAAACCTTTTATAGGTACATTAGGGAGCATAAAAAGGTTAAGAGAGGGATAGTAAAGATTAATAAAGGAGAGGGGAGGTGGGCAGAGGGAGACAGGGAAAAGACAGAGATACTGAATGAATACTTTTGCTCAGTATTCACAAAAGAGGAAGAGGAAGAGGAGGAGTTACCTAAACCAAACAATAGAAGCATTCTGAGTAGTGGGGTTGACGCCAGTCCATTTACAGAAGAAAGAGTCCTGAAAGAACTCCTAAAACTCAAGGTGGACAAAGCAATGAGGCCTGATGGGGTTCACCCTAGAATCCTAAAAAAACTAAGGGAGGACCTAGTGACACCACTGACCACACTTTTTAACAAATCATGGCAGGATGGGGTGGTACCTGAGGACTGGAGGAGGGCAGATGTGAATCCCCTTCACAAAAGTGGGAGCAAGGCAGAAGTAGGAAACTATAGACCTGTTAGTTTGACCTCAGCGGTGGGGAAAATGATGGAATCACTTCTGAAAGAAAGAATTGTTCAGTACCTAGAGGCCAGCGGGGCACAGTGTCCAAAGCGGCATGGATTCACAGCAGGAAGGTCATGTCAGACTAATATAATCAATTTCTTTGACTGGGTGACCAAAGTAATAGACCAGGGAGTGGCTGTGGATATGGCCTACCTAGACTTTAGCAAGGCATTTGACACAGTCCTGCACAAAAGATTAATAATTAAGTTAGCCAGCCTGGGAGTGGGTCCCAGGGTGGTAGCCTGGGTGGCAAATGCACAACAGGACACATAAGGTAATAGTGAATGAAACACATTCTGAAGAAAGGGGGGTTACTAGTGGAGTACCTCAGGGCTCAGTACTGGGTCCAGTCCTCTTTAACGTCTTTATAGGTGACATTGCAGAGGGTCTGGAAGGAAAGGTATGCCTCTTTGCAGATGACACAAAGATCTGTAACACAAAGGGGGGGTAGAAAGGATGAGAAGGGACTTGGCAAGATTGGAAGAATGGTCAGACATATGGCAACTTAGATTAAATACAAAGAAGTGCAAAGTAATGCACCTGGGAAATAAAAATCCAGGAGAAGAGTACACAATAGGAGGGGAGGTACTAACAACAACAATAATGGAAAGGGATCTGGGTGTAGTCATATCAGGTGACCTAAAGGTGGGTATGCAATGTGAGAAGTCAGTAAGGAGAGCCAGGGGGATACTGGGATGCATAGGGAGGAGCATCACAAGTAGGAAAAAGGGAAGTGGTTATGCCTCTGTACAGACAGTTGGTGAGACCCCATCTGGAGTACTGCGTGCAGTTTTGAAGACCTCATCTATGCAAGGACATAGACAGGATGGAAGCAGTCCAGAGGAGGGCAACTAAAATGGTGCAGGGTCTACATCAGAAACCATATGAAGAGAGACTGAGAGAGCTTAATATGTATACCCTTGATGAAAGGTGGGATGGGGGACATGATAGAAACTTTTAAGTACCTCAAGGAAATCAACAAAGTCCAGGAGAGTAGCATCTTTCAGAAAAAGAGATGAATAAGAACAAGGGGGCACAATTTAAAGTTAGAGGGGGGATGGCTCAGGGGTAATGTGAGGAAATTCTTTTTCACGGAGAGAGTGGTGGACGCATGGAACTGCCTTCCTGGAGAGGTTGTGGGGTCTAAAACAGTGGGGAATTCAAACATGCATGGGACAGACATAAGGCAATTATAGTGGGGGGTTGCAGAAAGTAGGCTGTTGGTTAGCTAGAATCTGCAGCTTATCCAATAGGTAGGGAAATGGGCAGACTGGGTGGGCCAAGTGGTCCTTATCTGCCGTCAAAGTCTATGTTTCTGTCTTCTTCATTCTGTTTTTTAGAAGATTCTGCCTGTCGCCTATCAGTCACATAGTCACTGTTCCACATATATTCCTGTGTAAGTGGTTCAAATTTATTGTATAATGGTAAGGGGGAACTAATAGGACCAATGTCACTCAATAATTGAATACAGTGTTTGCTTTCATCACTTATTTTATTCTCCACAATTAATTCTAAATCAATAACTAGTGCAGCACTGTTAACATTCTAATACAGCTCTAATAGTTGGTATTTCAGGCAGGCTGCACTTTCTTCAAAAATATGGCCGTTTCCAGCAATAAGTTTGAAACCTGGCACATAGTCTGGCTGGCAGAGCAGCACTGGGTTTCATAACTAGCCACTCAGAGAGCTCACACAGATGGTAGCGGCCAATCAGGGCACTACCAAGAGATGGCACCATAACTTGTAAATTGGGCCAAAACATCCAGAGTGCGGCAGGAGTGCAGGGCTTCAGGGCAGTCTCTGGTCTATTACCTGTGCTTCTGGAGTAGTGGGTGGGTGGCAGCAGGCAGGCTCCTGGAGATCTCACCGCAGGAGTTGGCGGGCACAGCACAATCAGGTAACTGTGGGGAGTGGTTGCAAGCCCGTGTGGGCTAGAAGCCTGTGCTTCTGGAGTGGTGGGCGAGTGGCAGCAAGTAGGTTCCTGGAGATCTCACTGCAGGAGTCAATGGGCACAACACAATCAGGTAGTCACAGGAAGTGGTTGCAAGCCCGTGCAGGCTGGAAGCCTGTGCTTCTGGAGCGGTGGGTGGATGCAGCAGGCAGGTTCACAGAGATCTCACTGCAGGAGTCGGCGGGCACAACACAATCAGGTAGCTATGAGGAGTGGTTGCAAGCCCGTGCAGGCTGTAGATATCTACAGTATATCTATATCTGTCTCTACAGTATCTCTGTCTCTGTCTCTATATATGGCAGGGGCTGACCTGACTGAAGATGTCATATTTATCTTCATGAGAAGCCTCTGATATAATATGTGAAGAGTGGTGAAGCCAGGAGTGCAATATTTTAATCTCAGTGGCCTTCAATGAAGATATAAATGTTATCTTCTGTCAGGCCATTGCACATTCAATTTATACAAGTTTCTAGCCAAATGTAGGTACCTGTGAGTATTTTTATAGCAGGCTGTTTTTGCTGTCGACTTCTTTGGTAAAACAGGTTGTATTTTGGTGCTCTCCCACTATATAGCACACTCTACACAATAGTGCAGAACCCTAGTCAAAAGGCTTTCCTTTGTTTTGGAAGATTTTGTTAACAAACAGTCCTCATCAGTTCCTTCAAATGCATACCGTGGTGGATTGCTAGCCTTCTAATGCCATATGATGGTTCCATATACAGCAACATGGAGGTCAGTTAGTTTTGTGCAGCAGATTCCTGAGGAAGATCATGCTACAGATTTCTGGAGGAGTGAAGCAGTCATCGTCAACAGCAACCTGTGAAATACACAACCTCTGAGAGGGAGTTACAGCCCAGCACTTGAATATTATTGCAGTGCACACCCCTGTGCTTTGCTGACAGTGACCTGCAAGGTAAAGTGGAAGCTACTAGTAAGAATAAAACATAAGAGAAACAAGCATTTGTCAATGCCAAATATTTGCTTGCTGGTATTAACACTGGAAGTGCAGGAGTTAGAATGATGCAGAATAGGAATGGCAGTAAAGTATTGAAGGGACACCAACCCCACCCCCACCCTTCAGAGATGGACAGGCATTGGAGTGTGCCTTTGGGTCGTCGTCCATAACACTCACACCACTTCACCTCATCCTACCCTGCAGACGCCAACAAGTGTTGAGGTGTGCCTTGGGGTGTTCAGCTTTACAGTCACCCCATTCCATAAGGAAATACGTTGAAATGAGTGCAGTATAGGAGAATGGGGTGAACTTTGGGGCCGAAGAGTCCAAAGCACACCTCAAGGCCTGTCACTGGCTGCAGGGTGAGGGTGGCGGGGTGGAATGGTGTGAGCATTACTGTCGACAGTCCCAAGTCACACTCCTGACACCTGTCAGTCACTACAGGGCAGGGTGTTATGGTCGGAAGCCCTAATACCCTGAGCATTTCTTGGTGTTTTCACTCCAAGTTTTCAACATGAGCTTTTTGTGACCCCACCGCATGAGTGGTGACACTATCAGTTCATTAGCCAAAAGGTGATTTTGCACAGTGACTGTGCCATTTAGTGCCACAGGTGTGAAAACACATTTCAAACAGGATGTAAAAAATGACAGCTGTACTGTTCATGAGGAGGTGTAAAAAAATGGTAATGTTGAAACTCTGGAGTGAAAATATAAAAGAAAATTGGTGAAGTCATGAGTATGCATAAAAACTGCGCAACACACACCCGTGATGCAATTACTTCGAGGATTCTTTACACCATATTTTCAACATAGGCATTTTGGGACCTCTGCTCATGAACAGTGGCACTGTGATTTTCTTAATCTGTCCCAAACGTTGATTTCACACAGTGACTGCACCCATTGTGCACCAGATGTGCAAAACCACATTTCAGGCAGGATGTGAAAAATGACATCTGTACTGTTCATAAGGAGGTGTGCAAAAATGTCAATGTTGAAAATCTGGACTGAAAATATTAAAAATTCTCGGAGTTATGAGTGTATGTGGAAACATAGTCATTTTGTGGAATTCTGTCACCAAATTTTCAGGATAGGCATTTTGGGACCTCTGTTCATGAACAGTGTCATTGTGATTTTCTTAATCTGTCCTGAACATTGATTTCCTACAGCGACCGCGCCATTGTTTGCTGGATGTGGAAAACACATTTCAGGCAAGATGTGAAAAATGACAGCTGTGATGTTCATAAGGAGATGTGAAAAAATGGCAAGGTTTAAAATCTAGAGTGAAAATATTAAATATTCTTGAAGTTACGAGCATGCATGGAAACTGCACAAAGCACGCTCGTAACACAGTTATTTTTTGGAATTTTTCCACCAAAATTTGAAACATAGGCTTTTTGGGAGCCCACCTCATGAACAGTGACACTGTCATTTTGTTAACTGGTCCCAAAAGGTGATTCCACACAGTGACCATGAAATCACCTTTCAGGACTGAATAATGACATGACAGTGAGTGAATTCATGAGGTGGGGTCCCTAGAACCCCAATTTGGTGCCAAAAGTCACAAACATGGCCGAAATATCCACCTAAGTTGAAAGAAACCCATTTGTGCCATTATACAGCTTACCGGCATTTCTTCAGTTCACCGTCAGCTTTGAAGAGTGCAGATGTGTTTCCGCTCCACCAAAGATCATTGTGCTGGGCTCCAGAGGTTAGTGTATGGGGTGAAGAGGGTGATGGGGGATGGGAAGGTGGGTGAGCAGAGGGTGGTGTGGGTTGGGGGAGGGGGCCACCACAGACAATGAGGGACTGTTTTTCCTTTTACAGGTTAAAAAAAAAAATAAAAAACACATTGCGGGAAGGTTTTCTTAATTACAGGGACATTTGGCATGCTGCGGTGGGCTCCCAGTGTGCCACCTGGGTGTGTTTTTTTGGGGGTGACTGGAGCTGATGAGGATTGGGCACCCTGCCAGCAAAAAAGAAAACCTGACCAGCCAGAGGGTGAGCCCAGGAATGTGAGAGTGGGGAGGACAGCAGCAAAGGGAGGAAGCAGGAGGAATTTCCTTTGTAGCTGGAGGGTGAGTCGGGGAATGAGGGAGTGGGGAGGAGAGCAGCAGAGAGAGGAAGCAGGAGGGATTTCATTGGCAGTGACATGCAGAAGGATCAGAGAAATTGCGTGATTTCAATATGCTAAATATACACACATTACCACCGCTGATTGCAGTGGTGGTTTCCTTTGAACTGAAGACAACTGCAGCCAAACTGCTGTCATAGACAGCTCACACATCCATTTGTGCGGTACGGTCGTGCCTGCTAAATGGAGCACTGCATTGGACAGGAGGGTCATACACCTCTAAAAAGTCGTACAGTCGCAATATGTTTCTTGTGCATGCACACAAGCAAACATAAAAAGAAAGAATTCTGCTCCACGGAGACCCTTCCATGTGAAGATACTGCTTGTAACAGCAGCCTCAATAACATGTCAGTTCAAGAGCATTGAGAGCTGCCCTGATGGAGGGGGAGAGATGAGAGAGTGCGAACAAAAAGTTAGACTCATTCTGGGGATCATTCAAGATGGGGGGGCATCCAGTAGAGTGGCGAAACAGTTTGTGGCAGTTTGGAGATTGCAAACACTATAGGGACATACATGCTGTAAAAAAGTGCAGTAGAACACCTGGAAAGTGGATTGATTTCAATGAACTGTCAAGAGTTCCATGGCAGCTGGCAGCTGGCAGCTCTCAGAACTGTGAGATTCTAATTTGCATTTTCACTTTTGAACTTGTTGAGTCATTCTTGTATCTATGACACAAAGAAACAATCAAAGATATAAGAATATTGGGTGATTGAATGTCTGAAATCGGGCAATTCCCCAGGCCCAGATGGGTTCAACACAGATTTTTTTTCAAAGCCTGTAGACACATTCTGTCACCTCTTTTGATGAAACTGTTTAATTCAGGAGAGATTAGGGGTAATTTGCACCAAACAGAGGACACAGGCCAATCAATGTGACTCATATTTCCAATTTCTTTATTGAATGTCAATATAAATATATTAACTAAAGTCCTGGCCAAACAAGTTGATCTGACCTTACAGAAATTAATACATCAGGACCAATTGAGATTTGTCCCAGTCAGACATCTACCAGATAATATTAGGAAATGTCTCAATATTCTTCACAAAGGGGAAAAAGGCTAAAAAACAACAGATAGGCATCATTACAGTGTTTGATAGATTAAGCTGGGATTTCTTGTTTGTCACACTACAAAAAGTTGGATTTGGGACCAACCCCCATTGCAATTTCCATCAAAATTCACTCACAGCTATGTACTTTCATTAAATACAATATATTCAGGATTTAACACAGCCCATATGGGGTAACCCAAATTTAAGGATAGATAACAAAATACTCACTGCTAGGTGGTTACCTCCTATGGTTGAACCATGCTTTTTCTTGTTTGTCTCAGAAAAACGCTCCTGGCTCTCCTCTGCTGAGATTTTAAGTACTTTCAATATACCCACAAATCATATCTTCAAAATTTTCCAATTACGACATTTAATTTTGAAAGTCTTCAGATTAACCCCTCCTCAATAGAGTGCAATATCTTTTCAGAGTGAACTAGGCCCCCTAGCTGGTTCCCAACAGTCTGTGTCCAAATGTTACAAAATCTTGTATAATTGGGCCTATCCGACTTGCTTTGCTCCTTCGGTTTATAGGACGTCCTTTTTCCCCTACTCGTGTCTTAGACTGGACTACCCTATGGCACAATAGCCATAAATATATTACCCAAGATAGGATACGCCTTACCCAATTCCATATATTGCGTAACTTATATTATTCCCCACAAAAGCTATTCAAATTCGGTCTTCTTCCATCACCCGTTTGCACTCGGTGTCTGAAAGAAGAGGGCTCTCTGTACCACATCTTTTGGATATGTTCCAAAGTCATCCCATTCTGGACTAACATTCAGCAAAACGTAGACCCCTTATTGGGTCTGAACAACTTATTTACCCCAGAAATCTGCTTATTGGGTGAATATAGGGAGATTTCTGTACCTATCAGGAGATATCACATGGCCCTTATCTCCATGTCTGTTAAAAAATTAGTTCTATATCATTGGAAGGATTGTGATGACATTTCCTATTCTGAATGGCTCAACAAGCTCCTTGCAAATCTCAGGACAGAGAAAGCGATAACGCGCCTTAACGGTAGAACTGAGAGATATGTGAAAATATGAGACCCCTTACATACATTGTATTCTCTCTATTATAACCACTCCAGTATATATCATGTTTCCAGACCCATTTGGTCTTGTGTTAATAACTATGTTGAAGCAGGTGGGAGGGGAATTAAAAGGTTGGCATGGTAGGAAGGGGAGTTGGGGTGGGGGAGGGAGGAGAGCAGATCCATTGTATTGTATACTTCATGACAAATGTATATTGTTTTCTGGACCTGTTCTCATTATTGTTAAAACCTAATAAACTTTAATTTGAAAAAAAAAAAGTTGGATTTGGGAACAAATTCTGTTATTGGCTAAAGGAGTTGTATACCCGCACCCTCAGCTAGGGTTACAGTTAATGAGACAGTCTTTGATTCCTTCCTTATCGAAAAGGGAACAAGACAGGGTGGACCCTGTCCTCTTTATTATTTGCATTAAGTATTGAGCCTTTGACAGCTAAAGTGAGAGCACATCAGGATTTAGAAGGCATTGTGGTGGGGGTGGGAGGAGAACAGGATATCCTTATATGCAGATGACACCATGCTATACCTTTGACACCCAGTCAGAACATTCCCAGTTCTTGAACATAATGGAAGAGTCTCAGGTTTTACAAAAAATGTAGAAAAAATATAAATTATGCTGATAAGCAGGGAAGTGACACCCACATTGACAGAGCTCATCCCTTACAAATGGGTCTCATCCCAAATCAGATACTTTGTGATACGTGTATTAGTTAGCCTGTCACATTTATATTAGGCAAACTAAGGGAAATTAATCACAGAAGTCTTGACAGATCTTAAGAGATGGGAAATACTACCCCTTTCACTTCTGGAAAAAGGTAGACTTGGTATGCATGAGTGTACTGCCCAAGTTCCTGTTTTTCACCCAAACCCTGCCATTTAATATTCCCAGGTCAGATTGGATGAAAATAAACAAAGCACTGCACCATTTTACATCTAAAGATACATAGCTATATAGATGTTGTTGGCAGATAAGGTCCTTCAGCCCCATAGTCTGCCCATGAATGCAAGTAATTGTGCTTCTTCAAGCTACTCTGGGACTAGGTTGTCCCCTTCCTTCAACTACCAGGATCCCCTTATGCCTATTCCATGCCTTCTTAAATCCTGTAATCATTTCTGCCCCCATCACCTCTTCTGGCAGGCAGTTGCGTTTGTCCTCTACTCTCTCTGTGAAGAACTACTTTCTCATGTTCCCTCTGAACCTCTCTCCCTCCAGTTTCATCCCATGTCATCTAGTTCTGTAACATCTTTTTCTTTGAAAAATAGTGTTTTCCTGCACCTTGTTCCACCTGTGAGGTACTTAGATGTCTCAATCATATACCCCCTCTCCCCTCTCTTCCAGGGAGTACATATTTAAGTCTTTCAGCCTGTCCTCATAGGGTATGTGATGTAATTCTTGCACCATCCCTGTTGCCCTCCTCTGAACTGCCTCCACCCTGTCTATGTCCTTATGTAGGTAAGGCCTCCAGAACTGGACACTGTACTCAAGGTGTGGCCTCACTAATGTCCTGTATAGTGGAATTATGACCTCCCTTTTCCTGCTGGTGATACCCCTGCCTATGCATCCCAGCATTCTGTTCTCTTTTCCTGCCGTCTTGTTGTACTGACTCCCTAAGTTGAGGTCATCAGAGATGATAACCCCTAGGCCCTTTTCCTGCTTGGAGCATTCTATATCCTCTCCCCCAGCTCATATGTTGTTCCTGATAGCCAGTTAGAATAGCATGTGCTGAACAGCGCCGTCTAAACAGCGCTGTCAGGACTGCATAATGATTCAATAGCGACAGGGGTGGACTAGCATATAGCAACTGCTGCTACCCCTGTAGCTATTCATGAACTGTTCAGGGTGCATAATTAACAGGAAAGTGCACCAGATAGCCAAGCTGCTCCCATGGCAGAGTGGGTTATGGTAGCAGCTCGGGCAGCACAGAGCAAGGACCATGGTTCTGTTTCTGGTCTCCCAACACATGCGTTTACATTTTTTCCCCCACCCCAAAGTATATTCGTTTTGTAACTGCTGTCCACAGAACCTTCCCTGAGTTTCTCCTTTACGTCGAGGTCCAGCCCCCCCTGGTTGTCTAATGTCGGGGGGTGCGGCTGGCTCTTGATGCTTTGTTTTCTCACTATGCTAGTGGTCTTCCATGTGTTTTGGAATGCTACCACGGGTGCTATTGTGTCCTGCAGCATTCTTAGTTGGCATTGTTATTGAGGGTACCATCATTGCTGTGCTGTTTTTGACAGTGCTGTTGTTGTCAGCACCCTTTGAACCTAATGCTGTTGTTCCTTTCCTGGGTTTCTGTGCCCATGTGCATTATCTTACACTTTTTTGCATTAAATCTCAACTGCCAATCGCTTGACCAGCCCTCAAGCTTCTTCAGATCTCTCCTTATTCTATCCACACCCTCTGGTGTATCCACCCTGTTGCAGAGCTTTGTGTCATCAGCAAACAAGCACATTTTTCCTTCTAGGTTCTCTATAATGTCACTGATAAAAATATTGAAGAGGACTGGTCCCAGCACTGATCTCTGTGGAACCCCACTAGTCACCTTTCCCTCTGTGGAGTGACAGCCATTTGACACGACTCTCTGTGTCCTGCTATCCAGCAAATCCTCCACCCACTTCACCACCATCTTACCCACTCCCATGTTCCCCAGCTTGTTTAACAGCCCTTTATGTGGCACAATGTCAAAAGCCTTGCTGAAGTCCAGGTACAGTAGGCCACATCCACTGCCCCCCACCCGATCTACCTCCCTTGTCACCCAGTTGAAGAACTCAATGAGGTTAGTCTGGCATGACCTGCCTCCGGTAAAACCACGTTTCCTTGGGTCCTGTAGACCATTGACAACCAAGTGTTCCACTATTCTTTCATTCAGTGGTGTTTCCATGATCTTCCCCACTACTGAGGCCAGGCTGACTGGCCTGTAGTTTCCCACTTCCTCTGTCTCTGCTTTTGTGTAGGGGGACTACATCAGCTCTCCTCCAGTCTTTGGGTATCTTCTCTGTTTCCTGTGACAGGCTAAACAGGGTTGCCTGAGGTTCTATCACCACCTCTCTTAGCTCCCTCAGCACCCTAGGGTATACCCCATCTGGCCCCACTGCCTTATTGACTCTTATTCCTTCCAGTTCTCTTAGGATCCTTTCCCTTGGATACAGACTTGTATCCATTTCCATGCACTTCCTACCCCTTTCTGGAACATTTCCTGTCCACTCCTCTGTAAAGAATGAGCAAAAGTATCTGTTAAGTATGTCTGCTTTTTGGTTGTCATCCTCCACTCTACACCCATCCTCCCCTTTCAGCCTCACTATCCCTCCCTTTGCCTTCCTTTTTTCTCTGATGTACCTGCAAAAGGTTTTGTACCCCCTCACCAATGATTTTGTGATGCGTTCCTCCATTTGTGCCTTGGCTTCCCTTACTGCCCCCCGCCTCCCTTTGTTTCTCCTGGTACTGCTCTCTGTCCCCTTCTGCCTCTGACTTTTTGTACTGTTTGAATGTGATCTTGTTTTGCTTTCACTTTCTCAGCTACCTCTTTGGAATACCATAATAGTCTCCTCTTCCTTTTTCCCTTGCTAACCTGTTTTACACAGAGTTGTGTTGCTTTTGTTATCCAGGATCTGAACACTGCCCACTGTTCCTCTACCCTATCTTCCTCCCTATTCTAGCTCTTCTAAGCATTTCCCAATTTTCCCAAAATCTGCCCTCCTAAAGTCAAGGATTCTTGTTATTGTGTGGTTGGATTCCGCCCCTTCAGTTATGTCAAACCCCACTGATGGACAATCACTGTTTCCCAGGTTTCAGTACAGTATTGTGACTTACTGTCTCAAGTTAACTTACTACATTTATACCATAACTCCTGAAATTTAACTAATGCCCTGTGGTCCCTATTGGCTTGATAATTTTCCCAAACCCTATCCCTATCTCTCATCATTTGTAATAATTACGGTGTGGCCAATTTTTGAGAGTGTCCTTTCAATCTTAAGACATTAAGAAGTGCACAATCTTCACAAATCCTGGGAAATTCTGAACAGAAAAAATCTAAATCACTGTCAATGCCAGGGATAAACCCCATAAAGAACCAATCAACTACCTGAAGAGCTTCTTTATATGCTATTGCATTATGTTTTAGCAATATCCAGACTTTTTAAGTGATAAGGGGTAATTTAATGGCTTTAGAGGACCAGGCTTATTTAACTGAAGAATGGTCTCTCAAGGAATCAGATAGAACTGATACATTGTTAACTTGTCCTGAATTAAAAGTGTGGCTGAGTGGTAGAGTAGGTTTATGTCAGCAGAAGAATGAATAGAGGGTTATTACTTTTTTTGAAATGCTAAAGGGGTTTCATGGGGTTCTGGAAGCATTCAGGTAGGGAACTAATCAACCACAGAGTTAATAAAACATAGAAAACTCTGGAAGCATCCAGATAGGGAAAACATTGGAAGCATCCAGATAGAGAAGACTCTGGAAACATCCTGGTAGGAAGCTAATCACAGCTGCAGTTAATGTTAGTTAGGGTCAGGGTATAAAACCCACCAAGGCAACACAGACATATGAGAGACCTGGGGAAAGCTGGAAGCTGTGCTGTAAGTGACAAGTTCAAGCTACATAGACTTTTGGAAAGGACTGCAAAGTTTGTAAGTGGACTTTGTTATACTACCTGGAGGCTGGAAACCAGAGTAGTTGGTAACCAGAGGTAGTGAAGGTTCATTCTGCTTCCTTAGAACTCCAGACAGGAGTAGGATTTTGTTTCTGTTTCTCAAAGGGACTGCAACCCCACTCATTTGCAGATGTACTGTAGCTGCCTGAAAATAAACTGCACTGTTGTACTTGACCTCAGACTGTGTATGTCTCCTTGCACAAACCTACACCTACATCCAGAGAAATAGCAGAGGTTACTCTACCACAGACGCAAGCAACCAATCAATCAAATAACTTTTATGGGTCTTATCATTTATTCTAGTTGCCTCAGAAACCAGTTGTAATAGACTAAGTTCATAAACTTATCTTGAAATTCCTTACAATTTTGAGAGGTCCAGTCAATGTTAAAATCAGCAAAAATTATTGTTTCTGTGTTTCTATTTATCTTTTTAATACACTGTTTGATTCTCCCAGTCTAAGCACCCATGCTGGTTCCATCACAAATCCCTGGGCCAGACAGTTATGCAAGAATAGGACCAGTCAAAATCAGCTAGGGATGGGAGGAACTGTCACTAGATCTACTAACTTGGGCAGGTGTACTGATTTAGCACCCCCTGGAACAAATGCAAAATTTCATAGGTGGAAAAATGCAGGTCTCACTAGATTTTCCCAGTTCCTGCAGGGAGGGCAGGTCAAATCATTTGACATTATGCCGAGGGAACATACACTTTGGCAAACAGATTTTTTTCCTTATCTGCAAGTAGCTTCATTTCTTAGGGAGGCTTCAGAGTAGAAGACATACAGACAGAGCCACCCCACTGATAGTATTTCTCAAGAATGGAGGCCTTGGGTTGACAACTGAAAATATATCCAAATTCATTTTAGTGCTGCTATGGTATTAGAGCTGAAGTCTAACTGTAAGCCCCCACACCCTCTGTGTGGCTTTAAGAAAAGTAGTCCAGCTAAATAGCCTTTCCCCTGGCCATTTTAATTCTAGTGGTGTGGTCTGGGGGCAACAAAAACAAAGGGGGATAGCACTGCTGAGGAGGAAGGAAGAAGAGAAAACAACAGGCAAGACTGTTTTTTGCCCAGGAACAGTTGAACCAATCAGCAGGGAGCCTGGGAATGCTATAAATAGCCCTGGAGCCCACCAAAAAACCAGTACCCAAGGTGAAGAGAGACCAGGAGAGACTGCACTAAGGGCTGTAGCCCCAAGCTGTGATGGCTGGACTAGACTCCTGCAGGCACTAAGCTACAGTGCCCAGACTGCTGAATTAAAAGAGAAACTGGAACTGTTTGCAAAGAGCCCAAGTGGATTGCTGCTAATTCTGCCTGTTTTTCAAATTGTTTGCTACAAAAGTTGCCTAAGTCCACTGGAGGGTGGTGAAGATTCAGGGTAATACATTTAAGAGTTTGGAGTTCACCCTTAACTCAGAGGTCCTCACTTTTGGATTTACAAAAGACTTTTGCCTAATTGCTGTTCAAGGAAACTGCACCCAGAGTGTTCTGCCTGAGACCCTAGCCTGGGATAGGGGTCTGCATTGAACTGGTCCTGCCAGGGTGATGGAATTGTGATTCATCTTTAGTCAAGAAGCTCTTACCTTAGCTGCTGCCTACCAAATGTTCCAGAAGGTTCCACCAGAGTGACCAGAAGCCAAGGACATCCTTTTCACCTGCACTGTGACAGCTAAGTACCATTTTGCCATTAGGGGGATTACAAATGGTTATTGTTGTTCCAAGTTGCTTTGCCTTGTGCTATTTCATCTTCTAGGGCCCCAACGAGGATGAACCCATGGCATCACAGGTCTGCCATCATAGTGGGGTACCCCAAAAGACATTGGGGAAGGTCTGGTACGAGACAGATGGGAGCATTGGGGGAAGTTACATTTGGTGTTATTGATGGTATTATAGATATAATTTCTGGAGTTTGAAAGTGTTGTATAAGTGCTTAACCTAACCTTATTTTCTTGCAGTCAAAGTTGCCAGTTCTATTCTTTCCAGTAATAAATACTTATGGTTATGGTAATTGCAACCTCCATGACTGTTTTTGGGTATTGTACATTGTTGGGAATTATCTGGAGGGGTCTGAGAGACAGAAATATTGTTCCTGGGGAACGAGGATTGTCACAGGTTATTTTGCCCGACTCTCCAGGTGGAGGCACCACACCACACCATGGAAGGTTTAGGAGTTAAGGTCCTGTCTCACAAGGACCCAGGCTGGCCCCCTCGAGCTGTCATGAGGGCCCCACAATAGGTACTCAGGACTGGCCAACAACCTACCCTACATAACCCCTTCAAAGTCAGTTAGCATGAGAAAAGGAGGCTCACACTCAACTGGAGGAACAGGATGGTCAAGTCATTTGAGAGGGAGTCTCTCACCCATTGGTACCTAATAACTAGAAGAAGTTGAGTGTAAGATAGTGGGCAGGTTTTTCCTAACTTTTCTAACTCCATCTATGACCAAGCAGTTTACTTGAGGGGGTACAGATAGGTGCTGGAGAGGATGTGGAGATGAGAATATCCTTTACTATATAGTTTGGATATGCCCCTTGATTATACTTTCTTTGGAAGACATTGGGCCTGGGTACAAACAGATGGTTTGCATACCCACAGAACTAGTCTTCAAGCATTTAATCCTGGGGAAATTGCCTCCAGGAAGGAGACTTAAGGTAGTTATCACCAGCATGTCTGAAGCTAGAAGACTGGTAACTATTAATAAGTCAATGTACTGAATTGGGAAAAAAATCACGCTGATCTATGCCTATTGACATAGTAATTTAAGGGAATATGGGTGCCCTTTATGAACTTCATTGAAGAGATGGGTTGATCTGTGCTCTCCTAGCAATCTGAAGAGTATTAAATGAATCTATATGGGAGGAAGAAGGATAAGCGAGGGATTTCAAGGGCTAACAAATGAAAGTAAATTTGTTGTCACCCTTTTGTTCGTAATGTTACTGTTGTTTTCTGTTTTAACTCTTGGATGTATTTGAGCAAGCAATATGCACATGCTCATTATTTTACAAATAAAACAAAGGAGACAGCTGGGGAGGGTTTCAACAGTTTTGATAAACTGATGGATTTACGAGACATTTGGCATGGATAATAATATTATGACCAGACACAAGAAGAAGGACAATAATTATCTTCCATTTGTACTTCTATGACAAAAGTACTGTATTGTTCCATATACCCGAACCAAACCAGCATGTATCTTGTTACTTCAGTAATCAAGAAGTAAAACAAAAAGATACACGAATGATAAACTGGTACAGTGAAAGCAGCAGTGCAAGATAAAAAAAAATGGCACTTTGCAGCAGTTTATTCCCTGTGCTCTGTTGAGCATGTATCTGGTAATCTTTCCCACCAGCATTGTACTATCACCTCGTAATTTGTTCAGTTTTCCTTTGTTTTTGTTTACATTTCTTCCACCTGCCGTATTGAAAGCAGCAGTACTATATGCAGCCCCCATATGTACTGTAGCACTACAGAAACTGGAAACTGATCACTTTCTGAGTATCCAGCACTGCTGCTTAAAAGATATTACTATACAGTAACCCAAGATATCACTTTCTATCTGGGCATTGATCTAAACACATATGTTGTATAAATGTAAATATATATACACACAAAATACATATATATATATATATATATATATATATATATATATATTATTTATTTATTTACTGAATTTTGGAAACATAGAAACATAGACTTTGACAGCAGATAAGGATCACTTGGTCCACCCAGTCTGCCCATTTCCCTACCTATTAGATAAGCTGCAGGTCCTAGTTAACCAACAGCCTACTTCTTCCTAACCCCCACCAGAATTGCCTTTAAGTCTGTCCCACACATTCTTGAGTTCCCCCACTGTTTTTGACCCTACGACCTCCACAGGAAGGCCATTCCATGTGTCCATCACCCTCTCTGTGAAGAAATTCTTCCTTACATTGCCCCTGAGCTGTCCCCCCTCTATCTTCAAATTGTGCCCCCTTGTTCTTGCACATTTCTTTTTTAGAAAGATGCTACCATCTTGGACTTTGTTGATTCCCTTGAGGTACTTGAAAGTTTCTTCATGTCCCTGCTCTGGTGCAGACCCTGCACCATTTTAGTTGCCCTCCTCTGGACTACCTCCATCCTGTCTATGTCCTTGTGGAGATGGGGTCTCCAGAACTGCATGCAGTACTCCAGATGGGGGTCTCACCAACTGTCTGTACAGAGGGATAACAACTTCCTGTTTTCTACTGGTGATGCCACTCCCAATGCATCCCAGTATCCCCCAGCCCTCCTTACTGCCTTCTCACATTGCTTGCTTACCTTTAGGTCATCTGATATGACTACCCCCAGGTCCCTTTCCATTTTTGTTGTTGTTGGTACCTCTCCCCCCCCCCACTGTGTACTCTTCCCCTGGATTTTTGTTTCCCAGGTGCATTGCTGCACTTCTTTGCATTGAATTTAAGCTGCCATATTTCTTGACCATTCCACACCTTACAAGTCCCTCTTCTCATCCTCTCCGCCCCTCTTGTGTATCAACCCTGTTGCAGATCTTTGTGTCATCTGCAAAGAGGCATACTTTCCTTCTAGTCCCTCTGCAATGTCACTTATAAAGACATTAAAAAGGATGGTCCCAGTACTAAACCCTGCGGTACCCTGCTAGTAACTCCCCTTTCTTCGGAGTGGACTCCGTTTACTATTTTGCTCTGTGTCTTGTTGTCCAGCCAATTTTTTACCCAGGCTATCACCCTGAGACACTTTTGTTTTTTTAAATTCAAGTTTATTGAAGTAGTGTTGGCACAAAGATGATAACCACTTCTTACACCTGAGACACTTTTGTGTGGGACTGTGTCAAATGCCTTGCTAAAGTCCAGATAGGTCATGTCCACAGCCCCTCCCTGGTCTACTACTTTGGTCTCCCAGTCAAAGAAATCTATTAGATTCGTGTGACATGTCCTACCCGCTGTGAATCCATGCTGCCTTGGGTCCTGTGCCCCACTGGCCTTTAGGTACTCAACAATTCTTTCTTTCAGAAGTGATTCCATCATTTTCCCTACCACTGAGATCAAACTAACAGGTCTGTAGTTTCCTGCCTCTGCTTTGCTCCCGCTTTTGTGAAGGGGAATCACATCCGCCCTCCTCCAGTCCTCAGGTACCACACCATCCTCCCATGATTTGTTAAAAAGAATAGTCAGTGGTGTCACTAGTTCTCGCCTTAATTCTTTTAGAATTCTGGGGTGAATCCCATCAGGTCCCATTGCTTTGTCTACCTTCAGTTTCAGAAGTTCTTTCAGAACCCTTTCTTCTGTGAATAGACTAGTATCGACCTCCCTATTCAGAATGCTTCTATTGATTGGATTATTGTAGGTATCTCCCCCTCCTCTTCTTTTGTGAATACTGAGCAGAAGTATTTGTTCAGTAGCCCTGCTTTTTCACTGTCACCCTCTGCCCACCTACCCTCCCCTTTATTAAGCCTCACTATCCCTCCCTTGGTCTTTCTTTGCTCCCTAATGTACCTATAAAAGGTTTTATCCCCCTTCTTAACCAAGGTGGCAAACTTTTCCTCGGTTTGAGCCTTTGCTATTCTGATTGCCTTTTCCATTTCCTTCTGCTTAAACTGGTACAGTTCTCTGTCCTGCTCCTTCTTTTTTTCTTTATACTTCCTCAATGCTATCTTTTTCTCCCTAACCTTCCTCGCCATCTCTTTTGAGAACCATAGTGTTTTTTTTCTTCATTTTGATTTATTTGCTTCACACAAAGGTTTGTTGCCTCTGTGATGGCAGTTTTGATGTGTCCGCATTGTTCCTCCACCCATCCTTCTTGCCTGTTTATGACTGTTTTTCTGAGGCACTGTCCCATTTTGCCAAAGTCAGCCCTCCTAAAGTCCAGTACCCTCACATTTGTATGGCTTAACTCTATGGCTGTGTTTATCATGAACCACACTGTTTGGTGGTCACTTATTCCCAGATGGCTACCCACTTCTAAATCTGAGATACTCTCTCTGTCCCCATTTGAGAGTACCAGGTCTAAGGTTGCTCCCTCCTGAGTGGGTTCCAACACTAGCTATCTGAGGCATGCCCCCTGCAGGGCATCAAGAATTACCCTGCTTTTGGATGTGGCTACAGCAAAGGTACTCCAGTTAACAACTGGCATATTCAGGTGCCCCATCAACAATATCTCCCCTTTTTCTGCTGTCCTAAGGATGCCTTCTATCATTTCCTTATCCATTTCCTCCCCCTGAGTTAGGGGTCTGTATACAACCCCCCTGCAGATTGTGGTACCATTTCCTGTCTCCAGGGTGACCCACAGTTCCTCCTCTCCTTTCTATTTACTCTTTAATTTCATTGCTTTGATCCCTTCCCTTATGTAGAGAGCTCCTTCTCTTCCTCTTCTATCCTCCCTGTCCCTTCTGTAGATTGTGTACCTTGGTATGTTGTCATTCCAGTCATGGTTCTCTGTGTACCATGTTTCTGTGATTGCCATGATATCCAGGCTTCCCTCTTCCTTCAAGGCCACTAGTTCAGACAGCTTGTTACCCAGGCTATGGGCATTGGTACTCATTACCCTCCATTTTTTGATGGCCTGACCCCTTTTAGCCCCATCCCTGTCCTTAATGCTTTTGCCTTTTTCTCCATTTACCCCTGCCCTTCTCCCTATCGACTTCTCTATTTTGGTGTTTACCTCGCTAACTTCCCTGTTTTGTTGGGGGGGGCTGGGATTTTCCTGCTCCTTTTCAGTGCCTCCCCCCCAGCAAGTTTAAATGCTTGCCAATGAAGCATTTAAATCTATCACCTAGGATCTTGGTTCCCCTCCTGGACAGATGCAGACCATCACACCAGTATAGGCCTGTATCCCTCCAGGTGAACCCCCATTCTCCAATGAAGCCCAAACCCTGAGCTCTGCACCAGTTTTTCAACCTTTGATTGAATCCCTTCATGCAGAGCACCCTAGCCTCACCCACGCCATAGACAGGCAGCACCTCCAAGGAGGTTACTGGGTATTCCTTCTAAGACCAAAGGTCCCTTTTTTCAGGGACGAACCGAGATTAGTTACACGTAAGCAAAACACTTGATATTTGCTGCACGAAATATAGAGTTCAATAATAACAAACCCATGTAGAACATAAAGGTCTATACAAAGGTAAGACTAACTCATGTAGGCATTTCTGAGTTTGGTCACACAATGTAGGACGGGCCTGTTAGTTACAAGCATACGAACATACAAAATTTGCCAGCAGATAAAGGCCTAGAGGTCTATCAAGTCTGCTCGAATGTGCAGCTAGCACCCCTTATTCTGCAGCTGCCCTTCCCTTCCACCCTTCCCCTTCATTAACCCTCCCCCTTGTCCTATCCCATCCCCTTTTGAAGCAGTCCACTGTTCTACTGGATACCACTTCTGCAGGTAATGCATTCCACCCAGCCACCACCCTGTCTGTAAAAAAGTGTCTCCTCATCTCCCTCCTGAACCTTTCTCCCTCCAGTCTCATATTATGGCCCCTGGTGGCCCTTCCCTCCCTTACTTTGAACAGTCCTGCCATACCTGTCTTGTTTATTCCTTTCATGTAGTTAAAGGTTTCAATCATGTCACCCCTGTCCCTCCTCTCCTCCAGTGAGTACATGTTCAACTCCTTCAACCTCCTCTCGTATGATAAGTCCCCCAGCCCCTTGATCATCTTTGTCACCCTGCACTGCACCCCCTCCAGTAACTTAATGTCCCTCTTCAGATATGGGCACCAGTACTGCATGCAGTACTCCAGATGTGGTCTAACTAATGACCTATACAGTGGCAGAATCACCTCCTCCCTCCTTGAGGATATACCCCTTGCAATACAACCCAGCATTTTGTTGGCCTTTGCAACTGCCTTCCTACATTGTGCTGAGTTGTTCATTGACCCTGTAATGAGCACACCCAGATCCTTCTTCTCCTCTGTCTGGGCTAGCTGCACTCCCCCCAGCTGGTAACTCCTCCTTGGGTTCTTCATCCCAAAATGCAGCACCTTGCACTTTTTGGCATTAAACCCCAGTTGCCAGGTGTCTGACCAGTTTTCAAGCTTTGCCAGATCATCCTGCAACCCCTGCCATCCCCCTAGGTCATCCACCACTGCACCTACCTTGGTATCATCAACAAACAGACTGATCTTGCTCTTGATGTCCCATGATATGTCTGCAATGAATATCCCAAACAACACTGGTCACAACACCGAGCCCTGTGGAACACCGCTCGTCACTGCCCTTGGGTGTGAGAGATCCCCACCCACCACCACCCCCCCATTGCCTTCCCTGAAGCCAGTTTTCTACCCATCTCACCAGCTTTGCACCTGCCTCTTGGCCTACTAACTTCCTTCCCAGCCTTCCATGCGGCACAGAGTCAAATGCCTTACTGAAGTCCAGATACAGGACATCCACTGCATGGCCCCTGTCCAGTTGCCTAGTTACCCTGTCATAGAACTCCACCAGGTTGGTTTGGCAGGATCTGCCACATCTGAAGCCATGCTGTCTGCTGTTATGTAGTCCTTTGGCCTCTAGGAGGGCCACCAGCCTCTCCTTCAGGATAGTCTCCATTAGCTTACCCACGATGGATGTGAGGCTCACTGGTCTGTAGTTTTCTGGTTCATCCTTGGGGCCACTCTTGTGGAGGGGCACCACGTGAGCCATCCTCCAGTCCTGAGGACACCCCAAATGTAGTGAGGCATTAAATAGGTCTGCCAAAGGTCCTGCAAGGACCTCTGCCAGTTCCTTCAGTACCCTGGGGTGGATGCCATCTGGGCCTGGTGCCTTCTCCACCCTCAGTGCCTTCAAGCTCTCTTGAACTCTGCCCTCCATTATTTCCCCATCTGTCACCCCTTCCCCCCCATTTCTGCCATTTCTCCCACCTTGGGTGTCACCCCCTTCTCTTTAGTAAATACTGAGCTGAAGTACTCATTTAGTGCTCTGCCTTATCGCACCCTGCTTACACCCAACCCCCCTCCTTCCTAATCCTCACTATGTGGTCCTTACAGCTCCTTTTCTCCCTGATGTACTTAAATAAGTCCTTCTCCCCCTTCTTAATGCCTTGTGCCAGCCTGAGTTCTGTAGATGCTTTGGCTCCCCTTACTGTCCTTGTCACCTCCTTCGATTCTGTCAAACACTCCTCCCTGTCCTCTCCCCTCCCTGTTTTCTTCTACTTCCTAAAGGCAGCTCTTTTCTTCCTTACCTTTTCCATCACCTCCTTGTTCAACCAGCTTGGTTTCTTAGCCCTAGCCTTCTTAATCTGGGCTTTGCAGCAGGTTTTGGTTGCCTCCACTATCCCCAGCTTTATGAGCTCCCACCTCTGGTTAGTGTCCATACTAGATTGAATTCTGGCCGGGTACCATTTTACCACTTCCCCCCTCCTCCCAAAGTCGGCCCTTTGGGAGGATGGGGGAAGTGGTAAAAAGGTACCTGGCCAGAAAGCTGAGGATAGTGGAGACAACCAAAACCTGCTGCAAAGCCCAGAGCAAGAAGGCTAGTGCTAAGAACAAAAGCTGTCATTCCTGGCATGGCCTCCACCCAAATGTGACTATGCCTCTTCCCCTTGCTACCCCACCTGACTCCTCTTAGTATTGAGTCCCCCAGCACTAGGATTCCACCCCTCTTACTCCCTGCTTGCTTCCATTCATCCCCCTCTCTCATTTCAAGCTCTTCTTCTTCTTCCTCCTGCACATTATTTTCCCCTTTTACCCCTGTTGCAATTATCTGAGCAGAATGTTCCCCTGTTCCAGTTTGGTCAGGGCATTTATCAATTACTCCTCTGATTTCATCATTTCCTTCTTCCACCTTCTTCCTCTCTAGCAGTGCAAAACTATTTTCTGAAGACCCTTCACAAATGCCCGCTCCCTCTCTCTTCATAGTAACCTGTTCTCTCCTTTCCACTCCATGACTTTTGCCACTTCTTCGCCTCCCCTCACAAGTCCCTATCTCCTCCTTCCATTTGTCTTTTGTCTCCTGACCTGGTTTCCCCGGCAATCGTTCTTCCTGGTCTGGGCCCCTTTGTCTCTGCTTCCCTTCTTCTGACCCTCTCCTCATCACTGTTGGCTTAAATCGCCCTCCCTCATCTCCCCTTCTTCCTCCCTCCAGTATTGGGCTAAACCCACCCCCAATCTGCCTTGCCTGTCTTAGTTCCTACTGCAGACCCTCAATCTCCTTTCTAAGTTTTTCTATGTGGTTGCACATTAAACATCCTCCCACACTCCAGGCAATTTTTAGAAAGATTGGTGCACCACAGTTGTTGCAGCCTACCACCCTACCCATTGTTGTCATTGCCCACCAACGACCCCCCATCCTTTCAGATGCAGGATACCAAACACTTCCCCAAGTCTCCCCGCCCCCCCTATCAGTGCAAAACATTATTTTCTTTATTTCCCTTACCTCCTTTGTTGTACACATTTAGATATATTGAGCAACTGTTTTTTATATTCCGATCCTTAATATCCACACTCAAAAAGAGACTTTAAGTAGCCATTGCACAACCTTCTTCAAACTTCTACTACTCCTTTCCCCAATGCAATATCAATGTGAAGAAGTAATAATGAAAGCTCCTAGATTTGCATTTACTTCCCTTCCACTGAGATAGCAGTCACCTCTTCACTTGCTGCTGTTCCTTTCCTGGATGTCTGCTTCTGCTATGACAGGTGCATATCCTTTGCCCATTTGAGGAAGTGATGTCAGAACCCCTGATATAAAGGAAATCATGGACCAGGGGTGGGTGGGATGAGGGGTTTGGGGGTGGGACCAGAAGTCTTCCAGAAACAGTCAGGTAGCCGAGGCCTCTGGTCAGACCATTTGCACCCTTCCCCCACTCTGCACTAAAACTTTGCAGCTAGTGAAGCCAGCAACAATGAATCACAATTCTACTCAAAGCCCCCAAATAGGTTTGCTACCCAAAGAAACAGGACTCCAATTCAAACAGCTTCACCAACAGCACATCAAAATAGGCTTGGAATTAGAAGATATAGGTCTCCAATTCAAAGAAACAGATCCAGTTAAATCACACCAATTATATTTTAAAATGGAAGAAATAGGCCTCCACAAATGCAGCCTGCCACACAGTGAATCATCAAACAAATGAGCCCACTTACAGCTGCCAAAACCGGTTTCAAAATTCCAGCAGCCCCAAACAATACCCTGCTAGCCCCTTAGTAGTAAGAAAGGAAAGAAATAACCTTCTACCAAGGAGAATCCACAAGAAACAATGTAAAAACAACAAGAAGAAGCGACTGTACTGTAGATCTGATTCTGTCCCCCTTCTCCTTCTCCTTCTAGTTCCTTCTGAGAAGCCAATGCACTGACACCACACCTGATTCAGCTCTGCCTCCCTAACTGAGTGAGACCTGGCCAGACCATTAGCACCCTTCCCCCACTCTGCACTAAAACTTTGCAGCTAGTGAAGCCAGCAACAATGAGTCACAGTTCTACTCAAAGCCCCCCAAATAGGTTTGCTACCCAAAGAAACAGGACTCCAGTTCAAACAGCTTCACCAACAGCACATCAAAATAGGCTTGGAATTAGAAGATATAGGTCTCCAATTCAAAGAAACAGATCCAGTTAAATCACACCAATTGTATTTTAAAATAGAAGAAATGGGCCTCCACAAATGCAGCCTGCCACACAGTGAATCATCAAACAAATGAGCCCACTTATAGCTACCAAAACCGGTTTCAAAATTCCAACAGCCCCAAACAATACCCTGCTAGCCCCTTAGTGGTAAGAAAGGAATGAAATAACCTTCTACCAAGTGGAATCCACAAGAAACAATGTAAAAACAACAAGAAGAAGCAACTGTACTGTATATATGATCGTGGCCCCCTTCTAGTTCCTTCATTAACATAAAACAGTAGTAGATCTGCAACATTCAATCATGACGACAGATTAAAATTCTAAGTTTTTTTGTCAACTTTTCTTTATACACTCCTATGCAGCTAGGGGTGAACTTACCTCTATCAGGCGATATACGCTGATGCTCAACTGATCCAGGTGGAGCCAGCCTCCACCACGACTGCCGAAAGTGAGGAGGACCATGGCTTGCCCCCCACGGCGGGGCCTTCCCCAGCGAGAGGGGACCAGGAGAGGAGACCGCATCATCCTAAGCCCTCGTCCCGACTGCCTGGCTTTGTTTGGCCCACTGATCAGGTCATCAGTCAGTGCCATCATACTGCTACCTGGAAAAGAGTTTTTTCCCTTTGTAGTTATCCCCCCAGGAGCAGGACATGCAATGACGCAAGCTCAAAAGGCCATAAGCGTCCGCCGCACTCCTCCCCCTAGCATACCTGGCCCAGACGATGCACCCAGTCACCACCAGGAGACACCACTGCACCAAGGGAACCCCAATCCCAGCCCCAGGAGAGCAGAGCTGGCCTCCAGATGCTCAATCCTCTCCTTCCCCTGCCAACCCCCGGTGACCCGAGCCCATTCCCGAACCCAGGTCGCCGATGTGGCATGAGGTGTGGCGTCCAGCGCCTTAACCATCAGCACCGCTGAGCCAACTAATATCCATTCTTTGTAGGAGTACCAAAGATAAGGTAAGCCAAAAGTGGTATACCCACACACACACACTGTATATAGATATATTAGGGATAGAAACATACAATTTGATGGCAGATGTGGACCACTTGGCCCACCCAGGCTGCTCATGTTTCCTTACCTACATTATCACTGCAGACCCTACTTGATCTACAGCTTTTCCTCCCCCTCCCCGTTCCTTTCCACTACAATTGTCTTGTACCTATCCCATGCATTCTTGAAATCTCCCATTGTATTCACCCCTACCTCCTCTGCTGGAAGGCTGTTTAAGGAATTCACCACTCTTTCAGTGAAGTACTTCCTCACATCTTTACTGAATCTACTCCTCTTCTGCCTCATAACATGTCCCCTTGTTCTTGAGCACCTTTTTTTTCTAAAAAATACTTCCCTCCTGTACCTGTCAAAATCTTTACAAGATTCATTTGATTTATAAGTGTTACCTTAAAAAAGTGCCTGATTGCTTATTAGATCTGGTGAAGGAAAGAAATGTGAAAGAAGACTTAGGTACTGCTGGGGTTATTGAACTCATGGTACCAGTCATGAAAACTGCCAAGGGTAATTCTTTCTTTTTCTGTAGGGGCCCCAAACTATGGAACAATCTACCAAGCCATCTATGAAGACCCTTAAAGGTAACTATACCCTGGAGTTCTTTAAAAACTTGGTTTGTAAATAATGGCTTGTTGCCAAAAAACATGGTGGGGCCTATTCACGAAGGGGAGCCACTACATGCAGAATGGATGTACTATAAATGTGGGCACACAGCTGTACACCACGCAGTGGTGCAGAACAATGTAGCATTCATGACACAACCCGACACCCCCACAAGAGGCCAGGGTGGAGACAGAAGAGGCGCACAGCTATGCATGGGGGCCGGCTGCAGCCCACACAGGGTGATGGGAATACCCCTGTGCCCCACCATAAAAGGCACTGCAGATGTGCAAGGCATCAGTGAAATGCACAGTGCAGAACAGGTATGTTGACAGATAGTGCAGGAAGCGCAAATGGGTCAGGGGAATTCTCCACCGCTGGACACAGCATGGGCAGAGGAGGTGGTGGGAAGCACCCGCATTCCCCAAACTTCATGGGGGAACAGGCAGCCATCCTCACACCAAGATGAGGCAGCACTATGAAGTGCTGTTCAGGTGGCAGGCATTGAGCACCCGACCAGAGACCAAGGTCAGGATATGGCTGGACCTTCAGGTGGCCATCAATACCACAGGGCCAGAGGCATGCACACTCATGGCAATCAAGCAAGAGTGGCATGACCTCTGGTCCCAGGTGAAATGGCAGCTCAGCCAGGCCTGCCAGTCACAGCTCACCACAGGCAGCGGACTGCCACCCGCAGACCTGCCCCTGATGCTCATCAAGTGCCAGGTCACCAAGACCATCAGTGACGTCATGATGGAGGGGAAGTCTGAAGCACTGGACAGCATGTCAGGTACATTCAACACGTGCGTGCAAAAGGCACAGCCATTGCCAGTAAACCAGGCAATGGTGATGGTCAGTAACACACTGTCATGTCTATCACCACTGTACTCGATGCAGACGGAACTGGAGAGTTACCATCCCACCCAGGGACTGACCGGGGAGGCGCCACACAGAAGGCAGATGAGGAAGGTGGGTGTGTGCCAGACCATGGGCCGCACATGTACAGATGCTGGACACACAGACACATTAACAGGTGTTGCCCTTGCCACACACAGGTGCACAGCAGCATGGACCGCTGGACACACGGGGGGGAGGACAGCTAGCCTGCTACCATGCCACAGGGGAGCCAGAGCACCAACAATAGATGGACCCTGGGGCAGCAGAACCACGAGGAGGACAGCAGACCAAGCACAGGAGGAGGACCAGTCGAGGACAGTGGAGCAGGAGAACAGGACCACAGCACACCCAGTGGACAGCAGGCACTGGTTCAGGGGGACAGCACCTCACCTGGACCATCAGCAGCAGAGGATGCGGCCAGCGGTACAGGCAATACAGGTGCACAGAAGGATGGACACGGCAATGCACCTGAATGACCTCAAGAGCCAGTGGAAACACAGGACCAGGATGGCAGGGACACTGACCCACCATCGAGATGCTATCACCTGGGTGCAGGTGGTTCACTCCTTACCACCTACTACCCCTACCTCCATGGGCTGGAGCATGACCACCTGCAAGTGACACGCAAATGTATGAAGGCAGTGAACCGCCTTACATAGGTCGTGACAGCAGCCATGTGGGTGCAGGAGTGGATCACGAAGGACATTGCCATGGGAGTGATGGTGCAGGAGTGCATGGCCGAGGCAATGGCCTCAGGCGCATGGGCACAGGAGCTCCTGGATGAAGGGGTTGCCGTGGGTGCCAGGGCACAGGACCACATGACTGATGCACTCCAGGCCATCATGGCCCACCTTGCCACCCAGCAGGCATGGCCCACTGCAGAGGCAGCACCCATGGCCCCAGTCACAGCAATGGTCCCAGCACCCGTGACATCACGGGAGCAGCGTAACAGTGTTGGACTGATGTCACAGCAGATACAGGGTCCAGTACACACACCAGGACCCAGCAATCATGTTGTGTACAGGAGGCACGGGGTGGCACAGACCCCTCTGAACACTCAATGCGCACAGAAGTGGCTGGGAGGAGGCACAGCCATGGAGCAGTACAGCGGCCACCTGAGGCACAGTGAGAGAACAGGTGGGACAACATGTATGGGGGGCACACAACACATCCCACTTGCACCAGGCACTGACACACGCACCCCAACCCCATACCCCATAGCACGTCCCCCAGCCACAGTCCATGGACCAGCACCATCTGGGGTGGACGCAGGGTGCACCACACCCTGCCACAGCCACCACAATGCACTGGCCACTGCCTGACACACCACTACCACACAGCATGCACCATGTAGTGGCATCAGGTGTGATACCATGGCATGGCCCCCTGCACTGGATACTGGGCATGCTGCCCAGTGCCACATGCCACCATCACACCACACCCATGGGCACAGTGGCTGTGGCAGCTGCACGGTGCACACCCCATGCACCCACTGGCTCAGCCATGCACTGTCATCATCACCAGCATAGTGCCATACTCCCTGACAAAATGTGCCATGGGCCACATGATGCGCACAGCCCTTGCCCCAATGCATCCTGCTGCACAGTGGTCCACGGCTGGTGCCCTTGTGCTCTCCCCAGGTGGTGCCAGTTCATGGGGTGGCTGCAGTGACTCCTCCCTGCCCCTCTCTGGGTCTCCATCCTGTGGCACAGGCACCCTGTGGCATATACATATGTTGTGCAGCATGGCACAGGCAGTGAACACTCTACATGCCATTCTCTGTCCAGGCATCAGAAGTGCATCTTCAGCATCCCTATCATGCACTCCATGATGCCCCATGCCTGTGTGTGCGCCGCATTGTATGCCGCCTCCACTGGGTGCTGTGGCACCAGGTATGGGGTCAGCAGTGTTGTCATCAGGGGGTATCCGCTGTCACCTGTGGGGGAGAGAGGACAGGCATAGTTAGTGGTGTGGTGTGACATGTGTCAACACCAAGGATGCACCTGTGCATGGGGACTTACTCATCAGCCAACTGTAGCCCTGTAGCTGGCATTCCATATGGTGTTTCAGTGCACTGTTGTCATACACGCAGGCATCATGGCAGGACTCCGGCTACCATGCCAGGACATTAGTGAGGATGCCGCTGGCATCGCACACTACCTGGCAGTTGATGCTATGGTATCCCTTGTGGCTCCTGTAGGCCTTCTCATTGACAGGCGGTGCTAAGATAGGCACCTGCATGCAGTCAATCATACCAATGGTGTTTGGCATGCCATATATGTCAAGGAATGCACCCTTGACTGTCCTGACATCCTCAGCGGTTGTGGGGAAGGTGATGTGCCTCTCCTGGTGATGCACCAGGGCATCGGTCACCTGGTGCAGTGCCTGGGACATGGACTCCTGTCTCACCCCTGTCAAGTCACCTGTCACCCACTGGAATGTGCCTGTGGAATAGTACTGCAGGGCACACAGTATCCTGGTTTCCACAGTCATCGCTCTAGTGCACCATGTGGCCGGGGTGATCTCAGCCTCCAGCAGCTCACAGAGATAGTGTAGGGTGCTGTGATCAACCCTGCAGTGCTATTGGAGCTCTGTGGGGTGCAGCGACATGGCAATGAGGCGTGGCCAGAATGCCCATGTCCATGGCTGTGCTCTGGCACACATTGCAGCATCCGCTTCATCAAGGAGGATGACATGTAGAAGTGCCCCATGGCACATCTCACACCTCTGATGTGTTCCACAGCTTGCATACACTCCATAGCATTGCATGCCCACATGTGTGTGCCATGCATAGCTTGTGGTGCATCGCATGTGCTCTTACAGGTGTTCCACAGACACACGGTGTATGTGCATGCACCACACGGTGCGCCATTAATGCCTCATTGAGCATGGACTGTGACGGCACCAACTATGGAGGCAAGTGTGGTAAGTGGCAGGCTTTCCCTACCACATCGGCTGTACCGGGTGGTGGATGCCAGCTACCAGGATGGGATCCCGGCTGGCGAGATCTGGGAGGTCATGGAACAGTGTCAAGTGGTGTACACAGTACTGGTCCTGTGGCTTGTATGGTGACTGGGGGGCCCATGCAATGGGCATGTCCAGTACTCACTGTCTCTGATCTGTTCTGTAGGGGACCTGGCATCAGAAGGTGGTGCTGGTCCTGGAGCACCAGGAGGTGGGCGGGCTGGGCCTGGCTGTGTGGTGACCCTGCGGTGGTGGTTGGCAACGGACTTGCCATGGCGCCTTGATCTGTGGAGCAGCACAGTGGACTATGTGTACCGGGATGAGCATGGGGACCTGTGAGCCATACTTGCCCCCTCCAAGGTAGGTGGTCTGTGGCTGTCTGTGTGTGTGGGGGGGTGGCATGTGGGACTGTAGCGTTGGTGGGGTGGGGCTATTGCATGCTGCTGTAGCACTGATGTCGGTTCCCACTGTCTGCTGTTCTCATAGCAGTGTTATCGTGGCCCCGTCAGGCGCCTGGTTCTGGAGGAGTGGGCCTTCATGGACAACACCCCCCCCCCCAGAGCTGACACCTTCCACCTGCCCGGACCTGATCTTGGAGGAGGACTCAGATTGAGGGGACACCCGTACAGTGATCCCACCCCCCCGGGACTGTTTGCAGTGTGCTTTGATTGCTGCCATGATATGCATACTGTGCTGCCTCAGTAAAGCTATGTTTTACCTACCCAGTCTCGCTGTCTGATTTCTCACCCTGGCACAGTGTGCATGGGTGGTTGTACATGTTTGTGTGTGTGTGTGTGTGTGTGTGTGTGTGTGTGTGTTTGTGTGCCTAGCTCCGGTATAGGCTGGCATGTGCGTTGTTTGTGGGTCTGTATGGGTTATACATGTGCCTGTCACATGCCTGGTGTACTGTTGCTGGTGTGTTTATGTATCATTCAGTGGTATGTGGGTTGCTGTGGCCCACCATGGTGTGACCCTATTTCCACCCCTGTTGTTCCAGTGCCCGCTGCATGGGTGTCCTCCTTAGTGCTTGGGGCCACGTCTACTGGCATTCTGACCTGTCTCAGTGTGGGTTCTGTGTGTGGTGGTTGTGTGGTTTTCGGCTGGGGGATGTGCCCATTGGTGCCCATGTTTGGTCGGGTGTCAACTGCGTGATGCTGGCATGTGGACAATGCTTTCCCTGTGTTGTGGCACTGTCACTGTGCACTGCTTTGGTGCATGCTTTGTAGATGTGTGTAGCCACCAGGACCTGGCACCCTGATTCCCGCCTCGCTGTGCTCTGTTTCCTGGGTGTGCACTGTGTAGGGCAGTTTATGGCTGGTTTCTGTCTGCGTAGTGTGCTTGTGGTGTGGCCGCACGCCCTTCTGCCTTAACTGGTGTTGTGCATGAGCATCCGCTGTTCTGCTTGTGCCACTTACACGGCTTCGTCCCTCCGCTGCTGCGTAGGCCCCTTGCTGTGCAGGTTTGCACGGGTGCACTGCGCATGGCTCTGCATGCTGGTTGTGTATGCCGTGTGCTGGTGGCTTCCGTGCATTATGCATGTATACGCCTGTACGTGTAGCGTGCATGGGGTGCATAGTGTTGTGTAGCACTGATGTATAGTTTACATGGTGTGGATAGCCTACATGATGTATTTTATTGTTATTTTTATATTATTATCCTATACAATTGTACTTTGTCCTTAAAGATGTGAAACTGTTTTGTTTGTACTAGGGACCCCATTGTAAATGAGCCTTGGCTCAATTGGGCTATCCTTTTCTAGAAAAACAGAATAAACTATCACTATTATTACTACTGCTACTACCTTATTTGCTCCTGTGAGATATTTAAAGGTTTTTATCATATTCACCTTCTCCCTCCTCTCTTCCAGGGTGCACATATTTTGGTTCTTTAATCTCTCCTTGTAGGGCTTTTGATGCAGACCCTGCATCAGGATGACCAAACAATACACATGTGTACACACATGCACAGAAACACACAGGGACCCACATATATATTTTCTACTAGTTTTCCTATTTGCACAGTAAAGGCAATTCCTGTACTAAAGCAACTGACATGCAAGTAAGGCATGAAACATGTTGTTCTTGGAGAGATTTAAACAGCTGAGGTAAAATGTGGGCATGATTCCCAAAAGAAAACTAAAATTATCATTTTTCTGACCCCTTAGCAATCATAAGACCCGAGGGCAGGGCAGTCATGATTTGGATGTGCATTGGTCAACTCAGTGGTACCAGTCAATGGGGGTTGCTTGACACATTGATAATCTGAATCATGCCCAGTAACCGTACATCAGTACACTGTCAGGAGAATTATGCATTCAGAAACCTACCTCCAAGGAGGATGGGCCCAGAATACATCACCTAACTGCTTCCTGATGGCGCAGGGGCTGTTCAGTGGGAGGCAGCATACGTGTGGGATGAGTGCATTGTCAGGCCATCCTGATGTTAGGGGTGATGTTTTAGGAATTTTTAATGTATTAGCACAAGGTGAGAGGAGATAATAAGACAATGATCAGAAAAGGCCAACAGCTAACCCTCTGCCTCCCTCCCTCCCACCACCACCACCACACCACCACCACCATTGTCATCCTGTATAGGCAGTTCCATGGGGAGGCTTGCACAACTTATTTTTCTGCAGCCCACATTAAATTTGCATCTGTTATTTTCATCACAGTAAGCAGGGGTGGTACACTCAAGTCCCAGTGTTGGTCAGCAGCTGAGGGTACCCCTTTATGCTGTTTCATTTATGTTGTGTTATTTAATTTATTTTACTATTAGAGCATGTTAAATGTTGTATCATAGTGTCGTCTATATGCAGTGGACTCTGAGCCCCAGGGACCTAGGCAATGAACAAATAAAAATGTACTTACTCCCACTGGCAAGAGTTTGAGATGAGAGTTGGGACTGTAGAGGGCTTTCCCAAAATGGGAGCTGGGATCATACAGAGGTTTTTAATGATGGGAGTTGGGATCGTAGGAAGACAGAGACAAGATTCAGTGTGCTTTCACCATTTTATGGAACCTCATGATGTCACACATACTGAAATGGTGCTGAACTACACTGTAGTTAGGCACAGATTCCCCCCGCATAGCATCACAACGTTCACAAAAAATAGTGGCAGCTAGAATCAACATGTGGTAGGATTAATCATGGATATTTCTGGACTATTGCCAGCTACAGATACATTTAAAAGATATTTATTTATGGTATTTTAAACTATAAGGACCACTGATAAAAATGGTCCACCTTACAGTGATTTTGAAACCTTAAGGTATCACTTTTAACATATGGTACTTCAGGTTGATGATAGTCCAATGAGTAATGAATATTAGACATGTACTGATGATGAACTATCTACTTTGACCAATATCCACAGAAAACTGGCACTATGCACTCAATGGGCTCTAGCTTAGACATTTCCAGCATGCACCACACCATGTCCAGCCCATAACCACAAGGCAACTGGACATCCTACCAGCAACATTAGTAGCTATCAGCCATCATGGCACAGAACACCACTCACCCACCAGAGGACCCTCACTGAAGCCTTCTTCTTTCTTCAATGATAATGAGATGGGGACCTGATACAGTGGCTCCTCTGTGGCTTCAACCTTCTGTCTGGTCTCCCATTCTACTTCTTCCTTCCTCTCCTGCTCACAGTGGGTGACGTATAGACCTCAGACTGCGACCAAAGTTCTGAGAATATATATATGAATGGGCACATCAGATACATGACCCTAAACCAGCATGTGCAGCACAATATCAGTATTGACTGTGAAATAATATTTACAGTAAACATGATCCTCATGGGTCAGGGCATTAAGGAGATAACTGGAGGGTTGTGTGTGGATTTTGCATCATTATCTTGGTCCTCCCTATTGCCATGTGCAAAATGGTGTTCCAGTGCAGAGTGTGGACATTAGTATGACTGCCACCAGCAGAAACATTGGGAATTCATTGGCTGTTAGCCAGAACAGATATGCAACCCAGCTGACCTTGAAGGCTACCATATTGACACATGTGGCTGTCATTGAGGCAAAGGTCAGGAAACACAGGAAAACCAGGAGCAGTTATAAAATTCTCAGGTAGCATTTTATTTCTTATCAATAACAACAAAATAAAAAATTGTACAGGATAGCTTTTCTGGAAGGCAGTTCAAAAAAAGTCTTTCATCTGATAGTCTTTCTTTGAAATCTCCTCTCTCTCTCTCTCTCTCTCTCTCTAAAAAGATTGCTCTCCTTAGATATAAAATGCCTTTTCCTGGCAATTAACTTCTGCATCCTGAGCTCATTAAGCTACACATTCTGTTTCTCGCAAAATGTATCAGAAATTTGTCAGTCTCTTTCCTTACAGGTGCAACAAAATAGAACATTATTTCCAGAACTAATATTCTGTTGGCAACTCTGCAGATTAGCTTGTGGAGAATAACCCTCTGAGTTCCAAATAGCTTTTTGCAATCATTTCAACAATTTAACCATATACAGTTTCAAACCAGAGAACCCAGTTTCACATAAATATCCACATACATTCTTATAATCACAAGTGTTCAAAGGGGAAGAAAAGATAGAAAAAGCAGAAAACGGCAGGTGAAGGTGGGGGATAGTGGGATGGGAGAATCGTGAGACTGTCAGAGTGATCAATTCCTACAGTGTAGGTCTCATAAGAAAATTAGATTGCACAATCAAGAGATAAGACAAGAGACAGAACAAGAGAGGATAGCATAGATCCTTGCTTTTACCTCTTTCTCCATAACAAATGGGACAGGGTCTTATTTAACTCTGTCACAGTGGCAATGCTGCCAGGGTACTCTGTGTGCATACTGTGTAGTGTAGCCACCTGTGGTCACCCTAGGGACACCACCAACACCAACAGGGATGTTGTCAACAAGGTACAAGAAGAATGTGGTCCCAACAGAGACGTAATGGAAGAATGAGATGGAGAGGAGATGCTGAGATTGGTGTGTACTCTACATATGTATAGGCCCACACTGGACCCTTCAGCATTTACTGAGCAGCAATGTACAGGGTGTTTCCAGTTTGACCATGTCATGACTGACAAACTATGCACCATTCTAGAACCCCATCTGCAAACCTAGATTCAGCAGAGCCATGTAACTGATATCCATACCGGGTGCTGAGGGCATTGGCACATTATGCCACATGGTACTTTCAGTGCATCACAGGGATGTTACTAGAATGAACCAGTCATCCATGTTTAAATGCCTATGGCATGTCACAGATACCGTAATACATGCTAAGGACTACATCAAAGGTCCCACATACACAAGATGAACAGAGAGATGCCAAGGCAATGTTTGATGCTGTTTCTGGCATACCCAGTGTACTTGGTGCCACTGATTGTACTCATGTGGCATAGTGGTACCATCCAAGTGGGAGAACATTTGCAGAAAGCATGATCTATCAATGAATTTCTAGATGGTGAAAATGTAATTCAGGTGTCTTATTAAGACTGGTGGGTCACCGCTGCTGGCACTTGGCATGGTGTGTGGGATATTTGTTGTGTGCTAATGCTGTACAACATGGTGGTAAACAAACTTAAGCCCTTACCTAAAGATGTAGATGTTCCTGAACATGAAGGCACACCATATGATACAGGGGTCCCTTTCCTCCCTGATATAGTCCAGAGCCATAAGAACAGGTACGGAGTAGGGCAGGTGTGCCATTCCAGAATGGTGAAGCAATACTTCATCTAGGTTGTGAGGGATGGGCAGTGACCTACGATGCCCACCATGATAATGCTCACCTGATCTTTCCATAACTTGCACATTACCTCTCATCTGTTTGACCTTTTGCTAGAGGAAATTTTCCTTTATCCCCACTATTAGATGGCAGATTGCAACCAAAATGTTTCTCTCTGTCCTTGATTATGGGAATGTTGTTTGCAGTACTGCTCATACAACCTCCCTGACCAGATAAAAATATCTCTCTAATGGCTTGTATCAGTTTAGACTGAACTGCCACCTGTACTTATCACTGTGCCATGTACAGTGATTTGGGCTGAACCTCACTAGAGGGAAAGCTCATGCACACTGCATCTGTAAATACTGGTCAAAAAATCACCTAGATTACAGATCTTCTCTAGTCACTCCTCCTACCAGCTCCTCTTCATATTTGTTAATACTAGCCCCCTACATAACCAAGAAAACACAGTCCAAGAAATCAGAATATGCTCGCTACTTGGTTCTTTTGTCACTGCAAGATGGCTTCACATGTTGAGGAGCAGGCACGTCACTTTATATGGGTAGGGATAACTGCAGGGGCAAGGTGGTTAGCAGGCATAAGGGACACATTTTGTCCATTACATGCAATGTCCACAACTGGATTACTTTTGCAAAACAAATTGATTTAATAATGAGAAAAATTGATAAGTCACTCCATGGAGCATGGGGGTAACAGGTACATTGGGGACACTTCACAGGTATGGACCTGACAATTACTTCTGCAACAATCTCTTTTTTCAACAGATTGAGTTATTGATTGACAGATATTCCTTCCAGCTGAAAAGGCTACATTCCTGACAGCAGCACAAGTCAGTGGGCTGAAACAGGCCACACTGAGAGGTATTTCAAAACTCAGCAGCACTCTCATTTCATATTCCTTCATTTTACTCTGCCTTCACTCAGGCACTTGCTTACTTTTCCCTTCTCTTAATCTCAGTCATACTTAAACTGAGGTAGCAACTGTGACAGCACAAGATGGTTCTATTGTCCAAATCCCTTTACTTTGCCTTGTTACAATGGGGGGGGGGTTACTTTAAACACAGGAGCTATCTTCTTACTGAGAGGTCTTTACTTCCAATGGTGTTCCTTTTAGCATGAACAGAACCACCGAAGACCTTCCTGATACCCAATTGCTGATGCCACATGCCTGCTCCAAGCATCCCAGGGAATTACTTCATCCCTGGTGATCCTGAGGACATGAGGCACTTTCTGCTCATGCAGTGATTACAATGTCTGGACTGCCTTCACCCAGGGGACTACTTGCTGTGCCACATGGAGCACCCAGATGTCCTGGCACCCCACTAGGATCCCAACCGACCATTTCCCACATGGATCTTTTCCTGCCTCCACAGGCTACACACCCTGAGAGCCCACAATACTGCAGCAGCCACCAACTAGGGAAAAGGGGTAGGCTGCCCCCACTATGCCCACAACGGTCCATGCTACGACTTCTGCACTGCACCCCAGATCCCATCTGCCAGAGCTGGCCCATCAACAGAAACACTCACACTGGCTGTCAGGCTGCACTCACCCATGGGCAAGATTTCTTAGAAATAGAGCCCCCATCGGTGCTTACCCTACTAAGGTGCAACAGATCACTTGGTGGGCTTCCATACTTTTTACTTTACAGGCACCGGCTCCCAAACATCACTGACAGGATCCAACTTATGCTCCTCTGCCTTTCCTGTACCCTTATGATCTGAACCACCACACCTTTATACATGGGTCTTCGAGGGAGGAAGGCCAGGGTGGCAAGTGGCTCATCCTGGCCCCGCTGCGGCCCTCTGGCCAAATCTGCAATTCGAACCCCCGACTCCTTTCTCTCTTCGATCTCCCCTCGCTCCACTCCCCTTTTTCATGTCAAACCATTTTATACCCCTAGGGATGTGGTTTTCCTGCTGACAGCCAGCAGGCCCACATCTCCGACCTACCGACACCATTACCCTCACTGACTGGTCACAACATTTTAACTGGTAAGCTCCCAGAGGGTGCTTACACCCCCCCATAAAATGTTCTAATCCTGTTGAATGCTGACCAGGCCACACCCCTGACCCCCCAGAGGAGAGCTATGTGCATCTTTCTCTCCCCCAAGTATCAGAGCATTAACTGGTGGCACCATTTAAATGGTGGGAATTTCTACACTTTATCCAATACCTTACTTGACTTACACTTTAACATCTTACTGGAGATATTGGTGACTTGCCCACTGGTTCCCATGGTCAGACTGCGGGGTACTGCAGCAGGGGTGTCCCTCCCTCCACCATCACTGTATCCTTCCAGCACAAAACTGAGTTCCTAAAGAAATCAAGTACTGTTGCCAGGAATAGGTAACAATAAACATACTCAGTTTTTGAAATGCATAAACTGGAACACTTGAACCTTAAAAGTGCAACAACAGGGGTTTTCCTTTCTAAACCCAGAACACTTACACCTCTAGGTTCCCAAACAGAGCAAATGGCAACATTTTAATAAATTCAGTGCAATCACCAACCACTCACACCCAGTCACACACTTAGTCACACAAGGAAGCCCACACACCTTTCATGCCAGCCACAGCAACCATGCATACCTTATCACAGCAATACAACTTGGAGGAGCATATTCCACTCCAGCCACCTCTTAGTAAACATTTTTGGCCAGCAAGAATTATTTTTTTTTAGCAATAAACAGCAGTCATTAAAGAGTTACGTGGCAGAGTAACATTTATCTAACTTATTGGGAAGACAACCCTGGGTAACTTTAAACATTATAACAGTAACAAAAGGGATTGATCTCACCTAGCATCCAATGGTGGGAGTCTGTGACATCAGTCTCACCCTAGGGAACCCAGACCAGCTTGCAGCATAGGTGGCTACAGCCTAAGGCACATTATATTTCTGGGAATCACCTGAGGCTAATAAAATTTAGGGTCCGTCTTGGTGACCTCCTCACCAAAATAGTCTTTGGAAATGATGTAGTACTTGATCTGTCACCCATCCTGTTCCTGCACCAGGGCAAAAGTCTTAAAGAGGGTGATTCCAGTCCAAATTGGAAAGGCAGTCATCCTATTCACTTGGCGGATAGTTCTACTGTGCACAGCCGGTGGAATATCAAAGATGAGACCTGTGTAGGCACTAATGTGGTCCAAAGCACCACGGAACATGCAAACCTCCTTATTTTTCTCGATACTGTCCCAGATCTTCTCTGACAGATAGAGGTACTTGGCACCAGGGTACTCCTCCTGGATGTGCTCCCTCATCCAACTTTCTGTTTTGGACCACTTAAACAGGCTGGACAAGTTGGCTCCTGCAGCGGTACCTTTCTGCAGCCAGCTACCAGAAGCATAGCATACCACACTTGGGTCTGAAGGGTCTAGGGTACCCATCTTTCACCATTTAGTATTACAGAGTTCAGACAGATGCAAAGAAGCTACTGTCAAACAGCCAGGTGGTAGGTAGTACGGCTTTGGAATATCCCACTCAATACAGTGATCAGCGAACTTCCAATGCTTTGGGGCTGGATCCAGTGGCAGAGGCTACGGCTCCCTCTTCTGAACCATTAGTGCACACCATCAGTGAGTCTGCCACCTCCACATAAGGAGGGTCCTGGGGTGGGGTATTAGTCACGGATGCCTCCAGATCTGTCGCCTTTGACTCCACTGCCGAGGAGGGGCTGCCAAGGCAAGCTAACCCAGGATATACAAGTAGCTGCTTCCCTCCAAGGCATCTCCCACTGTCACTGGTAGTGGTAGAATTAGATGGTAGGGAAGGCCGGGCAGATGTCAGTCATCCTTCCCTGCCAGTTTATCAGCAGTCTCCCCCAAGGCTTGCTTAATTTCTTCCCAGATCTCTGCACTGTATAATGGCTCTGTGTGGTCCACATGAGTGGGGGCCCCAGGTCAGCCCCATCCTTCCACATAAGGCAAAAGGGATTCACTCGGCTAAGGCACCACTCCATTGGAACAACCAGCGCAAACTGGCAGCCAAATTGGTCTCTCATCCATGGTGCAGCACACCACACATGCATCCATGGTGGTACTTTTTTCCATCATATCTCAAGTCCAGGCTAACAGAGACACAGGGATGATCATCCTTTGGGCCTTTGACTCCTCCACTGTGGTGCAGATTTTTATTGGCAAGAACACACAGTCTCAATACTTTCTCCATGAACTCCTCCAAAATAGCACCTGCTCCTTGCTAGAAAATCTCATGCACAAGCACCCCACTCGTTGTTAACCAGTCAGAGCAGGACATTTGCATACCAGCAGCTTTTAGTTACATGCATATCCATGTGCAGCCACCCCATGGAGCGAGACAGCAGTTCAGAAAAAATTGCGACACCCCTCTGACAAAGTGGAACTCTGAAAGCCTGCAATTTGATTCAGTAGTCCATTCTGCAGCTCCCAAACATTAGTTCAGGCTTAAAACATGCTCCCCAACACTCTTCAAATCACAGACGAGCCACCATGTTGCAAGCTCCCCTCCCGGTGTCTTGGGGTATCCAGATGGTATCTTGGTGTGATGGGGGCACTACACAACCAAGAAAACACAGTCCAAGAATCAGAATATGCTTATTACCTGGGTTTTCTGTTGTTTCAAGATGGCTTTGCATGTTGAGGAGCAGGTACATCACTTCACATCGGTAGGGATAACTGCAGGGGCAAGGTGGTTAGCAGACACAACAGTAGCACACGTTTTGTCCATTACATGCAATGTCCACAACAGGATTACTTTTGCAAAACAAACTGATTTAATAACAAGAAAAACTGATAAGCCACTTAATGAAGCATGGGGGTAATAAGTACGTTGGGGGCACTTCACAGGTACGAATCTGACAATTATTTCTGCAACAATCTCCTTTTCCAACAGATTGATTTATTGCTTGGCAGACATTCTCTTGAGCTGAAAAGGCTACATTCCTGACAGCAGTATTAGACGGTGGGCTGAAACTCTCTTAGAAGTATTTCAAAACTCAGCAACACTTTCATTTCATATTCCTTCATTTTACTGTATCTTCACTTAGGCACTTGTTTACTTTTCCCTTCTCCCAGTCTCAGCAATACTTAAACTGAGGTAGCAACGGTGACAGCACAAGACGTTTCTACTGTCCCAATCCCTTTTTTACTTTGCCTTGTTACAACTGGGGGGAGGGTTACTTTAAACACGAGCGCTATCTTCTTACTGAGAGGCCCTAACTTCCAATGGTGTTCCTTTTAGCATGAACAGAACCACCGAATACCTTCCTGATACCCAATAGCTGATGTCACATGCCTGCTCCAAGCATCCCAGTGAATTGCTTCGTCCCTGGTGATCCCGAACGCCCGAAGCAGTTTCTGCTCATGCAGCAATTATGATATCTAGACTACCTTCACCCAGGGGACTGCTTGCTGTGCCTCACGGAGCACCTGGACAGATTGCCATCCTGCTGAGGTCCCAACCAACCACTCCCCACATGGATCTTTTCCTGCCTTCACAGGCTACACACCCTGAAAGCCCACAACACTGCAGTGGCCACCAACTGGGAAAAGGGGTAGGCTTCCACCACTATGCCAACAGCAGTCCAGGCTGACACTTCTGGACCGTGCCCCAGGCCCCATCTGCTAGAACAGGTCTGACCACAGAAACACTCACTGGCTCTCAGTCTGCACCGACCCATGGGCAAGATTTCTTAGAAACAGGGCTCCCATCAGTGCATACCCTACCAAGGTGCCAGAGATCACTTGGAGGGCCTTCATACTTCTTACTCACCAGGCTCCAGCTCCCAGAAAGCACTGACAAGACCCTACTTATGCTCCACTGACTCCCCTGCATGCTTATGGGCAGAACTGCTGCATCTTCATAAGCAGGTCTTCAAGGGAGGAGCTCTGGGTTGGCAAGCAGGCAGTCCCAGCCCTGCTGTGGCCTTCTGGCTAAACCTGAGGGCCAACTCCTGACTCCTCTCTCTCTTCTATCTCCCCTTTCTCCACTCCCCTTTCTGGTGCCAAACCTTCTTTTTATACCCCTAGGGATGGGGTTCCTTCCTGCCAGCAGCCAGCGGCCCACATTCCAGACCTACTGACATTGCCCTTGCCGCCCAACTACAAAAGTTTAATTAGTAAGCACCCAGAGGGTGCTTACACTGAGACATTCCAAGCAAGATACCTTCCTCACTCCTAGATGAAAGAGAGCTATTGGGCACTCTGCCTCTATACCTGATCCCTACATTATGGTATAACCCCCCCATATAAGAACCCTGTCTCAGAACCTGGCTAAAAATACTGCTTTTGAAGTTGATTACTCACCAGTGCAGTTTTGTTTTATCTATTTATAATTTTTAAAAAGGAGTGGCACACTGATTTGTGACAGCATGTTTACAGGGCCCTCCTGTGGGTGGGTTATATGGACCAGTTCTGCTGACAGAGAAAATATTGACAAGGACACTAGGGGAATCTCCTGCTCTTCCAATAAGCCCAATGGGATCTTTAAGTTGCCCAGGTACAACCACTAGAATCTGGAAGAAAGGATCTTGATTTAACATCTCATCTGAAGGACAGCACCTCAACAGTGAGTAGTACTCCTAGTGCTGTCCTACAGTCTCAGAACTGAGTATTTGCCCAAGTTCCTGGAATGGGACTAACACAGTCACATAAGGACAGAACAGGCTCTTGGTTCATAATGTTCGCCCCTATTTCACAAACAGGCATGAAAAAGCATGCTGTACAATTATGCAGTTGCTTAAAGATGTTCCTTACCTAGGCTAGAAGCAGTGACAGTATGATCGTGCAACCCGAGCAATGAGTGTACAACCTATTGAGCCACTGACATTGCTTGCACCCAGCTCTGCTGTAGCCAAGTCTGTGTAAGATCATACCTGACTCCATAACCTCTGTGTTCTATATTGTATTCTACTATGTGTGACACTTGGCCAGCTGGTTATGATTATTGTATGCTATTTGTAATATAAAAAAAATAGTATGTGATTGTCTCAAATAAGACAGTGTGTGCTCCATGGGTGCCCCCCCTCCCAGGTTTCAGTGAAGCTAAATATATTACACTGACAGGAGATCTGTAATGTACTTAGCTTACTTGAGAAATTACATTTTATGGCCGTTTTATGACCTGTTGCTGCTCTGAAGCTGGGGAACTAAAATATACATTTTATGACTTCAGAAACAGGACATCATTAAGCTGATTCCTGCCCAATATCTTGCACCTAGGTGAGAGAATTGCAGGGTTGTAAACTTAAAAGGAACTGTTGGATCAAAAGACTCATAAATTGGGAAATGAGTTTTTGCTTATGTCACCTTATTTAATATGCCTCCTGATAGGACCTCCTTTTTGTATTTTTTTATATTCTAAAAGGAAGAGCTAGATGACTCACAGAAGGGGTGTGGAGAGACACAGTTTAAACTATACTGTGTCTGAACTGTTTAGATGATATTCCATCTTGGGACTCTAGAAAGATACACAGCTCTGATAAGCACTTAGAGAGGAAATACATTAGATAGAAAAGATCTAAACTGTATGTTGGTAGGAGTCTGTAGTTTACTTTGCTTTTCTTTTAAGTGATTGTATGCTCTTTGATATATTGTTCTGTGTTTACATTTTTTATATTTGTATAATCTTTTAGTAAAATGCCTTTTATTTGAAAGACTGCCTGGGTGTCTCTCAGTTCTTTTTGCATGTGACGTATAGAAGATTAAGTCTGACAAAAATGGTTCAACAGCTTGATGGTGTTACTAAACTAGGAGAAGGTAAGAATATACCGGTCTTTTATAGGGTTTTAAGGGTTCATTTTGGAAGTCTGACTTGGTGCCACTTGCAAAAGATAGTGCCACAATCCCTGAAAAGGGTACATATCTGAGCATGTACTTTTGGGTACGCTAGCATAAGGTTCACAGTTTGAATCCCTCCAGAACTTGAGACTAAAGGTGATTTGGACCCAAAATCAGACAGGAGGGTTACGCTGTCTGTTACCTGTTCACACTATTGTGCTCGGAGGTTGGCACCGTGGGAGCAGAGGGTCTGACCTGCTGAGTGCGTTTGTGACAGATTTGGTTGACAGCGGAGTGAAAAAATTGGTAACACAAGCTTTAACTGGTCAGTGTGTCAGCTTAATACTGTACAGCTCACTTGCAAAATAAGGCAGTGATTTATTTTTAAAAAGGAAACAGAACAATATCATTTTGCTTACAGTCAAGTTCCTACCTGTTTTATTTTTTTTCTAAAGTGCAAGTTAGAGTAGCCATAGTTACAGTAGCCTTAGTTATGGAAGAAGATGGCTTCCGGCTTCAGCGGGTACACTGCAGACTACTTGAGGCAGTTGTGCCAGGACAGAGGAGTCCTGCAAGAGGCAAAAGCCACCAAGCAGAACCTTGTGGATGCCCTGATAGCAGCAGATGCCCAGAGCATTGAGTCAGAGATTGTGACTGTAAAGGACCAAACCTTTGGAGTGGAGAGGCCAGCAGCCATGCAGTGTCCAGATCCAGTGAGGAGAGCAGCAGGACCAGTGCTAGTGAAGGGCCAGAGCAGCAGGGAAAGGTCACCAGCATTCTGGAGCCAGAAGCAATCAGGCTGCAGATTGAGTTGTGCAGAAAGGAGCTGGGGTTCCAGACAGGTGCTGAGTGAGAGAAACGAGCTGCAGAGAAGAGGGCACGAGAACAGCGAGAAGCTGACCATGAAGAGCTTGAGCACCAGTGAGCCACAGAGGAGAAGAGGGAGTGAGAACAGTGAGATGCTGACCGAGAATAGCGAGAGGCAGATCGTAAAGAGCGTGAGTGCCAGAGGCGACATGAACTGGAGAAGCTACGACTCCAACCACAGGCACCAGAGCAGGTAAGTGGCATGGAAACTTGGTAACTGGAACTACAGGACTGGGTTACAAATTGAATTTCAAATTGATAGTTGAATTTAAAGAGGGGGAGGATATGGATGCCTTTTTAAATTCCTTTGAAAAAGTTTGTATTCAGGCAAATATTCCTAGAGGGTGCTGGAGCTTCCAACAATCCCCACTACTTACCGGGAAAGCCCTAACCAGAGGGTTCCTTGCCCCAAGCAAGCCGGCTGTTGCAATCCCCCATGGAGTGAGTTGAGCCCTAACTGGAGGGTTCCTTTCCCCGAGCAAACTGGCCGTTGCAGTCCCCCGTGGAGTGAGTTGAGCCCTAACCGGAGGGTTCCTTGCCCCGAGCAAGCCGGCCATTGCAGTCCCCCATGGAGTGAGTCGAGGTAATTTCATGTGCTCCGATTGCGAAACTGTTTGAAAAGCCATCTGCCTTTGTCTCTCCCGTTTTGAACTTGGTGCCTTTTTGCAAATACCTTGTTGCCGTGGCCAAACACAGACTGAACTGAAGCGGGGCGCTACTTTTACCAGCTGAGTCCACGGACAGCTGAACTCTACCCAACCCAGTGTAACGTGATCTCGGGTGTCCCCAGGCAGCCCGATCCTAACGGCAGCTGCACCACGATCTTCTTGGCCCCCAGCCCAAGCTCCCTGCCGACAGGCACTCCGTGCCAAAGAGTGTGGAACTTTACAGTTTTATTACCTGTGGCAAGGATCGTAGGCAACTGTAACTGCTGTTAAACAGTTTTCTGGTACACTGATCGGTCTGTGGCTCAGTGTGGACTCCCATCGGTTGTCTTGCACTACAGGGATGACAGTGGACCTAAAACCTATCAACTCAAGTGATATTTACAACAGATAGAGTTTGCCTTTCGCAGCTTAAGTAAATTCTGTATTGTCCCTGCTGCAAACGGACACAGTAGAAGTGTAGACTGATGAGTATCTGTTAACAGACATTTAGAAGTGTAATTACTGCTGCTTAGTAATCTTCACCTGTAATGAACTGTTGCATGTAAACCTAGTCTTGCACCAAGATTTATGTAAAATTGCTAAATTGATCAGTAGAACGCTTGCCTGCATAGTGAATTAATTCTGCTCTGTGTTCTCTGGCTCCCTGTATCCCCCCTTCCTCACCAATCTCTGTCCGCTGTCTTTCACTACAGCTCCTCCTATCACCTCTCCCCCTTTTGTCCACAAAACCTATTTAAACTGTGTACTTTCTTCTTTTCCCTAGCCCTAACTGGAGGGTTCCTTCCCCTGAGCAAGCCGGCCGTTGCAGTCTCCCGTGGAGTGAGTCGAGGTAATTTCGTGTGCTCCGATTGCGAAACTGTTTGAAAAGCCATCTGCCTTTGTCTCTCCCATTTTTAACCTGGCGCATTTTTGCAAATACCTCGTCGCCGTAGCCAAACACAGACCGAACTGAAGAGGGGCGCTATTTTTACCAGCTGAGTCTGCGGACAGCTGAACTCTACCCAACCCAGTGTAAAGTGATCTCAAGTGTCCCCAGGCAGCCTGATCCTAACGGCAGCTGCACCACGATCTTCTTGGCCCCCAGCCCAAGCTCCCTGCCGACAGGCGCTCCATCCCACAGCCACTGCACAGCTGCTCCCCACCCGCCCCCTACCACAGCCACCCTTGTCCGGCTTTACTTATATAGGGATGGTCTGCCCCGCCTACTACCTACGTACTGTGGCTGCACATGTGAGGATTTTAACTATCTCCTCACTTTCTCATTTGCAGCCTATACGTCCTTTCACTAGAGGGCGTTTAGAAACTTAACACCGACATACTCTCCTGCATCTGCCCATTATAAGAAAGCTGATTTAAAATCAGACACTTCTCACCACCTTGACTCTCAGTCATCTGTGGCTCTTATCCCTCCCATAAGTAACCCGGCATCACTACAATGGCATCCTTCATTTATAAAAACTGGGTCAATAATCCCAGTGTAACTGCCCTACTAGTCCTTCCTGTCTTATTACTTGCTCTGCTACTTAGGCCTAGCCATCTACCCTCCTGTGAGGGCATCTCTTCTCACCCTACCTTCTCGCCTTACACACTCACTCAATCCAAACGGCCCCTTATGACCTTTCCTCTCTTGATCCATATCAAAATCACCTACCATGTTGCTTACACGCTACGTAACCCCCTATCACTAACCACATCCTCAACCACATGGATATCTTTTCATAAACTATGGTACCTCCTCCTACTATCTTTAACATTAGCAGGTGATGTAGAACTAAACCCTGGACCGGCTGATAACATAGCCCATCTGGCTACAGCTTGGAAGGATCTAAAGGGACTGCGTATTGTAAACCTGAATATTACGAGTCTACCCCATAACTTAACAGAACTAGAGGCCTGGGCCACCCAACACAATCCTGACATCCTATGTCTCTGAAACCTGGCTAAAACCCTCCACTCCTGATCACTTGTGCAAGCTACCCAACTACAAAATACACCGACAGGACAGATCTACATCCAAATGGGGAGGGGGTGTCGCAATCCTCTTCAAAGCCCACCTAGCCCTATATCTTCATGTCCCCCTTACCCTGTCGCAGTGTGAAGCTATTCATACCACCCTACAATTAGGCTCTAAGAAATTGCATATAGTTTGTGCCTATAATCCCCCTAAGGGTAGCACTGCTGGACTCAAGGAACTGTTAACACAGGTGGACTCGGTCATTGGTCGAAATGAGGTCCTCATTATGGGGGACCTAAATATCAACTGGAATGGCAAATAAAACTAGGCCTTTCACACTATGGTTCATGGTCATAACCTGCACCAGCTAATCTCTGACCCTACAAGGGTCCTTGCCCCTCCTCGTTCTAGTACCTTAATTGACTGGGCTCTCACAAACTGTCCTGATAGCATAGTCTCTTCTGGTACTCTGCCTGATGTAATAACTGATCACCCTCCAATATATTGCATCTGGAGATTGGCAAGACCAGCATCTCCTCCACCGAAACTGATTACCTCCTGCAATATGGCTAAGCTAAATCAGGCACATTTTCTGCTTGACCTCTCTATGATAGACTGGTCCCCTATCTTTGCTGCCTCAGACTCTTAATCAGCTCTTGACTACTTCCGGGTTAAGTTTGGACACCTACAGGACATCCATGTCCCCAAAGTCACTCACCGCTTACTTGGAACTCAGACTAAGTGGCTCACTAAAGATCTCCGCTCTCAACTAAGGGCTAGGGATAAAAGCTGGTTGCGTTTTAAGGCCTCAGAACTCCCAGCAGATTTCAATGCTTATAGGACCCAGAGAAATGTTTGTAAATGGAACATTAGACTAGCAAAAAGCTCTTTCTGTAAGGATCTACTCACAAAATCTGCTGGTGACCCCAATAAGTTCTGGTCCGTTATAAAAACCCTTCTTGGGACCAATAAATTACCCACTGCAAATGACATGCGGATAAATAACATACATTGTAATAATCCTGAGACCATAGCCAATGATCTAAACTGTCACTGACCTATCTAGCTACTCAGCCTCCTCCCGAGTCCCTCACAAATAGCTCCTGGACATTCAACCTCCTCCCTCACTCCACAGTTCCGCTTGGATCATCTCCACAAAAGAAGTCCTAAAACTGTTACTATCTATCTCCGAAAGCACCAGCCCCGGTGCGGACGGGCTGGAACCTAAGCTTCTGAAAATTGCAGCTCCCCTTATTGCCTCCTCCATAACTAAAATCTTTAATCTATCAATATGTCATGACACTGTTCCTCACATCTGGAAGATAGGCAGAATAACTCCCATCCTTAAGAAAGGGGATCCTAAAGAAATGTCAAATTACCAACCTATTGCCATTCTTTCTGTCCTTGGCAAAAGCCTTAAAAAAATAGTGGCAACCCAAACTTCAGACTACGTACAGAAGTATAACCTTCTGTCAAGCTCCCAGCATGACTTCCGAAAAGGCCATAGCACTACCACAGCTATACTAAAACTCACAAATGACATCTACGGTGCTATGGAAGCTGGCCTTCTGACAGGAGCTATATTCATTGACCTTACGAAGGCATTTGACCTGGTCAATCACTCCCTTCTCCTTCCCAAACTTTCTTCACTTGGTTTCTCTGTCGACACAGTTGACTGGTTCAATAACTACTTAACCAACCGAATGCAGGCAGTAGTCTTTAACTCAGCCATCTCTCATCTTTCCCCTGTGCAGATGGGAGTTCCTCAAGGCTCTGTACTAGGCCCGCTATTTTCTCCATTTTTATAATCACCTTCCTTCTGGGTTCCTGACTGCTCATCCTTACTTTATGGATGATCTTGTCATCTACCGTAGCGGAAGAAATATCTTGGATATAACTCACTCCCTAACAGAAGACTTCTGCTGTATTCAAACCTGCCTAAGTGATAACTACCTTGTACTTAACGAGAGCAAAACACACTCCATGCTTTTTGGCTCTCCTGCCAGACTCAAATCAGCTCATAATTCCTTTCAAATCCCATGTGCAAATGGCTCCATGGTAGTAAGTACCAGCTGTTTCAAATATTTGGGCATCCTCCTTGATGAATCCCTGGACTTTGACCTTCATATCACTTCCACCTGTAAATCTATCAATGCAAAAATTGGAGGAGCCTATCATACAAGCTATGCCCTCACACCATCCGCCAGGCTTGCTGTGGCACGAGGATTTCTACTTCCAGCTCTGACTTATGGCCCAGTCACATACCTAGAAGCTTCAAAAACCTCGCTCCTCAGATGGAACACCACCTACAATAGCATCTGCCGCTATGCCTCTGGGGCGCCACACTTCAAACATCACTGTCAGCTTTATGCTGACCTAAAATGGCCTAGTCCCTCTGCCCACCGGCATCTAGCCTTTGGCTCTCTACTATACGGTATACACAGCTCAGGTCTACCTAGATCTCTCTTCTCACTTCTGTACACCCAAACCTCCACCTATGGTCTCCGATCAAATGACGACACCCCTCTTTTCATCCCCAGATGCAAAACCTGTATGGGTACATGTGCTTTCTCCTACTTGGCACCTAAGAACTGGAACGCTATCCCACAATCTATTCGCCAAGCCCCCATCCATGCCCACTTTAAGAAACTGCACTGTCAACATCTACTGGCTTCTAACCCCTGTACATGCTTCCAGCCACCATAGCCCACTCCACGCACCTCTACCCTCTACCCTTCTTACCTTACCTCTCTTACCCTCTCTCCCCCTGTCTTCTAACTCATCTCTCCTCTCTCAAAACCTCGCGTCACTTGACGGCACTTGCTATTTACTTTGAACCTGTTAGCTCTAACATTGTATATATGTTCTGGGTAGCTGTACTGCTCTAGCTGCAACTGGCAACATTTGTTGAATGCTTTAAAACAATCTACTTGTCTAATACTGTTTGTATTGCTATTGTCCTATTGTCTACCTCTCCCTTGTGCTGTGTCACATTGTACTGCTCATGTATTTTCACTTGTATACTCCCGGGTCATGCCTGAAAATAGGCATCTCTATGTCTAGTGCACCCACCCAGTTACCAAAAGCAAATAAATAAAATAAAGCTCAGGATGCATTGGGTTAAATGGACAATGTGGACAGTAATGATTACAGCAAACTCAAAGCTGCACTTTTAAAAAAAGTTTGATTTAACTGCAGAAGTATACAGAGGTAAATTCCATAAGCTCAGGAGAAGCCCTGACAAGAGCTACAAGGAGCTAGTCGTGAAACAACATTGGTGTTTAAAACGTTGGTGGGAGGGTATTAAAGCAAACTCTGTAGATATAATTGAAAATGCTATTTTGTTAGAACAGTTTTTGGGGTATGCCCAGCAGAGCTAAAAACCTGGCTGGAGAGCCGAGATCCCAAAATAGTGCAAGAGGCTGCTGAACTCTCGGATCACTTTGCCAAGAGCAGATCTGCTCGAAGAGGGTGGGCGTGGCAACACAGAAAGGGAAAATTACACCTTCAGGGCAGCTAAAACCCTCACTGCTTCCACCAAAACCAGTAAGCCCCAGGTTTCAAAGAAAAGATTTCTCTTAGAAAAGAAAAGAATGTTGGGTTTGTAAAGAAACTGGGCATATTGCCAGACAGTGTCCCAATAGGATGAGCAGTACACAACATGGTGCTAGGAAAAAAGTGGGTTTTTTATGTATCCCTGCAAGCATGCTTGTGAACATGAGGGAACACATGCACCCAGTCACAGTAAATGGCGTACAGACACAAGGGTTAAGGGACACAGGGGCATTCCTGATATTGGTAAAAGGGGATCTGGTAGAGCCTGGTCAGCTTATACTCAATAAATTAGCAATGGTACAAGACTTCACTAATGAGGAGAAAACATTGCCACTCGCTAGTGCTCACCTAGACTGGGGTGAAACAGGGGGAACTGTGCAAAAGAAGGCTGTAGCCAAAACCTTAGCAGTTGACATCATCCTTGGCAACAATCTCAAACAGGGGATGGTATGTGCAGTTACTTGTAGCCAAGTGGCAAGGGGAAATTTTAGTTCCTTGGACCCCACAGAAGTCATTGTGGAAACCACTGGGAGGCTGGTTCCCCAGCTTGTGTCTCTTGATAGGGAGCCTAATAAAAAGGGGGTAGAAATTTCCCCAGTAGCAGTTAATCACACAGCTGCAGAGGGTTACTCCGAAGAGGGAGGGGTGACCCATTGTGAGAGGGTTAGGGATGACAGTGATCCTGAGTTCCCTGACACTAGTGCTAGGGACCCTAGTTTAGAGACTGAAGGGGACTTGTCCCATGCCTTGGGAATGTGTAAGGAGTCTGCAGCTGCTCAGAAAAGTGATCCTAGTCTAGAGAAGCAGAGAGCTTGGGCAGACTCTGATGGAGCACAGGGAGATGACAGTAAAGATAAAGTTTTTTGGGAAAATGGACTGAGGTATACTCAGGCTGTAAAGACAGAGGGAGGGGTGATAGGCAGGCAGCTTGTCGTTCCCCAGGGGTACCGTGAGCAGTTGCTCAATATTGCACACGATATTCCCTTTTCTGGTCATCTGAGAATCGTGCGCACTATGCAGCGGTTGGCCCAGAATTTCTGTTGGCCAAACTTCACCCAGCAGGTGAAGGAGTATCGCAGGTCTTGTCACTGGTGCCAAGAAATAGGGAAGGCAGGTAAGAAAACCCAAGCTGCCCTAATTCCATTGCCCATCATGGAGGAGTCATTCCAGAGGGTGGGAATGGATATTGTGGGGCCTTTAAATACCCCCAGCTCCTTAGGGAAGAAGTTCATCCTGACTGTGGTGGATTATGCCACCCGGTATCCAGAGGCAGTTGCTCTATCCTCACTGAGGACAGACAAAGTGGCTGATGCCTTACTTGTGATTTTCTCCTGTGTTGAGTTTCCGCAAGAGGTTATCTCCGATTGAGGGGGTTTCTTCATGTCCGACCTGATGAAATGTTTGTGGGAGAAGTGTGGGGTTGTGCAGAAGTGCATGACACCTTATCACCCGCAAGCCAATGGGCTTGTGGAAAGATTTAACAGTATCCTGAAGTCAATGCTCCAAGCGTTTGCTGAACAGCATGGGAGGGACTGGGAGAAATACCTTTCCAACCTGTTGTTTGCATACAGGGAGGTGCTCCAAGAGTCAACAGGGCTTTCCCCCTTCGAGCTCTTATATGGACGCCAGGTACGTGGGCCCCTAGACTTGATCTGAGAGGACTGGGAAGGCAAGCATGCCACCCAGGGAACTCCCATAGTGGATTATGTTCTTAGGTTTAGGGAAAGGCTGAAGGAGCTCATGGGGACAGCCCAGAGCAACCTGAGAACTGCCCAACAGAAACAAAAAGTGTGGTATGACCGCAGAGCCAGAGCTCGCTCATACACGGTGGGTCAGGAAGTCATGGTCCTTATTCCAGTCCAGAAAGAAAAGCTGCAGGCTGAGTGGGCAGGACGATACAAAGCAGTTAGGAAGGCAAATGACGTGAACTATATCATAGAGTTACCTGACAGAAGACATACAGAACAAATGTACCAAGTCAACATGATGAAGCCATATGCTAATAGGGCTGACATGGTGTTTGTAGTATGTAGTCCTGGGGAGGGGACAGATGAAGGAGACCCCCTTCTGGACTTGCTGGAAGAAAGCAAGGGTGAGTCCTCTGTGGAGGCAGTTAAATTGTCACCCCAGCTGGCCCCGGACAAGATTCAGGAAGTAAGGGAGGTTTTAGCAGACTTTGCCCCACTGTTTAGCACGCCAAGCCTGGACTAACCCCCTTAGCGACGCACAATGTGGAGACATGGACACAGACGCCCATACGGCAGACAGCATATCAGGTGTCAGAGGCTGTCCAAAAGGACTTTAGGAGGGAGGTGGAGGAAATGCTGGATTTAGGGGTAATCCAGAGATCCCACAGCCCCTGGGCCTCACCCTTAGTCCTTGTGCCCAGGCCAGATGGCGCTACTCGTTTCTGTGTGGACTATCATGGACTGAATGCAGTCATGAAGTCAGACACCCACCCGATGCCCCAGACAGATGACCTCCTGGACAAGTTGGGAGGGGTGACATACCTTATGACTATTGACCTGACAAAGGGGTATTGGCAGGTAAAGTTAACTGACAGAGCTAGGAAGAGGTTGGCCTTCATCACTCTGATAGGCTTATTTGAATTTAAAGTAATGCTTTTTGGAATGAAGAACACCCCGACCACTTTTCAAAGCTTGGTGAACCAGGTGTTAAATGGTGCTGAGTAGTACGTTGTGACGTACCTGGATGACATTGCCATCTTTAGTGCCAGCTGGGAGGAGCACCTGTCCCACCTTAGGGAAGTGCTGGGCAGTATACAGAAGGCCGAGTTCACTGTCAAAGCTGAGAAGTATCAGGTGGCCATGTCTGAAATTACATACCTCTGGCATGTTGTAGGCTAGGGACAGTTCCGTCCTAACCAAGTAAAAATAGAGGTGATCAAGGCATGGCCCAGACCAGAAACACAGAAGCAGGTCAGGAGTTTTCTAGGGACAGCAGGATACTTCAGGAAATTTGTACCCAATTACAGTGCCCTGGCAGCTCCACTATCTGATCTGGTAAATAAAAAGATGCCTAAGAAAATTACCTGGGAGGCGCCCTGTGAAAAAAGCCTTTACCAGACTGAAGGAGGCATTGTGCAGTGCTTCTGTATTGACAAGTACTGACTATAGCAGACCCTTTATAGTCCAGACTGATGCCTCAAAAGTGGGTATTGGGGCAGTACTGAGTCAGACATCCAAATAAGGGAAAGATCACACTATAGTGTACCTGAGTGAAAAGTTAATTCCCAGGGAGCAGGCTTACTCTACTGTGGAAAAAGAGTGTCTTGCAATAGTGTGGGCCCTAAAGAAGTTAGAGCCACACTTATATGGGCAGCATTTTGAGGTACAAACTGACCACAACCCCCTGGTTTGGCTGACCCAAATGGGAAAAACTAATGGTAGACTATTAAGATGGAGTCTTGCCTTGCAAAGGTATGACATGATGATCTTACATAGGGCTGGAGCGACCAATCAGAACACAGATGGCTTGTCGTGTCTATATGAGTGAACTGATTTGGGAAGCTCATCCCATGCAGGGGATACAGCCCCCAAATTCAGTCTAGGTGCGGAGGACTGTGATGCTTGGCCAGCTGGTTATGATTATTGTATACTATTTGTAATATAAAAAATTTAGTATGTGATTGTCTCACATAAGACAGCATGTGCTCCATGGGCCCCTCCCCCAGGTTTCAGTGAGGCTACATATATTACACTGACAGGAGATCTCTGTAATGTAATTAACTTTCTTGAGAAATTGCATTTTATGGCCGTTTTATGACCTGTTGCTGCTCTGAAGCTGGGAAACTAAAATATACGCTTTATGACTTCAGAAACAGGACATCATTAAGCTGATTCCTGCCAGATTTCTTGCACCTAAGTGAGGAATTGCAGGGTTGTAGACTTGAAAGGAAATGGTGGATGAAAAGACTCATAATTTGGGAAATGAGTTTTTGCTGATGTCAGCTTATTTAATAGACCTCCTTCCTGGTAGAACCTCCTTTTTGTATTTTTTTATATTCTAAAAGGAGGAGCTAGATGACTCACAGAAGGAGTGTGGAGTGACACAGTTTAAACTATATTGTGTCTGAACTGTTTAGATGATATTCCATCTTGGGACCCTAGAAAGGCATACAGCTCTGATAAGCACTTAAAGAGGAAATACATTAGATGGAAAAGATCTAAACTGTATGTTGGTAGGAGTTTGTCTGTAGTTTACTTTGTTTTTCTTTTAAGTGATTGTATGCTGTTTGATATATTATTCTGTGTTTACATTTTTCATATTTTTATCATCTTTTAGTAAAATACTTTTTATTTGAAAGACTGCCTGGGTGTCTCTCAGTTCTTTTTGCATGTAACGTATAGAAGATTAAGTCTGACAAAAATGGTTCAACAGCTTGATGGTGTTACTGAACTGGGAAAAAGGTAAGAATATACCTAAGGTCTTTTATAGAGTTTTAAGGGTTTACTTGGGAAGCCTGGCTTGGAGCCCCTGGTGAAAGATTGTACCACAATCCCCAAAGAGGGTACGTATCTGAGCCTGTACATTTGGGTACGCTAGTATAAGGTTCACAGTTTGAATCCCCCCAGAACTTGAGACTAAAGGTAATTCAGACCAAAAAGCAGACAGAAGAGTTACCCTGTCTGTTACCTGTTCACACTATTGCACTTGGAGGTTGGTACTGTGGGATCAGAAGGCCTGACCTGCTGAGTCCGTTTGTGACACTATGTTCTTGCATACTGTTACTGTCAGACTCACTTATGGTATTTCTGACTGGTTTTGCACTATGTAATTGCTCCTGTTTCTCGTTACCCTGTTCTGCACTTTAGCTTTTGTTATGTTGGTTAAATATTCTGCAGTACATCTGTATATCTCATGTTTGTGTACCATGGGGTTATTAATGCCACCATGGCATGTCATTGTGTTTGCAATATATCAGTATCTCTGTGTTTGCTTCTCAGTCTAAACTTTGTCAAAATTATATTTTATCCCTGTTCTTCCTTCTCCCAGTCAAACTTGGAAATAAGGTGTTCACAGCTCAGTGGGCATTTATGGTTAAATAAATAACTACATAAATATATAAATAAACTCCTAGAATTATGAGGTTAATTGTGCTAACCATGTAAAAGGAAAGGAAACATGGCTTTTCATTATTTCTGATAATAAAACTACAAGGAATGCACAGAACTGATACAGCACTCTTGAAGTTTAAAAGTACTGTATTTTCAGCACTTATTTAATCTTTTGTTTGCAGCAGCAACAGTAGCAGATAAGAAGTCTTCAGATCCCACCTCCCTCCACACACAACAGCAGCCATGTGTCTGGAGCCTGCATTTACTTTCTCAGGCAGTCTGATGAGCACAGAAGCTCTCTCCCCTTCCACCCCACACAACAGCAGCTGCTCGTCTGGAGCCTGCATTTACAGCACTTGCTCAGGCAGTCTGAGGAGCACAGAAGCTCTCTCTCCCCATCCCTCCTCACACAACAGCAGCTGCTCATCTGGAGCCTGCATTTACTTGCTCAGGCAGTCTGAGGAGCACAGAAGCTCTCTCCCCTTCCATCCCCACACAACAGCAGCTGCTCGTCTGGAGCCTGCATTTACAGCACTTGCTCAGGCAGTCTGAGGAGCACAGAAGCTCTCTCTCCCCCCCTCCCTCCTCACACAACAGCAGCCGTGCATCTGCGGCCTGCATTTACTTGCTCAGGTACTGCACTATGGGACCTCATCGCCTGTCAGAGGCACTGGACAGATGTAATTAATTTAAACAATTTGTCATGCTCTGTACATTTGTTTGGGCTGTTCATTTAAGTTGCTTTAAGGGACAAGCTTTACCTGTATGTGCTGTTCCTGTTCAGATGCCTTTATGGGACGTGCAGTACGGTCAAATTCAAATTAGTTGTGTCTCAGATGTCATTCTAGTGTGCTTTTGGTAGGACTGTTGGCGGAGAAGGGCCACAAATGTTTGGACTGGCTAAATCATCGAAGAGCTCCATTAAGCCTGCATTCTCGTCCAAAGATCTCTTGGAGGTGGAAGATTGGACTCTAAATTGGACCCTCTCGGACTTTAAAATACATACAGACTGATCCAAACTTTTCCTCTTAAAATGCATTGGCAGTAAGATTGCTTAGAATCTTATCTCTTATATCTTTGATTTGCCTACATCAAGAGTAAGTGAGAGTTAATCTTGATAAAGCTTGTTGGCTAAATCCACACAGGTGGGAGCTCTGTGGCTTCTATGAACTCATACCAGAGAGACTTATAGTGACTACTCTTTTACTGTTTATTACCTGCTGCTTTTAGTTTCTTGTTATTTCTATTTTTCATTGTTGTTAGTCATTTTGGGGGTTGTAATTTGGGGTTAATTTAAATGTTGTTTTTTAGTGCAATGAGTGTGGTGGAGTTTAGGTATTGTTGCGTAGGTGTGATAGGGTGATCCCTGTCATAGTGGACACCCCTAGGATAAACTGAAACCCCTTCTCCAAGCAGTTTATATGTTTTGTATAATATCCAACATGCTGCTTGGCTGGTTATAAATTAAGTGCTGATGTGCTTATATGGCTTTCTGGGCATATTAACCTAGTAACAAAACTAAGACTACAGTTACAAAACTAAGAGGATAGTTTTAATAGAAGAATAACAAAAGTTTGTGTCTCCTTTTTCTAGATGTTGGCAGCCCAGTTCTAAGATATATATTTGCAGCAGACAGCATGAGGTACAGTAATATGACCCTGCAGGAGAGTTTAGGAGAGCACAGAATGTTCTGACCTCGGGTCTGACCTTTAACAATGTTGTAAACAAATTATGTAATGTGTTTCAGGTGGCTGCCAAATAACTGTTCTCTATGGAGCAACAATGGCCCCTAGTGGCTAGTTTTATGTTATGTTTGTTGTTAATCAAAAGGACAGTTGAAAATGTTTCCAGTTTCTAGTGAGCTTAAAAAAAGCCCTTCCTCAGTGCTGAGAAATGATAGATAGGGAGGTCAGTAGTATACTGGCTGTTGGAGTGTCCCATGAGGTGGGTGTATGGGGAATGGTGCTGTCCATAATGACAACTCCCTTCCTGGTGCAATCCCTCATGGTGATGGGAGAGTAGGGCGACCGGATGAGGGAGTAGGTGAACTGGGCGACAGGATGTTGCTATGTGTACACGTGAGGGGGGGCGAGCGTGGTGAGTGTGAACTAGGAGGGGGCAGAGGAGCTATAGGGGGTGGTACTTGGTGGATTGCTGAGCTGTGTCATGGTGTCGGGGTTACCTAGCGGTTGGGGTGGGTGAGGTACAGGGTTTGGGTCCAGGCACTGGTGAGATTTTATTGCACCTGGCCTGAACCTTTATTTTTTAATGCTTTTACCCCCCCCCGACATGCACCCCCGAGTTGAGAATCCTTTAGTAGGGGGGAATGGGGAAGAAGCCCTCCTGTGAGGGGTGGGGACGCAGCCCCCAGAGAAAGCATTAAAATACATGTCCCAGTGCCGTTGTCCTATGCACAGGGGTTGTCAGAGTGCCGAAAATGTTTTTGGCACTCTGACTGTACGGTAAGGGTGATCATCTTTAGGCATTTGCCATTATCATATAGAACCAGCTGTTAGTGGTAGAAGACCTAAGTTGTGTGCAGCATTCACACTGTTTGATTCATGCTAGGCTGAAGAAAAGCCTTAGAAACTGTTGAAGCTAAGCTATTGTCTAACTTACCATTTTGCTTTCTGTATATTTTACTTAATAAAAATAAAATGATAAACTCAACCATGTGTTTTTTATGCACCTGATCTGTGGTCTGCCTGAAACTGTGTTACACTATACTTACACCCAGTGACATACGGTGAGAGAAGTGGGATCTGACTGAATGTCCGAGGTAACAAGGGGAAGTTCAGTCAGTTGGTACCAGACCTGGTACCTAGGATACATGGTAGAAGTGCATGGTGCCAGCAGAGATGAGGAGAACAGCACCTGATGGAGATGGTGACCTGGGTGAGGCACCTTAGATGAACGAGACAGATCTGATGGCCAAATGGAGACCCTGATACAGCTTCTTCACTGGATGAGTGGGAGATGGCTGGAGGCTGATTGACGCTGGAGAGAGGCAGAGCATAGATGCCAGGAGCTACTCGAGAGGTCCCACTTGGAGGATGTTGAGGAAGAATCATTGGAGCATGCTGCATGGCCTCTGAACAGGGGTCAACCTTAACATTCATTTACTAGCCTGGGTACTAGTGCAGATTGCTGCCGGCTAGTGCAGAATCTCTGCTGCTTGCCTGGCTGGGCTAGTGCAGTTCCTCCTGTGGAAAGCTGCAGTTCCATTCTCAACCTCAGTATCAACTAAATAAACAAATAAATACATAAATGTAACTTATTTAATTTAAAGCCAGGTCCTTTTCATGGAGGTTTAATTATGTGCTGCTGCCTTAGCGTTAGTGAAATGAAAAAAAATTATGTCTGTGCGTAGTGCATTTACAAACATAGAAACATAGAATTTGGCGGCAGATGAGGACCGCTTGGCCACCCCAGTCTGCCCATTTCCCTACCTAATGGATAAGCTGCAGATCCTAGTTAACCAGCAGCCTACTTCTTTCTACCCCCACCCCCTAGAATTGCCTTATGACTGTCCCATGCATGCTTGAATTCAACCACTGTTTTTGACTCCACAACCTTCCTCGAAGGCCGTTCCATGTATCCACAACCCTCTGTGAAAAAAATACTTCCTTACATTACCTCTGAGCCACCCCCCATCTTCAAATTGTGCCCTTGTTCTTGCACATTTCTTTTCTGAAAGATGCTACCCTCTTGGACTTTGTTGATTCCCTTGAGGTACTTGAAAGTTCCTATCATGTCCCCCTTCCCTCCTTTCCTCGAGGCTACATATATTAAGCTCCTTAAGTTTCTCTTCATATGTCTTCTGGTGCAGACCCTGCACTATTTTAGTTGCGCTCCTCTGGACAGCTTCCATCTTGTCTATGTCCGTGCAGAGATTGAGTCTCAAGAACTGCACACAGTACTCCAGATGGGTTCTCACCAGCTGACTGTACAAAGGGATAACAACTTCTTGTTTTCTACTGGTGATGCCTCTCCCTATGCATCCCAGTATCCCCCCAGCCCTCCCTACTGCCCTCTCACATTGCTTGCCCACCTTTAAGTCATCTGATACGACTACCACCAGGTTCCTTTCCATTTATGTTGTTGTTAGTATCTCGCCCCCTCACTGTGTACTCTTCCCCTGGGTTTTTGCTTCCTTGGTGCATTACCTTGCACTTCTTAGCATTGAATCTAAGCTGCCATACATTTGACCATTCCTCTAACCTTGCCAAGTCCCTTTTCATCCTTTCCACCCCACCTTGTGCATCAACTCTGTTGCAGATCTTTGTGTCATCTGCAAAGAGACATACTTTTCCTTCCAGTCCCTCTGCAATGTTGCTTATAAAGACATTGAAGAGGACCGGTCCTAATACTGAACCCTGCGGTACCCCATTAGTAACCCCCCTTTCTTCAGAGTGGACTCCATTTACTATTACCCTCTGTGTCCTATTCTCCAGCCAATTCTTTGCCCAGGCTATCATCTTGGGACCCACTCCCAGGCTGGCTAACTTGCATATTAATCTTTTGTGTAGGACTGAGTCAAATACCTTGCTAAAGTCTAGGTAGGCCATGTCCACAGCCCCTCCCTGATCTACTACTTTGGTCACCCAGTCAAAGAAATCTATTAGATTCATCTGGCATGACCTTCCCGCTGTGAATCCATGCTGCCTTGCGTCCTGTGCCCCTCTGGCCTCTAGGTACTCAACAATTCTTTCCTTCAGAAGTGATTCCATCATTTTCCCTATCAATGAGGTTAAACTAACAGGTCTGTAGTTTCCTGCTTCTGCCCTGCTCCCACTTTTGTGAAGGGGAATCACATCTGCCCTCCTCCAGTCCTCAGGTACCACCCCATCCTCCCATGATTTGTCAAAGAGGGTAGTCAGTGGTGTCACTAGTTCTACCTTTAGTTCTTTTAGAATTCTGGGATGAATCCCATCGGGTCCCATTGCTTTGTCCACCTTCAGTTTTAAGAGTTCTTTCAGAACTCTTTCTTCTATAAATGGGCTGGTATCAACTTCTGTATCCAGACTGTTTCTATTGTTTGTTTTAGGTACCTCCTCCTCTTCGTTTGTAAATACTGAGCAAAAATATTTGTTTAGTATCTCTGCCTTTTCACCGTCACCCTCTGTCCCCCTTCCCCTTTATTAATCCGCACTATCCCTCCCTTAGTCTTCCATTGCTCCCTGATGTACCTAAAAAAGGTTTTATCCCCCTTCTTAACTGAGTTGGCTATCTTTTCCTTGGTTCGGGCCTTTGCTGTTCTGACTGCCTTCCCAGCTTCCTTTTGCTTTAACTGATACAATTCTCTTTCCTGCTCCTTCTGTGATTCTTTGTACTTTCTGAATGCTTTCTTTTTCTCTTGAACCTTCACTGCCACCTCCTTTGAGAACCATAGTGGTTTCTTACATCATTTTGTTTTGTTTATTTGCTTCACACAAAGGCTTGTTACCTCTGTGATGGCAGTTTGATTATTCCCCATTGTTCTTCCACCAATCCTTCCTGCCCATTTGCTAGTGCATTCCTTAGGCACTCACCCATTTTGGCAAAGTCAGCCTTCCTGAAGTCCAGTACTTTTGCCTTTGTATGGCTTGACTCTATTGCTGTGTTTATTGTGAACCATACTTTTCGATGGTTGCTAGTTCCCAGATGGCTACCCACTTCTACATCTGTGATCCTCTCTCCATCTCCATTTGAGAGAACCAGGTCTAAGATTGCTCCCTCTCGAGTGGGTTCCAATACTAGTTGTCTAAGGCATGTCTCTTGTAGGGCATCTAGAATAACCCCACTCTTAGAAGTGGCTGCTGCAACTGCACTCCAGTTTACATCTGGCATATTCAGATCACCCAGCAGCAATATCTCCCCTTTATCTGCCATTCTAAGTATACATTCTACCATTTCCTTGTCCATTTCCTCCCCCTGAGAGGGGGGTCTGTATATAACCCCTGTGCAGATTGTGGTGCCATTGCTTGCCTCCAAAGTGACCCACAGTGCTTCTTCTCCTCCCGGTTTACCTTTTTGTTCTGTTGCTTTGATTCCTTCCCTTATGTAGAGAGCTACTCCTCCTCCTCTTTTACCCTCCCTGCCCCTCCTGTAGATAGTGTATCCTGTTATGTTTACGTCCCAGTCATGGTTCTGTGTGTACCATGTTTCTGTGACTACCACAATATCCAGATGTTCCTCCTCCACCATGGCCACTGATTCAGGAAGCTTGTTACCCAGACTATGGGCATTGGTACTCATTGCTCTCCATTTTTTGATGGCTTTACCTTCTGTAGCAGCATCCCCCACTAACCTTTCTTCCTTGGTCTTTTTCTCATTTAGTACCCTGTTTTGTAGGGGGAGGCTGGGATTTTCCTGCTGCTTATCAGTGCCTCCCCCCTTGACTAGTTTAAAAGCTTGCCAATGAAGCATTTAAACCGATTGCCCAAACTGTTTCATTTTATACTAACTACTGCTTTTATTGTTTGCTGGTAAAGAACCTTTCTCCTTTTCCTTTCCTTGTTTAGTACTTATGACAGGCAGATTTGTGACTGTGTCCAGGAGCAGCACAGTTCTAGGGTTGCCACCTATCCAGTTGTAGACTGGATAATCCAGTTTTCAGGGTCCTTATCTGGTTTTGATTAAATGCAGTCCAATTTTGGGGTTATTTTAAGTACTCAGATAGTATTAAAGCTAATTGTATCAAATCATTCACTGTTGCATACGTGCACAGGTTACAAAAAAAGTTCTGATGTCACTAGTCACAGGCCGTTGTTTGTAAAACCAGTCTGTCTAGGAGGTATAAAGTATGGCCATTAAGACCATTAACAGTAAATCAGCCTAATCTTTTCAACTCTGAATTTTAAGTATGGTAATTTACTGCCATTATAGGAACAGTTTTTATACCTTCATATGCTGTAATGGGTTCATTTTGTTTTTCCTATATTCTCTTATGTTTCACTTCTTCAAATTAGTTTTTACATTTTTATTGCTTTTGTCACTGTGCTGATTATTTCTCTCATAAGTCCTCAGCAGCTGCTGCTTTTATTTTCATACTACCAACCTGAACATTCCATGATATTAGCTACACCTTTACAGGTCACTGGAATAAATAGCATGGAATGGTGTGTCTGAAATTGTAGAATGTGATGTCATAGACATTTGATAAGAAATAGCAGTAGCTGATGAGACAAAGGGAACACAATGTAGTATTGAGGATACCACAAGTACTAATAGTTCAATTGTTAAGAAGGTAGTCAAAGCATATCAGAATACACAGCTGTCATGGAAAGGAAAACTGGAGAGTGTTTAACAGAGAGCAACAGGTTGTGAATGGGATTTGTAAATCCAGCAGATCTGGGTTCAAATTCCCACAGCCTCCAACCTGCATACTGTGCGACCCTAAACAAGGTCACTAAGGCCTTGCTCACATTGGGGTACTTAAAACATTTTATTTATGGTAAAACATTTGAAGTACCCCCAAGCATGGTTTGCATTCGTACTGAACAAGCTTTCTGAACCGTTTTAAGAAACCACGCTCAAACCCTGATTCGAGATAGGCTTGAGTACGTTTTTAAAAATGATTCAGGATTTAAAACAAACTTACCGGCAGTGCAAACAGGATAACATGACTTCCCACAGTTTGTTCCAAAATGCAGTGGGGCTCAATCCCAGCTGCCCTGTGAATGCGCAATGGTGAAAAGCCGGGATCCAGGTTGACTATTAGAATGCAGTAGCATTGTTCAGGTGAAAGAAACAACATGGTTTAGAAGACACTTTTAGCAGTGCGGATGCATTGACACAGTAAGCATTAATCCATGTTTTAAAATGATTGCTTGAAATGTGAAGCTGCATCCCACAGTGTGAACAGGGCCATAACCTTCCTGCGTTCCTGGGCCACCCCTGTAAATGGGTCTTCTGCTCAATGGGAGTTACTTGGTTGCCAAAGAATAAAAATAAATAACAGTATGGGTTCATGCTGTTGAATTTATCCTTACTTTTTTTTTGGTTAACATTTTTTTAATAGAACTGAGACAATCAAGAATTTCTGGGATCTGTGGCCAGGGTGGGAACAGGAAGGAAAAAGGGAAGAAAAAGACACACTTACTTTTCATGACACAACTTTATTAACTACAAATCTGAAAATGTGAAAATATATTTAAAAAGTCAGTGATCCAGCTGACATTAATAGAAAGCATGCAGGCAAAGACAACCGAATAAAAGATCATGAGTATGAAAAGACAAAGCGAAGCCGTCAATTCCAGCAGTGTTGGCTAGAAAAATATGACTGGTTGGGGTATGATGGTTTAAAAGATCTGATGTTCTGCTGTTTATGTATCAAGCATGAAAAACAGATGGGTAAGGTGGGCAATAACAGTAATGTTTGTTTTAGTAAAGATAATGTCTGGCTTGACTCTGTCTCATTCCATAATATCAGTGAAGCTCATGCTAGGGCAAAGGAAAAGGAGGATACCAGCACTGCTACTACAGAGACAAATAACACAGAGGGAATGCTGAAGAACATGAATGAAGCAACTCTTAACCATCTGGATAAACTGTTTCACACATGGCATGTAATTGCTAAGAAAGGATGTCCTTTCACAGTCTTAGTGTGGATGTGCAGCCTTGATGATACGAAAGGGCTAGATATCAGTTCAGCATATCAGAATGACAAATACGCCTGCAACTTTAATCACTATGTAGCTGAGGTTGAACACATGGTGCTATGAGAAAAAATTATGGGAACACAGTTCATTTCAGTCTTCGGTGACAGAATCACTGACTCTTCAGTTGCAAAAGTTGAGATAGTGTACTCTATGTGCAGTTTGCAGTTAAAGGCACAGTGTAAAATCAGTTGGTAGGTGGCCAGAATGTTGGCAGGACAAATGCGATTTTATTTGCCTTTTGTTTAACAATCACTGTTAACCATACTGACTGCGGGCTACTGCAAACTTCTGCAGGATAGTGCAATCTCTGGTTCACTAGCCAGCTGGCTAGTGCAACAAAAAGTTAAGGTTGACCCCTGCCTCTGGAGGAGGAGGAGGACCCCCTGACAGAACATTTGTGGAGATCCTGTTGTTGCCCATTTTTCTGGGCTGCTTTTGGTGGAGGACGGTGAATAAGAAGAGGAGACCCCAGGTAAGACTTTGACTGGCAATGTATTACTGGGGTAGAAGACTTCAGGCAAGATGGGAAGAAGCTGTTTTGGCTGAAGGGACTTTTGCATGTTTTAAAACTCCTCCTATGAAAAATTATTGTTTTTCTGGTGTTGACTGGGGAAAGTTACAGGTGGGGGATCCTGAAGTTACCCAGTTAAGAGACTATGCAAAATCAAGGATAGGAAAGAGATTAATGGCAGCATGGGGGACAGGTTATGGTGGTATGAACTTAGGAAGGAAGTTCTATATAATATGAGACCCAACCCCCCCAGATGAAGCAGTTAGATGTCCAGGTAGTGGTGCCCATGGCAGATAGGAAAAAGGTGATGCAGGATGCACACTCCAGTCACTTGGGGCATGTGAGCCATGGGAAGGTTTTGACTAGACTCACTCCATATTTCTATTGGCCAGGCATGTACAGGCAGGTAGCAGCATACTATAAGACTTGTTGTAAGGGCAGACAGATAGCGACCCCTGATAGTGATGTGGGAGGAGTAACCCAGAGGGTGAAGGGCAAGAGATGGCACCCTTGGAGGAGGGGGAGACTCCAACATAGAACAGAAGAGACTAGTAGCCAACATCACTAGTAGTGTATAAGATTTGATACATAAACCCAGAGGGTAAGGACAGGCTATTAGGCATACAGCATGGTATGTTACTAGCCTACATTTAAATGTCTAAGTGGGGATGGAGCAAGGTAGTTCTCCTCTCGAAGACAGTTCTACTGGATGCAGGATGGTCCAGCCATTCAAATGTTCGAGTGTTTCTGGTTAGGGAAAGTCAGTTGATGGCATAAAACTAACGTTAGTGGTTCTTTCTCCTAAATGCATGTGATGATATTGTGGTCTACTAATGGAGAGACTGATTTCAGAATAAGTTAAGATGTCTCAGGGTATTCGTATTGTTATGAATAGGATACTTTACAAATATTTTTTTTGAAAGGGACCCTGAGACGGAGCTTCCAGTAAGGGTGGGCCAAAGTCCACACCCTTCCAGGGTGTTAGTTGAGATTTGGACAACCATAGGATGGTTTCCCTCTTATGCGGGGGGATGTGTGACAAGGTGATCCCTGTCATAGTGGACACCCCGCGATAAATTGAAACCCCTTCTCAAGCAGTTTTTATGTTTTGTATAATGTCTAATATGCTGGTTGGCAAATTATAAATTAAGTGCTGATGTGCTTATATGGCTTTCTGTGCATATTAACCTAATAACAAAACTAAGACTACAGTTACAAAACTAAGAAGGTAGTTTTAATAGAAGAATAACAAATGTTTGTGTCTCCTTTTTCTAGATGTTAGCAGCCCACTTCTAAGATATATTTTGCAGCAGACAGCATGAGGTAATATGACCCTGCAGTAGAGTTTAGGAGAGCACAGAATGTTCTGACCTCGGGTCTGACCTTTAACAATGTTGTAAACAAGTTATTTAATGTGCTCCAGGTAGCTGCCAAATAACTGTTCTCTATGGAGCAACAGTGGCCCCTAGTGGCTAGTTTTATGTTATATCTATTGTTAATCAAAAGAGCAGTGGAAATTTTTTCCAGCATCTAATGAGCTTATAAAAAGCCCTACCTCAGTGCTGAGACAGGATAGATAGGGAGGTCAGTTGTATACTGGCTGTTGATGGTGGAAGACCTCAGTTGTATGAAGCATTCATACTGTTTGATTCATGCTAGGCTGAAGAAAAGCCTTAGAAACTGTTGAAGCTAAGCTATTGTCTAACTTACCATTTTGCTTTCTGTATATTTTACTTGATAAAAATAAAATGATGAACACAACCATGCATTTTTTTATGCACCTGCCTTGTGGTTTGCCTGAAATTGTGTTATCCTATATCCACGCCCGGTGACAGTAGGGTTTTGGTTTTTAATTTAATTGAATTTGTGTATTCAAGGTGCATTTTGGGTGTGAGTGACTGTTGTGGGAGTGTGGTGTGCTGTCTGCTGTTGGAAATGTTCTGGGATTGGATAAAGACAGTCAGGCTCCACTCCCCCTCCAGGCTAAGGGACCGCCACCCCTTTAACTGTCCTCCACTGTCCCCAGAAGCATACAGTATGCTGTGCTCTGAGGATAGCTAGGAGGTGGACGCTGGGGTGGGGGGGACTGGGCCTGGTGGGAGAATGGAGAAGGGTGAGCAGATTGGGATGGTGGGAACAAGGAGACAGCCTAGGGCAAAATGGGTCCAGGAGAGGAGTCCTTCCTGCCTGGTTCCCATACCCAAGGGCTCTGCTTTATGCAGGCAAGTAGCGCAGTCTTCCTCAGTTTCCCATCCTACTTGGGTATTGTTATGCAACACCAGGTCCATTAAGAACAAGACCGCTGTGATAACAGATCTTGTTGCTTCATCTGACCTGGCTTGCATCACCAAGACCTGGCTGGATGAGAATGCTGGACCAGTTTCGGCTTCATCTATACTGGCCGGGTACTTGATGATACACTGCCTGAGGATGGATCATAGGGTCGGGGGTGTAGCTATTTGTTTTAGATTTGAACTGGGCCTTGTGGATGTCCCAATGGGGACCACCAGCTCCTTTGAGTGTATCGTGAGTGTGAGTGTAGGGTGCAGGATACTTCTCATTTACTGTCCACCCAGTGATGGGAAAGTATTCCTGCAGGAAATTGCAGACTTCATCGTCAACATGGTGTTGGGATCCCTCAGATGGTTAATTCTTGGGGATTTCAATACCTGGGTCGACAATTAACTCTCACCATTTGGACAAAACTTCCTCCATTTGATGATTTTATTGGGCCTTGCACAGGTTGTCACCTCACGACCCACATCTGTGGTCACTCATTGGACCAGGTGTTCCTCCTGGGAATGGAGATATCAGATGTGGTGGTGGAACCAGTCAGATAGTCTGACCATCACACCATAAGGTTCAGTTTTGTAGCCTCCCAAATAGGCCTGCTCCCATGGAGATGATCTGGTACCGCCCTTTGAGGGGTGTGACCCCAGAAGGCCTAATGGCAGTGCTGAACCTATCAGGTACACCGAGTGAATGCATGGATCCAGGTAATCTAGTACTTGCCTATAATAAGGCAGTGACAGAGGTCCTGGATTCCATTGCTCCTGCTCATTCTTGCCCCCTCACTCTTTGCCTGAGGTCCCCATGGTTTGATGGGATCTTGAAAGAGTTGAGGAGAGTGGGATGAAGGTTAAAGACGTGCTGGTGGAAATTGGGCCTGAAATGTGACAGATATAGATTGATGGACCAATATACAGTCTATCGAACAGCAATTACCCATACAAAGTCAGACTTCCTGTCCAGGGAGATTGCCGCTGTGCAGAACTGACCAGCTCAGATCTTCCAGACTGTTGACAGATTGTGCAATCCAATCTATCTTCAGCCTGGTCAAGCCTTTTCACAAGAGAGGTGTAATGAGTTTGCTTGGTTCTTTACAGATAAGGTCACCACCGTCAGGTCCGGAATCTGTTTAGCCCCCACTATTAGGTGCTGCAGAGGTCGGCAGGAGGTTGCGGGCACCCAGTTTTCTTGGTCTGAGTTTTGCCGGCTGGAATTCAGTGACATTGTAAGAATCATCCAGACTTTGCGGCCAACCAGCTGTAGTTTGGACTAGGGCCCAATGTGCCTTCTTGTAGGATGTGTTGGGGAAAATCATCCCGGTCCTAGCCAAGATAATCTGGAAATCACTGGGGGGGTCTTTCCAGACCCTTAAAGGAGGCAGTTGTTCAACCCCTGCTTAAAAAGCCTTTTCCTTAATTCAGACTGTCTAGCCAACTACAGACTGGTCTCTAACCTGCCCTTTGTGGCTAAGGTTATTGATAAAGTGGTTACCTGTAGCTGGATGATCATTTGTCCATCCACGATGTCTATGACTCTCTCCAGTCCAGTTTCAGGAAGAGGCATTTTACTGAGATGGCCCTGGTTCGGATGCTGAATGATCTCCTGATAGCGAGAGATTGGAAGACTAGTTCCATCTTGGTCTTCCTTGATCTCTCGGCAGCATTTGACACTGTGAAGCATGGTGTGCTATTGGAGCACCTGCTTTTTATCTGTGAACTGTCTGGAACAGTCCTGAGATGGTTTTGATCATTCCTTGAGGGTAGGACTCAGAGAGTGGTATCTGGGATTTATTCTTCAGCTTCTCTCTCCCTATCCTGCGAGGTACAGCAGGGCTCCATATTATCATCCACATTGTTCGCAGTGTATATACTGCAGTTGGGAGACATTATTAGGTGGTACAACTTGAGTTTTCACTGCTATGCAGATGATACTCAGCTGTACATGTCCTTTGTGCCCAAACAGGATGGGATCCTCTCGGTCTTTAACAACTGCCTCTCCAAGATCTAGGACTGGATGAGTGCCAGCTGGCTATGACTGAATACAACTAAGACTGAGGTATTGGTTGTGGACCTGGGTCATTGGGAGGTGGGTTTGTTGACTGGACAACCCTCTGGGCTTTGGCTCGGGAGGTGTTTAGTTGACTACCTCAGACCTGTTGTGGAATCTGGGCATTATTTTTGATGATGGCTTGGCCCTTAAACCACAGGTGTCACCTGTGGTCAAGTCCTCATTTTCCCTTGTGAGGAATATTACCTGGGTGAAACACCTGGTTCCTCCCGATGATATTCCAATGTTGGTCCATGCTTTCATGATCTCTCACCTGGACTACTGCAATGCCTAACACCTAGGGCTACCGGGGGTTGATATCCACCATCTGCAGCTAGTGCAGAATGCATCTGCTAGGTAACTGACTGGCACTTCTAGGGCCAGTCATATTAGACCTGTGCTCTGCAGACTGTACTGGTTGCCAGTACAGTGGCGGATCACCTTCAAGGTCAGGTTGCTGACCTATAAAGCCCTACATGGACAGGGCCCCCATTACTTACAAGATCTCTTTCGCTCTTACCACCCCCTCTGCCCACTCCTCTCCACCAATGGGGGATTGCTAGAGATTCCCAGGATCCAACTGAAAACATCTGGGGCCCAGTCTTTTGCGTTTGCAGCCCCTACACTGTGGAATTCTCTTCCTCATCAGGTACGAGAGTGCCTGACTGTCCAGAGTTTCAAAACAGAACATTAAATGTATTTATTTAGCCTGGCGTTTCCAGAACCTACTTAGTCCTGGAAGTTATTTATTTATTAAGATATGGATTTTATGTAAACTGTTTATTGCATTAATTTTTATGAATTGTTTTAATTTATTGTGGTTTATTGTACTGTGTTTTAATTGGGGTTTTATTATGTACAGGCACCTTGATCTAAGGAAAGGTGCCTTTTAAAAATAAAGTTTGACTTGACTTGATTCTTTGTTCTCCATTCTGTTCCCACCTTGATCTTTGATCCCTTAACCCCCTAGAGCTTCCAGTCTAATTCTTTTGTATTTGCTTTCCCACAGACAATCCAAGGAGCACAGACGCTCTCTCCTCCTTCCCTCCCACACAACAGTAGCCACACGTCTGGATCCTGCATTTATTCATTTGTATTTATTTACTTAGTTTTTGATTACTGGGTAGGTGCCTTAGCCACAATAGTGACTATTTTCAGAGGCAACCTGGGAGATTACAAACAGTTACGCAGACAGACAATTTACAAAATAATGTACAAAAAATACAGCAAAACCAAAGGGATGTACAACAAAATTATAGGAATAACAGTAGTGATATGTACAGAACAAAAGAATAGTGCAAAACAGTTTGGTAAAACGACAGACATACAATCGTTAGGCATTAGAGTCATGTTTACAATCCATAGTAAGTGCTCTACTGTACATAACAGCTGTCAAATTTAAGAGAAAGGTGAGGACACAATATGAGAGAAATGTAACTTAAAGAGCTAAGTAGAGGAGTGTGAGCAGCATATGGGGATTGAAACAGGTGCATTGGGCATATTTGACAAGAAGAGTGTGGTGCATCTTTCTGAAAGCAGCGTGACTAGGTGCTGAGCGAACATCAAGTGGTAGGGAGTTCCAATATTTTGGGGCCAGGCTTGATAAAGCTGTTGTTCCTTTCAAGGTTCTACAGCTAGGGGTGTGTAGCACAGAGAGTTCAGTTGACAGTAGGCCTTAGGAAGGGGACTGCGGCACTAGCATGGCAGCAAGAGAAAGAGGCAGTTGATCTTAAAATATTATTCAGCAGAATCCCAAGGGCAAGAAGTCAATGGGCAGAAGGAGAGGGCCAGTCACGGTCTGAGAATAGCAAGCAGTGGTGTTTCAGACACGGTGAAGCCAAGGTATAGCAACAGATGTTATTATATGTATTCATAGGATTCATAGGAAATATTCAAGCAATTGCAGATATTAATCCTTATAGCTTGCCCTTTTGATTTTATCAAAAATCAGTAACCCTTAGTCTAAATTCCAGGTCCAATCTTGTTTTAGACGTCTCCATGTCAGGACCATCTGTTGTTGTTTTTGATAATTCATTCCAGGATGTCACTACCCTTTGAGTAGACCATTTTTACATAGCTTTAAATTCCACCTCGGCTGAAAAAGTTGTTTGGGGTGCTTTCTTGTGCTTAGATGATCATTATTAAATTTAATGCTTAACTCATCCTGTAGGTTATAATCACTTAGTATTCTATAAAGCATGCACATGTCTCCTCTAAATCTTCGATATGTAAGAGAGTACATTCCCAATATTTTTACCCTGTCATTATAGGATTTATTATGTAGTCCAGTAATAGCTTTTGTCATTCTTCCTTGTATACCCTCAATCCTGTTTATGTCTTCACGTTTATATGGTGACCATACCTTTACACAATACTCAAGATTTGGCCTGACCAAAGAATTAAACAATGGTATCAAAACTTTAGCTTCCCTACTAGATACAGTATGTGTCTGAGGATACAATTTAAATTCTAGTTTGCCTTTCTTATCTGAAGAGAACAATGATGACAAAATGAGAAATCTGGGGTAATGCTAATTCCCAGGTCTCTTTCCTGAGTAGTATCTAATAAATTAACTAATCCAATTTTATATATTGCTTTTGGATTATTTTTACCCAAGTGCATAATTTTACATTTATCTATATTTAGCTCTAATCTGTTAGTTTTGGTCCAGGACACTACATTACTGATTGCTTGTTGTAAAGTTATCATGTCAAATGGATTGCTTACAATAGTTCCCAGTCTGCAATCATCAGCAAATTTGGATAACCAGATATTTGGAATGTTCACTTTTAAGGTTGATATATAGGCATTAAACAAGCACGGCCCCAACACCAAACCCTGAGGCACCCCACTAGTCACCATACCCGATTCAGAATGTATACCCCTTAACCACCACTCTCTGCCTCCTGTCATTCAACCAATCCCTAATCCAACATATCACGTTTGTCTCAATCCCCAGGTTTTTTAAGATGGCTATCAGTTCTCTATATGGTAATTTGTCAAAGGCCTTTGAAAAATCCATAAAAACAACATCAACCAGGTTTCCTTGGTCGAGTGCACTCTTAACCTTCTCATAGAAGGTTAAGAGATTTGTTTGACAAGACTTTGACTTGGTGAAGCCATGATGAGATGTATCTATCATGCCTTTTTCAAACAGGGAAACAGTTATCCTTTCCTTAAGTATATTCTCCAATATTTTCCCCAGGAGTGATTTCAAACTTATTGGTCTAAAATTTGAAGGTAATGTTTTAGTACCCTTTTTGAAAATAGGAATTACGGTAGCCTCCTTCCAACCTTTTGGGACCACTCCTTTGTCTAAAGATGTTTGAAAAATGTGTGTAAGTGGTAACGCCAATATGTCAGCTATTTCCCTCATAACCCTAGGATGTATTTGATCAGGGTCAGGAGACTTATTGATATCTATTAACTTAAGTTTATCTAATACTTCACCATGGTCGATAACAACTGATCCTGGAATTGGGATATCTTGATAGTCTTCCTGGGTTATAGGTTTAGTATTAAATACTGAACAGAAATAATTATTTTGTACATCAACCATTTCCTTAATTGACAAAAGCTGTTGCAATTTGTCCTTAAAGGGACCAATCATATGAGAATTTGTCCTTTTACTATTTATGTAAGAGTAGAAAGCTTATTTATTATTGTTAACTTTAGAGGCTAATGACAGTTCCAAATTAGCTTTAGCATTCCTAATGTTTTTTTTTAATTTTTTATGAAATGTTTTTAAGTGCAGCCCTATTTGTCATAGTGGGACCTTTTTTGAATTTTTTATAAATGTTGTTCTTTTTATTAATCAATTTCTTTATTTTAGAGGAGAATCACTGAGGTTTAATTTTCCCATTATTATATTTTTTACTAATGGGTATATATTTTATCATTAAGTTCTCCAAACATCCTATTAGTAATTCCCACATCTCATTAACTGGTATATTATGAAACAGGTTGTTCCAGTCCCAACAGGAAAATTCTTGTCTGAATTTCTTAAAATTTGCTTTTCCAAAATTCAGTCTGGTTGTTACAGCAATGTCATTTACAACTTGAGATTTTACAATTTTGAATAGTACAGTACTATGGTCGCTATTACCTAATGGAGGGTTTACAGTTACATCAGATAAACAGTCCCCCATATTAGTTAATATAATATTCAGAATATTGTTTTCCCTGGTGTTATCCACTATAGCTTGTCTAAGGACTAGCTGGTCAAACACATCTAAAAAAGATCTTTCTGACTTAGTGGTGCCTTGCCACGATGCCCATTTTATATTAGGTAGATTTAAGTCACCCATGAGTAAAATATTATCAGTGTCCCATTTGCTGAGGGTACTCTTAGAAGCATTTATGTAGGTGATGGCACCATATGCAAGAAATGGGAGTAGGATGCCCCTAGGAATAGCCAGCCTAGCTGAGAGAGTAAGGCTCTGATTTTTTTCTGTAGGCAATTCCCAGTTTAGTGTTAACTGACTTGCAAGTAGCCAAGATGTGCTGTTCAAAACTAAGAGTTTCATCAAGCAGGACACCTAGATACCTGAACAAGGTTACTGTCATAAGAGATGAGACATTAGCACTGGAGATGTTATATAAGTTGTGGTTTGCATTAAGTTTGGCAGGGGATCCAAAGAGCATGCCCTGCATTTTGCTTATGTTGAGGACAAGCCAATCTTTATTAATCCAGTCTTGTACTGTAAGAAACACAGAGGAAAAACAACTGTTTATTTCTAGTGTATCTGCAGATGAGGGATATAGCAGAAGATCGTCAGCATATAAGATGGATGAGCACGAGGGTGTGTTGGGTAATATGTGATTTATAAAAATAGAGAAAAGAAGAGGCCCCAGAATAGATCCTTGTGGAACACCAACATTTATGGATGCAGAATCAGACACTGCAGAGTTGAGTTTTACCTTTGACTTCTATTGGTTAAGTAGCTATGAAACTATCCAACAGATTGCGCAGAGAAACTGAAAGAACTGAGGGCAGCAAGCAGGAGGGGGTGATCAATGAGATCAAATGTCTTTGAGAAGTCAACGAACACTGCTCCTGTCATGAGGCCTAAGTCCATAGCAGTTAAGATTAGCAATGCAGTGGAGGTGCTACTATATGTTCTTTATGGAAACCATGCTGAGTAGGTGACTAAAGATTGTACTTAGAGAGGATCTCAGTGACTCAGTGAGTAGCCACTAGTTTCTCTAGGATTTTATTTAGCGCAGATAGAATGGCTATGGGCCTGTAATTGGAAATATCCTTTTTATCTCCTTTTTTGAAAACTGGAGTAACTTTAGCAATTTTCCATATGTCCAGGACATGACTATTACAAAGAGACACAGAAAAGATTTTAGTCAGAGGAGCAGCAATGAAGGGAGTGGCTAACTTCAGGAGTTTAACCTCAGGGCAGTCTGAGCCTACAGTAGTGTTGTTGGAGATTGAATTGAGTAGTTTTAGAACAGCTACTTTAGGAATAGTTTTAAAATAGAAAGGCGGATGTTTTGGCCTGCTGATTTCTGAGTAGAAGGGAGGTGCTGGGTGATCCGCTGGGAGAGATGCAGTGTATTTGGATAGGTCAGCAAAGTGGTTATTGAAGGAATGTACAATGGTGAGTGGGTCATTACAGTGGACATCACTGAGAACCATATAATTTGTGGAATAAGACTGGTTTGAGTTCAGAAAGGATTTCACACATGCCCAGAATTTCTTAGGGTCACCTGCAGCTTCCATTAGTAGCCCTTTGCAGTACGAGCTCTTGGTTAGTGTGATCTGTTTTTGGCACACATTGCACTGCATTCTGTAAGTGTCATAATCTGTTTGAAGTCCAGAGCTTTTAAAGCATTTCCAGGTTTTCTCACATGACCGAAGGGATGCAAGAAGTTCATTATGTAGCCACCTTGTCTGTTTTACATGATCACACCGTGTGTGCTTGGGAGTGTGTTTGTCGTGGAGGGACAAGAATGTTCTAATAAAGAAATCAAGGGTGGTCTCAACGTCATGGGACTGGAATACAGGGGTCCAGTTTATAGATGAGACATCATGTAGGAAACTTGCCTGATCCAAATTATCAAAATCTTGGAAGGTGATATAGCGTGGTGACAGGGCAGGGACCATTGAGGCACCCCAGATGCAAAAAACAGGGGAGTGGTCAATTATTGAATCAGGGAGTACACTAGAGGCAGCAATTCTGTCTGGTCAATTTGTAAGAACCATTCAATAAGTGTACCGGTGGCAGGGGTCTGAACCAGCCTGGTAGGGTCTTTTATCATTTGGTGCATGTTATAGCCCTGCATTAAGGATAGTAAGGAGTTTTTATTTTTCCCTAACCAATTAAGGTTAAGGTCGCCAAGAATAATTAATTCATTATGTCCAACGGCCAAGATAAAATGCTACAGCAGTTTGGAGCAGTCTAATTGACCTCCTTTGGGGGGATTATTTACTTGCTCAGGTACTGCACTATGGGACCTCACAGCCTGTCAGAGGCACTGGAGTGGCTCCACCGCCACTAGCGCTGTGGCAGCCCCATCCAACCCCCACTCTCCTGCCCATGGCGGGCATTTCACTTATAGACTGGTAGGGTTACATGACTGGGTCACGTGTCTTCACAGATTTTGTTCTATCTCCCCAATCCCCTACCAACAGTTTATACTGCTGAGCCACTAGGGGCACCTGCTGCTCTTCCGTTTCCTCTCATTTCATTTTAAATAGAATTACTGCAGTGCCCTTATTCCTTATTGTCTCCTGAACCTCTTCCCACCCACCCCTGTATTTTAGCTGTACTATCTAGCATCTCACCCCCACCCCAATCTGCATGAGATTTGAACCCTGGCCTGTGACATCCTGCATACTCCAAAGCCTGCAGCCCTATCCATTAGACTACACAGCCTGTTAATGTTTTCACCTGGTGTGCTCTCCTAGAGTCCCAACCCCCCCCACTCTCATTACATCCCATTACACTGCCTTATCTCTTCCACTGAGCCAGCAGTACTACCCCTTGTTAGTGGTACTACCCTCCCCTCTTTAGGTGGTGCTCTCAACAACCAGTTTCCCCTCTTTTGCTGGAACCCCCCTGGTTACCTATTTTTAACATGGCTAAGTTCCCAAGAGCTCACTCACTAATGTCCGACGTTGTCATCTTAGCAGACCTTCTAACTTACCTACACTTAGCTGACAGCATTCCCTCCTTTCCAGACCCTGTGGGCCTTCCCAACCTAACTGACTACACTACTGTAAATCAAACACATTGGTACACTCACAACCATGGGCCCCCTTTCCCACAATTGACCCCACCAGACTCCGATTACTTGTGGTGCGTGACCTCAAGTGAACCAGTCGGAGCCCCATTACTTCCATAAAAAGGGTAAATCCTTTAACCTAGTGGTGCTACTCATGTGGTTGCAACTTCTGCTTATCACTGCGGGTGACATTGAAGAAAACCCAGGCATTTGCAACAATAGCCAAACCTCCTTCTCATTCACCCTTGGGGTGACACAAAGGGACTAAAAATAGTTCACCTTAATGTCAGAAGCCTAATACATAATATTATTGAGCTAACTGTGTGGACCTCTCATTACCAACCTGATATATTATGCCTATCTGAATCCTGGCTGAAACCAACAATGACAGACACTCTGTGTGAACTATAAGGGTACAGCTTCATCAGGAGTGATAGGCCCCCCCAAATGTGGTGATGGCACCATGATCTACTTTAAGTCAATCAATCAATCCATCAATCAAGTCTTTATTTAACCAGTCATTCATCATTGCGTAGATGCTCATTTGCAAGATGGACCGGGTGGAGCATGAACAATTGTATATACAGGTCAACACAGGTATTTACAAGGCAATACAGATAATACTCTTTACAGAGAGGAAGAAAAAGAAGTTCATATGTACATAGAATTATACAGATATTGTACAGATTACATGGTATTTACATACATAGAAGTGTCTATAGGAAGATAAAGCAGGTTATCTAAGGTTGCAGGAGGAAGTAACGGAAGAAAAAATTAAAAATATACACCAGGTAGAGGTGAAGGTAGGGGGATGGAAGGGAGGGAGGTAGGAAGAGAAAGGCTAGGAGGGCATGGTGCACAGAAAGGACTTGGTAAAATGGGATGTAGAGAAGATGGATGGAGAAAAGGAGTATGTGTGAGCCCCAGGATTGAATGCTATAAAGTACAGGGCATGGTAGGATGTCACAACCCAGGGTAGTGAGCTCCTAGCCGAGGTTGGGAAAGGAAGAATAAGGTGATGGATGGGCCTAGTGTTGATAAGACAGGGGGATAAGAGAGAGAGAACAATTAGGCTGGTGAGGAGCAAGCTGGGGGGTCAGCATTAAAATTGGGTCTAGGCGTGGCTATATACCAGTGCAGACACAGGTACTGGGTCTGAGTGGGTGAAGCAGTTACATACTTCTCTGATTGTACGGAAATAAAGCATCTTGAAGGCATTTATACCAATTATAGTGCTTAATCCGAGGGTTTTTTGTAGATCGTTCCATAAGGTAGGTAGCACGAAGCTTATGGCTGCCCTGCCGAAGCAGGATTTTGCTTTGGGTACTTTAAGTGTAATAGCTGAGTAACTTCTAACGCGTATTTCCCAATTATACTCGGGGAAGACAGCAGGAGATATAGTAAGGCAGTTTATTAGAGATGGCTCTATAGGTCCAGAGAGCAGTGTTTCTGTGGCGCCTGAACTTTAGTGATGTCCACCCCACTGCCGCATATAGGGTGCAGTGATGCATGTCGAAGGGAAGTCCCGTTATAAACCTCAGTGCTCGATGGTAGAGTGTGTCCAGTTTAGCCATGTAAGAGTTGGGGCACTGGCTGTAGAGGAAGTCAATGTAATCAACCAATGATAGGAAAATGGATTGGACCAGTTGTTTCTTGGTATCTCTGGTGAGAAATTGGTTGATTCTAAAAAACAATCCAAGCCTTTGCCGAAGTCGTTTTAGCAAGTCCTCGAACGCTCAATGAAGGAGAGTCTTTGGTCTATCCAAACTCCCAGATACTTAAATTTTGTAACAAATTCTAGTTTTTCACCTAGAACTGTGGTAATTTGGGAACTGTCCCACTGACATAGGGTTAGCTGTACAGATAAAAGGGAGAGGACCATCGCTTAGTTTTTGGCATTAAGGAGTAGCTTTTTTGGAGGAGTTGGCTTTGCAAAGGTTGAATTCTGACTGTAGGTCATTGCAGGCAGCTTCAGGTGTTGACGACTCATGTAGAGAACTGTATCATCTGCAAACAGATGGATATTTGGCTTCTTTTATACAGTAGTCGATGTTATTAATGTAGATTGCAAAAGTAAGGGCCCTAATATAGAACCTTGAGGTACCCCTTTGCTGAGTTTTTATGGGGACAGGCCTTCGCTTTAACTTGTTGGAAGGCGCCTGTAGATAGTCAGTAAAACCACGCGAGAGGAGGGCACACCTATGGTTTGAAGGGAGGAGAGGAGCAGACTATGGTCGACGGTGTCAAAAGCCTTGCTTAGATCAAGGAAAACAGCACAAATAAAGTTTTTGCTCTCAAGATTACGCTGCCAGTTGTTAGTAACTTTGGCGAAGGCTGAGATAATGCTATGTTTAGCTCTGAATCTGGACTGCATAGGATTTAGCAGTTCCCTAGACTCAAGGTGAGTCCTCAGCTGTGCATTTACAATTTTCTCTAGGAGCATGGACAGGACCGGAAGGAGGGAAATTGGCCTGTTGTTATTGAGAACGCCAGGGTCACCTGATTTGAACAGTGGTATGACATGTGCTGTCTTCCATATAGGTGGTAAGGTGCCCTGAGACGGATAAGTTAAAAAAGGTGGGTGACGGGTATTGCTAATGCGTGGTAGGCAATTTTTAGGAAGTAAGGGTCAAGGGTGTCGGCCGCAGCACATTTTCCAGTATCCAACTGAAGCAAGAGGTCCTCTACCTCTTTCAGTGGGGTAGGTTCAAGCGAGAAAGGCGGTGAAACTATCGGAGTTTCAGGCAGTTGGCTGGCAGTCTGGGAGCGAAGTATGTTTGTAGGGGAGTTATCAAATGCCATGCCTGCAGTAGCAAAGTGGTTATTGAATGCGTCAAGTATATCCATCTTTTCGGTTATAGTCAAGTTGCCAGAGGTAATCTTGGTCGGGAGTGAATTTCCTGGGGAGTGGCCTAGCAGATCATTGATTGTGTTCCAGAGCTTGATTGGGCTCTTTGTAGGAGTCGATTCGATTTGAAGAAAGTGGCCTTCGATTCTCTGATTGTTTTGGTACATAAATTTCGTAGTCTCCTGAACTGGTTCCAGTCCTCAGCAGTGTTCAGTCTGCGCACTTTTTTCCAGAGCTTATCTCTTTCTAGAACCAAGGACTTGATCTGAGGGGTGAACCATTTACAGGTTTTGGTCCTAGTTCAAACTTTAATTGGGGGAGCATACTTATTAAGGGCCCTTGATAGAATGTTGTGGAAGATATTGTAAGCTGACGTAATCGTTTTGGCCAGGTAGAAATCTTGCCACTCAGGGGAGTACTTAAGCTCGTTTAGGTAAGCATGTTCATTGAAGCTGTGCCTGGATCTCTTCATAGAGAACTTGCTGATGGGTGCTGGGTTGTTGGTGGATCTTACTCCCTCAATAAAACAATGGTTGCTGGCGCCTTAGAAGAAGACATCAGCGTGGGAGAAGAGATGAGGTTTGCTCACCATTAGCACATCCAAAAGTGTACTTTTACTGGGGTTCTTCACGTTTGGGCGTGTTGGTTCAGTAATAAGTTGTGTCAGCCCATGTTCATCACAGAAGGATGCAAGGGGGGGGCAGCTGTGTTAGAGAGCCAGTCAAAGTTGAGGTCTCCTAAAATAATAGTTTCTGGCAGCCCCTGTCCCAACTTGTCACTTAGATATGACACATCTCAACCTCTTCGCCCTCTCCGCCCTCTCGCCCCCCCCCCTCCTCTTACCATGCAGCCTCCTTTGTATTCTGCACTGGGATGCTGTTGTTAGGTAATTCTAAAAGTTGCACATCTTTTGTGCATATCTCCCCTCCAAATAACCTTAGTAGCTTTCCTCCCTTATTGACTCTTTGGACCCATTAGTTGACAACAATGATTGTGCATACTAGGTGATTTCAATATCAACTGGCTCAATCACCCTAATGACTCTGTTGATGCACTGGTCAATAAATGTACTCGCTCTCAAATTATCACTGAACCCACTAGAATATCCAGTAGAACCCAAACAGCCACCTTTATTTATTTAGCTTTTGTTGACCAGGTAGGTACACTAGACAAGTCATATGCCTATTTTCAGGTACGACCCGGGAGAGTACAATGAGGGTACAGAATCAAACAACGTTCATAACAGAGAAGAGGAGCTATATATAGGGACACAAAAGAACAGGCTAACATATATGGTCTAGTAAACTGTGTTTTATATATACATACAGCATACATATATATATATATATATATATATACATACAATGCAAAAATAAATAGTCCAGGTCATTCAACAGCAAGGTCAGTGAACACAGTGTAAGAGTGATCATTAACAGAGCCACAGAAACAATTAGTTCCTAAGTGTACAAATTAGGCAGTTTGTATGTAGCTCAGTGTGAGTCAACTACAGAGACCATAGTTAAGGTGGCTTAGGACACCCACACACGGAGGTCAGCTTCAAGTGCTCCCACAGGGAATTTCGGAGGCTCAGGTGGGCTGGGGAGGAATGAACATGGACAGGAATGGAGTTCCATAGCCTAGGAGCACTTGAAGTGAAGTCCCTTTCCCCCATAAGGGCACGGGTGAAAGGAACTTTGAGTACTCCGAGACCCTGAGACCTGAGGGAGTAGGTGGAGGGGTCAGCAGGCATGAGAAGCTGTGCAAGCCCCAGAGGGGTGCCAGCTCTGATCTCCTAACCCACGAAACAGCCCATCCTAAAGTTCAAGTAATTAGCTGGGGAAAGCCAACCAAGTTTGTCGTATAATTCACAATGATGGGTGAGTCGAGGAGCATCCAGGGTGAAGTGACAGATATTGTTGTAGGTTGTGTGCCACTGAGTGAGGTAATCCTTGGAGGTCCGGGCAAACAGAAGGTGGCCGTAGCCGAGCGAAGGAAGCAGCACTCCTCTGGCTATTGCCAAGCGAATAGCAGTCGTTCGATTCTTTTTGCCCTGTAGGCGAGGCCCAGTTTGCATTTTATGGCTCTGCAAACATTTAGGATGTGGCTCCCCAGGTCAAGTTGGGGGTCAAGCATCACTCTAAGGTATTTAAATGAAGCAGTGGTTAGGAGGGGAGTACCATCTGCACCTCTGACACACAGAGGGGCAGGGGAGGCCTTGATCTTAGCCGATGACCCAAACAGCATGACCTGAGTTTTTTTTAAGTTAAGGACCAGCTTGTGAGATGCCACCCAGGACTGAATATTCTTGAAGTCCTCAGTCAACTGTAGGTTGAGAGTCCCAATGTTCCAGGAGTGTGTTAGGATGACCAAATCATCTGCATAGAGAGTTGCACTACAGTTGGTTACAGAGGCTGGGAGATTGTTAACAAATGCAGAGAAGAGGAGGGGCCCCAGAACGGATCCTTGAGGGACTCCAGAGGTCACCAGAGTGGGAGAGGAGAGGAGGGGACCTTGTTGAATTTGGTCAGCTGGACTCTGTCCTTAAGGTAATTTTCAAGCCATTTCAGGGCAGGAGGGGACAGGACAAAGGACCGCATTTGTGTGCAAAGAAATTCATGGTCCACAAGGTCAAAGGCCTTGGATAGGTCAATGAAAATGGCTCCAGAGAGTTCACCCTGGTCCATGGCTGCCCTGATGCAGGAGAAGACAGAGACAAGGGCCGTGGATATGCTGTACCATTTTCGAAAGCAGTGCTGTGCAGGGGACTGCAACTTATGGGCCTGAATGTACTCTGTGAGTTGTTCAGCCACAACTTTCTCAAGGAGTTTACTAACAGCCGATAGAATGGCGATCGGCCTGTAGTTATCCAGGACTTTGGGGTTACCCTGCTTTGGGACAGGGACAATCTTAGCTACCTTCCAAATGTCAGGGATAACACCAGTGGCAAGGGACAGGTTGAAGATATGTGCCACCGGGAAGGCAATGTGGAAAGCACCTAGCTTCAGAAGCTTAGGCTCCATGTTATCGTGGCCAGCACTGGAGTGTGGGGAGAGACCAGAGAGAAGTCTCTGCGTCTCTCCGATAGATACAGCCCTGAGGTGGAATTGCGGATGGGAGGGGTGAACCTCCTGCATAGCGGGGGGCTGAGGTGCCACTGGTATTCCCTCCAGTAGGGGAAGGGGAAGTGTGCGCTGATAAATCAGAAAAGTAGGAATTGAAAGCATTTGCAATTGTAAGTGGATTATTACAAGTAGAACCTTCAATGATCATATCAGATACCCCAGAATTAGAGGAGCCAACGACTAGGTTTTTTATGTTCCTCCAGCACCTTCGTGGGTCTCTAGCAGAGCTAAGCATGACAGATTTACAGTGATCACTGTTTGCCACCCTGATGGCTTTTTTGCACTTGATCCTTGTCCACAACACTGACAATATCTCATCAGCTTGCGTCCTCCCTGACTCTGTCACTGACCACTCCCTTGTCTATTGCAGCTGGTGGATTAGTGTAGAACATGCCCCTCCTCATATCATACACTTCCGAAACTACACGGCCCTCAATCCAGCCAACTATAACTCTGACCTGGCACACACTGACTGGGCCTCCTTGTGGCTACTACTGACGTGGACCAAGCACTTCACTAGTTCAGTACAACCCTGCTCAAACTTCATGACAAGCACACACCACTCCCATCCAGGAGGGTCGGGGGACAAAAAACTAAGTGGCTCATCCACCACTTACTGTCTCTCCTTAAGAAAAGGGATAACATTTGGGCCACTTTCAAAGCAGCCAAGTCCCACACAGATTGGACACATTACAGACACCCAAGAAATAAATGTAATGTGGCCATTAGACAAAGTAAGAGCAAATATTACAGAGAGAAGATTGCAGCCTCATCCAAATCACCCCATCGATACTGGAAAAATCTCTAAGAATCTTTAGGGTATTCTAATTCCAACACCCCTCCTGATTTTGAAATAAATAGAATTAACTGCAATAAACCTGTTACAATATCCAACCCCTTTAATCAGCAATTCTTGGACCTCTCAGGAGTCACAGATGCTCTAAACTCTCTCCCCAGCCCTGATGCCCATATGTCTGATCCATCCACCCCCTCACCCCCCCCACACTTTAACACAGTTACCAACGCGGACGTCCACAAACTCCTGCTCTCTATATCAGAATCCAAGTCTGCAGGCCCAGATGGCCTAGATATCAAACTCTGGAAACTGGCCGCAAGGAAGCTCACTCCTTCCCTAACCAGAATCTTCAACCTTTCTCTTACCTCAGGTGTGGTACCATTAAACTGGAAAAATGCAAATGTTATACCCATTCTTAAAAAAGGAAACCCCAAACTATTGTCCAGTTAAAGGCCATGTGCCATATTCCCAGTTCTCAGTAAAATACTAGAAAAAATTGTTGATACTCAACTAATGGCCTACCTAGAAAGGTACAATCTCTTACGCCCAGCACAACACTAATTCTGTAAGAATCACAGCACCACCACGGCACTGCTTACACTAATGAATGCAATCTACTCAGCAACTGACCAAGGCAACCTGACAAGCGCTGTCTTTGTAGATCTAACAAAGACTTTTGACACAGTGAATCACCCTATACTATTAAATAATCTTAAATCCATAGGTATCTTAGACCATGTTATACCATGGTTCACCAGTTATATCTCCGATAGGCATCAGTGGACCAGGACTGGCTCCACCCACTCCAACTACCTTCCCACCTCCTTGGGAGTCCCCAAGGGATCTATCCTTGGCTCCCTGCTGTTCTCACTACACATTAATTCCATCACCCACTGTCTTAAACATACAACTCCCATCCTTTATGCAGATAATCTGGTGTTCTTCTGCCACTCCCAGATTATAACTAACCTTAACTATAGCCTCGTGTCTGACCTAGACGCCGTTCAGTCCTGGCTTAAAATCAACAAACTCCTCTTGAGCTATTCCAAGTCTCAAGCCATGCTTTTTGGAACCTCTCACAAACTAAAAAATGTACCCACCCCTTTAACTGTTGAAACTTCGAATGACACCACCCTTGATACTGTCTCCCTGTTCAAGTATCTTGGAATAACACTAGGTTCCACCCTCAATTTCTTCTCCCACATTCTTTCCATGTGTAAGGGCATTAACTCCAGCCTAGGAATTGCATACTAAGCCAGAAACAATCTCTCTTCCTCTGCTCCCATCACAGTAGCTCGCTGTCTCATTCTCCCTAAGCTATCCTATGGACTACCCATGTCTCTCACTTCTCTAGTACCCTGGGTCACAAATGGATAGGTAGCTGCAACAATATTTACAGATTTGCCCTTACATGCAATCATCTCACCCATCGCTGCTCTCTATACAGTAAACTACAGTAGGATGGCCCTCCCCCACTGCCCTATTTGACTCCTCCCTAGGCAAGTTGGTACATAATATTACATCAACTGAGAAACTGAACTCCTTGGCCTCCTCTGGTACCTTGGTCACACCACTATGCCCTCAGATCCTCTGATACTGAGCAATTAGCAGTCCCCAGATCATGTACCACTACCAAATATGGCTCCATGGCCTTCTCCACAGCCACTCCTACTCAATGGAATAGTTTTCCGGCAACCATACGCTCATACCAAAAACCTAGAGCTTTCAAAAAACAGCTACATTCCCGCTTGATGGACCATTCGCATGTGTCTGTCCTTAGTCATTTATCCTTGTCCCCACCTTCCCTGCTAATTTTCTTTTGCTACCTTATTTATTTATTTATACCTTTTCTCCTCCTCCAGCTTTGGACTTATTGTATTCTTATTGTATTTCCTTACATTGACACCTGCTGGTCTGCTACTGTTCTTGTACATAGTATATTCAGTCACTTTGTCAGTCACATGTATAATCACTTTTTTCTAATCAATGACTCTTCGCTTGTATTGTACTGCCTTATACGAACATATGAACATACAAAATTTGCCAGCAGATAAAGGCCTAGAGGTCTATCAAGTCTGCTTGAATGTGCAGTTAGCACCCCTTATTCTGCAGCTGCCCCTCCCTTCCACCCTTCCCTTCCCTTCATTAACCCTCCAAGATTATAATTATAGTACCATTGTATGGCTGTTGTGTTCTTTTTTTGTCTTATTAGCATTGTAACATGCTCATTGTACATGATGTGTTGTATTTCTCCGGGGTCATACCTGAAAATAGGCATCTGTTTGCCTAGCACACCTCACCCAGTAAACTAAAGCTAAATAACTAGATAAGGAGCTTAACTGCCAGTTGTTTCCTAAAAAAAACAAAGTGAAAATTGTTCAGTTCTTCTAGTAAGTTAGTAAGATTTTATTTTTTAAGCGCCCTTTCCCTGAGGCTCAGGGCGTTGTACAGGATAGAGGCAAAATGAAATGGAATTATAAATGAAATAAAAGCTTATAAAATACAGCCTCAACTGATTACAGTGACTGCATTAATAAGAGGAGGAAGATCATGAAATCCCAAATGTTTCTGTTAATAAATACGCCTTTAGACCCCTTTTAAAAGCTTCCACTGAGGGGGCCACCCTCAAGAACCTTGGGAGCGAGTTCCACAAGGCAAGCACCGCCACCTCGAAAGAACAATCTCCTGAGGTGAACTGCTAGGGGGCCCTCCTCAACTAAGCAGAGAGAGCACAAGGAACAGGCAGACGTCAGGAGGTTATGCAGGTAACCCATACCCCTTCCATATAGGACCTTGTAGGTGAGTAAATCCACCTTGAAGGTGATCCTCAACTTCATCGGCAGCCAATGCAGAACACACAGGACCAGGGTCACATGACAGGACCTTGCAAGACTCATCAGCAACTTGGACACCACATTCTGCACCAGCTGCAGGTAATGCAGGACTTCTCTACTGACCCTGAGATACAGAGTATTGCAGTAGTCAAGTCTGCATGTAATGAAAGCAAGCACTAGTGAGGGCAGATCATCTGGGGGATTAAGACTTTAATCTGGGCAATGTTCCTAAGGTGGCAAAAAACAGTTTGGACAACAAATGACACCTGAGCCTCAAATGTTAATCTGCCATCCAGGATCAGAGCCAGATTTTCTACCTTCTCAGATGCTGTAAGAGGGGCTGTGCCAAGTATCAAGGTTGATCTGGCCCTCACAGCATCTGATTCCCACCAATGACCAGGCTTAATCACTGGCTCCTCCATCTTTTCTGTATTGAGACAATCAGTTAGAGAACATCCAGTCCTGGATCTCGGTCAGACATTTACTCAGCACCTCCGCTGCATCATGTCTCCTTGGAGCAAAAGACATATACATTTGGGTATCATCTGCATAGCTGTGAATCTTCACACTGTAATGTCTGATGATCTCATCCAAGGGCAGCATGTACACTGTGAACAACATGTATGAGAGGATAGAGACTTGGGAAATTCCACAGAGCAGGGGCTTTGGGCAGTAGGAGAAACTCCCCATCATCACCCTCTGTGTCCTGCCTCTGAGACAGGACTCAAACCAGCTGATGACAGTGCCAGTGAGTCCACAGAGCTCCCTCAGGTGATCAAATGACATTGCATGGTCCACAGTGTCAAATGCTGAGGAGAGATCAATCTGGTCTTCATCTCCTTGAGCACCACATCAAACCAGGGGGATCTAAAGTGAGAGGACCTGGACCATATTTGGCCTGGCACAACAGAATCGAGCACCAAAGTGACAGATATATATTAGGCCACCACAGCCTCACTCAAACCAGCTACACAGGCAGCACTCACTTCTGAAAGGTCCATTACCACCAATAGTCCCTTTGGAGACAGTCCCCTTAAAGGCCAGTAATGGACTAACTTTGCAGGGGAAGGGTTCATGGGGAGGGCCCAAATGAGAACTGTACTGTGCAATGATCTGACCATGCAACCAGATCAATCTTGAGATCAGCTATCTCAAGCCCCAGTGAAAATACTAGGTCCAAGGTATGACCATGGCTGTGGGTCACAGAAGCAATACAGAAACATAGAAACATAGAATTTGACAGAAGATAAGGACTGCTTGGCCCACCTAGTCTGCCTATTTTCCCTACCTGTTTCATATACCGCATATCCTAAATGATCTGCAGCTTACCCTCTCTTTCCTATCACTAGAGTTCCTTTATGTCTGTCCCATGCATTTTTCAGTTCCCCTACCGTTTTTGCCCTACAATCTCTGCCGGGAGGCTGTTCCATTGATCCACCACTCTTTCTGTGAAAAAATACTTTCTCACATTACCCCCAAGTCTACCCCCCTCTATTTTCATATTCTTGAACATCTTTAGTTTTGAAATATGCTACCCTCTTGTACCTTATTTACACCATTGATGTATTTGAAAGTCTCTATCATATCCCCCCTCTCTCTCCTCTCCTCCGTGGAATACATATTGAGATCCTCCACTCTCCCCATATATGATTTTTGGTGCAGTCCCTGCACCATTTTTGTTGCCCTTCTTTGAACTGCTTCTACTCTCTCTATGTTCTTCCAGAGATGAGGCCTCCAGAATTGGACACAGTTCTCTAGATGAGGTCTGACCAAAGTTCTATACAGTGGCATCTCCACCTCCTTCCTTTTGCTGGAGATACCTCTCCCTATGCACCCCAGCATTCCATGAGTTCTCCTCACAGCCCTCTCACATTGTTTGGTAACCTTTAGATCATCAGATATGATTACTCCCAGATCCCTTTACTGTTTGGAGGCCGTCAGTACCTCCCCCATCATGTGCTCATTCCCTTCATTTCTGTGCCCCAAATGCATGATCTTGCACTTCTTTGCATTGAATCTTAGCTGCTACACCATTAACCACTCCTCAAGCTTGCTCTAGTCCCTTTGGATTTTCCCTACTCCTCCTGGAGTATCAATCCTGTTGCAGATCTTTATGTAGTCTGCAAAGAGACACACCTTCCCTTCTAGCCTCTCTACAATGTCACTTATGAAGACATTAAAGAGGACTGGTCCAAGCATTGATCCCTGCAGGAGCCCACTGGTCACCCCCCCCCTTCAGATTGAACTCCATTCACCACTACCCTCTGTGTCCTATCACTCAGCAAATTTTTGACCCAGCAACAGCTTGTATGACTTCCAGCAAGCTCATCAGTTGGAGGAAGTCTTGTCCAAACTGCAGTAGTTCGTTGTTGATTCAAGCAATGAAATAACCCAGGACCAACCACCTAGGAGACTCCAACACCCTCTCAACTGACAAAATTCTCAACTTCTTGAAGGAACTCCCTCTTGTGCCTGAGGGTCTAGCTGCTCAATCGAGCAGACTTGATAGACCGTGTGGCCTGTTTCTGCTGGCATTTTGTATGTATGTATGTACACGAGAAGGATTCTACTCCTGCATCTGGAACCCGCACATGGCCACACATTCGATCGACAAAGTAGATACCACTGCGGGCACAGAAAAGTTCGGGTCAGATCTTAAACAGATGGCCACCCCCTATGTTCCCTCCTCAGGCAGTGCACTACAGAGAACCCAGCTGGGATAGATGCCTCCAGAACTGGACCTGCATCATCTCCCAGCCTTGTCTCTGTGGTGCAAGTCAGGCCGAATGAGGAAATCAAGTCCACTATAATTGTAGTCTTGTTCCTGATTGATCTCACATTGCACAGTACTGCCCAAAGGGGACTGGAAGAGGCTGTTTGCCCAATGGCTGCCTGTCTACTTGGTCTGGCGGGAATGCTGGGCATGGGTACCAAACATGTATGGCCTCTTGCAAGGTCCCATTTCGCTCCAGGGTGGCTCCTGGCCCTGACCACCCCAGTATGACTCTCTCACCACAGCCTATTTTCCATGCTGTCTACCATCCTGCTTTCTCTCAGCCCTGACCTCCTCACATCTCCTAATTGCCGTTGAAAATTATGGGAGATTGGAGAAAGGGCAGAGGCTAACAGCTCTGGTCCTGAGTATGTGATCCTCTGTGGTCTGAATCCTATGCACATCCTCCTCTGCTAGTATCTAATCAAATCAAACAATATGAGGCTGGACAGGGCAACATGAGGAAGTATGTTTTCATGGAAGGGTGGTGGATGCATGGAACAGCCTTCCTGAGGAAGTTGTGGGGCAACAATGGTAGACGAATTCAAAAATGCTTGGGACAGGCAGAAGGCAATATTGGGGGTGAGAAGGAGGAGGTAGGCTGCAGATCAAGTAGGATCTGGAGTTTATACGAGTAGGCAGAGAAATGGGCAGACTAGGTGGGCCAAGCAGTCCTTATCTGCCATCAAATTCTATGTGTCTATGTTTAATATTCTATCAAAGCATAGAATCACTAAATTAATTACCCAACCGAAGTATGGGATCACACTGTACTCCACGCCAAGCTTCACTCCCTCGGTATGTCTGGTCCAGCCCTAAATTGTTTTTTTCAACTATCTCACTGGCAGGCTACAAATTCTCAAGTTTAATAGAGCTCTCTCAGAACCTGTTCCCGTCATGGTCGGTGTCCCCCAGGGATCCATCTCAGGCCCCATCCTATTTTCTCTTTCATTAATGACTTTCCAATAGTCCCTACCCATAGCATCACAACCCTATATGCTGATGACATGGCTCTCCTATCTAGCTCGAGTGATGTCAATGTTATAAATCACAATCTACAAGCTGACTTTAATAAGCTGCAAAACTGGCTCTTGACAAACAAGTTTATGCTGAACATAAATAAAACTCAACTCATGCTCTTCGGCTCCTCGCCCAAACTCAAGCAGTGCCCTGTCCCTCTAAATGTCTTGAGTCTTGATGGTGTCCCAGTTGGCATAACATGCTCCTTTAAATACCTGGGAGTCACACCTGACCCAAAATTAGACCTATCTCTGCATATTCAAAATGTATGCAGAGCAACGAATATCAAACTTGGACATGCATATAGGGCTCATGGGTCCCTCACAGTGGCTACACAACTTGCCCTTGCCACAGGTATATTTCTTTCCTCACTCAGCTATGGGCTGATAACCTATACCCTCGCCACAAAAACTAGCCTTGGAAAATGGGATGTGGCCTATAATAATATCTGCCGCTTTGCCCTCACCGTTCCTCGGCTTACCCATCACTGTGAATTATACGAACAGCTACACTGGTTGTCCCTGAGTAACTATTGCTCATTTGTCTTGGGCTGCTTCACAGACAAAATTATCCATAATGCCACCCCACCTGCCCTGTCTAAGCTCCTTCAGCCTGCGCTGCCATCTTATCAGTTCTGATCTGCTGACTCATATCCCCTCCTTGTCCCTAAAACTCATACACAGACAGGCGACTGTGCCTTTGCAGTCTGTGTCCCTAGATTCTGGAATACCCTACCTGCACTCACCAGAAGTACTCCCACCCATCCCTTGTTTAAGAGCTCCCTTTGGTCACACCTGAAGTCTGCCTCGGCCTGCTACTGTCCCTAGACTGTCAGGTATCTCCCTGCCCGACTTGATGTGTACCATCCATTGCCTTGGCCCCAAGCCCCTACTCCTCTGATCCACGAACGGGGACCACTGGCCCCCACTCACCCTTTGTGCCTAAGCACTTACCATTCCTAAACTGGGGTAACCACACCATGCCCCATCTTAATGCACATGCATTCTTCTACGAATTGTATATTGCCCTTTACTGTTTTGATTGTCCTTGCCTTTATGCATATGCTTATCTGTTTATTATGCACATGTTTATTTGTTCACACTGTTCACTGCCTGTATATCACTTCTTTGTAATATTGCCATACTGTTTCCTTGTTATTTTGTTTTTACTGTTTACTGCCTGTATATCACTTTGTTGTAATATTTGTCATACTGTTTGTAAAACCTACCCTTGTAATCTCCCAGGTCTCACCTGAAAAATAGATATTCCTTGTCTAGTGTGCTTACCCAGTAAACAAAAGCTAATAACTAAATAAATAAACCCACCCCAAAATCAAAAACAGTAAAAAGATAAGACAGATAACATACACAAACCCCTCATTTACCCTATTCCTACACATACAGCTAACCAATCAGCCAATTCTAATACAAATATAACCCTAACACCAATCAGCCACTAACCTAAGCCCTCTCCTCCCCCAGTAGAAATTATGCACAAATCTAAAAATCAGTTTACGACAAGATAGTAGAATTCAGGCAGTATACTGCTAAGGAGCAATGTCCCAAGAGTCCAAATTACAGCAGAATAAAACAGACTCTGCAACCACGAACAAAAGTCCCAAACAGTTCACTGAGAAACCCCCTCCAGCAGTGCTCTCACCAATGCCAGGATGGTAACTGGAGAAAGCAGTTTATAATAAAATCAGGGACTATAAACAGATGTACTATAACAATATGAGACAAATTGTTCATTAAAGAGGCCATGGTAATTATCGTCATGCACACTTACATTATCTTCATTGTATTTTGACAAATGGTCTTGTGTCAGACGTTTCTTGTTAAAAAACGTCATAAATGTTTATTATGGAAAAGTAATGTGGCCTTTTTTATTAATTTAAAACAGCAGAGTGATGTTAACAGCAGTGCAAGGCTGTTATGATAAAACAAAACAGAGCACGAATCCATTAAAAAAACTCGCAGAAATATGAATAACAGTTTTGCATACGTTTCATTCCAATTAAGCTGTTTAGGCATTGTAGAGCTAGACTGCATTTGCAGTTTTCAATACAGATCAAGGCACCGCACTGAAAATCATAAATACATTGCTTCTTTCAAAAACCTTGTGTTCTGATAAGACAGTATGTAGGCTAACACACAAGGGCTAAATAATAAAAATATTTGATTATGCACTTTGTATAGTGAATAATAAGGATGTGTGAGTACCAAGTAGTATTTCCTGAATGTCACAAATAACAGATTACAGCATTTGTTTTTTTGGGGACTAATAACAAATAATGAAATATTCCAGTAGCTCTGTAAGTGCATAATGTAGTTTTTAAGCACACCCTGCAGTACATGGCAAAGTTATATAGTAATGTAGAACATAAGGCAGTTAGTAATGGATAAACTACCATATAACACATTCTGCCATGAGGGCCTTGGGCTTGAGCCTTGGTTTGGGCCACAATTACTGCATAAAAAGTATACACAGCATTTTACTTTTCAGTTTTATTCTAATTTGTTTTATTTGAATGTTTGCTTGCATACACGTGTAAAGCAAACATATTGTTACTGCAGTGTAGAGGACTGTGTAGGTGTGCACTGTATAGGCCAATGGATGTAGAAATGCAGAAAGCTTGCCTCTCGATAGCTAGTGCTGAGAAGGCTGACAATGACAGTGTTCAGCTGGCTAATGGGTATAAACGTCTTGTAGTTCAATGAATAAAGTCCCCCCAATCATACTGGTATTCTGCCCATTAGCCAGCAAGCATACACCATCAGGCTTTGAAGATGAATATCAAGCCTCACACTGTGTGTATTTATAGGTGGTGTGTGTGTTTTCCCCTAGTTACAGACAGGAAGTGTCTATTTGAAAGCAATACATAGAGTTGGGAGAAAAACAGTGTGTAGAATGCAAATGTAATAGCTTCAAATATGTAAACAACGTGTCAAGAATGAATGGAAAACACCAGCAATAGTTGATTTAAATTGCATATTGTGTATATTCCCTTTAAATAGCCTCTGATACCAGTTGTATAACTTTGAAAAATGTGAGGGTGAGATACAATTCAGTTTAATTGTTCAAATATTGTTGCAATCTTTTTTTTTAATATGGACTTTATCCTCCTGCTTCTCTCCACTGGCTCCCTTCTGCTATTAAGCCCAAGCCCTTCACTCCACCTCCAGGACTCATCCCACCTATTTCTTACCCTATTATATGAGTGGGAGCCATGGATGGTGTTGATACGGTATCACTACATGATCCCAAAAGTCACTAGCCTGACATCCAGAAGCCCGAGACCAAGATCCCAGCCGAAAAAATCCTGACAGTGGGATTTTGCCCGTGGCAGAGTTAGCAATCATAATTAAGGGGGGGCGGGGGAGTTAAGCCCCCCAAAACATGAAAAAAAAATCCACTGTGGGCAAAATCCCACTGTCAGGATTTTCACAGTTGGGGATCTTTGTCTCAGGCTTCCGGGTGTTGGGCTAGTGACTTTCAGGATCATGTAGTAGAGTATATCCGGTGGTACGATGCCTGCAGGTTTGTAGTGTCATCCTTTCTGTCCATTACTCCCGCTGAGTCAGAGCAAGCGGCGTGCAATGGTGCACATGTAGACTGTGAAGGCCATGCACTTTTTCAACACCCCCCTCTGATTTTCAAGTCTGGTAAGCACTGCTGTGCCACATACCCTCCACTAGGTGGCAGCCACACAGCAGTACAGACTGTCCCTCCACGCCGAAAGAAGACATCCTTTGATGGATGCTAAATCCTACTTTCCACACCAACCCTCCAGCGACCTAGGTCTATTCCCAAACCCAGGTTGCTGGTGTGGTAGGAGGTGAGGCATCCAACACCTCAGGCCTCCACACCAATGTGCTGGCTACAGGTTTACTGTAGCTCTGATTTTCTTTGACCATACTGTTTGTGGCCCTGAGGGGGACTGAACTTGCAACCTGCCATTTTACAGTTTTGTGCTTTACCCTCTGTACCACTCAGCCAGAACTATGTTGTTGCAGTTCTTTCCCCTTTTCTTTATTACTGAGGGAAGTTTAAAAAAAAAAACAAGATTAATGTCCCTTAGACTTTATTCACTTTCACTGCTTGTCTACACATGACATCATAATGCCCTGCTTATGCCATCATGATTATCTCCACAGCAAAAATTAGGATGTCTTAAACAGAAATATGTCTGCAGAAGTAGACAAGCATACAGAGCGAATAAAGCAAAGATCCTGTTTCCATGCAAATGTCCTTATTAAAAAAACAAATAAGGGCAATAATAACAAACAAGGGTATGATTTATACTAAATTGTGTCTAGATATTGGGCTGGATTTTCAAACAGTCGAGATTGTCACAAGCCCCGGCTGCATCAAGGATATGGCGCACCAGGCTTCCAACAATCTAAAGGTATTTTCTATCCCTTGCAGCTATGGACCCTTGCTAAACCATCTTTTAGTAGTCTAGCTTGCATCAATATAGAGGACCTTTTTAACAGAGCTTGCTGAGATTTGGTGCAAGCTGACGTAAAGCAGAAAAATGTTGTAACTGCTCATGAGACTGTAAAATTGGGTGCAGTTGTGGCAAACAGAAATGGCACAGCTGCAGCAGTGAAAGGGTTTGATGCAGTGCCTGACACTGAAAATCTGTCCCATTATGCATTTCAGCATTGTCCCAACAACATCAGGGGCTCTTTAAAGCTCCGTAACACTGCAAGCAAATATTCAGCACTGACAAATTCTTGTTATCATATTGTATTTTTATTCTGTTGCACTGTGGTATGTTATTTTCAGTTGAATACTTTACTGTTTACTCCTCATCCTCCATCCCCCCAGGATGCATCTGGAAATGAGTTGTTACCAGCTCAGTATATCCTTCCTGGTAAAACTTTAAAATGAACAAATAAAGGAATGAACTTTCAGCCATGCACTGCCAAGATGTGGAACATTTCTCCCACAGCTCGGCACGCTATGATGGTTAGTTACACAACCTGAAAGATGGTCTAACTTTTGAGTGCTGTGATTTGTGACACTTCGGGTTTCTACTTGTGTCACTTTTTTGACAGAAGCTGCTGCTAACAGTGAAACTGGAGCAAATGTAACATTTCATTTGAGTATCTGTTGGAGCCATTTATGCACATCTGTGATGATGCAGGCACAGCTCAAAATGTGTGTGTGTGGGGGGGGGTTGCGCCTGCAGCACCCCCTTTGGAACACCCCCCAAAATCTAAGTTCTAAACCAGTTTCTAGAGGACAGTAGTTCTTGTGCTAAACATATCATTACAGATTACATGCAAAAGGGCGAATGTACTGGTTTTCTCAGAAAATGCCCTGGATTAGCTGAGTTTGGATAGCAAATTATTTTCCAGGCAAGGAGTGATGCCCCCTTGAGATCAATGCTGAGATACATTGCTGGAGCAGCAGCAGGATTCAGCTTTCCAACAAACTGTTGCCAAAGCACTCCACAGTCCAGGAGAGGGAGGGGAAAAGAATACTGCACCCATTTGAAGCACACAGGGATATCCAAAGAGCCCAGAGATAAACTGCAGAGACATTAAGCAGATGGGGTTATGTGACTTGCTGAGGTTCACACAGTGAGTAGGTGGAGTTGTGGGATTCGAACCTGCATCTTCACAGCCCATAGAAAGGTATATACTATTGGGAGGCATAGCCTACTTTGTTTTTGATCAGCAACTAGGGCCCTCACTTTAGAGTTATTCATTTCCCATCTTTATCTTCTTGTTTTTACTTCATATTTCTGGAAAGTCCCTCATTTGCATGCAGACTTTAAGGATATGTTTCAAGCAGAAAAAAAACATTGGCCAGCATTTGAGCTTCAGTGTTGACAACAGAGAACTAACATTTATTTAATCAATGTCAGTAAGGTACAAGCCAGCAGGGTGGTTGGGCTATGCTGTCATTTTTCTCAGCCTGACATAAATGCTACCCCCTGCTGCTGGACCCCTCATAACATACCTATGATATGGTTTCTCTCCCTTGGGTACAACAAACACATAAATCACTGAGCTGACTGCTTTTACTACGATCAAATCAAAAATCAAAGTAGGCCGCAGGAAAATACACAGGTTGCCCCTGGCGATGACCTGAGTGGCCTGCTTTCTGAATACACATCCTAAGAGAGCTTAAGGGGACTTGTTTGAGCAAGTAACAGTGTGAAAATAAGACATGTATGCAAGACTTTTATCTACACCCTTTCTCCATTCTACAGCTGAAAATGTAAAACCAGAATACTTGGGACGACTTATGATAATACAGAAACTGACTAACACTAACGTGGTACTGATGAACTTTTATTTTAGTCTACCTGCAAACTGTGCCCTAATTCACAATCTATACTACAGTCATACAAGACCCCATACTTAAAAATATCAGCCCCATCACATACAATTTAATTTGTTTTGTATTCACAAAGAAGCCCCATTATGCTGTACATATCAAAGCAGCAGCACAACAAAATAGGGCAAGCAATTCAGCCCTACATTTTCATTGTAAAAGAGCAGTTCAATCAAAAATTGAGTATTTTATAAAAGTTTTATTTTTTTTTCCTCAAGAAAAAATGACTACCACATTTGACTTTGAAATAGCATTGTAGACCTGGCAAGGGTTATGACTGAGAAAAAAAAACTCATGGTGTGCTGCATTTGAGGTACTGTAACTAGAAAAGTAGATTTAAGATGTATTGTATAAAGGGGGTGTAGCAAGCAGCTGATGGTGCGAGACACTCTTAGTGAGAGCTCCTGATCTACCTACATGTAAAGACAAAACAATTGCAGTTTTGGGTATCCATAACTAACAAAATTACCGGCAATCAATAGAGACTTTTCTGGCTGAGTTGAACAGTATCAAATTTGAGCAGTTTAGAGAAGGGGAAACCTTAAGAAACCATGCAGCAAGACAGTGGTTACAGAAAATAAGGGAAACCACTGGATAACACAGCAGAGGGCAGCCTGAGCCATGAAGCTGCAATCGGTGGAGAACCTATGAAGATAGCCCTCTTGCAGGTGCCAAGAGACTAAGATAAATAAAATAGTGTATGGGAGCCCATACACAACCAGACTGTTTTTTCACTGAGTGGTTATTATGATGACAGGGACCCCCAACGCGAAGCTCAAGAGGCTCAGCTGTTGTCGTGGTAACCACGAGGTGAAAAAATAACCTTGTTGTGTATTGGGGCTCCCATACCCTATTTTATATAGTGAATGGTGGAAACTGAGCTAAATAGTTGACAAATGGTGTTGGAGCCTCTTTATTTAAATTATTAAAAAAATCCTGCTCACTGCATGCTTCAGTACAATGTGAGCAGTAGTAGCATGTCTGACTGATGGCTGAGTGACTGCGTTGTCTTGTGACATCTATACTGCAGCAGAACAGAAAAGTTGTTCTGCTGCAGTACACATGTCACTTCTGAAGCAGAAGGACTTTGGAACTTTATACTCAATAAAGCCACACCATACCTATAAAAAGGTTGAAGGCCTTTATAACAGATTTTTCACCCTGGAAACTAAATTATCACTAGTATCTGATGAGGCAAAGATAACTAGAGACTGCAAAGAGTTCAGCTGCCGCAGTAATAGGCATGATAGATGAAAATAAGCTCCTTCGCCATTGCTTCGAGCACTTAGAATACTGGGCACAGCTGCCAAGTATTTGACTGCTGGGAGTACAAGAGGATCCTGAGGGAGAAGATCTTCTAGTCTTCACACATGAACTGTTGGAACAATGCTTAGGAATCTTGATGGAGGGACTACTCCTTAAGACCTATCGGATCATACCCAGATGGAAACCTAACACTCCAGATCAACCCAGGACCATCTTGATTATGTCAGCAGGTACACATGTCAAAAAGCATATTTTAAGTGAAGTGAGGTAAAAAGGACAACTTCAAAAGCTGGATGGCACCAACATCTACTATTTTCCTGATATCAGTTATGCCACGAGGCAGCTTAGGAAGCACTTTGATGCAATATGGGCAGGCTTGACGACTTTGGGAGTCAGTACTCCTATACTGACCCCTCAGAGGCTGGCAAGAGATGGGAAAACATCAAAATAGACTTTGCCCAACAATCCTGAGCAGAGGTCTGTGAGGGTGAGGATGGAGAAAAACGAATTTGAGCATTGCCTTGTGCCTGTGTAACTAACTCATTTCTATAGTTTATGCCTGTAATATGTTAATAGTATATGGTAGAATGCTGTTCCGCGTGGAAATCCATGCTTTGAACAGCATTGTTGTACTGTCTTGACTATGTCATGTTGTTGTTATGCTGCACTGAGTACATCACAAGTGCAGCATAACAACATCAAATATAATCGCATCTTGTGATAGGGACTGTGGCGGTGAGGTGATCTCGGAAGTTACCGGCTGGAGTAATGCGCCAGTGTAAGGATTTTAAAAATTATTTGGGGGACATTATTTGCCAGGAATGAGTGCCCATACACTATAAAAGATTGTGTATGAACAACTCATACACAGACAAGGCAATTTTCTGATCTTGTGGTTTCCGTGGTAATGAAACCTCTCGAGCTGCACTCTTGAGGTCTCTTGTCGCCACGGAAACCACTCAATCAGAAAATAACCTTATTGTGTATGAGTGCTCATACACAATCTTCTATATTACAGTTTGATGCTTTACTGAATCATACTGTTGAGAATATGAGGGATGTGGGAGAGACTGCACTGAAATGGATCCATGACAGTCGGTTGACAAATTATTTGTCCACCAATGTTACAGCGACTCCCTTATGTCGACTGCATTTGCGGTTGGCATGAAGGGAGTCATAGGACAGATTGTTTTTTTCACCGGCTTTACTCCTGAATACCCCATGGGGGGGGTCTCTGCCACCCACACCCCCAGCTACTAAAATAACCAACTCCATGTCACAGTTGTTTTGGGAAGGGGGTGCAATACCCACAGAAAGTAGTGGCAGGGTCCCACGCCGACACTACAGTGACCTGGTGCTGTTGTCGCTGTAGTGTCGGTCACTCTCGAATTGTCAAGGTAGTGTCGGCATACCCACTGAAATCTACAAAAAAAAATATTTCTTTAAGCTTTTCTTCACATTGTGGCTTGACAGGTATGCAAGAAGAATCAAACATGCCAGGATGGCCACCACCTAATGGTCTTCTGTAGCAACTACATGAGTGAAAATGCCCTGATTTCTTTGTCATGAAGCTTAGTTTCAGCAGATTCCAGTGACCTGGTTAGGAGCTGGAAGGGTTTTAAATGCACCATTAGATTATTAGAGTCAGTGCTTTAAATCGTGATCAAAATATGTTTGCCAGCTGAATATATTATAACCATATCTTTATTAGCTGCAGTAAAATGCTTGGAAGTTAAACCTTTTACATACTGTGTGATCCCCAAATGGCTGTACGTGTAAATGGATCACATAACTCAGTGTAGTAAGGAGGGTGAAGTATTTTCAATCATGAGCTGTTCTCATATATAAAGTTCTCAGGTTCTAACTTGCTTAGTTATGCCATGGACTTACCATCACTGTTTATGATCAGATCTATGCAAAAAGCACAAAGGGAACTTGTCAGATGTTTATTATGGAGATCAGTCATTGTTGCAATGGCTCATTAAGGTTAATATTAACATAACTACTGTATTTTAAATGTGGTCACAGGACATCCTGGAGCTGTAACAGTGGACTATAAGTAACTTATATCCTGAGAATTAAATGTATACTTAATTGATTAATTTCCTATACCATGAAAGTTCTTACGTACTTTGTATATTGGAAATTTGGTTCTACATCATAACAGCGATTGTGGAATAGTGATTGCTGTTTGGGTGAGTGTACATCACCAAAAATTAATTACGGTGATGTACACTCATGGCAAACTGCAAGGCAGTGACTGAATATACATGTATGCGGGGGGCTGTGCCCCCGCACCCCCCTACTTAAGGATTCTCAACTCCAGGGGGGTGTATGTGGGGGGGGAGGACAAGCAACCTGCCTGGACAAAAAAAAAAACACACTGCTCTGGACCCAAACTCTGCATCCTGCATGCTGCACACTCCAACTGACCGCCCTCCACACCATGCTAGCCATCCAGCTCAGCAGCTGCCTTTCACACTCCCTCCCACATACCTCCCCCCCCCCATGTGTGCATGTGTGTACGCTTCCCTTCTTCCTACCTCTCCCACCCAGGTATCCAGTCACTACCCTGCCAGGTAACCCTGAACACAGGCACTGTAATTGAGTCGCCGTTTTTGTAAGCACTCAGTTGCAGTCACTGTGTTCACTGGATACTGAAAATGTAATAAAAATAAGTAAAAAACATGTACTGCATGCTTATATATTTACTTATTGTAGCTGAAACCAGCTTTTTGGAAAAATATTTTTTGTTGCACTGTTGCTTTAATTCTCTAGAGCTCAATATAATTTTGGCATGAGCAGATCCACACAACAGAATAAAACAGAGTTGCCTAAAACATTCCAATATGTTGACATGTCATAAACTGTGATTCTCTGCTGGAGGCTATTCTTGGAACTGAACTGGTGAGAACTATACTACTGAAATGCCTTTCATATACATCTACAGTCAAGAGTAGCTCCTGAATTATAGTAAGAACACAAGCTTGATGGTCCAGCTGCCTATCTTGCGAAATGGGATTAGGGTGAACCTAGATTCTAGGTCACTGTCACAGGTGCAGGGGTGGTAGATGTCCCCCCAGCTGAAAGGGTATGGGAAGGGAGAGTACATTGTGAACAAAGAGGACACAACAAAGAGAACTGAAAATATTTTACATGTTGCCGGACTCTACAGGATCTGATCTTTCATCAGAAACCATGAGGCACTGTACCATGTCAGTCAGCAAGACTACTGTACCATGTTAGTCAGCAAGACTACTGTACCATGTCAGTCTGCAAGATTACTGTACTGTGTCAGTCAACAAGACTACTGTACCATGTCAGTCAACAAGACTATTACACCATGTCAGTCAATAAGATTACCGTACCATGTTAGTCAGCAAGACTACTGTACCACGTCAGTCAGCAAGATTACTGTACCATGTCAGTCAGCAAGACTATTGTACCATGTCAGTCAACAAGACTATTGTACCATGTCAGTCAACAAGACTACAGTACCATGTCAGTCAGCAAGATTACTGTACCATGTCAGTCAGCAAGATTACTGTAAGATGTCAGTAAGCAAGACAGCTGTACTAAGCAATTCAACACAAATTCAAAGCTTCAACATACTGATTTTTGCAATTTGTGTTCTTTAATGGGTGCAAAATTGTGCTGGATTTATATTTTCATTCTTGTGTTTTTAATGGTTTAGCACAGTACTTTGTAAAATGCAATTATTTATCATGTTAATAGTTATATAATTACTATGGTGATATAGGCAAGTCAAGTCCATTTTATTTGTATAGCTCCCTATCCAAAGGGCTCAGAGCATTTCACACTATAGAACTTATAGTGGAGCAGTATTTTTATTGTAACACTTCAAATATGTCAGGAGGTCAGGTACAGGTATTGGGGACTGGAGGGTTAGGAAGAAGAAGAAGAAGGAGGAGGAGGATGGAAGGGTACATGGTAGTAGTGGAGGAAGGAGAGTGTCCAAGGACAGTGGAGTAGGTATGAGGGATGGGGGAGTGGGAGGGGTTTAAGAAGGGGGGGAGGCATGGTGTTTAGGCATTGAAAGAAGGGAGATCAGAGGGAGTGAAGAAAAGAGAGGGGTCTGAAGGGGCAGGGGAGTCAGTCAACCAGGGGTGTTGAGAAGGATAGTGGAATGGTGTCTGAGGCAGGGGAGATTAGATAGGTGAGGGAGGAGCTCAAAGGATAGTCAGATGGGGAGAGGGTGTCAGGAATGGAGAAGGGGGGAAGAGTCATAATCCTGGAGGACTCAATAGTTAAGGGTATTCCTTGGGGAAGGAAGGGGGACCCACGAATGGGAAGGAAGGTGATATGCATGCCAGGGATGATGGCTGAGAGGGTGTGTTTATGGATTGTTTAGCTGGTGCAGGGGGTTGGGGAACCCTATGCAATTATACATCTAGGGATGAACAACCAAGCTGGGGAGGAGGTGGGGGTGGTACATGAATATTCTGGGTAGTGGGGAGGATCTGTAGAGGAGTAGCCACATCAGTTGTATTATCAGTGGTGTTTGCAGTACTGAGAGCCAGCACAGTCAGGAAGAAATAGAGAAGTTTAATGGCTGGTTACAGGAATGATGCAAGGAGGATGTATAGCTGCATTGTGGGCTGGGGGGGGCCTGGCCCAACAAATCCCCATATGCACTGGACAGACTGCACCTCAGTAGAGGGAGTTCAAGAGTCCTCAGGGATAAGTTGGAGGGTACATATCTGGGGACGTTAGTTTAAACTGAGGGAAGGGCAATGTGGACTTCAGGTCCCAAGTCTCTGGGAGAAGGAGGAGGTCAGCAGTCCCCCCCCCATTCTGGGCAGGTAAAACTGATGCTTAGATTGGGAGTGAGAGCAATAGGGTAGATCAAAGGTGAGGGAAGGAAACAGACAAAGGGGAGCAGGAGGGAGGGCAGGATGAAGGTGGAGGGGAGCTCAGATTCTAGGTATAAGGTGGTTTCCCTGAATGCAAGAAATCCCAGAAACAAGACAGATGACCTGCAGGCATTGTTGGCAGAGAGGAGCGTGGACATTGTGGTGGTCCTTGAGACATGGGCTACACCCTGGGTTCAAACTGGGATGCAGTATAGCGCAGTGGTTTAAGGCTCTGAGCTGCAAATCTGGAGACCTGGGTTTGAATCCCACAGCCCCCACTAGCATACTGTGTGACCCTGAGCATGTCACTTAACTTCCCTGTGCTCCCAGGTGCACCTGTAAACAAGCTTTCAGCTTAGTGTGTCTCTCCTGGTTAAACAATTGGGGAAAAAAACTATACAAGAGGGACGGGGGGTAGGAACAGGTTTGGGGGGTCACAGTTTAGATAAGGGAGGGTATAACCTCTACAAGGGAGGAGTTGGAAAAAGGGAAGGCAGTGGGGAAGTGGATTCAGTTTTTGTCCAATAAAAGGAGGAAGGTGAGACTGGTGGTGGTTTACATACCACGCAACCAGGTGAAGACCAGAGACAGGGAACTGGGTAGAGTGGTAAGAGAAGATGCAGGGAAGGAAGAGGTGGTAATTGTGGGGGACTGTAACCTGACAAAGTGGATTGGGAGATCCCAACCCCAACGTGTGCCAGGAGCCAGGTGATATTTGATGCGGTACAGAGTGGATTCCTGACCCAGGGTGTCATGGTACCCACCAGGAAGGGGAAATCCTCGATCTGATATTGACAAATGGGGGACAATGTCCATGACATCCAAGCTGAGGAGCCCTTGGGTGGGAATAACCATTGCACAGTGGGGTTCTGGTTAGACATGGGCAGAGAAATGGCACTCACAAAGATCAAAGTCCTGAACTTCAGAAAGGCAGACTTCAGAAGGATGGGGGAATTGCTAAAGGGGCACCTGACATGTCCTGTTTCTTCTGAATATTCCTTTCAAAATGAGTTATATAGCTCACTAAGTTGAATGAAGTGAATACTTTTTGGATGCCAAAGTTTCATGTGTGACTGAATACCTTCAGTCAATATCCTTGTTTGCCTCTGCAGTTTAAAAATATAACCACATTATACTTCATGGACTTGAAAAAGACTATATTGCACTTCACTTGTTGCACCTTCTGCAAATATGTGCTTTATGAATGAGATAATACTATATCACTTTATTCTACCTGCACTGAACCAAGTTTTGTGGTAAAGGAATTTTCCAATTTAAGGTATTGGGCTTCATAGCCCGTTACATGATGGCAGTGTTAGCTGATTTCTGCTAAAAGTAACATTTTTAACTGTGTCCTTCTAGTTTGGGAGGAGATCATACCTGTTGCTGAACCTATGGCAAGTCGATCCCTTCCAAGTTCCCGGATTGCCTGCTCCACCACCGCGCTCAGACATTTTGTGACATTTCAGCAGGGAGAGCGAGGAGGCATGCCCCATTTAAGTCTATGGGGCAGTTTTCAATGCCGTTTTTTGTAACTTTAAGCAATCTTAGAGGAAAATGAAAGCCACCTATCAAGTAATAGGGCCCTATAAGTTGAGCAGTGGCTTTCATGTCCCTCTAAGATTGCTTAAAGTTACGAAAAACGGCATTGAAAAAGTGCTCCATATACTAGTATGGGGCACGCCCCCGTTCTCTTACTACTGAAACATCACAAAATGTCTGAGTGCGGGGGTGGAGCAGGCAAACTGGGAAGTTAGAAGGGACTGGCTGACCATGCATTTGGCAGCAGGTATGATCCCTTCCCAAACTAGAAGAACACAGTTAGAAATGTTACTTTTTAGCCAAAATTTGCTAATGTTGCCATAAGGTATTGGGCTAGGAAGCCTAATATCTTATGACGTTAGGTTGGAACATCACTTTAAATACTGTTTCCTAAAACCTGTAAGCTGTTGGCTACAATTCATTACAGTACCAAGTGCATTTATCATTTTGTGTCATTCAAAGAGACAGACACTGCATTGTAAGTCTTCATACTAGAGCTTTATTTCCATTTCGAGGGAGCTAGATATACATTAGTTTTCCAAAAACTTTTCTAAGATGAATCTTTAAAGCTATGATTTTATTATTAGTAAAAAATGGGCCTTTTTGGCCACATTTGATATAAAAAAGACCTGTGTGTGAAAATTAAAAATGTTTTCTTGAGTGTTGCTTCTTTTAGTCTGAGATGCTATTATTGCAAACTCAATAATCACTGACTTGATCAGATCCAGGTGCTAGACTCACCCACAGGAGTTGAGGTGTAGAGTCTCCTGTGCTTGTTCTGATGGGCTACATTGCTAGAGGGATCAGTAGTAGGCGGGAGGGGGTAACACTGTCTGGTGTGGCCATACCTCAGCTGCAGTGTACAATACTGGCATTCATCCTTTAACAAAGACATAAACCTGCTGGAGACAGTCCAAAGGAGGGTGACAAAGATGGTTATGGGCCAGCAGGGTTGGTTATAGGAGAGACTTGAGGCCCTAAACATGTACAGTACATCCTGGAGGAGGGAGAGGGGGATACAATTGAAACCTATATTAGTATTTGAAGGGAATAAATAAGATAGACAAGGGGAGTCTTTTCCCGCTCAGTGGGAACAAAAACACGAAGGGCACTGTCTTAACTTAGAGGGAGGGAGGTTCAGGATTGAGACCAGGAGGCATTTCTTCATGGAGAGGGTGGTGGCAGGTTGGAATGGGCTTCCAGAGGAAGTGGTATCATGTGAAGCAGTGGGTGGCTTCAAGAGAGGCTGGGTCAGCGTGAAGGGGAAATCAGGGTCAAGAGGAGGGATAGGCAGAAAGGAGGGGATATTGGTTGGGGTGGAGGGGCAGAGTCCTCAGCTGATGCTGGGTACCCTTCAATATGAGCAGACTCAATGGACTGAAAGGCCTTATTTACTATCATCTTTGTATGACTGCATGTTTGTAGGAATCTGAGTTTTCTTCCTTTTTCATGCAACTAGTAGAATTAAAGTATCTATAATATTTGGTTAGTGCCTGTTGTGTTATCTATATCTATACAGTCGAGATTGCTGTTGTCCTACAGTTCTAGGTCAAAGACATTGTTTCGGCACTGTAGCTATGTTATTATTATTGGACTATGCAACAAGCTTTCTGATTAACTGGCCTGCTGGTGCAGTGGTAGTCCTTCTGCTCACGACACTAGTGCCCCTCGTTTGGGAATGAGCATGGGCCATCAGAAGGCTGGTTGGGTGGGATGGCAGAGCATCCAAGGGTGCCAGAATTTCACTATGGCACTGCCACTTGCGTGATCACAGGTGGATGTGCAAGCAGGAGTCAGCAATCATGAGAGGGGAACGTCGGTGCTCTGGTGAATTTTGCACACTCTGCATGTGTTAGTGTATCAGTTCAGGGTCTTCTAACATCAATAGGGTGGAAGAAGAAAAGTGGAAAAAAAACCTGACTGCACTGGATGCCACCTGCTATAGGTTCCACACCACCGACTGGGCTCCCGCACAAGGACCAACACTTAAACCCTTATAGTAGGAGTAGGGCAGACCTCCATCAGCCCTTCCCATCTGGGGGGCGGCATCTGTGGGGTAACATGGAGGTAAATTCTGGTGATAGTGTGTGAGGGGGCTGAGTGAAGCAGTGGGACCGATGGGGTCAGTCTGGTGCAAGGGGGTATAAAACATACTAAAGTAACAAAAAAAAACTTTCTTATAATAGAAACACATGCCAGCTGCATTCCTCGTGCCAGTTTATCATATTTCCCTTTCAGTAATTTACTCAAACCTAGTACTCGATGTTGCACACAACCCTCCTCAAAATACATTTCTGCCATTTGTCTGTGTTACATGAAAAGCACCCTGGTTCCAGCAACTCACAGCTCACCCAGTGACTAATACCAAAATATGCTTCATCTTTTTTTACTTGTTTAAAAACTGCTCAGCATGGCGGACAATTCTGCAGAGGTTGTTTCTAACTGCATCCAAAGGATGGATACTATAAGGAATAAGTTTATACAAAGCAAGAATACTTAGTAAAAATATATCTTTGCTCAGAGACATAAGTAATATTTGAAACTATTATTTTTAAGGAAGTTTTATATTTTGTAATGTTTTTTGTAGTTGGTTTGTATTTTGAGTTTACATTAAGATCTGTTGGTGGAAAGATGACCAATCTTACACTATAAGCAAATGAAGGCAGACCTCCATCAGCCCTTCCCATCTTGGGAAGGGAGGGGGCTGGGGCTGATGGAGGTCTGCCCTACTCCTCCTATAAGGGTTTAAGTGTTGGTCCTGGTGCAGGAGCCCAGTCAGCAGTGTGGAACCTATAGCAGGTGGCATCCAGTGCAGTCAGGTAACAAGCCTTTGTGTGAAGCAAATAAACAAATCAAAAATGAAAGAAAAAGCCACTATGGTTCTCAAAAGAGTTGGCGGTGAAGGTTAGGGAGAAAAAGATAGCATTAAGGAAGTATAAGGAAACACAGAAAGAGCAGGACAGAGAACTGTACCAGTTAAGGCAGAAGGAAGCCGGGAGGGTAGTCAGAATAGCAAAGGCACAAACTGAGGAAAAGATAGCTAACTCAGTTAAGAAGGGGGATAAAACCTTTTATAGGTATATCAGGGAGCATAGAAAGACAAAGGGAGGGATAGTGAGGCTGAATAGAATGGATGATGGATGGGCAGAGAGTGACAGTGATAAAGCAGGGATACTGAATTAATACTTCTGTTCAGTATTCACAAAAGAGGAAGTGGGGGAGATGTCTAATCCAATTAACATAAGCACTCTGGAGAGGGGGGGTTGATCCCAGTCCTTTCACAGAAGAAAGGGTTCTGAAAGAACTCCTAAAACTGAAGGTGGACAAAGCAATGGGGCCAGATGGAATTCACCCCAGAATTCTAAAAGAATTAAGCAAAGAACTAGTGACACCACTGACTACCCTTTTTATTAAATCATGGGAGCATGGTGTGGTACCTGAGGACTGGAAGAAGGCGGATGTGATTCTCCTTCACAAAAGTGGGACCAAGACAGAGACAGGAAACTACAGACCTGAAAGTTTGACATCTGTGGTAGGGAAAGTGATGTAATCACTTCTGAAGGAAAGAATTGTTGAGTACCTAGAGGCCAGTGGGGTACAGGACCCAAGGCAGCATGGGTTCACAGCGGGAAGGTCATGTCAGACAAATCTAATTGACTTCTTTGACTGGGTGACCAAAATAGTAGACCAGGGAGGGGCTGTGGACATGGCCTACCTAGACTTTAGCAAGGCATTTGACACAGTCCCACACAAAAGATTAGTAGTCAAATTAACCAGCCTGGGAGTGGGTCCCAAGGTGGTAGCCTGGGTAAAACATTGGCTGAACAACAGGACACAGAAGGTAATTGTAAATGGAGTCCACGCTGAAGAAAGAGGGGTTACTAGTGGGGAACCGCAGAGTTCAGTACTGGGTCCGGTCCTTTTTAATGTCTTTATAAGTGACATTGCAGAGGGACTGGAAGGAAAAGTATGCCTCTTTGCAGATGACACAAAGATCTGCAACAGGGTTGATACACAAGGAGGCATGGAAAGGATGAGAAGGGACTTGGCAAGGTTGGAGGAATGGTCAGAAGTATGGTAGCTTGGATTCAATGCAAAGAACTGCAAAGTAATGAACCTGGGAAACAAAAATCCAGAGGAAGATTACACAATTGGGGTAGTAACAACAACAAAAATGGAAAGAGACCTAGGCGTAATCATATCAGATGACCTTAAGGTTAGCAAGCAATGCAAGAAGGCGGTAGGGAGGGCTGGAGGGATACTGGGATGTATAGGGAGAGGTATCACCAGCAGAAAACAGGAAGTTGTTATCCCCCTGTACAGACAGCTGGTGAGACCCCATCTGGAGTACTGCGTCCAGTTCTGGAGACCCCATCTTCGCAAGGACATAGACAGGATGGAGACAGTTCAGAGGAGGGCAACTAAAATGGTGCAGGGTCTGCAAGAGAAGCCATATGAGGAGAGACTAAAGGAGCTTAATATGTATACCCTTGAGGAAAGGAGGGAGAGGGGGTCATGATAGAAACATTTAAGTACCTCAGTGGAATCAACAAAGTCCAAGAGGGTAGCCTCTTTCAGAAAAAGAGATGTGCAAGAACAAGGGGACGCAATGTGAAGATAGAGGGGGATGGCTCAGGGGCAATGTGAGGAAGTATTTTTTCACAGAGAGGGTGGTGGTGGACACATGGAACAGCCTTCCTGAGGAAGTTGTGGGGTGTAAAACTGTGGGAGAATTCAAGAATGCATGGGACAGACATAAGGCAATTTTTGTGGGGGTAGGAAGAAATAGGCTGTTGGTTAAATAGGATCTGTAGCTTATCCTCTAGGTAGGGAAATGGGCAGACTAGGTGGGTCAAGCGGTCCTTATCTGCCGTCAAAGTCTATGTTTCTATGTCTCTGACCATTCCTGTATTTTGGTTAGGTCTTCCTGCAGCACCCTCCACCCCTCTATGTCATCTACCACTGCACCAATCTTAGTATCGTCTGTGAACAGACTGATTCTACTCTGAATGCTGTTTGAGATATCAGATATGAATATCCCAAACAGCACCGGTCCCAGTACTGGACTCTGGGGTACATCACTCATAAAGTCCCTTGGTGATGAGAGTTCCCCCACCACCACCACCCTTTGCTGCCTATCCCTTAGCCAGTTGGTGATCCAGTTGACCATTTTTGGCCCCACCCCAATGTATTCCAGTTTCCCCCCTAGCCTCCCATGCGGCACTGAGACAATGGCCTTGCTAAAGTCCAAATATAGAACATCCACTGCATGACCCCTGTCCAGTTCCCTGGTAACCCAGTCATAGTACTCGACTAGGTTTATCTGGCAGGATGTGCCCAACATAAAACCATTCTGATGGCCATCTTGGAGTCCATTGTCCTCCAGAAAGGTCACCAGTCTCTCCTTTAGGATTGACTCCATGAGTTTCCCCACGATTAAAGTGAGACTCACCAGGCTATAGTTGCCTGGATCATCCTTCGGGAAACTTTTATGAATGGGCACCACATGGGCCATCCTCCAGTCCTGTGGCATGCATCCTGTGTCCAGTGATATACTGAACAGGTCTGCCAGTGGACCCGGTAGGATCTTTGCTAACTCCCTAAGTACCCTAGGGCGAATGCCATCTGGACCAGCAGCCTTGTCCACCCTCAGTGCCCTTAGTCCCTCTAGCACCCTGTGCTCTGTAATTCTGATATCAGACACCCCACCTCCTTCTGCCCACTCCCCCCCTTCCAATGGGGTATCTGTCCCCCACTCTCCTTCATGAACACAAAGCAGAAGTACTCATTCAGTGCCTCTGCCTGGTCTTCCCCCTTCTCCACCCAGCCCCCAGTTTTTTAATCCTCACAATCTGGTCTTTGTTTCTTCTTCTCTTGCCAATGTATCTGAAGAAGTCCTTTTCCCTATTCTTGATTCCCTGTGCCATTCTCAGCTCTCTGGAAGCCTTGGCCACTCTGACTAGCCGGGCAACCTCCCTGGGCTTCTTCATGTACTCGTCTTTGTCCCCTTTCCCTCCTACTTTTCTCTTGGCCCTCACCATTTCCATTACCTCCTGAGTCAGCCAGCTTGGCTTCTTTGCTCTCCCCTTCTTGCTCCGTGTTCTAGCGCAGGTCTCAGTAGCCTCTGCCAGTGCTTTCTTAATGATATTCCATTTTTGGCTGGCATTCATGTCTGTCTGAATTCCCACCAGATGCTCAAACAAATTTTTCCCCATCCTTTTAAAGTCCGCTCCCTGGTACCTGTTCCTCCTGTTACCCTTGCTATATTGAGTGTGAACCACACCGTGTGATGGTCACTCCCAGCCAGGGGGTTCTCTACTCCCAGATCCCTTACAGCCTCCCCGTTTGTTAATATCAGGTCCAGAGTCCTACCCCTCCCTAGTAGGCCCACAGACCAATTGCACCAGGAAGCTGTCCTGAAATGCATCTAGTAATCTCTGCTCCTTTGCACACATGGTGGTAGGGGCATTCCAGTCTACCCCAGGGAGGCTGAAGTCTCTCACCACTACTGTGTCCCCTTCCTATAGACTGTTCTAATCTGCTCAGCCAGCTCCCTATCCAGGTCATGCCCCTGAGCTGGTGGCCTGCACACTACCCCCACCCTCAGTGTCTTTCTTATAGAGTCCTGAAACTGCATCTATAGGGCCTCTGTCCTGCCCTCCACCCCCTCCTCTCTCATACACGTATCCCTTCCCTTATGTAGGGATACCATGTCCCCTCTTTCCCTCTAGACCTGTCCTTTCTGAATATCCTGTACCCTGGGATCATCATATCCCAGTCCTGGTTCTGGGTGGCCCAAGTCTCTGTGATGGCTGCAATGTTCACCCTCCCTACAGCCTAGACAGCGTGTAGTTCAGCTGATTTGTTATCTAAGCTTCTCCTATTCAGAGAGACACTCTCCAACCTCCAACCTGCACCTTTCTTCTCCACACTGATTTCCCTCTCTCCTAATCGCTCCTTGTTTTCCCACCTCAAATACCTTTCCAATAGCTTGGGGGGTAGGCACCCTTGGCTCCCTCCTCTGGGATCCCTGCCTACTAGCTGTCCTCCCCCCACCCCCACTTAGTTTAAATCTATCCTTGATGCTATGTGCCCCTCCAACTTCTGCTTTAATGCCCCCTTCCCCTCCCCGCTCAGGTGCAGCATATCCCGTGCCCCTGTCATAACTTGCAAGGACAAGCTTGGTTAGAAGGATTACACAGAGGATCAAAGAGAACAAAAGTAGAGCCAGGGATAAGGTGGATCTGCTGATCATTGGGGTAGAGGGAACCACTGAGTGAGGTGGGGGATTGATATTTACTCACCTAGTAAAGGTGATTATTTGAGTACACTTTATAGTACTCCACAGTCAAAACCATTGGGTGTTCCTCATCCATCCTATAGGTTGATGCACAATCCAATCAAAATTGGGCAGGCTGAGGACATCCCCCTTGTCCCATCTGAGAATCTCCAGTGTGAGTCTTCCCTTAGCAATTAGACATAGTGACTAACAATAACTAGGGATGTAAGTTTGTCATGGCAGTCATACACGTCATTGATTCCATGACATTTGATCCTTATTCAGGACTTTCATGACTTTCACTAATGTCATCAGAATGTAGCAATGATGACAGTGCCGGAACATTTACTACTGTTTACTAATGATTTCATGAACAAACAATGAATCATTAAACCCTCATCCATGACACACTTACATCCCTAACAATAACAACAGAGAAAAACAACAAAAAACACAAGAAACAGGGAAGGATAACAGTATCCCTTATGTATGCTGTCCTCTCTGTGAGATGCCTGGTAGCCCTGACTGTGTTCTAGCATAGTGACATATTATCTATAGAGGCAGTGTTGTTGAGCATGGTTCTCATCTATTCAATAAAAAACGTAACATGCAAGATACTGTGACTGTTGTATTATACTTTGGAGAAAAAACAGTTTACTTATACACAATGTTGTAACGTTCTTCTTAGTAACAGACATTATGATTAGTCCATTGGTATCTGAGAAATTACCACATCTACTGCCCTGGGCGGGGCTGAGGAGTACTATAAAGGGTGTTCAAATAATCACCTTTACCAGATGAGTAAATACCATTATATTTCGTACCCTTTATAGTACCCTGCAGTCAAAACCATTGGGACCTTAGTAGCAGTGTGTGAGCAAGTATATATACCTTGGGTGGGACAAAAGGCAGGATATGTGGTTCTTATATATTCTTTATCCCAGCTCTTATCACTGCCCTAGCAAAAAAGGCCCTTTCTGCCAATGTTACATCTAGCCGATAATGCCTGGTGAAAGTATGTATGGAAGACCAAGTTGCTGCTGAGCAAATGCATAGCACTGAGACCTCATTCCTTTCTGCCCATGATGTTGCTACTGTTCTAGTGAAGTGTACTTTGATCCCCTCTGGTGGTCTCTTGCCTGTTTCCCTGTAAGGTGTGACTATAGTCTATTTGATCCACCTAGCAATAGAATCCTTGGAGGCTGCCTGGCTGGCCTTCTTCCCTGTGGTCAGTATAAACAGTCTATCTGTCTTATGAGAGCTGCTGGTCATATTAAGTTACATTTTTAGCAGTTGACCTACATCCAGAGGGTGGGGACTCCCTGTGTCAGATTCCTGTTCCCTTCCTAACAATGGTAGTTGAGCCTCTTGGGCCATATGATATGCGGTGGCTACCTTAGAGTGACCCTAGCATTGTGGAATATCAGGAATGTTTCTCTACATGATAGTGCTTGCAACTCTCCTATTCATCTGGCTGAACTGATGGCTACCAGAAACGCTGTTTTTAGAGTGCACCAATGCAGTGTCTCTTGTTGGAATGTATGACCTTGTAGCACTTCTAATACTATGTTCAGCTGCCAGGGTGCACAGCTTGGTCTTACCCTTGGGGAAGCTAGTGTCACTGCTCTGAGTAGTCTTACTACATCTGGGTGTGAACCTATAGATCATTCCCCTGGTAGTGGGCCCCTTAAGGCAGAAATTGCTGAAGCCTGAACTCTCAGTGAAGCTGGACTGAGTTCTTTATTTGCTCCATCATTGAGAAAGTCCAGAATTTACGGCAGGCCCTCTACTGAAGGAGGTGTTCCCTTTTCAATGCATTATTTGTGGAAAATTTGCCATTGTCTTTGATAAGTTGTATTGGTGGAGTGCTTTATGGATTGAAGTAAACAATCCACCACCCTGGTATGGTAGCCCAGGGTCAACAGTCTGTTCCTTTCAGCAACCAGGCCATCAGTTTCAGTGATGCTGGATTCGGGTGTAGTATTGGGCCCTGGCTCAGTAGATCTGGCCAGCAAGGTGGGGCATTAGTCGGTCTACTGCCATTGCTTGTATCAGTGAGTACCATGGTCTCCTGGACCAGTCCAGTGCACCTAATAAAATTGATGCTCCTGTGATCTGTATCTTGTATAGAATTTTGTGTATCATGGTGGTCGGGGGGAACACATATGCTCGAGTGAAGTGCCATGGTGCTGAGAGTGTGACTACCTCCAGTGCCCTGCGGTCCGTGAATCTGTAGTGGTAGTTTGTCAGCTGGACATTCTGTTGGAAAGCCATAAGATCTACTTGCAGCAATCACCATTTCCACTGGATGTTTTGAAATGCCCCTTTATTGAGCTTCCATTCCACCATGTTCATAGTTACTCTGCTCAGCCAGTCTGCCTCTGTGTTGGCTAAGCTCACCAGGTAGATCGCCGTGATTGACAGTACATTCTGCTCTGCCCAGTGTAGCACTTTTAGTGACTCTGCTGTCATTGCCTTGCTCTGTGTGCCCCCTTGTTTGTTTATATATGCCACAGTCACCTGGTTGTTGCACTGTACTAGAATTGCCCTGTTTGTAATGAGAGGTCCAAAAAATGTCACAGCTAAATGCACTGCTTTCATATCCAAGACATTTATTTAGAGTGTCATCTCTCTCCGTGACCAATGGCCCTGTGTGACATGGTTTAGGTAAGTCTCTCCCCACCCGTCAGGCTTGCATCTGTGGTGACCATTGCAATGGGAGTTTGTGCCAGTTGGCGGCTCTGTATTATGTTCTCTTGAACTGTCCGCCATCACAGGGTGTTGAATATTCTTGCAGGTGGTGATATTCTGAAGCTGAACTTTTGTGTGGTTTAGTCCCATGTTTCGATTAGGTATCATTGTAGAACTCTCATGTAGAGCTGGGTCCATTGATACCATGTCTATTGGGGCTGCCATTACTCCTAGTAGTTGAATGTAGTCCCATACTGCTCTGTTTGGTTTGTGAATGATTCTGTTCATCAGACAGCGGTTATTGTTGACCTTGTCTTCCATAAGGATCACTCTGTTGATCTGTGTATTTATTAAGGCATCTAAGTGGGTGAGGACTGCGAGGGAATTAACTGACTCTTTGCCGTGTTTATCACCCACCCATGATTCTGTAGGCATTACACCACTAGGCTGGTATTGTATTGAGCCTGTTTTGCTGTTCTGGCCCACAGTAACCTGTCATCCAGATAGGGGATGACATGGACCCCTTCCTCCCTTAGGTGTGTTGCCAGGACTACTAGTGTTTTGGTGAGCATGTTTGGTGCGGAGGCCAGTCCGAATGGTATGCAGGTATATTGATAGCGTTCCCCCAGTAAGTTGAACTGAAGATACTTGTGGTGTGATCTCCTGATCAGGATGTGAAGATGGACATCTTTCAACTCTATTTACATCAGGCAATCCAATGGCTGGATCGCTAGTAGTGTTGACCTGAACATCTCCATCTTGACCTTTTTGTACTTCACAAATTTGTTCAGATATTTTAGGCCCAGAACTGGCCGCATTCCCCCCATTTTCTTCTGGACTACAAAGAATAAGGAGTAAACTCCTGTGTCTCTCTTCTCTGTAGGAACTTGCAAAATAGCTCCATTTTGTAATAGGTTGAGTATTGCTAGATTTACCATATATACTCGCGTATAAGCCAAGATTTTTTAACCAAATCAGCTTGTCAATTTCGGGAGTCTTAGCTTATATGCGAGTCCCACATTAAGGCTCAATAAATCAATTCTCCAGCTAGCAACAAGATGAACACCAGCAGAACACATCCTTCCTATGTAATGCCAGAACATTTTACCCACAAAGACCTCGCAGATGTCACTTGCAACAGGGACCTTTATTAAGTCACTGACCTACTGTAATCCAAATACGATGGCAGCAGTAGAACACTGGGCGAGGGAGTCAGTCTGTGAGAAAAGGAAGAGTGCTTCTAAAAGTTCATCAGCAGCTCCTGTAGTGGTCCTGGCAGTCCTATCTATTCATTTGCATGGCAAGGCAGCTTTGTGAGGTTCAAGGGCCCGGAGGTATACAAAACAGCATAATTAAGGTGGTGCACAGCAGTGTATGTTCTTTTTTTTTTAATTCAAACTTTATTTGGATTTTCACACAAAACCTTGACATGTTTACATGGTGTGATATGAATGCATGTCAATTATATTACATGTCAAGCCCCTCCCCATCCCACCCTTCCCGCCTCGGCTTGGCATCTACTTGGGAACCATCTTATAACACACACATAGCTGTTACTACAAAAGAGGTTAATCTACAAGGTGTTTCCACTGGTACCGTCTAAGGCATTACCCTGAAGAAACACCTGACTGTAGCAGGTATAGGGTGTGAAACCCTTCCCAAACTTTTTTGCAATGTGGAGCTGGGTCCATTGACACCATGTCTATTAGGGCTGCCATTACTCCTAGTAGTTGAATGTAGTCCCATACTGCTCTGTTTGGTTTGTGAATGATTCTGTTCATCAGACAGTGGATATTATTGACCTTGTCTTCTGTAGGGATCACTGTGTTGATCTGTGTATTTATTAAGGCATCTAAGTGGGTGAGGGACTGCGAGGGAGTTAACTGACTCTTTCCCGTGTTGATCACCCACCCGTGATTCTATAGGCATTACACCACTAGGCAGGTATTGTACTGAGTCTGTTCTGCTGTTCTGGCCTGCAGTAACCTGTCATCCAGATAGGTGATGACATGGACCCCTTCCTTCCTTAGGTGTGCTGCCAGGACTACTAGTGTTTTGGTGAGCATGTTTGGTGCAGAGGCCAGTCCGAATGGGAGGCAGGTATATTGATAGCGTTCCCCCAGTAAGTTGAACTGAAGATACTTGTGGTGTGATCTCCTGATCGGGATGTGAAGATAGGCGTCTTTCAACTCTATTGACATCAGGTAATCCAATGGCTGGATCACTAGTAGTGTTGCCCTGAGCCACTCCATCTTGACCTTTTTGTACTTCACAAATTTGTTCAGATATTTTAGGCCCAGAACTGGCCACATTCCCCCCATTTCCTTCTGGACTACAAAGAATAAGGAGTAAACTCCTGTGTCTCTCTCCTCTGTAGGGACTTGCAAAATAGCTCCATTTTGTAATAGGTTGAGTATTGCTAGATTTACCATATATACTAGCGTATAAGCCAAGATTTTTGAACCAAATCAGCTTGTCAATTTCAGGAGTCTTGGCTTATATGCAAGTTCTGCATTAAGGCTCAATAAATCAATTCTCCAGCTAGCAACAAGAGGAACGCCAGCAGAACACATCCTTCCTATGTAATGCCAGAACACTTTACCCACAAAGACCTCGCAGATGTCGCTTGCAACGGGGACCTTTATTAAGTCACTGACCTACAGTAATCCAAATACGATGGCAGCAGTAGAACACTGGGCAAGGGAGTCAGTCTGTGAGAAAAGGAAGAGTGCTTCCAAAAGTTCATCAGCAGCTCCTGTAGTGGTCCTGGCAGTCCTATCTATTCATTTGCATGGCAAGGCAGCTTTGTGAGGTTCAAGGGCCCGGAGGTATACAAAACAGCATAATTAAGGTGGTGCACAGCAGTGTATGTTCTTTTTTTTAATTCAAACTTTATTTGGATTTTCATACAAAACCTTGACATGTTTACATGGTGTGAAATGAATGCATGTCAATTACATTACATGTCAAGCCCCTCCCCATCCCACCCTTCCCGCCCTCAGCTTGGCATCTAGTTAGGAACCATCTTATAACACACACATAGCTGTTACTACAAAAAGAGGCTAATCTACAAGGTGTTTCCACTGGTAACGTCTAAGGCATTACCCTGAAGAAACACCTGACTGGAGCAGGTATGGGGTGTGAAACCCTTCCCAAACTTTTTTGCAATGGGGCATAGATCCCCATAGGCTGGCTTTAGGATATTCTGCACGGAGATTGAATAACAGCTCCTGGAGCCACTCAGTATAGGTGATGCTGTGCCCATACAGCCAGTGGTGTAGAATTAATTTTTTCAAAGTTAGCAAGATCGTTGCCATATGGTACCTATGAACTCTTAAGGGGATTTGAGAGAAATCCTCAAGTAGGCAAACTTCAGGGGTAAATTGCTCTTCTAGGCCCAACAGAGGGTTGGTTCCAGTTTTAATCAGTTCCCAGAGTGTCTTAATGGTAGGGCAATCCCAGAAGATGTTGTTAAGGGTACCCTCATGCTGTTCTCACATATTGCACATTTCCCACTTCCCCACTTTCTGCAATTTAAATGGGATCCAGGACATGTCATTCAATATCTGGTAGTGGGTAAGTCTCAATCTGTCTTGGGAGATGTAAATGTGCAAGTCGTTCCAGATGATTCTCCATCTACCTTGTGAACTGGGGAATTGTCTTGACTAGAACTGAGAGTCCCTGTATTGGGCATCGAATGATCTAGGCAAGAGTGCAGAGTACAATAAAGAGACAGCATGTGGTTTGCCACAAACAAAGCTTAGGGAGTCTATCCAGTCACCCATATTGTCCCCTCCGTTCAAGCACTCTGAGAGTTGTACCACCAGGTGATGTATTTGATAGACCTTGAAGACATGGCTCTTATCTCTCTTGTAGTGAGACATAATAGAGACCGTGGGCATGCAGTTTCCTCCTGGGAAGACGTCTCTTAATCTTGAGTCTTTGAGCTGAGGGAGCCAGACCTGTGAAATGCATTTACCCCCATTTTAAAATTGGGATTCCCTACCACTGGTTGGGGAGGATCCTTGATATTTTTATATCACAAAAAAGAGCACAGTTATGTGTGTATCCATATCAAAAAGAAGATGGGAGAATTGACCAAACTGGCCGGCAGGGCCTTTGGAGAAATATATAGCAGAGCTGAAGGGGAAATACCAGCTTTTAAAATCAGCTCCCTTTCCAGCACCAGTCATGTTGGGACATAAGAGCAGGAGGCAGTTTCTTCCCAAGGTGAAACCCATCTCAAACATTTACCCATCTGACTTGCTCAAAAATATAGGCCGAAATGAAGGCGTCTCAACCTCCCCCCCCCGTATAGCTTAGAAGCAACAAGTTTATTATAGGCATGTCTGGGGGTTTTCCCAAGCCAAATAAAAGCTGAGATGATGGAATGAACCTTTTTAAACCATGCTAGGGGGACCCAAGAGTTTAACATACTAAGGGGATAGAACGATCTCGGGAGGATGTTCATCTTAATTAGATTAATACGTCCCCAAAGTGAGATGGGAAGAGACTGCCATCAACTAAGGTCCTTCTGGATAGTAAGAAGCAGAGGATCTAGATTTAATTTCCTCATTGAGGTTTCACTTCTTGACAGCAGAAGTCCCAGGTATTTTAGGTTGTTTGTGCTCCACTTCAAACCAAGGGGATCTGTATCTTGTTTGGTGAGCCTATAGTTCATAGGGAAGACTATGGTCTTACCCAGATTAGTTTTATAGTTTGAAACTGTACTGTACCCATATATAATGGAAAAGACCACTGGGAAGGATTGTTCAGGATGCGAGAGATGTAAGAGAACATCGTCTGCATAAGCAGAGAGTTTGAATGTTTGGGTCCCTACCAGAATGCCCTGAATACCCTCATGTTCCTGTAACCTGGTTAGTAGCGGTTCAAGATAAATGTTAAATAAAAGTGAAGATAAGGGGCATTCCTGCCTTGTACCTGAGTGGAGTGGGAAGCAGTTCGAAAATACCCCGTTACAATAAATACGGGCATGGGGATTTTGGTTTAGGAGGAAGACCCATTCTATAAATTTAGAGGAGAAGCCAAATTTGTGCATAGTACAGAATAGAAACTGCCAATCTACTCTATCAAATGCCTTCTCTGCATCCAGGGAAAGCAGGCCTGCCGGAACATCTGAATCCCTGGACACAGAGAAGACGTGAGCAAGTTTGTGAAAATGGTCAGAGGAGTGCTGGCCCATCATAAATCCTACTTGATTTGGATGTGTAATAAGCAGCAGAACCTGTGACCGGGAGCTTCTGCCACTCTTGAGGACCAACCTTTTCTTAAATCTGTTGCAACAGTTCTTCTATTGATAAGCCTGATCTATCCTTTACTATTTCTAGTCCACAAGGTTGGCCACCTATGGGCGCCCCCTTCCTTTTCTTGACAATGCTACAGTGTACTCTTTAATTTTCCTTTTCCCTCTCAGGTCCTCATACAGGGAGGGTATTGTGGTGACCTCCAGATGTATGTAAAACAGGTTGTAGTAATCGTTGTTGGATTTAGTATGTAATAGCACTATGTCATAATATACCTTATGTTTATGAAACCTGCAAATGTTGAAAATACCATGGCACTAGGTGTTTTTGATAATGGTAAAAAGTACTAGGTGACTATTATAGAAATTAAGCTAGTTGTGTTATATGAAGTGTATGTATATTGTTGTAAACTTAAATAAGAAATGTCATGATGATTTGCATATATCCCATGCTGCATTGCATTATGGAAGTATGTATAATGTTGCATTTCTTTGAAACTTGATTTGTTGCCAATGCCCTTTGGGGTAGACCTTCTTTCAGTGATTCTGCATTGAGATTCTTTGTCTATAGCTTGTTTTGTTTTTTTTTTTCTTTTTGAGCCCCCACTACCCAAGCAAATGGGGCCTGCATAGGGGTGGTGGCTACCTCTCAACTAGTAGACTGGATCAGAGATCAGTGTCAGTAGGTGCTGGTTAAGTGCAGAGAAAGGACATTCATAGTCTGTTGCTGCAAACTGATGTACTGAAGAAGAAATATGCCATTGCAGAAGGTTATTTCTTGTATTTTGAATAAACATCACACAGACATTGTGTGTTGAACCTGAAGTTCGGTGTCTGGTCCATCTGTTATCCCACAACCCCTCCACGGACTTGGTGTCAGAAGGGAGATAACATGCTGGAAGCATCTGGACTGGCTGAAGAAGGCCATTTTCTGGTGGATATCGCCCAGATATCCCAGGTGGACTGATGCACCAGGAGTTGCCAGAGGAGAACCTGGAGAAGAAAGTCCATGGAGTTCTGACCAGAACTGTGGCTGACAGACGGAGAGAAGCTGCTGCCTGGACTGGACCTGAGAGCTCGGAGGAAGGCCAAGCCTGAAGAAGATGGAGAGATGCAGGTTGAGGCAGACTGGAGGTGTGAGAGATAATATCCCAGAGGTGGAGACCCTGATGAGGATGATCCACTGGACGAGTGGGCAATGGCTAGAGGCAGACCGACTACACAGAGAGGCGGAACACTGGTGCCAGGTGCTCAAGAGGTTCCTGCTAGAGAGCTTGGACAAAGAGTCGGAAGAGGATTTTTCGTGGGCTCAGTTTGAGGAGGACCCCCTGACTGAGCAGGATATTCCTTTGTTTCCTGTGTTCCCAGGATGTTACCTGTTGGAGGTAGGAGATGCAAATATGGAACTTGAATGTGAGACCCCAGGTAAGACTGTGCCTAGTGATATTGTGCTTGGGTTGAAGACTCCAAGCAAGCAAGAAGAATTCTATGAGGCTGAAGGGACTTTTCTTGTATTGATGCAGCTAAATCTATTAACAGTATTGACTGGGGTATACTGCATGCTAAAAAATGCTAATGTTGTCAAACTGTTACAGTATGTTAAAGTTAAGGAGGGTAGAGGTCATTTAAAAAAATGTCACCCTTGGAAAAAGGGAAACTCTCACATAGGTCACAAGGTATTAGATGGTAACAGATGGCTGAAAATAGCACAGTGATTAGAAGGATATTTACTAAGACACCCCAGAGTTAAAAGGTTTAGGAACCTGCTATTTACCATTGCAGGGTGTTCAGCATGGGAGGTTTCTTGGGGTCCTGTAAGTCTCTGTAGAGACCTACCTGGGGATAAGATGACCAAGGATTTGGGGCCATAAGTTATAAAAGGTTGAAATAGGAGAGTAGAAACTACTATTGCTCCTTCCATATTCCCACAGATACTTTGTGTAAGACAGAGGGGTCAAGTTAGTTGCAGGCAAGGCCAGAGGTGGCTCTGCAATGGTCTCTTTCTCTAGGCAAAAGTGTAGCATGTTTGGTCAGGGGGCGGGCCTGATGTCAAAGAGGTACCCAAGGGCAGACAAGGAGTCTGAGGTGGTACATGTGTTTTATTCTTTTCTGAATGAAAACCTATAAAGGAGAAGTGGGTGGAAAATAGATTGGAACCTGTGCTGGGGTAACACATTGAGTGTCTACCCTCAGGTGTCTATATCTGTAACAAGTAAAATGAATCAAGAGTCATAGTGGGTTTATGTAGAGGGGTTGAACCTAGGACAAGGCCCCTGCTTAAAACTTACGTGTCTGGTGGGGTTGGAGCAGGTAATTACTCACCCCAGAGAAATTATTTCTATGGTACTGGACTTTACAGCCGTCCAGATTTTTGGTTAAGAAATATAACGGACTTTCCCTAAAAGTAGATGGGAAGGTACCATTAGTCTCTGTTGAGAAATGTGCTAATGCCTCAGGGTAAAGAATGAGGATATCCAGTATGTTTATGATAGAATATTAATCATTAATAGAGACCCTGAGACATTGCTTCTGAAGATGGATGGGTAGAAGCTTCATCCCTTCCCGGGACAGGAAGGTGGTAAGCAGTCTGCAATAACTCCTTCCCCCTTAAGGTAGGGGATATGTGACCGGGAGCTCCTGCCACTCTTGAGGACCGACCTTTTCTTAAATCTGTTGCAACAGTTCTTCTATTGATAAGCCTAATCTATCCTTTACCATTTCTAGTCCACAAGGTTGGCCACCTATGGGCACCCCCTCCCTTTTCTTGACTATGCTACAGTGTCCTCTTTAATTTTCCTTTTCCCTCTCAGGTCCTCGTACAGGGAGGGTATTGTGGTGACCTCCAGATGTATGTAAAACAGGTTGTGTTAATCGTTGTTGGATTTAGTATGTAATAGCACTATGTCATATTATACCTTGGGCCGGATATTCAGACTGCGCTAGGCAGGGGTGCAGTGCAACTGGTTTGTGCCAGGGTGTGGACTGGGTGATATTCAACCGTGCTGCACCTTGGCTCCCATGGCCGCCTCTACTATGCGCATGGCACAGTGGCACTGCGCCAGCGCAAGTGGCAAGAGAGGAGCAGGGGGATGCGCCAGCACAAGTGTAGTTGCGCTACGGGCAGGAACTGTGATATTCAGTGGTGGGTATGCAAATGGGGCCATTATGCATGCAAGGTGCAAATGGAGTCATTTGCATGTCATTATGGCCCCATTTGCATGCAGGTGCGCCGATCCCCGGTGACTTGCGTCTGGTGCCATGCCAAGCTGCAGCCGTCGGGGACTGATGCCCCCTGCTCCTCAGTGGCAACGTGCCCCAATGCCCGATCATGGGCTTTGTAAAAGTAAAAATTCCTGGTGGTCCAGTGGACCTGCCCCCCAGCCCGATTGAGGGCTCTGTAATAATAAATTTATCCCTGGTGGTCCAGTGGACCTGCCCCCCCCAGCCCAATCACAGGCCCTGTAATAATAAAATTATCCCTGGTGGTCCAGTGGACCTGCCCCCCAGCCCGATTGAGGGCTCTGTAATAATAAATTTATCCCTGGTGGTCCAGTGGACCTGCCTCCCCCAGCCCGATCACGGGCCCTGTAATAATAAAATTATCCCTGGTGGTCCAGTGGACCTGCCCCCAGCCCGATCGTGGGCCCTGTAATAATAAAAATATCCCTGGTGGTCCAGTGGAGCTGCCCCCCAGCCCAATCGCGGGCTCTGTAATAATAAAATTATCCCTGGTGGTCCAGTGGACCTGCCCCCCAGCCCGATTGCGGGCTCTGTAATAATATATTTATCCCTGGTGGTCCAGTGGACCTGCACCCCAGCCCGATCACAGGCTCTGTAATAATAAATATATCGCTGGTGGTCTAGTGGACCTGCGCCCCAGCCTGATCGTGGGCTTTGTAATAATAATTTTATCTCTGGTGGTCCAGTGGACCTGCTCCCAAGCCCGATTGCGGGCTTTGTAAATTTAAAACTCCCTGGTAGTCCAGCAGTACTCCCTCCCCACCCGCTCACTCAGTCCCGCCACCCCCCTCCAGTCAGCGGCAGGCGGCAGTTGCCCACCTGCAAGCTGCCTGGCTGCCCGCCGACTGACAGCATACAGTATGGCTGTACGTCCATTGGTCCACAGCGTGGGCCAATGGGCATGCAGACTGTACTGTACAACACAGTCCCGATATGTGAATGGAAGTCTATAGACCTCCCTGTGGTAATTGTAAAGTTCTGACCCTATCACTCGGATCCCTTTCATAAGAGCCTGATGCTGATTCATCCCTCACAGTGAAGGTAGATCATATCTGACTGGTTTTCTGTAGCTCTTAAATCCCGTAACATTGTACAAGATTTTTGGGAATAATCCACTGGTCCTCATCTGTACCATGACAATGTACTGGTATTTATTGATCTGTTGTGCCGAACACATTATAAAATTTTGACATCGGCTTATACGCTGGTCAATGTGTTTTGTGTTGCAGCATTTTGAGGGAGTTGGCTTATACTCAGATTGGCTTATCCGAGAGCATATATGGTATTGCTTGTGCCTTCACCGGACACTTTGGTATTGGGGAGACCAATGGCCTGTGCTGCAATGGTTTGGTGGTGAACTCTATTGCATATCCCCTTGTTACTACTTCGTTCACCCATTTGTCGGATGTTGTGTGGGCCCATTAATTCAAAAACCTTTGCAGTCTCCCTGCTATAGGTGGGTTTGCTTGGGCCCACGTGCCTTTATTGTTTTTTGCCCTGATTTTTGAAGTTCAACTTCCGTCCTCCATTGCCGTATCGTCTGCCAGTGTTGTACCTTGTTTTGTTGCTGTAAGTTCTATGCTGAAATTTGGGTCTTTGGTTCCATTGCCTGGAGCCCTGGGGGTTGTAGCTCTGGTTTCTGGGCTTAAAGTTTTTCCCTTTGGGATGAGAGGACCTGTCCGAAGGCAAGTAGATGTCCTTGTCCCCTTGTGCTTGTTTGCCACCTCGGTTTTTTTCAGATATGGGGTTAAGCCCTCCCCAAATAAGATTCCTTCTTTGAATGGCAACTTCATTAATACGCTTTTTGACTCATTGTCCACCTGCCATAGCTTAAGCCACAATGCTCTCCTGGCCCTATACGCTAGGACCGCTGTTCTGGACCTAAGCCTCAGAATGTCTGATGAAGCATCCATAATGTATTTTACATCTTGTATTGTGCATTCTGCCGCATTGGCCTTCAGCGAGTCCTCTGGTATGTCCTCGGTCAGGATGTCTACCCATCTATGGAGGGCTCTACTTGTGAACCACAGCACCATATCAGCTTCTTGTAACATGCCTGAGACTTCATGAATCATTCTGAAGTGTTCTTTGATTTTCTTGTCCATGGGCTCCTTAAGTGCTACTGTGCTTTCTGTTGGAACAGTGGTATGTTTATTTATTTAGCTTTTGTTGACCAGGTAAGTACACTAGACAAGACAATTGCCTATTTTCAGGTACAACCCGTGAGAGTACAGGAATTACAGATTTAAATACATACAGTAGGACGACATGGTACAAATTAAAAACAGCTTACAAGTCATGTGAGGACAACATAATACAGCTTAAAAACAGCTTACAAGTCTTGTAAGGCATAGTTTTGTTCAGTATGTACACAACAGAGTAACACATGTAGCAGCTAAGAGCAGTACAAGAGGCACAGTTGAGAAGCAGCAGATACAACACTATTTACAACATAAAGCCTCGGAAGTCAAGTATTTTGTCCAGGAGTACATCTAGGAGAGAGGAGTGCCATGTTAGATCACGGGGGTTTGGGGCAACCACAGGCCAAAGAGAGTTTGAGGTGGTTCCACAGGGAGGAATGAAGGCAGCCCTGTGAGGGGGAGGAGCAGACCTGGGCAGGGAAAGCATTCCACAGTCTGGAAGCACATGCAGCAAAATCCCTACCTCCCATTTGAGTCCGGGGTAGCAGGTATCTTAAGGATGGTGGGCCCCTGAGACCTGATGGAATAGGATGAGGAGGCAACCGGGAGAAGGAATTTCACCAGCCCTGGGGGGGTGCCACTGCCAAGGACCTTTCCCGTGAAGCACCCTAGGACAAGGTCTATGTGATTTGAGGGGGAGAGCCAGTTTAGCTTGCTGTAGAGGTCACAATGGTGGGTGAGATGGGGGCAGCCAGAGCAAAGTGGCAGACATTGTTGTAGGCAGTAGACCACCTAGAGAGGTGAGCTTTGGTGGAGCGGGCAAACCAAAGGAGCCCATAGCTGAGCAAAGGGAGGAGCACACATCTAGTGAGAGCAATACGGGCAGCAGGAGTAAGGTTGCTTTTAGCTCTGTAGGCCAGACCCAGTTTGCAGTTGACAGTCTTGCATGTATTCTGAATATGGCGGCCAAGGTCAAGCTGCAGGTCCAGCATCACCCCGAGGTATTTAAAGTTGTCAGTGGCAGGGATCGGAACACCGTCAGTACCAGAAATGCAGAATGGAGCAGTGGATAGTTTAGAGACCAGTTGGTCTACCTTTGGTGCTTCCCCCAAGTGATCGCTTCTCATTTGTGATAGGGGATACAACTTGTGTACCATGTTTCTTTCTGGGAGCCGGGTGGGTTCAGGGGCATCATATTTCTTACTGAGTATGGTTTGTATTGTTTTGCAAGTTGGGAAATGGATTTTTTCCTTAGGTTCCCCTATTGACAGTAGGGGGTCCTCTGATGTGGAGGGCTGCTCTAGCTGTTCTTTGATTTTGAGGGTGTCCCTGACCATTTTTATAAGTTCATCAATGTTGTCCCTGTGGCACATTCCAGTGGATTTATCCCTGGTGTCCTTGTTTGGGTCTCCCGTGGTTTTGGATGTGATACTTTCCATTTCCCGACATGGCCTTTTCTGAGTGGTATCCTCCCTCCGGCTACTCAGTCGGGTTGGTGCTGGTATGGGGCTGCCAGCCTTAAAGGATTCCAGGAGTTGAAATAGCAACTGTGCCTGGCTAGCATCCAATGCTATTGGAGCTGTCGGTGGGGGCAGGGCATCGGAGTCCGATAGCCCTTCGTCCATTTCCCTGGAGCCCCCATTGACTGTCAGTGTGCATACTGCACAGGACGTGTCCTCCTCATCGACTTCTGTAAAGAGGACCCCACATTCTCTGCATTTCCTCATGTTATTCATTTTTGTTACTGATCTGTTTGTTTGACGCAAAAATAATTGCATCAGATATAGGCTCCGAGTTTTAACATGCCCCATTGTTTAACAGAAGATTGCCCCAATAATCAGAATTTTTTCTATTCCCAGTTGCTGGTGCCCAAATTACTACACTGTGCATTGCCCCCTTAAGAGCTCATTGCTGGCTATGGGATGCATGATTGTAGTCTCAGGCTAGATGGCCACCGCAAATCTCACGAGATCCGGTGAGATTTTGGATAGGTCTACACATAGGACTTATAGTGCTGATTGCCTATAAGGCACACACGGTCCCAACCAAGATGGCCACCATGATCTCCCATGAGTTCACTGTGAGACTTGCAAGTGCTGTATGCACTGCCACTAGCTTTTAGGCTCACGGGAACTGCGCTGCATTTTGGGAAGTGCTGAGGAGTAAGGGGACAGTATGGCTGCTACAGGTTTCGTTGGGCAGAGAGGATGTTATTTTATTGCCCACCAAGACCAGGGATGACAGAATTGGCTGGGGGAGGGAGAGTCATGTGATGCGGTGTGCTGTGTAGGACACCTCTCTGCCTGCTCCGACCTACCACCCATTAAATATCTTTAAAACCCTGTTCTACGGTGTTATCTACCACAGATCGCTTGACTGTCACCTTCCTGAACGTTTGTGCCCCCATTATAAGAAGTCGATGGACGAGGAGATGCGGAAAATTGCTTCCAAACATACACCTCCTGCTACACCTGAGAAGGCCTCTAAGAAAGCCAGAGCCTCCTCCTTGCAATCCTCACTGCCTGCTACTACTGAGAGCCCTGATGAGGATCTGCTTACCCTCTCGAGGTTTTTAGAGGAGTTTCAGCCTTTTAAGGCTGAAATGCAGAATATGGCAGGAGAAATAAAAGGCATCTCTAACACCCTGGAGGAGCTTTCCAAGAAGACTGCTGATAATGAAGCTTGCATACGCCCTGTTGAAAGGAAACAGGACAAAGCCGAACTGGAGTTAGTGGCCTTGAGGGAAAGGCTAGTGAAGATGGAGAACAAGGTGGAAGATCTGAAGGGGCACAGTCGCCGCAACAACGTCTTTCAGATGAGACGTTAAACCGAGGTCCCATCTGCCTGGATTGGTGGTAGTTCAGGTGGATGTTAAAGATCCCATGGCACTTATCGAAAAGAGTAGGGGAATTTCCCCGGTGTCCTGGCCAAATTTCCCTCATTCACTATTCACTATAAATACCACCAACAGCTTAATCTGGTTCAAGGTCAGTTGGCATTCATCTGTATCCCCTTCCCCCGGGTCGTACCTGAAAATAGGCAGGATTTGTCTAGTGCACTTACCCGGTCAACAAAAGCTAAAATAAAAAAAAATAAAAAAAACAATGCGGTAATTATAGGTTTGCCCGAAGGTGAAGAGGGCTCAGATCCCATTAAGTTTATCAAATAGTTCATGGAGAAGGTGGCAGGCCCGTCCCCCTTTGGTGCAAGCTATATTATAGAAAGAGCTCATCGTGCACTACGCCCCCCTCCGCCAGTGGAAGCCCCTCCAGGTCATTCATATTTCACTTTTTAAACTTCCAGGAGTGACAGCATTTCCTATACAAGGTTAAGGAAGTACAAGATTTGCAATGGGAAGGTAAAGCTGAGTGTGGCAAGCAGATTTCTGTTTTATTCAGCGCCCAGAAACGAGCCACGTTCACAAACTGGTCCTCGTTGATTGCCGCGAACCAAGTTTCTCAGATGGGTTTTCTTGGCAAGGCTTCAAGTTTGCCTGAACGGTTCCTGGGCGACCTACAAGGAAGTGGAGTTGGCAACCGCAGGGCTCAAAGAAGCGCTTCCTGACCTATTCAAGTCAGCATGAGAATTGACCTGGTGCAGGGTGCTATACTGACTTTTCCTTTCGTGGTGTTGTCTAGCTGCTGCAAATTATACTGCTCTATTATGTCTCTGGGGCTACATTGGTGACAAACTGTACATCTGGCTATTTAACTCCATGCTGCAACTCTCAAGAAGGGTCTCCTCTCTGACAGAAAATGGACATTTTGCTCCCGATCTGGCTCTCTTCTCCAGGACTGTCCAATTTCTTGTTGACTCTCATGTTTTGACTCGGGCTAAGTCTAGTCTCGTTTTTTGTATTTGTGTGGGGTCACTTTGCTCAAGTCAGATCCCACTCTGACAGATCTGGCAACTCATTTCCTCAGGGGCAATGTCATGATTCTACAGAATGGGGAAGGGGTAATGCTCAGCTTTCTCTGTGCTTATAATGTGATTCTGTCTGTAACTGTGGTCCCTTTCTGGTCCTGTTAGCATGGTCTGGTCTATTCTAGGATTCCCTCTCTTTTTAGCTCCCTGTTGCCATTAGGCAATAAATATGGTTATCCTGAATACCAGATGGGGACTCTGCAGTTATAGACAGATGGAGATATCAGGGTTTCTGTACGCTTTAATTGGCTTTGGTCTGCCCTTCCTGTACAACCCTGCTTGAGTGCTGTTTTTGGAGGATTCCCTGTTTCTTTTTTCAATCTTCCCCTATAGAAGTGAGATGGTCACTGTTTCTGGTCCAAGAAACGCGGTCTGGACAACGACCCTGGAGCTCTCAGTTTTCCCCTATACCAAAGAAGGCAGTAATGGCCTGCTTACTCTCGGCTGTTTATGCCTGTCGTTCGAGGGGTGCGCCACAAGAGGGCGTCTGAGATTATTTTTTCCACACATGATGCAAGTGTTTTACACACTTCGCGCTCTGTGGACCATGTCGATGCATGGCTCATGGGGCTTCTGCAGGGAGGATTACCTTTTCTAAGGGTGTTGTGCAGATAATTCCCCTGTATTATTAAGGGGTGATGTCAACCAATAAGAATTGAGGATATACTTTTCTCTATGGAGTGTTCTGGTTATGAAGGGGTATTTTTGTTCTTGTTTTCTGGTTCACGAGGGCGGGGAGGTTGGAGGGAGAGGATCTTTTCAGTCTGCCAGTCATCATGTACCATGCAAAAGATGGGTGGGCGTGGAGGAGGGAGGGTCAAGGTTTATGGGTGCTTTGGGTGGGGGTTTCAAGGGGGTGGTTGGGGGAAAGGACTCAGTGATGGCAGGGGTGGGGGGGAGGCAGAACAACCCAGCGCATATCACGTTTGGAGAAGTACTGATGTGAAATACAAATATATGCGTTGCTTCGGAGGATTTCTGACTGGCTACAAGGGTGATGGCTAGAAATATTCAATTTATTAGTTGGAACATTAAAGGGGCGAGGCATAGGACTAAGCAATATAAAATTCTGAAACATAAACCATCTGAAGGCAGAAATTATGTTTTTGCAGGAGACGCATTTGGTCAAGAGGGAGGCTGACAAAATGAGACGGCAACAAATTGGGCAGATGTTTGCAGCGGAGGGCATGACCCACAGTAGAAGGGTCATGATCCTTTTGCATAGGTCGGTTCCGTTCAAACCTCTCCAAGTTATATCTGATCCTTTGGGTGGATTCCTGTTTGTAAAAGGTAGACTGCATACCCTGGACATTGTCTTGGGTGCCATCTATGGCCCTAATGTAGACTCCCCCAGCTTTTTTGTTCAGATAATAGAAGCTCTAACTCCATTTTTGGATACCCCCATGGTCATAGGGGGTGACTTTAATCTTGTTTTTGATCAGGCTCTTGACAGATCAGGCCAACCCCATCAAGGTCTCTCTCTCCAGAACAAAGAGCTTTTAGGGACCTGATGGACTCTATAGGTCTTTGTGATATATGGCGTGTTTTGCATCCCAATACAAGGGAGAATACTTTTGTTTCTCCAGTGTATGCAACTTCCTCAAGGATTGATTATATCCTGATTTCTCAAACTCTTTTACCAGCTGTTATAAGCTCTAGTATTGTCTCAGGGCCCTTGTCAGATCACTCTGTGGTCACCTGCCTAATAGCCCTAGCTTCACTACCAAATAAAGGGGGCAGGTGGAAGTTGAATAATCAAATTCTGAAGGAGCCGAAGACGGTTCAATATATAATATCCCAAATAGAGCAGTTTACTGCTTCCAACTCTAACTCCGTGTGGAAGCCCGATATGGTATGGGGTGCCTGTAAAGCATATTTAAGGGGGATTATAATCGGCCTAACATCGAAAAGGAAAAGAGAGAGGGCATCTCGGATCTCTGATCTTCTCTCTCAGATTAGGGGTATGAAGACTGTTCTCTCTCCATCTTCCTCAGAGACATTTAAACAAGATTTAACAAAATTGAGAGAAGCCTACCTAGCAATGTTAATGGAGCAAGCCGAATTTGCAATTTTGAAAACAAAAGCGGTATATACCGATCAGGGTGAGAAGGCGGGCAGAATGTTAGTGCTGCGTATTAAGCAACAGGAATCCGCCAGATTCATTCCCGCAGTCCACTCCCCCAAAGACAACTCCCTCAAGGTCTTACCCTCGGAGATAGCGGAGGAGTTCACAAACTATTTCCAGGATTTATATGGCCCTATGGCCAACTTCCCATCTAAGGATAGACTTTATGAATATCTGAGTTATTTGCAACTGCTAACTCTTACACAATCCCAGCAGAAAATTTTAGAGTCTCCTATCTCTGAGGGTGAGATTGAAAGGGTAATTAAATCTCTCCAATCTGACAAATCTCCGGGCCCTGATGGGTTTACCTCCAATTTTTACAAAGTTTTCTCTAAGCAATTGATTCCCATTTTGCTTCCACTCTTCCAGGATATTCTCGCCGGTCAAGTATCCGATCACTCTCTTTTCGAGGCACTGATTGTTTTGTTGCCCAAGCCAGACAGACCATCTGACCAGGTCTCAAGTTATAGACCAATCTCCGTTCTTAACCATGATATTAAAATTTTGGCAAGATTATTAGCCTACTGTTTGGAGGCGGTACTTCCCTTTCTAATCGGGGCAGATCAGGTTGGTTTTATGAAAGGGAGATCATCAGTTGACTATCTGAGGGCCCTGTCTCACATCTTCCTGGCATCCAAGGATGCTTCTCATCCAATGGTCCTGATTTCGTTGGATGCCGAGAAGGTGTTCGACAGAGTCCACTGGGATTACTTGTTTGTTACAATGGAAGTTTTTGGTTTTCCCATGAAATTTCAGAATTGGGTTAACTCATTATACAAGCTCCCCTCTGCCAGAGTCTCCTGTAATGGGGTTGTTTCCAGTCCCTTTAAACTACATGTGGGGACCAGACAGTGGTGTCCCTTATTTTCCCTTCTCTTCAATATTTATTTAGAGCCTCTTATTAGGAGATTATCAGGTGCTCAGGGCATTTCAGGTATTTCTCTAGGGGAGCAGGTGGTTAAAGTGGCGGCCTACGCAGATGATCTTCTGCTGCAGGTAACCCACCCACTCACATCTATTCCCATTATTCTGAAGTTAATAGATGACTTCAGTAAGGTCTCAAACTATAAACTTAATGTAGGAAAGACTGTGGCTTTTCCTCTTAATCATAGGGTATATAAACAGGACATTATTGCGTTTGGGCTCACCTGGAAGTCCGACTATATTAAATATCTGGGGCTCCTTCTAACTCGGGATACAGTGCGGCTCAGACAACTAAATATTGATGCATTGGTACATAAAATAGACCTAGACCTTCGTAGGTGGACTCTACTTCTCCTTTCTCTTTGGGCAGAATCAATCAAATCAAAATGAACATATTCCCCCGCTTGTTCTACCCCCTTAACATGCTAAACATATGGCTCCCCTGTCCTGGGTCAAAAAGTGCACAGTATGATCTCTACTTTATATGGAGTATAAGAAGGCTAGGATGGCATTTCACAAGTTAGCGGCCCGAAGGCTAAAGGAGGATTAAGACTCCCCCATATTGGGCTGTACTACTGGGCCAGTCAGGCCAATAAGTATCTCAGATGGCTGACCGTGGATCAATTATCCATGGCTGCCACATACACCCCGACTTGGTTAGCCGTTGAGTCTGCTTCCATTAAAAAACACGGTCTTTCCCCTGCTGTGCTGTTATACACCAAGGTCAGTTCCCTACCAGAATCTCTACATAGTTCCCCTATAGCCGTTTCAATCAGGGTTCATACTCAATTGTGTGCATTTCTGAGGTATAAGAATCTCAAGGATTTATCTCAACCCATAATAGGTAACCCTAATTTTTTAATAGACGGTAAGCTTCTCCCAGCCAGTTGGCTCCCTCAGATAAGAAACTGCTGTCTAGATGAGTTTATGTCATCCAATAGTCAATGGTGTTCTTCAGCTGACATTATGCACAAGTTTATGGTACCTCGCACAAGAATGTTCAAGATTTTCCAGCTTCGTCATCTACTGATTAAGGTAATGGGTTCGACCCCCCCCCCAGCTCCCCATATCAGTTTTAAGGCTACCCTAATGGAGTTGGAGGGTTCGCCTCATGCTGTATCTAAAATATACACTGCTCTATTTACCTGGGCTTACCCTGACAACTACGCTCCCGTCTCCTTTTGGGCCTCTCTCTTTCAGGGCAGAGATTTGGATTGGTCTCTCCTGTGGCAAAGTTGTCATAAGTTCCTCAAGCAGGACAGACTTAGATTAATGCAATTCAAAATTTTGCACAACATTTATTACTCTCCGCAGAGGCTTGCCAGACTGGGTCTGGTGTCCTCTCCCCTTTGCACAAGATGCCAGTCTCAAGAAGGAGACCTCCTTCATATTTTCTGGAGCTGTTCTAAAGTTGCCCCTCTTTGGATTATGATTAAACAGCGTGTTGACCCTCTTTTAGGGCTCTCAGACTTGTTCACCCCCGAAATATGTCTTCTTGGGGACTTCTCTTCCATTTCAGTGGTGAATAGGAGGTACCACATAGCCATGATGTCGATGTCTGTTAAAAAAGTGGTGTTAAGACACTGGAAGGATACGGAGGTACCATCATATGTTGAATGGCTTCAGGAGTTACTTACGAACCTTAGAACAGAAAGGACTATTGCCAGTCTATATAACAAACTTAAGAAGTTTGATAGGATCTGGGGCCCACTGCAAACTCTCTATGCACTACAGGCTTAAGTGCTACTAGACTATATTCATAGGTACTGTGCTAAACGTGTAACGAGGTGCTAGGTTGTTTGGGGTGGATGTTGGGTTGGGTGGGTAGGGGAGAGCGAATCATCCTGTATTTTGTATCTGATGTATGGGGTTCATGATCTACACTGTCATGATTCGTTCTCTGTATTGGAAACTTTAATAAAATTTTAATTGAAAAAAAAAGAATTGGCTGGGGGAAGGGGCGACCCATGCAAGGATCTTGTGGGTAGTTTATTTGGTGGCCCTGTGCATGGAATTCAACCCTCCAATGTCATGGAGGATGGGAGAAGGAAGAAGCTACAGATGCGGGTACTGATTTGTTTGGCATTTGTTTTCCCTGCACTACGTGGGTCTGATTAGGCTCTGGGAGGTCCTCAGCCCACGATTCTTGCAATGAGCCATGTGGTGCCATAACAAGCCCACAGAGACAAAGGGGGGAATGTTGCCTGATTTGGAGCAGGATGCTATAGGAGGGACCTCTCCACTTTTAGGCTCAGGAATAGCCAGTTGTGTGTCTGCTGCTGTGAGGATGGTCCAGGAGGGACCTCAAAGGCTGGGCTTGACCCTTGGGGCACTATTCTTAAAAATCTTGTGCCCTGAGGTAGGTGAGCTCGTCTGGGACATTTATTTTGTGGACATCAGTTAATATGATGGTGTGTTTGGAACACAGGTCACGCTACAGGAGGGGGACCTGTTCCAGCTTGATAAAACCCAGTAGTGGATAGTTATATGTTGAATTCCAATAACTAATTCTTCTTGACAAACTTTTAATAGAGGCAATATTCTGCAGGCTTAACATTGTATTACATTTAAAAAAGGGGGGGGGGTTAGAACTCCTGGCTACTAGGCTGCATTATGAAGATTGTATTAAAAAGTATTGTACCTTATGTGAATGAGTTGTTAGGTGTTTGGAGCAGATCTGGATTGCAACCAGTCTTTTTTGATGCCCGAAGTAAACTGGAGATTCTCAGATGGAACAAGGGGCCCGTCTTCAGCCTGCCCAATTTTGATTGGATCATGCATCAACCTATAGGATGGATGAAGAATACCCAATGGTTTTGACTGCAAAGTACTATAAAGGGTATGAAATATAATAGCGGAATATACTGAATAACTACACTGTGTCGGCATTGAGATAAGCATCCAGGGGCATCAGCATTGTCTCCTACTTAGTCTGCACCAGTCCATAGGTGATGAGGGTCAGGCTGAGCGGGAAGCAGTGCTAGAGCTGGGTGAAACTGCAAATTCCAAATTTACGGAAATTTCAAATAATTTTGCATATTTCTTGAAATTTTCTGAAAATTCCAACTTTGGCAAAATCCAACTCTTTTCAATGTATTTAGTAATTTTTTTCCCCTGTTCCATGAAATGTCTTGCCTAAATTATTTAATAATACACAAGAACTGAGGAATGACAGTTATGAGGAATTCCATTGCTCAGTTTAATATATTAATCCGCTATACATGTAATAATTCCTCACGAGAGGGAGGGAGGGCCTTGGTACCCAACTAGGGATCTGAGGTTCGAGCAAACTCGATAGACCATAAGGCCTAATCTGCTGGCAATTAGTATGTTAGCGCAGCGAACAGTTCTGTGGAACTTATTTTCACAGTTTAATACATTATTCCACAATTCATACATTTATTTCTTCCATTCTAAGAATCCACAAAAGTTGCCAGACTGCATTCCAAAAGTTTGTGGAAATGAAACTCAAAACTTTCACAGAAATTCTGCCAGTGTAATTGTATTTTTGCAGAGTCCTAGACAGTGCTGATCACAGAATTAGTGGGCTAGCACCTGGATGCTGTGAATCAGGGTATTTCTCAGAGTCCCAATGGTATCCGCCCAAGGGTAACTGTGGAGTTAAAAGAGGTTCAGACTGGTTCCCTTACTGATATCTTTCCAAGCTCCATATACCCTGTAGATAGGGATACAGCCAGGGAATTGGAAGCAGCCTACATAACCTCCCTATTCAAGAAGGGGTGAGGTCATTCCCATATAACTTTAGATATGTATGCCTTATCTCTGTGCAAAGCAGCATTTCAGTCAATTGTGAAAGGTATTGTGGTTCAGCACCTAGCTAGAATAAATAAATCTGGGTAGGACTCTATTATGCAAGATGACTCACAAAAGGTAGAACCTGCCCAACAAGCTTGGACCCAGGCAGCTACAAACTGGTCAGCCTGAAATCAGAACTGAGTAAGGTGCTAGTAACCATTACCAAGGACAGAATACTACTAATGCAACACTTTGGTGAGGCCAAGATTCTTGCCCTCTCTTAGCATGGCTTTATGAGGGGCAGCCCATACCAAACCATCCTTGTGATCTTCGTTAAGGTGAAAAACTGTAGATACAGTCTGTCTGGACTTCAGTAAGGCCTTTGACACTGTGGTGCATGACAAGCTTCTGGACAAAGCACACCAATGTGGTATACATGAGTTGTACACAAGTTGAATTGCTTACTGGCATGAGGGCAAAAGCAGAGGATTGTGGTTGATGGGCACTACTCCAAGTGTAGATGGGGACTGCATGGCATCCTTCAGGTATTAGTAGTAGGGACACTGCTGTTCATCATTTTCATCAATAATCTGAAAGCTGCAGTTTCCAGCAGGCTGCAATTTGGACATTTTTACTACAGTGCCGTAAATCAGTTCATTAGCAACTTCCAGTAATCAAGGCTGTGCTTGATTGACAAATCACATTTTTGGGGTAGCAAATTGTTATGTGAACCCTCTTATTTTATGCCTTGGCTCACTAGCCCCAGAGTAATTAGAATTGTCCCTGGTGCAAAGTGCCCCCCGATCGCTGGCCCCAGTATCATATAAAACCTCCCTGGCATCTGGTAGCACCACCCACCCACCGATCCTCATCCCTATAGCAAAGTACCCATTCCCTGGTGTCTAGTGACTCCCAGCACTGTGGGCACTAGCCAACCCACAGTGCCAACACCCCCTTACTTGAAGTGCCAGTGGTGCAGGGGACCATATGGCAACCAGCACAACCATCCTCTCACCTCCTCTGCTGGCCGCTATAGGGGCAAACAGGGAGTGCACATCCAATACACAGTACAGGTTGTGCATCCTCTATATTGTACAGGGAGCACAGACTGTGTACTGTACAGTGAGTGCATGGCCTTTGTACTATACAGGGAGTGCCCTTATACAGTACACAGGCCACACACTCTCCCTGTACAGTGCACAGGTGGCACTCCCTGTATAATACAGTGGACAAGCCCTGTACTGTACATTGGGATGCATGGTCCCTGTCTGTCCATATGGCGGTCAGCTGAGGAGGTGAGAGAAGGGCAGTACCAGTCATCATATGGTCTCCTGTGCAATGGCACTTCAGGTAAGGGGGGTTGGCAAGGTGGGTTAGCCAGTGCCTGTAGTGCAGGGGGGCTGCTGGATGCCAATGAATGGGAAAGTTGCTATAAGGATGGGGATCAGTGAGTGGGGGGTGCCACTAGATGCCAGGGAGGTAGTATATGATACCAAGGCCAGGAATTGAAGGGTGAAGGAAATCACTAGGCACCAATGATAATTATAATTACACTGGGGCTAGTAATCGGAGGGCAGGGGGACCAATAGGCACCCAGGATGATTAGAATTACACTGGGACTGAGGATTGGAAGGTAGGGGGACAACTAGACCCCAGGGATGAACTGCACATTTACAGGGCTGGCAATTGAAGGGTAGGGGGACCACTGAAACATAGAAACATAGAATTTGATGGCAGATAAGGACCACTTGGCCCACCTAGTCTGTACCTTTTCCCTACCTAACTGATAAGCTGCAGATCCTGGTTAACCTACAGCTTACTTCCTTTTACCCCCACTAGAATTGCCTTATGTCTGTCCCATACATTCTTGAATTCCCCCACTGTTTTTAACTCTACAATCTCCTCAGGAAGGCTTTCCCATGCATCTACAACCCTCTTTGTGAAGAAATACTTGCTCATATTACCTCTGAACTGTTCTCCCTCTATCTTCAAATCGTGCCCCCTTGTTCTTGCACATCTCTTTTCTGAAAGATGCTGCCCTCTTAGACTTTGTTGATTCCCTTGAGGTATTTTAAAGTTTCTATCATGTCCCCCCTCTCCCTCCTTTCCTCGAGGCTATACATCTTAAGCTCCTTTAGTCTTTCTTCATATGTCTTCTGGTGCAGACCCTGCACCATTTTGGATGCCCTCCTCTGGACAGCCTCCACCCTGTCTATGTCTTTGCGGAGATGGGGTCTCCAGAACTGTACACAGTACTCCAGATGTGGTCTTACCAACTGTCTGTACAGAGGGCCAACAACTTCCTGTTTTCTACTGGTGATGCCTCTCCCTATGCATCCCAGTATCCTCCCAGCCCTCCTTACTGTCTTCTCACGTTGCTGGCCCACCTTTAGGTTATCTGAAATGACTACCACCAGGTCCCTTTCCATTTTTGTTGTTGTCAGTATCTCACCCCCCATTGTGTACTCTTCCCCTGGGTTTTTGTTTCCCAGGTGCATTACTTTGCACTTTTGCATCGAATCTAAGCTGCCATACATTTGACCATTCCCCCAACCTTGCCAAGTCCCTTTTCATCCTTTCCACCCCATCTTGTGTATCAACCCTGTTGCAGATCTTTGTGTCATCTGTAAAGAGACATACTTTTCCTTCCAGTCCCTCTGCAATGTCACTAATAAAGACATTAAAAAGGGCCGACCCCAGTACTGAACCCTGCGGTACCCCACTAGTAACTCCCCTTTCTTCACTGTGGACTCCATTTACTATTACCCTCTGTGTCCTGTTGTCCAGCCAGTGTTTTACTCAGGCTACCACCCTGGGATCCACTCCCAGGCTAGGTGATTTGTTTATTAATTTTTTTGTGCGGGACTGTGTCAAATGCCTTGCTAAAGTATAGGTAGGCCATGTCCACAGTCCCTACCTGGTCTACTACTTTGGTCACTCAGTCAAAGAAATCAATTAGATTTGTCTGACATAACCTTCCTGCTGTGAATCCATGCTGCCTTGGGTTCTTTCCTTCAGAAGTGATTCCATAATTTTCTCTACCACTGAGGTCAAACTGTCTTGCTCCCACTTTTGTGAAGGGGAATCACATCCACCCTCCTCCAGTCCTCAGGTACCACACCATCCTCCCATGATTTATTAACCCTTTTGCTGCCAGGGGAACTTTACACTCCTGTGCCAGGCAATTTGTTATTTTTGCACAATATTATATAAAATTAAAATATCACTATGTTCTCTTCAAGGAAAAGTAGGGAAACCATGGATGTTTTTGTATTGTCAGACTCTGAGCTTTTTATAGGTAGTAAGGTTTTGTCAATATTAGGTCATGTGGCCATGAAACACTGCCTGAAATGTAAACAAAATGCTATTTTTTACTCAAAAATGTTGCAGGAAACATATTATTTAACTGAGAATTATGGAAAGCTATATGGTGCTGAACTTCTCAGTGTCTGTGCTATATACACTCCAAAAATCTTTGTTATAGGCAGAAACATATTACAACAGTAGTACTCTTATTTAATTTCTACTTGAAGTGCCTTAAATTCTAATTTAATACACATCATTGCTTCTTTTTCTTGTAGAGACCAAGAACTTCATGTTATTTTAGGAAAAGTATATATTTTTTGAAACTACACAATATACTGTTTTTAAATATGGGTAGCAAAGCCCACTACACAAATATATACTACACATTATTATTCTTTATATGTCTTGCAACAATCAAAAATAATTTAAATTCACAGAATTTTCATGTTCTAACAAAGTAAATGCAAATGTAACATAAGAGGCAGGTATGTAAACATCCTATTTTTGGATTCTGTGGAAAGCACTGGTTACATCGGTACCTAATTTATGAACCTTTACCAAAGAAATCTAGCAGAAATAAGCCCTATATGCACAGGTTGCTAAGTGCATTTTAAAGTGGAAATATTTTCGTCCATAACAGTAAATGCCTGGCATTGCTTCTCTGGCCTGTAGACATTCAGGACACCATGTCATCATGAAAAAAGTATATATTTTATGAATCTGCAGAAGATACTGTTTTTAAAAATGTATGACACTGCCCGCTGTCCAAATGTTTGCTACCCATAATCCTCCTTTACGCTTGGTGGATCTATGCAAAATGATGGAAATTCACATAGTTTTCACACTTTAACAAATCAATTGTCTATGTCAAATTGGATGGAGGTACACAAACTCCACATTTGTGGATTCCACTAAGAGTACTGGTTATAATGATACCACATTTATGTACCTTCACCATAAAGATTTGTCTGAAATAAGCTCAAAATCTATAGAGTGCTACGTGTATTTTAAATGGGAAAATATATGCCAACAGTGAAAAATGCACAACATTGATTCTTTGGCCTGTAGACACTCCAGACACCATGATATCATAGAAAAAGTATATATTTCTGAAACTGCACAACATACTGTTTCTAAAAATGTATGACATTGTCTCCTGTCCAAATATCTGCTACCCATAATTGTTCTTTTGCATTTGGTCGAACTATGCAAAATGATGACCATTCGCATAGTTTTTACAATTTAACAAACAAAATGTCTGTGTAAAATAGTATGGAGGTACACAAAAAACAAATTTGTGGATTCTGCTGAAAGTAACGGTTACAATGATACCACATTTATGTACCTTTACCACAAATATTTGGTTTAAATAGGCTTGAAAACCTATAGGGTGCTATGTTGTATTTTAAGGGGGAAAATGTTGGCCCACAGCGAAAAATGCATAGCATTGCTTCTTTGGCCTGTAAAAATTCAGGAAGCCAAGGTATCATAGAAACAGTATACATTTTCTGAACCTGCATAAGATACTGTTTTCAAAAATGTATGACATAGCCTGCTATCCAAATGGTTGCTACCCATAATCCTCCTTTACATTTGGTAGAACTAGGCAAAAGGATGGAAATTCAAAATGTTTTCACCATTTAACAAACCAAATGTCTATGTAAAATAGGATGGAGGTACAAAAACACCACATTCGTGGATTCTGCTGGAAGTGCCAGTTACAATGATACCACATTTATGTACCTTTACCACAAAGATTTGGGTTAAATAAGCCTGAAACCTATATGATGCTATGCATATTTTAAAGGGGAAAATTTAGGCCCACACTGAAAAAACACATAGCATTGCTTCTCTGGGCTGTAGACATTCAGGACATCATGGTACCATAGAAAAAGTGAATATTTTCTGAAACTGCATCAGATGCTGTTTTCAAAAATGCATAACATTGCCTGCTATCCAAATGATTGCTACTCATAATCCTCCTTTACATCTGTTATAACTATGTAAAATTATGGAAATTCGCATAGTTTTCACAATTTAACAAATCGAATGACTACGCAAAATAGGATGGAGGTACAAAAATAGCACATTTATGGATTCTGCTGAATGTACCAGTTACAATAATACCACATTTATGTACCTTTACCACAAAGATTTGGTTTAAATAGGCTTGAAACATACAGGGTGCTATATGTATTTTAAAGGGGATAATTTAAGCCCACAGTGAAAGATGCACAGCATTGTTCTCTGGCTTGTCGGCATTTAGGACATCATGGTATCACAGAAAAAGTATATATTTTCTGAAACTGCATAAGATACTGTTTTTACAAATGTATGAAACTGCCCACTATTAAAATGTTTTCTACCCATAATCCTCCTTTACATTTGGTAGAACTATCCAAAATGATGGAAATTCACAATGTTTTCACAGTTTAACAAACCAAATGTCTATGTAAAGTAGGACAGAAGTACATAAATATCACATTTGTGGATTCTGCTGAGAATGCCGGTTACAATGTTGCCATATTTGTGTACCTTTACCACAAAGATTTGGTGGAAATAAGCTCAAAACCTATATAATGCTAAGAACATTTGATAGAGGGAACATTTTGGCCCGCTGTGGAAAATACACAGCACTGATTCTCTGGCTTGTAGACATTCAGGACACCATGGTATCATACAAAAAGTATATATTTTCTGAAATTGCATAAGATACTATTTTTAAAAATGTATGAAAGTGCCCACTATTCAAATGTTTGCTACCCATAATCCTCCTTTCCATTTGGTAGAACTGTGGAAAATGGTGGAAATTCACCTAAATTTCACAATTTAGCAAACCAAATGTCTATGTAAAATAGGATGGAGGTACCCAAATATCACAATTGTGGATTCTGCTGAGAGTACCAGTTACAGTGATGCCACATTTATGTACCTTTACCACAAAGATTTGGTGGAAGTGGGCTCAAAACCTGTATAGTGCAAAGAACATTTCAAAGGGGGAAAATTTTGGCCCACTATGGAAAATACACAACACTGGTTCTCTGGCTTGTAGACATTCAGAACACCATGGTATTATAGAAAATTTATATATTTATATATTTTCTGAAACTGCACAAGATACTGTTTTAAAAAATGTATGAAATTGCCTGCTGTCCAAATGTTTGCTACCCATAATCCTCCTTTACATTTGGTAGACATATGCAAAAGTATGGAAATTTGCATCATTTTCACAGTTTAGCAAACCAAATATCTATGTAACAAAGGATGGAGGTACACAAACACCACTTTTGAGGGTTCTGCTTAGAGTACTGGTTTCAATTATGTCACATTTATGTATCCTTACCACAAAGATTTCGTTAAAATAGGCTTGAAACCTATAGGGTGCTATGTATATTTTAAAGGAGAAAATGTAGACCCAACATAGAAAATCTACAGCATTGATCTCAGGACACCATGATATCATAAGAAAAGTATATATTTTCTGAAACTGCACAAAATGCTGGTTTTAAAAATGTATGACATTGCCTGCTGTTCAAATATTTTCTACCCATAATCCTCCTTTACATTTGGTAGAACTATGCAAAATGATGGAAATTCGGATCGTTTTCACAGTTTAGCAAACCGAATATCTATGTAACATAGGATGGAGGTACACAAACACCACATTTCTGGATTCTGCTTAGAGTACTGGTTACAATGATACCACATTTATATACCTTCACCACAAAGGTTTGATTGAAATAGGCTTGAAACCTATAGGGAGCGATGTATATTTTAAAGGAGAAAACTTAGGCCCACAATGAAAAATCCATAGCATTGATCTCGGGACACCAGAATACCATAAGAAAAGTATATATTTTCTGAAACGTAATAAAATACTTGTTGTAATCATTGGTAAGACTGCTGGTTACCAAAGTATGTGCTACCCATAATCCTCCTCTACATTTAGTACGACTATGAAAAATAATGACATTTTGCATAATTGTCTCATTTCAGCAAGTTAAGTAGGATGCTGGTATATGAAAACTTTTTTTTTTATTCTCAAGAGGGTACTGCTTAATGTGGTATTAAATTTATGTTTCTTTACCAGATTCTGGCAGATGTAAGCCCAACACACAGGTTGCTAAATGCATTTCAGATCCATTGAATGTACAATGCTAGCAGGTTTGGAGCATTTTGTACCAATGGTCCTTTGGTGGAGGTGTAAGTTTGTGGTACCAACACAGTTATTGCTCCCCAAAGAAGCCCAACATGGTAGGAGTTTGTACTTGATAAATGAGACAACCAGATAATTAGGTAGAAAAGGGGCCAAAATATTGCATTTTATTTAGTATTTTTAGCTGTGGAGCTTAATTCACCAGAAGATTATAGATAGTGAACATGTGGGTAGGATACTTTCTCAGACATCCTTAAAATATTTATTTTGTAATCCTTAAAGCAATATATATTGTTCCCTGGGTAATACAATGCATTGAAGTTTTCTGGAGGTGGGAAATGCAGGCAGGAAGGGGCTGCATGACAAAGGTTTCTACAAAAGCATATTGTAATAAGCAGGTCTGGACAGAATGCCATGGTAAGATTGCATGTGTTTTATAGTTGCATTACCAAAATACTCTGGCAGAATCAGAAATAAAGTGAGTTTGCTCATACAGAGTAAAACATAATTATATCCTAAAGGCCCCTGAATAAAGGGCTGACAATATAGCTTAGTGGTTAGTGTCATGAGCTGTGATCAAGTTTGGTACAGCGCTGGGTTTGATTCTCACCACCTCCACTTGCATACTGTGTGACCCTGAGTAAGTCACTTAACATCTCCAGTGTTTCCAGGTTGCACCTACAAACAGGCATTGTGCTTCATGGGACTTACTTGGTTACCAACAGAGTACAAACAACAGTTTGTGGGTGCTTAGATAAGAAAATAACTTCTCTCAAAATGTTTTTAACCTAATAACTGCTTTGACCTCATTGTCCTATTCAAGATGAATTTTTACACCCATCAGTCATTCCAGTAAATGAGCTTGGTGTGGTATTTCTCAAAACAGTTCTCCAGGCACAGCCCTGGCTCTGTGGGACAGTGTGGACAGTAATATCTTGAGTCTCTCCTAAAGCCTTTTTTGTAGCAGACTGTACATCTCCTCTGGAGCCTAGCCTTCCTTTAAGTAGGTGGCAACGTTCTGCAGAAATGTTTTTCAGTTAGTCTGGCTACACCCTCATTTCTTTCTATTTCTGGTATTTCTGCTGAATCAAATAGAAGACTTGAAATGACATCTGTTTGGAAATCTAGGAAGGATTTTAAATGACCAGATGACTTTGCCTGGTACAAAACAAAAGCATTATACATAGCCAGCTGAAACAGGTGAACAGCTAATTTCTTGTACCAAGCCATTGTTTTTTGAGTGGCATCATAGGGCTCAAGCATCTGATCTGTTTTGTCCACACCTCCCATATGTTTGTTATAATCTAGGACACACTGAGGCTTGCTTATTAATTTGTCCTGACCACGAACTGGAACTGCTGCTGTGGATTCATCATGAATTGTACTAAGGAGATACACATCTTTTTTATCTGTGAATTTTAAAGCCAGTAGTTGCAGTGGTCTCACCACATTTTTGCTTTCTGGCTACTAACTCTTTGGGAAAACATTGCCTGTTAGATCTAATGGTGCCACAAGCTACTATATCAAACTGATACAGAATATTAAACAGAGGAATCCCAGTATAGAAATTATCACCATACAGGTTGTAGCCAGAGCCTAGCAAGGGAAGAATTAGGTCCCACACAATTTTCTCATTTGTGTTTAGACATAGGGGGCAGCCTGCAACATCCTGTGTGGCATCCTTTCCTGTGTAGATTCTGAAATGGTATGTGTACCCAGTGGAACTTTCACAAAGTTTGTACAATTTAATTCCATATCGGGCACATTTCAGAGGAAGGTATTGTTTGAATATTATTCTCCCTTTGAAAAGCAGAACTTATCCACTGAAATGTTTGGGGATGGGGTGTACACCTCAGAAAACATTTTAAAAAGATGATCAATAATAGGCCATAATTTAAAAAGCCTATTATTCTCTGGATGGTCCCTTGGCAAAGCCTTAGTGTTGTCACTGTAGTGCATAAATCTCAGCAGAAGTTGAAATCTGTTCCTGTTCATTATAGCTGGAAATAGAGGGGTAGAATGAGCAGGGCGGGTGGACCAGTACATGCTGATGGTGGGCTTTTTCACAATCCCCATTAAAAATGTCAAACCCCAGAACCTTTTCATTTCCTCTAAGTTTGTGGGAGTCCATTGGTGAGCTCTTGCATGTGGTTTTAACTTGTCCCCATACTGAGCCAAAAACTGATCTGCATATAAATTTGTTTGAGCCACTACGTGAGAAAGTATTTCATCACTAAAAAATAAGAGAAAATATTCTAGGGGAGTAAATTTCTTTGTGTCAACCTGGACACCTGCATAACCAGTAAATGGTGGAATACGTGGTTTTTCCATATTTGGGGGATTCCATTGGTAAACTGGAGTATAACCACTATTGTGCCTGCTATGGCCTGTACCTGGCACTGGGGCAAAAGTTTCAGACTCAGGCATTGCCAAGGGATCAGCTTTTTCTGAGAAAGTGGCACTGCAGGTGTCCAGCTCAAATAGTGCATTATGCTAAAGCTGAGTGTCTCCCTCAGGTAAGATGCAGGACTTGGGCAGAGTGTCAGGCTCAGGCAGTGTGTCAGGCTCTGGCAGTATGTCAGGCTCCGGCAGTATGTTTGCTCCGGCAACACGTCAGGCTCAGGCAGTGTGTCAGGTTAAATCAGGGCATTAGGCTCAGGTGGGGAGTCATATGCAGGCAGAGAATAAAGCTTGTCCAGGGGGTCATGCTCAAGCAGGGTATCTGCTCTGGGCAGAGTTTCAGGCTTGGGTAGTGTGCTAGTGTCAGACAACTGCTTGTACTTTAGCTTACGCCTTTTGGGTTGAGATTCTTGCCTAGGCTGGGGCTCTGATTCTGGCTGAGGCAGATGTTTGCACTTTTTTTGTGCTTTTTGCATTTACCCTCATCCAGTGTTGTAGGCACCATAACATGAGTAAATGGCAGGTGCTTCTGCTTACATTTATGCTTCATGTGACTTCCCTTTGCCTGCATTGTGGCATTCGGCTCCATCAAAGGCACACATGGGGCCTCTTTCTTGGGAAATATCTCTGGCTCTGGTATCTGCACAGGCTTAGACAGATTTCCATGCTTCTTTTGCTTTTTATGTTTGGATGCTTGCTTGGGCTGTGAATTCTGCTTTTCTGTTTATGCTTGGGCTGGTGCTCGCTGGTGGGCAGACATGTGTGCTTGCATCCACATGGGGACTTCAACTTGGTCTTAGGACTGTATGGACCACCCTCATCAGCATCACTCGATATTGTATCATCAGTAGGAGTACTGCTTGGACAGTAGTCACTCCCAGACTCTGGATCAATAAAATCATCCAACTTTGAATCAGAGCTGATAATATATTTAAATATCTCCTCTGCAGTGTATTTCTTTGGCATGATTAGCAGCCAGTATGTCTTAGTAGCAGATATACCCTCTCTCTCCCCTCCCTCTCCTGTACTGTAAAGCACTTTGGGATAGTGCAAGTAAAAGGCACTAAATATTTTTGCCTAGTGCTTGAAGCACACAAGTAAGAACCAGAGGTCAAGGTTTGAATCTCACCAGGGACACTTAAATTGTGACTGGGTATAATTGCTGTATAATATCTGGATTGTTTTCTGAATTTTATTTATTTTTTGCTAACTATGTGAGAACCTAGAGTCCTAGGTTTGTATCCCACTACCTATACTTCAAGTGTTGCTGTATAATAGCTCTGATTCTTTTATGCTATTTTTTTTTGGGGGGGTTGTATCTAGAAAGGACAGCAAACGAAGGGTTGTCTCAGAGTGACAGTGGTGTGTAAAACCCCAAACAACCAAAACTATGTAAGAATGAAAATTACGTACCTACCGTAATTATGATCTTTCTGTGTATCTTCACCATTCATCACTGTTGGGTTACTGGCCAGAGGTCAGGACCACGTGGGAGCTTTTTTTTTTAAAAAAAGGTAGGTTGGGTCGACACACCATTGTCGCCGCCCTCGAGGCTGATGCACTGCGTGGCACTCACGAGTTGGCTATTAGGTTGTGTTAACTCTGCCTGCCTGCCAGTTCTGAGTCACCGGAGAGGTAAGAGGAAGGGAGTGGAGGGTGGGACAAGGAAGTCCAAGGGACAGAAAAAGGAAAAGATATATGAGCAAAAGGAGAAATAATGACTGAGAGGACAGAAAGGGAGAGAGTCGGAAACTAAAGAGATTGGGAGGGGCCCCAATCTCTGGAAAGGAAGAGGGAGGTAGGGAGGGTGAAGAATTTAGGAAGAAAGGGGAGAGGTCAGTACATCTCAGACCCTGGTCCATCTCCAGATTGTATAGGAACTGCCAGGAGTAGCCAAAGGCTTTCTGCCAGAATTCAAGGCACAGAATAGCTGGAAAACACTCCAGATAAGCAGAGTCGGCTATTCTGGAGAAGGACAGGGTACAGGGAATAAACACCCTCTCAAGGAAGATTATTGGTGAAAAAAAAGGGAAGACTTTTTTTTTTAAACAAGGAGAAATAGGTTGGACAGGAACAGAGAGGAGGAGAGAAAGGAGGGCAACTGCCAACTCCCTCTCCACAGGGGTGGAGCCAAAGCACTGGAGAAGGACTGCCCCCACTATCCACTCTCCCCGGAACATCATCCCCCTGTGTGTCCCTGTTTTACCCCATTCCTAAGAAGGAGAGGGGGAGGATGGGCACAGAGAGGAAGGGGACCCAGAGACTGAGGCCCCAGGGGGATGGAGGGTGGGATTGTGATGAATGGTGAAGATAAACAGAAAGATCATAATTACGGTAGGTACATAATTTTCATATCTTATCTGTGTCAATCTTCACCATTCATCACTGTTGGGTGAGTACCAAGCCCCCTCGAAGGGGGTTTCTTTACACCCGAAGGGACAAAGTCCCTTAGCTCTCAGTAGGTGACACACTTAAGAGAGAGAACCTTCAGGGCCTGGAGAGGTCCGAGAGTGGGGAGAGTGAGACGGGTTCCCCCCAGAGGGGGAAGGAAGTTGCCCCGACAAACGCAGTCTCTCTATGGGAGAAGAGATAGGTTCTCTGGTGAGCAGAGTTAATCACCCTACGCCGGACCAAGGGTGACAACCAGGAAAGATACAGCCATGCCGTCCACCTAGTGCAGATAGCTGTCCCTACAACCCTGGTATCTACCTTGTTGGCATCATAGGATGCCCCCGCATGGTGCCTTACTAGCTCCAGGCCGTGCGCAGAGAGTGCAATGGCTTGTCTGGTTTGTTCTGTATCAGGCAGTGAGGCTAGGAGTTGACCTAGCCTGGACCACAAGAACCTGTCGTAGGCTCCATAGTGGGCCTGATGTACAGAAATGGAAAGCAATAACCGTGCCAAGTAGAAAGTCCTCCTACCCCAGAAGTCAAAATCCGAGGAGTCTTGATCTGGGGGCCAGTCATGGTGAAGGGCGTGAAGCCCATCAGGAGTATCCAACTGCATCAATCCAGACTTGTGGATGAGGCATGGAACCTGGAGAGTCCGGGGTGTGCAATACCTCTGGCTGAGATCCCTTGGGGCAGGAACTCTGGAGAAGGGCCTCTGCCAGGAACGCAATGACACCTCCCAAAAGGGAGCAGGCCAGGGAAGCACCACAAGGGTGGCCTCACCAAGATCATCTAGAAAGGCATGCGCCGAGTGCTCAGGACTGCTGATAGTGGAAGGAGTGAGGTGCAAGTCCTCCAACATCCTCACGAGGAAGCGCTGATACTCAACAAGATCAGCAGCTGGAGAGATATGGACAGAAGGTTTCTCTACCGCAGAAGAGGGGGATGAGGAGGTGGATTGCATCAGCTGTTCTGTGGGTGGCTGCACAGGGGGAGGTTGAAAAACCTGGCTGTCCATCGCCCTAACGTAAGCAGGGAACCAAGCAGCCACCACTCTGAACTGCTCCCAGGAGAGAGGTCTGCTAGGACCAAGGATGCCTGGGAGCACAGGAGAATGTGGCAGAGGGATGGGGACAAAGCCAGGAAGAGATGTTGGTTGACCTCCACCTGGGTTAAGGGGCGGACCGTGAGCACCCACGGAAGAAGGAACCCCGGGAGACCCCACAGCTGACAGCTGAACAACCATTTCGGTACTGCCTTGGCTGCACCCGGAAGAATCCCCCTGTTAGGTGACCAGGGCTGTATAGGTCCAGAAGGATGGTCCTCTACCTCAAAAGAATGGGGCTTTCTCAAAGAGACCGAGGAGAAAGAGCAGAGATCCGCACTATGGCTTGTCCCAGAGCCCGGGTGGACCCCTGAAAAAGTCCGCCACACTGACCCCATGCCCCTAGACCCCTCGGAGTCCAAAAGAGCCCTTCTCCTTGAGAGGGTCAGCCTAGGTAGCTGACATCTCTGAGCAGCACCCAAAGAAGTTACTCAGGAAACAGTACCATCCCCTCCTGTAGGTGCTCTGATCGGCCCCAAAGTTGGGTGATCTAGGCACACCACAGGTGGGGTTACCACTACTGAGGGGTCAGTGAACCCACCAAGACCAGGTTGCAGAGCTATGGTGGCCTGCACCACTGCCTGCTGGTCAGCACCCCTGACCCCAGTCTCGGTAGGCACTGACCCCACTTCAGAAGGGGGCTGACTCTGGCTTGTCAAAGAGACTACTGGGCTGCCCACCTCAACAGTCAACCCCAAAGGGTCAGACTGTCCATCTGACTCAGAGCTCAACTCTGCCTCCGAGGAGGTAGAGGCCAAGGCCCTGTGCCAAATTGTAGGAGGGTGCCCACTGCCATCTTTGTCAAAGGGCACAGGAACCATAGCCATGTACAAGCCGGTACCAGTACCCCTTGGGCACCGTGAGCAGAATCCACCGAGGGCATGGCTCCAGTCCGAACAGGAGCTCCAGAGTCAGGACCAGCCACAGTGTCATCCAGCTCATGGTGCCTAGAATGACTACGGCATCAACGGTGGTCCTGATGGCTCCATCGGCGCTGAGAGCAGAGGTGGCGCCACCGACGGCATGATCTGATGGCCCCACAGCGTTGAGCCCAGAGGAGACGGTGCCATGCTCAACCTCACATGGACAAAGATGGTGCTGTAGCAGCTCCTACGGTGCCTCTAGCAGTGTCAGCACTGCAAACAGCTCCAACAGAAGCAACAGAACCACACGACAAGTTGGGGCAGACGACTGGTCCGTTGGGGCCCACGGCACCACGAATGGTGCCGAGGCCCACAATGGCATTGACCAGGCACTTGCGAACTGCAGGTCCGACACCAGGGTAGCCTTTGCCCCCGAAGGGGTGATTGCTGTGGCAGCGCCTTCCACCCACCCCCCTGGGAGGGGAGGGACAGGCCTCCTGCACCGCAGAAGAAGCCTCGGCAATGGCTAGGCTACTAGTAGCCAAGGCTCCCTCCTTCTCGGTCCTTATACAACCGGGAGCGGACCTGGAGGAAAGGCCAAAAGAGCATGGCTTGGCCCGACAAGTACACGCCAGACCCCCGAAAGTCGGCGGAGCTCGCCCCACTTTCCACGTGTGTTGTTCGATGACACGGCGGTCCCAGGAGAAACAGGCATCGTACAAATCTATGTCATGAGCGGGCCAAGACAAGCAAGACACCGGCCGTGCTGGTCGGTGACAGAATACTTTCGGCCACACAGGCACCATCGCATGGAGGGTCGACCCGTCTTAGAAGATTTCTTGTCCTCCAACCGAGACATGACCTACAGGGAAAAAAACACCAAAAAGAGACTCGACGTCGCAGAAATAAAAATAATGAAAAGATCTTACCGGGCAACGTCGAGCATGGCAAAGCAGAACCGTCAGGAACCGATGGACTTCGGCACCAAAAGGGAAATTGGAAATGGTAAAAGCTTTCTTGACGATCTAGGCCTCAGCGCAGCAGCTCCACACAAGGTGACCTCTATTGCGGGAGATGAAAAACTGGCAGGCAGGCAGAGTCAACACAGCCTAACGGCCAACCCGTGAGCGCCATGCAGTGCGTCAGCCTCGAGGGCGGCACTGATGGTGCGTCGGCTCCGCCTACCTTTACAAAAAAAAGCTCCCGCGGGGTCCTGACCTCCGGCCTATAACCCAACAGTGATGAATGGTGAAGACTGACACAGATAAGATCAGAAGGCTCACACTCTTCACCAAAAGCAGTAAACTATATACAACTGTGTCACACTATGAGCACTTACAGCGTCACTATTCACCAACTCAAAACTGATTTATGCTATTGTTTGTAACTAAGAGATCCTAGAGCCCTAGGCTTGTATCTTACTACAGACATAGTGACACTTTTTTTTTTACCAGGAAAGACACACTGAGATGGAAGCTTGTTTACAGGTGCAACCTGGAAGCACAAAAAAGTAGTGACTTGCTCAGGGTCACACTTTTACTGCAATGTATATAAAATATAAACTTTTATATATATATATATATATATATATATATATATATATATATATATATATATATATATATTATTTATCATTCCTAGTAACTGGGTAAGCCCCACTGGACACAAGGCTTGTTTACAGGGTTGACCCTGGAGCACTGGAAATGAATACAAATCAAAATAAACCAAATGAAAGGCACTTTATAAAACAAAACTTATTTTCAACATGCCACAAAACACCAGTTAAAAACTAATAAGTTCTAAAACAGTTGCCTGCAAAAAAAAAAAAAAAATAAAAAAGAGTAAAAACAAATGTATTGCCAAAATACAAGGCAAAGGCTGGTGAAAAAGAACAATGAACTTTTAACTTTTTTTTTCTACTAAATGAGTCTGCCTAGCACCCACACTAGCTTCAAAAACACAATAAATCTCTTCCAGATCACTGCAGATCTTTGATTTACAACTTAAAAGCAAGTTATCAAGTAGTTTTATTAGCAACTGTAGCAACCTCCGTGTGCTCTGATACACCGTTGCTTGTCAGAGTGGAGCCCAAGAGAAACTGAAAACAGACAAACCCAGACAAGCCATGTGTTTGCATGCTTCTGCAAACACGTGATGTCTGCTGCATTCCAGACCCCTCCCCCCGGATCGAGAGACTACCATCTGCTCTCGTGACCCCAGGGGTCAAAACATGTAAATCTCACCAGATCCCCAGTGCACTGGAGAGATTTATGGCCAGACGTATAAAGAACGTCTTTATGGCCATGTGCAGTTGTGCCCTGTGTCGTACACAGTATGACATAGGGCACTAAAGGGGTTAAAAAGGGTAGTCAGTGGTGTTACTAGTTCTTCCCTTAGTTCTTTTAGAATTCTGGGGTGAATCCCATCAGGCCCCACTGCTTTATCCACCTTCAGTTTTAAGAGTTCTTTCAGAACCCCTTCTTCTGTGAAAGGACTAATATTAACCCCCATCCAGTGCGCTTCTATTGACTGGATTAGGTATCTCCCCCTGCTTTTCCATTGTGAATACTGAGCAGAAGTATTCGTTCAGTATCCCTGCTTTTTCACTGTCGCTGTCTGCCAACCACCTTCCTCTTTATTCAGCCTCAATATTCCTGCCTTAGTCTTTCTTTGCTCTCTAATGTACCTATAAAAGGTTTTATCCCCCTTCTTAACCGAGTTGGCTATCTTTTCCTCGGTTTGGACCTTTGCTATTCTGACTGCTTTCCCCTCTTCCTTCTGCTTTAACTGGCACTGTTCTCTGTCCTGCTCCTTCTTTGTTTCCTTATACTTCCTGAATGCTATATTTTTCTCTCTAACCTTCCCTGCCACCTCTTTTGAGAACCATAGTGCTTTTTCTTTCATTTTGATTTGTTTAATGGCTTCACTGGACACCAGAGACAAATTTTCATGTCACGTGAATGGGGATCAGGGGACAGGGTGCCAATTGATGCCAGGAGGCAGGAGTGCTCCCCAACCCCCAAATTGATTTTTGGCTGCAGTTGCTATAGTGGCCACTAGGGTCGCTCAGAGTAAATCAGACTTTTGATTACACTGTGCAAAGTGGCCTGCATGAACCTCTTTGTGCAGCGTAAATGTGTTGAATATCTTACCGCACCAGTATTCCTGTCTCCACCCCTCCCTTTACTCATCACTTACTTTTTCTTTTGCATGCTGTAACCTTGTTAGGGCATGCAAAATCCCTCTTTGAATGCTGTGCAAGGTGAAAACCCTGAGCAAACAGAGAGCAATCACTTTGCCCTCCAGGCAAAGTTTTGAACATTTGGCCCTGGAGTCTCAATGTATCCAAATGCAAGATGATATACCTGTGGATAAAAAATAGAGGTATGACCTATTCACTGCGTAGGACTGTTTGTGCTGCAAGGAAAGAAGAAAAGGACCTGGGAGCCAGGACAGATAAGGGGTTAAGGCCTGCAAGTCATGTGCAGCTGTAGTCAAGAGGGCCAGCAGAATGCTGGGGCACTTTAAGAGGGTGTGACCAACAGCGCAAGGGAAATAATCCTGTCACTTGACAAGGCCCTGATCAGATCCAACCTGGAGTACAGTGTGCACTTCTTGGCTTCCTAATATAAAAATGACACTGAGGCAGTTCAGAAGCTGCAACACTGGATCATCAAAATACTCAAGAGTTTGGCAGACAGGAGCTATGAGGAGAGGCTGGTGGTCCTTAACGTGTTCCCCTTGAAGAAAAGGAGACCTAGAGGGGAAAAGATCTGTCTTGTGCATATTCAAGGTAATGAGCAGATTGAAGAGACTGAGATGTTTGTTCTTGGGTTGTCCAACAGGATGCAGGATACATTCAGAAGCTGGAAGTGGCATATTCATGGGTCATGTTTAGATGTTCTTCTTCTCCCAGAGGGTAACTGCTTTCCTGTAGTGCTACATTATACTGCTTAATGTTGTCTTCCTCTCTGGGATGAGGTTATCCCTGTTGGAGGAATTTCAAATACATAAATAATAAATGAATAATACCATCTGTCTGCCTCATCCCTAAAATGGAAATCTATTTTATTTATTTATTTAAATGTTTTGACCAGAAAGACACACAACTGTGACAGCTTGTTTCCAGGTGCATCCTTGGGGGTGGATTACACTGACCTGTTTGTTTGTTTTTTAATTGATGGAGGAATGTTGGCCATGACACCAAGGGAACACCCTACTCTTTTTGCAAGGGACGCTGTCCATTTCCTGTGGGAGAGATGGAGGAATCCAACATGGTGGATGAGAATGATGATGGTGGTGGAGCATCACAGACAGGCAGATTAGCTTCTACACCAACCCCTATCTCATCTCAGACTACAATTATTGTTTTAGAGGATGTCTCAGATGCTGAACTTCTTGCTGCTGAACAGAAACTGCAAAATGTTTTACAAGAAAAAATAGACAACTGACAGCCATGACAGAAGAAGAAGAATTTAAATTCTTAAAAGAAAAAAATAAGTTGGATGATGAAAAAAACAAAAGAAACAACTGTGCAGCCATCAATCTGTCCCTGGAAAGAAATTTCAAAAGGAAAACCGTGCAACAAACTTTAGCTACACAAATAAACTTTCTCCTCAGCAAAATATGGAGAATTCAAGCCCTTCAGAAATACCTGATGCACCTTGGTCTCTTGAAACAGCTTTGAGCAATGCTTGATGGATGTAGAACAAAGCCGGGAAATGGATACCAAATCCAGAGATTCTCTTGCCAGGCTCTAGCACAGACAGCCTGACTATGGTGATACCGCTGATAGCTCAGCTGGGCTGTCCAAACTTCAAAGCATGCCACCACCAGCTTCTGCAGCTCTGCTGAGCCTGAGGAGGAAGAACGGAGAGTTTTTTTCTAATACTGATGTAACTATAAATGAAGAGCTAGAATCAGTACATACAGTGATGTTGAATGACAAACTGCAGGGATCACTCTCCACTGAAGTCACCATGGAGCACAGAGCAAATCCCAGATCAGTCAGTTGCTATGGAAACCTACAGGGCCAAACAACCAGCTTCCCTGGAGCCCACACCCTCAACAAGTTATGCAGATAATCCCCCTAGTACAGAACTCTCAATACCTGTAGCTAGGCAAAACCCCTCTATGTATGCCAGTCTTTTTCACCATCCAGTGGAACCTGAAAAACCAAGGAATGCTGTATGCCTCAGATGCAAACGAGGCATGGAAATACCCCCTAACAGAGCATATGTTAGGAAAATGCTCATAAAACAGTCATTAAAGTTTTCACCTTCATATGAGTACACATTGATTCATGCCCCAGGGGATAGCAGCTTTGGCATTAGCTTCAAAACAGCATTTTCCCCAAAACATTTTTGGAACCAGTACCACCTGATTAAAGGTAACCCACTTTGGATACTATTTACTGCTATTCTCTTCACTAAACCCTCTTTTAAGTATGTAACAATATTTTTCTGTAATGAAGGGGTTAACATAGCAGACATGATTTACTGGTCAGAAACACACTGCAAAATACAAAACACACCAGAATCCATTATGGACAGTGAGAATTTTTGGACTGGAGGTCGAAAATTTAGATTAAGACTTCATTACACTGATTCAGGCATACATCTGACAAGCAGCTTTTTTTCTGGGCAGAGACGGGAATATTGTTTTATCCCAGTCAGCCTAAATCCTGTTATAAATGTGGCTCCGTTCAACACCGGAGCAGTGCTCTTGATTGCTTGTGAACAAATAAAATGTACTTTTTGTGGAGACCTTGGCCATTGATTACAATGCACCTTTACTCCCTGATGTAATTTATGTGAAGAAGAATGGCATACCTTCTGCTCATGTCCATTGGCAGCACATAGCAACTCAGACTGTATGGAACAAAATTTCTACATTCACAAAGCTTTGAAACCAAAATCCATTACCACCCTGGGAGAGCCTACTAATATAGCCCAACTACTAGCAATAGCAGGGATATTACTTTCACTTCAAAACCAAGGGACATAGACCAAGAACAACATATTTCACACCATACTGAGATGGCTAGTGTTCCTCCTGCAAAAACCACAGGAGACTCGACTACCACCTCTGACTCTCAACCTTCAATTTCCCTTTTGGTTAATGTGGCAACCCCTGTGGAAGCCACACCACAAATGCTTCCTCCACTCACTCCTACAACTGAGTACTTCCAGACAGTGGGAAAAAGGAAAGGGAAAAAGAAGAAGAAAGTTATCACACTAGAAGTAATACCTCTGGAAAATAAATTCACTACTCTTCAACAATTGGGAGACACTGAAGAAGAGGAAAGACTCTGACATATCTTCAAGAGCTTCTTCCTTGATGTCATCACAAAAAGAAATTTCTTCTGATATAAGCAGATACAGGTCCTTCTAGTTCCCAGCCCAGGAAGAAAAAATGGGAAACAAGATTGGAAACAAAGGCATCAGCATCAAAGTAACTTACCCCACACAATCCTATGGATACCTCTCCCAACCTGGCCTTAGCCTCTCTAAATGTAAATAGCATAAACCCTGTTATAATGGGTTACCACTTTTGCTATACTTGAACAATTAAAATATGGCATTTTTTTTTTGCAAGACATGAGGTTAAGGTCAGTTTCAGACATACAAGCTGCTCAGACAGCCTGGACTTGGGGAGCATCACTTTGGTCCATGGGAGAGGACCTTTATAGTGGAGTTAGCATCTGTTTTAAAAATCATGATATTATTGTAAATTGTACAGTAGACATGCACCCTGGACATACCTTATTATTGGATATTTCCCTTCATAATCAAGTTTTCAGACCAATTAATGTTTACGCCCCACAAATTGAAGCTTCTTGAATTGCGTTACTCAAATAAATCCAATCTTTTTTGTTTACAGCTCAACCAGTATTATTTGGAGGACATTTTAACTGCAGTTTATCAAGTTCAGACAAAGGTATAAAAACAAAAAAGGTGTTTTGTGACACATAATTTTATCAAAAATCTGATTTCTCAAGCTAGGTTAATTGATGCTTACAACCATACAATGACAATCCCTAAACATACATAGTTCTGTGGGGACTTATCTACCTGCACAGATTATTGGTTTCTCTCTGCTAACATCCCTATTAAAAATGTAAATGTGCCAATGAAAACCTCTGACCATGGGTTAGTCAGTATACAGTTATCAAGTTTTTCAGCTATAACAATGGGCAGAGGAATATGGTGTTTGAATGCTAGTTTAATAGAGGAACCACAGCCTATGGTGGAATTTAAACAACTCATTGAAGCAAGAATGTCAGTATTATGTATCTGTGACTCCCCCATTCACTGGTGGGAAGACTGTAAGAAAAATTCCTTAAGAAAAACACTAAACAGCTGAGAAAATCAAAATACCATAAATATTTGGATTTAAGGACACAGTTATATAAATTAATGAAATTACAAAATGCAGGAATACATGACTATTCTAATCAAATCTCTGAAATAAAAAAATAAAATACCAATAAGATAGGTTGAAATCTTTAGAAATAAAACAAAGATTTGATACCTAAGGATAAAGTTTTCAGGTAAACCCCATTGAAAGCTGCAATCAATGTAATATCACAGAAAAATATCTGCCAAATTCAAAATAGTGAAGGGAAATTGATAGCAGATAAAAATTGTATGCTCCGTGTATTATAGCATAGTATTAGACAAATGTTTAGTACATCTTTTCCTGGTAACACCGATATGGATTCTTTGCTACAAGAAAGTAATATTCCCCAAAATTCAGAACAAGCTTTGAATATGGTTACACCAATTTTAACTTCTGAATTAGAATGGGCAATTAGCTGTTTAAAACCAGGTACGGCCCCAGGATCAGATGGATTACCAAGTGAATTTTACAAATACCTTTGGAAACATGTGCCTCAGAAATTGCTGGAAGTAAGTTTCAAGTTTCAGGTTTATTGATTTGGAAACAACCTTTGAGCTGGAAGCTCATTTACAAAGGTTCCACGTCTAGACAGAATATACAATACAGTAAAATAACAATGTTACAAGAATTTACATAATTTCACACCTAGTGATATGTCTATGACGTATATGATTCCTTTCTTAATGCACCCTCATCACCTGTAGATATGTATAAAGATTTGTTCATTTTTTTATTTAGAAAGGGAGACAAAATCTTTGCTCTCAACTGATACCCAATCTCTTTGCTAAATATAGATTTTTGTGGAACTGTTAATTCATCTGGCACAGTCTTGCTCAATACCATGGAGAGAGATTACTGTTTCAATTTTGTCAAGGGAGATAGTGGAAAGGGGAAATATGGGAACATTTGATGGATTCTTGCTTAGTCTAAACCAGTTTAAGGCATTTGGTAAAGTATCACATTGTGGAAGGGTGCCTGGTATTTATGTTCATATGCTCTCTGTTTTCTAAAATAAAAGTCTACTGCAGTAGCATATCTGTCTTTTTTCTGCTTTTTCTTTTTCTCTACTACCCCATTTTTTCAGGTTGGCCACCTGAGTTAAAAATGGGCGCTTCTTTTCTGTATTCCTTTTCTAGCAGTCTAGTGCTTTTTCCTTTCTCTGCATAAGAACAAATACCAGCCTTCCCTTGTCACATTCACTGAGGTTTGTGTTTTAAAAAGCATAGTTTAAACACAGGAACTGGGGTTGAAACTACACATGAGACTGTGGGTGTAGCTGCTGGTTTTAAATAATGTTTGTGTTTGTTTAAAAAAGCCCTGCTCCCAGACCACCAAATAAAGCATATTTTTTAGAGTTTACAGCACAAAGCACTTTGCTAGGTAGCTAGAGTTCATAAGTTGTGTGTTGTGAAACTGCTAAAGGTTACCCACTTTGAAACACTGTGTGTTGCAGTCTGCAATATTTTTCCCCAAAGTGCATTTTGTCTATGGTTCTGGTAAGGTAGCATAAAGATAGTTTAACTCTTTGGCCCAGATATTCAAACTGTGCCCAAAAAGTGTGCAATAGCAGGAGCAAGCACAAGTCTATTGCACCTATGCGCAAGAGACGCGATATTCAAAAATGGAGCAGGCCAAATTACGCCTACAGCCAATGACTGAATACCGCACCACCTGCACCATAGCACAACTAGGGAGGGGAAGCAGAGCAGATCTGATGCACCATAGTGCAACAAGGGATGTTCAGCTGAGCAGTCCAGAGGTGCCATAGCGCAACCAGGGAGCCCACCAGCAGCAGAGCAATATAACTGCACAACCAGGGAGGTAGGGGCCCACCACCCATGCCAGAGATGGGCACAGGAACACACAGCAGAACAGACATCGTCCCCCCACACCCCAAGCACTGCACAACAGGGGAAGGGCTGGAATAACCACTGGCCCATGAAGACAAGCAAACAACCCACAGCTGTGCCATGGTGCCCCATCACACCTACCGGCAAGCTGTGACTGGCACACAAGGAGGGCAGATCACCCCGTGCCACACCATCCCCCCCAGTGCAGAGCACACCCTACACCGTGACCCCCAGACACCCCCCCATGAGCAGTGACCACCACTGCAGGAAACCCCATACATGCCTCCACCCCCACTGTGACACTGCAACCCTGTCCACCACAGAACCATGCAAGCCAGCCCCACCACGAGCACCCATCAGTGGGTGGCAGCACACGGCAATGCAACAATGGCAGACACAGTGCCACCATGCACAGTCCCCCCGAGGTACTGCTGAGAGACCAACCACGTGTCGGCACAAGAGGTACCCCACATGGGACAGGGCATGCCCTTGACACCACCACCAGTGGTACAGCACCCTGCACAGTAGTCCAGTGACACACCCTGACCCACCACTGGCCACAACAGCCAGCACAGCCACCCACAGTGGTGTGTGGAATCATGCACCACACCAGATGCCACACAGTGTATGGACAGACACTCACCCATACCCAAGGGCACACCAACACAGGGATGCAGTGGTGGGGCAACCAAGCTCCCATTGTGGGCCCATGTAATCTGTGTACACACAACTCACAGTCCTCCATGGCACTGGAGTGCCAGCCACCCTGTGCAGGCACTGTGGACCTGTACACCACCAGCAGTCACCCGGGAGCACAAGTCACAGACAGTGGGGCACATCCCCTGCAACACACACAAGGCACAGCATGGAGGTGGGACAATGACTGTGGTGCCCACAGTGCCACCCAAGCCAGGCATGCACCACACCAGTGAGAGGGGCAACCCAGCAAAGTGACAGGTACAGTGGCCCGCCCTGCAGGGACTGCCATCACTGGCATGCCAGTCGACTGTGCAGGTCACAGACATGCATGTGTGTCAGCTGCACAGGTCATGGATGGGCTGATGGGTGTGCCATGGACACAGAGCATGCACCATGAACCACTGTACACAATCATCCAGTGCACAGGGCACAACACACACACCACAGACACTGACTGATAGCTACCCCCACACCATAGTCATCTCCACATGGATACACACACATACCCATGACTGCACCACCCCTGACACCATGCACACCACTGCAGCTGAGCACTTATAGCCCACTGCAAATCAGAGACCACCACAGTATTCATATCAAAATCAAATGCATTGCACAAATATAAAATTCAACTATTTTCAATATTACAAAAGCTGTATACAAGGTTGGGGCACAAACAAGGTGGGGGTGGGTAGGGGGCAGGGGTGGACAAATGGGATGGGAAAGGAGGGGTGTGAGGGTGGGTCCAGGGGGGTAGGGGAATTCAGGGACTGAGAGATCCCTAGTGGGAGTGCCGTTCCGTGCTGTGACTCCTCCAGCCTCTGTGCCTCCTCAGTACCCAGGTGCTATCCAATCGCCTGAGGATGTCCAGCGATTCCTGGACCAGCAGTAGCAGTTCTCTCACAGCCTCCCTGATGTCCTGTAGATGGTGGATACCTAGGATAAGGGAGCACAGTCAATAGGTGTGAATGCACAACCCCATACAGCCCGCCCACTGTGCATGACATACGGCCATTGGACATACCACTGTGATGGTGTGTGACCACCCGCAGTGATCATGTCCACAGGACCTGCCCACACAGGTGCATACAGCCATGCAGAATGCTGCACACACACCGGCCAAGTCACGCACAGCACCACCATGGCCATTTAGTGACATGGCTATGTGGTGCAAAGGCAGTGGCACAACCATGCACCTGGTGCACGCATGGACCACCATTGATGCACTCCCAGACATGCAGTGCCACTGGACAGTGCTGACTGTAACAAGTTGTGTGCATGGCAGTGGTGTCGATGAACGGTGGCCATGCCCCGCTGCCCACCCTGTCACACAGCATGCAATAGTAACCATGGATGTATGGCACTCACCCTCATCAGGCCATTCAGGTGGGCGGAGATGGCCCTCGCCCCACCTGGCTGCACCGTCCTCCTCCCTCCGCCGCTCCTCTCTCGACCGGTGGCATTCGTCTGGGCCTGTGGAGAAAACAAGGAGATAAGAACATCAGTACAATCCCGAAGCAAAGTCTCCCTGCTCCAAGGTGTGTGCCCTCCCACCCAGCCAGACCCACCCACCCACACCCTGTGAACACCGCCACAGCCAACCCCAGGCAGTCCCTCCCTATGTGCTGGATACATACAACACTGCTACCCATATGGATGATAAAAGTGTGTTGATGGAACCCCTACCTGGACATGGCAACGTGCCCCTCCTGGCACGTGCCCACAGTCATGCCAGTAGCTCCTGCTCCCTCCTCTGCAGGTCCCCATAGTGGTGCCTGCACTGCTCCATGCTCCTCCCCCATCCGGTGGCCTCCTGCAGGGCAGTGGCCACCTCCTGCCACACCTGGGTCTTGGCCCTGTCCAGGGGCACCTCTCCAAAGAGAGGCCTATGGTGTGGCTCCAAAATTGCCACCAGATTCACCAACTCAATCGCAGAGCATTGCGCTGCCCGTCTGCGTGCCATCCTTCCAGTTATAGTAGGCAATATGGTGCTCTGCAGTGTGGCTCCCCATATGCAGATGCTGCATGGTACAGTGTTGCCATTCCCTATCACGCTGTTACTGAACAGCGCGATAGAGGTACACCCATGCCTGACGCATGGCACCTAGGGTGCAAAGGTCGGGCACAGGGTCAAAGGTCTCTGGCGCATGGCCACGCACAGCGCCATTGGAAGACAATGCATGTGGTGCAATTGGCTGCCTGTGTGCCAGTGCCATAGCAGACTACCGAGCAGTTGGGCCATTGCGCCTATGATGGCCCAGTGCCACAGCGCCATGTAGTGACCATCGCTATAGCGCCACTGGCACAATGGTGGCCATGCCCTGCATTGCCTACCATGCACAGCATGTTATCAGCACGGCAGACGCCTGCGTCAGCAACCCGGGCATGCGCAGTGAGGTGTACTATGCATGTCACAGAACTGTGCCATTGGCTCAGCACGTTCAACACAATTGCACAAAGCGCAACAGTGCAATATTCAGCCGTCATATGCAAATCATCTAATCAGCCATTCAATGGCGCAGCACTGCAATTTGCATCTACTTAAAGTTGCTCCTCATCTCATTTGCATGGATTACGCTATAAAAGTGCGACAGTGTGCTGCAGTGGCCATAGTCGGTTACTGCAGTCTATTGGTGAGTTGCATGCTGTTTGGGAGTGTGGACTGTGGATTCAGGGACACGCATGGGACTGCACAGTCACAGGTAACAACTGCCATTCTTACAGGCTACATAATGACTGAGCAGGTTGTTGGAGAGGAGGAACACAGTGGTGGGAGGAGGAGGAGGCCTAACTTTACAAAGGCCGAAACTGAGGCCCTGTTCAAGGCCTACCTGGATCAGGAGCCACTTCTCAGTGGACGGTGGGGAACACCTCAAGCCCATGCTGCTGCATGGGAGGAGGTGGTACATGCTGTGAACCTGCATGACAGCCACCAGCGCTCCACGCAGGAGTGTAAGAAAAAGATGGGCACGGACAGGAGGAGGATAAAGGAGAAGGTGGCTGGCATCAGGGCAGCACGTGCTGCAACAGGTGGGGGACAGCTGGAGGTGGTACAGCTGACCCCACAGGAGGAGAGGCTTGCTGGAAGCATGCAGTGCAGTGCCATTGAGGGTGTTCCGGGTGGTGGCCCGTCACTGCATGGTAAGTCATGGTCTGTCTGTGGGGGGCAGGGCAGGTCACATGCACTAATGCGACTTTGCTTTCCCTTACAGATCCTGAGCATCTGCATGGGTCAGTGGTGGTGGGCCTGTCCATGGCAGACAGTCAGCTGGAGTTGGAGGAGGGACCATCCACCTACACAGGTATACGTGGATCACTGCAACAGTGGGGCCGCCTGGCTGTCCACACTGATGTCGTTGTAACAGGTGTGGAGGAAGTCCCTGCCTGTGTCCCAGTATGCTGGCGTCCACGGATGCCAGCATGCTGTGACTGTGGCCGGTGCAGAGTCTGTCACCAGTGATGATGACATGACCGTCATGGGCAATGACACGTGTGTGCCATGGGATGGTCACACAGCAGGGCAATTTCACGTCCATGGCTGTGGGTGGTGCCGCTGTGGAGGCCTGCGTGTCAGCACAGTCCCAGGCTGTGCCTGTCAGCACCAGTGGGGCAGCACTGGTGTCTGTTCAGGACAGTGGGACTGTTGCGGCCACTGTGGTGGCACCACTGAGCCCTGGTGAGCGGCAGCCGGAGGGGCAGCATCAGCAGTCGCCCAATGGACTTGGAGGTACAGGGTTCAGTGGCGGCGTCTGTGCACCACCTGTGGACATGCCCAGACCTGGTCCTGATGCGCAGCACCCACCCTCAAGGGGTGCTGATCCTCGAGGCCCTGAGACCCTGAGGGACAGGATGCTGAGGAGGCTGATGACCTCTTGGATGAGCAGACCCACCTACTGCAAGCATCGGCCCAGCAGCAGATGTGGCTTGTGACGTCCGTGTATGCAATGTGTGTGGCTCTGGAGTGGGCAGAGGAGCATCGCAGCAGGGACACCACACTGATCCTGACAGGGATGGACCGTTTGCAGGAGGATGTGACCGCTGCCATTGACAGACATGCACAGGCATTCATTTCTGTCATGGCCACAATGGGCACACAGTCAGGTGCCCATGCATCGTGGACACCATGCAGTGCACTATCTACCCCCCATTCCTGACATCATGCAACTCCCACCCTGTCGACACCAGGTTCAGCTGTGGGCATCCCGAGCACTCCTGGTGCAACGATGTTCAGTGTGCTGCAGACCCCTGTGCGAACATGGTCGCGTTCACACAGTGGAACCCCTGGGGGACCATCGGTGCCACCCCATGAGGCCAGTGGTCAGCCTGTCAGTGCTGGCGGGTCTCGACGGGGCCACCCACGCATCCGTGGCAGCCTTGGCACTGTGTCGCATGACTGACCTCTCTCCCAACGTGGCTACTGTCTGGTGCTGCCCTGTGTGCATTGTGTGTTTCAGTGGGCAGTGCATGGGTGGGTACCCGGTCCTGCATGCGGACACACAGTCCACCTGCACACCCTCCCGGCTGCTGTCCACAGTTGTGTGTGCATGATGATGCCTGCATTGCACTGTACATCAATGTGTAATGGTGCTCAGCATCTGACACACGCACATGGACAGGCAGTGGGCGTGGTGGCCTGTGGACATGTGTGTTGCTAGGGTATGCATTCTGGGTCTTTGTGCCTCCTGCCCTCTGTGCACGTTTGTTGCATTGTGTGTGACCATGTGTGTGTGTGTGTCCATCCATGTGGCATGTTAATTCTCACCCATCCCTGGTTGTGTGTGTGATTCTGTGCCCTGCCAGTTCCCTTGACAGCATGCACCCCTGGTGTGTGTCCATGTGTGTTTGTGGGTTGTGCCTTATCCACTGGTGGTTGCGCATGGCCCCATGACTTACCTGGGTTGGCTGAAGTGCTCCTCCGTGATAGTGTCCCGGTGCAGCTGTGCCAGCCGGAGCAGTTGGGGGTCCCGTCAGCCAAGCGGGGGCAGCACATCACCATCGTCACCGGTGTCCCCATTGTCCCCATCACTTTCCCCCTCTTTGACTTGTACGGCTATCCCACATTCGTTGGCCATGTTGTGCAGGATGCAGCAGGCCAGGAATAGCCCGCAGGCCTTTGAGGGGCTGTACTGTAGGGCACCGCCAGAGGTGTCCAGGCAACGGAAATGTGCCTTCAGCATACCGAACACCCGCTCGATGACATTACGTGTGGTGGCGTGTGCCTCATTGTAGTGTTGCTGCGATGGGGTCGTGGGCTGCCGGTATGGTGTGAGCAGCCAGGGACGGAGTGGGTATCCACTGTGACCTGTGTGTAGAGGGTGGAGGTTAGTTTTTTGATCAGCATCGCCCTGCCCCAGGCCATGTAGACCACTACCCATGCCACCTCTGACCATGCCCCCCCAGGCCCTATGATTGTCCATGTGGTTTGCATACTCACCCAGTAGGTGTCCAGTGGGGATGTCCCCACTCTCAAATCTGTGACACAGTGCTGACTGGTGCCAGATGAACGGATAGAGTAGTGCTCCCCAGGGTGCGGCATGACATTGATTATGCGCCCACTGGCATCGCACACCACCCGGCAGTTGATGCTGGCATAGCCCTTGCGATTTATGTATGCGGCCCCCTTGGGACCAGGTGGTGTGCGTATGGCCACATGGGTGCAGTCTATTGCCCCTAGCACACCAGGCATAAGTGCTACCCTTTGGAACTCCTGTATGTTTGCTATGCGCTCTGCCACTGTGCTGGGGAAATGAATGTACTCCACAGCATGTGGCAGCAGTGCACTGAGGAATTGGGTGAGGTGGCATGATGTGGCCGACTGGGTTATGCCTGTGGTGTCCCCAGTTGGTCTCTGGAAGGTACCCCTGGCAAGCAAGCACATGCAGGCTGTTACCTTAGTCTCCACTGACAGGGCATGGCTCTGTCGTGTGGGTGCCTGCATCACATCACTGCACAGCTCACAGAGCTGCCTCAGAATTGCCCTATTCAGACGGTACCAGCCCACAATCTCAGCATCAGTGTATAGCTCAAAGCTGGTGCGGGCTCGGTACTGCCTGTTGGGGGCATACCACTGACGGGCCCTTCCATGGCCACGCCCCCCTGCCACCCACCTTCTCATCCCACTCATTACGGCCTCCATTTGGAAGGTGGCACTGGCCATGTCCCTGGCTTGTGTTCACTCCCCCTGGCAGCTGTTGCTGTATTCCACCCGCTGTCCTGGCTGCTACTTCCCCTGCACCGGGTACACCTGCCTGTGCTGGCCTCTGTGCTGTGTGGCTCCCCACACCTTCCCTGTGCCTGGCTGTTCAGACTGCCCTTTCCCTGGCCTGCCCTGTTTGTGCCACCTGTCCCGTCTGTCTGGCTAGAGTTCTGCCTCATGTGGCTTCCCTGTAGCGTTCTTGCACCTCTCCCTTGCTCCTTTTTATTTTGGCTCATTTCCGCTAGGGCGCAACTTCCGCTTGCTCCCCTATTGCGCATGGTGCAAGTCATTGAATATCACACTGTGCCATTTATGCATGGTTCCTCCCCCTTCAGTTGCGCATGCCTTCATTATCATTGCGCTGTTGCTCAGCATGATTTGAGCATAACTGCCTCCTGCTGATATCATGCAGAATGGAGCACTTCGGCTTCATGCAGGCGCAGCCCTATTGGCGCATGGCTCAACTCTTTTGAACATTCAAATTGGATTTAAATTGCTTTCATTGTAAACAAACAGCCTTTCTCACTGTTAGAAACTAAATTTCACTCCTACCTGCAAACACAGGGACTGGGTGTGGTTCTCTCTGTGGCTGTTTGTTTCTGCTCGCTCCTTAGGAGGCAGCCGGCCCTTCTCTTCCCTTAGTTATAGTTGGGGGAAGAGGAGGAGACTCCTGTTCCTGCAACAAAGTTGTTTTATCTGTTGTATTGTTTTGTTTTATGAACTGAAACATTTGTAAACATATACAAAAAACATGCATTCAGTTGAGCTAATAGCACTGAAATAATAAAATATAAGTATTTTGCTGTACTAGATGGTTTGAGGGAGGAGACAGCAATAGTCACATGATTATGTTTGCTATAAAAGAGGTATCCTGGCTGGGAGACCTCAGATTCCTCTTGGGATCCGCCGGTTGCTGATCCCTCTGTGTAGGTCTGCTCCTTTCCAGACCTGTAGCCAACTCTATTTGCTGATGAGGTGACTATTGCTGCCTGTGCCTCAAGAAGGCAGGAGTTGAATTCTATTTGATGTTGTTTTTGTTCATTTTGTATTTTATTTGCCGAAATGAAGTTGCTTTCGATGGCTTTTTGAGTTCATTTTTGTCTACAATAAATTTCTGGTCTGGCAGTTGCCTTTCCAACACCTTACAACTCTGTGTCAGTGTCCATCAGTTCACCCACAAACCACGACACACGTGACTATCTATGGAAATGTTTATAATCATATGGATTACATTACAATTTGTACAATGGATCCAACTGTGTTATAAATCAGCATCAGTTTCTTCATATATTAATGGGTGGCTAGGTCAAGAGTGCCTAGTAATAAGAGGGGTAAGGTAGGGCTGTCCACTTAGTTCCCTTTAATACATTATATCATCAGATCCTTTAATAAGAATATTAAACTTGTCCCCACAAATTGAAGGTATTTTATTTTTGTCAGAACAATTTTTGGAGGTTAAAACACTTGCATACACAGATTATTTGTGTCTTATAGTAGCTGATAACAGTTCAGGGGATGCTGCTAAGAATGTTCTCCAGAACTTTTCAAGAACCACAGGTTCTGTTAAAAACTTTCAGAAAAGCTCTTGTACAACTCTTGGGAAGCATGAATCACAAGTTCAAGAAGTAGCAAGAATCAAGGTAACAGATGGCCCATGCAACATATTAGGCCTTTTTTGGGGGGATCTGGAGATATGGCACAAGTTAATTGGGAACACCAATTGGATATACAGTAGGCATGAAAAAAATAATGCAATGGAAAAAAATGGCATATTTGCAAAAATAAATGAATATTCATAATTTAGACATATCTGGTTCCCATATTTCTGTATTTGAGTTATGTATACCCCGTCTTAAACATAAGGCCTAGATATTCAGAGCAGTTGCATATGCTGTAACTGAGTTGCGCCAGTGCAACTATAGACTGGCGCTGCAGAGCCATATTCAACCACCGCTGCTGCACAGCTCAAATTCCATTGCACAAAAGTAATGTATGAAGTGCAAGTGCAAGGTAGCTTACCCATGAATATGTGGCGCAATGGCGTATTCAACCCAAAACCATGTCGCAAGTCAGAAGCAAATCACAGGATGCGCCAGTCGGACTTGAGCCTATAAAAACAGGCTCAAACACACACACAGCAGATGCGCAACCTGGAGCAAACCCAGCAGCATGGATGCAAGTCCATTCCTGATATAGCAGGTCATGAGGGGTGTGAGGAAGAGGGAGGGAGGAACAGCAGCCTGGGTGACGGAGGGCCCATCGGTGGTATGCCCAACACAGATGGTACCCGTGTCTGCCTCACCTTCGAGGACTACACTGATGTGGAGATCATGGGCCTGTATCACCTGAACAGGGCAATTTTGAGGCAGCTCTGAGCTGTGCAGTGATGAGCTGCAGGCACCCACTGGACAGAGTCATGTCGTGTCTATGGAGACTAAGGTAACAGCAGTGATGTGCCTGCTCACCACTGACACCTTCCAGAGACCAATGAGTGATACCACAGGGATCACCCAGTTGGTCACATCACCCCAGGAGTGCACATGATGCCTACATCTGGCACAGTTCCATCTTGTGCCAGAGATTCGAGTGTGGAGATATCACCACATGGCACCTGTTAGGTGAGCAAGGCACGGGGATGGATGTGGGTGCAGCAATACTGGAGGAGGAAGGTGACAACATTGGTGGGGCAGGAGGCAGAAGGCAGCAGGGATATGGGGGGAGTATACCCACACAGGGGACAGTGCATACCCGCTCAGGCCCTGGCTGCTCACCCCCTACCGGCGACCGTCCATACCTGCGGAGGAGCGATACAATGAGGCACACACCACCACATACAATGTCACCAAGTGTGTCTTTGGCAGGCTCAAGATGTGGTTCCATTGCCTAGACAGATCAGGTGGTACCCTACAGTACAGCCCATTGAAAGCCTGTGGCCTATTCCTGGCCTGCTGCATGCTACACAACATGGCCATTGACCATGAGATAGCTGTCCAGGTGGATGAGGGTGACAGCAGTGGGGAAGATGGGAAAGATGGCCTGGAAGGGTGTGTGCATCCACCTATGGGGAGGCGGGACCACAGGCTGGCGGCAGAGGCCAGGAGGCACAAGGCCACCATCACACAGGAGCATTACTCAGACCATAGGTAAGTGTAATGACATGCGAACAGGGCCTGCATGGACCTCCATCCCACCCACAGGGCTGGACGGGCACATAGGGAGGCATGCAGTGACACTGGCATACACAAAATGCATGGTGGATGCAGAGCCACACAGGCACACTCAGCACAGGCATGGGAATGCAGATACATGAGCTGTGGGACATGGCATGGTTCAGACACATGACACCGGTGCACAGGCACAGCCAGTACAGATCTGCACTCATCACACTTACACCACAAGGCCCAGCAGCCCAGACAGCACACACAGAGGGCATGCACCACATGCACAGAGCAACACCACACCTGTGTGCACTAGGCAGCAGCAGTGGACAGCAGGACAGGGCAGCACACCCAGCAGGCCTACCGCATGATGGCATGGCCGCCATGGCCACATGGGTGGCCACGCCCAGGCCATTCAGCAGCCATGGGCTGTGCAACAGCCACCACACACACTCACAGGGGTGGAGGCCTGAGAATGTGATTGGGTCCTCGCTGGGTGTAGAGCCGGCCAAACAGGTTTGCACAGGGGGTGTCGGGAATTGACATGTCAGAGCCCAGCATCAGCTGTACAGGGGTCACCAGATGCTGGGACCATGGAGTACAGGTAGCACTGCGGGGAGTCCTATGCACATGGCTGTGCCCAGTGGATGCCAGTGAGGCAAACCCAGCCACAATGGTACCGGTCATGTGGTCCAGCAATGCAGTCATGGCCTCCTGCAGGTGGCAGATCTCATCAATGAGCTGCACATGGCCACTGTCCTGCCACTCGGCTAGCTGCTGCACCTCAGCCTGCAATGCACGGATCTCCATACTGAACATTACCTGGTTGCCCACGGATGTCCACAGCAGCCGGGTGTGCTTGGACAGCCTGTCCTGCGCATCCTGGGGTGGATGTCGACCTGCTGGGAGTGCCGTGGCATGCTGGTCAACGCCCCTCTCTGGTGGATGTTGCACTGGGGACCACACAGAGGGTAGTGTGGCTAGGCGGCGCACCAGTGGTGGCCCCTGTGGTGTGCTGTCCGGTGGTCCCTGCATCCTGCTGCCACCATCCTTCTGTCAGCTGGTCTGTGGCCAGCATGTCCATGCCCGCAAAAGCACCCCCACCCTCGGCAGGCACAGTGGTGGCACCACACACCACTGTGTTAGCATGGACTGGGGGCAGCTGTGCAGCAGCTGGCGCAACACTGGACCCCGACTGTGCCTGCAACTCTCCCTGGACACTGTCAGGCACCACATGCCTGGCGCTGTCCAGGATCAGTGCCATGTCATCATCGGAGTCAGATGCACCACTCAGCTGTGTGCCTGCACACAGCACAGGCAGGCTCTCACACATCAGCAGCTAGGTCAGTGCATCATCAGACTCCAGCCCCAAGACATCCAGCAGCCCCATGCTGTCATGGCATGGTCAGTCCCTGTGCCAGATGCCCGTGGATGTCGATGGCTCCTCTACCTCTGGCCCCATAGTGGCGTCCTCCTCCACAGGTGTCTCTCCACAGAGCTGTGACAGTGCTGGAAAACAGAAACAAAGGGTCAGCGTATGTGTAGCACCCATGCAGGCAGGTCCTGCACCCAGGGGCGCATGCTGCCAGGGCCGTCATCCACCAGTGCACCATGCCGAGCTCCACTCCTCACCTGCATGGGCCATACGGCATGGTGGCAGGACTGCCTGCATGTGACTGCCCCAATACTCCGCCCCATGTGTGATGTGTTGACTCACTGTGCTGCGAGGGCCTGCCACCCATCTGGAAACAACCACTGGGAATGCCCTCTGTGGTGGCACAGGTGATGGTAGCTGCCACCAGCCCTTCAGTCACTGTAAGTGCCATGGTGGTGGGTGGTCAGCCACCTGTCCTGGTGTGGGATGCCCTGATGGCTTCCACCTTCTCCTTTATATGGCTTTTGTTGGTTCCCACCTTTTATGGCACTCCTGGGCACTCCTCTGGTGCCTGCCATGGGCATTCATGTAGATGGCCACTGCCTTCCACCTGGTCGATCTGTCCTGTGTCATGCCCGTGGCACCACTCAGCAGGGCCTCCCTGTTGAGATAGGCCTCAGACAGGGCCTACTGCTCCTCCTCATTTGTGAAATTGGGCCTGCACTTGTGTGCAGGCCCACTCTCCTCTTCTCCCTCAGCCTCAGACATCATGCTACCTCTGGACAGTAACAGATTGTAATATCAGCAGCAGCATGGCACAGAAGGTTGCTCCATTGCACTGTAGGCATGGGCCTCTCACAGCCAGCATTATGTTCCCCTTACCAATGTGGCTGCAATACCGGTCTGTGGCCTTGCTCCAGCGTGGCGCTTTTCAAGTGCAATGCAAGCAAACGAGCTTGTACGCAATTTTTTTTTTATTTTATGTATTTATTTATTTCAGTCTAGGATTACAAATACCTTTGAGCCGATGCTGTTTTACAAAGGTTCCATGTCATAGGTTACAGCAGGACAACAAGAATGACAGTATAAACATTGACACTGGTTCAAAGACAGCACATTAACAGCATATATACTAGGAAGGAAAAGTGATGAGAAGAAGGGGGAAGAGGTGGAGGATGGCAAGGGGTCGGGGAGGTCAGGAGGGAGGGGTAGAATGGTAAGGGGTGGGTTGGGACATGGCGGGGGCTACAGCCAGGGGCATTGTCAAGGGGAAGTGCATAGAAAAAGGGCCCGGTGTAGGCAAAGTGCGAAAGAGGCAGTGGAAACTCAAGGTAGACACAGGTGGAGGGAGGACTGTATATTAGTCAAGGCAGTCACAGGTGCTGGAGGCAATGAGTGAGAGACAGAGCCTGGATTTGAAGGCACCGATTGAGTTGGTGGAGGTGGTGTCACTAACAATGGTAATGAGCTGCTAATGAGCCCTGTTGTGCCGCACATAGCCTAATGAGGCGATTTTGCATATGGCAACTGAATATTATGATTATGTGCTGTGCTTTATCAGGATGCACTGAAGCAATCATGCGGCGCAAGTCCTGCACATGCGCGGTGCATGGGTTTACAGTGTGCATGTGCACAGCTGTGTGCTTTGGCCTATCGTGTGACCATACATTGCACATGCGGTGCCACATGCCTATCATGCAACTGCATGCAACGCGGCACAGTGGCCCATTGCGCGGCTGCACGGGATGCACTATGCCACATACAGCACTGCTTGGGGTCATGAATGCCATTCTGCAGAGTCATGTCCTGTGCCATGAGGGTCACAGCCGTGACCCTGTGCACCCGCCAGGTCATACCACTGTGTGCATGTGCAGTGCTGTGCATTACTCCTCCACAGCGCATGCCAATCACTCATCCACATGCTGCTTTGTCCTGTACAGTGGTACACTATTGTGCAACATCCACGGACTGCACCACGTGCCTGCAGTGTCGGCCATTGCAAGTCCAATGGCAGCATAGAACTGCAGCCATGCTGGGCAATAGTACAGCATGTCGGGCAGTCAGTTGGAGCAACATTAAAATGTGCAACCTGGTTACATTGGTGGAGTCATATGCACCCCAGCAGATTGGGCAGGTACCCTTGCAGCAGCCCAGGACCCAAGTGTGGGACTGTGTGGCCATGGCCGTGGAACACTGCATGGGGTTGCTGCATAAAGTGAAACAATTCTGGCACTGCTATGGTGACCTCAGATGGTCGGATCCTGAACGACTGCATCGGCTCCAAGCTCATGTGCAGCGTGGCACTGTGCCACAGCCAGGTTAGTATTCCCATGCATCATGCATGCCTGTGATGTTCTTGTTCTGGGCATCAGGATGTGCAGCATGTGCTGCTGCTGGTGGGAGAGCATGGTCCTGGTGGTCACTGCATTTCCTGCATGTGCGGCATGCGCAACGCTGTTGTGTGTGTCGCAGTTGTGCATGCACCAGGGCTACAGAGTGAGTGGTGTCCCACCCTGCGCCATGCCAGCTGTATGCTTGGGGGGTTGTCTGTGCATGACCATCCTATCATGTCTACCTTTCTCTCTCATCCATCCACAGGGCCAGAGGACTGCAGGAGGGGCAGAGCAGCCACAGCCATGGCTGGCAGGTGCAATGATGGGACGGCTGCTGGGGTTGCTGGACGGCGACAGCCAGGTAGGCTTGTTCACACTACTGTACTGTGCATGTGTGGGTCATTGTAGGCCGCATGGTTCCCGACATTGGTTGCCACAACCATGTGTGGGCACTGCCTGGGTGGGCGCAAGGACCAGTGGACATGCCGGTATTGCACTGTGTGTGCATGTATCATGCCCTTATCCACTGTGCTGCCCGGGGGGGGTTGTGCGCATAGCCTCCACTATGTTTGCGGCCATGGGTGCCTGCGGTCTGCATCATGTGCTTTGCATGTGCACTGCTGCGCCCACTGCAGGGCCCTGTGTGCCTGTCCGCATTGCTGTGGTATGCTGTGTGGCTGACTGGTGTGGCCCACCATGCACGGGACCTTTGGGGTCCATCCACTGGTGTGTGCCTCCGCTATGCAGTGCACTCTGAGGGTGGGATGGGGCTCATTCTGGCATGTCACTTATTTCCTGTTCTGTCCCTTCTCCTAGGTCGGGCACGTGTGATGCCACAGAGGAGGATGGGCCGGATGGTGCGAGCCTTATATGCCATATTGTGCCAGCTCAGGAGGATGACAGCAGTGATGGTGCGCCACCGTCGAGTGACGGTGGCCATATGGGGGGACATTTGTCAGCTGGAGGCCATGATCACTGGCAGCAGATCCTGATTGTCCATTGGGGTGCAGTCCCTGTCTGCCTTGCCCTTCTCTGTTGCCCTGCCCATCCCCATTTCCCACTGTACAACCCCTGGACCACAGCCCCCACCTCCCTGTGATTCTTCCCCATTCCTGTGTTCTTCTTTATATATAGGTACCATTTTGGCCATCATTTCTGTTTGTTCATTAAACAATTTTCTACGCTACTTCCTCTGTGTCTGTGTTTCCTTTGCAGGTGGCGTGTGGAGCCATGCAGCAGGTGTCTGTTGTGCTGTGCTTGGGTGTGTGCATGGTATCCTTCCGTCCCCTTGAGGTGCTGCACATGTGTGCTCCTGGCATGTGTGCCATGTCCCTGTCATATGCGTGTCCCCATATGGTGGGTCCCACAGTGGCCTGTGCCTGCCTCTGGGCCTTGTGCCCTTGTCTGCCTGCACTGCCCTTCTGTCCGCCTGTCGTAATTCCCAACACCAGTGTGACCCACGTTGGTGTGCCCTTCCCCACTCTGGGTGGTGGGCTGTGTGGCCCTGGGTGGCCTGTGCCTCCCTCACCCCTGGCCCATGGTCCTTTGTGTTTGTATGTTGTCCTGGCACCATGGCCATGGCCCACTGCAGCATGGCCCATTGGATGAGTCTTGTGTGGTTCTGCCATTGGCGAGCCGGCAGGGCCAGTGTGTTGCCCTGGTGCTTGTGCCATGGTTGGTGGCCTGAGGTCCTGTTTCTGCCATCCCCTGGTGCCCTGTCGTTCATCCGGGACTGTGTGTCCCTGTTGTCTGTGGTTGACCGTGCTGGTGGGGTACTGTGCCCCTGTGCATCCCTGTCTTTGTGTCCCTGTTGCTTGTTGCCCTTGCTCAGCCAGCTGGGTTGTATGTTTTGGCCTGTTCCAGAGCATTCATGGTTGCACCAGAGCATCTGTGGTTGTGCTATGGCACATCCTTGCTATATTCAGCCTGCCTTGCACCACCACATGTCAGTGGTGCATCTTCTGAATATGGCTTCCTTTTCCACATGGCACATCTGACTTGTGCTGTGCCAGACATGTGCTCACCTTTGGCGCAGGTCTGAATATCTAGGCCTTCAAAGTTAAATTATAAAGTTTTTTCAAAGTTTCTGGGGGAGCAGGTTAAACCCTGTAAAAAGTGGAGTAGCATATTTAGAAGTTAAATCAGGCAGCTTAAACATGCTGAACCCTAGAGTATTCTTTTACAGTATTTTTATATACAGTATGCCAACCTTAGACCAATTCTTCTGAGCTCCTCTCAGGGCTGGATCCCATGTATTTTATATCATGTTTCCTCAGTCTTTGAGGAAAGGCATACTGGTAAATGTATGCACAAAAGCAAAAGAACTGACAGATTACCGTATTATTTTGATACATGTTTTGCTAAAATAAAACAATGGGGAATATGGCAGACACAAATCTGTTCCTTACCTAGGAAATCACCATATAGGACAATTTTGTGTGATTGTTTCTTTAAACAGCTTAACTTTTTAAAAGATTCTACTGCAGATAATAAATTAAGTGAGAAAATGCTGACAGACTCCAGGATCCCTGCTAAGATATGAGATGTGCTCTGTTTATGTTCCCATGCCAAGTTAAATGTAAAAAAATATTTAAAACACAAAGACATGCAAGAATGCTAATGTCCAAGACCTACTTGCAGTAATTTGCTGGAGATTATGGAACCCTTGTACTTTTGAATGTCTATATAGTCAAAAATACTGCACTTTGTTGGTTAATTGATGGGGAAACCCACTATTCTACAAAATAACTTTTGGTGTATTATTTTTAGGGATTTTCTTTCGCATAGTTAGTATAACTATAACATTAGTAGCTTAAGGGTAATATGTTTTAAGGGTTGGATTTGGCAGATACGTTGCAGATTGGGACTTTAACAGCAGTATATTTCTCCCGATAGGAATTATTACATACTATTTTGAAAGAGGGGAGTAGCCTTCAAACCCAAGGGGGGAGCGGGGAAACAGACTTGGGGAGGAGGTTTCAGGAGGAGCAGAGGGTGAATGGAAGTATAAGGAACCTGGGTGGGGTTCGACAAAGGGGATCAGGGATAAGGGATGGGGGGGTGTAAGTAAATGCCAGGGGCTTGGGAAACAAGTTGCCAGAGTTCCTGGCCATGCTGTTCGGGGGGGGGTGGTGGATGTGGCAGTGGTCACAGAAACGTGGGCCAACAAAAACCATGACTGGGACCTAAATGTGCGGAGGTACACTATGCTTAGGAAGGATAGAAAGGAGGGCAGAGGGGGGTGGAGTGGCTATGTTCATTAGAGATGACATAGATATTGCTAGAGTAGAAGAGGCAGAGAGAAATGTGGAGGCCTTATGGGTCACCTCACGAACCCCAGCAAGAGGTAAGGTCAAGCTGGGTGTAGTATATAGGCCCCCCGGGATGGGTGATGTTCTGGAGGATGGTTTGCTGGACAACATCATTGCCCAGTGTGGACCAAAAGGGGAGGGAGTGGTGTTGATGGGGGACCTTAATATGCCAGTTACATACTGGGGAACCATGTCCTCTAAGGTGGCCAAGGAGCAGAGGCTGCTGGACGGCTTCCAGGATGTGTTCTTAACACAGCACGTGATGGAGCCCACAAGAGAGGGGCATGTCCTAGATGTGGTTCTGGTGGATGGGGATCTGGTAAGGGACCTGGTTGTAAAGGATCCCCTGACTGGGAGCGACCACAATACTGTCTGGTTTCAAATAAGCATGGGAGGAGGGGGGGATCTAGGACACTGGCACTGGACTTCAGGGGGGCAGACTTTGTGGGCATGGGAAATATTCTCAAGGATCACTTGAAGGGGATTACAACAATGACAAATGTGGAAAAGAGATGGGAGGTCATAAAATGGGGACTTCATGAGGCAGTCAGGACCTGCGCTAAGGTGAAGCGTAAGGAAGCAAGGTCACATAAACCATGCTGGTAGTCCAGTGAGGTTCAGGTTGCGGTCAGCGAAAAGAAGGCTGTCTCTGAAAAATATAAAACAATGAGAGGGGATAGGAAAAGAAATGTACCATCTTGCATCTAGAAAAGTCACCCGGATGGTGAGGGGCAAAGAACCAGTAAAAAGCAGCGGCTGGCACAGGGATATAGGAGAGAAAGGGTTATTCGGTACATTGGGGAGCAGAGAAAAACTAAGGGCCATCTCAGCAGGTTGAGATCAGAAGGAGGGTGGGTGGAAGAGGTGGGGGACCAGGCAGAGGTATTAAATGAGTGCCGCCTCTGTGTTCACTAGGGAGGGGGATGGGATATCTACAAAGCAAGGCACGATGGGGATAGAAACAGTAGTGAGTGGGATCAGGGGGGCAGCAGAAATGGAGCAAGAGGGAGGGAGAGGTACCCCAGGGTGTCTCATCAGGATAAGGATAAAAAGGCCAGTAAGGTGGAGGGGACGGATGATGATATCTCCACCGAAAGGGTGTGGTTAGCCCTTAAGGGCCTAAAGAAAGATAAATCTCCTAGGCTGGATGGCATTCATCGGAGAGTACTATGGGACTTGGTGGACATAGTGGCTGCACCCCTGGCGGAGCTCTTCAACAGGTCGCTTGAGACAGGGAGGGTACATAGGGATTGGTGAGAGGCACACGTGGTGCCAATCCATAAAGAGGGGTTGAGGAAAGTACCAGGTAACTATAGACCCATCAGTTTGACCTTGGTGGTGGGAAAATTAATAGAAAGTATACTAAAGGAACGATTGGGGGTGTACTTGGAGGAGGTGGGAGGTCTGGATAGTCGGCAACATGGGTTTGTGCCAGGTAGATCATGTCAAACCAATCTTGTGGAGTTCAACGAATGGGTAACATCAGAACTGGACAGGGGAAAGCCTGTGGATGTATTATTCTTGGTCTTCAGCAGGGCGTTTGACTCTGTCCCCCCACAATGGTCTGGTGGAGAAACTGACGGGGTTGGGAGTAGGCCCTTTGATGGTCAGATGGATTGAAAACTGGCTAGCTGGGTGCACTTAGACAGTAGTGGTCGGTGGGGAGCTCTCGAACCCTAGAGAGGTCAGTAGTGGGGTACCGCAGGGCTCGGTCCTGGGTCCAATCCTGTTTAATGCATACATTTCGGACATCAGGGAGGGTATAGGGTGTGAAATGAGTCTCTTTGCTGACGACTCCAAGATGGGAGCAGTAGTTGAGGGGAAGAGGGAGGTTGGCCTGCAATGGGACCTGATACCATGGAAAGGTGGGCTCACATGGAAATTAAATTTCAATATCACCAAGTGCAGGTGTTACATCTTGGGTGGGAAACCCTAAACACAGGTACACCCTGAGAGGGGAGGTGCTGGAGGCCTTAATAGGGGAAAAAGACCTAGGGGTCATGGTGGATGCATGTATGAATAACTCCGAGCAGTGCAGGAGAGCAGCTAGCAAAGCAAACAGGATGTTGGGATGCATCATAAGGGAGATCACCTCTAGGAGCAGAGAAGTGATTCTGCTGCTCTACAATGGATTGGTTAGACCACACCTTGAGTATCGTGTACAGTACTGGAGACCACACTTGAAGAGGGACATACTAACATACTATTTGCCAGTAGATTAGGCCTTACGGTCTATCGAGTCTGCTCGAACCTCAGATCCCTAGTTGGGTGCCGAGGCCCTCCCCTCCCTTGTGTTCCAGAAACCCCTATCATCCATCCCCATCCCCCTGGGACAGGCCATCATCTGATACATCCACTTTCTGTGTCTGTCCCACTCTCTCTGAAGCCCTCCACTGTAGATCTCTGAACCAGCTCACCAGGCAGTGCATTCAAAGGTCCACCACCCTCTCAGTGAAAACCTCCTCCTCTTTCCCCCTCACCTTCCACCTTCCAACTTCAAACCATGCCCTCTGGTGATACCTCCCTGCTTTAGTCTAAAGATCCCCTCCATGTTTACCCTATTTATTCCCTTGAGGTACTTGAATACCTCAATCATGTCCCCCTGTCTCTCCTCTCCTCCAATGAAAACAGGAAGAGCTCCTCAAGTCTGTCCTCATACGTCAGATCCCCTAGCCCTTGTATCATCTTAGTTGCTGCCTGGCAAGCTGGTTCAGAGATCCACAGTGGAGAGCTTCAAAAGAGGATGAGACAGACACAGAAAGTGGATGTATCAGATGATGGCCTGGCCCAGTGGGGTGGGGTTGGATGATAGGGGTTTCTGCAACACAAGGGGGGAGGGCCTCTAGTACCCAACTAGGGATCTGAACTTCGAGCAGACTCGATAGACCATAAGGCCTAATCTGCTGGCAATTAATATGTTAGTATGTAAGTCCATAATATTCAGGAAAATGAACAGCAACATGTTGAAATGACAACATTTAATGATTGGTGCTGGGTCCTTGTAATAGTTAAAGTAAAGAAAACTTCTGGAACCTTTACCTCCTACTTTATCCTACCTGTCATTATCTTTGCAACATCAACAAAGCCCCATGGGTTGACCCTAATCCCCCGTCCATTTTGTCTACATTTATTTTCCCATATCCACCCAAAGAACAAAGCCTCCTGGCCTGTTCACACCGCTCCTGTTGTTGTGTCCACACGCTCTTTGCCCAACTTGTATACTTGCAATGTCAACAGTTCATATCTCCTCCTCCTCCATAATGTTTGTTTTTTTTCTTTTCTTTTATTTTATTCAGTGTTATTCATCTCACCTTGTGATGTATTAAGTACTGCATACCGTTTGCAACATCCTGTCTGCCTATAGTGTCTGTATTGTGTCCTATGATGTGAAACCTAGGTATAGAGCTTTCAGCTCAAACATATTAATCCAAGATTCAAATAAATAAATAAACTATTTCTGATGTAAGTGTATCCTATTTGATTTATTTGATAAAAATTCTCCTACTCGACATTGATAAGTGGCATGGGATCTTTTACTTTCACCCAATCAGAGATGGGCAGAAGGGACCTCAGTTTAGCATCTTTTCTGAAGGATGATACCCCAGCAGTGCATTATTCCACTCATATTGCACCCCAGTGTCAGTTAAGGGTATTATCCCAAGTACATACTGTGGTGTTAGAACCCTGGACCTTCCAATCTTCCAGCCTCAGAATACAGCATGCTACCTACAGAGCCAATGACACTGCTTATAGATACAGAGAGAGAGAGAGAGAGAGAGAGAGAGAGAATGTCATTACTTGGGTATCAAGAGAGTGATTTCATAGTTTATAGGCAGAAAACAAGACTTCAAAAGTTGTACAGTTTGTTTATCCTTTTCCAAGGACATAGACAAAGTCAAAGGACTCAATTTTAAAAAGCTGAAGTTTGACGCAAGGTGTCTACACCAAAGATATATGACACAACTGGAACCTTCCTTCAAACTTTGCGGCAATCACAGTTTTCAAATGCAGGCTGCATTGAAATTGGGATGCCTTGTGCTCAAGCCACCCTGCACCACCCTTGCGACAGAAGCACCCATGCACTGGGTTGCAAGGGGACTTGTACCATGGCGGGACTGCAACATCCCCTTTTTTTGCAATTTTGGAAGCCCTGCCATGGATGCAGCAAGTGACTCCACTTAGACCAGTCAGTAGGTGGTCTAAGGGACTTGCACCAGTGCCATGCACTGTGGCAAAGGGGGTGAGGTCTGAAAGTGGGCTGTGGGAGCAGAAGGGGAACATAGGTGGTATTGGAGAGACAGTAGGCAAAAGAAGGACTGATGTAGCACCTGACAGAGATGCCATTTATATAGCCTTGCAGCCAATGGGATGGGACCACATGGGGGGGGTTCCAGAGACAGACAGTGACATGGTCCTAGGTGGACACAGCACTGGCAGCCACCCCATAGGTGGCCACATAGCATAACCCAGTAGGTGGTAAGCTGGAGCTGCAGGATGAGGGTTGCCAGTAGTGGGGATAACATTCTCTGGGCACCACCACAGTCCCCTCGTACCCATCACACATTGTGGCAGGCTGCTTCTTACCTACAGGGTTATGTGAGGTGGCCACCTATAAGGCAGCTTCCAGAGCTGTGCCCCCCTGGGGCCATGTCACTGTCTGTCCCTGGAAACCCCAACTGATGCAGTTCCATCCCATTGGCTATATTGCTATTCAAATGGCACCCCCGACACCCCGCAAGGTGCCACATCACTCTCTGTCATGCCCACTATCTCTCTAACACCCTCTATGGCACCCTCTCTGCCCCATCTGTCCACGGACCCCTCATGAAAAGCAGATACAGCACCACCCCAACCAATCCTGGACCCTCTAGTGTTGCCCCGTGGGGGGGGGGACTGGATCCATGCAGAAATTTCCGTAAATGTACCAATTGGCACTAGCCTGTGGCCAGGGCAACTCCTGGGTTTTTGGCACAGGAACCCCCCTTTTATAAAATTGGGTGCAGAGTCCTTGATGCACCTGGAGTTCGCCGCAGCCCTGGAGCAATGCAACTTGATGGTTCAACATAAAATGACATTTTTCTCCCTGAGGTGACTGGGGAGAAGGCTGCTCATGGCAGATTGAGGCTGAGGCTGTCTGAGGAAAGAGAGGAGCTGAGTGTGAGTGAGCGAGACATTTGGGAAGTCGACCCAAGACCTCCATAGTGACAGCAGGAAGATTTGCTGAAATCTTCTATTAACTGAGAGTGCCAGAATTCTCATTTCCAGCTGAAAGAAGACAATTTAGAACCCTGAGATTATCCCTTAGTCTGTATGGGGGATGGGACTGAGTAGCCAGAGCTTGAAGTGTGTCCTAGTGACAGAGAACAGAATCAGGAGAAGCCCACAGATTTTTTCTATTGCCTGGGGAACAAGAAAGCTCAAGTTCAAGTTTATTAAGCAGGAGAAACTCCATTGAGCAAGCTCATTTGCAAAGAGGTCCTGAGTGGGATACTTAAGGTACATACAGCATACAGTATACATTGGGTACAACAATAAAGAGGATGAACAATACAGTGCAAAGATGGTTAATAGCACTGGAAGCTATCAAAAGAGACAGTGCATATAATACAGTGGATAAGGAGCATCAAAGAAAATGATATAGTAAGGACAAAAACCTTTCAACATTTGTGCAATATATGCAATCCCATTAGATAGAGGGGGTAACAAGGGTGAAGTACAGAAGGCATGAGATGGCTGGAAAGCAGGGGTGCCAGCACAGAAGGAGTGAGTTGGAGGGGGAGGACCACCACCCCGATAGACGGTTTATTATGACAGACATAATCAGAAGAGAGAGGAATTAGTAGGATGTAAGTGTTAGGTTATCAGTGGGGTTGGCATGTTCAGGGGTCATGTAATTTGCTGGCAACCAAATTTTTGAAAATATTTAGAGGTACCAAATTTTGCAGTCTGAGGGTAGGTTGTGCTTTGTTCCAAGCATCAGGGAGTGCATGGCTGATGACCATTTTGCTGAAAGAAAGTGTTAAAGATTGCAGCCCAAGAGTGTGGAATCCTGCTGAGAGACTATTTAATATATCTGGCAGTACATACATCAAATATTAGCCACAGAGTGTGTCTGTTACCTGCAGAAAGTGAGTGGCTCAGTGCTCCCAGGTTTACGGGGATCCCTATATTTAATAGGGTTTCAGTAATGAAACGTGGTACGGGGATGAAAACTGAATCAAGTTATTTTCCACCGGAATTTGGCTCAGTCAGAATGGGACTATGGGTTTCGGCATGGCAAGAGTGCTAAACCTGTCTTGATCATCATTCAATTCATTTTAAATATCCATGATTTGCACTGACTGGACTGACTGCCATCCTAGAAGCTGTAGCAAGACAGTCTGATTGGCTGCAGCACCTATGAGGTCAGGTGCTATGAATTCGGTGGGATTCCCGGCAAAGCGATAAATCATGTGCCGAGTGAGAGATGATTATCACTTTCAGTAAGTCCCAGCTCTCGGCTCCTAGCATCACTCTGCTAGTCTGGCTCACTCCACGACAGTTTGAAAAACATTCTGGTGGTTCCATTCCAGGTTCCGGTAGGGCACACACTCCATCGGATCCACGTCTCCGGTACCTGAAAGCAGCACTCCACTCAATTTGGGGACTCAGCTGGAGAGAGTGAACTTAGCGGCAAACCAGCTGGTACTCCATTCTGCAGGATAGTCCAAGTCCAGTCACCAGCAGTGACAAGCAACCTGCCACAGGTAATCTAATCAAAAATTATGTGATCTCTTGCATCATGTTCTCAAGGTGATTCAGAAAAAGTGAAATAGAGGGTGCAATGTGTACAACACTCCGATTGAAAAGGGAAGCTGTTCTTCAGGTATCTGGGAAATTAGGCAGAATATAGTGAAGTGGTCAAGAATAGAGAACTATCAGAGAGAGAGAGAGAGAGTGAGAGAGAGAGAGAGAGGGGAAGAGAGAGAGAGAGAGAGAGATGATTAAAAAAAAACACTTGTTTAAAGCAGAAGCCCTAAATACAGGTTCTCAGAAATGATGCAGAGTCAGTTTGGTGTGAATGAATAAGACTGGAGATGAAGTTATTGTCAGCAAGGAGAGAGACAGAGAGAGCACAAGAGGGAAGAAGATCAAAGCAAAATCCCTACATATATTGGACAAGTGATGTCCTGTCTGCCCTAGCCACCCTGGTTATCTTGGGTTCCACTCTCCTCCCTATAGGAAACTAGTTACTAAGGCACTTATTTCCTCAGTTAATGGCTAGACTGCATGACAGTGCTAACTGTGGCAGTAAATAACAGGGCCCTACCCCAGGTGCAGTCTAGGTGAACAGTAGTGCTGCACAAGGAGCGGATGCTCAAGGGCAAAGGCGGAGTCTTTTGGATGGAATTCTGTGATCATGAAAGTGGCAGTTAGAATCTAGTCAGGGTTGAAGGAATGAAAAAGTAAAATCCAAAACCTAGAAAAAATGAATGGGATAGTGCCCGAAAACAAACCTCTTCCATCAGTTTAAGCAGGGAAATTATTTCTCAGCTACAGTAGTGTGCTCACACTGAGACAATGCAGTAGATGACATCATCATGTTGGCAGTTCTGTGACATCACATGCTGGTAGCCTAATGAGAAAGAGCCCAAATGAGGAATGAAAAGAATGCCCTGAACACTGTGCAGATGATTATTGCAGGTTATGTTACAAAGGCAACATGATGCGGAAGCATGGAAACGGTTGCTAAGGAACAACTTTATTGTTATTTTAGGACCATATTCACAGTATGCTGTCAAACATCAGGGAGTTTGTATTGCCTGGCTGTGAAGTTAGAATTACTGAATGAATCTTTTACTTTTGTTGCTACTGGTGAGTTTCTTCCTGCATTCTCCATATATTTTTCCAACTGATTCAAAGACCGAGTTACTTAGCGAACAAGGGGCTTTTATACCTAGCTAACTCGGCGAGTGAACACCAAGGGGATTTACCCTGTCCCTTAATAAACACGTTGAAACCAGGTAAGGTTTATTATATTTTGATTTGTAACCTAAGGCAGAGAAAGAGCCACAATCAAGGCTGCACGATGGGCTTCAGTGCCTTGAGGCAGCATGGATTGCTCAGAACACCACTTTATTATGAATAAGCTCTGCATTCTCATTTGCAAAATCTTTATGTGAAAGCCAGAGAGATGCTAACAGAGCAACATCCTTCCTAAACTTTGTTGAGAGCTGTACAGGTGAAGAAGAAAAAACACTATCAAACGTTATCCCCTCTGTTCTGGAGTATTATACGCTTCTCATTTTAGCCCTTACCTGCTTCATTCAGGAAGCCTTGGGGATACAGTTTAGTTGTTGCTCATTGGGAGTTCAGGGTAACTAAATGTCAGTCCGATTTTTTTTGGGGGGGGATGCTTTTTATTTTATCACTAAAACCACTTACTGTTCCTGCTTTAAGAACTCATGACATCTCCTGTGTAGAACATACAGTAGCTACCCACATATTAGTATCTCAGGATTGTTTTTTATTTATAGCCATTCATTGGAAGGATTAATTGAATGTCTTTTTTTCTGAATTGAAACTTATAATGATTACGAAACTGCAGGGCTACATTTATAAAGCTGGATTTAATGTGCCACCTTATTCCTGGGACAGTCAATCCTTGTCCCCCCCCCCAACTGCTGTATGCAGCAAGCAATAACTCCAGGCAGACAGTACCTCCCAACTTCCTGTTTTAGGTAGGGGCCATGGTTACAGAAAATATCAGGGATGCATGACCAGATTCAGGGACATGTCTTGATGTGTACCCGAATCTGGTCATGTATCCCTGATATTTTCTGCATCCATGGTCTCTACCTAAAACAGGTGTGTATTCCCCAGCTAAGTGTCTGCTTAATAAGTTTAAACAACTATGTCAAATACTTAGCCAAAGATTTCATCCCGGAGCGTCATCTTGGCTGGTGCATGGTTATTGATCACTGAGTTGGGTTGTTTGTGCAAGTGATTAGTATTAGTTACAAAGTTCTCTGTCACTTGACTATGTCTCCCAGAATGCCGCATTATTTTTGTGTCTAACCTTGTTTGAATACTTGACTTTTCCAGTAACTGCATTGTGCATGCTCTCTGAAATGTGTTTTGATACTCTACGTGCAGTTCTTTCTGGAATATAACACTTTACAAGGTTGATCAGTCAGTGGAATAAAGAAGAAAAAACATCTGCTTAGTTTATCTGCCTAAGTACGTCAGCATTAATCAGTCTCTTATCTGTCCAGTTTCCTGGTAACAGACATCATTCATGTTTATTCTGCACTTCAGCCACTCAGAAATGTTCATTTGGGTATTGCAGGGTTGGGGGCATATGATTACCTTCAACAACACTCAGAAGGTATGCAAGGAATGACAGTACTCCTACTGATTAAAACAAGGCCATTCCAGTTTTACCCAAACAAGCTTACTGTTATGAGAGCTGGTGGGATCTAATACTGCTTACAGCAGTGGCTTGAGAACCAGGAGGTACAAACCCCAGTAGAGCCAAGCACACAGTATTCCGTTACATCACTTGTGTGTAAAGTGCATCTGTCTCGTTCCATAGGTGAACGTTTGTCAAACCACAATCTCTGCTTTTCGCAGTTTGCACCGTTGTGTTCCGTTTCATTGGGCTGTGTAAAACAGCCATTCTGAAGTGGTGCACAAACAGCAATAGAGCAGCAAGCTCTGTGGGGGTGCTGAAACACAAATGGAGGTGGGAGCTGCCGGAAAACTCGCAGAGTGTAAAGGGATCCTAAAAACGCAACAGAGCACAATGGTGCCACAGGTAATGCTCATTTCATTTTAAAAACCTGTGTGTAAAGGCGCCTTTTGTGACCTTGCTTTGGCAACTTAGTCTCTCACTACTCCTGCCTTCCCCCTTTGGAAAATGTGCACAACATGACCCCGTTTAAAATGAGACATTACAGTTGAATTTCATTTCAACTGGACTGTCCTGGGTATATACATTGTAAAAAAATAGTCTCTGATGGCAGCTCAGCCTGTTTGACTGGCCAGCTTAAAAACACATCATTCCCTCTCCCTGAAAAGTTTTTTCTTAATGCCTTAAAAAGCAGTGGGGAGGAGAGTGTGGGTGACAAGCTGGGCTGCCTCGACAAGGCCCTCCTCCCATCGACCCAGATTGAAACAATAAGTAAAAATAAATAATAAAATAATAAATTAATAATAGTAAGGATACAGGGGTGTATTGTGAAAGGAATCTCCTCCAGGAGTAGGGAGGTGATCCTGCCTCTGTAAAGGTCACTAGTCAGGCCACACCTGGAGCACTGCGTACTGTACTGGTGCGCATATCTGAATACAGATGTCAGATTACTAGAGGGGTACAGCGAGAGCAACAAAGATAATCCAAGGGTTGGAGAACAAACCCTATGAGGAAAGACTGAGCACGTTAAATTGTATTCTCCGGAGGAGAGGAGGGACGGGGGGGGGGGTGTTATGAATAGTTGATGTGTAATTTTGATCTGATGTATCCAATTCTGTACACTATGCTCAGTTTGTGTGTGTGTGTGTGGGTGGGGGAGTACCCTTGTGCCTGAACACTAACCAGTTTACTAATAGTCAAAGTACATTCTTTGTAACTGGATTTAATCAAATAAAAATGTGCTGTTAAGTATTTTGTCTATCTGTCTCATTTCTGGATGTTGCGTCTTTCGTCATCTTTGACATATTCTGACTACTGTTGCATCTGTCTCATTTCTGGATGTTGAGTCCTTCATCATCTTTAACATATCCTGGCCTGCTGTTTGATATCTGGTGGTATGATGTGGTCGTTTGCCTCCCGGGGATCCCACAGCCTGATTTCAAGTACGGTGAGCCACCCCTTTTATTTGATTCTGCAGAAACCAGCCACAGCATCCATCAACATGGAATCCTCAAGAGTAAGGACACGATCTCCTTCATCACCTGCATCGACATCAAAGAAGATGAGGTACAGACAGCATTGCACAAAGGACTGGGAGCTGGAGTCTGAATTTAGAGGATGGCTGCAGAAGGGCAACAGAGGAGAGGAATATATATTCTGTGTATATTACAACATTCTTGATTCTAGTATTGGCAATGCACAGCCTTGTACTGAATCTCAAGTGTTATACAAAATTACTTCTTCTTGCATAATAAGAAGATGGAGACTAAGATAGTTTGATGTAATGCATACTTTATTTTCCATTTCAGCCCCTGCAACAAGGATGTAAAGATAGCAAGTGGAGGGACTAATGACCTACGTGACCATGGCAGGGGAGACAAACACAAGAAACGTTTTGCTTCCTTATGCAGCAACAGAAGTATGGGCACCTCCTTTGCAAGATCACTAGATACAGATGTGGCATCGGCTGAACTCCTCTGGGCACAAGCTGTAGCAGAGCATCATCTTCCATTTGCCCTTGCCAACCACGTGTCAGAATTATTTCCAGTAATGTTCAAAGATTCCAAGATTGCTGCAAAATTTTCCTGCAAGGAGAGCAAAACCAGGACACTGCTAGTTAATGTAATAGGAGAAGAATTAAAGTTCTCTGTTGTGGAACAAATGAGACAACACCACTTCAGCCTCCTTATAGACGAAAGCGATGACACAACAGTGGCAAAGCAGCTTTCTATCCTTGTGCAACTCCTGGATCCTCAAGGGAGGGTGTGATCCTTTTTTTATAAACTCATAGAAGTGCAGGGTACCCCCACTGCACCTGGTGTCACTTTTAACGTAACAAAACACTCTATGGTGAAATTATGGATGCTCTGCAGAAAGATGAAGTGCCTCTACAGAATATCATTGAATTTGGATCAGATGGTGCCAATGTCATGATTGGCGAGAGAAGCAGTGTGTTATCCTGACTGAAGAAAGAACTTCCATATATATTCAGCATACGCTGCATCTGTCATGTTGCACAGCTACAGTAGTTGCTAATGATGCCTGCAAGGTGTTCCCTGAGGAGATCCAAAGTCAACCCATAGACATCTGGTACTATTTTTAAAAAAGTGCCAAGCAGATGCAGATTTTTTCAACATTCCAGGAATTTACCATCACTAAACCCCATAGACTACTAAAGCCCTGCCAAACAAGATGGCTCCGTCTGCATCAGGTAGCTGGGCGAATGTCTGAACAGTTCATTGCATTGAGATCTTACTTTGAAAGCTCAAGTGAGAAAAGTGTCAATGTACTTGGCATAAGAAAAGCTTTGCAGTCAAACCTTGTGAGATTGTGCTTCATATTTTTGGACTTTGCCTTACTAACAGTTCTGGAATATAATTTACTGTTTCAACAAGAGCGGTCAAATACATATCTCTTGCAGCAAGAAGTGGATATTCTCTACAAAAAATGGCTGACAAAATGTATAAAATCTGCTACCATCAATGAATCCACCTCATTGGGGGGCCATTGATATGACAGATGAAGAGAAGCACCTACCACTAGATCAAATTGCTTTTGGAAGAATGGAGTGCCACACATTAGCACAACAGCTAGAAGAGGATGGAGAGGAACAAACAGTTGAGTCATTCCTGTTATTGGCAAAGAGATTCTGGGCTGAGGCATGCCTCCAAGTAAAAAAAAGTTTGACCTTTGAAGACTATGATGGTGAGATCTACAAGAATTTCGAGGTATTTAATCCTGAAAAACAGCATGTGTCAAAAACCAGATTTCTGTTTCTGGCCAAGAGGTTTCCTAACTTAACTAATAACAGTGATGTTACTAGGGAACAACTGGAAGATGAGGCACTGGAGTATAAAATGATGACTTTCCCTGAAGATAAGGCTGCCTTGTCAGGTGATGAGTATTGGCATTATGTAAATCATTTAAAAAATCCAAGAAATCGAAGCCAGCTGAGATTTCCACTGCTGGGGCAACTTCCATCGGCACGTTTAGTTCTACCACATGGAAATGCTGATGTCGAGAGACTGTTCAGTGAGGTGAACAGAACAAAGACCAAGGACAGAAGCTGTATGAAGGCAGACACACTTAATTCATTGCTGCATGTTTCATTCAACAAAACAGAGAGTGAATGTTTTAAATTTAAGCCATCAAAAGAAATGCTGGAAAGATGCAGATAGAATGAAAAGTACTAGTCCTATGATATCAGGGGAAGTGTTGTGAAAGATAATGACTTTGAAAGACTGAATGAAGACACATTAAAACAATGATTGAGAAGTTTTACATTGGACTTTAGTTAATAGGGACATGGTAAAAATGTAAATACTTAATCTGTTAAGACAGTAACTCAAAAATATATTCTGACATTAATATTGTGGCATATTACCTGTACTTAAAAATCATCTTGTGTCCTTAGAGTGCTGTGATCCTGTGTGAGCAATGGATGTGTAGAAGTTTTTTAATGCTTATCAATTTATATAAATTGCTTTTATGCTTATTGGTCACGTAAGTGTGTACTGTTGACTGTTTTATCTAGCTGTCCATGGCAACGGACATTTTCCTCATGCATTTACAACATTTTAAAGAAATCATATTCTTGATTTATATATTTAAACAAGTAAAATTCTATCACTATCTAGCAGGAAATCAGATCTATTTCTTTTATAAGGCTATGGACAACTTAAACAGAGAACAGAGAACAGAGTGAAAAGTAAGAAACCAGTGGCTAGTGAGATTATCTGCAGGGATTTATATGGGGATCTGATTGTGCACCTACGTGGAATATATAGGAAAAATGAAGGCATGTTACAGGGAAATGGTTACTTGGATCTGGGAGCACTGGTGATTGCTTGGATCCCAGTTAGGGAAGAGACTTCATGTCAATCAGGATGGTTTGGGAGTCAGCCAGGTAGTGTCACCATTAGGCATTACCTATCATCTCCTCCAGAGGCATGTGTCCCTGGTCCCTAAGACTGGCGTAAACCAGCATCCACAGAGGGATTCCTTGAAGGTGACAAGATGCAAGGACCTGCAACTACCTGAAGGGGACAAGCTGCGAGATTTCAGTTTCAGCCACTATCACTACCAGCATTGCCATTCAAGGCCCAGAAAGAGATCTGAAGGGACTTGCAGCTCTAAATGTAGACAAGGCTATGGGACCAGACAGGATATACCCAGGGGTACTAAAGGAACTCAGGGAAGTGATAAATACCCCACTAATGGTCTTATTCAACAGCTCACTGGAAGTACAGGTAGGCATGGTTCTGGAGGACCGAAGGAGTGCAGATGTAGACCCTCTCCATAAGAGCAGCAGTAGGAAGGAGGCTAGCAAGTGAGTCTCTAATCAGTGGTAGGAAATTAATGGAAACACTGTTAAAGGAAAGTTTGGCAGAGTATCTTGAAATCAATTGGTTACAAGACCAAAAGCATCACGGATTCATGAGGGGAGGGGGTCACGCCAGGTGAATCTGGTTGAATTCTTCAACTGGATGACCAGGGACATAGATCATGGGAGGGCAGTTCATGTGGCCTATCTGGACTTTAACAAGACCTTTGAGACTGTGTCACAGAGGCAACTGATAAAGAAATTGAACAGCCTAGGGGTGGGATCCAAAGTGGTGGATTGGGTAAGGAACAGGGCAATGAATAGGCAATAGAGGGAGGTGGTTAATGACACTCAATCAAATGATGGGAGAGTGACAAGTGGGGTGCCTCTGGGCTGAGTACATGGACCGGTCCTCTTCCATGTCTTCATAAGGTACATTGTAGAAGAACTAGAAGGGAAGGTATGCTTTTTTGCAGATGACACAGAAATCTGTAATAGGGTAGGCACTAAAGAGGGGATGGAGGGAATGTGTAGGGACCTTAGGAAACTCGGGGAGTGGTCAAGAGCATAGCAGTTGGGGTTCAGTGCCAAAAAGTGCAAAATCATGCCCATAGGGCATAGGAACCCAGGAGCTGAGTATAGGATTGGGGGAGGTATTGACAGTTGCTAAGCAAGAAAAGGACCTTGGGATCATCATATCTGATGACCTCAAAGTGACAGGGCAGTGTGGCAAAGCAGCGGGTAGAGCCAGTGGGATGCTGGGATGCATAGGGAGGGGTATCATCAGCAGGAGGAGGGAGGTGATGTCACTGTATTGTTGCCTTATGAGTCCCAACCTGGAGTACTGTGTGTAGCTCTGGAGGCCACATCTCAGAAGGACATATACAGGGTGGAGGCAGTCCAGAGGAGGGGCAGGGCAAGTGAAACTGTGCAGTGGGAGCATCTAAAGCTCTATGAAGAGAGACTGAGGAATCTCAACAGGTACATGCCGGAAGACAGGTGAGTGAGATGGGACATGACAGAGACCTACAAGTACCTCATGGGGGGTGATAAGAGTGCATGAGGGGAGTCTCTTTTAAATGCTACAGAGAACCAGGACCAGAGGGCATACAATGAAGCCAGAGTGGGGGAAGATTAAGAGGGGTATGAGGAAGTACTACTTTACTGAAAGAGTGGTGAATGCCTGAAACAGACTGCAAGCAGAAGTGGTGGAGGTGAAAACAGCCGGGGGCTCCAAGCATGCACTGATAGGCATAGGGGGATATCAATAAAAAGGTGGGGGGTGGCGTCCCCAGTGACCAGTTAGGATCTGCAGAGACAGATTAGGCAGAGACCATCTGGGCAGACTGGAAGGGCCAAGTGGTCCTCTTCTGCCAACAAATTGTTTCTATGTTTCTGTGTTGTTGCTTTAACACCTCCAAGTGCACTGTGAGGCACAAGAAGATGAGGATGTTTGAGCATCCAGGAAAAGAATGTTTAACCAGCATGATACACCCGTGAGTGTATTTTTATATTCATAAAATTAGCATATACACAAAGGAAAAAATAATTAGTATTTGTGAACTGTACAAACTATGATTCTTTTCATGTGGAGGAATGCTGGGAAAAGTTGTTCCTTTAGTTTTTTGTTTTACTAATTGCAAACATTGGACTTAAAGGTTCAGGATATTTCCATTAACTGACATATCTTCCATTTGAAATGTTAGAGATCAGTAGTGTGGGAAAACCATCTCCAGAATATTGGCTGAAAATTTCTGTTTGTGCGCTGAAAATATTCACAGATCACATTAATTAGTTAGCTAGTTAGTTAGTTAATTTTTGTTAAGGTGGTAAGGTGCACTAGACAAACATTTGCCTGTTTTCAGGCATGACCTGGGAAGAGTATAAACCATTAAGACATTACAGTGCAAGACAATGAATACAGTGTCAGAGCATATAATAACCGTAGGAATATGATACTGTGCATGGTAATAAATTAAGCAAGAGTGAATAGAGCATACAAAGTAATCAGTATGACACAAGGCAATTACATGGGGAAGCAAAGAGGAATGGAAATTTACAGGAACTCAGAGGTACAGACAATGGGACCTAGGCATGACAGCTATGCAGCATGTGCAGGGTTGCACAGCTAGCGTGCTTAGGTACCTATGCATGATCCCTGTGCACGGCACACCAGAGAGGCATGCATGAAGCATGCTTGGGAGAATGCATAGGCAACCCATGCAAAGCAGTGCATCTGCTATGTGTGGCATGTACATGGAGGTGTGGCCACATAGTGACATGCACAGCATCCCCATGCATGCATGCATGCATGACACCAGGAAAGACAGTCAGGTGCGTAATGGTAGATGCATACACTTATGGCAGGTGGAAGGCTGCTGTAGATGTCTGCACAGCATGGCACGTAACCAAGCATAGAGAGCAGCAAGGCTGTGCCCTGTAACCCCATGGCAGAAATACCATGCAGCAGTCTGACCCAGATACCGGGAAATGTACCGGTGCACATTGTGAAAAACACACAATGGGGATGCACCATAAAACATGTGATGAGTGTAAGCTGAAGGGATAGCAGTAGTAACCGTCCACGAAGACCAGGACTGCTGCAACAATGACCCCATGCCATGCACACCAACACCAGTGTCCGGCCACACAAACACACCATGTGACATGTGCAGAGGATGTGTGCAGGGCTGATCATGGCCATCTGGCAATGCAGAGGGGTGCACATGTATGAATGCAATCCCCCTGAAGCACAGATGATGCCACCAATGGGACCCGGCATGCCATGGTACCCCCATATCCTACATAAGGTGATGTGAAGCACACCCTGCAGAGGGATGCAGACCCAGTGGGCACTGGAGGACCCTCAGACCAGGGGAAAACCCAAGCGAACCAGTATGCAGTGGGATGGCATGGCCAAGTCACCATTGTGTTAAGCATCACTACTGGCACACATAAGTGACACAGCACAATGGTCTCGATGTGCAACACCTGGACAGTGCACAGTGACTCTGGGGCAGGCATGCTGTGCACAGTACAGTGCCCACCCCCGCAATGCACAACACCCACCAATGGGCAACCCAAGAAGGGAACACCTGCTGGGCCACACATGGCACACATGCAGGACAACCTCACAGCCCCCCCCACCCCCCATGATGTCACTCTCCAGATCCCAGAGCACCCCCAAGTGCCCCATCAAACCACCCCAGCCCACCACCCGCAGTGCAGGAGACAGGCACCATGCAGGTATTCACACTTACATGCTTTACTCCAAAACACAGGTACAAGTTAGAGATGTCAGCCTCACAGGTACAATGCAAACCAACAGCATGCAAAAGCAGATCTCAGCACACCCTACACAGCAACAGGCCAACAGGCAGTATCAAACAGTCCATACAAATGTGTTACATTCCAAAGGGACATGCAGCCATAGTCCAACTGGTGGCACACACGTTAGCTCTCATCCTCCTCCTGGGAATCCCCGATGTCACTTGATGTTGATGTGTCACAGCAGGTCAGAGAACAACCCGAGGACAGTGGAGGGGTCCTCTGTATCACTGAAAGGGAAAAATAACACAGTGAGATAAGACACGGCAGGGGAACATAGCAGGGAAGACTATGGCAACAGGTGGTTAATGACAGGGTACAACATGGATATTGCACAAGATGCTGAACCCACCTTGAATGGCACCACCACCGGCAACCACACAGAAGTCCAATTTGTACATCACGTCATCGGTGCTCACCCTCAGGAAAAGGTAGCCTGGGTTGACTTGCTGCTATCTCCTCCGATGTGGCAGTGTCCAGACGATACAAGAGACTCCATCCGGCTGCTCCACACATGTCAGAACCAGCTTTTGAGGGAGACCAAGGTGATCCTGTGAGAGATGAGGAGGGAAACAACTGTTAACACCATGGACAACAGACACACCCCCCCAGAGCCCCACAGCACACCCTGCAGGTGAGGTTCATACCTGAAATTGTGCATCCAGCCTCCATAAGGTGCCCCCGCTGGGGTGGTCTGTGCGGGTGTCCTCAGACACCTTACATAGCCTCTTGGGGTGCATCTCCAGATGCCCAAACTGTGACTTGGACACCACAGAGCTCCCGTCAGCTGCAGCCATCACCCTCACCTCACACTGCAGTGTGTGCATGTGATGTTCACACAGGTAATGTCAGCATACATGGGCTCCCCTTGCACACCCACTTAGAGGTACACACAGGTGTCCAGACCAGATAAAGGTGCTATGGCACTATATGTACAGATAGACAGGTAACCGTAGTATTGGGGGAGGAAGTGTCCTGACCTTCTGATGAACGTGCACCTGCTCAACATGGAGAAGGAGTGGCTGAGGCATGCAGAACCACAGCCAAGGGTCTTCTGATCATGGCCGGATGCAGCCACACTGTAGCACACACACAGCATCAAACGCTTCAGGTTCCCCCGGGCCATGATTGCAGAGCTGTGCGACTTGGTCTGTGATGACACGGCACCACAGACACGGTGGTCCAAGGCGATGACAGTGGAGACTACGGAGTTATGACCCCTGTTATACTATGCAACAGGGTCATTCCAGTTGGTGGCCAGCGATGCCGTGTGCATTAGTCAGTCATCCGTATCACAGGCATTGGTGCAGGTGATGGATGCCCTATTGACACATGTGGAGGAGAACATCAGGTTCTCAATGGCTGACATTGATGTTGGTGCCATGAAACAGGCCTTCTATGCCATGTACAGTATGCCAAATGTATATAGTGCAATAGACTGCACACATATTGGAATACTGTCACTGTCTGTGCACGAGGAGGCATACAGGAACAGAAAGGGCTTCCACAGTGTGAACTGTCAAGTAGTATGTGACATGGCTGGTATATTCATGAATGTATGTGCACAGTACCATGGCTCATTCCATGATGTGTACATACTAAACGCATCATATCTCAGAGACCTGGTCAGCTAGACAGCTGCCTGTTGGGTGAGTATGGGGGAGCACCATGCATGACACTGCAACACATACCGCTGCCCACACCTGATTGACTGCCTGTTCTGTCTCTTGCACAGGTGACAGCAGTTACTCACTGCACCCCATACCTGATGATACCTATCCTGGCATTGAACAGTGCAGCAGAGGAGGCATACAACCATGCCCACAGGAAGATACAGAACATCGTGGGGAGGACCACTGTACTATTGAAGATATGGTTCTGGTGTTTGGATCATACCAGGGGTACAATGCTGCTGTTCTCGGGAAGGGCATGCAAGGTGTTCACTGCATGAGCTGTGCTCCATAATATGGCCCTGTGTCACAATGTGCCCATGCTGGCGGACCACCAGCAGGACACACCACTGGAGAAGGACTTGGGGGGGCTGTGCAGGGGGCAGGAGACACCGAGTGGGCATGCAGCTTGCGATGCTCTGGTACAGGGCATATTCCAGTGGTAGTGATGTACACCTGCACAACATCTGGACTGACGACCATGTGTCCGGTGTGGTGGCACCATTGTGCATGTGCTTGCAACGTGTGGGCATCCGTTAAAGTGGTTGTTGTGGACTGCACTGTGTCATGGCGTGTGTGTGCCCCAGCCATTGTGGGTGGTGGGTACATGATGATGAAGCCACGCACTGAGTGCACCCTTCCGAGGGGGGGGTAGACACAAGGGCCTGTGTGTTCAGCTGGGATGGGAGTGTGGCACATGGCATCAATGCTATGTTGTGTGGATGGGGTGGCATGTCAGGTGCCCTGCACTGGGGATGGCATGCTAGGGGTGTTGCAAGGGGGTGGCAACTGTACTGCACAGCATGTGGTATGCCTGCGATGGTGTGGTGGTGTAGGCCATGCTGGATATGTGGCATGGGTCAGAACATTATGTCACAGGGTGTGTGTGGCATGTGCTGTGTTCAGGGTATGTACACTTCATGCTTGTGCTATACATGTCAGGTGAGTGGTGCTTATGCATTTTCTCTGCTCTTGTGTGTTGTAGGGCTTTGCCTGTAGGTGGGCTGAGGACCGTGTGCCCAGTTTCCTGACCATTGCATGTGGATGGAAGGTGCCTTGGTTGCACCTGCATGCAATGTTGGGCACAATCTGCTGCTCCTCTGTGGCATCATCAGTTGCAGTGCTGCAGCTGTTGTGCATGTTAATATCCTCCTGTGTGGTGGCTGTGTTATGTCCCTGTGTCTCCACGCCCTGTGTACTGGTGGTGTGCATGTGGGCCATGCATGCATCCTATGGCACATCTGCCAGGGTGCTCTCTGTGTCCCATGGTTGAGTGTTGTCATCCTGGTCGTGGGGCGCTGTGCCGGGGGACATCTTGCTGTGGGCATGTGCCATGTGACTAGGGGTGTGGGAGGACCGTCTATGTGGCACCTCCCATCCGACTAGGTGATCTACAAGCCTTTCAAGGAGGTTGGCCAGCTGGTCAATCTCATGTCGCATGTCCCACACCTTGCTGGTCTGGGCCACCAGCGCCTCTGTGTTGCATCGCTACACCTCCGGTCTGTCCTTCTTCAGCTGCTGTAGCTCCCTGTACTGTGCTGCCATGGTACAGTTTAAATTTAACACAGGGATACAGTCTAGCCATGCAAAGGTAAAGATCTTAGATTTTAGTAAGATTGACTTAAAGTGTTAAAGAAACCTTGGAACAGAGAAAGACGGGGGGGTTGAGAAGCAATATGCATATTTTAAACAGGCGATAACAGTGATCACAGAACAATGTTGCCCAGAACAACAATACTTGAAGCAACATCCCATTGTGTTACAGAGAATAGCAAGAGCAAAAGAGGAAACCACGTTGGTTCTCAAAAACAGTAGCAGAAAAGGTCAGAGTCAAAAGGCTGACCTTCTGGAAATATAAGGGAATGCAGCTGGATGAAGATAGGGAGGCATACCAAACTTCCCTAAGGGAAGCAGGGAAGGCAGTAAGGCAGGTAAAGGCCCACACTGAGGAAACACTAGCACAGACAGTAAAACAAGGGGACAAGATTTTCTATGGATGCATTAGTGAAAGGAGAAAGTTCAGAGGGGTTATTGCTAAGATCAAATGGGATAAGGGGGCATGTGAGGAGGAGAACCATGTAAAAGCATCTATCCTAAATAGATACTGCTGCTCAGTATTTACTGAACAGAAGGTAGGACAGGGCCTACAGCTCAGCACCATGGACACAGGGCGGAAGGAGGTGTGCACTAGTCCCGTCATAAAATAAAGGGTCCTACAAGAGCTTGCTAAACTCAGGGAGGACAAGGCAATGGGACCTGATGGCATATATCCCAGGGTACTAAAGGAGCTAAGGGTGGAATTAGTAGAGCCATTATCAGAACTGTTTAGTGAGTCTCTGAGCACAGGAGAGGTCCAGAAGACAGGAGAAGGACTCGTGTGATCCTGTTCCACAAGAGTGGTAGCAGGGAGGAGGCAGGGAACTACAAACCCGTCAGTCTTACCTCAGAAGTGGGCAAGATTATGCAGGCATTCCTTAAGGAAAGGATAGTGTAACACCTGGAATCCATAGGAGCACAGGATCCAAGACAGCGTGGGTTTACAACAGAAAGGTCCTGTCAAACTAATCTCATAGATTTTTTTGACTGGGTAACCAGAGTGGTGGACCAAGCGGGAGCAGTTGATGTTGCCTACCTTGACTTCAGAAAAGCTTTCGATACTGTTCCACATAGAAGATGGATTAATAAGCTAGGTAGGCTTGGGGTGGGTCAGAAGTTGGTCAACTGGGTAGCAAACTGATTGGCAGGCAGAAAACAGAGAGTGGTGATAAATGGTATACAGTCAGAAGAGAAGCAAGTCACAAGTGGGGTACCTCAGTGATCAGTCCGTGGGCCAGTCCTCTTCAATATCTTCATCAGTGACATTGCAGATGGACTGGAGGGTAAGGTTTGTCTGTTTGCAGATGACAACAAGATCTGCAACAGAGTAGATGATCCAGATGGGGTGGGCAGAATGAGAAGAAATCTGGATAAACTGGCAAAATGATCGGAAGAGTGGCAACTGGGGTTTAACGCAAAGTAGTGCAAGATCATGCACATAGGGAAGAGAAATCCTGAAGCCACCTATAGGTTGGGAGGGGAGTTGCTGGCAATCACAAGTGAAGAAAGAAACTTGGGCATCATCATCACAGATGACCTGATACCTTCCAAGCAGACCACTAAAGCAGTAGGTAAGGCCAGAGGGATGTTGGGGTGTATTAGTAGGGGTATCGCAAGTCGTAAGAGGGAAGTAATAGTCCCTGTTTACAAGACACTGGTTAGGCCCCATCTGGAGTATTGCATGTAGTACTGAAGGCCACACCTGCACAAGGACATTAACAAAATGAGGCAGTCTAGAGCAGGGCAAACAAAATGGTGCAGGGACTGCATCAGAAAACATAAGAGGATAGATTAATGGAGCTCAATACGTATACCCTAGAGCAAAGGAGGGAGAGAGGTGATATGATTAAAACATTCAAACATCTTAAGGGCATTAACAAGGAGAAAGAGTCTAACATGTTTCAATACAAGAAAAATAACAGGACAAGAGGACACAGCATGAGATTAGAGGGAGGCCGATTAAGGGGTAATGTGAGGAAGTTGTTTTTCACAGAAAGGGTGGTGGATGCATGGAACAGCCTACCTCATGAAGTGGTGGATATGACTACAGTGCAGGGATTCAGACAGGCATTGGATAGGCATAAGGGAGCAATACAGATGAGTATGAATAGATAGGCCATTGACAGACTAAAGGCCTATGGCACATTCATAAGGTAGACAAATGGGCAGACTGGGTTGGCCTTGTGGTCCTTATCTGCCATCAGCTTCTATGTTTCTATGTAATGTGTAAGGTGAGAAGCAAAGGTAAGAGAAGGAGGAAGTCACTTTGGTTCTCCAAGGCTGTAGCAGAAAAGATAAGAGACAAATGGGTGGTCTTCAGAAAATAGAAGAAAATGTAAAGGGAGAAAGAAAGAGAGAAGTACCAGAATTGTCTATGAAAGGTAGGAAAAACAGTAAGAAGCACAAAGGCGCAAACTGAGGTAAGATTTGCTCAGTCAGTTAGGAAAGGAGATGACATTCTACAGGTGCTGTACATTAGTGAGGGAAGAAAGTGTGGGGGAATTGTTAAACTCAGAGGGGACATGGGAGAGATTGTAGAGGGAGATCAAGATAAGGCATCACAGTTCTATACAAAACATTCCTGCTCAGTCTTCACAGTGGAAGGGAAGGGGCAGGGACCATGGTTAGACAATATAGGCACAGGCGGTGATGGACACCAGTCCTTTTACAGCGGAGAGGGTACTAAATGAGCTTACAAGGCTGAAAGTGGACAAAGCCATGGTTCTGGATGGCATACATCCCAGGATCCTGAAGGAACTAAAAAGGGAGCTGGCAGCCCCACAGACCTCTTTGCAGAATCCCTAAATACTGGTGTAGTCCCAAGGACTGGAGAAGGACACATGGTCCCTCTTTATAAGAGCAGCAGAAAAGAGAATGCAGGGAACTACAGGCCAGTAAGTCTCACGTCAGTGGTGGGTAAGATCATGGAGACACTCCTTAAAGAACAAATTGTGGAACACCTGGCACTTATGGGGGCGCAGGATCTGCGACAACATGGATTCACAGCAGGAAGGTCCTGTCAAACAAATCTAATTGATTTCTTTGACTGGGTGACAAAAGTAGTGGACCGGGGAGTGGTGGATGTCGCCTACCTGGATTTTAGCAAGGCCTTCGATACCATTCCTTACAGAAGGTTGTTCAACAAGTTGGTGATCTGGGTTAGTAACTGGCTGAGGACACAGGGCAGAGGGTAGTAGTAAATGGAACCCAGTCAGAGGAAATGGAGGTGACCAATGGAGTACCCCAGGGTTCAGTTCTGGGGCCAGTCCTCTTTAATGTCTTCATCAGTGACATTGCAGAAGGGCTGGGGGGTTACCTGTTTGCAGATGACACCAAGATCTGCAACAGAGTTGACACACCAGAGGGAATATTACAAATGAGAAATGACCTAGAGAAGTTGGAAAGATTGTCTGAGGTATAGCAGCTGAGATTTATTGCAAAGGAGTGTAAGATCATGCACATGGGGAGTACAAACCCAAGAGAGAGCTACAAGTTGGGAGGGGAGCTGCTGGTAGTTACCAAAGAGGAAAGAGATCTGGGGTCATCATCACAGATGACCTGAAGACCACCAAGCAGGCAACAAAGGTGGTGGGAAAGGCCAGTGGGATATTGGGTTGTATAGGAAGGGGTATCACAAGCTGAAGGAGGGAGGTATTGGTTCCACTGTACAAAATGCTGGTGAAGCCACATCTGGAGCACTGTGTACAGTTCTGGAGGCTGTACCTTCGTAAGGACATAGACAGGATGGAGACAGTGCAGAGGAGGGCAACTAGGATGGTGCAGGGATTACAGTATAAGACATACGAGGAGAGGTTAAAGGACCTAAATATGTATACGCTGGAACAGAGGAGGGAACGGGGGGGACATGATTGACATACTGAAGCACCTCAAGGGCATAAATAAGATGATAAGGAATAACATCTTCCAGTATAAAAAGAGTACTAGAACAAGGGGCCATGACATGAGATTAGAGGGGGGCTGTATTAGGAGAAATGGAAGGAAGTTCTTTTTCACTGAAATGGTGGTGGACGCATGGAATAGCCTGCCCCAGAGGGTGGTGGGAGCAAGCACTGTGGCGGGATTCAAACATGCATGGGATAGGAATAAGGGGGCCATAGAGATGAGAAGGAATAGCGTAAACATGTGACCAACTAGTGGCACCAGCCACCATTACAGGTAAAGAAAACAGGTAGACTGGATGGAACTAGTGGTCCTTTCCTGCTGACAACTTCTATGTTTCTATGCCATGATGCCACAGGTCACACTGTATGTGGATGGCCCATTGCCTGTGTCGGTGGTCCTTCATTTACACTGTACACAGGGCATGTCAGTGTCCTTCCTCCCCTTACCATGGCATCATGGCATGCCTGTTCTGTGCCAGTGGCTGTGGTCCTGCCCAAAGCTCTGTCCTCAGCTGTCTGTGCCTGTTGTCCTGGGGCATGCTGGTGCACCTGGTTACCATGACCTCCGTCCACCTCCTCAAACTGCTCCTGTGTTCCCTCATCCTGGGACACCAGTGTGCTTTCCTGGTCCATCTCTGATGCCTGCTGTTTCTCCACCTCCAGCTCAGTAACTGTGGAGGACATAGGGCTGTTAGGCTGACTGTGGGGGGCCCTTGCTGTTGACCGTTGCTACGGTGCGAGTGCACTGGTGACCCACTTGTTCCTTTCTCCTCCTGCCTGGCATCATCACATCCCACATGCTGTGCCGCTGTGTTCTGGCTGTGTGGTATTGCCCCTGTGGTCATGCATCCATCAGTGCCTATATCTGTGGGGTGAAACACATGGCTTTTAGTCCATGTATGGGGCGACTGCCCTAGGGTACCTGTGCCCTGCCAGTGCATGCATATCTTCTAGGGTGTCTACTCCTTCCACCTCCCCATGGATACTGACATCTATGAGGGTGTCTGCCACCATCCTTTCCAGTGGTGTCAGTGGAGTGTCACTTATGGATGGGCTGCCTCCAGTGCCCTGGTGTGCCCATGGTGAGTTTCTTTTTTACTGTATATTGCAAGTCCCACCACTTGTGCTTTATGGGCAACAGTGTTCGGGCTTCAGGACTGGCAGCATTCACACTGGCCTGGATGTTCAGCCACAGTTGTGCCTTTACCTCTGGACTGTGGACAGTGATTGTGCCCTGTACAACTAGGCATAGTGCATCCGTATGCAACTGACCACGGATGTCATCTGGTCACTGGTGAAGTTTGGGGCACAGGGATGTGCACCGTCTTGAGCATGGACATGTCTGCAGTGCTGTCAGCCTGCATGGGCTGTCCATTGTGTAGCGCTGGTGGCGGTGTGCACCCATCTATGCTTAGGAACATTGAAGTTGACGGCAGATAAGGACCGCAAGGCCCATCCAGTCTGCCCATTTCTTTTTCTACCTTATAAATGTGCCATCGGCCTTTGCTCTGTCAGTGGCCTATCTATTCATAGTCATTTGTATTGCTCCCTTATGCCTATCCCATGCCTGTTTGAAGCCCTGCACTGTATTCATAGCCACCACTTCTTGTGGTAAGCCATTCCATGCATCCACCACCCTTTCTGTGAAAAAGAATTCCTCACATTCCCCTTAATCGGCCTCCTCTAATCTCATGCTGTGTCCTCTTGTCCTGCTATTTTCCTTATATTTAAACATGTTAGACTCTTTCACCTTGTTTATGCCCTTAAGGTGTTTGAATGCCTCGATCATATCACCTCTCCCTCCTTTGCTCAAGGGTATACATATTGAGCTCCGTTAATCTGTCCTCATATGTCTTCTGATGCAGTCCCTGCACCATTTTGGTTGCCCTTCCTGGACTGCCTCAATTTGAGTTAATGTCCTTGTGAAGGTGTGGCCTCAATACTGCACGCAGTACTCAGATGGGGCCTAACCAGTGTCTTGTACAGAGGGATTAATACCTCCCTCTTACGACTTGTGATACCCTACTAATACACCCTAACACCCCCTAGACATTACCTTCTGCTTTAGAGTCTGCTTGGATGATTTTAGGTCATCAGTGATGATGATGCCCAAGTCTCTTTCTTCCTTTGTGACTGCTAGCAACTCCCCTCCCAGCCTATAGGTGGCTTCAGGGTTTCTCTTCCCTATGTGCATGATTTTGCACTTCTTTGCATTAAATCCCAGTTGCCACTCTTCTGACCATTCTGCTAGTTTATCCAGATCTCTTCTCATTCTGCCCACCCCATCTGGATCATCTACTCTGTTGCAGATCTTGGTGTCATCTGCAAACAGACAAGCCTTACCCTCTAGTCCATCTGCAAGGTCACTGATGAAGATGTTGAAGAGGACTGGCCCCAGGACTGATCCCTGAGGTACCCCACTTGTGACTTGCATCTCTTCTGACTGTATACCATTTACCACCACTCTCTGTTTTCTGCCCGTCAACCAGTTTGCCACCCAGCTGACCAACTTCTGACCCACCCCGAGCCTACCCAGCTTATTTATCAATCTTCTGTGGAACAGTGTCAAAAGCTTTGCTGAAGTCAAGGTAGGTGACATCAACTGCCCCCTTGGTCCACCACTCTGGTTACCCAGTCAAAGAAATCTATGAGATTAGTTTGACAGACCTTCCTTTGTAAACCCATGCTGTCTTGGATCCTGTGCCCTATGGATTCCAGGTGTTGCACTATCCTTTCCTTAAGGAGTGCCTCCATAATCTTGCACACTGCTGAGGTAAGACTGACCGGTCTGTAGTTCCTCGCCTCCTCCTGCTACCACTCTTGTGGAGCGGGATCACATAAGCCCTTCTCCAGTCTTCTGGGACCTCACCTGTGCTCAGAGACTCACTAAACAATTCTGCTAATGGCTCTGCTAGTTCCTCCTTTAGCTCCTTAAGTACCCTGGGATGTATGCCATCAGGTCCCATTGCCTTATCTACCCTGAGCTTAGCAAGCTCTTGTAGGACTCTTTCTTTTGTGAAGGGAGTAGTGCTCACTTCCCTCCCCCCTGTGTCCATGATGCTGAGCTGTGGGCCCTGCCCTACCTTCTCTTCAGTAAATACTGAGCAAAGTATCTATTTAGGATAGATGCCTTTACAGGGTCCTCCTCCTCACATGCTCCCTTTTCTACATTAAGCTTAGTAATACCCCTCTGGACTTTCTCCTTTCACTAATGTATCTATAGAAAGTCTTGTCACCTTCATTTACTTTTGTGCTAGTGTTTCCTCAGTTGGGACTTTGCCTGCCTTACTGCCTTACCTGCTTCCTTAGGGCAGTTTGGTATGCCTCCCCTATCTTCATCCCGCTGTGTTCCTTATATTTCCTGAAGGCCAGCCTTTTGGCTCTGACCTTTTCTGCTACTGTATTTGAGAACCAAAGTGGTTTCTTCTTCTTTGCACTTCCTTTTCTGTCTAACACAATGGGATGTTGCTTCAATATTGCATCCTTAATGCTTGCCCACTTTGCCTGTACCCCCTCACCTGTGTTTCTTTTTGCCAGGGCTAGCTTAACTCTGTTGGCCATCTTATCAAAGTCAGCTCCTCTGAAGTCCCATATTTTTGCCTTGGAATGGGATGATTTAGATGTAGTAGCCAAATTGAACCATACCATGTGATGGTCACTGGCTCCCAGGTGACCTTCTACCTGGAGATCTGTGATCCTTCTTTGTTAGTCAGTACTAGATCTAGGATAGCCCTGTCTCTTGTGGGTTTGCTGTACCAGTTGTTTGAGGCCCTCCCTGCAGAGAATCCACTATGAGTCTAGTTCTGGCAGCTGTTCCTGCTGGTATTGACCAATCTGTATCCGGCATGTTGAAGCTCCATTATCAGAACCTCCCTTTAGCTGTCATGTTTGTATATCTTCTAACAGTAATGTGTATATGTCTTCCCTCTGGTCTGGGGCCTGTAGACAACCCCAGTTCTTATGGCTGTCCCATTTCCTGTTTCAGGGTGACCCACAGTTCTTCTGGCTCCTTATGTGTATTCTGAATTTCTGTAGCTTTGATATTTTCATTAACATACAGGCCACTCCTCCCCTTTTTGCACCTCGGTCTCTTCTGAACAATACATAGCCAGGTACTGAAGTCTCCCAAGTGTGGTTACTGGTAAACCACATCTCACTAATTGCTACTATGTCCAGTTTAGCCTCTGACATTATTGCCTGCAGGTCTGGGATCTTATTTCCCAGGCTGTGAGCATTGTGTACATGATTTTCCATTGGCCAGATTTTGGTGTGTGTTAGTTGTTGGGTGAAGTTTGGCCTTACCCTGTCGTCGTATGGGGAGACAAACCTTTTCTTACCTGGTGATGCAAATGAACGGCAAACATGCTGAATTCCTGTTTGACCACTAGCTGAGGGGAGGGGTGTTCTTCCCATTCAGCGTGTGGTGCTGCACCCTCTCCCCATTTGCTAGTTTAAATATTCTGCAAGGGCGTCAAACTTCTGCCCCATGCACTGACTCCTCTTTAGTCAGATGCAGTCCTTCAAATTTAAAGAACTTTCACTCCCAGAACTGTTGCCAGTTCCCTACAAATCTGTGTCCTTTTTCCTGGCACCAGCCCTTGAGCCACGTGTTTAGCTCCCTATCTCCCTTCTCGACCTTCCGTCCATCTGCTCCCTCTCCCAGACTGGCAGGATCTCAGAGAAGGAGATGCAGACGAAATAGATGATAGTTTGTCACCCAGCCTAGTCAGGTGTTCCTTGGTCTCCACAACTGACCGGCTGGCGAGATCATTAGCCCTATGTACTAGGACATCAATGTTTTCTTCTGCTTTGTGAACAATTTTGTAATGCGGTCAGTGTCTCTCCATGCTGATGTACCTGGGAGACATCTGACCATCACCCCTGGCTGGAGATGGGTATCAACTCCCTGAATCATGGAGTCTCCTATGATCAGAAGTTTTTTGGATTTCCTTTGTGCTTGTTTTGTTTTGGTTCCTGATTTGGGTGAGTTTTGTTGTGCTAGCTCCTGTGCCGCAGTGTCCTGCTCTGCAGTGTCTTCTGCCTCTTTATTTGATTTCAGAGATAGAGGCAGATAACCTGTTTGTAGTGTTTATATGGTTTTTGGAGGTAATGTGTTGGAGAGCAGAGAGTGATGGGGCACCTGATTTGCTCCTCCTAACCACCTGCCAACCTCCTGGACCAACTACCCTCTGTGGTCAAGGTTTTCTGTTGGATGCTGGGGAAATGGCAGGTGGTTCTTATAATGTATTTCCTCTTCAATATGAAATTTGAGGCGTGCAATCTCTGCCCATGCTGCCTGAGCTGAGCCCTAAGATCTCCAAAGGCCCAGCATGTAGGACAGTGTCCTAAATCCTGTAAGACTGTCCTTCTGAAAATTGTTCCACAGTACCTGCAGTTAATGAAATCCATTCCAAATAAGTTGCTGGGTTTGTAACCTAGTCAGAGTAATTAGAAGGAAAAAAAGGAAAAAATGCAAGTAATGGTTTAATTGTGCTTTGTTTAAATTGTTATAACAAGTTATATTACTAGTGCCCCTGTAAATGAGATCACCTTGTGGAGGCCCCACTGATCCGCCCCTTCCTGCTCTGCCACAGGAAATGTCACAACTGTGGTACCCTATAAAAGGAGTGTAGCGTGGGGTGGTTGGGGATGGGGGTGGGTGGCTGGGCCCTTCCCCTGCCTAAAAAGAAGAACCACGGATGAAAGAACAAGGAGGTAAGAGCAGAAACAATCAGTCAACAACAAATGCAGTAACCCTGAAAGCTTATCCTAATGTTAGATAAAACTGTAAAACCTGTAAAGCACCACCTGTAATAATTTCAGAGACGATATATGCTGTAAACACTTTGCTCCAGAGAAAATAAAGCAGTAACAGAAGATATACCTTGCAAAAGACAATTTGAATCAGAAGATTACAGGAGTAATCTGTTAGCACACACCTGTAGGCACACCTTGTAATAATGCAGAAAAGGTATACCAGCAACAACAATTTGAATCAGAGAGAAAAATAAAGCAATGAAATGTTAGCAACAAACAGTAGCAATCCCTGTGAGTAAAAAATAAAACACCACCACACAGTAAATCTGCTTAGCCAAACTAAGTCTTAATCCTTTTCCCTTGCTCTGGTAAGTTTCTCTCTCTGCCTTTCAAGCAGTCTTAGAAGGAAAGAGCTCAGGTGAAGCTAGGTGCCTTGGCCAGCAAACCAAGTCTTCTACCTCCAAGATATCAACTAACCTGACTTTTTAACCCTTCTTTCTGTTGGAAATTACTGACAGTTTGCCAGCTCCACCCCCACATACACACCTAATCCTTTGGAAGAGCTGTGGGAGGAAAAGCAATTAGCTCCTTCAATGTGAGAAGGAGACTGAAACACCTCTGAGACAACAAACCTTTTCAACAAACAAGAATAAAATAAAACACAGTGTCAAACAGTAATTTTGCTTAGCCCAATGATAAAAAAGTCACAAAAATGTAAGCTCCACCTGTAATACAGTAATTTCAGAGACGATATATCGTAAGAAACACTTTGCTCCAGAGAAAAATAAAGCAGTAACAGAAGATATACCTTGCAAAAGACAATTTGAATCAGAAGATTACAGGAGTAATCTGTTAGCACACACCTGTAGGCACACCTTGTAATAATGCAGAAAAAGGTATACCAGCAACAACAATTTGAATCAGAGAAAAATAAAGCAATGAAATGTTAGCAACAAACAGTAGCAATCCCTGTGAGTAAAAAATAAAAACACCACCACACAGTAAATCTGCTTAGCCAAACTAAGTCTTAATCCTTTTCCCTTGCTCTGGTAAGTTTCTCTACTCTGCCTTTCAAGCAGTCTTAGAAGGAAAGAGCTCAGGTGAAGCTAGGTGCCTTGGCCAGCAAACCAAGTCTTCTACCTCCAAGATATCAACTAACCTGACTTTTTAACCCTTCTTTCTGTTGGAAATTACTGACAGTTTGCCAGCTCCACCCCCACATACACACCTAATCCTTTGGAAGAGCTGTGGGAGGAAAAGCAATTAGCTCCTTCAATGTGAGAAGGAGACTGAAACACCTCTGAGACAACAAACCTTTTCAACAAACAAGAATAAAATAAAACACAGTGTCAAACAGTAATTTTGCTTAGCCCAATGATAAAAAAGTCACAAAATGTAAGCTCCACCTGTAATACAGTAATTTCAGAGATGATATACGCTGTAAGAAACACTTTGCTCCAGAGAAAATAAAGCAGTAACAGAAGATATACCTTGCAAAAGACAATTTGAATCAGAAGATTACAGGAGTAATCTGTTAGCACACACCTGTAGGCACACCTTGTAATAATGCAGAAAAAGGTATACCAGCAACAACAATTTGAATCAGAGAAAAATAAAGCAATGAAATGTTAGCAACAAACAGTAGCAATCCCTGTGAGTAAAAAATAAAAACACCACCACACAGTAAATCTGCTTAGCCAAACTAAGTCTTAATCCTTTTCCCTTGCTCTGGTAAGTTTCTCTACTCTGCCTTTCAAGCAGTCTTAGAAGGAAAGAGCTCAGGTGAAGCTAGGTGCCTTGGCCAGCAAACCAAGTCTTCTACCTCCAAGATATCAACTAACCTGACTTTTTAACCTTCTTTCTGTTGGAAATTACTGACAGTTTGCCAGCTCCACCCCCACATACACCTAATCCTTTGGAAGAGCTGTGGGAGGAAAAGCAATTAGCTCCTTCAATGTGAGAAGGAGACTGAAACACCTCTGAGACAACAAACCTTTTCAACAAACAAGAATAAAATAAAACACAGTGTCAAACAGTAATTTTGCTTAGCCCAATGATAAAAAAGTCACAAAAATGTAAGCTCCACCTGTAATACAGTAATTTCAAGAAGATATACGCTGTAAGAAACACTTTGCTCCAGAGAAAAATAAAGCAGTAACAGAAGATATACCTTGCAAAAGACAATTTGAATCAGAAGATTACAGGAGTAATCTGTTAGCACACACCTGTAGGCACACCTTGTAATAATGCAGAAAAAGGTATACCAGCGACAACAATTTGAATCAGAGAAAAAATAAAGCAATGAAATGTTAGCAACAAACAGTAGCAATCCCAGTGAGTAAAAAATAAAAACACCACCACACAGTAAATCTGCTTAGCCAAACTAAGTCTTAATCCTTTTTCCTTGCTCTGGTAAGTTTCTCTACTCTGCCTTGCAAGCAGTCTTAGAAGGAAAGAGCTCAGGTGAAGCTAGGTGCCTTGGCCAGCAAACCAAGTCTTCCTTCATTATCCACCATGGTCTCAGCATTCTGCTCCTACACGGTATTCACTTCCATAATGCTGTGTGGGGTGGTGCACATGCCCTTATATGGTGGGGTTGGGGGCGCCACGTATACATGGCTTGCCTGTGTGCACTACATGGCCTGTTACCTGGCCCCTGTCATCCCGCCTCCTGGGTCTGCATATCCTACATGGCCATTCATGCATACCCTACGTGTCTTGTGCACCACATAGCTGTGCACTGTGTTTCCAAAAGTTTGCTGTGCACTTTCCACACTTTCATGCATAGGCCCCAATATTAACAGGTAACAGAGTAAGCAAGTTTAAGGGCAGTCATATACATATGGCTAGAGGTCACAAGGGACAAGCGCTAGGAAGAAAAGCATACTGCCAGCTGAAGCAAGTGTGACCAGAATTGACTCAGGAAAGCTCAGGCAACAGTGCAACATCTTATGTGAGCAGGTATGCTGTTCCATACTTTCAGAACTGCCACAGTGAAGGCTGTCTCACCAAATTTGGTCCTGGGTATGGATAGGAGGTCAAGATCTGAGGATCTATGGGGGTAGGTGCTTCTAAAAGGCACTGGGAGGGAGGCAAGGGATAGAGGTGCTTGGTGTCACAAATGCACTCCGCAGGTCAGGCACTCCTCTCCCACAGTGTCAAACCTCAAAGTGCAATATGTGAACAGGAGACAAACAGGGTAACCCTCCTGTCTCTTTTGGGTCTGAAACACCTACTGTCACATAGACAGAAAGCTCTGAGTGCTGTATAATTTTTTATTTCTTAAAAATAACAAGAAATGTGGTATTGAATTTGTCTGCTGGAAATGCCAGTGCACTTGGAATGACCTCACTCACACCAGGTTTCCATTCTAACAGGACAGTATATGCTGATCAGCAGATCTCTGTGACTAGATTAACTCCTAAGAGTTTGCATTTTATAGCCTTAGTTAGGATGTGGGTTATTTGTAGCTAAGCCCCTGAAATATCCGTTTTACAACGTTGGAAGGAAACTCATGTTCTTACACAATGGTGCGAAGTGCAAATGTTCCTTCATGTCCTGGAGGGAGGAAACTCATCCTGGGATCAAAGATGGGTCATTTGAAATTGAGTTATGCTAAGGTTGCAGAATTAATACTTTGAAATTACATCCTGTGGTTGTATAGAAATACATATTTTTTTAGATATTTTGACAGAGGAGGAGCTGGATGACCTCATCCAAAAGGGGTTGGCAGATACAGCTTGTAAAGATTATTCTGTTTCACTACAGGGACACACTTTTATCTGACACTGACCAAGAACACATCTGAGCACTGTAAGAAGATTATTTAAAAAGAGAGATAATCTAAATACTGTAAGTAGGAATTGCACTGTTTTAAACCTTGTTTTATTTAAGGATATGTATGTTTTTGTGATAAGAGTTCTGTATATTACTGTTTACTATTTTACCTTATGTTTAGTAAAGATATATTTTAAAAACAGAAACGGCCTGGTGTGCCTTGAAACATTTATTTGGTTTTAAGTGAAGTTAGATGGTTTTAAAGCTCACATGGTGCATGAGTTCATGGGTGTACCAAACTGGGAAACAGTTTGAGTTTCTCTGGGTCTTGTATAGAGTTCTAAAAGGGTTCATTTTGTAATACCTGTTTGGGTGCCTGTAGGCAAAGATATCTGGCCCCCCGAAGACAGAATTATTTGAGCCTGACAATTGGGTATGCTAACAATGTTTAGCAAGTTTGAATCCCTCCAGAACTTGGGACTAAGGTGACTCGAATCCACAAAACAGACAAGAGGGCTACCTTGTTCTGTTCACTGTTCACAAGACTACGCTCAGAGGTTGTCACTTTGGGAGTAGAGGGCTGACCTGCTGAGTGGGGTCAGTGACACCTACTAGTCTCATGTCTTGAGATAAAATATGAACCCTTTTTGCTAACATGCCCAGTTAACAGGATCAAATATCACACCATCTTCAGGGAAATGCAGTGCAATACTTAACCCAATGGGCACCCAGCCTGGTTCATGATTTTCCCCTTTTTTAGACTCCATTGAGACCCAGGTATGTTCTTACCTTTTGTACAAAATGGTAACAATATAAGCCCTTTACAGTTTTGTCAGAATTGTCAAATACTGTCCCAGCATTTACATGCAAAAAAAATGAAAAGACTCAAGCAGGATTAAGGAAACCAAAAAGTTTACTGAAATTAAAAATAGTAAATAAATACAAAACACTGAACCTATATACATTAATACTTACAGTCAAAAGAAAAGGGAATTAAAAAAAAAACACGCCTGGTAACTGAATTACCTAACTACCCTAAGTTTCAAGTAATAAATAGGTGGTTGAATTTATGTAAAGTGCTGTGAGAGTTTCTTTTCAGGAGTCCCCCTTCAAAACCAAAGGCAAAATGTAAAGTTTTTTTCCCATCTGGCTGGTAATATGTTGTTACAAACTCCTCCTTCTTGATGATGCAGCTCACAGATGCTGGCAGTGAGGTCACTCAAACCTGAGTACTTGAATTAATTTATCAGTCACATGTCTCAGCCCACTGCTCAAACATTCCAATTAAAAAAATATATATAATCTTCTTAATTAGTGAAGCCTTATGACAGACATAATTACCCCTTTGATGTCTTCAGAAACTTCTTGAGGAACTGTGTTCATCTATTTCTGAAATCTAACCAGTATCAGTTAAAAGCTGCCTTTTCCTCAGAGGGTCATAAAATGCATACTTTGTCCCTGCATTTCAAAGAAAATGGATAGTTTACAATGTGCTATAACCTGGCATAAAGGAAGCCTTTATAGTCCCAGGAAGTCTTGCAACTATGTGTCAACACAGAAAGGAAACTAGCTATTTAACTATTGCAGCAACTGCTTTGGGGTCAAAAGTCAGGCTCCTCTAAAAACTAGTCTTTCCCATGGCTTGCTGGCTGCCATTTCTCTTACGCAGACATTCAAATAAACATATATTTATATCACAAATATGATACAATATAATAAGTAGATAGGCAGAGTGTCACACTTGGTTCTGTACTAAAAAATATGTAAAAAGGTTAAAAAACAAATGTAGTCCTACCAGGAAGCCAGGGTTAGTCCCATACCTGATTACCCCACCCTCTTAGCCATGTCCTGCCACTTCCCAATCCTCCTGGCTTTCAAAATAATATAAAATAATTTAATGGTATCCAGCCAGTCCTTCTTCCAACCCAATGTCGCTGTTCCCAACCATCATCCTCATCAAACCAGCCCACCTGGGCCCTCTAAAGGTGACACACTGCAGGTACTAATAAGCCTCCTGACCACCTATCTGTGATGGTAGAAATACTGTTAAATCCCAGTCACTCAACTGGGTCCAATTCCCCCACCCATTCTACAAGTACTTCTTATGGGCAAAATAACATCCTTGTACTGCAGCTGTGCCTCTCACTTGATGGGAGGATCTTCTTCTGACCACTGTGCCAGCCACTCCTCCCCTCACAATCAGCTGATTAGCTGAGTGGTACTGTCAGGTACAAGAGGGGGTAGGATTCTAGGCTGACTGTCATAGAGGATTGCATTTGATATGATGGGTAGGAAAAGTTTTGGATTCTGATTGGCTAATAGTCATGCAGTGGATCCATCTAATGCACAAGTAAAAAAAATACTGGTCAGCTGACCTCTGTACAACTTGGATATCGATGGCCACTTCTTGGAATTTTGGCAGCTTTACACAGCAGCAGTTTTTTTTATTTGCCCCTGATATAAACTGCCCAGTCTTTTGCCGTGTCCGGCATTCCTGAAGTGAATTTTGAATTACAAATGGCAAATTGAATTTGAAAAGTATTGTCCTGAAGAAGACTTACAAGAAGTACCTACAGCAACTCATAATGATACCCCTGTAAGTAGCAGACATGTCAGTATAACTGCAGATGCGCGTAATGCAATAAAGGAAGCTAGAAATGAGGAAACGCAAACACTGTAAAAACAACAACTTGGGCCATTAAAGTTTTCAGTGACTGGAAAAGATCCAAAAACATTGAACTGGATTGGAAACCTGACACTGCAGAAGATCTCAGTACAATTTTCAGAGCTTTTTATGGTGAAGGCAGAAACAAGGCTGGCATGGAAAATGCTCTCAGCAGCTACTGTAGCCTTTGTGCTGGGCCAAACAGACACCTAATCTGCTGGCAGAAATGTAAATATTATGACTGAGTCAGAGTTTCAGTCTAGCAACAATGTGCTTGTTTCTGTTAAGAAGCACTGCAGAAAAGCACAGAAAGATTTTGCTAAACATCACCCTCCAATTACCACTGCAGATGTGAATAAGCTACGATTGTCAGAGGTACTCTGTCCCAATACCGCTCCACGCTAAGTCTACAAAGTGTGGATGGACATTCAACATTACATGGCCTGGCCTGGGAAGGAGCGCCTTGGACAGCTTAAACCAGGTAACTTTGAAAATTGATGACAACAGCCTTAAGTACAGTATGCAGTGCTGAATTACAACTAGCATACAAAAAACCCACAGTAACTCAAGAGAAATTGACAGACAAGTTCATTGTGGGTTCATGTATAGTATTCCTGGGTCCCCACTGTGCCCCAATGCTAGCCTGAGAAAGTACATTGTAAGACCGCCACTGGGAGTGACATACTTCTACTGCTACCTGAAGAGAGTGCCACAAGAGTGTCTCAACGCAGTACTGACATGGTACTCAAAAGAGCCCAAGGGGCCAGATTAGCCAGGAGGCCAGCCTCAGTCAGAAATATGAATCATTCAATTTGAGACTTATTGGGTTATGGAGACACAGTAGCTAGAAAGAGGCTATTAAAAAGGAGGAAGGAGACCAAAAGTGCATCATGAAATGAACATTATACAATGGCAAGAAAGAATGCTGAACTCTGATTGGTCCATCTGGGACTGGACCTGGGATGTTATCCCAGCATAACATCCCGGCTCTAGTCCCAGCACAGTCATGACTGCAGTAAATGTTAAAAAGAAAGAAAAATTAATCTGCAGTCATCCCTGCCATGGTCTTCAGTGCTACTCGCTCCACTCAGAATCCCCTTCCCCCACCTAAAAACACTGAAGGCATAGTGACAACTTTTCCATAATTATTATTCACTTTTTATCTCCCGGTGCAAAACACACAACTGCACCGGGAGAACCACAAGCATTTTGACAAGTCGAGGTGGGCAGCTGACTGTGTGACTTCTCGACAGAAGAAAAATCATAAAGCTACAGAAGCGAGTGGGCACACATGTGGCCGTGCGGCTTTCAGAAGGACTTCAGTGTTCTAGCAGAAATGAAAACGTAACTTACTCATCTTTTTTCTGGTGTTCTTTCTGGACAAACAGAGTCAGCTATCATTCCGAATGGTATCCGTGAAATCGGAAGTAGCCCCACACCACGTCCCCGCTCCATGTTAAAATTACTTTGGGTTTCACAAAAGTAACTGCAAAGAACATCCTCCCCTAAAAGAAAAGGAAATGCCATTGACTGAACTACAGTTGTGCTTTTCAACACATGCAGTCAGTCTATTCATGGATGCCGATCAGCCTAGGGACAGGACAACTGAAGCTGATCACACTGAGGGCTTTGTGGCAATGTCCCAGTTCCTTTACACAAACATCAATTTAATGTATTCTTCTTCAGTCAAGGAAGACAGTAACAAATGCAGATGGAGCAGATAACATGAGTACAGTAAGGAAGGTGGGAATGGAAGGCAGACCCACAGACTCTCAGTAACAACACCGCAGCGCCACCTATTGGACAAACATTTAATTAGCACTATTTTTTCACCAAGTATTCCTACTCTTTCAAAAATTGACAGAAAAACTTGCTTGTAATGAAAGTTTTAATATTTTTTTCTTTTTTTTTTTAAATGAGCCATTGTATAATAGTAATAATGCACTCCAGGGTGGGTGTTATGTTAGGATAACATCCCATCTTGGGTGTTGAATGCCCTTCCCACCATCAGAGGTGGGATGTTATCCCAGCATTAACACCCACCCTGTATTGCATTATTTATTTATTTAGTTTTTGTTGACTGGGTAAGTGCACTATACAAATTCTGCCTATTTTCAGGTACGACCCGGGGAGGGGGATACAGATGAATGCCAACTAATCTTGAACCAGATTAAGCTGTTGGTGGTATTTTTAATGAATAGGGGGAAATCTGGCCAGAGCATCAGGGAAATTCCCCTGCCCATCAGTAGGGGGTGCTGTTGGACGTGTGGATTGAGGAGGAGGTTGTCAGTCCAGTGCTGGAGATGGATGTGGAAGGAGCTGAGGGGTTTGCTACCCCCTCGGTCTCTGTTACCTCAGGAATTACACTTCTGGAGCCATTTGATGGTCTACAAGACTCTGTCATTATACAAAGTGATTCAAAGATGCCTCAGGATACCGCGGATGATTTATATTTGGAACTGGAATTTAAAAAGCGTCAGCTTCTTGACATTATTGCAGAGCAGGAATCTTTCCTGGCTTTACGTAGCAATGCTGTCCATGAAGCTTGGCTTCAGAGGCTCACCTTCCATGAGATGATCAGGAGGAGACTGACTTGGTGCTCTCCTCACAGGTCGAGGAATTCATTTCAGAAGAAGAGATGGAACAAGGCCTACCTGGTACAGACTTCAAAACTCCAGGAGAGTATATGGGCCTGGTTCCCCAGATACTTGATGATGTGGCTAATTTGTCCAGCAACCCAACGACCCCTGTTTTACAGTCACATGGTCCCTTGAATAAAGACAACAAAAAATGGAAGAGAGGGGTGAGTACCTCACCAGAGGGTACAAATGTTTCTTCTAAACATAGAAACATAGAATTTGACGGCAGATAAGGATCGCTTGGCCCACCCAGTCTGCCCATTTCCCTACCTAGTGGATAAGCTGCAGATCCTAGTTAACCAGCAGCCTACTTCTTCCTACCCCAACCCCCTAGAATTGCCTTATGACTATCCCATGCATGCTTGAATTCCACCACTGTTTTTGACTCCACAACCTCCTCCGGAAGGCCGTTCCATGCATCCACAACCCTCTCTGTGAAAAAATACTTCCTTAAATTACCTCTGAGCCACCCCCATCTTCAAATTGTGCCCCCTTGTTCTTGCACACCTCTTTTTTTGAAAGATGCTACCCTCTTGGACTTTGTTGATTCCCCTTGAGGTATTTGAAAGTTTCAATCATGTCCCCCCTCCCCCTCCTTTCCACGAGGCTATACATATTAAGCTCCTTAAGTCTGTTTTCATATGTCTTCCAGTGCAGACCCAGCACCATTTTAGTTGCCCTGCTCTGGACAGCTTCCATCCTGTCTATGTCTTTGCAGAGATTGGGTCTCCAGAACTGCACACAGTACTCCATATGGGGTCTCACCAGCTGTCTGTACAGAGGGATAATAACTTCCTGTTTTCTACTGGTGATGCCTCTCCCTTTGCATCCCAGTATCCCCCAGCCCTCCTTGCTGCCCTCTCACATTGCTTGCCCACCTTTAGGTCATCTGATATGACTACCCCCAGGTCCCTTTCCATTTTTGTTGTTGTTAGTATCTCACCTCCCATTGTGTACTCTTCCCCTGGGTTTTTGTTTCCCAGGTGCATTACCTTGCACTTCTTAGCATTGAATCTAAGCTGCCATACATTTGACCATTCCACTAACCTTGCCAAGTCCCTTCTCATCCTTTCCACCCCACCTTGTGCATCAACTCTGTTGCAGATCTCTGTGTCATCTGCAAAGAGACATACTTTTCCTTCCAGTCCCTCTGCAATGTCATTTATAAAGACATTGAAGAGGACGATCTAATACTGAACCCTCGTTGCCTAGTAACCCCCTTTCTTAAGTGGACTCCATTTACTATTACTCTCTGTGTCCTATTCTCCAGCCAATTCTTTACCCAGGCTGTCATCTTGGAACCCACTCCCAGGCTGGCTAACTTGTATATTAATCTTTGTGTGGGACTGTGTCAAATGCCTTGCTAAAGTCTAGGTAGGCCATGTCCACAACCTCCTGATCTACTACTTTGGTCACCTAGTCAAAGAAATCTATTAGATTTGTCTGGCATGACCTTCCTGCTGTGAATCCATGCTGCCTTGGGTCCTGTGCCCCTCTGGCCTCTAGATACTCGACAATTCTTTTCTTCAGAAGTGATTCCATCATTTTCCCTACCACTGAGGTAAACTAACAGGTCTGTAGTTTCCTGCTTCTGCCTTGCTCCTACTTTTGTGAAGGGGAATCACATCTTCCCTCCTCCAGTCCTCGGGTACCACCCCATCCTCCCATGATTTGTTAAAGGACGGTAGTCAGTGGTGTCACTAGTTCTACCCTTAGTTCTTTTAGAATTCTGGGATGAATCCCATCAGGCCCCATTGCTTTGTCCACCTTCAGTTTTAGAGTTCTTTCAGAACCCTTTCTTCTGTAAATGGGCTGGTATCAACTTCTGTATCCAGAGTGTTTCTACTGTTTGTTTTAGGTACTCCCCTCTTCCTTTGTAAATACTGAGCAAAAATATTTGTTTAGTATCTCTGACTTTTCACAGTCACCCTCTGCCCACCCTCCTCCCTTTATTAAGCCTCACTATCCTCCCTTGGTCTTCCTTCACTCCCTGATGTACCTATAAAAGGTTTTATCCCCTTCTTAACTGAGTTGGCTATCTTTTCCTCGGTTTGGGCCTTTGCTGTTCTGACTGCCTTCCCAGCTTCCTTTTGCTTTAACTGATACAGTTCTCTGTCCTGCTCCTTCTGTGATTCCTTGTACTTCCTGAATGCTTTCTTTTTCTCTTGAACCTTCACTGCCACTTCCTTTGAGAACCATAGTGGTTTCTTACATCGTTTCATTTTGTTTATTTGCTTCACACAAAGGCTTGTTACCTCTGTGATGGCAGTTTTTATTATTCCCCATTATCTCCTTATTAAATTCTGCTGATGCTACTCCACGAACCCCCATTCAAGGACTAGATTCTACTGATGTTGAGGAACATTTGGTACATGGGGTTAACTGGTCCCCAGAGAAAGCATTGGCTAGAGTTGGCTGGCACCAGGAGACGGACGGGTCCTGGGTTTCAGACCTGACCATTCCAGTAACTGGCATTGCACATAGCCTGGTTCCACAGACTACAGACCTGAATCCTGATGGGTCTCTGTGCTCTTCCTCACAAGTGGACCAGGCTCAGGGTCGGGATGATCTTACTGAAGTCCCACTTGACACTGTGGTACCCATAGAGCTTCTTGGACTCTTCATTACCCTTGAAGGCCTTAACTGTGACAAGTAATCTTGAGGCCAAGACAGATGTTAATCCTCCTGCTTCTCTCCCATCTGCTGCCCCATCCTTTGCCAGCTTGTTTCATAGACCAGTTGAACTGACAAAAAGAAGAAATGCTGTATGTCTTCATTTTTTGGGGGTGCTCAGAAGAACTTCCTGATCATTTTTATGTCGGGAATGTATTGTTGAAACAGTCTATGGGTTTTTTTCCCTGCCCAGGTTTATGCCCTTATCCACACCCCAGGGGAGAATTAGTATGACGTCAGTTTTCGTTCTCAGGATTTTTGGACAAATTTTGGATTAGGTATGCCCAGCTTAAAACTAACCCCCTATGGCAGGACTTCCAGGTGATCCTTCTGATGAAAAAGACGTTAAAAGTGATTAGAGTCTTGTTCAGGAATGAGCGGGTGAATGTGACGGATATTATTTATTGGTTGGAGAAATGCTGCAAGAGTCAAGGCAAGCTGAGCCCATCATGGACGATGAAGATTTTTGGAATGGGGGGATGGCGTTTTAAGGTTAACTTTTCCTAATCAGATTCTGGATTAACGAATCTCCCTGTTTCTTTTTAGGAAGGGACAAAGGTTTCATTTTTTATCCTGGCCAACCATGCCATTGTTATAAGTGTGGTTCAGCAAGACATCTCAGCAGGACCTGTGATGTTTCTAAATGTTCTCAGTGTGGAGAAGTGGGTAATTCTGCTTTTCATTCTTATAGCCCACCCAAATGTTCCCTATATGAAGAGGATCACTCCTTTTTCATGTGCCCCTGGGCTGCCCATAACACCTCCAATTCAGATTTTGGTATTCACAATTACTATATTAATGTTACCAGTAGACATTTTCGTTCAGGGGCCTCTCATACTCCGGAATCCCAGGGTCAACCAGTTTCTCCTCTGATAGCAGAGCCTGCCTTGCCTTCCTCTGTACCCCTCCCTGCACATAATTTGAAAGATCCTCCCACAACTTTGCATGAGGAGCAGCTGGCTCTTTAAGGATGGTTACAGATTTCTCCACTAGAGGAAACTGTTGTGATGCCTCCATCCTTGCTTCAGGTAATAACTTTAGAGGACCAAAGCAGCGGAGGGCCAGTTTGAGACATAAACCTCTACATTGCCCCCCCATTGTGGTTAAAGAAATAGTACCCTTGCAGAATAAATTTTCTGTGCCCCCTGCCGAAGAGGTGGACATGGTGTCTGGCTCATATTCAGCTTCCCTACCTTCTTCTCAGGTTGATGGGACTTTGTAGGGTGAAATTTTTCAGGATGTACCCATAGATAAAGTAAAAATAAAAGTATGGGTACTTGGGCCTGGCTTAAATTGCATCCTGATGCATGCCCCCCTGATTGATTCTTCTTCTTCTGGATACCCCATTATATATTTTCTTTTGCCTCATCAAATGTAAATAGTATTCAGTCTGAGTGGAAAAGGATGATGACCTTTTCTTACTTTTCTGCTCACTCATTTGATATTGTTTTTTTTCAAGACACACGATTACATACAACTGTAGAAATGGAAGTGCCTAGTGCTGCTTGGTTGTGGGGACGGATGTACTGGTCTCCAGGTGTGGATGTTTGCTCAGGGGTGGGAATAACGATATCTAACCCAGCAGCTAAACTAATCCACTTGGTTGATGTGGAACCAGGGGAGAGCCTTGTTACTAGATATGGACTTTGGTGCAGTACCCCTCCGATTGATCAACATTTATGCTCCCAAAACCAAGGCTGCCCATGTGGCCCTGTACCAACAGAATTTGCCCTACCTTTTTACCAACAGGAAAGTTGTTTTTGCCGGTGATTTTAATTGCAGTAGGCATCTTACGGATAAGGGGTCAAAAACCACAAAAATCTTTTGCGACGCCTCCTGTTTAAATTCCTTACTCACACAGGCACCCCTGATAAATGCATTTACTATTAGGGGGAACATACCACAGAAAACATATCTTAAGGAGTCACTGGCCACCAGGATAGATTTATGTATTTCTGTCTGCCATTTTGGGTGTCCAGCAAGCCTCAACTACCCAGGTTATTTCATCTGACCACGTTCTGCTTAGTCTGATGATCTCTAATTTTGCCCAGACTGGTCGTGGCCCAGGTTATTGGAGGCTGAATTTGATTTTGCTACAGAACGCAGTTATTCAACAGGGTTTTCAGGCTGTTCTGGATGCCAGGAAATCAGTCTTCTTTTTGTATGACTCCCCCTTGGATTGGTGGATCACTACTAAATCCAACATCTAGTATTTTTTTTTTAAATGGGCAGGTTAAATGGGAAATTAAAAACTGACCAATATACACATTATAGGTCTTGTTTAATTGAACTTTCTTCCCTGCATAATGCCTTTTCTAGGGGATTATTCAGAAGACATCTGGATTTTGAAAGCCCAACTTGCATCATTACAGTATAACAGGTTAAAACCTTAGATGTCGAGCAACGATTTGGCACCCAAGGAAAGTTTGCATTTGTAAATCCTTTTGAATTCTGCCAGAATCAAAATCACATTAAACAGATTAGTAGGCTCTGCTTATCCGATGGCTCCTATGTTTCCATCAAAGAGGGCATTATGGTAGGAGTTGATGCATATGTGGCTTCCTCTTTACAGTCCCCTATTTTTTCGCCTCTGCCTTCAGAGATCCAACTCTGGTTATCACTGAGTTGCTTACCTCAACTGACAGAGGCTGAAAAATTGTCCCTTTGTTCCCCCTTTTCTCAGAATGAGTTTCTGGCGATGATTGCTCAACTGAAATCTGGATCCTCCCCCGGTGTGAATAGATTGCCATATGAACTCTACAAGCTAATTACACCTGTTCTTTTGACAGAAATATTAACAGTTTTTAATTGTCTCCTTTCATCTTCTAATATTCATCCTTCCATGTTTGCAGGTTTGTTAGTTCTACTGTATAAATCTGGTGATAGGGTATTTCTTCTTAATTAGCATCCCATTACTCTTTTAAAAGCAGATTTTAAAATTTTTACCAAACTTCTGAGTGTGAGACTGGCTCCAGTGCTAGTGAACATTATTCATCCCTCACAAACATGTACTGTTCCGGGAAGATCCATTATGGACAATCTAATAATGTTGAGGGAGGTACTGGAACGTGGTCAGGAGGGGGAACTGTTGGGTTTTCTGTTATCCCTGGACCAGGCTAAAGCTTTCAACAGAATTCCACATGATTACCTTTGGCTCTGTTTAGCTGCTTATGGGTTCCCATGCACATTCATTCGCATTATACAGGCATGTTACGATAAACCTATGACTACTCCTCTAATTAATGGTTGGCTGGGCTGGGAGCCTTTAGTAGCTAGAGGGGGTCCATTAGGGTGTCCTCTTAGCCCTGCACTGTATATTATATCCATTGATCCCTTACTCCATAGATTCAATAATTCGCAATCCCTTTTTGGACTTTCTTTTTTCCAGCACAGTTCTGGAAATGCGCACCTTGGCCTATGCAGATGATTTGATTTTTGTCTGACACTAATTCCTGTACAACAGCTAACCAGGAACTCTCAACCTATGCTTTATTGACTCAGTCTAGTATTAATTTTTAGAAATGCAAATGCCTTTTAATTGGTGATGTTCATGCCTCCCGGGTACAGGTTATGGGTAGCTCAGTTATTTTAACACCTTGTAAAATTCTTGGTTTATTTTTTGGACCAGGGGATCTAGCTATGTTCAATTGGAACAGTTTACTGTCCAAAGCATGCCTAAAGGTTACATCCTGGAATAGATGGAGGATGGCCAAGCGGAAATGTATTTTTATGGTTATAACCTTTTTATTATCTTTATTCTAACATTTGAGCACGGAATTTGCTCTTCCATCATCTCTGGATACTAGAGTATATAGAAACATAGGAACACAGAATGTGATGGCAGATAAGGACCGATTGGCCCACCTAGTCTGCCCATTTTTCTACCTAACAGATAAGCTGTAGATCCTAGTTAACCAACAGCTTACTTCCTCCTACTCCCCCACTAGGACTGCCTTATGTCTGTCCCATGCATTCTTTAATTCCTCTACTGTTCTTGACTCCATGACCTCCTCAGGGAGGCTGTTCCATGCATCCACAACCCTCTCTGTGAAAAATACTTCCTCACATTACCTCTGAGCCGTCCCCACTCTATCTTCAAATTGTACCCCCTTGTTCTTGCACATCTCTTTTTCTGAAAGATGCTACCCTCTTGGACTTTGTTGATTCCCTTGGGGTAATTGAAAGTTTCTATCATGTCCCTTCTCTCCCTTCTTTCCTCAAGGGTATACATATTAAGCTCCTTTAGTCTTTCTTCGTATGTCTTCTGGTGCAGACCCAGCACCATGTTGGTTGCCCTCCTCTGGACAGCCTCCACTCTGTCTATGTCTTTGCGGAGATGGGGTCTCCAGAACTGCAACAGTTCTCCAGATGGGGTCTCACCAATTGTCCGTACAGAGGGATAACAACTTCCTGTTTTCTACAATTGATGCCTCTCCTATGCATCACAGTATCTCCCCAGCCTTCCTTACTGCCTTCTCACATTGCTTGCCACCTTTAGGTCATCTGATATAATTACCCCCAGGTCCCTTTCCATTTTTACTGTTGTCAGTATCTCACCCCCCATTGTGTATTTTTCCCCTGGGTTTTTATTTTTCAGGTGCATTACCTTGCACTTCTTTGCATTGAATCTGAGCTGCCATACATCTGACCATTCCTCCAACCTTGCCAAGTCCCTTCTCATCCTTTCCACTCCATCTTGTGTATCAACCTTGTTGCAGATCTTTGTGTCGTCTGCAAAGAGACATACTTTTCCTTCCAGTTCCTCTGCAATGTCACTTATAAAGACATTAAAAAGGACCGCTCCTAGTACTGAACCCTGCAGTACCCCACTAGTAACCCTCCTTTCTTCACTGTGGACTCCATTTACTACTACTCTTTGCGTCCTGTTGTCTGGCCAAATTTTTATCCAGGCTACCACCTTGGGACCCACTCCAAGGCTGGCTAACTTGTGTATTAATCTTTTGCGTGGGACTGTATCAGATACCTTGCTAAAATCTAGGTAGGCCATGTCCACAGCCCCTCCCTGGTCTACTACTTTGGTCACCCAGTCAAAGAAATCTATTAGATTTGTCTGACACAATCTTCCCATCATGAATCCATGCTGCCTTGGGTCCTGTGCTCCACTGACCTCTAGGTACTCAATAATTCTTTCCTTCAGAAGTGATTCCATCATTTTCCCTATCACTGAGGTCCAACTAACTGGTCTGTAGTTTCCTGCCTCTGTCCTGCTCCCTCTGTTGTGAAAAGGAATCACATCCACCCTCCTCCAGTCCTCAGGTACCACCCCATCCTCCCATGATTTGTTAACGAGAGTAGTCAGCAGTGTCACTAGTTCTACCCTTAGTTCCTTTAGAATTCTTGGGTGAATCCCAGTGGGCCCCATTGCTTTGTTCATCTTCAATTTTATTAGTTCTTTCTGAACTCTTTCTTCTGTAAATGGACTGGTATCGACCCCCGTCTTCAGAGTGTTTCTCTTGTTTGGTTTAGGTACGTCACCCTTCTCTTCCTTTGTGAATACTGAGCAGAAATATTCGTTCAGTATCCCTGCTTTTTCACTGTCACCCTCTACCCACATTCCCTCCCTTTTATTAAGCCTCAGTATCCCTCCTTTGGTCTTTCTTCGCTCCCTAATGTTCCTATAAAATGTCTTATCCTCCTTCCTAACAGAATTGGCTATCCTTTCCTCGGTTTGGGCCTCTTCTATTCTGACTGCCTTCCCAGCCTCTTTCTGCTTTAACTGATAAAGTTCTCTGTCCTGCTCCTTCTGTGTTTCCTTATATTTCCTGAATGCTATCCTTTTCTCCTTAACCTTCCCTGCCACCTCTTTTGAGACCCATAGCAGATTTTTCCTTCGTTGTGTTTTGTTGATTTGTTTTACACAAAGGCTTGTTGCCTCTGTGATGGCTGTTTTGATTACTCCCCATTGTTCCTCCACCCCTCTTTCTTGCCTGTTTGCTAGTGCTTTTCTGAGGCGCTCTCACATTTTCCCAAAGTCAGCCCTCCTAAGGTCCAATACTCTTGCTTTTGTATGGCTTGATTGTATGGCTGTGTTTATCGTGAATCACATTGTTTGGTGGTCGCTTGTTCCCAGATGGCTACCCACTTCTAAATCTGAGATTCTTTCTCCATCCCCATTTGAGAGTACCAGGTCTAAGACTGCTCCCTCCCGAGTGGGTTCCAATACTAGCTTTCTGAGGCAACCCCCCTGTAGGGCATCAAGAATGACCCTGCTCTTGGATCTGCCTGCAGCAAAGGTGCTCCAGTTAACATCTAGCATATTCAGTTATGTATAGTTGTTTTTTTTCTTGTATCTGGGGGAGCAGATTGAATCCTGTTAAAAGAGGCATTCTATATTGACCAGTGGCCTTGGGGAGCCTGTACATGGTTAACTCCATTTCATTTTTCTTTTCCTTATTTATTACATACAGTTTATGGCCGATTTTTCTACATACTTCCAAAGTTTGGGTGCCCTGGGTCTTGGATAGGTTGGGTGGCTTTCTACATGAATGGCGGGCTGAGGCTGTCATTCCAAGACAAAAGAAGATAGTAGATTTACCCCTTTCTTGTAGATTTTGTTTTAGTAAAATTAAGTTGCTGAAACTGACCAAACTTCAGGTTTCCTCAGTACCACGGAAACATCTGTATTCTATGATTCAGGAGAATTTTTTTATGTTCCAACCCCATTTTTCGAACTGACCACTCGTGGAGATAAAGCAAATTTCGGCCATTATAACATCCTCCCATACTCCTGTACATATGTGGGATGTGAACTGGCTAGCCCTTCATCCCAAACTTAATGTGAAGGGAAACTTAAAACACAAACCCAACAATGAAAGGTTTTGTTCGACATCTTTCTGTGTCTCACAAATAGAGACTATTTCTCATTTATTTTTCGAGTGCCCTTATTATTCAGAGATTTTGGAAGTTGCTGCAGGCTCATTGGTCTAGTTCACTTTTTTTCCATGACCCCGGAGATTCTGCTATTAGATATCCTCCTGTATCAATGGACTAAACATGATAAAACAACGCTATGGCTGTTTTTGTCATTTTTCCAATATTATATTTGGAATACCCATTGTCGTTTATCTTTACAACAACAATTTATATCTGAGGATCAGTTGTTGGAACAAATTTCATTAAATTTATGTAAGCTAAGAGCTCAAGAATGTAGTTCTGTGCCTTTTCAGGTTTTTCAGACTTGGTGACAGTCCATTTCTTGGATGAAAAGTGAGTTCACCTGTTGTCTTGCGAGATTCACAGGTATGGTGTACTACCAAACTGACAGGCATGATATCCTCTTTCATTCATCATGTACACTTCCCCTAACTTTTACTGATAAGGGGGAGCTAGCTTGTTTGTAGTAATTTTCCCCTTCAATGGGGTACATATCATACTGTAATACTGTATTATGTTTTCCTGTTACCCCTTTCTATATATCTCTCTCTCTCTCTCTCTCTCTCTATATATATATATATATATGATAGTTAGTGTCATTAGTTAGCATGTTCCTTTATTCTATGATTGTAGTAATTTCTTGCCTTCTAGTGGGTTAGGGGACAAGGTGCTTTTACAGCGGTCTCTCTTTTCTAAAGTTTCAAGTTGAAGGTACTACTGTGTGATATTTTTGTTTTTATTTTGTTTGGTTTTTCTTTTATGAGCTGGTATGACGTAATACTATTTTGGATACATGTTTCCTTTAGAGATGATTGATGATATTCCCCTATTCTTTTATGGGGACAGGGAGGGGGTGGGCTTATGGGTACTCTCCTTTTATGGTTGGGAACCTTAGCATGATGTAATATGGTTCTATGTGATAATGGCGGAAGCCTAAAGGCGACGTCTGTTTTCATGAAGTCACAATGCCAAATTGTGTTTTCAGCACTGTGACACCCTGTTGCACAGGAAACCGGTGCCAAGGACTTATTTTTAATGTTTTCTGTGGGAAGTGGGCTGAGCCCCCCACCCCCATGCAGGGGACTTCTCCACCCGCACCCCCTACTGAAGGATTCTCAACTCCAGTGGGAGTGCATGTCGGGTGTGTGTATGAAGACATAAAAAAAAAAAAAAAAAAAAAGATTCTGGCCGGGCGCAACAAAAATGCACCAGCACCTGGACCCAAAACCTGTATGGTGCTGACCAGCACCGGCAACCCACCCACCTCATCACAGGGTCAGCTCGGCAACCACCACAGCGCCACCCCTCACATCCCCTCCTGTGAGAGCTTGTTCCCCCCTGCACATGTACGTATAGCATTGGGAAGTCACTATATTTACCCCGTCATACAGCCGCCCTACCATACCTAGCCATCCCTGAAATGCACTGATGAAGGGGTCGCCGTTATTGTAGTTGCTCTTTCCTCAGTGCCTATATCCTGGGCTACCTGTAATATTCCTTTTTTTGTTTTTTTCCTTTTCTGGGTATTGTAGTGTATGAAGAAATACTAATTTGTTTTTTTGTCCTTTTCAGTTTTGTATACACTACTGCCCTGATTTTTAATGAAGAAGAGGAAGTCTGCTCCTCTAACTTTCAACTATGAGTAAGGAAGTTTGTTTTGATGTAATCCTCTTTTATGATTTTGCTTTTCATATTTTCTTTCTTTTGGGTTTGTATGATGTCAATACCTGTTTCCTTATACAGGTATACGATTTTTATGTTTTGAATGAACAATTTCCCTGCTCATTTGGTAGGGTGGAGAAGGGGGTATGCTTCCAGTATTTTCATTTTTTGTCTCAGGTTCACAGTATGATGTAATACTCCTTTGTTTTTCTGTTTCCACCCTTTATGATTTTGTATGATGTAATACAAATCTGTATGCTCTTTTCAGTTATGAATACAAAATTCCCCTACTCTTTTCGAGAAGTGCCATGGGATCTTTAACATCCACCTGAACTACCACCAGAACAGGCAGATGGGACTTCAGTTTAACGTCTTATCCAAAAGACGGCACCTCAGGAGTGCAGTACCCCTCCTCATGCTGCACTGCTGTGTCAGTATTGAGATATTAACCCAAGCACCGGGTGTGGGAATAGAACCCACAGCCTTCTGATCTTCTGACCTCAGAGGCAAGTGTGCTACCTGCTGAGCCACTGACACTGACTATTCTTTTAATATTGCCCACCCATCATGGATTGGGGGTTAGGGAAAACAGTGGGGCTCAGTAAGGTGTGATTACTTTTAAAACCACTGTGTAACTCACTGTATATGCATACATTTTCAGTCAATTAGTAGGGGTTACTTTCAGGGTACAATCCTTAGCTCCTTCCAGGTGTGGGGTGAACACTGTGATGCCATCACAGACTTTCGGATGGTTGCTGGTCCCAGATGGGAGACCTCATGTACAGTAATTCTAACACGTCATCTTTGTTTTTCCATATACAATATACTGTAGATCAGTAGCATCTGGTACATATGCACATAATACATACATACATAATGTTGGCAGATAAGGACCTGAATGACCCACCTAGTCTGCCCAGTATTACCCCTGCTATTGAGCTCCCCCCTTTCCAGATCTTACCCGTTCCTCCTTCCCCTAGGGTTCCCATGTGCCTATACCATGCGTGTCTGAAACCCAGTACCATTACTGTCTCTACCACCTTCTCCAGTAGGTCATTCCAAACATTCACCACCCTCTTCGTGAAAAAGTACTTCCTCGTGTTACCCTTAGAAAGTCCACCTTTCAGCTTCATACTGTGGCCCTTGGTTGGTGAACATTGTTTCATTTGAAATATGCTCCCTTTTTGCATCCTGTTAATGCCTTTTAGATGTTTGAACATCTCGATCATATCCCCCATCTCTCCTATCCTCCAGGGAGCACATGTTCAGCTCCTTTAACCATTCTTTGTATGCCTTCCCTTGCATCCCCTGAACCATCCTAGTAGCCCTCCTCTGGACTGCTTCCACCTTCCCAAAATCCCTCTTCAGATGCGGTCTCCAGAACTGAACACAGAACTCCAGGTGAGGTCTGACCAGGGCCATGTACAGAGGCATGATGACTTCCCTCCTTCTACTAGCAATGCCTCGACTTATACATCCCAGCATTCTGTTTGCCCTCTGCACTGCAGCCTGGCACTCATTTGCCACCTTCAGGTCAGATGTGATGATGACACCCAAGTCCCTCTCTGGTTCCACAATGGGAAGGCTTTAAGCCTGAGGTTCAATGGATGGAGCAATAACCTCACTCCCTCATCATGCCCTAAAAGGCCAATCCTCCTGGACTGTTCCAGGATTCATTTCTCATTGCAGCCAGAGGCTTTGTCGAATGCTCCCTTGTCCACTTCCCTCATTGCCTCTCCTTTCTCTGCTGGTTTTATCCTACCCAGGTCTCCTCCCCCATGTCTGCTCCCTTCCTCGCTCCTTCTCTCATCTCCCTCCCTCCCCATACATCCTTCATCCACTACTTGTCCTCGTCTTGTTTGCTTGGGCTTTCTCCTGCCTCCAGCCACTGCTTCCATTTTCATGCTGGGCTTGAGTGTGCCATTCCCACCTGCTTGCCTTCACTCCTCCATTCTCCTCTTTCCTTTGTGGCTGCCATGTGGCTGCCTTATCTTCTCAGTTGTCTGTGCTCTCGCCTCCATACTCCTGCTGGCTGCTTCCTTTCTCTTAGCCAGTATTTCAGTACTTCCCCATTTTTGCCTCCCTTGCCTTGCTCCGCATGCCCACCTAGTTGGTGTCCCTTCCTCTTTCCTCTGCGGAGCTCGTGTGCTCCTCCGCTTCTGCCACTTTCCCTAGTTTGGGTCCTTGTTTTGTTCTCTCTATGGGGGACTGCTATCTGGACCTCTGCTTGCTCCTCTACTCCTTTGCTTTGCGGCGCTGCACTGCTGACCTTCTCTGGGTTGGCCACACTTTGTACTACACATTTTTCCTCCTGTACCCAACTGCTGGTTGTAACTCCGGTCTGCTCTTATGCTCATTCAACTACTGTATGTGGAAGATTCATTCAAGTTTCATTCAAATGCCTCTCTGCAGTTACAATACTGTTCTGTATAATTATCTCCTGTGCTTCTTTTGCACTTGGAGACAATGACATGACAGAACTATAATTTCTAATGGGATCTGGTTTGCACTCCTGTCTTAAAGGGTCAGGCACCTCGATTTTCCCCCACTGCTATCTCCATCAGCCTGCTCTTGTTCTGCACATTTCCTCAATTCTTTCTCTCCCCACTTGCGGAGTTATTCCCTCCCTGTGATGATGGTCTTGCCTCCCCTGGGTGTGTGCTTGCCTACCACCGCACGTCTCTACTGCCAGTACTTTGATTTTACTGCCATGTCGTTGAAGCATTTGGTCAGTCGGGACCCTACAGGGTCCTTCCCTCAGGGGTCTTTTGCCCTTCACCACTAATTGCTCTTTGTTACACCATGCTGCGCTTTCTATATTTTGTCCTGACTGTGCCCCCCTTCCCTTGTTCCTCCCTATGGTGGGCACTTGCCCTCCTCTTCCTGTTCCCTCTGCCCTCCTTTCCTCTCCTCCTTTGACCTCTGCTTTCTTTTGGGGGCTTCCCTATTCTGCCATCCCACTATTTCCTCCTGCTATCACCATACCCTACTCATTCACATCGCCCAATATTCCCTCCTGCATATCGCCCTGCCTACGCGTCTCCTACTCTGACCCTATTCCCTCCTTCTAATCAAACTTATTCAGATGTCTTCCTGGTACTGCCTACCTCACCATCAGCTGCCAGCTTTGCCAGGCTGCTTTCATGCCTATCTTTGTGCAATTTTATCCATTCCTAATTTGGCTCTCAATGGACCCGGTTGGCATGCACTCCATAGTTACCAATAACAGTAGCTTCCTCATGACATGAGCCTGGTTCTTCTTCACTCAGTCCGACATCAGGGTCTACTGATTCACATCAATTAATTGAGCATACCTCTCATTGGGTGTTATGCTACCTCATCAATCTGCTCTCCACACAGAGACATGCCTTCCATGTCCATTGCTCCTTGTCTTGGGGCTAGACCATAGCCGAGGGTCTCGCTCTGTACCCATGAAGTCCATGTCTAGAGTGTGGTCCTTCTCCTTGGCTCATTGCAGGAATGTCTTCACTCCAGGTGGACCTTCAGTTGTTCCTCATCTCAGCGACTCCTCTTGATGTAGAATTTATGACTTCCAGCTATGAGGGGTGGGGCTTTCATCATCAGAGCCCCTTTGGCTGCCAGAGCGGGTTTGGAGACACCCTCTATGCTATTTTTAACCAAAACTGCGTCTGGTTCACCTGGTCTGTTTCGTAGGCTTGCATAGGCCATCTGAGTGCCTCAGCAGTCATCACTCTCCTCTCTTGCTTTTGAGTATCTAGTTGCATAGACATCACTTGCAACCCTCAACAGCTGTCCATTTAGAAGGATAGAGTGAGAGCTTCCTTTAAATTGGAATATTTTCCTCCTCCCTCGATCTTGACTCTAAATTGCAATAGCTGAGCCATCACTAATCAAAACATCCTTCAGCCTGGAGGGAAGGCGACCTAGGCTTTGGATCCCCAGAGGTTTCCTCCTCACAGGGAGGTTTGCCTCTCCTCCATGCCTATGGTCATAATATTAGTCAGGGTAAGTGCTTCATAGGTTCCATAGTTAGGTTCTGCTGTTGGATGGAGTCAGATGGTGGCCCTGGCTGTTCCCTCTCTCCTTAGGAAGTCTGTCATTCTGCATCTTGTCAGATTTCCTTTCGTTCATTGTCCTAGCCTTCTATCGTTCTTCTCCTGTCCTTCCTGTCTATGTCTGTCGCATATATTTCTGGTCTAGATCTCTTCTGATTTCTGGCCTCTTCGATGCTCGACACCACTTTTGGGTATTTTTTGGGCTTCTTCCTAAGCTACCTTTAGCCAAGGGAATTATTCCCACAGCACCTATGGGAGGGGCCCTCCTCTAGGGTTCCTTGCGTCGTATCCCTACAGGGTGGTATATCCCATGAATAGAGAGGAGAACAGCCACAGTGTATCAAAGTCACACAGCATACATCTCATCCAGTTGCGTAAGCACCATTGAATGGGAAGGCCTGAGGTTCAATGGAGGGAGTAACAACATCACTCCCCCATCAGGCCTTAAAAGCCCACTCCTCCTGGACTGTTTCAGGATTCATTTCTCGTTGCCCCACCATCCACCCCTCATCCTCCTCCTCCTTCTCCAGTGGCTCATCTCACTTTCCCATGAGCTTCTTCCTAAACTATCTTTATCCAAGGGAATTATTCCCGTGGCACCTACAAGGGGGATCCCTCCTCTAGAGTTTCTTGTGTCATACTCCTAAAGTGTGGTATATCCCACGGATATAGAGTCGAACAGCCACAATGTATCAAAGTCACACAAGCATATATCTCATCCATTTGCATAAGCACAACTGAACTGCTATTTCCATCCCATTAATCACATACCTCACTCTCTGATTTCCATGCCCCATATTCATAATTTTGAATTTACCTGCATTGAAACCTAACTTCCAGACCTTGGACCACCTGTCTAGCCTAACAAGGGCCTCCATCATTCTTTCAACCCCTCCAGGGGTGTTCACTCTATTACATACCTTGGTATCATCAGTGTACAAAAGCACCCCCAATTGCAGTAATGTCCCCAGGGAAAATATTAAAAAGGACTGGGAGCAGTACAGATCCCTGTGGCACCCCACTCATGACCCTCCCCTTCTCAGAGAGCACCCTGTTTAACATTTCCTTTTGGATTCTACCTGAAAGCCAGTTTCCCAACCACTTTATTATGGCTGGACCCACTCCCAGACCTTCCATCTTGTTTAGCAATCTTTTCTATGGAACAGTGTCGAAAGCCTTTCTGAAGTCCAGATAGGCTACATCCACTGCCCCTCCCGGGTCCACACTCCCATCACCAGGTTGAAAAACCCTATTAAGTTCACCTGACAGGATTTTTCCTTAACAAATCCGTGCTGTCTGTGATCAACCAGCACCTTCTTTTCCAGGTAGTCCACCAGTCTTTCCTTTAGAAGTGACTCCATGATCTTACTGACCACTGATGTTAGGCTCACTGGCCTGTAATTTCCCACCTCCTCCCTGTCACCCCCCTCGTGAAGTGAGACCATGGTTGCCTTCCTCTAGTCCTCTGGAACCTCTCCTGTTTCCAGCAACAGGGTGAATAGTTCTGCCAGTGGTCCTGCCAATTCCATCCTGAGTTCTTTCATGATCCTGGGATACTTCCCATGTGGACTCATGGCCTTATTTACCCGAAGACCACCCAGTTCCCTAAAGACTCTATCTGCCATGAAGGATGACGTGTCCATCCCCTCACCCCCCCCCGCTGTCCATGTTAGGCACCCCATCCTCTTCCTCTCTTGCGAACACTAATCAAAAATACCTCATCGTGCTAGTTGCATCATAAGAGTTTCATAAATAACATGCTAACGAAAATACCCTTGGCATGGACTTAATTTGTTTCCACTTAGGAGGGACCCTCTGGCTGGCTACCATTACTCAATGAAGGGGCTCTCATGGGTACTTCCATCCTTTTCCCTTGTCCCTTGCTTGCTGCCTGTGCAGATTACATTACTGCATTGGTGAAGTGTTTGATATGCCTCCTCCACCTCGGGTACCTGTGGTCCCACCAGAGACATGAAAAAGATGGGAGGGCCCCCATGTAGCCAGTGTCTGGGGTCAACCTCTCTTTTATACCCTAGAGCAAAGGAGGGAGAGAGGTGATATGATCAAAACATTCAAACAGCTTAAGGGCATTAACAAGGTGAAAGAGTCTAACATGTTTCAGTATAAGAAAAATATCAGGATAAGAGGACACAGCATGAGCTTAGAGGGAGGCCGATTGAGGGGTAATGTGAGGAAGTTCTTTTTCACAGAAAGGGCGGTGGATGCATGGAATGGCCTACCTCAGGAAGTGGTGAATATGATTACAGTGCAGGGCTTCCAACAGGCATGGGATAGGCATAAGGGAGCAATACAGATGAGTATGAATAAATAGGCCATTGACAGAGTAAAGGCCGATGGCACATTCATAAGGTAGAAAAAATGGGCAGACTGGATGGGCCTTGCAGTCCTTATCTACTTTCAGCTTCTATGTTTCTGCTTCTATGTTTTATCCTTTGTTCTCTGTACTGTGGATTTTCTTTGTGGTTCTTTCTGGCATATCAGTCATGAGGAGTTGGTAGAAGTCCATGGGCTCAGGCTGCCTCTTCTATGCTGCTATATGCACAGATTCAGAAAGCCTATGTATTGTTTGCTGTTTGGGTTCATCTAGGTTTTCTTTTATCTCGTTCAGCTCTGACCATGTAAATCTAATATATAGAGAAGCTAGAAGGCGGCATCGCATTGTTTTAGGGAAGCAAGCATGCACCATGTTTGAATGGCCAGAACAGTAATTCTGAGCCACAGAAATCATCATGTTCTCTTCAGATGAAATGTTTTGCCCATTTCCCATTGCATGGAGAAGGGCAGCATGAGGCACGTTCCCTTGTTCCTTTTAAGGATCAATTTTACATTCAAAAATCTTACTGAGTCCCCCAGTCCACCTTTGTTAACTCTGACAAAAAGTTATGGTACAGTACGCATGAATATTAGGAAGACAAAAATGTGAACATACGCAGTTCCAGTCCCACAGCAGTTTTCCCTTGTGGCGTGCTGGAAGCGTTCAGTGATTGCATTGTCCCAGTGTGCACCATAATGTAGCTGGAACAATGTTCGTCTTCAGCCCTTATCTTAATGTACCGCAATTACAATCCTCTAAATTTAATGTTATGTGTTATTTTCAAATGCATTTCCCCGGTAACCCTGATTTCTACAAATCTGTATTGTACTCCCTTCCATTGCGAACAATCTACTCTCTGATCTAAAAATGTAAATTGTACTTTTGCTCCTCCTTGTCTTAATGTTTTTGTTCATGCTCTTCTATGCCTTTGGCATTGTCTTTTGTGGGGTTTACTATTTTTTTTCCATATAGGTTTTTCTCTCTTCATGGCACCGGGCAGGTTCTGCTCTGGTCCTTTCCTTGAGAGGACTCATTCCGCCCCCTCCCCCAACGTCGGGGCATCATCCTACCTGTCCCAGTGCACCCTTTTCCATTTTCCAGTATACAGATATGCATGCACGTGCAGACGTGCATTTTTGCTCTGAGGCTCTGGTGATGGCCTCTTCCTCCCATCCGGCCTAGCGCCAGGTCCTATCTAGGCTTGACACTGCCACCATGATGCCACCTGGTGGCAGCCAAGAGTCAGGGAAGCCCCATGTCCCTCCCCAGGAGAGGAGAGCTGACTGGCAGCTACTCGATCCAGCTCCCCAACCCACCCCAGCCGACCCCCGGCAACCCATACTGGTTCTCAGACATGGGTCACTGATGTGGGAAGAGGTAAGGTGCCAGCACCTCAGTACTCTACACCACTAGGCCGGCTTAGGGTTTACTATTATGTAAGAAAATAAGCTAGGAAGGATGTCCATCTAAGGCCTTTTATCCTCAGACATTTTCTGCAGGGTGGGAGTTGGACCAGAATGGTATTTTAGACTATCACTGGTATGCTGTTGCTATCTTAGTATGACAAATTCACAATACTTCCCAAAGGTGCATTTAGTTACAAGGGATTGTGTCCCTGCAGAATCTCTATATGGGAAGTGGACAAACTATGTTTTGCAAATTAATTTGCAAAGTTTGCCAAATTTGCAAAGTGCTGACTTCACAAAGTTTTCAGCAGGCAAAGTGGCACATCTTCATGCAAAGTCATGCAAATTTGTCACTGAAGTTGCAACTTCACCATGCATTTGCCTGACTTTGCCAGAAAAAGTGGCACTTCCCCAGTTGAAAACGTATTGTGACCTGGTGAAGCAGGAAATTCCCAATGTTTTCTGGAAAGGTGCATTTTGCAACTTTACTGGTTAAGTAAAACTTTGCAACCTCCCCAGTTCCCTCACTGAAAGTGTAAACTGGTATTCACGTTGGCTTTCTTCAGTTTTCTGGCTTGAGTATCTTGCAGATGTGTACAGCTGTAACAGGGCGCACCTGATCTGATATTTGTATTAAAATTCTCCTTTATGATTAAAATTTAATGCACTCATTGGGCCCGATCCTCAAAGCCACCACAGATATGCCCAAATCGCACATATCAGGGGTATGGACCCACAATCTTTGGAGCCAGCATGCTTGGGGCAACCGCATAATGGATGACATGGTCAGTGGTGTGGAAGCTGTTATTCTGGACTTGTGTTTTACATTTTGGTGATGGATTCAACAAATCACATAAGCCTGCATTTGGAGCATTTCTTCATTTATTTGCTACGCATGCAATTCAGCTTCTACTGTTGGCGTTTGGGAATGCTGGACTTTATTGTTGTTTTGTAGCCCTCCTGGCCTACCAGAAGCCACACATAGAGTGTTGTGCAGAAGGGCTGGGGTGGAATTGTAGGAGGTGCTGTTCTGAACCATGGGCATCTGTTCAGATGCAGGACACCTCACTCCAAGATTACTGGCTCTGCACGGAGCAGAGGCTGGCAAGATATGATAGGCATCCAAGGACTGCCATATACCTGTCAGCAAAAGTAAGTAAGCAATAAGCCAGAATGGCATGTGTATAAAGGATCAACAATGCATACCACAGGCATGTAATAAGACATGGGGCCAAAGGCTGAGTGTCCTTATGTCCCTGGGAAGTGCATAGTTAATCCTTTGTTAATCCTTTGGTGCACACCCCATCATGGCTTATTGTACATAATGAGGTTTTCCAACCTTTGTAATGAGATTTGATTTCTGACCATACATTATTAGTATTTTAATGCATGGTCATATGATGGCTATTATCCAATGAGGTTTCTGGATTTATTCTTGCCATTTTATAAAGTTTAATAAATGGTACTAGCTAGTGCCGGTACAGCCCCCAGCCAACTATGGAGGATCTGCAGGCTGATGGAGAGGGGAGGATTGGGCTCCAAGTACCATCATTTTCTTTTTATTTTTCTTTGGTAACCAGGTAAGACCCACTAGGCACAAGTGCTTGGTTTCAGGGGTGACCCGGGACCACTGGGGTAACTAAGTGACTTGCTCAGAGTTGCACAATATGCTGATGGAGGTGTGTGAATCAAATCCAGGTCTACTGAACATATCAGGCTCATTCACAGCTCATTACTCTAATCCCACATGTGTTTGAAGCAACCCTCAGTCTTTGTCCCCCACTACCTCCTGTGGCAGGCTGTTCTAGTCATCTACCACCCTTTCCATTAAGAAGTATTTCTGCACACCTCTCCTAAGCTTCCTCCTCTTATCTTCATTGCATGTTCTCTTGTTCTAGTGCTTTCCTTTCTTTGAAATAGACCCTCCCTACTTGTAGGTTTCAATCACATTTCCTCTCGCTGTCCTCTCTTCCAAGGAGTACATGTTGAGTTCCTGCAGCCTTTCCTTGTATAGCTTTTCATGCAGTCCCCCCATCATTTTGGTTGCCCTCCTCTTTACCACCTCCAATCTTTCAATGTCCTTGCGGAGGTGTGGCCTCTAGAACTGGACACACTATTCCAGGTGAGGCCTCACCAATGAGTGATAAGACGGCAGCACCACCTAATTCCTCCTCCTGTTAGAAATCCCCAGTGCACGCCAATATCCTGCTAGCCTTTCTGACTACTTTATCACTCTGCCCAGCTATGTTAAGGTCATCAGATATGTTGACCCCAGGTCTCTTTCTTGACTGGTGATTATAAGCTCCACTCCTCCCATCTTATACACAGTCCCTAAGGTCCACAGCCCTAAATGCATAACCTTGAATGTTTTGGCATTGAAACCCAGCTGCCACTCCCTAGACCACTCCTCTCTTCTCTCCACCCCCTGCTGCAAATTTTTGTATCATCCTCAAAGAGACACACCTTACCTCCAGCTCCTCCTCAATCTCACTTATGAAGACATTGAAGAAGACCGGTCCTAGTGCTGAACCCTGTAACACTCTACTAGTCACTCTTCTATTGCCCGATTGGCTACCATTTACCCTCATCTTTTGCCTCCTTTCCCATAACCAGTTTGACACACAGTAAAGAAGTTCACAAGAATAATAGGCAAGGGCAAGGCAAAGCAAGGGCAATTTTATTTATTAATAGCACTCAATCTAGCAAAGGCTCTGAGTGCTTTATAGACACAAACCAATACGGAAAACTATGAAATATACCCATAAGTTAAACTAAAATAAATCAGATTCCATTAAAAGCTTGCTCAAATAAACATGTTTTGAATGAGGCTTTGAGGGCCTCCATGGAGCTGGCTACACAGATATGATGGAGAATGGAGTTCTAGATAACAGGTGCTGCCACCCCAAAGGCTCTGTCACCTGACATCCTGAGGCTTGAGGTAGGGACCACTAGCAGTCAAGCTCCGGTGGATTGGAGTGGAGAGGGCAGAGTGGTTGATAAGGAATCAGGAGTGCTTTTAAGTAGTCTGGTCCCAAACCATGTAGGGCCTTCTATGTTAACAACCTGATCTTAAAGGTGATTCGCAAATGCAAAGACAGCCAGTGCAGAGTGCGTAGAACCAGAGTGATGTGTTCACTTGATGAGGAACCCACCAGCATCTGGGCTGGGGCATTCTGCACCAGCTGTAGTCTATGCATCCAGCCTCCAGATAGCCCTAGGTATAGAGCATTACAGTAATCCAACCTCATGGTGACAAAGGCATGGATAATCATCACTAGGTCATCATGAGCTAAGAATGGCCAGATCCCAGCAATGTTCCAAAAATGGAAGAAGCCAGACTGGACAATAGACAACACCTGCTGTTCCAAGGTCAATCTGTTGTCCAGTATGACCCCCAGATCTCTGCTCGCTCTCACTGCAGAAAGGAGCTGGCCACCCAACACGGCTAAAGGGCAAAACCTCCACCAGCAGGCAATCCCTGATGACCAGGCTCAATAACCACAAGTTTCTGTCTTGCCTGAGTTGAGACATAACCAGTTGGCACACATCCAATCATTTATCTCAGCCAAACAATGACTCAGCACAGAAGGTACAGAAATGTCATCGGGACAGAAGACAGGTACAACTGGGTGTCATCTGCATAGCTGTGAAACCCCACATTGTACCTCTTTATGATATCCCCTAGCAGCAGCATATAGATGGAGAATAGAATAGGGGTGAGGATTGAACCCTGAGGAACACCGCAAGACAAATTGGACAGCCTTGAGGTAAAATTCTCTGGAACCCCATGCTGCTTCTTCCCGTCTGCTCAGATGGAATTAGTACCAGGGACCCTGAAGTTCAAAGGCAAATGCTATGTGTGTGGCTAAAGGAGAACATCTCTTTCCCTGCAAATATACAAACAGTAACCACCATATACTGTACAGTCACAGGCATTGCAATCTCTACCACTAGAGGGTGCCCATTACATGACTTTAAACTCTGACGCAGTACATATAAACAAAGCAGCCAACACACCTGTTCTTCCTTAAGAAATGAAACATATTTTTTAATATTCAATATTAAAAGTCAAAATTGGCTTTGGTTCTACTTCATATGAAATGTCCAATACTTCTGATAGAACAGGGCCCTTCCATGCATTGCTTTGATACTGGAAAATGGGATAAGTACAAGTACACCCAGAAGCAGAATTTCAGACTCCTGTTGCAAAGGATATTGCTATCATCCTGTTCCTTGAATTCTTAGTCACATACCCCTTAACCTTTGCCTGTCCTTCTTTTCTACTCAGCATGCTAGTCTATTTTTACTGACTGCTTTGCATCACTGTTTGACCTGGCAAGATCCTAGAATGAACATCTACTTCTCCTGAATGTTTATAAAAGGAGAAGCCATTTCTCTTTGCTACTATGAGTGTGCAGAAAGCAAGTTGCTACCCCTCCCAGTCAATCCTGGGAGTGGGTAAATAATGAGCAAGAGCTGCTCAGGAAATGTCAGAGGAAAGTGCATCCTGGGAGTGTGTCTGTCCGCTACTTTCAGGAAGTGTCAATTGATGCTGCTGTCAAGTAAGTCAAATTAGGCCTACTTAATGGAGTCAGTTTCCTCCCATTGATGATGATCATGTATGCAGTCAGAGCTCAGTTAGGTGTGTCTCTGATAGCTTTTAAAGCCCCCCTTCTAGGAACAAAGTTTCCATCTTTCTAGCATTTCCTTCAATTGTTCTGCCTCAAGCTGAAAAAGCTAACTCTAGAGCTAGGAAAAGGCAGGATCCTGGAACTTGCTGTTTCCTGTCAGTCATCTAAAAGCCAGCCAGAGGGAGGGGGAGGGATGTGATCAACTGTCACATCTCAATAGATAATGGAATTTTACAGGAGACGTTTCTTTAATCACACAGCCCAGTGAAGTGATGAAAATTATGATCCTACTTCAATCTAAGCTGTTAATTTCCTCCACTCTAGCTAGTGTTGATTATTTTTATAGAGTCTGGCATGCCATTGGGTTACCCAAAGTAACTGACTGTGAAAGCAGTAAGCCTCCAGATTTGGAATTTTTCAGTGTAGTTGTCTATGGATGTCTCTAAATAAAGGATATATAAACAGGATAAGTAATACAATAATTGTGCCAATTTAAATGCCAGCAATACCCAACGAGATTGCAGCTTCCAATTTTACAGTATCTTTACACGAGCAGCTATTTACAATACAAAAAAATACTGTACCTATCAATTTCCCAAATATATAATATAAAAAACAAATCTTATAGACAAAAGTAACACCAAAAAAGTAACATTTCATTCTTAGAACATGGGCAGATTATTTGGTCTTCTTACTAGCTAAACTTTAAATGGGTTATTGTCAGGACTGAGCATAACTCCTACCCGCTATATAATCAGCTTTATTTTGACCATCACATTTGATACAATAAAAATCATCATAAAATGAGTCCTTTTTATGATTCCCTGTGTCCCACTTTCTGATCCTAACAACTTTGTCCTTATCAATAATTCACTGTAGTTCATTACCAGTTGGTCCTTTTGGGAAAATTGAACAATTTAGTACAAACCACTGTTCCCAGGTGTGGGCTCTCCTCTTTAGGCTGCCACTGAATAATCTGGTTTGTTTCAAGATAAAATTTTAAAACTTATGCAAAAAAAACTTGATTTTATAGTGCAATGGAAAACATGACATATTCAGCACCTTTTGTTTTTCTGGATCAAGCTTGTGACCCCCCGGCTGCTGCCTACACCTGACATTAGGCCTTCCCCCACCTCCCAGTCCCATCTGCCACTACCCTCATGGTCAGAACAGTGGGGTTCCACATGGGGTTGGAGCACAGTATACTGGCACTGTCATAAACAACAGGTGGAGCGCGTAGTTTTTTCCCCTGTTTTCTTTCCTGACCCTGCCCACATCCCTTACAATACCAGGCAGTGCCACAACAAGCAGTACCAGCACGTAACATGCCCCTGCAGATGAAGCAAGCTCCCTGACCCACCACAGGGGTTGCTAGTGCAGCAGAACATGGCACCTTGTCCTTCTCACTGGGAGCACGGCTGTACAGCAGAATGTGGCATCTTGCCCTTCTTGCTGGGAGCATGGCTGTGCAGCAGAATGCAGCACCTTGCCCTTCTTGCTGGGAGTATGGCTGTGCAGCAGAACATGGCACCTTGCCCTTCTTGCTGGGAGCATGGTTGTGCAGCAGAATGTAGCACCTTGCCCTTCTTGCTGGGAGCACGGTTGTGCAGCAGAATGTAGCACCTTGCCCTTCTTGCTGGGAGCACGGTTGTGCAGCAGAATGTAGCACCTTGCCCTTCTTGCTGGGAGCACGGTTGTGCAGCAGAATGTAGCACCTTGCCCTTCTTGCTGGGAGCACAGCTGTGCAGCAGGGCATGGCATCTTGCCCTTCTTGCTGGGAGCTCGGCTGTACAGCAGTGGTTCCCCATGTCCCCTAAACAGCCTGACTGGCTCCTAAGTCCACTCCTGAACCCAGGTCACCAGGGTGGGAACACTATGTGATACCCACTAGGTCATTAGGCAACCCTGATATTCAGTACCTTTTAAATGCTGAGTAAAATCTGTTACATTCATTATATTTACTCTTTAAAGGAAGTGTCTAAGATATGCTAGCACCAGTGTTGGTCCTTTTTAGAGAAATACAAAGCTTTCTTACCACTGTGAGAGTGCACTGGCAATATTTTTTGTATAATGTAGTTTATTGAGTATACTTGTAGAACTAGGGCCAGATATTCAGACTGCGCCAGGCAGTGGTGCAAGCCTGGGTGCAGCACAACTGGGCTTTGCCAGGGCCAGAACCAGGCGATATTCAACGGCGATGCACCATGGCTCGGCACCATTGAATATGGCATGGTTGGCACACATACGGTGCATGGTGCAGTGGCACTGCACCAGCGCAAGCCACAGAGAGGGAGCACGGGGATGCACCAGCGCAAGTGCAGTTGTGCTAAGCGCAACACCCATGATATTCAGTCGGGGGCATACAAATGAAGACATAATCAATGCAAGGCACAAATGGGGCTATTTGCATGTCATTATGGCCCCATTTGCATGCATTGTGCTGGGCGCCCCGGTGAAATGCTTCTGGCACCCTGCCAGGCTGCTGTTGTCGGGGGTTGACTCCTTGGTGGGCTAGTGTAGCTCCCCCCTCCCGTATGCCGGAAAGTTGGGCAGAAGTACACATATATTGAAACCTGGTGATCTAGCGGTTCCCTCCGCAGCCCGAACACAGGCATCAGTATTAAGTAAACATCACCTGGTGGTATAGTGGTCCCCCCGCTGCCCGATCACAGGCACCAGTATTAAGTAAACATTACTGGGTGGTCTAGTGGTCCCCCCGCTGCCCGATCGTGGGCATCAGTAATATAAAAACATTACCTGGTGGTCTAATGGTCCCCGCGCTGCCCAATTGTGGGCATTCACATATCTGGTCCTGTGTAGTACAGTATGGTCTGCAAGCCCATTGGTCCACACTGTGGACCAATAGGCATACAGATCATACTATATGCTGTAATTCGGCGGGTGGCTGGGCGGTATGTGGGCAGGGTACTGCTGCCTGCCGATGTCGGGAGGGTGCCGAGTGGCCGGGGGTCCTCTGTTGGAGGGTAGGGAGGGGGGGTACCACTGAACCACCAAGCTACATTCTGCAATTACAACAGCCTGTGATTGGGCACCGGGGGGACTGCTGACCACCAGGGAATGTTTTTATATTACTGATGCCTGCGATCGGGCAGCAGAAGGACTGCTAGACCACCAGGGAATGTTCTTTTAATACAGATGCCCATGATCAGGCAGCGGGGGAACTGCTAGACCACCAGGGGTTAGTTCATTAATACAGAAGCCCACGATCGGGCATATGGGGTGGGAGGGAGTTCCACTAGACTACCAGGGGTGTCTGGGTGCTTTTGAACAGTGTTCCCGCTGGGCGGGTGGCCACCCATGGCTGGCAACTGTTGTGTTGCACCTTGCAATACAGCCACCCGCTTGTGGGTGGCCAGCTTTTGAGCCTATGTTTTATGGCTCAACTTTGAGCACCAGTGTGCGGTGCATGTAGGGGTTGCGCCAGCATATGCATCGCACATCCCGGGCTGAATATCAGGATGTGCCACTTATGCATGGGCACACCCCCCTGCATCTGCGCTGCATAGGATTACATTGTGCCCCGGCGCATCAGGATTTGCGCTGTGCTAGGCAGCCTTTTAAATATCTTGCCGGGGTGCAATGTGGGGTTGCGCCAGGCACAACCCCTTTGAATATCCCGGCCCAGATGTACAATAAAGAAGATAGATCGAGGGCGCGTTCCTGACCAATCAGAGCGCTCCTTTAGTCTGTGAGTAAGACACTTTCATTCTGTAAAGAGTGTCTCACGCCCAGGCATATTCCAGGAATTTTATTTTGAATGTTAATATATTATTGATTTATCTTGATCAATAATATATTAATACAGGGACCGGACCACCCTTACAGTTGTAAAAAGGGTCTCACTTATATTCTTAGGGCATCAGAACAGCTCACCTACGATTTGTGGTTCTCATATTCTAAGAATGCATGTGAAACCACTCAAACAACAATAAGAATGATCTTGGTGGCAATATTAACATACAGACAATAGTCACTCCTAGCTGGGGGCTGAAGCCCTTGGAAATACAACTCTGCAGAATCACATTCCATATTTTATCAGCAGTACACTACAGGGAGACATAAATATTCAATGCTAATACATATTATCCTTCCTCTAACATTTTTTTTTGTTTACTGCCCTTCAGAAAGCAAGGGATCATAATCTGGCCCCATGAAGGTGGCCAATCAATCCATTTCACTCCCTGGAGTGCTGATCCTTAACTCAGATGTTCTGTGACATCTGACAAAGGAGAGCATAGGAGTGCAATCCAGAGAAGTCAAATGGGTCATTTTTCTTAACTTTTTTTGTATGTTAGTTTATCTTTAAGAACAAATCAAAGCCACTGTTCAACTAACAAGGCCTGGTTGACCCACCCAGTGCATATCATAAGCCCTTTTCAAGTGGCAAATAAACTGATTCTGTGGGTAATATAAGGCTGTCATAGGCAGCACAATGGATACTATCAGTGGTTAACACAAGGCCCCAGTGGGCAGAGAAATGGATCCAAATTCTAGCTGCTATGGACAGCATATGAGGCTATGAGTGAAAAAAAGGTTGAGAACTCATTGTAGGCAAGATTCCACATGACGGACCATCAAACTTGCTCTGCGGTTAAAGCTTCAGGCCACCGGGGGGAGGGTAGCTAAATTTTCAAATGGACCAAACCTCCTGACTGCCCCCTCTGGCAGCAAGAGTCAACACTGACACTCCTGGACTTGAGGGGTGAGAATCATGTTTATTCACAAGGATGCAGTGTGCATTAATAAAAAACAAACAGAAGGGAGAGGGGCTAGCTAAATTTTCAAATGGATCAAACCTCCTGATTCCCCTCTTTGGCAGCAGGAGTCAAAACTGACACTTCTGGACTGGGGGGGGGGGAGTAATTTTTATTCCGTATGCCGATCGTACAGCGAAACCTGCACTCCGAACGACAGTACAGTGACAACATTGACAGGTCGCTGTACCGTCACCGTGGGACCCGGCACTGCTTTCTGGGGGTCTTATATCCCCTTCCCGAATCAACTCTGACTCAGAGTTGATTAGTTTCTAGATTACAGGGGTGCGGGGACTCTGGGAGTTTGGGGGCGAACCCCCCCATACAAAACAAAGTCTCTAGTGAATGGTTTTATGCCAATTGCAATTGTGGTAGACATAAAGCCATCACTGTAACGTTGCTCAACAACGGAGTTGTTGAACCGGTATTGTAGAGCCTTTTTATTCACAGGGGTTTAGTGTGCATATATACAAACAAACAGAAGAGAGAAAGAAAAAAGTACTTTTGATGGGATTTGAACCCAGGAGGCCACCTGAAATACATCAATTGCGCTACCAGCAGCACCACCAAAGAAACCTGGAACTCTCAGAAGCACTTTATTATTTCTCTACTGCACAACCTGGTACTGCACAGATAATTACATTTTTATTCACTAGGCTGCAGCATACAATATTATATATGTGGAACCCAAACAAGCATAAAGTGTGTCTGGATTCCATATATATGTATGTACACAGCACCCTTGTGACTAAAAATGCACTCATCTATGTTGCACCAAGGTTTGCATTAGAGAAAGAGTATGGGGCTTCTGGGAGTTTAATTTTTTTTTAATTTTCATGTAGCATTTCGTATAAGATAAGTACATAATGTAAATATAATCAGTGACATGCATGCAACATTTGTATACATATGTAACTTATTAAAGGTATGCTCTGAGTCATACCTTTTGTGGTACTGCATTATGAGAGGATAACCATTTAAACCTAACCATCATATTAAAACCACCAGGAGTTAGTAGCAGACCATGACATCTTAGTATTGTCGCAGTTACTTTACTGAACCAATGTTATAGTTGTTGGGGGTGGGGGGATTGTTTAATCAAGAAAGGCACACTAAGCCAGAGCTTGTTTCCAGATGTGATCTGGGAGCACATGGAAGTTAAGTGACTTGCTCAGGGTTACACAGTATGCACGTGGGGGCTGATGGGATTCAACCCCAGGTCTCTAGACTTGCAGCTCACTATTCTATACTGCCTCCCTTATATATTGCTTAGGAGTAAGAAAAATGTATATACTGCTTGGGATTTCTTGGGTCCCTTTGGAGCGCCCAGACCCTAAACAGGCACAAATAACTTTTGCTTTTCCCTACAGTTAAACATAGATACATACAGAGATACATAGACAGTGTCGGCAGATAAGGGCCTATGGCCCACCCAGTCTGCCCATTTGAGCTTGTAAGTTCAGTTTATGTTTTCCTAGAAGTCTGTTGCCCCTTACCCCTGACCTTCAGAATTCCTTAATGTCTATCCCATGCATTCTTAAATCCCGTGATTGTTTCAGCCCCCACCACTTCCTCTGGCAGGGTGTTCCACTTGTCCACCACCCGTTCTGTGAAGAAATTCTACCTCATGTTTCCTCTGAATCGTCCTCCCTCCAACTTCATCCCATGCCCTCTAGTCCTGGAACATCTTTTTCACTTAAAAATAGTGTATTCCTGCACCCTGTTCCTCCCTGTAAGATACTTGTATGTCTCAATCATATCCCCTGTCTCCCTCCTCTCCTCCAGGGAGTACATGTTCAGTTCCTTCAACCTGTCTTCATAGGACTTGTAATGCAATCCATGCACCATCTTTGTTGCCCTCCTCTGAACCAGACTAATACTCATATTGAAGGGCTTGCCCTGCCAGTATGCAGTGGGGGTGGACACACCAGTCTCAAGAATACTGCATATTGCACCGGCAATTACCCTGCCTACCTGAATTGTGTTTGTGCAGCAGTCTGTTATCTAAAATTTAATTTTGGAAAAATTATGACAAGGCAAGATGGTGTAACAGTATGTGACCAATAAAGAGCTGTACAACAAGATGGTAACAATCACACAGGAGTGTGGTGTGCAGATTTTATGGAACACATGCAAACAGGGGTAAGAAAGAATAAGTGCCTCAACTGGGACTTGAACCCAGGCCACCCAGAATACCATTTTGATTGCACTAACCAGCTATGCCACTGAGACAACTGTAACCTATAACATCCCTGAGCACATTAATCTTTCTCAAATGTACAACTCAATGGCAACACAAATATTTACTTGTAACAATCAAACAGGAGTGTGGTGTGCATATTTTATGGAACACATACAAACGGTGGTGAGAAAGAATAAGTGCCTCAACTGGGAACTGGGACTTGAACCCAGACTGCCTGGAATACCATTCCAACAGCGCTAATGAGCTGCACCACTGAGACAACTGGAACAATGAGATGGTACCATGCTCTATTTCCCTATAGCATTACTAAGAGGGTATCCAGCCCATATGGTATGCTGGCAAATAGTGTAGCTGTAGTCTGCCCTCAGTCAGTCTCAATTAGTGGGTCCTAGGGATACTGTGAAGTGATGCTCATGCAATGACCTTTACCAAGTGAGTAAACAGATCCACAGTGCTGCAATGGCTATTTCATGTCAATGTGACATTACCCCGGCACCACTACATTGACCACAATTGTGGTCGGGAAGGTGCTGGTGTGTGCAATCTTCTTGTTTTGCAGGGGGCTGTGCCCCCCTGAATTCCCAATTTTTAGATTCTCAACTCCGAAACAGAGCTGAGTTGGGGATGGGGTGCAGGACCTTGGGGAAGGGTGCCAGGGTCCCAGGCAGACTTTACAGCGACGTGGCGAGGTCATTGGTATCGACCACGTTGCTGTAAAGTCACTGTAGCGATGGTATACCTGAGTAAACTACCATTGTATATTGCATCCCTTTACAATATCCCTGATCATTACCAACTGGGTGGTAAGAAGCAGTGTAGATTCCCAGGGTGGGTGAGAGACTGGTTGGTTATCAGACTACTGTGTCACCATAGAATGTAATACTTTTTAGGCAAACACAGATGTTTCGACATTGTCAATGTCGAGTTATAGTGTCTTGCGAATGTATGTATGGTTGTCCAAGTAGTTGTAGCAGCAGCAGCAGCACATATCTCTTGAACTGATGCTTCATTTCTCTCAGCCCAGGATGTAGCCGTGGCCCTAGTACAATTAGCATTGATTGTCTAAGGAGGTGTGAGGTTTTTGTCCCTGTATGATCCTGTAATGGTTTTCTTTATCCAGTTCTCGAGGGTAGATTTTGCTGCTGTGTATCCTTTCCTTGAGCCTGTAAAGAGTATGAATATCCTATCAGACTTGCAGATTTCTTTAGTGTGGTCCAGACAGAACAGTATAGCTCTTCTTGGGTCTGGAGCAGTGACTGTCTTGTCATGGCTGTATGAGCTGCGGAATGTAGGTAATTCCAGGGACTGGGATGTCTGGAGGTTGGTTGCAGTCTTGGGTGTGAAGTTAGGTACTGATCTAAGGGATACAGCATTCTCATGAACTACAGTACAAGAAAGGGTTCCCTGCAAGACAGTGTGCTCAGTTCACTAAATCTCCATGCCAGACATACTGTATAGCTATCAGGAATGTACTTTTGAGTGAGACCCACTTGATGTCATTTGATTGTAGTGCTTCAAAGGGTGGTCCTGTTAAAGTGTCGAGTGAAATGCTGAGGTCCCATGGTACCATAATTTGTCTTGGTTTTGGTTTGATGTTGTTGACCTCTTTGAGGAAGTGAGTGATGTCTAGGTGTGAGCCGGATGTCATGTTGTCTATTTGTCCTGTAGCTGTTCCAGAAGCAGCTACCTGAACTCTTAAGGATGATGCTGAGAGTCCTTTGTCTAGTACTTGTTGAAGCAGTTAGGGAGGCAGTATAGCACAGTGGTTTAAGGCTCTGAGCTGCAAATCTGGAGACCTGGGTTTGTATCCCACAGCCCCCACTTGCATACTGTGTGACCCTGAGCAAGTCACTTAACTTCTTTGTGCTCCCAGGTCACATCTGTAAACAAGCTTTCAGCTTAGTGTGCCCCTTCTGGTTAAACAATTAAAAAAAAAAAAGCAACAATAGGGTGTAAGCAATGACAATCATGTGATCATCGATATGTTTGTCTGCACGTCATTGTTTGAAAATGGACCAGTGCTGTTGTACATAAAGATAGTACACTGACGCCTGGACTGTAGCATGGTGTCTATGACTTTGTCATTGTACTATTTATTCAGCAGTCTTTCCCTTTCATAGAAACATACACTGTGATAGCACATAAGGACTGCTTTGCCCACCCAATTTGCCCTTTTATCCCTACTTACATTGTTGCTACAGACCGTACCCGATCTATCGCTCTTTCTCCCTCCCTTCCCACTTCCTTTCCACTGCGATTCCCTTGTACCTATCCCATACATTCTTGAACCTTGCGATTGTCTTCACCCCCACCACCTCTGCTGGAAGATTGTTGTTCCAGTAATCCATAACTCTTTCTATGAAGAAGTACTTCCTAACATCTCTCCTAAATCTACCCCTTCCAGCTTTACAGCATGTCCCCTTGTTCTAAAAAATACTTCTCTCCTGTACCTCATTTACCCCTGTGAGATATTTATAGGTCTCTATCATATCCCCCTTCTCCCTCCTCTCTTCCAGGGTATACATATTGAGGTTCTTTATTCTTTCTTAGTAAGGCTTTTGATGCAGATACTGTGCCATTTTAGTTGCCCTTCTATGGACAGCCTCCACTCTGTGTATGTTCTTCCAGAGATGTGATCTCCAAAACTGCACACAGTACTCTAGGTGGGGTCTTACCAGAGATCTATGCTGAGGTAACACCACCTCCCTCTTTCTGCTGGTCATACCTCTCCCTGTGCACCCCAGCATCCCACTAGCTCTCTCTCTCTCTCTCTCAGCTGCCTTGTTGCACTGCCTGGCCACCTTTAGGTCATCTGATATGATTACCCCAGGTCTCTTTCCTGCTTGGTGGTTGTCGATACCACTCTACGCATGTTGTACACTGCTCCTGGGTTTCTGTGTGCTAAGTGTATTATTTTGCACTTTTTCTCATTGAAGCCCAGCTGCCATACCCTTGACCACTCTTCTTGTTGTCTCAGGTATCTGCTCATCCTTTCTACTACCTCTGGAGTGTCCACCCTATTGCACATTTTGGTGTCATCTTCAAAGAGGCAGGCCTTCCCTTCCAGCTCCTTCGCAATGGCACATAAAAAGACATTTTTTTTGATATACATGTTATCCTCCAGTCTCTCCTGGCTGCCCCCTTCAGACTGACCCCTTCCAGCCCCATCACCCCGACATCCCTGGGACTTATCTTGGCCAACGCTCTTTGCCACAGTGCTGTGGCAGTGCCTGGTCACTGGGTGCAGAGCCTGCGGAGGGTCAGTCATCACCCACAGCCGGGGGTGTTTTTCCTCCATATTTCTCCCTTTCCCATCCTCTAGCTGGGGTGCACATGCCAGACATGCATGCATGCATGGAGGTGCATGCATGCCCATGGAAGTCCCTCAGCACCCTCATTTCTCTGGTGCCCAACAGACCAGCACTATCTTCGGACTTCCACCCAAGGGCAGTTGTTTGGTGGGAGCACCAGTCCTCCCTCCCCAGGAGAGGAGAGCAGCCCTCTGGCTGCTCAATCCTCTGCCTCCCCAACTGACCCCTGATGGCCTGCTTGCACCACAAACACGGGTCACCAGCAATGAAGGAGGTAAGGTACGGAGGCCTCAGCCCTCCATGCTACTGGGCAAGCCCATGTATAAAGACATTAAAGAGAACCGGTTCCAGCACTGATCCCTGAGGCACCCCGCTGATCAATCTTCCTTCCTTGGAGTCAACTCCATTTACCACCACCCTCTGTCACCTATCCCCTAACCAATTTCTTACCCAGTTTACCACCTTTTGACCCACTCCTAAGCTACTGAACCTGCTTACTAGTCTCCTATGTGGAACTGTGTTGAACACCTTACTGAAATCTAAGAAGGCCATGTCTACTGCTTCACCCTGCTCTAATTTCTTTATCAGCTGGTCAAATAAATCTATCAGATTCATTTGACATAACCTCCTCCCCATGAAACCATGCTGCCTCAGGTCTTGCAACCCACTGGATTCAAGATATCCCACAGTCCTTTCCTTCAGCAGTGATTCCATTAATTTACCACCACTGATGTCAGGCTGACTGGCCTATAGTTGCCAGCCTCCTCCATGCTACCATTTTCATGTAGTGGGACTACATTTGCCCTCCTCCATTCCTCTGGGACCACTCCTGCTTCCAATGAGTTGTGAAACAGGACTGTCAGAGGTACTGGGACCTGACAATTCAATACTAGACTGAGCAGGAATATCTGTTTGGATTTCTATAGGTTCACCACCCTCCGAGAGATGAGGCTCTTAACATTGCCTGTTTGACCTTGTCTATCCTTTGCTATTGGGACCTGATAGACCTGATGACTATAACATTGAGTCCTAGCAGGAGGCGTTAAAGAGTTAATAACTTAATGAGACTATTCCTTCTTCTAACTTTTTTCTTCTTTCTCAACATTTTCTTTTTTTTTGAAATTGAAGTTTATTGAAGAGCTTTTTATTACTCTTTACTCTTACAATTAAATCCATGCATTAGCAAACAGACGTAAGTCTATTCCTACTGTTATACACAGGTATTTTTTTTTAAAAACAGGGAAGAGAAATCAAGGAAAGAAGAGAGAATTCAAGCAGAACAAAAGGAAGTAGACAGAAAGAGAAACGGAGAGAAGAGAAAGAAAAGAAGAAGTCCCAGGGGGGAGAATGCCTCTTTATTCTGTAAAGAACTAAGTAGGAAAAATAGGAAAAACCAAAAAGGACAACCAAAAGCTTAATCATATACATATCAACCATATATGTGTACTACCATGACATTAAGCATTTAATTAATAACTGATAATCGGGTCCCCCTCTAAGAGAGAGGTCAACCCAAACACTTCGTCCTAGTTATACACTAGTATAGCAAACTATCCTTAAAGGAAGCTAGGGTCTGAATCCATTACTATGTATATGATGCATCTTTAATATATAATATAGTGGCCCATCCCAACACTGTCCACCAATCCATCTATCTAAATGGAGGTAATGAAACTGCATCATGTATATCTTGTTATAATTTCTAACACAGATATCTTTTCCCGGGAAGCCATGAATTGCATAAAAGGATATCATTTATCCTTAAATTTCTCCGTGGAGAATCTTAATTTGGCTGTTAAGTACTCCATATCTAAAATCTTGATACAAGTTCTAAACCAGGAGGAAAAGGTAGGCTTGTCAGGTGTCAACCACAGCAGGTTAATAGACTTATGTGCTACCATAACTAGGATTCCAAACAATTGACGGGAGGGTCTTGATGATAATGGGGGGACACAGTCCCAACAACCAATATTGAAGGAGTTTTGGCAAACTGGTCTCAAAAATCAGCTCAAATGCATTTTTTATTTCCCTCCAGAATTCCTGCACAATATCACATTCCCAGTAAATATGGAAATATGTACCAACCTGCTGACAATTTCTCCAACAGAGGTCAGAGTAATGTAATCCAAAATGCTTAGTTACCACCGGGACCCTGAAAAATCTCATAATAATTTTCCAGCGGAATTCCTGCCAGTAAAGGGATGAAGTGGTGGTCTGTACTGCCATCCAAATTTGAGACCAGTCTGTCTCAGTAAAACAATAATTGCTGTCTCTATGCCACGCCTCTTTGATACTCTGTACTGGGTCTGCCTCTGTACTGTACATAGCCTTTACTAATTTAGAGATCACATTTTTTTGATTTGGGGATTTAATTAGAGAGGATAAGATTGAACGCACCGGATTGTTTAGGGGCTCTGTATTAAATTCAATCACATTTACATTTGCTTGAATGTAGTGTCTTAACTGAAGGTATCGAAAAAAATCCTTTTGTTGTAAGCTGAATTCTGTCTTTAACTGCTGAAAGGATTTCATTGAATTTTGCTCAATGAGTTGACCAAAACTGGAAAGTCCCATTCTTGCCCATTGATGAAAACCCAGGTCCCACTTAAGCGGTCCAAAATCTAAACAGCTTAATATAGTTGTATTTGGGTTAAGCTTAATCTGATACCCAGCTTAGAATGTATGTCCCTCAAACTGGGAAGAACCCTTGTAAGGGGTTCCTAAACTCCAGCAATCTCAATCTAGGGAATCTAAATGTATTAAGTCCCTGGCCTTTCCCAAGGGGAGATCAGCCTCCTCAATCTGGGCCCATTTTGGTGGGGGATCCCGATCCAAGGCCAACAAAGTTTGCAACTGAGAGGCCCAGAAATATTTCTGAATATCAGGTATCCCAAAGCCACCATTCTCCCTATGGGCCACCATGGTCTTCCACCTTACCCGTGGTTTTTTTCTGACCAAAGAAATTTGGAAAGAGTGGACCTCAAGTCCTGCCAAAAGCTTCTCGGAGGCTTATATGGGATGGAGCTCAGAATGAACAGTAAACATGGAAGAATATTCATATATTGTTTCCTCCTGCCTGAAATTGAAAGGGGGCGCTCCTGCCATCTATTACAGTCCTCTCTAATCTCTTGAAGTATTTTCAAGTGGTTTGTAGAGTATAAGGTTTGAAAATCCATAGGGATCCACACCTCCAGGTATCTAAACCCAGACTTACACCATTTAACATGTTGTATCTCTGGCAATGGATGGCCTCTGACGCCCCCCAGAGGGAATAGCTCCGATTTATCTGGATTAATTTTATAACCCGAAAAGGATCCAACCTCCTTAAGGAAAGTAAGAATTCTAGAGATCGCTTTTAATGGGTCTGAAACATATAACAGAGTGTCATCTACGTATAATGAAATCTTGACCTCCACACCCCTAACATGGAGGCCTGTAAAAAGATCAGATTGCCTAATATATAGGGCCAAGGGTTCTAAACTAAGGACAAATAAGAGAGGGGAGAGGGGGCAACCTTGCCTAGTACCCCTCTGTATGTCGAACTGATTGGAAATCATCCCATTCACCCGGACCCTGGCTCTGGGCCTAGAATATAAATTGGAAATCCATTTACGAAATTTATCCCTGAATCCAAAACTTCCCATTACTAAGTCTAGATATTGCCAATTTAAGCGATCAAATGCTTTTTCAGCATCCAACGCTAATACTGCCGAAAGTGGTGAATTGAGTGGGTGTTTAGCTGAGGCAATCACATTTAATAATAACCTGATATTATCTTGTATGTGTCTATCGGGTATAAACCCAGTCTGGTCCGTATGAACCAGGAAAGGAACCACTTTTTGTAATCTTACATCGATTATTTTAGTAAATATTTTGGCGTCCTGGTTAAGCAATGAGATAGGTCTGTATCCAGCATAAGATGAATGGTCTTTACCAGGTTTGGGCAAAACTGAAACTAGGGCCTCCCCCCATGTATCCGGCAGTGACTCTGGTTCCTGTGCCACATTACAGATTCTGGCAAGAAGTGGGGATAAGTTGTCAGAAAATCCTTTATAGAATTCTGAGGTGAATTCGTCTGGGCCAGGGGCTTTGCTGGATCGCAGGGTTTTAATGGCCACCCCAATCTCTTCCACTGTAAAGGGGGCCTCTAATGCCTCCCTCTGGGTTTTCAACAAGACCGGCATTTCCAATCCTCGTAAAAAATTCTGGATTTTCTCCCTATGTTCTTGTGTTTCTTCTTTTGAATAAAGTTGTTTATAAAACTCTGCAAATTCTTGAGCAATTTCACCTGGAAGACTCTTATAGGGGGATTTCTGTGGGTCCTTACTAACCTTGGCTATGTATCTGTCTGCTACCTGTTTATGAAGCCATAAAGCAAGCAATTTACCCGCCCTTTCTCCCCTCTCGTAGTAGCGTTGCCCTATATATCGAAGAGAGTTATCCGACCGTCTCTGCAACAAGGCATTATACTTATTCCTGGACTCTAATAATTTCTTAAGGGTGGATTTAGATCCTGTGCGTTTATGTGATATTTCAAGAATGGCAATTTCACTGAGAACCTCACTAACCCGGGCTTGATGTTGTTTATACTTATGGGAGGAATAGGAGATTGTATGACCCCTCACCACTGCCTTTAGGGCATCCCATATATATTTAGGTTTGGAGAGAGCCTCCGTATTTTCCGCTAAATAACACTGAATGATTTTTTTTGTGGCGTCGACATATTGTTTATCATTAAGAAGTCCAGAATCAAACCTCCAGATGCCCATCCCCTTCTTTATGCCCCAATGAAGTTTGGCCTTAACCATAGCATGATCAGAAATCGTAATCGTGAGGATGGATACATCTTTAAAGGTGTGCAAATCGCTTCTAAGTGTATAGAATCTATCCAGCCTAGAATACATCTTTGAGGCCTGCGAATAGAAAGTTAAGTTCTTAACTAAGGGATTAAATTGTCTCCAGGGGTGAGTAAACCCAGCCTCCACAAGCAAGCTTCGAAGCAACTTGGAACAAGATTTAGAGTTAGGGGATTTAGTTGAGCTTCTGTCTAAATTGACGTCCTCTACACAATTCCAGTCCCCCATTAAAATAATTTATCCCGGTGGTAACTTTGCAATTAAATTAAATAGGGATCTTAGGAACTCTCCGGAAGGTGGGGTAGGAGCGTAGACCCTAACTAAATGCAGGGTAAGGCCCTTGTAATTCCCAGAGACAACCAGCTGGTGACCTGTACCAGAATTGCTTACTGAATGGATCTGAAATGGGAGACCTCTGCGGAATAATATAGCCACTCCTCCTTTTTTAGACTGAAGGTGCTCATCAGAACACACCGAGCCTACCCAATCCCTTCGCAGTTTCATGTGTTCTCCCCGGGTTAACCTGGTTTCTTGCAGGCAGGCAATATCGCACCTTTCTCTTTTAAATTCAGTTAATACCTTAGCTCTCTTAATGACATTATTAATGCCCTTCACATTAAGTGAACATATTATCATATCTGACATGTTATTAATTCACAGTCATGATAACAATTTATATGCATCCTATTTCTATTTATAAAGTTGTGACACTGATTAGTGTCCCGAGGCATCCTCCCAACACATGAAAAGAGAGAAAGAAGAAAAGGAAAGAAAGACAGATAACACAGTGATGAACATAGCTGTTAAGACCAATACTAGGTCTAGAAATCTGAAATCTCCCTCCATAGAGAGTAAAAAACAAGTCTCCAGAGCGGGATGGCATTGACAACAGGTCTATGCCAGAATTCAATTCGTCAGCCATGGCATCTTGCCAAGCTGTTCTCCAACCGCTTGGCAGGTGCCTCAGCAAGGATTAAGGGGGTGTAGGTATGCTGAACCCCCTTGAGAGAACAACACTCCGTCGGGAGTGAAAGGGCCGGAAAAAAACCCAGAACCCTGGGGTATTACCCGCCTGTGCCCTCAGTAAGTCTTAAAGTATGGATCTTTCCGGGAGAGGCAGAGATACCTAGTTTACCCCTCAAGGTACCAACATCTTTACGGAATAAAGTAGCACTTTCCATAAAAAAAGAATCCATTGTGACCAAAATTGAATAGATGGGGGAGGGAGAGAAAAAAAAAGGCGGGGTGGGGGGCCACTTTTTGTATTGGGTAATCACCTTAAAATATAATGGCCATGACCTAAATCGTAAGAGTAGTATATAACCCCCCCGATCTCTCTCTATCATTCCACCCATGAAGGGAGCCAAAGGGGAGACTACGACCATAACCTCTGGTTATTGAAATTCTCAACCCTGGTTCATGGCTATGACAAATGAAGGTCAGTATATTTTGGTGATACTAAAAATAAACCCATCTTTCCCCACCATCATTCCATTAGAAAACTCCATCTGCCTACTCAGAGGCTACTCATCCGAATAGGAGGAGAGCGCGCTCAAATTCTGCGGTGGTCCCGTTGAAATAACAGGAGCCAATCCAGGAAATTCAAAGGGCCTATGTCCCACAGGGGGAATTCAATCCTTAATGGACTCGAACAGGTCTGACCAGAAAGCATTTCCGTCTTCCCCAGGGGGACAAAAGAAAAGGGCCCCTACAGTTGACCATTGGAGTTCCAATCCCTAAGGTGGATTCGCCCGAGCTCAACCCATCTACGGGGAAACCCGAAGGATCCACAAAACGTCAAGGTGGGGAAGCAGTTCCCTGAATCCGGTCCCAAATGGAGAGGGAAAATTAAATATTAACAAATAAAAAAAGCAAAAAACCTCCCCTTCCCCAGAAAGCATTGCGAGCATCCCAGTCCTCCGCCATATTGGATTTTAAATTTATAACTATTAGAGCCTGCGCATGTTCTATCCTCTGGCAGTCCAAACAGGCAGGTAAGTAAAAAAATGTTTTAAATAATCAGCGTCTGATTCGTGGGTACACTTCTAGAAAATGGTGGGAGCATTAGAGAACCTCCAACAATGCCAGGTTGAAGTATGAAGTCAGTTAACCTAAGTTCTTTCCCATTATGTTGGAGGTTTCTCTCTGGTAATCCATCTGGCGAGGTCCGCATGCAAAGCCAAACAGTAGCTGCTCTCCGGTAAGCCCGAGTACTATTCTTGGATCCTGGCGCTGTTGCCCATAGCAGCCTTTCAATTTCCTTTACCGCTATTTCTTCTTTCAAATCTGGAATCTGGACATCGTTGGAGCACAGAAAATCTTTAGCCAGGAGAAGCGTATCAAATGTTTTCTGCCCTTCCGATAGGTCTAACCACAATCTGGCCGGGTACCGCAGTTGGGCCTTAAAGCCTTTCTCTCGCAATTGTTTCACGACCACAAGCACTTTTCTCCAGTGCTGGGCCAGGGTAGGGGGGAAATCCTGATCCACATACACTTTAATTCCATCGAAATTGAGGTCTTTCTTTCTCCACGCCAGACGCAGGACCTTTTCTTTCATAGTATACCTGAGAAATTTAATTAAAATTACTCTTGGAGGGGCCCCTTGTTTGGGTTTAGGGGCGAGGGTTCTGTGCACCCTCTCAATCTCCAATGGAGTTTCTTCCTCAATCTGTAACTCCATTTTCAATCAACAATCCGTAAAGGAGATCATGTCTGCCTGCTCAGCTCCTTCTGGAATTCCTACGACCCGAATATTGTTGCGTCTAGAGCAAGCTTCGGCATCTTCAGCTTTGGCTGAAAGCCCTTTCTCTCTTCCATACAAAAATGCCAAAGACCTGCCAAACGCCATACGTTCAGCCTGCAGCCCCTCTACCTGCTGTTCAACTGCCGTGGTTCTGGACTCTAGTTTTTTAAAGTCCTTTTGGATATCTGTTACTTTGGCATCAATTTTATGCAACAAGTTAATAATCTTCCTAGATTCTGCTCTCGTATTTGTAGAGCCAGAGTCTGAGCATGAATCTTCAGCTCCGGAAGCAGAAAGCACCAATGAACGCGAGGGTGCTGGGCTGAGGCCTGCTGGTTGTCTGCTCGATGTATTCGTCAACGTCATTTTCTGCACTTGGGAACCTCTTTTTTTCATGCGGACCATCCCTAGTCCCTTCTTACAACTTTATCTAGGTCTGCGGATATAGGATGCAATCGATAGACTTCGGATTCTGTCAGAAAGCTACTGTTGGTAACCAATGCGGGAAACTAAGCAGCCATTCCCGTCTGCTACGTCACTGGAAGTCCTTTCTCAACATTTTCAGCACATATTGACAGTTATCCCCCACTCCCACAACCTGGTACATTAATAAGAAAGGCATAGTAGCTTTACATTGTTTAAAGGGGAACTTTCATCAGCAGGGTTTCTTAATGTCTGAAAGACCATAAAAAGCTAATTTGTGTGAGCCATTGTGTTTATCTGTGAGTCTTCGCAGTCCAGAGTTATTCATATGTATATCAGTCTGTAATTAATGGCTGGGGGCAGCCATATGTTTTAGGCACCTGAGAGGAAATTATGTCACCGAGGATCTTGGCTTTCCATTGACTATAGGTTAAATAGGAAATCATCTGTTTTAAGTGTGTTTTAAGGTGTTATTACAACACTTTCTACATTTATAATACTTGTTTTGTATGTGCATTGAAATTATTGAGTTGTCACCATTACATTTCAAACTGTTAGTAAAAATAATTCATCTTTAGGGTTGCTTTAACCTCTAGGCTATACTGGCAGTTGACCATCAAAAACTACACATCTCAAGGCTGGCTGTGTGGTGCCAACAGGTATTGGGGTCCCATATCAGGATTTCTAAAATCCTGTCTGTGTTCATGTCAGTGTAGATTTCTGGGGCTGCCACAGCACCAACTTCTGTCTTTTTCAGTTCCCTCTCTTGCAGCCTTTTCTCTTGCAATTTCCGGGTGTGAACTCAGGTTTACAAGATGCAAATGTGGCTACATACCTACTGGCCTGGCATCATGGGGCCAGCCTTGAAATGTGAAGTTTTTCATTAACAGCTCGCAGTACAACCTAGAGGTTAAAGCAAAGAGCTGTAAACAAGCTTCGTTCATCCAACACAATGGGGTTTTATTCCAACATGATCTACTTGTGTATTATGTGCCAGAGTAAATCACTTAACCTCCCTGTGCTCCCAAAACACACCCAGAAACAAGCTGTAGCTGTGTACTTTTCCTGGACAAAGACATTAAAAACAAGCTGAGCACGTGTTATGATTCTGAAAATATTATGCTTTTTCTATCCAGATTTGACTTGAAGAGAAAAAAAAATAGGACACCAATAATTGTTTATTAATTGCAAAAACACATGTATGGACAATATTGTTTAAAAAAGCATAATCTGAACTGCATTATTAAAATATAGAATTATATATACATGTGTGTGTGTATAACCAAAAGTTTACACACATCTGAGGTGTGGGATGCTACATTAATCCCAATGGCAAAGTCCAGTGGTTTATAAAAGCATCCCACACCGAGGGTGTATGATTCTGAAAATATTATGCTCTTTCTATCCAGATTTGACTTGAAAAGAAAAAAAAACATAGGGCACCATTAATTATTTATTAATTGCAAAAACACATGGATGGACAACATTGTTTAAAAAAAGCATAATCTGAACTGTATTATTAAAATATAGAATAATATATGTATGTGTATGTGTGTGTGTGTGTGTGTGTGTGTGTGTAGCCAAACATTTACACACACCCGAGGTGTGGGATGCCTATGCTGCATTAATCCCGATGGCAAAGACCAAGTGGTTTATAAAAGCATCCCACACCGAAGGTGTGTGCAAAATTCTGGTTTTTATACCCACCCACACATTATTTTATTTAATTATTGGTGATAATTATTTTCCCTTTCAGCACAGTTCAGTTAGTGCAACACTTCTGTCAGAGATACAGACACACATCGCCCACATATACACACACACACACACACCCTGTCTCTCCCTTTGTTTTTTTTTTTTCTTTCTTTTTATTACATTACAGTAGGAATGGCATTCTGGAAAGTTGAGGTCCATCGGCATAGCTGTGGAGTGTAAGACACGCTCGAAGGGTATGGGCAGAAAGATCAATCAGATTGATTTTTTCCCTTTACGGTAGAAAATCCCATTCCATCCAAAGTATTTCAGTAAGAAACTGCTATTCTTTTAACTTCATCAAAAGAAGTAAAATACTCTTTTAATAATACATTTCATGTTATGAATGTTTTAACTGTGTTGTCCATCTATGTGTTTTTGCAATTAAAAACAAATAATGGTGTCATACTTTTTCTTTTCAAGTCAAATCTGGATATAAAGAGCATAATATTTTTCAGAATCATAACACATGCTCAGATTGTTTTTAATGTCTTTGTCCAAGAAAGGCACACTTGAGCTACAGCTTGTTCCTGTGTATGTTTCTGGAGCACAGAGAAGTTAAGTGACTTGTTCTGGTCACACAATACACAAGTAGAGCATGTTGGAAACAAAATCCATCCTGATGGATGAATGAAGCTTGTTCACAGCTCTTTGCTTTAACCTCTAGTCTGTACTGCCAGCTGATAATCAGAAACTTTACATTTCAAGGCTGGCCCCATGATGCCAGGCCAGTAGGTATGTAGCCACATCTGCATCTTGTAGACCTGAATTCAGACTTGAAATTGTAAGAGAAAAGGCTGGAAGAGAGGGAATGGAAAAAGACAGAAGTTGGTGCTGTGGCAGCCCCAGAAATCTGTACTGACATGAACACAGACAGGGTTCAGAAATCCTGATATTTGGCCCCAATACCTATAGGCACCACACAGCCAGCCTTGAGATGTGTAGTTTTTGATGATCAGCTGGCAATATAGCCTAGAGGTTAAAGCAACCCTAAAGGTGGATTATTTTTACTAACAGTTTGAAATGTAAAGGTGATAACTCACTCATTTCAATGCACATACAAAACAAGTATTATAAATGTAGAAAGTATTGTAATAACACATTAAAACACAGTTAACAAAACAGACAACTTCCTATTTAATCTACAGTCAATGGAGAGCCAAGATCCTTAGTGAAATCATTTCCTATCAGGAGCCTAAAACATATGTCTGCCACCAGCCCTTAATTACAGGCTGATTTACATATGAATAACTCTGGACTGCAAAGACTCACAGATACACGCAATGGCTCACTCAAATTAGCTTTTTATGGTCTTTTAGACATTAAGAAACCCTGCTGATGAAAGTGCCCCTTTAAACAGTGTGAAGCTACTATGCCTTTCTTACTAATGTACCAGGCTGTGCTTAGCTTAGTTCTGCTCAAGCAGGCAAGTGTGTGTGTGTGTGTGTGTGTGTGTGTGTGTGTGTGTGTGGTGATAACTGTCAACATGTGCTGAATTTGACTGTGTTAAGTCACAACACTGAGATAGTACAAGTGTATATGTGTGTAGTTTCACACGGGAATATATTTGCAATGTAAAAGTAGGATTGCCTTGTATGGAGATATACAATATGTATGGGTTGACAGTATATCCTAGAGGTTAGAGTAACAAGCTGCGAATGAGCTTGGTATATACAGCCAACCTGGGTTTGATTCCCACAATCTCCACTTGCATACTATGTGACCCTGAGCAAGTCACTTAACCACCCCAGTGCTCTCGGGTCACCCCAGAAAACAGGCACTTGTGCCTAGTGGGTCTTACCTGGTCACCAAATGAATAACAAACAAAACAAAAAAAAAGATAAGCTGAGTTGCAAGAAAACTGTTTCTGGAGAATGTATTTAAAGGGATCTGTTACAGGTGTCCAATAAGATGTGACAACCTATGAAATGATGTGCTGAATCACTGAATCATATCTGCCTGGTTCACACTCCCAGAGGACAGGTAATTTGGCCACAACCTATGCTTCTGTTTTCTAGATTACCATAACTATCACTGTGCCTAGCTATAGTTATAGCTATGGGGGCTTGTAACTTTTACTTGGCCTTTTGGCTTTTGCACAATAAATCACTGCGCAGCAACTTGTCTTGCTTGTCAGTTTGTTTGGGCACCCTTCTTTCTACTTTTGTGCTGTGTTTTTTTTTGTTTGGGTCACGGGTGCAGCATTTAAGCCTGAGCACCATGTCTTCTTTTTGCCTACCTCTTTCATGAACCACAGAGGTCTCTTTATCTTCCTGCTTTTGCTCACTTGTTTGATGCAGAGGTTTTTTTGCCTTTACTATGCTCCCTTTTAGCAAATCCCATTGTTCCTCTACCCCTCCCAGGCCATGCCCCCCACCCCGGTCATACCTGAGGCATTCACCCATCTTTATAAAATCTTCCCTCCTGAAGTCCAATGCCCTTGTGTGGCTTAATTCTGCAGCTGTCCTTACATTGAATCACACTGTATAATGATCACTGGTCCCCAAGTGGCCTCCCACCTGATGTTCACAATACTGTCCCTGTTAGTGTGTACCAGGTTCAGTATTGCCCCCTCACGAGTGGGTTCACCGACAAGTTGCCTGAGGAACACCCCATGCAGAGAGACCAGAATGTTCCTGCTTCTAGCTGAAGCTGCTGATGGCAGGCTGCAATCTACATCTAGCATGTTGAAGTCCCCCACCTGCAGCACGGCCCCCTTTTCTGCCATCTTGCCAGTGGCTTCCACCAGTACCTTATCTAATTCCTCCTGTGGTGCTGGAGGTCTGAAGATCACTCCAGTGCAAATAGTGACTGCTCAGGAACCAGGCTTTAAGATATGGTGTTTGAGGATTGGGGTATTTGATGGGAGCCTTTGTTAGACTGTCCGGTCTGTGCGGTAGTTCCATGCTCTGTCTATTGCAATTGATACTACCGAGTTAAACCATGATTTCTTGGGGCAGAAGGGTATTATGATGATTATTGTTGATTGTGTTTGTTGTATTTTGTTTAGTGTGTGTTAGGTCAGTGGTATGGATGGAAATATATATGTTTTGTGGGAAGTGCCATGGTTGTGACAGGGTATGCATCCTGATGGAGTCTGTGTCTTTGTACCAAAAGAAAAATGCTGGAAGCTTTCTGTTCTTCCTGGAGGCCATTAGATCGATCTGTAGTAGTCCCCATCTCCTGTTTATCTAGTTGAAGATCCATGTTTGTTGAGACCATTCCCCAGCTGCAATTGACTGCCTGCTCAGCCAGTCTGCTTGCATGTTGAGTGCCCCGGCTAGGTGAATTGTTGTGATGCTGGTTAAGTTGAACTGTGCTAATTTTAGGGTTTTGCCTGCCTTGTGCAGCATTCTTTTGCTATTTGTTCCATTTTGTCTTGTTATGTATACCACTGTGGTCTTGTTGTCAGGCCTGATTAGTACTTATTTTACTTCTATTGCCACTGCAAAATGTAGTAGTGCCTCGTGAACCACTCTCACTCCCAGGATGTTTATAGGCATTTTGGACTCTTGTGGTAACCACTTTCCCTGTGCTGGTAGTGGGTTGAGCCTGGCCCCCCATCACTGTTGCTTTACATCTTTGCCTATAGAGACCTTGCTGGTGGCCTGAATGAGGCTGTCACATAGTATGTTTATTTTGCTCATCCTCCGTTTAAAGGATGCCCTGACTCTGTTGCCTATTGGCACTGTTTTGACTGGGTTGTGGTCTAGAGCCTCTCCTGCTTGTATTGCCAGTGTTTGGAGGCATCTCATGTTCTGTATGACCCATGGTATGATGTCTATACAAGAGGCCATTCTACTGAGCATTTGTAGCAGATTTCTGAATGTCTGCATAGGACTGTGATAGAAGGCTGCTGCATGGTGTATCACCTTGTTCACTCTGTTGGCCGATGGTGTTACCGTCCCCATGATGGTGTCCATCACTGCGCTTAGGTGCTGCAGTTGTCGGCTGGATGTGAGACTGCTGTTTTACAGGTTCAGTACCAATCCATGACCTGCCAGTGTTTTCACAATCATTTTGATGTGCTGTAGTGATTGTTTCTATTTCCTTGCCCTTATGAGCTAATCGTCCAGATATGGAACAATGTGAACGCCCTGTTGTCTGAGGTGAGCTGCTGTTGTCACTGATACATGCCCAAATGGTAAGGCTTAATACTAATAGTGTTGTTCCAGAAGTCTGAACTGCAGAAATGCGAAATGGGCTGGATGAATCCGAATACGTAGGTAGGCATCTTCATATCATTCAATGTTAGATAGCTCCCTTGTCTTATGGATTGAATGGCTGACTGTAGGGTTTCCATTTTGAACTTTCTGGTCTGATGAACTGGTTTAACAATGTTAGGTCAAGGACTGGGCAGAGATCCCCTTTATTTCTGTGAACAATAGAAAATACAGAGTATATTCCCAGGCCCAGCTGACCTTTGGGAACTGGCACTATTACAGTACTTTGTTGTTCATTAGCTTGATACCGTCTGTTTGATGTCTTGTACTTTTGGTGTAGAAACATAGAAACATAGAATTTGACGGCAGATAAGGAACGCTTGACCCACCTAGTCTGCCCATTTTCCTACCTAACAGATAAGCTGCAGATCCTAGTTAACCAACAGCTTACTTCCTCTTACCCGCCACTAGGACTGCCTTATGCCTGTCCCATGCATTCTTGAAGTCCCCCACTGTTCTTGACTCCACGACCTCCTCAGGGAGGCTGTTCCATGAATCCACAAGCCTCTCAGTGAAAAATACTTCTCACATTACCCATGAGCTGTCCCTCTATCTTCAAATTGTGCCCTTGTTCTTGCACATCTCTTTTCTGGAAGATGCTACCTCTTGGACTTTGTTAATTCCCTTGAGGTACTTGAAAGTTTCTATCATGTCCCTCTCTCCTTCTTTCTTCAAGGGTATACATATTAAGCTCCTTTAGTCTTTCTTCGTATGTCTTCTGGTGCAGACCCTGCACCATTTTGGTTGCCCTCCTCTGGACAGCCTCCATTCTGTCTATGTCTTTGCGGAGATGGGGTCTCCAGAACTGCACACAGTACTCCAGATAGGGTCTCACCAACTGTCTGTACAGAGGGATAACAACTTCCTGTTTTCTTTTTTTTTTATTATTCAATTTACTTTATTAGCACATTTATTTTACATGAAAAGTGCCAATCTATTCAGTCTAACAGTTACAAATCAAACAGGACATTGTTAAGAGTACATAGTAATAGAAACTGTCTCATCAAGACGAGAACCACAGAAATTGAGATGACACTTAGTCAAATATCCTAATTAAGTTTACCCACCAACACAACCCTCCCCGCCACCCCACTCCCAGCAGCATCTACAATCAAATTAAGACATTATACAAACACTCATTATAGGAAAGAAGCAAGTACACTGAGAGTACATCAAGCCACAGGACTTTACCAACGGCCAAAGAGATTAAACTTGCCAACCGATTAGGACTGCATCCAACAGGCCCCATTTGGAGCCATAGAATTGGATCCTGTTATTCATTCTGGCTATGTGATATTCTAGTTGTAATGCTATTATGATTTCCTTATACCATTCTAGGATTGGTGGAGTGGAAGTGTCCTTCCAGTGTCTAAGGATAACCGCCTTGGCCGTGGCTGATATGTTAGCCATGTATAATTTCCTTTGTCTAATCTCACCTCTAGGGAAACTATTTAACAGACAAATTTCTGGTGTAAAAGGGCTCCAGACCTAATATTGATGGTAATGAGGTGCAAATTGCCCTCCAAAAGGAGTTGGATCATAGCACAATCCCACAATAAGTGGTACAAATCCCCCTCTTTAGCTGCACACCTGCTACAAGTAGGTGATGACAATTTGCCCATCTTGTGCAGTCTGGCTGGGGTATAGTACAGGTTATGTATAATGTTAAATTGCTGTAGCTTGTATCTGTCCTGCCTGATGTATTTATGATTGTTGACCCATATCTGTTCCCAATCTCTGCTATCTACTATCATCTGTAGCCTTTGCCTCCAGCATGGGCTAACGTTAGCGGGTAGGCCAACGTCTGTCCTCTGTAATTCACTATAAGTTCTCGAGACAGAATGGGGTTGGTCTGCAACCTTTAGCAGTCTAGACAGTTCAACTCTGTTTTCCTCCCAGATTGTCACCCTGCGTAGATGGGCTTTGATTGAGTCACAGACCTGCCGGAATTTAAAATAATACCCTTTTAGGTTTGGGAACTGAGTACATGCTTGCTCATCAGTTAGCTTTCCTTGGGGCACCAAATCTCCCAGTTGTAGCCCATTTATCGGCCTCCAAAATGTAGAAGGGATGGGGACTCACTGTATTAAAAAGTGAATGTTATGTACCAGGAATTGTTCTGGTGAAGTCTGCCAGTTCACCTTTAGGAGCTTCTGAACCTGATGTAGAACTTTTAAAGTCCACCCTATAGGCGTATTTTTAAGTGACCTAGGGAGGAATTTTAGAGTGGTATAGGCAATTGATTCTAGATTTAATGAAAATTTAAGCATTAGGTCCTTCTCAATAGTAACCCAGGGAGGCACATAAAAATTCGGGGCTGATGCATCAATCACCTGTTTCCACGATACTACTTTACTAATATGGGAGGCAATATAGTATTTGAAAAAGGAAGGGAGTGCAAGGCCTCCTGATTTCTTTGGTCCTGTAAGCTTCTGGAAGGCTCTCCTAACAGCCTTCCCTTTCCATAAAAATACATTGAGTATCTTTTGCAGTTTCCCGAACCAGGTTTTGGGCAAGTAGCATTCCAGCATATTTAGGGGATAAAAAATCCTTGGTAATACATTCATTTTAACTGTTTCTATTCTTGCCCAAAGTGACAAGGGAAGTGAGCTCCATCTGACCAAATCTTGCCTAATTATTTTAATAAGATTATTAAGGTTTTCTCTTATCATCAAACTTATCTCCCTGGTAACTTTGATGCCAAGATAAGTCAGCATCTTTGGCTCTCAGCTTAACCCATATTCATTTGCTAAGCTAGGATAGCATTTTTTATTTACAGGGAAAAGCTTGGTCTTGGAGATATTAAGTTTATAATTTGAGACTTTGGAGAACTTCTCGATTTCATGTAGAATTATTGGTATACCATTCTCTGGGTCTTCTAAATGCAATAACAGATCATCAGCATAGGCTGAGATTAAATACCGCCCATTCCCAATCTTTATTCCCTTAATATCTTGCGACATAAGTAACCTATAAATCAGGGGTTCCAGATATAGATTAAATAGGAACGGGCAGAGCGGGCAACCCTGTCTTGTGCCGCAGAATAAAGGGAAAGGATCCGATAATATACCATTGCTCCAAATCCGTGCCGTGGGCATACAGTATAGTACTCAGATCCAGTGCAAAAATCTATCAGATAACCCAAATTTAGCCAAAACAGCGAACAGGAAATCCCATGACACCCGGTCAAATGCCTTTTTGGCATCCAGTGCAAGTAGGACTACCGGTGTTTGTAGGTTTTGTGCACATACAATTAGATGATGGAGTTTGCGTATATGGTCACTAGAGACCCTACCACTCATAAAACCTACTTGTACCTCACTTATCAGCTTGCTCATTAATGGGCTAAGTCAGTTGGCTAAGACTTTAGCCAATATCTTAATGTCGACATTTAACAAAGAAATTGGGCGGTAGCTGCCAGGGAGCACAGGGTCTCGTTCCGGCTTTGGTATAAGAGTTATGAGGGCTTCCAGAAAGCTCATTTCAGTAACCCTCATCAAACCAGAAGTTATATACCTTGGTTATTATTGGACAAATCACTTCCACATATGACTTATATAGGTTAGTGGTAAACCATCCGCCCAGGGACTTGTCAATGGCAAGTTGAGTAATCGCTGATTCACCTCCCACTCTTGTATAGGTGATCCCAACTGATCCACCTCAAGATTTGTGATTTTGTAGGCAACTGAATCTAAGAATTTTTGAATTTCCTCAGATGTGGCTCTATTAGCCAACGGGATACAATATATTTGCTGAAAATATTCCCTGAAAATCGCAGCAATTTCTCTTGGGTTATTAATTATATCATCTCCCCCATTATTTTGTAATGCGGCTATAAATCTATTAGAATCTAGTTGTTTAAGTCTAAGGGCTAAAAGTTTACCCGCTCTATCCCCAGATTCCAGGTACCTAATTTTAGTTCTCCAGAGGGCCAGCTCTGCCTTCCGCATCATGATCGAAGAGTATTGAGCTTGTAATTGATGCAGACTAATCCAGTCCGCTTCGGTTGATTGGCGGGTGATGTTATTTTCCCTGATCCTAATAGCTTTACTAATTTCATCTAATTGTGAACTGACTTTCTTAGCCCTAGTGGATGTAATTCTGATACACTCGCCCCTTAACGTACATTTTAGGGCTGCCCACATAATATCAATGCTGGGTACTGAGTTGAGATTTCTCTCAACAAAGTGAGATATAAAGTTCCTTAAGTGCCCATGAGTAAAGGAGTCCTGCAATAGCTGATTATTAAATCTCCATAGGGGGTCTCTCATTATACTAGGATTGGGTGCAAATAAAATGGAGACTGGGGAGTGATCTGATATGACCCTAGTATGTATCTTTGCATCTACAACAAAGGAGAATGTGTTAATGCTAACTAGAAAGTAATCAATTCTGGAACAAGTTTTGTGCTGCATGGAAAAAAAGGTATATTGCCTAACTCCCATATTGTTCATCCTCCAAATGTCAATGAGACCTAAGCTCTCCATCAGTTCCTTTAAAGCTCTCTGAGTGGGCGATAGCCCTACTCGCCTATTGTCAGATCTATCAATGAGCAACTGAGGAGTTATATTCCAGTCACCCCCTATTAACAATGACCTGGATACATAGATGTTTAGCAAATCCACGAATTGCATAAAAAATTTCGGGGAATCCACGTTAGGGCCATAGATGAACCCAATAACTACTTTATTTGCTACCAGAGTCCCAACCAAAAAAAGATATCGGCCCTGCACGTCCCATATTTCCTTCTCGAGCTGAAAAGGTGTTTTTTTGTGAAATAAAATTGCGACACCCCCTTTGCTTGAGGATGAACCTGCACCATATGCCTGACCAACCCAATGTCTCGTAAATAGCTTGACGTCTTCTCTGTGAAGATGTGTTTCCTGTAAGCAGGCAGTCTCACAATTTAATGCAGAGAGATGTTTCAACACAATCTGTCTTTTACAACTGTCCCGAGCTCCTTTAATATTCCAACTAAAAAGATTAATACCCTTCAATACTCTCCTCTACCTTCTGATAATAAAATACTCTGGTATCCTCCATTCGTATATATTCAGGCTTGTTTGCAATAGCAATCTTATTTCTCCCTAACTAAACATATTGATGCTGCCCCTCCCACATCCCACCCCCCAAGAACCCCTCTAACCACCCAAAATTCCAACTACTACCCCCAGTTCTAACAACTGCACTATCTAATCACCTCGTCATGTGATGTAACATCCAGCCCAGACGGACACAAACTCACTTCCCAGCCCAGCTCTGTTCCCTGTCACTGTCATTATTCCTAAACATCTATACCCTTAATGAAATCATAACTGATCCTACTTTTCTGAGAACTTTCTCTTTTCCCACGTTGATCCCAATAGCAGAAAATTATCATAACCTACTCAATAATTAAGTATAAAATAAACAGAAATATCAGTTCTTCCAGTCTATTTCAGTGCCCCCCGTTCCATAGAATTCGCACCTCTTAATATGGAAAGAAAAATCCATTCCATGGTCTTTGTCTCCCTCTTGTGGAGAGAAGAATGAAGTACCTTAAATTGTAAAAGAAAACTGGAAAGGGGGCACTAACGTAACGAGCAGTTCCATCCTGCCTGAACTACACGACAATTCCGATTGACACTTTCACTCTCCACAACGTCAGGATTAGTCCCACCAAACAGAACCAAAATGATCTTTTTTAATTGGTAAGAACCACAATGTTGAAAAATAAACGCCAACTGACCATGAAGTTCTTCTCAGTACGCAGAGGTAAGCTGCAATGTTTCCATAATCAAGCAGGTCGAATTTGTCTAATATTTGGAACCCTGAACACTAGCCCCTTTCAGCACAGAGTCACCTTTAGGAAGCAATATCAGAATTCTGAACAGGACGAACTTGCATAGCTCACCCGACACAGCGATACCAGCCAAAAATTATCACTATCGCTGTGTTTCCTAGCAGTAAGCTCCTCACTTATATGCAAGGAATATGATCATCTTGCAGGCGATCACCTTCAGGAATACACTCATGAATGAACAAGAGCAGCAGAGTGTTTCATTGTGAATCTAGTCAAGTATCCGATCTCACCAGAGTTAGGGATCGTACTAACACTCAACGGCAAGTGAGATGAGGACCACACTGCAACTAAGGTTATTGCATTTCCAGGTACTTAATTTGAACTTTAGATCTCGATAGCAAGTGTTGTGCACTACCACAAGTTGGGTGCCATTTCATCTCCCTCCAAATGTGAGTATTTCAGATGCTGGTCGGTGAAGTATTTAGCCAGTCCCTAGAACAAGATTTACTTGCCCACAGATCTTATAATATAAAAAAGCTTAATTGCATTTGCATCAGCCGGGGCAGTGATCCAACCAGGCTATTATTGAACCGTTGGTAATGTCATTGAGACATCATGTCAGTCGAAGGCAAAAGGAAATTATATCAGGCTGTGAGAGCGGGGAAAAGTCGCTTTCCCAATTCAAGAACCATTATTGTCGTCAGTCTATTCAGTTATATTGCTCTGCCTTGTCTCTGAAACCATCCCCTTATTTAAATAGCTCTGGCAATGCTCTTTCGAGCTGCTGCTGTGCAACCTCAGAATTTTCATAAGAGAGCCACTGATCTTTAATCTTAACTTGGAGTGTCGCCGGGTATTTTACCCTGTACTGTATTCCCGCAGCAATCAGTTTAGAAACGATGGGATGTAGCTCTTGTCGCTTGAAACGCACCGATTGAGGCAAATCATGAGTTATCCTGATCTTCTTATCCTCCCAAGAAACTTCCTGCAGAGCTCTAATTTTGCTTAAAATATGCTGTTTATCCAAATAATTCAGCAATTTACAGATTATCGGCCATGGCTGAGCTCCGGGGGGGGGGGGAGGACGAAGGGATCTGTGCGCTCGCTCGACAATGTAGGATTCATTATTTGGAGATGGGCCAGCAATCTTTTCAAGAAGTTTTTGAACAAACTGGACTGGTATTGCTCCCTCTTCCTTCTCCGGAATCCCGATTATAATCAAATTGTTTCTCCTGCTTCTCCCTTCCAAATCTTCAAGTTTATCTTCAATTTTTTTAATTCGTCTGTTGAGAGAGACACGCTCTAGATCTTGCTTGTCCAGTTTCATTTCGACAGATTTTATTTTGATCTCATTGTCTCCCACTCTGGTGCCGAGGGATTCCAGAGCTGATTTAAAACAATGAATTTCATCCGAAATCTCGTCGATCGATGCTTGCATTGGGGCAATTATTTCCAAAAAGCACTCTTCTGTTAAAGCTGAGGGCCCCGAGGTAGATTTATTGGAACCCTGCCGAGGACGTTTTGCGGCCTGCTCTTTCTCCGGGGAAGGAGGCGGCGTATGTTTGGCTGGTTGTTTCTTCATGAAGGCTTCCATCTTATAAAAGATCCCCAGCCTAAGCAGATTCTTCGATGTTTATTAGACACTTTTCGGACAAAAGTTCCACAAATTATTTGCTGATAAGAGCTGCAATCTGGGTTGAGAACAGAGCTGAGTGCAAAGGCTGCTTTCCCTAGGCTGCCATCATGTGACCTCCAACTTCCTGTTTTCTACTATTGATGCCTCTTCCTATGCATCCCAGTATCCCCCCAGCCTTCCTTACTGCCTTCTCACATTGCTTGCCCACCTTTAGGTCATCTGATATAATTACCCCCAGGTCCCTTTCTATTTTTACTGTTGTCAGTATCTCACCCCCCATTGTGTACTCTTCCCCTGGGTTTTTGTTTCCCATGTGCATTACCTTGCACTTCTTTGAATTGAATCTGAGCTGCCATACATTTGACCATTCCTCCAACCTTGCCAAGTCCCTTCTCATCCTTTCCACTCCATCTTGTGTGTCAACCCTGATGCAGATCTTTGTGTCATCTGCAAAGAGACTTACTTTTCCTTCCAGTTCCTCTGCAATGTCACTTATAAAGACATTAAAAAGGACCGGTCCCAGTACTGAACCCTGCAGTACCCTGCTAGTAACCCTCCTTTCTTCACTGTGTACTCCATTTACTACTACCCTTTGCGTCCTGTTGTCTAGCCAATTTTTTATCCAGGCTACCACCTTGGGACCCACTCCAAGGCTGGCTATCTTGTGTATTAATCTTTTGTGTGGGATTGTATCAAATGCCTTTCTAAAATCTAGGTAGGCCATGTCCACAGCCCCTCCCTGGTCTACTACTTTGGTCACCCAGTCAAAGAAATCTATTAGATTCATCTGACACGACCTTCCCATCGTGAATCCATGCTGCCTTGGGTCCTGTGCCCCACTGGCCTCTAGGTACTCAACAATTTTTTCCTTCAGCAGTGATTCCATCATTTTCCCTACCACTGAAGTCAAACTAACTGGTCTGTAGTTTTCTGCCTCTGTACTGCTCACACTTTTGTGAAGAGGAATCACAACTGCCCTCCTTCAGTCCTTGGGTACCATCCCATCCTCCCATGATTTGTTAAAGACAGTAGTCAGCGGTGTCACTAGTTCTACCTTTAGTTCTTTTAGAATTCTTGGGTGAATCCCATCAGGCCCCGTTGCTTTGTCCACCTTCAATTTTATTAGTTCTTTCAGAACCCTTTCTTCTGTAAATGGACTGGTATCGAACCTTGTCTTCAGAGTGTTTCTCTTGTTTGGTTTAGGTAACTCCCCCTCCTCTTCCTTTGTGAATACTGAGCAGAAATATTCATTCAGTATCCCTGCTTTTTCACTGTCACCCTCTACCCACATTCCTCCCTTTATTAAGCTTCAGTATCCTCCTTTGGTCTTTCTTTGCTCCTAATGTACCTATAAAGGTCTTATCCCCTTCTTAACAGAATTGGCTATCCTTTCCTTGGTTTGGGCTTTGCTATTCTGACTGCCTTCCCAGCCTGTTTCTGCTTTAACTGATAAAGTTCTCTGTCCTGCTCCTTTTGTGTTTCCTTATATTTCCTGAATGCTGTCCTTTCTCCTTAACCTTCCTTGCCACCTCTTTTGTGAACCATAGCGTTTTTTTCTTTCTTTGTGTTTTATTGATTTGCTTTACACAAAGGCTTGTTGCCTCTGTGATGGCTGTTTTGATCACTCCCCATTGTTTCTCCACCCCTCCTTCTTGCCTGTTTGCTAGTGCTTTTCTGAGGCACTCTCTCATTTTCCCAAAGTCAGCCCTCCTAAAGTCTAGTACTTTTGCTTTTGTATGGCTTGATTGTATGGCTGTGTTTATCGTGAACCACACTGTTTGGTGGTCACTTGTTCCCAGATGGCTACCCACTTCTAAATCTGAGATTCTTTCTCCATCCCCCATTTAAAAGTACCAGGTTTAAGATTGCTTCCTCCCGAGTGGGTTCCAATACTATCTGTCTGAGGCATGCCCCCTGTAGGGCATCAAGAATGACCCTGCTCTTGGATGTGCCTGCAGCAAAGGTGCTCCAGTTAACATCTGGCATATTCAGGTCCTCCAACAACAATATCTCCCCTTTTTCTGCCATTCTAAGAAAGCCTTCTATCATTTCCTTGTGCATTCCCTCCCTCTGAGATGGGGGTCTGTATACAACCCCCATGCGGATTGTGGTGCCATTTCCTGTCTCCAGGGTGACCCAAAGTGCCTCATCTGCTCCCTGTTTACTCTTTAGTTCTGTTGCTTTGATCCCTTCCTTTACATAGAGAGCTACTCCTCCTCCTCTTTTACCCTCCCTGTCCCTCCTCTAGATTGTGTATCCTGGTATGTTGACATCCCAGTCATGGTTCTCTGTGTACCATGTTTCTGTGACTGCCACAATATCCAGGCAACCCTCTTCCATCAAGGCCACTAGTTCAGGGAGCTTGTTACACAGACTATGGGCATTGGTACTCATCACCATCCACTTTTTTATAGTCTTACCCTCTTAGCCCCATTTCTGTCCTTACTGCCTTTGCCTTTTTTTACATTTAAATCTGTTCTGCTCACTAATAACTTCTGTACCTTGGTGTTTACCTCACTAATCACCATGTTTTGTGGGGGGAGGCTCGGATTTCCCTGCTCCTTTTCAGTGCCTCCCCCCTTGGCTAGTTTAAATGCTTGCCAATGAAGCATTTAAACCTCTCACCTAGGATCCTGGTTCCCCTCCTGGACAGATGTAGACCATCGCACCAGTATAGGTCTGCATCCCTCCAGGTGGCTCCCCAGTCCCCAATGAAGCCAAAACCCTGAGCTCCACTCCAGTTTTTCAACCACTCATTGAATTCCCTGGTGAGAAGTGCCCTAGCATCTCCCTTGCCATAGACAGGCAGCACCTCCGAGAAGGTTACCGTATGCGCTACTTGTCTAAGGCCCCTTCCCAACTCAACAAACTCCTCTTGCACTGCTCTGATCCCATTCCTAGCCAGGTAATTTGTCCCTAGGTGGACAATGACATCCAGCTCCCTCCCTCGTGCAGCTCCTCCCATGATCCTGAGGATTTGCTTCCTGTCCCTCCAAGCCGTGGCGCCAGGAAGGCACCTTACCTCCCTCTCTCGGTGTCTGTCTTGATACTGGAGATGTGATGTCTTGTACTTCTGGTGTCTGTCTTGATACTGGAGATGTAACTATCTTGATACTGGAGATGGGACTGTTTTGATACTGAGATGGGACTGTCTTGATACTGGGGATGGGACTTGTTTGTTTATTCTGGGTTTCTCTGTGAATTCTATGAAGCAGCCTGATGATGTGGCTTTGAGTACCAATTTGTCTGATGTTGTTTTCTGGGTTTGTATTCACAGCATATTCATCTCTTTCTATACTGACTGCCCCATTAACCCATCCATCCAACGCAGCTGCCTTCATTCTGGCCTTTCACTCCTTTAATCATTGGTGCTGTGCTGTGTTACTGCCTAGTTGCAGGCTTCTTATCTGTGACCTGCTCTTTCTGGCTTCAGCAACTGCTCCCTTCCTCGCTATCATGCACCTAGCATTTCACATCTCATCAGCTATTTCTCCTCCCCTGCTCTCTTGATTTGCCCAATTGCACTGCAAAGTTCTTGCTGGTATATGGCTCTGCTCAACTGAACCTCCTCTCAACCTTAAGTTCCTAGAGCCTCTCGGCCCACTGTTTTGCTGGCAACCCCTTTCAACTTCTTACTCAGGAACACACTCCATACATCAGGATGAGACAATGATCTGCACTATATTTCTTGGCCTGGTATTGGCACCATTGGCCATGAGCCCTGAAGAGCAACAATTTTCCCCCCTACCACTCTCACCCCATTATCCTAACGTAACTGCAAGTGCTGAGTTGAAAGCATTATCGGTTACCTCCTCATCTGGGCTCTGCCATGAGGTTCCAGTGCAGTTGGCCCTAATGGAATTCTCAAATCCCTCCACTAGCCACGTTTCTAATATTCCTTACTTGCCACCACCTATGTCTCTCAAGACCTTGAAGCCACACCTTGCCAGAATTAAGTCCCGCAGGGGTAAGTGCTTCATAACCATCATTATTACTACAAGAAAAGCTAGATTTTTACTGCTTCTCCTGTCTGGCAACGTCCACCCAAATCCTGGACCGCAAAAAACTTACAGGACAAGTGGAAAAAAGAGCAGTGGATTAAAAATTGTGGCAATGAACATAGGTGGTATGCTACCCAAACTTGCACAATTTCTGGCCTGGATGGCCTTGCACTGTTCTGATTTCATCTGCCTTACAGAGACTTGGTTAACTGCTAAGATGAAGGACAATAAAATTGCTCTTTCAGGCTATCAAGCCTTCAGTATGACAGGAAAGGCAAAAGGGGCTGGTGGCTGCCTCATTTATATCAAGGACACACTCCAAGGGATTGTACTTCCCTTTTCTGAAGTAGCGGATGACCATGAATTTCTTGTAGTCAAACTCCAGTTTGGTCATCATAACAAATCCCTTGCTATAGATTCTGTCTACCTCCCTCCCTCCCAGAAAGGCCAGTGCTGGTCTTACGAAAGTTATGGATGCCTTGACTAATCTTAAAGGCAGTGAACTCATCATCACAGGGGACTTCAATATAAACTGGCTCAGTAAAGAGTCAACCCCACTGAAGGACGTCATGACCAACTCCTACTTCATGCAGTTAGTAACGGAACCCACCAGGATGAATTACAAAACAGGGAACAATACACTCATTGACTGGCTCTTCTCCAGTTCCCCCTCTGGATATCTGAGGTCACTGTGAAGCCCGATACCCTGAGTGACCACTCCCCGATAAATTTTAGGTGGTCAAACAAATATAATAAAGCTCCTCCTATCCTAGTCAAGAGTAGAGTTCTGAGGAAGGGACAGCTCAAGTCCTTCAAAACAGCCCTGTCACAGTTAGATTGGTCACCCATCAATGTGCTAAATGATCTTGACCAAGCTGTAAACTACTTTGTTGACAGTTTCAACATGGTCTGCAATAAATTCTCCCAGTTTAGGAAAAGGAAATCCAGAGGCTGCTCTAACAGATGGTTAACTGGGGATCTTCTAGTGCTTATGAAGGAAAAGGACAACCTATGGTGCAGGGCCAGGGCCACTGGAGACAAAAAAGATTACCAAACATACAGGTCCTCCTGGAACCAGTGTACTCAGCTCATAAGGCTCATGAAAACTAACTTCTATAGAGAGCAGTTGGACAGGAGCTGGGGTGATGGGAGCAGGTTTTGAGAGAACATCAAGAATCTCCTGGGAAGGATGACAGGAAACACCCTACGATGCTCAATATCAACAGGATGACTACCATGGATCCCTTCACCTCCTTCACTGACCTGAGCACTGTTCTCCAGCCCAACTTTCTCAAATCTACAGAAGCACAGACCGGTTGCAACTCATCTAAGAACAACCGTCCCAACTTTTATTTTAAGCATGTCTCTAATAAAGAGGCCTTGTCATATGTAAAAAAAAGTCCTGGGCAAAGCCAGGATGGGCAGTGATGGCACTGACATGAAACTGGTCACTCTTGCCCTTGATGATTTAAAAGTCCCCATCTTCAAACTTTTCACTCACTGTCACTCTGGCCAAATTCCTTTCAGTCTTGAAACAGGCTCTAGTGACCCCAGTTCACAAGAGTGGGCCCAGGTCCTGCATTGCCAACTATAGGCCCATATCAATCCTATCCCCTCTATTCAAAGCACTGGAGAGGATTGTTGCAGGTCAAATCACTGACTACCTTCAGAAACACCGATTGCAATGGCCTCAACAGCATGGTTTCAGAAAGAACCACAGCATAGCTACAGCACTGATGGAGTATTCTGACTATGTTCACAAGGCCTTGGATAGCAATAAATTGGTGGAGTCTGTCTTCATCGACTTAGCAAAGGCCTTTAATATGGTGAATCACCCCTTCCTCTTGGAACAGCCACAGACTCTGGGAGTTGCCCTGGTTTCAGGACTACCTGATGCACAGGACACAGACAGTCAAGATCAGCCAGGCTATCTCAGAGTCCAGAGAGGTATCTCTGAGTGTTCCCCAGGGGTCAATCCCCTTGGACCTTTACTTTTCAGCCTTTTCCTAAATGCACTACCCAAGGCCTGTAACAGTAAAATAATCCTGTATGCTGATGATGCTGTTATTCTGAGCAACAACAGTGACATCGAGGCACTTCAGAGAGAGTCACAATCTACTTTCCTTTGGATTGAGGACTGGTTCAGCTTGCACAAGCTCCTACTCAATTATAAAAAATACAAAATCAATGCTCCTTTCTAGCCCTCAACTCAAGAAGAGATATCTCACACTTGCTATCCACAACAACGGTCTTGCCCCCCTGGAGCAGGTCCACTCCTTTAAGTACCTGGGGATACCATCAATGATACCTTTCATTTGTGCAACATATTGACATGGTAGTAAAGGCAGTAAATACCAAACTGGGAGTTCTCCCCCAGCACAGTAAAATCTCACACCATTTGCTGTCTGTCTCTCCATCTCCAGTTCTACATTATCCACTATAGATTATGGACTGGCAGTTTATAGTGCAGTTACAGACACATTTCCCTAAACAAGGCTTGTAGGCTTGCCCTTGCAGCTGTTATGCTCATACCAGCACACTTTATGAACGCACAAACTGGCTATCCTTGGGGAACAGAATTAAGTTCTAAACCTGTCTCCTTGGCAAGAAAGCCCTTCTTGGCAAAACTCCCACCTGCATTACAGGTATCTTCTCAGCTGCCAGTACTAATTACACCAGAGGAAGAGCACTGAGCCCGCTCTCGGTTGCTTTTTGAAGAACTGTACTAGGACAATGAGCATTCTCCTATAGGGCCCCCCTTGGCTCAATGAGGTACCAGCAGCGTTGCTCAATACAGGAAGTTTCTGGGCCTTTAAGTCTGACCTGAAACAGTACCTTGTCAACAGGAGTGTGTGTGCTTGTCTGTCGGGCACCTAATGCCTCAAACTATCACTTCTCTGACCCCCCGCTGAGTGAACTTGAAGTTGCTCATCCACTCACTCCCTTCCCCCCATCTCAGACCACCTAGATCCTAATCACCCCACTGACCCTCCCTCTCCTACTCCTGTGGCCCTCCCTTGCATTCAAATTCTACTTTGTTTTTTCAACTGCATTCCTTCATATACCTTTGGTCTCTTTGCTTCACCAATGACTCCCTGATAAGATGCTCTTTTTTTCCATACCCAATAGTTTCATCCTATTTCCATCACCCCCCTACCCCCTCACCCACTTCCCTTCTTGCCCAGATTGACCCCCTATTTCTTGGTAGACAATTTCCTCAATCCTATGCCCTCCTGTTCCTGGACTCCATACCTTCTTCATTCACCTTTTTCCCATGCCTTCCTCCCCACACCTTCCTTCTTGTCTTGAAAAGGCCTGCCACTTTGTGAGATTGCTTCCCACTTCCTACTGGTCTCTCCCTAAACAGTCCTGCTTATAGATACTTAGCTATTATCCTGCTCAAAGATTTATCATTGTCTGTCAGTCTAAGCAGTCCTATGTAACTTCTTCTAAATATTTTCTTTTTTAATTTTATTGTATGCATTTTACTGGAATTGTGTCTTGTATGAATTACTAGTTTTGTGTTCATGACATGGAACTTATGTAAAAGAGCTCCTGCTCAAAGGTTGTTTCTGAATCTCTAAATAAATAAATAAATGAGTAAGTTGTAACAGCCTTGCTTCTTTTCATGGATGGGGTAAATAGTAAACTGGGTAGTCATGCATTGTTGTATCTGCCTCTGAAATTACCAGCTGAGGATCTACCCTTATGCTCTCTGCTTCTTCCATGGGAAAGGTTGTTTTGTCAGAAATACTGTAGGATGGTTTGTAGTTAAATGACCAACCGGCCTTGTATATATGAGTAGTTATTCTGATTTCTGCCTTTTTCTTCCTCTATTATTCCAAAATTTAAAGTGAAAGGATGGGAGAAAGGATCTGTGAGCTAACTTATCCTTTGCTAGATTTCTGCTATCTTCCTTATGTTTGATGAACTTCTCTAATCCTTTGCCAATGAGAAGATTGCCTTTGAATGGAAGCTTAGTAAGTATCATCTTTCTGTGTTGGCTTGTGACAATTTGAGCTATAGTAATCGTCTGGTTTTGTTAGACACGGCCACCGATATGACTGTCATTTTTAGGGCATCTATGGATGTATGAACAAGATATTTATTTGCTTGAATAGCATTTTCCACTAGGTCCATGTGTTTGGACTTAAGTTCAAGAGAGTTGGCCAGTTCCTCTAGCCAGGTAAGGAGAGCTTGTGATATGTAGATAGCTGCAGTAATGGCTCTGTAAGCTAGGCCTGCCATTTAAAAATTTATCTTCAGCATTTTTTCCATCTTTTTCTCTACTGGGTCATTAAGTGGTGCAGTCCCTTTGACTGGCAGCACTGTCTGGTATTTCAAGGATGTAATCTGAAGATCCACATCTGGTACCAAATACCATATTTTGCTGGTGTCTTCCTGAATTGGGTTGAATCTGTCAAGAGTTTTTCTTTCAGTGATCCTGACTAGATCTGAAGAATCCCACTCTACAGCAATTACTTCATTAATGAAGTCACAAATGGGGAGGAATTCTACTTTCTTCTGCTTGGATCATATAAGCAGATTCAGCTTGTTCTGGTGGTTGTGGGATTTCAGAGCCAGTGGAGTCCTTTACAGATCCAATGAGTTCTGGCATTATGTTTGCCATACATAGTTTCTAAGTTGATGAGGCTCTTCCTCTTCTGCCTCCTGTTCCTCTTCCTCTGACTACTTATCTGTTTGCTCCTTCTGCATTGGGTCAGTAGATCTGTCTGTCTCTGTGTGGGAGTTATGTGTGTTTGGAATGTCATCAGAGATTTGGGTTGTTGTTGACTTTGTTAGGTTCCTAGGTGAAGGTAGAAGGTAGTGACTCCAGAACAGTAGGTGATGAAGCTTTGGCATGACTTTCATCCTGTCCAGGATTTGTAGCATGATAGCTTTTGCACCTGGATAAAGGCTGCTGTGTCAGTGTTATGGCCAAGTCCTGAGGGTTTGTCTCATCCATGATGTCCATGTCAATGTCTCTGGGATCTTCTGCTTCTGGATGCTTGATGCAGGTCAGATACAATTCTCCTGATTGGGAACTGAGTAGCGTGATATTACAGGACTTGTACTTCCTTGTTTTGCCCATGATTGGTGACCTGTGGGCAACAACAAGATATAAGATGTTGTGCAGAGCAATGTACCATACAGTGTTCACCTGTGCATCACGTTTTGTATGCAGGCACACACTGCATGAGGTTTGGAATGCAGTATACCAGTATGTTTTATTATTTTCATTTTATTTCTTAATATGGCACTGTCCCCTTACAAAATGGTGCCTGCATATGTGCAGTGTGCAGTGGCCATGGACTAATGAGATGATGACTATGCATTGTCAGTGAGTGGCAACTGAGTGACATTACATGTGGTGTGTGGCGGCTTGTGGGCTAACACGGTGAAGAAAAAGACAATGATTGAATAACTCAAAAAGATGGTGGCAGGGTGCAGGAATTTGGTCCATACTGAGTGGGATCTGTCAGGAACATGAAAGAACAGATGGTTTAAGTCTCAATGGCAGGAATGTATATTGCATCCTCACAGCTGATTTAGAAGACAATGAGAAGCAGACTGTGGCTGGAACTGATTATGCCCTCCGTAGAGGGTATTTGCGCTCTGGAGGGAGAAGGCCTTGCAGAGGCTGTGCCAGATGGAGAAATTAACAAATTAATAACACAAGTTATAATAGTGAAATTGTTATGACTGGGAAATGAACAGTTTTGCACATAATTAATGACTTGAGTGAAGGGGTGGGAAAGGAGGGAGCTGCAGATTACTGTATGTATTTCAGTGAATGGCAGGATGTGCTGGGGGGGAGGGTGAACTGCAAGTGCCAAAAGGAGCAGCTAATATGTGAGCAGTGTGAAATGTGTGTGTGTTGGGGGGATAAGCCATGAGTGGGGGAGTGTGCGCAATGGAAAGTATACTAGAGACATATCAATCAAGCAATATGGTTTATATAATTCAGTGCAAAAAAATGCACAAGCAGATGCTATATAGGGAAAACAAGGAAATCACTGCAAACCTGTATGAACCACCACTGACACACAATATTAAACCAGGTTATCAGCACAGCATGACCATTTTTTTTCCAACCCTACCAGTCCCTCTTGGACCTGTCAGTACTAATACTGTACTGTCAGTAATAATGCTATTTGTGAACTTCACAAACACACAGGAGGGAACATGGAAATTAAAATATATGTATTAAACAATTTTACTCAAACTGTAATGGGTTCAGTTGGGACACTGGATTTATGGCACACTAGGGCAAACTTTAATGTTGTACGTTATTTTATAGAAATATGTTTTTCTGTTTTTTATCTCTTAAAATCAGCACTTTTCTAAACCTCTTTCCTCTACCCTCCCCACCTCCACTCTGTATGCTATTCATCATGTGAATCATTGAGTGAAATCTGAAAGTATTTTATTTTTCTTCCAGGCAGTAACTGACCACAAATACTGCTTATGGTAAAAAATTATGCAGGAGCTTAAGATGGTCCAACTGGTGGCTTTCTGAAGCTAAATGAAAATTAAAGTCAGAATCTGAAGTGATAATTTAGTCTAGCTTGGGGATATCAGTTGCATAAAACGAAGAGAAAAGTCCCACTTGAGTCACAAGTCAAAAATGAAGGCAGTGTGTATAACACGTTTGAAAGGCTCCACCTGCAGTTCAATGGGTAAGCAAACAGTTATGCCTACTTCCTGAACTAAATAAGCAGTTCCTCCTAGCCTCCATCTAAATTTCCTTTTCTTTGTCAGCTGGAGGCTCTGTTGGACCCTCTCCTCACTCTGGGCTTGCTGCAGCCTTGTCTGGGGCCTTGCCCCCCACACTGTTGATTTGTGCCTTGGACTCTGCTTGGTTTCCATTGGTTGTGTTCCTGTGTTTCCCCTACTTGGTTAGTTTTTGTTTTTGCCTCCAGCTGCTGTGTGCTTCATTGAGCTTGTTTTGTGTTCTGCTGTGTTTATGCTTTTGATTTTGTGTTTTCTTTTGGGGCTTTCTAGTTGCTCTATATTTGTGCTGTGCTCCTCCTTCTTTCCAGTGATCTGGCTTCCTTTCCTCTCCAGCTACCTAGCATCCTCAGTTTTCCTGCATTTGTTGGTTGTTTCAGCTCCCATTCCTACCATCTGCTGCTGCTTCTGCTTCCTGGCCTGCACCTGCCTCTAGCTCTTGCTCTCAGCTTGCAGTAGCAGGGAGTAGCCGCATTTACTGCTGCATTCCTGTCACAGCTCCAGGAATTTTGTGCTGCTTTTGCTCCATCCTTCAATTCTTTAGGGATTTAGTTTACTAGTGCCCTGTGTCTACATTGTTAGTTTGTGCTACAGGTTACTTATTGTCGTTTTCTTCCCTCATGCAGCCTGTGCCTGTGCTATGGTTCCATTTCCTCACCGATTTAGCAAGCTTTCAGTTCCCTGCATTTTCCTTTGTATGCTCAGCTCAGCCTGCTGCTTTCCTGTCTACCAATCCACCCTCAGTTTCCTGCAATCGTTGTTTGTTTCAGCTCCCATTCCACCATCCCTGCTGCTTCTGTTAATTCATTGCACCTTGCCTATGCTTCTGCTCTCAGTTTGCTGCCTCTACCTTTTGCAGCTTGCTCTCAGTTCTAAGTGCTAGCTCATCTCTGATTCTGCCAGCAGCCTTGCATTCCTCTATGGTTCTTTCCTGCTTATTTACCTCAGCATTTCTTTATTTGCTTTTCACTTCTTTCCATCAGCCCCCAGTTTTCTCCAGCCCTTTTGGGGCTTTAAATCTGCTCTGCATGTTTATATGCACTCGGTGGGAATCAATCCTGAGTCTACTACAATTCTATATTGCCAGCTTGCCTACAGTCCTTTTGGAGTTTTCCATCTGCTCAACATGTTTATCTGCACTATAGTGGGAATTTCAATTTGCTTGGCTATTCAGTGCTACTAGCTATGCAACAGAATCTCACCCGAGTCTCCTGCCCTTCCTTGTTGCTTTCCCTTGTGAACAGCCCTTCTGGGGTTTTTAATCTGCTCAGACATGTTTTTTGGTACTCAATGGGACTCAATCCAGAGGCTAAGTACTGTATGTCTATATTACATTCACCATATGGCTCACACTTGCTTAAATGCATTTGTACCCAGCAATTATTCATGTTGTTTTTATGCATTACTGCCCACACCTGCAAAGTCCTTTGCTTGTAAAGTTCAGCTCCTGCTGCATGTGACTCACTATTTGTACAAAGCTTCGTTATACTCTGAAGGTCAGCTCAGCTACAGCTGCCACTGTAAACTAGTTTAAACAAATCTGCATGTTGGTCGTGGTGCTTTACCATGGCTTCTTTGTTTTGCCCATGACAGAGGCTTGATGGATTATAGTGGAGAGTCGTGGCCCCGTGTGGTTCATTAACCTTGTGTTTGTATACCGCCTTCGCTGCTAAAATCCTCTAGGTATTCATCACCTTTAATTGGCACTTATTGATGGACTGGTTGGCTAGCCTCGCACTGACTAAAGGCCCAAATAACCTAAGCTGGGTGTGCCATTCCTATGCTAGTAGATTGGTAGGTCAAGCTACCATGCTTCTGTTTACTATTTGTTTACTAGGTCCATTGTTACTGGTATTTACCATGCTACTCATTGCCTGTTACTCCATGCATTACCATGTATGGCCTGTACCATTATCACAAGTGTTTACTTTGCTGCATAGTACCTGATATTCTCTGCATTACCTGCTCCATTGCTACAAGAGATTAATCGACCATGCCCATCAAATTATTGGCTCTGAGCTCGTTCACAGCTTACATAGAAACATAGAATTTGATGGCAGATAAGAACCGCTTGGCCCACCCAGTCTGCCCATTTCCCTACCTAATGGATAAGCTGCAGATCCTAGTTAACCAGCAGCTTACTTCTTTCTACCCCCGCCCCCTAGAATTGCCTTATGACTGTCCCATGCATGCTTGAATTCAGCCACTGTTTTTGACTCCACAACCTCCTTTGGAAGGCCATTCCATGCATCCACAACTCTCTCTGTGAAAAAATACTTCCTTACATTACCTCTGAGCCACCCCCCCATCTTCAAATTGTGCCCCTTGTTCTTGCATACTTCTTTTTTTGAAAGATGCTATCCTCTTGGACTTTGTTGATTCCCCTTGAGGTACTTGAACGTTTCTATATTGTCCCACTCTCCCTCCTTTCCTCGAGGCTATACATATTAAGCTCCTTTAGTCTCTCTTCATATGTGTTCTGGTGCAGACCCTGCACCATTTTAGTTGCCTTCCTCTGGACAGCTTCCATCTTGTCTATGTCCTTGTGGAGATTGGGTCTCCAGAACTGCACACAGTACTCCAGATGGGGTCTCACCAGCTGTCCCTACAGAGAGAGATAACAACTTCCTGTTTTCTACTGGTGATGCCTTTCCCTATGCATCCCAGTATCCCCCAGCCCTCCTTACTGCCCTCTCACATTGCTTGCCCACCTTTAAGTCATCTGATATGACTACCCCAGGTCCCTTTCCATTTTTGTTGTTGTTAGTATCTCACCCCCCATTGTGTACTCTTCCCCTGGGTTTTTGTTTCCCAGGTGCATTACCTTGCACTTCTTAGCATTGAATCTAAGCTGCCATACATTTGACAATTCCTCTAACCCTGCCAAGTCCCTTCTCATCCTTTCCACCGCACCTTGTGCATCAACTCTGTTGCAGATCTTTGTGTCATCTGCAAAGAGACATAATTTTCCTTCCAGGCCCTCTGCAATGTCGCTTATAAAGACATTGAAGAGGACCAGTCCTAATCCACATCCTCAGCCTGTGATGCCTGGTGTGGGTCCTTCCTTTCTGGCCCATAGTGAGAATGTCCTTACCCCAGGAAGAGCTTTAGCTGTTTGTGTGCAGTGGCACCTCTTGATGTTGAATTTATGACCAGCTGCAAAGGGAGGATATAGTGCTATCCTTTAGCTGTGGTATTAACTACTGAGGCACCTTCAAAGCATTCTCCCTATGACCGTTCTCAGTTCGCTTGAGCTAAATAGTAGATTGGTAGATCAAGTGAGTGCCTCAGTGGTCATTCTCTCCTCCTCCCACCTTCGAGGTTGCTTGTTGCAGAGGCAAGTACTTTCAGCCCTCCACAGTGTTCCCGTTAGAGGGAAAGAGTGAGAATTTCCTCTAAATTGGAATATTTCCACTCCCCTTATTTGGGTTTCTAAATGGCAGTAGCAGAGTCATCACTACATACAACATCCCAAGCTTGGAGGGAAGGTGATCTCAGCCTTGGATACCCAAAGATTTCCTCCTCAAAGGGCTTTTTTCTCTCCTCTGTGCTGCAGGTCATAATACTAGTTAGTTTAGTGATATTCCCTAGTTCACTTAGGTAGTTTCCGCTGTTGGATGGAAATGGATGGTGGCCCTATGAGCCATTCCCTCTCTCCTCAGGAAGCCCCTTGCTGTCATCAGTGTAAGCCATATTATTGGAGCTATCCTGCTAATTTGTGCATCTCATTTATGTTTCCTTAAGCTGCCTGTTGCTGTCAGTCTGCTTCGGTACCTCCTAGTAATTGATCGCTGCTACAATTCTTTTGGAGTTCCTTCCTAAGGTATCTTTAGCCAAGGGATCCTTCCCATGACACCCTAGGGTGGAACCCTCTTACAGGGCTCCTTGCTTTCAGTACCCTTACAGGGTGATAATTCCTACTGGAATAGGGAGTGCAAATGACTGCAAACATTATTATACAGTTATGCAAGCATAACATTATTCTGGTTGAGAAAGCCATTGAATTGAAAGGCTATGCCTCCAGTTCAGTGGGTGAGCAATGAGCCATGCCTACTTCCTGAGCTATATAAGCTGTTCCTCCCAGCCTCCATCTGAAGCTCCTTCTCTTTACCCCAGCATCCTCCACTCTTCCTCCAGTGACATGCCTCTCTACTCCCAGGGGATTCCTACCTAAGGTACCTTTAGTCAAGGGACCCTTCCCACAGCACTTCTAGGAGTGGAACCCTGTTACAGGGTTCCTTGCTTTCAGTACCTCTACAGGGTGGTAATTCCTACTGAAATAGAGCGTGTGAGCAGCCACAAATGTGGTTATACAGTCGCACAAGCATAACATCATTCTGGTTGAGAAAGCCATTGAACTAAACAATATGCAATTGCATATCAGGGGACACAAAAAAATGCACATGGAGCAATTTAGCACCATACTCCAAACTGTTTATAGAATTCATTGCTTAGTATTGTACTTTGTGTTACTTACATGTTTTCCCCAGTGTGATACTGAAAAAAGGTTTAGTTTGTTTTTCTGAACTGGTCATGTCCCTGTTATCAGAATCTAAATATAAAGAGGTAATTTCTCTTATCCGAACCTAAACATCCCATGCCATTCTGCTCTCGTCCTGTCTATGATAGCTGTGTTAATTAACACATTCTACTTAAAAAAATATTTACTGAATGCAGTTCTGAATAACTGGTGTCTGTGTTATGTTCTGTAATATATTATGCTATTTTACAATCATTTATGTTAAGGAACCTGAGACAGATTGGTCCAGATTTGATATGGAGCCTTACTATACATGTTGAATAATGTGCTTAAGATAAAGCTTACATTCTTATGAGATGTTACTGAAAACAACTGGTGAAATTATTTCAACTTCTTAAAAATGTTTAAAAAAAAAGTTGATAGGATTATTACTGTCAGTGTGTTGATTGTACTGTGCTTTATCCCAGAAACTAATTTGTATTTTATTTATTTATTTTACCAGGAAAAAGATCCATTGAACAAAGCTCATTTACAAGGACGTTCTGGGTAGGACAGAATACAATACAGTAAACAATGTGATAACATAGGAATAATAGCAAAACAGTAAGCAGCTTGATAGCAGATTAATTTAATTATGGTTAAAATATCAGCTCCCTGTTCCCAGACTTCAGAGGCTCCTTTTGCCAAGGCCGGTTTTATTTCCAAACAAAATGAATGGTCACTAATGCTTTGCAGAAGGTATAAGACAAAATCATGTTATTTTTAAAAGAGCTGGTACTTATACCCCTGTGTATTTTGTTAGCATAATTCATTCAGATTCAATTTTACAATGTGCTAGAGAATATTTATAATGCTTACTTATCTCCTGCAACCTTTCCAGTGCTCAGAAATCATCACAAATGGGTTATCCTCCATCATCCAATTGAGCGATGCACATAGGTGCTGGAAATAGGGGTGTTGGGGATGCTGTAGCACCCCATAGCCTAAAGACAAGCCCCTCCACCCACAAAGACCCATGGAACACACTAATTTCTGTGATCCTGAGTGATCCTGCATGACCAGGAGAGGAGCTGACTAGACCCATGCATGAACACAGCTTTAGATAGAAGGCAGGTAATGGCAACTGTTTTTAACACCTAAAGCTGAAGGTCCCCGATGAGACATTTTCTACACCACAGCTGAGTTAATGCTACTTTAATGCAGAGCAAATTCTTGTCCAGGTGCTACTACAATTGAGTCAGCAATTTTTCTAATTAGCTAACATAAGCATAAGTCAGTCTTTGAGTTTCCTTGCAGCTATGCCCTGCCAATGGCAGCACTTGCTACCAGTGTTGATAACTGGTTGCCTATGTCCCTTCATCCCCCCCCAAACAATTATATGAAGTGATCATTTTTTTTATAACCTCAGCTGTAAGCACAGAGATTATTATCTTGCACAGTTACATAATTGATGCACATGTGTACCTGGAAAGTACACATGTGATGTACTGGGGAAAAAAATACCACATATGTTCCTGAAGTACAGTACTGTACATGTGTATGTAAAAAGGCTATGGTAGCAGGGCACTGAATACTCCCACAGTTAGTCTCAGTTTTATATAGTTAAGTCTCTGTACAATATTTCAGCCAGCAAGCTAAGGCACAGAAGAAGCTGTAGACAGCTGAAGGAATTGAAAAGAGGGAGAAGGCCTTCTTTCACTATATAAACGAAAAAAGGGACAAGAAGGTTGGGTTTGTTAGGCTTAAGAAAGGAGAGAAGTGGGTGGAGGATAACAGGGGAAAAGCAGAGATACTAAATGAATACTTTTTTCTTCACCTAGGAGAAGGATGGACTAGTGCCTTCAGGAGGGAGAACCATAGTGGGGTGGGGGAGGACACAGATGTAGTAACAGAGGACAGAGGAGGATAGAGTGAGGGAGGGGCTGGTAGCAATGAAGGTGGACAAATCACCAGGCCCAGACAGAGTACATCCAAGGGTACTAAGGGAACTGGCTGAAGAGCTTGCAGGGCCACTGGCAGGCCTGTTTAATAGTTCACTGGAGGGCTTTGTACTACAGGACTGGAGAACAACACATGTGGTGCCCCTCCACAAAAGTGGTCCCAAATATGACCCAGGGAATTATAGACCAGTCAGTCAGACCTCAGTCATGTGCAAGTTCATGGAGACCATACTTAAGGAAAGGTTGATAGAATATCTAGAGGAGCAGGTCTCCAGGATGCGAGGCAGCATGGGTTTGTGGGGAGGGGGGATCGTGTCAAACAAATCTGACTGACTTCATTGACTGGGTTACTAAGACAGTAGACAGGTGCCAAGAGGTAGATGTCCTCTATCTGGATTTCAGCATAGCCTTTGATTTTGTGCCCCACAAAAGGTTGATAATTTCATTTTAGTTTCATTTTTCATTTTTATGAGGGTTAAATCATTGAGCAAGCTCATTTGAAATGGTGACCCACAGTAAACAATTTATAAACAATAAATACTTATTATAACACATTTAACAATACATCATAAGGAACAACAATCATACACAATAAACCATTCAACAGTCATAAAATTAACCACAGCAACATTTAATCTGACTAGGAATATTATTTAAAACCCATTGTTTTACTGCATTCATTGAGAAGGGGTTGATGTTAAACAATTGGAACCTGTGTGGTAAATTATTCCAATAAAAGGGTACCAATTGGCTACAGAAATGCACTGACCTTTGTGTTTTGGCTACAGGAACAGTTAATTCACAATAATCCGAATTCCCGAGACATGAGGTTACCTTTCTTTCCTGCAAGTTAACTACTAAATAATCTAGGACTTTACCCAATCCACTTTTGTAGGCTAAGACAAATTTATGTTGATGACATCTATAGGTAAGGGAAATTCACCCTAGGCATTTATACATACTACAATGATGAGTCTTTTTTGGACATTTCAGGATCAGCCTGGCCAATTGATTATATAGTGTATCTAATTTCTGTCGTTTACTTTTGTTTGAATAGTTGTACAAAACATCGCCATAATCGAATAAAGGAAAAAGCAGAGTTTCAACTATTTTTTGTATAGTACGACTACCCAAATAGATTTGGTAATGGTACAAAGGCCCCACTCTCCTGCCAGTCTGTGTAACAAGTTTGTCTACATGAACATTGCCAGGGCCTATGGAATCCAACCAATATCCTAAATACTGTACTTCTAGGATTATACCTGTTCTAAATGTGCCCCTTCAGCATACAGTATGATCAGGTCTCTGCCGCTTCTAATTTTAGTTGTGGTTCCAAACAACGTGCACTTAGTTTTACCTGTGTTCATTTTAAGTTTAGATCTTCCAAAATAGACCTGGAGACCATTAAAATGAATCTGTAGTTTACTTTGAACTTCAGACAATGACAATGCAGCAACATAGAGTATTGTATCATTGGCATATAAATGATATGCCATGTCTGGCACACTTCCTTTCATTCACTCATTCATAAAATTGTATTCAGGTTTTTGAAAAGGATAGTTGTTACAATTCTCCATTGAGCTGAGCTTATTTCAAAGGAGGTCTTCAGTTTATGCACTCGACTCACCAAATCAAATTATACATTCATCTCAGTAAATTATATATATACAAACAACAACACAGCAATTAATAAATACAAACATACAATGACCAAACATTTAGTAAAAAACTTACAAACCAATAAATATAAAACATTAAGTAACTATGCATGTGCTCAAGTTGACAAAGAATTACAACAGGGTTGGGGTTTTGAAAAGTTATCATAAAACCAGCCTCTAATTAGACTTAATTGCACAGCCTGATTGATTGATCTGAGATAGATTGGCATACTATTCCAAAGGAAGATATCCCACCCCTGAAAGGAATTCTTACCTACTGTTAAGTTATAACAGGGTACTCAAATTCGAATCCCTGTGCTGACCTTAAATTTGACCTAGGTTCCCTCACTAAGAATCTTTCTAAAATAAAGGAGGGCATCTTACCCTGAGAAACTTTATACATAACATTCATAGTATGCTAATCTCTTCTATGACTCAGGCTCAGCCACCCCAAAGATCTACAGTATACATGTGGCAATGATGGCTTAGCCTTGAAGCATTCAAAATGAATTGAGCCAGCTTATTATAAATAATGTCCAATTTATGGAGAAACACTTTTGAAGCACCTGCATATAAAAAATCTCCATAATCTAACATAGGTAATAGCATGGCATTAACAACTCTAGAGCGTACCTCCTGTGACATAAAATATCTTGCCCTATATAACATTCCTAATTTGCTACCCAGCTTAGATAGCAGATTTTCCAAATGTGGACTCCAGCAGAATCTATGATCCAAAGTCATCCCCAGATATGTATATTGTTCTACCTGTTTTATTTGAATACCCTTACTTGACTGAATATTTAAACTATTTCCAACACACCCTGATGGAGAAAACAACATTGAATGAGTATTTTTTATATTCAGACTGAGTCTGTGAATCCTAAAGAATTCTTGCAAGTAAAAAAAAGCATCCTGTAGATTTTGTTGAATCTCTAGTAAATATTTACCCTCTGTATAAATGACAGCATGATCTGCATAAATATGATACTTTACAGAGGGATGAGTAAGTTTCAAATCATTAATATAAACATTGAAGAGCAGGGGGCTGAGTATCAACCCCTGAGGAATACCTGTAGTGATCTGTGCGGGGGGAGACCTAAATTGTCCCACTTCAACCACCTGTTTTCTTTCAATCAGGTATGATGGAAACCACTCCAGTTCACAACCCCTCACTCCCATAGGGTGCAGTCTAGACAGGAGAATGCCATTGTGCAAGGTGTCAAAGGCCTTAGATAAATCAATAAACAAAGCCCCCACTGACATTCTCTTGTCCAGACTCCCCTATATGTCTCCCAACACTTTTAACAATGCTGTATTTGTACTATGTACAGACCTAAAGCCTGACTGAAAGGTGTTCGTCAATTTATTGGATTCTAAATAATCCTGAAATTGTAGGGCCACCAAACTCTCAAAAAGTTTTGAAATTATCAGCAATAATGAGATGGGTCGATAGTTATTTATATCATGCCTGGTCCACCCCCCCCTTTAAAAATGGGGACCACCTTGGAGAGTTTCCAGCCCTCTGGAAATTCACTGGATGTTAAGGGAAAATTAAACAAATAGATTAGGTGATGAGCAATACAGGGGGCAGCATATATCTGCAGTCTGGATTGAATATTATCCAGACCTATTGCTTTTCTGATATTCAGTTTAAAAAGAGCCTCCATTACCTCCTGCACTCCTATTTTCCTAAATTGAAATCTTACATGGGTATCTGGATCCAAAGGTACCTGATTAAGTTGTCCCCCGAAACTGAAATTAAGGTCAGATTGAATTAACTTTATGATAATTTCAGAAAAAAATATATTGAATGCATTAACCACTCGATTATTCATTGGGACCAATTGTCCATCCAATTCAATCCTTCTCACGCAGTCACTATTTTTATTGCCAATTAAATCTGATATTTTCCTCCAAAATAGCCTTGGGTTTTGAGAAATGTTATTATCAAATTCTGATCTATAATACTCATGTTTAGTTTGTCTAACTTGATAAGTATATTTATTTCTAGCTTTTCTATAAGAGGTCCAGTCCTCGTTGTTTCCAGTCATTTTAGCAACATGATATTTTTAACCCCTATCCTTTTGTAATTTATGAAGTGTAACACTGTACCACCTTTTATTATTAAATTTCACTTTTCTTTTGCACACTGGGGCATGCAGGTTACTTATCCTTAAAAATTCATCCTGGAAAAATTGCCATACATCAGAAACATTAGGTATTAGCTCATATCTATACCAGGCTATATTTTCCACATCTAGCATAAATTTAACATAATTAAAATTGTTATACATCCACCAGGTAATTGTTTGGTCTGACTTTACTATCGTAAGCCCTTTTCTTAACACATATGTGACTTGATGATCTGAGAAAGCGTCAGGCAAGACGCCACTCTGAGAGTACACTAAAGGGCGATTGGTAAAGATCAAACCAGCAATGTAGAATTATGAACATTCTTGGAATTTATCCTAGTAGGTTCCTTCACTAATTGAGTAAGCTGTAAACAATCCTGGAAATCAGTCAGACTGTTTGTTAGGTCAACCTGGGTCCAATTTACATTAAAATCACCCAAAAGCAGTAATTCATGTGTAACTTTATATTTTACCATGAAATCTTGTAGGCTATAGAAGATGTTATTTTCCACTTTTGGGGGTTTATACAACCCTGTAATTAGAATTGGTTTAATAAAAGGAATCTTTAGTTCAATCATAATGACCTCCAATTTATGGTCTATTAGATTACTTTTGATTTCTGTTACTTCCAACTCATCAGTAACATACATCCTTTCTAAAAAGTTGGTACCCTTTTGCTGAAATTGAAGTATCTGATATTTTTTGTGTAGCCATGTTTCTGTAATGATAGTAACTTTTGGTCTATAATTACCTATTCAATCCTTAATTATTCCCAATTTATTTCCTATGCTCTGTGCATTAAATTGTACTACGCTAAATTCTGTCCCTTCAGAAACTCCGCATCCATGGGGAAACCAGGCCCTGGATTAGGGTGAACACCTCCACATGTCATTAAGAACAACAGCAAAATATATTTAAATGAAACACCATAGCAGTTTTGACCATTTCTATTACGTAATTTCCTAGAGAACAGGTACAACACCTGAATTATGTGAAATATAGTAAAGAATGATGGTTTAATCACTCTCAGAGGGTCCCAATACACACATACCAATTTTATATGGTCAGTGTATACAACATTTGATAAGAGTTCGGGATTTATTTCACCAAAACTTGGCAAAATAAAATTAAAATCCCAATCTAGGGTACCTTCTGTTAATTTAAACTCCATTTCAAAATAATTTACAGTGGGAGTAAATGTGTGTAAGCCTCCTACTTGAAGGAGACACAAAAACACCAAACACTACCAGGACTGATGCATTACTGTATAGTGCTAATTCCCAAATTCAGTTTAGGACAGGCACAAAGTGACCTGCAGGTCTTTTACCTACAAAGCAAACCAGCCCTTTTAAATAAATTGAAAACAATAATGGTCCTAAGACTGAGCCTTGTGGGATTCCTCAGACTACAGGCAGCGGTATAGATTCCATGCCATTTATAGTAGTTAATTGCTTCCTGGATTGGAAATATGAAGAAAACCATTTCAAAGTTAATCTAGTAACCCCTATTTTTGCTAGGCTGTGTAGAAGGATCTGGTGGTCAACTGTATCGAAGGCCTTGGAGAGGTCAACATGGATGGCCCCTGTCAACTATCCTGAGAAACACAGAAACATAGACTTTGACAGCAGATAAGGACCACTTGGCCCACCTAGTCTGCTTGTTTCCCTACCTACTGGATAAGCTGCAGATCCTAGTTAACGAACAGCCTACTTCTTCTTACTCCCACCAGAATTGCCTTATGTCTGTCCCATGTATTCTTGAATTCTACCACTGTTTTTGACCCCATCACCTCCTCAGGAAGGCTGTTCCATGTGTCCACCACCCTCTCTGTGAAAAAATACTTCCTCACATTGCATATCTTTTTTCCTGAAAGATGCTACCCTCTTGGACTTTGTTGATTCCCTTGAGGTACTTGAAAGTTTCTATCATGTCTCCCCTCTCCCTCCTTTCCCGAAGGGTATTCATATTAAGCTCCTTTAGTCTCTCTTCATATGGCTTCTGTTGCAGACCGTGCACCATTTTAGTTGCCCTCCTCTGGACTGCCTCCATCCTGTCTATGTCCTTGTGGAGATGGGGTCTCCAGAACTGCACGCAGTACTCCAGATGGGGTCTCACCAACTGTCTGTACAGAGGAATAACAACTTCTTGTTTTCTACTGGTAATGCCTCTCCCTATACATCCCAGTATCCTCCCAACCATCCTTACCACCTGATCACATTACTTGCATATTTTTAGGTCATCTGCTGTGACTACTCCCAGGTCCCTTTCCATTTTTGTTGTTGTTAATACCTCTCACCCATTGTGTACATTTCCCCTGGGTTTTTGCTTCATAGGTGCATTACTTTGCACTTCTTTGCATTGAATCTAAACTGCCATACTTTTGACCATTCCTCCAACCTTGCCAAGTCCCTTCTCATCCTTTGCACCCCCCCTTGTGTATCAACCCTGTTGCAGATTTTTGTGTCGTCTGCAAAGAGGCATGCTTTTCCTTACAGTCCCTCTGCAATGTCACTTATAAAAACATTAAATAGGCCCAGACCCAGTACTGAACCCTGCGGTACCCCACTAGTAACCCACCTTTCTTCGGAGGGGACTCCATTTACTATTACCTTCTCTGTCCTGTTGTCCAGCCAATTTTTTATCCAGGCTACAACTCTGGGACCCACTCCCAGGCTGGCTAATTTGTTTATTAAACTTTTGTGTGGGACTGTGTCAAATGCCTTGCTAAAATCTAGGTAGACCATGTCCACAGCCTTTCCCTAGTCTACTACTTTGGTCACCTAGTCAAAGAAATCTGTTAGATTCATCTGACATGACCTTCCCACTGTGAATCCATGCTGCCTTTGGTCCTGTGCCCCACTGGCCTGTAGGTACTCAGCAATTCTTCCTTTCAGAAGTGATTCCATCATTTTTCTACCACTGAGGTCAAGCTAACAGGTCTGTAGTTTCCTGCCTCTGCTTTGCTCCCACTTTTGTGAAGAGGAATCACATCTGCCCTCCTCCTGTCCTTAGGTACCACACCATCCTCCCACCTCCCATGATTTGTTAAAAAGGGTAGTCAGTGGTGTCACTAGTTCTCCCCTTAGTGCTTTCAGAATTCATGGGTGAATCTAATCAGGCCCGATTGCTTTGTCCACCTTCAGTTTTAGGAGTTCTTTCAGAACCCTTTCTTCTGTGAAAGGACTGGTATTGACCCCGCTGTCCAGAGTGCTTCTATTGATTGGATTAGGTACCTTACCCTCCTCTTTTTTTCTGAATACTGAGCAGAAGTATTCATTTAGGATCCCTACTTTTTCACTTTCCCCCTCTGACCACCCACCCTCCCCTTTATTAAGTCTCACTATCCCTCCCATGGTCTTTCTTCACTCTCTAATGTACTTTTAAAAGGTTTTCTCCCCCTTCTTAACTGGGCTGGCTATCTTTTCCTTGGTTTGGGCCTTTGCTATTCTGGCTGTCTTCCCCACTTCCTTCTGCTCTAACTGGTACAGATCCCTGTCCTGCTCCTGCTGTGTTTGCTTATACTTCCTGAATGCTATCTTTTTCTTCCTAACCTTCTCCACCACCTCTTTTGAGAACCATAGTGTTTTTTTCTTTAGTTTTGATTTGTTTATTTGCTTCACACAAAGGCCTGTTGCCTCTGTGATAACAGTTCTGATGTTTTCCCATTTTTCCTCCACCCCTCTAACTTGCCTGTTTGCTAGTGCTTTGTGAGGCACTCTCCCATTTTGACAAAGTCAGCCCTCCTAAAGTCCAGTACCCTCACTTTTGTATGGCTTGACTCTCTGGCTGGGTTTATCGTGAACCAAACCTTTTGGTGGTCACTTGTTCCCAGATGGCTACCAACTTCTAGATCTGAGATCCTCTCTCCATCCCCATTTGAGAGTACCAGGTCTAAGATTGCTCCCTCCCAAGTGGGTTCAAATAATAGTTGTCTGAGGCATGCCCCCTGTAGGGCATCGATAATGACCCTGCTTTTGGATGTGACTGCAGCAAAGGTGCTCCAGTTAACATCTGGCATATTCAGGTCCCCCATCAACAATATCTCCTCTTTTTCTGCTATCCTAAGGATACCTTCTATCATTGTCCTTGTCCATTTCCTCCACTGAGATGGGGGTCTGTATACAACCCCCATATGGATTATGTTGCCATTTCTGGTCTCCAGGGTGACCCACAGTGCCTCCTCTCCTCCCTGTTTACTCTTTTGTTCCATTGCTTTGATCTCTTACCTTTCGTAGAGAGCTACTCCTCCTCCTACTCCTCCTCTTCTACCCTGCCTGTCCCTCCTGTAGATTGTGTACCCTGGTATGTGGACATCCCAGTCATGGTTCTGTGTGTACCATGTTTCTGTGACTGCCACAATAGCCAGGCATCCCTCTTCCATCAAGGCCACCAGTTCATGGAGCTTGTCACCTAGACTATGGGCATTGGTACTCATTACTCTCCATTTTTTGATGGCCTTACCCCTTTTTACCCCATCTCTGTCCTTACTTCCTTTGTCTTTTTCTCTCCATTTATCCCTGCCCTTCTCTATATCAACTTCTCTATCTTGGTGTTTACCTCACTAACTACCCTGATATTTTGGGGGACTAGATTACCCTGCTCCTTTTCAGTGAGTCCACAGTTTTGTTGACATCATCCAAGACCCTTGCCTTGTAGCCCACCGTACCATGACTTTATTTAATCCTGACTGATATTTATCAAGTTTGTTTTTATGTAAAAAATCGGTTAGCTGCCTAGTCAGTAGCCTTTCAAATAACTTTGAGACTTGAGACAGTAGGGATATAGGGTGGCAGCTGGTTAACTGGCCAGGGCTGCCCCCCTTAAAAATGGGGACAACCCTAGGCAGCTTCCATTCCTGCAGGACTACTGCCTCAGACAAAGACCAATTGAACAAATAAGTAAGCGGTTCAGCAATCTGGAGTGCAGATTATTTTAAAAGTGAAGGTGTTCATCCATCTGGTCCATTACTACACCAGTTTTCAGTTCCAGCAAGAAATCCATAACTTCATATTCCTCTAGCATTCTAAATGTGAAAAGTGGGACCTCTTCCTCTCCTTGCTGGACTCCAGGGATAACTAGGTTAGGGTCAGAGTTGCCAAAAAGTTCCCAGCCTCTAAAAAGTACTTATTAAATTTATCAGCTGTGGACTCCTCATCAAAGTTACCTGTTGTCTCAAAAAGATGTGCATTAGTCATTTTTTTGATTGGCCATTTATTTATTTTATTATTTACCAAACTTTTGGGGTCACCTGCTGCATTATCAATTTTTGCAATATAAAATGCTTTTTTGGCATCTGTGATGGAGGCTGCATATGCATTTCTTAACTTCCTATAAATTCCCCCATCTATGTGCTCTATCCCATGCTAGATTTTTAGTCTTTTTTTAATTTTCACAGTGAGGTGATAAACCAGAGGGCAGACTTATTTTTAATGTTTATTGTTTTGACTGGCAGATGCAGGTCATGCACCTTCATTAATTCTGATACAAACTTGGTTGATCTTGGTATTGGAGAGAAGATGACTAGATGGGTGGAAAATGGGTGAGGGACAGAACCCAGAGGGTGGTTGTGGGGGGGGTGTTATCTGACATGAGAGAGGTCACCAGTGAGGTTCCATAGGGCTCGGTGCTGGGGTCACTGTTGTTTAATGTCTTCATCAATGACATTGGGGATTGCATTAAGGGCAAAATGTACCTATTTGCAGACAACACCAAGCTGTTTGGGAGAGTGGACACAGCTGAAGGGATACAGGACCTATAGGATGATCTGAAGAGCTGGGGAGGTGGTCCAGGATCTGGCAACTTGGCTTCAATGCCAAGAAACGCAAAGTTGTGCACAATGTATTAAAAAAGAGAGTTGAATGTCCAAAAACAAACCTCAGCATTCACAAGTGTGACAGCCATGTTTGTGAAGGAAACACAGCACTTCTGAGCCCGCTTAGAAACATTGGATAACCAAGTCAGGGATGCGAATTTCCGGATTATGGGGCTGCCTGAGGACATGAAGGAGTAACACCTCCTAATATTCGTGAAGGACTAGCTTGATGAAAAACTGTTTTACAGCTTTGAGAAGTATTTTGAACTCTTCTCTGTTTTTTATGGGACTCAGAGTAACACCTTGGAACATTTTGTTTCTATCATTCGGTTCCACATCCTCACCAATAGAACTTTTGTCCTCAGTGTCCCTTACTTTGTAACTGATGATTATGTATGTCAAGTTCTTTTTGAAAAGAAGCCCTCTGTGGTTTTAACATAACTTACATTGCACTTCTAAAGTATGTACATAGATCATTGTTACCAGCCCTGTAAACTGCTTTACTTTCGGGTTATCTGTTTTTCCCTGTATAATAGCTGAGGGACAATTGGGGTTTGCCTATTTATGTACTTATGCTGTTTTTTCTTTTTTTTTTTTTTTTTTAGCTTTAGGCTAAATGCATGACTATATTTTTTTGTCCCTCTGGGATAAGTACTTGTTGGACTATTTTAACATGGACTTTTTCACATCTCACTCACAGTCATGCTGCTCTTAGGCACCATATCAGTGAAAAATTGTTACTTTAGTGTGTGTTGAAATTAGAAGGTTTCTCCCCTATGTTGTACCAAAATATGGTGAATGCATTTCACCCTTTGATTAAGAAGTCTTTGTGCTTCCAGAGGTACAGTACAGCACTGTAGTTGGACATGTGAATGTATCAATTGTTGTTACAATTGTGATTTTATAAGAATAAAGTTTTAAAAAAGACATTTCTAAATTGCAATATCTAAGTGGATCATTAAAATTTACACTACTTTTCGATTTGTTTGCTTCAATTGTTTTATGGTAAGGATGTTGTAAACAGTGTAGCAAGGACTGTGGTTAAAGCATTTTTACTTAAACGAAAGTTGATGCTGTTGTCTTCATTTTATTTACATGGTTGGGGGTGCAGCTGCAGGGTGGGGGGAGTATTCAACTGCAGGAGGGTCGGAGATACAAGTGCTGAATATTGGCACAACTTGTGCAAGTTAAATTTATGTAATTTTTTCCCCGGAGTCAGGAGTAGGGAAGACATAACAAAAGTGGGTTTTATCTTCAATAAAAGCTCCAAAACTCACCACAGAGCAGCTAAACCCCTAGAGCTTTTGGGGGCCTAGCAGTTCTCAAACCTCCAGCCTTTATATAAAAATATTTTACACTGCATTACAATAATGTCTATGGGGTGAATGATTGATGGCATTGTTGATCAGCCAGTTGCCCATCCCAGTTGCAGCTGCAGACTCTAAGGTCAGCTAGAGTCTCCCACACTGCTAACTACATGGGAAAAAGCACTTTTTCCCTGGAGTTAGAGATAGGGAAGATGTAACAAAAAAGTGTATGTTATCTTCAGTAAAAGCTCCAAAACTCACCAGAGAGCATCTAAACCTCCAGAGCTTCTGGGGGCCTAGTGGCCCCAGACCCCCAACCTTCATGTATCCTAGTTGAAAGGGTTTTCAGCACCCCTACTACAAAAACTGTTTCAGTGCCACTGCCGATGCATGATCATAAATTTTTTTTCATCTGTCAGAGACTAAACCTCCAGCTCCAACCAAAAATATCCAGTTTACTTCATGCATCCCTTGAGACTGGTCACAATCTGAATCATTCCCAAACTCTGAGCTAAATTATTTAACTTGTCTCACCTTGTGCTGTCTATCTAGCTAGGGCACGTCAACAGTCTATACATGGTCCTTGTGATGTAGACAGCCAGTTCTGAGTGCTGTATCAATTTTTTTAATATAAAATGTATTACTGAATATCTCTGCTGAAAATCTGATGCTCTAGGAGTGACCTCACCCCCCCCAGATTTCAGTTGAAGGATGCAAGCCATGAAAAATGCTGACAGCATGTGAGTTCACACACATTCAGTTTTTAGAGACCATGTGTTACATGTAAGGTCTAAATTAAGGATCCTGTTTGTCTAAGTTAATTACAACCATAGCTGCTATATCATATATATTTTATGATGTTGGAAGGAGAACCCCAGGTTATTACATAGAAGTGCGACATCATGAAGATGCTTTCTTGTCCTGGAAGGAGGAAGCTTATTATGAGATCAAAAGAAGTGTCATTTGAAGGACATGAATTATGCTGAAGTTGCAGAATGTAATACGTTTGTATAAGATATATTTTCATATATCCTGACAGGGAGGAGCTAGGTGACCTCCTGAAAAGAGGTGGGGAAAAGCCAGCTTTTAATTTAATCTGTTTTACTTCACAGAGACACATTTTTTACCTAGACTCTGACCACAAAACATCTTGGGAGCACTTTTAAGCAAGTATTTAGAGACTAAGTACTGTAGTAGGGATTGCACTATTTAAAACCTTGTTCTTTTAATAGATTTGTATGTCTTGTGATATACTGTAACATTTCTGTATTGTTGTGTTTTACATATTCTTATCTATTATAGTAAAAACATTTTTAGAACTTACTTGGTCTGTCTTTGACTTCTTTTTATTTGTAAGAAAAGTACATGGTTATAGCAGACAATAGACATAAGCTTGAATGGTGATACCAAACTGGAAAGAGAAGCATTTTAAATCTGAGGTCTTTATTAAAGTTTTAAGGGTTCATCTCTGTATACCTGGTTAGGTGCCTGTAGGCAAATATATCTGGCCCTGAAGACAGGTATATCTGAGCCTGTGCATTGGGTATGCTAACAAGAGGTTTACAGTTTGAATCCTTCCAGAACTTGAGACCAAAGGTTGATCCGAACTCACAAAACAGACAAGAGGGTTACCTTGTACTGTTTCCTGTTCACAAGACTGCACTTGGAGGTTGTCACTTTGGGAGTAGAGGGCCTGACCTGCTGAGTGGGTTTGTAATAGATTGGTTGGCAGTGGCGGGATACATTTGGCATCACAAGCTTTATTGTTCTGTGTCAGCTGAGACCGTAAGCTATCTTGCAAAGAAAGAAAGAAAAAAGGCAGAGTTTTATTTTGAAAAGGAAACAGAACTATATATCACTTGGCATACAGTCCAGTCCCTACCCATTTTATTTTTTTCTAAAGGGCAAGTCAGAGTAGCAGTAGTGAGGGAAGAAGAAGATGGCTTCCGACTACAGCAGGCACACTGTAGATTACTTAAACCAGTTGTGTGGGGATGGGGGAGTCCCATTTGAGGTGACAGCCAAAAAGAAGAACCTCATAGAGGTCCTGATGGTAGCAGATACCCAGAGCAGTGAGTCACTGACCATGACTGAAAAGGACAGCAGGGCCACTGTCAGTGAAGGGCCACAGCAGCAGGGGATGGTTACCAGTATCCTGAATCCAGAGGTAATCCAACTGCAAATTGAGTTGTGCAGGATGGAACTGGAGGCAGAGCAACAACAGAGAGAGGCAGACCGTGAGGAGCATGAGCACCAGCGAGCTGCAGGGGAGAAGAGAGAGTGAGAACAGAGGGAGGTGGACCATGAGGCAGAGTGACAACAGAGGGAGGAAGATCATGAGGAGCATGAGTGCCAGTGAGCTGCAGAGGAGAAGAGAGAGTGAGAACAGAGGGAGGCGGATTGTGAGGCAGAGCTACAACAGAGGGATGCAGACCGTGAGAAGCGTGAGTGCCAGTGAGCTGCAGAGGAGAAGAGAGAGTGAGAATGCAGAGAGGCAGAGGAGAGGAGAGAAGAGTGTCAGTGGCAACACAAACTGGAGAAGCTACGACTCTGACCAACAGCACCAGAGCAGGTAAGTGGCTTGGGTTTAACTGGGACTGCAGGACTGGGTTACAAATTGAACTCCCAATTAATAGTGAAGTTTAAGGAAGGGGAGAACATGGATGTGTTTTTATATTTTTGTGAAAAAGTTTGTATTCAGGCTAAAATTCCTAGAGAGTCCTGGAGCTTCCAGCTATCCCCGCTACTTACCGGGAAAGTGTGGGATGCATTGGGTCAAATGAACAATGAGGACAGTGATGATTACAGCAAGTTAAAAGCTGCACTGTTAAAAAAGTTTGAATTAACTGCTGAATCATACAGAGCTAAATTCCGTAAGCTCAGGAGAAGCTCTGATATGAGCTATGAGGAGCTAGCCACGAAACAACGTCAGTTTTTAAAATGTTGGTGGGAAGGAATTGAGGCAACCTCTGTTGACAAAATTGAAAATGTGATTTTATTAGAAAAGTTTTATTGGACATGCCCAGCAGAGCTAAAAAGCTGGCTAGAGGACTGAGATCCAAAAACAGTACAAGAGGCTGTTGAACTCTTGGACCACTATGCCAAGAGCAGACTTGCTCTGAGAGTGAATGAGGTGGGTGTGGCAGTGCAGAAAGGGAAAAGCATGCCTTCAGGGCAGCTAAAACCCTCACTGCCTGCACTGAAACCAGTTAGCCCCAGGTTTCAATGAAAAGATTTATCTGAAGTAAGAAATGCATGTTGGCTGTGTAATTAAACTGAGCATATTGCCAGACAGTGCCCCAAAAAGGTGAGCCAAAATATACAACAGGGTGCTAGAAAAGAAGTGGGTTGTTTGTGTGTCCCTGAGGGCATGCCAGTGAACATGAGGGAAGACATGCACCCAGTCATAGTAAATGGTGTACAGATGCAGTGGTTAAGGGACACAGGGGCATCCCTGACATTGGTAAAGGGGGATCTGGTACAGCCTGGTCAGCTTATACCCAATAAATATGTAACTGAACAAGGGTTTACTTGTGAAGAGAAAACATTGCCACTTGTTAGTGTTCTCCTGGACTGGGGTGAAACAGGGGGAAATGTGCAATGGGTGTCTGTAGCCAACACATTAGCAGTGGATGTGATCCTGGGAAACAATCTCCAGCAAGGGGTGGTATGTGCAGTTACCTGTAGCCAAGCAGCAAGGGAAAATAGTAGTTCCCTGAACCCCACAGAAACTAGTGTGGAAACCACTGAGAGGCTGGTTCCCCAGCCTGTGTCTCCAGATGGGGAGACTGATAAAAAGAGGTTAGAAATTTCCCCAGTAGAAAGTAACCACACAGCTACAGAGGGTTACTCCGAAGAGGGAAGGGTGACCCCTTGTCAGAGGATTAGGATTGACAGTGATCCTGAGGGCCCTGACACTAGTGCTAGGGACCCTAGTTTAGCGACTGAAGGAGATGTGTCCCATGCCTTGGGACTGTGTGAGGGGTTTGCAGCTGCTCAGAGGAGTGACCCTAGTTTAGAGAAGCTGAGGGCTTGGGCAGACTCAGAGGGCACACAGGGAGGTGACGGCAGACATAGGGTTTATTGGGAAAATGGACTTATGTATACACAGGCAGTACAGACAGAGGGAGGGATGCTAGGCAGGCAGTTTGTCATTCCCCAGGGGTATCGTGAGCAGTTGCTGAAAATTGCACATGATATTCCCTTGTCTGGTCATCTGGGAATCGCACGCACTATGCAGTGGTTAGCCCAGAATTTCTACTGGCCTAACTTCACCCAGCAGGTGAAGGAGTATTGCAGGTCTTGTCACCGGTGCCAAGAAATAGGGAAGGCAGGCAAGAAAACCCAAGCCACCCTGATCCCCTTGCCCATGTTTAAATACCCCTTGCTCCTCAGGGAAGAGATTCATCCTGACTGTGGTGGATTATGCCTGCCAGTACCCAGAGGTAGTCGCCCTATCTTCTTTGAGGACAAAAGTGGCAGATGCCTTACTAGTAATTTTCTCCCGTGTTGGGTTTCCGCAGGAGGTAATCGCCAATTGAGGGGGTTCCTTCATGTCAGACCTGATGAAATGTTTATGGGAGAAGTATGGGGTGGTGCAGAGATGCAAGACACTGTATCACCCACAAGCCACTGGACTTGCGGAATGCTTCAATGGTACCTTAAAGTCAATGCTCTGGGCATTTGCTGAACAGCATGGGAGGGACTGGGAGAAATATCGTCCCCACCTGTTGTTTGCATACAGGGAGGTGATCCAAGAGTCAACAGGATTTTCTCCCTTCAAATTCTTGTATAGACGCCGAGTACGTGGGCCTCTAGACTTGATCCAGGAGGACTGGGAAGGCAAGTACACCACCCAGGGAACTCCCCTTGTGGATTATATCCTTAGGTTTAGAGAAAGGCTGAAGGAGCTTATGGGGACAGCCCAGAGCAACCTGGCAGCTGCCCAACAGAAACAAAAGGTATGGTACAGCCGCAGAGTCAGAGCTCGCTCGTACATGGTGGGTCAGAAAGTCATGGTCCTTATTCCGGTCCAGAAAGACAAGCTGCAAGCTGAGTGGGCAGGACTGTACAAAGTGATAAGGAAGGTAAATGATGTGAACTACATTGTGGAGTTACCTGACTGTAGACAGACAGACAGGAGGTACCATGTCAACATGATGAAGCCATATGTAAATAGGGCTGACATGGTGTTCACAGTGTGTAGTCATGGGGAGGGGACAGATGAAGGAGAAACCCCTCTGGATTTGCTGGAAGAGAGTAAGCGGGCGTCCTCTGTGGAGGCAGTAAAATTGTCTCCCCAGCTGACCCCGAGCCAAATCCAGAAAGTAAGAGAGGTTTTTGCAGACTTTGCCCCCTTGTTTAGCACCAAGTTTGGACTAACCCCCTTAGCGACACACGATGTGGAGACAAGGACACAGACGCCCATACGGCGGACAACATATTGGGTGTCAGAGGCTGTCCAAAAGGACATTGGGTGGGAACTGGAGGAGATACTGGATTTAGGGGTAATCCAAAGATCTCACAGTCCCTGGCCTCACCCGTAGTCCTTGTAGCCAAGCCAGATGGCTCGACTCATTTCTGTGTAGACTATTGTTGACTGAATGCAGTCATGATGTCAGATGCCCACCCGATGCCCCGGACAGATGAACTCCTGGTCAAGTTGGGAGGGGCGACCTACCTTATGACCATTGACCTGACAAAGGGGTTTTGGCAGGTAGAGTTGACAGACAGAGCTAGGGAGAGGTCGGCCTTCATCACTCCGATAGGCTTATTTGAGTTCAAAGTAATGCCTTTCGGAATGAAGAATGCCCTGGCCACTTTCCAAAGGTTGGTGAACCAGGTGTTAAATGGTGCTGAGAGTACGCCATGGCGTACCTGGATGACATTGCCATCTTTAGTACCAACTGGGAGGAACACCTATCCCACCTTAGGGAAGTGCTGGATAGGATACAGAGGGCTGGGCTCACTGTCAAAGCCGAGAAGTGCCAGGTGGCCATGGGGGAAATGGCATACCTCAGGCATGTAGTAGGCCGGGGACAGCTCCGTCCTAACCAAATAAAGATAGAGGTGATCCAGGCGTGGCCCAGACCAGAAACCCAGAAGAAGATCAGGAGCTTTCTAGGGACAGCAGAGTACTACAGGAAATTTGTATCCAATTACAGTGCCCTGGCTGCTGCCCTATCTGACATGACAAAGAAAAAGATGCCAAAGAAAATTACTTGGGGCCCAGCCTGCGAGGAAGCCTTTACCAGACTGAAGGTGGCACTGTGCAGTGCTCCTGTTTTGACAAGTCCTGACTATAGCAAAACCTTTATAGTCCAGACAGACGCCTCAGACATGGGTATTGGGGCAGTACTGTGCCAGACGTCTAGCCAAGGGACAGATCACCCAGTAGTGTATCTGAGTAGGAAGCTATTTCCCAGAAAGCAAGCATACTCCACGATGGAAAAGGAGTGTCTTGCCATAGTGTGGGCCCTAAAGAAATTAGAGCCATACTTGTAAAGGCAGCATTTTGTGGTGCAGACTGACCAAAACTCCCTGGTTTGGATGACGCAGATGGGGAAAAACAATGGCAGACTGCTAAGATGGAGTCTTGCTTTACAAGGGTATGATCTAAAAATCATACATAGAGCTGGAGCCAAGAACCAGAACTCATATGGGCTGTCTAGGGTATATGAGGAGTGAACTTATTTGGGAAGCTCATCCCATGTATGGGATAGATCCCCCAAATTCAGTCTAGGTGGGGAAGAGTTTGACGTAGACAGCCAGTTCTGAGTGCTGTATCATTTTTTTTAATATAAAATGTATTACTGAATGTCTCTGCTGAAAATCTGATGCTCTTGGAGTGATCTCATCCCCAACCCCCCCAGATTTCAGCTGAAGGATGCAAGCCATGGAAAAATGCTGACAGCATGTGAGCTCACACACACTCAGTTTTTAGAGACCATGTGTCACATGCAAGGCCTTAATTAAGGATCCTGTTTGTCTGAGTTAATTACAACCATAGTTGCTATATCATATCCATTTTATGATGTTGGAAGGAAACCCCAGGTTATTACATAGAAGTGCGACATCATAAAGATGCTTTCATGTCCTGGAAGGAGAAAGCTTATTATGAGATCAAAAGAAGTGTCATTTGAAGGACATGAATTATGCTGAAGTTGCAGAATGTAATACTTTTGTGTAAGATATATATTTTCATATATCCTGACAGGGAGGAGCTAGGTGACCTCCTGAAAAGAGGTGGGATAAAAGCCAGCTTTTAATTTAGTCTGTTTTACTTCACAGAGACACATTTTTTACCTAGACTCTGACCATGAAACATCTTGGGAGCACTTTTAAGCAAGTATTTAGAGACTAAGTACTGTAGTAGGAATTGCACTGTTTAAAACCTTGTTCTTTTAATAGATTTGTATGTCTTGTGATATAACAGTTCTGTATTGTTGTGTTTTACATATTCTTATCTATTATAGTAAAATTCTTTTTAGAACTTACTTGGCCTGTCTTTGACTTCTTTTTATTTGTAAGAAAAGTACATGGTTATAGCAGACAATAGACATGAGCTTGAATGGTGATACCAAACTGGAAAGAGAAGCGTTTTAAATCTGAGGTCATTATTGAAGTTTTAAGGGTTCATCTCTGTATACCTGGTCAGGTGCCAGTAGGCAAAGATATCTGGCACCCTGAAGACAGATATATCTGAGCCTGTGCATTGGGTATGCTAACAAGAGGTTAACAGTTTGAATCCCTCCAGAACTTGAGACCAAAGGTTGATCTGAACTCACAAAACAGACAAGAGGGTTACCTTGTACCATTCCCTGTTCACAAGACTGCGCTTGGAGGTTGTCACTTTGGGAGTAGAGGGCCTGACCTGCTGAGTGGGTTTTCGACAGTCCTTATCATAGGGCTCTAATTACAGGCTTGGCAGAAGAAAAAAAAAAGAAATCAGAATCACACTGCATGAGCAGGAAATTGGTGGAGCCAGACCCTCCAGTAGCATCTGGCTTGCACCCCTTCTCAATTTTTGGACCCTCAGGTAGCATCCCCAACTCTGGCTGTACTGTGGAGTGGACCCTCAAGTAGCATCCACTCCTTTGTGCAAGTGGCAGTGTGCTAAATGCAGAGAGATAAGGCACTGAGAAGACAAGGGGGCAAGCACTAAAGGCGCTCAAATAACCAAATGGGGCCTGCTGGGAGCTATTTCTTTCAGAGCCTCTACAGACTTAGGCAGCTCTCCAGCAATCAGCCTGTACCCCCACTGAATGCTGGGTAATCACAGATCTGTCAGAGTGAGCTGGGCCGCTTCCTACGCCCTGTGATTCAGCCCCCCCTGGGGCTCCAGTGACTCCCCGACATCCCTGGCCTGCGAAACAGAGGGCGACCACTCAACTTCTTTGTTCTGGGTTCCTGGTGCATTCACACCATTCCATGATCACTGTCTCAACTCCCCCACACATTCCAGGAGTCACCATGTTGGCTGTGGGTCTCAAGATTACTGGGAAAGATGGCGACTCTAGCGAGACTGGGCTGGGAGGAGTTGGATCACCTGAGAACAATGCCAGATGCCTTTTTCAGTACACAGGCACACTGGGACTTAGATGCAACAAAACACAGCCACAGCAGCAATACGGGGCATTTTTAAAACGACAAAAAAACAACAAAAAAACATTTTGTTGTGCTGACAGAGGCCAAATTTCACCGCAAAGGAATTCCCATGAGACTGCGGCTGCTGCACAGTTATCACAGAATCATGTGGGAATGGTGGCCATCTTAGTACAGTTCTGGGATGGCTGCCATTTTAAAGGGCAAATTTTATGGTTTTCGTCCTGCAAGATGGTGGAACAGCAAAATGGTGACCTGGCACATCCAGGCAGCCATCTTGTGTGGTGCTTTCAGTCCTCTTAAAGGGACATACTACAGTAAAGATACAGCTGCATCACAATTGTTTGTTAAGGAGGCGCAGTGAGACATGTTCCTGATACAGTTTTTTCTATCTCCCTCCTATAGATCTGTCAGCTCGCAATGCATCCCTACCATGCCTACCTGCCTAGAATGCGGCACTACGCTCCTGAAGACTCATGTGGGAGAGGTTCTTTGTGCAGTTTGCACAGTGTCAGAGGCAGGGGCACCCCAGAGTCCCAGCCTGGATGTGGTTTCGGCCCAGGGAGAGGTGCCTTCACCCACAGCACACCTGACATTGAATGCAGCACAGGCAGGCCTCCTATTCCAATGGCTGGAAAAGATGCAAGCAAAACAGCCACAGGAAGCCTCTACAAAACACCCTGGGTCATCTCAGGCCCTGCATCTGATGACGGGACAGAGGAGTCATCTGAGTAGGAGGAGGAGGCAGAACAGGACTCCAGCCAGACTACAGGTAGCAATGCCCACGGGAAGACGTAGCTGGTTCAATGTCAGAACAGCGCAGAAATATTAGCATGCATCATTTAAGTGCATGCAATATAGCGTTATGCATTAATCGCGTTATTACATAGTGTTGCATGCATTGCATAGCACTACATTGTTAAATGCCAGTGAAATGTCAGAAAAATGTTCCATACCTGATGCTGTTTATTAACTGAGTGATGCTGTGACAATTTGAGGGAGTGATGGATTAGTCAAACCTACTGTGTGTTTCAACTAAAGTTGTCCTGTAAATGGAACACTTAGTTCCTACCACTAGTTACCATGGTAACACAACTCAGCCTAGCCCAGCCCAGCCCAGCCACCCCAGCAAAGTCCACACCAAAGTCAAACAGAGAAAAGGTCATCTTTATTTGCAACAACTTTATTCAAATATAAACAGGGAGTAGGGGTGTATTAGGTTAAAAGTCATTTAGTAGTTAATTGCACAGGCTTTCTGAAATTGCTTAGGCCTGCAATTTGAAGTTGTAAGCAACTCCACATAAGAACTCTTCTCTGGGCCTTGTTCCATACTGTGCCACAATTTCTGCAATTCTGCAAGCTGTATCTTTGTATTTCTTGCATATCTCTGACACAGCTGTGCACGCTATCATCTGTTCCATAAGTGTGGTGTTAAAATGTTGTTCTGATTTGAGAAAGTCTAGAAACCTCCAAATGGAGGGATGGTGCGCAATGACAAAATGATTACATTTTCTATGCCACGCCTTTACTGAATTAATCGTTTTGGGCAAATCATTTTGCACAGCATCATGACAGTTCCATATCTAAGTTAAGAACATTGGTCGCTGTCTTCCACCTCTGGCCAGTGGCCTACCTAACCAAGTGTCTTCAAAATAGTCTATTAAGGGCGACAGGAGCTTAGCATTTGTAGAGGAAAACAATCATACTGCATTAGTTAATCGAAGGCAGAAATGACATTTATTTATTTATTTAGCTTTTGTTTACCGGGTAAGTACACTAGACAAGTAGTATGCCTATTTTCAGGAACGACCCGGGAGAGCACAAAACATACAGTATACATACATGGCAACATTGGAGAAACAGCATGATACAGTAAAAAACAGCTATAACAACGCTTGTATAAGGGCAGAGATACTGCCACACATAGTACAAATTGTTACAGGACATAGATAGACATTAGAATCACTGAATACATATTTCATAGACCATCATGGACTCAGAGTGGACAATAGTGGACTGCAGAGTATTACATTACAGAGACTAGACATCTTGCAGTGGGACATATGCCAGCGCTGGTAGATATCTGACATTTAATGCAAAGTTAGGGTCTGCTGTGTATTGATGGCACAGTGTGGGTATATTCTGAATTTTTCTCCAGAGCGCTTGACATAGATGAAAAAACACCCACACATTTTTGCAGTGGGAAAAGCAAGCCTGAATCCCTTTATGGCAGCATGCTCAAAATCAATTAATATTGTTTCAGGCCGCAATGTCCCACATAGGTGATGCAACTTGGCAAACACTTTATTGTACGATGCTGCAGAGCGGCTGGCCATCCGGATGTATACAAGTGGGATAACAGAGCTATATCTAACAGCATGCATACTGTACAACTGTGAGAAGATTGTAAGGCAAGATTTAAATGTATTGTCGGCAAACCAATGGGCTGATGATTTTAAGTGTTCTAGGCCTTTCTGGTCGAGAAAATCAGAAATCTGTCTGCACTAGCAGCAGAATTGAACATAAGAAATAGCTCATTAGCTTCTGTAACAGCATAATCATGTGGCAGTACTAACGTTAGAACATCTGCAGGTTGTGGCGGTGGTTGGGCAGTAGCACGCCTGTTTCTACTGACTATGCGTTTTAGCAGAGGTATAGCAGGAAGCTGGCAAGCAACAGATGGTCCAAGCTCAGATATTCCTGCAGCAATGATTTGGTGAGTTGACTCACAGGTGGAGGCAGCACGATCTTTCATCCCGACAATAGCTGCCTTAGTAACAACAGTCGCAGGGTCAGGGACGTGATTATGTTCACCAGTCCATTTTATCACTATGTTCCCTTCAAGATGTAGATGAGCAGTACAATGACCTTTGTCATATTGCAAGCATTTCCAGTATGTTTTGCTAGCAGCAGTTCATTCCTTTCTGTAAAGAAACCCATCAAGTGCTACAAGATTGCCACCCTTCTGACTGGTGACAAACAATCTCCATTCTTGAACACCAAAACTGCAATCTAGGTAAGGACCGGTATTACAGGTAATTTATGCTAATTACTGCACTGTGCGTCATTTTGGACATGCGCTATAGTGAATAGAAACATAGAAACATAGACTTTGATGGCAGATAAGGACTGCTTGCCCCACCTAGTCTGCCCATTTCCCTAACTACAGGATAGGCCGCAGATCCTAGTTAACCAACAGCCTATTTCTCGCTAATTTTGAATAGCGCTATTTTCTATGCGCTATAATGAGTCACGCTATTTTGGTTGTGTGATATTGACCAGATACCAACATAGCCGATTTAGTGAAACTGATACGGGAGGTCTTGTAGATCCTGGAGGAGCCAGAAGCATCCCATACCTCAATGGCTCCTCCCCTGCCATCACAGTCAATGGTGGTGAGGCATGCTTTCCCCCCCTGCACAGTCCTTGACACCATCCTGGACAAAGAACTAGAGGCATTGGAACCATCCAGTCTTCCGGAGAAGAGATCCATTGAAAAAATCTACCCACTCTCCCAATCGCATAAGACAGTATGGCACATGGTCCCAAAGGTAGACATGCCAGTGTTGGCTCTGGCCAGGTGCACGGTCATACAAGTTGAGAGCATAGCAGCTCTAAAAGACCCTATAGACAAGAAAACTGAAGAGTAGCTGAATAAAATCCACAAAGTGATGTGAATGGCCCTATCAGTGGGTACGGCAGTCTGGTACACCAGCAGAGCCCTGTTATGATGGGTGGAGACCATCACTGATGAACTCCCCAAAGAGTCATCACTGGCAGGGCAGGCTGACTGCACCATACAGGCCACCTGTTACCTAAAGGATGCCTCCTCAGACATCATGAGGTTTGACACTAAGGCCACTGTCCTAACTAACCATGCCAGATGGGCCCTATGGTTCAAGTTGTGGCAGGTGAATAATGAAACTTCTATATAAGTGGGGGGTACCTCTTCAGTGATGCCCTGACTCCATACATAAGGGAGAGAGCAGGGTCAAAGCAGATGGAAGAAAAGAAAGAACTGTACCTTCCATCAGTTTGGCCTTTTCATCCCAAATTCAAAGGTATCAGGAGCCAGGCGAAGTTGGCATAGCATCACTTCCCGAGGGGCGGAGCATCCAAAGCTTGGCTGCAGCCCAAGTCTTCACAATCCAAGTTCAAAGGCAACTTCAGAAAATGCAGAGGCAACCACGGCAACAGAACCGTTGGTGGCACAATGCGAAAAAACAAAATGAAATAAAGGGGACCCTGGCAGACAGCCCTCTAGTGGGGGAGTCATCTGCAATTGTTCACCAATCAATGGGCCAAAACTACCAAGGACAAGTGGGTCATGGAGTTGGTGTCTCAAGGCTATGCCATAGAGCTCACCCAAAAGACTGATTATATCCCCGATGTCATGGGACCCTCAAAAAGTTTCAGCAATTCAGTAGTCCCTCCGCAATCTCATTAGGAACAGGGCCATTCAGCCCATGCCAACACAAGAAAGGGACACCGGGGTGTGCTCTATGTTCTTTATGGTCCCCAAAAGGACTGGGGACCTCCACCCAGTCCTTGATCTGAAGTTTCTCAACAAGTTTGTGGTCTACAAAAAATTCAAAATAGAAACACTCCAGTCTACTCTGATGGCAATTCAGCCAGGATACTTCCTAGCATCGCTAGACCCAAAAGACACTTACTTGCACATCTCGATTCACTCCAGCCTCCATCGCTTCCTCAGGTTTCAAATCAACAGGGGTAATTTCTAATACACCTGTCTCCCATTTGGCCTGGCTTTGACCCCAAGAGTCTTCACAAAAACATTAACAGTGATCACTGCAGCCCTCAGCAAATGGGGGGTACATGTTATCCCCTATCTGGCTGACTGGCTTATATGAACCAGGTCACCTGCTCATGTCCAGAGGGACGCCGAGGCTGTGGTCCAGTGCCTAAAGCAGCATGGCTGGATCATGAACTGGGACAAGAGTCAGCTGACTCCCATGCAAGAAATCAACCACCTGGAGACCAAGATCAACATCAACATAGGCAGGGTCTTCCCAACGGAGGAAAAAGTAGCAAACATACTCAGTCTTCCGGAGTCTATACAGTCACAGCCCCACATGACTATGCATACATATCTTCAGTTACTAGGAATTATGGCCTCAATGATAGCCATGGTACCATGGATTTGTCAGCACTTGCAGCCGCTCCAGAGGTATGTACTAGATGCATATGATCGGTCATCTCAGGACTTCAAGTGCAAACTTGAGCCCAGCCAGGATATACTTCAGAGCCTCACTTGGTGGATGGACTGGAGCAACATGTCTAAGGGTATCCCCTTATTATAGCCCACAACAGCAATGATTACAATGGATGCCAGCCTCCTAGGATGGGGAACCATGCTGGGTCATGTTACTCAAGGAAAATGCTCTCCATGGTAGGCTTGACTTCCCATCAACATTCTGGAAATGAGGGCAGCATACAGGGCACTGCTGTTTTTGGCCCCCTGTGGGTGATAAGTCAACCAGTGCTGATCCAAATTGACAATCAGGTCACCATGGTGCACATACACAAGCAAGGTGGAACCCGCAATAGAGAAATGTGGTTCACGTCACAATGGTGATCGCCTAATAGCGATTGCCGTTATGGTGAGTGTAAATCACTGAAAAAACAAAACAACGATGTACATTCCTAGCGAGGCAATACCAGTGAAAATACATGTTTTATATGTTATTTGCCCCCCTTAAAAATGATTCCAGCTCCAAGGGGGTGCATGTCAGGAAGGGGGAGAATCTTTTAAAAACAAAATTAACTCCCGCATACAAATGACAAAATATCATGCTCCTCCCCAGCCGTGAACCCTGCACCCTCCCCACTGTAGCCAGCCACCCTCACCACCACACCACACTGCCAGCTCAGCAGCCTCTTATTGCTCTACCTCCCACATACCTTCCCCACTCTTCCATTCTCCATCCTATCCTTCCAGTCACCTTGTTCTTTGCCCATCACAACCCTTTCAGGGTTGCTCATATAATGAGCGCTGAACTTGAGTCGCTCATACGTGAGTCACTCAAGGTCAGTTGCCATTTTGATGTGTTACCAAGAAATGCTCAGGGAAGCGCTACAGACCTTATGTTTGGTGGAGAAGAATCTGTTGATGACATTTGCCACATATTTGGTGGGAAAACTGAGGCAGACTGGCTCAGTCGAGGGACCTTCAGCCAGACAGAGTGCCAGTTGCACCCACAGGTTTTTTGGAATCTGGCTCGCAGATGAGACCATTTCAGGTGGATCTGATGGTGGTTTGACACAACAACCAACTGCCCCACTTTCATGCACACCTATCCGACAACCAGGCCCAAGAGGTAGGCACAATGGCAGTGCTGTGGAAGTTCGAAAAGTCTTACATTTTCCCACCTATTCCAATGATACCAAAAGTGCTTCTCAAGATCAGAGCCACAAGAACAACAATACTGTTGGTGGCGCTGGACTGGCCGAGGAGATCATGGTATTCACTGTTTAGGGTGATGTTGATCAGCTCTCCTTGATGTCTACCACAATGTCCAGACTTGATGATTCAGGGGCCAATTCTGCACTAAAACCCCCAGGTACTTTGGCTAATGGCATGGACATTGAAAGGACAAGACTGTTGAAAGAGGGATACTCTCCTAGAGTGGTTGACTGTCTCTTGCAGTCCAGAAGGAACTTGACAAATAAGACATCAGAGACATTGGCATTTTTGTCTGCAAGTGGTGTACCACAAAGAGGTTGTCACCATCGGTGGTGGGCCTGCCCCAAATTCTTGATTTTCTCAGTGATGGCACTGACAAGAGCATGGACTACTCCTCCTTGTGAGTCCAGGTGTTGGCCTTTGTGGCAGTGAGGTGACCACTTCCAAAGGTGGGGCAGATCAGTTCACATCCTGATGTGGTTTGACTACTACGGGTGGTGCAGATTGCCTCCCCCTTCGTCCGCCTCACGTGTGCCCCGTGGCAACTTAATTTGATACTGGAGGGGCTACATAAGCCACTGTTTGTTCCACAGTTTCCTTGTTGGACAACCCTGAGAATGTTTTTTCTCACGGCCATGTACTCTGCCAGAAGGGTGGATGAGCTACAGGCACTATCATGCCGGGAACTGTTCCTTACTTTCCATAATGACAGGGTGTCCCTTGTAACTGTTCCTTCCTTTACCCCTAAGGTGATCTCATCATTTCATTTGGAGCATACCATCCATCTACCAGCCATGTGGGGGGAACACAGGAACCTGGATAGGGATCCTTATCCTTTGGACATGGTATATGTGTGTATGCACCACCACCCCTGTGCTGACCCTCATTGCTTGAATGGTATCCCTGCTCAAAGACTATTTGAATATGTCTGAGAGTTTTCATAAGCCAGATAGACTGTTTGTTTTCTGTTCTAGATGGAAGAATGGCCAGGTGATCTCTAAGGAGGCCATTGCTCAATGAATAAGAGGGGCTATACTAGCAGCTTATCAAGGGGTTGGTCAGGCTCCCCTAGAGGCATCAGGGTGCATTTCACCAGAGCTTTGTTAGCCTCTTGGGCTGAGAGAGGAGGTGCTTCCATGTAGGAGATCTGTGCGGGGGCTACTTGGTTCTCTTTTTACACCTTTGTGTACCACTACAGACTAGATGTGGCTTCGGCAGATAGGGCCACATTCGACAGGGCTGTGCTTCAGGCTGGGACATGTTTGGACTGATTATGGGGTTTGTTTTCCCCTCCAAGGTCTTTCAGGGTACTGCTACAAAGTCCCATTTGTGATAATTTCTGAGCACTGGAAAGGTTGCAGGAGGTAATGGTATTTTCTCACCTAGTAAAGGGGATTATACCTGTAACCTTTACAGTGCTCAGATTCCCTCCCAAGGTGGATGAACCCAGACTCTATGACAGCCAGACTCACTGCCACACCTCTATATTGATTAGGCCTTAGTGGGCACTATGTCTGTGTTATTTCTGTGGGCCACTACCTACTGTTTTTGGTGGACATGGCCAATCTTTATTGTATCTATGCTTCCTTTATGTGTTTGCTCTCTGTATAATGTGTTACGCATGACATGTCGCAGCAATTATTCTTTGATATACCTGTCAAGTGTATACCAAAAATGTTTTTTACTTGACTTTTCTAATCAGTAAATTATATTCTTTTCAAGTTCAAAAACATGTTGGTGATGGTCATTTGTTGTTACTATTGCCTGTTTTTTCTTGGGGTGTTTTCTCCCTTCCTTATTTTTTGCTAGGGAAGTTTCTTATTAGTATTTCTGGTCGGAGCTGGGGGTTTGGCCCTTGGCAGACCAGAAAAGATATGCGATCATGCATCGGCCAGTTGGATGATGGAGGATAGCCCATTTGTGACGATTTCTGAGCACTGGAAAGATTGCAGGTATAATCCCCTTCACCAGTTGAGTAAATATCAGTTTCAGTTACCTGTAACAAGGCTCACAATTTATCCCCGATGTACCAGCAGATGTCAGATCGCTGTGAAAAAACCTTTGTAAAGTCTGAACAGTAATATTAAATTAATGTTGTCTAAGAGCAGGCTGCAGCACTTCTGAGATGGGATATTACATCTCACAATGTGCATGGAAACACTGACAGCAAACAGCAGAATATAAGCTTCATATACTATATACAGAGAATAATGTATGGGCAACCATACACAACAAGGCTGTGTTTCCATTGAGAGACTGAGATGACAGCATATGAACCATGCTGTCATCTCAAGCACAAGATGGAAACATATGCTGAGCTCTGTGCCATTTCCCATATTTTATTTTGTGTAGTACATGTTTTTTTTTTACACAGTAGTCACAGCCCCCCTCCCCCATGAAAACTAAAAAATCTTGACATTTCCTTGTTCTGTTCTATAATGAAAATCAAACTTACCGACTTTTGCAAATTAAAAGGTATTGGGTGGTTAGTAAGCAGCAGGGTGTGGGGTGAATGAGGAATTTAACAGTTTATGACCTTAGAACTATGCAGAATAACCATCTGGAATGCACCCAACAACACTTTGGATTGTGCACAATGGTTTAGAATGTGCACAGAAAATATTTTGAGCAGGCTGATGTTTATACAGAACAAATGTTAACCATATGCTATATATTGAGAGAAGGTATAACACAAACACAGCTCATTCACACAAACCACAGTGTCGCAAAATAGTCATTCAGAAACAGAGAATAAAAAGAGGGTACTTATGGTACTCGGAGGCACAGCCCGATTTTTTTGATTTGCTCAGGCTGTGGTACTTCAGCAAGTTGCTTTCAAATTCTTCAGTATCCTTGGTGGAAGTGTCCATGGTTTAAGTTTAGACCTAAGTTGAAAGCTTTAGAGAATACTGGCAAGGGTCCCCTGCCCTGTCTCAGCCCCATCCCAAGCTTCAGCACTGGCTGAGAGCAATAGACATTTGGCCACATGACTCATCCAATACTCTGCCCAGATCAGGGAATGTTGGTGTCGGCTGTGAGAGAGTTTCAAATGAAGAGTTTTTGAATTCCCCCACTGACTGTGCCCCACCACCTCTGCTGGAACAGCCTGCCAGCAGAGGTGGTGGTGGCTAAGATGGTGGGGGAATTCAAAAATGCATGGGATAGACAAAGGGGAACCTGAACGATTCAAAAGAGGAGGTAAAGCCAGAGATCAAGTAGGATACTTGGCTTTTGTGGTAGGTAGGTAGGTAGGTAGGTAGATAGGTAGGTGGGGGGAAAAAAGGCAGACTGGATGGCCCTATTGGTCCTTATCTGCCATCAATTTCTATAGTTCTATGAAGACTGAGTGGAAGTAGGAGGCTAGTCTGATAGTGTAGTGTTGGTCCTGAATATGATGGAGATGATTAGAGGCTGACCTCCAGACTGAGAGCTGCCACAGAAATTTGCAGTAACAGCCCTGCAGTCAGTAATACCAGCTGAAGGATTATTATGAAAAGGGACAGAAAGAAGAGAGAGAGAGAGAGAGAGAGAGAGAGAGGATGGGGAGAAACCCCTGTCACAACTGAGCTGTCTGGGTGTCTTCTAGTGGGAGGCTGGTGAAGAAGAAATGCTAATTCAACCTCTGGGTCTCTTTCTGTCCCCTTTAATTCCTCTTAACTTTTGAACAACATTCCCATCTCTTGAAGCTGGCCACCTTTTCCCCACAGCAACACTGATGGGAATCTCCTGATATGCAGAAAACTAACAACTGAGTAAAGTCACCTGTTGGCAAGTTTGGGTGTATCACTTGAACATCAGAATGCACAAGGGGGAGAAAAAAGATTGACACACACACACACACACACACACCTGCACAGATGAGATGCCTGGGTTTCTCCTAATGGGAGGATGATGAAGAACAAATGCTAGTTTAGCTAGTTTGTCTGTGTTCTGTCCCCCTTCATTCCTCTTAACTCCTTAGTCCTTAGCAACATGCTCATCCCTTGAAGCTGGACCACTCTCCACTGACAGCAATACTGATGGCAGTCAGTATAGTACAGTGGTTTAAGGCTCTGAGTGACAAACTTGGAGACCTGGGTTTGAATTCCACAGCCCCCACTTGCATACTGTGTGACCCTGAGCAAGTCACTTAACTTCCTGGTGTTTCCTGTTTGCACCTGTAAACAACCTACAGCTTAGTGTGTCTCTCCTGGTTAAAAAACAAAAACAAAAGTCTCTTCACATACAGAAACGGAGAACTGAGGAAAGATGTCTGTTGGCAAGCCTGGGTATGTTGTTTAAAGGGTAATGTCCATGTCCTTGCGGGCCCCACCTCCATGTGAAGTGGGGCCTGATTAGCAGTTGTAAAAATGGTAGTAAATTTGACACTTACTGATTATTATTTTATTTAGATTCATATCTGGTTGATCCTGTGCCCTCCTCGCTGGCATTTTAAGTTCTAACACCCTCCCCATTGTGCCCACAAGCACCTGCGGCTGTCCCCGTGATGACGTGGCAGGTGTGGAGCAGCCAGAGTGTCTCCATAGACTTGCCATAGTCCAGGATAGCTAAATAGCTCTGGTTTGGAGCCTGTGTACCACCGAGACATACAGAGACCAGATACAGAGAGCTAGTATGCCTGTTAGTCTGTACCTGGTCTCGGTATTGCAAGACTGTTTTTGGCAACCTTTTCCACAGTTTAGAGCAGCTTGCACAGATTTATTTTAAATGGCTGTGCAAAAATCCTACATTTGGTACTACTAAACATAAAATGTTTTGCATACTATACCTGGGCCAAAACTGTCAACCCCACCAATACACAAACAAAATGTTGAAAATAACATTTTAAGTTGCGTGAAGTTTTTCTTTGCATCGGCAGGTTGCCCATGAGGACTTAGTCAATGGGCCATGCCAGGCTGTTTGAAAATCAGACCCCCGCCAAGCTCTAAGCTAAGGGATGATCTTTTTTCTAAGATGACAGGATAATGTACTTGTTTTAGAAAATGGGTAGGGAGAATTCTTGACACTGATTAGCTACAAGTGTTGCTGTGTACTGCTTGTTGAACATTTCCATTTGCTCCCCAACCCCCCCCTTTCCTTTCAGAAATGGGCTCTTATTATGGAATGGCTGTACTCATTTACAGAAGTGTCACCATGATTATAGGAGGTATGGTGTGGCAGTTTTAAGGGAACAGCAGGCAGAAAAGATAAGACAAACTGTTCATCACAGATGCTTGTCATTTATGCTGGTGACTATGAACAATTCCCCTCCTATCCCCACTGGTTTGACAGAGAACTTCCTGCTCCTTACCAGGCAACTGATAATTAAGGTTGTGGTTCCACCTGAGGACTGTGTGTGTGTTTGTCTGTGTGTGTATGCCAGTGGAACTCAGAATAGTTTTGAATTCCTGTACAGTATTCCATGTCACCATTCTGTGTGTGTGAGAGTGTGTGTGTGTCTCTGGGGTGGGGGGCATTCTACTACTGAAATAATGCAGAGCTTTGAATTCTTCTATGCCATGGTGAACAATCACACATTGTACTGAATATGAAGAAAGACAGGTGACTGACAGGTGAAAAACATCTGTGGAGGGACTATTTTGCATTATTTGGCAACATTTTATTATAATTTTTGTGGGTTTGAAAACTTTTAGAGTATTTGTTTTTTAAAAGTTGCCTCTGGGCCCATTTTTCTTTGCAGTGTGCCTTACATTACCCTTGATCATGGGGTAAATGTAGTGCAACCAACACCCTGTCGTGCCTTATTGCTTAAGTATGATTGATGAGAGCTGTAGAGAGAGAAACACTGAAATGACAGTTCTGCTGCTGTGCTGTTTCACTATTATTATTTAACACAGTTTGTTTCAGATAGCTGATGGTCACCAGGCCAGGAGCTCTGTCACTATTGCATAGGTGTTTTTCTTGTGCAGTGCATGTATGCTGCTGTAGCAGGCCTGTTTAGTTCTGAACCTTGGCAGAAGAAGCTAGGGAAGCAGCACAGTCTGTCAGACAGTTTGTTGAACAGCTATACTTGCTCCCAGAGTCCTTGTGTTTTGTAACTGTTACTGTTTTCATTTCTGTCAATCACCTGTGGATTTAGTGCTGATTGATATGAGGTTATTGGGCCAGTACTACAGGACCTAACTGATTTTGCTCATATTGGAGCTCATCAGCTGTAGGCAACAGCATGAAGTACAGATCAGTGCAATAGTCTTAAAGTATAAGCAGAAGGAGTTGCAGCTTGGACCAGTATGGCAGTACTTTAACAAGCATTTGTCAATGCCGAATGTTATCACGCTGGCATTGGCAGTGCCAGAGCTAGAGACACATAATAGGAATGGCAGTGAAGTATTGAAGTGATGACAACCCCACCCCCACCCTGTAGAGAGTGAAAAGCATTGGTGTGTGCCTTTGGGTCATCAGCAATAACGCTCAGGCCATTGTACCTAACCCTACCCTGTAGACACAAGTGTCGTGGTGTGCTTTGGGTGTTATACTTACCCCATTCTATAAGGAAATACGCAGACGTGGGTGCAGTATAGGAGAGTGGGGTGAACTTTGTGGCCAAACAATGCAAGGCACACCACGATGTCTGTCAGTGGCTGCAGGGTGGAGGTGAGGGGTGGAATGCATTAGCATTACATCTGATGATCCCAAGTCACACTCCTGATGCCTGTCAGTCTGTACCGGGTGGGGTACTACAGTTGGAAACCCTAACACCGTAGGTGTGCGGTGGTAGTTTCACTCCACATTTTCAACATGGGCTTCTTGTCAGGCCACCTCATGAAAAGTGACACAATCACTTTGTTAGCTGAAAGGTGGTTTTGCACAGCGGCTATGGCATTTGGCGACAGAAGGATGAAAACACATTTTTGGGCAGGATGTGGAGAATGACAACTATATTGTTCACAAGTAGGTTTAAAAAAATGGCAATGTTGAAAATCTGGAGTGACAATATGAAATATTGGTGAAGCAATGAGCATGCATACAAACTGCGCAACACACATCCGTAACCCAATTATTTTTTGAAGTTTGGTAGCCACATTTGTAACATAGGCATTTTGGGACCTCCCCTTATGAACAGTGCTGCTGCAATTTTGTTAATCTGTCCCAAAAGTTGATTTCCCACAGTGACCATGCCATTGTGCACCACATGTGCGAAAACCCATTTTGGGCAGGATGTGAAAAATGACAGCTGTACTGTTCATAAGGAGGTGTGCAAAAATGCCAATGTTGAAAATCTGGCATGGAAATATTGGAAATTTGCAAAGTTACAAGGGTGCGTGTAAACTGTGCAACACAGCTTGCAACCCAGTCATTTTATGGACTGTCAGCACCAAATGTTCAACGTAGGCATTTTAGGACATCTACTCATGAATAGTGTCACCGTCATTTCCTCAAAGTGTCCCGAAACATGATTTTGCACAGCGACTGCGCTATTCTGTCCCGGGTGTGCGAAAACACATTTCTGGCAGGATATGTAAAATAACAGCTGTACTGTTCATCAGGAGGTGTGGAAAAATGGCAATTTTGAAAATCTGGAGTGAAAATATTAAAAATTCATGATGTTACTAGCGTGTGTAGAAAAAGCTCAATGCATGCTCTTAAAACAGCCATTTTGGGAGTTTTGTCACCAAATTTGCAACATAAGCTTTTTGAGAGCCCTCCTCTCATGAACAGTGGCACTGTCATTTCATTACTCGATCCTGAAAGGTGATTTCACACAGTGACTGCTAAATCACCTTTCGGGACCAAATAACGCCATGACAGTGCCAGAATTCATGAGGAGGGGGTTCCAAAAACCCTACATTGAAAAGTTGGTGCCAAAATTCAAAAAAATGCCTGAGATATGAATCAAAGTTGGAAAAACCCTATTTATTCCATTATGCAGCTTACTGGCATTTCCTCAGTTCATGGTCAGCTTTGAAGAGTGCAGATGTGTTCCCAGTACAATGAAGATTGTTGCATCAGACTCGGGGTAAGTATGGGGTGGGGCGTGGGGAGGCAGGGTCGCAGTGGGTGGGTGGGTGCAGGTTGTGGCAGGGAGGCAGGGAGACCGCTGAGTGATCATTTCCTTTTACAGGGAACAAAAAAAAAAAAAACATCACGGGACCATTTTGTTACTAGGGCACGCTGGTGTGGGTTCCCAGCATGCCAATGGAGGTTTTTTTTTGGGGGGTAGCAGTAGCCGATGGGGATTGGACACCCTGTCAGCACACAACAAACGGGGGGTTACTTTATGTCAACAGGGATTGGGCACGCCCATCAGCACACAAGGAAAGTGGGGGGGGGCAAGAGCCGAGGGGGATTGGGCACCCCCCTTGGCATATAACAAATGGGGAGGATTCTTTTTGCTGATGGGGAGTGGACTCCCTTGTTGGCACATACATTGTGGGCAGGGTAAGCCGACAGGGGGATTGGGCACCCCCAAAGTCGGCAGTTTGGCGGGCAGTGTGCCACCATGTTTCTGTTGCTGGGGAAGCACGTTGGGAGGTCCACTGTGTGTGATGAGCTTTGCTCGCATTGCAAAGGACCTTTCCTTAGATGTGCTCTCCACATTATGTATGCATGGTGTGGCGCCAGCATGCAGGCTGATTGGAGAATGAGGGATGCACCTACTGATGCGTGCCCTGCATTTGCCCAACAGTGGCCACGCCTCCAAATCTGCACTACTGCAAGATGTTGGCTGCACAAATGCACCAACATAAAAAATAAAACCAGGAGAAGATCCAGGATTGCAGTGAATCATTACTGAACAGCATTTTTGACAGTGAGTCTTCAGTTTTCCTGGATGATTGCAATGTAGATACTCTGTCTTTTAAGGTCTATCCATGGAATTCACTTAGTCATAAAATGCACACATGGGATACAGGATCCAGCAAACATTTTTTGAAGTGTGCTCGAGACACTGTAGTCGATCCTAGTACCTATAGATTCCCAGCCATGTTTACTGCGACAGGATCCAGCAAAAAAAAAAATCATGTTAATGTGTGCTTGAAATAACTTTTGCAGTCTGCCATCTATAGACTCCTGATAATTTCCACTGACACAGGATAATTCTAAACATCTTTTCCAAAGTGCTGGAGATATATTTTGCAGCCTGTCATGTATAGACTTCTGCCCATGTTTGCTGCCACAGGATCCAGTAAAAACATTTTGGAAAAGTGTGTTGAGACCACTTTGGCAGCCTGTCATCTATAGATGCCGTGTCATGTACTGCCATTGTGTTATCTAATCGGAGACCAAAGTTTCACTATTGTCTTTTAAAATTCTCTGCACTTTCTACAGGGATTGCAGTAATTATGGACATCCAGAAATTTTTCCTTAATAAAAACAAGAGGCAAGTGGAAGATGAGATGCCTGACCATCCTGCCTCAATGAGCAAACATCCAAGAACTAAGGAAACCGTACAGTTAATCCAGAACAAAACGAATGCTTGTGAGACACCAGAGTCACAGCAAAATGCAGAAAACCTCTCCAATGACATAGAGATGTCAAATGACTCAGAGATGATCTCCATTGATGCAGACATCCTTTCCAGTGACACACAGTTTGTGTCACATAATGCAGTGTTTCCCAATGATGCAGCACTCTGCAATGACACAGACATCTCTGGTGGTGCAGATATTCCAGACATGTTAGCTGTGGAACAGTACAAAATGTGGAAGATTCACTATCCATGGCTAATTTCAAAGAAGGGATATGTGGGATGCAGTGTGTGTACAGATGTAAAGGCAGTGCTTGATAAATCTGCTGGTGTGCAATGTGCAGCTGCCTGGATAGATGCGACAGTTACAACAAAAAACAATAAAGCACTAAGGAAAATAATAATATGAGCATGGTGACACTAAGCCATACATAGCCATGGTTAAAATACAGGTGCAAAGAAGTAAGGAGGTTCTTCCATCATGTGTCCTTAATATAAGTACTAAGTTGCTTGCAGAGACTGAATGTTCCTTTAGAATAGCAAACTTTATTGCTAAAAAAGACCTTCCCTTTTCAACTCAGGCTGATCTTCTGAAGTTACAAGAGCTGAATGGAATACATGTTGGAAATATTCATCGGTCTCATCGCAGCTGCTACAACATTATGGAACATATACAGTAACCAACGAGATGGAGAGAAGACTGGTACTGTAGCACATTTGTACTCTGTAGATTTTCTTTTGTTACTATTGGACGAGAGTACATTTTTGACAAGGCAGTGATCATACTTCATTGTCATGCAGATACTGGAGGTGGAAATGTAGACAACATATTTCTTACAAAATCACACATGCCCCCACAATGCAAAGCATCATGGGCTACATATGCAAATCACCACAGAATGTTATGCTGGTCCAACTTTAAGCTTAAAGTTGGACCACACTCTTTATCTGTGTGTTCATATCTCCATAATCTTTACGTAATGAGTCTTATGAACTATTCTTGAAACTTGGCTTCCCAGCCAAATGCCCTTTGGGTAACCCTTGCCTCAGTGTTTGCGCACAGAGGTTCTTTGTCTTTAAATGGTTTTTATTTTAATGGGTTCACCACAATATATCCAAGGCACACTGCCTCTAGGGTAGCTGGTCCATTCCACTGGGGTGTCAAACAGACGAGGCATACTGATGAGTCCTGGTAGGACGAAACACGTGTCTATGTCTTCTGTTAGCACCCTTTGCAAACTGTGTGAGAGGCCTTTTGGCACCATGCAATTCTGCTTAAAGTTGGACCAGCATAACATTCTGTGGTGATTTGCATATGTAGCCCATGATGCTTTGCATTGTGGGGGCATGTGTGATTTTGTATTTTCTTGAAACTTGGCTTCCCAGCCAAATGCCCTTTGGGGTAACCCTTGCCTCAGTGTTTGCGCACAGAGGTTCTTTATATTTCTTACTGTACCTTACATGAAGCAAGTAAAGGCACCACTGCACAAGCCATTCAGGACATGCTCTTGGAGTTTTTGAAATCCAGAAAGCTAACTGAGGATTTTTTTGCCAAGAAAACGATTGGACTGGCAACATATTGTGCTTCAGTAATGACAGGTACAAAAAGTAGACTGTGTACTTTAATGAAGGAAAAATTCCCTATGGTCCATCCCATTCATTGCCTTGCCCATAGACTAGAACTAGCAGTTGGTGATACTGTTGCTGAAGTTGCAGGAATCAATCACTTTGAAATATTCATTGGAAAGCTATGCACTTTATTTAGCCAATCCTCAAAAAACAAGCGAGAGATAGCTTCTATAGCGCAAGAAGCCTCATGTGACTTTTGAAAATTAGCCCAGTCTTCAGTGTGTGATGGGTGGCCAGCAGCTACAGGACAGTATAAGCAGATTAAAGGTCATACAAGGCAATATATTCTTATTTTACATTTGCTTCAGGGGACAGAGACACATCATCGACTGAACATGCAAAAATTCTTGGACTAAACAAATGTCTTGCAAGCACTGGATTTGTTTTGGATCTTGCTGTAATGAACAATGCCCTGAGGGAACTGTCTGGCTTGTCACAGATACTACAAACCCGTGATCTGTCAATCTGGAAAGCAATGGAGCATGTGAGAAGTACCCATCTTGTACTAAAAGCCATGAAGTCTACTGATGGACAAAGTATTCATGATGTCAAATCACAGATTTGTGATGAGAATGTCTTTAATGGAATACAGCTGCAGCCTACATTGCCAAAGATTAATCAGTAACAGTTCTACCAGTCTCTTGTGATTTGAACAACCTGACTGCCAGATTCCCTGTCTCAGACTTTGTTAAACTATTAAGCCCACTGAATAAGGCAGCCTGGCCAAATGAGGAGCAAGAACTAATTCTGCATGGAGAACGGGAAGTGGTTATGTTGGCAAGAGAATTACAATTGCCTGCGAGAGATGTTGTTACAGAGTTTCGGACCTACAAACTTTCTGGTTCTATTGGTAGCCAACTGGCAAGATTCATGGCTGTAGTGAGAACTTATCCAGCATTAACTGCAGAATGTGAGAGGGGCTTTTCTGCCATGAACATGACTGGAGCTCCTCAAAGAAACCGGCTTTCCACTGAACATCTGAGAAATGCAATGTGGATTAAACTGAATGGCCCACCCTTGTCTGAGTTTGAACCCAGACCATGTGTGAAGTCCTGGCTTACAAGGGGTAATAGACCGTCAACAGCATGGAAAACTGGTGTGCAACCTCAAAGGAAGAAAGAAGAGAATAGTAATCTCTGGAACCTTTTCAAACCATAACTTTGGAGAAGAAAATATGACATTCTGCCATTTACTTTAGTTTTCAGTTATATAAAATGCATAGGCAAGTACTTATTGTCAAATGATTCATAGTCAGGTATACTGATATTTAAGTACAATACATACAGAGCTTTTAAAGCTGTGCACAGATTTTGGATTAGTTTACAGGTGCGTAGGCAAATCATGAGCAGCATACAAGAATTCATTGTCATAAATACAATATGTTAATGGGACGCATGTATATATTCCAGAAGCAGTACACATGGCCAGCATCTCTGTTTTAAATGAAGAAGCTTAGGTGTATAATTTAAATGCTGTAGGTATGTTCTGCTGTATAGTACATGTTATTCAATTTACAACTGCATTTTCTTTGTTTTATCTTGATATAATTTACCATGTCAAAAGCTGCTGACCACCACCTTCTGTTATGCACCTGGGTTATAAAAACCCCATGGGAGAGCAACAGGAAGGGGGGCCATGGGCAGTTGCTGACAGTCACCAAGGAACAAAGAGACCTGTGGGTTATAATTTCACATGACTTGAAAATGTCGAAGCAGACTACAAAGGTAGCTGGGAGGGCCAGTGGCATGCTGGGGTGCATAAGCAGGGGTAACACCAGCAGAAGGAGGGAAGTAGTGATTACGTTATATAAAACCCTGGTCCAGCCTCACATGGAGTACTGTGTGCAGTTCTGGAGGCCGCACCTTGGAAAGGGCATAAACAGGCTGGAGACAATCCAGAGAAGGGCAACTAAGATGGAACAGGGCTTGCACCACAAAACAAATGAGCAGAGATTAAGGGACCGCAATATGTACTCACTGGAGGAGAGGAGGTAGACAGGAGACATGACAGAGACATTCAAGTACCTCAAGGGTATAAACAAGGTGCAGGGGGAAGACATTTTCCAATACAGGAGAAGTACAAGAATGAGAGGGCAGAACATGAAATTGGAAGGTGACAGGCTAAGAGGGAATACGAGGGTGCTTTTCTTCACAGAGAGGGTGGTGGACACATGGAATGGTCTGCCGCAGGAGGTGGTGGGAGTGAGTACTGTGGCAGGAGTTAAACATGCATGGGACAGGCATGGAAGAACCATAGAGGTACAGCTGAGGTAGGGTCAGAAACTGTCGTCAAGTACACGGCTTACGGTCAGACTGAATTGGCCTAGTGGTCCTTATCTGCCAACAATTTCAATGTTTCAACCTCTGGCAGTCATGTTCACAGAGTCAATGTGGTGGCAATGACAATAGCAATACCAATACCAATGGTGAATGTTCGGCATTGACAAATGTTTATTTTTATTTGACCACGCTCTTACGTTATTCTAGGAACTAGCCAAACTTAAGCTAAAGCAAAGCAAGCCTGTTAGTTCCTATTTGTGTATCTGATCTATCCACACACAGTTTTGGAGCCGGGTAATAAATAAATGTAGGTACTCATCACCCTCTCTCATGAGTCTGTCTCCCAGTCCCGTGTACTTGGAGGCACATCACTAATCATGCATTATTTGCTCCCTGTTAGGCCCAACTGCAGACACAGTGCACAATTCTAACCTCTGCTAAAGCCTTCATTTCCACTGGATAGAACAACTGTTTTGTGGATCAGTTTCTACATGGCTTTTCTAGCAATTCTTTAAAAACAAACCAGAGTCTAATTATATATGGAGTGTACCAAGTGAGTAAAGAATTGCTTCTGGAATTTAAATCAGGTGCTACGAATTCCAATCTTGGCTCCCAGAACAGTCTGTAAAACAAGCCCTTTCACCCAGCTCTGGCAATACCCTACACGGACTGGGCAGACCCCACTTTATCTAGTGCCAGAATATCTCTACCGCAGTGCCAGCCACCTACCTGGATAGGTGATAGGTGGCACACTTACTCTGGCAGCACGTGCTGTGTTTTGTTGACCTCTTAGCTTAGCAACTCATCTCAAGGAGACCAAGAAGACTTCCATTGCCAGCCAGCCCTGCTTCCTGGATGCTCTTTTAACTCTGAGAGAGGTCTTCACTAGTTCTGTGTAGTGCTGAGTCTCTGACGTGATCAACTTGACCAACAACCAACTCTCAGTTGCTAGCAAAAATAGTGCTTTTGGCACCAGCCTGCTAGGGCGACTCCAGAGGTCAGTGGGAGTGGGTCAGTGGGGATGCCTTTGACTCACACAGACATGCATATGGATTTAGAATGCAGCATGGGAAGAGAGGAAGGCTGGAATGGGCAGACACTGATGGCAAGCATCCACGTGTAACAGAAGCACAACTAATAGTGGATAATGTGTGCATTCCTAAGTTGCCCCCCTGTGGGACTGTGTTTTCATTTCATTTTTTTATTTTATACTGAATCTGTGAGCACAAGTGCCCATTTTCACAGATGTCCAGTTACAATAACAAATGACAAAGACAAAATACAAAAACAAATGAAACATTAAGAAACAAATTGGACTACAAAATGTGACTTGTAACATACTCACAATACAATAAACCAATCATTTATAGCAATTACAAGTAACCTCTGAGGATAAATTAAGATCCAAAAAACCCTTAAAACCTACAACTCTACAACAGCCAGTAATATTACTTGATAATTGATTGTACAATTGAATAGTTTTATATTGTATTGAATTTTGTACAAAATTAGTTCTGAACCGAGGTAGTTTGAACAAATGTCTAGTACTAGATCTGGTTCCTATAGGAGAAACATATGTAACCCAGGGCCGGCATGCCGTTTGTATCTGACAACAATACCAGGTGGGCTGGGTTCAGGGAGGAATAGGTCACTCGGCACAAAGTCTAGGTTTGGTTACTCTGCACAGGGGCACCCAAGTAACTCCGAACACATGAAGCAATAACTGTAATGTCCAATACCAGAAGTGGGATTCTAAAGTGTGGCCTTTTATTCACATCCAAACAGAATAAACAAAGTATAGATGGACCCCCATGGGGTTACACTCCTGGTAATGCAGATTAAAAGAAACAAGAACACTTCCTCAGAACTTTAACCCTCAGGCTCTGAACCCACTGGGCACACAGCCTGGACTTGCACGCTGCTTTGGGTTACACAGCCCAAACTTGTACACTGTTCTGGGTATTCCCTGGCTTGGCTCCCTTGCCGGCCACTTGGACACCTTCCATACTTCATGGAAACATTTTCTGGTGGCTCCCTAAACCACCTAAGAGCACCTCAGCACCATCAGGGAATTCTTCCTTTCAATCCCACTTCTGGGTACTTTCCTCAGGCACTGGCCAAGTACCTGAGAGAAAGTAAAAGGTGTTTCAGAGCAAATCTGTAGAGGTGAATTTGGTTACTACTGATGGGGGGTCTCCCACCTCTCACTCCCACAATTCATACCCGGCCATTTCTCTGGACACCTCATCCTGTAAAGCTTTGCAATGTAGATTCTTTCTAAATGTATTTCACATTCCATCTACTTGTCTTGCTTCCCATTTATGCTGGACTTGAACATACTTTTAAGTGGCATAGTCCATTACGCTAGACCTCCCCACTGAGTTAAGCAGTCCAATCCCCAATTTCCTTCACTCTTTGTGCTGGACTTGAACATACTTGAATTAAGTGGCAATGTCCATTACAATAGACCTCCCACAGGTTAAGTAGTCCAATCCCCACTTTCCAACTGTATTTGGCTGTCTTTTCCTGACCCCACAGTAACAGTCCCTTTAGTTTCCTTCTGTTCAGGTGAAAAACACTTGGCCCTTTTTCAGAGCGACCTCGCCCTTTGGTTGCAGGTGTCCCACAGGCATTTCCTCCACAAGGAATTTCTCTCTCAGAGGTTCTGGTGCCTCAGCACAACTTGAACAGGCAGCTTCTTTCCCTTACCCAGACCCAGGGGGGTTGCCCCTGGAAAACAGGCAAAAACCTTTCCCCCATCCCCTCAGGGATGGGGCTCTTGAACCATTGAAAGAAGTCTCCACCACTTCAATTACCAGTTCCTGTGTTCCTCTTCAGGTGGAAATACACACCTTCCCAAAGTAGCTCTAAAACAGAGCGTAAAGCTCTGAGAGCCTGCACACACTCAGCTGTACTACTGTCTCTCTCTCTCAGACTGCACACAGACTGAATTCAAAATCCCCAACGTTCTACACTAACATCCAAATGCAAAATCCCAGTGTGGCTTATGCAGCTGCGAAAGTTCTATAATGTTGTCATCCCTCAGTCTCAGCTGAGACTGAGAACAGAGGGAAACAGTGTGAAGTCCATTTAACTGGAGTTTCACAAACTGACTTCCCTGCCTACCATTAGGTCTTACTGGGATTCTAGTAACCCGGGTAACAGGGGGGTTACACATAAATGGGAAACAAGCTGATAACACTAGCAGGGGCAAAACCTAATTGAATCTTATGCAAAAAAGTCAATGCTCTAAGATTAAATGCAGTGAGCACTGGGGAAGCAGTAGGGAGGGGTGGGCTGTATACAGTGGGTGGAATTTTGTTTTAAATGCATCTGGCACTGTGGATGGGTGGTTAGTAGTGCAGAAGAGCCACTGATAACATAGAGGACTGCCAGCCATGGAGGAGGACACACAGAAGGCTGATAATGATGCTTCTCATCTGCTTGCTGGCCGGCATCATGCAGATGAAAGTACAGAGCAGCTCTGTGATGTGAGCGGCTCTCCACTTTCAACTACAAGAAGTTTCCACCCTGCAAGCACAGAACAGGGTCATGATCAGCATTGCTAATCATTGGGTTGTCACTGTCAAGCCCCCTACATGGACCCAACAGTGACACAGCTCCGAAAGCTGGTATTGTAACAAAAAGTTTGATGTGCGTGTACACACACAAACATAAACAAGCATTTGTCAATGCCTAATATTCACCACTGGTATTACTGTTGTACCGGGTCTTGCTTGTACACATTTTCACCATTTATGCAATAGGCGTGGACATAAATCCTATGCAATAAATCTGAGCTACTATGAGATAAATTCAAAATGTTACATTTATACACATAGTAGACGCATCATCACAGATTTATACACATAGTAGATATGTCACAATCACTCCGGAACTCATTTGGAATGTTCAGCCTCAGTACCAGTACTAACTATATTCAAATGCAAATAACTTTAAAATGAAAAAAGATAGCATAGTGCTGTGAGCATGAATGCTGTGCAGCACAAAATTATCTACAAAATTAGTGGTATTTCATTTATAGATACCTTAAAGATTTTTTTATAATTAGCAAAAAAGAGCAGAAAGTGCAATTTTTATTCACTTTTTTTGACAAACATATGCAAAAAAAGATAAACAATCAAAAGCAAATGTCCCTGCACTGATAGAAAGCATCCCTATTGCATAAATGAAATATACAACGGTGAGCTGTCAGATAAATGATTTATCTACACTCGTGCTGTTTGACCTCGGACATCTCACTTGTGGCTTACGCTACTCTTGAGGTTACCCGAGGTCAAACAGCACTTGTGTAGATAAATCATTTATCTGACAGCTCACCATTGTATATCCCTTATGTATTTACCCAGAATAGATTCAGATGAGATGCACTATCTCATTTTCAGTGGTGTCCTGCTTTGACACATTGTTAGAATGTAACTACCCAGGATAGTTTTTTCTAAGCTTTGGTAATCTACTACTGAGGATAGTGGGAGGCCCTACAGTTAGTGCTGTGTGGAATTCCACTGGCAGAATTAGGGTGGAATGATCATTCCGTTGGTAGAATTTCCATCAAAATTTTACTGATCCTACTACAGAATTGCGCCTGCCATGATCTGTGGAATAATATTCCTCAGAACAGCATTTTTTGCAAGGAAAATTATTTTACAACAATTTCTGCAGAAAATATTAAGATCCGCATAATTTAATTCTGTGGAAATGTAGTGGAAAATCCATTCCATGTTATTTAGCCACATAATTCCATTGTTCTGCTTTCAATGAAATTTGGTGGAATTTTAGCAGAATGTAAAAAATTCCATGAAATTCCTTTTTGCCGGAATTTGAAAATTCTGCACACCACTACCTACAGTACAGTTGACCTGCTTGCCATCTTGTGTATGGGTATTTGCAGTCCTAGTGCACTAGGTTGGTGGAGAGGCCTAGACATCCAAGAGTGCATTGCTTGGGGTGACATTCTTGAATGATCAAAAACAGCAACTGCGTTGTAAATCCCCCAAATCATAGTTTAAACTGTTTGGCATAACCCTTATTTCATTCTCAGGACCAGGGCTGCTGAATAATAAAGTCCTGTGGTTAGTCTCTAAAATTTGGTGTGTGAGCATATGATTAGCAATCTACCCTAAATGGTATAAAGGAGTTTAATATTTACGATTGAAGTGTGGGTACTGGCACTAGTGTGTTGCAGGATGGCGTAGAAAAGTTATTGGGGCGGTGGATTGTTACTGCATCCCAGGGGCAGTGTTTTACAGGTCAGCAGGACCAGTTTTTCCTTCTCTGGGTGGAGGCACCATGCTGTTCCCTTTACTCCTCATCCAACCCTCCCGCCCCTCCATATGAGGAGTTTATCAAGCCCTGACCCCTCAACCTTGCTTGGCCCCCACAGGTGCAAGGCAGGGGGAGTAAAAGAGAAAGTAATACCTGTACCATCTGCACTGTGACCCAGTTACACTAATGTCAGGAAGTATGCAATAGGAGTAGATCAAGGATCTGAAAAAATACAATGTTGGGTATAATTACACCATTGGCATGCATTTCAGTTTTACTTAGAAAGGAAGCAAATGAAACGACCAACAACATCAATGAATTTTAGAGCAGGTAAGCAACCACAAAATGTGCTTTTCAAGCTAGAAATAGTATGATGCAAACAAAGCTGACAGTGTCACTTTAACATGGACATTAATATGGCGAGTGTATATAGCCGAAAAGCAAATCAGCGATATACACATGGCAGCGACCCAACATCCAGCAACCTAAAATGTGTGTTTTGCAGCCCCCCAGGTGCTTCCCTCATGGGGGACTTTGTCCCCTGCACTCCCCTGAATTTAGATTACTATATCCAGGGGGGTGCATGTCGGGAAGGGGACAACACTCTGGTTGCCGCAGTAAAATTAAGTTGGAAGCTGCAGGCAGTGGCAAAAACTTTGCAGTGGTACCCAGCCCCAAACTGGGTACCTGCTCTGCTAGAGCTAGCCACCCTCACCACCACACCACATGGCTAGCTCGGCAGCAGCAGGCACACCAGCCTCTATATACTCCTTCCCTGTTCCTCCCCTTCCCCTCGCTACCCCCCCTTCCGGTCACCGTTCCCTAACCTTATGTTTGCATAGGGTAGTATATCGCCCAATATGAGTCGCCGTTTTGACACGGCACCCATATTGGTTCACTATACTCACTGGATACTGCTAATACCACATGGTCATGTCTAACCGTTCTGGTGCCATTTAACTGAAAACATTCTTCTGTGCTGGACTTCATACTCACAAACAGGGACATCACTGCAAACCTCACAATGGGAAGTCCCCTTGGTACCAGTGATCACTGTATGGTGTAGTTCATCATAAGGAAGGGAGCTGAGGTGAGCTACACAAAGATGAGGATTCTGGATTTCAGGAGGGTGGATTTTGAAGAAATTGGTGACTGCATCGGAAAATGACTTCGGGAGGGGGATTGCCAGGGAGGAGTGGAGGCGCAGTGGAAGGGAATGAGGGAAGGCATCATTAAGGCACTGAACCTCTGCCTGAAAGAGGAAAGAAAAGGCAAGAGGAAAAAAAAGCATTATGGTTCTCCAAGAAGGTGTCAAAGGAAGTGAAAGAAAAAAGGGCAGCATTCAAAATGAAAGATGGTTGGGAGGGCTAATGTACAGGCAGAGGAATCAATTACAAGGAAAGTGAGGCTTGGGATAAGACTTTTTTCTGATACCTCAGTGAGAGAGAAAAGTTATGGATGAGACAGTGAGGATAAGAAGTGTGGAAGGGGGAAACTGTATGAAAGGAGTCCAGGAAAAACAGTTGATATTTTGATAAGATACTTCTGTTCTGTCTTCACAGTAGAGGGAAGGGAAATGGGCCACCAGAGAAAAGTAAGAACATACAGTAGGTGTGGGGAGTGGGTGGTCACAAGACCATTTTCAAAGGAATGAGTTTTGAAAGGACTTGGAGTCCTGAAAGTGGACAAGGCTATGGGGCCGAATGGGGTACCTCCCAGGGTGCTAAGGGAGCTCAGGGAAGTGCACGCTGCTCCACTGGCAGTCTTGTTTAGCAGTTCATTGGAAAGAAGAGTGGTTCCAGAGGACTGGAGAAGGGCTGATGTGATCCCTCTTCATAAGAGTGGCAGCAGAGGGGATGGAATCTACTGTAGCAAGTACAGACTAGTCAGCCTAACTTCAGTGGTGAGGGAACAAATGGAAACCCTGCTAAAGGAGAGACTGGCTGATTACTTAAAAGTCAATGGACTGCAGTACCCCAGGCAGCATGGGTTCATGGGGGGGAGAAATGCCAAATGAATTTGATAGAGTTCTTTGACTGAGTGACAGGGAAATAGACCAGGGGATTGCAGTGGGTATAGCCTATCTAGACTTTAGCAAGGCCTTCGACACTGTGCTGATTAGGAAGCTGTCTGACATGGAGATGGGGCAAAAATGGTAAATTGTGTTTACAACTGGTTAATGGATAGGAGGCAGATAGTTGTGGTTAAAGGGACACTCTCTACAGATGGGGGGGTGAGCACTGGGGACCATAGGGTTCAGTACTGTTACCTATCCTCTTCAATATCTTTACAGGGGACCTTGGAGGAACTGGAGTGGAAGTTATGTCTTTCTGCTGATAACATCAAGATCTGCAATAGCATGGACACTCAGGAAGGAGTGAAGAAAATGCACAGGGATGTAGGGAAACTAAAGGATTGGTTAAAGGCATGGCAGTTGGGGTTCAATGCCAAAAAGTGTTAAATCATGCACCTGAACCTAGAGCAGAGGAGTATAGGATTGGGGAGGGGTTGGCAGTCACTAGACAGAAAGAGACTCTTTGGGTTATTATTTCATAAGACTTCAAAGTGACAATGCAGTGCAACAAGGCGATTGGCAGGGCTAGTGGGATGCTGGGGTGGATAGGAAGGGGCATCACCTGCAGAAGATGGGACATGGTGCTGCACTGTACTGCTCTCTGGTATGCCCCCACCTGGAATACCGTGTTCACTTCTGGAGACCACCCCTCAGGAAAGACAGAGACAGAGTGGAGGAAGTCCAGAGAAGGGCAATCAAGATGGTGCAAGGTTGCAAGGGAAGTCATGTGAGGAGAGGCTAAGGGATCTCAATATGTACACTGCGGAAGACAGGAAAATGAAAGGTGACATGATTGAGACCTTCAAGTACCTCACAGGTATAAGCAGAGTGCAGGAAGGGAGTCTGTTCCAAAATAAAGAATGAGCTTCAGGATTAGGGGATCTGCAATGAAATTTGAGGTGGGAAATTTTGGGAAGGATGTAAGTAAATACTACTTCACAGAAAGGGTGGTAGAAGCACAAAACCGAATACCAGTGAAAGTTGTGGAGGCTAGAATGGTGGAAGGCTTCAAGCATGTATGGGACAGATACAGGGACATGTCATAGAAACAGGGAGAGGGGGTGTCCCCGGAGACCAGTGAGGGTCTGCAGAGGTACAATTGGCAGTGAGCCCATGGGCAGACTGGTTGGGCCTAGCGGTTCTTTTCTGCCGACCATGTTCTATGTTTCATAAATTAATAAGTGCCTGTCAGGATTCAAAAGCTGAGCTCTTAAAAGAAAATGCAAAAAATGCTGGATTCCTAGCGGGAATCAAATCCCTGGACCCTTGTACTGATAGCTAATAAGATTTCCACTTGCACCACCCAAGTGCAAGATCTGAATTTCATCTTCTGTGGTGTAGACTTCAAACAACAAGCTAACAAGCACACCAGACCTCTTGGTTTTGAATCCAGGCAGAACCTTTAAGTACAATTATTAGTGGTGCCACCAGCTTATTTCTCAAGGATACTACTGATGATATGCAAGGCCACTGTTTTTCGTCTTTTACCGGAAAATCCGGTAAAATTCCGGAATTAGGGCCGCCTGAAAACCGATAAAAATGAAGATTTCATGGAATCTGGCATTTTCTATCACACCAGTAAATCTATAAAAAGTCTGTTTTTCTTTTAATTCCTTCCTGTACTATTTTCAGTTTGCTTTATTTAATGCTATGTATATTAAGCCTTCTTCAATTCTGATTATTTATGCACATACTAAAAGAATGATAACAGAATCCCGGTAAAATCTGGAAATTAGAGTAACAATCACCGGTGAAATTCCAGAATCTTAAGTCTTGAAAATGGAATTTAATTGTTTTAATCACCGTAAAGCAGTGGCCTTGATGATATGTGGTTCACATCTTGATAAGGTAGATTAGGTTATATGAAATATTCATGTCAGAAACATTCAGTAATTAGACAGTTTGTAGTACAGTAGAAGCCAGATAATTGGGAGTCCGCTTTCTTGGGACGTCCCCAGGCATCGATCAAGTGGCTGTATTATCCTGTGGAAGCACTCAGTGCTTAAAGGGGATGTCCCCACCATCTATTAAGCATGATTTGGGCTGACCTTTGGTAGTCTAGTCCCAAATGCAGTCACAGTAATCCCTTATTAACACCTACTGACCCCTTTTATCACACCTGATTGTTTATCGCAGTTGTTCACAGCTATGCTGATGTCTGCCCATTTGGTTTTTGTCAATTACACAGCAAATTTCCCTAACACTGCTTCTTACCAGGTTTTTTGAAAGTGCGAGACAGCGAGTGAGAGCGGACATGCTGGCCTGTTGCTGGTTTGAGCTTGAACCTCAAACACAGAAACTTTGCAAGTGAAACTGCATTTTCATAATTAAGCCTGATCCCCAAACATTACTTCTTACCAGGCCATTTTTATGTTTGCTTGCGCATGTACAATAAACATGATATGACAGCTTAGGAGAGAAGGGGTTGTGCAGGTGCGGCACTGTGGCAGCCAACGCCGACACTGCATTTGTGGGCTTGGCACTGTTCACCCAATGCAGGCCCAGTGTCCTGATGACATTGGTTCTGTGTAAGTGCCACCAAGTTGAAGCAATTTGGCCACTGCAATGAGGGTCTGCCTCATCATTGCAGCATCAGCCATTCCGCTGCAATGATGGAGTGACCCGTCATTGCAGGGTGGTACCTTGCCTGGTGTAACATGTCCCTAAACATGGCAGCTGAGGGAAAGCTGACTGACTGAGGTGCCCAATCCCACTGTTGGCATGCCCCCAGCCCAGTTAATTTGCCGATGGGGGAGCCCACTCCCCGTCGGCATAATGCGCCCCCATTTATTGTATGCCATGGGGGGTGCCCAATCCCCCTCGGCATTATGCCCCCCAAGCAGTCTTTCTTTGCCAATGGGGGGACCAATCCCTGTTGGCTTAAGTTCCCCCACCCCAAAAAGGCAGTTGGAACACTGGGAACCCACCCCAGTGTGCTGAAAAGAAGCCTGCAAAAATAAAATCTTCCCATGACGTCTTTTTTTTTTCTATCCCTGAAAGAAAGGAAATGGTCCCACACCGATTGGGTCCCCTCCCCAACCCGCACCCACTTACTGCGCACCCTACCTCCCCACACCCCTCTCACCCCATACTTACCTCTGGAGCCTGGCGTGATGATCTTCGGTGGACCGGGAACACGTCTGCACTCTTCAAGGCCTACAGCAAACTGAAGAAATGCTGGCAAGCTGTGTAATGGCATAAATAGGGTTTTTTCAACCTTGGTGCATATCTCAGGCATTTTTTGGGAATTTTGGAACCAAATTTTCAACATGAGGTTATTGGGACATCTCCCCATGAATTCAGTCACTGTCATGGTGTTATCAGTCGCGAAAGGTGATTTCACGGTCACTGCATGGAATCACCTTTCGGGACCGATTAATGAAACGACAGTGCCACTGTTCATGAGGTGGGCTGTCAAAAAGCCTATGTTGCAAATTTGGTGAAAAAATCAAAAAATGACTGTTCTGGCGTGCATTATGCAGTTTCACATGCGCTCGTAACAGCAATTTGTAATATTTTTACTCAGATTTTCAACACTGGCATTTTGCACACTCCTTATGAACAGTACAGCTGTGATTTTTCACATCCTGGCTGAAATGTGTTTTCGCACTTCTGGTGCAGAATAGCACGGTCGCTGTGGGAAATCAGTGTTTGGGACAGATTAAGAAAATCACAGTGACACTGTTCATGAGCAGAGGTCCTAAAATGCCTATGCTGAAAATTTGGTGATGAAAGTCCATAAGATGACTGTGTTATGAGCAGCGTGTATTTTGCAGTTTCCACACACCCTTGTACCTTCACAAATTTGTAACATTTTCACTCCAAATTTTCAACATTTGCATTTTTCATACCTCCTTATGAACAGTACAGCTGTCATTTTTCACATCCTGGCCAAAATGTGGTTTTGCACTTTTGGCGCAGAATAGCGCGGTCGCTGTGGGAAATCAGTGTTTGGGATGGATTAAGAAAATCACAGTGACTCTGTTCATGAGCAGAGGTCCTAAAATGCCTATGTAAAAAATTTGGTGACAAATGTCTATAAAATGACTGTTACGAACGTGCATTGTGCAGTTTCCATGCACCCTCGTAACTTTGCATATCTGTAGTATTTTCACTCCAGATGTACAACATTTGCATTTTTTCAGACCTCCTTATGAACAGTACAGCTGTCATTTTTCACATCCTAGCCAAAATGTGTTTTCACACTTCCGGCACACAATAGCACAGTCACTGTGGGAAGTCAGTGTTCGGGACAGATTAAAAAAAATGAAACAACAGTGCCACTGTTCATGAGGTGGGCTGTCAAAAAGCCTATGTTGCAAATTTGGTGAAACAAATCCAAACAAGCATTTGTCAATGCTGAATGTTTGCTTGCTGGCATTGGCAGTGGTAGTGTAGAAGTTACAGAGCTGCGTAATAGGAATGGCAGTGAAGTGTTGAACTGAAGCCAACCCCACCACCACCCTGCAGAGAGTGACAGGCATTGGGGTGTGCGTTTGGGTCGTCAGGCATAACGGCCACACCATTTCATCACACCCCACCCTGCAGACACTGACAAGTGTCACAGTGTTCCTTGGGGTCTTTGGCCCTTATGCGCACCCCATTTCATTAGGAAATACGGTGAGATGGGTGTGATATAGGAGAATGGGGTGAACTTTGGGGCCGAAGAGTCCAAGGCATACCTCGATGCCTCTCACTGGCTGCAGGGTGTGGAATGGTATTAGCATTACAGGCAAGAATCCCAAGTCACACCCCTGATGCCTGTCATTCTCTACAGGGTTGGGCGTTATGGTTGGAAACCCTAATACCTCAGGCATTCGTTGGTATTTTCACTCCAAATTTTCAACATGTTTTTTGTGACCCCACCTCATGAACAGGGGGAATATCAGTTTGTTAGCGGAAAGCTGCTTATGCACAGCGACTACGGCATTTAGCACCACAGGTGCAAAAACATTCCGAACAGGATGTAAAAAATGACAGCTGTACTGTTCATGGGGAGGTGTAAAAAATGGCAATGTTGCAAATTTGCAGTAAAAATATTTAAAAAAATGGTGAAGTCACGAAGGGACATAGAAACTGTGCAACGCACACCCGTAATATAATTAGGTTGGGGATTTTTTACAGCAGATTGTCAACTCAGGCATTTTGGTGCCTCCGATCATGAACAGTGTCACTGTGATTTTCTTTATCTGTGCTGAACAATGATTTCCTACAACGACCACGCATCTCTGCACTGAAAGTGTGAAAACACTCTTCAGCCATGTTGTGAAAAATGACAGCTGTACTGTTCATAAGGAAGTGTGGAAAAATGCCACTGGTGAAAATCTGGACTGAAAATATTACAAAGTCATGAACTTATGAGGGTGTGTGGAAACTGCGCAATGCTCACTCTTAACACAGTCAATTTATGGACTTTTGTCACCAAATTTTCAACATAGCCATTTTAAGACCTCTGCTTATGAACAGTGTAACTGTGATTTTCTTAATCTGTCCTAAACATTGCTTTCGCACACCAACACTACCATTGTGCGCTACATGTGCGAAAACACATTTTGGGCGACATATGAAAAATGGCAGCTGTACTGTTCATAAGGAAGTGTAATAAAATGGCAATGTTGAAAATCTGGAGTGAAAATATTAAATTCGCGAACTTATGAGCATGCATAGGAACTGCTCAACGCATGCTCGTAAAATAGTTATTTATAGGAATTTTTTTTCACCAAATTTTCAACATAGCCATTCTAAGACCTCTGCTCATGAACAGTGTCAGTGTGATTTTCTTAATGTGTCCCATACATTGATTTTGCACATCGACTGCGTCATTGTGCGCTACATGGTTGGAAACACATTTTGGGCAAGATGTGAAAAATGACAGCTGTACTGCTCATAAGGAGGTGTGGTAAAATGGCAATGTTGAAAATCTGGAGTGAAAATATTGAAAATTCGCAAACTTACGAGCGTGCGTAGGAACTGCGCAATGCACGCTCGTAAAACTGTCATTTTTTAGGAATTTTTCACCAAATTTTCAACATAGCCATTTTAGACCTCTGCTCATGAACAGTGTTACTGTGATTTTCTTAATTGTCCTGTACATTGATTTTGCATACCGACTGCGCCATTGTGCGCTACATGGTCGGAAACACATTTTGGGTGAGATGTGAAAAATGACAGCTCTACTACTCATAAGAAGGTGTGGTAAAATGGCAATGTTGAAAATCTGGAGTGAAAATATTGAAAATTTGTGAACTTACGAGCCTGCGTATGAACTGCTCAACACACGCTCATAAAACATTTATTTTTTGGAATTTTTGCACCAAATTATCAACATGGGGTTTATGGGACCCCTTCTCATGAATGATGTCACTGCCATGGCATTATTCAGGCCTGAAGGGTGATTTCGTGCAGTGACTGCGAAATCAGCCTTGGACCAGAATAACGCCATGACAGTGACATCATTCATGAAGGAGTCCCAAAACCCCATGTTGAAAATTAGTGCAAAATCCAAAATGCCTGAGATATGCAATAAAGTTGAAAAACCCTATCTAGCCCATTATACAGCTTACCAGCATCTCCTCAGTTCGTGGTTGGCTTTGAAGAGTGCAGGCGTGTTCCCGGTCCACGAATCATCGGCGCGAGCTCCGGAGGTAAGTATGGGGTGAGGGGTGTGTGGGGAGGCAGGTGCACAGTGGGTGGAGTGCGGGTTGTGGGGGGCTGGGAGAAGCACCGTGGGACCATTTTTATTTTGCAGGTAAAAAAAAAAATGACGTGGAGCGTTTGCCACACTGGGGTGGGCTCTCAGCGTGGCACAAGGATGGCTGGGGGGCCGTGGAGCCGGCGGGGAGTTGGGCACCCCGTCGGCCATATGATCAGTTGCCACGCTAGGGTGGGCTCCCAGCGTGGCACCCAGTACTGGGGGTGAGAACAGTGGAGCCGATGGGGATTGGCACCCCGTCGGCTATTCTATGAGTTGCCACACTGGGGTGGGCACTCAGCGTGGCATGTGGAAGGCTTTGGGGGAGCGCGCGGCAACCGTCGACTATGTGTGTGCGGGGGAGGGCAGCACGCAGTATGCATGCATTTCTGTGTGTGTGTGTGTGTGTGTGTAGGGGAGCTGCGCGCAGGCAGGCAATGCTCTTTCGCTGCTCACTGAAGCGTCGCTCCCCCTTTAAACTGTATGCCACTACATTTTGGAGCTTGTCTGTAGACAGCTACAGCATGCATTAGCTTACAGGGGCAGCATGCAACACACTGACTAGAATTGGAAGAGAGGTGACACACCTCAAAATCTCAGATGATGGCACTATGTTTCTTGCACATGCGTGCAAGCAAACATAAAAATAACTATTTCTGGCGTGCGTTATACAGTTCCACACGCGCGGCTCGTATCTTCGAATTTGTAATATTTTTTACTCCAGATTTTCAACATTGCTATTTTGCACACCTCCTTATGAACAGTACAGCTGTCATTTTTCACATCCTGGCCGAAATGTATTTTCGCACTTCCGGCACACAATAGCACAGTCACTGTGGGTAGTCAGTGTTCGGGACAGATTAAAAAAATCGTAGTGACACTGTTCATGAGCAGAGGTGCTAAAATGCCTATGTTGAAAATTTAGTGACAAAAGTCCATAAAATGACTGTGTTATGAGTGTACGTTGCGCAGTTTCCATGCACCCTTATAATTTCACACATTTGTAAAATTTTCACTCCAGATTTTCAACATTGGCATTTTTTTCACACCCCCTTATGAACAGTACAGCTGTTATTTTTCATATCCTGCCTGAAATGTGCATTTACATCTGGCACAGAATAGCACAGTCACTGTAGGAAATCAATGTTCAGGACAGATTAAGAAAATCATAGTGACAGTGTTCATGAGCAGAGGTCTCAAAATGCCTATGTTGAGAATTTGGTGAAATAATTCTACTAAATGACTGTGTTACACGCATGCGTTGTGCAGTTTCCACGTATGCATGGAAGTGCAAGCATTTTTATATATTTCTACTACAGATTTTCAACACTGCCATCTCTTCACACCTCCCTATGGATGGTACAGCTGCCATTCTTCGTATCCTGCCTGATCTGTGTTTTTATACATCTGGCGCAGAATGGCACGGTCGCTGTGGAAACTCAAAGTTCGGGACACATTAACAAAATCACATTGCCACTCTTCATGAGAAGAGGTCCCAAATGCTTTCATGAGGCAGGGTCACAAAAAGGCCATGTTGAAAATTTGTAGTGCAAATATCAACAAATGCCTGTGGCATTAGGGTTTCTAACCATAACGTCCCATGCTGAACAGACTGACAGGCATCATGGGTGTGCCTTTGGATAGCCGACTGTAATACTCATGCCATCCCACCCCCACCCCCCAGCCCTTGACAGGCATTGAGGTGTGCCTTGGAATCTTCGGCCCCAGAGTTCACCCCATTCTCCTATACTGCACCCATTTCAGCTTATGTCCTTATGGAATGGGGTGACTGTAAAGCAGAACACCCCAAGGCACACCTCAACATGTGTTGGTGTCTGCAGGGTAGGGTGAGGTGACATGGCATGAACGTCATGGATGACAACCCAAATGCATACCCAAATGCCTGTCCATCTCTACAGGGTGGCGGTGGGGTTGGCGTGAAGTTCAATACTTCACGGTCATTCCTATTCTGCATCTGTCTAACTCCTGCATTTCCAGTGCTAATACCAGCAAGCAAAGAGTCGACATTGACAAATGCCTGTTAAAGTGTAAGACAGTGAGTGATAGTGGGCATGCTGGCATGTTGCCGGTTTGAGCCCGAACACGGACACACAAACTTTGCAAAGGAAACCGTATTTTCACAATTAAGCCCAATCCCCAAACTGCTTCTTACCCCGCTAAAAAAACAGAAAAACAAAACACTCCTAACTGCGGCAGAGAATGATGCTGGCTGCTCAGTACTTCTTTCCTTGACTTACCAGGCAGTGCAGATGTCTCTCTTCTTTCTTACATTCCGGCTTTCCATTTAGCTTTGTTCAATTTGCTCCGGTTTTGTGGTTCACCTTCCCCCCACCCGCACTATCCCGACTAGTTGATCTCTTTGCTGATCACTATCATTCCAACATTCTACAGTCTCTTTGCATTCTCTCTGTCTTTCTTACACACACACACACACACACACACACACACACACACACACACACACACATGCATGAAGCTGTTCCGTGCCACAACAGGGTAAGTGCTGTGATTAAAAAAAAAAAACACACGATCCTTGATAGAAAGACAGATCAAGAGGCACAGCTTCAGGCATGACAGAAGGAGCACTAGGGAGAGTTTAGGCATAAGCACCAAGCATAGACAGCATAAACAGAGGCACTGCAATTCAATTTAATTGCCATCTCTTAAATGGGGTGGCCGCTTGCTAGGGACAAGAAGCCCATCACCAGGGTGTCCCAGTTAAGCAGCTTGTTCTGTATATAAACCCCTGTTGGGATTAGGATCTAAATTGCCTGCTCCATAAATTGTGTTATTTGCTCATGCCACATTAGTTGCCACTTGCTTCAGTGCAGCTCAGTAGTACCCCATTTATGTCGTGAGTTATGAGCTAAAGAATCAGTGGTTTGAATTCAGATAAGACCTCATCAATTTTGTATTTTCAGCAAGAGACCATGGCTCAAACCCTAACAGAGATTTAAACATGTTTTTCAATTTTGTGTTGGATTTTCAATAGGCTGGTGATTCGTGGAGGGGAACTGGAAAAGATTATACTGAAAGCAAATTTAGGAAATGTTCCTGTGAGGACAGGATGTTTCTGACAGGAACAGTTCATGCCACCTTTACTAAGCTTGCTTCTAGGTTTGAATCAAGGGCCATTCCTTTTATTAAGCAAACATATAACAGTAACAAGTGCATTTTAGTTCAGCACCATAACAAGGAGGGGCAAAATCATTGCATGTGTAACAGGCTCTGAAACTGCAGCATTGTCAACAATACTGAATCCAACAAACTCGTGTTTTTGTACATAAAATATATTCCAATAATTTACATGTGTATATTGCAAAGTAATAAACTTCTACTTAATAATATAAATGTTTATGAAACTTTATCTCCGTGGGAGCTGGACTCTTAATCTTTTACAGTATAACGTATGGACAATGTCTATTAACCCCTGTTTTCAATCAGTTTATAACCTGATAATCCTATCGTTATGACATCAGTATGCTATAAACCTTGTTTAACTATGTCATAATGATGGGATTACAGGATAGAATGTCACCACCTGTCAAAATTCTTGGAAAGGAAAGTTTCTCTGTGGCTTGGACCTTCGTTCAAAACATACACATTCCGTTCAGACAGTTACAGACCCGCTACAGTATAGACTGCAATGGCTAATTTCAGAACTTCAGTTGCTCAACATTCAAACCAGGAGGCATTCATAGCCGAGCAGGAGAACAAACGCACGTTGAAAAAAACTGTATTTTTTTCCCATAGTGGCTAGTTTTTCCATACACTATAAAATACAATGTCTGAGTAATGGTGGTCAACCACGGACATCATCACCTCTCGTGGTTGCCATGACAACTGTAAACCTCTCGAGTTGTACTCTTGAGGTTTACATGATTGTCCTGGCAACTGCTTGAGGTGATTACATCATGGTTAACCACTGTTACTCAGGCATTATCCTTCATGTTCCAAAGCCCAGCACCTTCATCACTATACTACAGAAGGGTCTAGGGTTCAACCTTTAACTTGCATGAAGCATACATCTGGCTAATATAAATGTTCATAAAAATTCTACCTCTTGTGGCAATTGAACTCTTAACTTTCTGTTATAAGGCCCTGCTACCTCCATAGTACACTAGAAAGGTTCACTGATTCAGTCGTGAACTTACATGAAGCATATATTTTAATAATATTAATGGTTGTAAAAATTCTGCCCATTGTGGAAAGTTGAACTCATAACCATCTATTTTAAAGCCCACCTCTTTCCCAATTACGCTACAGAAGTTACAATGCTTCAACCATCAATTTGCTTCTCAATCCTTAGCCTAACACAGATATGCACTGAATCTGGAAAACGTTATTAAACTTTCTTCCTCAGTGGCTTCACAGTTTAAAAAAATGTGTTCCCTAGTTCATGTCAAGTGCTACCACTATGAAGTTGGTTTTGAAAATTGGACATCATTTAATATATCTGATTTGCTTCTTTAACATGACGTATTTTTCTTCCACTTTTTGGCAATATCATTCTCAGACAGTAGAACATCTATGTAAATTGTTTTTTAGTGTTTGGTATTAGAATGACTAAATATGTATAAACACAAAAAGGGCAGATTGTCTGAACCCAGAATTGTTTTGGCAGTACCCTGAATTTAATAGCAATTTTAGGCCTTCATAGTCACTGTGACAATGCCTCCAGCACCCTTTTCCTATATTGGTTTACCATAATTCTCAATCCCTATGGTTTAGTGTTTCAGTACTAATATAGACACACAGTAGCAAATACATTTCAGCTGTACTACATACAGTATAGATACAGTATATGTATTATAGTGGTGCGGTAGCGCTGCTATAGTTAGGGTTGAGTAGATAGTTTAATGTTAAACTCTAATTTTTGCACTTTAATATGTTTGCAACTGTTCAACAGATGGGCTTGAAATTTTGCATGCATGGTCTCTTTGGGTAGATCTCTTGATGTGTCAAGTTTCATTCCAGCTGAATGTGTGAATTCTGAGACGTGGATAGTGAAAACAACATTAAAAATTGCAGTATTTTGCTGTTCTTTTTCCATCACCTAGCACCCAGATAGTTTGGAATTGTGGTCTGCAATTTTCAGAGTAAAAATAGCTTGGCCCACAATAGTTTTCTTTGTTGGTTTGGTAAAAAAACATTAATTCATTCCAAAGTTATTAAATGTTTAAATTTCGGGTTCTGAGCACGGTCAGTAAACACGTCAAAATAGCCGTATGAAGTACTGTAACTGTATGGGGCAATTCTTTTTCCAAGGGAAAATCCTTTGTTCATTTGCTGCCATTTTGTTTTCTACTTTAAAAAAAAAAATTGATAAGCTACAAAACTGACATAGTGGAGAGAGACCAACACATGTATATTGGTCTTAGAGACCCCGCTAGGTTGATTCTGTACTTAACTGTTATGGTACAGGTGACTGCCTCCCCGTGCAAGCCGCAGGAGCTGCTCTAAACCCAGTGGTTGTTCTGCACTGACCCACCTGCCTCTCAGCCTACAACCAGGCATCCTGCCCAGTACGGGTGACTGCCTCCTCCTGCAAGCCACAGGAGCTGCTTTGAACCCAACAGCTGTTCTGCGCTGACCCGCCTGCCTCTTGGCCTACAACCAGGTACACATTTTGAAGAGCAGCCCACAGCTACCAACGGGATTGAACTTGACACTTTTTGCCTTTCAGGCCATTTGGCTGCACTACTACTGCTCCTGAGCTCTGATTAGGCATAACACTATTCCCCCTTCTCTTATTGGCTCTTGACTCTACCCTTCCTGAGCTGTCTCCTTTTTAATACAAGAACTGCTAATGCTGAGTTTACCAGTACCAACTGTTTAGTGGAACAGGATTGTTAATTTTTCTAGCTTGTTGATTTTTACTGCTTAGAATAGTTAATAACTGCAGTTTGTAGATGTTACCTGCATAGAGTATTTAGACTATTTGCATTCTTCTTCCACTAACCAGCTATAGACATCTGATTATTTTTCCCCTGTGCTACTCTACAAATCCTGTCTGTGCCTAAAGTGGACTGTAAGGCACCCTAAGGACTTAACTGCTTGAACTAAGAGCGTGATCTTTATTGCTTTAGTCCCTGTGTCCAAAACTATCAGACCATAATTCCTGTGTGCATATTCTATCCCCTCCATGTCCTGTGTATATAATTTTTTTCCCTGGCTTTGCAGCTAGCTACAGTAAGCACACACCCCCACCACAAGTGTAATAGCTCTTTTGTGAAGGTGTTGTTCGGTTGCATTAATAATCTGTCTGCCTTGCCCTGAAAACCTCCCCCTGCCATTATCTCCTTGTCTGCTTGGGGCTGAGGTTTCTAGTGCCCATTGTCCCTGTTGGCCTTAAATTAACAGACCCTTCTCCATTCCAAAGGCATCCTGCCCGTTACGGGTGACTGCCTCCTCCTGCAAGCCGGAGGAGCTGCTCTGAACCCAACGGCTGTTCTGCGCTGACCTGCCTACCTCTCGGCCTGCAACCAGGTACACATTTTGAAGAGCAGCCCACAGCTACCAACGGGATTGAACTTGGTGCTTTTTGCCTTTCATGCCATTTGACTGCACTACTTCTGCTCCTGAGCTCCGATTAGGCATAATGCTATTCCCCCCCTTCTTTTATTGTCTCTTGACTCTACCCTTCCTGAGCTGTCTCTAGAGGGCAACAACTCTTGGAAGTTGCATTCCTCTTCCCACTGCTCTCCCTTAAGTACTTTTCATCCATGGTCCTTCTTCCCTAAAGCACATTACTACACCCTAACAAACCATAGTCTGTCGCCCTACCGCTGCGCCCTAGAGACCACCACAATTATGGGTATTGGAGTGCCCTCTTTTACAGACACTGGTCCACTGCCCCCTTATCGCCACTTGTTTGGTACCCATTGTCACGTGGACCACCCAGGCTCCTACTGATCGCTCTTACTACCCTTCTTCTTGGACCCCTTAGCCCTCCCCTCAAGGGTCTTCTTCCCACACCTCCTGCCCCAATGAACCATCACTGACTGCTACCCACACTGCCACTGCCTGTCATGCATCTTCCATCCACCCCCACATATCTCCCTGCAGTCATGTGCCACCACTAACCTCCATGCCTGATCACATTCCTATCCTTTCTAACCCTTATCACCTAGCCATCCCATGTACTACCCGCACTATAACTAGGTGGCAGCTATCCTTGACAATAAGGCAATGATCTTTTGCTCTCCTCAGAGTCTTTGCCATACTCCTACTAATTTCAGGAAATGTTCATCCTTACCTGGGTCCCATCTTGCCCAGCCCTAGCCTCTCACACCACGGGCTTAGAATAGCTACAATGAACATTTGCAGCTTAACCAAAAAGACGGCAGGTCTCCATTGCTGGATACAGCAACATCAGCCAGATGTGCTAGCCCTCACAGAAACCTTGCTGTCAAAAAAACACCTGACACCTTGGTCACCCTTCCTGGTTTCACCCTTCACACAGCCCACAGAGTGGGCAAACATGGTGGGGGGCGTGCTGTGTACATCCTTGACTCCATGATATGCCATGCCCTTCCAACACCTCCATTAGACCATGGTGCCCAAGCCTTATCATTAAAACTTACTCCAGATCCTTCTAGAGCCCCTGTAATTCTTACTATCACATATGTACTCCTAAGAAACCAAGATCCTGCTATACAGTCCTTTGCTAACTACATCTACAGCTTCCCCCCCAAAAACACATAATAGTTGGAGACTTTAATGTGAACTGTCTTTGCTGTTCGGCTTCCCACACCAAGGACATCTTTGCTGTACTGGACATGACCCAGCTGGTCAGCCAACCTACCAGGGTGAACCCCACTAATGGCTCTAGCACCCTGATCCACCTTCTTCTCACCAACCGTCCCCACAGAATCTCTGACCTGGTGGTCCTTCTGGACTCCCTAAGCGATCACTCACCCATCCCCTTTTCCTGGTCATGTCTTCAGCAGAAACCCAAACCAAACTATATTGTCCAGTGTCATCTCCAACCTGGAGGCCTCACAAAACTAAGAAAATACTTAACTTAATGGGACTGGTCCCCCATCTCCTGGGTCTCTACTATAGATGAAGCTGTTGATTATTTCACCTGTTCTTTTAATAAGGCATGTGACATCTATGACCCACTAGCAAAAGTGCAATCCAAGAAATGTAATGCCCCCTGGGTCACGCCAGCACTTCTCCAAGAGCTACAGCACAGAGATGATCTCTGGCATAAAGCAGTCACATCTGGCATGCAGGTGGACAGGCAAGCCTATAAAGTGGCTTGTAACAGATGCACTTCGGCCATAAAATAAGCCAAATTGGGCTACTACAAAATGATCCTTGCCTCCTCCTGGGGGAATGCTCAATTGTTCTGGGACAATATCAAGGAATTCAATGGTAAATCCCGGCTTCCCCTCCCTACTAACTGTCAAAAATGTCCCTACCAGTGACCCGAAGGCACTCACCAGGGTGGTGGCTCAGAGTTGTAGTTGATTGTTTCTGGAGGGCACAGGCTTAGTCCCACCCACCTTACGCCTCACTCCACCCACCCCAAGCACATCATTTGCTTTATATCAGGGGTTCTGATATCACTTCCCTAAAAGTGCAAAGAACAAACACCTGTTCATATTCTTAAAGGCACAGCACACTGAATAGGGGGTAAAGACACTCACAAGCTTGCACACACTAAAAAAAAAATCTCAAACAGGAAGGGAGACAGACATGTGTGGAGTGGTACAATGCACTATCTGTGAAGCAGCAGTCTTTCAGGAGATGTTCTAGAGGCTGCGTTGCTACCTATTTGCAGACACCTCTCTGGTCTGAAGGAGGAGGTTGCTCGTTTCCATGTTGACCTGGTGAGGATTTGGGAAACCTCCTTCTCCACCCAGACCACCACCAAAGCCTCAGAGGTTGCCAAGAAAGAGGAGTGGTTGAACCACAGTGGGCTCTGGGAGGGATAGGGTGGTGGAACAGAGGTGCATCCCTCCAGTTGTGCCTCTCCACAATTCATTCACCATTCTGGTGGAGAGTGGTTCTTCTATGGAGGCACCCACAGTGGAGATCAAGGAGGATACTGGGAACCTCCACAAAGGAGACCCATAGGAGGGTAGCACAGGACCTCACAGGGGAAGGAAACAACTCCTGGTGTGGGGCTAAATTGTTAGGGGCAGAACTGGGGAGGGAGGGAGGGGAGGGAGATGGAGGTAAGGTGCCTGTTTGGCAACATGGTTTGGAGGGACAGGAAGTGAATCCACAGGATCATGGGATCAGCTGCATGGGGGAGGGAGCTGGATGTTATTGTCCACCTAGGGAAAAAAATGACCTGGCTGGGAATGGGATGAGAGCAGTGCAGCAGGAGTTTGTGGAGGGGCCTTAGACAAGTAGCATGCATGGTAACTTTCTTAGAAGTGCTACCTGTATATGGCATGGGTGAGGCTAGGGTACTCAGCACCATGGGATTCAATGACTGGTTGAAAAACTGGTGTGGAGCTCAGGGATTTGGCTTCATTGGGGACTGGGGGTCCACCTGGAGGGATACAGGCCTATACTGCTATGATCATCTGCATCTGTCCAGGAGGGGAACCAGGATCCTAGGTGATAGGTTTAAATGCTTCATTGGCATGTATTTAAACTAGCCAAGGAGGGACTGAAGGGAAGCAAGGAAATCCTACCGCCCTTCCCCACAAAACAGGGTAGTTAGCGAAGTAGACACAAAGGTAGAGAAGTCAATAGGGAGCAGGACAGGGGTAAATCCAGAAAAAGGCAAAGGCAGTAAGAACAGGGATGGGCCTAAAAGGGGTAAGGCCATCCAGAAATGGAGGACAGTGTGTACCAATGCCCATAGTCTGGGTAACAAACTCCCTGAACTAGTGGCCTTGATGGAAGAGGGATGCCTGGGTATCATGGCAGTCACAGAAACATGGTACACAGAGAACCATGACTGGGATGTCAACATACCAGGATACACAATCTACAGGAGGGACAGGGAGGGTAAAAGAGGAGGAGGAGTAGAGCTCTACATTAGGGAAGGAATCAAAGCAACAGAACTAAAGGGTAAACAGGGAGGGGAGGAGGCACTGTGGGTCACCCTGGAGACAAGAAATGGCACCACATCTGCACAGGAGTTGTTTACAGACCCCCATCTCAGGGGGAGGCAATGGACAAGGAAATGATAGAAGGAATCCTTAGAATGACAGAAAAAGGAGAGATTTTGTTGATGGGGGACCTGAATATGCCAGATGTTAACTGGATCACCTTTACTACAGCCATATCCAAGAGCAGGGTCATTCTCGATGCCCTCCAGGGGGCATGCCTCAGACAGCCAGTGTTAGAACCCACTCAGGAGGGAGCAATCATAGACCTGGTAGTCTCAAATGAGGATGGAGAGAGGATCTTAGATTTAGAAGTGGATAGCCATCTGGGAACAAGTGATCACCAAACAGTGTGGTTCACAATAAACACAACTATAGAGTCAATCCATACAAAAGCAAGGGGGTTGGACTTTAGGAGGGCTGACTTTGGCAAAATGGGAGAGTGCCTCAGAAAAGCACTAGCAAACAGTCAAGAAGGAGGGGTGGAGGAACAATGGGGAAACATCAAAACTGCCATCACAGGGGCAACAAGCCTTTGTGTAAATCAAATCAACAACACAAAATGAAGGAAAAAGCCACAATGGTTCTCAAAAGAGGTGGCAGGGAAGGTTAAAGAGAAAGGGATAGCATTCAGGAAATAAAAGGAAACAGAATTAGCAGGACAGAGAACTATATCAGTTAAAGTAGAAGGAGGCATGGAAGGCCGTCAGAATAGCAAAGGTCCAAACTGAGGACAAGATAGCCAACTCTGTTAAGAAGGGGTATAAAACCTTTTATAGGTACATTAGGGAGTCAAGAAAGACCAAGGGAGGGATACTGAGGCCAAATAAAGGGAGGGAATGTGGGCAGAGGGTGACAGTGAAAAAGCAGGGATCTTGAATGAATACTTCTGCTCAGTATTCACAAAAGAAGAACAGGAGATACCTAAACCAAACAATAGAAACACTGCGGATAAGGGGGCTGATACCAGTCCATTCACAGAATAAAGGGTTCTGAAATAACTTTTAAAACTGAAGGTGGACAAAGCAATGGGGCCTGATTGGATTCATCCCAGAATTCTAAAAGAACTAAGGGTGACACCACTGACTACTCTCTTTAACAAATCATGGGAGGATGGGGTGGTACCTGAGGACTGGAGGAGGGCAGATGTGATTCCACTGCACAAACGTGGAGCAGGGCAGAGGCAGGAAACTACAGACCTTAGTTTGACCTAGTGGTAGGAAAATGATGGAATCATTTCCGAAGGAAAGAATTGTTGAGTACCTGAGGCTGGCATGGCACAGGACCCAAGGCAACATGGATTCACAGTGGGAAGGTCATGTTAGATGAATCTAATAGATTTCTTTGACTGGATAACCAAAGTAGTACACCAAGATGGGGCTGTGGACATGGCCTACCTAGAATCATAGAAACATAGAATTTGACGTGATAAGGACCGCTTGGCCCACCTAGTCTGCCCATTTTCCTACCTAACAGATAAGCTGCAGATCCTAATTAACCAACAGCTTACTTCCTCCTACCCCGCCCAAGGACTGCCTTATGTCTAGACTTTAGCAAGGCATTTGACACAGTCCCACACAAGATTAATATGCAAGTTAGCCAGCCTTGAAGTGGGTCCCAGGGTGGTAGCCTGGTTATAAAATTGACTGGACAAAGGGACACAGAAGGTAATAGTAAATGGAGTCCACTCTGAAGAAAGGGGAGTTACTAGTGGGGTACCGCAGGGTTCAGAACTGGGACCGGTCCTCTTTAATGTCTTTATAAGTGAAATTGCAGAGGGACTGGAAGGAAAAGTATGTCTTTTTGCAGACAACACACATATCTGCAACAGGGCTGATACACAAGGTGGGGTGGAAAGGATGAGAAAGGACTTGGCAAGGTTGGAGGAATGGTCAGAAGTATGGCAGCTTAGATTCAATGCAAAGAAGTGCAAAGTAATGCATCTGGGAAGCAAAAACCCAGGAGAAGAGTACACAATGGGGGGGGGGATACTAACAACAACAAAAATGGAAAGAGACATGGGGTAGTCATATCAGATGACCTAAAGGTGGGCAAGCAATGTGAGAAGGCAGTAAGGAGGGCTGGCCCGGTTGGGCAGATATTGGGATGCATAGGGCGAGGCATTACCTGTAGAAAACAACAAGTTGTTATCCCTCTGTACAGACAGTTGGTGAGACCCCATCTGGAGTACTGCATGCAGTTCTGGAGACCCCATCTCTGCCAGGACATAGACAGGATGGAAGCAGTCCAGAGGAGGGTGACTAAAATGGTGCAGGGTCTGCATCAGAAGACATACAAAGAGAGGCTAAAGGATCTTAATATGTATACCCTTGAGGAAAGGAGGGAGAGGGGGGACATGATAGAACTTTCAAATACCTCAAGGGAATTAACAAAGTCCAAGAGGGTAGCATCTTTCAGAAAAAGAGATATGCAGGAACAAGGGGGCACAATTTGAAGATGGGGGCAGCTCAGAGATAATGTGAGGAAGTATTTTTTCATGAAGAGGGTTGAGGATGCATGGAATGACCTTCCTGAGGAGGTTGTGGAGTCAAAAACAGTGGGAGAATTCAAGAATGTATGGGACAGACATAAGGCAATTCTAGTGAAGGGTAGGAGGAAGTAGGCTGTTGGTTAATTAGGGTCTGCAGCTTATCCATTAGGTAGGAAAATAGGCAGACTAGGTGGGCCAAGCGGTCCTTATCTGCTGTCAAATTCTATGTTTCTGTGTTTCTGTGGATCATCTTGATCCCCCTACTCTGCAGTACCTCCAATCTCGAAGCATTAACCTTACTGCAGGGGGCACAAAAGTTCTGTCACTTCTGGTTAAATTCAAAATTTTACACCTTAATAACATTGGCATTCTTTGATAAAATAGCCCCAAATTTGGCATGCGTGATCATTCTGCCAGTGTCTCAAAATGTGAAAAGTTTTGTGAGGGCATCTTGTATGGCTTTGAGATATGGAGTGGTAAAAAACAGAAAAAAAACCCACCTTTTTCCTATACTTAACATGGAATTTTTTGCCGTAATCTACAGCCCAGATGGGATAAAATGTTTTCCTGAAATTTTCAGTGATGATGGGGTCTGTGCTAAGTGTATACCTTTGAATGGTTTGGTGAAAAGATATCTCACCACGTTTAAAATATAATGATTTTTGTGATAGCTGCTAGAACTCTAAGTACAGTAAAGATTTACTGTTTGTACTCAGATAAGTACTGTTCGTAATGTCAGACATTTTGGTTTTTTAAATTTTAAAATGTTTTTCTAAACAAATACTGCTTGGTAAGGAACAAACAAGACCTGTATTTAAGTCTCAGTCACTGTTACTGTAGCTCCATTTTTGTCTTAGAATTTACAAATTTACAGAGCAAATATGTCTTTTTGTGGGGAGAATCAAATTGCCCCTCTCTCACTGAGGTAAGGATAGTTTGAATGGAGAATAACCATTTGCAATTCTTTACAGTTTGAAATTTACTGTTAGGATGTAAAGACTGCGATCAGTAAAGGTCTATAAAAGTTTGAATTACAATAAGGTCCATTGCTGCTCTGCTCCATGCAGCATAGTTCAACATAAAGACATAGCTCTTTTCTTCATAGTAGCCAATACCTCCTTCACCTAGGCAGTGTCAGCATCAGGAAAATAGTTATGCTCACCTTGATTCTTTACCACTAACTCCCACAAGTATGCAGACAGGCAGAGCACTTTGTCTTCTTGTACTCCAGGCACTTCCAGAATGACTTGTCACTATGAACTCGCCTCTGCAAAACAAATATCCCTCATATGACAACAGACAACCACCCTTCTGACTTTTGATATACTGCATTGGCATTTCTATTTAGTAAAACAGAAAATACCGTCAACAACTGAAAAGGGCAACCCAAATAAGAATATGACAACTTAAGAACTAAAAAACAGCACAACCACCACCTTATAAATTCACTTATCAAACAGTTAACAGCAGAACTGAACACGATGGATCTAGCTCTATAATACACACCAAGCCATTACAGCTCATGCTATAAATAACATGCAGTTTTGCCCACGCTATAATGAGCATGCTATTCTGACTGGATACCCAAAAGGAGTAGGCAGGTCTCGTGTCTGCAAGTCTGATTGAAAGGACAGAACTGGGAAGTGGCTGACATGCTGTTTCTGTAGTTTTTTTGTTTTTTTTTAATCTTTGGCAACCAAGTAAGTCATTGGGATCCTACTGCTTGGAGGAGCTGCTGCTGTTACTGTTCACTGAAGTGGACACACTGCTATAATTGGGGCTTGAGTCCATCAGCCTCACCAGGACAGATAGTCAAGTGCCGAGCTCTGAATAAGTTGTCCAGAGCACTGTAAGTGAGAATCAGGAACCGGACAGGCTGCTTGCAGTGGTGTGGGTCTGTGCTAGGAACCCAGGGCAATGATTTGGGGTTTTTAGCCCTGTCTCCTCATTGATATGCACCCAACCCTTTATACAGTCCTTTTGCCAGAGAGTGGTCCCTGTGTGACAGTGAAAACACACAGACACCACTCACCCCTCATCATCGTAAACAAAAGCCAGTGAAGAAGGTACTACCGCCACACCCAAGAGACTGTCCAGCATTCACAACTTTTTCCAGATTTTTTTTTGCCAGAGCCACAAAGATGCGGAATTGCAACTTCTTATGCTATAATATGCTGGGTTCCAATTATTTTGAAGCAGCTATCTGATGTCTAGAATTGTATTTGTCTATGAGGTTGTGTTTGATTGTTAAATGCTTAGTATTGATGCCGGGACCTATATACAAATAAGTCATTAGGTCTCTCAATTATGAATGATTGTGCTTAAAATGTTTAGGTTAACACACATTTACAATCATAGATGATTAATGTATATATTCATCATGTTTTCCTTTCATCATTAGCCACTGACCTTTATTATCTTTCCCCTTACATTATGTGGATGAAACTGCAGATCAGTTTCACACAGTGACAGCAGGCTTATGTACTTGAAGTGGGATGTAGCTGGCATCTATGGATATGTAATGTCAATTAAATGAAGTTCAATATAAGCTACTCATACCTGCAAAAAAGTAAAAATGAAAAATGAGTGAGCATGTCTTGAACCTAGGACCATAATCACAGAGTTTAATATAAAGCATGCACTTTGAAGCATTGTGTAAGCTATGCTCACTCCTTTTTTTCTTGCAAGTATAATCAGCTCATATTGAGTTGAACTCCATTTGCTTTTTCATTTGTGCCAGTTTATTTCCATATGAAGTGTGACTGTTACAATTTTAGCATTGCACTTCGTGACTTTCCCCGGTGTGGCATCAGATATTCTTAGTATCTTTGTATTGTTCAATCGTTATTATAGCCCGGCTGATGTTTTAAATATCAGCTATCAAAGTGGATTGGCAGGCATTGTTTCAAATAATCAATATTAGATGAATTTAGAGCCTCTGTGAACGCTGAGCATAGTTCTTGTTATGCATGTCAGGTACAGTATGTTTGAGTCCCGAACCTCCGACTGTATTTGTAAAAACAGTACACCATCTGAAATGCATAAATACAGCTATGCACAAATGCCTTTATTTGACTCAGAAATAGTAGCATGACTGAGATGAAGAGAAAGTTTTCCTATTTCAGAAAGTCTCTAGTTTTGATATTGATAAGGATCTGATGATGTGTTTGATTAATACATGCATCTAGATCAGTGACCACTACATCAATGGGTTTCTTCTCTTCTGTTGCTTTGCCTGTGCTAGAAACTGTATCTCCCAGTGAAGCTCAGCTCAGAGAAGTTCAACTTTCATCTGATCCTGATTTTTCAAATTTTATTTTATTTTCTTTTTTTGTAATGAGATATTTTTACCTAGGAGATTAGAATATTCAGTTATGAGTTGGAAGTAGCTGGCACATACAAAACTTACATGATGATCCAAAGTGTTTGCATACAAACCTGTTATATTTGAAAAAACATTATGGAGAGGTTCTGCACACAGCTAACCAGTGTCAGGCAATAAATATAATACCCCTCAGAAGTTTATTAAGGTGCATAAAAGTGCCAGTTTAGGAAAACTGAACACGACCTCACACAACAGAAATGCTCAGTGTTTCACAGTACCTGCGGATGCTTTTTCAAGGGCCTAAGGACCCTCTTCTCAGTGTCTTCCCCCCCAAAAAAAAGATTTCAAGGATTAGATACTTTCTGCTTTTTGTTTTTAATGTGTGTGTGTCTATCATGCACTTAACAGTTTTTTACTCTAGCACTCAGTTTGTGACCTTGGGGTAGGCCACACTAGCAACTTAATGTATTTTCCCTTTAAGGAAGCAATATAAATAGAATGCTGGGGAGGGGATCCTTGGACCCTTGACCAAGTACCTGCAAGTGATGCGAAGAACATATCGGGCGTTTCTGTTCATGAAGGTGATATTTTGTTTTCCTGCTTTTTTCTCTGAATTGGCACTTTATACACATCAAATCCCTAGCATTTTAATATGTGAGGTTGTAGTGTGTGTAGTGTCTGATGCTGGTTACTGGGTGCAGAATGCCTCCTGCTATATTACTTCGATTTTGTTTAGCACCAGCATCCCTGGGTGCTGCTTGTCCTCCTAGTTCAGTTATAAAACTATCTTAAAATAGTTGAATGACTGCAAGTAGCCTAGCCAGACTGGACATACTCTTCCTCTCCTTCCTCTCCTTCTGCCACTTTGCCCCTGACTACCCTCCCTGCACTCACCACTGTTCCTTATACCTATCCCTGGCACTCCCCTCCCTTGCTGATTGCTACCTGGCTCATTGCACTAATTTTACTGGTAAGTTCTGGCTTTGTGTGCTCCCTTCTTACCTCGCATCATCTCTTTTTCTCCATTCAGCCTCTTGCTCCCTCAGGAGTAGTTCCAATCACACCCTCACCATCCCCTCCAGGTCCACCTGTGCTGGGCAGGCATCCTTCTCATACTGCTTGCCCACGCTTTGAACTCCTCCCTGTTGACATTGGCAATGCTCCATCGCCTTGTGCCCTTTCCACTCTCTTTGCATTCGTTCACTTCCCTAACATGTAACTGTACCTAAATATTGTCTGCCCCTCCCTCTCTCTTATGTTCCCCACAGTGATCCCTCCACACCCATTTCCCTAGTATCCTATGCTGTTGTCCCAAGCAACTGCTTGTTAACTGTATGTAATACTAAAATGTAGCACTTACCGATGTTGTATGTTAATCCTTACAGCTGTATTGTAGCACTTTGCAACTGTTGCCTATTGGTAGCTAATTATTGTTACTGTCTGCTGCATTATCCTCCCCCAGGACACATCTGAAACGAGCAATTTTGCTCAGTATATCTTCCTGGATAAACATTTTCTTTACCACTGAGATACAATCCTCACTTCGCTATATCAGTTTGAAGCCCAGGAGGAAAGTGAAAGGGTGAGATGTACTTGAACAGTGACCTGCATGACCCTTTCACTTTGACTGACAATGGCATGGCTTATCACTACCCCTTAACCCCCCACAAAAAGCAAAACAAAACCATTAAGGGCAACAGTCAAGTATACCAGCATTGAAGCTTAAAAAAGGACATAATAAATTGCACTTCCACTAGGTGCACCTCTCATAATTGGGCACAGTGCAAATACCACTTCTGCCCAAAGGATAATCAGGTCACATTACTTTTATACTCTGTCCCATCCATCCCCTTACATGTGTCTCTTTTAATTATTCATTGTGAATAATGCATTCTCCTGACCTGCCACATCCCTAGCCACAGTGTGCTGATGCTCTTTATTGGGACTGAAGTCAATCTTGAGCTTTTGCTCCAGCCAGTGTCATCACTCACTTTTTGTGCAATATGTTGCACAAAATGTCAATGTTGGGCTATTCTGTCCTGACACAAAGTAAAGCCCTGGAGGATGGAGTCAAGAAAACAGTACTGCCCTTGTGGCTCCAGGCAATACACCACGGCAGGGAACAGGATGCAACTACCTCCAGTACCTCTGGCAACTGCCTTGTCCCTCCCAAGTCTGTAGTGTTGGGAGGTTTGAAGATAAAACAATCGAGGGTTGGCAGGAGACAGAACCTAGGACATGAGAACCTCTAACATAGCAGTAGGGACCGGAGACTGAGTAGCAACCATGCTGTCACTATAGGCAGGGACAATAGGGCAGACTAGGTGGACCAGGAGGTCCTTAACTGCCAACAGTTTCTATGTTTCTATGTTTCTATATTTCTATATGGGATTGTCAATACATAATGGAGAAAGAAGCACTTTGTGACCAACAGATAGCAGAGTAAGAGCAGAAGAAACCATTTTTCTTGTCCCTTTCACCAGGACAGAGGTTCTGTCTTACTGCTTAAACATGTTTTGGATGACTCTATCAATAGCGTGGTCTGTTTCACTTTTACAAATAAATTAGACACAGTTTAAAAGAAACCAGCTTTATCAACACATTTTGCAGATGGTGCAATGTCATTAAATGTAGTTTTTTTGACTGAATAATTTGAGGCCATAGCCAGCAGTCAGAACATTACAAAACATTGGATGGGTTGATGTTTAAAAAGTCACCTAATGTTTATAGTGGATGGCTGAATTTTAAAAGGGCACACAGTGCTTGAGGGGCTTAATGGGCTAGTGGCAGCATAAATAGCCAGCAGCAAAATGTTATTGATTTTTAAAAGAAGCCAGTTGTCTTCCTCCATATGCTTGGTGAGATACTAACAACAACAAAAATGGAAAGGGACCTGGGGGTAGTCATATCAGATGACCTAAAGGTGGGCAAGCACTGTGAGAGGGCAGCAAGGAGGGCTGGGGGGATACTGGGATGCATAGGGAGAGGCATCACCAGTAGAAAACAAGAAGTTATTATCCCACTGTACAGACAGCTGGTGAGATCACATCTGGAGTACTGCGTGCAGTTCTGGAGACCCAATCTCCGCAAAGACATAGACAGGATGGAAGCTGTCCAGAGGAGGGCAACTAAAATGGTGCAGGGTCTGCACCGGAAGACATATGAAGAGAGACTTAAGGAGCTTAATATGTATAGCCTCAAGGAAAGGAGGGAGAGGGGACATGAATAGAAACTTTCAAGTACCTCAAGGGAATCAACAAGATCCAAGAGGTAGCATCTTTCAAAAAAAAGAGGTGTGCAAGAACAAGGGGCACAATTTGAAGATAGAAGGGGCGCTCAGAGGTAATTTAAGGAAGTATTTTTTCACAGAGAGGGTTGTGGATGTATGGAACAGCCTTCCAGAGGAGGTTGTGTAGTCAAAAACAGTGGTGGAATTCAAGCATGCATGGGACAGTCATAAGGCAATTCTAGGGGTTGGGGGTAGGAAGAAGTAGGCAGCTGGTTAACTAGGATCTGCAGCTTATCCATCAGGTAGGGAAATGGGCAGACTGGGTGGGCCAAATGGTCCTTATCTGCCGTCAAATTCTATGTTTCTATGTTTCTATGGTCCACTGCCCCTTATCGCCACTTGCTTGGTACCCATTGTCACGTGGACCACCCAGGCTCCTACTGATCACTCTTACTACCCTTCTTCTTGGACCCCTTAGCCCTCCCCTCAAGGGTCTTCTTCCCACACCTCCTGCCCCAATGAACCATCACTGACTGCTACCCACACTGCCACTGCCTGTCATGCATCTTCCATCCACCCCCACATATCTCCCTGCAGTCATGTGCCACCACTAACCTCCATGCTGGATCACATTCCTATCCTTTCTAACCCTTATCACCCTGGCCATCCCATGTACTACCCGCACTATAACTAGGTGGCAGCTATCCTTGACAATAAGGCAATGATCTTTTGCTCTCCTCAGAGTCTTTGCCATACTCCTACTAATTTCAGGAAATGTTCATCCTTACCTGGGTCCCATCTTGCCCAGCCCTAGCCTCTCACACCACGGGCTTAGAATAGCTACAATGAACATTTGCAGCTTAACCAAATAGACGGCAGGTCTCCATTGCTGGATACAGCAACATCAGCCAGATGTGCTAGCCCTCACAGAAACCTTGCTGTCAAAAAAACACCTGACGGTCACGTGATGCGCTGTGAAGCGTAGCGGACGTTCGCGGGGCTTGCTCTCACTAAACGCTACTATTTTATAAGTTTTATACCTCTCTCTCCAACCTCCAACCAGATCCAGCAGCCTTAGGAGAGGTAGGAGAAGCGATCTGAAGTGAATTTTGCGACTTTGCAGAGTATGGACGAAACGGAAGCGAAACTGGAGCTCGAGGCAAAACGGCCTAACGCAGCTCTTCTCCGCCGATCCTCATGGATGATCTAATGCCAGCCCGTATCTATGGGGAGTTATCCACAATCAAAGATGCCCTCTTCAAATTAATTGAGGATGTTGCAGACTTCAAACCTGCTTTAACACAACTAGCCCGACCAGTTACGATGTGGAAGTCGGGTATCTTCACTAGAGCGCAGTGCTGACAAGCAGGGCCCTGCTGTGACTGAATTGAGGAGGTCTGTATCCAAATTAGAGGATCGCCTTGAAGACCTCAAGGCAGGAATCGCAGAAACAATTTGGTTTTACTTGGCTTGCCAGAGGGAGGAAGGTCAAACATGATTGTTTTCCTGCAGAGAATGCTGAGAAAAACAGTAGGCCCTTCAGCCAATGGGCCAGAGTACATCATTGAAAGGGCATAGGGCCTTGAGAGCAAAACCTCCTCCAGCGGACCCCGAGGCCTATAATTTTTAAGCTCTTAAATTCCTCGTCGAGAGCAGATATTGAGGAAGCAAGAGCTCTCAGCAATCCTCTGGGAGGGCAAGAGACTTCATTTAGTTCGGATCTTACTGTTAAAAGCAGGATGGCGAGGGCCAGCTTTGAACCTATTACATCTAAGCTTTGGGCTGCCGGAATTAAGCACCGCATGTTATACCCTGCTAAACTGGAAGTCACCCATAAGGAGGGGAAAAAGCTGTTCAAGACACCTGAAGAAGCCCTGAAGGTGTTAAAGGACTGGTTTCCGGACCTTTTCCACAAAACCTGAAAGCGCGACTGCTGGTTTAGCTTCCAGACTTCTCTGAATGGTGGACTGATTATATTACAGTTCAGCTTGGACTTTTCCTTTCTGTCGAGTATTTGAATGCCGGACTTTTAAGGACACCGAGTTACCATTTTCATTCTTCCTCTTGTTCCCTGTGCTCCTCCTCCCTTTTACCCTTCCCCCCCTCCTCTTCTTCCCTAATTTTTCTACATTTTCTGATTTTGGTACTTCCTTATACTTGTTAGGTTGTCATCCTATTGGGCAACAATAATGGCTTTAATATGTCCAATGAACACTTTTTAAGTCTTTATTCATCAGGCCTAGAGAAAGGCGTTAATGGTCTTCTCTATTAGTGGATACTACGAGGGATGTATCCTAAGCAGTGCTTTTGTAGATGAAGGTTGAGCTGTGGCAGACAATGGGCACCTCTATGTGTATTGACCTCCTCAGTCAATCAGCAGTGATTTAAGGCACTGCAGTATAGGTTATTTGGACTTGCTCCCTTAGTTAGGCCTACTTGTTCCTCCCCACCTTTCCCCTTTGGGGTGCTGTATGAGTATATTACTTGTCCATTAACTGCTTGTACTGGTAGGAATTAGTAGACAAAAGGTCAGATCCTTTTTTTTGGAGTTCCAAATAATTTGTTAAGACTTGCACCAAAGAGCTGATGGCAGAGCTCAACCTAGCAGCAAGTTTTTGGTATTATAGAGCTATCACTCTCAATAGTTACCTAATCTATTGTTAGAGAGTTACGGAGATAGTACGGTATCTAGGTTTGGTTGTTTATTCTTTTCTAGCTAGTTAGGGGTTTGCCGCGAGTAATTTTCATCAGAGTAGTACACTAAAATGTTATTCAAGACTGTTACTTTATTTCTAGACTTTGTGGAGAGAGGTTAATTATCCAACTTTCTTAAGGTAGTGAGAGGCCCCACATGAGTGTGCCATGGTCCAGAAGGTTGGGAGGCGGCTAGGGCAGGGTCAAGTTGTGTTTTAACGTTTGGGGGAATGGTTGGGTTTGGATGGTGGGTAGGTTTTTCTTTTACTTTCCGGATGAGTCGGGTTATTGGGGGTCTGGCAGCCCAACAGCGGATGGCTATCTTCCATTATTTGTTATATGGTTTCGGAGCTGAATATAATTTCTTGGAACATTAAAGGGAGAGATAACAAAAGAGGCACATTGTCCTTAACCATCTGGCGTTTTAATCCTTCAATTGTTTTTTTGCAGGAAACACACATGATACCTGAACAACTTTCCTTTTTTAAAAAGAGATGGGTGGGCCAAGTCTTCGGGGCGGGGTTCTCCACATGCAAGAGGGGAGTGGTTGTTCTAGTGGCCAAAAGCGTTCCCTTTCTGTCAACAGAGGTGATCTCGGACCCTGAGGGGAGGTATATCCTTGTCGTGGGTAAACTAGCGGGTGCAAATGTAGTGTTAGGTTCCATTTACGGACCCAATCAGGAATCTCCAACCTTTTTTACTCAGTTGGCAGTCCTCCTTGCGCCTATAGCTGATAAACCATTAATTTTAGGTGGGGACTGGAATTTGGTCCAATCCAATTGCCTGGACCGCTCATGGTCTAAAGCGTCGCCGTCCCTCCGCACAGACAGCAATATCTGAGTTTAAGACTTAGTTGGTTTGTCTGACCCATATGCGTTTAAATAACTCTAAGGCTAAGGAATATACCTTTTCTCCCAGTCCATAAAAGCTATTCTCGAATAGACTATTTTTAGTAAGCTATCAGCTACTCCCTCTGATTCACGAGGCCTCTATCTTTGGTCGGGTAATTTCGATCATTCTCCTGTTGGCCTCCGTGCCGTCCACTCTCCTTGCCTCCTAGATCATATTCATGGTCCCTGAACAATCACTTACTTAAAGACTCCTCCTCATATGAGATATTCAGAATTTTTATGCTTCATACTATTGAAGTGAACTGGGGATCCCTTCAGGCAGTTGACCGTGTGTGGGCGGCACTGAAGGCCACATGGAGAGGTGAATTCATTAGATTGGCGACAATCCGCAAAAAGAAAATTACACGTACAGTGGTGGACTGTCTGAACAGAATAAGGACTTTAGATGCCATAAATGGTGATCTAAGATCTCCCTCCCAGGAGCAAGAACTCGCCTTGCTAAGAGTTTGGTATGAGACATCCATGAAAGAGAATGTAGAAAGATCTGCTTCTAATTTGAGGGCTTCTTATATAGGACAAGCAGTAAAGCTGGGAAGATGCTGGCTTGGCAGTTGAAAAGAAGGGCAGCAGAAAGGTGGGTTGCTTCCTTAAAACATCCCCAGACAGGCGATACAATCTCGGGCCCTGAGGATATTTTGAAAGCCTTTGCTGGCTTCTATAAGAATTTATACGCGAGTGAGCCTCTATCTTCAGAAGCGTTTTTTAGAATGAGAGAGTTTCTCACAGATATTCCCTTTCCTCAACTCCTTCCGGACCTCAGTTGTGAGCTAGAGGCCCCCTTGGAGACTGATGAAATTTCACAAGCCATTGATGCTTTGAAACTTGACAAAGCACCGGGCCCGGATGGATTTACGGCTTTATTCTATAAGACCTTTAAAGAGATTCTTGTCCCGTTATTACAGCAATTGTTTACCTTTTGGTGCAAGGAAGGGATCAAGGATCCTTCTCTTTTTGAGGCAAGGATTATTCTTTTACCAAAGCCAGATAAATCTCCGGACACCTCGTGATGAACTATAAGCCAATATCCTTATTAAATGTTGATATATAAAATTTTTTATGAAGATTTTAGCCAACAGGTTAAAAATCAGTATGGTGGGTTACTAAGCCCGAGCAAGTCGGGTTTGTGGCTACCGCTCTTCGCAGACCACTTTAGAAAGTTGTTTTACTTAATACATGAATCTACCGAGTCCAGATAAAGAAGCCTCTCTGGTCGCGTTAGGCATGCGAGAAGGCATTTGATAGGTGGAATGGGAGTTCATGTTGAAGTGCTCTCAAATTTGGCATCCCAGACAATTTTTTGGGCTATATTAAGGTTTTGTATACTTGTCCCTCTGCAAGGATTTCTTGTAACAACCTGATATCATCTTCCTTTAAATTAATGCGAGGAACCCGACAAGGATGTCTCCTTTCACCATATTTATTTAATTTATATTTGGAACCCTTAATCAGAGCAATTAAAATGGATACTGGTATCCAAGGGATATGTATTCAGAGTGCTGAGTTCAAGGTGTCAGCTTTTGCAGACGACCTACTAATCCACATATGGCATAGCCGGACCTCTCTCCCACAGCTGTTTTCCATTATCTCGCGTTTTTCAGAGTTCTCTGGCTACAAGCTTAATAAGAGTAAAACATTAGTTTACCCATTATCCCCTCACTTACACCAAGCTTGGTGTTCCTCTATGGGCCTGACCTGGCAGACCAGCTTTCTTCCATACTTAGGTATTAAAGTCTCAAAAGACCCAAAACAATTATATGAGCTAAATCTTAAACCCTTCTTAAACAGATTAGAGATGATCTCAGCAGGTGGACCCAACTCCCACTTTCCTTTTGGGAGAGTGAACACAATTAAAATGATGATTTGCGAAAGTCTCCTATTATCTTTTCAATCTTAACATATATCTGCCAAAGTCCTTTTAACCTTTGTCACAAATATTGCACCCGACTTTATTTGGAATGGTAAACCTCCCTCGCTGGCCTATCAGCTTACCCGTCACAGGAAGAGGAGGCCTGCAGGTGCCTGATTTTATATTTATTATTTAGCAAGCCATATGGCAAGGTCTGCCCAATGGCGTCCGACCCTCTGGCATCTTCAGCAAGCGGAGCCTTAGATGAGTTGATGGCTCAAACTGTTAAGTTGGATCTAGAGGCCCTCCTCTTCTCTCCCTGGCACAGAATTCCACCTAAACTTAAAGATACCCAACTTGGATGGGATATTAAAGCCCTTTTTCAACTTTACTCGTTGCTAAATATCCCTTTTAAAAAGGATTTGTCGCAACCCCTTCTTAATAATCCGAACTTACTAATTGGCAATCGGCCGATAAAAAGGAAAGTAGGTAATTCTTCCAATAAACTTAGAATTGCTGACTTTGTGTCGGGCGGATATCCGGTTTCTCTTCCAGAATTGATGGAGAAGTTTATAGTAAATCCCAAGGATAGTTTTCTGTTATACCAAATTCGAAACTGCATTCACTCATTTCTGAAAGGTGGTCAAGGACAGGAGCAGGCGGGGAGCCTGATAGCGAAGATAAAAGTCCTCGCCTTATCCAACAAAGCGATCTCCAAAATTTACAAACTTATTCTCTCCCTTAGAGAGTCCAAGGCCTCCCCTGCCCCGCATTATTGGAAAGTGAACTTGTTTCCAAATTGGCCAGATGAGACTTGGTCAAAGTTTAATGGGACTTATACAATTGTATCAAACAAGACAGATTAAGAGGCCTACAATTTAACATTTTACGACTTATACCTTTCTCCGCTAAGCTTTCACGCATATATAAAATAGATCTCCTAAATGTCAGGACTGTGGTAAACCTGAGCTACCACTTTACATAAACTTTGGGAGTGCCCAAAGTATCTAAGTTTTGGGATTCTATCCGTGCTTGGATGGCCTCTTCTGTGATGTAGTGGTTTATTTTAGTCTTGAGACCTGTGTTCTGGGCAATTTGGCTAATATTTCGTCTATAGCCCTAAGCGCCAGTTAGCATTAATATCCTTAATGGCTAAATTGTTACTTCTCAGCTACTGGTGTGAGAGGGAACACCCTCATGTAAGGAATGGTGGGACGCCTTTCTGGAATCTTTAAATGCAGAAAGAATGGTGGCCTCTATTTTAATTCGAGAAAATTCGACAAATGTTGGGGCAATATAATTCGATTACTTAAGGCCAATAGGGTTAGTAGCCAATTGCCGCATAGTTTTGGATTGATAACTTAAAAGGAACGGCTATCCTAAACCTTTTACTATACATTGTTGGACGTTAAGGAACTAAGTGGCCTAGGGCTCTATTATTCCTCCTCCTATACAGTTTAGTCCATCCTTTTTCCCTTTTATTTGTTCCCCTTTTTTCCTACTAGTATATATTTCCAATCACTTCACTAAATTTTACCCAAATTCTTATTTTGTCTCCGTTCTTCCACTTGGGGCGGTCCTAAAGGATCACCTTTTTGGATTATACTTCCTTCCTTGTTTTATTCATAGTGATCCCTATGATTTTGATTAAATTTTAATATCCCTTTATTTGTTGGCTGTCAGACCCAGAGGGTGAGGGGGTTTGGGGGGGTTGATAGGGGTTTTATTTTTCTTGTTTTTTACTTTTTTATTGTACTGTATCCCACCTTATCTACCAATGTAAAGATGTAGTGTATTTGATGATGATGTACAAAGTTTGCTATTAGTGAAATAAAGTACAGTTATTTGCAAAAAAAAAAAAACACCTGACTCCTTGGTCACCCTCCCTGGTTTCACCCTTCACACAGCCCACAGAGTGGAAAACATGGTGGGGGGTGTGCTGTGTACGTCCTTGACTCCATGATATGCCATGCCCTTCCAACACCTCCATTAGACAATGGTGCCCAAGCCTTATCGTTAAAACTTACTCCAGATCCTTCTAGAGCCCCTGTAATTCTTACTATCACATATGTACTCCTAAGAAACCAAGATCCTGCTATACAGTCCTTTGCTAACTACATCTACAGCTCCCCCACCAAAAACACATAATAGTTGGAGACTTTAATGTGAACTGTCTTGGCTGTTCGGCTTCCCACACCAAGGACATCTTTGCTGCACTGGACCTGACCCAGCTGGTCAGCCAACCTACCAGGGTGAACCCCACTAATGGCTCTAGCACCCTGATCCACCTTCCTCTCATCAACCGTCCCCACAGAATCTCTGACCTGGTAGTCCTTCTGGACTCCCTAAGCGATCACTCACCCATCCCCTTTTCCTGGTCATGTCTTCAGCAGAAACCCAAACCAAACTATATTGTCCGGTGTCATCTCCAACCTGGAGGCCTCACAAAACTAAGAAAATACTTAACTTAATGGTACTGGTCCCCCATCTCCTGGGTCTCTACTATAGATGAAGCTGTTGATTATTTCACCTGTTCTTTTAATAAGGCATGTGACATCTATGACCCACTAGCAAAAGTGCAGTCCAAGAAATTTAATGCCTCCTGGGTCATGCCAGCACTTCTCCAAGAGCTACAGCACAGAGATGATATCTGGCATAAAGCCATCACATCTGGCATGCAGGTGGACAGGCAAGCCTATAAAGTGGCTTGTAACAGATGCACTTGGGCCATAAAATAAGCCAAATTGGGCTGCTACAAAATGATCCTTGCCTCCTCCTGGGGGAATGCTCAATTGTTCTGGGACAATATCAAGAAATTCAATGGCAAATCCTGGCTTCCCCCCCTCCCTACTAACTGTCAAAAATGTCCCTACCAGTGACCCGAAGGCACTCACCGGGGTGGTGGCTCAGATTTGTAGTTGATTGTTTCTGGAGGGCACAGGCTTAGTCCCACCCACCCTACGCCTCACCCCACCCACCCCAAGCACATCATTTGCTTTATATCAGGGGTTCTGATATCACTTCCCTAAAAGCACAAAGAACAAATACCTGTTCATATCCTTAAAGGCACAGCACACTGAATAGGGGGTAAAGACACTCACAAGCTTGCACACACTAAAATAAAAAAATCTCAAACAGGAAGGGAGACAGACATGTGTGGAGTGGTACAATGCACTGGCTGTGAAGCAGCAGTCTTTCAGGAGATGTTCTAGAGGATGCATTGCTACCTATTTGCAGACACCTCTCTGGTCTGAGGGAGGAGGTTGCTCGTTTCCATGTTGACCTGGTGAGGATTTGGGAAACCTCCTTCCCCACCCAGGGACCACCAGGCCTCCACCAAAGCCTCAGAGGTTGCCAAGAAAGAGGAGTGGTTGAACCACAGTGGGCTCTGGGAGTGATAGGGTGGTGGAACAGAGATGCATCCATCCAGTTGTGCCTCTCCACAATTCATTCACCATTCTGGTGGAGAGTGGTTCTTCTATGGAGGCACCCACAATGGAGATCAAGGAGGATACTGGGAACCTCCACAAAGGAGACCCATAGGAGGGTAGCACAGAACCTCACAGGGGAAGGAAACAACTCCTGGTGTGGGGCTAAATTGTTAGGGGGCAGAACTGGGGGAGGGAGGGAAGGGGAGATGGAGGTAAGGTGCCTGTTTGGCAACATGGCTTGGAGGGACAGGAAGCGAATCCACAGGATCATGGGATCAGCTGCATGGGGGAGGGAGCTGGATGTTATTGTCCACCTAGGGAAAAAAATGACCTGGCTGGGAATGGGATGAGAGCAGTGCAGCAGGAGTTTGTGGAGTTGGGGAGGGGCCTTAGACAAGTAGCATGCATGGTAACTTTCTTAGAAGTGCTACCTGTATATGGCATGGGTGAGGCTAGGCTACTCAGCACCATGGGATTCAATGACTGGTTGAAAAACTGGTGTGGAGCTCAGGGATTTGGCTTCATTGGGGACTGGGGGTCCACCTGGAGGGATACAGGCCTATACTGCTATGATGGTCTGCATCTGTCCAGGAGGGGAACCAGGATCCTAGGTGATAGGTTTAAATGCTTCATTGGCAAGTATTTAAACTAGCCAAGGAGGGACTGAAGGGAAGCAAGGAAATCCTACCGCCCCTCCCCACAAAACAGGGTAGTTAGCGAAGTAGACACAAAGGTAGAGAAGTCAATAGGGAGCAGGACAGGGGTAAATCCAGAAAAAGGCAAAGGCAGTAAGAACAGGGATGGGCCTAAAAGGGGTAAGGCCATCCAGAAATGGAGGAAGTGTGTACCAATGCCCATAGTCTGGGTAACAATCTCCCTGAACTAGTGGCCTTGATGGAAGAGGGATGCCTGGGTATCATGGCAGTCACAGAAACATGGTACACAGAGAACCATGACTGGGATGTCAACATACCAGGATACACAATCTACAGGAGGGACAGGGAGGGTAAAAGAGGAGGAGGAGTAGAGCTCTACATTAGGGAAGGAATCAAAGCAACAGAACTAAAGGGTAAACAGGGAGGGGAGGAGGCACTGTGGGTCACCCTGGAGACAAGAAATGGCACCACATCTGCACAGGAGTTGTTTACAGACCCCCATCTCAGGGGGAGGTAATGGACAAGGAAATGATAGAAGGAATCCTTAGAATGACAGAAAAAGGAGAGATTTAGTTGATGGGGGACCTGAATATGCCAGATGTTAACTGGATCACTTTTACTACAGCCACATCCAAGAGCAGGGTCATTCTTGACGCCCTCCAGGGGGCATGCCTCAGACAGCCAGTGTTAGAACCCACTCAGGAGGGAGCAATCATAGACCTGGTAGTCTCAAATGAGGATGGAGAGAGGATCTTAGATTTAGAAGTGGATAGCCATCTGGGAACAAGTGATCACCAAACAGTGTGGTTCACAATAAACACAACTATAGAGTCAATCCATACAAAAGCAAGGGGGTTGGACTTTAGGAGGGCTGACTTTGGCAAAATGGGAGAGTGCCTCAGAAAAGCACTAGCAAACAGTCAAGAAGGAGGGGTGGAGGAACAATGGGAAACATCAAAACTGCCATCACAGGGGCAACAAGCCTGTGTAAATCAAATCAACAACACAAAATGAAGGAAAAGCCACAATGGTTCTCAAAAGAGGTGGCAGGAAGGTTAAAGAAAGGGATAGCATTCAGGAAATAAAAGGAAACAGAATTAGCAGGACAGAGAACTATATCAGTTAAAGTAGAAGGAGGCATAGAAGGCCGTCAGAATAGCAAAGGTCCAAACTGAGGACAAGATAGCCAACTCTGTTAAGAAGGGGTATAAAACCTTTTATAGGTACATTAGGGAGTCAAGAAAGACCAAGGGAGGGATACTGAGGCCTAATAAAGGGAAGGGAATGTGGGCAGAGGGTGACAGTGAAAAAGCAGGGATCTTGAATGAATACTTCTGCTTAGTATTCACAAAAGAAGAGGAGGAGATACCTAAACCAAACAATAGAAACACTGTGGATAAGGGGGCTAATACCAGTCCATTCACAGAATAAAGGGTTCTGAAATAACTTTTAAAACTGAAGGTGGACAAAGCAATGGGGCCTGATGGGATTCATCCCAGAATTCTAAAAGAACTAAGGGTGACACCACTGACTACTCTCTTTAACAAATCATGGGAGGATGGGGTGGTACCTGAGGACTGGAGGAGGGCAGATGTGATTCCACTGCACAAAAGTGGAGCAGGGCAGAGGCAGGAAACTACAGACCTTAGTTTGACCTAGTGGTAGGGAAAATGATGGAATCATTTCCGAAGGAAAGAATTGTTGAGTACCTAGAGGCTGGCATGGCACAGGACCCAAGGCAACATGGATTCACAGTGGGAAGGTCATGTTAGATGAATCTAATACATTTCTTTGACTGGATAACCAAAGTAGTACACCAAGATGGGGCTGTGGACATGGCCTACCTAGAATCATAGAAACATAGAATTTGACGGCAGATAAGGACCGCTTGGCCCACCTAGTCTGCCCATTTTCCTACCTAACAGATAAGCTGCAGATCCTAATTAAGCAACAGCTTACTTCCTCCTACCCCCCACTAGGACTGCCTTATGTCTAGACTTCAGCAAGGCATTTGACACAGTCCCACACATAAGATTAATATGCAAGTTAGCCAGCCTTGAAGTGGGTCCCAGGGTGGTAGTCTGGTTATAAAATTGACTGGACAACAGGACGCAGAAGGTAATAGTAAATGGAGTCCACTCTGAAGAAAGGGGAGTTACTAGTGGGGTACCGAAGGGTTCAGAACTGGGACCGGTCCTCTTTAATGTCTTTATAAGTGAAATTGCAGAGTGACTGGAAGGAAAAGTATGTCTCTTTGCAGACAACACAAATATCTGCAACAGGGCTGATACACAAGGTGGGGTGGAAAGGATGAGAAGGGACTTGGCAAGGTTGGAGGAATGGTCAGAAGTATGGCAGCTTAGATTCAATGCAAAGAAGTGCAAAGTAATGCATCTGGGAAGCAAAAACCCAGGAGAAGAGTACACAATGGGGGATACTAACAACAACAAAAATGGAAAGAGACATGGGGTAGTCATATCAGATGACCTAAAGGTGGGCAAGCAATGTGAGAAGGCAGTAAGGAGGGCTGGCCCGGTTGGGCAGATATTGGGATGCATAGGGCGAGGCATTACCTGTAGAAAACAGCAAGTTGTTATCCCTCTGTACAGACAGTTGGTGAGACCCCATCTGGAGTACTGCATGCAGTTCTGGAGACCCCATCTCTGCCAGGACATAGACAGGATGGAAGCAGTCCAGAGGAGGGTGACTAAAATGGTGCAGGGTCTGCACCAGAAGACATACAAAGAGAGGCTAAAGGATCTTAATATGTATACCCTCGAGGAAAGGAGGGAGAGGGAGGACATGATAGAACTTTCAAATACCTCAAGGGAATTAAAACAAAGTCCAACAGGGTAGCATCTTTCAGAAAAAGAGATATGCAGGAACAAGGGGGCACAATTTGAAGATGGGGGCAGCTCAGAGATAATGTGAGGAAGTATTTTTTCATGGAGAGGGTTGAGGATGCATGGAATGACCTTCCTGAGGAGGTTGTGGAGTCAAAAACAGTGGGAGAATTCAAGAATGCATGGGACAGACATAAGGCAATTCTAGTGGAGGGTAGGAGGAAGTAGGCTGTTGGTTAATTAGGGTCTGCAGCTTATCCATTAGGTAGGAAAATAGGCAGACTAGGTGGGCCAAGCGGTCCTTATCTGCTGTCAAATTCTATGTTTCTATGTTTCTGTGGATCATCTTGATCCCCCTACTCTGCAGTACCTCCAATCTCGAAGCATTAACCTTACTGCAGGGGGCACAAAAGTTCTGTCACTTCTGGTTAAATTCAAAATTTTACACCTTAATAACATTGGCATTCTTTGATAAAATAGCCCAAAATTTGGCATGCGTGATCATTCTGCCAGTGTCTCAAAATGTGAAAAGTTTTGTGAGGGTATCTTGTATGGCTTTGAGATATGGAGTGGTAAAAAACAGAAAAAACCCACCTTTTTCCTATACTTAACATGGGATTTTTTGCCGTAATCTACAGCCCAGATGAGATAAAATGTTTTCCTGAAATTTTTAGTGATGATGGGGTCTGTGCTAAGTGTATACCTTTGAATGGTTTGGTGAAAAGATATCTCACCACGTTTAAAATATAATGATTTTTGTGATAGCTGCTAGAACTCTAAGTACAGTAAAGATTTACTGTTTGTACTCAGATAAGTACTGTTCGTAATGTCAGACATTTTTGTTTTTTAAATTTTAAAATGTTTTTCTAAACAAATACTGCTTGGTAAGGAACAAACAAGACCTGTATTTAAGTCTCAGTCACTGTTACTGTAGCTCCATTTTTGTCTTAGAATTTACAAATTTACAGAGCAAATATGTCTTTTTGTGGGGAGAATCATATTGCCCCTCTCTCACTGAGGTAAGGATAGTTTGAATGGAGAATAACCATTTGCAATTCTTTACAGTCTGAAATTTACTGTTCGGATGGAAAAGACTGCGATCAGTAAAGGTCTATAAAAGTTTGAATTACAATAAGGTCCGCATTGCTGCTCTGCTCCATGCAGCATAGTTCAACATAAAGACATAGCTCTTTTCTTCATAGTAGCCAATACCTCCTTCACCTAGGCAGTGTCAGCATCAGGAAAATAGTTATGCTCACCTTGATTCTTTACCACTAACTCCCACAAGTATGCAGACAGGCAGAGCACTTTGTCTTCTTGTACTCCAGGCACTTCCAGAATGACTTGTCACTATGAACTCGCTCTCTGCAAAACAAATATCCCTCATATGACAACAGACAACCACCCTTCTGACTTTTGATATACTGCATTGGCATTTCTATTTAGTAAAACAGAAAATACTATCAACAACCGAAAAGGGCAACCCAAGTAAGAATATGACAACTTAAGAACTAAAAAACAGCACAGCCATCACCTTATAAATTCACTTATCAAACAGTTAACAGCAGAACTGAACACAATGGATCTAGCTCTATAATACACACCAAGCCATTACAGCTCATGCTATAAATAACATGCAGTTTTGCCCATGCTATAATGAGCATGCTATTCTGACTGAATACCCAAAAGGAGGAGGCAGGTCTCGTGTCTGCAAGTCTGATTGAAAGGACAGAACTGGGAAGTGGCTGACATGCTGTTTCTGTAGTTTTTTTGTTTTTTTTTAATCTTTGGCAACCAAGTAAGTCATTGGGATCCTACTGCTTGGAGGAGCTGCTGCTGTTACTGTTCACTGAAGTGGACACACTGCTATAATTGGGGCTTGAGTCCATCAGCTTCACCAGGACAGATAGTCGAGGGCCGAGCTCTGAATAAGTTGTCCAGAGCACTGTAAGTGAGAATCAGGAACCGGACAGGCTGCTTGCAGTGGTGTGGGTCTGTGCTAGGAACCCCAGGCAATGATTTGGGGTTTTTAGCCCTGTCTCCTCATTGATATGCACCCAACGCTTTACACAGTCCTTTTGCCAGAGAGTGGTCCCTGTGAGACAGTGAAAACACACAGACACCACTCACCCCTCATCATCGTAAACAAAAGCCAGTGAAGAAGGTACTACCGCCACACCCAAGAGACTGTCCAGCATTCACAACTTTTTCCAGATTTTTTTTTGCCAGAGCCACAAAGATGTGGAATTGCAACTTCTTATGCTATAATATGCTGGGTTCCAATTATTTTGAAGCAGCTATCTAATGTCTAGAATTGTATTTGTCTATGAGGTTGTGTTTGATTGTTAAATGCTTAGTATTGATGCCAGGACCTATATGAAAATAAGTCATTAGGTCTCTCAATTATGAATGATTGTGCTTAAAATGTTTAGGTTAACACACATTTACAATCATAGATGATTAATGTATACATTCATTATGTTTTCGTTTCATCATTAGCCACTGACCTTTATTATCTTTCCCCTTTCATTATGTGGACTGAAACTGCAGATCAGTTTCACACAGTGACAGCAGGCTTATGTACTTGAAGTGGGATGTAGCTGGCATCTATGGATATGTAATGTCAATTAAATGAAGTTCAATATAAGCTACTCATACCTGCAAAAAGTAAAATGAAAATGAGTGAGCATGTCTTGAACCTAGGACCATAATCACAGAGTTTAATAAAAGCATGCACTTTGAAGCATTGTGTAGCTATGCTCACTCCTTTTTTTTTGCAAGTATAATCAGCTCATATTGAGTTGAACTCCATTTGCTTTTCATTTGTGCCAGTTTATTTCCATATGAAGTGTGACTGTTACAATTTTAGCATTGCACCGTGACTTTCCCTGGTGTGGCATCAGATATTCTTAGTATCTTTGTATTGTTCAATCGTTATTATAGCCCGGCTGATGTTTTAAATATCAGCTATCAAAGTGGATTGGCAGGCATTGTTTCAAATAATCAATATTAGATGAATTTAGAGCCTCTGTGAACGCTGAGCATAGTTCTTGTTATGCATGTCAGGTACAGTATGTGTGAGTCCCGAACCTCCGACTGTAATTTTAAAAACAGTACACCATCTGAAATGCATCAATACAGCTATGCACAAATGTCTTTATTTGACTCAGAAATACTAGCATGACTGAGATGAAGAGAAAGTTTTCCTATTTCAGAAAGTCTCTAGTTTTGATATGATAAGGATCTGATGATGTGTTTGATTAATACATGCATCTAGATCAGTGACCACTACATCAACGGGTTTCTTCTCTTCTGTTGCTTTGCCTGTGCTAGAAACTGTATCTCCCAGTGAAGCTCAGCTCAGAGAAGTTCAACTTTCATCTGATCCTGATTTTTCCAATTTTATTTTATTTTCTTTTTTTGTTATGAGATATTTTTACCTAGGAGATTAGAATATTCAGTTATGAGTTGGAAGTAGCTGGCACATACAAAACTTACATGATGATCCAAAGTGTTTGCATACAAACCTGTTATATTTGAAAAAACATTATGGAGAGGTTCTGCACACAGCTAACCAGTGTCAGGCAATAAATATAATACCCCTCAGAAGTTTATTAAGGTGCATAAAAGTGCCAGTTTAGGAAAACTGAACACAACCTCACACAACAGAAACGCTCAGTGTTTCACAGTACCTGCGGATGCTTTTTCAAGGGCCTAAGGACCCTCTTCTCAGTGTCTCCCCCCCCAAAAAAAAGATTTCAAGGATTAGATACTTTCTGCTTTTTGTTTTTAATGTGTGTGTGTCTATCATGCACTTAACAGTTTTTTACTCTAGCACTCAGTTTGTGACCTTGGGGTAGGCCACACTAGCAACTTAATGTATTTTCCTTTAAGCAACAATATAAATAGAATGCTGGGAGGGATCCTTGGACCCTTGACCAAGTACCTGCAAGTGGTGCGAAGAACATATCGGGCGTTTCTGTTCATGAAGGTGATATTTTGTTTTCCTGCTTTTTTCTCTGAATTGGCACTTTATACACATCAAATCCCTAGCATTTTAATATGTGAGGTTGTAGTGTGTGTAGTGTCTGATGCTGGTTACTGGGTGCAGAATGCCTCCTGCATATTACTTCGATTTTGTTTAGCACCAGCATCCCTGGGTGCTGCTTGTCCTCCTAGTTCAGTTATAAAACTATCTTAAAATAGTTGAATGACTGCAAGTAGCCTAGCCAGACTGGACATACTCTTCCTCTCCTTCCCCTCCTTCTGCCACTTTGCCCCTGACTACCCTCCCTGCACTCACCACTGTTCCTTATACCTATCCCTGGCACTCCTCTCCCTTGCTGATTGCTACCTGGCTCATTGCACTAATTTTACTGGTAAGTTCTGGCTTTGTGTGCTCCCTTCTTACCTCGCATCATCTCTTTTTCTCCATTCAGCCTCTTGCTCCCTCAGGAGTAGTTCCAATCACACCCTCACCATCCCCTCCAAGTCCACCTGTGCTGGGCAGGCATCCTTCTCATACTGCTTGCCCACGCTTTGGAACTCCCTCCCTGTTGACATTGGCAATGCTCCATCGTCTTGTGCCCTTTCCACTCTCTTGCATTCGTTCACTTCCCTAACATGTAACTGTACCTAAATATTGTCTGCCCCTCCCTCTCTCTTATGTTCCCCACAGTGATCCCTCACACACCCATTTCCCCTAGTATCCTATGCTGTTGTCCCAAGCAACTGCTTGTTAACTGTATGTAATACTAAAATGTAGCACTTACCGATGTTGTATGTTAATCCTTACAGCTGTATTGTAGCACTTTGCAACTGTTGCCTATTGGTAGCTAATTATTGTTACTATCTGCTGCATTATCCCTTTTCCCCTCCTTCCCCAGGACACATCTGGAAACGAGCAATTTTTGCTCAGTATATCTTCCTGGATAAACATTTTCTTTACCACTGAGATACAATCCTCACTTCGCTATATCAGTTTGAAGCCCAGGAGGAAAGTGAAAGGGTGAGATGTACTTGAACAGTGACCTGCATGACCCTTTCACTTTGACTGACAATGGCATGGCTTATCACTACCCCTTAACCCCCCACAAAAAGCAAAACAAAACCATTAAGGGCAACAGTCAAGTATACCAGCATTGGAAGCTTAAAAAGTACATAATAAATTGCACTTCCACTAGGTGCACCTCTCATAATTGGGCACAGTGCAAATACCACTTCTGCCAAAGGATAATCAGGTCACATTACTTTTATACTCTGTCCCATCCATCCCCTTACATGTGTCTCTTTTAATTATTCATTGTGAATAATGCATTCTCCTGACCTGCCACATCCCTAGCCACAGTGTGCTGATGCTCTTTATTGGGACTGAAGTCAATCTTGAGCTTTTGCTCCAGCCAGTGTCATCACTCACTTTTTGTGCAATATGTTGCACAAAATGTCAATGTTGGGCTATTCTGTCCTGACACAAAGTAGAAGCCCTGGAGGATGGAGTCAAGAAAACAGTACTGCCCTTGTGGCTCCAGGCAATACACCCACGGCAGGGAACAGGATGCAACTACCTCCAGTACCTCACGAACTGCCTTGTCCCTCCCAAGTCTGTAGTGTTGGGAGGTTTGAAGATAAAACAATCGAGGGTTGGCAGGAGACAGAACCTAGGACATGAGAACCTCTAACATAGCAGTAGAGACCGGAGACTGAGTAGCAACTATGCTGTCACTATAGGCAGGGACAACAGGGCAGACTAGGTGGACCAGGAGGTCCTTATCTGCCAACAGTTTCTATGTTTCTATGTTTCTATATTTCTATATGGGATTGTCAATACATAATGGAGAAAGAAGCACTTTGTGACCAACAGATAGAAGAGTAAGAGCAGAAGAAACCATTTTTCTTGTCCCTTTCACCAGGACAGAGGTTCTGTCTTACTGCTTAAACATGTTTTGGATGACTGTATCAATAGCGTGGTCTGTTTCACTTTTACAAATAAATTAGGCACAGTTTAAAAGAAACCAGCTTTATCAACACATTTTGCAGATGGTGCAATGTCATTAAATGTAGTTTTTTTGACTGAATAATTTGAGGCCATAGCCAGCGGTCAGAACGTTACAAAACATTGGATGGGTTGATATTTAAAAAGTCACCTAATGTTTATAGTGGATGGCTGAATTTTAAAAGGGCACACAGTGCTTGAGGGGCTCAATGGGCTAGTGGCAGCATAAATAGCCAGCAGCAAAATGTTACTGATTTTTAAAAGAAGCCAGTTGTCTTCCTCCATATGCTTATTTGAAGGTTTTCTACCAGAGAGTATTAAGCTGGATCTGAAGAGTAGTGTTTTACCTGGAGACTGACATAATGTACCTAGTTTGGTCTTCCTCATTTATGTATGTATTTAGTTTTTATTAACCCAGGTAAATAGACTAGACAAATAAATGCCTATTTTCAGGGACAACCCAGGAGATTACAACAGATGAAAGTCAGCAAGGAGCACGTACAATACCTACCACTGGCAAATGAGGATACAATTATTCTGTCTCAGAAAGTAAAGAATTTATTTGCAGAAAACTCAGTTAATGCATCAATTAGGGTTGCTATTAAAGTGACAGAGGTAGGCAATGTGATGTTTGGGTTTCCAACCCTAACACCCCTGTCCCACCCCTGAAGCAAATTAGGGGTGGATTCTTCCTTGGAGCTGTCAATCCTAATGCTCACCCATTGCAGTAACAGAAAAGCTAAGATGTGATGAAGACAGGTGTGTATGTTTCATGCATGCATACAAATACAATGGGGTGAGTGTTAGGGTTGAAAACCCCAAGGAAGACTTCACCCTTCATTCACTTCAGGGGTGGGGCAGGACCGTTAGGGTTGGAAATCCAAACATAACATTTCCCTACTTTTGTTGCTTTAATAGCAACCCTAACTGATACATTAGCTGAGTTTTTGCAAAGAATATATATGCATATATATATATTTACACACACACACACACACACACACACACACTCCAGAACCTAATCATCTCTAGAAGTGGACACTCAGATCATAATATATATATATATATATATATATATATATATATATATATAAATAAACACACTCACGACTCCAAGAACCTAATCATCTCTAGATGTGGACACTCAGATCATATACTGTATCAGTCTCTGTATATATACTACAGGTGGGGATGGTAGAGTCAGGTCTCCATCATGGCTAACAATTCTGAACATGATCAAATCAAATTTTGTGGGGTTTCTTTCCTATTTGTTTAAATGGTTGTTGCATTTAGAAGCAGTGTCTTGTGTTTATAAACATTAAAATATGAAAGGAAATGTTAGCTGGTGCTTTTAAATTTTAGCAGAATTCATTCTGTTCTGATCATATTTGCAATCTCTTATTCTGACGTCTCCCCTTACACATCGGACATGATGATGTTAACAACCACTAACACAATGATTATAAATTGCAGTATGGTACAAACTGGTTTAAGAAAATTTCATTCCACCTCAAGCTTGATTGGTTCTAAAAGTTTTGAACCTCAACAAACCACTTACCTGGAAACTGTTTCAGAGGAATTAGGGGGGAAATATCAGTAGACACTTGGGAAGGCTTGTTAAGGACAACTTATGAAACAAGCAAGGAAGGGAAGAAAGATTCAGTACCAAGTCTTAAACAACGTCTATTACACACCAGTAAGAGCTGTGAAGGCGAACGAAGGAGAGGAAGGAGAATGCTGGATATGCAGGGAGAAGGACGCAAACCTCACTTATATAGACTGGAGCCGCCCTAAGGTAAAACCAGTTTGGAATGAAGTTTTATTATTTTGTAAATCTGTCCTAAAATATAATGTGCCATCAAGTCCTTTTTAATGATGCTGGGAGATGTCTTGTTCATATCTCACCTGCCTGAAGACCGTCAATTATGACTTTTGTCTGCTGCACTAGGCCTTAGAATATTCATTTTAAACAAACTGAAAGAACTATCTGTACCTTAATCTTGGAGTGTCTAAATTATATGGATAATTTAGCTAGCAATGAAAGACTAAGTTACATGGCCTTAAATAAATTATCATGTTACAGAATGAGGTTCTCTGGTCTCCTTTTTGTGTTTGCTTGCTGCGTATGCGCAAGCTAACATCTTGTCAGGAGAATGGCATTTCAGAGGTGTGTCGTTGTCAGCTTCATTGCAGCTCAGGCTGCAGTGGGCTCAACAATGACAGACCAATCATCAGTCAGGCTGATAGTGACACAGTTCTTGGCTTGCTGGGTGGAAACTCTGTGTAGTTGGCATGTGGGGTGAGGCACAGGAATGGTGGTGCTGCTAATAAATGTAGGTACTGATCGTTTCAAAGAGCAGCACACTAACCAATCATTCTGGACCTGATATTTATAGAAAGGAAATCAAGTCACCTAGTAGCCAATCTTTTTATTCCATAGCCACAATGGTTACAACAAATTAGGACAGCAGTGAGAAACTGCCATACTAACCTGTTGGAACCTTTGTGGCTATGGAATAAAAAGACTGGCACTAAGTGACTTGAGTTCCTTTCTTTCAATATCAGGTCTAGAACGACTGGAGAGTGCGCTGCTCTTTGAAACTACCAGGAAACTTTGGGTAGTGGAAAGGAAAGAACTACTCTGATCCATGGCAGCTCTATCCTTTTGTCTGCATGACACCTCCCAGCAGCCAGCTGAGTGACATCATGATCAGTCTGCTGGTTGTCTTTCTCACCAACCGAAAAATGCTTCCCATGCCCATACCCCTTTCAAATAGATCCCACCTTCTGACAAGTATCCCTCCCTCCTCCCCATTGCTTCCTGTACCATGTGCCTCTTTCCAACAGATCTTACTCTCTTTGAAGCATCCCTCCCACCTCTCAGTTGCTTCCTGTGCTCCTGTAAATATAAAACTGACACTGAGATGTCCAATCCCCAGTGTCAGTATCTAAAATAAAGAAAATCATCTGTCACAGTCTTTTTTAATTTATTTTTACATCCTGTAAAAAAAATGGTCCAATGATGTCTGTTGCTGCCACTGCCCCACCGCCATTATTCTTCACCCACCTGACCCACCCACTCAGCACCCACTACCCCACATCCCCCCATCCCTTACTTACTTACTGGGGGTCTAATGTTTTAATCGTCTCTGGAATGGAGACACCACTTCACTTTTCAATGCCAAATCGGGAACTGAAGAAAACCGGTAAATGCGTCAATGTATTTCAATGTGTTTTGAAGTTGTACTCATAACTTGGTCATTTTTTAATATTCCCCACAAATTTTCAACATGGCCTGTTTGGGACCTCACATCATGATCAAGGTTTAAAAAAAATGATCATAACATAGCATCAACAAATGACTGTTGAAAATTTGGGGTCAAAATACACACAAAATAAACAAGTGAGTTATGAAGAAATGTTGCATTTTTTCCACCGTTTACTCATAAGTTTATGTTTGCAGATTTTGGCCTCTAATGTTTACCATATTCCTTGTGTTACCCCACCTCATGAACAAGGCAGGTGTCAAATTTCAAATCCCCTTCAAAACCTGTTTTTGCAGTTACACTGTAAACTCACCTTTTGGATGTGATTTTTTTTTGTAGTTACTTGTTTTTATTGAACTTGCAAACAAACAGATAAAAAACATGAACATTACAAGGCAATGCAGTCATGAAAATGAGATATACACTCCATACATACTTATTGGATCCTGACATTAACACCTGTTGCAGAAATATTAAAGTATTGATATCTAGAACTGTTGTTACTTGAACTGTAGATTAATACTGATGTTACGTAACATTGTAAAGGGTGAGGGTCCTAAAAAGGAAGTAATTCAGAGCACATTTCTACATGAAAGCAATCACCTGAAAGTGAAGGAGGGGTCTGTTGATCATAGAACCTGAGAGCAGTCTCTCTAGGAGTCATGGTGGCCGTAACAGGTCCATGCACTGTGTGCCAAACAACATGTAGGATGAATCTAGGATCAACTGATAGTATGGAGCCCAGATCTTGTGATAGTTCTTTATATTATGCATACAAATATGGGATAACCTTGAGTTGGAAGACAGTGTGACGAGGGTATTTTCCCATTCCTTAAATGATGGTATGTTCTTAGTTCTCCATCTTTGGAGCAAGAGCCGCTTAGCTTCAAAGGAGGCTAGCATGAGCCATGTCCATTGAGGAAGCTTTAGCTTTCGGTAGGGGCTGAGATTCCATGTATGACCAGCATGGGTGGGTGAATGAAGGACAGAGATCTGAAGGATTCTGGAACAGTAGTCCAAATTTCTGGTCCAGTAGTTTTGTATCAAGGGGCAAGACCATAGTACTGTATATGTTGCAGATCTGCAATTGGTGCATTGCATCTCCAGCAAAGATCCTTTGACATGAGGCCCATTGTTCTGAGCTGGGGTCCAATACCAATAATGCATGATCTTGTTTTGAATGAGCAAACTGCGTTGGTCTAAGCATGCCCGGTGAATGAGTTTCCATGCTTGGGACCAGCTTAAATCTGGTAGGGGTGCCTGCAGTGTTTTCTCCTACTTATTTTTAGATGGATGCAATGGGTCAGGCATATAATCCTGTAGGAACATATAAATATAGTCTGCTAGACCTGAGTGCTCTTTGAGCCATGTCAGAATAGGTGCTTTAGGCACACATATCCTTGGGTGGACATGACAGGTGGAACAGTCACATTTTTGCCTTCCTTTGTGGGTATATAAACTATGTTCTTGAAGATATCTCCAGATGTCCATCCTAGGGATCTCAAATATATTCCTTAAGGCCTAGAAATAATCTATTGTACTAGAGAAGGGACATATAGGTCTCCCAGGAAGTGTATCTGCTTGTCTTGCCATGTGGGCCAGCAAATGAGGTGGAGGTTAGTACTGCAATATGGACTGTTCCGTAGAAGAGTAAAGGGACCCAACCCAGTGCAGTGTTTAGCTATGCTCCAAACTTTTCTCCAGGCCTCGTGGCTCACAGAAATGGTATACCATTTGTGAAAGATTTTTGGCAGAGTGTGGCTAAGGTGAACTGAAGGGTGGGTACCCCAAGTATTTCTGTTTCTATACCTATCCAAGCCAGCAGATGCGGCCCTGGCTGCCAGAACATTTTACATGTTTTGGCTGTAAGGAACGCATAGTGGTAAAATTGAAAGTGTGGGAGAACCCAGCCTCCTCTCAAGCAGTGGGCACACAGCGTAGCCTGGCTATACTAGGGGGAGGGGCAAGCCTTCCCAGGGAAAGCTGCCAATGAGCTTATCTATCTGTTGAAACCACTCATTCCCTATTAGGATAGGTAGATGGGTTAAGATGTGAAGGATCCGTGGAGTGGTGATCATTTTTATAGCATTAATTTTCCCTGCCAAAGAAAGCTTTAGTTGCTTCCATTTTGACAGACCAGTCCGTAGTTTGTCTAATAGGGGTTGAATATTCACGACAGCTAACCATGCAATATTGAGAGTTATATGGATGCCCAGATATTTGATGGATTTGGGAATCCAGGCCAGCCCAAACTTAGACACCTGCCCTGGAGTTGTTTTGGAGTTTAAGGGGAGGATCTCTGTCTTAGAAATATTGATCTGAAGCCCGGATATATTTGTGAATGACTGCAGGATGTCAAGTGATATAGGAATGGCTTTTGGGGCATCCTCGCAGAAGACTAGACAGTCATCTGCATATAACTTTGTATGAATTTCTATGGATCCAATTTTGATGCCTTTTGTATCGGGGGTGAGGCTGAATCACAGCTGTCAGTGGTTCTAAGGCTATCACAAAAGGAAGGGATGACAAGGGGCAACCTTGTCATGTTCCTCTGAAGAGGTGGAATGGATTAGAGAGGGTTTTGTTCATAAGGATATGGGCTATAGGGTTGTTATAAAGTGTTTGAATCCATTTTTTTTTTTTTAATTAAAAATGCTTCATTGAATTTTCAATAACAGTCACATATAGAGCAACGTAGGAAGTGACAATAGCAAACTTACATTCCCCCCTCCCTTCCTCTTCCCTCCCACTCCCTTCTACCCCCACCTCCCTCCCATCCTACCCCGCCCATCCCTGGAGTGAGCATCACCACAACATACCTATCATTGAGAGCATAGTACTGCTATGCAATATTGAGGATTCTTAGGGAACTAGAGAGCATACATGGGTTAATTCAAGTATAGGGCATATAGTTTGTCCCATTTATGATTGAAGTGAGCTATTTTGTTTCTTGTGCTCTCTATCAATCATTCTGTTCGCAAATAGAATGAGATTTCATGCAGCCACTCAGAATGGGATATCACTGATTGTTCCAGTCAATGTTTAAGGACAAGTTTTTAACTGCCATAGAGATCAGGGAAATGTGATTGATATCTTTGCTCTTTTACTCTTATTTAGGATAGGTCCCCTACCAGACATATGATGGGGGTAAAAAGCCCATCTAGGCCTAGTAATGGATCCATTTGTGATTGAATTGTATCCCATAAGGAAGAAATTTTTTTGCACTCCCAAAACACATGCAGTAATGACCCATCTTCTTTACCACATCTAGTACAGTCAGGAGACTGGAACCAACCCATTTTAGCCATTTTGACAGGAGTGTAGTACATATTATTGAGAATCTGGTATTGGGTAGGTCTCAAACAGTCCTGGGAGTTATATATATAGATAGATCTTTCCAGATTGCTGCCCAGTTGAAAGTGTGGTCAGGGATGAGAGATTCCCATACTTTAGAGCCCTTTAAGGGGGTGGGGTATAAAGTAGAAAGTAAGCAGTTATATAATAGGGCCACTTCATGTGGTTGGATAGCTAGATCTTGTATCTGGGTCACTAATGTATCTAATGCAGATGGTTTTTGGACCGTACCAAACTTCTGTAGCAGAAGATGTCTCAGTTGGAAGACCTTGAAAGTGTGCATAGGGGGGATATGAAACTTGGCAAGAATCTCCGAGGTAGTAAGTATCATTTCAGAGGGGTAGAAATCTGATATCTTGACCCCTTGGAGTTGAGGAAGCCAATCTACAGAGAGAATGGAGTTCTCAATTCTCAGGGAGGGATTGCCCGGTATTGGTTGTATTGATTCTTTGGTTGGGAATTTATGAAGCGAAGTACACAGGTGGGAGAATACCCTTATTGAGATACCTCTCACTGAGTTTTTGATCTTGGTTGGTAAAGACTTCAGGGGGACAAGGAGAGCTGCAATTGGGGAAACCTTAACAGAGAGGAATAGGTCTGACTCGATCTGTAGCCATAGTGGCATGTATTCTGTGTCTGGCTGGTTGTATTGAAGGGAGAGCCATTTTCCACACTTTTGGAGGTGACTAGCCCAATAGTAGTATAGAATGTTAGGGAGCCTGAGACCACCACTATCCTGAGGGAGTGTAAGTTTATTATATGAGCATCTAGGTGTCTTGCCTAGCCAAATAAAATAGGTGATAATAGCGTGAATGTGTTGAAAAAATGAGAGAGGAAGCCAGAGGTTAAGGATGTTAAGAGGATAAAAGAACCTGGGCAGAATGTTCCTTTTGGTTATGTTTATCCTTCCCCATAGTGAGATAGGCAAGGCTTTCCACTGTTGAAGGTCTTGTTGTATTGTGTGAGTAAGGTCCTCTAGATTTTTTTTTCCAGAGGGTAAGAGGATCTGTGGCAAGATGTATACCTAAATACTGAATAGTTTGGGGAGCCCAGCATATTCCAAACCCAGCAAAATCCTGACTAAAGGTGTGATGGTTGAAAGGAAAAATTTCCATTTTGTTGTGATTTAATTTGTAGTTAGAAAGTAACCTGAATTTTTCGATCACTGTGAGAGCTGAATCAAGGGAGGTAGAAGGGTTTGACAGATGCAGTAGAATATCATCTGCTTACACCGAGAATGATTGGATCCATTTTATGAAACAGGAACCAAAGTTAAAGAGTTTGAGAACATCAACCAAGTAATCCCATTCTACTGAATCAAAAGCTTTTTTGAAATCGATTGCAATAGCAGCTTCCGGGATGGGTATATCGGCAGCTACCTATAGCAGGGAGACTAGTGCTCTGAGATAATCTGAGCTTACTCTGCCTTTGATGAAGTCCACCTGGGATGGATGGATGATGTCTGGTAGGATACTTTCCAGCCTCATGGCCCACATCTTTGCAATGATTTTTGCATCAGAATTTATTAGAGACATGGGGCAATAATTTAAGGGAAGGGAAAGATCTTTATCTTCCTTTGGTAGGACAGTGATGATTACCTCTTTCGACATGCCTGGGAGGGATGCATTACTATTGGAGTTCTGTACCATATTTAGCAATGGATGAGTCACTTCCTCACATACTATTTGATAAAAGTGTATTGGTAGACCATTACTACCTGGAGCTTGGTGTGGGGTCATTGCTTTAATGGCTGCGGAGACTTCTGTTGGGGTAATGGGGGCTTCCAAAGTTTCTCTTTGGTTGTGCAATATTTTAGGTAGGGTAAGATTCAGCATACATTTTTTAAAGGAGTGTTAGCTGAATTGTGATTGGGAACTATACAGGGACTGATAGAAGGCTTTCATTATGTCATTGATGGCCTTACAGGAGGTCTGTAATCGACCAGAACTATCTTTGAGATGTGATGTGAATCTGTCTGCCTGCTGCTTGCGGAGTCTAAAGGCTAATAGCCTTCCCGCTTTGTCCCCCTACGACCAGTATTTGTATTTAGTTCTAGAGATATGAAGTTCAGCCAACCGTGTGGCTAGGAGATTCAATTGAATACAGATAGCAGTGAGCTCCGCTCTTAAGGTGTTGTTTGTTAGGCTATGAGGATTCCATTTAAATATGTCTTCTTTGGTCTTAAGTAAGGACTCTAACCTCTGAAACTCCCTATCCTGGGTGCATCTTCTATGGGTGGCAAAGTTTATTATTTTTTCCCGTGGGGTAGCTTTGAAGGCTTCCCAAATCATGGATGGGGTTGAGGAGCCTGGGGGGGGGTTGTCGCAGAAATATAAAGCTGTTTCCCTTTTGAGCCAAGTTATGAACTCCTTATCTTGAATAAGCAGGGGTCTAGTCTCCAAGTTTGGGATTTTTCAGGGATGGGGTTTGGTGTGACATTTAGGTTTACCAGGGCGTAGTCAGAGATGTATAGAGTTTTGATAATGATGTTAGACACTGTGGAAGTAATAATAGGGGAGGTTGGCCAGTAGCTGGCCATACTATGTTGGTCAGAGAAAAATGTGTAATCCTTGCCTGAGGGGTTTAATGGCCTCCAGGTGTCAGAGAGTTGGTGGAGCAGGTTCAAATTATGTAAGGTGTGCAGAGCTTGGGTATGTGGTTCTGGTCTGCAGTTTGACCGGTCTGGGCAATAATCCAATACTAAATTAAAGTCCTTCTATAAAATCACCTTAGAGTTATCAAATGATAAGTCCAGGAGGGTTTATGAGAGTTTGCCAAAAATGTCTGGCTCATCCTGATTAGGGACATAGAGGTTGCCCAAAGTCATGGGGCCTCTGGGAGTTAATACTTTTGCAATAATCCATCTGCCATCTGAGTCGCTGGTTTGGGTCATGGGTCTCCATTTTATATTTTTATGCAATAGAATAGACACCCCGTGCTTCACAGATTTTGAGGAACTGTGAGCTTCCCACCCCATCCACTCGCTTTTCAGTTTGAGGGCCTCTTTGTGGTCTAGCTTTGTTTCCTGCAGAAATGTGTTCATCTTTCTCAAACAGGCAAGTACTTTTTTCATCTTTATAGAGGAGTTAATCCCCCTCACATTCCATGTAGTGAATGTAATGGGATTAGCCATGAGAGAGGATATATAAATATTTATAACTTAAAGTAGAGGAGAGCACAGAATTGGTGGGGTATAGGACAAGAAAATTGTGAGTGTTCCACCTATGTTGATTAACCTCATATTGAGCAGTTAGACTAGAATATAACCAAGAAGCAGTAGCAGCAGGGAAGAAATATACAGCATTGCCTTGTGAGAGTGACTGCATTCTTGCAAACTCTGTTTTAACTAACATATACCAGTATGGTAATCAGGCATAAAAGAAACACATACCTAAATTATGAACCAATAACATTTGTGAACCACGAAACATTAGGTCAGTAAACAGAAAAACACTGTATAATAGGGGGTCCTAAGAGCATGTACTGTGGGCACAGACCCTGATAATGTAGTTTGTGCTCCTATAAAACAGCAACCAATAAGAGACAGTGTTGCACCTTGTGATGTGGAGGTAACTATTGAATACCCCAATGATCCTGGTGCCCCTTCAGAGGGGTGAGTATAAGTAGCAGGTACCAGTCAGGTTCTGTCTATCTTGTTCAATGAAAAAAAAAATGAATACTTGCTATTGGAACCCCGAGGGAGAGTTGGGGTTAAAAAAAACCCTGTAGTAGAGAAACTGCTGGGAGCTATCTCTGGGCCGCCAGATAGTGTCCTAGCATTGTTTTGGCTGCAGCAGGTTGTCGCACGTCCAACAAGTTATGTGCCTGTGGAGGGGGGGAGGGGGAATAGGGTTTGACTGTTATTGAATAAAACCCAGAGCTAGAGAGGATTGGTTCCCAAACAGGGGAAAATTCGCAGCTCCACTGCAATGGGGTGCACTCTCGGCATCTGACTATTCTCTATGTCTCCCCAGGGGAGCTAGTCTGTAGCTCTAGGCCCTGAGATAGTTGGGTCCAGCTGTATGGACACTTTTGAGTGTGATCCCCAGTCACCATGTACTAGCGAGTGAATGCATCAGTGTGGAGCCCAAACAATGATTGTTCTTTGAATGGTACCCCCAGAGAGGAGCTGCAAGTGAAGATCCTAGGTTTGGGAGTTCTCGCTAGCTTCTGGGTTACTAAGGAAGGGGGATTGGGACTAAACAGGTGCCACATTAAAGTATCTACATGGCAGGTTAGGGGGAGGGTAGTTTTCAAGGTAGGAGTCCTTGTATAGCCCTTACCATGCTGCAAGTCTGTGGGCATTTAAAACACAGCTGCATTTTTCTCGCAGAGCTAACCCAGGATCTCACTATGCCACTGCTGTCCATGCACTACCAGTTTGGGCTGTACATCAAATGGTAGTGTACTACATTCCAAAGCCCAGTGGCAGGTTTTGCAAGGGAGGACCATACTAAAGTTGTTAACAAGGTTACGTAGGAAGAAATATGTGTTTCGGTCACCTTCGGAAGCCTGCCATGAGACTAGTCTTGTTTAACAAGGCACGTCTTTAAAAACAGTTCTACGGTGTCTGAGGCAATGATGTTCACATTACTAACTTGCCCACAGATGCTGTGCGGCCATGCAACAGAGCGCTGAGCCCTGTGAAGGGAGGAGGGGGTTCAGCACCCTTTATGCACATCATCTGAAAAATATTTAACCCCGAACTGGTAGTAAAACATTAATTACTGCTTCCCAGGGCGTATTTCAAAAACCAGCAAACCTGGGAGTGCACATAAAGCTATATACAACATATGCACCTTTAGATATCCTGCCCAGAACAAAACCGCTTGGGCTCAGGGACAGAGGAGATGAGGCATACTTGTTACCTCTTGCTCCTCTGTAGTGTATTGGCAGGATCTTACCTTAATGATTACCTTAGATTACCTGACAGCACATTTAAGGAACAATCAAAACAATTAGTTCATTGCCTATCAGGACTCTCATGGCAGCGAGAAAATCCCATTTTCTTTGTTTCGCAGGGACTGATCTTCAGCCAGAAAAACTTCAGCACCTCCTTCATGTTCATTTATGCACTCTGCCCATTCAGTGCAGCTAGGGGTCCAGTCTGGAGCAGAATGCTGGGATACAGCAGAGACATCACTGGAAAACTGCTTGTTTTTGGCAGGATATGCAAGGCAGGAGTCAAGTCTCTTAGAGGGGCATATCTGTTAGCAGTCTTTACTGGCATGGTGTGAGAGGAGCCACTGTTCACATCAGATGGTACACATGCTCTCTGCCTGCATCTTGAGCAGGCTCTGAGAGGGCGAGCTATCGTCGAGGAGGGGACCCTATTTCTTTCTTTTGCCTGCCCCAATTAACTTGTTGCCAGTGCTCTTCAGCAATGGGGCCATCACTATTACTAGTGAGGTGGGTGGGCCCAGGCTGTGAGGGTTGTGTTAAGTCCATGGGCATGTCCTCCGGGCCATGTGGTTTGGATGGTGGCTGTAGGGAGGCTGCGTTCTCAAGACTGGTTGACTTTAAGTATAGCTCAGTTTCTCTTGGGGATTGAAATGTAGTAAATACCCCGTTTACCTGGACATGGCACATTGCTGGGTACTGCAGAAATGTTGGAATGTTGAGCTGCTGAAACCTTTGCTGTACCCCAGCAAATGCTCTCCACCTTCATGAGAGGTCTTGAGAAAAATCTTGGTATAGTTGTACGGGGTGTCCTTCCCAGTGCAGTGGTTCTCCCTCCCATTCCAGGTGCAACATTGCTTCTTTGACAGGGTACCAAAGCAGTTTATATAAGATGGGTCAAGGTTTGTCCCTTGGTTTGGGTCTGGGGGCAAGACAGCAATGTACCCACTCTATTTCAGGGGGGAGGACAGGCATATGCTTGCAGGATGGCTGGAAGGGCACCACACAGGAAGGCCACCATGTCTCAGCCCTCCATGCTCTCCGGGATGCCCACTGTGTGAAGATTATTCTGGCGAGCTCTGTTTTCAAGATCATCCACCTTATACTTCAAATTTTGTAACTGCTCATGGTGTTCTTTAAGCAGCCTTTGTTGGTGGTCAGTGGTGTCTTCTCGTATTTTAAGTGACTTCCCCAAGACCGAGACTCATAATGCCAGGGCAGCTAAGTCCTCATTAGTCTGCTGGGTGGTAGTTTTCAATTCAATGGTGTCCTGTAAAATGCAAGCTAACACGGATGCAATGTTTGCCATATCCAAAGCTGAGTCTTTCCCATTGAACGAGGCCGGCGGCAGTCTGAATTTGCAGGATGGGCAAAGCTCTATTGGGTGCTCCTAGATGTTGAGCTGTTGTCTGGTAGCTCTACTGTAAAAACATGGTCCACAGGATTTTCCGCTATTGTACTGGCAGGAGTAAGAGTCAGCCCACAAAGTTGGTATCGTTCAGTAGCCCGAACTGTCTGCTCTCCTTTCTGGTGATCCTTGAGTAGGTTTTTCGGCAGCGACTGAAGGCTGGCAATGAATTCTCCCTCTGCGGTTCTTCATCAGCACATTAAACTGTCACCATGTTTGATGGAAAGTTCTGCCTCCCCACTTTGGACGAGATTTTAAAAAATTCCACCTGTCTTGATCATAACGTCATGTCATAAAAAGATTATGTTGGATATTTGGGGTCAAAATGGGGACGTACTCCGAAAATTAAATATTGCCTCTCAGTTGACCTATCCTGGGTAAATGCAATCTAAAAGTGTGTAAAAGCAGGACACCACTGAAAATGAGATATTACATCTCAGCCAGTCTATCCTGGGTAAATGTACAGTAAAATGTGTAAAAGTAGGACCCCAGTTCAGCAGATCCCCCACAGAACAGTGCATTTACACTTCTTTATCCTAGGAAACATACACTATACAAGCTGGACCCTACTAAAAATCCAACTTGCCTTTCAGCTGGGACATCCTGGGCAAATACATTATAAAAATAGGTAAATGTAAGGCCCCATCAAAAAAGAGATATTGCATCTCAAGTGTGCTGTCCTGGATAAATACAGAGTAGATACTGAGGAAAGCAGGATCCCACTGAAAACAAAATAGCATCTGAGTTGTGCTATTCTTGGTAGATACAGTACAAAAATGTGTCAAAGCAGGACCCAAATAAAATGATATGAAAATGAGATATTGGACCCAATTAAGAAAGGTTCAGGTAGATCGGCACAAACTACAACAAACAGCAGCTTGCACCAATCAATGGTGCACCAGGGACACTGCACCGATCGCTTTGAAGAGGGGTCCTGGTGCCAAACACCCACAACTTATGACACATGTTGCCATGTGTCAAAGGTAAGGCACACAGAAGAGGTTTTCTGCAAGCTGTGGCAAGGTCAGGCAGCATCAGTGCCCAGTGCTGGAGACCCACCTGGAGGCTGGTGTGGTCTTGTTGGCAGCACAAGGGGCAGAAGAGGACAGGTAGGGGATGGATGGGTGGTAGGGGGCAGCAACAGCTCCTCAGTGCGGACACTGCATGTACACAGCCACAAGTGTGCTTTTCTGGGGAGGGGCAGAACATACCAGGAACCATGGGGGAGTGGCCCTGCGGGCACCACACCCCAGACATCTCTGAGTGCTGTGGAGGCATGGGGTACCATGGGCAGGTGGAGGCACAGGGTACATCCCACATGCAATGACTGCGGGGGTGGTATAGTGACTGTAAGACCAGACCCAAACTGGTCTAACTGTCATGGCCTGTGTACCCTGTGTGTGTGTGTGGGGGGGGGTACTGAATCCCTCTGAAGAGGATACTGCAGCTTGCATCTGGTACAATCCCCCTACTGCTGTGGCACAGCCCCATATATTGTGCAGGGCTGGTACAAGCCCTGTTAGCTGCAAGTGGACCCAACATAGCTAACGCCTGCCCTGCTGAATCGCGGGCAGCACAAGTTTTGATGCAAGCTGCCACTTGTGTCAAATCCAGTTGATGTGGCACCTTGTGTCAAAAGTTGACTTTCTGAATCAGGCCCATTGTCTCTTAACTGTGTTATCCTGGGTATATTTTCATTTCATTTCATTTATTGTTTACCCTGGAAAGGCACATTGAACAAAATTGCCTGTTTTCAAGTGCGGCTAGCGTTTACGAATTTACAATACAAATAATAAAAAAATGTAAGTTTCAATACAATTAGCCACAACTGCAATAAAACTGATTCTTTTGTTCTTGACACTCTTGCATTTTGCCTTCTACTTTCTTATAATAGCATAAGGCTCTCTTTTTGGTCTGAGTACATTTTATAAACAGGCTCACTTACTGCAAGTTTTAATTTTAAGTATTCAAATTACAAAACTTTGTTAGATTTGTTTTTACATTTAAACCAATTAGAGTATAATTTTGAACAATTATTTTAAAGTTCCTTTAAAAAATGCATCAGCGTGTTGTTGCTGTGCTTTATATACCTGGCAATATAGCTTGGAGGTTAGAGTAGTGAGCTGTGAATGAGTGTGGCACCTCCAGCAGACCTAGCTTTGATTCCCACAACCTTCACTTGCATACTGTGTGACTCTGAGCAAGTCACTTAACCACCACAGTGCTTCAGGGTCACCCCTGAAAACAGGCACTTGTGCCTAGTGGGCCTTTCCTGGTTACCAAAAGAATAAAATAATAATAAAAAAAATATATAAGTAATAAAAATGTATTAACAAAAATAAATAAGACTGATTATTTAAACAATTAAGCAGTTGTTTCTTGAAAGTAGGCACAGATTTACTAGACTAAACAGATTCTGGCAAATGATTATACTGTAAGCACTTGCTCTACCATAGTCAAACACTCTTTGGCCTGAATAAGTTCTGCGAAAAGGAATTTCAAACAATATTGATTCCTGAAATCTAGTACATATATTGCAATGCTGTATAAAAACAGTACTCTACAGCAGAATCCCACTGAAAAGGAAACGTTGCATCCATGTTGACCTGTGCAGGAAAATATGTTATAAAAGCAGTACTACACTAAAAACAAGGATATAGCAGCTAGTCTCTACTATCCTGGGTAAATATACTATAAAATGTGTAAAATCAGGACACTCTTACAAATGAGATATTGCATCTCATCTGGTCTATTTTGGGTAGATATATAGTAAAAATGTGTACAGATAGGATCTAGTACAACAGTATGCAAGAAAACATCCAGCAATGGCAAATGTTTATTTAAACAGACGTTCATAGAACAAATACAGTGGCGCTGTCCAGGATGCAATCGATTGTCTTAAGTTATTGCCTAACAAAAAGGATCAGGTGCCATTGAAATTGCCTTGTTTACTACTGTAACTTTACTGCAGTGTGCTGTAGTGTGCTGCAGTACTGTGTTGCATGCTGGCTGACTCGATTGTAGATTCTACTGTACAGCTACAGTATTTAGTTCCATGAGGGTAAATAATGTACTCTGTAGTGAATTTATAATTAGTTGATGATTGAATGATCTCTTTAAACATCAGCTTGCATTTTTAAACTACACTGAGACATACAATATATTATCATAAGTGCTATATGTACTTGCGTATAAGTCCACATTTTGATGCTAAAAATAGGCCCCCAGAAGGAGGGTGCTACTAAACTGTGAGATCTGTCTAACTTCGGGATTTACAGTGGTAAACAATTTTGCTGATTTTGTGTCCAATTCTGACCACAAAGAAAGATTATGTGCCTGATGTAGGTTACTAAGCAGATTTTTCCCATCTAATTTGGGTATCAAAATAATGTCTGCAATTTTGCTAAAATTGACAAGGCAAGGGGGGGGGTCCACTTACATGTGACATTGACTTATAGGTGAGTACATATGGTAGTTGCTAAGGAATTAGAGAAAATACATCGTAATTTTAGAAAAAAATGTGCCATTATCATCATTACTATATGCTCATAATGTCAATGAATGGAGATAATTTCATAGATGGATAGTAGTATGCATATAGTGGCAATATTTTAGTGAAGACATTGCAATTATTTTTTATATTTATGCGTGCATTATTTCAGTATATTTACTGGTTAGTGTTCATTATCTGAGCTGCAAATCTGGTGACATCCAGCAGTCCAGACCTGGGTTTGAATCCCACAGCTTCCACTTGCATACTGTGTGACCTTGAGCAAGTCACTTAACTTCCTTGTGCTCCCAGGTCACTCCGTTAAAAAAGCTTTCAGCTTAGTGTGCTATTCCTGGTTAAACAACTAAAAAAAATAAATAATTATCACCTACTGGCAGAACTTCACAAATTCTATTATTCACATGTGTGAATAATGGACTGTGAATAACAGAGTTTCATTAATCACTTTTGAGAAAGAGTCTCAAAAGAGCTTCTATACCAGAGAAATGCCATCACCAGTGTCTTTCCTCATGCTGCCACTTTGCTCACGCTGTCACAAAGAAAAACTGCCAGTGCGAATGGCTGAATTCTCATCATTTAAAAGAAAAACCATAGAACAGTTTTATAACTGATCAGGAGAGGGTCTCCCGATTGACTTCCTCAACAGCAAAAAAACCCCCAGAAAACTCACTTAATGAAGCTCCGGCATGTGGGAGAGCACTACAAATACTTTACTGTACTGCTGCATTCAGACTCTGACTCTCCGTGGAACTATGGCAGCAATCTGCTGAGAGAATCTGATAGCCTACATAATAAATATGGTGCTCCCATATTCAAATTGCAGGCACCCTTTTCTTTTAAGCCTTCCAACTAGTGTTGACTAGCAACCTTAGTTTATTTATACCTGTCGACTCTCATCAGCTATTGAGAAATGCTGCTCTTTACTACTCAATGACTTCCAGTAGTTCAGATTTAAGGCAGCTGGGGTTGGGGAGGCGGAGCTATGTGACACTATTCAAAATGGGAAAAATATGTTTTGAAATGTAAAGAATGTTCTAAAACAGTAAAATCGAACCATTACTAATAGAAAAAATTCTCATTTTGTTCTTTATATTTCAATAAACTGTATACAGTTCAGTATTGCTCCCTCAATCATTCTTTCATGCAAAAAAATTAAAGAATCAGTAAATATAAAAAATAAAACATGGGGAAGTGCTTAAACTCAGATTTTTTGCACACCCTCAGTGTGCGATACCCTCATAAACTTTATGTGGCATCACACTACTTGCGTGTGCATAAAATTCTCATTATACACACTTCCTCATGGATTATTTTATATATAATAACAGGGGAGTGTTTTCTCTCATAGAGAAACCAGTTACAATTTGCTGTTATAACCTGCATGTTATAGCAGCAAACACATACCAGGTTTCTCTCATTCTTTGAGATAAACACACTGCTTCTGTTCAGCATCTCTACCATACCTCCTTTCATATTTCTGCAGTTGTCTGGCTCTTTACTAGTTTACCTGCTGGCACTACAAGCCATTCATCAGGGCCTAACTCTCTCAGGGTTGTGATTTCTGAAAAAAAAATGAAAGTAGAAACCGCACTAAAGCCTGCCTATGCCTGACCTGGTGCTACCACTACCATGTATACTAAAATGGGGGAGGGATAGAGAAAGAGACACAATGAGGCGTGGAACACAAAGAGCAAGCACTTGAATTTGTGGGGAGGAAGGGTATTTAAACACAAATGCTGCCTTAATGATTTAAACAGCAACTCCATCTACTGTACTGGCCAAACTGTTTCTTCTTTTTAATAAAAATAATCCAGGTGTGAAAACACTCTCAGCAATTATATAAAACAACATATGGGTAGGTGTGCAAAAAAACTTTCACTTTATACACACCCTTGGTGTATGATGCTATTATAATCTCCTTGAGCTTTGCTGTCGTGATTTATGAAGCATCATACATGGGGTGGTGTGTTTAATGAGATTTTACAGACACCCAAGGTGTTGGATGCTACATAAACCCCAAAGCAAAGCTTGAGGGTCTGTCTAAGCATCCCACCCTGAAGGTGTGCATTAAATTCGAGTTTTGCACTACCCCCATGTGTTGTTTTATGTAATTGCCGGGGGGCGTTTTTTCTCCAACCAGATTCCATAAAAAAAAATGTTTTTCACAAAGTGTTGTTTTTTTTTTTTAGTTGTTACAGCATGTGGCACAATACAAAGGAAGTGAATTAAGACATACTGTTTCAAAAGGTGTATTTGTCAGCTTGAGCAACTTTTTAAACCTACATTTGGCAAAAAAACAGGTTGCTTTAACTTATATAGTGTCAGAACGAGAGTGACTTCATTCTTACATGGAAAACCTCCTGGCAGCTAGTTGCATCTCCAGAAAACAGTAGCCTTTTTTTTTTTATATTCCTCTTTATTCCCCTCCTACTGTCCCATTGGAGCTGCACCATCAGGAGTCACCTAGGAAGTCTGACCCTGCCGGTGCCTTACCTGACAGTCTCCGGTCCCTCCATCCAGCCTCGGAAACCCCTGGTTGGGGTTGGGGTGGGGGAAGACCCCTGAATCTTGCATATCTCATCAGGGTCCGGGGCTGTAGGGAAGCACCGGCACATCGGGACCCGATTAGGCGCTCCATCTTCCCAGCTCCGATGGGGTTTTGTTTCAGCTTCTGTGGGACATTAGGCCCTTACGCCGGGCACGAGGCTCTATTAACATCCCTCCCTCCTTCCTCGAAGGAGCAGCCCCTGTGACTGATTGGTTGCTGGCCTACACCCACGACTAATCATGCCCCAGTGACTCCAGCTTGCCATCACTCCCCCAGCCTCTGCCGTTTGCCAGTTTGAAAGACCCTCCTTCCCCCGGAGAAGGCAAGCCATTGTCAGAAGCTCCAGCCTGTCTCCCCACAGCCAACCCCCAGTGGCCCGAGCTCACTCACAAACCTGGGTCACTGGTGTGGTGTGAGGTGTGGCATCCAGCACCTCAACCCTCAGCGCCACCAGGCTGGCAGAAAACAATAGACTTAAGACTGAAACAGTATTCAATTTAAATTAAGCATGTTTAAAAAAGTAAACTGTTGTAAACAATGTTGAAAATAATTTTTCTAATGTCCGGGTCGTGGCTGTCAGGCGGATATGTAAATTAGGTTTGGGGTCAGGGTTCACAAAACTGTTTGTATGGAGACAGTAGCAAGTGACAGCAAGAGAGAAAAAGTAACTGCAGGGACATGTAAGGTGAGGGCTCCATATTTCTGGATTTCTACTTGTTGGAGTTCCATTTTACTTAGAGCAAAATGAGGAATGAACACTTGGGAGAGCTGTGCGAGTTAAGCAGAATTGTGAGAGCAGAGTCAATGAGTCAGCATGAGTGGGGCTGAGGAGAAAGTGGCACGTGTTCACCGTTATAACCTGCAGGTTATATGGTGAATTATAACCCGCCTCTGCGATGAGAAAAAACATCACCCAGTTATTACATTCTCATTATGCATACCTAGCAATGTATTTTCTTTATGTAATTTGGTGCATAGAAATTCTAATAAAAATATATAAAGTAAAAAGAAGCTAAGTGGTTACAAATTTAAATCAAAAGTGAGAACCTTATTTTTGAGTGGTGAATAGACTAGCAGAGCAGTTGAAATATATCTGGTTGCCAAAAAACACTTACTTTGCTCAGTCTCCACACATCCCTACTGTTATTGTAATCGTTTAGCTATTCTCTGCTTTGAATTCAAACGTATTGAAAGTCAGCAAGGAAATCTTTCAGCCATCAATGGTAAATGAACATTTTTGTAAACATAGTGTATGATGACAAAACATTTCCCCACAGTTTTTTTTCCAAGACATATTTTATTTAATGACCATTGAAAAGTTTTTATGAACCACCCTTTTGGATTTCGATGGTCGCCGCATGGCATAACATATCTAGGAATCCAAATAACTAGTAATCTTAAGAAAATATGGGATAGTAATCTTAATCCTTTACTAGATAATATCAAAACAATTCTAGGCAGATGGTGGCTTCTTAATCTTTCCTTTATGGGTAAAATTGCGACCATTAAGATGTCCATATCCCCCCAAATTTTCTACCTCTTTGCTAACATCCCTTTAATTCTTTCATCCTTTTTCCTTGCTAAAATTGATAAACTAATAGATAACTTTATATGGAAGGGGAAAATTCCAAGATTTAATAGTAACAAACTTCAATCTCATGAAAAAAATTGATTTGGACTCCCTTGGTTCAAAGGTTATCTATGGGCCTTCCGGGCACCACAAACCATTAAATGGTTTCAGAAACCTTCTCCTCACTCGCCACTTTGGATTGCTATGGAATGCACACTGAGCCATGGAGAGGTTCTTACTTCCTTTATTTTTGACCCCCTTTCCTCAAATTAAAAACTCATCCAATCATATCAGCTTCTGTTCTATATTGGAAGTTAACCCATAAATTTTTGAAATCTAATCCCAAATCTTGGTTTAACACCCCTTTGTGGGGCAACCCACTGTTCACACTGGAAAATCATCCAATTTCCTGTCATTCGTGGAGGAATAATGGCATTTTTTTTCTTGGTGATATCTTGGACCCGAAAACTCTCTCACCCTTAGAACATTATCAGACTTACAGATCAAATGGAAACTTCCTAAACAGGACTTCTGGAAGTTTTTACAAATTCGAGTAGCTTTCAACTCTATTTCAAATTATATATACAAACACACTTTTCTAGAATCGCACATCTCGCAATGGGCTAATGTCTCTACAAAATTAAGCAGCATCATTTACAAAAACATTATTGACAATCTTCCCGATCCATCTATACAAGCTAAAAATAAATGGAGCACTACCTTTAACTACAATAGCTCAGATACACAATGGAGTAAATGTTGGCGTCTGGCACACAACACATTTAAAGATACCCGCAGCTCCCTAATACAAATCAAGATCTTGCATTTTTGGTACAGAACTCCTTCGGCACTTCACCAAATGGGCCTGTTAAATAACAATAACTGTTGGTGCTGCAACCAAGCTAACGGTGATCTGATTCATATTCTTTGGTCCAGCACTCCCATTAATAAGCTTTGGCATAAAATTCATTCATTTGCTTCCAAAGTAATAGGACAAAAGTTTCCCTTTGATCCAAAACTATTCCTCCTAAGCTTCTATACCCCAAGTAACTCTTCCCTTTCACATGCACATTTTAGATGGCTAAATATACTTTTTCTTTTGGTTAAACATCTGCTTCTTATTAAATGGAAATCTACCCTTGTTCTCTCCCTTTTTAATGTTCTTCAAAGCCTCTCTCAAAACGCCTCACTAGACCGTCTATCCTATGTTATTCATGACCGACTCACCATATATGATCGGTGCTGGCAGGATTACTTTAAATTCATTGAAACAGCTGGTTCTTAAGACCCTAATCCTCAAGACTTATTTAGCTTTCCTTTTGGTATATCTTTACTCTGTTAATTAGATCTGGGTCTCTCTAGCACTCTGTGCACAGATATCTCCCCTCTTTTACTTTCCCACACTACTTCTTTCTTCCTTTTTCTACCCTGCACTATTTTCTACCTTCAACATACATCTCTCTTTTATTTATATTCCTCCTCTACTGTATAATGTTTGTATTCTTATAGGTATCACTTCATGTAATGGTTTGAAAGACTGCTATAACTTGTTCTCATACTCATCTTGCACTTAACTGATCTCTTTGAATTCATAATACTTTAATAACTGTAACTCTTTGTTCACTACTTATAATATAAATAAGACAAACTCTTATTTTATATATGTGTATATTTAAGGCATCCTCATTATATTCAACCTAAACTATGTGTTTTGATAAGTGATACCCTTTTGTAATCTATATGAGGTTTCCCTTTCATTATGTATGCCTGTATGTCTTTATATACTTAAAATTAATAAAAAGATAAACTCAAGACATATTTTATAATGGGAAGAACAAAGATATGTTCAAAAGCAGGATAGCAAGCACCATTTTGTACTGATAAGCTAAACATTAAAGGTGGGATATTCAAAGCAATTGCACATTGCACAACTGGGTTGCGCATGCACAACTGCGGAAATGTGCCAAAGAGCGATATTCAGTGGCAGCAACTGCGCAGCACAAGTAGCAGTGCGCCAATGCAAACAATGGAAATGTATGCATGCGCAAGTGCAGGGGGCATAGCCATGAATATGCGTACGCGCGATATTCAACACCAGACAAATGGCGCAAGCGTAGAGCAAATGGCATTTACGCAGAGCACACTTCAGCCTATAAAAACAGGGAGCAAGTAGATGAAGGACACTTGCACCAGAGGGGGGCAGGAGAGAGGGAGACAGAGAAGCCAGCCAGAACCACAGTAGGGGTGAAAGAGAGGGACAGAGGCAGTGAAGGTGTGATACTGAGTGACAGAGTGAGTGTGTGTGTGAGTGGGTGAGACAGGCAGGGAGGCAACGGTGTGTGTGTGTGTGCCTGTGACACCAAGCACAGGAGAGGCAGCACAGGAACCCAGAGGGGTGGGAAGCAGAGGCCACAACCAACAGTCTGCCAGCTGGGGGCAGGTCACTCAGGCGGGGGCCCAGCGGAGCTGTCAACACAGCAGCACACAGTCGGGAGGGCTAGAGGAGTCAGCCACCCGGGGGGACAGGACAACAAGGGCCATGGCCAGTGCCACCTTCCAGATGGAGGCAGTAATGAGGGGTGTGGGGAGGCAGGGTGGTGTGGCTATGGAAGGGCCCGTTGGCAGTACATCTGGAACAGGTGGTACTGTGCCCGCACCACCTTCGAACAGTACACCGATTCAGAGATTGTGGGCCAGTATTCCCTGAACCGGGTGATTCTGAGGCAGCTCTGTGAGCTGTGCAGTGAGGAGATGCAGGTACCCACTAGGCAGAGCCACGCCCTGATGGTGGAGACAAAAGTAACAGCTGTCATGTGCCTGCTTGCCATGGGCAGCTTCCAGAGACCAACAGGGGACACCACAGGCATAACCCATATATACTTCTTTATCCTGGGAAAAATACACTGTAAAAGCTGGACCCTACTAAAAATGCAACTTGCCCTTTAGCTGGGCCATCCTGGGTAAATACATTATACAAATAGGTAAAAGTAGGGCCCCATCAAAAATGAGAAATTGCATCTCAGCATGCTGTCCTGGATAAATACAGAGTAGATACCTAGGAAAGCAGGATCCCACTGAAAACAAGTTAGCATCTGAGTTGTGCTATTCTTGGTAGATACCATACAAAAATGTGTCAAAGCAGGACCCAACTAAAAATGAGATGAAAATGAGATACTGGACCCAATTAAGAAAGGTCTGGGTAGATCAGCACAAACCAGGTTGCATCTGGAATCGAGCATTGTTACTCAGTATGCCTTCCTGGTAAAACTCATAAATAAATAAATAAACTACGACAAACAGCAGCTTGCACCAATCAATGGTGCACTAGGGACCCTGCACCTGATTCACTTTGGAGAGGGGTCCTGGTGTCAAACTCCCACAGCTTGTGACACATGTTGCCATGTGCCAAAGGTAAGGCACACAGAAGAGGTTTTCTGCAAGCTGTAGCAAGGTCAGGCAGCATCAGTGCCCAGTGCTGGAGACTCACCTGGAGGCTGGTGGGGTCATGTTGGCAGCACCAGGGGCAGAAGAGGATAGGTAGGGGATAGATGGGTGGCAGGGGTTGGCAACAGCTCCTCAGTGGGGACACTGCATGTACACAGCCACAAGTGTGCTTTTCTGGGGAGGGGCACAACATACTGGGAACCACTGAGGGGTGGCCCTGCGGGCACCACACCCCAGACATCTCCGAGTGCTGGGGAGGCATGGGGCACCATGGGCGGGTGGAGGCACAGGGTACATCCTACATGCAATGACTGTGGGGATGGTACAGTGGCTGTAAGACCAGCCCCAAACTAGTCTAACTGTCATGGCCTGTGTACCCTGTGTGTGTGTGTGGGGGGGTACTAAATCCTCTGAAGGCAATACTGCAGCTTGCATCTGGTGCAATACCCCTACTGCTGTGGCACATCCCCAGATATTGTGCAGGGCTGGTGCAAGCCCTGTTAGCTGCAAGTGGACCCAGCATAGCCACAGCCTGCCTGCTGAATCACAGGCAGCGCAATTTTTGGTGCAAGGTGCCACTTGTGTCAAATCCAATTGATGCGGCACCTTGTGTCAAAAGTTGGCTTTCTGAATCATGTCCATTGTCTCTAAGCTGGGTTATCCTGGGTATATGTTCATTTAATTTCATTTATTGTTTACCCTGGAAAGGCACATTGAACAAAATTGCCTGTTTTCAAGCGTGACCAGCATTTATGAATTTTCAATACAAAGAATAGAAACATGTAAGTTACAATACAATTAGCCACAACTGCAATAACACTGATTATTTTGTTCTTGACACTCTTGCATTTTGCCTTCTACTTTCTTATAATAGCATAAGGCTCTCTTTTTGGTCTGAGTACATTTTATAAACAGGCTCACTTACTGAAAGTTTTAATTTTAAGTATTCGAATTATAAAACTTTGTTAGATTTGTTTTTATATTTAAACCAATTAGAGTATCATTTTGAACAACTATTTTAAAGTTCCTTTAAAAAATGCATGAGAGTGTTGTTGCTGTGCTTTATATACCTGACAGTATAGCTTTGAGGTTAGAGTAGTGAGCTGTGAATGAGTGTGGCACCTCCAGCAGACCTAAATTTGATTCCCACAACCTCCACTTGCATACTATGCGACTCTGAGCAAGTCACTTAACCACCCCAGTGCTTCTGGGTCACCCCTGAAAACAGGCACTTGTGCCTAGTGGGCCTTTCCCGGTTACCAAAAGAATAAATTTAAAAAATTTAATTAAATAAATAAGTAATAAAAATGTATTAACAAAAACAAATAAGACTGATTATTTAAAAGAATAAACGGTTGTTTCTTGAAAATAGGCACAGATTTACTAGACTAAACAGATTCTGGCAAATGATTGTACTGTAAGCAATTGGTCCACCATAGTCAAATATTCTTTGGCCAGAATAAGTTCTGCGAAAAGGAATTTCAAACAATATTGATTCCTGAAATCTATTTTGGGTAAATATATAGTAAAAATGTGTACAGATAGGATCTAGTACAACAGTATGCGAGCAAACATCCAGCAATGGAAAATGTTTGTTTAAACAGTGTCCATAGAACAAATACAGTGGAGCTGTCCAGGATGCAATCAATTGTCTTAAGTTATTGCCTAACAAAAAGGATCAGGTACCACTGAAATTGCTTTGTTTACTGCTGTAACTTTACTGCAGTGTGCTGTAGTGTGCTGCAGTACTGTGTTGCATGCTGGCTGACTCGATTGTAGATTCTACTGTACAGCTATTTAGTTCCCTGTGGGTAAATAATGTACTCTGTAGTGAATTTATAATTAGTTGATAACTGAATGATCTCTTTAAACATCAACTTGCATTTTTAATCTACATTGAGATATACAAGATATTATCATAAGTGCTATGTATATTTATGCATAAGTCCTCGATTTTATGCTAAAAATAGGCTCCCAGAAGGAGGGTGCTACTAAACTGTGAGGTCTATCTAAATATGAGATTTACAGTGGTAAACCATTTTGCTGATTTTGCATCCACTTCTGACCACAAAGAAAGATTATGTGCCTGATGTAGGTCACAAAGCATATTTTTCCCATCTAATTTGGATAGCAGAATGATGTCTGCAATTTTGTTAAAATTGACAAGGTAAGGGGGGGTCCACTTACATGTGACATCGACTTATAGGTGAGCACATATGGTAGTTGCTAAGGAATTAGAGAAAATACATAGTTATTTTAGAAAAAATGTGTCATTATCATCATTACTATATGCTTATAATGTAAATGAATGGAGATAATTTCATAGATGGATAGTAGTATGCATACACTGGCAGTGTTTTAGTGAAGACATTGCAATTACTTTTTTATATTTATGTGTGCATTATTTCAATATATTTACTGGTTAGTGTTCATTATCAACTACTGCCAGAACTTCACAAATTCCTTTACTCACATGTGTGAATAATGGACTATGAATAACAGAGTTTCGTTAATCACTTTTGAGAAAGATTCTCAAAAGAGCTTCTATGCCAGAGAAACACCATCACCAGTGTCTTTCCTCATGCTGCCACTTCGCTCACGCTGAAACAGAAAAACTGCCAATGTGAATGACTGAGTTATCATCATTTAAAAGAAAAACCATGGCACAGTTTTATAATTGATTGGGAGTGGGTCGCCTGATTGACTTCCCCAACAGCAAAAAAACCCAGAAAACTCACTTAATGAAGCTCCGGTGTGTGGGAGAACACTACAAATACTTTACTGTACTGCTGCATTCAGTCTCTGACTCTCCATGAAACTATGGCTGCAATCTGCTGAGAGAATCTGTTAGCCTACATAATAAATACGGTGCTCCCATATTCAAATTGTAAGCACCCTTTTCTTCTAAGCCTTCCAACTGGCTTGTCTGTGTTGACTAGCAACCTTAGTTTATTTGTACCTGTTGACTTGCATCAGCAATTGAGAAATGCTGTTCTTTACAACTCAATGACTTCCAGTAGCTCGGATTTAAGGCAGCTGGGGTTGGGGAGGTAGAGCTATGTGACACTATTCAAAATGGGAAAAATATGTTTAGAAATGTAAAGAATGTTCTAAAACAGTAAAATTGAACCATTACTAATAGAAAAATTCTCATTTTGTTCCTTATATTTCAATAAACTTTATACAGTTCAATATTGCTCCCTCACTCATTCTTTAATGTAAAAGAATTAAAGAAACAGTAAATATAAAAAATTAAAACATGAGGAAGTGCTTAAACTCAGATTTTTTGCACACCCTCGGTGTACTATGCCCTCATAAACTTTATGTGGCAACACACTTCTCGGGTGTGCATAAAATTCTCGTTATACACACTCCCCCGTGCATTATTGTATATATAATAATTAGGGAGTGTTTTGTCTCATAGAGAAACCAGTTATAATTTGCTGTTATAACCTGCATGTTATAGCAGCAAACACATGCCAGGTTTCTCTCATTCCTTGAGATACACACACTGCTTCTGTTCAGCATCTCTACCATACCTCCTTTCATATTTCTGCAATTATCTGACTATTTACTAGTTTACCTGCTGGCACTACAGGCCATTCATCAGGGCCTAACTCTCTCAGGGTTGTGATTTCTGAAAAAAAAGTGAAAGTAGAAACTGCACTAAAGCCCACCTATGCCTGACCTAGTGCTACCACTACCATGTATACTAAGATGGGGGGGGGGATAGAGAAAGAGACACAATAGGTGCTTTTGCACACAGGTTTTTAAAACAAAATGAGTGTTACCCGTGGCGCTGTTGTACTCTGTTGCGTTCTTAGTATCCCTTCTACACTCCGCAAGTTTTCCAGCAGCTCCCGCCTCCATTTGTGTTTTGGCACCCCCACAGAGCTTGCTGCTCTATAGCTGTTTGTGCGCCACTTCGGAATGGCTGTTTTACACAGCCAGATGAAATGGAACACATTGGTGCAAACCGCGAGAAGCAGAGATTGCAGTTTGGATGAACGTTCACCAAGGGAACAAAACAGATGCACTTTACACACAAGGGATGTAACGGAATACTGTTTCCGTAACAGTCATTCCGTTACATAAACCTGTGTGTATAAGCACCTAATGAGGCATGGAACACCAAAAGCAAGCACTCAGACTTGTGAGGAGGAGGGGTATTTAAACACAAATGCTGCCTTAATGGTTTAAACAGCAGCTCCATCTACTGTACTGGCCAAACTATTTCTTCTTTTTAATAAAAATAATCCAGGTGTGAAAACAATCACAGCAATTATATAAAAAAACACATGGGTAGGTGTGCAAAAAAACTTTCATTTTATACACACCCTTGGTGTATGATGCTATTATAATCCCCTTGAGCTTTGCTGTCATGATTTATGAAGCATCACACATGGGGTGGTGTGTTTAATGAGATTTTACATGCACCCAAGTTGTTGGATGCTACATACACCCTGAGAGTGAAGCTTGATGGGTTTATCTAAGCATCCCACCCTGAGGGTGTGCATTAAATTTGAGTTTTGCGCTACCCCCATGTGTTATTTTATGTAATTGCTGGAGGAAGTTTTTTCTCCAACCAGATTCCGTAAAATAAAAAATGTTTTTCACAAAGTGTTGTTTTTTTATTAGTTGTTACAGCATGTGGCACAATACAAAGGAAGAGAATTAAGGCATACCATTTCAAAAGGTGTATTTGTCAGCTTGAGCAACTTTTTAAATAACAATTGGCAAAAAAACAGGTTGCTTTAGCTTATATAGTGTCAGAATGGGAGCGGATGCCTTCTTACATGGAAAACCTCCTGGCAGCTAGTTGCATCTCCAGAAAACAGTAGACTTTTTTTTTTTATATATTTCTCTTTACTCCCCTCCTACTGTCCCATTGGAGCCGCACCATCGGGAGTCACATATGAAGTCTGACCCTGCTGGAGCCTTACCTGACAGTCTCCAGTCCCTCCATCTGGCCTCAGAAACCCCTGGTCAGGGTTGGGGTGGGGGCGGACCCCTGAATCTTGCATATCTCATCAGGGTCAGGGCTGTAGGGAGGCACCGGGACATCAGGATCTGACTAGGCACTGAGCTCTGATGTTTTTTTTTCCCTGTTCTGAGGGATGTTGTGGGCCCTTACATCATGGCACGTAAGCCGATGTTGGCAACGTCCCTCCCCCTCCTTCCTCAAAGGAGCAGCCCCTGTGACTGATTGGTTGCCAGCCTACGCCCATGACCAATCATGCCCCAGTGACTCCAGCTTGCCATCACTCCCCAGCTCATCTGCTGCTCGCCAGTTTGACAGACCCTCCCTCCCCGGAGAAGGCGAGCCATCGTCGGATGCTCCAGCCTGTCCCCCCCCGGCCAACCCCCGGTGGCCCAAGCTCACTCCTGAACCTGGGTCGCCAGTGTGGTGTGAGGTGTGGCATCCAGCACCTCAACCCTCACTGCCACCGGGTTGACAGAAAACAATAGACTTAAGACTGAAACAGTATTCATTTTAATGAAGCATGTTTAAAAATGTAAACTGTTGTAGACGATGTTGAAAATAATTTTTCTAATGTCCGGGTCGTGACTGTCAAGGTGATATGTAAATTAGGTGTGGGGTCAGGGTTCACAAACTGTTTGTATGGAGACAGTAGCGAGTGAGCGCAAGAGAGAAAAAGTAACTGCAGGGACATGTAAGCTGAGGGCTCCATATTTCAGGATTTCTACTTGTTGGAGTTCCATTTTACTTAGAGCAAAATGAGGAATGAATACTTGAGAGAGCTGTGCGAGTTAAGCAGAATTGAGAGAGCAGAGTCAATGAGTCAGCATGAGCGGGACTGAGGAGAAGGTGGCGCGTGTTCACCGTTATAACCGACGGGTTATATGGCAAATTATAACCTACCTCTGCGAAGAGAAAAAACATCACCCAGTTAATACATTCTCATTATGAGAACCTTTTTTTGAGTGGTGAATAGATTAGCAGAGCAGTTGAAATATATCTGGTGGCCAAAAAAACACCTACTTTGCTCAGTCTCCACACATCCCTACTGTTATTGTAATCTGAATGTAAGTTTATAAACAAGGTTATTTTTTAGCTATTCTCTGCTTTGAATTCAAATGTATTGAAAGTCAACATGGAAATCTTTCAGCCATCAACGGTAAATGAGCATTTTTATAAACATAGGCCCAGATATTCAAAAGAGTTGAGCCATGAGCAATAGGGTTGCGCCTGCGCAAGTCCGAAATTACGCCATTTTGCGATATTCAGCAGGAGGCAGTTGCACCCCCGAAATCATGCTGAGCAACAGCGCAATGATAATGAAGGCATGTGCAACTGAAGGGGGAGGAACCATGCATAAATGGCGCAATGCGATATTCAACAACTTGCTCCATGCGCAATAGGGGAGCAAGTGGAAGTTGCACCATAGCGGAAATGAGCCAAAATAAAAAGGAGCAAGGGAGAGGTGCAAGAACGCTACAGAGAAGTCACATGAGGCAGAACTCTAGCCAGACAGACAGGGCAGGAGGCACAAACAGGGCAGGCCATGAAAAGGGCAGTCTGAACAGCCAGGCACAGGGAAGGTGTGGGGAGCCACACAGCACAGAGGCCAGCACAGGCAGATGTACCCGGTGCAGGGGAAGTAGCAGCCAGGACAGCGGGAGGAATACAGAAACAGCTGCCAGGGGGGGTGAACACAAGCCAGGGACATGGCCAGTGCCACCTTCCAAATGGAGGCCGTAATGAGGGGGGTGAGAAGCGGGCGGCAGGGGGGCATGGCCGTGGAAGGGCCCGTCGGCGGTATGCCCCCAACAGGCAGTACCGAGCCCGCACCAGCTTTGAGCTGTACACTGATACTGAGATTGTGGGCCGGTACCACCTGAATAGGGCAATTCTGAGGTGGCTCTGTGAGCTGTGCAGTGATGTGATGCAGGCACCCACACGATGGAGCCATGCCCTGCCAGTGGAGACTAAGGTAACAGCCTGCATGTGCTTCCTCACCATGGGTACCTTCCAGAGACCAACTGGGGACACCACAGGCATAACCCAGTAGGCCACATCACGCCATCTCACCCAATTCCTCAGCGCACTGCTGCCACATGCTGCGGAGTACATCCATTTCCCCAGCACAGCGGCGGAGCGCACAGCAAACATACAGGAGTTCCACAGGGTAGCACGTATGCCTGGTGTGCTAGGGGCAATCGACTGGACCCAGGTGGCCATACGCATACCACCTGGCCCCGAGGGGGCCGAATACATAAATTGCAAGGGCTATGCCAGCATCAACTGCCAGGTGGTGTGTGATGCCAGGGGGTGCATAATCAATGTCTGTGCCATGCACCCTGGGGGAGCACATGATTCTTTCATCTGGCACCAGTCAGCACTGTGCCACAGATTCGAGAGTGGGGACATCCCCACTGGCCACCTAGTGGGTGAGTATGCAAACCACATGGACAATCATAGGGCCTGGGGGGCATGGCCAGAGGTGGCATGGGTAGTGGCCTACATGGCCTGGGGCAGGGTGATGCTAATCACAAAACTAACCTCCTCCCTCTACACACAGGTGACAGTGGATACCCACTTCGTCCCTGGCTGCTCACACCCTACCGGTGGCCCTCGACCCCATCGCAGCAACGCTACAATGAGGCACACGCCACCACACGTAATGTCATCGAGTGGGTGTTCGGCATGCTGAATGCATGTTTCCATTGCCTGGACACCTCTGGCAGTGCCCTACAGTACAGCCCCTCAAAGGCCTGTGGGCTATTCCTGGCCTGTTACATCCTGCACAACATGGCCAATGAATGTGGGATAGCTGTACAGGTCGAAGAGAGGGACAGCGATGGGGAAGCTGGTGACGATGGTGATGGGCAGCCCCCCCCTTGGCTGATGGGACCCCCGACTGTTCCGGCTGGCACAGCTGCACTGGGACACCATCACGGAGGAGCACTTCAGCCAACCCAGGTAAGTCATGGGGCCATGCACAACCACCAGTGGCGAAGGCACAACCCGCAAACATGCATGGACACACACCAGTTGTGCATGCCATCAAGGGAAGTGGCAGGGCACAGAAGCACACACACAACCAGGGATGGGTGAGGATTAACATGCCACGTGGACGGACACACACACATGCTCACACACAATGCAACAAACATGCACAGAGGGCAGGAGGCACACCGACCCAGAACGCACACCCTAGGAAGACACATGTCCACAGGCCACCATGCCCACTGCCTGTCCATGTGCGTGTACCAGATGCTGAGCACCATTGCACATTGGTGTACAGCGCAATGCAGGCATCATCATGCACACGCAACTGTGGACAGCAGCCGGGAGTGTGTGCAGGTGGACTGTGTGTCCGTGTGCAGGGCTGGGTACCCACCTGTGCACTGCCCACTGAAACACACACTACACACAGGGCAGCACCAGACAGTAGCCACGCTGGGAGACAGGTCAGTCATGCGACACAGTGCCACGGGCGCCATGGATGCGTGGGCAGCCCCGTCGAGATCCACCAGCACTGACAGGCTGACCACTGGCCTCATGGGGTGACACTGATGGTCCCCAAGGGGTTCCACTGCGTGAATGCGACCGTGCTCGTGCAGGAGTCTGCAGCACACCGAACATGCCTGCACCAGGAGTGCTCGGGATGCCCACAGCTGAACCCGGCATCGACAGGGGTGGAGTCGCATGATGCCAGGAATGGGGGGTGGATAGTGCACTGTGTGGTGTCCGCAATGCATGGGTGCCTGACTGTGTGCCCATTGTGGCCATGACAGCAATGAATGCCTGTGCATGCCTGTCAATGGCAGCAGTCACATCCTCCTGCAAATGGTCCATCCCTGCCAGGATCAGTGCGGTGTCCCTGCAGCGACGCTCCTCTGCCCGCTCCAGAGCCACACGCAGTGCATCCACGGACGTCGCAAGCCACATCTGCTGCTGTACCGATGCTTGCAGTAGGCGGGTGTGCTCGTCCAAGAGGTCATCAGCCTCCTCAGCATCCTGTCCCTCAGGGTATGTACGGCCCCAATGTTCAGCACCCCTTGAGGGTGGGTGTAGCGCACCAGGACCAGGTCTCGCATGTCCACAGGTGGTGCACAGATGCCGCCGCTGAACCCTGTACCACCAAGCCCATTGGGCGACTGCTGATGCTGCCCCTCTGGCTGCCGCTCCCCAGGGCTCAGTGATGCTGCCGCAGTGGCCGCAACAGTCCCACTGTCCTGAACAGACACCAGAGCTGCCCCACTGGTGCTGACAAGCACAGCCTGGGACTGTGCTGACATGCAGGCCTCCACGGCGGCACCACCCACAGCCATGGGAGCGAATTGCCCTTCTGTGTGGCCATCCCGTGGCTCACACGTGTCACTGCCCATGACGGTCGTGTCATCATCACCACTGGTGACGGACTCTGCACTGGCCACAGTCACAGCATGCTGGCATCTGTGGATGCCAGCATGCTGGGACACAGGCAGGGCTTCCTCCACACCTGTTACAACTATATCAGTGTGGACAGCCAGGCGGCCCCACTGTCGCAGTGATCCACGTATACCTGTGGAGGTGGATGGCCCTTCCTCCAACTCCAGCAGACTGTCCGCAGTGGACAGGCCCACCACCACTGACCCATGCAGATGCTCAGGATCTGTAAGGGAAAGCAAAGTTGCGTTAGTGCGTGTGACCTACCCTGACCCCCCTATAGACAGACCATGACTTACCATGCAGTGATGGGCCACCACCCATCTGGAAGCCACCACCCGAAACACCCTCAATGGCACTGCACTGCATGCTTCCAGCAAGCCTCTCCTCCTGTGGGGTCAGCTGTACCACCTCCAGCTGTCCCCCACCTGTTGCAGCATGTGCTGCCCTGTTGGCAGCCACCTTCTCCTTTACCCTCCTCCTGTCCATGCCCATCTTTTTCTTACACTCCTGCACGGAGCGCTGGTGACTGCCATGCAGGTTCACAGCACATGCCACCTCCTCCCATGCAGCAGCACGGGCTTGAGGTGTTCCCTGCCATCCACTGAGAAGTGGCTCCTGATCCAGGTAGGCCTCGAACAGGGCCTCGGTTTTGGCCTTTGTAAAGTTTGACCTTCTCCTCCTCCCACCACTGTGTTCCTCCTCTCCAACAACCTGCTCGGTCATTATGTAGCCTGTAAGAATGGCAGTTGTTACCTGTGACTGTGCAGTCCCATGCATGTCCCTGAATCCACAGTCCACACTCACAAACAGCATGCAACTCACCAATAGACTGCAGTAACCGACTATGGCCACTGCAGCACATTGTCGTACTTTTATAGCACAATCCATGCAAATGAGACGAGGAGCAACTTTAAGTAGATGCAAATTGCAGTGCTGCACCTTGAATGGCTGATTAGATGATTTGCATATGATGGCTGAATATCGCCTGTTGCGCTTTGAGCAATTGTGTTGAACGTGCTGAGCCAATGGTGCAGTTCTGTGACATGCGTAGTACACCTCATTGCGCCTGCCCGGGTTGCTGACGCAGGCGTCTGCCGCACTGATGACGTGCTGTGCACGGTAGGCAATGCAGGGCATGGCCACCATTGTGCCAGTGGCACTATAGCGATGGTCACTACATGGCGCTATGGCACTGGGCCATCATAGGTGCAATGGCCAAACTGCTTGGTAGTCTGCTATGGCGCTGGCACTCAGGCAGTCAATCGCGCTACACGCATTGTCTTCCAGTGGCACTGTGCGTGGCCATGCACCAGAGATCCTTGACCCTGTGCCTGACCTTTGCCACCTAGGTGCCATTGGTCAGGCATGGGTGCCTACTCTATCGCTGTTGGGTAACAGCGCGATGAAATAACAGCACTGCACCGCGCAGCATCTGCACGTGGGGAGCCATGCTGCAGAGCGCCATATTGCCTACTATAACTGGAAGGATGGCACGCAGATGGGCAGCGCAGTGGTCTGCGATTGAGTTGGTGAATCTGGTGGCAATTGTGAAGCCACATCATGGGCCTCTCTTTGGGGAGGTGTCCCTGGACAGGGCCAGGACCCAGGTGTGGCAGGAGGTGGCCACTGCCCTGGAGGAGGCCACCGGACAGGGGAGGAGCATGGAGCAGTGTAGGCACCGCTATGGGTACCTGCGGAGGAGGGAGCCAGAGCTACTGGCATGACTGCGGGCACGTGCCAGGAGGGGCACGGTGCCACGTCCAGGTAGGGGTTCCGTCAACACACTTTTATAGTCCATATGGGTAACAGTGTTGTATGTGTCCAGCACATAGGGAGGACCATCTGGGTTGGCTTGCGGTGTTCACAGGGTGTGGGGTGGGTGGGTGGGTCTGGCTGTGTGAGGGCACACAGTTTGGGGCAGGGGACTTTGCTTTGGGATTGTATTAATGTTCTTCTCTCCTTGTTTTCCCATTGGCCCGGATGAACACCGCCGGTTGAGAGAGGAGCAGCGGAGGGAGGAGAACGGTGTAGCCAGGTGGGGCGAGGGCCATCACCGCCCACCTGACCGGCCCGATGAGGGTGGGAGCCATACATCCATGATTACTATTGCATGCTGTGTGACAGGGTGGGCAGTGGGGCATGGCCACCATTCACCGACACCACTGCATGCACGCAACTTGTTACAGTCAACACTGTCCAGTGGCAATGCATGTCTGGGAGTGCATCAATGGTGGTCCATGCATGCACCAGGTGCATGTTGTGCCCTGCCTTTGCACCACATAGCCACATGTCACTCACTTGGCCACGGTGGTGCTGTCGTGACTTGGCGGTGGGTGTGTGCAGCGTTCCACATGGCTGTATGCGCCTGGGTGGGCAGGTCCTGTGGACATGATCACTGCGGGTGGTCACACACCATCACAGTGGTATGTCCCATGGCTGTATGCCATGCACAGTGGGCGGGCTGTATGGGGTTGTGCATACACACCTATTGGCTGTGCTCTCTTGTTCTAGGTACTCGCCATCTACGGGACACCAGGGAGGCTGTGAGAGAACTGCTACTGCTGGCCCAGGAATCCTTGGACATCCTCAGGTGGTTGGATAGCACTGGGGTACTGAGGAGGCACAGAGGCCGGAGGAGTCACAGCACGGAATGGCGCTCCCACTAGGGATCTCTCAGTCCCAGTATTCCCCTACCCCCCAGGACTCACCCTCACACCCCTCCTTTCCCATCCCATTTGTCCACCTCTGCCCCCTAACATCCTCACCTTGTGTGTGGCCCCCCAACCTTGTATATAGTTTTTGTAATATTGTAAATAGTTGAATTTTATATTTGTGCAATACATTTAATTTTGATATGAATACTGTGGTGGTCTCTGATTTGCAGCGGGCTATAGGTGCTCAGCTGCAGTGGTGTGCATGGCATCAGGGGTGGTGCAGTTATGGGTATGTGTGTGTGTCCGTGTGGAGGTGACTATGGTGTGGGGGTAGCTATCAGTCAGTGTCTGTGGTGTGTGTGTTGTGCCCTGTGCACTGGATGACTGTGTGCAGTGGTCCATGGCACCTGCTCTGTGTCCATGGTGCACCCATCAGCCCATCCATGGCCTGTGCAGCTGACACACATGCATGTCTTTGACCTGCACGGTCCGCTGGCATGTCAGTGGTGGCAGTCCCTGCAGGGTGGCCACTGTACCCGTCACTTTTCTGGGTTGTCCCTGTCACTGGTGTGGTGCATGCCTGGCTCAGGTGGCACTGTGGGCACCACAGTCATTGTCCCTCCTCCATGCTGTGCCTTGTGTGTGTTGCAGGGGATGTGCCCCACTGTCTGTGACTTGTGCTCCGGGCGACTGCTGGTGGTGTACGGGTCCACAGTGCCTGCACAGGGTGACTGGCACTCCAGTGCCATGGAGGACTGCGGGTTGTGTGTACACAGCTTATGGGCCCACAATGGAGGCCTGGTTGCCTCACCACTGCGTCCCTGTGTTGGTGTGCCCTTGGGTATGGGTGGATGTCTGTCCATACACTGTGTGGCATCCGGTATGGTGCATGCTTCCACACAGCACTGTGAGTGGCTGTGCTGGCTGTTGTGGCCAGTGGTGGGTCAGGGTGTGTCACTGGACTACTACTATGCAGGGTGCTGTACCACTGGAGGTGGTGTCAAGGGCATGCCCTGTCCCGTGTGGGGTACCTCTTGTGCAGACGTATGGTTGGTCTCTCAGTAGTACCTCGGGGGGACTGTGCATGGTGGCACTGTGTCTGCCATTGTTGGATTGCTGTGTGCTGCCACCCACTGATGGGTGCTCGTGGTGGGGCTGGCTTGCATGGTTCTGTGGTGCACAGGGTTGCAGTGTCACAGTGGGGGTGGTGGCATGCATGGGGTTTCCTGCAGTGGTGGTCACTGCTCATGGGGGGGTGTCTGGGGGTCACGGTGCAGAGTGTGCTCTGCACTGGGGGGGATGGTGTGGCACGGGCTGGTCTGTCCTCCTTGTGTGCCAGTCACAGCTTGCCGGTAGGTGTGATGGGGCACCATGGCCCGGCTGTGGGTTGTTTGCTTGTCTCCATGGGCCAGTGGTTACTCCAGCCCTCCCCCAGTTGTGCAGTGCTTGGGGTGTGGGGGGACGATGTCTGTTCTGCTGTGTGTTTCTGTGCCCATCTCTGGCATGGGTGGTGGGCCCCTACCTCCCTGGTTGTGCAGTTACATTGCTCTGCTGCTGGGGGGGCTCCCTGGTTGTGCTATGGCGCCTCTGGACTGCTCAGCTGAACATCCCTTGTTGCGCTATGGCGCATCAGATCTGCTCAGCTTCCCCTCCCTAGTTGCACTATGGCGCAGGTGGTGTGGTGTGATATTCAGTTGTCAGCTGTAGGCGCAATTTGGCCTCCTCCGTTTTTGAATATCGCGTCTCTTGCACATGGGTGCAATAGACTTGACCTTGCTCCTGCTATTGCGCACTTTTTGGGTGCAGTTTGAATATCTGGGCCATAGTGTATGATGACAAAACATTTCCCCACAAGTTCCCCCCCCCAAGACATATTTTATAATGGGAAGAACAAAGATATGTTCAAAAGCAGGATAGCAAGCACCATTTTGTGCTGATTAGCTAAACATTAAATATACTGGGGGAGCTTAACTCATTTTAGCAGAGGGCACTGATATGGAGATCCAGCAAGGTTGGAAAGGGACCCTCTAAACATAGGAAAGCCTTCTCCCAGATTGAAAGGATGGCCTTAAAGCGCAGAGACTTTTCTAGCAGAAAGCCTCTCTAACAGCTTATACTGAGGTAAATTTGATCCAAGGGGACTTTGCCATATTAAACAGCTATTTTTTAGGAAAGAGAAGGAAGCTTATATGAAGGGCTAGGAGGCAGTCCTCCTTGACTCATCAGCTAAACTTATCAAGTGGATAAACAGAGACACATATATACAACTGAGTGAAATAATACAGGAGTTACAAGTGAGGAGGCGGTACTGTTCATATTTAAAGAGGCAAACAAAGAAATACTGGCACAAAGCAGACTCACTAGTGCATTAATGCAAAAGTGTTCAATTTATTTAAGCAAGTGCTCATAAGACATAGGACGTGCCCAACTCCTAGTGCTTCGATCAGTAAGGGGCATCAGGGAGGTAAATTTAAAGAGGCAAGGGAGTTTGAGGAACTGAGCAAGGTGATGATAAAGAATGTAGCAGAGTATGACTGCAAAATTAAGTCTGTTAAAAAAATTGGAAAGTTTGAGAGAGAAAGAAGCAAAGGGCTACACTGAAGGTCACATGTTGGGTTAGTCAAGAGGCGATAAGCAGCAGACAGAATGAGGCTTAAGGAAGCCAATATCTATTTAAAATGTAATTATGGCTTAGTCCAGTGGACTATGGAATGGAGGCAAGCAAAACAGAACAGGAACGTACTCAGTCTGAGTCCACTTTGTGAAGAAGTGGGTGATTCACCAGAGGACCCAAGGAGAAGCAAGAGAGTAAGACAGAATCAAAACAATAGAAGGAAAAGGAAGGAGCAAGTGGAAAGGGGTTGAAAATCCAGCTCCAGAGAAGGACACACATGTGCTTAACATCTCCTCAAGGTCACACACAAAGAATGAGATAAAAACACTGACTAAAGGATTATCTATTATCCCCTCGTTCTCTTTGAATAACTTTAAAACTGTTATTGATTGACACAAGTTTGTGAAAGTGCTTAATCTAACATCCATTTTTATCAAGACAGTAAAAGAATGGGGAAGGGAGCACACCACAGATATGTTTCATGGAGACAGCCCTGGTTTTGAGGGTGAGGCAGTTTTCCTAAGAGGGAAGGATATATTAAAAAAAAGTTTAACTTTTATCCAACCCTTAAACTAGCATTAAATGATTTCCAAAGGAAATGTGAGGGTGACTTGAAACAACTCCTGAGGACTGGGGAAGCATAACACTTCCACAACCTGTCAAGGCTAGGAAAAGAAACACTTATACTGAGTCAAGATATGGCAATAACAAAGCAGTTAATAGAAATATCTCAATAACCATGATGGTCAGTACCAGCTCTGGGAAATAAGTGTATTGGCAGCTACTGGGTGAAAAAATATTATAAATGAGTCAGGAATGATCCAGTAGGGGTGAAGAGGATTAGTCGGTTCCTACAGTATATATATTGGATCATGAATTTCTAAATAAAGAAGTACTGATCTTCTGAACAGTGGATAAATCCAACTGTGTCATGGTTTTCCTCCTTTCCAAAGTACAAAAGAGCCTGGTGGATCCTCCAGGGAGTGCCGTCCTAAGCATCAGTTCATTAACTGAGCCATTGTCCAGACTGGTGGATCTCTACTTCGTGGAAACTGGCCAAGGCTTTACACACATACACTGGAAACACCAGGGACATATAACTGCTGGATAACCTCAACTGAAGATGACTCTTAGTTGTTGAAACATAGAAGTTGATGGCAGATAAGGACCGCAAGACCCATCCAGTCTGTCCGTTTTTTCTACCTTATGAATGTTCCATAGGCCATTACTCTGTCAATGGCTTATTTATTTATATTCATCTGTATTGCTTCCTTATGCCTATCCCATGTCTGTTTGAAGCCCTGCACTATATTCATAATCACCACTTCCTGAGGTAGGCCATTCAATGCATCCATCACCCTTTCTGTGAAAAAGAACTTCCTCATATTACCTCTCAATTGGCCTGCCTCTAATCTCATGCTGTGTCTTCTTGTCCTGCTATTTTTCTTATATTGAAACATGTTAGATTCTTTTACCTTCTTAATCCCCTTAAGATGTTTGAATGTTTTGATCGTATCACCTCTTTCCCTCCTTTGCTCTAGGGCATACATATTGAGCTCCATTAATCTGTCCATATATGTTTTCTGACTCAGTCTCTGCAATCAGATTTAATAGGAGGTGAGAGGGCCAACAAGCTGTTGCAGAAAGAAAGCATGTGGATTTTTAAATTAAATAGTGTTAAACCTGAAGGCTTAAACAATAATTAGTACCTGAAACCCTTTTTGAAATTAATTTATAGATTTGTGGTCTCTTGCATGCAGAATGGATTCCACTGTAAATAAAGTGGTAACAAGTTTGCCAGAAAGTAAACATGTGGATCCTTAACCTTTTGATTGAAATACCCTAGGGACTTGTCCCCCCCCCCTTTTTTTTATGAATTTATAGATTTGTGGCCTTTTGAAATTTGCATGTAAAATGGATCCCACTTTAACTTAATGGCAGTTTGTCCAGTTTTTTCATTTGATTTGCTTCATCTTGCTGATTTTTCATCTTTTTCTCTTACAAAGACAGTATACCAGTCCCTTCTGGGCTCCTTCCGACCTGGTAATTGGCACTTGCCTAAAGGAGATCTGATAATTGCAGCCTTGATGCTCACCAGACCCAGGATACACACAGAAGTGGATTTGGTAGCATAGCCTGTTAAAACTTGTCCTTCTAAACACTTTTTATGTTACGTGACATAGGACGTTTTGTATTAAAGCACTCAGTGTAATTTCATGTGTAATATGCATACAATTCTGACATGATATCAGTATTTCTCTTCTATACGTAAATAAAGCTACACCTTTAAGAGTTAAAGTAGTAATGATGTCATGGCTGAAGTTGTATTTAAGGATTGGTTTGCTTCTGTAGCCCTACCCCTTGAAGACTTCTGAAGTCGAGGCGCTAGGGGTTTGTTGCTACTACTGTATCAAGAAGTACCTGCTTGTAAATTCATTTGCTGTGATTTTTGAGCACTCCCTTAAGTAAAAATACTTTGGATATATTCAATTTGCAGTGCTTCTCATTATTTGTGCACTACACTCATTGTGGTTTCCTGTACCATTTTGGTTGCCCTTCTCTGGACTACCTCCATTTTGTTAATGTCCTTGTGCAGGCGCGGCCTTCAGTACTACATGCAGTACTCTAGTTGGGGCCTAACCAGTGCCTTGTAAAGAAGGATTATTATCTCCCTCTTACGACTTGTGATACCCCCTACTAATACACCCCAACATCCCTCTAGCCTTACCTACTACTTTAGTGGTCTGCTTGGATGATTTCAGGTCATCTGTGATGATGATGCCCAAGTCTTTTTCTTCCCTTGTGACTGCCAGCAACTCCCTTCCCGACCTATAGGTAGCTTCAGGGGTTCTCTTCCCTATGTGCATGATCTTGCACTTCTTTGCATTAAACCCCAGTTGCCACTCTTCAGACCATTTGCCAGTTTTTCCAGATCACTTCTCATTCTGCCCACCCAATTTGGATCATCTACTCTGTTGCAGATCTTGGTGTCATCAGCAAACAGGCAAACCTTAACCCCCCAGTCCATCTGCAATGTCACTGATGAAGATATTGAAGAGGACTGGCCCCAGGACTGATCCCTGAGGTACTCCACTCATGACTTACATCTGTTCTGACTGTATACCATTTACCATCACTCTGTTTTCTGCTCACCAACCAGTTTGCCACTCAGTTGACCAACTTCTCACTCCAAGCCGACCCAGCTTTTTAATCAATCTTCTATGTGGAACAGTATTGAAAGCTTTGCTGAAGTCAAGGTAGGCGACATCAACTGCACCCCCTTGGTCCACCACTCTGGTTATCCAGTCAAAGAAATCTATGAGATTAGTTTGACAGGACCTTCCTATTGCAAACTCATGCTGTCTTGGATCCTATGCTCCTGTGGATTCCAGGGGTTGCACTATCCTTTCCTTAAGGAGTGCCTCCATAATCTTGCCCACTACTGAGGTAAGACTGACTGGTCTGTAGTTCCCTGCCTCCTCCCTTCCACCACTCTTGTAGAGCGGGATCACATGAGCACTTCTCCTGTCTTCTGGGACCTCTCCTGTGCTCAGAGACTCACTAAACAGTTCTGCTAATGGCTCTGCTAGATCCACCCTTAGCTCCTTTAGTATCCTGGGATGTATGCCATCAGGTGCCATTGCCTTGTTCACCCTAAGCTTAGCGAGCTGTTGTAGGATGCTTTCTTTTGTGAAGGAACTTGTGCACACTTCCCTCCCCCCCCCCGTGTCCATGGTGCTTGAGCTGTGGGCCTTGCCTTACCTTCTCCTCAGTAAATACTGATCAGAAGTATCTATTTAGAATAGATGCTTTTTCTTGGTCCTCCTTCACACACTCCCACTTATCCCCTTTGATCTCAGCAATACCCCCCTCTGGACTTTCTCTTTTCACTAATGTATCTATAGAAAGTCTTGTCCCCTTCTTTTATTGTTCATGCTAGTGTTTCCTCAGTTTGGGCCTTTGCCTGCCTTACTGCCTTCCCTACTTCCCTTTGGGAAGTTTGGTATGCCTCCCTATCTTCGTTCCACTGTGTTCCCTTCTATTTCATGAAGGCCAACCTTTTGACTCTGATCTTTTCTGCTACTGTTTTTGAGAACCAAAGTGGTTTCCTCCTTCTTTTGCACTTGCTTTTCTCTCTAACACAATGGGATGTTGCTTCAAGTATTGCATCCTCAGTGCTTGTCCACTTTGCTTGTACCCCCTCATCTGTATTTCTTCCCATGAGCCATGATGTTACTGCTCTTTGCACTAACATTCCACATAAGAAGGGGTTGGAGGACTTTCCCACTGTCTTGTACACTTGGGAATGTTATGGCCCACCCATTGAAGGTCTGGTGGAACTCAGTTTGATGATGTTAGAATGTAATGCCATTGGCTACAATGTTGAATACTATATACAGTTTAGGGGTATGGCAACCGGGACATCTTTTGCTCCCAATTATGCTAAATGAGCAAGTGGAAGAATGAAGCCATCTGCAATAGACCCCTTTTTACAGAACAACTTACCTGTACAGGTGCATCATAGATGATGCACTTGTTGTGCAGGGACATTAACAGGGGTTGGGGGGTGCTTGTGGAATTTCTAGAAGCAAGCAACCAAAATCTGAGAGTCACTGTTTTAAAAAGCCATCCAGAAATCCATTATGTACAATAGATATAACCATCAAATAAGATGGACAGTGGGCTGTTACTGCAGACCTTTATAGGAAACTCCTAAATCACAACACTTTCCTGCAGGCTAATAGCTGACACCCCACAATACAATGGGAGTTACTCTTAAGGGCCAGTTCATCAGAGTAAGGAGGAACCGCAGTGAGGGTGAAACCAACAAGGCAAGAGCAGTGAAAGTAGAGAATGGAGTAAAGGTGAGGGGCTACAGTACTAGTCTGATAATGGAGGTAGAAAGGCAAGCTGAAGCTGTGAGTAGATCAAACCTGTTACATAAAGACAGGACAGCCAGGGTGAAAGAAGTTCATCTTTGTTGCAAACTTCTCTATAAGGGCGGGCGAACTACAAGAAATATTTTATAAAAATTACCATGATGAAAATGGACCCAGCTCTCAAGCCACTGATGCAGACCTCTTCAACAGTCTTTAGATGGGGTAAGAATTTGAATGAGTGTTTAGTCCATCTTGTATATTCAGTGGTTCAAAATGTGAGGGCCACATTGTTGCCATCCCCTTCTAAAGGGAAGCTTTTCATCTGGCCTTTACAAATGTTCCAAAGTAATCCTTACCACAGAAAAATTTCAGTAATGCATATATGGGCATGTCCATGTATTTCAGAGCATTCATAAACTGAGTAATGGAATGGCTGGTTTATATGGCCACGTGTTTGTTTGTAGGATACTATATATGGATGACAGTTCATCAAATGTGTGTTAGACTGGGGGAGCATATGTAGGCAATACAAAACAGAGATGGAGACCTTGGTAACCCAACCCTGATGATGATGTTTTAACGTATTTTATGAATTCAGTATTATTGTATTTGTGTTTTATTTATTGTTTTATGAAGCTTATTTTTAAGGCGCCTTGGTTTCAGAAAGGCACAATATAAATAAAGAATATTATTATTATTATTATATAACATAGTAAAAGTGGGAAAGGACATGTGGAAAGATTCCAGAGAACTGAGAAGGTGAAAACATTACAGAGGGCAGGGGGCTTTGATAAGCTTTTGAGACAGAGAAAGAATGTCTGGATTTTTGAAGCAACAGCCACAAAGTGGAGAGGTCTTAATGATAGAATTGAGCTGGTGCTGTTTTTGTAAAAAGCAAAAAATAGTGCTTATCAGCACTCTAGCCCTCAAGGCCCTAAAGAAAGACAAATCTCCTGGGCCAGATGGCATTCATTCGAGAGCACTATGGGAATTGGCGGACATACTGGCTGCACCCCTGGCGGAGCTCTTCAACAGGTCACTTGAGACAGGTAGGGTACCTAGGGATTGGCGAGAGGCACATGTGGTGCCAATCCATAAAGGGGGGTCAAAGGAAGTACCAGGTAACTATAGACCCATCAGTTTGACCTCGGTGGTGGGAAAATTAATGGAGAGTATACTAAAGGAACGATTGGGGATGTACTTGGAGGAGGTGGGAGGTCTGGATAGTTGGCAACAAAGGTTTGTGCCAGGTAGATCATGTCAAACCAACCTTGTGGAGTTCTACGAATGGGTAACATCAGAACTGGACAGGGGAAAGCCTGTGGATGTATTATTCTTGTATTTCAGCAAGGCGTTTGACTCTGTCCCCCACAATGGTCTGGTGGAGAAACTGTTGGGGTTAGGAGTAGGCCCTTTGATGGTCAGATGGATTGAAAACTGGCTAACTGGATGCACCCAGAGTAGTGGTCTGTAGGGAGCTCCCGGACCCTAGAGAGGTTGGTAGTAGGTACCCATGAGGGCTCGGTCCTGGGTCCGATCCTGTTTAATGCATACATATCGGACATCAGGAGGGTATAGGGTGTGAAATGAGCATCTTCGTGGATGACTCCAAGATGAGAGCAGTAGTTGAGGGAGAAGAGGGAGGTTGGCCCTGCAAGGGGACCTGGACACCCTGGAAAGCTGGGATCACACATGGAAATTAAATTTCAATATCACCAAGTGCAAGGTGTTGCATCTTGGTCGGGGAAACCCTAAACACAGGTACACCCTGGGAGGGGAGGCGCTGGAGGCCTCAATAGGGAAAAAGACCTAGGGTCATGGTGGATACATGTATGAATAACTCTGAGCAGTGCAGAGAGGCGACTAGCAAGGCAAATGGGATGTTGGGATACATCGTAAGGGGATCACCTCTAGGGACAAGGAAGTGATTCTGCCGCTGTACAATGGACTGGTTAGACCACACCTTGAGTACTGTGTACAGTACTGGAGACCATACTTGAAAGGGACATACAGCTCCTGGAGAAGGTACAGAGGAAGGCAACAAAGATGATACGAGGGCTAGGGGATTTGACGTATGAGGACAGACTTGAGGAGCTCTGTCTGTTTTCATTGGAGGAGAGGAGAGGGGGACATGATTGAGGTCTTCAAGTACCTCAAAGGGAATAAATAGGGTAAACATGGAGGGATCTTTAGACTAAAGCAGAGAGGTATCACCAGAGGGCATGGTTTGAAGTTGGAAGGTGGAAGGGTGAGGGGGGAAAAGAGGAGGAGGTTTTTCACCGAGAGGGTGGTGGACCCTTGGAATGCACTGCCTGGCGAGCTGGTTCAGAGATCCACAGTGGAGGGCTTCAAGAGAGGGTGGGACAGACACAGAAAGTGGATGTATCAGATGATGGTCTGTCTCAGGGGGGTGGGGATGGATGATAGGGGTTTCTGGAGCACAAGGGATGGGAGGGCCTCAGCACCCAACTAAGGATCTAAGGTTCGAGCAGACTCAATAGACCGTAAGGCCTAATCTGCTGGCAAATAGTATGTTAGTATATTTCACCCTTTTCTATTTGCCCACACATTACCCTACTCATTCTGTACAATTCCCATTTCTTCCCTTCCCACTAACTCCCTTTCTCCTTCCCCATCTCCACCTCCTCCTCCCTTCCCTCCCTCCCTCTTTATCCTCCTTACCATATTGTTTTCAATATATCTAGATTAGGAATGTTAATAAAATCTGTTCTTAAGTTAGAATAACCTCAATGTTTATGGATTTGTCTACAGATGCTCTCCTTATCAAACTGTATGTATTATAGCTAATTATTGAGCCTCATCTGAAAATGAATTGATGTAATCATTGGTCCTTCAGTGTTCTTGGAAAGCTGGAAAGTAAAAACCTTTGCAATGAATATAAGATTTTGAAGTCATCTTGGAGTTAACTAAATTTAATAAATAGGGATGCATGATGGGTGACAGAGTGAAACATGAAATATTTGCATGAGTTTGCATGAGTTTTTCAGAAAAAGAGATGTGCAAGAACAAGGGGACACAATCTATACATATAAGGGTGGTTGAGGGGCAATATGAGGAAATCTTTTTTCACAGAGAGGGTGGTTGACGTATGGAACAGCCTTCCTGAGGAGATTGTGGGGTCTGAAATTGTGAGAGAATTCAAGAATGCATGGGACAGACATAAGGCAATTTTTGTGGGGGGTAGGAAGAAATAGGCTATTAGTTAACTAGGATCTGCAGCTTATCCTGTAGGTAGGGAAATGGGCAGACTAGGTGGGCCAAGATGGTCCTTATCTGCCATCAAAGTCTATGTTTCTATGCGTGCAGGTTGATATTACCTGAGCTCACTCTGCACAAATGCAAATATCTCCTGTGTCACACTGTCACACATCATGTGTGCAATTTATACAATAGGGCCTTGGAATGTTGCTTCTTCTCTGTTGTTTGTTCCTACTGTTTCTGCATTTCTGCTGTTATGTTTTACATAGTGGTTGTGCTGCATGGCATTGATTCTTATCTTCCTGAATGACTATCTGCATTACAATGCTATTGGATGGCAGTATGAATGGTTTGCATTGTGCTGTGTTCATTAGTTGTGGTTTTTGTTCCTGCAGTGTTATTGGTTCTTTACTTTGTTAGCGTGTAATTTGATTGGTTGGTCTTGGCTAGTGGGTGGGATGTTGTTATGGTACTCATATTAGAGGGTGTGGATATTATGGATAGAGTTTCAATTTCTCCATTTCTTGTGTTCATTTTGTTTTAAAAAAAATGTGCGATGCACTCTTGTTTTATTTCTCATGTATGGGGCTACTGTCGTGGTTCAGTTGGGGGGCATCATTCTGAAGGCACAGAACACTGGTAGGAGGTTCTTGTGGGGGGTTGCAGATAGCAGGATGCCAATGCTGGATCTAACTCATACTGCAGATTGAGTTGACAAGGTAAATGAAAGTGCTCCATTTTGCCGTATGTGTGTGCCTTCAGTAGTGTGTACAGAGGGAGTTTGGGCTGCTACAATACAAGTGGTGATGCTGTGTTTGCCACATTTACAGAGTACTATTGTAGCAAGGGGATTGTGTGCGTAAGAAGTTCTGTCTTGGTTGGGGGGGGGTGACATGTGCAATGTGATAATAAACGGCCTGATGATGTATCTACCCTATGTATAAATGTAAGATCTTACATTAATACATATAGTAGCATGAAACTCTACCACATCATAATACAGTGTCCACTTTATAATCTTTCCCCTGATTGAACCATTAAAAACACCCTTACAAAATATGCTGATATGGACTATGATCCATTATTCCTCCTATTTCACCCCATGACTAAAGAAGACACTGAGCGTATTTCCATATTCCCTCAGTCTGTGATAAATACAAAAAAGAAAACACTTTGCTGTGTCATGATTGTCATAGTATTATTATTATTATTACTGTAGATTTTCAGACATCTTGTACACTTGACTAGCAGTTTTGCACTTATGTATGAATTCCATATGTTATCTGCACTGGGACGTTTTATCTGAATATTTTATTGCCAAATGTAATATTGTAATGTCCAACTCTGAAAGTTTTGAAAGAACAATAAAACATTACTACTGCTAAAATATAGTAGCTATGTCAATCAGGCCGTTTATTCCTCTGGGGTGAGAATACATATTTTTATTGTAGGAGATATCATTTCACCCCTATTGTATAAATATTGTTATACAATTTTAAGTTTTGAACTTCAATTATATTTTAATTAATTATTTTTAACCAGTTTTAAAATAGCTTATTTTATGTAACTTTATATGTATATTTGTATATAGTTTTGCACATTATCACTTTTTCACTTGATATGGTTTATTGGTGGGAGGTCACTAAATGACTCTGGGCAGCCTCCTAATTTATTTATTTATTTATTGAGGTTTCAGATTAACAACCATCTTTAATTCTCCAATAATTCTAAAAACAAAACAATCCCCAAACCATAATTAATATTATTGGTATGTCTTTTTAAACCAGAACATACTGTTTATATGTCTCACTTTGGACAAACTGGATTGGTTGGCACAATAATCAAATTCTAGTCTGACACCACTTACTTCACTGTACAAAATACTGCTCAAAAGTCCACCAGCTTCTTTATCAGTGGATTACTGCAGTATGGCAACCAGAATATACAGTCTTAGATTGTTGAGTAATTTAGATTTCATTTACCCTTCAAACATACAACGTTATTCAAAGATCCACTTACTATAGTACAGTAAAAGCATGGAATGAACTGTCATCTTTTTTGAAAGAAACTACTGATCATAAACATGTTCTCATTTTATTAAAAATATACAGTTACTTGAAACAGCAGTACACCTGTCTTTGTTATATTTAACTGTAATTTTATAGTTGAACCATTGTTGTATGTTGTTAGTATTATATTTATACATATTCATATTCAAACATAACTGAAACTTTGCAGGGGTGTTCATTTTTCAGCATGCACCATCAGTGTAAAACACGTTAAGCGGTATGGGGCTCCTGAGATTTGTAGCATGCCATAAGGTAGTTTTGCACTAGACAAACCTTAAATAAATCCTCTTATAAGAATGTTATGATGGCAGGATTAGTTTTTTAAACTACTGCAGGTTCTGGGTGCTGACATCCTCTGAAGTGATTGTTTGAACATCTCTTGCTAGTATAAAATTTTATTTTTCATTTCAAAATTTGGTAACTGGGAAATGAATGAATGAATGAATCAATCAATCAATCAATCAATCAAAATCTTTATTTACCCCAGGCAATCACCATTGAGCAAGCTCATTTACAAGGTGGACCTGCAGTTTGCAAGGACAAGGGTACAGAATAGAGTACAAGTAAAATATACATAAAACAACAGTAGCAAGACATATACAACAAAATATATACAGTGTAGAAATAAAGGTAAATCATATATACAGAGATACCTTTATAATCCTATCCATCAATAACATGTTCATAGCCTGTAAAGGAGTCCCTGGGATATGGAAAAGTGCACGTGTAGGAGGCAGGGACGCTGGCAGAAAGATTCTGGGATACTAAGCAGGTGGTATTAGGGCATAAGAGTGGGCAATGGGGGGGGGGTTGCAGTAAGTACGTAGTACCGGTGGGACTGGAATGGACTAAGGTGAACTGGTAGTACCGGTGGGACTAGAATTGGTTGAGGGAAGGGGGAGTAATCTTGGTAAGGGAACACTTAGTTTGAAAAGCACATTGAATCAAGGCTCATTTCCAGGTGGGACCCGGAGAATGGGGAAGCAGTAGGATAGAAAGCATAAACAGATATAATAACACATACAGTACATATAATAATAAATACATAATAAACAGCTTTAGTACAGACTATAAACAGCATAATAATAAAAGCATAGGTACTATATCAGTTATGATACATCAACTTATAACAGTAGAGTAGGTAAGTCTTGAAATACCTTATAACAAATTTAGCAGATAGGAAATGCACAAAATGAAAATAAAATGCTAGTTATATTCTTTGAACACATACAAAGCCAAGAAATAATCTAATAGATGCAGTATTTTTGTGGAAGTTTTCTTTTCCTTTAAAAATATGTGATTTGCAAGAGCGATTTATTGTTTATCTTTTTTTGCACATTCTAAACTCTGGTCAATATGGCATGAATGCGTGCAACACCAGGTATTTCCAGAATGGGCATGTAGCCCTTTCAGCACTATATAGCAAATCCAATCTTCCTGAAGCTAGAGAATAAATTTACCAGTCAGTGTCAAAGGATAATGCAGGAGTGCCCAACTTATTATTCCAGAGGAATGAAGGATAACTGCACATGCTAATGTCACTGGGGTATGCATTTTCACATAGCTCAGCTACAGTGCACATTTGCTGGTTATCTGCGTGTACCAAAATACATCTTTTCATACCTCCTAAATAAAAGATAAAACAATATAAAGTATGGTAGAATGTTGTTACTACCAAGAATCTATAGTTTCACGGGGTTGTTGTACCCTTGATGCGACATCACAATGTTGTTACTCAGTATTACTTGGTGTTTCAAGACACAAGAAGGCATTTGTCCATTGCGAGCGTCTCCCACTCCTAGTGGGTGTCTAGTTTATATATACCCTTACCAGCCAAGATGTCTATCTGGTTGTGTTTTGAAAATACAGAAGTTTATAGATTCCATCACTTCCTGTGGCAGTGCATTCCATGCTCAAGCCACCCTAACTATAAAGAAACTATCCTGTTTGTGTGTGTGTTTGAAATTTGTATATGATGTTGCTTATTGTGACTTCTTAAGTTAGCAGTTCTGTTTTGGTAGTTTAATCCACATTGTTTAGTGAATTAGTTGTCATTAAGTATTTTGTATAGCTGTAACATGTCTCCCCTTGCTCATCTGTCTTTTAAGCTTATTAGGCCTGTCTCTTGTAGTCTGGATTCATATGTGTCGTTCCTTAAATTAGGTATTGATTTCATCACTCATCTTTGGACTGATTTGACAAGTTTTGTATCTTGTTTTGTAGTGAGGATTCCAAAAAGCTGAGCCAAAATCCATATGGGGCCATACAGTATGTAGGTTTTGTACAAAGGAATAAGGAGTGATTGATTCTTATTTACAAAGGTACGCCTTACCCTATTTAATATTGAATTAACTGTCTGAGCAGCTTTCCTGCAGTGATCCCTTTGTGTGAATGAGTTATTCACAATAATTCCTAAGTCTTGTTCTTTGGTGGAGAATTTGAAAGTTAAATTATTAAGTTGGTATGAATATTTGGGATTATGTTTTGCACAGTGTAGTACTACATATTTATTGTTGTTCAACATAATTTTGTTTTCTGTACACCAATGTTCGACATTCCATAGATCATTACAGACTGTTTGATAGTTTTCAAAGTATCAACTTTGCCTCCTATTTACATATCATCTGCAAATTATGTGATAGTATTTCTTATATTTATTTTTATTTATTTAGGCAATCAGAATTACAGCCCCTTGAGTCAAAGACTCTTTTGCAAAAGCCCCACTTCAAGAATACAAAGCATACAAGGGGAACAAACAGTGCAGGAATATAGACAGTGACAAATCTCAGAAGTACATACAATTTAGGGCCAGTCACCTAGCGTCAGAAGTGACACAATACACACTTGTAGAATAAAAGGAAATAAGAAGCAAATACATATGTTAGACATCAGAGTGATAGCTTCTAGGGAACTCGTATGCTAGTTAAAGCACCGCTGGTGAAAGGTGTTGGGCAGGCCAGAAAATCAGGACATTGTGCCAAGGGGGGAGGGGCAGGCAAATCCTCAAGCAATGGTGGGGATGAGAACAGTCACAGGAGGAGTCTTTAGTCCAGTTTTAAAGCGGCCAAGACTGGCTTCCAAGGAGATGGTGGGTGGTAGGCTGTTCAGCCACAGGGGGACGTGATAGTGGAAGGACCTTTGACCAAGACAGGTCCTACAGTGGGGGACTAGGAGAGAGGTTTTTGCAGAATATCTAGAGGCCCTTCTGTGAGGGATCATTTGGATGAGGGGGTGGAGGCCAGAGGGGGCATGCTTCTGCAGTATATTCTTGGAAATTAGACAGGTGTGGTACCTAAGTCTACCTTCAAAGTTTAGCCAGTTTGTAAGCTTGTAAAACTCATAGGTGTGTGTTAATCTATCACATCCTGAGACCAGGTGGCATGCTTTATTAAGGGCCAGTTTTATGCGATGTAGGGCAGTTTGGTCTGCAGTCCCGTAGATTACGATGCAATAGTCCACTAAGGATAAGACATAGGAGGATATGGCAAGTCGGATGGCCTCAGGGGTAGGCGGTGTTTATGTCAGCATAGCAGCCCCAACCTGGAGTTAATGGCGGAGGAGAGGTGATGGATATGCTTGTGGTAGGTAAGAGAGGTGTCCAACGAGACATCCAAGTATTTAAAAGAGGTGACATGTTTTAGAGAGGTACCCAGGGAGTTAGTGATGGTTATTTTATTATTAATGTCCATAATGAAAATATTGAATAATGTGGGGCCCAGTATGGAACCCTGAGGGACACTAGATACTCTCCCAGGCTGAGATAAGGTACCCCTGACCCTGACTTTCTGTGTCTTGTGATCCAACCAACTGTCTGTCCATTTCACTGTGTTGCTGTTAATTCCTAGTCTAGACAGCTTCACCATCTATTCTTTGTGAGGTACCTTTCAAAAGACTTTCCGGAGTCTAGCAATGTGTTCATTGGTTTGTTTTTGTCCATATTAGTATTGACTATGTTGTACAATGTGATGAGATTGGTTGTGCAGGAAGGATTTGTTGTGAACCTGTGCTTCTGTTTGTCCACAATTCCTAGTTTTATAAGTTCTATTTCAATTGTATTTTTTACCAATCTTTCCAGTACCTTACAACATACAGCAGTAAGTCTTATAGGTCTCTAATTATTAACAAGGTTTCTAGGTCTCTTTTTATGTTGACTTGCACATGTGCAAGCAACATATTGAGGCAGCTTGGAATAGCAGGTTTTGGAGGTGCGGTCCTGTTGTGGCCAATGCTTTTGGGGGCTTGCCTCTGTGGCACCAGTAAATGTGCACACTGTCTATGACAGCAATGCAAAAGCATGCCACCAACTTGAAATTACTTTGCTACTGCAATAAGGGAGCTCCCTGTCATTGCAGGGTGTGCCTTGCCTGGTGTAACATTTCAATAAACATGGTGGTGGCTGTCACTGTCCACCTCTCACCATCCCAGGAAAGTTGACCTCAGGGGTGCCCAATCCCCCCGTTGGCATCCCCTTCCCCAGGTCATTTGCCAACAGGGCAGCTCAATCCCCATCGACATAATGTCCCTTAAAAATCATTTGTCTGCTGAGGGGGGTGTCCAGTTCCCCTCAGCATCATGTCCCCCCAACACAGACCCTTTTTTCTTTGCTGACAGGGTGCCCAATCCCTGTCAGCTTCATTACCCCCCCAAAAAAACAGGTGGCACAGTGGGAGCCCACCCCAGAGTGCCAAATCTTCCTGTAAAATAGTAAAACCTTCCTGTAAAGTTTTTTTAAACATTTTTTTTATCTGTAAACAAGAAAACAGTTCTTCATTGTGTCCGGTGCCCTCTCCCCCATCCCACACCCACCCTCTGAGCACTTCACATCCCCACACCCCCCTCACCCCATACTTACCTCCAGAGCCTGGTGCGACGATCTTCGGTAGATCGGGAACATGTCTGCACTCTTCAAAGCCGACCGCAAACTGAGAAATGCTGGTAAGCTGTATAATGGCATAAATGTTTTTTCTTTTCATATTTAGTAATCTTTATTAAGTTTACCATACAGCAAACAAATCCAGAACACCATTACATAGCATGACATGTTACTCTACAGCAACAACCTGGAACCCTTATCCCTTTATTGCAAATCCGTAGCCGATATTTGGCGCCATAAGAAGGGAAGTAAATTATGCTGTTGTTAGGAACTTGATGGTGTAAAAAGGAACAGACAAAGGGAAAAAGCAGTAAACCACCCACCCACCTCCTCCTCCCCCTCCCCCACCCTCGTTTCCCTTCACCACCAGGAGAAGGAAAGAGAAAAAAGGAAACCAAGGGGAGATAACGAGAACCAGTGGGAGCGGCCACCTGCTTCCAGCTTTACTCCATTTATTTTAGGGCATGTTCTGCAATACAGATACGGAGGATGTTAAATACAGAGCAGGGTATGTAGAGGGGCCCAAATCTTCTGATATTTTTTACTATTTTTGGAAAAGCTTGCTATGGTGTATTCTGCTTGCAGAGCAAAGAGAATTTCACAGTGCCATTCTGTGTATGTGGGAGTCTGTTGGTCTAGCCAATGACGTAATATCACTTTCTTAGCACACAGAGAGATTAACATCATATGTGTCCTTTGGTTTCCAATAAGGGTATTACCTGAATCCCCTAGAATGCAAATTTCTGGTTGGAAGGCATTTTGTAACCCCAATAGTGGGTTAAGTCTAGAACATATACTTTCCCAGAGAGGGGAAGCTTTGTCACATTCCCACAAGATGTGAAACTATGTGCCCTGCTGATTCCCACATCTAGTACACAGATCCACCTGGAACTTACCCATTTTACAAAGTTTTACAGGAGTATAATACAAATCCTGTATTATCTGAAATTGAAGCAGCCTGTAACGATCCCACCTAATATCCTTGTATAGCCTTTTCCAAATTTGTGACCATTGATGGGGACCCTCGGAGGTTGGGGGGGAGAATCCTGTCCCATGTATAATGGGGAGTGCCTTCTAGATCTGTAACTCTTTTACGCAGCTCTTTATAGTAAAAGGAGATTAAATGAGAATTAGGCCTTGTTTGCAACGTGCTGAGAATAGGTCCAGTCAGATAATGATCCCATAAACCATTACCAAAATACCTTATTAGGACCTGGGAGATTTGGAGATATTTAAAACAAAAAGTAACAGGCAAATTATATTTAGCCAATATCTCTGGAAAAGTTAGTAATCTATGGTTCTCTATTAGATCTATAACCTTTTTCCCTGATCCCCCCGCCCAAAACGCATGATTAATAATCTCCCCCCCCCAATTTTAAAGTTGGGGTTACCCAGAATGCACTGTGAGGTGTCTTTCTCCATGGAATCTCTTATAATATTAATAATTTTTTTCAACTTAGGGGGATATCTCGGCCATTTTTGTGAATTTTGGTACCAAATTTTCAGCATGGGGTTCTTGAGATCCCACCTCATGAATTCAGTCACTGTCTTGTCATTATTTGACCCCAAAAGGTGATTTTTTAGTCTCTGCATGGAATCACCTTTTGGAACTGATTAATAAAACAACAGTGCCACTGTTATTCATGAGGTGGGCTCTAAAACCTATGTTGCAAATTTGGTGGCTGTTCAAAAAATGACTGTGTTATGGCGTGCATTGTGCAGTTTACATGCGCTTGTAAGTTCAAGAATTTTTAATATTTTTACTCCACATTTTTAACATTGCCATTTTTACACACCTCCTTATGAACAGTACAGCTGTCATTTTTCATATCCTGCCTGAAATGTGTTTTCGCACAGCCAGCGCATAATGGCGCGGTCACTGTGGAAAATCAATGTTTGGGACAGATTAAAAAAATCACAGTAACACTGTTCATGAGTGGAGGTCCCCAAATGCCTATGTTGAAAATTTGATGACTAAATTCCACAAAAGTGGCAGTGAAGGTTCAAGAGAAAAAGAAAGCTTTCAGGAAGTACAAGGAATCACAGAAGGAGCAGGACAGAGAACCGTAGCAGTTAAAGCAAAAGGAAGCTGGGAAGGCAGTCAGAACAGCAAAGGCCCAAACCAAGGAAAAGATAGCCAACTCAATTAAGAAGGGGGATAAAATCTTTTATAGGTACATCAGGGAGGCGAAGGAAGACCAAGGGAGGGATAGTGAGGCTTAATGGGGGAGGGTGGGCAGAGGGAGACTGTGAAAAGGCAGAGATACTAAACAAATATTTTGCTCAGTATTTACAAAGGAAGGGGTACCTAGAACAAACAGTAGAAACACACTGGATACAGAAGTTGATACCAGCCCATTTACAGAAGAAAGGGTTCTGAAAGAACTCTTAAAACTGAAGGTAGACAAAGCAATGGGGCCTGAAGGAATTCATCCCAGAATTCTAAAAGAACTAAAGGTAGAATTAGTGACACCACTGACTACCCTGTTTAACAAATCATGGGAGAATGGGGTGGTACCTGAGGACTGGAGGAGGGCAGATGTGATTCCCCTTCACAAAAGTGGGAGCAAGGCAGAAGCAGGAAACTACAGACCTGTTAGTTTAACCTCAGTGGTAGGAAAATGATGGAATCACTTCTGAAGGAAAGAATTGTCAGTATCTAGAGGCCAGAGGGGCACAGGACCCAAGGCAGCATGGATTCACAGCAGGAAGGTCATGCCAGACAAATCTGATAGATTTCTTTGACTGGGTGACCAAAGTAGTAGATCAGGGAGGGGCTGTGGACATGGCCTACCTAGACTTTAGCAAGGCATTTGACACAGTCCCACACAAAAGATTAATATACAAATTAGCTAGCCTGGGAGTGGGTCCCAAGATGACAGCCTGGGTAAAAATTGGCTGGAGAATAGGACACAGAGAGTAATAGTAAATGGAGTCCACTCTGAAGAAAGGGGGGTTACTAGTGGGGTACATCAGGTTCAGTATTAGGACTGGTCCTCTTCAATGTCTTTATATGCGACATTGCAGAGGGACTGGAAGGAAAAGTATGTCTCTTTGCAGATGACACAAAGATCTGCAACAGAGTTGATGCACAAGGTGGGGTGGAAAGGATGAAAAGGGACTTGGCAAGGTTAGAGGAATGGTCAAATGTATGGCAGCTTAGATTCAATGCTAAGAAGTGCAAGGTAATGCACTTGGGAAACAAAAACCCAAGGGAAGAGTACACAATGGAGGGTGAGATACTAACAACAACAAAAATGGAAAGGGACCTGGGGGTAGTCATATCAGATGACCTAAAGGTGGGCAAGCAATGTGAGAGGGCAGCAATGAGGGCTGGGGGATATTGGGATGCATGGGGAGAGGCATCACCAGTAGAAAACAGGAAGTTATTATCCCTCTGTACAGACAGCTGGTCAGATCCCATCTGGAGTACTGCGTGCAGTTCTGGAGACCCAGTCTTCGCAAAGACATAGACAGGATGGAAGCTGTCCAGAGGAGGGCAACTAAAATGGTGCAGGGTCTGCACCGGAAGACATATGAAGAGAGACTAAAGGAGCTTAATATGTATAGCCTCGAGGAAAGGAGGGAGAGGGGGGACATGATAGAAACTTTCAAGTACCTCAAGGGAATCAACAAAGTCCAAGAGGGTAGCATCTTTCAAAAAAAGAGGTGTGCAAGAACAAGGGGGCACAATTTGAAGATGGGGCGGCTCAGAGGTAATTTAAGGAAGTATTTTTTCACAGAGATGGTTGTGGATGCATGGAACGGCCTTCCGGAGGAGGTCGTGGAGTCAAAAACAGTGGTGGAATTCAAGCATGCATGGGACAGTCATAAGGCAATTCTAGGGGATGGGGTTAGGAAGAAGTAGGCTGCTGGTTAACTAGGATCTGCAGCTTATCCAGTAGGCAGGGAAATGGGCAGACTGGGTGGGCCAAGCGGTCCTTATCTGCCGTCAAATTCTATGTTTCTATGTTAAAATGAGTATGTTACGAGCATGTGTTGCAGTTTTCACGTACACTCGTAACTTTAAGAATTTTTAATATTTTCACTCCAGATTTTTAACATTGCCATTTTTGTACACCTTCCTAGGGACAGTACAGCTGTCATTTTTCACAACCTGCCCAAAATGTGGTTTCGCACAACTGTCACACAATGGCACAGTCGCTGTGGGAAATCAACGTTTGGGACAGATTAAGAAAATCATAGGGACACTGTTCATGAGCAGAGGTCCCAAAACACCTGTGTTGAAAATTTGGTGAAGAATTGCAGTTTTCACTCATGCTTGTAACTTTGAGATTTTTTAATATTTTCATTCCATACTTTCAATGTTGCCATCTCTTCACACCTCCTTATGAATGGGGTAGCTGTCATTTTTCACATCCTGCCCAAACTTTGTTTTCACACATCTGGCACAGAATGGCTTGGTTGCTTTGGGAAATCAACGTTCGGGACAGATTAACAAAATCACAGTGCCACTGTTCATGAGCAAAGGTCCCAAATGCTTTCATATGGTGAGGTCACAAAAAGGCCATGTTGAAAATTTGGAGTGCAAATTCCAACAAACACCAGGGGGGTTAGGGTTTCTAACCATAACGTCCCACCGTGTACAGACTGACAGGTGTCAGGGGTGTGCCTTTGGATTGTCAGCTGTAATACTCACTCCATTCCACCCCCACCCTGCAGCAACTGACAGGCATCAAGGTGTGCCTTGGACTCTTTGGCCTCAAAGTTCACCCCATTCTCCTATACTGCACCCCATTCTCCTATACTGCACCCATCTCAACATACTTCCTTATGAAATGGGGTGAGATTAAGGCCCAATGACCCCAAGGCACAACATGACACTTGTCAGAGTCTGCAGGGTAGGGTGAAGTGAAATGGCATGAGCGTTATGGCCGACGACCCAAAGGCACACCTCACTGCCCGTCAGTCTCTGCAAGGTGGGATGTGATTGACGTTGGTGCCATACTTCACTGTCATTCCTATTATGCATCCATCTAACTCCTGCACTGCCAATGCCAATGCCAGCAAGACAACATTCAGCATTGACAAATGCTTGATATAGATAGGGATGACTACCGAGTTTTTCCAGTCATCTGGTATAGTCCCTGATTATAATGATTTACTAAAGAGTAAGGTCAGAGGTATAGAAATGCTTTTCTTGGTTTGTAATATGATTTGGGGATTTATACTGTCAGGTCCCTATGATGATTTTGGTTTAAATCATTTTATAGTGATAATGACTTCTTCAGTGGTAAATAGCCGGGACCCCCTTCCACAGGGCTCCCCCAGCTCCGCTGCGGAACCCCGGACTGCTGGCACCTCTCAGGCCACCACCCGAGACCTCCAGCCCGGATTCAAGGCCAGCAAGCAGCCAGGACCCCCTTCTACAGGGCTTCCCCAGCTCCACTGCAGCTCTGCAGATGGCCGGCACCTCTCAGGACGCCGCTCGAGACCTCCAGCCCAGATTCAAGGCAGGCAAGCAGCCAGGACCTCCTTCCACAGGGCTCCCCCAGCTCTACTGTGGCTCCTGGATGGCTGGCATCTCTCAGGCCACCACCCGAGACCTTCAACCTGGATTCAAGGCCAGCAAGGTATGGCTCCTGCAGACAGCCAATCAGAAAGCAAGTGCTGTTTTCAGGCAAACCCCTCTTCTGAAGCTTTCCTCTGCTTTCTGCACTAAAACCTGCTTCTTGGTTCCTAATTTAATGTTATTTTTGCACAAATGTTCCTAAAAGAGTGTAATCCTTGTTGATACTGTGATACCTGCATTATTTTAAGAGTTTGCAGCCTTTCTTGAATTTTTGTCTCTCTCAGGAACCAGACTTGGTGTCCAAACTAACAGCTTCCTTTGTCTTCTAAATCTGTCCCCTGCTGTGCTGTCTGCCCCTTTGTCCTCAGCCAGCATTTAATTCTCACCCTCTTTTCTGTCTTCCAGCAGCAGGGACCCCCTTCCACAGGGCTCCCCTAGCTCTGCTGCAGCTCCCCAGATGGCTGGCACCTCTCAGGCTGCCACCCAAGACCTCCAGCCCCGATTCAAGGCCAGCAAGGTACGGCTCCTGCCGCCAAGTGCAACCCCACCGGCGCTGCATGCCGGCTTCCCACCCTAGCTCAACACTTTGCTTTATAGGGTAGAGTGATCATGAGGTCTTGTAAATTATAAAGTGTTGACTTTCCCATCTGCAGCCTATACCGTGTCACCACTAGGGGCTCTGCAACTGTCTACTCCCGCTGCCAGATCTCTTAGTCATACACAAATACACTGCTAAGTGACTCACGTTAACTGGCTACTCAGGCTATAAAATATGTCCAGTCTCTGCACCCTGCTACAGCAGCTCATCTTCACAGCAATCCTATGCCATGGCCATACCTTAAGATGTCATCAAACTCCCCAGCTACCAATGTACCCTGGCACACATATCCACTATGAACCCTACTGTGTCACTGGGCACTATTTCCTGATTGCCAAGGGAGCCTGGTCCGCTTACTGGCTCCTACTACCTCCGCAATGGTGGCTGACATTGGGGACCTGCAACCTATGCCTCAACAAAATTCTATGCACTAAACCACCTGGGCTCCCAGTGTCCTGCACACAGTCTATGTCCAGGAAGAATAATATCTGTCTCTGTAAAAAGTTGTGTAACTACAAGCAAATTGCCCACCAACTTCTATTGCTTAGGGCTGGGGATGTGCACCCAAACCCTAGCCCATCAAGTCCACTTCACCCCCTAAAACACCCAACACATGGAACAGTCAAACTAGCGTCAATAAACATCTGGAGCCTCCCAAGCAAGCTGAATCATCTTCAAGCCTGGACTGCACAGCACAACCCTGACATTCTGTCAGTAGTTGAAACCTGGCTCTCACCCAGGATCTCTGACAATGAAGCTGCCCTCCCTGCTTTAATGTTTTCAGGCTTGACAGGGCTACCAAGAGAGGAGGCGGTTGTGCTATCTACATCAAGGACACTATCAACGGGTATGTCCTCCCCCAGGTGGATCTTGGACCGTATGCCAAGGCACTATCAATTAAAGCCCTACTTGGGGCACACAACAAAATCCTAACAATTGTCTCTGTCTACTTTCCCCCTAATGAACACAAAAGGGGTTTCAAGGGTATTGTGGATTTCATCTGTGACCTGCCACCTAACTCTGAGACTATCTTTCTAGGTGACTTTAATGTCAACTGGCTTTCACCTGATGCAGGCACATACAAGGACGATATCTCTGCAGTTCACCTCACCCAGCTTGTCTCCTCCCCTACCAGGGTTAATTACAAAATGGGCACCAGCACCCTCCTAGACTGGATACTTTCAAGCAATCCAGAATGACTCACCAATGTGACAGTGCACCCAGACACTATTAGTGACCACTCCCCAGTCTCGTGTAGTTGGTTGAACAAATTCCTCAAGCCACCTCCTCATTTCACCTTTAATAGGGCACTAAAGCATGGGCATCCTGAGTCCCTGAAACATGATCTTGCCAGCACCAACTGGACACAAATTGACCACGCTACTGACGTCAATACTGCCTAGGATTATTTTATAAAACAGTTTATGAAAGTCTGTGATGTGCATGCGCCTCACAAAAATGTCAAAGCTCGGGGTCAGTCAACCCATGGTTATCATCTGACCTCATAAGCAAACTGAAGAAGCGCGATCACCTATGGCACCTTGCCAGACAGTCGGGTAAACCCTCAGCCGTACTAGCCTACAAGCAAGCCAGAAATGCCTGCACCCGGGATATACGCCAGGCTAAATCAAAACACCACAAGGAGTCACTTGCTGCCTCCTGGGGAGATGGAAGAAATGTTTGGACCAACTTGAAGGAAGTCTTAGGGAAGGATGTGAAATCAGCACTGAATCTAATCAATTTACAGGGTACCCTTACACAGGACCCCCTAACTTTAGTCAACGTCTTCAATGAAGCTTCCTCGGACCTCTCTGGGACACTCTTCCCACACTTCTTCGAGGACCCTCCACACTCCAACACCTCTACTACTGATACTCACCTTCAGGCTACCCCTCCTTTTTACTTCAAGAAACGTACCCCCTCTCTAGTCGGAAAATATCTTCTCAAAGTGCTCAGGAAATCGTGACAAAGTGCAGACACACTGGACCTCAAACTTGTTGCCGTCACTCTAAATGAAGTTCTCCTTCCTATAACTAAGATCCTGAACATATCACTCTGCCTTTCACAATTCCCACAGCTGTGAAACTTGGCCATCGTGACTCCTGTGTACAAAAATGGAGACAGGTCATCTCTGTCTAACTACCGGACCATCTCAGTTCTGCCACTGCTCTCCAAAGCGCTTGAATGCATAGTGGCTGACCAGCTGGTTGAATACCTTGTCAAATACTCAATCCAATGCCCAGAGCAGCATGGCTTCCATAAAGGTCATAGTACCTCCACAGCACTACTTGAACTCACTGGGTTTATTCACTGGTCGCTGGACCAAGGAACCCTTGCAGGGGCAGTATTCATTGACCTCTCAAAGGCCTTCGATACTGTCCACCACTCCCTCCTCTTAAACCAATTAACCTCCATTGGCCTCTCTGCAAAATCAACCTCTGGTTCAAAAGCTACCTAGGACATTGTACCAAAGAGTGAAAATCAACAATGTCCTCTCCGAACATCTGCCTGTAAAATCTGGGGTCCCCCAAGGCTTCATACTGGGAATGCTCCTTTTCAGCATCTTTCTCAACAATCTATCATGCCGCTGCCCACAGCAGATGCTACTCTATGAGGATGTTGCAGTAATCTTCTCAAGCTGCCCAGACCCAGAGAATCCTGAATGCAAGCTACAACATAGCTTCAGGATTGTTGAGGAATGGTTCCTAAACCACAAACATCCTAAACAGCAAAAAAAAAAAAAAAACCCCAAAAAAAACATGATGTTCTGCAGAACTTGAAGCAAGTACAAGTCAGATGCTAGCAACATCAGTACCCAATCTGGAGCTCTGCTTGAACATTCCCAGCACTTTAAAAATCTTGGGGTCACACTTAACAGCAGCCTAGCCTATGACCAGCACATCAGCAATGTGGCTAGGACTGTCAACTACAAAATCGGTCACCTCCTCAGGCACAGGCACTGTCTCACTTGGGAAGCTCTTAGACTAGCCATCAACAGCTCTGTCCTTTCTGTCATAGACTACGGTCTGGTCATCTATGGTGCTGCTAGCCCCACTGCCCTCCACGGAATAACGGTTGCACTGAATAAGGCCTGCAGGCTGCTCACAGGAGCTGAGTGTCTCACTCATACCAGTGACCTCTATGCTCAAATGGGCTGGCTCCAACTCAGTGGGAGATTACACTACCAAACCTGCTTGCTGGCCAAAAAGGCTTTACTTTTTTTTCTTTCCCATGGCACAGCAAACCTACTTCAGCCACACAGCAGCAACTCACAATGGACAAGAAGTGCCAGCACTCACATCTTCCATGTTCCTCGTCTTCGAACAATACAGGGTCAACGCTCCTTTCCCTACAAAGCACCCTATGGTTTAATGTTCTCAGCCAGGCCATCTCTACTCAACCTACTCTTGGCCCCTTCAAGAGACTACTACACCAGGAAGCTTTCTGCATCCAGCACCTGTGACTGTTTTCACCAGTCCTCCTGCCATCTGACTCTGACATACCTCTTTGCAGATCCCAGTAATGGCATGGTTCTGTACCACCTCTACCCTCTGCTTTCACTCCTTCCCTCCCCTTACTACCTTGCTACATGGAGGCTAGCAACTCGGGCAAGGCACACGCTGCCTCCCTCCACCGCCCCTCCCCCCACCCTCTCCCTTGACGAAGGTCCATGACTGCTGCAACTCTCTCTCTCTCACCTACCGCCTCCACCACCCACCAGCATTTTAAGCCCTCTCTTCCCCTACCTCCTTCTATTCTCTCTGCTAACCATTCTCTCTGCTAACTTTCTCCCAACCTTCAACTGTCCTCTCCACTAACTTATTCTATATGCAAAACCGAGGGTATCTTACCATCTATTGTTTTGTCTTGTATGTATAAACCTGCTTGTATAAACCACTGTAAATATTGTACATGTCTGATACTCTATGATGTTTAATCCATTGTTATACTGTCTTCTCCTCCCCACTGACATGGAACCTTTGTAAAAGAGCTCTCAGCTCAAAGGTGTTTAATCCTAGATCTTAATAAATAAATATATTTGGTTTAGCTCTCTTGTTTGTTATTGGGAAGTCTAGCTGGTCTTTTTTATTATGGATAAAGTAAAATTAATCATTAAATATGTCTGATAGTTTGTAGTCATATGTTATTAACTTTGCTTGGTAACTTATGGATTCTAAGTGCTTGGGTCCATCTTTGTGTGTGTTTATGTATGATTAAAATTATTTCTGTTTTTTTTAGCTGTTTAACCAGGAGTAGCACACTAAGCTGAAAGCTTTTTTACAGGTGCACCCAGGGAAGTTAACTGACTTGCTCAGGGTCACACAGTATGTAAGTGAAAGCTGTGGGATTCAAATCCAGGGCTGGTCTGCTGGATGTCACCAAATTTGCAGCTCAGAGCCTTAAACCACTGTGCTATACTGCCTCCCTGGTTGTCCTTAGTGTGCACTAACTTTATTTCTTTTTGTTTTTTTCAAATTTAATTAATTTCTTTAGTTTGAGTAACTCATGTTTGTATTTATTATGGGCTTGAGTGGTATTGCACTTTTTTAACTTGGTAAATGCCTTCTGTTTCTTTTTTATCTGCCTTTTAACATGCTTTGTCAGTCATGCTGGAACTTTTCCCTTATCATTTATAACCTCTTTAACTGGTGGGTACATTTTCAAGTAGCCCTCCATCATGTCACTCCAGTTTATATTATCCATATATTCCCTAATTTTGATCAAGTCAGACTTACTATAATCATGGACATATTGTTTATAATATTTTTTAGAAAGGACAGTTTTGATGTTAAATAGTACAGTGTCACGATTGTGACACTTAGCTAGCTGGTTATGATTGTTCTATGATTTTTGTAATATAGAATGTGGTATGTGACCTGTCTCACAGGAGACATCCTGTGCCCCTGGGATGACCCTTCCCCCAGGTCTCATTAAAATAACAGGATATATGTTGACCTGAAAGCCAGGAGATAATTAAAGACTAGAGAGACATAATTAAGGGTCTCCTGTTTATCTGACTTAATTGTAGCTGACCAGCTGCAAGGAGGGATCATAAACTTTTATGACGTTTCAGAGGAGTTGCAATTATGACCTCCTGCCTTTGAAGTGTGGCACTAGGAACCGCTCAAAGATCAAAGAGGAGCAGGAAACCACTCAAGATCAAAGAAGTAATTTGGTAAACGAGTTTTTGCTGATGTCACCTTATTTAATATACCTCCTGAGTGATGGGACATCCTGTGTGTATTAATTTTTATATTTTACAGGGAGGAGCTAGGTGACATCATGGTAGGGGCAGGTTTAGAGACAGTTTAACTGCATTCTGTATTTCCACTTAGACACATTCCTGTTGAACTCTGAAGCAACAACATCTACTTTAAGCACTGTTTTATAAGGTACACATTAGATAGGAAAGTCTAAATTATATTGTGGTAGGAGCTTGTTTGCACTTTTTCCTTGTTTTCTTTTCAGTGATTGTATGCTTTGTGGTATATTGTTCTGTGTTTATATGTTACATATTTTTATCCATTTTCTTATTAAACCTCTTATTTTAAAGAGACTTCCTGGTGTGCCTTTGAAATTATTTCTTTTGCGTGCGAAGCATATATGGTTAAAGTTAACCCTGTTCATAAGCTTCATGGTAATACCAAACAGGAAAAGGGTAAGAATTTTCCTAAGGTCTTTCATAGAGTTTATAGGGTTCATTGTGTATACCTGGTTAGGTGCCCTTAGGTGAAAGATATCTGGCATTCCCCGAAGAGCAGAAATATCTGAGCCTGTACATTTGGGTATGCTAGCAGAAGGTTCACAGTTTGAATCTCTCCAGAACTTGAGATCAAAGGTGATTCGGACCCACAAAACAGACAGGAGGGTTACCCTGTTCACAATACTGCACTCAGAGGTTGGCACTGTGGGAGCAGAGGGCCTGATCTGCTGAGTGGAGTTGTGAAAATAATCACTTCAGTTGGGCAGTCAGTTTCTGGTTCTGTTGTTAATGTTTCCATATTTGTTAATGCCAGGTCAAGAATATTGCTATCTGTTGTAGAGTTTGTCACCAACTGTTTGAGGACTAGGGCTATCATGATATTTAGAAAAGTGTATTCCTGGGAGGTATTTCCAGAAAGGGCTTCCCTTGAGATCCCTGTAAAATTGAAATCCCCCAATATTACAGTATCTTGCATGTCTGTGACAGTGGTTATTTCTTATACTAGATTTTCAGTGTATTCTCTTGTTGCATTTGGTGGTTGATAGCAGTTTCACACAATAATTTTCCGATTGTTGTTTAAATATATTTGAATCCATAAAGTCTCTGACTGAGTAGTGGTATTTTCTAATAGGAGTTGGTGGCATGTAATCCTATTCTTAATACACAGTAAATACATACCTCTCCTCCTTTTTCACCCTTTCTGTTATTATAGAAAAGGTTATAACCCGTGATTTCCTTGAACCATTCACTATTGTCATCCCACCAGGTTTCTGTAAGTTTCTGTTATTGCTGCTATATCATATCTATTGTTCTCCATAAGTAAGCAGAAACTGAGGAAAGAATTGCTAGGCAGGCCAAATGGGAGGACATGATGTTCTTTCGGTGCCTAGGGGAAAGGAGGAAGGTAAGGCAGGGAATAGTAAGATTAAGGGGGGAGACTGCAGGTGGAAGGGGATTTCAAGAAAGCTGAAGTACTGAATGATTACTTCAGCTTGGTTTTCACGACGGGGGGAAGGAAGGGGACCAGCACTTAGTGAGAATGGAATAGGGAGAGGGGGTGGATCCTAGCTCAATTAGTGTGGAAAAGGTAAGAGAGGAATTAGGTAAGTTTAGGGTGGATAAGGCCATGGGCCCAGATGGCCTACACCCTATGGTGTTCAAGGAATTAGAGGGGGGTACTGGTGGATCCATTGGTGGGGTTATTTAACTTGTCCCTGGATACAGGGTGGGTACTGGAGGACTGGAAGAAGGCAGACACAGTGCTCCTTCATAAAAGAGGCAGCAGGGAGGAAGTGGGCAATTATCACCCGGTCAGCCTCATATCAGTGGTGGGTAAAGTAATGGAGGCAATACTGAAACAAAGGGTGGTTAGGTATTTGGAGGAGGAGGGGCTGCAAGACATTTGGCAGCATGGTTTCACTCAGGGATGATCATGTCAGATGAACCTGACTGAATTCTTCGATGAGGTGACGAGAGTGGTTGATCAAGGTGGAGCAATGGACGTGGTCTACTGGGACTTTGGGAAGGTATTTGACACATTGCCCCACAGAAGATTGGTAAATAAGTTGGGGAGTCTAGGGATGGGGCAGAAAATAACAAGATGGGTGGAGATCTGGCAGACTGGAGGAAGCCAAAGGGTGGTGTTCAATGGGGTGCACTCTGCAGAGGCAGGGGTGAGGAGTGAGGTCCCCCAGGGGTTGGTGGTGAGGCCCATTCTGTTCAACATCTACATCCGTGACATAGCAGAGGGGCTTCAGGGGAAGGTCTGCCTTTTTGCAGATGACACAAAACTCAGCAACAGGGTAGAAACCTTGGGGGGAGAGAGGAGGCAATGCAGAATGATCTAAGGTTACTGGAACAGTGGTCAGAAACATGGCAGCTGAAGTTCAATGCCAGAAAATGTACAGTGATGCACTTGGGGAGGAGGAATCCAAAAACCACATACACACTGAGGGGGTGGTGGAAATAATGGTTGCAACCAGAAAGAAGAAGGATCTACTGTAGGAGTTATAATCACTGATGACCTTAGGGTGGGGACCTAGTACAGCAAGGCAGTGGGCAAAGCTAACAGGATGCTGGCATGCATAGGGAGAGGGATAACCAGCAGAGTAAGGTGCTGATGCCACTTTACAGTTCCATGATGAGGCCACACCTAGAGTATGGGGTACAGTTCTGGAGATCCCATCTCCACAAAGACATAGACAGGGTGGAGGCTGTCCAGAGGAGGGCAACCAAAATGATGCAGGATCTGCACCAGAAGACATATGAAGAAAAACTAAAGGAGCTTAATATGTATAGCCTCGAGGAAAGGAGGGGGGGCATTTTGGAAACTTTCAAGTACCTCAAGGGAATTAACAAAGTCCAGGAGGGTAGCATCTTTCAGAAAAAGAGATGTGCAAGAATAAGGGGGCACAATTTGAAGTTAGAGGGAGGACGGCTCAGAGGTAATGTGAGGAAGTATTTTTCAAAGAGAGGGTTGTAGATGCATGGAACAGCCTTCCTGAGGAGGTTGTGGAGTCAAAAATAGTGGGTGAATTCTAGAATGCATGAGACAGATATAAGGCAATTCTAGTGGGGGAGGTTAGGAGGAAGTAGGCTGTTGGTTAACTAGCATCTGCAGCTTATCCATTAGGTAGGGAAATTGGCAGACTAGGTGGGCCAAGTGGTCCTTATCTGCCATCAAATTTTATGTTTCTATGTAAAATTGTGCATGGGTTAAGAAGGATGACATATGAGGAGAGGCTGAAGGAGCTGGATTTGTAGCCTCTGGAGAAAAGAAGGGAGAGAGGGGACATGATCAAAACATTTAAGTATGTGAAGGGGATCAACAAAGTGGGGGAGAGCTTATTTTCAGGGAAGGTAGATACAAGAACAGATACAAGATACAGGACAACAGGCAGCATGGGCTTGTCTGTAGTAGATCCTGTCAGACAAACTTGGTTGACTTTTTCGACTGGGTCACCAGGCACTGGACAGGGGCCATGTGGTGGATGTACTCTACCTGGATTTCAGCAAGGCCTTGGATTCAGTGCCACATGGTAGGTTGACTTGCAAGTTGAGGAGTCTAGGAGTAGGGTGCAAACTACCCAGTAAGGTTGAAAACTGGCTGGGGAGAGGCTGCAAAGGGTAGTGGGAGGGGGGGAGGAGGCATTGGAGCCCAGGGCAGTGACAAATGGTATCCCACATGGCTCAGTACTGGGACCAGTCCTGTTTAATATTTTCATTGCTGACATAGCAGTAGGGATCAGGAATAAGATCAGCCTTTTCACTGATGACACCAAGATCTGTGCTGAGGTGGATGGGGGGAACAGAGGCAAATTACTTCAGGAAAATTTGGCAAACTGGAGGAGTGGTCGCACACCTGGCAGCTTGGGTTCAACACGAAGAAGTGCAAAGTGATGCATCTCGGTGCCAGGAACCCAGGATACAGTTACTGGTTGGATGGTGTCCAATAGTCCACATCCAATGAGGAGAAGGATCTGGGGGTGCTGGTGACTGGGGGAATGAACTACTTGGCTCAGTGTAAGAAGGCAGCGGCAAAGGCAAACAGGATGCTAGGGTGCACAGCAAGGAGGATTACATCCAGAAGTAGCGAAGTCGTATTGTCCCATATAGGTCCCTGGTGAGACCACACCTGGAGTACTGCATGCAGTTCTGGCACCCTTACTTGAAAAGAGACATCAAACTGCTAAAGGCGGTGCAATGAAAAGCAACAAAGATGATCCAGGGGTTGGGAGACAGATCTTACGAGGAAAGACTAGGAGAACTCAACATGTATACCCTGGAGGATAGAAGAGAGAGAGAGAGAGAGAGGGGACATGATCAAGACCTTCAACATGAAGGGGATGAACAGAGCAGGCTCAAGGGGTGGGTTCACTCTATGGAGCAGAAGATATACCAGAGGGCACTCCCTGAAGTTGAAGGGGCAGATTCAGAAGGAAAATGAGGAGGCACTACTTCACTGAAAGGGTGGTAGCATGGTGGAATGCACTGCCTGAGGAACTCATATGATTGCAGATGGTGGGGAGCTTCAAGATGGGGTGGGACAGATTCAAGGGAAAAGTACATACAGGAAGAGGGCAGGGTGGGGGGAGAGAGGAGGTGGATGGTGGAGGGCAGCTGCAGTCTAAGGACTGAGGTGCTACACACTCGAGCAGACTAGATGGACCTTAAGATCTGTATCTGCTGGCAATTTTGTATGTTTGTATGTTTGTAAGAACTAGGGGGCATGGACTGAAGGTGGAGGCGGGAAGGTTTAGGGGAAATATTAGGAAGTATTACTTCATGGAGAGAATGGTTGAGCCCTGGAACTGACTGTTGGAGGATGTAGTGAGGGCCAGTGCAGTGGAGGGTTTCAGGAAGGCCTGGGACAAACATAAGGGGTTTTCAAGGGTGGGAAGGGGGAATAGTGGAGGGTCAAGTGGGGGGGATGGGCAGACTCGATGGACCAGGAAGGTCCTTTTCTGCCATTACATGTCTATGAATCTATGAATCTATAAGTATCTGTAATTCTGCGACCTTAATCATATTAAGGCTTCTTACATTTGTAAACATGAATTTATAGTCATTGTTGACATGATTGATAGAGTGACTTGGACTGCCCATTGTCCCCTTCATTTTTAGTTTAAATAATTATTAATGAAATTTTTTAGTGTTTTGCTAAGAATCTGGTTTCCCCGTTGACCCAGGTGCAACCCGTTCCAACTATAGTAACTGTAGTTGTCTACAAATGTCTACCAATGCGTGACTCATGCAATGTTGCTAGTAAGGGTCCATTTGTGCAACCATTCATTGACCTGTTTTATTTTCTTATTGGTATGGGCTCCATATCTTGGCACAGGTATAATTTCAGATAAACATGACACTCCTCTCATTGCCTTAATTTGATCCACTATCCCCAAATTCTCTCTCTTTATTTCGTCTAGACCTTTCTTGCTGTTATTTGTACCAGCACGAATTATTAGCATAATGTATTATGAATATCAATGATTTGAGCCCCACTAAAGCTGCAACAAGTTCCATTCATTTATTAGATTTGCAAATGGTTCTATCTCAGTATTTAACTATTGGATCCCCTAGTAAATATACCTGTTTTGGTTCATTTCTTTCATTTTCCCTACATGGATTAGTGTCAACCACAACAATGTTTTGGTCAATTTGGTTAGTTGAGGGTTGATTTCTGGTGTTTACCAAACCCTCATTACCTACTACTGGGGCAGACTCAGTAATTACCTCCATATCAACTATGTTGTCTACTTCCATTGTCACTGTATTAGTTCGTATTTGGTCATTTGTGGGGTTGATGGGGGAGTTGTGGTTTATTGGGTCCCTGGATGTCTGTAAATGATTATTACCCCCTAAGTGGATAGTTACTAATGGCTCATGATCTGTTATTCTCGTATTTTCCAAAACAGTATATCTATTAGTTAGTGGGATATTGAAATCCATGGCCCTATGACCCTTCTTCTTGTTTTTTTTACTTTCAACAGATACCCAGTCATTAGGACATGTGGTGTAATCGCAGGTGTCATCATCTCTCTCTCTTTTCCTGGGTGTGAGCGAGTTATTAATTTGTAGCCCAGAACCACTGGGCAATGGATGTGGCTCTACCTGTTTTCCAACTGTAGCAAGAACCTGTCTATTGTTAGAAGAATTTTCCCCAGTTTGATTTAGCATGGTATTCTTATCTAAAACCTTTATTTGTCTTGCTACTGTATATTCTGTTAGCTTTGTTCCGTATGGTTTACTCTATTGTGGAACAATCTGATTATGTTTTCCAGTTCTTGAATGTGAGCACACTTATCACAGAGAAAGTTGTCATGTGTGGTATATGTCTCGATTATCCAATACATGGAGTATCCCCCAAACTGCAGACCAATATCTCCCTCCAGCACTTTGTTTACATTCACAATTGTGGTTTTTGCATAGGTTGTGCTGACCACTGTCCTTTTGGCTAAACTTCTTATACAGAAAGCCTTTTTGTTTTGTTTTATTTTATTTATGTCTGCTAGTAGATCTATTATGGTACTGCAAACTGTAAATTCCTGATCACTGCATAATTTAGCCAATAGAATGCTGTACCAGCACTATGTTACAAGCTCTCTGCAACTTAGTATCAGAAAAATTAAAATTGTTTATGGGCTTTATCTTGTTATCTATAGTGCTCTGTCCCAGTCCCAGCAGTCCCCAGCAGACACAGCAGACGCGCACAGATGCATGTGTCTCTGTGTGCATCTCCTTGTGCTGTTCTGCATGCTTACCCCGCTTGCTTGAAACCACCAAGTTTATATGCCATAATCTGAAAGTAGCTCTTCGGTTATGTGACTACCGTCCTCCCACTCCCAGTAACAAAGTGCTTATTCAGGCATAAAACCTGATTCCACCTCTCAATCAAGGTTTTGTTAATTAAAATCGCACTGCTAAAATCTGCATTACAAAAATACTCAGTCACTGTTGGGGTGTAGTTCGCTCACTCAGGGCATATGAACTACAAGCTCCACTGCACTTCCTGGTTGCTGTGTGGGTTGCTGGGAGGCACTCCATTTACCCTCGAGGTATAATACTGCACACAAAACTTAAAGAACTCCCTTAGCCAAACCTGTCACTCCACTAGCATGGTCACACAGTATCATGAGTATGTCACATCGATGGTACAACAACAGGGATCACTCTGTGCATGCACATTACTAGATTCGCCAGCCTTCTTTAACTGGCCACGGCAGAGAGAGCTGGACCTGGAGCAGAGTGACGTGACTGAAAAAACTAAGAAGTAAGGATTCTACTTATTTTTTTTTCATTCTTGATGTGGACCATAAGCTGTAAAATATAATGTATGGTCTTCGATCAGCAACAAAACATGTGTTGCCATCTTGAGGTTGCCATGACGACCGAAACCTCTTGAGCTTCTCTCTCAAGGTTTAAACAGTTATCATGGCAACCTTCTCGATGGTTTCACACATTTGTTACTGAAGACAGAACTGAAGAAGGAAACCACTTTGGTTCTCAAATACAGTAGCAGAAAAGGTCAGAGCCAAAAGGCTGGCCTTCAGGAAATATAAGGGAACACAGCAGGATGAAGATAGGGAGGCATACCAAACTGCCCTAAGGGAAGCAGGTAAGGCAGTAAGGCAGGCAAAGTCCCAAACTGAGGAAACACTAGCACGAACAGTAAAAGAAGGTGACAAGACTTTCTATAGATACATTAGTGAAAGGAGAAAGTCCAGAGGGGGTATTGCTAAGCTTAATGGAGAAAAGGGAGCATGTGAGGAGGAGGACCCTGTAAAGGCATCTATCCTAAATAGATACTTTTGCTCAGTATTTACTGAAGAGAAGGTAGGGCAGGGCCCACAGTTCAGCATCATGGACACAGGGGGGAGGGAGGTGAGCACTACTCCCTTCACAAAAGAAAGGGTCCTACAAAAGCTTGCTAAGCTCAGAGTGGATAAGGCAATGGGACCTGATGGCATACATCCCAGGGTACTTAAGGAGCTAAAGGAGGAACTAGCAGAGTCATTATCAGAATTGTTTAGTGAGTCTCTGAGCACAGGAGAGGTCCCAGAAGACTGGAGAAGGGCTCATGTGATCCCGCCTCCACAAGAGTGGTAGCAGGGAGGAGGCGGGAACTACAGACCGGGTCAGTCTTACCTCAGTAGTGTGCAAGATTATGGAGGCACCCTTAAGGAAAGGATAGTGCAACACCTGGAATCCATAGGGCACAGGATCCAAGACAGCATGGGTTTACAAAAGGAAGGTCCTGTCAAACTAATCTCATAGATTTCTTTGACTGGGTAACCAGAGTGGTGGACCAAGGGGAGCAGTTGATGTCGCCTACCTTGACTTCAGCAAAGCTTTGACACTGTTCCACATAGAAGATTGATAAATAAGCTGGGTGGGCCTGGGGTGGGTCAGAAGTTGGTCAACTGGGTGGCAAACTGGTTGACTGGCAGAAAACAGAGAGTGGTGGTAACTGGTATACAGTCAGAAGAGATGCAAGTCACAAGTGGGGTCACTCAGGGATCAGTCCTGGGGCCAGTCCTATTCAACATCTTCATTAGTGACCTTGCAGATGGACTAGAGGGTAAGGTTTGTCTGTTTGCAGATGACACCAAGATCTGCAACAGAGTAGATGAGCCAGATGGGGTGGGCAGAATGAGAAGAGATCTGGATAAACTAGCAGAATGGTCAGAAGAGTGGCAACTGGATTTAATGCAAAGAAGTGCAAAATCATGCACATAGGGAAGAGAAACCCTGAAGCCACCTATAGGCTGGGAGGAGTTGCTAGCAGTCACAAAGGAAGAAAGAGACTTGGGCATCATCATCACTGATGACCTAAAATCATCCAAGCAGACCTCTAAAGCAGTAGGTAAGGCTAGGGGTGTTAGGGTGTGTATTAGTAGGGGTATCACAAGTCGTAAGAGGGAGGTAATAATCCTCTGTACAAGACACTGGTTAGGCCCCATCTGGAGTACTGCGTGCAGTATTGGAGGCCACACCTTCACAAGGACATTAACCAAATTGAGGCAGTCCAGAGAAGGGCAACCAAAATGGTGCAGGGACTGCATCAGAAGACATATGAGGACAGATTAACGGAGCTCAATATGTATACCCTTGAGCAAAGGAGGAGAGAGGTGATATGATTGAGGCATTCAAACACCTTAAGGGCATAAACAAGGTGAAAGAGTCTAACATGTTTAAATATAAGAAAAATAGCAGGACAAGAGGACACAGCATGAGATTAGAGGGAGGCCGATTAAGGGGAATGTGAGGAAATTCTTTTCACAGAAAGGGTGGTGGATGCATGGAATGGCTTACCACAAGAAGTGGTGGCTATGAATACAGTGCAGGGCTTCAAACAGGCATGGGATAGGCATAAGGGAGCAATACAAATGACTATGAATAGATAGGTCACTGACAGAGCAAAGGCCGATGGCACATTTATAAGGTAGAAAAAGAAATGGGCAGACTGGATGGGCCTTGCGGTCCTTATCTGCCGTCAACTTCTATGTTTCTTTGTTTCTATACATTATACTCTGTGTGTATCTGTTCTTCCCCATAAGCTTCTCTGAGGTAAGGCTTCTCCTGATACTAAGTTTCTATACCGTGGCTCCCCCTTACATTGAGGGTCATAATAATCAGCCTTCTTATCACAACTGCTTGCTACAGTATCCAAACCCATGACCTCTGCTGAGCAGGTTTCTGATGGAAGTGCCAATATAGTGTACAATCTGTCCATTGAGACTAATACAGGACACCCTAAAAAAATCAAGGCAGAGTTATTACTAGATCTGTTACTTCTGTCTTCACGTGAAAACTAAAGCCCTGGAACAGCACACTCATTTCTTTTTTAATGTGAAGCTTTTTTTAAAGAACACATTTGATGTCCTCTGGAGCGTATTTATTAATAATTAACTTGAGCAAACAAATGATCTGAAATAATACAAGAATTACCTTTTTTCGTTACACTGCTATCTTTGTTTAGTAGGAGTTGGGTTTCTGGTTTTCTTATTTTAAAATCCTAGGGTTTTCACACCATTATTAATCACTTTTGTTCTAATGAGTTTTGACTAACAAGATCTAGACTACTATAAGGGTATAATAATATGGTTAATTATATCTGTACTGAAATGTGCTTAACCACTTACTGCTTACATGTGTAACTGATCTTCGGAAGTCTAAATTACATTGCAGTGCCAGTGGCTCAGTAGGTAGCACACTCGCCTCTGAGGCCGGGAGATCAGAGGGCTGTGGGTTCAGTTCCACATCTGGCACTTGGGTTAATATCCCAGTACTGACACTGTAGTGCAGCATGAGAGGGTGCTGCACTCTGAGGTGCTCGCCTTCAGATGAGACGTTAAACCGAGGTCCCATCTGCCTGGATTGGTGGTGAGTTCAGGTGGATGTTAAAGATCCCATGGCACTTATCGAAAAGAGTAGGGATTTCCCCAGTGTCCTGGCCAAATTTCCCTCATTCAGTAAAAATACCACCAACAGCTTAATCTGGTTCAAGGTCAGTTGGCATTCATCTGTATCCCCTTCCCTTGGGTCGTGCCTGAAAATAGGCAGGATTTGTCTAGTGCACTTACCCGGTCAACAAAAATAAACATTATTTTTTATATTTTCCTTTTAAAACTATAATTTCCATGCGAGCACATAACAAACGTGTAATGCGTTACTTTGGTTTTTCTTGGAATGTAGAAAGCCAGAAAATAGTCTCGACTGTACACTTAGGCTGTGTAATCAGTGTGTGCTACAGAGATGATTGATAATGAACACTATAACTAAACATCTGGAAAACCGATGCCACTGAGCCTCCTATTAGTAAAGTAAAACCACTGATGTGTACCAAGTGCAGCTCAATGGTTCAGCAGATATGTAAGCAGGCTGCTATGAAAGTGTCCAGGGGCTTGAATCTGAACAGGAGTCATATTTTTGGTAGGGGTTGCATGGGAGGACCTTGGTTTCAGCCACTGCATTTGCTGTAAGATGTAATGCAAAGAAGAACTAGTAAGTAACCCAACCTACTGCAAGAGTGGTGTGTGGCATGAAATATGTGGAGGGATGTTTAATTTCAGGCAGCGGTGGGGGGTGAGGGGAGTAAGGGTGATCAGATAGTTTAAAATCAGATCACATCAACTGGATTTTGGATTTCGGACTATCCTCAGATATCCTCGTCAGAAATCTGAAATTCAGTTCTTTATTTTTTTTGTAAATTGCTTTTATTGAGGTAAAGCATGCAAGAAATTACAACTGTCTGGTGTTTTGACAGTTTGTAAAAGGCAGTCACACGTTCTGAAGGAGATGGCAGGGGGGTAGGTATCCTTGTTCCACCTCAGCAAGATTTGTTGCTTAGCTTCCAATGCAGCTGACAGAAACCAGAGGGCCTGGGGTCATTACAGTGATGCGCTAGGAGGACCTCCTTCTAAAAGGCAGAAGGGGGTCTTGGCCTACATCTACACCAGTGACCAGTTGATAGAACTGAAGGATATGTTGCCAGAATGAGGACATGACTGGGCATCACCAATGAACATGGATAAGAGACACCTTACCTTGGTGACATACTGTACATGTCCAAAATTGTACATGTGGCATTAAGTCCATTTTATTAAGGAGTGCTGGAGTATAATACCACCTGTGGATCATTTTCTGCTGGATAAGTTGGTAATCTCATGTCTCTGAAGTCAGTAAGCTCTTTAGAGTACCAGTTGCCACTCTGCCCTTGGAATATTGACATTCAGCTCAGATTCCCAGGCTTCATTGCATTTGGATATCAGGAAATATGAGGGGAAAGGAGATAACTGTATATTCTCCCTCTCAGGTGCTGAGGCCGGGCTTGAAAGTGCCAGTGGGGGTTCACAAGAGTTTATAGCCTGAGACCTGCTCATACTGATAAAGTCCATGATTTGGAGATACCACCAGAAATCTGTTTGTGGTACACCAGATTTGTTAATTAAGATTTGAAAGGTATGACGTACCCCTGCAGATGAGTCTCACGGGTGCTGTACTGTGCTTATCCTTTATCAGCCCAGGATTTCAGATGGAACATTTTGTTGTCAGCTCTGAGGTACAGGCTGTGCCACAGTGCCTCCCATTTCTTCAGGTGGTTCATTTTCCAATTGTGGTATTTCATAAGGGCTTTCCAGCAATTTACTGTGAACTTATAAACTTGAGAGTTGGTGAGTGGATGTGGATTAGACTGTCAGATATGGTGCACCATGGAGGAGATCCTGATGCACCTGCTTCCATACGGAATCACACAAATGTCCTGGGGAAGGGGGAGTCCAGCCAGTATAGGGTCTGCCTGATTCTTATTTATTTATTTCAAAGGTTTCACCAGGACAGACATACTGAGTCATGAAACAGCTAGCTTCCAGAGGCATCCTGGGGGAGAAGGTAGAGGGGAATATACAAATCCATAGCGAGTATAAAAGTATTTACAGAGTATATGCTGAATACACAGTTATATACACACATCTGTACAATACAACATAAATTACGAGTCAAACAATATACAATGGGGGTTCAGAACATATACAAGGCTTGTAACACTCATGGCACATAGCAGAATGACGAATGCCTCTGAGATTGGGGGAGGTAGACCAAGGAAGGACAAAGAGGCTGAAGGGATGGCCAATAAAGGGAGAAGACTTTGAGAGGGTCAGAAAGGGGAAGGAAGATCAGTTGGAGGGAGTCAGGGGAAATACTAAGTTTGGGTGGTTTAGGAAAAGGACGAGAAAGAGGGAGAGGTAGAGTGATGGAGGTGGGGAAGAGAGGGAAAGAGAGATCAGAAATAAGATAGACTGGAGGAAGGGGGGAGTCAAGGGAGGTGAAGAGACAGGAAAGAGAAATGTGAGCAGGGCATTTAAAGGAGGGGGGGTCAGGGCAGTTACAGGAGGAGGCAGAGTATTTGTGTTTAAGTCTGGAGAAGATGCTCACAGTCAGATGATAAACCTGAAGCCATGAGAGACCCTATCTGCCTTTCTTCCCTGGGATCTGAGTTTCTGGAGGGAGAATATTGGTTTATTCCCTTCCCATAAGAACAATGAGAATAATTACTCAAAGCATTGAAGTTTACTCTGCTGGATGGGAATTGGTAGGCTATTTAGGAAAAATAGGATTTTGGGGAAGGTCATAATTTTGTACATGACAACTTTCCCTTTAAATGTGAGTTTAGGTTTTTCCACCTGCAGAATTCTTCTTCTAAGGTGGAAAAGGGGGAGGGGGGGTTAAGGTTTTTTTTTCATTTTATCTTTTTATTGAAATTCGAGTATATAAGAAAGGACACATCTAATAAGAATAGAAGACTATGCTCCTTGTAAGGTATAAAATAAAACTTAACAAAACACAGTATTTAGGGTAAATATATTGGAGAAGCCTCATATACTTGTATTGATAATAAAACACAAACCTAGACGGGATGTAAGTGGAGCGCATAAGGGTTACAATCAATAGGGTATTATAGGATCAGAAATAGCAATCATGTACGAAATATATGCTAGGGCAGGCTATGGCAAGGCATTCAGTAAACTGCAAAAAGTGATAAATGTGGCAATATGAACAATGTTCAGTAATGGAGAGGTGAAGATAAGAGAAAAGTGTGCAAGGAAAGAAAGAGGGGGGTTAAGGTTTATATCTACTATGGTTCAGTAGCGCATTAGCACAACAAAAAAAATACCACCTCAGCAACAAATCTCGCAATGTCGCTGTGGTGGTCTGCTGTACAATGGGACCATGACTCCTGGTGTTTCACCCCAACCCCGAATCAACTCTGACTTAGAGTTGTATATTTAGAGATGAGGGTGTGGTGGCGAAGCCCCCCACAAAAAAAACACTTTGTCCCGATGGGAACAATGCCGACTGTCGACATTGTTCCCGTCACCATCGGGCATGTTGACAGCATCGTTGTTGATGTGCTGACATGGAACCCTATGGTTCTTAGGTCAGTCATTATCAGGGCACCCAAGTACTTCATGCATTTTGGTACCCACCTTAAGTCCAGGAAATGAACAGTATCCTTCTGAGTGAAGCTGTTTAGAGGGAGGACCTCTGTTTTACTCCAATTCACTTTCAGTTCAGACAGATCATGAAAATTATTCAGGATGCTCAACAGCTCTGGTAGGGCTGATTGTGGGCAAGAGATAGGCACCAAAAGATCATCCACATATCCAGGGTTTAAGTAGGAATGCTCCTTAGTGTATGTCCTGCACTGCATGGAAGCTTTGGATTTTGCACAATAGGGGCTTAATTGCGATGAGAAACAGTAAGGGTGAGAGTGGACAACCCCATCGTGTCCCTCTCTCAGAGAAGAATGGGGGAGATATATGCCCATTCACCAGGATCCAGGACAAGGGGTATTGTAAAGGGGCCTACACCCACTTGGTGAATGTGTTGCCTATGTCCACTCTTTGCATCACCTGATACAGGCAGTCCAATTCCACTGAGTCAAATGCGTTCTCTGAATCAACGCTGACTAGTAGTGCTGGGTCTTTGGAGGAAGAGGCCACCCATAGTGCATAAAGTGCAGCACTGATATTATCTCTGGCTGTTCTGCCCTTAACAAATCCTGTCTGCTGTTGGCATATGATGGCAGGGATAACTATACCAAGTCTGGCTACCAGGATTTTAGTCAATATCTTCAGATCCACATTGAGCAATGATATGGGGTGATAACGCTGGACAAACTGTGATTCCCATACTTTCTTGGAGTAGTACAGCTTTGAATAGAAGTCCAGGAATGCTTTGGCTATGGTATTTGCTTACTTGCCATCTGACACATGGGAAGCCTTTTCCCCCCAATATGCTATGCCACCAGTTGTTGCTTCATGTGGTATGCTAACAGCCTCCCTGCTCACTACCCAGCTTTCCAATAATTATGGATCATTCTCATCATCTGATGTAGAAGGAGGGTTTACTTTAAATTTCATCTGAAGCATTTCCTGATATAGTTGCTGGGGGTGTGAGATCTGGGAATTGTTTTCTTTTTTTTTTTAGTGCCTACTCTAGTTCTGCTACCTCCATTTCCCTCTGCTTTTTCTCATATACCACATAGCCTATTATTTTTCCTCTCATATAGGCCTTGTACTGTATGTGTTCTAGAGCAGAGATTATGAAATTCCTGGGGTGTCATTTGGATACAAGAAATTGTCAATTTCTTGACTCAACCACTCTAAAAAATTGCCTTGTGTCAGCAAGAAGGTATTGAACCTTCAGAGAGGAGTATTGGGGTGTGAGGTCCCTAGTGTATTGTAATATGGACACAGGTGTGGTCTGATATAATAATGGGGCCTATGATGGAGTTCTGCTCCTCCTGCAGACATGGAGTTGAGATCAGGATGTAGTTGATTCTGCTGCTTGTGTTTCCTGGGGCAGAATTAAAGGTAAAGTCTCTTCATGTGAGACAGAAGCTTCTCTGTGAATCTGTCAGGTGGAACTTCATTGGCATGGTTTGCCACAAAGCCCTGGACTTAGTGGCAGCAATATTGCCACTTCTCTGCTTGTCTGCTAGGGGGTCCCAGACTTTCTTGAAGTCTTCACCCAATATTATCCTGTCACACACTTCATGGAGTTTGCTGATCTCCTGGAATTCTGGAAAGTATGAGGAAGAGTCTGCACTGGATTCATAAACTGTACAACAATAGCAAGTCATCACTGAGCCGTACTTTGCTAGTGTGCATCTCCTCTCAGAGGAGTGCACTTTACTGAGTACTTGTATCTTCAAGTGCTTGTAGAGAAGGGTAGCTGCCCCCCTGGCTTTAGTGGAGAAAGAATTACTCACTGCTTGTTCTATGCAGTCTCTGACACATTTTTGGCTTTTAGCCATAAGCAGGTGAATCTCTTGGAGAAAGACCATGTCACAGTGCTGCTTTTGTAGGTGTGAGATCACCTATTTTCTTTTAATTGGGGAGTTTATTCCATGGGCATTTCAGGAGATTAACAGGAGAACTTCACTACCCATTAGAAATGCTTAGGGAAGGGGGATGGGCATATTTGGCTAGGTTTTGTGTCTGGTATACTGGTTGTGCCATTTATTTATTTTATTAGTTTTTTGTTGACTGGGTCAGTGCACTAGACAAATCCTGCCTATTCTCAGGCATGACCCGGGGGAAGGGGATACAGATAAATGCCAACTGACCTTGAAACAGATGAAACTGTTGGTGGTATTTTTAGTGAATGAGGGAAATTTGGCCTGGACACCAGGGAAATTCCCCTACTCTGAGGAGGAAGAGGGCGCTGTGTGGCTGAGTGGATGCTCTGCTCAGTGGTGTTTGGAGCTTTGCACTAGGAGGACGGTGGGGCTGAGGAGCCGTCTCCTCCTTGGCTCCCTTTACAACGGAATTATGCAGAGATCTGGTGAAGGAATAGTGGAAACGGAGCAGCTGGTGGCTCTCAATATGGAAACAGGAGCACAGTTCTTACCGGAGGACGAGGTTCCCAGGTTTTATCACAGAAATCAAGTTTGGAATTGGAGGAGGTTGAATCGTTGGAGGTGCTGCATCAACAGGCTGTAGAAGGAACAACATTATCGACAGCAAGGTTACGCTTTTGGTGGCGCAAGGTGGTAGGGACTGAATTGGAGGTTGCACAGGAAGAGGAACAATGAAAGGAAGAAGGAGCAATGGAGGCACAAGTCATCGTGAGAGGAACAGAGGGAGAAGGTGAATCAGCAGGTCCCAGTAGATGGTGTGAATACTACTACCGAAGAAGAGTTTCACGCTATGAGTGCACAGGGATTTGAAGAAATGCGAATGGACTCATCTGGGGGAGGAGATGGGAGATTAACTCAGTCAGTTCCAGGTAAAAACTTAACTGCCATACAACAGAGTGGAGTATCTTCTGAGACTGTTTTGTGTGGGTCTGCTTTAAAAGACTCTCCTGTCTCTTTAGTGGGAGGAGAGAAATGTAGTGAGGAAAAGGACCTTCCACTAAATGACTCTTCAAAGGCTCTAGACAGTGTAATTGTGGGGAAAGAACCGAAGGACTGGGTGGCGACGGCCTTGCAAGCTGCAGGTTGGGTGAAGAACCCCTCTGGGAAGGGGTGGGATGCAAATTTTGGTAAAGATGGTGTTGCTACTTCTCCTACTATGTTGCAGATACCCCCGGATGGCTCCCCCACTATTAAATAGTATGGCTTACTCCTTTATACCCCAGGACAGCCCTCCCTGAATCTACTGTAGAATTGTCCCTTCAGGAAGATACTCATCCCTTGTTACAAGTCATTAGAGACCAGGAAAAAGAAAGTACACTGGAGCAAGATTCGGTACAAGATAAGGCTGATAAAGTATGGCATGGAAAAGTGACTGAACATTTATTTCCGAATACTGCTGGGCCTTTGCTGGAGCCTGCAGAAAGAAGGAATGCAGTTAGGTTAAAATTTAGGGGTAGTACTGAAGAAATTCCGGACAGAAGATTTGTGGGTCGTGTACTATTAAAAAATAGCATGAAGTTCTTTGCTTATGAAATTTACGCTTTGATACATGTTCCGGGGGATGTGATTTTTGATGTTAGTTTTACACATCCTGGGGGTTTAGAATGGTTTTGGAAGCAGTACCGTCTGTTAAAGCTCTCTCCCTTGTGGAAGCCTTTTTTAGCAATACCACTTACTAAACCATTGACTAAAAAAATTACAGTTCTTTTTCGAAATGAGGGGGTAAATGTTGCAGATATTACGTACTGGTTTCGGCAACATTGTACTGTTAAAGGTTTGCCTGAACCCATACTGGATGAAGAGCAATTATGGACAGGGGGATGGACTTATCTTGTGGTATTACATCTAGTAAATGGTCAAACTAGTCATCTACCAAACTGTTTCTTTTTGGGTAGAGATAGGGGGGTGGTGTTTACCCAGGTCAGCCAAGAGCTTGTTTCAAATGTGGTGATGTGGGGCATTTGAGTAATGTCTGTGATAAACAAAATGTGGTTTATGTGGGAATTGGGGCATGTGGGGGCTCATTGTCGGCAACCTTTGAGGTGTAATTTATGTGAGGAATAGGGCACTCTTCGGACCTGCTCTGGGCCTCACATAACAATGTGGATTGCTCAGTTAGAGCAGAACAGGATCATTTCGTAGCTGCTGCTCAAAAGGAGCAATTAAAAGTGGTGGCTTTATTATCACAAGGGTCGGCTACTACTCATTCATCAAACAAAGTGTCAGGGTTACCGAGTGAGGCTGACGATACTGTAGTAATGAATGCTCAGGTTGTAGTAGATGGTGAAACAGTGTGCGGGTCAGTGATGGGGCAATAGTCACAGAGGAGGAGGGGCTATGGTTGGGTAGGGGAAAAGACGGTCGCGCTTGGGTGACGATCGTCGGTCTATGCCCCCCACAGTACATTCTGAGCTAGGCTTCCAAGAGTGACTAGATCAAAGGCGGGAAAAATACTTTCAGCTGCCTTGATCCAGACGGAAACATTGGGGAGGTAGTAGTACAGAACTCATATGCTCCTTTGCTTGAGGATGATATGGAGGAGGATGGTGTGAGTCGGACCTTTCCTCGGTGGCATCCTCTCAGGCTGAGGGTGTTGCTGAGCCTGGCCTTCTGAGAAAGTGAAATCGAGAAAAGGAAAAGAAAAGATGATTGCAGGTGTTTCTGTGTTCATTTTGTTGATGGCTATTTCCTTTTGTACTGTTAATGTTAATAGTATAAAAGATATGGGAAGAGGCACAATACCTTTTGAGCCTCAGTATTGGAGGTGGAGTGTGTTTTTTTACAAGATACTCGGTTGAACTCTCTAGCTGAGGTGACAACTGCACAGAAGGAATGGAGGTGGGGTGTCTCATATTGGTCAGTCGGTGAAGAGCAGTGCTCTGGTGTGGGCATTTTGTTTAAGAGTCAGGTTAAGGTGTTGCATGTTTATGATTTAGTACCGGGAGGGTTATGATTCTGGATGTATTATTGCAAAATGAGGTTTTTCGTTGATAAATATATATGCTCCTCAACTGAAAGCTGATAGGTCTATTTTGTTTAGGTATGTGGAGCCTTATTTACATACGCCCAAGATAGTTCTATGGGGGGATTTTAATTGTGGTCTTTCCCATAGGGATCGGGAAGAGCTAAAAAGTCTTCTGTGATACCAATGCCCTCTTGGCTATTATGGAGCATAATGATATACAGGATGTTTATAATATTTTACAGCGGAACCAGTTCATACCTTCCATAAGGGCATTTGTCTACTAGAATTGATTTTGGCTAGTATCAGAAAGAATTACATGTCAGTCAGTGGATGTAGTACCTTTGGAAACCTCAGACCATCTGATGGTGGTTTTGCAGTTGGGAAATCGCAGAATTTGTTAGTTGGGAGGGGTTATTGGAAATGAATACTCAAAGTTACAGGAAACAGTTGTAGAACATACTATAAGGAAATTGATCTTTGCACGACAGATGATTTGTTATTTGTATGAGAGTCCGATAGAATGGTGGGAAGATATAAAGAGGGATGTGCAAGAATGGTATGGTGCATACACAAAGAGACAGCTAGGGAAAAGTATATTGCTTATTTAGGCTTACGAGCAAAATATTTGCAAACGTTATCACAAAGTGAGATGGGGACCTTAAGGTAAAAGGTTGCAGGAAATAAAATCTCAAATGAAGAAATATTTGCAAGACTCTCAAAGAGTAATGGCTATACGACAAAAATATAAGACTCAAGGTACAAAGAAGAGGTAAACCCTTATGAGAAGGGAAGACAAGGGTGTCAAAAGGTGTTAATGACAGGTCTCAGAGATGGACAGGGTAAGGTAAAAGAGAACATCCAAGATATCTTGTTTTTGGTTCAGCAATATATGGTAGATAAGTTTCAGACTGTTAGGAAGGAAAGTAAGTTTCCTTTTACTGGCCTAGATATTCCAGGACTGAACAGGGAAGAGAAGGACAGGTTGGTTGCCCCTATTTCAGGAATGGAAATTCGTACGGCCATCCTCCAATTGACCTCTAAATCCACGCCTGGAAGGGATGGATTGCCGAATGATTTTTATAAACAATTTGTTGAATTTCTGGTTCCTTGTTTAGAAATATTGTACAATGCTATTTGGGAAGAGAGACGGCTTGCCCCCTCGATGCAATTGGGATTAATGTTTTTTCTTTATAAGAAAGGAGATCAGTAAGATATTAAAAATTGGAGGCCTTTAACGCTGCTTAATTCAGATTATAAGATTCTTGCTAAAATATTAAATCAAAGACTGGCAGTTATAGCAAGTAAGCTGATTATTCAGAGCAAACTTGTGCAGTCCCAGGAAGGAAGGTAATACAGAATCTGACTTTCATTAGAGAAATTATAGAGCAGGGGTTAGGGAAGGGTTTAAGTGGATATTTAATAGCGGTAGATCAGGAAACTGCATTTGATTCTATTCAACAGAATTATCTTTGGAGTGTATTACAACATTATGGAATTCCGCAAGAATTTATAGAACTTGGGAAAGTGTTGTACACGGAAGCACAAGCAGTGCCCTTGGTGAATGGTTTTTTGGGGACACCAATTTTTTTAAAAAGTGGGGTCAAGCAGGGTTGCCCAATGAGCCCCTTGTTATATGTCTTTGGTTTAGACCCTTTGTTAAGGAAGATTGAGCAGGCCAGAGACATTAAGGCAATAGAATCTGTGGCTGGATTTGCTTTTCAAAAAGTTTCAGCTTATGCGGATGATTGTATTTTTACTGTGGCAGATGTTAGATCAGGGGCTAAAGTTTTGTCAGTATTGCATGAGGCCTATACCACAACTGGTATTAGGATAACATAAAAGTGTTGTTTTACCTTTAGGGATAGCAAAATTATTGATGATTTTCGATTCTGATGACAACAGACCAAGTAAAGATTTTGGGCCTATTTTTGGTAATAAAGAGTCTGAGATACGTAATTGGAATGATGTTTATGATAAAGCAAAGCTTAAGGTACAGACGTGGTTAACTTGGAAAATGTCCAGGAAAAGAAAGTGTATCTCATAAGAGCATACATTGCTCCTATGTTTTTATATATGTCTCATATTTTTCCTCTACCGTTTAGTATGCATACCAAATCTTTGGGTTTATTTTTCAGTTTTACGGGCAGTAGGTTGAATCCAGTGAAGAGGATTCATACATACAGAGAGCGGAAAGAAGGGGTTTGAATATGTTGCATCCTATAGTGTATTTATTTGGTAATTTCTTTTTTAGCTCTATCATTCCCTTATTTTCGCAAACTATGGGAATAGGGCAAATTAGCATGCAGCTTTGGGGAGGATCTTTTTTAGAAGCATGGGGGAGAGGGAGATGGCATCCTGTAGAGCGATTACTTCCGAGTTATGTACAAACCACTCTTCGATACATTAGAACTTGGAAGATAGAACTAGCGTGGTGTAGGGATAAAGGGAAGAAAATGTTTTACAAAATCATAGTGGATAAATGGTATCGAGAGGACCCGGTGTTTATGGTACCTCCTTTTATTAAGATTTCCTTGTTGTTGGAAGGTATGACTAATCCTCGAATACCTTTAAAGATGCAAGATTTTGCTTGGCTTTGTGGTCATCAGAAATTGAAAGTAAAGAGCAATCAGAAACATAAGCAAATAACAGAAAGGGGGTGTGGAGAGCCTATGTGTGCAGGGATTGTGGAGACAATGCAGCATCTTTTCTTTGATTGTTCCCATATGCAGGGCTTTTGGAAACGGTTATCGATTTTATGGGGAGCAGTTATTGGTATTAATAAATTATGATGTTTTGATTTTAGGGCAAATCCGGCCACCTGGGCAAATGGACTAACAGTACAATCCAGATTATTTTGGTATGTATAAAATGGTCTATTTGGCAAGCAAGATGTCTCAGATTTCTGAAAGGTAAGGTAGTTCAACAACAGGATGTTTTCTTCCAAATACAGAAAGAATTGGATGCTGTTTATGAATATGAAAAGCGTTCTTTTGGACAAGACTTATCAGTAAAGCTCTGGAGGAATGTTGATTGGGTGGATAGAGGGATATCTGTTACAATTGTATAGGATTTATTCTTTGTTATGGGACACTGTATGTTTATTTTTTCTTTGTGTTTCGAATATTGTTTTTTGTGACTTTCTGTATTGAATGAAGATATTGTTTATTTAATCTGGATTTTGTTTTTGAATATTGAATAAAAATTTCCCCTACTCTTGCAGTAGGGGGCCTGTTGAATGGTGAATCACTTAATTTCGTTGTTGAGCCTGGTGACAGAAGGATGGCTGGGACTGAGGGAGCCCAGAAGTTTTCACAAGTGGAGATGTGTGAGCAAGACAAAGAATCCATTATGGGGACAGCTGGAATGCACCCCATGGGTGGCCAGCAGAACATCCTTAATGGCAGTTTGTTACATGCAGACCCAGCTAATCAATTAAGTTTAGAGCAGAAACACAGTGTTTGGCTGTGGAGCTGCTCTGTGTTAGCAAACAGTTGTCATCAGACTGTCTTCGGCAAGCAGAAGACAGGAAGAGGAAGCAAACGGATACATCTCCAGGTACCGTAGCATCAAGCAGCATTAGTAAATTACTTTCATCAGAGGAAAAGACCGAGGAGTCTTTCGAGCAAGTTGAATCTCCCCCTAGGCATGCCTGGAGCACTGAGGAATCAGGATCTTGTCCCCAGACAAGGCCCTGCTAGCAGCAGGCTGGATTCCATTCTCAGACGAACACTGGAAACCTAATCCTGCGGTGCCTATTCTTGAAAGCAGCTCCCTGACTCAGACAAGTGATGATTCAATTTCTTTAGCACATGATTTAAATTTAAGCAACCCTCAGACTGCAATACATTTGAATCATTTAGAGGGTCAAATAAATGATAATACTGGGAGTTCTGAGGCAAACCCTGCTCCCCCTGCTATTTCAAGCCCCATAACAGGCTTAAACCATGACGAGCCTGTAAAATCAACTTATGCTAGTCATTTCCACAAAACAGTGGCACTAGCTAAAAGGAGAAATGCGATTAGGCTAAGATATGTGGGTCCTCGAGAAAACCCTCCTGACTGTTTTTTTGTGGGGAAAATGCTACCAAAAAAAAGTATGGAGTTTTCTTCTTCTGAGGTGTCTGCCCTAATACATGTGCAGGAGGAATTCACTTTTGATATAAGTTTTCGTACCCCTGCATTATTGGAAACATTTTGGTGTCAGTATATTAACTTGAAAACTAACCCCCTATGGTCTGACTTTATTGTACTGCCCCTCACTAAACAACCCTTTCGTGTTATTACTATATTGCTTTGGAACGAAGGGGTGAACATAGTGGATATCGTACATTGGTTAGAAAGCGATGTGACATTCAAGGAATTCCTATGCCTATTATGGATGCGGAAGGTTTCTGGAATGGGGGCTGGAAATTTTGACTCAAACTACACCATGATGATCATGATGTAATACATCTGCCGAACTGTTTCTTAATTGGAAGAGATAAAGGATTCTTATTTTATCCAGGTCAGCCTAGGGTATGTTTTAAATGTGGCTGATCTAAACATATCAGCACCACATGTAACATTTTAAAATGTTCTCATTGTGGGAATTGGGCCATCCTAGTGCCCACTGTTTTCAGCAGCCTAAATGTAACCTTTGAGACGACCAGGGCCATACATTTGAGGACTGTTCCCCTGCTGCAAAGAACACAGAAGATGCTGATTTTGGGGTTCAAGACCATTATATTCATTTGGCTGTAAAACAGGGCCAAGCCACTGCAGGAAATTGAATGCCTCTGACACCTGGAGCAATTATTCCCAAGCCACGACCTTTGATAACCCCTTCTTATCCATGGACATGGCCTGGAGGTACAACCCACAATCACTACTACCCAGATGCAGGAAGACGGTCCGGCTGTGACTGCTAACACCTCCACAGCAGAACTCCCCCTCCCCCCTGAACCCACTTCAAATAGTGAACAGTTTACATTGGTTCAGGAAAAGAAAGGAAAGTCTGTTAAATCAAAAGTCAAATTGAGTAAAATTCATCCTGATGGTCCCCTAGAGGTCTCCAATAAATTCACAGTATTGATTGAAGCTCCTATAGACTTTCCTACAGAAGGAGCTGTGTCAGCTGAGCCCCAAAATGAATGCTCAGACCAACCTGACCATTCGACCGTTGGTGCAAAAGGTGGAAGGTAACAAGAGCCTCAAGCAAAGTAAAATTAAGTCTCATTTATATATAAAATATGGGACCCTTTTCCTTTCATATAGCATCATTGAATGTTAACAGCATCCAATCCCTTACTAAAAGACATAGTATCTTGGCATATTTTTTGCATGAGAACCTGGATTGTGTCTTTTTTCAGGCTGTGCGGTTACATTCCTTAGATGAATGGACCGAAGCCTCCAATGCATGGTTTTGGGGTGAGAGTTTTTGGTCACAAGGGAATGATCTATGTTCTGGGGTGGGGATTTGTTTTTCCCTCTAAAGTACAGGTTTTACGTCACTTAAAGATACAACCAGATATATTGCTAGATATAAAGTGGTCTGACCAATTGGTTAGATTGATAAATATTTATGCCCTACAAACAAAATATGACAGAGTACATCTTTTTCGCACACTATCTCCCTTATTACAGATGTCTCATTTAATGATTTTGGGTGGGGATTTCAATGTTACTTTACCCCAGCACTCTACCTCTACTTCTAATAAAAAAGTCTATTGTGATGCTCAGTGCATGGCCCATCTTCTTAGTGATGTAGGGTTTATAGATGCCGCTGGTTCTCTCCCATTAAGTGAGCATTGTACGTATTTTTGTGGCCCTCGTGTCTCCACGATAGACCACTTTTTCGTGCCTGCCTTTTTTAAAATTAAGACGGTCTGTTTAAAAGATGTGGCTACTTCAAACTATTACACCTTATCCTTAGCGATCTCCCAGAGGAGAGGCAGGGACCAGGGATGTGGAAACTGAATGTTTCCTTGTTATCTATTCTCATCATAAAGGAAGGATTCCTTTCATTACTTCAAGCACAGAAATCTGTGTTCTTTTTATATGAAAATAGTAATGACTGGTGGGAGGATATGAAAAAAGAGATAAAATATTTATTTTGTAAGATGGGGCGTATTAATGGGAAACTTAAACAGGACGAGATCTCTTTTTTAAGAAATAGTATCTCTTTCTGGACGTCATTCAGACCCAAGTTAGGGACGGAAGATCTGCAGAGGATTAAACAGTTAAAAAACACATTGAAAATCAAGCAAACTGAGGGCCTACAGTCTCTAGAACATAAAAAAAATATGGTATAACTGGAAAAACATGTAATACTTTACCATTTGAATCTATACAACTCCTCCAGGAAAGACATACTGTGAAGTACCTTAATAACTCTTTTGGAATTCAGGTGTATACCACTGTTGGCATACTGGAAGAAATTACCTCCCATTTTATCCGCATTTTTCTAGCCAAAACCTGCTGGTTGAAAGGATGCGGACGTGGTTGGAAAGCATCAATTTACCCCAGCTTTCACAAGAAGATGGATTTCTTCTGACTACTCCCATCTCACAGGTTGAATTAAAGTCTGTTATTTGGGCACTTAAAAATGGCATTACACCAGAGTCTGATGGCTTCCCACACGAAATAAATAAACATATTTGGGACATTTTAGGGCCAGAATTTGGTACATGTTTGAATAACTGTTTAGTTCAACAAGAACTTCCTAAGAGCGTGCTAGGAGGAATATTGATCCTGATTTTTAAGGGCGGTTGTCGGGGAGATTTAAAACAATGGAGACTGCTCTCACTTTTGAATACAGACTATAAAATACTGATGAAAGTTTTGAGTAATAGACTGGCAAGTGTAATTGATCTGGTGGTGCATCCATCCCAGTTTAGCAGCATCCCAAAGAGAAAAGTCCGGGATGCTTTTATTTTGGTGCGAGAAATTATGCATAAAGGAGACACACAGGAATTATTTGGGCATGTGGTCTGTTTAGATCAATCTCAAGCTTTTGACTGGGTTGAATATGCATATTTGTGGGAAACACTAAAATGTTATGGATTTCCACCTATGTTTATAAACTGGTTACAGACTTGTTATAAGGGAATTAGCCTTTTGCCAAGTACGAATGGTTGGGTGGGTAAAACAGTAAGAGTATAGAGAGGAGTGAGACAAGATTGTCCCCTCAGTCCTTTTCTATATATTCTCTCGTTAGTCAAGTCAAGTTTATTTATAAAGCGCCTTTCAAAACCAAGGCGCTGTACAAAAATAGATAAAATAATAAAATCCAAACATTTAAAGCAACCATAACTAAGAAGGATATGCCAGAGTAAAGAGATATGTCTTTAAAGCAGTTTTAAAATTATTAGCGGTTGGGCATTCTCTCAACCAGTGAGGCAGAGAATTCCACAGGGTTGGTGCCGAAAAGGCAAAGGCACGAGATCCAGATAACTTCAATTGAACCCTGGGAATCTCTAGCAATCCCTCGCTGGCGGAATGGAGAGGACAGAGGGGGCAATAGGGAATCAGAAGATCTTTCAGGTAACTGGGTCCCTGGTCGTGTAGGGCTTTAAAGGTTAGTAAACCAACCTTAAAGGTGATCCGCCACCGAACAGGCAGCCAGTGCAGTTCGCGAAGCACAGGCATAATATAACTGGTTCTAAGAGTCTCAGTCAAAAGCCTGGCTGCAGCATTCTGCACCAGCTGAAGGTGGTGGATATCAACCCCTGGTAGCCCTAGGTAGAGGGAGTTGCAGTAGTCCAGACGGGTAGTGACAAAGACATGGACCAAAGTTGGAAGGTCCTCCTGGGGAATCAGATGTTTCACCCGGGCAATATTCCTCAGATGGTAAAAAGAGGATTTGACAACAGCTGATACCTGAGATTTCATGGTCAGACCATCAACAAAAATAACGCCTAGATTTCACACCTGTCCAGAGGGAGAGAGCGGTACACCACCAAGTAATAAACCTGATGGCTGTCCAGCTCCCAAGCCCACCCCCAGATGACTTGGATCCACAACCAATACCTCAGTCTTATCCAGATTGAGTCTCAGCCAGCTCGAGCTCATCCAGAATCTGATCTCATCTAGGCAGTTATTAAGTACATAGAGTGCATCACCCTGGTCGGGGAGAAAGGACAAATACAGCTGAGTATCATCTGCATAGCAGTGAAAACTCAGACTGTATCACCTGATGATTTCTCCCAATGGCACCGTATACACTGCAAACAACATGGGAGCTAAAATGGAGCCCTGTGGTATCCCACAAGGCAGGGAGTAAGCGTCAGAGGAATAAATTCCGGTGACAACCCTCTGAAACCTGCCAGTGAGGTAAGAACGAAGCCAATTGAGGACTGTACCAGACAGCCCACAAAAGACCCACAGTCACTCCAGTAGTACCCCATGGTCTACAGTGTCAAATGCAGCAGATAGATCGAGAAGGACCAGAATGGTACAAGCCTTTCAATCTCTGGCCATTAGGAGGTCGCTCAATACCTGAACAAGGGCAGGCTCAGTACTATGCCTTTTCCTGAAACCAGACTGGAGAGTATCATAGACATTACGAGATGTAAGATGATCATCCAATTGCAATGCAACTGCCTTTTCAATAACCTTACCAACAAATGGCAGGTTAGAGATAGGCCGGTAGTTAGCTAGACTGTCTGGGTCCAGGAAGGATTTTTTAAGGAGTGGTCGAACTACTGCCTTCTTAAGGGGGTTGGAAAAAAAAACCCTCTCCAAGGACTTCCAGATAATGTCAGCAAGGATTGGGTAGGTAGCTTCTACACAACCTACTAACAGCGGTGTAGGACCCAGATCCAAACTACAACTAGTTGGTCGCATTGTTTGTATGAACTTCACAATGTCCGCAAATTCCGGGCGGTGAAAATCTAACCAGACAGACCGAGGACAGGACACCACCAATCGTCCACCACAATCCACTATAGGAGAGGTCAGACCGATGCTGGACCTGATGCTGGCAACCTTATCTGCAAAAAAGTGAGTGAACTCCTCGCATCTAGGCTGAGAAAAGACTTCTGTAGGCTGAAGACAGACTGGATTGCACAGTCTGTCCACAGTCCGGAAAAGCTGAGCCGGTCGATTTTGTGCAGCAGAAATCTCTCTGGACAGGAATTCTGCCTTCTTATGAGTGATTTCTGATTGGTAGCTATCATAATGAGCCATCAATCTAAGCTTGTCAGCATCAAGGCCCGATTTCCGCCAGGCTCTCTCCAGACTTCAGCCTACTCGCCTTAATTCCTTCAAGGAGCCATCGAACCATGGGCTCCTTGGACGGATGGTGAGAGGCCGAAAACGAACAGGTGCAATTTTGTCCAGAGCATCTCCCACAGCCTTATTATAGGCTAATACAAGATTGTCTGGACTCATGCATTCCCCCGACAAGCTCGATAGATCCAGCACCGCCATTAGGTCATTGGGGTTAATACCCCTTAAAGGGCGGTACTGGACCATCTCCGTAGGGGCAGACCTATTAGAGGGGGCCCTGAAACTGAACCTGATGGTGTAATGGTCCAACCAACTGACTGGTTCCACCCCCAGATCAGTGATCTCCATACCCAAGAGAAAGACCAGATCAAGTGAATGACCCCCTATATGGGTAGAGGAGATAACCTGTGTCAGGCCCAGTGTATTCATCAACTGGAGGAGATTTTGACCAAAATGAGATAGTTCATCATCGATCCAGGCATTGAAGTCACCCAGAAATATCAATCTGGGAAACCTCAACACCAGGTCGACAATGAAGTCTGCAGTCTCCTGTAGGAAGTCACCACCATCACCTGGTGGACGGTAGACGAGGAGAATCCCACAACCTGCACCCTCGCCCAGAATATATTCAAAAGATCTGGTGTTTCCCAATGGCACATCCACAAGACCCAGATCAGATTTAAACATAATGGCCACACCCCCCCGCCCCTACGATCCAGCCTTCGACGGTGTATCACCGAGAACCTGGCTGGAATTGCCAAGGCCAATATAGGGCCTGGATTTTCATCCAGCCAGGTCTCAGTGATGCAAGTCAGATTAGATGAACCAACAAGATCAGCAATAATAGCTGTCTTGTTCCTAATTGATCTGGCATTGCACAACATCGCCAAGGCGGGATGAGCTGTCGAGGAAGACCTCGGCACCTGTCCGATTTCTTTGGGACTCTTGGGTATGGGAACAAGATAAGAGTAACCTCTATCCTGACCCCATTTCACCCCAGGGCATCTTCTGGACCCTAAGACCCCAATCCGCCCCTCCCCTTTCCTGTCCCCCACAAGGCCCAGCTTTCCACCTTCGTCCTCGCCTCCTCAGAATGCCCAATGCTTGACACCTAAAATAGGTGTTAGATGACAATGGTGGGCACTCAAAAGGACGTAATTCCCTGAGCCTAGTGGGGGAATAGTGCCCAACCGTCATTAATCAAATAAAAAAAACAGAATAAAACAAACCTATAAATATCAAACCTATAGATAACACACTCTCCTCTCTCTCTCACAGAGGGGAGGTGAATAAAACAAACAAACTAACATAAAACCAAAATAAACCCCAACTTGAAAATAACCCAAATAATAAGATGTGAAAAAATAAAATCAAATAATCATTAAAAACACAGTAAAATATTATCATATATCACTGGATATTAAACCTAAAACAGAATTTGTATTTTAAATAATGAAGCACCTCTCACATGCAACAATGCAGCAGATGTTGTATACTCTTCCAGTACCACCTCTCACATGGTAGGGAACCAATTAAATAAATCAAATTAAAAATTATACAAGTTAAATAAATAAAAATATACACCACTCTCACCACCCTCAGTGTAGGAATTAGAGAAAAACAGAGGAATCAGTTCTCCAGCAGTCCAAAAACTGATATAATCTGGATGAATCCAAATGAAGAAAAACAAAAAGTTCTCAGCAGGTAAATCCAATAGTAAGAGTCTCATTAGACCCATTGTTGCATGTGCTTCACGGGACGGAAGCAATAACTGGACTTTCAGTAGGATCTGAGGTCAGGCAGGTAGTAGCCTTGGCATTTGCGGATGATCTAGAAATTTTTGTTGGCGGATAAGTCATCTGCTATAGTTGCTCGCTCTTTGATACAAGGATTTGCGGATATTTCTGGGTCAAGGATAAATACTCAAAAGAGTGGTATTTTACCCTTGGGGTATGATGCTGGGGATGTGTCCGCAATTTGGGGAATACCTGTAGATGTGTCATATAGGAAAATATTGGGAGAATACTTTGGTGGAAATGACCCTCAAGTGTACAATTGGAAATTGTTATTGAAGTCAGCTAAAATGAAAGTGGATAAATGGAATAAATGGAAGATGACCAAGGCAAAATGCATTTATTTGATTAAAACCTTTTTGTTGTCTCATATTTTTGTATTTAGCTGCTATTTTCCCTCCTCCATTGACTTTTGAAGCTACGGTTTATAATGTTTTTTTCAATGTTTCTAGGGAAGCAGGCTGAACCCTGTAAAGAGAGGTATTATGTATCTACTACACAGGAAGGAGGCCTAGGTATGCTGAACTCTGTGGTGTTTTTTTATGTCACTTTTATTTATTATAATCTTGTGCCCTTGCTAAATCATACTGCAAAACAATGGATCCCCTGGGTAGAGGATGAAATTGGACCCCTACTAAGTGATTGGGACCTGTCTACCCCTCTTCCTAGACAGACTCAGATAGCCCATCTGTCAGGTCACTTTGTGGGGGTAGTAAGCAAATTAAAACTTTGGAAGGCCATGAAGACTTCCCTCCATACATTCTCAAGAAAATCCCTATATAATTGGATATTGGAATCCTTCTTTTATGTATCCACGTGGTATTCCTTGCAATCAAGTGCCCAACACTCCTTGATGAACTCCTTTTTTATCCAGTAAGAGGCTTCCATGCTATATGAGAGATTTCATATGGTGACGTGCTCACCAGAAATTGAGTGTCCGGGGCAATTTAAAACATAAGGGTCTTAAAGAACATACTTGTCCTAGAGGAAATGAATGTATGGAGGAAATAGAAAGTTTTACACATTTCTTATTAGATTGTCCATTTGCCATATCCATTTGGGAAGTTTTCCACAAAAACTGGCCTCTGAACGCTTTTTAAAATCAATCTCCTCAGATTTGGACAGAGGGAGTGTTGCCAGGCTCATGGGTACATTTGATGCTATTTCAATTAGGTTGGTAATGAATTACATTAGTTATCAGCTCTGGTTAGCTGGATGTGGATGGTCCATCAGACAGCAGCAATTACCAGGGGAGCAAGTATTTTTGTTATTGCGGAAAGCGGTGTTATGGTGCCAAGGAATTGAAAAGAGCAAAGTTTTACCAGAATTGTATAGATTATGGTGGAGACATATGTCTTGGTTGGATATGGGATAATATAAGCAAATGGCACTTGGAGAGAATCATAGGTAATTTAGGGAAATTGTCTTTTCTCTGAAACATTTTTTTTTTCAGGATAAGAAATAGCTCTGTGTTTCCTAAATTTATTATGGACAAGAGCCATATTATTATTAACTTTTTTCTGTCTAGTGTGGTTTTGGTATATTGTAATACTTTTAATTTCGCCCTCCAAACCTGAATAAACTGTTCCCCTGCTCCTTTCAAGGGGGGAGGGGGAGCGGTTACAGCATCCTTGGGATATGTCAGGCTGTCCTAGAAACTATGACAGAATACTTACTTATGTTTTATTTATTTCCTTTTCCTTTTGTAGTATGATTCTGTGTGGTGTAACACTTCATGAATGCATTTTGCTTTCCAGTCCTGAATAGAGATATTCCCCTACTCTTCTAGTGGGGTGGGGGGGAACGAGTGTTGGTTTTATTAATGACTATTTGTATTGTATGTATGATGGAATACTATTTATGTTTCCTTCTACCTTTTTGCATTATGATTTTGTGTGAAGCAACCCAATTATGTTTATATTTTTCCTTTCAAGTTTTAATAACATAATTTCCCTACCCTTTCATTGAGGCAGGAGGTTTTGTATAAATAAGGATTACTTATGTTTGAAGTTAATATATGATGCAATACTTGTTTATGTTTTTTTCCCCAGTATGATTTTGTATGACGTAATACAATTTTGTGTATTTTGCTTTGAGTTTTGAATAAAAAATTCCCCTACTCTTTTTCGATAAGTGCCATCTCAAGGTAGCGGCAGATAGTCTCCTTGGGCTACATAATTTGGGAGATTGCACCATATCCAGTCAGGTGACTGCACTGTGTCTTGACATCCAGACATGTTCAGCTCATGCTTAGTAATGTACATCACCTGTAGGTCGGGTTACACTTTAGGTGTTGTAGGAACTTGTACAGTTTTAAACAGTAGATCCAGGAAAAAGCACCATTCACACATACAACAAACATTGTAGAAGTATCTACACACTAATGTCACTATTTGTAAGGAAAAATCAGGAAACAAAACAATCAAGAACAGATATAACACAGGGTGCAGAGTTGCTGCACCAGGTAAAGCCTGGTACCTACTAGCAAAAAGCCCATGGAACACTAGCTGAAGGGTGAGGCTATTGCATCTCCCAAAGGAATCCATTAGATTCCGTTGCTCGCCGAGAAGACTCTTCACCGAGCAGAGTAGTCCTCATTTCAAAAAAGTACCTAATAGTGATACAGTATTTTAAAATGTCATGCAGTTCTAGCAGGGTATCAGCCAGTACAAGTGGGCCAATATGATAGTCATTGTGCCTTATGAAGGTGTTTAGTTTGGGGGGGTAGAAAAGCTGTGATATTTTCATGGGTGTTTGGTGAGTTCATGTTAGATTTAACTGTTCCTTACTGGTTAGGGTGCACAATAAGGGGATCAGCAGATGAGAAAGGCCTAGGTGCCCATTCCACATAATGGTCATGTCCCAGTGCCCCAGAAGCCCAGGAGCAGATGTTGTGTTGTGGTACTTACACAAGGGAAATTGAGTAACCTGATAGGTATTCATATTTGTTGAGTAGACAGCTGCCAGATCCTGTTACTAGTCCTCTGCTGACAGGCGCCAGAGGGGGATGTTGTGTGCCCGGAGGGGGGGCGTTAATCATCAGGAAGGCTGCATCTTCTGCAGGGACAGACAACAGGCTGCCATGTTAGACATAGGGTACAGAAGGAGGCAACTAATGACTTAATTCAGGGTCAAGGAAGGGGTGCCTCAACTGCTTCCTGATGTGTACCACATGGGCATATCTCACCATGCATGCTTGGGGAATAGATACCAGCAATTGTAGATATGCCCTACAGGACCCCCTGTGCTGAGAGATGTATAGTGGTCAGCACAATATCCAATCATATAATTAGTTGCATCAGGTTCAATTTTACATGGTCCTCCCAGAGGTGATTCTGCCCAAGGTCTCTAGCAACCAGCATCCATAGGGGTAGGGTCTGTAATTTCTGTGCATGCCTTAAATTCAGTTCTAATGTTAAACTTCCCTCTCCCACCAGAAGATACACACACTTCCCCCAGCCTTCATTAAGTAACTATACATTACCTACCCTCTAATATCCAATATCCCCTTCCCTCCCACAAGCCCCCTTCAAAGTTTATTGATATTTTTTTATTATAACGCTGCTGCTCAAATTGTAAATAACCCTGTCCCCCCACCCATGCCAAATCACAAACCACCAACCTCCCCCCACCCTGTGAACTACCATAATCCCTGAGTTTAAATGACAACCATGCAACCTACATATCATTTAACACCCAACCTCTCTCCCTCCCTAAGTCCCCAAATTATAAGGCTATAGGATCCCATGGTGGTGCAATCTCCATGATCGTCTTTGCTCTTCAGTCACACTGTCCCAGCTAGTATGAATGAACAATGCTGTCCTCCTATAGTAACAACTGACTGACCACGTGTCATCAGCTTGGATGTTATAAGGTGGGTTGGTTGGAAGTTATCATATGCAGGGCATGGGGGGGGGCATTGACAGTGTGGAAGACGTTTTGCAGCAATATTTAAACAGGAAAAGCTTTTATTCCACATCAGATATTGGACTTTGGTATCTATCCTATATGGAATCCTAACAAATAGGATATTGAATTTTTGGCAACTACATCCATAAATCCTAAATCCTAAATTTGGACTGGAAACTGAGATAATCTGTTTATTAAAATGAATATCCCAGCAACCCTAGTTGTGAGGTTGTAAGGGATAACAGACCTTAGGAGCTAAGCTAAAGTATATTCATTTAGGCAGTAGAAGGGGATTGAATTGAATTTAAGGGCCATGTCATTATTTTTAAATTTTAGTCTGAAGAATTTAGGGGCATTTGGGTCAAGGTTGTGCATAATACCCAACGATTACATTTTCAGTTGAAACTGGTTGCTTGAAGCCAGGGCATTTGTGCCAAGGGAACCAGTTTCAAAAACATGTGAACTGGGAAGTAGGGCTCACTGCCTTAAAAGTCAGACACTGTGTAAACAAGCAGATGGTCATGAGGCAAACAGAGCTGACTGATCTGGGAGCTGGTCTAAAGGGAGTAACAACTGTTTCTGACAGAGTAGGTTACCAGGAAGGATGGAGGAGCATGAAGTGCTGCCACAGCTGCAAGATGTATGTCATTCTATTTGCAGTGTGGGTGTAAGGGAGTTACATTTCCAGCCACTGTGAGCTGGTCACTGCTTTGGTGAGACACACTGCCAGTAAGGAATGGCAAGTGAGAGGATTCTGAGGGAGGCTGAGGTGTGGGGTGTAGGATGGCATCCAGGACACTGGAAGGGAAACACATCTGGCGTGCTGCCAGGGGATTTGGAATGTACACTATTCTGCCTTTGGAGGGTGGAGAGATACTTCTGCAGTCATTTTGGGGTGATCCGTGCTCTAAAGAAGTGCATTGCCAGGCTGGCGTGACAGTTGGAGGCACCACAGTGGTGCAGGCAGCTGAAAAGGATTGTGGCAGAGGATAAGAAACTTTGGATATAAGCACAAGAAATGGAGTGGAGCTGTTGACAGGGACATAAAGGGTAGGCATAAGGGTAGAAGAAACTGATCACTAGTGGTAGGTATAGGGCATGGGTCAGAGTACCAAAGGGAGGTAGTAGGCATGATCACAAGGGAGCACCATTGCCACCAGACACCAGAAAAATGTATCAGCTTATGGCTGGTCAGGTTGAAGGGGGCTAACAGGTGACTGGGGCTTGCGGGGGCATATCGAGAACCAGGGCCCCGAAACTGTTAAGTCAGCAGAAGCACAAATCCATAAGAGAAGTGGGAAAGTATTAGCCAGTTGGGACTCAGTTGTTAGGGAAGTGGGTGAGGTTAGGGGGCTTTGCAGGATCAAGGAAAGTGGCCATGAGCAAGTCCAAACTCCAACTGGACTCCTGATCAGTCATGTACATGATGTAGAAATGCTAAAAAAACAGCAGTCCAAACCATTTAAGAAGCCAGCTGCCATCAAGGATCGAATGAAGGAAGCAGCATTGCTCTCTAGCAAAGCCAAAAGGCAAGCTTCCGCAAATCTTTCATGGCCAGTTTTATTTCAGGTTAGTATGCAAGACTATCAAGAGGAGGATGAGTTGCAGAGGAGGATGTCAGTATGAAGGTAGTTGACTTATACTTTACTGACACCTAGCACTTCTGGCTTGAAGATGAACTCCTGCTATACTGGAACAGCAAAGTGAATGACTGGCAAGCATTGACATCAATCACTGTTAAATACATAAGCTGTCCGCCATCTGGTGTCAGCATAGAGAGGGTTTTGGTGAAGCAGGGGCCATTGTCCAGTACTGGTAAATCTACCTCTCACCCAAGTATGTTAGCATACTGGCAGTCATGAAAATTAATATTAAGCACATACAAAAAACAGGATTGTAGTGAAAAGATGTGGCTGTGATGAAGAACCATCTGAAATAGAGGCAGAGATGAAGGAGGGTTTCATGGAAACACGGCAGCACATGCACACTGAGCACATGCTGATCTGCCCATCTGGCATAATGCCAACCCCTCCAGTGCTCTGACACGACCAGCGAGCCTCCACTTGATGGCAGTCAACAGCCAGAGAGGCCTACCTTCCCAATCTGGGAGAGAAGCTGCCTGGTGGCTGCTCTATCTACTCCCAGCCCCCACTCTTGCTGACCCCTGGCAACCTCGTTCCCAAACATAGGTCACCAGCTTGGTGAGAGGTAAGGTGCCCAGCGCCTCAGCCCTCGGCACCACTGGGCTGGCTCCTCTTCTGCATTCTAGCATTTTACATCAAAGGCAAACTTGTTTATGCCTGTGCTCTATGGTGAAGACCCATAGTCGGTTGAAGCACAGCGTGGTTTCTAACCATCTTTGGGCAATTGCTGCTCTCCTAGCAAATTCTTATTCCTTTTGTATAAATTGCAATGTGCACGTGTATTTTTTAGTGTCTCAAGTTCTACCCATTTCCATTTACAGAACCATGCAAAACAAGACTGTATTTCCATTAGGGGGTTCTGATGACATCATAGGGGCTTTGAGACCAAAGCCTGAGGATTTGCTGATGTCATCAGGATACCTGAGATGTCAACTCAGCTGAGTTGCTTGTGGTTGCCCATATCTTATTGTTCTATAGTATATGGTTTGAAACCTAAAATAAAATACTAAAAGACAAAGAATCTCAACACAGAAGCACTGAAACAAGGGTTACCCAGAAAGAGCATTGGTAATAAAGCCAGGTTTCAGAGGAATGCAAAATTACACAAACCCCCATGATGCAAGGCATCATGGAAGTATATTCAAATCATCATGAAAGAATGTAGACTGGATTGTAGAGGATTATTTTTATCCCCTAGCTCCCAGGTACAACTAGCATGTGCACATGTCTGAAACAGAACCATATAATAGGAAACAGAGAGGCACTCCTAAACCCCCCAAACCTGCAGTTGAGCCAGCACCGCATTAAGTGTAAGATTGTCTCAAAACAATATGTCGAAAGCCATAACCAGGTATCTTCCAGTAATTAAGTCACACCAACACAATAGTAACATTTTAACTCACTTCTTTATATCTCAAATTTTGCTTAAAAGTCAATGCAGTCCACCTGTAATCCATTCATAATGTATGTTTATTGCACATCACCCATAATCCTTTTCAAATTCTCACATGCAGTCCTGAATTCACTGTTATATCAGTCCAAAAGAAATGTTCAGCAATCTGACAGGTTAAATGAGTCCTTGTAACACACCTTGTTTTCAAAACAAATTTCTGCATTAAGTAATCAAATTTTGTGACAAGCAAAATCATTAGTATAATGGTATTTATCTCTTTAAGTTGATACTACACTGTATGCATGCACTTACTCCATCAGCCATAGTTTTTATGTGTTGATTTTGCCCAATACAGTTCTTAGAGTATGTTTAGCAATAATTGTTTAGCATGCTCAGGTGTTTGCCTAAAAATTCACATATGTTGCCCACAAAATAAATAGCTTAAGCAGTTGAAAACTGAATTATAGAATATGGCCACACACAGTTACGTTCCATTTTGTTTTTTTTTGTTATTATTTTTAGCTTTGGTTTTACTCTATATTGTATTTTAGAAAAGGATTTATATGTTCCATAAAATTCACAAAGGTCAGCAATGTGTGAAATATTCCTAAGTGCTAAGTGTAGAGTGTCAGAGTGCTAAAGTACTATAAAATTGAATTCCACCATGGGACTGTGCAGTGTCTAACTATGTGGTGAAATAACCTCGGGTTCACGTGTATATGATGGAATTAACAGAAAACGTCTCAAAAACCCTGGCATCAGAGCACAGTGCAGGGGGGTACTCTCGAACTACCCCAGTAATGAAAAAAGAGCTCTACATTTCAACCACTGAACCAGCATGTAAGGCAACATATTCTTGCTGAGGACTGCTTCTCCTTTATGTGAGTGTGCACCATTTTATATCTTCCTTGTATTGTTCCTCAAACAGTGTGGCTTTGGACATCACAGATTTCTGGAGGGGAGGCAGAGAGGCTACTGCCAAACTACCTCTGCTGGTAGCAAAAAATGCACTTACTATTATTAAAACATTAAAAGCAACTTATGAAGCAATGTGCTGTTGTTAGGGGTTGTTTTTATAAGCACACTTAGCATATCATTTCTCTACTTGTTTTCCCCTCCAGTAAGATAAAGTCCTGCTTAGGACATTATTGTCTCTTAATCTCATTCCATCATACTGTGCTTGCTCAGGTGATAGTACAACTTTTCTTGCAAAAGATTTTCAATAAGGAGAGTAATAAAGCCCCATTTACAAAACAAGTCTTGCCTAGAAACTCTCTCAAACAGTGTTATCATTGGTTTAAAACACAACTCTCAGTGAAAGGCACGTGAACAAATGAGCCAATAATGGACTGACAAAAACTTCAAAGATAAATTCAAAAAGTGCAATGGATTTCTGTGCAGACAAAGTCAAAGAGAAAGTCTAGGCAAAATTTGAAATATCTTATCTGAGCTCTACATATATCTCCACATAATAGTAACTTTATAGCAGCAATTCCATATTTGCTGTCCATGTCAGTGGACCTAGAAGAATGTTAGAATTCAGACTTGTTGGCTCCGTGGCACTGAGTGAAGGGGTTTGCTCAGCACGCTGGTGACCTGGGCTCATGTCCTAAGCCCGGGTACCAGGAACAGAGACCGGCAGGGAGGGGATGCACAGTCATCTACTGGATGCTTCCCTCCTTGGGGGGGGACTACCTGGGCAACTCCAGGCAGATTGGGTGCATACTTGGGGGATGTGATGCCTCAACACCCCCCCCAGCATGCCCCCACATGAGGACACTGATGCATGCAAGGCTGAGAACTTGATGGGTGGGCACAGAAAACAGGAAAAATGGCACCTCATCTGACCGGGTGATGGCCGCTGGACCCTTGCCACTATGGAGCCCCTGAACAACCAGGACTGACCCCAGAAGTACCCAGGGCAATAAAGAAGCCAGATAGGCACATTCTCTCTGGAAGAAAATGACCCGCCTAACAAAGGGATATGTTAGGTTACCTTGGGGGCTGCCAAGAATGGGGCGGCAGTTGGTGACAGGGGTTGTCTGGGGTGAGTAAGTCCCAGGCAGCCCAAAGGAGAGGCTGGCCAAGGTACAGGGGCAGGAGCAAAAAAAAAAAAGAATTCAGACTTGATTGTTCGGTTTAAGGAATAGTAATTGGTGCCAAATAGCCACTCATACACTCTGCAAAAACTAAAAAAAAAAAAAAAAAGACATGGGTTTCATCTTACATAGAAGTCATCAGTGTGCCTCATATATAACAGCCCAGGGGAAGGATGAACCAGTCATATTTTGATCTTATTGGTGTGGGTCATAGTGGATCCAAAATAGGAACATAATCTAAATAACAAAGAACCTTGGCACAGAAGCACTGAGGACGGGGGTTTACCCAGAAAGGGCACTGACAATAAAGCCAGGTTTCAAAGAAGTGTAAAATTAAGCATATCACCATGATGCAAAACATCACTGGAAGCATATGCAAATCATCATGAAATAATATAGACTAGTTCTGCTTTAAGCAAAAAAGTATTGTGCCAAATGTCCTCTAACACACCCTGAAAAGACTGTAAATAGAAGACAAAGATGTGTTTTGTCTAACACAGAAGTCATCAGTGTACCTCATCTGTAACAGGCCAAGGGAAAGAAGAACCTGTCATAGTTTGGTCTTATGGGTTTGGGTCATGTTGAGCGCAAAATAAGGAGTAATCTACAAGACAAAGAACCTCAGTACAAACACACAGGGGTAAGGGTTACCCGGAAAGAGCATTGTTTGTGCTGAGGTTCTTTGCCTTTTAGATTACTTTCCTATTTTGACCTCACCATGACCCAAACCAGTAAGACCAAACTATGACTGGTTCATCCACCCCCTGGGCTGTTTGCAGATGTGGCACACTTACGAGTTCTGTGTAGGATGAAACACATGTCTGTGCCTTCTGCTTTTAGCCATTGCAAAGTGTGTGAGTGACACTCTTGGTTAAAACAGAACCAGTCTATATTCTTTTGTGGTGATTTGCATATACTTCTCATAATGTTTTGCATGATGGGGATAGTTGCAATTTTACATTTCACTGAAACCAAGCTTCATTTCCAATGCCCTTTCTATGAAACCATTGTTCCCCACTGACTTCATCGGTGACAGGGAGTCACTAATGTGCAGCACAAAGTTCAGTTTGTGCCGAGGGGGTGCCCAATCCCCCATCGGCTACAGCCCTCCCCAAAAAAGATCAACGGAGTGGCACGCTGGGAGCCCATCCCAGCATGCCAAATAACCCTGTAAATGGAAAACAGTCCTGCAGTGTTTTTTTTCACCTGCAAACAGAAAATGGTCCCGCGTCGAGTCCGGTTACCCTCCCTGAACCTGCCTCCACTATCTGAGCACCCCATCTCCCCACACCCCCACCCCATACTTACCTCTGGAGTCTGGCGCAGTGATCTTCGGTGGACTGGGAACACGTCTGCACTCTTCAAAGCTGACCGCGAACTAAGGAAATGCCAGTAAGCTGTATAATGGCATAAACAGGGTTTTTTCAACTTTGATGCATATATCAGGCATTTTATCAGAATTCTGGCGCCAAATTTTCAACATGGGGTTTTTGGGACCTCTCCTCATGAATTCTGGCACTGTCATGGCATTATTCATCCCCGAAAGGTGATTTTGCGGTCACTGCACGGAATCCCCTTTTGGGACCAATTAACAAAATGACAGTGACAGTGTTCATGAGGTGGGCTCTCAAAAAGCCTGTGTTGCAAATTGGGTGGAAAAAATCCAAAAAATGACAATTTTTTGAGCATGTGTTGCGCAGTTACTACGCATGCTCATAACTTTGCAAATTTGCAATATTTCCATGCCACATTTTCAATATTAGCTTCCATAGCTTCCACTTGCATACTGTGTGACCCTGAGCAAGTCACTTAACCTCCTTGTGCTCCCAGGTTGCTCCTGTAAAAAAGCTTTCAGCTTAGTGTGCTATACCTGGTAAAACAACTAAATAAAAAAAATTGGCATTTTTCCACACCTCCTTGTGAACAGTACAGCTGTCATTTTTCACATCCTGCCCAAAATGTGTTTTCACACATCTGGTGCAGAATCAATCAATCAATCAAAGTCTTTATTTAACCAGGCGATCACTGTTGAGCAAGCTCATTTTCGAGGTGGACCTGGGTTTGTTAACAAGGAACAAGTGACAATATACATGGGATGCAACACACAAGAAAATAGTAATAATAAAAATAAAGTCAGATACAATAATACAGTATATACAAAGTATCAGCAGGTAGCACTGACAGTAGTGTGTGTTTGGAACAGAAGATACAGCTAGTTTTGGGTAGGACATAATTTTTCATAAAAGTAAAGAAATATACATATCAGGTGCACCAAACACAAACAAAACCTAATATAAAAAGATATACAGTGATACGGTATGGAGAATTTAGAGCTGGAACCAGGGTCAAAGGAATGTGGAAGGGACAGATATGGAGGTAGAAAAAGGGGAGAGGGAAGAGTCGATTATAGATGTGATCAGTCTTTTAAAAGTAGCAATTAGAGTGTACTTGGACTTATAGGAGTCACTATTTAGGGTAGACAGGCACAGAACTCCTTATTATGATGTTGATATAGAGATTTAAAAGCTGCTAGGCTGATGGGGTGAGTTAATTTCAAAGTTTTTTGCAGCTTGTTCCACAGTTGAGGGAGCACAAAGCTGATGGCTGCTCTGCCAATGCGAGATTTTGCTTTGTAAACATAAAGGTAGATATATGAGGTGCTTCTCAGGGCATACTTCCCCAGAGTGCACAAAGGTAAACAGACAGAGATATACTGGGGCAGTTTATTTGAGATAGCTTTGTATGTCCAAACTGCAGCATTTTTTTGCTGCTGTCTATGAGCAGGGATGACCATCCACTGCAGGTGTACAATGCACAGTGGGGTGAGTATGGAAGACCCGTGATAAATCTTATGGCTCTGTGATAAAGCGATCGAGTTTGGCTAGGATACCTGCAGGTCCCTGACTACATAGAAAGTCTGTGAGTCCAATAGGGAAAGAAAGGTGGTTTGAACCAGTTTCAGTTTAGCTTCTCGTGAGGAGATTATTAATCCTAAAGAACAGACCAAGTCTTTGTCTAAGTTTCTTTGCCAGTTCTTCTAAGTGATCTGTGAAAGTAAGTCTATTGTCTAATCAGACCCCCAGGTACTTGAACTTTGGTACGTAGTCCAACTGCTCACCTAGAATGGTAGTGATGTGCAGGAGTGTCCCAGCATTTGCAGGATTTATTGCATTTTGAAGGGGCGAGAGGAACATTGCTTTGTTTTTCTTTGCATTTAAGAGCAGTTTTTTGTTTATAAGCTGATGTTGCTGCAGATTAAATTCATTTTGAAGGGCTTTACAGGCTGCTTCAGGTGTGGGGCTACTAGCATAGAGTACCATATCATCCGCAAATAGGTGTATTTGTGCTTCTTTGATGGGGGCATCTACATTGTTAATTTAAATGGTGGAGAGCAAGGGACCAAGAATGGAACCTTGCGGTACACCCCTCAATAGAGGTTTTGGTTTAGAAACTTTCCCTTCTGCCTTTACTTGTTGAAGTCATCCTGAGAGGTAGTTGGAGAACCATTTAAGGGATGGGGAATCCAAACCAATGTTCTGGAGGGACGACAGAAGCAGTCTGTGATCAGCAGTATTGAACGCCTTGCTTAGGTTCAAGAAAACTGCGGAAAGTTTTTTTTATCTAATTTAAGCTGCCAGTCATCTGTCACCTTGGCTAGAGCAGAAATTGTACTGTGCTGTGTTCTAAAACCAGATTGTAACGGGTTGAGCAATTTTTCTGATTCCAGGTACTTCCGAAGCTGGGAGTTCACTATTTTCTCCAGCATCTTTGACAGGATTGGAAGTAGGGAGATTGGCCTGTTGTTATTAAGGTCACTAGGATCTCCTGACTTGAACAAAGGGTAGGTCACCCTGGGACAAGGATAAGTTGAAGAGATGAGTAATTGGGACTGTGAGGACATGGTAGCCGACCTTTAAGAAGTATGGGTCAATGAGGTTGGCCCCAGCACTTTTCCTAGTGTCCAGCTGAAGGAGAAGATCTTTGACTTCTTTCAGGGAGGTAGGCTGCAGAGAGAAGGATAGACTGGGGATGGGTTTTTCTTGTGTATCCAATCTAAGTTGTTGGTGGAGGATATGCGTGGGAGAGGAGTCAAAGGCTAGCCCTGCAGTGGCAAAATGATTATTGAGAGTATGGAGGATAGACGGTCTGTCGGAGATGACAGTATTGTCGATCAATAATTTAGTAGGTAGGGAATTTACAGTGGTGTGACCTTCAATGTCTTTGATAGTCTTCCAGAATTTGGAGGCATTTCTTGAGGAGCTCTCCAGCTGAGAGCAGTAGAAATTAGCTTTGGCTTCTCTGACCATTTTGGTGCAGAGGTTCCTCGCCCTCCGGAAAGAATTCCAGTCATTTATTAAATTAGTTTTCCTAGCAGAATAGCGCGGTCGCTGTGGGAAATCTGTGTCCGGGACACATAACAAAAATGACAATGACACTGTTCATTAGCAGAGGTGCTACAATGCCTATGTTGAACATTTGGTGACAAAAGTCCATAAAATGACTGTGTTACGAGTGTGTGTTGCGCAGTTTCCATGCATACTCGTAACTTCGCACATTTGCAATTTTTTCACACCAGATTTTCAACATTGCCATTTTTCACACCTTCTTATGAACAGAATGGCTGTCATTTTTCACATCCTGGCCGAAATGTGTTTTCGTACTTCCAGCACAGAATAGCGCGGTCGCTGTGGGAAATCTGTGTTCGGGACACATTACAAAAATCACAGTGACACTGTTCATTAGCAGAGGTCCTACAATGCCTATGTTGAAAATTTGGTGAGAAAAGTCCATGAAATGACTGTGTCACGAGCATGCATTGCGCAGTTTCCACGCACGCTCGTAACTTCGCACATTTGCAGTATTTTCACTCCACATTGTCAACATTGCCATTTTTCTGCACCTCCTTATGAACAGTACAGCTGTCATTTTTCACATTTCACCCGATATGTGTTTTCAGACATGTAGCATACAATGGCTTGGTCAGTGTGCGAAATCAATGTTCGGGACAGATTAAGAAAATTACAGTGACACTGTTCATGAGCAGAGGTCTTAAACTGGCTGTGTTGAAAATTTGATGACAAAAGTCCATAAAATGACTGGGTTATGAGCTTGCATTTTGCAGTTTCCATGCACCCTTGTACCTTTGCAAATTTGTAATATTTCACTCCAAATTTTCAACATTGGCAATTTTTCATACCTCCTTATGAGCAGTACAGCTGTCATTTTTCATATCCTGGCCAAAATGTGTTTTTGCACTTGTGGCACAGAATAACATGGTCGCTATGGAAAATCAGTGTTCGGGATAGATTAAGAAAACCACAGTGACACTGTTCATGAGCGGAGGTCCCAAAATGCCTTTGTTGAAACTCTGCTGTAAAAAATCCCAAAACTAATTACATTACGGGTGTGCTTTGTGCAGTTTCTACGCACACTCATGGCTTCACTAGTTTTTTTATATTTTCATTCCAGATTTTCAACATTGCCATTTTTTACACCTCCTCATGAACAGTACAGCTGTCATTTTTCGCATCCTGTTCAAAATGTGTTTTCACACCTGTGACGCCAAATGCTGCAGTCGCTGTGCAAAATCACCTTTCAGCTAACAAACTGATAGTGTCTCTGTTCATGCGGTGGGATCAGAAAAAGCTAATGTTGAAAACTTGGAGTAAAAGTATCAAGAAATGGACAGGGTGTTAGGGTTTTCAACCATAATGTCGTACAGCCATCAGGGATATGACTTGGGATTGTCAACAGTAATGCTCATGCCATTCCACCCCCCCCACCCGCACCCTGCAACCAGTGACAGGCTTCAAGGTGCGCCTTGGACTCTTTGACCCCAGAATCCATCCCATTCTCCTATACTGCAGCCATTTCAGCATATTTCCTTATGGAATGAGATGAGTAAAGCCCGAACACCTAAGGCACACCTCGACACTTCTCAGTGTCTGCAGGGTAGGGTGACGGGAAATGTCGTGACCGTTATGGGCAACTACCCAAAGACACACCCCAGTGCCTGCCCATCTCTGCAGGGTGGGGTGGGGTTGGCATCAGTTCAGTACTTCACTGCCATTCTTATACTGCATGGGCTCGATTCTCATAGGGGCCTGCATCTGGCACAAGCTTGGCAAGCAGCATCTTGCACCAATGCCTGGTGCACCAGGGACCCTGCACCTGATTCAGGTACAGGAGGAGTCCCAGTGGCTAAGTCCCCATGCTAGCACTAACCAGAACCCTGCAGCAAACCCCTGGCACACTGCACAGGTCCACTGCTGGCCACCAGAAACTAACACAGGACCCCCTGTCCCACTTCGTATTGGGCATGTGGACCCAACCTGATGGGTCGATGTTCCCCCACCATGTTTGGTGCAATTGGCGCCTGACCCCAGAGGTGAGTGGTGGGATGTACTGGACACTGGGGAGCAGTCTGCACTGGTGTATGGGGGGGTTTGGGGACCACCTGCTGGGGCATGGGTGGGCACTGTACCATCATACCTTGGTGCTGCAATAGCACTGATAGGGCAGGCATCGGGAATCAGGAGAGCTGCATCAGGATGGGGGTACCAACATGGTACATAGGTGGCATCAGGAAGCTGTGTGAGGTGCCACTGGACCACTAGGATGGGGGCCACACATACAAGGTAACACTCTGGGGTGTATGATGGGTGGGCGGTCACCCATGGTATGCCGCACACAGGTATGTCACCAAGGGAAAAATGTCTAAGTCCCCTTACGGCTGCCCTATCTGGTCTAAGGATACTTAGAATTTCTCCCGCCAGGTGATGGCTGTGAATCACAGGATGCAGCTTGCATCAGCTGCAGTCCCTCTACTGCCATGCTGCAGTGCATTGCAGGTGCAAGCCCTGTTTGGGGCAGGTGGACTGTGGTCGGTGTGCAAAATCAATTTTTGAGACACATTATGAAGATCACAGTGACACGGTTCATGAGCAGAGGTGTTAAAATGACTGTGTTTAAAATTTGATGACAAAAATCCATACAATTACTCTGTTACGAGCATCCATTGTGCAATTTTCACACACCTTCGTACATTCACAAACTTATGAACAGTACAGCAGTCATTTTTCACACCTGGACGAAATGTGTTTTCACACTTCTGGCACAGAATAGCATGTTTGCTGCAGGAAATTAGTGTTCGGGACAGATTAAGAAAATCACAGTGACACTGTTCACGAGCGGCGGTCCCAAAGTGCCTATGTTGAAAATCTGCTGTAAAAAAATCCCCAAACTAATTACATTATGGGTGTAAATTGTGCAGTTTCTACGCATGCTCATGGCTTCACCAGTTTTTGTATATTTTCACTCCAGATTTTCAACAGTGCTATTTTTTATACCTCCTCATGAACAGTACACCTGTCACTTTTCACATCCTGTTTGAAATGTGTCTTTGCACCTGTGGTGCCAAATGGCACAGTCGCTGTGCAAAATCACCTTTCGCCTAAAGAACTGATAGTGTCACTGTTCATGCAATGAGGTCACAAAAAGCTCATGTGGAAAACTTGGAGTAAAAATACCAAGAAACACCCAAGACATTAGAGTTTTTGACCATAATTCCCTACCCTGTAGGGACTGACAGGCGTCAGGGGTATGACTTAGGATTGTCACAGTAATGCCACTTGCCATTCCATTCCCACCCCCACCGTGCAGCCAGCGATGGGCATCGAGGTGCGCCTGGGACTCTTTGTTCCCAGAGTTCACCCCATTCTCCTATACTGCACCTATTTCAGTGTATTTCCTTATGGAATGAGGTGAATGTAAAGCCCAAACACCCCAAGGCACACCTCGACACTTGTCAGTGTCTGAAGGGTAGGGTGAGGTGAAATGTTGTGACCATCATGGGCGACAGCCCAGAGGCACACCCCAATGCCTGTCCACCTCTGCAGGGTGAGGGTGGAGTTGGCATCAGTTCAATACTTCAATGCCATTCCTATACTGCATCTGTCTTACTCCTGCACTTCCTCTGCTAATGCCAGCAAGCAAACATTCGGCATTGACAAATGCTTGTTTGTGTTTGCTTGCGTGCATGTTCAAGAAACATCTTGGGATAGTATGGCATTTGAGAGGTGTGTCACTGTTCTGGCTAATGCAGGCAAAGCTTTTTTGGGCTCATCCTTCAGGCACCAATCAGTCGGCAAGCTGTGTATGACACCAGTCCAAGAGAAATGGTGTCTACTTGAAAGAAATTTGCTGATGCAGTCAGGGACAGTTTCATCTCTGCAGCTATTTACATGCGTATAGCAACCCTCCTTACTCTCCTCCCCTCCTGTTACACAAACACAGACATTATTTGTTTGCTGCAAGGCTACTGATGCAAGAGATAACTCAAATGTACATTATTAAAGAAGATTATTTTTATTGTCCAGGTGCCGTTCTTTTACTCCTGATTTTATTTGGCAGATTTTTTTCCCGCTGTCTACTGATGGTATACAGTGAGCAAATAAAGCCTCCCACTCCCTCCCATTGCATGCTGGCTGCCCCGCACTCTCTGTTCCCCCACTGGCACACAGCATGAAATTAAGCCCTCCCACTCCCTCCCACTGTGTGCTGGCCGCCCTGTACTCTCCGTCCCCCCAGTGGCACTTGGCATCAAATTAAACCCTCCTGTTCCCTCCCACTGTGTGCTGGCCATCACATGCCCTCCATTCCCCCACACACCCATATCAAATTAAACCCTCCCACTCACTCCCACTGTATGCTGGCTGCCTCACACCCTCCATTCCCCCACCGGCACGCAGTCAAAAAATGAAGCCCTCCTGCTCTCTCCCACTGCATGCTGGCCACCCTTCACCCTCCGTTTTCCCACTGGTGCCTGGCATCAAATTAAACCCTCCTGATCCCACCCACTGCATACTGGCTGCCTCGCACCCTCCATTCCCCCACCGGCACCCAGTCAAAAAATGAAGCCCTCCTGCTCTCTCCCACTGCATGCTGGCCACCCTTCACCCTCCATTCTCCCACTGGTGCCCGGCATCAAATTAAACCCTCCTGATCCCACCCACTGCATGCTGGTTGCCCCACACTCTCCATTCCCCCCACCAGCACCCAGCATCAACAAGCAAACAAACATGCGGCATTGACAAATGCTTATTTCATACTGCCATGGCACAACATTCCTTACAATTTAAAGCTACTAAACTCTATGATGTCCTTCCTACTTATGTTGTTAGCAGCCCAGCTATTTCTGCTTTTATGGCTGCCCTGAAGATACTTCTACTTTCTAACACTGAATGTAAATGATTTAATTGATTCCTTTTGTGAATGTTTTCTATGTTATATAATTTTGTACATTATTTTTGTATTGTAACTGGATGACAGCGAAAAATGACATTTATGCTCACAGTCCATTCAGTATAAAACAATAAACAAACAAACAAACAATAAATTAATGGCTAAGGCCAGTTGGTCAAAAAGTATGCTTGCATGCAAAATCATGTCATTGCCTCAAATTGCCAAGTTAGAATGAGGAAATAATGCTGGGGTGACTGTGATGAGGGTCTGGACTTGGTTAAGTGTTTTGCATTTGTTGCTCCTTCAAACTTGGCAATTTGAGGTGCTGACATAATTTTATATGCATGTATACGTTGTGACTGACTGTTAAGAACCGTTACATTGTTGTGAACTGCATTGCAGTCACTTGGTGTCTACTTTGTTGATTGCCACATGGTTGTGCAGGTTTTTTTGGTGAGCTTGGGTTTTCTGGGGTTAACCACCTTTAGCCTGCATCCCAGTTCCTTCTAGAGAGCAACTGCTTTTTCCTTGGTGCATTAGGTCCTTGATTAACCTCCGCAAGCCTTTCTGCCTGCTGTAGAAGTCCTCTGATATAAAAACCCGACACCAGCCTCTGCTTGACATCCACTCCGGAAATCCCAGTCATAACCCACAGCTTTCCCCTTGTGGGAGGGATTCCACTGTTCCCCAGACCAGGAGGAGGATGCTTCAGTCAATGGTCAAGACCAGCGAGGAGGAGCCAGAGAGGGGCAGGAGCAGTCAGAAGGACTCTACTGTGTTGTAGGGCAGAGGACAGCTTAATTTGTCCAGTGCTGCTGGGGTATTTTACCCCAAGCCCTCCCTTCTCCCTGCCCATGACATAATCCTTGGAAGTGACCCAGCTGAGTGCCAATTAAGGCCACCTGAAGGGCAGGTGAGCCCTCACTACCTTCAGAACTCCCCTGCTGGCCCCACTTTGGGCATGGAATGCCTCTGCATCACTCACCAGGTGAGTGGGTATATGGCAATGTAAGGCCACTCCAGAGGGACCACTTATTCCTTCCTGCACAACACACCCTTCACCTGGATCATCAGGAGCAGTCATGCAGCAGAATGAGGTGCCCTCCCTCCCCAAGGCAGGAAGAGTCCAGATAGATACCAGAATCCCCACTCACAGGTTGGTACCAGACGTCCTGGACTTGGGGCATGAATCTGGGTGGTCTGGATGGACGCCTGTTGCGCCCTCCCACTGTGTACCCCACCTCCCCACACCCTCTTCACACTATACTTACCTCTGAAGTTTGGTGCAACAATCTTTGGTAGACCGGGAACACGTCTGCACTCTTCAAAGCCGACCGCAAACTGAGGAAATGCCAGTAAGCTGTATAATGGCATAAATAGGGTTTTTTCAACTTTGGTGCATATCTCAGGCATTTTTTAAGAATTTTGGCACCACATTTTCAACATGTAGTTTTTGAGACCCCTCCTCATTACTTCAGCCCCTGTCATGGCATTATTCGGCCCCAAAAGGTAATTTTGCAGTTACTGCGTGGAATCACCTTTTGGGACTGATTAATGAAATGACAGTGTCAATGTTCATGAGTTGGGCTCTCAAAAAGCCTATGTTGCAAATTTGGTGGAAAAAATGCAAACAAGCATTTGTCAATGCCGAATGTTGCTTGCTTCTATGTACTGTTTAGGTATTTGGAAGTCATTGGAGTGCAAATATTGAAAATTTGCGAACTTACGAGAGTGCGTAGGAACTGCGCAATGCACGCTCGTAAAACAGTCATTTTTAGGAATTTTTTCACCAAATTTTCAACATAGCCATTTTAAGACCTCTGCTCATGAACAGTGTCACTGTGATTTTGTTAATGTGCCCCATACATTGAGTTTGCACACCGACTGCCATTGTGCGCTACATGGGCGGAAACATGCGTTTTGGCAGGATATGAAAATGACAGCTGTACTGCTCATAAGGAGGTGTGGTAAAATGGCAATGTTGAAAATCTGGAGTGGAAATATTGAAAATTCGCAAACCTACGAGCGTGCATGGGAACTGTGCAACGCACACTCGTAAAACAGTCATTTTTAGGAATTTTTTCACCAAATTTTCAACATAGCCATTTTAAGACCTCTGCTCATGAACAGTATCACTGGGATTTTCTTAATTTGTCCCGTACATTGATTTCGCACACCGACTGCGCCATTCTGCACTACATGGGCGGAAACACATTTTGAGTGAGATGTGAAAAATGACAGCTGTACTACTCATAAGAAGGTGTGGTAAAATGGCAAAGTTGAAAATCTAGAGTGAAAATATTGAAATTTCACGAACTTACGAGCCTGCGTAGGAACTGCGCAACGCACACTTGTAAAACAGTCATTTTTTGGAATTTTGGCACCAAATTTTCAACATGGGGTTTTTGGGACCCCTTCTCATGAATGATGTCACTGTCATGGTGATATTCAGGTCTGAAGGGTGATTTCACAGTCACTGCGCAAAATCACCCTTTGGGCCCGAATAACGCCATGACAGTGACATCATTCATGAGAAGGGGTCCCAAAACCCCATGTTGAAAATTTGGTGCAAAATCTCAAAATGCCTGAGATATGCAATAAAGTTGAAACCCCTATCTAGCCCATTATACAGCTTACCGCATTTCCTCAGTTCGCGGTGTCGCTTTGAAGAGTGCAGACGTGTTCCCGGTCCACGAAGATCGTCGGCGCCAGAGTCTGGAGGTAAGTATGGGGTGAGGGGGTGTGTGGGAGGCTGGGTGCGCGAGTGGGTGGAGTGCGGGTTGTGGGGGTTGGGAGGCGTGCAGGACCATGTTTTTGTTTACAGGTTAAAAAAAAAGATGTCGTGGGACGTTTACTTACACTGGGGTGGGCTCCCAGCATGGCACAAGGATGTTGGGGGCATTCAGCCGGCAGAGTTGGACACCCCGTCGGCAAAGATGTTCTTGCCACGCTGGGATGAGCTCCCAGCGTGGCACCTACAGGGGGGGCGCAGCTCAGCCGACGGAGATTGGGCACCCGTCGGCTATACAGTGCATGCGGATGCATGGCTGCGTGTGTGTCTGGAGGGAGCTGCGTGTGAGCAGCCGATATCTTATCAGTGCTCACCTGCCGTAGATCTCTTTCAATCTGAAGGTTACTGCATTTTGGAGCGTGGTCATCACAGCTCCAAAATGCATTGGCTTACAGGCCGCGCTGCCAGCACACTGACTGAATTGGAGGAGGAGGTGACACACCTTCAAAATCTCCGATGATGGTACTATGTTTCTTGCACATGCGTGCAAGCAACATAAAAATGACTGTTTTATGAGCGTGCGCTGCGCAGTTGCTACGCACGCTCATAACTTCACAAATTTGCAATATTTTCTTGCCAAATTTTCAACATTGGTATTTTTTTACACCTCCTTATGAACAGTACAGCTGTCATTTTGCCCATCCTGGCCGAAATGTGTTTTTTCACTTCCGGCACAGAATAGCGAAGTTGCTGTGGGAAATCAGTGTTTGGGACAAATTAAGAAAATGACAGTGACACTGTTCATGAGCAGAGGTCCTAAAATGCCTACATTGAAAATTTGGTGATGATAGCCCATCACATGACTGTGTTACAAGTGTGCGTTATGCAGTTTCCATGCACCCTTGTAACTTCGAAGATTTGTAATATTGTCATGCCAGATTACCAAAAGACTAAAAAAAAAAAAAAAAAAAAAAACACTGGCATTTTGTCACACCTCCTTATGAACAGTACAATTGTCATTTTTCACATCCTGGGCAAAATATGTTTTTGCCCTCCTGCCACAGAATAGCACAGTCGCTGTGGGAAATCAGTGTTTGGAACAGTTAAAGATCGAACAAGTGAGAGAGGGGAGTGACCAAGTTCAACTGAGCTCTGTCGGGACTGCTGCAGATTTCTTTGTGGGCAGAAAAAGGCCCCAACGCAGGAGCCCAGTAGAAAAGGGCAGCCTGCAGCGCTGGGAGAAACAGAACAAGAGAGTGAGTGAGGGAGGGGGAGTGAGCGAACTCATGGGAGCTCTGTTGGGACTGCTACGGATTTCTTTGTGGGCAGAAAAAGGCATCAATGCAGGCAGGGGCCCAGTACAAAAGGGCAGCCTGCAACAGTGGGAGAAACAGTACCAGCAAGTGAGAGAGGGGGACTGAGTGAGCTCAACAGAGCTCTATCAGGACTGCTGCGGATTTCTTTGTGGGCAGAAAAAGGCACCAATGGATGCAGGAGCTCAGTACAAAAGGGCTGCCTGCAGCGCCAGGAGAAACAGAATGAGCGAGTGAGAGAGGGGGAGTAAGTGAACTCAATGAAGCTGTGCCGGAACTTTAGAGTTGCTCACCCTCCCTCCCAGGGTCCTCCATGGTCCTATATTACAGCAGGCTCTCTGGAGTGGAGACAAAGCAATGACTGGATATGCCCATACCTCCTTATGAACAGTACAACTGTCATTTTTCACATCCTGGCTGAAATGCATTTTCGCACTTCCGGTGAAGAACGGTGCGGTCGCTGTGGGAAATCAGTGTTTGGGACATATTAAGAAAACCACAGTGACAGTGTTCATGAGCAGAGGTCCTAAAATGCCTATGTTGAAAATTTTGTGATGAAAGTCTATAAAATGACTGTGTTAACAGCATGCATTGTGCAGTTCCCACGCACCCTTATAACTTCGCAAATCAGTAATATTTTCATGCCAGATTTTCAACATTGGCATTTTTTCACACCTCCTTATGAACAGTACAGCTCTCATTTTTCATATCCTGGCCGAAATGTGTTTTCGCACTTCCAGCGAAGAATAGCACGGTCACTGTGGGAAATCAGTGTTTAGGACAGATTAAAAAAATGACAGTGACACTGTTCATGAGCAGAGGTCCTAAAATCCCTATGTTGAAAATTTGGTGACAAAAGTCCATAAAATGAATGTGTTACAAGCGTGCATTGAACTGTTTCCACGCACCCTTATAACTTCGCAAATTTGTAATATTTTCAGGCCACATTTTCAACACTGGCATTTTTTCACACCTCCTTATGAACAGTACAGCTGTCATTTTTCACATCTTGGCCAAAATATGTTTTTGCACTCCTGCCACAGATTAGCACGGTTGCAGTGGGAAATCAGTGTTTGGGACAGATTAAGATTGAGCGAGTGAGAGGGGGGAGTGACCGAGCTCAACTGAGCTCTGTCGGGACTGCTGCGGATTTCTTTGTGGGCAGAAAAAAGCCCCAACGCAGGAGCCCAGTACAAAAGGGCAGCCTGCAGTGCCAGGAGAAACAGAATGAGCGAGTGAGAGAGGGGGGGAGTGAGCGAGCTCAACGAAGCTCTGTTGGGACTGCTGCAGATTTCTTTATGGGCAGAAAAAGACACCAACACAGGCAGGAGCCCTGTACAAAAGGGCAGCCTGCAGCACCAGGAGAAACAGAATGAGCGAGTGAGAGATGGGGAGTGAGCGACCTCAACAGAGCTCTGTCGGTCAGCTGTGAAGTTCTTTGTGGGCAGAAAAAGGTGCCAACACAGGCAGGAGCCCAGTAAAGAAGGGCTGCCGGCAGAGCAGGGAGAGACAGAAAGAGCGAGTGAGAGAGAGAGGGAGTGAGCAAGCTCAACGGAGCTGTGTCGGGACTGCTGCAGATTTCTTTGTGGGCAGAAAAAGGTGCCAAAGCAAACAGGAGCCCAGTACAAAAGGACAGCCTTCAGCGTCAGGAGAAATAGAACGAGCAAGTGGGAAAGAGGGACTGAGTGAGCTGAATGGAGCTCTATCAGGCCTGCTGCAGATTTCTTTGTGGGCAGAAAAAGGTGCCAATGCAGTCAGGAGCCCAGTACAAAAGGGCAGCCTGCAGCGCCAGGACAAACAGAATGAGCAAGTGAGGGATGGGGAGTGAGCTAGGTCAACGGAGCTCTGTTGGGACTGCTGCAGATTTCTTTGTGGGCAGAAAAAGGCATCAGTGCAGGCAGGGGCCCAGTATAAAAAGGCAGCCTGCAGCGGTAGGAGAAACAGAATGAGCGAGTGAGAGAGAGGGGGAGTGAGTGACCTCTGTCAGTACTACTACTATTGATTTCTTTGTGGGCAGAAAAGGCGCCAATGCAGGCAGGAGCCCAGTGCAAAAGGGCAGCCTGCAGCACCGGGAGAAACAGAATGAGTGAGTGAGGGAGGGGGAGTGAGTGAGCGAGCTCAATGGAGCTCTGTTGGGACTGCTGTGGATTTCTTTGTGGGCAGAAAAATGTGCCAATGCAGACAGGAGCCCAGTACAAAAGGGCAGCCTGCAGTGTCAGGAGAAACAGAATGAGCGAGTGAGAGAGGGGGAGTGAGCAAGCTCAATGGAGCTGTGTCAGGACTGCTGTAGATTTCTTTGTGGGCAGAAAAATGCGCCAATGTAAGCAGGAGCCCAGTACAAAAGGGCATCCTGCAGCGTCGGGAGACATAGAATGAGTGAGTGAGAGAGGGGGGGAGTGAACAAGCTCAATGGAGCTCTGCCAGGACTTTACACTTGCCCACCTTCCCATCCAGTGTCCTCTGTGGTCCTGTATTACAGCAGGGTCTCTGGAGTGGAGACAAAGCAATGATTGGATGCTTTAGGATTGCTGTAATAATACAGATTTACTTCTTCTGTTTCTTTCTCTGAGCTAAGTACTGAGCTATACTGTTATGATTGCTGTAATAATACATATTTATTTGTTCTGTTTATTTCTCTAACTGAACTGAGTAATACTTGGAAAGCAACAGGATTTCTAAGTGGGCTAAGTGAAGCTATATGAGAGCCGAGAACAAAAAGCATGGTAGCTGAGGGGTGAAAAATGGACAAGGAGCCTTTAGGATTGCTACAGTAATACGATGTCTAATGGATGACATTTGAGCCTGAATTACCCCTGTCGGCAAGGGGTCAGTAGGGGGACTAGTGTGGGGGGGAAAGGAATTTGAGTAAATAGGGACCTAACAGTTGTAGTAGGGTACAGAACCTGGGAGTGAGAGCCCCCAGCATAAGATGAGGATCACAATGGGGCAGGTGCCACATGTCGCTAGGGCGGGCATTTTTGGAAGGGTGGAGGGGTGTACAGGGTGTGGGTGTGCCATGATCCTGGACTGGGCTTGGAGGATGGGGGGTGTATAGTCTGTAGATGACTGGCTAGTTTTAGGGAGGAACTGTGGAGGTTAGGGAGGAGTGTAAGTGGCAGGGCAGATGAGTATGATAGGCATCCTGATGGGGGGAATAGGGGATGGCAAAGGGGGACAGAGGAAGAATAACTAGGGACTGAAACCGACCCCAGTATCAGACATACTAGCAGAAAAGAAAGGAGAAGGAAGGGGGTGCCCATGATGAGGGCAGGGCTGCCTCCTGATGGGGGAGGAAGACACCACAAGGAGTGCCAAGGGAGAGACCAGATGGCTGCAGGTAGGGAGGCACCAGGGGTGGCACGGAGGGGAACAAGTAGGAGGGGGAACTGATAGGAAGAAGAGATGTTGGACAGGTAGCGATTACGAATGGATTCCAACCTCTGCTATGGAACAGAGAGGGGGAGCAGGAACATACTGAAGGGGAGGACAATTGGGACATGAGAGGGATGGCAACAGGTAGGGGAAGCAATAGCGAGGACAAAAGGGTAGAAGGAGGCTAGTAAGGAAGGAGGGGGTGGTGACTGAAGGACAGAATGCTATGGGAAGGGGGAAGGATGGGAAGGGCATTACTATCAGGGTAGAAGGGAATGGGGGCTCTAAATTGACAACAGCAGGGATAGGAGAGGGGTTGGAAATTAGCTGGGAAGGAGGGGAGGTCGACATGGGATGCCCAGTAGTAAGTAGTCAGGCTGGGAAGGGGTTCAAGGGGGATGGGAAGAATGAGGCAGAGAAAAGGGGTGAGGCAGAAGTAGGGGGTACAGATATAGAAGTCACAGAGGGTGCAGTTGGCAGGGGTAAAGGACAGGGAAGAACGAATACTGGGGTGGTGGAAGGGGCATTAGAAGGGAAAGGGGTAAGGGGCAGGGGGTACTTGTCCTGGGGGATTCTATACTGAAATGGGTGAGATGGTTTGGAAAGGGGGAAAAGGCACACCCATATTTGGATTGAAGCTGTCCCCAGGTTGAGTGCAGGAGGGGCAGGGCAGGCACTGTTCAAGCATGCAGCGAGGGGCAGGAAGAAATCACTGTTACATGTGGGTACAAATGACTTGGGGGACACGGTGGAAGTAGTGAGGGGGAGGTTTTAGTACTTGGGCAGACAGTGTAAGGGGTGGGAAAGTCAGTGGCATTCCTGGAGGTACTGCTGGTACCAGAGCCCCCCCAAATACACACATACACACTTCCCAAAAAACTGCTTAAAAGCCTGCACTTCATTCAAATCAATTCCAATTCCTTACTTACTTGGGGTTCAATGCCAGTAAGTGTAAAATCATGTACCTAGGGCACAGGAATGCCGATGCTGAGTATACGATGAGGGGAGGTACTGCTACTCACTAGACATGAAAGGGTCCTTGAGGTTATTATATCAGAGGACCTCAAGATGGCAGTACAGTGTGACAAGGCTATGGGCAGGGCAAATTTAATTCTGGGGTGCATAAGGACTGGCATCTCCAGTAGGAGGACGAGGCATGTTGTGCTGCCATTGTATCACTCCCTGGTATACCCCCAGCTGGAGTACTGTGTCCAGTTTTAGAGTCCACACTTCAAGAAGGACATAAGGTGGAGGTTTTCCACAGGAGGGCAACTAAAATGGTTCAGAATTTTCACAAGAATCCCTACAAGGAAAGATTGAAGAATCTCAACATGTACACTCTGGAAAACAGGAGGCCGAGAGGTGACATGATCAAGACCTACAAGTACCTCACAGGGTAAAGAGGGTACAGTTGGGGAGTTTCCTTCAAGTGAGAATGAGTACCCAAACCAAGGGACATTTAATGAAGCCGGGGGGGGGGGGGCATTCAGAATAGATGTGAAGAAATATTTCTTTACTGAAAGGGTGGTAGATGCCTTGAACAGACTGTCAGGAGAGGTGGTGGAAGCTAAAATGGTAGGGGGCATTATGCATACATGGGATAAACATAGGGGTATATTACAGAAAGGAGAAGGAGGGGGGCAACGGAGATCAAAAGGGCCATGGACATGGAGTAGGTTCAAGTTCATTGCAGGAAAAATCCATTAAGTTCATTCACAAGGAGGTCCTGATGGATGCAGGCAGAATAAGACATGCAGTAACATATACAGGCAGGAGTTACATGTAGGTAGAGAACGCTTGGCTAGACTGGGTGGGCTGAGCGGTTCTTTTCTGCTGATGAATTCTGTGTTTCTATCGCATCATGTGTTAATTCAGGTGCAGTGTTTATTCAAAGTTGGGTCTACCATACATCCACATGTAAGGTACAGTAAATTACTGAATTAGCTGCAGCCCATTTACAGTGCAATAAACAGAACCCCAGTGCTTTGAGAAGCCTTTACTCTTCATAAGGCTGCTTAAAGAGCTGGGGTTCTATGTGCAGTGTCCATACCAGTATGCTGATCTTAAAATCGACACGGCATCTGAATGAGTACTTGATTCTTGCTCGCTCCATTTCTTCCCCACTTTGAAACCTGCTTGTCCTGAGTTACTTTTGGGCTGGCAGTGCCTCGCCTGTGTTGGAAGATGACCAATAAGTGGCACTGAAAGATGTCAGGCTTCACAGACTTTGAAGGCAGCTGCTCACAGACAGACATAAGGCAATTCTACTGGGGGTAGGAGGAAGTAAACTGTTGACTAACTAGAATCTGCAGCTTATCTATCAAGTAGGGAAATAGGCAGACTAGGTGGCCCAAGTGGTTCTTATGTGCTGGCAACTTGTATGTTTCTGAGACAGGATGGAGGCTGTCCAGAGGAGGGCAACTAAAATGGTGCAGGGTCTGCACCAGAAGACATACGAAGAGAGACTTAAGGAGCTGAATATGTATAGCCTCGAGGAAAGGAGGGAGAGAGGAGACATGATAGAAACTTTCAAGTACCTCAAGGGAATCAACAAAGTCCAAGAGGGTAGCATCTTTCAAAAAAAGTGGTGTGCAAGAACAAGGGGGCACAATTTGAAGATAGAAGGGGCGGCTCAGAGGTAATTTAAGGAAGTATTTTTTCACAGAGAGGGTTGTGGATGCATGGAACGGCCTTCCGGAGGAGGTTGTGGAGTCAAAAACAGTGGTGGAATTCAAGCATGCATGGGACAGTCATAAGGCAATTCTGGGGGTTGGGGGTAGGAAGAAGTAGGCTGCTGGTTAACTAGGATCTGCAGCTTATCCATTAGGTAGGGAAATGGGCAGACTGGGTGGGCCAAGCAGTCCTTATCTGCCGTCAAAATCTATGTTTCTATGTTTCTCACCCACCATCTTGGCAAGAAGGCTGAAGCTATGGCCACTGATGACTGTTGGGATGTGGGGAGGGTGGACCAAAGGGTACAGACATAAGGAGATAAATCCATAATAACAATTGTGAGACCTTCACCAGCTTTCCAAAATGCTTACCAGTAAAAGAACACTCTATGAAGTTTTTCAAATGGCAACACAATCTGGTGAGCCCTCTGTCTGCCATCTGATACCAGGCATCAACCAGCATAACATTGCCTAAAGTAGGCAGTGTGGTCATGTGGTTACTGAAATATTGGAGATTACAGATTTATAAGAACAAAAGAATATCACTCAGAAGCTGGCACATATCCCTATAGCAGCTGTCTCCTGCTTCTCAGTACTTCTATTTATACCCTTGAGGTACTTGAATGTTTCTATCATATCTCCTCTTTCCTTCCTCTGGTCCAGAGAGTACATATTGAGGTCCCTTACTTTCTCCTCATAGGTCTCGTGTTGCAAGCTGTGTACCATCTCATTCGCCCTTCTCTGGACCATCTCCAGCCTGTTAATATCCTTACAAAGGCACAACCTCCAGAACCGCACACAGTACTCCATGTGAAGCTTGACCATGGTTTTATATCATGGCATCACTACCTCCCTCCTTATGCTGGTGATACCCCTACCTATGCATCCCAACATGTCACTAGCCCTCCCAGTTTCCTTACCACTTTGACATTTTCAGGTCATCTGAGATAAGAACCCCCAGGTCCCTTTCCTTCTTTGTGACTGTCACCAACTCCCCCCCCCCATTCTGTTCCTTTCCCCGGGGTTTCTGTGTCCCAGGTCCATACTTTTGCACTTTTGAAGTAGCGTTCAGTTGCCAGTCCTCATACCATTTCTCAACCTTCCCCAGGTCCCTCCTCATTTTCTCCACCCCCTCTGGGGTATCCACTGTGTTACAGATCTTGGTGTCATCTGCAAACAGGCAGACCTTTCCCTTCATCCCTTCTGCAATGCCACTAATGAAGACATTGAACAGGACTGGCCCCAGGACCAATCCTTGCAGCACCCCACTGGTCTCCCCCTCTCCCCAGACTGCACCCCATTTACCACCACTCTCTGCCTCCTGTCTCTTACCCAGTTTGTAACCCACTTTATCACCCTTTCTCCCATGCCCACCCTAATCAGCTAGTTTATCAGCCTCCTATGTGGGACAGTGTCAAACGATTTGCTTACATCAAGTTAAGCGTTACCCACTGCCCACCCTGATTTACTTCCTTTGCCACCCAGTCAAAGAAATCAACCAGATTTGTCTGACATGACCTCTCCACTGTGAATCCATGTTGCCTATGGCCCTGGGCTCTAATGGCTTCTTCATACCCCGCTATCCTTTCTTTAACCAATGTCTCAATCATCTTCCTCACTACTGAAGTGAGGCTGACTGGCCTATAGTTCCGCACCTCCTCCCTACTGCTGGATTTCTGTAGAGGGGCCACATGTGCCCTCCTCCAATTCTCTGGTACCACCCCTCTGTTGAATGACTTCTTAAACATGGCTGCCACAGGTACTGCTATTTCCCTTCACAATTCTTTTCATATCCTTGGGTGTATGCCGTCTGGTCCCATCGCTTTGTCCACCTTCAGTTTACTCACCTTCTGCGGGATTCTTCTGCCTATGAATGGACTATTGTCCACCTCTTCAGGTCTTTGCAACTGCTGTACTGCTGTGGTCCTTGCAGCTCCCCCTCTTCTGTGAATACTGAACAGAAAGACACAGTGGATGTCTTTCGGGGGGCGGCACATGACAGTTCTTAGGCATGGTACTTTCACTTCCAAATACTGAAGCAGCACATATAAGCAATCAACATTTGGCATTGAGAAATGCTTGTTTTTTTTTTTGCTGGAAATTGGAACATTACTTTAAACTCCCTTAATGTAAAGCTCGAAGTTTAGTTCTTAAGAACTGAACAGGTCAAACGTTTGGCCAAATGGAAGATTTGGGCATAAATGAAAACTACAGCTCAACCTAGCTTGAGCTGGCTGGACTGTCAAAAGGATATCAGACTTTAAGATCCCAAACCAGGCCATGGCAAACACAGATACCCCACCACCAGTCCAGAACCTTTAAGTAGTTGCTACAGTACTCCTGCCTGCTATTGTCAGTCCAGATAGGGGTGTAAATGGCACTGGGAATGGGGCTTTCATAACTCCCCCCTGCCACTGGTGGTCTGACTCCAAAGTCCTGATTAACCACAGAAATTATTATTACCACTATATTTAGAGGGACCTGGTCCCTGCTAGTGCACGGTTCTTTTATGGCTGCCCTGCAAAATTACAATGCACTCATAAACTATGAAAGCACCATCTACTTGGAAGGGACAGGACCCACTAACTAGTGTAGGGAATGGCTGCTTCGAGGAGTTGGGAGATGAGACCCATGCAGTCTAGCACACCAGGCGGCCCCCAGTCTAGCCAACTAGTCAGTACTATCTTCACCCCTGACAGGACAGACAGTGGTAGGCTAAAGCAGTATGGGGGGATAGTGTCAGTAACATTGGTGGCAGCAGTAGTAGGGGACCTTTCCTGCTACAACCACAGTGGCATGCACTCATCTAAGGTTTTTTCATACAATACTCTGGAGCATCCTGGATTATTGGTAACTTAAAGGATTATCCATGGGAAGCAGTTAACAGCCATGGTGTATTTGCTTTGAGAGGTTAGCATGGTTTGTAAATCTCAAGAGTGCAGCTCGAAAGGTTTACAGTTACCATGGTAACCTCGAGAAGCAAATTCACCAAGGTTGTTAACTGCTGCCCATACATTATGTTACATAGTGTATGGGCAACAGAACAGGAACAAAGTTCATACAGTTTAGAGTGGACCATGGCCACCGCCGTTATTGCTGGTTTACTTTTTTTTAACACCGCAAGTTACAAACCGCTGTTTGTGTTTGAATGCTGCCGAGTGGTGAAGACGACCGTGAATCATTGGTGTGGCAGAATGTGAAACTCAGCAACATTCTCTCTTTTTATGGCATTGATGTGACATGCAGACAGTGGTTAACAGCAACCTGATGTCACATCAGTGCTATAACAACACTGGCTTTACATAAAATTCTGTTAATAATAGCATTCTACCATACATTATAAGTTGTTACTTACACTTGTTTTCTACATTTGCATATTGAGGACTGCACCTTGTGTACAGGATTTAAAGTTGTACTACTCCAGTCATGTTATTAAAACCTGAAATTCAAGCGAATCCTTTGTGTGGACTGGAAGCAGAGTTTATTGTGGAAACCCCCCTTAGATGAGTGCATACCACTTTGTCTGGTTTTACAGTTTGATTGGGCTGGAAGCCTGGCAGTGCACCAGACTCCCCTCTGGAGTGCAAGGCCTCTTGTGTCGACCTCTTCTGTTGAGGTAAGCAGCAGCAGGTTTTACTAACTGTCAAAGGGTCTAGTAATCTAGTTACAGACCTACCCTTTCATATTTCTATAGAGGTACTATTGTTATGCTTTGACTAGACCCCCCCCCTTTTTTCGTTATGTGTCTACCCTATGCGTGTATTGTGCCTGTGCTGTCTTATTTCTGCATAGACTGGCCACCTATGCATCTTTTTTTTATTATTTTTCTGTTTGTCTTTCTTTTGCTGCTATCCCCATCCTGTCTAGTCATTAATAAAATCTCCAGCATCCAGTACCTGCTATAAAATGAATGTGGTCTTCCTTTATATTCAGTCCTCCCTTGAAGTTGCAATGGTCCCTTTAAATTAACTGAAAAACACTTTAAATTGTTCGAAAATGAATAGCCTTAAAACTATTCTCTTTGTGGCTAAAACGCCATGAGAATGCCCCCCCTTTCCAGAAAAGTAGCAATTGATATAATTTTACTCAAGAAACGAGCATAATTTTGAGACGCTCCGTCTTGGCGTTCTTCTGAGCTGCATGAATGTATGCGACTATCGCAACAGCTCAGAACGCCTGCAATTCACAAATAGCTTTTTTTGCCAGAATGCTTGTGTGCTGTGTCGCGCATTGCCCCTTTTTGCGCTAAAGCGCTTTTCAGCGTGAATTCCCCCCAAGCTTAAAGGCTGCCTTTACATTTCTGTTGCTTTCTGTGACTGAGCTGTGTTTCAATATCCACAGCTCAGCAGGCATCATAATGAACGGTTTGTTCTAGGCTTGCAGACAACCTCATTACAATATGAGCACTTCAAATGAAACAGAGTGAATGTAATAATGAAAAACAAAAGGGGATTCATTTTACCTGCTATAAGATGTTGAAGGGCTCTGTTTACTAGATTCTTTCCCTAGGAGCCGGTCAGCCGGCCAGATTGTCAGGCATTGTATAGGGAATGAGAAACAAAAGGTGGGGCTTAACCCTTGAAATCTGAGGTTTCAAAAACCAGAATTGAAATAAATGATTATAAAGTATTTAGATAAAAGTAAGTTCACTGTAAGAACATCTTATAAGCCTTTTGAGATAAAAATGTTTGTTCTTTGTAAAAAGTGTATAATGATAGCTGAGTGACAGGAACTCTAGCCAATCAGAAACAATCTTATTATATATGTAGCTGCTCTCTTCAGAGAGATGTCAGATGTGTTCCAGGGTGCTGAAGTGTATACACCCCTAGCTAGTGCTCTAGTTATTACGAGTTACTATGCACAAGACTTGGATATTTTTTTTTGTTTGATGCTGCATTACTGTTGTTTTTGCTACTCTCCTTAAATGCATGTTAATTTTTATTATTTTGACAAAATCAGTCCGCCTTTTGATTTTCTTACTTTATATTGGAGTTCTCCAATAAAGCAGCTGTTGGAAGAGACATCCAGAGAAAATCACCTGTGTCTGAGTCCTTCTGTATCCCTAGCCTCTTACACTGGTGTCGCAAGTGGGATAGTGATTGGAACTACACCCAACTGTGAGAGTCTATCCGAGACTCTGGTGGACTATATATATGCAGGAAGAAAAGGTGGAACCAGGACCCTTCCCAGGGGTAGCTACTCGATCGGTTACAGCAGCTTTTCAACTACCCATTCTACCTGGACTGGAGCCAGTTGTGAGAAGAAAGGAAGGAAAACCTGTTACGAAAATGGAAGAAGAACCTGAAATGCAAGCAACTGGAGGCGAAACAGGACAAGAAGTGCCCCCTCTTGAGACCCATGAGCTGGTGAGATGGTTATGTATGCACCAGATGGAATTGGAAAAGCAGAGGGAGAGAAATAAAAAGGAATACGAAGCCAGATGGACTGATACTTTAAGGGCCATACAAGCCCTGGGAGTCAACAGGCCACCAGACCAGCTGCATGGAGGTCACAAAGACATCAAGTTGGTTAAACTTGCAGAAAGTGATGACACAGAAGCATATATTACAACCTTTGAGAGAGTGGCAGCAGCATGCGCATGACCCAGAGACCAGTAGGTGATTCACTTGGCACCTTATCTTACTGGGAAAGCACAGCTTGCGTATAATCATATAGAGGTTGCCCATGCAAACAATTATGATCAGGTCAAAGCTGCTATTTTGAAACGCTATGATATAAATACTGAAACATATCGTCAGCAGTTTTGGACTTATAAGTACCAGGCTGCCGACAATCCTAAGGACGCCTACATCCACTTAAAGGACTTATGTCTAAAATGGTTACAACCTACTACTCAGACACTCGACCAGATTCTGGAAACCATTGTGCTGGAGCAATTCATTAAAACTTTACCGCAGGATGTCCAGCTTTGGGTAAAAGAGCACTGACCAGAGACTTCAGATATGGCAATCCGCCTGACAGAGGACTTCATAGCAGCTCGTCCCTCACGTCCTAAGGGAGCCATGTTGCATGGACACCAACCCTCTACTTCCAGACAAGGTAGTTCGACTGTGGCTCCTATGCTCCCTCCAACAGGCACTAAAGTTTTTCCAAGACCACATAAAGTCTGTAACGCAGATGTCATCTGCCGAGAGTGTGGATGGAAAGGCCATGTTGCAAGATTTTGCCCCAAAAGAAAGACTGAAGCCTGTCATTTAGCATTGGCCAACTGGGGTCAATATATGCTGCCCGTTCAAACTGGAAAGAACACGGTATGTGGCTTCCTCGATTCAGGCAGCAGACAGACTTTAGTACAAACTGCCCTACTGGATCCAAGATCTAACCATAAGCCACAGAAGACTGGGGTAGTTTGTATTCACGGAGACATCCATCATTGTCCTCTCTATGACTTGGACATAACTATACAGGGACATACACATTCCATACGGGTAGGTGCTGTTCCTCATCTACCTGTGCCTATACTTATTGGGCATGACCATCCTGATTTTCAGACCCTATTAACTGGCAATGTTGCCACAATGGTTACTAGATCTCCGACCAAAGATAAGTTGGAACAGGTATTTCCTTTTTCTGATGATATGTTTGAAGAGTCCAAAAAGAAAATAAAATCAAAAGCCCAGAAAAGAAAAGAAAAACTCCAGTGGACTCAAAATGTAAAAACGGAAAGTAAGACTGTTACAGACTCTGTTGTTCCAACAATAGACTTTAGAATTGCACAGCAACATGATCCCAGTTTACAAAACTGTTTTTCCCAAGTAGCTGATGTTAAAAAAGGGTCAGAGAAATATAAAATAAATAATGGTTTGTTGTATAAGAGATGTGTTAATCCAAAAAAGTGGGGAAGTTGTAGATCAGTTGATAGTACCCCAAGAATATAGGCAACAACTTCTAGAATTAGCCCACAACATACCATTAGCGGGACACTTGGGTAGGGATCGTACGTGGAGTCACCTGCTGTACCAGTTCTTTTGGCCTGGCCATGAGCAGGTGGTAGAATTTTGTAGGAGTTGTCCAGAGTGCCAAAAAGTAGCCAGACTGGGGAAAAAGGATAAGGTACCCCTAATGCCCTTACCTTTGAGAACAACTTGATCGGACCAATCCTTGCGAGGATAGTTTGGGGTTCTTTGGACCAAGGGGTGTTTCCGGAGTCTCCGAAAGAGGCTGTGGTGACACCCCTTTTGAAGAAATCTTCCCTTGACCCCGACTGCCTTGCTAACTACAGACCGATCTCTAACCTGCCTTTTTTGGCTAAGGTTATTGAGAAAGTAGTCGCGTTATAGCTTGATGACTTTCTTACCACCCATGAAGTCTATGATCTTCCAGTCCGGTTTCAGAAAAGACATAGTACCAGACTGCATTAGTTCGGTACTTAATGATCTCCTAATGGCGAGAGATCAGAAGAGCCGTTCGATCTTGGTTCTTCTTGATCTCTCTGCAGCATTCAACACCGTGGATCATGGGAGGTTGCTGGATCGCCTGCAGCTACGTTGTGGATTATCTGGGACAGTTCTTAGATGGTTCCGATCTTTCCTCACAGGCAGAAGTCAAAGGGTAGTTTCAGGGATTTTTTCCTCTGCCCCCTTTGCTCTGTCTTGTGGGGTGCTGCAGGGCTCTGTGCTTTCTCCCATGTTGTTCACGGAGTACATGCTACCATTGGGAGACATTATAAGGCGTTATGGGCTGAGTTTTCACTGCTATGCAGATGACACTCAGCTCTATATGTCCTTTGCACCCGAACAAAATGATGCTGTCTCGGTTCTTAACAACTGTCTTGCTGAAATTCAGGATTGGATGAGTGCGAACTGGTTGAAGTTAAACCCGGACAAGACTGAGGTTTTAGTCATTGACCCGGGTCATTATGTAAAGAAGTTGACTCCTGGGGTCCCCTCTGATCTTCTATTAGGGGATACCCAGTTGAGACCTTCTGAACAGGTGCGAAATCTGGGCGTTATTTTTGACAGTGTGCTGACACTAAAAATGCAGGTGTCGGCCACTGTCAGATCTTCTTTTTACCATCTGAGGAATATCGCCCGGATAAAACACCTTATTCCACATGATGACCTGCCTGTGTTGGTTCACGCTTGTGTTTCTTCCCGTCTTGACTACTGCAATGCTTTATATCTAGGGTTGCCGGGGGTAGATCTCCGTCGCCTGCAGCTGGTACAGAACGCGGCAGCTAGGTTGTTGACAGGGCTACCAAGAACTTGTCATGTCACACCTGTGCTGCGTGAACTGCACTGGCTGCCAGTGCGATGGAGAATCACCTTCAAGGTCACATTGTTGACCTATAAGACCCTACATGGCCAGGGACCAGGCTACCTGCAAGATCTCCTATGTTCTTATCATCCTCTCTGCCTACTCCGCTCCACTGGTGAGGGATTGCTAGAGATTCCCAGGGTCTGCTATAAATCATCTGGGGCCAGGGCTTTTTCTTTTATGGCCCTGACCCTGTGGAATTCTCTACCTCGTCAGGCTAGAGAGTGCCTGTCCGTGGAAACATTTAAGAGATCGTTGAAAAGTTATCTATTTATGCTGGCATTTGGTTAGTCTATTTAATGAATATATTATAGTTTTATGCTTTTACTTATTAGTGTTGATGTTTTATCTCTGTTTTGTATTAGCGCTTTGATTTTCTGAAAAGCTCTTTATAAATAAATTTTGATTGATTGATTGATTGAACTCTTTTCAAGCAGATAGCTATGAATGTGGTAGGTCACCTCCCTAAAAGCGCGAAAGGTTATCAATACATATTGGTAATCTGTGACTACACTACTAAATATCCAGAAGCTATACCCTTACGTAACATTACTGCACCAAAGATAGCGGAGGAACTAGGCAAACTGTTCAGTAGAATAGGTATACCTAAGGAAATCCTGACAGATAGGGGTAGCAATTTTTGTTCAGTGTTACTGAAACGGCTATATGATATTCTGGGAATTACTGCCATACATACCACCCCCTACCATCCACAAACTGATGGCCTGGTTGAACGATTCAACCAGACCCTCAAAAAAATGTTACAAAGGTTTTGTCAGGAAGAAGGCCGTAGATGGGATATACTACTACGCTACTTAATGTTTGCATACAGGGATGTGCCCCAAGCATCCACTGGGTTCTCACCATTTGAACTACTCTATGGACGTAATCCACGAGGCCCATTGGATCTTATGAAAGAGAAGTGGGAAGAAGGACAAGTTTCTCAGGGTCAAGTTCCCAACGATTATATTTTCCATCTTAGGAATAAGATAGCTAAATATATAGGAATTGCCCACCAGACTAATGTTAAACAACAAGAAATTCAAAAAACACATTATGACAAGGGGACAGGAACCAAAGAATTCCAAGAAGGGGACAAAGTATTATTATTATTACCATCTTCAGACAATAAATTGTATACGACATGGCAAGGGCCGTATACTGTATCTAAACGGACAGGACCTGTAACCTATCAAGTGGTCTTGCCAGTTAAAAAGAAAAAAAACAATGCATACCATGTTAATCTGTTGAAAAAATGGGTTGAGAGAAAAGACTGCTTTGTGGGTTACATACACCCTGAAACTCCTACTAGCGAACTAGACCTAGTATACCAGCGGTTAGAATCGAAAGCAGGAGGGATCAATGAGTTGAATATAAATCCCCAGCTTACCAGCCAACAAGTGGCTGAGCTTCACACTGTATTACAACCATTTTTGGAGTTTTTTACAGGAACACCTGGGAGGGTAATGGATGTGGTACATAAAATTAACACCACCAAAAAAATACCTGTAAGGCAAAGACCCTATAGAATACCGGAATGCTTAAGATGTGAGGTGGAACAAGAACTACACAAAATGCAGCAGTTGGGAATCATAAAGCCATCCCACAGTGAGTGGAATTTCCCTATTGTTATTGTTGGGAAAAAAAAAGGTGGGGTTCGAATTTGTTTAGATTTCAGGAAGTTAAACGAAATATCTAAATTCGACAGCTATCCAATGCCACGCATTGACGATATCCTTGACCATCTAGGAAAAGCTCAATACATTACAACTCTTGACTTGACTAAAGGTTACTGGCAGATCCCTTTAGATACTGGTGACAAAGAAAAAACTGCCTTTAGTACCCCAATTGGCTTGTTCCACTTTACTGTTATGTCATTTGGGCTCCATGGAGCTCCAGCGACCTTTCAGCAACTTATGGACAAGCTTCTCCTACTACATGCTACCTTTAGTGCAGCTTATATGGACGACGCAGTAATTTTCAGTAACATATGGTCTGACCACTTGAGTCACCTAACCACGGTATTAAGTACTATAACTTCTGCAGGCCTGACTATTAATCCCATCCAAATGCTCTGTAACTATGCAAGAGACAGAATATCTAGGATTTCAAATAGGAGGGGGGTACACTAAAACCTGTTAAGTCTAAAACTGAAGCTGTAGCTAATAGCCCTCGGCCAGTAACCAAAAAGGACGTGAGATCCTTTCTAGGGCTCGCTAGTTACTATAGACGGTTTATACTAAACTTTGCTATAGTAGCTAATGCTCTCACTGACTTAACAAAAAAACGACAACCTGAGAAGGTGACTTGGACTCAGGTCTGTGAGGAAACATTTTCCACAATTAAAGCATTATTATGCTCTTCCCCAGTGTTATGCACCCCTGACTTCACACTGCCCTTTATCCTTCAACCAGATGCATCAAACTGCGGCATAGGTGCGGTATTGTCACAGATAATTGAGGGTGAAGAACATCCTATAATATACATCAGTAGGAAGTTACATGAAAGGGAAACTAGATATTCTACTATTGAAAAAGAATGCTTAGCAATACGCTGGGCCATCGAGGCTCTACGATTTTATTTATGGGGCGCAGAGTTCGAACTATGGACAGACCACAATCCCCTGTGCTGGCTCAATGTTATGAAAGACAAAAACCCTCCCATAATGCAATGGTACTTGACATTGCAGCCATATTGTTTCAAAATAAAACATGGAAAAGGACCAGAACATAAAAATGCAGACTTCTTATCCAGATATGGCCATGACAATAGCTAAGCTATATCTTATATGACAGACCTCGGGGTATATTAAAGAAATAATTAAAACAAATTGTAAGAGCTAAAATATTTTTTTTTTTACCTTTGTACAACAGTGAATAGAAGAAAGTATTCACTGAGGTAGAAAGGGAATTGTGTTTGGGACCCCGAGGTGGAGCCTAAGGAGTGGGTGGGCTTTGGCTCCATCTCTTACCTGTAAGAGATCTGTACCTCATTACTAAAAAAAAAAAAAAAGGGGGTATTCAGACAAACTGTTTTGAACTATTTTTTTTTTCTTGAGCGGGAAGGAGAATGTCAAAGGGTCTAGTAATCTAGTTACAGACCTACCCTTTCATATTTCTATAGAGGTACTATTGTTACGCTTTGACTAGACCCCCCCTTTTTTCCCTTATGTGTCTACCCTATATGTGTTTTGTGCCTGTGCTGTCTTATTTCTGCATAGACTGGCCACCTATGCATCTTTTTTTTATTATTTTTCTGTCTGTCTTTCTTTTGCTGATATCCCCATCCTGTCTAGTCATTAATAAAATCTCCAGCATCCAGTACCTGCTAGAAAATGAATGTGGTCTTCCTTTATATTTAGTCCTCCCTTGAAGTTGCAATGGCCTCTTTAAATTAACTGAAAAACACTTTATAAATTGTTTGAAAATGAATAGCCTTAAAACTATTCCCTTTGTGGCTAAAATGCCATGAGAATGCCCCCCCCTTTCCAGAAAAGTAGCAATTGATATAATTTTACTCCGGAAATGAGCATAATTTTGAGACGCTCCGTCTTGGCATTCTTTAGGAGCTGCATGAATGTGTGCACTATCATACAGCTCGTAAACGCCGCAAATTCACAAAATAGCTTTCTTTTTGCCAGAATGCTTGTGTGCTATGTCGTGCATTGCCCCTTTTTGCGCTAAAGCGCTTTTCAGCGTGAATTCCCCCCAAGCTTAAAGGCTGCCTTTACATTTCTGTTGCTTTCTGTGACTGAGCTGTGTTTCAATATCCACAGCTCAGCAGACAGCATAATGAACGGTTTGTTCTAGGCTTGCAGACAACCTCATTACAATATGAGCACTTCAAATGAAACAGAGTGAATGTAATAATGAAAAACAAAAGGGGATTCATTTTACCTTCCATAAGATGTTGAAGGGCTCTGTTTGCTAGATTCTCTCTCCTTAGGAGCCGGCCGGCCAGATTGTCAGGCATTATATAGGAAATGAAAAACAAAAGGTGGGGCTTAACCCTTGAAATCTGAGGTTTCAAAAACCAGAATTGAAATAAATGATTATAAAGTATTTAGATAAAAGTAAGTTCACTATAAGAACATCTTATAAGCCTTTTGAGATAAAAATGTTTGTTCTTTGTAAAAAGTGTATAATGATAGCTGAGTGACAGGAAATCTAGCCAATCAGAAACAATCTTATTATATATGTAGCTGCTCTCTTCAGAGAGATGTCAGATGTGTTCCAGGGTGCTGAAGTGTATACACCCATAGCTAGTGCTCTAGTTATTACGAGTTACTATGCACAAGACTTGGATATTTTTTTTTGTTTGATGCTGCATTACTGCTGTTTTTGCTACTCTCCTTAAATGCACGTTAATTTTTATTATTTTGATGAAATCAGTCCACCTTTTGATTTTCTTACTATATATCAGAGTTCTCCAATAAAGCAGCTGTTGGAAGAGACATACAGAGAAAATCACCTGTGTCTGAGTCCTTCTGTATCCCTAGCCTCTTACACTAACATTGGGTGTTCATCAGAAGGCTCCCAATGCAATGTCAGAAAGAAGATCCCTGCCAGGTCTTAAGCAGTAACAGAGCATTAAGGGACCATCCTAATCCTTTATTCCTCTTGTCAGGATAGTCCGCAATGGAGGCAGCTGTATTCAGAGGGATAGAGTGGTAGGAAGTCAGGGGACGGAAAGCCACTAGTTTTATCAGTTTTTAGTGCCACATTTACTTATAGTTGTAAGAAACTGCCATAAGTGAAAGGGGCCTATTTCTATGTTGGTTGAGTGCATGTGCAAACCAATGTATTTTTGCAATACAGGATTTTGGGTGTGTGTCACTGCTGTGCCTATTGCAGTACACAAAAATAGGGGTTTGTAATGGGCTCAGCAGTTGGCACCAATGACCACTCGGTGTGGTCCAGATGCAGCTCTCTGCTGGGTGGGCTGAAAGGTCATGCACTTCAAAGGGCCAAAGCCACTCCAGTCAGAGAGGGCTTCAGTCCTTTGATTTGAATGAAGCCCACATCAGTAAACAGCTGATCAGCTTGAGGAGTGAAGGGGGATTCCAAAAAAAAAAAATTTCCCCAGACCAACAAAAACAGCCCCCCCATCCTCTTCAGTGTGGTACACTGGGTAGCCCACTCCCAGTGTCCACAGTCGTCCTTCAGCCCAGTATGGTTCCCCCCCAGCAGTGTGTTCTGCTGATATAAGGTTTGCCCGATAGCGGAGTGCCCAATCCCCATGTCTGCATTAGCCCCCCTCCCCTGACAGTGTGGGACACTGGGTAGTCCACTCCCATTGTCTCCTGTTGTGTATAAAATCCCCACATTATTGTGGAACACTGAGGAGCCCACTTCCAGTGCTCTCGGTATGTCCCCCCCAGCAGTGTTACCATTTTCCCCCTTATGTTTTCCAACAGTGGGGTGCCCAATCCCCATGTTGGCAGTAGCCCCCTCCCCCAACAGTGTGCAACACTGAGTAGCCCAGTCCCAGTGTCCTCAAATGTGTACTGTACCTGTAAAAAAGAAAACAGTTCCCCGATGTCTTTTTTTTAAAACCTGGAAAAAGAAAACTGTCCCTCGTCATCTCCCCATTTTCCCCCTTCCCATCCTCACCTTCCCCCTGTGCACCCACCTCCCCCAGACCCTATACTTACCCTCCGAAGTCAGTGGCTGCAATCTTCTGTGGACAGGGACATGTCTGCACTCATCAAAGGTGAACTGCGAGCTGAAGGAATCAAGGTAAGCCATCCAATGGCTATCAATCGGGTTTTCAACTTATGTTGATATCTCAGCCGTTTTTAGGAACTTTGACCCCAGATTTTCAACATGGGTTCTTGAGGCCCCAACTCATGGACACTGGCACTGCCATCTTGTTAATCCATCCCAAAAAGTGATTTCGCAGTCGGGATCCACGACAGAAGTCCGACAAGAATCTTGTCGAACGCCCCGTCAGCGACACCAGCAGGTCGACCACATTCTGCAGTCAGCTGCCAGTTCACTACTTCTGCCTTTGTTTTCTTAGGGGGGCTTCACCCCCCCAAACCACCCACATGGGGGGCTGTGCCCACCGCACCCCACCATTTAAGGATTCTCAACTCCAGTCGGAGCTGATTGGGGGGGTGTAGGACCTCCGACAGACAGCGATGGGTTTTAGTGGGTCTCCCACTGTGGCTAGGCACTGTAGTTGCTGTGGGAGACCTAGCTGGTGAAATGTCGCTGCGAGTTGGGTAAACTTCGCGGTCGCTGTATGGAATCACCTTTTGGGACCCATTAACAAAATGATAGTGCCAGCGTTCATGAGGTGGGATCCCAAGAACCCCATGTTGAAAAGTTGGTGCTAAAAGTCCCAAAAATGACTGCATTATGAGCGTGAATTGCGCAGTTTCTACACACACTCATAACTTCGCCAATTTGTAATATTTTCACTTCAGATTTTCAACATTGCCATTTTTTCACATCTCTTCTTGAACAGTACAGCTGACATTTTTCACATCCTGCCTGAAATGTGTTTTCACACTTGTAATAATAATAATAATAATTTTATATATATAGCGCAATTCAAAATATCAAAGCGTTTTACATAAAAACATATAAACCAGTCACATAAATAAATTAGATTTCCAATTAAAATACACATAAATATATCACTTCACATTAATACATTCAGCTTAATTAAAAATTCTCAAAAACATCTGATGTTAAAAGTTAGTCTTAATAAATAGGTTTTTAAATCAGTCTTAAAGCTCTCCACGGTCCTACACTCTCTAATCTGATGAGGTAGAGAGTTCTACAGGGTTGGCACCATGAACATAAAAGCCCTGGTACTGGATGTCTTCAACCACACCTCAGGAACCTCTAACAACCTCTTGTCAGTTGAGCGGAGAGGCCGGCCGGGGCTGTAGGGAATCAGGAGCTCTTGCAGATAGCTCAGTCCCTGTCCATGCAGGGCTTTGTATGTCAGAAGCCTGACCTTGAAGGTGACCCACCACTGCATAGGCAGCCAGTGCAGACTCTGCAGCACAGGGGTAATATGACTGGAACAAAAAGTCCCAGTCAGTATTCGCACTGCAGCATTCTGTACCAGCTGCAAGTGGCAGACATCAACCTCGGAAGCCCCAGGTAAAGGGAGCTGCAGTAGTCAAGGCGCAAGGTCACAAAAGCATGGATCAATGTGAGCAAATCATTGGATGGAACAAGGTGCTTAATTCTGGCAATGTTCCTAAGATAGTAAAAGGAAGACTTGATGACTGCCGACACTTGCACATGCAGTGTCAGTCCATCATCAAGAACTACTACCAGATTTCACACCCATTCAGATGTTGGCAGTTGTATCCCATTAAGCCAAAGCCTGGAGGGTAATCACACCACCAACTTCTCTATCCAGCACCCTGGATCCACCACCAACATCTCAGTCTTCTCGGAATTCAATTTCAACCAGCTGGACTTCATCCAGTCATGGATCTCTGCTAGACAGCAGTTAAACATTGAGATTGCACTATCCTGGTCGGGTGCAAAAGACAGATAGAGCTGTGTATCATCAGTAAAGCAGTGAAAACTCAGCCCATATCATCTTACAATGTCTCTGGGGGGCAGCAAATACACAGTGAACAGCATGGGGGAAAGCACTGAGCCCTGAGGGACCCCGCATGGCAGAGAGAATGGCTCTGAGGAAAAAATTCCCAATACCACCCTCTGAGACCTACTGGCTAGGAAAGAATAGAACCATCTGAGAACTGGACCAGCCAGGCCACAGATGACCCTCAGGTGTTTGAGCAGAACCCCATGGTCCACAGTGTCAAATGTTGAAGAAAGATCCAGAAACACCAAGATGGGGCGACGCTTCTGGTCTCTTGCCATCAGGCGATCATTGAGCACCCGAACCAGAGCGGTCTCAGTACTATGTCTCTTCCTGAAGCCTGACTGGAGAGGATCAAAGACATCATGGATGGTCAAGTAGTTCTCCATTTGCAGCACAACCACCTTCTCAATCACCTTCCCAAGAAAGGGAAGGTTAGAGATGGGTCTGTAGTTTGCACAGCTGTTTGGGTCTAGAGAAGCTTTCTTAAGAAGTGGAGTCACCACCACTTCCTTCAGAGAGCTAGAGAACTCCCCTAGTCCTAAAGAGCATTAGACAATCTGTGCAAGGATCTTGCCAATGGTCTCAATACACCTTCATAATAGGTGTGTAGGGCCCAGATCCAAACTACAGCATATAGGCTGCAAATTCTGGAAATACGCACAATGTCTCCTATCTCCAGCTGGTCGAAAGATACCCAGGAATACTGAGGAGTAGTGACCATACACTGACTACCACTAACCCCCATAGTGGGTGCTGAACAGATCTCATCCCTGATATCAGCCACCTTATCTGCCAAAAATTGAGCGAATTCATCACACTTTTCTTGTGAAAAAGCTCCTCGAACCTGTAGACAGGATGGGTTGCACAACCTGTCCACAGTTCAAAAAAGCTGAGCCAGTTGATTTTGAGCAGCAGCTATTTCACCGGACAGGAATTCTGCCTTCTTATGTGAGACTGCTGATTGATAGCTGTGATAATGATCTAAGGTGTTCAGCATCAAGGGTTGTTCTCTGCCAATGATGCTCCAGCCTTCGTTCTACACATCTCAACTCCCTCAATGTCCCACCAAACCAGGAGGACTGAGGGTGGAGAGAGAGTGGATGAACACAGACTGGGGTAATAGCATCCAGAGCCTCAGTAATAGCCTTATTGTAGCCCAGAACTAAATTCTCTGGATCCCTACCTGCCCTTGGAACTCCCACTAGGTCTAATACTGCCAGAAGACCTTCCGGGGTTACACCCCTCAAAGAGCAGTATCTGACCATCTCCACAGGGGCAGGCATACAAGGGTGGGGCTGGAAATTGAATCTTACTGTGTCGAACCACACGACTGGCTCCACAGCCAAGTCAGTGGACTCAATCCCCAGGAGGAAGACCAGATCAAGTGAGTGATTCTGATTATGAGTAGCAGAGGCAACTACCTGTGTGAACCCCAACAAAGACATAAGTTGGAGGAAGTCCTGACCAAACTGTGAGAGTTCATCGACCCAGGCATTGAAGTCACCCAGGACCATCAGCCTGGGTGACTCCAATTCTGTCTCAATGATGAAGTCTGCTACTTCCTGCAGGAACAATTTCTCACCCCTAGGTAGACGGTAGATTAGAATGATCCTGCAGCCCACACCTGCTACTACGGTAGACTCAAATGATCTGTTTGCCTCTACTGATACCCCAGTAACACCCAATTCTGATCTAAAACAGATAGCCACCCCCACCCCTGCAGTCTGATCTGGAGTGGTGCACTACTGAAAACCCAGCTGGGACCGCTGCTTCCAAAAAGGGGCCCGTGTTATCATCTAGCCAGGTTTCGGTGATACAAGCCAGGTCTGCTGTCCACACAAGAGCAGTAGTAATTACTATCTTGTTTCTAATAGACCTGGCATTGCACAACACCACTGTAGTTGGATGGGAGTCTGGGGCTGACCGAGTTATCTGCTCAGAAATACAGGAGCCCTTGGGTATGGTATCCAGACATGGTGGACCATGATCTAGAGACCATCTCACCCCAGGGCATCTCCTGGACTACACAACCCCATTATGGCTGCCCCACTCACACCCCTTATGAAGTCCGAGACCCCCGGCCCACCTCCGCCCCCTACCAACAATACTTAAAGCCCTGCACCAGTTATAAACCTTGGCAGGTAAGGGGGGGGGAGAAGGGCTGGAGGTCCCGGAATTCAGACGGGGAGTAGTGCATGGCCGGGAGAGTAAAAGACCAGCACATCTTCTATCACAATAACCTGTACTGTTCCCACCTATATAAAGAAAAATAAATAAATCTAATACAATTATCTAATAAAAAGAAAACTATTGAATCTGACACCCTGGAGTTCTCTCACAACTCCAGTCTGATTTGTCCAGGAAAAGTCACCTACACTGCCTCTCACACAGAAGGAGGAGGAAAGTAGTGAACTAGAGTCCTCTCACCACTCCAGACCAGTGTTCAGTACAGTCAAAATTACTCCCACTACCTCTCCTGTAGTGGCATAGGGAAAACCACAAGAAAACAAGAGGCCAGAGATAAGATAAATTTCAGAAGGGACCTTCACTAATATTAGGCCGTAGATCTAATGTAGAGTCGAGTCACATTTAGCTTCTAAAGGCTATAATAAGTCCAATCAACCACAGTGCTCCAAATCTTCACCACAGCAGGGCAATCCTCAGTCACCAGAGGAAAAGCAAGACTTCCAGTCCCAGCATCCAAAAATACAACAGTGAACTGGGGTGTGTAAAACCAAGCTCTAAGGGAGGGACCCCCCTCCCTTTTCCAAGTGCACCCTACTCACACTTTTCCCTACCTCCCCACGGCCTGCAACTACAGGCGCAATCCCACCAGAGAGCCCCGTGGAGGTCTTAGGAGATGCCCAAACAAACCACTGGCTCCCCAAGTGCTCCAAGGGTGACTCCCACTCAGTCGCAGAGAATGCCAGGTGTACAAAAATTAACTCTTAAAAACTCTAATAAAAGACCTCAGATTAAACTCTCACCTTTTTCCAGTTTGGTATTACCATTCAAGCTTATGCACAGTGTCTGCTTTAACCATATATACTTCACTTGTTAAAGAAAAGAAATTCAAAGACAGACCAAGTAGGCTCTAAAAATAGAGTTTTACTAAAATAGATAACAAATATGTAAAACATAAAATACAGAACTATATATCACAAGAACCATATAATCTTTTAAAAGAACAAGGTTTTAACAGTGCAGTTCCTACTACAGTACTTAGATTTGTCTCTCTCTCTCTAAGTACCTACTTAAAGTGCTCAAAGATGTTTCTTTGTCAGAGCATAGATAAAAAGTGTCTCTCTGAAGGAAAGCAGAATATTGTTTAAAAAACTGTCTTGGCCCACCCCTTTGTGTGAGGCTACCTGGCTCCTCCCTCTCAGAATATATAAAAAATATATCTATACAAAAACAGGATGATCAGCTTCCCCTTTCCAGGACATCAAAGGGACTTATGTCGCTCTGCCAGATCTCACGGCGGTACAACATGCTTTTGTATCACTATGTGAATTTCACTGTGTTTTCTCTGAACGTCATAGACGTTTATGATGTTAGCCTAGCAACTGGCAAGCTGCCATAAACTAGACAAACAGGAGATCCCCAACTAAGGCCTGGTCTAGTCTGTAATTAGCTCCTGGCCTTCCAGGTAACACCTTGTATCTAAAACCTGTGTGTGTGTGTGATCTCACACGCTGTCTCAGCATCTCTCATGAGAGACAGTCCATAACACATTTTTATATTACAAAAATGATACAGTGATCAGAACCAGCTGTTCAAGTGTTACAATTCCTCCCCACCTAGACTGAATTTGGGGGCTCTATCCCCTGCATGGGATGAGCTTCCTAAATCAGTTCACTCCTCATAGATACTGGATAGCCTATCAGAGTTCTGATTTTTGGCTCTAGCTGTATGTACGATTGTCATATCATACCCTTGCAAAGCAAGACTCCATCTTAGCAATCTATCATTGTTCTTTCCCATCTGCATCAGCCAAAGCAGGGGGTTGTGATCAGACTGCACCACAAAATGCTGCCCAAATAAGTATGGCTCCAACTTCTTTTAGGCCCACACTATGGCAAGACATTCTTTTTTCACCGTGGAGTATGCCTGCTCCCTGGGAAGTAACTTGCTACCCAGGTACACTACTGGGTGATCTGTCCCTTGGCTGAATGTCTGACTCAGTACTGCCCCAATACCCACGTCTGAGGCATCAGTCTCAACTATAAAGGGTCTGTTATAGTCAGGACTTGTCAAAACAGGAGCACTGCACAGTGCCTCCTTTAGTTTGGAAAAGGCATCCTCACAGACTGGGTCCCAGGTAATTTTCTTGGGCATCCTTTTCTTTGTCAGGTCAGATAGGGGAGCAGCCAGGGCACTGTAACTTGGTACAAATTTCCTGTAGTACCCAGCTGTCCCTAGAAAACTCCTGATCTGCTTCTGTGTTTCTGGTCTGGGTCATGTCTGGATTACCTCTATTTTTTATTTGGTTAGGACGGAGCTGTCCCTGGCCTACCACATGCCTGAGGTATGCCACTTCTCCCATGGCCACCTGCCACTTCTCATCTTTGACAGTGAGCCCGGCCCTCTGTATCCTGTCCAGCACTTCCCTAAGGTGGGACAGGTGTTCCTCCCAGCTGGCACTAAAGATGGCAATATCATCCAGGTACACCATTTAACACCTGGTTCACCAACCTCTGGAAAGTGGCCAGGACATTCGTTATTCTGTAAGGCATTACTTTAAACTCAAATAAGCCTATCTGAGTGATGAAGGCCAACCTCTCCTTAGCTCTGTCTGTCAACTCTACCTGCCAATACCTCTTGGTCAGGTCAATTGCCGTAAGGTAGGTCGCCCCCCCAACTTGTCCAGGAGTTTGTCCGTCCAGGGCATAGGGTGGGCGTCTGACTTTGTGACTGCATTCAGTCCATGATAGTCCACACAGAAATGAGTGGAGCCATCTGGCTTAGGCACAAGGACTATGGGTGAGGCCCAGGGGCTGTGGGATCTCTGGATTACCACTAAATCCAGCATCTCTTCCACTTCCCTCCTAATGTCCTTTTGGACAGCCTCCGACACCTGATATGCTGTCTGCCATATGGGCGTCTGTGTCCCTGTCTCCACCTCATGCATCACTAACGAGGTTAGTCCATGCTTGGTGCTAAACAATGGGGCAAAGTCTGCTAAAACCTACCTTACTTTCTGGATCTGGTCTGGGGCCAGCTGGGGAGACAATTTTACTGCCTCCACAAAGGACTCCCACTTACTTTCTTCCAGTAAGTCCAGAAGGGGATCTCCTTTGTCCGTCCTCTCCCCATGACTACACACTGCAAACATCATGTCAGCCCTAATTGCATATGGCTTCATCATGTTGACATGGTACATCCTTTCTGTCTGTCTTCGGTCAGGTAACTCTACAATGTAGTTCACGTCATTTACCTTCCTAATCACTTTGTATGGTCCTGCCCACTCAGCCTGCAGCTTGTCTTTCTGGACTGGAATAAGGATGATGACTTCGTGGCCCACCATGTACAAGCGAGCTTGGGCTCTGCAGTTCTACCACACTTTTTGCTTCTGTTGGGCAGCTGCTAGGTTGCTCTGGGCTGTCCCCATAAGTTCCTTCAGCCTTTCCCTAAACCTAAGGATGTAATCAACAATGGGAGTTCCCTGGGTGGCGTGCTTGCCTTCTCAGTCCTCCCAGATCAAGTCTAGGGGCCCAAATACCCGGCGTCCATATAAGAGTTTGAAGGGGGAAATCCTGTCAACTCTTGGGGCACCTCTCTGTATGCAAACAACAGGTGGGGAAGGTAATTCTCCCAGTCCCTCCCATGCTGTTGAGCAAACACCTGGAGCATTGACTTTAGGTACCATTGAATCTTTCCACAAGCCCATTGGCTTGTGGGTGTCATGCATCTCTGTACCACCCCACACTTCTCCCATAAAAATTTCATCAGGTCTGACATGATGGAACCCCCTTGATTGGTGATAACCTCCTGTGGAAACCCAACATGGGAGAAAATCCCAAGTAGGGCATCTGTCACTTGGTCTGTCCTCAGTGAGGATAGGGTGATTGCCTCTGGGTACCGGGTGGCATAATCCACCACAGTCAGGATGAATATCTTCCCTGAGGAGCTGGGGGTATTTAAAGTCCCCACAATATCCATTCCTGCACTCTGGAATGGCTGCTCCACTATGGGCAAAGGAATCAGGGAGGCTTGGGTTTTCTTGCCCACCTTCCCTATTTCTTGGCACCGGTGACAAGACCTGCAATACTCCTTCACCTGCTGGGTGAAGTTAGGCCAATAGAAATTGTAGGCCAACCACTGTGTAGTGTGTGTGATTCCCAGATGACTAGACAATGGAATATCATGTGCAATCTTGAGCAACTGCTCATGATACCCCTGGGGAACGACAAACTGCCTGCCTAGCACCCCTCCCTCTGCCTGCACAGCCTAAGTATACATAAGTCAATTTTCCCAATAAACCTTATGTCTGCCATCACCTCCCTGTGCTCCATTCGAGTCTGCCTAAGCCCTCAGCTTCTCTAAACTCAGCTCACTTCTCTGAGCAGCTGCAAACCCCTCACACATTCCCAAGGCATGGCACAGGTCCCCTTCAGTCACTAAACTAGGGTCCCTAGCACTAGCATCAGGGCACTCAGGATCACTGTCAATCCCAACCATCTGACAACAATTTTCCCTTGCTACTTGGCTATGGATAACTGCACATATCATCCGCTGTTTTAGATTGTTGCCCAGGATCACATCCACTGCTAATGTTTTGGCTACAGCCACCTGTTGCACAGTTCCCTGTTTCACCCCAGTCTAGGAGAACACTAGCGAGGGACAATGTTTTTGCCTCACCAGTGAAGTCCTGTACAGTGATGTTTTTATTGGGTATAAGCTGACCAGACTCTACCAGATCCCCCTTTACCAAGGTCAAGGATGTCCCTGTGTCCCTTAACCCTTGCATCTGTACACCATTCACCGTGACTGGGTGCATGTGTTCCCTCATGTTTACAGACATGCTTCCAGGGACAAACAAACAACCCTCTTCTTTTCTAGTACCATTTTGCATATTATTGCGCATTCTTTTGGGACACTGCCTGGCAATATGCCCAGTTTCTTTACATAACCAACATTCACTTCTCTTTCCAGAGAAATCTTTTCTCTGAAATCTGGGGCTAACTGGTTTTGGTGGAGGCAGTGAAGGTTTTAGCTGCCCTGAAGGTGTGCTTTTCCCTTTCTGCACTGCAATGCCCACCCCATTCACTCTCAGAGCAGGTCTGCTCTTGGCATAGCGGTCCGAGAGGTAAGCCACCTCTTGCACTGTTTTGGGATCTCGGTCCTCCAGCCAGGTTTTTAGCTCTGCTGGGTATGCCCAATAAAACTGTTCTAACGAAATCACATATTCAGTTTTATCAACAGAGTTTGCCTCAATTCCTTCCCACCATTTTAAAAACTGACGTTGTTTCGTGGCTAGCTCCTCGTAACTCATATCAGGGCTTCTCCTGAGCTTACAGAATTTAGCTCTGTATGATTCAGCAGTTGATTCAAATTTCTAACAGGCAGTTTTAAGTTTGCTGTAATCATCACTGTCCTCATTGTCCACTTGACCCAATGCATCCCGAGCTTTCCCGGTAAGTAACGAGGATAGCTGGAAGCTCCAGGACTCTCTAGGAATTTTAGCCTGAATACAGACTTTTTCAAAAGAATTTAAAAAGGCATCTATATCCTCCCCCTCTTTAAATTTGGCTATTAATTTGGAATTCAATTTGTAACCCAGTCCTGTAGTCCCAGTTAAATCCAAGCCACTTACCTGCTCTGGTGCCGCTGGTTGGAGTCGTAGCTTCTCCAGTTCATGTTGCCTCTGGCGCTCCTGCTCCTCACGGTCTGCATCTCAGCATTCTCACTCTCTATTCTCCTCTACAGCTCACTTGTGCTCACGCTCCTCACAGTCTACGTCTCTCTGTTCTCTCTCTGCCTCTTGTCTCTCTCATCCTCTCTTCTCCTGGAACTCCAGCTCCATCCTGCGCAACTCAATTTTCAGCCTGAGTACTTCTGGATCCAGGTTACTTATGACCTTCCCCTGCTCCTGTGACCCTTCACTGACAGTGGCTCTATTGCTCTCCTCATTGGATCTGGACACTGCACTGGCTGTTAGCCCTGCCACACTCATGTTTTGGTCCTTTTCAGTCATGGTCTGTGACTCGCTGCTTTGGGTATCTGCTACCATCAGGGCATCTATGAGGTTCTGCTTGCTGGCTTTCACCTCGAATGGGACTCCTCTGTCCCCGCACAACTGCCTTAAGTAGTCTACAGTGTGCCTGCTGTAGTTGGAAAACATCTTCCCTAACTACTGCTACTCTGACTTGCACTTTAAAAAAAAAATAAAATGGGTAGGAACTTGACTGTAACGCCAAGTGATATAGTTCTGTCTCCTTTTAAAATAAAAGTCTGCCTTTTTCTTTGTTTGCAAGTGAGCTGACGGTCTCAAGCTGACACACTGAACAATAAAAGCTTGCAATACCAAAGATTATGCCACCGCTGCCAACCAATCTGTCACAAACCCACTCAGCAGGTCAGCCCTCTACTCCCAAAGAGCCAACCTCAGAGCGCAGTCTTGTGAACAGTTAACAGAAACAGGGTAACCCTCCTTTCTGTTTTGTGGGGTTCTAATCAACCTTTGGTCTCAATTCTTGGAGGGATTCAAACTGTGAACCTCTTGTTAGTATACCCAATGCACAGGCTCAGATAATTCTGTCTTCGGGGGGCCAGATATCTTTGCCTATGGACACCTAACCAGGTGTACAAAAATGAACCCTTAAAAACTCTAATAAAAGACCTTGGATTAAACTCTCACCTTTTTCCAGTTTGGTATCACCATTCAAACTTATGCACAGTGTCTGCTTTAACCATATATACTTCACTTGTTAAAGAAAGAAATTCAAAGACAGACCAAGTAGGCTCTAAAAATAGAGTTTTACTAAAATAGATAAAAAATATGTAAAACATAAAATACAGAACTATATATCACAAGAACCATACAATGTTTTAAAAGAACAAGGTTTTAACAGTGCAATTCCTACTACAGTACTTAGATTTGTCTCTCTCTCTCTAAATACCTGCTTAAAGTGCTCAAAGATGTTTCTTTGTCACAGCATAGACAAAAAGTGTCTCTCTGAAGGAAAACAGAATATTGTTTAAAAAAATTGTCTTGGCCAACCCCTTTGTGCGAGGTCACCTGGCTCCTCCCTGTCAGAATATATATAAAAATATATCGATACAAAAACAGGATGTTTTATCCAAGTATTAAATTCTGGAACCTCAGCGTAAATTATTTTCTTCAAATGACTCTCTTTGATCTTATGATCAGCTTCCCCTTTCCAGGACATCAAAGGGACTTATGTCTCTCTGCCAGATCTCACGGAGGTGCAACATGCTTTTGTATCACCATGTGAATTTCACTGTGTTTCTACTGAACGTCATAACTGTTTATGATGCTAGCCTAGTATCTGGCAAGCTACCATGAACTAGACAAACAGGAGATCCCCAATTAAGGCCTAGTCTAGTCTGTAATTAGCTCCTGGCCTTCTAGGTAACACCTTGTATCTAAAACCTGTGTGTGTGTGTGTGTGTGTGTGTGTGTGTGTGTGTGTGTGTGATCTCACATGCTGTCTCAGCATTCCGCATGAGAGACAGCCCATAACACATTTTTATATTACAAAAATGATACAGTGACCAGAACCAGCTGTCCAAGTGTCACACCAGACACACGGATTCCAATGTCGAATGAACTTTCTAAACTTCAAATCACTCCATAGCATCCTACTCACAATAACCGGTGAAAAGGGGACTTTTCAATTCCTCCTGTGGGGCTTCTGCAATTCCCAATATTCAGTAGAGCAGTAAAAATATCAAGTCTTAATCCACACACCATGATAAATCCAACTGTAGTAATCCCAGCCACTGACGAAATAATGACTGTCCCCAGTCTTCCAGTAACAGGATCCCAGTAATGACACCCAGGCAGGTTCTTCCTTAAAAACACTGGCCGGTTTAATCTACTGAGTGATGCCCCAGTCAGAAAACTGACAAAAGCAGTCGAGTTTACTTGGCGTCTGCCAAATGGTGGAACCAGCTGAAAGTCTGACAAAAGCGGCAAAGACGATGGAAATATGCAAAGTCTGCACACTTAAATGATTACAGAATGCTGCCGGCTTGTCAGCGCAGTGGTTGGATTTCCGCTTGTGATGCCAGCGACCCGGGTTCGGGAACGGACTTGGGCCGCTGGAGAGCCAGCCGGGGGGAGTAGGCTCGAGCATCCCACGACTGCTCGCCTACTCCAGGAGGGAGGGAGTGGATGCTGCTCGCAGTCTGGTATCCCCTGGTGGAGGCCGGGGAGACCAGCAGCAGAGTCTCAATGCACATAGGGGTGTGGTGAACGTCGGCTCTGCCCAGACGTTAGTGGCACACCACGCCCCAGGGAGAAAACGTAAAATCCGGCCTCCTGGTCTGCTGGATGATGGCTGCCATGCTTCTGTCGGCCCGAGATGCCCCTGATGCCTCCAAATCCACCCCAGCAGCACTCAGGGACTGATGCCTAGTGCGCTGGTTGCCCTTCCCAGCACCTTCCCCCTCAGAGGAGGGGCACCCACCCGGCGAAGGGATACGCCGTGCCACCCCTGGGTTGGCTGTGATCTGGGGTGTGGGAAGGGGGGTCAGGGCGAGGGGGTTGTGGGAGACATGAGCAGCTGGAAGGAGTGGCAGACCAGGAGGCAAGAAGGAGGATAAAGAAATAACACACAAAAAAAATGATTACAGAATATATAAAACCTATAAACTCACACGTTAAATGATTAAAATAAACAAAAATAAAGCATAAAATACAACACAAAACAAAACACAACACAACAGTGGTGCAGTACAGTATTCCTTATGGCCGGCATAGTCTAGCTGCCATCTTCTTCGCTGGCTAAGTTGTGCAGAATGCGTGGTCACTGTGTGAAATCAACTTTAAGGATGGATTAACAAAATCACAGTGCCAGCATTCATGAGTGGAGATCTCAAAAAGCCCATGTTGAAAATTTGGTGAAATAATTCTAAAAAATGACCGTGTTATGAGTGTGCATTGCTTAGGTTCTATGCACATGCGTACCTTTTCATATTTTTACTCCAGATTTACAATAATGCCATTTTTCACACCTCCTCATGAACAGCACACAGCTGTCATTTTACACATTCTGACTGAAACATGTTTTTGCACCTGATGCACAGAATGGCATGGCCAGTTTGCAAAATCAACTTTCGGGATGGATTAATGAAATGATAGTGCCAGTGTTCATGGTGTGGGATCCCCAAAAAGCCCTATTGAAAATTTGGTGAAAAAAATTTCTGAAAATGCTCAAGTTATGTGCATCCGTTGAATTCATTCTAAGCATGCACATAACTTTGCAGTATTCGGACCCTGTGCTCCCACTGTAAAATAAGGATACTATTATAGTAGGCAGGCAGTATAGCACAGTGGCTTAAGGCTCTGAGCTGCAAACCTGGAGACGTGAGCTTGAATCTCACAGCCCCCACTTGTATACCATGTGACCCTGAGCAAGTTACTTAACTTTGTTGTGCTTACAGGTTGCACCTGGAATCAAGCTTCGGTTTAGTGTGCCTTTCCTGGTTAAACAATTTCCCCTTTCCCTTTCCCACCTTATACTCTCTCAAAAAGAAGGATCAACATAAACAAATTGCTGTAGCTTTCGGACCAACCAGTCCTTCTTCAGAAGCTCATGGCAGTTGTTTAGAAAATACAATACTTATAACAGCTAGATAATGCAGAGAAAAACAGAAAAAAATCCCCATTGGTTTAAAATACTCATTAAAAAAAAAAAAAAAAACCAGAAGATGATGTCAGAGAAGTTTAACAGTACCATACTGCCTTCAGCCAGAAAGAACCTTTGGTCAGACATGCTTGGTGGAACACACATACAAAGAATCCTACTGCATATAAATTTAATTGACATAAGATAACACTGCTGAAGCAGATAACTCCTAAATCAAGTTATGAGTATCACAGTTAGTATAAGGATGTGATTACTGAAAAGCAACCCCCACCCAGATTAAATTGTTAAAAGCTGGGAAATTCGCTGTTAGGGTTCCCACCCTACCACCCACCCCACCCACCCTCCACACACCAACAGGCCTCGGGTTGTGCCATGTGGTCATCAGGCCTAACTCTCACCCCATTCTCCTATACTGTACCATGTCAGCATGTTTACACATGAAAAGGGTTGAAAGTTGGGCCTGACAACCCCATGGTACACCCTGATGCCTGTTGGTGTGTAGAGGTTGGGGGGTGGGGTGGTAGGGGCGAGAACCTTAACATCAAATTTTCCAGCTTTTGATAATTTAATAAAAACCCTAACTGATTCATTAACATGCTTTTTTGTAATGTGATCTGCTGGCTATACTACAGCAACAAGCAGTGCAGTTCCATTCATTAGAAGCTGACGCTTGGCAGTGGAGGAGGGAGGGTTGTGTTGTACTGGACCAGTAGGTGGTGACGGCAATGGGTGCTGGGTGCCGGGTGCGGGTGTAGGGGCGGCGATGGATGGATGCAGTCATCAGGTCACTGCTTGTTGTTGCTGGGAGGGGGTTTACTCTATATTCTAGGTGCTGCTGCCTCTCGCTTAAATTTGGGGGATTACTCTTTATTCTTGGCGCTGCTTCCTCTTGCTTAAATTTGTGGGGGTTACTCTGTATTCTTGGTGCAGCTGCCTCTCACCTAAATTAGTTTATAAAATGGGGGCCAGCCATGGAGGTGGGAGGGTTGGGCCGGTCTCCATTATGTTTTTTTTTCCACAGAAAAAGAAATTTGTGGTTGCTGGGTGGATAGGAGGGTGGGATTTAAATAGGTGTTACTGAAATAAGTTACTGCCTTGAAAGTAAATAAGGCTATGGGACCAGATGAGGTACATTGCAGGGTATAAAGGGAGCTCTGGGAAGTGGCAGCGTTAAACAAGCAACCAACATTTGACATTGACAAGTGCTTATTTATTCATTTATTATTTATTTATTTAAACATCAGTTTAAAAACCTTTGAGCCAGGGGGGCTCATTTACAAAGGTACCTCGTCACATAGAGGACAACAGACAGCAGCACAAGAGACAACAGATATTACAGAAACAAGATAATTACCATTCAGGGATACAGTAGGCTCCAATACATATGATAGAAAGTGTAAAGAATGCAAAAAATTAGGGTTGGGAGGGTGAAAGTAGGAGAAAGGCCAGGGAGGGAAGGAAGGTGGGAAAAGGGGGTTAGTAGAAAGGGGGATGCAGCTGGGACAGTATTGTCAACGTTTTTTTTTTTTTTTTATTTTTTATTTCTCACTGAACTGGCAAACTTGAAATAAAGTTTTTGGACTTTTCAGGTTTGAGGTACAGTAGAGCACATTCTTTCTTTCTCACTGCAGTTTCTGATTTAATTGCTAAGCAGTGGCTTATACTGCACCAAATGTCTAATTGTCATCTCAAGTGTTCCTTGTTGCAGGATGTGTATTTCCAGAGAAGGGAAGTGTGTCCGGGAACCCCAGGTTCAACCATGTGAGGCTATAGCTGGGTAATAGGGCACCAGGATGACATTCAGGGGGCCTGGGTTCAGTTCCCTGTAAGTCACATTATTTCTTTCTCATTACAATTTGTGATTCAGTTGCTAAGCAATGACTAATACTGCACTAAACATTTAATTTTTATCAGGCTTGATGTAAAAATCTGTGAAGCCTGATGCTGAGAAACTGTCATACTGTGGCTCTATATTAATCTCACATTATCTCACTGTATGGGCCTAATGGCTGCTACAGTTGTTCATGGCATGTAAAACACTTTGGGACACACCACATACTTGTATGAAGGTGATATACAAAACTGCAGTCCTTATCAGTTTAAAACTATTTCCCCTGTTTTACCTGACTTGTAATTCATATTCTTCAACAAGCTGGTTTTGCAAACAGCCATTTACACAGAGTGGAACACTTACTGGTAAACCTGCATTTGTCAGATTAACTATTTGCTTTGCAATAGGGGTCTTGACAGTATGGGAACATTTTCTGTTAAATGTTGTCAGTTTATAAGGAGATGCTGAAGCCAACCTGCCAACACACCAGTCTAGACTACCTTTTTAATCAAAATGAACACCCAGAGGCCCAGCAGCCGGTGCACAAGCTCCACGTATGAAAGGTCAGCCGAGCTTCTGGAAATCGAGCGTCTGTGCTACAATGGCAGGAAGAAGAGATAAGATTTGTATTTGCAAATACAAACACACAGGCTTTTGCTTGAAAGATAATTGCAACGCTGACTAAGATGGCTTATACTCAAACAGGAGAAAAAGCTGATGCTTGCAGAAAAAAGGCCCCAAAGGGAGGTCTGTGCTTTCTGTTTTGGATTATTTATGGATTAAAAATGTAGATTTTTATAGAGTTTACTATACCCAAAATGCATACAGAAAGCTGCTGGTGAAATAGCTGTGAGTCTGAACACAGATATACTGTGCAGTACTTGCTTTCTAAGGGCTGATGTATTTTCATTAATTATTTTTGCCATCATCAGTGATCAGGTCATAGATTTCACAGCATCAACTATAAAAAAAGAATGCATGCCTTCAAATGTTCACCACCCAAGGGTTACATAGTTGTAAATGTAATCCTTCATTAACGTTTGGTTAAATTAATTAAAGGTTCACTTAAGTTGCTCACAGTCTGTCATGTATGCATTAGAAGCTGTGGTATTGGTTTATAACAGATTTCTTTAATAAAGCATTCCACACATGAAGTCCTTATTTCTTTATTTCAAAAGCGTTACCAGGAATGGCATAATGAGTGGGTAGCAGCTCATTTCCCGATGCGTCCTGTGGGGTGGGGGTGCAGAACAGCAGGCAATAAATAAGGTGTAATAAGTAAAAATGAACAGTTGTGCAGACACACATTCAGTGCAGAACAATACAATACAACAAAGTGCCTATGGTAAAGAAAATCTGCAAATGATCAAAAGCAGCAAACAATTCTGTAAATTGAGGAATGTGGGGGAGTAAATAGTGCAAAAGCATGGCATAAGTGAGCTGTGGCTGACGGGTGGGAGATACAAGAGTACAAGCTGAGGTCAGGAACAACTGCAGGAGTGAGTTGTAAAGTCAAGAAGGAGAGACTTAAGGAAGTAAGGGAAAGATGCAGAGTGGATCGACAGGGGAAGAGAGTAGCAGGGTTTAGGTAAATGACAGAAGAAAGCAACTTGGCCAGCAGTACATTTCCTAAGGGGAGGGAAATGGAATGAGAGTCAATGTTGCAGAGTAGCTATGAGGAGATACTGTAGGTGGAAATCAGAGGAGAGAGGTAAGATAGGTGGGATGGGAGCCAAACCAGAATTTGTCTATGAAGGAGGCACAGTGGGCAAGGTGCCTGGCATCAAAGGAGGAGAGGAAGGGGGTACGTATAGGAAGCCGAGGTAGGTGCTAGGGGCACAGTCCAGGGCAAAATGGCAGAAGGTGTGAAGGGGTTTGTAATCTGGCAAAGGTGGACTTGGAAGCAGGGGTATAAGGGATGTTGTCAGAGTCAAAGATGGGAGGATCATCTTCAAGATAATCTCACAGGATGCAGAAAGTGGGATACTTGCTTCATTTTCTATAGCGCATCATGCTTTGGGTAGAGCTTATGGTGGATGGTAACCACATGTACCAAGATACCAGGTCAGAGAAGGAGAAGGAGTTGGATGTGATCATTATGAGTGACCAAAGTACCTAGCACACTGCAGGAAAGCAGCATCCATAGCGACTCGGATACTGGACTGTATAGCCAGGGGTATAAGCAGCAGATGAGTGAAGGTCATTCTGCTACTGAATAGATCACTGGTTTAGCCACATCCCAAGTACAGTGTGCAGTATTAGAGCCCTTGCCTAAAGAAAGACATCAACCTGCTGGAAATAGTCCAGAGAAGGGCAACCAAGATGATTTAGGGACAGCAAACAGGATATATGAGGAGATACTCCAACAGCTCAACATATACTCCATTGAGGCTAGAAGACAGAGGGGGTGACATGATCAAAACCTTCAAATATCTTGAAGGTTTCAAAAAGTGAGCTCTGAGGATCTCTTCAGCCTTAATGGAAAATGGACCACTAGGGGGAACTGCTTCAAGCTAGTGGGGGGAAGATTCAAGAGGGAAATGAGAAGACACTTTTCCATGGAAAGGGTGGTGGTGAAGTGGAAAGAGTTGCTGGAGGAAGTTGACTCCCTGAAGACTGTGGATAGCTTCAAGAGATACTGGGACAGACTAAAGGGGAATGTTGCTTCTGGGGGGAGCACAGGGAGAAGGGGGGCATTAATGGGGAGGAGTGAATAATGGGGAGGACAACAGATCCCGCAGTAGATACTGGGGGTCTGCAAACTCAAGCAGACAAGATAGACCCCAATGAACTTTTTCTGCTGGCACAATCATATATACCTTAATCAGAAGTTGAGGTGATGGTCTAGCCAGTCCTGAGCTATTTAAAGGAAGAGACAGCCTCAATCACAGTACCATCAAGTATAAGAAAGGGGCCTGAGGGGGAGTGTGCCTGGTGAGCCTCTGCCTGGAACCTAAGTTTATGGAGACTATTTTCTTGGCACTGAGGGACAGCTGGTTGGCCTGGAACCAGTGCTGGATGTTGTCAAGGTCCAGCTGGAGCTGGACAGTGAGGTCAGTGGCAGAGGAAGTAGAGGAAAAGAATGGTGTATCTTCTGAATACATTTGGATGGACGCAGAGAAACAAGTAGCAGGGAAGTCACTCATGAAGACTGAGAAGAAGAAGATTGGGACAAGGAGGTACCCTTGTGGCATGCCTGAGCTGATAGGGAATTGGGGGGGGGGGATATGGTGTCTCTGATATGAACAACTTGACACCTGCCCTAAATGAAGGCATGGAACCAACTGACTGAGACAGTGGGCCCCACTGTCTTAAAAAAACACATGAGAATGGGCTGGGAAACAATATTGAAGGCATTGTTCAAGGTGACAAAGGTAGTGGATGTGATCTGACCATAGCCCATGCTAGGAAGGATGGAGTCAGAGAGTTATGGAAGGGAGGTGGATGTAGAGTGGGACTTCCTAGAACCAGACTGGAAAGAAGTGAAAAGGGAGGAGGAGTCAAGGAAGGAGGAGAGCTGAGAGAGTACAAGGTGTTCCTGGAGTTTAGCAATGGTAGAGAGGAAGAAGACTGGATTACAGCTACAAAGAGAGGCAAGACTTCCCCCTTTAGGGTGGGGGATGACAGTTCTATTTCTACTCATCAGGGACAGTAGTGAGTAGAAGGAGAGGGTGAGGAGGTGGGTAATAGGGATATTGATAGAAGGGGCAAAGAGATAAAGACGCTTGAGATCAAGACTGTTGGGGCTCACATCCTTGTGGGGGTTGAGAGCTAGGAAGGCCCTGAGAAAGACAGATGAAATGGATATTAATATGATAATTTATCAGTGTCAATGACTCAGTCGGTAGCATGCTTGTCTCTTGGCCTGGAAAATCAGATGGATATGGGTTCTAGCCCCACAACAGGTACTTGGGATAGAACATGCAACTGACACTTTAGTGCAGTATGAGGGGTTAAGGTTAAAGGAAGGTCCATGGGCATGCTGGTTACCATGCAGATGCAGCCGCTTACCAGTCTGTGCTGCCAGCCCACACACCCTCTACAATATTTACATATAGGAAAAGCCTGCCTACCTACATTTCTGACTTCCATGGATTTTTTCACCACCTTTCCATATGTCTCCTAAGCCAGGTCATAAGTCAATAAATATTCAGTGCATATCTTCTTGTCCATTCTCAAATGTACACAATCAAATTGGTCTGAAAGGGTACATGCCACACAGAAAATCAGTTTGCCATTGCAAAACAGAGCTGCTTGCATAGTGCATTAACTGCAAGGAGCATGCCCCAGGGCAGTTCTCCATTATCTGGAGGTTTGTCTTATGTGGGCCACCTCCACTCCAGATCAAATTATCAGGATCAGTCTGTGCTTATCAGGAAAATATTATTCTTCTTCAAAACCATACTTCGATAAAACTATTTTCACAACATTTTATTGTGCACTCCACCAAAGCTAAAAACACGCAGACCCTGGTCAAACAAATTATGAAATGGGTAGAAAGAATGATGAATTCTGATTGGCCGACAGCTGCTTTCAGCTGTGTCGTTATCCCAGCACAACAGCCCAGCTGAAAGTATTATGTTTAAAAATGCATAAAATTTACTAAAAATTATCCATTTCATAATCACAATAAGGCACTCCAGGGGGTGTGTTACGGTGGGCTAACTGCCCTTCTCTGGTGGTGGAAGCTGTTAGCTATGCCTCGTGTTTCAACCCACCCCGAAGAGGGCTGTTATCCCACCATAACACACCCCCCTGTCATGCCTTATTGCTTAAATACATCCTGGGTGACCTTTAGCATCTTACTTGGCTGACCACTACTGTAGCACACAAAGCTGAAGAAATGGGTCAAAACCAGGACTGGCATAGCAACAAGATCTTGCATTTCAGCTGGTGCAGTCAAGATTTAAAAAACACTTCTAGAAAGCAAAACATTACATTTTAAAGATATTGAATCCCCCCACCACCACACCACACCAAGCTTACAGAATGATGCAAACAGCACACAGAAATGCAGCACTGACACAGTTGTAGTTACAGTGTTCCTCACATTTAAAAGTGAACCATGTAACCAGACTTCTTTTAAACAGTATACGCTGCAAACTCAAAAGTCATAGTGAAACTCCATGTTGAGCAAATACTGAATCTGAACACTTCCTTAATCTCAAACCACTCTTCAAAACACACATAGCTCAATTAAAACCTCTCCATACTTAAATAACTGCAGATGTTTGTGACAGCATCAAAAACCTACAAATAAGAAACACAGTGCTCACTGCACGATACAGTACATAGCCAAACCATGAACTAACTTCAGGCTAATGCTTAATGACTGACACACTCTGAACTGCAACTGGCACATGCCTACATCTGAGAAAACTCACACAATTGACTAGGAAATTGCCTCATTAATGCCTTCACTGGTAAACACTGAAGGTACCGGGTCTATACCATGCATGGAATAGAGCATGGCATTAGCCACGCTTTGTAGAGCACACTTGTGATTACAGCAACGGGATAAACAGTGGTAGGAAATTACGACTACCCCGTTGCTGTATGCTTTTCATGGGAGGCATCAAGTTACCATGTGCTGGGTGCCTAGTTGAGCCACTCCCATGGTGGAGTGGTTAAGGGACCAGCACTTGGTGAAATCGGGAAGCCTGGGGCTGTGGTTTGATTCCCCCCAGATCTTCCCGTGCTACTGCATTTTGCCTTTTTTTTAAACAAAAAACTAAGTCCCCCCCCCCAAGTCTCATGAGTTTCTCCCCATCCCCCTGGAGTTTGTTATACATCAGGCAGTGAACCCCTGACAAAACACAAGACAGTCCATTGTTTAGAATGGTGTGCGCTGTTTGTGTAGGTAGATGTTTTACCCAACCTAATTTAAACGCACACCGTTTTACCTGTGGCATCTATTGCTGCTCTGTTTTTATTTTGCCAACATCACCCATGCCAACACTAAAAAAGCTTACAATCAAGCTATTTTCTAATATGCAAGTGTGATGTAACAAATAATAGCAACAGTCTGCAGTAACTAAAAAATGCATATTGAGGGTGTTATGAGACAGTAATGCAGCATGGTTTCCAGCCTTGGGCTTATTACCTTATTTCACTCCCTTTGATGCAATTGTTTTCTTTGGTACAACCTTTTCTATGATTTATTCTGCTTATAACATCCCTCCTTATAAAGCAGGGGTGGGGCAGTAATACTGTATCACTGAGAAGCCCTATAAACCATTCTCTGCAGTACTTAAATGTCCTGACCATCACCTCAGTATGGTAGAAAATTACTATCTCCATCCCAACTTTCAGTGGCCCTGAATGTGCAAAAAATCTTCCCCCTTTCTCTTGACTTTTCTTAGGACCAAACTGGGCAATAGATCTTCTTTCTCTCCCAGACTGTCCTTAGCCCAGATTGGGCCAAATATATTCCTTCATCTCCTAGACTATCCTTAGAGACAGACTGGGCAAGACATCCCTCCCTCCTTTTGTCCCGGATTTGGGCTAATGATTTTGCTCCTTGAGTGTCCTTAGGTCAAAATGATCTCTTTAAGTGCAATAAAAATATAAAATTCCTCCTTTAATAGGGCTTCCTTTTAAATGATGCCTTCCCTGCTTTGGCTTCCTGACAAATCCCTCCGTCCTCCAGGGGAATGTAAGTAAAACCACACTGGTAATTTTAAATTAATACTTCACTCATTTAAAAATGCATTTATCATTGCTTGCTTATTTTTTTATTTTAAATCATAGCAACATTTTAGACAGTTATGATTGTTATAACCATAAATGTGCCTCTCTTGCTAGTTGTTCCAAAATTCTGGAATTTCTGTATTCAGTGTCATGCTCTGTCTGCCACACATGAGTTTCTTTAAATTTCTGAAAAGTAAAATATTTTATTTCAAATTCTAATTCCAGTTTGTAACAACCCCCCCCCCCACAGGTGGTAGTGCAGGAGTTGATATCAGTGGGATGTGCAGTCATGTACTCCAGTATAATGACCTGCATGCACATGCTTGGGCTCTGATATCCATGACCCAGGAGCCAAAATGGAGAACACCCTGACTCAGCAGGATGAATCCCAGTACACACAAGGCCCTAAGCAGCCAAATGTTTCTACCATCTTTGGACTCTAGTGTCACTAACCCTCTGGCTCTGTCATGGTGGGCAGGGTGGGCAGGGTGGATGTTAAGTCATGGGGTTAGAAAAGGGCCCAGGGAAGGCTGTTTTGGGGCTGGCTGGTCACCTGAAGGGCAGAAATGGGCAGAGCCAGTGGGAAGGAGACAGAAAAAGAAAACAACAAATGTTTCTTTTGTTGTATTTTAATCTACCTTTATGTAATCACTTTTTTTCTTATAGTAAACTATTATTCAGTGTTATTTCTGCAAAATACATTATAATTAGAGGAACAATTAGAACGTATTTCCTTCTGATAGATATCTGAGAACTTAGTATCATGAAAACACAGTATGGGTCTAGAATTAAAACAGTGACTGACCATGCATGCAAGCCCATTTTGCACGATTATGAGATGTGCAGTATAGACCATTGTTGAAAATTAAAGCAATAAGACACGCTGAGGTATGTGTTAAGCTGGGATAACGTCAAGCCTTAGGTATGTTCTGAGGCATGAGGTCACAGGCTGAGGACCTTCAAACACCTGAGAAGTGACATTATCTCAGTAACAAATACGCTTAAGTGTCTTATTGCAATTATGACATGTCCCTTGACTTTCCCCTTCATATATTGGGCATCCGTAAATCAGTGAATATCAAATTGGGTCTTTTCGTGTAAGATCAAGGATACATTTATCACTTCTGCCTACTTAGTGACAGCCTGGGGGGTCCTACTACCTAAGCTTAGCTACGGGGTGACTGTTATCCGTGCATTAGCCAAAACTAACTTGCACATGTGGGATGTTGCATACAATGACATCTGTCACTTTGCCATGTCTCTAAACCATCATATTCATTCACTGCACTTTATACTCTACACTGGAATAGCTTCCTCCTGCTGCCCTGCATGACCTAGCACAAGGAGGGGTAATTGGTAATGTTTTGGATAACCAGTTCCCTTATTCACTTGTGAATCTTCTCCAGTCCCCTACTGGTGCCTATCCACTTAAATCCTCTACTGTTGATTTGCTGACCATACCAAGAGCAAGGACACATCTGGGAGACATTTCTTTCTTTGTCATTGCCCCTAAGCTATCGTGTTCCACGTCAACTGACCTATGCTTGTGCCAGACTGTTATCTCCTTCAAAAGGGAATATCACAGCCATCTGCTTAGGTGTTCTGTGCACTTGTGTGTCGAGATTACTAATTTTTGAATTGGTTTGTTTTGTTAAGCACTACTTTAAGTTCCTAACCTTTGTCTGTTCTTATGCTCTGAAGGTTTTGCCTTGCAGTGTCTTAACCCTTTAGCTGCCGACAGAATTAGAACATATAGGAATTTTGGACTGATGTCCAGTCAGTGGCACATCAAGGGTAAATAGTCTGTTTATTTTGACAGGTTTTTCAGAACAAGTGTTTAGCCAACATCTCCAGCATTTTATAATCTTTTGTACGTTCTGCGTATCCATGTATATGCTAAGTAATCTGTCAAATGCTCTGTTTATCCATGCAATATACCTTTACCAGAGTTCTCCATTCATTAAATGTGAGAGGTGGGCCACCACACTATCTTAAATGGCCACCTCTCATTTTAAACTGCCGCCACCCTTCTAGTGCAGTCAAATAATGGCCTGTCAGTTTAAATCCTTGTACTTAAGCTAGGAGCATGTGCGAGCATGAGAACAGGGAGCCATGTTCTTTGGAACAGTGTTCTCACACATGCGCGAGAACGAGGAGCCTGGAAGCAAGCGAGTCAGGGACATGGGCTAGAGGTTGCACAGTTGCAGTTCGAGAGGAGGCAAGTGATCATGGGTCTAATTCTCTGGTGGTCAGCAAGTTCAAGTTCAAGTTTATTTCACCAGGAAGACTCCATTGAGCAAGCTCATTTACAAGGAGGTCCTGCTAAGAACAAGGTAAAACAAACAAGATACAAGGCAATATTAAGTGTACAAAAGTATGGTTCAGGAAAATGTAAATATACAATTAAAGAGAGAGAGAGTACATAAATAAACAAAACAGTGACATAGAAATAGAAATTATAACATTTCTTAATTCTAAAAGATAACATTATACCCATTTGGAGGGGCAAAAAGAGCTAACTGCTGGGTAAAAATAAACATAGTGTAAAATGCCTTGCTAATTAGTATGACAGTGGCAAACATTTTTTAGGCATTTGCTGATCAAGGGTTTGAGTATAGTTAGGGAGACTAGTTCAGAAAGCTTGAAGGAGGATTGCAGTTTGCTCTAGTTGGAGGGAACGGCATAGCTGATTGCAGCTTTACCGAAGTGGGTGTGAAACTTGGGTACGTCTAGCAAAATAATAGAATTTTTCCTTAGTGAGTAACAACTATGGAATGACGGTATAAGGACAAGATATACAGGGAGAGTTTGCTCAGTAGCAATTAGATGCCCATGTACAACTATGAATCATCCCCCTGGTGTAGAGGGATGCCTTTCCCACAGAGAAATAAAGGGCACAGTGGTGGGTTCAAGATGGGGCATTCAGTATGAAACAAATGACGCAGAGGAAACAAACATCCAATGTATGCAGGTTAGAGGCTGTACAGCAACTGTAAATAATGTCTGCGCAGTCAAGAAGGAGAAAGAAGGTGGCTTGGACTAGCTTCTTCCTGATGGCACTGGCAAAAAGGGATTTGTTCTTATAAAAGAAGCCTAGTGTGGATTTAAATTTTTTAGAGAGGGCTTCAATGTGTTCTGCGAAGGATGGATTGTTATCTAGCTTAATATTCTGTTAAACTGAAATTAGTTTTTTTATAATTTAAACATTTTTTTAAACACTGTCTCAATTTATTTACTTAATATTTATATCAAAGTTACTGGTTTTACTCTACTATTAGTAATTCCTTTAGTACTGCCTCATGTTCTTGCTTTTCATGTGCACAGTAATCTGAAATACACAGAATTCATTACCATATGTTAACTGACGTCAAACATTTCAATGCGCAGTAAATGTAAATACAAACACTACTTTTGTTTAACTGGAATAATTTCCTGACTCTAACCATAACTGGCAAATACCTTTTAAGACAGCTCAGGCATATTTTGCTTCCAAATCAACTTATGTTTAATTCTTTCCTTTCTTTTAAACTTTCAATTTTTCCCATTCTCCTCAGTTTTGAGTGCTAAAAATGTTTGACAAAACAGAAAAAGATCTCAGTGACTCATATTTCACAAAACTTTTTTTGCAGTTTTAACGTGCTTCTATAAATTACATTTACCAGTTTTTAGCATTTTACCTAATGGCGTTTGCTTTTGTTTGCTCTGAACGTCTAGCTGAGTGCTGCCTTTCCTCTTGGATCTGCCTAGAGAATGCCTCTTGGGACTGCTGTTCCCATTGTGTATCTATACTCCTGTGAGAGAGTATGTTGCTAAGCAACTGTACACTGCCTGCTGAACTCTGGCTAGGTTTCCCTGGGTGGATCCTTCCATGTTGTATTTATTTTACCATGCTACTATAGAACTACTCCATTCTATTTAATTATGTTCTTCTAAATTTTATGTTTCCAAACTATGTTGCCAGTGTGGTTTGGAGTCTCACACACTAATTGTAGTTACAAACCAAATATGAAGTAATATTATTTGCAATCAAATATATGCAGTCATAGTTAGCACAGTTCAGGGGGGAGGTGTTAATGACAGGGCAACAAAGTCAAACCATAACAACTCAAGACAATCTGTGTTTTATTCTAATATAGTAAAACGTTTTTAGTTTGATTGTTTGTGGATTTTACCAAACTTTGTATACTTTCTTTTTCTCTTTTATTTTTATTTCATTTCCACAGTTCTTGCCTATGTACAAGACTGCCAATTAGCCTCCAGGTTCATACCAATACCTGGGAATCTAATGTTTTGAGTTCAAATATCCATCTCATTTCTTTACTTTCTAATAATTTTCTGAAATCATCCCCTCTCCAAGGTGGATTTACTATTACCAAACCCCAAAATCGCAGGGAAGCTCCACTATGATTTTCTTTGTTAAAATGCTGTGTCACTGGGGATTTTTCATCATTATTTCTAATGTCACCTTTGTGCTCTAATATGCAGACTTTAACTGCTCTTTTTGTTTGACTGACATAAAATCAGTCACAAGGGCACTGAGTGACGTAGACTACACCTTCTGTGGTGCAGTCTATGTGACCCTTAATTTCAAACTCTTGATCAGTAAAAGGATGTCTAAATATTTTTTTCTTACCTGTGTGCCCACAAGTCAAGCACTTTCCACATGGAACCATCACTGATTGTAGTGGTCCTAATAAAAGCTGCTTGCCCTTCATCTCTGTTTTTTTAAACTGAGATTTAACCAGAACCTTTTAAATGTTTAACCCTCTTAGCTGCTATAATTGGTTTATTTTGTAAACCTGCAATGTTGAGGTTATCGGTAGATACGAAATGCCAATTTCTGTTCACTATTTGTCTTATTTGTGGCATTTTATGGTTATATCTGATCGCAAGTACTACCCTGTCCGCAGCTTTCTGTCTATGTCCCTTCTCCAATAGTTAGTCTCTTCTTTGATCCTTAATTCTGTACTCTGCTCTGAGTAGAGTGTGTCTCTGATAATTTCTATCTCTGAATCTTTCTAACATATCCTTCTTATTTTTTTCAAATTCTGTTTCTGTACTGCAATTCCTACACACTCTTACTAGCTGTGAAAAAGGTATGCTTTCCTTTAACTCTCTCTCATGATAACTGTTGCCATGTAACAATGTATTCCTATCTGTATTTTTTCTATATATTGTTGTTTCAAATTAAGTTCCCTCTTTTCTGATTGTTAAATCCAGGTATAATATCTCCTGTTTGCTATATTACATAACAAATTTTAAGTTTTGATTCCACCCATTAAGCAGTACGTTAAATTCACAGAGTTCCTTTTCATTTCCATTCCATAGACAGAGTACATCGTCTATATATCTATACCAAACAACTATTTTATCGTAAAACAAATTATGATTAGCATTTAATATTGTCATTAATTCAAAATCATACATAAAAGAATTCACATAAGAAGGCGCCACCATGCTGCCCATTGCTATTCCATGGTCTTGTTGATAAAATGTCACATTCAATTCAAAATAATTGTTGCTCAGTATAAACATGGCCTGATCTTATAATAATTCTGTCCTCGGTTTCTTATCAACCCTATTGTTTAGCATTTTACCCATACTCTCTACCCCAGCATTATGGGGAATGTACATAAACAGGTTTGCTATGTCAAAGGTTACCAGGATAAGATCTGCCTGTATACCTATGTCTGAAAAGCTCTGCAATTTTTTAATAATATCTGGGGTGTCTTTTACATAATAGATGCATTTTCTGCTACTGGTTGTAAATAGAAACTGATATAGTTTGATATCGGCTCTAATACTGAATCTATGCCTAATACTATTGGTCTACCCGGGGGCAAAATGGCATTCTTATGTACCTTAGTGAGGCTGAAGAAAGTAGGAATTATTGGGTGTTGTTTCAAAAGCATGTCTGCCTCCCAATCTTCCATCCATCTCATATCAACAAATTCATCCAGCATCTCCTTAATTCTCATTTCCAGAGCCTCAGTAGGGTCCCTATCTAGGACCTGATAGTTGTTCGTGTCATTTAATATGGTTAAACACATATCTTTATATTGTTCTAGGGTCTGTATAACAATTCCTCTCCCCTCATCAGCAGGTTTTATTATGATGTTTGCATCTTCTTTTAGGCTTTCTAATGTTTTCCTTTGTGCATATGTCAGGTTTTTGAACTTAGGTAGTAAGTTTTCTTTTTCTTTGAATAAATCCATAATTTGCCTTTCTACTATTTTACAGAAAGTTTCTATACCGTTATTTCTGCCTGAAGGTGGAGAGAATGTTGATTTGATTCCCAGTGCTTGCTTAAGTTCTTTTTGCCTTACCTTATCTATTTGGTCCTGTGTGAACATGTTCTTTAACCTGAGTGTACGAAATTTTTTTTGAAGATCTACTTCTAATTCAAATCTATCAATTGGCTGAGTTGGTGCAAAAGATAATCCTAGTTCGAGAACTTGTATTTCTTTGTGTGTTAAGATTTTTTTGCTCAGGTTGAAAATGGGAATTATTTGTCGGTGTCTGCGATCTGCCCTTGTGCTTGTTCGATATAATTGGTTCTTATTTGCTTTCCACCTGTCCTTCCTCTTCCCTGTCCTCTCCTGCCTCCCTGAAAATCCTGACTGTTTCTATTATAACCTTGTGTATTTCTTAGTTCATATCTTGGTTCTTGTATTTGTACATGTATCCCTGACATGTTTGGTTGTTGAGGGTCCCCTGCTGGGGTGCTTTGTGGTTCCTTGAATGTTTCCTATGACTTTCTGGTATAACTACTGTCACTTTCAGTTCTGCTGTCTGAGAAATACATATGTTTTCTTCTTTCAAATTGTTTATAAGTATATTCCCTATTGTCTCTATTACCGTTTGTATCACAAATAATGTTTTTAATTTTTTGTTGTTTAAGCCTCTTTTCATAATCATTTAATTTTTGTTTTATTTCCTCCGAGTGCCTAGTGAACTCTTCCACCTCTATTTTTAATTTTAATATGCCCTCCACTTGTTTTGTTTCGACTGCCAATTTCTCTCTTTCCTCAATGATAGCTTCTATTAGGGCATGCATAAAGTCATTACTGGCCCAATTTTGAATGCCATCCCATTTTAAAATGAGTTTTGCTGTGTTAATACCTATATATGTTTTGCTGTATTAATACCTATATTTGGTTCTACTGCTATCCTCAGTCCTCTTGGTATCCCATGATACTCAAGGTACTGGGTAAGTGTCAAACCATGCCATTCAAGGTGTGTGTTTTTGAAAAGTAAATTCTCAATCTTATGTGTGAAATTCCTTGGGGATTCTCCCATCTGTGTTGTGAGATCCTTCCCCCCTCGTATAGTTTGATTTAGACATCCTTTCACAGATTGAGAGTTTGAAATTAAGGGTCACATAGACTGTACCACAGTAGTGTAGTCTATGTCATACAGTGCCCCTGTGACTGACTTTATGTTGGTCAAACTAAAAGAGCAGTTAAAGTCCACATATTAGAGCACAAAGGTGACATTAGAAATAATGATGAAAGATCCCCAGTGGTACAGCATTTTAACAAAGAAAGTCATAGTGGAGCTTCCCTGCGATTTTGGGGTTTGGAAATAGTAAATCCACCTTGGAGAGGGGGTGATTTCAAAAAATTATTAGTAAGTAAAGAAATTAGATGGCTATTTGAACTCAAAACATTAGATCCAGGTATTGGTATGAACCTGGAGGCTAACTGGCAGTCTTGCACATAGAAGAGAACTGTGGAAATGAAATAAAAATAAAAGAGAAAAAGAAAGTATACAAAGTTTGTTAAAATACACAGACAATCAAACTAAAATGCTTTTACTGTATTAGAATAAAACACAAATTGTCTTGAGTTGTTATGGTTTAACTTTGTTCCCCTGTCTTTAACCCCCCCCCGAACTGTGCTAACTATGACTGCATATCTTTGATTGTAAATAATATTACTTCATTTTTGTGTTTGTAACTACAATTAGTGTGTGAGACCCCAAACCATATTGGCAACATAGTTTGAAAACATAAAATTTAGAAAAACAATTAAATAGACTGGAGTAGTTCTATAGTAAGGTGGTAAAATAAATACAACATGGAAGGATCCACCCAGGGAAGCCTAGCCAGAGTTCAGCAAGCAGTGTACAGTTGCTTAGCAACATACTGTCTTGCGGGAGTATAGATACACAATGGAAACAGCAGCCCCATGAGAAGTTCCCTGGGTGGGTCCAAGAGGAAAGGCAGCACTCAGCTAGAAGCTCAGTGCAAACAAAAACAAACACCATTAGGCAAAACATTAAAAACAGGTAAATGTAATTTATAGAAGTGCGTTAAAACGGCACAAAAAGTTTTGTGAAATATGAGTCACTGAGAGCTTTTTTTCTCTTGTTAAACATTTTAAGCACCCGAAACTGAGGAGAACAGGAAAAATTGAAAGTTTGAAAGAAAGGAAAGAATTAAACACAAGTTGATTTGGAGGCAAAATATGCCCGAGCTGTCTTGGCGTAGTATATGATCTGTTTTCTAGAAAGAGGAGACTATACTTGAAGCAATCAACATATTAAATAGATGAGTTATTGGAGTAGTTAAAAAATAATGGTCTAATTTTAGGTATACTGGATCTATTCCATCAGTGCCTGTGCTCTTTTTAGTATTTAGGTTTATGAGCAGGTCCTCTACCTGTTTGAAAGTTGTAGAGGCTGAAGGAACTCTGGTTTAGCGGTTCAGTGGGAACAGCCTTTGAATCAAGACAAATAATAAATTTTGTGGCTGGAGAGGAGTCGAAGGCTAAACCTGATGTTGCAAAGTGTGAATTAAATTTTTTCTAATGTAACCCCTAGGTGGTGCTATCCCAAGGGCTACTACCCCTTCCTGCTTGGCTAGTAGCAGGTTAAGGGGCCTGAGTTCTGAAATGGGTGCCTCCACCCAGAGGTCAGGGTTGGTAGTGGTCAAGCTAACCTTGGCACAGCCCTCTGGGACACTGTAACCCCCTTCTTTCCTTACTAGTGGCCAGAACAATGCACAGTAATCACTTTCACAATACCCCTGATACACCACCCAAGTACCCACACTGTTTGCACTTACCACCAGGGCTTTCCTCTGGCTCAGCCCTGGGGACCCCCTGTAAAACAGGGTTATACACAGCAAATAACAGCAGTACAGTATTCTTGCACAAACTGGAACCACAGTAAGGGTAAATGCAAAAAATGGTTACATCTGATTTATTTAAGGGACTTGAACAAGAGAGAGGCATAATCAGGTTAATTTGCTTAAAGGCTCTATCAATCAAACAGTTATGCATGCACTTCAGGGTCCATAAGCAGTCACACACTCTGGGTACCCAGATGGAGAATGGTGAGCTAGCCAGGAATGTTGCAGCTGGTTGGGGCCCTGTGATGGAAGAAAACAACATGCATAACACACACTATTTGTAATCCAGAGGGCTCAGTTCATGAAAAGAAAACATCAAGACAATCAGATGACACACTTTTAGATTTGGCTATTTTTGCAGGGAGCAGGGCCAGAGGAGTGCTCCTCCCATATCTATGCTATGGGCTCCTTTTGTTTGCCCATACTACCAAGGTCCACCTCACTAGGTGGACCGTAGCCTACAATAATATCTGCCATTTTGCTCTTGCAGCCCCATGTCTTACTTACCATTGTGATCTGTATAGCAGGCTTAACTGGCTCTCCTCATCCAACTACATGAACTTAGTCTTGGGCTGCTTCACGGACAAGGTTCTGAGCTCTGGCACTCCCCCTGGATTGGCAGAGTTTCTCGTGCCTGCTGTCCCCACTCCCTACTCCCTAAGGTCCTTGGACCCTGCTATCCTCAAGGTTCCTGTGACGTGTACCCAAATGGGGGACAGGGATTTTGCATTCTGTGCCCTGAGATTGTGGAACTCCTTTCCCGTCCAGGTCAGATCTGCCCCTTCCCAGGCATGTCTATGAACCTCCCTATGGAAGCACTTGGAGCTCTCCTCAGTATGTGATTGTCTCAGACCTCCCTGAGTACTCTGGTCCCTGCACTGTACTCAAGCACATTATCTCCTGTACTTGGCTCTGGCCCTACTGTTGCTGCCTGCCCCCTGGGTGTGGCCCTGTGTAAATTGTGTATATTCTGTATATTTTTGCTAGGCATATTGCTATAGAAACTCTGTGCTGTTACATGTTCACATTTGATGGTGTCCACTGCTGTAATCTGAGCTATTATGTATGTTATGTTTCTCCTGACTTCAGTGTATCAGCCTCACTTGCTTCAATTTGTACTCTGTATGTTCTTTATTCTCCTGTACTCTCCCGGGTCGTACCTGAAAATAGGCATATGTTTTGTCTAGTGTACTTACCTGGTTAACAAAAGCTAAATAAATAAATAAATTACTGATGATACCCAAGACTGGACACAGGCTGGACAAAAATTGAAATAGCAGATGGTTAATCTGGAGTGCCAGGAGAAGCAGGGCCCACACGATTCACCAAGGCGTCGTTCCTGTTCAAGCGTGGAGCAGGGGGCTGATCTCTAGGCAGGTCTCTCATCAGTGGCTTTCTCTGTGCAGTGGGGTAGTCTGGCAGGGCCAGCGTGGCATGGCCCAGGCCAAATGGAGATGAATGCAGATTCAGTCCAATTAGGCTGGATAAAGCTTCCAGTAAGCAGAACACAGTTCACACAGTGGGGAACTAAATCACGTCCCACTTTCAATACACAGCACATTTACATGTAAAGTATTCTATGGTACCAGCAAGCAGAACACTGTTCATATAGTGGGGAACCAAATCACAACCCACTTTCAATACACAGCACATTTACATGTAAGGAAATTCTACTGTACCAGGCAAACTGCTCTCCGGTCATGATCGCAAAGTCTCTGCACAAACCGGGGATTCAGAAGCAGCTGGAAATCCTGACAGGCTGATCGCATTCAGCAAAATCTTTGGTCTTCTTCAGGTATGAGCCTGGTAAAATATCAGTGGCTTACTTCATTGTCACAAACTTGGATTTAGTCCGAAATAATTTTCTTCTCTCTCTATCTCTCTTTCTTTCTTTCTCTCTCTCTCTCTCTCTCTCTCTCTCTCTCTCAGGGGCAGCAGGCAGACATGCAGGCCACAACTCAGGCCTTTCTCCCTTGCAAAATTACTCAGATGGCTGCTTGACTGTCTCAAGCATGTTGCTTTTTCAGCTCCCAACTTAGATCTGACTCAAACTGCAGCAAGCCTGGGATTTCCGTCTTTCGGATGAGACTTTAAACTGAGGTCCCATCTGCCTGGATTGGTGGTAGTTCAGGTGGATGTTAAAGATCCCATGGCACTTATCGAAAAGAGTAGGGGAATTTTTTATTGAAATCGTAACAACAACATCACAAAGGTATGTACAAAACAATCTAATTACATGTACAATCAAAAATAAGAAAAAAGGAAAAACACTGATATACATATAGTCGTACACAGCTACACAAAATAAACAAGAAAATACCTGTACAAACCACCCCTCCCCTACTCCCCCAACATTCTATATAACTGGTATCATGAAAAGAAAACATTATTTTTTTTTCCTCGCTGACCTCACCAAACGAAACACAAATACAGAATAACAATGGGTAATATACCCACAAAAAGGTAATAGAAAATCAAAACCATCCCAAAAAGAACCCCATCTAGGCAAAGAAAACAAATCACATTCTGCCAACATCAACTTTCCCACTTCAGATTCTATCATTATGACCAAAGTTAATGGAGAAATAAACTGTTGTTGTAGCAAAACTCTGCAGTGACTAATCCACAACCAATATAGAAAATAAACATGGAGAACTTGTAGAGTCCCATACCAGCCTCCCGGTCATTCAGTAGCAAAGAAACCATAGTACAAGCTAACCTTTAAAGGCGGAAAAACTAAATTGTTTTTCCAGCGTTCTTTAAGGACGTCCCAAAATTCTCTGGCATAAAAACAATCAAAATACAAGTGATTCATGGTTTCCAAAAGGGCAATACATTTATCCCTCGGGCAAAATCGCTCTTGCATGGATTTGTGCTTTTGATTACTACGTACATTAACCCTACCATGTATACCCAACCATAAAGTGTCCCACATCTGTTGCGGAATACGGGAATTAGTTAAATAACTAGCCAGATTCGAACTCACTGCCACAGGAAGGGATGTAAACGGAGTATCAGAAAAAAAGTTCCCCAAAATCGAGGCATACAAGACTTTCCTATGAAGCTTCTTTACCACTTCACAACGTATATCCCAACATTTTACCTTATCAAACACCGACCTCCAAATGCCCAGCAAAGGAGGACGATGTTTATTGAAATGTAAAAACCACCCTTCCTGCCATTCACCCAAAACCCCTTTCAATTGGGACGTCAGTGGCATAACCCATAATTTTGAGATGCCCTTACACAGGGACCAAGTTCATATATGAAAATTGTAAAAAAACGACTGGGCTAATCATCCCAAACCTCCCTCTCTAATATCCAAATATAACGTATTTTCTTAATGGGGTTTAAACGGCTGCCCCAAACCCCGTTAAAAAAGCAATGCAACAAAGGCATTTCCAATGGCTTAGGTATATAAAACACATTACTTATAAATAAAAACACAGGAAGGAGATAAGATTTAATCAAATAAATACGTTTCTTCTTTGACAATCTATGTCTATTCCATTGAGAAACTCTAGCATTACCATCCCGTAAAGCCTTCTTCCAATTATCCAAAGCTCCCTCCCTACCACCAAAATAGAGTCCCAAAATCTTACAAGGTTCACGTTCCACCCATAAATGCCCTACCAAAGTCGTACTATTAGGAAACCCTGAAATATCAATACATTTAATTTTATCTTCATTAATACGGGCACCCATGATCCCTCCCAAAGAATGAAGCAGATCATAAGCCAGCTCTATAGCCTTACTATCAGGTAAAACAAGACAAATATCATCAGCATAGGCAATAAGCTTCGGCAGGCAATAAGTGTCCGTAGTGATAGCATTAATCAAAGGAGATTTACTAATAATCCGCAATAACGGATCTAAAGCCAAAACATACAGTAAGGGGCTAAGCGGACATCCCTGCCTAACTCCCTTCAAAACACCATGGGGTTGACCTCTCAACCCATTTTCTAAAGGATAACAGTAGCTAATGCATAGCATAGTTGCACCCAATTCACAAACTGAAGTGGCAAACCAAACGCCTTCATGCATGACCATACATAATCATGTGACACTTCATCAAAGGCCTTAGATTGATCAAGGCTTACAAAAAACCCTGGACCTCCCACGAATCCATGCATAATGACGTAACTCTCTAAGAAAATCAAGGCGTCTGTCAACTTCCTCCCAGATACTGCACAAAATTGTTGTTCATTAATCAAATCAGGCATCACAAGAGACAATCTATTCCTAAAAGCTTAGAGAATATTTTAAAGTCAACATTCAATAGAGTTAAAGGTCTCCAATTTCGAATGTCCGAACGGTTCCCCTTCTTAAAGAGAAAAATTAACAACCCTTCGTACATCTGGGTAGGCAAAAGCATATCCGAAAGAAACGAATTATATAAAGCCAGTAACTCCACAGGCATGATAATCCACAACAACTTGTACAATTCTCCTGGTAATCCATCGGATCCCGGTGAGATCCCCTTTTTAAGAGAAGCAATCACTGCACCCAGCTCCATCTCAGTAAAAGCAGCTACCAGATTAGACCGTAAAGCACAATCAACTTGTGGAAGGTCTGCTGCCTCCAACAATTGAGAGGTAAAACAAGAAACTGGGTGGGGGTTCCCAAATGTTCTCTCAACATGTGAATCCAAAAATTCCATTATACCTTCGTTATTCAACAACAATACACCATCTTCCCTACGCAAACCAGAAAACAGGCGACTGTTTGATCTCGACTGACACGCCAAAAAGGGATTCACCTGAGCCGATTTCCCCTGAGTCCCAAAAGACTGCTCTTTAAGTAAAGATGACATACGGTCATACTGAAACGGCAACATAGACATCTTTATCCGGGTAATATCTCGAGATAAATCCAAACCACATTCATATTGTCTAGAAATGAGTGTCTGCAAGGAACGATGAAGCAACAAATACCGTTCATGCTTCGATCTAGCCTCCAAATGACTATGGGACTGAAAGTAACCAACCAAGCAGGTTTTAAAGGCCCCCCACCAACTCCCTCTATCTTCATATAACCCAATAGTGGTAACCTGGTCGCATGCAATCATTCTTAAATCTTCAATAACCGAAGCATCACTCAATAAAGAAGTATTCAGTTTCCAAAATCTCGGACCTTTCTTCCGACCCTGAAAAGAGTCTATCCTTACCCCAATCAATACATGGTCCGAAGTCTCAACTGGATCATAAATCAGGTGATCAATCTTTAAAGATTTCGGAACAAAAATAAAATCAATACGGAAGGTCAAATTACCTCTAAAAAAAGTAGGTTTTGCCGAAATTCTCCCAACCTGATGTGAATCTTTCAAACCAGCCAGAGCGAGAATTGAAGTCAAGCAGGACTTATCACAATAATGTTTACCTACTGTCCCCTTCTGCAAAAAATTAATATTAAAATCCCCACCACAAAACAAAAAACCGCTTGTATACAAGAAAGGCTGAATTTTATATAATAATTCAATCCTCAAGGGTTTCAACTGTGGGCCATAAATGGAAATCAATCGGCAAGTAATGCCATGTACCCTAACATCTACCAGCAGCGCCCTGCCGGGTTCTATTTCAACCAATTCAATAAGTGTAACATCCAATGTAGTAAAGCAAACACCAACCCCACTACAAGGTTCTATACCAAAAAAACAATACGATACTCCCCAACACCAAAGTCTGCTAGCATTATTAGTCTCCAAAATAGTGTATAAACGAGTGTCCTGCAAAAGATACACGTCATAATTTAAAAAGGAAAGAATCCCAAATGTCGACTGGTGTTTAACATGGGATCTAATGCTATTAACATTTAAAGAAGTTACTGTAAACAGAAAAGGGGCTTAAGGGGGGGTTTAGGCAATTTATTGCTAGATCTAGTAACACGTTTTATAGCATCAGATTGTTTCTGTTTAGCAGAACTCTCAGGGGTACCCAGAGAGGAAGCCATCCTAGGCACAGAGAGATCCTGATCCATAACAGGGAGCGCATTGTCTACTTGATCACCCCAGGTAGACAGGATCGAAAACCTATTCACTAGGGTCAAGGGAGAGTCCAGTGTAATACTAGGCACACCACCAACTGAAGGTAACAGATCACCCTGAGAAACCTGTATTGCCTCCTCATCACCTGTGCTATCTTGCACCATCAGAATTGGGGAGTTACTAGGTTCTAACCCCTGCCTTAAAGTAGGCCTAATAAGGGACCCTCGGGGAGTTGCAAAGGCCGTAACCATGTCATCCCCACAAGAGCTCACACTAGAAAGCAAACGGACCTCCTGTGAAGAAGCCATAATCACTGAATCATGGCCAGATCGTAAGCTAGAACGTCTATCGTTAGGAATCACTCCACCCCTCCCTCTACCCCTACGTCTACCTCTAAGTACAGGGCCAGGTTCCAAACTATCGGACACACCACTAGAATTATGGGCCTGTGCCCAGAAATGTTCCTGGTCAGAGGATTCATTAACATCAGAGTGTTTCCAAGGGCAATCAGAAAATACATGATTCAGCTCATTACATAAGTTGCAAACCGGGGGAGCGGTGCATTCTGTAATAGAATGGCCCAGCATCCCACAATGAAAGCATCTAACCTGATCACATGCAGTATTCAAGTGGGATAAAGAACCACATAGCTTGGCAGAAGACACCAGGAGAAAGGACTGCTGTATGACTGAACTTCTCTGCTGGGACTAAAGTAGAAGAACTTTTGTATTTGACCTTTAATTTAGGATAAAAAAACTAACATACAAAAAAAAAAAATTGTGTGTTTGGGTTAACTGAACTGAATGGGTTTCTGAAGAGTTATCTAGGTGTAGATCTCAGGTGACTGAAAGGACTTAACTGCTGTGAGGATTAAATTACTTGTAGAAAGATCTGGTAAGTAGGGGGAGTGGCTTAGCTAGAAGGAAGCTACATTTAAAGACTGCCTTAGAAAGTTTCTGCTAATAGCTTGGCAGAAGACACCAGGAGAAAGGACTGCTGTGTGACTGAACTTCTCTGCTGGGACTATATTGCCCTCCTTCCTCCTCCACCCCCCACCCAAAGCTAGTTGTATTTTTATAGGCACAGGATTTGACTGACAACAGGAACTTCCTGTTTAGGGGCAGGAAGTGAGTGATCACAGAACCACCAAGGACCCACCATCCTAGAAGGGCAAGAGTAGCTCTCAGGCCCCCTCTGCTGCTGGAGGTCTGCCTCTGAGCAAGTAAGTGGTCTACTGCGAAATATAGGATATTCTTGTCTCAGAACAGGACAATCAGGAGCTTAAAGGGCACACAGGCAGAAAGTAAGGAGAGAGAAAAAAACAGAGGAAAGAGTAAGGATTGCAAACAGTTAAGGGGCCAGAAATAAGACATGATTGGAGTGGTGCAGTGCAGTGGCTGTGGGCAGCAGTCTTCAGGAGATGTTCTGGAGGATGCGGTGTTGTCCCATCTGCAGGCACCTCTCTGGGCTGAGGAGGAGGTTGCTCATCTCAGGCTGAGTTGGCCAGGATTTGTGGGACCTCCTCTTCCATCCAGGGACCACCAGTGCCACTGCCGTTGCCTCAGAGTTTGCCAAGAAGAGAGGCGGTTGGACCACAGTGGGCTCAGGAGGGTGAGGTGGTGGAACAGAGGTGCATCCCTCCAGTTGTACCTCTCCACAATTCCTATGCCATTCTGGCAAAGTGTGGCTCCTCTATGAGGCACCCACAGTGGAGACCAAGGAGGATGCTGGAACCTCCACAAAGGAGACCCACAGGAGGTGGCAGGGGACCCTGCAGGAAGAAACAACTCCTGTGGGGGACTCCATTGTTAGGAAGGTAGAACTGGGGAGGAAGGGAGAGGAGGTAAGGTGCCTGCCTGGCGCCATGGCTTGGAGGGACAGGGAGCGAATCCTCAGGATTGCCAGAGCAGCTGCACAGGGAGGAGCTGGATGTCATTGTCCACCTAGGGATGAATGATCTGGCTAAGAAAGGATTAGAAAGTGCAGGAAGAGTTTGTGGAATTGGGGAGGGCCTTAGTCAAGTAAGCATACGGTAACCTTCTCGGAGGTGCTACCCATCTATGGCATAGGAGAAGCTAGGGTGTTCCGCACCATGGGATTCAATCAGTGGTTGAAAAACTGGTGTGGAGCTCAGGGATTTGGCTTCATTGGGGACTGGGGGTCCACCTGGAGTGATGCAAGCCTATACTGGCATGATGGGCTGCATCTGTCCGGGAGGGGAACCAGGATCCTAGGTGATAGGTTTAAATGCTTCATTGGCAAGCTTTTAAACTAGCCAAGGGGGGAGGCACTGGAAAGGAGCAGGAAAATCCTAGCCCCCAAATAATCACGGTAGTAAGTGTGGCAAACACCAACATAGAGGTGTCGATGGGGAGAAGGGCAGGGGTAAATGGAGAAAGCGACAAAGGCAAGAAGGACAGGGATGGGGCAAAAGGGAGTAAGGCCATCAGGAAATGGAGGGTAATGAGTACCAATGCCCGTAGTCTGGGCAACAAGCTCCCTGAGCTGATGGCCTTAATGGAAGAGGATGCCTGGATATCGTAGCAGTCACAGAAACATGGTACACAGAGAACCATGACTGGGATGTTAACATACCAGGGTACATAACCTACAGAAGAGACAGGCAGGGAGAAGAGGGAGGAGTAGCTCTCTATGTAAGGAAGGATAAAAGCAACTGAACAAAAGAGTAAACAGGGAGGAGAGGAGGCACTGTGGGTCATCTTGGAGACTGGGAAGGCACCACAATCCACAGGGGTTGTGTACAGACCCCATGTCAGGGGAAGAAATGGACAAGGATATGATAAAGGCATTCTTAGAATGGCAGAGAAAGGAGATACTGTTGATGGGAGACCTGAATATGCCAGATGTTAACTGGAGCACATTTGCTGCAGCCACATCCAAGAGCAGGGCCATTCTTGATGCCCTACAGGTGGCAGGCATTAGACAGCTAGTTTCAGAACCCACTCGTGAGGGAGCAATCTTAGACCTCATACTCTCAAATGGGGGCAGTGAGAGGATCTCAGATCTAGAAGTGGGTTGCCATCTGGGGACAAGTGACCATCAAACAGTGTGGTTACGTTAAACTCAGCTACAGAGTCAAGCCATACAAAAATGAGGGTACTGGACTTTAGGAGGGCTGACTTTGGCAAGATGGGAGAGTGCCTCAGAAAAGCACTAGCAAACAGGCTAGAAGGAGGTGTGGAGCAAGAATGGGGAATTATCAAAACTGCCATCACAGAGGCAACAAGCCTTTGTGTGAAGCAAATAAACAAATCAAAATGAAAGAAAAAGCCACTATGGTTCTCAAAAGAGGTGGCTGTGAAAGTCAGGAAGAAAAAGATAGCATTCTGGAAGTATAAGGAAACACAGAAGGAACAGGACAGAGAGCTGTACCAGTTAAGGCAGAAGGAAACAGGGAGGGAAGTCAGAATAGCAAAGGCCCAAACTGAGGAAAAGATAGCCAACTCAGTTAAGAAGGGGGATAAAACCTTTTATAGGTATATCAGCGAGCGTAGAAAGACAAAGGGAGGGATAGTGAGGCTGAATAGAATGAACGGTGGGTGGGCAGAGGGGGACAGTGAAAAAGCAGGAATACTGAACGAATATTTCTGCTCAGTATTCACAAAAGAGGAGGGGGAAGTGCCTAATCCAATTAACAGAAGCACTCTTGATAGGGGGGTCAATCCCAGTCCTTTCACAGAAGAAAGGGTTCTGTAAGAACTCCTAAAACTGAAGGTGGACAAAGCAATGGGTCCTGATGGAATTCACCCCAGAATTCTAAAAAGAATTAAGGGAGGAACTAGTGAAACCACTGGCTACTCTTTTAATAAATCATGGGAGGATGGTGTGGTACCCGAGGACTGGAGGAAAGTGGATGTGATTCCCTTCACAAAAGTGGGTCCAAGACAGAGACAGAAACTGCAGACCTGTCAGTCTGACCTCTGTGGTAGGGAAAGTGATGGAGTCACTTCTGAAGGAAAGAATAGTCGAGTACCTAGAGGCCAGTGGAGCACAGGACCCAAGGCAGCATGGGTTCACAGCGGAAGGTCATGTCAGACAAATCTAATAGATTTCTTTGACTGGGTGACCAAAGTAGTAGACCAGGGAGGGGCTGTGGACATGGTCTACCTAGACTTTAGCAAGGCATTTGACACAGTCCCACACAAAAGATTAATAGTCAAATTAACCAGCCTGGGAGTGGGACCCAGGTGGTAGCCTGGGTAAAACATTGGCTGGACAACAGGACACAGAAGGTAATTGTAAATGGAATCCACTCTGAAGAAAGGGGGTTACTAGTGGGGTACCTCAGGGTTCAGTATTGGGTCCAGTCTTTTAATGTCTTCATCAGTGACATTGCAGAGGACTGGAAGGAAAAGTATGCCTTTTTGCAGATGACACAAAGATCTGCAACAGGGTTGATACACAAGGAGTGTGGAAAGGATGAAAAGGGACTTGGCAAGGTTGGAGGAATGGTCAGAAGTATGGCAGCTAGGATTCAATGCAAAGAAGTGCAAAATAATGCACCTGGGAAACAAGAACCCAGGGGAAGAATACGCAATGGGTGGGGAGGTAGTAACAACAACAAAAAAGGAAAGGGACCTGGGGGTAATCATATCAGATGATGAGAAGGCAGTAGGGAGGGCTGGGGGTATACTGGGATGTATAGGGAGAGGCATCATCAGCAGAAAACAGGAAGTTGTTATCCCTCTGTACAGACAGTTGGTGAGACCCCATCTGGAGTACTGTGTCCAGTTCTGGAGACCCCATCTCCACAAGGACATAGACAGGATAGAGGCAGTCCAGAGGAGGGCAACTAAAATGGTGCAGGGTCTGCAAGAGAAGCCATATGAGGAGAGACTAAAGGAGCTTAATATGTATACCCTTGAGGAAAGAGGGGGGACATGATAGAAACTTTTAAGTACCTCAGTGGAATCAACAAAGTCCAAGAGGGTAGCATCTTTCAGAAAAAGAGACTTGCAAGAACAAAGGGACACAATTTAAAGATAGAAGGAGGGCAGTTCAGGGGCAATGTGAGGAAGTATTATTTCACAGAGAAGGCAGTGGATGCATGGAACAGCCTTCCTGAGGAGGTTGTGGGGTCTAAAACTGTGGGAGAATTCAAGAATGCATGGGACAGACATAAGGCAATTCTTGTGGGGGGGTAGGAAGAAATAGGCTGTTGGTTAACCAGGATCTGCGGCCTATCCTGTAGGTAGGGAAATGGGCAGACTAGCTGGGCCTAGTGGTCCTGATCTGCCGTCAATGTCTATGTTTCTATTTAAAGCAGCTCTTCGGTTGTCCAGCATAAAAAATAATGCCCCTGTCCCTTCCCAGAAAGAAAGAGCTAGGCAAATGTTTTATTCCTTCAGCATCATGAATTAAACGTACACGAATGGTCCAACCCCCAGTTTAAAAAACCATTTTCATCCAAAATAGGTCTAGGCTTATATTGCACGTAGCATTTCTTCTCCAGCCAAAACATAATATCAGAAATATTCACACCCTCATTTCGGAAAAGAATTGTAACCGTCTTAACTGTAGGCTTTGTAATTGGGATAGCCTGGAAGTCTTTCCAATGTTCACTATCCTGTAAATCATAATACATCCTCCAGAATTTATCCAGGGACATCCCCGTACAAAAGCTAACATTATAATAAAAATCTCCCAGAGGATGAATCAGTGCGTATACTTCGGTAGGTGAGAAAGCCATAGAATTAATTAACAAAACTTTCTCCACCCAAATACGGTCAGGAGCTACCGGTAACTGCCCCCTATACCTCAATCGCACTAAGAATCTGCGTTTGGCAGATTCCACTGACTTCTTAAACAAGCCAGCAAAAGATTTCCTATTGTGTCCCACAGGGCTTGAAGAGCCCACTGTCTCGAACATGGTCTTACCGCACACCAACTGCGACGAACTAGATTCAGACACGGAATTCATTGTAGGCATAACTGTTGTAGAGATTGCAAGAACAGGTGATGAAGACGGAAAAGACTGCTGAAGATCCTGGTCAATCGTGGTGTCTTGCGTACACGGAAAAACACTAGCCTCACCCTGGGGCTGCGCATTCGCAATACCTGGAGTCAGGGACTCAGAATTAGGCACATCAACGGGTAAAACATGCAACTCATTCAGTACATGAAGATGCGGAATAGAAACCCCAGGGACAGGTATTGTGGGATCAGGGACCCATCTTTCTCCAGTCCATACCCAGCCCACCTGCTGTAGCGCCTCACTGGGGGTCCAAGGTGCCAAAGAACATGAGTGTCCAGACGTTTCAAATAAAACAGTGTCCCCTCCCAAAACAGAGTTCGTAATATTGCCAACCTGTTGACTAAAACGTTTCCCACCATCCAGAACAGGGCTTACAGGAGAACGCTTCCTCTTGCTCCGTTCGACTTCCAACTTCTGCTGGCATGAACGAAAATCTTTTTCTGCCAAATTAATGAGATCCAAAAGATGCAGTTTTTTTCTTTCAAGTTCATTTTTCAAAATTATTTCAGCCGCATCATCCATAGCCAAATCTTGCTCCAAATTCTCCAACTCCGTAACCGTATCAGAAGGGGCATCTAGAGACTGAATATCTTCAGCAGACATATTCTCATTACTTGTATAGGTCGGAGCCATGTACCTACAACCTTCCTCCACCAACTCCATCGACCGACTGGGATTCTCCATCTCCTCGAATGGACGGACAGCGCCACCCGCAAAAAGAGTAGGGGTAGCTTTATTAAAATAATCACATACAGATAAAACTCAGCAACAAATGAAATCAAACAGCAAACTTTCACACTCCTGAAAATGATAAACTAGAAATAAAGAAAAAGCTACTTTCAAAAAATCCCCAGACTTGCACAATCCTAATCTTAACAGTTTAACAAAGTAATCGCAAAAGACAGTTTTATTTATATATATATTTTTTTTAAAAGAAACAAGGGAAAAAAAATTAGTGAAAAACAAAATCAAAACTTAAGGACTAAATACATAACAGTTCACGCCATTCCCCACCTCTGGAAAAAAAAAAGGGAGCCCCTTTCAAAACTACTGACATATCACTTTATATATGTATTTTCATTTTTTTTCTTCTTTTTTTTTCTTCATTTATATTTAATAAAGTGAAGAAATCCCTCCACCAGAATCTAACTTTACCAGAATTATATAGTTGACATTCTTGATGTAAATCCTACTCAGCACATTAGTGACATATATTCTAAAGCCCTCCAAGGATGGACGTTTCTGATATAGTACCCATTGACATCTAGTTTGCCATAAGCAAAACCAAACTAGCCAAGAATAAGCTAACATGTTTTTCTCAAAACAGCTCAGATAAAGGGGAAAATTCCCAATCACCAAAATATCATAATCAATCTGTGCTAACCAAGGAAGATCCCAAACCTGAGCTAAAAAAACACCATAATTTAGAGGGAAAAGAGCAATACAGAAAAAAGTGCTCCATCGTCTCTTCTAGATTAATGCATTCTGGATAAGGACAACATCTTTCCTCAATTGCTTTATGTTTAGCCGTACCTCTTACCTTTAATTTCCCATACATAATTAACCATAAATTTTCCCACATGTAAGGGGGAAGTCTATTATTATTCAGTTGCTCTAACACATTACTTGTGTTATTAATTGAACAATTTTTAAAATTTGGTTCTAAATGAAAAAATTGTACCATGATTTCTTTGTACAAACCCTTTGCTGAACACCTTAAAATCATATCTTTTGAAACTTTCCATTTAAATAATTTTTGGGCAGCTGGCTTAAAATACACCGGAACCCTCAATCTCATAGACGATTTAGGAGCCTGAGGTCTCCACATACTAAGATATGACTGAAACAGATTCTTAAAGGCTAAACTATCTAACTCTGTAGAAAATCCCAAGCCCTTTTTTAAAGAAAAGGAGAAGAAAAGAGTAAAACAAAACACCACCGGGTCCACCATCCCCAACCCACCTTGTCTTCTGTCTAGGTATGTACATCCTCTCTTTACCGGTTTCAATCTGTTTCCCCACAACATCTGAAAACAAATGCTATACAGTTTTGTTTCTAATTGCACCGGCAACGGAAAAATAACCGCTATGTACTGTAATCTGGGTAAAATAAATTGCTTTAGTATCTGAATCCGTTTTATTTTAGAAAACTTAAACTTTTTCCAAATTATCACTTTCTGCGCTATTGAGTCTAGAACCCCTGACCAAATATCCAACGGCTATTCTGATTTGTAAACTCCACTCCTAAAATTTTTAAGGGTTTTAGGGAAAACTCTACCGATCTAAAGAAAAACAACTCTCTTTGATAGTTGCCTAACAACAAACCTTTGGATTTATGTATATTCAATTTAGCATTAGCTACACTTGCATAGGCATTAAAAACTGAATAAAAAACAGAAAAGTCCATATGGTTAGAGAAAAACAGGCAAATATCATCTGCAAATGCTTGGATAAGACAGGGCCCGATGCCCTGGCACCTTATCCCCTGCCACAAGGGGAGGCATAGACACTCCCCTTATCAAGGTTCTAATGAAAATTATGCAAAAAGCGGGCTAATGGACACCCCTGCCGAACTCCACATTTAATATCAAAACCCTCCCCCAAACGACCTTTCAAAACTGGGAAAACTGTTGCATTATTATATAAACCCTTTATTAATTTTATAATGATCTAAAGAATACCGAACCATTCCAGAGTGGCAAATAGATAGCTATGATCCACTCTATCAAATGCTTTCTCCAAGTCCAATGACACAATCACCCCTGACTGACCCTCAAGCTTGACTTGCTCAATAATGTCTCTGATCAAACATAATACCGAATGGATTCTTCTGTTCGGAATCCCACTATGCTGAATAGGTAGGAACAACCCCTCTACAACCCCTTTAAGTCTATTATTGATCAAAGTAGCCAAAATTTTGTAATCAGTATTCAACAGTGTTAAAGGCCTCCAGTTTTTAAAATCAACTCTATCACCAGTTTTAAAAATATAAGTCTGACGACCTTCTGAAAATGAATTCAGCACCACCCCTTCAGTAAGGAAAAAAATTAAACACTAACAAAAAACATTCCACTATTGCGGATTGAAAAGCTTTATAAAACCATTTGATAACCCATCTAGACCGGGGCCACATTCAGTTTTAGGGACTTAATGACTTCCAAAATTTCAATTTTGAAAAAGGCCGACCTAATTCCTTCAGGACTACTTTGTCCTTGTTTTCTTCTAAAACAGGGCCTAAAACTGACTAATCTGAAGAGACGATGGAGCAACCCTAGGCTCTAAATCCCTAAAATGCTGCCTGATAATTTCCAATGCACTAATAGAAAAACTTTAGTGTCCCTTGGTATAAAATTCTAATGCTTCCTTCTCCTTAATCGTTTTACATAACTCAAAAGGATCCCAAATACAGATTTCTTTAAATGATTCTGTACTAAAGCTTGAAGTGATTTAGATCTATCATACTGAAGCTTCTTCATTAGACCTTTAATTTCAGCTATCTGATCCGAAAAATTACCTCTAGAGGAATTAGCACACGTCAAAACATTTTGGAGCTGTTTTCTAAGTTTAAGATATTCAAAAAAATCTGCGATCTTCTTCCTAACCCCATATTTCTTGAACCAACAAATACAATCATTTTTCGTTTCTTGCCACCAAACCCCTAGATCTTGGTACAAGAAGACAACTGACAACCTAGCTTCCAGAATACAACTAATGGAATTGCATACCACCTTTTCATGAAGGATTGAAGTATTTAATTTCCACACAGTTTTATGACTGATAAACCCGTGATGCCCCTAACCTTAATAACTACTAAGCATGATCAGAAAATTCCATAGGAATAATCTGTGGACTATGAAATGGATTCTCTTAGATATAAACAGATAATCAATCATAAAACTTTTCCCCTTTGTAAAATAGGTACCTGACAAACCACCTTCCCTACTATTAATACAACTCACCAAATCCGCTGTTTTTATAATATTATTTAGACATACCAAATCACAATAAATCTTTTTCCCTGAAACCTGCCTATCCTCACCCCTATTCCCCCTTAAATTACAATTAAAGTCTCCCCCCCAAAGAACTGGGATCGTTGTTATCAAAAAGGGTCGAATGTCAGAAAAACATTTAACCCTCCCAGCTTTAGATTGAGGGCCATAAATGTTAATTAATCTGATCCTATTTTCAAACCAGCACCCTTCTATAATTAATACTCTACCTGGACAAACCTCAATTAACTTATGTAGCTTAAAATTAAAGGAGTTGAAAAGAACTCACGCCATCAGCCCTTTCCTCACCAAAGGACCAAAAAGAAGGTCCCCACGGCCAATCTTTAGCAAAAGAAACAACTTGATTACTGGCAAACATCCATGTTTCTTGCAAAAAACAAATGGATACATGTAAATCTGTTATCAATTGAAATACTGCCCGTCTTTTCAGCGTTTTTAAAAGACTATGGGTATTTAAGGTAGCCCATGTAAAATCCATCTGCCTAGCCTACCAGAAGAAAGGACCCACTTCTATATTTTCATTTTTTCCTTCTCTTCTTCTTTTTCCCTTTATAATCATCCTTCTGTACTCTCCCTCCCTCTTGAACCGAGACTTGGGAATCAGTGTCTCCCATATCCATCTCTGAATCTCCCTAAGACAAATCAGCAAAAGGTTTTGATTCGATACTTTCAGCTTCCAAAGGCACCAGATTTTTAGCTGTTCTACTAGACCTCCTTAATGAAAAAGGGGCCACCGGGGATGCAGCTCATTAACACCAGTCCCACTCTTTCCCTCCAAAGTATCAGAATAACAGACAGGCTGAAGAAGATTTGGCACCCCTTTTCCTATATCCTGATTCCGAACCACTTTATCAGCCACTTCTACTTCTTCCTTCTGTTTAACTACGCTCTGGGGAACTACCAAGTCTTTAACCACTGTGGACACCTTTTGCTGAGACACACCTGCATCTTGTGCTTGTTGGATCAGTAAATCAGAAACTCCACAAGCCTGTTTATTCTAGGCCCAGGGACAATCTTTGAAAGCATGATTTAGTTCTTCGCATAAGTCACATTTAATGCATTTGAACAAAACAAAGTGACATGACCTACTTCTCCACAATTATCGCACTTAGGCTGATCACAAGCATTAGATAAATGTGTTCTAGATCCACATCTATAGCAGGCCCTGGGCTGTCCACTATAAAACAGACCCCTATCTCTCCCTAGCAAAATGAATTAGGATATGTTCAACACCTGTTACTATTTGTCTTAGTTTCACCTTAAACTTCCACCCTCCTGTCCAAAATAGTTCTGAATCTAATATGGGATCTGGTTCACTCAGCACTTCACATTTTTGAGATAACCAAAATTTAATGTCCTCTACCTGAACCCCCTCATTCCTAAACATCACTGTCACAAACTTAATTAAAGGTTTAGACAAAGGAATAACAAAAAAAGGGGTCCATAAAGGAGAGAACTTTACTTGATTATACCGTTCCCAGAAAAGGTCAAGTAAGGCAGGTGAGCAGGAAGCTAATATCATAATTGTCCTCCTGAAATATTAATAAAAGCAAATACGTCTCTGGGGGAAAACTTTAAAGAATCTTTGATTAAAGTTCTACCAACATAAAATCTATTTGGTTTTTCCTTTAAACCCCCTTTATATCGGATCCTTACAGCATTTCTCCTCGGAGCAGCCTCCCTCTTACTTTGAGAAAATAAGCTAGATAATAGGGGTTTTTCAGGCTTAGCTCCACTAACCTCTGTCTGTTCAGCATTAACTAGACTAGGCCTCCTATCAGTAACTCCAGGCACAGCATTGGTTTGTTTCACCACCACAGGAAAATGATTCTCTTTTGTTTTTAAATCAACATTATTATCGAAGACAAGATGCCTGTCTCCCCCCCCCATCCCTGGTTTCCATTCAGGGTGGCTGACTGTAAACCCAAGAATCCACCCAAGTAGAGTCTGGTGTCCAAACTCCGTGCTCCTTCTGCTTCCAGCCAGCAGCTGATAAAGCAGCCTCAGGAGTCCAGGAGTTATCATGTTCCCCACCAACACAGTACTTTCATCCAGACCCTTTTTGAAAATCCAAATCCCGTTTTTGAGAGAAATTAAATGCTTTATGTTCATGTTGGGGCTTAAAGCTAAAGTCAGTCACTCCTTCTTGCAGCCCATTATTTGTCTGAAAACCACAGGGAAGATCTAGAATCCACAACAACCTTAGGGTTGAGAACAAAGCCTGAGTCTTCGATATAGGAATAGTAGGAAAGGCATTCAGTTTGTTTTTAGTACTTACAGGTCGCGAGGGATTTACTGACGAGCCATTACCTCTCACTCCTGTCTCTTGTTGATCGCTTGCTGCAAAACATAATTTCTCCTTCTCCGATGTGTTTACTCATCCTCCGACTGCCAAATCCAACTGATTCTGCTCTGACCGCATGATTCTCCTTGCCAACTCTGCTAAACTTGGAATCAGTCTCAGATTCTCACGGACCATCACTTCCGCGTTGCCGGCCGACCACTCTCCTTCTCTTGCCGGTTCTAAAGGAGCCGCATCTCCATCTCGCTCACCATCCTTCAAGGGACCCTCCACAACAGCTGCCGTAAAGGAACTCCCCTTCTTACTCAATAACTCAGTCGCCTCCATTACCTCCTCCCGGAAAATCTCATTCTTCTCAGAAAAGGTACATAGACATGCATGACGACCGCTGACTTCATGTTCCGACTGCTCAGCGCTCACCAGCGCTCTCTCCACCTCCTCCACTGACTGAGCCATGGCCACCTCAGTCACTGCCTACCAACACCCATACTCCCCCCACTGGCTACTGAGACCAGCAGCAGAGTAGGGGAATTTCCTTGGTGTCCTAGCTAAATTTCTCTCATTCACTAAATATACCACCAACAGCTTAATCTGGTTCAAGGTCAGTTGGCATTCATCTGTATCCCCCTCCCCCGGGTCGTGCCTGAAAATAGGCAGGATTTGTCTAGTGCACTTACCCAGTCAACAAAAACTAAATAAATAAAAATAAAAATAAATTTCCCCAAGATCCAAAAGGTTCAGTTGGCTGATTCATCTGTCAGTCACAACAGGAGCTCTCTTCCTTCAGGTGTAAAAAGGCACTAAAAGCCCAAAACTTTAATTCCTACAGATTTTGACTCCAGACAGCTCCTGTAGTCCGGCTCCATTTTAGGTCCCACCAGAAATGATTGGTCCAATTTGCAGTCCAGGACCAAGATAGTGGAGATAAACAAAACAGTCCTTGCTGCAAAGAAGGCAGGTTAGACAAACTACATTATCATTATCACTCTAATTGATTTTCAGCAAATAGTTACATCTTTCAACAGAACTCCCTCTCAGATTACTTATGACAGCAATCCAGGCAGCTCTTAAGGAGACATTACACAGAGGCTATACAGGCACTCTCTGGCAATCACATTTAAACTGCTAAAATGCAGGACACCAGCCTGGCAGTGAGCATTTAGGCAAGCTCAATGAAGACTTTTCGGGAACCCCCATTTGTAGGGGGGTTACACTAATATTGTGCATCGGTCAATGGTAGTGGAACCTTGGGAGTTTATTTTAATTGGGATTTATGGAGTGACTGTATAGCCTTCAACTGGTTCGTTGGTTCACCAGATCTTAGCAGGATTACCCTTTGCACTTTCAAGAACATTCATGTAGTAATTAGCTTTGGCAGGTCTGGTAAGTTTAGTACAGGCATTAAATGATGCTCCGAATATTGTCCAGTCTAATGCTATTTTTAATTCGCCAGTGAACCAGGTACAAGAAGCTGTTTTAACTCTTCATTTAATTAAAGTTGCATTCTTGTTTATTATATTTGTAAGGATTGAGTTAAAGATAACAACTGCCTCATCAATTGAAGATGCTAGATAGAAGTTTTGCCAGTTTATGTTCCACAGATCAGATAGGTAATTCTCTAATTTGAATTTGTGGAAGCTTCATTTTATAATGAATTTAGGGCAAGAGATAGGTTTTTCTAGACCGCTTATACATACTGCACTGTTGTGGTCACTTACATCATTGTGAAACACCGCCATGTGGGAAATTTTATGAAGCGTATTTGTAAGGATAAGGTCTAGTAGGGAGCTTTTAGTATGATTAGTCTAGTGGGTCAGCAGACAATCGGTAGGATGGAAGGCATCAAACCTTGGAGTCAATGAATGAGGAAGCCAGCAGAGTGACAGCCCAGAAGCCCTATCAATGGAGCAGTTGCAATACTTTGGGGTAAGTCCCAGTTAGGTTGTCCGATGTCACTTGAGGGCTTTTGCCAATGCATTTGTGTCCTGCATCGAGATTGGATCTCTTGTGTGGAGGCAAAGTCAGCCATTGCATTTTCATTTAGTCAGCACAGCTAAGCTTACTTGTTAAGTTCTAAAATTCACTGAAATATAGATAATAACAATTTACTTGAGTCCTCCTAGATAGCCTTTTTATTTTCTTTTATCTACATTATTAGAGGGTGGGTGTGAGTGAAGGGGGAGGAAGGAGGGATTGCATTTTCTCCCAGAGATGGCCTTCCAGGCAACTCTGACTATTCATGATTTTCTCTTGAGGGCTGCATTACAGAAAAACAAAACAAACAAACAAAACAAAAACAAAAAGAAAGAATTACTGGCTGCAAAAAGAAAAAAAAGCTGACTGCACTGAACCACTTTGTGCACAGTAGAGCCAGTTGTGGTGGTGCGGAGGCACTGGGAACAGGACCTTAGCCTCGTTAACCCCCATAAAAGAAAAGACATTATTAAGACCAGGGACTTTATGGTGTTATAACCACTGCACCCACATATTTATTTTGTTCCCATATGGATTATTTGCCCTGGGTTTTGTGTCCACCAAAACTACCTCTATCTGTTATGATTTAACAAAAATAAAATAAAGCGTGTATGCAGTGAGAAAAAGGCAAGCCTGGGGCTCCATATCTGTTGTCTCTGACCTGCCCCTCGGTTCTAGTTACATTATTTTACGTGGTGCTCCTCCAAACTGTTGTGTGGTTTGTTTGCTTCCAGACTAAGTCTGTAATTTAAAACATTTTCATAAAATAGTTTGTGTGTGAGAAAAAACAGGGCTCCAAGCTGCCCCCACTGGACCTGCCAGACCCTGTCCTGCCAGTATTGTTTGATCCTTTCTGTGTCAGTGTGTGCCAGTTGTTGTTTTGCACCAGCTACTCTCACAAATTAAAGAAAATAATTTGTGTGTGAGGAAAACAAAACATCAGAGCTCCAACCAGTGCCACCAGCTGACCTACCAGTCCCTGTCCTGCCACTATTGTTTGCACCTTTTCTGCGTCAGTATGTGGCTACTTGTTGTTTCCTTCAAGCTACCATCATATAGAGTAAAGAAAATAATTTTTATGCAAGGAAAAACTCACACTGACACTTAGTGGGTATAGTGCACCTGAAGCTTGGCTGTATTGCATGAGTTCTGTGTGACACAAAGAAACTGAAAAAAAAATTATTTGACTTTGAGTGCCACTGGACAGACAGAAGGTGTCACTTTTATTTTTTATAGGAGCCCAGTTATTGTAGCTGTACTTACTTTTTTTTGTTAGTATGCCTTTTGTCAGCAAGGCTTTTGTTCCTCAGTTCACACCGACCACTGGACCCCGTCTTTACCCCCTCCCCTGGACTTACCTGGCAGGCGATACCTCCTGGATTGCCCCCAGGGTGGGGACACCTCACCAGTGTGACCTGCAAAGACAGGAGAAGGGTGCCAGCATGGGTCCCAACCAGCATTACCTCCTTGACTTGCCCCCCAGAGTGGGGCATGGAGTTGTTTGGACACAGCAGATTATGGTATAGGTTGTCTGTTTGGGAGTAGATGATCTAGCCTGAGGAAGGGGCAGGGCATCATATATGGTGACTGCTAATTTTGTCCCTTTGAAGGAGGAGACATGACATGCAGTGACGACAGCGTCCGCACACCTCCTAAGTAATCTAGGTGTCAGTTACTGTGAGACCCACACTCTCCACTAGGAATCCAACTTGCACTGGACACACAGCCCTCCTCCTCCCAGAGAAGGAGAGCCATCTCAAGGATGTTCAATCCTCCATCCTGTGGCCAGCCCTCTGACTTCCTGGGCCTGTTCTCGAACCTGGGACGTCAGTCTCACAGATGGACACCATGCTGCTGCACTGGCAGGCTGGTATATAGCCTTATTTACACTTAAAAAAATTAAATAAAGGACAGCTTTCTGTTCCACTACAACAGTGAAGGCTTTATCTTTTTCTGGTAGGGGCAGCAGATGTAGCTGTATTATATTTATTAAAAAAAAGAAAGAAAAGGAAAAAGATAAAAATAACTTGTGTGCACTGCCACTTGCCAGTGAAGGCACACAATTTTTTTTTTTGTTGTACACAGTTGTTAATTTGCATTTGTATTTTCAAAAAGAGAAAAAAAAATGGTGGTCCTAACTGCAGTGTGCCAATAACATTGCCCATGAAGACATATTTCCATAATAGTATAGCCTGGCCCCATTACTATTTTGCTCACAAGGTCAGTCCACAACCAGCGTCACCAAACTCTGCTCAGTTGGAGTGACAAATACAACTACAGCAAACTTAGAAAGAAAAAAATTACAATAGACTCCACAATGCAGAAACTAACAAACTTTAATTTCAGATAAACATGGAAACATCCTGATGATAAAGATGACAGTGAGATCACATACCAGCTGGACCAGATATTGATGTCCATAGGACTCCCAGCACCTCTTGTAATAAAGATAAAGACACCTCTAGAGACAGAGCAACTGGTTTTTATAGTGACTGGTTTAACAAATACTGTTGGCTACAGTACAAAGAAAATGATGGTATGTTCTGGGCATTTTGCATAAAACATAAACAGATGCCCAAATCAGGAACAGTTTGGGTAACGTCTAGGTGCAAAACATTCAGAGACAATGCTATAAAAAGGCATCAGAACAGATCTGATTATGTCGTTGCTTCTGAACTGGAAGCTAACAGCAGGATTTCAGCTGCAAAAGGTGGCATAAGGTAGACTATGCAGCAGGCCCTGACCCTTGAACAAGAAGCTTTTTTGGCATCCCTTCATTGCATGTACTGGCTAATAAAAAATGAGCTGCCTCACACAATGAAATATGGCTCACTGCTGGATCTCGCCAACTTGTGATGTAAATACCTGGACAATATACGTATTGCAGATGCTGTTAAATATTGTTCTGATTGAACTGCCAGAGAAGTGGTTCTCTCACTGGGTAAGTTGGTCTGGAGATCAGTTCTTACAGATTTGAACTCTGTAAATTTTGTTTCTTATTTGGTGGACAAAACAACTGATATAGCCTTTGTAAAGCAACTCATCTTACAGCATATGGCATGTACTGCAAGAAGAAACCTAAAGTTTATTTCCTGGGATTTGAGGAACTAATTGATGGCAAAGGCAGACACAATTGTTAAAATAATGCAGGCGTTCTCTGAAAAATGGAATATTGGCTGATCACATGGCAGGGTTGGGCAGTGATGGAGCTGCTGTTATGCTGGGCAGGAAAATGGAGTACAAAATATGAAATTGCCGGCAGATACAGGCCTTCTTGGTCTATCTAGTCTGTTCGAGAGTGCAAAAAAAAAAAACTAAAAAAAATGGAAGAAATCAGCCCCATACTGGTTGAAAATCACTGTATGGCTCATAAGGAGGTCTTGGTCAGTCAGCAGCATATGAGGTGAATGCTAATAAAAATTTTAATCAAAGCCTAGGTCACTTATATGTAGTGAAGCCCATCAGGATTAAGTGCAGTATCAGTTTCCTGCATGATAAAAGAGACTAATTTCCACTGAAATGGCATTGTTTATTGCAATAACTCTGCTGCAGTATGCTGCAGAATTGGGTTTATTCATGGCAAGCTTCAGTGTAGATACAGTACTATGGAAATTCTGCTGTTACGTATGGCTGCCCTAAAAGAAATTCAGTAGGCATTGTAGAACCCAGTTTTAAAACCAAAACAGGCAAAGCTGTTAGGTGGCTTGACCCACAATGCAGCATGTGACACACTAAGAAAGATTTTTCCATCACTCATTACATCCTTCCGTAGAGAGGCCTCTGAAAGGCATGATCTCAAGCTGTGGGCCTAGTAAGAATGGTGGAAAACAGTGAGTTTTTTTCTATTCTGCACATTATGTGAGATATACTTCCACACTTAGCATCTTATCTAAATGTTTTCAAACATCAGCTCTGAATTTTACTGATATAAAAGGCATATAAATTCAACATTAGAGATTCTTAGGGCATGCACACTGGTATCTGGCCAGTATTTCACCTCTGTATCGACTGAACTAGTACTCCTGAATGATAATGGTCTCAACTTGCCATTTAGTGAAACACAGTTAAATAGTTTCAGATCCTCTGTGCATAGCACCTTTATAAGGGCCCTAATTGCTCAAATTGAGCAAAGGTTTCCAAGCAGAGAATGTTTGGATGCTTTCAGTATCTTTGACCACAGTATGATACAAGAATGTGATACTGAAGAGTTGGAAGGCTATCGAGTGACAGCCTCGATGTTATGCTGGGACATTATGCACCTACTGTTGTGGATAAAGATGCTTCTGCTCCCAAACCCACTTCACATCATGGCAGTATACATTCCCCAGGGATCAGAATGTAGCCTTCCACTCTGTCTTGTCCTACCTCGCCACCCTCCTGCACAAATGAAATAATTACTCTTGGGATTTCAATATCAACTGGCTAACTAGGACTGCCACCCGCTCATCGACGCTGCAACTGCCCAAGACCTGACACAGGTTATCCCCACCCCCAGACACCTGAACCAAAGCACCGTGTCTTCCTCCTTACTTGACCTGGTCTTCACAAACCACCCCCACAAGATCTCTAGTACTACTGTGCTTCCAAATGCTGTTAGTAACCACTCCCTGGTACTCTGCTCTTGGTCCTGCAAAGCTCCAAAGAACCCTCCTAAAATAATACTACAGTGCAAACTTGGTCCTGGCAAACTTGCTCGCCTGAAATCCTACCTCCACTTGCTGGACTGGTCCCACATAACGAATACCCTTGACCCCAACCGTGCCCTCGACCTTTTCACTCCAACCTTCAGTGCTATCTGTGACTCTGTTGCCACACTCTCTAAAAGGGTGGTCAAAGGCAACCCTGTGCCCTGGATCACTGGCCACCTACTGGCACTGATGCAGACCCGAGATTCTCTATGGCACCTCTCAAATGAGTCCTACCTGCCATCAGATTGACAAAGATACAGAGAGGCCCAGAATAAATGCACCTGGGCCTACATCAAGCTAAGGCAAAGTATTACAAATCCTCTCTAACCTCTGCCTGGGGCTCAGGGTGCAAGTTCTGGAATAATATAAAGGATACCTGTGACAAGGTTCCTAATCCCCCCCCCAATCAGATAGTGGGCGATGGATGCCTGTCTTCTGACCCGCCATATTGCCACAGCTTTTAACCAGGCTTTTCTAATCTCAGCCATGTCCTCCTCCTAACTTCTCTGACCCACCCTCACGCTCCAACTCACAGACACCCTGCAACCCTCCTTTCCACCTTCATTGTATCTCCCCAGCATTGTCCAAATCTTACTTGGAAAAAGCCTTAAGCCATTCCCATTATAGTAGTGACTCCTTAGACCTGACACTCCTCTGTCTCACTCTACATGAGGTTCTCCATCCCCTCACCCACATTCTCAACTGCTCCCTCTGTCAAGGAAAATTCCCCTCCCAGTGGAAATCTGCCTCCATTACCCCCATTTTTAAATGTGGTGACTGTGCCTCCACCATCAACTACCACCCCATCTCCATCCCCCCCCTTCAAAGGTGCTAGAGCGTATTGTCTCGGACCAGCTCACTGATCACCTTAACAATTATGACCTACTCTGTAAACAGCAACATGGCTTTCACAAAGGTCACAGTACTATGACAGCCCTCCTGGAGTTCACCAGTCACATCCACTCCACCTTAGACAGAGGCAATATCTCGGGTGCAATCTTTATTGACCTCTCTAAGGTGTTTGACACTGTCAACCACTCCCTTCTACTAAACACAATCTCCAACATTGGCTTCTCCCAGGATGCCATCAGCTGGTTCACTGATTACCTGTCAGACCGGTACCAACAGGTCAAAATTGGTACCACCATATCTAGCAAACTACCAATCCATTCCGGTGTTCCATAGGGGTCCATCCTCGGCCCCCTGCTTTTCAATCTCTTCCTTAACTCCCTCCCCTTATCCTGCTCTGGCAATCTACTATTGTATGTGGACAATGCAGTCTTATTTTCCTCCAACCCAGACCCCACTCAACTCCACAGCTCTCTCCAGTCCTCTTTCTCTGATGCGGAAAAATGGTTCTCCATGCAGCGTCTTACCTAAACTACAAGAAGACAAAAGTCATGTTCTTCTCACACCCACTGAACTCCCGGAAGGAGCTCTGCTCCCAAATTCTAACTGCAAATTGGACCCCCCTTGAGCAAGTGGATACTTTTAAATATCTGGGCATCACCCTAGACCCGTCCCTTAACTTCCACCAGCACATCCATCATCTGTCCTCCTCCCTTAATGTCCAACTTGGTATTCTGTATCGCTTCAAACATTGCCTTACTCCTGAAGCTCTTCAGCTCGCTGTCTCCTCCGCTGTCCTCTCTCTCCTTGATTATGATATTCTTATATATGGAGCTGCAAACACCTCGGCCCTAGGTAGACTCCATCTCTCCTTGAACAAAGCATGCTGTCTCATCCTCAGCTGTGATCAACTCATCCATACTTGCTCCCTAAATAATTCCACCAACTGGTTGAATCTCGATAATAGAATCCAGTTCCACACATGCCTTATGGCCAAAGGATAGCCCTGGGACTCTCCCCTCTGGTCTCACCCTATAATCCAGCTGGCCCGACTCTTAGAAACACCCACAGCTCTGGCAAACCACTCCTATCTGTCCCCAGGTGCTGAACCTCACAATTCCAAAGGTCCTTCAGTTCCAGGCCCCCTCCTGGATGAATAGCCTGCCCTGCCCCTCACTAATGAATACAGAATTGGCCCTACAAACCACTCTCAGAGCCCATCTTCAGTCCTCTCACCCTGTGACTGTCTCTGACCCCTCCCTGTCCCTCCCTCTCCTCTGACAAGGGCCTCTGGCTGCCTCACCTCCCTCCCCCACCCTTATTTCTAGCCCAGCCAGAGTTGCCTGTTCAACTCTAATCTAGAGCCTATAGACTAAGCTACTTAAACCTATCCTAATATGCCTTAGGATCCGACTGTTAGCCTGTATTATTGTACTCTCTGTATTATGCCCGTCTAATTCCTGCTCTTGAATTTGTGATCACTGTAATAATGTTCTACTTTTGTGACATGGAGACTTTGTAAATGAGTCTCAAACTCAAAGGTATTTTCCAAATCTGCAATAAATAAAATAAATAAATAAATACATAAATTATACAATTTACCAAAGAACCTTTAGAGAGTCACACACCCCAGCACAGACTTATGGGTGGTGTTAGACCTGTAGCCGGATATTCTGTCACCACTATGGTGAGAGAAATCCGTTTCTGAGTGGTTTGTCAGTTTGGCAAGTAGGTTTCAAACTGTGGTAGCCAATTCAATATTTTTAGTGACTATCACATTAAGGGGGTCAGAAATCACTTCATGGGCAGGTACCCAGTTGTCTAGTTAGTATCAAAATGTGCTAGCAAAACCACCTGTCTTTCTTGGGGTTGTCAGCCATAATGCTCACCCCTCCCCCTGCCCATAGCTTCCTGTCCAAAGCACAAGGTACAGCTCCGACCCAATGCCTCATACTGATACACTTTTTGAAGGTAGAGAAGTATGTCTCACCACATGTTGACAATACAATCTGTTGTAGCATTCTTCACACATGGCCCTTCAGGCCTTGCATGAAGAAAGGAGATCAAGTGTATTCTTATTTGCTCAGGAAACATGGTAGGCATTAGGGTTGACAACCCAAATGAAGACCCTACCACTGAGTCACCAAGACTCCAGAGACACAAAACTCTAATGTTTCTTTCTTTTGCTGATGGGGGATGGCTGGGGAGTTAGAGTTGGAAACCCTAATGCCACATTTCCCTACTTCTGTGGCATTAACTTGAAACCCTAACTGGTGCAGTAATGCATTTTTTTAAATAATTTATTTTCTTTTAGAGATAGTGGAATCATGTCCTCATTCACGTGGGTCCCTTTGGGACCTGGGTGAGTCATCATCTGTACAGGGCCCAAGGGAAGACTCCGTCCACTTATCGAAGATCAGGGCCCTTGCAACCCTGCACTTTTGTGCAGCGATGGATGTTAAGAATTTCCAAGGCTGTCTGGTGGGCTGCAGAAGCATAGGGCTCTTTGTTCCTTGTATTTCCATGTAGCTACAGATACAGACATGCAGATCAAAGATTTAATCTCTCAGCCAATGTACAGGGTCCTCTGTCACCCATGGGTGCATAGGTGCAGGGCCCTATGCTAAGAGAAGAGTTGTCTTCACTATATGGTACCCAACCTCATTCAGCCAACTCTGTAGCTTTCATTCCCAGGCTGGGGGGGGTGGCATAACAGTACCATTCTCCCACCCTCACCCCATCCAGCTGGGTCACTGGGCTCACCCTCAAACTCAGCTCACCGGCATGAGATCACAACACATACCCACTGGGGCCAAGTCTGGCACAATGCACAAAAGCTTCTTAATAATTATAATTTTTTTCATTTTGACCCCAAATTTTCAAAATAGTTATTTTATGACTCCTTATAAACATGACATGTGGCATTTATAGTATATTGGCCAAAATGTCATGTCACATCAAGTGCAAAACCCACCTAGTCCATGATTTAAAAAATGACAGCTATCATGTTTATGAGGTGGTGTGCAAAAAATAGCTATGTTAAAAGTTTGAAGTCAAAATATTAGTTATTAACAGACTTGTGGGTGAACAGTGTAATATAGCAATGTTCACTCATAATTTGGTCAATATATCATATTAGTACACCAAATCTGCAGCATAGCCTTCTTATATCCCCACTTCATGAATCGGTAAATGACAATTTTCAAATCCCTGTTGAAACATCATTCTACACAATAGGTGAGAAAACACATTTTGGGCAGGATTTAAAAAAATGACTGCTGTCACTGTGAAAAAATGTCTATGTTGAAGATTTCTGGTCAAAATATGGAAAATTACCAACGTTATGAGTGAGCATAGAAAATTGTCAATGTACGCTCATAACTTTGTCATTTTTGCGTGTTTTGACCCCACATTTTCAATGCAGCCTTCTTTTGACCCCACCTCATGAACAAGGGTAGTGAAAGTTTTCCAATCCTGCCCAAAAGGAGATTTCAAAAAGTGGCTGAAAAATTGCCTTTCAGATCAAATTTACACAATTTCACTGCCATTGGTCATGAAGTGAGTTCCCAAAAAGGCCATTATGAAATTCTGGGGCAAAAAATATTAAAAAATGACGACAATATGAAAAGTTTAAAGCCCACTGAAATACATTAAACTGCACTTTCCAGATGTTCTCATACTGCAGTCACCAGTGCCAGCAGCAAGAGATCTTGATTTCAGAGTAGATCCATGCCATGTGACATGTTCAGGTGAGTGAGGGTGTGTTGGGGTGTGGAGTGGTGAGTACTGAGAAGGAGGTTGGGGTTTGATGGGTGGGGTGTAGGGGGTCAGATTGGGGAGGAACAATTTTCTTTGTTACAGGTTTAAAAAAATCATTGAGGGATGGTTTTCTTCATTTCAGTGCACATTGAGACACTGAAGACTGGGCACCCTCATGTCAGGCTGCTGTTTGGGGAGTGGAGGGGTGGGTGACCTGGAGGGGAGGGGTGTCAAGAGAAGTGGTACCAGAGATGAGCATCCCGGTCTGCTTATATTACATTAAAAAATATATATATATATAAACATTGTGAAGGGTGGGCTAGTGACCTGGAAGGGGGGAAGAGGTACTGGGGGCTGGCACCTAGGTCCACATAATAAATATTTAAATTAATAGACATACAGACAGATAGACAGAGAGACAGATAGATGATAGGTGGAACAAGGAATCACCAGCTCACTGCTTCAACTGAAGCTGGCATACGACTCCATCTGTGACTTAAAAAAGTCTGCTGATTCTATAAAGCAGAAAGAGGGTGAATGGCTTCTCTTGCTAAGCTGAACACCCTGTATTTTGGGGTGCCAAGAAAAGACATTTATGGCCTTGATTTTAAAAGTAAAACATCAGAATCTAGCAAAACAAGTCCCGTTTTGCTAGGTTCAAATGTTTATTTTAAAGTGCACCATTACATGTATTTCCCATGTTTTTAGTTCTAAAGCAAAAAGGTGGTGGTCTCACAGCACAAACATTTTGTGAAAAGCAAGTGGTGAGAAACTAAAAGCAGTCTTGCAATACAAAATGTTTTGTGTCATATCAGAACGTTATCCAAAACCCTAGTGAGTATGCTCAGAGGAGAAAAACAAAACAAAATGTTGAATCATTATAACTGTAGAACCATTTAATATTTTTTTTACAAAACTTTCCAAATACACTATTTAGGCACAGAATGATTCTATTTTTATTTATTCATTTATTTATTTATTTAAAGTCCAGAAACAGCCTTTAAGCTCAGAGCTCATTTCCAGAGGTTCCATGTCAATAACAGACAGTCAAAACAACACATTATGTGTAACCTCTCACCCCTGCCTTTTTACTAAAATGACAGGTGGCATGCTGTTGGCGCTGGCAGCAATACCTGGTGGGGACCTGTGTTCGGGGAGGATGAGGTTACCTGGCAAAGGGGACCTAGGTCTGGCTACTCTGCACAGGGGCACCCAAGTAAATCCGAACACAGGAAGCAATAACTGTAATGTCCAGAACCAGGAATGGGATTTTACAGTGTGACTTTTATTCACTACTAGCTGAACACAACAAAGCATAGATGGACCCCCATGGGGCTACATTTACTGGTAATGCAGATTAGAGACTACAACGTGGTCCACTGGAAGAATGAACCAATTTACTGTTTTCAGGCTCTGGACCCACCAGGCACACAGCCCGGACTTGCACGCACTTTAGGTACACAGACCGACTGGCCCGGCTCCCCTGCCGGCCACTTGAATGGCAGTCCAATGGAAGAATAAACCCATTTTCTTGTTGTGGCTCCCCACACCACTTAGAGTCTGTGACTCCTAGAGAGATTTCCTTCTTACTTCTTCTGACTCCCATCTCACAAAGAATTTTCCTTACACTTGTTTTGGCTCCCACACCACCTAGAGTCTGCGACTCCTAGAGAGATTTTTCCATTTGCATCCCACGTCTGGGTACTTCCCTCATCACTGGTCGAGCGCATGAGGCAAGTAGAAATCGCAGCAGAAATCCGTAGAGGTGGACCTGGTTACTAAAGATGGGGGGTGTTCCCACCTCCAGCTCCCACAACCCATACCTGGCCATTTCTCTGGAAAAACTGAAACTTCTGAATGTAGATGAAATGGTGGATGAACTTTCGCACCCCCTCTACAATATTACTTGAATTCACACAGCACTCTAGCTTTTGACACTACTCCATTTGTTTGTCCTAGTACTATAGGCCTCCCAAATAGTAGTTCAAATCCCAGATTTCTTCACATATCCCAGGCTGAAGAAACACATTTTTTGCCCTCTCATATTAGAGCAAACACTCACCCTTTTGTTGCAGGTGCCCCACAGGCAAATTTCAACTCTTCCCACTTTCCAAACACAGACTGAAACTGAAATAGGCAGCTTTCTTTCTTCTGCAGAATTTAGGGGATTGCCCCTGGAATCTACATGGGGATCTTTACTCCCCCCCCGGAGGAAGGGGCACTGAGACCCGAACAGCGGTCTCCACCACTTGAAGGCAAAACTGGAAGTGCTCCTTCCTCTTTGAAAGCAAGCAGGAGACTCACTTTGAAAACTCCCAATGTTCTGTCTAACGCCCTCTGCTGCAGATTCCAATGTGGCTTATGCAGCTGCGACAGTTCTATTGGTGATGTCATCTCTCAGTCTCAGCTGAGACTGAGAACAGAGTGAGACAGTGTGAAACCCATTTAACTGGAGTTTCAAGCTGCCTTCCTGCCTACCACTAGGTCTTACTGGAATTCTAGTAACCCGGGTAACAAGGGGTTACTTATACATATATTAAAGGAGATGATAACAGGAGCACTAACTTTTGAATATACAAAATGTAAGTAGTTAGCAATAGAAAATACAATGTGAACAAACTGATTTTGTGAACAGGAGAGGATTTCTTATTACAAAATACATACAGTTACATGGAGGCAGGGAAATTAATAGATTCAGTGTGGGAAACCAGCATAGCCAGTAACCTTTGTCAAGGTTGGAGGGGGGGAGTAGAGATAGGAAGTGGAGTTTGGAAGTTGTTAAGGTAGGAGCAGAGTGGTAAGGAAGGTAGAGTAGAGGGGTAAGTAGGACTGTTAAAAGATGGGGGGAGGTGGTAGATGGGTTATAAAGTAGCTAGTGGGGAGAGAATAAATGTGCTATGATAATCAGTGCTAAACCTAGGTCACTTGGATTAGTTAGGGGAAGCAGGTGCACTTTAAACTTGTGAGGTGAGAACAGAGTTTTGATTTAAATGATCCAATTTTGTTCTCAGAGAGTAGGTCTCTTGGGAAGGAGCTGAGCCAGTTTGGAGCATGGAATCCAAAGGATCGGTGACCTTGTGAAGTTCAGCAGAAAGGAACCTTATAGGGATTATTTGTCCCACTAGTCAGTCTAGCTGCTGAAGCTGGGAAAAGCATGGTCTGAACCCCAGCTGGGTCCAGACTTAGTATAGCCTTTTTGGCTAGAAGACATACCTGGTATCAAATTCTGTTATCCAGGTCTAGCCAGCCCAAGAGCAAATAAAGGTCACAGGTGTGGGTAAGGCATGTAGCACCAAAGACTAGCCTGCAGGCTTTATTCATTGTTAAGGCAATCCTTTTTAGGATTGTGTCAGAGGCCGCACTGTAGATGACAAGGCCATAGTCTATTACAGACAAGACAGAGCTATTTATAGCAGGTTTAAGGGGTTCTTCTGTAAGGCAATGCCTATGTCTGTACAGCTGACTGATTTTTCTATAAGTGGTCCAAGCAACCTAGTCGATATGTAGTGAGTATGAGAGGGCGCTATCCAAGGTAATGCCAAGAGATTTGAAGTTTTGGACCATCTTGAGAATTTTGTTTTGCTTGATTCTACCCTGAAACATGTGAGAAACAATTCCAAGGCAGGGATAGTGAGGCTTAATTAAGGGTCGGGGTGGGTGGGCAGAGGGTGACTGAGAAGGCAGAGATACTAAACAAATATTTTGCTCAGTATTCACAAATGAAGAGGGGAGGTACCTAAACCAAACAATGGAAACACTTTGGATACAGAAGTTGATACCACTCCATTTACAGAAGAAAGGGTTCTGAAAGAACTCTTAAAACTGAGGGTGGACAATGCAATGGGGCCTGATGGGATTCATCCCAGAATTTTAAAATAACTAAAGGTAGAACTTGTGATGCCACTGACTACCCTCTTTAACAAATCATGGGAGGATGGGGTGGTGCCAGAGGACTGGAGGAGGGCAGATGTGATTCCACTTCACAAAAGTGGGAGCAGAGCAGGAGCAGGCAACTACAGACCTGTTAGTTTAACCTCAGTGATAGGGAAAGTGATGGAATCCTTCTGAAGGAAAGAATTGTCAAGTACCTAGAGGCCAAGGGACCAGAACCCAAGACAGCATGGATTCAGAGCAGGAAGGTCATGTCAGATGAATCTAATAGATTTCTTTGACTGGGTGACCAAAGTATTAGATAAGGGAGGGGCTGTGGACATGGCTTACCTAGACTTTAGCATGGCATTTGACACAGTCCCACACAAAAGATTAATATACAAGTTAGCCAGCCTGGGAGTGGGTCCCAAGATGATACCTGGGTAAAGAATTGGCTGGAAAACAGGACACAGAGGGTAATAGTAAATGGAGTCCACTCTGAAGAAAGGGGGGTTACTAGTGGTGTACCACAGGGTTCAGTACTAGGACTGATCCTCTTCAATGTCTTTATAAGCGACATTGCAGAGGGACTGGAAGGAAAAGTATGTCTCTTTGCGGATGACACAAAGATCTGTAACAGAGTTGATACACAAGGTGGGGTGGAAAGGATGAGAAGGGACTTGGCAAGGTTGGAGGAATGGTCAAATGTATGGCAGCTTAGATTCAATGCTAAGAAGTGCAAGGTAATGCACCTGGGAAACAAAAACACAGGGGAAGAATACACAATGGGGATGAGATATTAACAACAACAATAATGGAAAGGGACCTGGGGTAGTCATATCAGATGACCTAAAGGTGGGCAAGCAATGTGAGAGGGCAGTAAGGAGGGCTGGGGATACTGGGATGCATAGGAGAGGCATCACCAGCTGAAAACAAAAAGTTGTTATCCTTCTGTACAGACAGTTGGTGAGACCCCATCTGGAGTGCAGCATGCAGTTCTGGGACCCAATCTCCTGAAGACATAAACAGGATGGAGGCAGTCCAGAGGAGGGCAACTAAAATGGTGCAAGGTCTGTACCAGAAGACATATGAAGGGAGACTTAAGGAGCTTAATATGTATAGCCTCGAGAAAAGGAGAGAGGGGGACATGATAGAAACTTTCAAGTACCTCAAGGGAATCAACAAAGTCCAAGAGGGTAGCATCTTTCAGAAAAAGAGGTGTGCAAGAACAAGGGGCACAATTTGAAGACAGAGGGGCACCTCAGAGGTAATGTAAGGAAGTATTTTTTCACAGAGAGGGTTGTGGATGCATGGAATGGCCTTCAGAGGAGGTTGTGGAGTCAAAACAGTGGTGGAATTCAAGCATGCATGGGACAGTCATAAGGCAATTCTAGGGAGTGGAAGTAGGATGAAGTAGACTGTTGGTTAACTAGGATCTGCAGCTTATCCATTAGGTAGGGAAATGGGCAGACTGGGTGGGCCAACGGTCCTTATCTGCTGTCAAATTTTATGTTTCTATTCTGTACAGGCTGCAGGTGAGACCAAAACTAAAACCCATGTTAAGTATAGGAAAAAAAAGTATATATCTACAGGAAAATGACATGCAGATCTCAGAAATCACACAAGCTGCCATCACAAAACTTTCCACATATTTAGGTCTTGACTACTGAACAACGAATGCAAATTTTCAGCTGATTTCATCAAATGCTACCAAAGCTATTAAGGCACAAGATGAGGCTTAGCATAGAACTTGTCACTCCCAACCTAACTATACTGGCACTACCGTGCCAGTATAATATGGACTGAAGACTGATACCAAGCTGTGTAGCCTAATTAATACAAGGACATTACAATGCAGAAAGTGAGTTTTCTCTATACTTTCTTCATGCCTATAAACAATTCCTACATTTCATTTTATTATAAAGATCTCCAGCATATGAGTTTTTGCCAGACATCTGAGAAGATTTTTAAGGTTAAAGATTTCTTTTACAAAGAGTCTCCTACTGCCTTTTAGTAGACTGCAGTTTTTTAGTGTTTTATACATATCATAAACCAAACTGAGGAAAAAAAACAAATTATTATTTTTGACTTAGCTGTTTAGTTATTTACCATATGATTACTGGGATAGGCATATTGAGCTGAAGCTCATTTCCAGGATTGATCCAGGGCGGGAATACATCAGGGAGTGAAACAACAATAACACAGAAAAAGGCAACAATTTGGGCGTGTTTGTGAACAGTGAAAGCAATGTACAAGCAGTAAATTCCAGAAAAAGAAACAAAACGTGAAAAAATGAACAATGTACATCAGTTACGAGGGTAGCTAGGAAGGGAACCAGGGGAGCATACTGCCAATCTATGGCAAAATATGTGTACCAGAATCATGATAGCTTCCAATTTGAATTACAGACTACACTGAGTTTTAAGCTGTACAGTAGGGTTAGAGGCAAAAATGGTAAATAGTGTGGGGGGTAGATGGGACATCAGGGCCAGATATTCAAAACTTTGCACCTAGTACAAATCTGTAGTGCTGAAATAGTGCTGGATTTGTGAGGCTGTAATATTGAAAAAGCCTAATGGTGCCGCTGTGTGGTAGTGCTGGCCTAATAGGTAATGTTATGCTGAGGCGTGGACAGAGAGAGCACTTGAATGCCAACAGTCGCGGCATATTCAAATGTATAGCGCCGCGTTAAAGGCATTAACGCGACCTGTAGCATGGTGCTAGATACCGCCGGAAAAAAGCTGGTGGTAATGCGGCAGTGCCCCTCCCATCATGGCCCCCTGCAGCTGCGGTATAAGCCCTGGTAGTCTAGTGGTACCCCCCAAGCACATATCCACCCCCGTTCTCCATAGACATAGATAGATTCCCTGGTAGTCTAGTGGTCCCCCCATCCCCTAGTATGTATCCGACCCCCATTCCAAATAAAGTAAAGCCTTTGCCCTGGTAGTCTAGTTGTCCCCCAGCATATCCCGACCCCATTTCGAATAACATTAGATTATTTTCCCTGGTAGTCAGTGGTCCCCCCAGCATGTATCCGACCCCTATTTTAAATAACATTACACTGTTGTCCCTGGTAGTCTAGTGGTACCCCCCACCCAGTAATGCCGCCCCTGCACAGCCCACCCATCTGCCACAAAGTGAGCCGGCTACCAGCTCAGCCCTCCTCACACCACCATGGCCAGCTGCCAACTGAGGCATGAATGAGCTCTACTCATACAGTACAGCTCATTTATTCCTCAGTCAGTGGCCGGCCGTGGTGGTCTGAGGAGGGCTGAGTCAATCACTGGCTCGCTTCGCAGGCAGATGGGTGGGCAATGAAGGGCAGCCCCTGCTGGGTGGGTACCACGACACCAGCGAAGGCTAATGGTGATTTGAAATAGTGGGTCAGGATACGATAAGCTGGGATACCACTGGACTACCAGAAACAGAGATTTAATGCTATGCTAAATGGGGTTGAGATATGAAGCGAGAGAACACTGAACAACCAGGAAAAGAATAATATTATTCAAACGTGGTTTGGGATACATACTGGAGGATCACTAGACTACCAAGGCAAAGGGTCTAATGTTATTCAAAATGGGGTTGGGATACATGCTTGGGGGACCACTAGACTACCAGGGCAAATATTTTAATGTTATTCGAAATGGGAGTCGAATACATGCTGGGGTGGGGGGACCACTAGCCTACCAGGGAAATTAACTTTAAGTTTATTGTGAACGGGTCGGGATATGTGCTGGGGGGGTGGGGGTATCACTAGACTACCAGGGAGTGGAACCAACACATGTGGAAACTGGGACCATGATGGCTGAGAAGGGCTGCTTGGCCCAGCCTGTCTGCCCAGGTCCCTATATGTTGGATGGCTGTGCTACACAGCCCAGTGACCCTACAGCTGACAACCCACCGTTCCCAGCAGGTTTTCCTTATGCCCGCCCATGCATACTTGTGTTCCACCCACCTGCGTGCTGCCTCTGTTGGTGTGGGGGCATCATCCAGGAAGCACATGTGGCCACTGGTAGTGTGTGTGTGTGTGTGTGTGTGTGTGTGTGTGTGTGTATATATATATATATATATATATATATATACATATATATATATATATATATATATATATATATATCTGCTATATATCTGCATGTGTCTCTGTCTCTATCTATAGTTATAGAGCTACAGATCTACATATATATATATATATATATATATATATATATATATATTATATACTGCTTGCAGTGCTACATAGGTATAGGTATGTTGTATGCACTACTTGTACCTGCCAGCACACAGTTCCTGCTTCCAGCCTGTGCTTCTATTCCAACCAATATGGGATGCTGTGGGCATGCCTTGGCCTGCAGCATCCAGCCTGTACTTCTCTTCCAACCAAAAGGGGCAGCTTTGTGCTCCATGCAGTAGCACCGGGCAAACTGTATGGTAATGTATGCTGAGCAGCACTTAATGAGATGCAAATGTACCTGTTTGCCCATGGATTACCTAAGTAGGCTAATTTGCACGGGAGCTTTGACTATAGCTCCCGTTTGCCCCGGGCTAAACAGTTTGCATTGGGCTAATGTGTTAGCTCTGTGCAATCAGGTTAGCCCCGAGCAAACCTCACTTCAGCATAGCACACTCTGCAGTGTACGGCTTACATTGTTGTTTGCAGTAGATGTTAGACATCTCTGTGCAATCACACACAATGTTCTCCACCTGCAGCACTGGCATGCTGAAGAGTCTAATGAGCTGCAGTTGCAGTGTGCACTTCCCTGTTGCTATATTCAGTGCTGTCTTATTCCTGGGCAATTTTGCCCTGCACTCCTAGCCCTGTTTGCCTGGCTTCCTTTGCTTGCTATATTCAGCTGGTTTGCACGGGCTATTTCCTTTGAAAATAGCTTGCTTTGTGCTCTGGGATAAATTTGCCTGCTGGGCAGTGCTAATTTAGCTCTGGGGCAAAGTTTTGAATATCTGGCCCAGATGTTATAATATGGAGAAAATGAAGAAGGGTAGCTGTAACTGCAACTGCATGCTTTTGAATATAATCATTTTAATATGAGTGGAACTATGGAGAGAGTGAGGATATAGTGTCAGTATGACCGTAAAGGTATTATACAGGGTTGGACAATCTAGTTCAGACTTATTTCCAAATCCTGCATCATTCCACCCTGATTAACCACCCAAGATCATCATGAATCATCTGGAACAAATTATCAAAAGATTCTAGCCAAAATCTGAGTGATTACCCATACCATAACTTTTGGCTGGGATAGGATGAAGAGCCTCTGCTTATGGTAGGTTGCATTTGATTAGCTTAGATGATTTAGGTTAAACCCTAAGAAATCTTGGCCAGAATCTGAGCAGTGTCATAGATGTCATTCCCATCCTTTGCACTACACTGTTACTTAAATAATAGTGCCTGAACAACTGGGCAGTTTCTAGTCAGTAACACCTGGCTGGGGTGGAGGGTGTTAATGACCATGTTTGCAGTTAAGCATTATTAACCAACAGGAAGGGTGTTATGCCCATGAAGTGCACAATTGTAAGGGCATTATTGTGATTATAGATCTAATCTGGCTAATGAAAAAAAGACATTTAAAAAAAGACAGTCCACATACCCACCTGCCGCTCCAAGCTGAATCAGGCATTTCTAAAAGATTAACACCAATACAACAGGGAATCAAGGCATGTACTGGCCTCAGGAATAATTAATTAGACTTATAATGTTAATTATTGTCAACAGAAGCACTGATTGTTGCCCAGTTGCTTCTCTATATCAGGCTATTATGAATTCCTTTAGAGGTCCTTAAAATAAATATGTTTTTAAACAGCTTCTCCCAGCAAGGGTATATTGTACTTTTTCCAAAATGGTTGAAAAGGATGGATGATAGGGTATAAATAGGTACAGCACTAGAGTTTAATGAAAAAAATATTTATACAGCTCAGGTCTAATAAGCTGTGCTAGACAGTGAAACACTGATTGCCCCATTTTTCAATGCTAAATGGTTCCATCTCCATAGACCCGCAGCTTGTTGCATATACCCTAAACAACTCCTTCTCTGACCTAACCTCAGTTCTTCCCCAGATTTCTTTGACCCTGTCATCCCCCCCTCCTGCCTCCAACCTCATCATCTCCCTTCGCTTGTACCCCCTTACCCGCCTGAAGACCAAACCCTCACCTCATTATAGCTTTGGCCAGTGCTCGGTTTAGCAGTGACACCCTTGATCCTCACCTCCTACGCCTTGTTCTGGATGAGGTTCTCTCCCACCTCACCAGCCTCCTAAACTGCTCCCTCTGCCTGGGCAAATTCCCCTCCCTATGGAAGACAGCTGTTCTCACCCCAATCCACAAAGGTGGTGATCATTTCTCCCCGGGCAACTTCTGCCCAATTTCCACCCCCCCCCCACCAAAGCCCTGGAATGTATTGTCTCAGTCCAACTCAGGGAATAGCTCTCAAAATATAATCTTCTTTCCAATGAACAGCATGGCTTCCGTCAAGGCCACAGTACTTCCACTGCCCTGCTGGAGTTCTCCAGCTACATCTACTCTGCTCTTGACAGTGGCAGACTGGCTGGCGCTGTCTTCTTAGACTTATCCAAGGCCTTTGACACTGTTAACCACACCCTCCTCATCTCCTCTCTCCTGCACATTGGCATCTCCCAGGATGCTGTGGCCTGGTTCTCTGACTGTCTATCCAACCACACCCAACAGGTTAAAATTGGCAATACCCAGTCCAGTCCCTCCTGGTTCACTCTGGTGTCCACAAGTCAATTTTCAAAAAGGCCGACCTAATTCCTTCAGGACTACTTTGTCCTTGTTTTCTTCTAAAACAGGGCCTAAAACTGACTAATCTGAAGAGACGATGGAGCAACCCTAGGCTCTAAATCCCAAAATGCTGCCTGATAATTTCCCCAATGCACTAAATAGAAAACTTTAGTGTCCCTTGGTATAAAAATCTAATGCTTCCTTCTCCTTAATCGTTTTACATAACTCAAAAGGATCCCCAAATACAGATTTCTTTAAATGATTCTGTACTAAAGCTTGAAGTGATTTAGATCTATCATACTGAAGCTTCTTCATTAGACCTTTAATTTCAGCTATCTGATCCGAAAAATTACCTCTAGAGGAATTAGCACACGTCAAAACATTTTGGAGCTGTTTTCTAAGTTTAAGATATTCAAAAAAATCTGCGTTCTTCTTCCTAACCCCATATTTCTTGAACCAACAAATACAATCATTTTTCGTTTCTTGCCACCAAACCCTAGATCTTGGTACAAGAAGACAACTGACAACCTAGCTTCCAGAATACAACTAATGGAATTGCATACCACCTTTTCATGAAGGATTGAAGTATTTAATTTCCACAGTTTTATGACTGATAAACCCGTGATGCTCTAACCTTAATAACTCACAAAGCATGATCAGAAAATTCCATAGGAATAATCTGTGGACTATGAAATGATTCTCTTAGATATAAACAGATAATCAATCATAAAACTTTTCCCTTTGTAAAATAGGTACCTGACAAACCACCTTCCTACTATTAATACAACTCACCAAATCCGCTGTTTTTATAATATTATTTAGACATACCAAATCACAATAAATCTTTTCCTGAAACCTGCCTATCCTCACCCCTATTCCCCTTAAATTACAATTAAAGTCTCCCCCAAAGAACTGGGATCGTTGTTATCAAAAGGGTCGAATGTCAGAAAACATTTAACCTCCAGCTTTAGATTGAGGGCCATAAATGTTAATTAATCTGATCCTATTTTCAAACCAGCACCCTTCTATAATTAATACTCTACCTGGACAAACCTCAATTAACTTATGTAGCTTAAAATTAAAGGAGTTGAAAAGAATCCCACGCCATCAGCCCTTTCCTCACCAAAGGACCAAAAGAAGGTCCCCACGGCCAATCTTAGCAAAAGAAACAACTTGATTACTGGCAAACATCCATGTTTCTTGCAAAAACAAATGGATACATGTAAATCTGTTATCAATTGAAATACTGCCCGCCTTTTTCAGCGTTTTAAAAGACTATGGGTATTTAAGGTAGCCATGTAAAATCCATCTGCCTAGCCTACCAGAAGAAAGGACCCACTTCTATATTTTCATTTTTCTTCCTTCTTCTTCTTTTCCCTTTATAATCATCCTTCTGTACTCTCCTCCTCTTGAACCGAGACTTGGGAATCAGTGTCTCCCATATCCATCTCTGAATCTCCCTAAGACAAATCAGCAAAAGGGTTTTGATTCGATACTTTCAGCTTCCAAGGCACCAGATTTTTAGCTGTTCTACTAGACCTCCTTAATGAAAAAGGGCCACCGAGATGCAGCTCATTAACACCAGTCCCACTCTTTCCTCCAAAGTATCAGAATAACAGACAGGCTGAAGAAGATTTGGCACCTCCTTCTCCTATATCCTGATTCGAGACCACTTTATCAGCCACTTCTACTTCTTCCTTCTGTTTAACTCGCTCTGGGAACTACCAAGTCTTTAACCACTGTGGACACCTTTTGCTGAGACACACCTGCATCTTGTGCTTGTTGGATCAGTAAATCAGAAACTCCACAAGCCTGTTTATTCTAGGCACCAGGGACAATCTTTGAAAGCATGATTTAGTTCTTCGGATAAGTCACATTTAATGCATTTGAACAAAACAAAGTGACATGACCTACTTCTCCACAATTATCGCACTTAGGCTGATCACAAGCATTAGATAAATGTGTTCTAGATCCACATCTATAGCAGGCCCTGGGCTGTCCACTATAAAAACAGACCCCCCTATCTCTCCCTAGCAAAAATGAATTAGGGATATGTTCAACACCTGTTACTATTTGTCTTAGTTTCACCTTAAACTTCCACCCTCCTGTCCAAAATAGTTCTGAATCTAATATGGGATCTGGTTCACTCAGCACTTCACATTTTTGAGATAACCAAAATTTAATGTCCTCTACCTGAACCCCCTCATTCCTAAACATCACTGTCACAAACTTAATTAAAGGTTTAGACAAAGGAATAACAAAAAAAGGGGTCCATAAAGGAGAGAACTTTACTTGATTATACCGTTCCCAGAAAAGGTCAAGTAAGGCAGGTGAACGGAAGCTAATATCATAATTGTCCTCCCCTGAAATATTAATAAAAGCAAATACGTCTCTGGGGGAAAACTTTAAAGAATCTTTGATTAAAGTTCTACCAACATAAAATCTATTTGGTTTTTCCTTTAAACCCCCTTTATATCGGATCCTTACAGCATTTCTCCTCGGAGCAGCCTCCCTCTTACTTTGAGAAAATAAGCTAGATAATAGGGGTTTTTCAGGCTTAGCTCCACTAACCTCTGTCTGTTCAGCATTAACTAGACTAGGCCTCCTATCAGTAACTCCAGGCACAGCATTGGTTTGTTTCACCACCACAGGAAAATGATTCTCTTTTGTTTTTAAATCAACATTATTATCGAAGACAAGATGCCTGTCTCCCATCCCTGGTTTCCATTCAGGGTGGCTGACTGTAAACCCCAAGAATCCACCCAAGTAGAGTCTGGTGTCCAAACTCCGTGCTCCTTCTGCTTCCAGCCAGCAGCTGATAAAGCAGCCTCATGGAGTCCAGGAGTTATCATGTTCCCCACCAACACAGTACTTTCATCCAGACCCTTTTTGAAAAATCCAAATCCGTTTTTGAGAGAAATTAAATGCTTTTATGTTCATGTTGGGGCTTAAAGCTAAAGTCAGTCACTCCTTCTTGCAGCCCATTATTTGTCTGAAAACCACAGGGGAAGATCTAGAATCCACAACAACCTTAGGGTTGAGAACAAAGCCTGAGTCTTTCGATATAGGAATAGTAGGAAAGGCATTCAGTTTGTTTTTAGTACTTACAGGCTGCGAGGGATTTACTGACGAGCCATTACCTCTCACTCCTGTCTCTTGTTGATCGCTTGCTGCAAAACATAATTTCTCCTTCTCCGATGTGTTTACTCATCCTCCGACTGCCAAATCCAACTGATTCTGCTCTGACCGCATGATTCTCCTTGCCAACTCTGCTAAACTTGGAATCAGTCTCAGATTCTCACGGACCATCACTTCTGCGTTGCGGCCGACCACTCCCTTCTCTTGCGGTTCTAAAGGAGCCGATCTCCATCTCGCTCACCATCCTTCAAGGGACCCTCCACAACAGCTGCCGTAAAGAACTCCCTTCTTACTCAATAACTCAGTCGCCTCCATTACCTCCTCCCGGAAATCTCATTCTTCTCTGAGAAAGGTACATAGACATGCATGACGACCGCTGACTTCATGTTCCGACTGCTCAGCGCCACCAGCCTCTCTCCACCTCCTCCACTGACTGAGCCATGGCCACCTCAGTCACTGCTTACCAACACCCATACTCCCCCCACTGGCTACTGAGACCAGCAGCAGAGTAGGGGAATTTCCTTGGTGTCCTAGCTAAATTTCTCTCATTCACTAAATATACCACCAACAGCTTAATCTGGTTCAAGGTCAGTTGGCATTCATCTGTATCCCCTTCCCCCGGGTCGTGCCTGAAAATAGGCAGGATTTGTCTAGTGCACTTACCCAGTCAACAAAACTAAATAAATAAAAATAAAATAAATTTCCCAAGATCCAAAAGGTTCAGTTGGCTGATTCATCTGTCAGTCACAACAGGAGCCTCTTCCTTCAGGTGTAAAAAGGCACTAAAAGCCCAAAACTTTAATTCCTACAGATTTTGACTCAGACAGCTCCTGTAGTCCGCTCCATTTTAGGTCCCACCAGAAATGATTGGTCCAATTTGCAGTCCAGGACCAAGATAGTGGAGATAAACAAAACAGTCCTTGCTGCAAAGAAGGCAGGTTAGACAAACTACATTATCATTATCACTCTAATTGATTTTCAGCAAATAGTTACATCTTTCAACAGAACTCCCTCTCAGATTACTTATGACAGCAATCCAGGCAGCTCTTAAGGAGACATTACACAGAGGCTATACAGGCACTCTCTGGCAATCACATTTAAACTGCTAAAATGCAGGACACCAGCCTGGCAGTGAGCATTTAGGCAAGCTCAATAAAGACTTTTCGGGAACCCCATTTGTAGGGGTTACACTAATATTGTGCATCGGTCAATGGTAGTGGAACCTTGGGAGTTTATTTTAATTGGGATTTATGGAGTGACTGTATAGCCTTCAACTGGTTCGTTGGTTCACCAGATCTTAGCAGGATTACCCTTTGCACTTTCAAGAACATTCATGTAGTAATTAGCTTTGGCAGGTCTGGTAAGTTTAGTACAGGCATTAAATGATGCTCGAATATTGTCCAGTCTAATGCTATTTTTAATTCACAGTGAACCAGGTACAAGAAGCTGTTTTAACTCTTCATTTAATTAAAGTTGCATTCTTGTTTATTATATTTGTAAGGATTGAGTTAAAGATAACAACTGCCTCATCAATTGAAGATGCTAGATAGAAGTTTTGCCAGTTTATGTTCCACAGATCAGATAGGTAATTCTCTAATTTGAATTTGTGGAAGCTTCATTTTATAATGAATTTAGGGCAAGAGATAGGTTTTTCTAGACCGCTTATACATACTGCACTGTTGTGGTCACTTACATCATTGTGAAACACCGCCATGTGGGAAATTTTATGAAGCGTATTTGTAAGGATAAGGTCTAGTAGGGAGCTTTTAGTATGATTAGTCTAGTGGGTCAGCAGACAATCGGTAGGATGGAAGGCATCAAACCTTGAGTCAATGAATGAGGAAGCCAGCAGAGTGACAGCCCAGAAGCCCTATCAATGGAGCAGTTGCAATACTTTGGGGTAAGTCCCAGTTAGGTTGTCCGATGTCACTTGAGGGCTTTTGCCAATGCATTTGTGTCCTGCATCGAGATTGGATCTCTTGTGTGGAGGCAAAGTCAGCCATTGCATTTTCATTTAGTCAGCACAGCTAAGCTTACTTGTTAAGTTCTAAAAATTCACTGAAATATAGATAATAACAATTTACTTCGAGTCCTCCTAGATAGCCTTTTTATTTTCTTTTATCTACATTATTAGAGGAGTGGATGTGAGTGAAGGGGGGGAAGGAGGGATTGCATTTTCTCCCAGAGATGGCCTTCCAGGCAACTCTGACTATTCATGATTTTCTCTTGAGGGCTGCATTACAGAAAAACAAAACAAACAAACAAAACAAAAACCAAAAAAGAAAGAATTACTGGCTGCAAAAAAGAAAAAAAAGCTGACTGCACTGAACCACTTTGTGCACAGTAGAGCCAGTTGTGGTGGTGCGGAGGCACTGGGAACAGGACCTTAGCCTGCGTTAACCCCCCCCCATAAAAGAAAAAGACATTATTAAGACCAGGGACTTTATGGTGTTATAACCACTGCACCCACATATTTATTTTGTTCCCATATGGATTATTTGCCCTGGGTTTTTGTGTCCACCCAAAACTACCTCTATCTGTTATGATTTAACAAAAATAAAATAAAACGTGTGTGCGAGTGAGAAAAGGCAAGCCTGGGGCTCCATATCTGTTGTCTCTGACCTGCCCCTCGGTTCTAGTTACATTATTTTACGTGTGCTCCTCCAAACTGTTGTGTGGTTTGTTTGCTTCCAGACTAAGTCTGTAATTTAAAACATTTTCATAAAATAGTTTGTGTGTGAGAAAAAAAAACAGGGCTCCAAGCGCTGCCCCCACTGGACCTGCCAGACCCTGTCCTGCCAGTATTGTTTGATCCTTTCTGTGTCAGTGTGTGCCAGTTGTTGTTTTGCACCAGCTACTCTCACAAATTAAAGAAATTAATTTGTGTGTGAGGAAAACAAAACATCAGAGCTCCAACCAGTGCCACCAGCTGACCTACCAGTCCCTGTCCTGCCACTATTGTTTGCACCTTTTCTGCGTCAGTATGTGGCTACTTGTTGTTTCCTTCAAGCTACCATCATATAGAGTAAAGAAAATAATTTTTATGCAAGGAAAAACTCACACTGACACTTAGTGGGTATAGTGCACCTGAAGCTTGGCTGTATTGCATGAGTTCTGTGTGACACAAAGAAACTGAAAAAAAAATTATTTGACTTTGAGTGCCACTGGACAGACAGAAGGTGTCACTTTTATTTTTTATAGGAGCCCAGTTATTGTAGCTGTACTTACTTTTTTTTGTTAGTATGCCTTTTGTCAGCAAGGCTTTTGTTCCTCAGTTCACACCGACCACTGGACCCCGACTTTACCCCCTCCCCTGGACTTACCTGGCAGGCGATACCTCCTGGATTGCCCCCAGGGTGGGGACACCTCACCAGTGTGACCTGCAAAGACAGGAGAAGGGTGCCAGCATGGGTCCCAACCAGCATTACCTCCTTGACTTGCCCCCCAGAGTGGGGCATGGAGTTGTTTGGACACAGCAGATTATGGTATAGGTTGTCTGTTTGGGAGTAGATGATCTAGCCTGAGGAAGGGGCAGGGCATCATATATGGTGACTGCTAATTTTGTCCCTTTGAAGGAGGAGACATGACATGCAGTGACGACAGCGTCCGCACACCTCCTAAGTAATCTAGGTGTCAGTTACTGTGAGACCCACACTCTCCACTAGGAATCCAACTTGCACTGGACACACAGCCCTCCTCCTCCCAGAGAAGGAGAGCCATCTCAAGGATGTTCAATCCTCCATCCTGTGGCCAGCCCTCTGACTTCCTGGGCCTGTTCTCGAACCTGGGACGTCAGTCTCACAGATGGACACCATGCTGCTGCACTGGCAGGCTGGTATATAGCCTTATTTACACTTAAAAAAATTAAATAAAGGACAGCTTTCTGTTCCACTACAACAGTGAAGGCTTTATCTTTTTCTGGTAGGGCAGCAGATGTAGCTGTATTATATTTATTAAAAAAAAGAAAGAAAAAGAAAAAGATAAAAATAACTTGTGTGCACTGCCACTTGCCAGTGAAGGCACACAATTTTTTTTTTTGTTGTACACAGTTGTTAATTTGCATTTGTATTTTCAAAAAGAGAAAAAAAAATGGTGGTCCTAACTGCAGTGTGCCAATAACATTGCCCATGAAGACATATTTCCATAATAGTATAGCCTGGCCCCATTACTATTTTGCTCACAAGGTCAGTCCACAACCAGCGTCACCAAACTCTGCTCAGTTGAAGTGACAAATACAACTACAGCAAACTTAGAAAGAAAAAAATTACAATAGACTCCACAATGCAGAAACTAACAAACTTTAATTTCAGATAAACATGGAAACATCCTGATGATAAAGATGACAGTGAGATCACATACCAGCTGGACCAGATATTGATGTCCATAGGACTCCCAGCACCTCTTGTAATAAAGATAAAGACACCTCTAGAGACAGAGCAACTGGTTTTTATAGTGACTGGTTTAACAAATACTGTTGGCTACAGTACAAAGAAAATGATGGTATGTTCTGGGCATTTTGCATAAAACATAAACAGATGCCCAAATCAGGAACAGTTTGGGTAACGTCTAGGTGCAAAACATTCAGAGACAATGCTATAAAAAGGCATCAGAACAGATCTGATTATGTCGTTGCTTCTGAACTGGAAGCTAACAGCAGGATTTCAGCTGCAAAAAGGTGGCATAAGGTAGACTATGCAGCAGGCCCTGACCCTTGAACAAGAAGCTTTTTGGCATCCCTTCATTGCATGTACTGGCTAATAAAATGAGCTGCCTCACACAATGAAATATGGCTCACTGCTGGATCTCGCCAACTTGTGATGTAAATACCTGGACAATATAAGTATTGCAGATGCTGTTAAATATTGTTCTGATTGAACTGCCAGAGAAGTGGTTCTCTCACTGGGTAAGTTGGTCTGGAGATCAGTTCTTACAGATTTGAACTCTGTAAATTTTGTTTCTTATTTGGTGGACAAAACAACTGATATAGCCTTTATGAAGCAACTCATCTTACAGCATATGGCATGTACTGCAAAGAAAGGAAACCTAAAGTTTATTTCCTGGGATTTGAGGAACTAATTGATGGCAAGGCAGACACAATTGTTAAAATAATGCAGGCGTTCTCTGAAAAAAATGGAATATTGGCTGATCACATGGCAGGGTTGGGCAGTGATGGAGCTGCTGTTATGCTGGGCAGGAAAAATGGAGTACAAAATATGAAATTGCCGGCAGATACAGGCCTTCTTGGTCTATCTAGTCTGTTCGAGAGTGCAAAAAAAAAAAACTAAAAAAAATGGAAGAAATCAGCCCCATACTGGTTGAAAATCACTGTATGGCTCATAAGGAGGTCTTGGTCAGTCAGCAGCATATGAGGTGAATGCTAATAAAAATTTTAATCAAAGCCTAGGTCACTTATATGTAGTGAAGCCCATCAGGATTAAGTGCAGTATCAGTTTCCTGCATGATAAAAGAGACTAATTTCCACTGAAATGGCATTGTTTATTGCAATAACTCTGCTGCAGTATGCTGCAGAATTGGGTTTATTCATGGCAAGCTTCAGTGTAGATACAGTACTATGGAAATTCTGCTGTTCGTATGGCTGCCCTAAAAGAAATTCAGTAGGCATTGTAGAACCCAGTTTTAAAACCAAAACAGGCAAAAGCTGTTAGGTGGCTGACCCACAATGCAGCATGTGACACACTAAGAAAGATTTTTCCATCACTCATTACATCCTTCCGTAGAGAGGCCTCTGAAAGGCATGATCTCCAAGCTGTGGGCCTAGTAAGAATGGTGGAAAACAGTGAGTTTTTTTCTATTCTGCACATTATGTGAGATATACTTCCACACCTTAGCATCTTATCTAAATGTTTTCAAACATCAGCTCTGAATTTTACTGATATAAAAAGGCATATAAATTCAACATTAGAGATTCTTAGGGCATGCACACTGGTATCTGGCCAGTATTTCACCTCTGTATCGACTGAACTAGTACTCCTGAATGATAATGGTCTCAACTTGCCATTTAGCGAAACACAGTTAAATAGTTTCAGATCCTCTGTGCATAGCACCTTTATAAGGGCCCTAATTGCTCAAATTGAGCAAAGGTTTCCAAGCAGAGAATGTTTGGATGCTTTCAGTATCTTTGACCACAGTATGATACAAGAATGTGATACTGAAGAGTTGGAAGGCTATCGTAGTGACAGCCTCGATGTTATGCTGGGACATTATGCACCTACTGTTGTGGATAAAGATGCTTCTGCTCCCAAACCCCACTTCACATCATGGCAGTATACATTCCCCCCAGGGATCAGAATGTAGCCTTCCACTCTGTCTTGTCCTACCTCGCCACCCTCCCTGCACAAAATGAAATAATTACTCTTGGGGATTTCAATATCAACTGGCTAACTAGGACTGCCACCCCGCTCATCGACGCTGCAACTGCCCAAGACCTGACACAGGTTATCCCCACCCCCAGACACCTGAACCAAAGCACCGTGTCTTCCTCCTTACTTGACCTGGTCTTCACAAACCACCCCCACAAGATCTCTAGTACTACTGTGCTTCCAAATGCTGTTAGTAACCACTCCCTGGTACTCTGCTCTTGGTCCTGCAAAGCTCCAAAGAACCCTCCTAAAATAATACTACAGTGCAAACTTGGTCCTGGCAAACTTGCTCGCCTGAAATCCTACCTCCACTTGCTGGACTGGTCCCACATAACGAATACCCTTGACCCCAACCGTGCCCTCGACCTTTTCACTCCAACCTTCAGTGCTATCTGTGACTCTGCTGCCACACTCTCTAAAAGGGTGGTCAAAGGCAACCCTGTGCCCTGGATCACTGGCCACCTACTGGCACTGATGCAGACCGAGATTCTCTATGGCACCTCTCAAATGAGTCCTACCTGCCATCAGATTGACAAAGATACAGAGAGGCCAGAATAAATGCACCTGGGCCTACATCAAGCTAAGGCAAAGTATTACAAATCCTCTCTAACCTCTGCCTGGGGCTCAGGGTGCAAGTTCTGGAATAATATAAAGGATACCTGTGACAAGGTTCCTAATCCCCCCCCCAATCAGATAGTGGGCGATGGATGCCTGTCTTCTGACCCATCGCATATTGCCACAGCTTTTAACCAGGCTTTTACTAATCTCAGCCATGTCCTCCCTCCTAACTTCTTCGACCCACCCTCACGCTCCAACTCACAGACACCCTGCAACCTCCTTTCCACCTTCATTGTATCTCCCCAGCATTGTCCAAATCTTACTTGGAAAAAGCCTTAAGCCATTCCCATTATAGTAGTGACTCCTTAGACCTGACACTCCTCTGTCTCACTCTACATGAGGTTCTCCATCCCCTCACCCACATTCTCAACTGTTCCCTCTGTCAAGGAAAATTCCCCTCCCAGTGGAAATCTGCCTCCATTACCCCCATTTTTAAATGTGGTGACTGTGCCTCCACCATCAACTACCACCCCATCTCCATCCCCCCCCTTCAAAGGTGCTAGAGCGTATTGTCTCGGACCAGCTCACTGATCACCTTAACAATTATGACCTACTCTGTAAACAGCAACATGGCTTTCACAAAGGTCACAGTACTATGACAGCCCTCCTGGAGTTCACCAGTCACATCCACTCCACCTTAGACAGAGGCAATATCTCGGTGCAATCTTTATTGACCTTTCTAAGGTGTTTGACACTGTCAACCACTCCCTTCTACTAAACACAATCTCCAACATTGGCTTCTCCCAGGATGCCATCAGCTGGTTCACTGATTACCTGTCAGACCGGTACCAACAGGTCAAAATTGGTACCACCATATCTAGCAAACTACCAATCCATTCCGGTGTTCCATAGGGGTCCATCCTCGGCCCTGCTTTTCTCAATCTCTTCCTTAACTCCCTCCCTTATCCTGCTCTGGCAATCTACTATTGTGTGGACAATGCAGTCTTATTTTCCTCCAACCCAGACCCCACTCAACTCCACAGCTCTCTCCAGTCCTCTTCTCTGATGCGAAAAATGGTTCTCCATGCAGCGTCTTACCTAAACTACAAGAAGACAAAGTCATGTTCTTCTCACACCCACTGAACTCCCGGAAGGAGCTCTGCTCCCAAATTCTAACTGCAAATTGGACCCCCTTGAGCAAGTGGATACTTTTAAATATCTGGGCATCACCTAGACCCGTCCCTTAACTTCCACCAGCACATCCATCATCTGTCCTCCTCCTTAATGTCCAACTTGTATTCTGTATCGCTCAAACATTGCCTACTCCTGAAGCTCTTCAGCTCGCTGTCTCCTCCGCTGTCCTCTCTCTCTTGATTATGATATTCTCATATATGGAGCTGCAAACACCTCGGCCCTAGGTAGACTCCACTCTCCTTGAACAAAGCATGCTGTCTCATCCTCAGCTGTGATCAACTCATCCATACTTGCTCCCTAAATAATTCCACCAACTGGTTGAATCTCGATAATAGAATCCAGTTCCACACATGCCTTATGGCCAAAGGATAGCCCTGGGACTCTCCCCCTCTGGTCTCACCCCTATAATCCAGCTGGCCCCGACTCTTAGAAACACCCACAGCTCTGGCAAGCCACTCCTATCTGTCCCCAGGTGCTGAACCTCACAATTCCAAAGGTCCTTCAGTTCCAGGCCCCCCTCCTGGATGAATAGCCTGCCCTGCCCCCTCACTAATGAATACAGAATTGGCCCCTACAAAACCACTCTCAGAGCCCATCTTCAGTCCTCTCACCCCTGTGACTGTCTCTGACCCCTCCCCTGTCCCCTCCCTCCTCTGACAAGGGCCTCTGGCTGGCTTCACTCCTCCCTCCCCCCACCCTTATTTCTAGCCCAGCCAGAGTTGCCTGTTCAACTCTAATCTAGAGCCTATAGACTAAGCTACTTAAACCTATCCTAATATGCCTTAGGATCCGACTGTTAGCCTGTATTATTGTACTCTCTGTATTATGCCTGTCTAATTCCTGCTCTTGAATTTGTGATCACTGTAATAATGTTCTACTTTTGTGACATGGAGACTTTGTAAATGAGTCTCAAACTCAAAGGTATTTTCCAAATCTGCAATAAATAAAATAAATAAATAAATACATAAATTATACAATTTACCAAAGAACCTTTAGAGAGTCACACACCCCAGCACAGACTTATGGGTGGTGTTAGACCTGTAGCCGGATATTCTGTCACCACTATGGTGAGAGAAATCCGTTTCTGAGTGGTTTGTCAGTTTGGCAAGTAGGTTTCAAACTGTGGTAGCCAATTCAATATTTTAGTGACTATCACATTAAGGGGTCAGAAATCACTTCATGGGCAGGTACCCAGTTGTCTAGTTAGTATCAAAATGTGCTAGCAAAACCACCTGTCTTTCTTGGGGTTGTCAGCCATAATGCTCACCCTCCCCTGCCCATAGCTTCCTGTCCAAAGCACAAGGTACAGCTCCGACCCAATGCCTCATACTGATACACTTTTTGAAGGTAGAAGTATGTCTCACCACATGTTGACAATACAATCTGTTGTAGCATTCTTCACACATGGCCCTTCAGGCCTTGCATGAAGAAAGGAGATCAAGTGTATTCTTATTTGCTCAGGAAACATGGTAGGCATTAGGGTTGACAACCCAAATGAAGACCCTACCACTGAGTCACCAAGACTCCAGAGACACAAAACTCTAATGTTTCTTTCTTTTGCTGATGGGGGATGGCTGGGGGGAGTTAGAGTTGGAAACCCTAATGCCACATTTCCCTACTTCTGTGGCATTAACTTGAAACCCTAACTGGTGCAGTAATGCATTTTTTTTTTAAATAATTTATTTTCTTTTCGAGATAGTGGAATCATGTCCTCATTCACGCAGGTCCCTTTGGGACCTGGGTGAACACATGCATCTGTACAGGGCCCAAGGGAAGACTCCGTCCACTTATCGAAGATCAGGGCTCTTGCAACCCTGCACTTTTGTGCAGCGATGGATGTTAAGAATTTCCAAGGCTGTCTGGTGGGCTGCAGAAGCATAGGGCTCTTTGTTCCTTGTATTTCCATGTAGCTACAGATACAGACATGCAGATCAAAGATTTAATCTCTCAGCCAATGTACAGGGTCCTCTGTCACCCATGGGTGCATAGGTGCAGGGCCCTATGCTAAGAGAAGAGTTGTCTTCACTATATGGTACCCAACCTCATTCAGCCAACTCTGTAGCTTTCATTCCCAGGCTGGGGGGGGTGGCATAACAGTACCATTCTCCCACCCTCACCCCATCCAGCTGGGTCACTGGGCTCACCCTCAAACTCAGCTCACCGGCATGAGATCACAACACATACCCACTGGGGCCAAGTCTGGCACAATGCACAAAAGCTTCTTAATAATTATAATTTTTTTTTCATTTTGACCCCAAATTTTCAAAATAGTTATTTTATGACTCCCCTTATAAACATGACATGTGGCATTTATAGTATATTGGCCAAAATGTCATGTCACATCAGAAGTGCAAAACCCCACCTAGTCCATGATTTAAAAAAATGACAGCTATCATGTTTATGAGGTGGTGTGCAAAAAATGGCTATGTTAAAAGTTTGAAGTCAAAATATTAGTTGTTAACAGACTTGTGAGTGAACAGTGTAATATAGCAATGTTCACTCATAATTTGGTCAATATATCATATTAGTACACCAAATCTGCAGCATAGCCTTCTTATATCCCCACTTCATGAATCCGGTAAATGACAATTTTCAAATCCCTGTTGAAACATCATTCTACACAATAGGTGAGAAAACACATTTTGGCCAGGATTTAAAAAAATGACTGCTGTCACTGTGAAAAAATGTCTATGTTGAAGATTTCTGGTCAAAATATGGAAAATTACCAACGTTATGAGTGAGCATAGAAAATTGTCAATGTACGCTCATAACTTTGTCATTTTTGCGTGTTTTGACCCCATATTTTCACGTAGCCTTCTTTGACCCCACCTCATGAACAAGGGTAGAAAGTTTTCCAATCCTGCCCAAAAGGAGATTTCAAAAAGTGGCTGAAAAATTGCCTTTCAGATCAAATTTACACAATTTCACTGCCATTGGTCATGAAGTGAGTTCCCAAAAAGGCCATTATGAAATTCTGGGGCAAAAAATATTAAAAAATGACGACAATATGAAAAGTTTAAAGCCCACTGAAATACATTAAACTGCACTTTCCAGATGTTCTCATACTGCAGTCACCAGTGCCAGCAGCAAGAGAGATCTTCGATTTCAGAGTAGATCCATGCCATGTGACATGTTCAGGTGAGTGAGGGTGTGTTGGGGTGTGGAGTGGTGAGTACTGAGAAGGAGGTTGGGGTTTGATGGGTGGGGTGTAGGGGGGTCAGATTGGGGAGGAACAATTTTCTTTGTTACAGGTTTAAAAAAAATCATTGAGGGATGGTTTTCTTCATTTCAGTGCACATTGAGACACTGAAGACTGGGCACCCTCATGTCAGGCTGCTGTTTGGGGAGTGGAGGGGTGGGTGACCTGGAGGGGAGGGGTGTCAAGAGAAGTGGTACCAGAGATGAGCATCCCGGTCTGCTTATATTACATTAAAAAATATATATATATATAAACATTGTGAAGGGTGGGCTAGTGACCTGGAAGGGGGGAAGAGGTACTGGGGGCTGGCACCTAGGTCCACATAATAAATATTTAAATTAATAGACATACAGACAGATAGACAGAGAGACAGATAGATGATAGGTGGAACAAGGAATCACCAGCTCACTGCTTCAACTGAAGCTGGCAGCACGACTCCATCTGTGACTTAAAAAAAAGTCCTGCTGCTTTCATACAGAGAAAGAGGGTGAATGGCTTCTCTTGCTAAGCTGAACACCCTGTATTTTGGGGTGCCAAGAAAAGACATTTATGGCCTTGATTTTAAAAGTAAAACATCAGAATCTAGCAAAACAAGTCCCGTTTTGCTAGGTTCAAGTGTTTGTTTTTTAAAATTGCACCATTACATGTATTTCCCATGTTTTTTAGTTCTAAAGCAAAAAAAGGTGGTGGTCTCACAGCACAAACATTTTGTGAAAAGCAAGTGGTGAGAAACTAAAAGCAGTCTTGCAATACAAAATGTTTTGTGTCATATCAGAACGTTATCCAAAAACCCTAGTGAGTATGCTCAGAGGAGAAAAACAAAAACAAAATGTTGAATCATTATAACTGTAGAACCATTTAATATTTTTTTTACAAAACTTTCCAAATACACTATTTAGGCACAGAATGATTCTATTTTTATTTATTCATTTATTTATTTATTTAAAGTCCAGAAACAGCCTTTAAGCTCAGAGCTCATTTCCAGAGGTTCCATGTCAATAACAGACAGTCAAAACAACACATTATGTGTAACCTCTCACCCCTGCCTTTTTACTAAAATGACAGGTGGCATGCTGTTGGCGCTGGCAGCAATACCTGGTGGGGACCTGTGTTCGGGGAGGATGAGGTTACCTGGCAAAAGGGGACCTAGGTCTGGCTACTCTGCACAGGGGCACCCAAGTAAATCCGAACACAGGAAGCAATAACTGTAATGTCCAGAACCAGGAATGGGATTTTACAGTGTGACTTTTATTCACTACTAGCTGAACACAACAAAGCATAGATGGACCCCCATGGGGCTACATTTACTGGTAATGCAGATTAGAGACTACAACGTGGTCCACTGGAAGAATGAACCAATTTACTGTTTTCAGGCTCTGGACCCACCAGGCACACAGCCCGGACTTGCACGCACTTTAGGTACACAGACCGACTGGCCCGGCTCCCCTGCCGGCCACTTGAATGGCAGTCCAATGGAAGAATAAACCCATTTTCTTGTTGTGGCTCCCCACACCACTTAGAGTCTGTGACTCCTAGAGAGATTTCCTTCTTACTTCTTCTGACTCCCATCTCACAAAGAGAATTTTCCTTACACTTGTTTTGGCTCCCCACACCACCTAGAGTCTACGACTCCTAGAGAGATTTTTCCATTTGCATCCCACGTCTGGGTACTTCCCTCATCACTGGTCGAGCGCATGAGGCAAGTAGAAATCGCAGCAGAAACTGTAGAGGTGGACCTGGTTACTAAAGATGGGGTGTTCCCACTCCAGCTCCCACAACCCATACCTGGCCATTTCTCTGGAAAAACTGAAACTCTGAATGTAGATGAAATGGTGGATGAACTGTACCCCTCTACAATATTACTTGAATTCACACAGCACTCTAGCTTTTGACACTACTCCATTTGTTTGTCCTAGTACTATAGGCCTCCCAAATAGTAGTTCAAATCCCAGATTTCTTCACATATCCCAGGCTGAAGAAACACATTTTTGCCCTCTCATATTAGAGCAAACACTCACCCTTTTGTTGCAGGTGCCCCACAGGCAAATTTCAACTCTTCCCACTTTCCAAACACAGACTGAAACTGAAATAGGCAGCTTTCTTTCTTCTGCAGAATTTAGGGGATTGCCCCTGGAATCTACATGGGGATCTTTACTCCCCCCCCGGAGGGAGGGGCACTGAGACCCGAACAGCGGTCTCCACCACTTGAAGGCAAAACTGGAAGTGCTCCTTCCTCTTTGAAAGCAAGCAGGAGACTCACTTTGAAAACTCCCAATGTTCTGTCTAACGCCCTCTGCTGCAGATTCCAATGTGGCTTATGCAGCTGCGACAGTTCTATTGGTGATGTCATCTCTCAGTCTCAGCTGAGACTGAGAACAGAGTGAGACAGTGTGAAACCCATTTAACTGGAGTTTCACAAGCTGCCTTCCCTGCCTACCACTAGGTCTTACTGGGATTCTAGTAACCCCGGGTAACAAGGGGTTACTTATACATATATTAAAGGAGATGATAACAGGAGCACTAACTTTTGAATATACAAAATGTAAGTAGTTAGCAATAGAAAATACAATGTGAACAAACTGATTTTGTGAACAGGAGAGGATTTCTTATTACAAAATACATACAGTTACATGGAGGCAGGGAAATTAATAGATTCAGTGGAAACCAGCATAGCCAGTAACCTTTGTCAAGGTTGGAGGGGGGGAGTAGAGATAGGAAGTGGAGTTTGGAAGTTGTTAAGGTAGGAGCAGAGTGGTAAGGAAGGTAGAGTAGGGGGTAAGTAGGACTGTTAAAAGATGGGGGGAGGTGGTAGATGGGTTATAAAGTAGCTAGTGGGGAGAGAATAAATGTGCTATGATAATCAGTGCTAAACCTAGGTCACTTGGATTAGTTAGGGGAAGCAGGTGCACTTTAAACTTGTGAGGTGAGAACAGAGTTTTGATTTAAATGATCCAATTTTGTTCTCAGAGAGTAGGTCTCTTGGGAAGGAGCTGAGCCAGTTTGGAGCATGGAATCCAAAGGATCGGTGACCTTGTGAAGTTCAGCAGAAAGGAACCTTATAGGGATTATTTGTCCCACTAGTCAGTCTAGCTGCTGAAGCTGGGAAAAGCATGGTCTGAACCCCAGCTGGGTCCAGACTTAGTATAGCCTTTTGGCTAGAAGACATACCTGGTATCAAATTCTGTTATCCAGGTCTAGCCAGCCCAAGAGCAAATAAAGGTCACAGGTGTGGGTAAGGCATGTAGCACCAAAGACTAGCCTGCAGGCTTTATTCATTGTTAAGGCAATCCTTTTTTTAGGATTGTGTCAGAGAGCCGCACTGTAGATGACAAGGCCATAGTCTATTACAGACAAGACAGAGCTATTTATAGCAGGTTTAAGGGTTCTTCTGTAAGGCAATGCCTATGTCTGTACAGCTGACTGATTTTTCTATAAGTGGTCCAAGCAACCTAGTCAATATGTAGTGAGTATGAGAGGGCGCTATCCAAGGTAATGCCAAGAGATTTGAAGTTTTGACCATCTTGAGAATTTTGTTTTGCTTGATTCTACCCTGAAACATGTGGAGAAACAATTCCAAGGCAGGGATAGTGAGGCTTAATTAAGGGTCGGGGTGGGTGGGCAGAGGGTGACTGAGAAGGCAGAGATACTAAACAAATATTTTGCTCAGTATTCACAAATGAAGAGGGGAGGTACCTAAACCAAACAATGGAAACACTTTGGATACAGAAGTTGATACCACTCCATTTACAGAAGAAAGGGTTCTGAAAGAACTCTTAAAACTGAGGGTGGACAATGCAATGGGGCCTGATGGATTCATCCCAGAATTTTAAAATAACTAAAGGTAGAACTTGTGATGCCACTGACTACCCTCTTTAACAAATCATGGGAGGATGGGGTGGTGCCAGAGGACTGGAGGAGGGCAGATGTGATTCCACTTCACAAAAGTGGGAGCAGAGCAGGAGCAGGCAACTACAGACCTGTTAGTTTAACCTCAGTGATAGGGAAAGTGATGGAATCCCTTCTGAAGGAAAGAATTGTCAAGTACCTAGAGGCCAAAGGGGACCAGAACCCAAGACAGCATGGATTCAGAGCAGGAAGGTCATGTCAGATGAATCTAATAGATTTCTTTGACTGGGTGACCAAAGTATTAGATAAGGGAGGGGCTGTGGACATGGCTTACCTAGACTTTAGCATGGCATTTGACACAGTCCCACACAAAAGATTAATATACAAGTTAGCCAGCCTGGGAGTGGGTCCCAAGATGATACCTGGGTAAAGAATTGGCTGAAAACAGGACACAGAGGGTAATAGTAAATGGAGTCCACTCTGAAGAAAGGGGGGTTACTAGTGGTGTACCACAGGGTTCAGTACTAGGACTGATCCTCTTCAATGTCTTTATAAGCGACATTGCAGAGGGACTGGAAGGAAAAGTATGTCTCTTTGCGGATGACACAAAGATCTGTAACAGAGTTGATACACAAGGTGGGGTGGAAAGGATGAGAAGGGACTTGGCAAGGTTGGAGGAATGGTCAAATGTATGGCAGCTTAGATTCAATGCTAAGAAGTGCAAGGTAATGCACCTGGGAAACAAAAACACAGGGGAAGAATACACAATGGGGGATGAGATATTAACAACAACAATAATGGAAAGGGACCTGGGGGTAGTCATATCAGATGACCTAAAGGTGGGCAAGCAATGTGAGAGGGCAGTAAGGAGGGCTGGGGGGATACTGGGATGCATAGGGAGAGGCATCACCAGCTGAAAACAAGAAGTTGTTATCCTTCTGTACAGACAGTTGGTGAGACCCCATCTGGAGTGCGGCATGCAGTTCTGGGGACCCAATCTCCGCAAAGACATAAACAGGATGGAGGCAGTCCAGAGGAGGGCAACTAAAATGGTGCAAGGTCTGTACCAGAAGACATATGAAGGGAGACTTAAGGAGCTTAATATGTATAGCCTCGAGAAAAGGAGAGAGGGGGGGACATGATAGAAACTTTCAAGTACCTCAAGGGAATCAACAAAGTCCAAGAGGGTAGCATCTTTCAGAAAAAGAGGTGTGCAAGAACAAGGGGGCACAATTTGAAGACAGAGGGGGGCACCTCAGAGGTAATGTAAGGAAGTATTTTTTCACAGAGAGGGTTGTGGATACATGGAATGACATTCCAGAGGAGGTTGTGGAGTCAAAAACAGTGGTGGAATTCAAGCATGCATGGGACAGTCATAAGGCAATTCTAGGGAGTGGAAGTAGGATGAAGTAGACTGTTGGTTAACTAGGATCTGCAGCTTATCCATTAGGTAGGGAAATGGGCAGACTGGGTGGGCCAAGCGGTCCTTATCTGCTGTCAAATTTTATGTTTCTATTCTGTACAGGCTGCAGGTGAGACCAAAACTAAAACCCATGTTAAGTATAGGAAAAAAAAGTATATATCTACAGGAAAATGACATGCAGATCTCAGAAATCACACAAGCTGCCATCACAAAACTTTCCACATATTTAGGTCTTGACTACTAGACAACGAATGCAAATTTTCAGCTGATTTCATCAAATGCTACCAAAGCTATTAAGGCACAAAGTTAAGGGCTTAGCATAGAACTTGTCACTCAACCCTAACTATACTGGCACTACCGTGCCAGTATAATATGGACTGAAGACTGATACCAAGCTGTGTAGCCTAATTAATACAAGGACATTACAATGCAGAAAGTGAGTTTTCTCTATACTTTCTTCATGCCTATAAACAATTCCTACATTTCATTTTATTATAAAGATCTCCAGCATATGAGTTTTTGCCAGACATCTGAGAAGATTTTTAAGGTTAAAGATTTCTTTACAAAGAGTCTCCTACTGCCTTTTAGTAGACTGCAGTTTTTAGTGTTTTATACATATCATAAACCAAACTGAGGAAAAAAACAAATTATTATTTTGACTTAGCTGTTTAGTTATTTACCATATGATTACTGGATAGGCATATTGAGCTGAAGCTCATTTCCAGGATTGATCCAGGGCGGAATACATCAGGGAGTGAAACAACAATAACACAGAAAAAGGCAACAATTTGGGCGTGTTTAGAACAGTGAAAGCAATGTACAAGCAGTAAATTCCAGAAAAAGAAACAAAGCGATGAAAAATGAACAATGTACATCAGTTACGAGGTAGCTAGGAAGGAACCAGGGAATACTGCTATCTATGGCAAAATATGTGTACCAGAATCATGATAGCTTCCAATTTGAATTACAGACTACACTGAGTTTTAAGCTGTACAGTAGGGTTAGAGGCAAAAATGGTAAATAGTGTGGGGTAGATGGGACATCAGGGCCAGATATTCAAAACTTTGCACCTAGTACAAATCTGTAGTGCTGAAATAGTGCTGGATTTGCGCGAGGCTGTAATATTGAAAAGCCCTATTAGTGCCACGCTGTGTGGTAGTGCTGACGCTAATAGGTAATGTTATGCAGGGGCGTGGACAGGAGAGCACCCATGAATGCCAGCAGTGCGGCATATTCAAATGTATAGCGCCGCGCTAAAGGCATTAACGCGACCTGTAGCATGGTGCTAGATACCGCCGGAAAAAAGCTGGTGGTAATGCGGCAGTGCCCCTCCCATCATGGCCCCCTGCAGCTGCGGTATAAGCCCTGGTAGTCTAGTGGTACCCCCAAGCACATATCCACCCCTGTTCTCCATAGACATAGATAGATTCTCGGTAGTCCAGTGGTCCCCATCTCTAGTATGTATCCCACCCCATTCCAAATAAAGTAAAGCCTTTGCCCTGGTAGTCTAGTTGTCCCCCAGCATGTATCCGACCCCATTTCAATAACATTAGATTATTTTCCCTGGTAGTCCAGTGGTCTCCCCTCAGCATGTATCCCACCCCTTATTTAAATAACATTACACTGATTATCCTTGTAGTCTAGTGGTTTCACCCAGGCAATGCCACTTCATAGTCTCACCTACTCTGCCACAAAGTGAGCTCCAGCGTCAGCCTCCTCCTCACATCACCATGGCCAGCTGCCAACTGAGGCATGAATGAGCTCTACTCATACAGTACAGCTCATTTATTCCTCAGTCAGTGGCCGGCCGTGGTGGTCTGAGGAGGGCTGAGTCAGTCACTGGCTCGCTTCATGGCAGATGGGTGGGCTGAGTGGGGGCAGCCCTACTGGGTGGGGGGTACCACTAGACTACCAGGGACAATAGTGTAATGTTATTTGAAATGTGGGTCAGGATACGTGCTGGGGGGGGTACCACTGGACTACCAGGGAACAGGATTTAATGTTATTCGAAATGGGGGTTGGGATATATGCTGAGGGGGGACCACTGGACAACCAGGGAAAAGGATTTAATGTTATTCGAAACGTGGTTTGGGATACATGCTGGGGGGGACCACTAGACTACCAGGGCAAAGGGTCTAATGTTATTCAAAATGGGGTTGGGATACATGCTTGGGGGACCACTAGACTACCAGGGCAAATATTTTAATGTTATTCGAAATGGGGTCGAATACATGCTGGGGGTGGGGACCACTAGCCTACCAGGGAAATTAACTTTAAGTTTATTGTGAACGGGTCGGATATGTGCTGGGGGTGGGGGTATCACTAGACTACCAGGGAGTGGAACCAACACATGTGGAAACTGGGACCATGATGGCTGAGAAGGGCTGCTTGGCCCAGCCTGTCTGCCCAGGTCCCTATATGTTGGATGGCTGTGCTACACAGCCCAGTGACCCTACAGCTGACAACCCACCGTTCCCAGCAGGTTTTCCTTATGCCCGCCCCATGCATACTTGTGTTCCACCCACACCTGCTGTGGGCTGCCTCTGTTGGTGTGGGGGGCATCATCCAGGGCACATGTGGCCACTGGTGTGTGTGTGTGTGTGTGTGTGTGTGTGTGTGTGTATATATATATATATATATATATATAGATACATATATATATATATATATATATATATATATATCTGCATATATCTGCATGTGTCTCTGTCTCTATCTATAGTTATAGATCGCTACAGATCTACATATATATATATATATATATATATATATATATATATATAATTATATACTGCTTGCAGTGCTACATAGGTATAGGTATGTTGTATGCACTACTTGTACCTGCCAGCACACAGTTCCTGCTTCCAGCCTGTGCTTCTATTCCAACCAATATGGGATGCTGTGGGCATGCCTTGGCCTGCAGCATCCAGCCTGTACTTCTCTTCCAACCAAAAGGGGTAGCTTTGTGCTCCATGCAGTAGCACCGGGCAAACTGTATGGTAATGTATGCTGAGCAGCACTTAATGAGATGCAAATGTACCTGTTTGCCCATGGATTACCTAAGTAGGCTAATTTGCACGGGAGCTTTGACTATAGCTCCCGTTTGCCCCGGGCTAAACAGTTTGCATTGGGCTAATGTGTTAGCTCTGTGCAATCAGGTTAGCCCCGAGCAAACCTCACTTCAGCATAGCACACTCTGCAGTGTGCGGCTTACATTGTTGTTTGCAGTAGATGTTAGACATCTCTGTGCAATCACACACAATGTTCTCCACCTGCAGCACTGGCATGCTGAAGAGTCTAATGAGCTGCAGTTGCAGTGTGCACTTCCCTGTTGCTATATTCAGTGCTGTCTTATTCCTGGGCAATTTTTGCCCTGCACTCCTGGCCCTGTTTGCCTGGCTTCCTTTGCTTGCTATATTCAGCTGGTTTTGCACCGGGCTATTTCCTTTTGAAAATAGCTTGCTTTGTGCTCTGGGATAAATTTGCCTGCTGGGCAGTGCTAATTTAGCTCTGGGGCAAAGTTTTGAATATCTGGCCCCAGATGTTATAATATGGAGAGAAAATGAAGAAGGGTAGCTGTAACTGCAACTGCATGCTTTTGAATATAATCATTTTAATATGAGTGGAACTATGGAGAGAGTGAGGATATAGTGTCAGTATGACCGTAAAGGTATTATACAGGGTTGGACAATCTAGTTCAGACTTATTTCCAAATCCTGCATCATTCCACCCTGATTAACCACCCAAGATCATCATGAATCATCTGGAACAAATTATCAAAAGATTCTAGCCAAAATCTGAGTGATTACCCATACCATAACTTTTGGCTGGGATAGGATGAAGAGCCTCTGCTTATGGTAGGTTGCATTTGATTAGCTTAGATGATTTAGGTTAAACCCTAAGAAATCTTGGCCAGAATCTGAGCAGTGTCATAGATGTCATTCCCATCCTTTGCACTACACTGTTACTTAAATAATAGTGCCTGAACAACTGGGCAGTTTCTAGTCAGTAACACCTGGCTGGGGTGGAGGGTGTTAATGACCATGTTTGCAGTTAAGCATTATTAACCAACAGGAAGGGTGTTATGCCCATGAAGTGCACAATTGTAAGGGCATTATTGTGATTATAGATCTAATCTGGCTAATGAAAAAAAGACATTTAAAAAAAGACAGTCCACATACCCACCTGCCGCTCCAAGCTGAATCAGGCATTTCTAAAAGATTAACACCAATACAACAGGGAATCAAGGCATGTACTGGCCTCAGGAATAATTAATTAGACTTATAATGTTAATTATTGTCAACAGAAGCACTGATTGTTGCCCAGTTGCTTCTCTATATCAGGCTATTATGAATTCATTTAGAGGTCCTTAAAATAAATATGTTTTTAAACAGCTTCTCCCAGCAAGGGTATATTGTACTTTTTCCAAATGGTTGAAAAGGATGGATGATAGGGTATAAATAGGTACAGCACTAGAGTTTAATGAAAAAAATATTTATACAGCTCAGGTCTAATAAGCTGTGCTAGACAGTGAAACACTGATTGCCCCATTTTTCAATGCTAAATGGTTCCATCTCCATAGACCCGCAGCTTGTTGCATATACCCTAAACAACTCCTTCTCTGACCTAACCTCAGTTCTTCCCCAGATTTCTTTGACCCTGTCATCCCCCCCTCCTGCCTCCAACCTCATCATCTCCCCTTTCGCTTCTGTACCCTTACCCGCCTGAAGACCAAACCCTACCTCATTATAGCTTTGGCCAGTGCTCGGTTTAGCAGTGACACCCTTGATCCTCACCTCCTACGCCTTGTTCTGGATGAGGTTCTCTCCCACCTCACCAGCCTCCTAAACTGCTCCCTCTGCCTGGGCAAATTCCCCTCCCTATGGAAGACAGCTGTTCTCACCCCAATCCACAAAGGTGGTGATCATTTCTCCCCGGGCAACTTCTGCCCAATTTCCACCCCCCCCCCACCAAAGCCCTGGAATGTATTGTCTCAGTCCAACTCAGGGAATAGCTCTCAAAATATAATCTTCTTTCCAATGAACAGCATGGCTTCCGTCAAGGCCACAGTACTTCCACTGCCCTGCTGGAGTTCTCCAGCTACATCTACTCTGCTCTTGACAGTGGCAGACTGGCTGGCGCTGTCTTCTTAGACTTATCCAAGGCCTTTGACACTGTTAACCACACCCTCCTCATCTCCTCTCTCCTGCACATTGGCATCTCCCAGGATGCTGTGGCCTGGTTCTCTGACTGTCTATCCAACCACACCCAACAGGTTAAAATTGGCAATACCCAGTCCAGTCCCCTCCTGGTTCACTCTGGTGTCCCACAGGGGTGCATCTTAGGATCCCTTCTGTTTGTGCTTTACCTTAACTCCCTTCCTGATGCCTGCTCCAATAATATCCTCCTTTATATGGACGATGCAGTCCTCTATGCATCCCACACTAATCCTGCCTCCCTTGAACTCTCCTTCCAGCACTCCTTCAATGAAGCTGAATCATGGTTTATCAAGCACAAACTTGTTCTGAATCAAAAAAAGACCAAGTTGATGCTGTTTTCCCACCACCAGAACAGGCACAAAGATTTCCCACTCCACTTACATACTTCCCTCTCCCTCCCTCTTGAACACGTTTACACCTTAAAGTACCTGGGTGTCACCCTAGATTCTACTCTTACCTTCCATGACCACATCCATCTCCTCTGCACATCCATTAATTCCCATCTTGGCATGCTTTATCAGCATAGGGACTGCCTCTCCCCTGAAGCCCTTCTACTTGCTATTTCATCCTCAGTTTTTTCCCTCATAGATTATGGTATCCTGATTTATGGAGTCACTGACAACACTGCACTTCACAGAGTCTGAGTCTCCTTAAACAAGGCCTGCTGCCTAGCCACTGGAAGCCCTAAAACAACCCACATGTGCGCACTCTACAGCCAAGCTAAGTCACTAAACTTTGAAGACAGGCTAAAATACCAGTCCTGCTTCCTGGCCAGAAAGACTGGTATGGGCCTAACGGCTCCCAGCATCTCACATCTAATACAACAAGCCCCCCCTCACAGTGGCCACTCGTAGCTCACTCAAAACTACCCTACTAGTGCCTTGCCCCAAAACATCTCTGGGCCAGCGCTCCTTCACCTATAGAGTCCCTCTCTGGTTCAACACCCTCCCACTTCCTATCACCCAGGAACCCAAACTAGGGCTCTTCAAATCTCTGCTCCGTGACCACCTCCTCTCTTCCCACTCCTGCAAGCGCCCCTAGCCCCCCCCCTCACAATGGACCTCTGTCCTGCTACTGTGTCTCCCAAAGACTGTGCCCAACTATATCGTGATTCCTCCCTACCTACAATGAGGCCTTATTCCTCTGCAATTTCTGTCTATGCAACTACCATATATGTATATAATGTTAGCCTACTTTAAGCCTTTATTAGCTTTAGTCTTGTGTCAACTATGTACTTGCACAATGTATTGTATGTAAATCTATGCACCACCCTGATGTGGCGCCTTTGAAAATGAGTCTCTGACTCAAAGGATTGTAATTCTGATTTTGTTCATATAAATAAATATGTGGTGTATGGATGGTTTAGAATATATTAAATTTTTTCTTCACTGTCACATTGCAACCTCAATGCAGTTTAACAAATGCACATGACAGAATATTACAATTATATGTTATTTTATTATACAGCAGTATTGTTTGAACAGGAACTTGATGTTGTGAAAGTGTGACAAGAAGGTTTTAATTAAGCTTTAATTAAAACTCTTAGCTATTGCTGAGATGGGATTTTTTTTCATTGCTGTTCAGTCTTTGTAATAGCAATGATGAGTCTCAAGTGAGCTGTCAGAGACTTAAAATCATGGGGCCTATTTATCCTGTTTAATTAAATAAATGAGGCAGGGGCTGTAAAATCTAAAGTGACCATTATGAGCTGCAAGCTGGAACACTGCTTTCCATACATATCTGCAACATTCTGCAATCTCAGTCTTTTAACAGTATCTACACAACAATGTTCTGCGCTGCGGCAGCTTGCTCCAAAAATAGCAACACACTGCAGCTGCCCTCTAATGCTGATTTTATTAAAACCTACTTGTATCTGGTGGCTTATATCCTAATAAACACTGGGAATTTTCCACACATCACAATGAAATCGTAAAAGGTCAGAGAGATCACAAGATTCATAACCATTCGATGTTTTTAAAATTTTAGGGCCAAAAGGTCTTTATTTTTATAACTGAATTTCCTTTTCTGGTCCAGCAAGTAGGATGGACAGGATGCTCTTGTAACACTGTTTGGTCAAATCTGGACAGAACTTAAACCCTAAACATGTTTGTCAAATTCTAGAGTTTGAATGGCTTCCCTGTGCACATGCTTTTTGACTCACTGCCCAGTCATTAATACACTGATCTAATTCCATATTTGCTCCCTCAAAAAGGCAAACATACAGTATCCTGTGACAAACTGTTTTAGTGCTGAAGAAATCATACAGTAAACATTTCAAGCACTGCATCTAATGATGTACTTATTAGTTTACATTTAAAACCATCTTATCTGACGCTGCTCCAGTGCTGTGCAGGTGACGTGGTTTGGTAGCAGACCTGGATCACTAGCATGAGGAGGCAGGCCAGGCAGCAGCATCTGCCAGTGGCACTGTGCCTCAGGCCACGGATGGTTAGCACCAGTTTCTCATGCTACAGTGAGCCCTGCAGAGAGCTATGGAGCTTGCCTGCTTCCATGGGCACACTGTGCATGTTCATAAGCGACAGAGACTGTGCACCTATGTCGCATGGGAAAAAGGATGGCTCAGGGGTGAAAACCGTGGTAGAAACCCATGCTGCATTTTAGGACGTTGACATGTGGCACTCTCTAGCTTTCTGCTGTGGACCCCAATCACCAAATGAAGGATGGGACTGAGTGAGCCACCATGGGGGTACACCAACAGGCCTGAGGAGTGGACGCGTGATTAAGTAGAAAAAGGTGGTTGGAAAAAAATCTTTATCCTTCAGTGATTTAACCTGTTCAAGTTGAGTAGTAAGCAACTGCCCTTGAAAATTTTTCTCTGTGTTACAATTCTTAATAAATATTTTGTAAATATTTTTGATTTTGATGGTTTTGTGCAAATATTTTTGATTTTGATATGTGGCATGTAAACATAAATACCTTAACATTTACATAATGAAGGTCTACAAACTAAGACACAAATTCATCTTATTTGCTCAGATCTCTACATTTGAACTGTAGTTTAAGAAAGTATTTTAAAAAGATGCTTCAGTTTTTGAACCTAAAACACACTGCTAGCAACATTGGGCCTCAGAATATATTTTTATTTAAAATGAAGTTCTTGAGCTCCATTGAACAAAAAGTATTTTCTAATTTCTGAAACTATTGTCTTTGTTGCAGAGCTTTATAGAAAATAAAAGAATCACCAACCATTTTTATTTGTAAGGACCAGCAGCTGGTACTCGGATATAATTATTTCCCAAGGCCTTTTCTTCCATCTCAGGTTTCCTAACCTTTTGAAGTCAAATGAAAAAACAGTCAGCACCAGGAAAATGTTGTGGTGCTACCAATAATGCAAACAATCAATAGGCACACAGGGGTAAGAGCACCCATGACAAAAACGCCTCTCAGTAAATGGATTACAAGAAAAATCTTACTGTTTATTTATTGATAAGAGAGGTGTAGTATACCATCCACAACCAGCTGTGCGGAAACAACCCGTGACCCAATGACATCACGGCTGCACTGCAAACTAACATGTCACTCAGGCTCCCCCAAGCTTCATCAGAAATCCATATAAAAAAGCCATTCACTCAGCCAAGAGTGAATTTTATAGATCCTCTCTACTGGCATCTGCTAAAGACCCAAGGAGTTTTTGACGTAACATTAAAAATGTTTCTGGTGGCTCTTTAAATTATCAAATCAATGATATGCTCATCGATGGGGTTAATTGTAACAGCCCTTGCTCTATAGCTAGTGCTTTTAATAAACAGTTTTTGGGTCTCTCTGACCTCTCTTCCCAGTTCTGAGGTTCTGCATCCCAGGATGAGACCATGGCCTCCCTTTCCTCATGGATGCCTCACTCCACTTTCTATCTCAACACTGTTACTGCTGATGAGGTTTGTAGGTTGTTTGCCTCTCTCTCTCTCTCTCTCTCTCTCTCTCTCCCTGTGCTAGCCCTGCTCATGTTCACTTGGAGTCAAAGCTCCTCTGCCTTGGTGCTGCATTTCTGGCCTTACCCATTTCATATACAGATGTGTCAGTCACGATGAACTGCAGTAACTTGCAGTAATGACATGTCATAAATCCTGCATGACAAAAGGGCTTAATTGCCATTGACTTAAAATGGCCCCTGCAATAAATTGCAGTATTCTGTGATATTCTGCAGCATTTCTGTGCTTCATCCTGGCTTGACACATCTGTACATTTAACACAACTCTGCTTACTAGTATTGTGCCTGACATTTGAAAGGTTGCATGGGTGGCCCCTCCCTGTAAGAAAGGGGACCCAAAATTCATAGTAAATTATCACCCCCAGCTATCCTGCCCATCCTTAGCAAGTTTTTGGAGAAAAGTGTTGCATCTCAGCTTGCTGAATATCTTTATACACATGACCTGCTGTCCCTGGCACACCATCATTTCTGGAGGGGACATAGCACCTCCACTGTCCTTACTAAGGTCACATCTGAGATCAGGGTGGCCATGGATTAAAGCAAGTTAACTGGAACAATCTTTGTTGATCTCTCCAAAGCTTTTGATTTGGTGGATCACAAACTTATCTGCACCAAACTGCATGCCTTTGGGCTGTCGGATCATTCAGTTGCCTGGTTTGCCAATTACTTACATGATAGACAGCAGTTGATCAGATTAACAGAACATTAATTGGCTTCTGTATCAGTGGGTGTCCCCCAAGGTTCAAACCTAAGTCCCTTTTTTTTTACTGTTTGTAAATTATCTCCCTTTCATAAATCTCCATTGTAGCTCCACCCTGCATGCAAATGAACTGGTCCTCTTGTCTAGCTCCCTGAATATCAAGATCATGAATTCCCAACTGAATGAAGACTTCTGCTTAGTTCAGTCTTGGTTATCTGCTAATTAGATGGTCCTCAACATAAAGAAAACTCAAATTTTGCTTTTCAGCTCTCAGGAAAAAATCAGTTCATGCCTTGAGCCCTTGGCTATGTCCAGCATCAATTGTTTACCCCTGTCCACTGCCAATTCCTTCAAGTACCTTGGAGTCACCCTTGACCCCCAACTGAATCTCTCCTTGCATACCACAAGTGTGTGTAAGATTGTGAAAAGTAAGATTGGCATGACTTACAGAGCCAAGCACTTCCTCATCCCCACTGCATGTCTGGTCATTGCTAAGGGAGTGTTCCTACCCTCCCTTAATTATGGACTCCTTATCTACACCAGCATTGCTAAATCCCCTTTGTCTAAATGAGATGTAGTGTATAATAATATACGTCCTTTCACCCTATCTGCAACCTGCCTCACATACCATTGTGAGTTTTATGACAGACTTGGCTGGTTATCCCCCCAAATCATTGTGACTTTGTGCTGGGGTGTCTTGTAAATAATGTACTCCATACCACTACTGCCATCCATCCTATCCTTGCTGAGAAGTGAAGGGATATTGACCTTGGTTACTCCCTAAGATCCAGTGACTTGTCCCTGATCACTGTTCCTAAAACTCACACTGTCATAGGAGATAAAGCTTTTGCTGTGTTTGCTCCTAGGCTCTGGAACTCCCTCCCATAATCTATTTGGGATGTCCCCTCTCACTACCTCTTTAATGGAAAGACTTGAAAGACTCCTATGCCTGCACTTGCCTGGGGCGACTGACCCTTCCCTTAATCTAATGACTTGTGGGCCTAAATATTTCCTCCTGGGTTTTCCTTTTGTGCACTTTGTGCTCCTCATGCTACAGTATGTGCATTTTTCTCTTTACCTCAGGTCTTGTGCTAGTACTGAACCAAATTATTATATTACCTTTTCTAACTGTACTGATTCCTATCATGTACCTTGATTTTGCATCCTTTGTATTAATATTATTCTGTTCCTGTTGTAGTTATATTATGTACCTTGATATCACTTCTGTGTATTCCTATTATTTGTTCCTACCATGGTCTTATGTACTATAACTCATCATCTGTTTGTGTTACTCTATTGTAACTGCCTGGGTCATACTTGAAAACATGCATTTAATTGTCTACTGTGCTTACCTGGTCAATAAAAAAACTAATAATCACCTTGTGGCTTATCAGAAAGTAATCCCCCTTGTCCACTTCCTTGGGATGGAGGTGATTAAACAGATAGCTGGTCCAGCTGTTATGAAATAAGACAGTAATAAAAGAAAGCAAATGCTGACATGATAGGTTACAGGATGGTTAACAAATGACATTTGTTTGCCAGCTCTCCTAAGAATTTAACTATAACATACTGTAAGATTGAAACTTTCTTTTTTATTTTGAAATCAAGTGTTTTCACCCTCCACATAAGTCCTGACATTGGACTGATGGTTTAGCATCCCCATTCCTCTACCAGCTTCTGACCAGCATCATCCAACAATGTTACCATGTATAGGGGTCAGGATCCCCCCCAAGATAAGTCTCTGGTAGGACAGGGCTCCAAGAGTGTCATCACATATGGCTGAGGTGGCATTTTCACTCACTCCCTAAGTGCCACCCAATTCTCAAGCACTGTCTACAGTCATAGATTGCTTTGCATGCTGAAGAAATGGCACATCAGAGAATACCCCTTGGGAAAGCAGGTTCCTTGGCCTGACATAAGGAACTGCTGTGCTGCCTGAGCTCCGCACTTTATTCCCGTGGTGTGGACATGTTCCTGAGTGGCTAAACTACTCCCAGCCTGGCTGTCTGGACACAGGGACTCAGGCTCACTCCTAGACCCAGGTCAGAGGGGTATACTGGTATGTGTGTGATGCAATTGTGGGACCACAACCAGTTCACCTGTCATGCTGGTGAACTGGATTTTGTGGCACCTGGCAGGGAGGGTGCCATACAGGTGCTGCGCCCCCTTGCCCCATAAACTTCTGACCTGGAGGTGATTATATTGAAATAGGGGGCTGTGGGGAGGCACTGCCCACTGAAAACAGCCAGAACATGCCCTGGGGCATTGGGCACAATGGGGTCGGGCAGCACAATTGCCAGGCACAATGTTTGCCATCGGCAATATGCAGGCACCCTAATGACAGTCGCAGTTTTTCTTGTCACCGTGACATGGGTGAACTGGTCAGAGGTAAGGAAGCATGATGCACACCAACTGGGCCACTGCACAACAGGTAGAAACTTTCTTACAGTTCAATTTCACACCACTGAGTACTTGTCAACATCTTCCATCAATTAACTCCTGGGCAGTGTCCTCCAATAACATTTCATTCTGCAGCAGTGTTGGGAAGGGTCACGTCCCCGCTAAGATAAGTACTGTATCTGGTATGCTGGGGACTCATGAAAGTAGTTCCCCAGAGAGTTGTTCTCAAAAATGGCTAAAGCTGCATTTTCCCTTGTTCTCCCTCCCCTGCTAAGTCCCCCCACCTCTCCAGGCATCATGCAAAGCCATAAACAGCATTTCAGGCCACAAGGACAGAAGAATCACACAATGCAACTAAAAGATGGCATAAAGTAAATATCAGAACATTCTACAACAATAAATATTTAATGGCTGTATCTGAAACATGGTTTTAGTCAAATTACATCTGTAAAAACCAGGATTCTATCAAATTAGAATAGAGTTTATCAAAATTACATTTTCATAACAATCTGGATATGAGTGCTAATGTTCTGGGCCACTAAAGCTAAAAGCTTTCAATCCTATTCTCTTAGAAACTCCAGGGACTGAAAGCTCTAAATAGTCAAAGTAACATAGCAGCCATCCTGAGTTATGAAGAGAAATTGCTTAAGACATCTCTTTTTAAACATTTTCATGAGGTACACAAGGTAGACACTGTGGAACTGTTCACAATGTGTGAAAACATAGGCACAAGCAGGAGGACAAAGAAGCTGGTGGGAGGGAAATTCAGGAAGACTATATCTATGTCAAAAGCTTTATGTATTCATTGATTTATTTAGCTTTTGTTGACCAGGAAAGCAGGGCTTGGCAATTCTGCTTATTTTCAGCCTCATCCGGGTGGGGGATGGGGGGGCAGGGCAGTGGATGAGATACAGATGCAGACTGGCATATTGAATCAGGTTAAGCTGTTGGTGGTATTATTAGCGAATCTTGCTTTTACCAGGAAAGACATAATAAACTGATAACCGTTCATATCCAAATGCATCCGGGGGCAGAGGGTAAACTATACATGAAGGTGGAGGAGTAAAAATTCATTAACAGCTGTGCAGCAACAATATTCTGTGCCACGTAATTGGAAGAGCAGAAAAGATGCTGAGGTTACTGGGTACCAACAAGTAGGTGAGAGTCACAGAAGGCAAAAGTCATGGCACTCACCACTGAAGAAACTTCCACAGGCTTGGAAATGATGTTCAAATTTTTTAATTCAAGTGTCTCAGATACAAAAAAAAATTAAAAAACCTGCACTGGAACAGTTGCCTGATGCGTTTCACGTGATTGTTGTGCTTTACCAATGACCCAGTGCCTAGGTACTAATGTAATAAATAGTAGTCCTGTTAAAGAGACAGTGTCCATACATTCACAGCTGTCAAACCAGGGAGCCAAGTTAAAACAAGTGACTACAAGTGAAAGTACATATAATATATATGATGTCAGTGGCTCAGCAGGTTGCTCAGGCACTTGGGATAAAATCCCAGTACTGACACTGCAGTGCATCGAGAGGGGGATGCTGCACTCCTGAGGTGATGTCTTTCAGATGAGACATTAAACCGAGGTCCCGTCTGCCTCTTCTGGTGGTCGTTGAGGTGGGTGTTAAAGATCCCATGGCACTTCTCGAAAAGAGTAGGGGTATTTTATTGATACAAATTCAATACAAAGCATAAGAAGCAAATATGATATACAGTACATCTCAAAATGCCCAACTAGTACAGAATAATGTGCTGAACAAATTAACTTCCTGCGACAGTTCCCTTTTCACTTCATCCGATATAGAAATAATCCCTTCTTGTAAAGTCACATTTCTGCTATTCTTTCTAATCTCTAATATTCTTGATATTATTAATTAGTAATCCCTATTCCGCATACTAGTTCCATCACTCCCCTCCATTCCCCATCCTTCAGGATCCAGTGTCTTGTTCCAGTAAGCACCATATACATTATTGATTACTCCTTGTAGACTTTTTTACATCCCTTGTGCCTTCATTTCTGAATTATGGCACAGATCTTTATTATATATTTCTTTACATGCATTTTCACACAATTTCCCCACTGTAATATAGGATATACGTTGCTGTTGCATCACATATTTACTTCTTGCTTGCCATAAGTAACATTTTAATACTGCAAAAAAAAAAACTCCAGTGTGCTAGCATCATACCCTTGGAGGCAACCCACATATTCACCAAGCACAAACTGACCATATGTTAACCATTGTAACCATGGCAACCTCCAACTGATATGTACTGTATGTAACTGTAGTGTAGCATTATGAGGTGCCGCTAAAGGGTGGCGTTGACTTTATCAACTATAAGAGAATATAGATCTTGAGCAATAGTAGAGTTGATGTTAGAAAGATCCAGAATCTCTCTCTCTCTCTCTCTCTGTATGCAGAAGAAAGCTGCCTTGTTAGAAGCATGTAATAAAGCTTTGCAGTTCCTAAAGAAGTCCCCTGTGTAGATTGCTTGGTTTTTCAGGATACAACATATTATTTGGTGACAAGGATGAAAGAAAGAGAACATTTTAGCCCAGAGTGAGCAGAAGAAAATTATTCAGAATGAAAGTAAAGAAAGTAGTAGGAGCTACGCATACAGTAAGTGGCTGTCTACATTCAAAGAGGAAATGGCTGGCACGGTAGGAACTGTGGCTTCTTTTAATCCTCAAATTCAAACCTGGGAGGAACACTGTGAAATCTTGTCACAGTTCTTTATTGCAAATGATATCACAGAGGGTAGTAAAAAAGAGCCATTTTACTAAGTGGAGTGGGTGCACAGACCTACAGCTTAATGAGAAATGAGTTGAGCCCTGAAAAGCCTCATTTGAAAGCTTAGTAAAATTGCTGAAAAATCACTTTAACCCAAAACCAAGTGAAACTGTACAAAGATTCAAATTTTATTCTAGAAATAGACAAGCTGGAGAGACTGTGGGAGCATATGGGGCAGAGTTGAGAAAAATGGCTCAGGATTTCAATTATGAAGAAACTTTAGAGCAAATGCTGAGACATAGACTGCTTTGTGGGATAAATGATGATACAATTCAAAGAAGGTTATTGGCAGAAATAGATTTAAAGAGCTGCTGACACCTCAATGAAAACTTTGAAAAACAGAATGATCAGGTAGAATTCAACTTATATTTTAAATATATCCTATAGATTTCTTCTGCCCATCTTTTATTAGAGAAGAAATTTGCACAAATACATGATCTTTAGCTGTCAAGAGTTCATCTGCCTCTATCTCTTACTTCTTACTTTCTGTCATAATCCTCTGCTGTGACATCACAATCTGCTACCATGGGAGTAACTGTGATGTCACAAACAGTGCATTAAGACTGCAGGTGGGGAGTAAGTAACAGGAACAGATGAACTCTTCAGGAGCAGAGATCCTGCTTTCATGCCAGTGGCCTCAGTAATAAATAATGGGGAGGAAGAATACAGAATTAATGTGAAATATAAACTGAACTGTGTCCAAATATTATGTTTTGTTAAAGTTATCCTGAAGGCATCAGCTGTTCTTTAACATTTAAAACAGCACTGAAGTTGGTGCAAGCTGTGGAATATGCTAGTCAGAATGTAAAAGATTTACAGCTGCAGTTGAGAGAAATGTCTGGGCCCAGCTGTAGTTCACAAAAGCCACAGGACTCTGTAAACAAAATGTTCAGGAACAACGAGCAACTGAATAAGAACATAACTAAAAATTGCTACCATTGTGGGGGCCAGCATTTCCCACTGGAGTGTCGCTTTAAATATGAAAGATGCCACATATGTGGAATGAAAGGCCAAATCAGTAAAGCCTGTAGAGATAAGTTTTAAGAGAAAATGGAAGCACACATACCAAGAAAGACAAGGAAACAGAGTAAGAGCAGTCCCACAAGCTTCCAGCATGCCCTCCACTTGCAGGGGGAGGAAGAAAATGAGGAAATTAGAGGAAGAGCAGGCTTATGTTATGCATAGTATGAAGGAAGCAGATATTCCCAAAGTAGTACCGATCATTCATATGTTGGACATTAATGGCAAAACTGTACAATTTGAGGTGGACACCAGATGTAGTATTACCATCATGAATCAAGCAGAATACTCTGAGTTGTGGAATAGGAAGGAAGTCCCAGAGCTGGAAAAGTGTGCAATTAAATTGAAAACTTATACAGGGGAACCTGTAGAGATACTGGGGTCAGTGAGAGTAACAGTGATGTGCAAAGAGACAGTGAAAGAATTGCCATTGGTAGTGGTGACGGGGACAGGCCCAAACTTGTTAGGCTGAAGCTGGATTGCTGAACTGGCCATAGACTGGAGAACAGTCAATCAGGTGACACCATTACAGCAGTGGACACTGTAGGAGGTGCTTGCAAAACATGACAAGGTATTCAAGGAAGATCTGGGAACTTTACAGGGTACCACAGCAAAAATATATATGGACAGTGATGCAACTCCACATTTCATTAAACTGAGATCTGTACCTTACGCATGAAACCCAAGGTTGAGGCTGAACTTGATCGTCTTCTGAGAGAGAAGATCATAGAACCGGTGCAGTTTTCAAGCTAGCCCGCACCCATTGTTCCTGTACAGAAGCCCGATGGCTCTGTGAGAATATGTGGAGATTATAAACTGACTGTTAATAGGGTGTCATGCTTGGAACAGTACCAGATTCCAAAAATGTATGATTTGTTTGCAGTCCTTGAAGAAGGAAAATGGTTCACAAAGCTAGATGTGAGTGATGCACACCAACAAATTGTGATGGATGAAGACTCCAAGCAGTGAATACCCACAAGGGTCTGTTCAGATATAACTGTTTACCCTTCGGTGTTTCTTCTGCTCCTGCTATTTTCCAATAAACCATGGATGGGTTATTGCAAGGAGTCCCCCATGTGGCAGTGTACCTAGATGATATTTTAGTAACAGGCAGGACAGAAGGGGAACATCTGCAAAACTTGGAAGAAGTGTTAAACAGACTGGAAACGCAGGACTTTGGTTAAAACGGAGCAAGTGCACTTTTCTAGGTAAGGAACTGGTGTTCTTAGGGCATAAAATAGATGCAACAGGACTGCGGCTGGTAAAAGAAAAAGTACAGGCAATTCAAAAGCACCTGCACCCAATAATGTGTCTGAGTTGAAAGCGTATCTGGGACTGTTGAATTATTATAACAAGTCCTTACCAAACCTATCAACCCTTTTGATGCCCTTGTATCAGCTCTGGAGGAAAGGAGTGAAATGGCACTGTGGAGCTGAGCAAGAGAAAACCTTTGAGGCTTCCAAGAAGTTATTCCAATCATCAAATGTGTTAGTTCACTCTGACGGAGACAAAGACCTCATTCTCTCCTGTGATGCTTCACCATATGGTGTTGGTGCAGTTTTGTGGCACCGCATGCTTGATATAACTGACAAACCCATTGGATTTGTATCAAGGACTTTAACAGCTGCTGAAATAAATTACTCACAGCTAGACAAGGAGGGATTGGCTGTGATGTTTGGGGTGAAGAGATTTCACAAGTATATTTATGGGCAACGCTTTTTCATCTTCACAGACCACAAGCCCTTGATTTCTCTCTTCAGTGAGATGAAGGCCGTACCACAGATGGCCTCATCAAGGACCCAGAGGTGGGCTGTCACACTTCAAGCTTATGAGTATACCATAGTGTACAAGGCGGGTAAGGACCATGGTAACGCTGATATCTTAAGTTGCCTTCCCCTACCAGAGGGCCCAACCAAAGCTTCTTGTGAAGAGCAAGTGTTGCTAATGGACCACATGGATGCCTCACCAGTAACAGCTGCTCAGAATAGGTTCTAGACTGGAAAAGACCCTGTGCTGGCAAAGGTCCAGGAGTACATCTTGCGAGGATGGCCCAAAGTAGTCCCAGAAACTCAGTCTGCACTATACTTCTCCAGAAAAGCTGAGCTCAGTGTGCAGGATGGATGTGTCTTATGGGAAGCTCATGTTGTAGTGCTGCCCCAAGGTCGTAAAACTTGTCCTTGAGCAGTTGCACCAGTGCCACCCTGGAATGACATGAATGAAAGGACTGTCTAGAAGTTATATGTGGTGGCCCAAGATGGATGAAGAAATTGAAAGTAAGGTTCAAAGTTGTGACACATTCCAGGAACATAGGAAAGCTCCGGCCACTGCTCCACTCCACCCATGGGAGTGGCCTGAGAAACACTGGAGGTGATTACATCTTGATTATGCTGGTCCATTCCTTGGAAAAATGTTCCTAGTTATTGTGGATGCACATTCCAAATGGATAGATGTTTATCCAATAACTTCAACGACATCAGCAGCTACTGTAGAGAAACTCCAAATGAGCTTCAGTAACCATGGCATACCCGGGATGGTAGTATCTGACAATGGAACTCCTTTTGTTAGCATGGAATTTAAAGAGTTTATGGAAATGAATGGAATTACCCACATAACTTCTGCTTCATATCACCCTTCATCAAATGGGTTAGCAGAAAGAGCAGTACAAACATTCAAGCAGTGTTTAAAAAAAATTTCTGGAGGTACGTTAGAAACAAAAGTTGCTTACGCATTGTTCAGCTATGGAATAACACCACAGTCAACAACAGGAGTGTCACCAGCTGAGATGTTAATGTGTTGGAAATTGAGGTCAGCCTTGGATTTGTTACACCCTGATTTTAAAGGAAAGGTGATACAAAAATAGTTAAAAGCCAAGGAAAAACATGATAAGCATGCAAAAGCACGAAGTTTTGTGACAGGAGATTCAGTATACAGCTGCAACTTTGGTCAAGGAAAGAGATGGATACCTGCAATTATTCATGAAGTGACAGGATCTCTGTCTTACAAACTGTTGCTGGGAGATGGCAGAATAGTGCACCATCATATGGATCAAATCTTGGTAATCTGGATTAGGGGATGGTTGACGGGGAGGACTCAAAGACTGAGAGTCTTAGGGCATGTATCTGATGAGGTGAAGGTGAAGGCTATGAGTGGGGTGCCCCAGGGGTCTGTCTTAGGTCCCCTGTTATTCAATGTTTTTGTGAGCGATTTGGTGGTGAATAGTAGGAATAAACTGATTAAATTCACAGATTATATGAAGATAGGAGGTGTTGTTAATATCTTTGAGGATGGACTTGCGCTCGGACAGGATTTGATAAATATTGGAGAGTGGGCAGAGCAAAATAGAATGGAATTTAGTATACAAAAATGCACAGCGCTGCATATGGGGAAGAATAATATACATCAAGAATATTACTTGCAAGGAAAGAGGTTGAGGGAATCTACTTGTGAAAAGGACCTGGGGGTACATAGTGGAAGCACTTTGAAATATGTGACACATAGTACTTTTGTCTCTAATAAAGCAATGTATCTGGTAAATTTAATAATTTAATTCAAAGAACTTTTTTCTCCAGGAGTGAGTGGATATTGTTGCCACTAGATAAACAGTATATAAGACCTCTACTTGAGTTCTGTTCAGCAATGTGGAACCCATACCTAAAGAAGGATATAGATAGGGTGGAAAGGCCTCAGAGGGCATTAACCAGACAAATAAAAAGATTAAAGGACCGACCATATGAAGTTAGATTGAATAAATTAGGGCTATTGCCCTTAGATTTTTGGAGATCAAGAAGGGACTTGTTGCTACTATATAGGATACTTAAGGAGGATGATTTATTAAGTGAAATGGACTTGAGGTACAAAGAAATAAATTATTTCCTAAGGGGTAATGCCCAACAGATAGTGGAAGTGCAGTGTAGAACTGAGCTATAGAAAAATAGTTTTAAGCCAAGAGCTGTAAGGAGGTGGAATAGCCTTCCGGATCAAGTTGTTCTAGCACCTAGTCTGGAGATTTTGAAGAAAAAACTGGACTCTCATTTGTTAGTCGACTACTCTGGTGACCTCAACTGAAAGTGGGGACAACTTACATGGGCTATTGCCTACTGTTGTCTTGTACTCCAAGTATGGATCCAAGTATGAGGTACAGCAAATCAGACAGAGCTGTGGACATAGAGGTTGAGAACTCTGTAAAAGGGGCCAATTTCCATAACCAACCCAATTCCTTAGAGATTCATGAGAAATCAGGAGAGTTACCACTTACCACGGAAGTCCCAAGTAATCCAGAGACATCTGTCACTGACATGACACCTGTACCATTTGCACCGAAAATGAAAGAAATAACTTTGTCAAATATGTTTGGAAATTCCTCACCTGTAGGTAGTTCAGTACCAGATTTAGAGCTTAGATGCTCTTCAAGGAGCAGAAGACCTCCCTCATATTTGAAGGACTATGAATGTTAAAAAATAATAATAATAATAAAAAAGGTAGTACCCTCTTTAAGGGGGGGGGAATGATATATACTGTATGCAACTGTAGTGTAGTATTATGAGGCACTGCTAGAGGGTGGTATGGAGTTTATAAACTCTAAGAGAATATAGATCTTGAGCAATAGTAGTGTTGTTGTTAGAAAGATCCAGAATCTTTCTCTCTTTTTGTATTCAGAAGAAGGCTGCCTTGTTAGAAGCATGTAATAAAGCTTTGCAGTTCCTAAAGAAGTCCCCCAGTGTAGATCGCTTGGTTTTTCAGGATACAACACCAATGAAGAGCTAAACATTTCCACAGATTAAATGAGTATGTACAATCTAAGATAAAGTGTTGCACAGTTTCTTCTGGTGCTAAGCATTCATAATAAGGACATGTTCTATCTTCTATTGCCTTATGCTTAAGATTACCTCACACATTTATTCTTCCATATGTGCACAACCATAGGTTATCTCACATCCTATGTGGTATTATTGTGTTTGTAAGTTGTCGTAATGCGAATTATAGTTTCCTAGGGGGACAGAATTTAAATTCAGGTCCTCTGCAACCTATTGTTCCTAAAATAGTGTCATACAACTGTTTTCTAGTTAGAGACAGAATTTGTGATTTTTTTTACCTTCCAGATACTCATTTTTTTACTGAAGGTTTAAGGCATTCTGATACTTATAACAATGGAATAACATTAAGTGGATCTTTTTGCCATTTATCTAAAAACTGTCTTAACACTCCCTGAACCCAGTCCTTACCCATGGAGTCCTCTCATTGCAACACTAGTTTAATTGTTCCCATCCAGAATATAGTATGAAAAAAACACTATGGGGTGTATGATTGTATCATCCCCACTCCACCTTGTTTTTTTGGCAAATATGTAAAATCCTGCTTAATGAGGTTCAGCCTGCTGCCCCACAGCATTTGGAAAAATAAACTCAAAATCCTGGTTTCCAGCTGAAAAGGTATAGGGTAGATCCACACCACATATAACAGCAAAGGTATAATGAATTGTTGTGAAATAAAAATTCTTTTAGATAAATTCCACCCTTTCCATCTTGCCACTTTCCCCTCACATTTCAACATGACTTCCACCCAGTTCCTATGTGCTATATCTCCTTCTCCTATGTATATGCCAAATACTTTAAATGTCACCCCCACACCATCTCTGGCCAGCTTCTATGGCCGGCAAAACCCTCTGCACACCTACATGGCCAGCAGCAGAATGTGATTGCACAGACCGCATCACGGTACTGTACATATGTATACAGTACAGTTACGGGTCTGTTGCAGTCATCTGTGGCACAACTGTAGTGTTCGAAGGGTTTTGCCAGTCAAAGAAGCTGGTCGGGATGATGGGGTGGTGGCAGGATGGGTGACAATGCCTTTTGGGGATGGTGGGGGGCCACTAGACTACCATAGAGGGCACCCACTGTGTTGTCACTTTTGTATTGAGTTATTCTGGGTGACAGTGAATGGGGGTGGTGCTGTCACTCAGGAGGCAATTCTCTCTGTTGTTGGGAGTAATCAGGGATCACTGGGAGGGGGAATATCACACCACTGTCTGCGGCTCCCAACAAGGTTGGGGGGCAGGTGGTGCACTGCACTGTCCTGTCCATACACAGGGTGCCCAGTGACTCGAAGCCACCCTTTGCTTCAAAATGCTGGGTGCCACTTACTGGGAGCAGGTTGCCAGCACCTGTCCATACCCCCAACTCAATATTCTGCCCCTGGTGAGCCCCTGCAGGCCCCAAGGACAGAAGAATCACACAACGCAACTAAAAGATGGCATAAAGTAAATATCAGAACATTCTACAACAATAAATATTTAATGGCTCTATCTGAGACAAGGTTTTAGTCAAATTACATTTGTATAAACCAGGATTCTATCAAATTAGAATAGAGTTTATCAAAATTACATTTTCATAACAATCTGGATATGAGCACTAAGGTTCTGGGCCACTAAAGCTAAAAGCTTTCAATCCCATTCTTTTAGAAACTCCAGGGACTGAAAGCTCTAAATAGTCAAAGTAACATAGCAGCCATCCTGAGTTATGAAGAGTGATTGCTTAAGAGATATACCTGCAGACATCTCTTTTTAAACAGTTTCATGAGATACACAAGGTAGACACTGGGAAACTGTTCACAATGAGTGAAAACATAGGCACAAGCAGGAGGACAAAGAAGCTGATGGGAGGGAGATTCAGGATTTATCTATGTTAAAACTTTATTTATTGATTGATTTATTTAGCTTTTGTTGACCAGGAAAGCAGTGCTTGCAATATTGCTTATTTTCAGCCTCATCCGGGGTGTGTGGGGGGAGTGGAGTGGGTTGGGCTGTGGATGAGATACAGATGCAGACTGCCATATTGAATCAGGTTAAGCTGTTGTGGTATTATTAGTGAATCTTGCTTTACCAGGAAAGACATAATAAGCTGGTAACCGTTCATATCCAAATGCATCCGGGGGGGAGGGGTAAACAATACATGAAGGTAGAGGAGTAAAAATTCATTAACAGCTGTGCAGCAACAATATTCTGTGCCACGTAATTAGAAGAGCAGAAAAGATGCTGAGGTTACTGGCTACCGACAAGTAGGTGAGAGTCACAGAAGGCAAAAGTCATGTCACTCACCAGAGAAGAAACTTCCGCAGGCTTGGAAATGATGTTCAAATCCTTTAATTCAAGTGTCTCAGATATAAAAAAAAATTAAAAAACCTGCACTGGAACAGTTGCCTGATGCGTTTCATGTGATTGTTGTGCTTTATCAATGGCCCAGTGCCTAGGTACTAATGTAATAAATAGTAGTCCCATTAAAGAGACAGTGTTCACACATTCACAGCTGCCAAACCAGGGAGCCAAGTTAAAACAAGTGACTACAAGTGAAAGTACATATAATATATATGATGTCAGTGGCTCAGCAGTTTACACACTCACCTCTGAGGCCAGAAGATCAAAAGGTTGTGGGTTCTCGCCCCACACCAGGCACTTGGGATAAAATCCCAATACTGACACTGTAGTGCATCGAGAGGGGGATGCTGCACTCCTGAGGTGATGTCTTTCAGATGAGACATTAAACTGAGGTCCCGTCTGCCTGTTCTGGTGGTTGTTGAGGTGGGTGTTCAAGATCCCATGGCACTTCTCGAAAAGAGTAGGGGTATTTTATTAAAAGAAATTCAATACAAATCATAAGAAGCAAATATGATATATAGAACATCTCAAAATGTCCTACTAGTACAGAATAATGTGCTGAACAAGTTAACTTCCTGCGACAGTTCCCTTTCCCATTCATCCAATATAGAAATAATCCCTTCTTGTATATTTACATTTCTGCTATTCTTTCTAATCTCTAATATTCTTGATATTATTAATTAGTAATCCCTATTCCCCTCTCTAGTTCCATCACTCCCCTTCATTCCCCCATCCTTCAGGATCCAGTGTCTTGTTCCAGTAAGCACCTTATACATTATTGATTACCCCTTGTAGACCTTTTTACATCCCTTGTGCCTTCATTTCTGAATTATGGCACAGATCTTTATATAGATTTCTTTACATGCATTTTCACACAATTTCCCCTGTAATATAGGATATATGTTGCTGTTGCATCACATATTTACTTCTTGCTTGCCATAAGTAACATTTTAATACTGCAGAAAAAAACCTCCAGTGTGCTAGCATCATACCCTTGGAGGCAACCCACATATTCACCAAGCACAAACTGATCATATGTTAACCGTTGTAACCATGGCAACCTCCAACTGATATATACTGTATGCAACTGTAGTGTAGCATTATGAGGTGCTCCTAGAGGGCAGCATGGACTTTACAAACTCTAAGAGAATATAGATCTTGAGCAATAGTAGAGTTGCTGTTAGAAAGATCCAGAATCTCTCTCTCTTTCTGTATTCAGAAGAAGGCTGCCTTGTTAGAAGCATGTAATAAAGCTTTGCAGTTCCTAAAGAAGTCCCCCTGTGTAGATCGCTTGGTTTTTCAGGATACAACATATTATTTGGTGACAAGGATAAAAGCAAGAGGACATTTTAGCCCAGAGTGAGCAAAAGAAAATTATTCAGAGTGAAAGTAAAGAAAGTAGTAGGAGCTACACATACAGTAAGTGGCTGTCTACATTCAGAGAGGAAATGACTGGCACAGTAGGAACTGTGGCTTCTTTTAATCCTCAGATTCAAACCTGGGAGGAATACTGTGAAATCTTGTCACATTTCTTTATTGCATATGATATCACAGAGACTAGTAAAAAAAGAGCCATTTTAATAAGTGGAGTGGGTGCACAAACCTACAGCTTAATGAGAAAAGTGTTGAGCCCTGAAAAGCCTAGTGACAAATCATTTGAAGACTTAGTAAAATTGTTGAAAAATCACTTTAACCCAAAACCGAGTGAAATTATACAAAGGTTCAAATTTAATTCTAGAAATAGACAAGCTGGAGAGACTGTGGGAGCATATGGGGCAGAGTTGAGAAAAATGGCTCAGGACTGTAATTTTGGAGAAACTTTAGAGCAAATGCTGAGAGATACACTGCTTTGTAGGACAAATGATGATACAATTCAAAGAAGGTTATTGTCAGAAACAGATTTAAAGAGCTGCTGACACCTCAAAGAAAACTTTGAAAAACATAATGATCAGGTGCAATTCAGCTTATTCTACACATCTTTTATTAGAGAGGTAATTTGCACAAATACATGATCTTTATCTGTCAAGAATTCATCTGCCTCTATAGCTTACTTCTTACTTCATGTCATAATCCTCTGTTGTGACATCACAATCTGTTGCCATGGGAGTAACTAAGATGTCACAAACAGTGCATTATGACCTCAGATGGGGAGAAAGCAACAGGAACAGATGAACTCTTCAGAGCAGAGATCCTGTTTTCATGCCAATGGCCTCAGTAATAAATAACGGGGAGGAAGAATACAGAATTAATGTGAAATATAAACTGAACTGTGTCCAAATATTATGTTTTGTTAAAGTTATCATGAAGGCGTCAGCTGCTCTTTAACATTTAAAACAGCACTGCAGTTGATGCAAGCTGTGGAATCTGCTAGTTAGAATATAAAAGATTTACAGCTGCAGTTGAGAGAAATGTCTGAACCCAGCTGTAGTTCACAAAAAACATAGGACTCTGTAAACAAAATGTTTAAGAATGAAGAGCAACTGAATAAGAACATGACTAAAAATTGCTACTGTTGTGGGGGCCAGCATTACCCACAGGAGTGTCGGTTTAAATATGAAAGATGCCACATATGTGGAATGAAAGGCAACATCAGTAAAGCCTGTAGAAATAAGATTTAAGAGAAAGGGGAAGCACACACACCAAGAAAGACAGGGAAACAGAGTAAGAGCAGTCCCACAAGCTTCCAGAATGCCCTCCACTTACAGGGGGAGGAAGAAAGCGAGGACATGGAGGAAGAGCAGGCTTATGCTATGCATATTATGAAGGAGGCAGATATTCCCAGAGTAGCACTGATCATTCAGATGTTGGACATTAATGACAAAACTGTACAATTTGAGGTGAACACCGGATGTAGTATTACCATCATGAATCAAGCAGAATACTCAGAGTTGTGGAATAGGAAGGAAGTCCCAGAGCTGGAAAAGTGCAATTAAATTGAAAACTTATGCAAGAGAACCTGTAGAGATACTGGGGTCAGTGAGAGTAACAGTGATGTGCAAAGAGACAGTGAAAGAACTGCCATTGGTAGTGGTGACGGGGACAGGCCCAAACTTGTTAGGCCGAGGCTGGATTGCTGAACTGGCCATAGACTGGAGAAGAGTCAATCAGGTGACACCGTTACAGCAGTGGACACTGCAGGAGGTGCTTGAAAATATGAAGTGGTATTCAAGGATGATCTGGGAACTTTACAGGGTACCACAGCAAAAATATATGTGTACAGTGATGCAACTCCACATTTCTTTAAACTGAGATCTGAACCTTACGCATGAAACCCAAGGCTGAGGATGAACTTGAGCGTCTTCTGAGAAAGAATATCATAGAATTGGTCTAGTTGTCAAGCTGGGCCGCACCCATTGTTCCTGTACAGAAGCCCTATGGCTCTGTGAGAATATGTGGAGATTATAAACTGACTGTTAATAGGGTGTCATGCTTGGAACAGTACCAGATTCCAAAAATTGATGATTTGTTTTACAGTCCTTGAAGAAGGAAAATGGTTCACAAAGCTAGATGTGAGTAATGCACACCAACAGATTGTGATGGATGAAGACTCCTAGCAGTGAATACCCACAAGGGTCTGTTCAGGTATAACTGTTTACCCTTCGGTGTTTCATCTGCTCCTGCTATTTTCCAACGTACCATGAATGGGTTGTTGCAAGGAGTTCCCCATGTGGCAGTGCACCTAGATGATATTTTAGTAATGGGCAGGACAGAAGGGGAGCATCTGCAAAACTTGAAAGAAGTGTTAAACAGACTGGAAAAGCAGGACTTTGATTAAAATGGAGCAAGTGCACTTTCCTAGGTAAGGAATTGGTGTTCTTGGGACATAAAATAGAAGCAACAGGACTGTGGCCTGGAAAAGAAAAAGTACAGACAATTCAAAAGGCACCAACGCCCAATAATATGTCTGAGTTGAAAGCGTATCTGGGACTGTTGAATTATTATAACAAGTTGTTACCAAACCTATCAACCCTTTTGATGCCCTTGTATCAGCTCTGGAGGAAAGGAGTGAAATGGCATTGTGAACCTGAGCAAAGAGAAAACTTTTGAGGCTTCCAAGAAGTTATTCCATTTATCAGATGTGTTAGTTCACTCTGACGGAGACAAAGACCTTGTTCTCTCCTGTGATGCTTCACCATATGGTGTTGGTGAAGTTTTGTCGCAATGCATGTTTGATGGAATTGACAAACCCATTGGATTTGTGTCAAGGACTTTAACAGCTGCTGAAAAAATTTATTCACAGCTAGACAAGGAGGGATTGGCTGTGATGTTTGCGGTGCAGAGATTTCATAAGTATATTTATATGCAACATTTTGTCATCTGCACAAACTACAAGCCCTTGATTTCTCTCTTCAGTGAGATGAGGGCCATATCACAGGTGGCCTCACCAAGGATCCAGAGGTGGGCTGTCACACTTCAATCTTATGAGTATACCATAGTGTACAAGGCGGGTAAGGACCATGGTAACGCTGATGCCTTAAGTTACCTTCCCCTACCAGAGTGCCCAACCAAAGCTCCTTGTGAAGAATGAGTGTTGTTAATGGACCACATGAATGCCTCACCAGTGACAGCTGTTCAGAATAGGTTCTGGACTGGAAAAGACCCTGTGCTGGCAAAGGTCCGGGAGGACATCTTGTGAGGATGGCCCAAAGTAATCCCGGAAACTCAGTCTGCACCATACTTCTCCAGAAAAACTGAGCTCAGTGTGCAGGATGGATGTGTCTTATGGGGAGCTCATGTTGCAGTGCTGCCCCAAGGTCGTAAAACTTGTCCTTGAGCAGTTGCACCAGTGCCACCCTGGAATGACATGAATGAAAGGACTGTCTAGAAGTTATATGTGGTGGCCCAAGATGGATGAAGAAATTGAAAGTAAGGTTCAAAATTGTGACACATGCCGGGAACATAGGAAAGCTCCAGCCACTGCTCCACTCCACCCATGGGAGTGGCCTGAGAAACGCTGGAGGTGATTACATCTTGATTATGCTGGTCCATTCCTTGTAAAAATGTTCCTAGTCATTGTGGATGCACATTCCAAGTGGATAGATGTTTATCCAATGACTTCAGTGACATCAGCAGCTACTGTAGAGAAACTCTGAATGAGCTTCAGTAACCATGGCATAGTATCTGACAATGGAACTCCTTTTGTTAGCATGGAATTTTAAAAGTTTATGGAAATTAATGGAATTACCCACATAACGTCTGGTCCATATCACCCTTCATCAAATGGGTTAGCAGAAAGAGCAGTACAAACATTCAAGCAGCGTTTAAAAAAAATGTCTGGAGGTACGTTAGAAACAAAAGTAGCTTGCGCATTGTTCAGCTACAGAATAACACCACAGTCAACAACAGGAGTGTCACCAGCCGAGATGTTAATGGGTCGGAAATTGAGGTCAGCCTTGGATTTGTTGCACCCTGATTTTAAAAGATATGTGATACAAAAATAGTTAAAAACCAAGGAAAAACATGATAAGCATGCAAAAGCACAATGTTTTGTGACAGGAGATTCAGTATACAGCCGTAACTTTGGTCAAGGAAAGAGACGGATATATGCAATTATTCATGACGTGACGGGCCTCTTTCCTATAAAGTGTTGCTGGGAGATGGCAGAATAGTGTGCTGTCATGTTGATCAAATCTTGGTGATCTGGATTAGGGGATGGTAGACGGGGAGGACCTAAAGAGTAAGAGTCTTAGGGCATGTATCTGATGAGGTGAAGGCTATGAGTGGGGTGCCCCAGGGGTCCGTCTTGGGTCCCCTGTTGTTCCATGTTTTTGTGAGCAATTTGGTGGTGAATAGTAGGAATAAACTGATTAAATTCATGGATGATATGAAGATAGGAGGCGTTGTTAATACCTTTGAGGATCGACTTGCACTGGGACAGGATTTGATAAACAGTGGAGAGTGGGCAGAGCAAAATAGAATTACATTTAGTGTACAAAAATGCACAGTGCTGCATATGGGGAAGAATAATATACACCAGGAATATTACTTGCAAGGAAAGAGGTTGAGGGAATCTACTTGTGAAAAGGACCTGGGGGTACATATTGGAAGCACTTTGAAATCTGTGACACATAGTACTTTTGTCTCTAATAAAGCAATGTATCTGGTAAATTGTATACCCAGAACTTTTTTGTCCAGGAGTGAGTCGATATTGTTGCCACTATATAAACAGTATGCAAGACCCCTACTTGATTTCTGTTCAGCAGTGTGGAACCCATACCTAAAGAAGAATATAGATAGGGTGGAAAGACTTCAGAGGGCATTAACCAGACAAATAACAAGATTAAAGGACCTACCATATGAAGTTAGATTGAATAAATTAGGGCTATGGCCCTTAGATTTTAGGAGATTAAGAAGGGACTTGTTGCTACTATATAGGATACTTAAGAAGGATGATTTATTAAGTGAAATGGACTTGAGGTATAAAGAAATAAATTATTTCCTAAGGGGTAATGCCCAATAGATAGTGGAAGTGCAATGTAGAGCTGAGCTATGGAAAAATAGTTTTAAGCCAAGAGCTGTAAGGAGGTGGAATAGCCTTCCAGATCTAGTTGTTCTAGCACCTAGTCTTGAGATTTTGAAGAAAAAACTGGACTCTCATTTGTTAGTCGACTACTCTGGTGACCTTCACTGAAAAGTGGGGACAACTTACATGGGCTATTGCCTACTGTTGTCTTCTACTCCAAATATGAATCCAAGTATGAGGTACAGTGAATCGGACAGAGCTGTGGACATAGAGGTTGAGAACTCTGTGAAATGGACCAATTTCCATAACCAACCCAATTCCTTAGAGATTCAGGAGAATTCAGGAGAGTTACCACTTACCACGGAAGTCCCAAGTAGTCCAGAGACATCTGTCACTGACATGACACCTGCATAGTGGTGGGCAAAGTGGGCTCAATCCGCTCCTCGAAGTGTTTCACGGAGCACAGACGGATTCATGGAGTGCTCTGCAATGCGAAGAGGAGTACTTCGAGCTATAATGAAGAACCCGAAGTGTATTAGAAACAGCGACTTCACGTTACTATGCCTCCACTGGTCACTACTCTTTCAATTCTTAAGGCGAATTACATTGGTGGCAGTTCACTTCACCTTGTTTTTGAGCTCCATAGGTGGATTTTGCAGTGATTCATGGGAGTTCAGGTCACATGGGCTCTATATTGATCTGCACAGCCTCAGTTTGGGGTAGTAGGAGTTGGAAGGAGTAGGAGACAATGTGCTCTGATGGCTGTCTGTAGGAATCTTTTAAAAGCTGCTCAAAAAAACTTTTTCTTTTTTGGGGGGATCCAACTGTAGTTCATCGATTGTAGGAAACGCTCCTGTGGTCACATCATCGAGTGTTTTTGTTTGTGTGTGGATTTTGGATGTTAATTTACAACATTGATTGTGTGTGGTGAAAGACAGTGAAGTGTGCTGTGTGGGGGAGAGGCGTATCTGTGTAGGTAGATTTAAGTTGGAGAAGTAGTGATTTCTTGTGTTTTGGTTATATTTTTGTTATATAGCTGACAGTGTTACTGTACACATAGTAAAATTGTCAGTAATAGTACAAATTTTCTTGCTGTTTGTTGTGTGAATGTGGTGCAGCATTTCATAAGGTCAGGTTGTTTAAATTACAAATTTATATTACGTGGCAGTACACTGAACTTTTGCATTTGCGTCACATTCCTCGTTCAGCATTGTACACAAACTGTTCTGTGTTGTGTGTGCAGTGTTGCATGCATCAAATATAATACACCATTTAAAATTTGTGACACAGACTAGTGTAAGTGCAACTAAGCGTAGCAGTGAGAACCTGCTATCCACTGCAGCTGCCTGATTTTGTACTGCGATCATGTTCTCTTTTCTTAGTTTTGCTGCTTTTAGTGCCGTAAAAATCAGCACTGTCTGTATTCAGTGCTCCCCCCCACCCCCACATTGAAAAGGTATTTTTTACCAGACTGGATTGTTTTTGTGACCCCATCAGCACCACTGGTTTCTGAAGTTGTTTTAATTCTGTGACAGTGTCACAACACAGTAGTCTGTTATCTGTTGCTGAAGCCACAGTTGTTTATTTTGCTTCACATCCAGCCAGCGTTCCTCCAGTCAGAAAGTGAACATATCAAAATCTGAATTTGGTAATAATATTTGTGTTGATCCCCCAAAATGCCTGCAAAGAGACGTGCAATTAAAGCTGTTTCTGGCCATGGCAATGTTGGCAGTAAGAGGATCTGTGGGCGTGGTAGTAGTACGCGGATGGAGAAGTGCATTGCTGATGTGAGGAAAGGTATTTCTCCTGCAATGTTTTTTACAACCCAATCAGTAGCTTCACTCATAGTTGGAGGAATGATGTTTCCCAGCCGATGGTGTTAGTTTACTGGTGTTGAGTGGTGGTGGAGTTAGTATTAGCATTGTTGCATCAAGTTCTAATTCAGAACCAGTGTACCGATCCAAACATATTGAATGTGAAGCAGTGCAAGTGAGTGACAGTGTAGATGATGTCATACTTCCAGTAACATCCATTAACTGAACCTGATTCTGATGATCATGTCAATGATAGCATACAATGTGATACTCCATCCACCGTGGCACTTAACGTCACGCATTTTCCATGCAGTGATGCACAGTGTGGTGAAAAAATATCAGGTGAGGGTGGTGTAGATGCTGATGATGAATGTGATGTTGCTGATAAAGATGATGTTGCTGTTGTTGCAACATGCAGTCCACATGTTAGTATCCAAACAGATGATGTGGATGTGTGTGACAGTGACATTGATGAATATTATGATGATGTAATTGACCCCAGTTGGGAAATGGAGAAAAAGGAATTAAAAGTGACTGTGTCTGAATCTGTTTGCAGGAATCCCCCCCCCCCCGGTAAAAACTTGTGATTTACCTGTTTTAGTTGATGATGATGATGATGATGATGATGATGATGAGGACAACCCAGTAATCAATATGATAGGTAGTCATGGTGGTCAGTTGTAGTCCAGGTGTGCAGTGCCAGAAACATCTCGTGCCCCCCCCCACTTCAGTGCTTAAAATAACAGACTTAAATAAGCCACATCATCATGGATATGTTAAAAGCAGAGCATCACACTCCCTTGTTTGGGATTTTTTTGTTCAAGATGCAAATGATGATTCAGTTGCAATCTGCCAGGTTTGCCATGTGCATGTGAGTCGAGGTGAAAAGGGTAGCCATCTGGGTACAGGAGGACAGCATACACATCTTAAGAATAGGCACTTGGCACTGTGGACCCAGCACAAGCTGGCAGCTAATACCACAGTGGGGCTTTCACCTGTGTCACCGGCAACCATATCGAGCATGTTATCCCCTTCCATGGCTGTTAAGCCCAGTAGGAAATTAAACGTGTGCAGTAGTGCAGTAATAAGAGCAGAGGATTACTACAGGCATGATGAGGTGGAGGACCATAGTGACTTTGAAATGTTGTCCAGTGCTGGTGAGAGTAGCAGTTTTTGTGGTGGTGGTGGTGAGTGCATTATGTCTAGTGCAAGTGGTACATCAACGCTGGTTGGCAAATCTGGATAAATATCATTTCTGGGTTTGTCATCATCACCTGTGCAACCGTCTTCATCAAATGTCCACACTCCACCCCCTGCCAATGCAATTCATCACAGAGCACAACCATTTGTGACCAACAACACACCCCATGTAAAATGTTTAAATCAGCCCACGTTACAGAGTGTTTTTGCACATAAGCTGAAGTACCCCCCCAATCATACAGTGTCACGTGAACTTAATGCTGCTGTAGCAGAAATGCTGGCAATTGATCTTTTTCCCTTCTCCTTTGTGGAGAATTCTGGGTTCTGGTGGCTTGCTGCCCATGCCTGTCCAAAATGGAAAGTCCCATCCAGGACATACTTTTCTACCCATGCTGTTCCCGAGTTTTTCCGCACTGTCTCAGATTCAGTAAGACATGCCCTTCAACTTTCCTCCTCTCAATTCATCCATTTAAGTATGGATATGTGGACAAGTGGCAAAACAGCGGGGAGTTCATGTCTGTGTATAACTGCACACTGGGCGCAGGTGCCGAGGGTTGTTTGTGATGTTGGCAGTGTGAATAATCAGTGCAGTAAGGTGGATTGTCGCGGTAGCAATCTTCCTGGAATTCACCAGCATGCAACAATTACTATGCGCAGTGTGACCTGTTCACACACTGGTGAGAACATGTTAGACATGGTACTGACTGAAATTGACAGATGGCTAAACCCTCTGTCCCCGAGAGCTGGGTTCATAGCAAGTGACAATGGGTCAAATGTGGTGAAATGCATCACGAATGGTGTTTTTTTTCATGTTCCATGCATGGCCCACTGTTTATATCTTGTGGTTCAGGAGTTTCTGCATCACCTGGACATAAAAGAAATGCTGACCATTGCACAACGTATCTGCTCTCACTTTTCAAGATCTGGAAAGGCCCGTGACCAACTGCGGCAGTTGCAGATACAAAACAGCCTGCCTCAGCACCGCCTGAAGCTGGAAGTTGTCAACCAATGGAACTCCACGTTATACATGGCAGAGAGGTTGTATGAACAATACAAAGCCATCTCAGAATATCTTGTTATGCACACTAGCCGTGACAGTTCTGGGGCCTCCATGTCTATGATGACTGAACAGTGGCGCCTCATGGACTCTGTAATAACAATTTTGCGGCCTTTTGAACATGCCACACAGGCAGTGAGTGGAGAGTCTGCCTCCATTAGCCAATCAATTCCACTGCTGTGGGTGCTGAGGCAGACATTGGTGAATGTACAGCATAGCCTTGATGTTGCCGGAGATGGTGGTAGCAGTATGTTGCTGCAACACATGCTGACAGTATTGAATCAGAATCGTCACACTGTGAGCATTCAGTGTAGTGACAACTTTGCCATGGCAACAATGCTGCACCCACGATACAAACGTGGAATTGCATAAGTACTGGAGGGAGGGCCTGAACAGGTAAAAAATATCAGTGGTCAACTGGTTCGCTTGGTTCATGGGGCACAGAAGTCACGTGCCAAGGTTTGCAAACCTCAGCAGCATAATCCAGCTGAAGGTGTAGCTGGAGGACCAGCAAGCATATCACGCAAGGGTAAGGGGACTGTAGTTCAAAGGTGGTCTATCATCCAAAGTGGGGGGCATCAACCTGCTTTGGGAGGCTTTGTCCCAAATGGGTATTTGTGAAATAAATGATTCAGGAGAACAGGCTGATGCATCAACAATTGGACTTAGTGCGGCACAGAGAATGGTTGAGTCATATTTGTCTGAAAAGAGACATCTGACAATAAGTGAAGATCCTCTTTTGTACTGGAGTGGAAAGGTCAGTGAATGGCCAGATCTGACTGCAGTGGCACTGAAGTACCTCACATGCCCACCCTCCAGTGTAAGTGTTGAGAGGGTATTCAGCTCAGCAGGTGCAATAGTCAGGGATCGTCGGACAAACCTGTCTCCTGCAAAAGTTAGTTTGCTAACATTCATTAAAATGAATGAGAGGCACATACCAGCACAGACTGCAACCTCGATATTCGTACCCCGGCCTAGTCATGGTGATCTTGCTGATGTGGAAATGGAGCATCCTGGTGGCACTGGCAGTGGCTGCCTGAAACGGCCCACCACTGACGTAGATGATGACACAATGGAGAAAGAATTTCCCAGTGGTCAGACTTCAGACATCGATGACTGTGAGGGCAGTTTTCTTTATGAGGATGATGATGTGGTTAATGTTGGCAGGTTATAACTGCAGTATTTAAAAAGCGGTGTGCCCCCACCCCGGCCCACCACCACCACCATCGGGACTGATGTTATGCAAGTCTGTCACCATGAGTCTGTCTGCCCCCCACGGACCACCACCACCACCAGGACTGATGTTATGCAAGTCTGCCACCACCATGAGTCTGTCTGCCCCCCACGGACCACCACCACCACCACCACCAGGACTGATGTTATGTAAGTCTGCCACCATGAGTCTGTCTTCCCCCCATGGACCACCACCACCACCAGGACTGATGTTATGCAAGTCTGTCACCACCATAAGTCTGTCTGCCCCCCATGGACCACCATCACCACAGGGACTGATGTTATACAAATCTGCCACCATGAGTCTGTCTGCCCCCACGGACCACCACCACCACCACCACTGGGACTGATGTTATGCAAGTCTGCCACGATCATGAGTCTGTCTGCCCCCCATGGACCAATACCACCACCACTGGGACTGATGTTATGCAAGTCTGCCACCACCATGAGTCTGTCTGCCCCCCAAGGACCACCACCACCACCGGGACTGAAGTTATGTAAGTCTGCCACCATGAGTCTGTCTGCCCCCCATGGACCACCACCACCACCACTGGGACTGATGTTATGCAAGTCTGCCACCACCATGAGTCTGTCTGCCCCCCACGGACCACCACCACCGGGACTGATGTTATGCAAGTCTGCCACCATGAGTCTGTCTGCCCCCCACGGACCACCACCACCACCGGGACTGATGTTATGCAAGTCTGTCACCACCATAAGTCTGTCTGCCCCCCATGGACCACCATCACCACAGGGACTGATGTTATGCAAATCTGCCACCATGAGTCTGTCTGCCCCCACGGACCACCACCACCACCACCACCACTGGGACTGATGTTATGCAAGTCTGCCAAGATCATGAGTCTGTCTGCCCCCCCACAGACCAATACCACCACCACTGGGACTGATGTTATGCAAGTCTGCCACCACCATGAGTCTGTCTGCCCCACACGGTCCACCACCACCACCGGGACTGATGTTATGCAAGTCTGCCACCATGAGTCTGTCTGCCCCACACGGACCACCATCACCACCACCACCGGGACTGATGTTATGCAAGTCTGCCACCACCATGAGTCTGTCTGCCCCACACGGACCACCATCACCACCACCACTGGGACTGATGTTATGCAAGTCTGCCACCATGAGTCTGTCTGCCCCCCACGGACCACCACCACCACCACCGGGACTGATGTTATGCAAGTCTGCCACCACCATGAGTCTGTCTGCCCCCCCAGACCACCACCACCAATGACTCTGATGTTATGCAAGTCTGCCGCCATGAGTCTGTCTGCCCCACACGGACCACCATCACCACCACCACCGGGACTGATGTTATGCAAGTCTGCCACCATGAGTCTGTCTGCCCCCCCACGGACCACCACCACCACCACCACCGGGACTGATGTTATGCAAGTCTGCCACCACCATGAGTCTGTCTGCCCCACACGGACCACCATCACCACCACCACCGGGACTGATGTTGTGCAAGTCTGCCACCATGAGTCTCTCTGCCCCCCCACGGACCACCACCACCACCACTACCGGGACTGATGCTATGCAAGTCTGCCACCATGAGTCTGTCTGCCCCCCATGGACCACCACTCCACCAGTGCACCACCACCACCAGCTTCTTAATATTTAAACCATAAAGTGAGTACGTGCACTCATGCTTGCTATGCTGCCTCACTTCCTTAAGTTGTATGTTTTGTTTTCTGTAGCTTTTCAGAGCTGCAGTGGCAAAACACATACAGTACACTTCTTTTGTTTCTTTTACAGGAGAACAAAAACAGGCTCCATCTCTAATACTCGTTGGGAAAGATGTTGTAGCTATACCGTACAGAGAGGAACTGATGTAATGTCCATGCGAAATCCATTCTGGTAAGTATGAAGATTTTATTTCATCCGTTTCATTGCTTTGTAAAGACTGCTGCAAATATTGCCCACAACAGGTTGTCTTAGTAGTTGACAAGATGTGTCTCTGAAATGTAACTTGACAATAGGGATTGAGATTTGAGAACCAGGGAGGGACACATATCAATGAAGTTGTAACTTGTAAGAAGTCATTAATTTCTTTCTTTAGGAAACTTTGAGATGCTTTGTTGTTCTGTCAAAGTGGTCTTATCCAGAAAAAAAGTTCTTCAACATCAGGCACACCCCTCCCCAAGCTTGGCCAGACATGCAACACGCAGAAGTCGTTTCATTAGATGGCCATGACCATCATTAACAACCAGACTCCAGAAGGATTCTGATGAAATCTGTGAAGAAGTAAAAAAATAAGAAACCATTACAGACAAAACTGAAAATATGATTCCCCCCACCCCCCCCAAAAAAAGGAAATACATTCATGTGCTTGAGAGTTATCCGTTTCCATTTAAGTGCAAAAAATTCTCTTTGAGCACTGGAATGTGCACACCAACAGTTTATGAGTCACCTGTGTGATGCAGTACAATAGCATGAGTACATGTCCATATCAAGTTCAACCCCTTCATCATCACCTATAAAATACACAACCACATATCTATATATCTATATATATCTATATATCTATCTATCTATATATCTATCTATCTATCTATCTATCTATCTATCTATCTATCTATCTATATATATATATATATATATATATATATATATATCTATATATATATATATCTATATATCTATCTATCTATATATCTACTCACCAAGGCTACTATTAGTGTACATCCAAAGGGCACCTTTCAATCCAGTTGAGATGATCACATTTCATTTGGTGGAATTGTCTCGCACAACATATTGGACCAGCAACACGAACCTCACAGTCATCATTTTATACTGGGGTATGTGCTGAAACAGTCTCTTTTCACTTAGTTACCACTTGTCAATTTTCTGCACACAAGGAGGACGCATTGTGGGCCTGCAGAAAAAATCTGGGGACTCTGTGCCACTTTTGTGTGTTCTGTGATTGTTGCTGTGAGGTCATAGTCATGATGTCATAGTGACATTTTTACAATTAAAGCAGCATTGCAAGAATGTCCTCACAGTTCTGAACTGTACTTTTTTATGTTATTTTACATTGCCACAGCAACCACTACTTACGTCCGAGTCGTCAGTGACTTGAATGATACGATTCTTCTCACAATTTATTTCTGCTTCTCTTACTCCTGCTTTTTTTCATGTATGAAAACAAAATGAGCACGTTTTCCAATATTGTTCCGACCAGCTTTGTATTTATTTGCAGCTGCTTTTCAATAACTATTGTTCCATGGTGTCATATAATACACTGACTGATGCATAACTGTTAGTTAACAACAGAAGTGATATATGACAGCTACTTGATGTGATGGAGAAAAGCAGAGGAAAACAATGACAAAGACCTGGTCACACTTACTGTCAGCAGCACCAATTTAAAAGGAATGCTCCTTTCATTATTTCACACATGAAAAAAGGTAGTACAGCACACTCAACTACTGAAAATTATCGTATCATTCCAGTCAGTTAGGATGTAAGAAAATGAAGTTGTAACATAGCATTAAAAAATGTAGGTCAGAGTTCTCAACAGATTGTTGCACTGCTGCTTTACAGAGATTCACCACATTACTTTGTTATGGTGATGCACATAAACTAATATGTGGGGGCATTACTACCTCTGGAATATTTCTTGCTCCACAGAGTGTAATATATGTCTGTGAAAACCACCCATAATTTCATTAGAGTGAGTCACATGACGGAGGAATTAACAATCTGACAAGCAACCTACATTTGTGCCACACTTTCTCAGCAATGTTAAGACGTGATGGCAGGGGGAGCGAAGGTGCATGCTCCACTATATTGAATGTCCAGCAGCTATCCCAAGCAATGTTTCCTAATGTTATAAGGTTCACTTTGTGGTGAAATGTGGGATGTTTCCACTAACAAGGCTCTTCTTACTGGAAATGTGGCCACACATTTCACAACAAACTGACCATTAACAAAAAGAAACATTCTCAAACCTGCACAAATCAGATATTCACTGCATGGAGCATGCACACGAACTCTTCCTGCCATCACATCCTAATGTTGCTGAGAAGGGAGGCAGAATGTGGGCAGATATTCAGAATGGAAATGCCTCCATCACGTGACTCACTGTAATGCACTTACGCCTGGTTTTCCAAAAAAATGTATTGCACTATGTGGTGCAAGAAAGATTCCCCAGGAAGGGAAAATGTTTATGATTTAAAAATAACAAACAAAAAACACACATCAAAAGTACAGCCCAGTAGTGGGGTGGGGTCAGGTGGGGGGGGCAGAAAACAATACCTGGACTTACTATGGCTGTGGTGGTCCAGCAGCAAGTGCAGCACTGAAAATATTTGCTGCTGCTGTGCTTCCACTCTGGTAACCTGCAGCTCCAAAGCACTGAAACGCTTGTTGTTTTCCTCCAGTGCTGCCCTCACCAGGAAGAGGTCAGACTGGCTAACAGGGACTGTGCCGGGGTCCACTGCAGTGGGTAATCCAGGTAATGGGGCTGGTGGTAGGACCAGAAGGAGGGACCCCATAACCAGGATTTTTTATTTTGGTTTAAATTATGGGTATCTGCCATCCAGGTTTCTTGTAAGAAGATTGAGCCTGATTCCAGAAACCACTTGCATCAGGCTCAACTTGTGGCAAAGCAGGGGTCTGCACCTGACACAGCTGCAGCAAGGACAAAAAGTGGTATACTAGAAGATTTGTCCCAACTTGCCACTTGCAGCAAATCTTCTGCACTGTCCGCAACATGCAGCCCAGTGCCAAGACCAGTGGTGCAGTGAGAGGTTGTGGCACAGGGCAGAACACAGCACCTACTAGTGCCAGTGGGCACTCTGTGTGCCCCAAGGAGTAGCAAGCCCTGACAGGGCTTCAGAAGGGGCAGCGGACATCAGGCTGTGGCACAGGGCATGTGGATCCCCATGGCACAGTCCCTCTACCCCCAAGGAACACCTGTGCCATGTATATTGAATGCCTGCTATGGCAGGCTATTGCCAACCCCCACATTCCTGGTGCCAGAGTGCCCCCCCACCATCCCTGAACACCCCCAACAATAGTGAGAATCTTTCCCCTGGGTGGCAGCACCACCCCATCCACTATCACCCAGAATACTGCAATACAAAAGTGACAACACAGTGGGTGCCCTCCCTGCTAGTCTAGTGGCTCCCCAACCTCCCCACCCCAAAAGGCATTGTCACCCCCACACCATCCCTGACCAACTTCTATGGCTGTGAAAACCCTGTGCACACCAACATAGCCAGCAGCAGAATGTGATTGTACAGACCGCATCACGGTGCTGTACATATGTATACAGTACAGTTACGGAGTCTGTGCAGTCACATTCTGTGGCTGACCGTGGTGTTGTCCAGAGGGTTTTGCCAGTCGTAGAAGCTGGTCTGGATGATGGGGTGGGGGCAGGGTGGGTGACAATGCCTTTTGTGGATGGTGGGGGCCTCTTGACTACCAGGGAGGGCACCCACTGTGTTGTCACTTTTGTATTGAGTTATTATGGGATAGTGGATGGGGGTGGTGCTGTCACTCAGGAGGCAATTCTCTCTGTTGTTGGGAGTGACCAGGGATCACGGGGAGGGGGAATACCACACCACTGTCTGTGGCTCCCAACAAGGTTGGGGGGTAGGCAGTGCACTGTATGGTACTGTCCAGATGCAGGGGTGCCCAGTGGCTCAAAGCCACCCTTTGCTTCAACAAGCTGGGTGCCACTTGCTGGGAGCAGGTTGCCAGCACCTGTCCATGCCCCCAACACAATGTCCTGCCCCTGGTGAGCCCCTACAGGCCCCAGTCCCACCTCAGCCCATTGTGCAAGCCAGTTTGACCACCTCCTGGCTGGTCTAACTGGCAGCCCCTCCTGCGTCCCTGGTGGGCTTCTGGAATCCCGAAAAAGGAGATGTGGCAGCCCTGCCATGGCGCAAGCCCCCTTGAGACATGGCACTATGAGTTGCTGGACGCAACCCTGGTGCAAGGGGGTTTTGCTGCAGTGATCCCTGGACCAGACGCAGGCCATGTTGTGGAATCCCATTTGACACAAGTTGTGCTGCAACTCGTAACTTGCATCAAACAACTTTGCCGCATCTCCCTTGTGTCGGGCCCATTATGTCTAACTGCATCTGCTCTAGTCAGGAAAAAAAAACATTTCTTTTCATAGCACTCTTTATACTAGAAACATTTAGGGATGCCAGTTTTAATGGTTTCATTAGATTTGTTATGAATCACTGAAGACCAGCTGTCTAGTGTCAACCAATCTTCCCTTCACAGTGTTTCTTTTTCTTCTTTCTTCCATCTTTTTCTTCAGGCAGTAGTAATGAGTGAGTGGAAGCATCTGAGTCCGGTTTCTCAGTATCAGAACCATCCCAGCTTTTGGTCTGCATCAGCACATCAAATTTCCCACTGATATTGTAGGTGACATAGCTGCTTGCAATCTTGCACTTTTCCTGGTTGCTGGTTTTGACCACTCTGGGGAAGGGGGCATCTCCTGATCCTTATTTTGATCCTCTGGTGCACTGGTAGCATCTCCCATATGTTGTTCCGAACTGTTCTGTATAGTTTCTGAAATCTCTTTTTGTCCTGACTCCCATTCATCCCCCTGGGCTCCCTTTTGTTGATGTGCATCTTGAGCTGTTCTTGTCTTTCCTGGCTGTTGTGTTTCAGCTGCTGTCCTGTCAGGCATTGAAGACGCTGCCTCCTGCTCCTGTATGAGCTCCTTCTCTACATCTGCTTTTTTTCAGCAGTTTCAATTTGGGTGTCCTGATCTGCACCATCCCTCCAGTTGTGGGTTGCCTAAGGGCACTTTTGAAAGACATGCCCCACTGTGTCACAGAGGTTACATTTTGCTACATTTCGACAGGCTGTACTGACATGGTTATACTCACCACACAATATGCATCGCAGGTTATCACATGTACTTTCCAGATGTGTACATTCTCCACATTTGTAGCATGCTTTAGGTTGGCCTGCATAAAAGCAGACCCCTCACTCCTTCCCCAGAAAAAAAAAACTTAGGAATATGTAAGATTCCCTGTTCATTTTGCCGTAGTTTTGCTTTAACGTGCCAACCTCCAGTCCAAAAGTGTTCGGAGTCGATGATTGGCTCCAGGACACTTAACACCTTACATTTTTCTTGAAGCCAGGGGTGTATGTCTCCCACACTCACACCCTCATTCCTGAACATCACTGTAATTTTTTTTTTAATCAAAGGCTTAGTTAATGGGATCACCAAAAATGGCATCCATAATGGGGAAAATTTCAATTGGTTGTACTTAATCCAAAAAAGCTCCAATCCTTGGAGAGTATTGAAACTTATGTCAAAATTGTCTTCACCAGAAATGTGGGTGAGCGCATGTACATCACTGGGTAGAAAATGCATAGAGTGTTTGATTAAGTTTTTCCTCACGTAAATTCTGTCAGGTTGGAATTCTAGGCCTCCTCTATATCTAATTCTCACTGCTTTCCATTGGAGTTAGGGAGTAGTCCTGTCAAAAAAGTCTGAAAATCTAGGGGGTGGTCACTAGGGACGAGGTTCTTCTGTGGGCATCTGGTTTTCTTCATCGCTAGAACCTTCAGCACTATGGAATTGTTCTTGCTCTCCTGCATTTTCTATGTCTGAGTCTACCTGTGGCATTTGGGTATTAGCCTCTGACTGTTTGGGGTTATCCTCTGTTTCAGTTCTAGGGTTAACAGGTTCCTTAGATGCTGGAAATGTTTTCCCCAACTGAGCTTCATTCAGGTACACATCTTCCCTTTCCTGTATCCTAGCATTCTCTTGTACTACACTGCTTGTTGGCGCTGCACTAACAGTCCTATTTTTACTCCCAGTCCCCACTTCTATACTCCGGGTATTTCCTTTGGTACCCTTTTTGTTGTGACCCATAAACACAAAAGGTGCAAACTGCGCAGCAGAAGCAGTCCCCTGTGACTGAACATAAAATTCCCCCACAGTGTTTTCTTTTAGTAGTTTACTTGCCCACTCTTGTCCTTCCATAGTGCTATCTGCTTCCTGAGTGGCTATTTCTGTAGCCATGGAAATGTGTTCTGATTGTGTACTGTCCAGCTGTGAGCTGCTGCTTGCAAAGTCTGCTGTTTGATCTGGCAACCAGTTCCCCGAAGCGTCTTGTTGCCAACCCGCATTCCTCAGCACTTGTTTAGGAGTCCATTCAGTTGCTGAATCCACAGTAGAAATCATTCCGAATGCATCTTTTATCTGCTCGCAGGCTGCCTGCTGTCCCTTTGAAGTGCTCAGTGTCCCAATTCCTAATGTAGCCAAGAGTTTCCCTTTTGTTCTTGTATGCTGCTCCATTTTCCTTCGTTTCGCTTCTTTTTTATTTAAGTCTGTTTACCACATGAGGTATAGCTCCTCTTCTTTTGCCATTTCTTGTGCCAGCTGCCATCTCTTTTCCATAATATTCCTGTCCAGTAAAGCCTCAGCTTGGAATGTATCCATCTCAAAGAACTCCATGTCTGAAGCTGTGTTCTCTGCCAAATTCTTTGTATCCATTGCCACTGAGTTTCCCTCGGTATCTCCTCCTGTCTGGTATTCTGTTCCTCGGCTGTTCTCCTGCCCAACAGCTGCTGAGGGGGAGAACAGCTCCCCAGCCTGCTGTACCACCACCTCCTCTCTGGCAGCCTCTGGATCCTCCATCTTGGATTTGGGGCAAACAGTGCCTCTTCCCAAGAGAAGGGGAATTTCCCTGGTTTCCTGGCCAAATTTCCCCCATTCACTAAAAAAAAGGCAAAAAAAACAACAATAGCTTAATCTGGTTCAGTTTCAGTTGGTCACCATCTATTTCCCCCCTTCCCCTCCCGTCACCTCTGAAAAGGGACTTCTAGTCTCAGTGGGCCTACCTGGTCAACAAAATTCAGTAAAATTACATAAAATTCAGTATATATAATTACAAATACAAAATACAAAGTTAAAAAGTTCTGTAATTGAAATGAATTTTTCTTTGTTACCCAGCTGCCTGTCGCCCATCATGTTTCTCAGAGATCTATCATAGGCCTGCTCCTCTTCTCAATCTTCATGATCCACCTCCTGTTCATCTCCACCTTCTGCTCAGTAATAACGTACACTGATGATATTGCCCTGTTTCACAGCAACAAGAGCTCCCAGCTCATCAATTCCCAAGGTTCTATGTCAAAACAGCGATCGCTAACTAGTGATTGCCATTATAGTGTGTGTACATCGCTGAAAAACCAAAACAGCAATGTACACTCCCAGCGAAGACATGCAGGCAAAAACAAATGTTTTTTGCACCCCCCCCCTTACTAAAGATTCTCAACTCCAGAAGGGTGCATGTCGGGGGAGAAACTTGCAAAAAAAAAAAAAAATACTTCGGCCCACAAAATACTGTGCACCTCCCCAGCCCCGAACACTGCACCCTCTCCACTGTAACCAGCCACCCTCACCACCACACCACACCACACGGCCAACTTGGCAGCCTTTTGCCACACTACCTCCCACATACCTTCTGTAATGTTCCATTCCCCCCTCCTGTTCTTCTGGTCACCTTGTTGTTCACCCCTTGCTACCCTTTCAGGGCAGCTCACATGACGAGCACTGAAACTGAGTCACTCATATTCGAGTCACTCAGTTTCAGTCACCATTTTGATGGAATACCATTCCCAGATATCAAAGGATTTTACCCACATGCATAACTGGCTAGTGGACAACAGCCTGGTACTCAACACATCCAAAACATGACTGATGCTTTTTGGCTCCAGGGAGTGCAGGTCCTCCTGCCCCCACCCCCTGGATATCAGGGGCCCAATATTCAAACATGTGCAAAGTGCAATGCAAAAATTTGCACTGTGCCTTGCAGTAGCCTGGGTGCCCGAAGATACTATATTCAGTGGAATAGCACACCGGCACTATTTGACTGAATAAAGGGCCATTGCGGCCCAGTGCAAAGGCACTTAGTACTGCCATGACAGGGTTCCTGAAGTATGCCACCAGAATGGATAGCACCAGAGTTCTATTTCCAATATTAAAAGGGATGCATGTAAATGAGCCCATTGGGCATGCAAGGCGCTAAGGGGACATTTGCATGTCCATTATGGGCTTATTTGCATGGGTAGCAAGGCAAGTTAGCATGGCACTGTCTCCCCCAATTGCCCGGTCTCAGGCATGTAAACATACCCCTGGTGTTAGTAATCTGTCTCACTAATCGCTGACCCATTCTTTAAAATAAATGGATCCCTGATGCTGGTGGTAGCCGCCCTCCTTCTGATTGCTATCTCCTGCTTCATGAAGATTAGCCCTGGTGCTAGTGGTAACCCCCCCTCCCATCCCAGCCCCAGCTTCAAGAATATTACCCCTGGTGCTAGTGGTGCTCTCTCCCTCCAATCCCGGCCCATGAACACTCATGTTCCTGGCGTAGTGGTACCTCCCCGATCACCAGCCCTGAATTACGAACAACTCCTCCCTGGCATCAAGTGGGTCCCCTCCTGCAGCACTGAGCACCCCCAACTCACCGTATCCACAGTGGTGGTGCTATGGGTGTATACTGCAAGTAGCACAACCCTCCTCACACCTCCTTGGCCAGATGCCGTATGTATAGTAATGGAGAATGCCTCCTATTTATGGACAGGGTGCATCATCCCGTCTTATAAATAAAAGATGTGCACTCTGACTGTACATACAGCAGTCAGCTGAGGAGGTGTGAGGAAGGCTGCTCCAGTCACTGTATGCACCCATGGCACCACCACTGTGGATATGGTGAGTGGGGGGGTGCCCAGTGCCATGGAGGGGGACCACTGGACATCAGGAAGGGGTTGTTTGTATGTCAAGGTTGGTGAAGGTCAGGGGGAGGGCACCCCTACCACCAGAGATATAAGAGTGTCTGATAGGGCTGGGATCAGAGTGGGGAGGACAACACTAGCACCAGTAATAATATTCTTTAAGCTGGGGCTGGGATTGGAGGGAGGGAGCGGGGTTACTACTAGGACCAGGGATAATCTTCATGAAGCTGGGGCTGGGATGGGAGTGGGGGTTACCCTGTGCCGTGTGTGTATATATGTGTGTGTGTGTGTGTGTGTGTGTGTGTGTGTGTGTGTGTGTATCTCTGTGTCTGTGACACATGGTCACAGAAATGTGGCTGGAGAAAAATTGCTGGTCGGCAATTATAAGAAATAAAAGATGTGAAAGCATGTGCCTATGAGAATTTAATTCACATCCAAGGTGTGGGATACTTTAATAAACCCCTTGGGCTTCGTCCAATGGGTTTATGTAGCATCCCACATCTCGGGTGTGCATTAAATTCTCATATCACAAACTTCACCATCCTTTAGTCTCTATTTATTTGTCTACTTGTAATATCTACTAATGTACATATCCATCCCCTGGAACTGTTTAGCTCTCTATTTGCTTACCTGTGCTTTTGACCCTGTTATATCTTGTGCTTTGTACTCTCCTGGGTCATACCTGCAAATAGGCACTCAGTTGTCTAGTTTACCTACCCGATCACGAAAAACCAAATAAATTAATAAAGTAACTAATAACTTAGTGAAAATATTACAGAACATTGCAATAAGTCACCAGATGAGCCATTATGTTTCTGGTGTCCAAATATATATGGCCTTCATCTTCTGGGCAGTATGAACATCAATACTGCAGCATAGGAGAAAAATAAAGAAAACGTAAGGAAACAGCAGTAGCAAATAAATCAAGCCTCTGTAGTAATAATTCACTGTTTCAGAAAAAGTGCCAAGTCAAACCCTGAGTTCAGCCATGGTCACTCACTAGTCCCCAACTCATATATCCAAAGAGCCTCTTGCATTAGTACTTGTTGATCAAAATTATCCCCACATTTAAGGGTTGAATAAGCTTTCTCAATCCCTCAAAGTTTAAAGTGTTGGGGGTAACTGCAGCTTGCAGTATGTACATGACTTGCCATCTAATGATGACTCCCAGGTCCCATTCCTCTGTCATAGTGCTCAGTTTAACCCCTTCAGTCTAGTACTCTGCCCTGTTTTTTTCTCCCTAGGTGCAAAACTTGGCATTTTTTGTGGTGTTGAATTTCAAATGCCAAACCTTAGACAACCTCTCTAGCCTTTGTAGTTCCCGTTGAGTCCCCTTGATCCCTTCATTGCTATCTACCCTACTGCAGAACTTTGTGTCATGTATGAAGAGACACAACTTGCTCCAGATGCCCTCTCCAATCTCACCGATAAACTTATGGAAGAGGACAGGATGCAGGATAGAACCTTGCGGCATCCCACTCATGACCTTCGTCTCTTTCGATATAACCCCATTTACCACTACCCTCTGCTGTCTCTCCTTCAACCAGTTTCATACAAATCTATGTCCTTAGCTATGACCAGGTCCTCCAGCTTCTTCAGGAATCTTCTGTGTAGCACCAAGTTGGAAGCCTTACTGAAATCAAAGTAAAGTGAATCTACAGCATGGTCCTTATTTACTACCTTTGTTAGTCAAGGAAAAGTATCAGGCTGGTATGAAAAGACTACCCTGCACACAGACCCATGCTGTTTACTATCCTGTAGACCACTGCTCTCTAGGTAATCTACAAGGTCCTCTTTGATCAGTGATCAGTTTACCCACTACAGAGGTAAGGCTGACAGATCTGAGAGTCCCTGCTTACCCCTTGTTCAACCCCTTGTGCGGCAGACTACATCTGCCACCCTACAGTCTATTAGAACTACCCCTGTCTGAACTGAGCTACTGAATAGACATACAAGGAATTCAACCAGTTCTGGAGCTCATTCCTTGAACAACCTTGGGTGCATCCTATCTGGCCCTGGGGCTTTATCTACCTGTAGGTCTTCAAGTCCCTTCTGGACCCTTTCTCTGATAAATACCACCTGCCTCATTTCAGGAATGTTCCTGATAGGTGCCTTGATGCTACTTTTTTTTGGGGGGGGGCACTGTCTTCCTTGTGAAGAGACAGCAGAATTAATCCTTAAGGATAGTTGTTATCTGTTCCTCTTCCTTGAACCCTCTGCTCTTGTAACCTAACACTACCCCTTCTCTACTTTCTTTTTTTCCTTACTATACCTGAAGAATTGTTTTTTTTCCCCACCCTTGACCCTATCTACAACACACAGCTCCATGTCTGCCTTTGCCTCTTGGACCATCCTCTTTTCTGCCCTAGTTTTTATTTGGTACTCTTCCCACTCCTCCTCCTCCCCAGCATTTCTTTGTTCGTGGTGAAAGCCTTTTCCTTACCCCTCACGGCTTCTCTGGCCCTTTCAGAGAACTGTATTGGTCTTGTTGTACCTGTTTCATTTTGTAAACATCCTTGTGCATGACTTCGTTGCCTGAAGAATTGTCCCCTTGATTGTCCCCCATCTTTCCTCTACACCTTTGATGCTGTCCACCCTGGTCAGTTTGTATCAGACTAGTTCCCTCATCTGGTTGAAGTCTGTTTTTCTGAAATCTAGGACTTCAGTTTTTGATAGGGGTATTCTTATCTTGAGGGCCAGCTTGAACCAAATAGTGTTATATTCACTGGACCCCTTCACTCCACTCACCATCTGCAAGTTGGTGAGCACCAAATTTATTTATTTAAATGTTTCACCAGGAAGGCACACTGAGCAACAAGTGACTTGTCTCCCGCTGTGACCTGGGGGGAAGGGGTACAACTGGAAAGAGACATTAAACATTCAAGTTACAAGATCAACATTAACATACGGTTGTAAGGCAGGTGTTACAACAGAGTTGAGCATAACATGTAGAAAAAGTGAACAAAAATAAGTGCCAGGTTAATAAGAAAACAAGTGCTTACAAGAAAGAAAAGGGAGAAAGGGGACAGGGGATGAGGTGGGGAGGGGATCAAGAATAGTCACCTGTCTAGTGGGTTTCTTAACCAGCTGTACCAGCAAGCAGTCCAGCAATGTATCCAACAGGTCCTGACTTCTGGTGCCCCTGGCCACTGGACTGTCTCAGTCGCTATCCAGCAGGTTCAGATCACCCACCACCACCACTTCCTCCTTCTTCAATCACTTTGCTAACTTTTTCCTGAGCTCCCTATTTCTCTGTTCCCCTTGTCCTGGTGGCTATAGATCATCCCCACCCATATTTTCTTGCCTAAGGGTGCTGTGAGGTTTACTCACAATGAATTCTTTCATGAAGTAAAGTTTGGGGGAACTGGTGAAGATAACTTTGAGTTGAATGTTAATTCCTCCTCTTCCTCAGATGAGTTCAGGTATCTACATAATCTTAATATTCTTCTTAAATCATGTATTACTATGTACTGTACTTCACTTTGACCAAATAGGAATAGACCCTTGCCTTACTTTGCTCCTGAGGTCTTGATAAAGGTCCTGATCTTAGAGTCTTCCCTTTCATGTATGTCAATTTCCTTCCAAGCTGTGACTTGCCAGTCTCTCCAGTGTACACCTACTTTCAAACTCCTCCCACATCATTAACAACTTTGGAATATCTTATCCATCAAACCAATAATGGAATATAGATTATCATATCGGTACCATAGAGAAAATGCTGGATACAGCACCAGCCAATATGGAATGGATACTTAGGGCCCAATTCCAGAAGCCGTTCCGGTAGACACAAGGTGCTTGCGTCAAACAGAAAAGATGCAAGTCACACCTTGCATCACCCATTGCGACATTCCCCATTCCAGAATACGAGCTGAGCTGGACGAGGAATCACCTGCACCGAATGGGCACTGTGCCACCCTTTAGACCTGCATCTGGGTACGCCAGGTCACAAGGGGGCTTGTGCAATGGCAGGGCTCACATTTCCAATTCCAAGAGCCTCATCATGGCCATTGCAAGGGACTCTACTTAGACCTGCCAGAAGGTGGTCTAAGCCCCTTGCGATTGACTGGTACACAGTGATATGTGGGCTACCAGTGGGGTCCGTGTGCAGTAGGGGCACAGAGGGGCATAGGGAGGGTTGGTGTGGCAGCCAGGATGTACGGGATCACTGTGGCACCCAGAGGGGTGCAAATGCCTCTGAATCAATATATCATAGGTATATGCACCCTGCCGGGTGTTGAAGCAATACCCGACTGCTCTGCTGGCACACCGACCCACCCTATTACCCCACCTACCCCCACACCCCCACTGGGCACCTGTGTACCTCCACACCATCACTACCAGTGATGCCTGTTCCATGCTACACCAGCATAAGGGGTGCCACGGCCTTGCAGCATTTGCTGCTGGTGTGCTATTGGTCGGGTCCGCACTTGTGGCAATCCCGGGGTGTTTGGTGCAGGAACCCTACTTTCTCTCAGAATACAGTGCAGGGTTCCTGGTGCACCTGGCATTGCTGTAGCCCTTGGAGTGGTGCAACTTGCATCGCTCCAAGGGGTCCTTCTGGAATCAGGCCCTTAGAGTCCTGTTTTTGCTGGGAAGATTTAGCAACCTGTCAAAAAATGTAGTAACTGTGAACTACCCCCAGAATATTTGTTAAATAAAACTTTCCCCTCCTGATCTACAAAATTATTTTTGGTCCTCTCAGTAGGGCATCTTTTCAATGTGGTAAACTTTTAGTAAGAAAACCATATGGAAGCAGATGCACATATCGTAATTGAATGTCACAGATTGCATTCAATGTTTATAAAAAAAAGAAGAAAGACAGAAGGGAATGCCTTTAACTAGTGTGGTTATAAATATTTTAAATGTTTGTAACTAAGTAATGTTTGGCTCCAACCTACAGGTTGAGATTCAATTTTGCCCCAAAGAGAACTTAAAATGTGTTTCCAAAAAGTGGGAAAAGCTATGCTTGTATATGTTTTTAAGCTAGAGAATGCAGCAACCATAGAAAACTGGGGGAAAAAGGAAATTTATTATATGGACTGGTGAGATGGAGAGACTGGCATAGACAATTTTAGTGTATATTATTTGTTAGGAAAATGATGACCTGAATACAGAAATCCCCATGAATGGTACCAGGCTTGGAGTCTGCAGGAGGTACTTAATATTTTTTTTTTTAACAGAGTTACAGAAATTATACAAGAGAAATTCACAAGGCACCTGGTGCCTCATACACAATTGCAAAGGACTAAAGCTAAGAGGTCTGAAAGACCAATTAGAACCTGTCCCTTTAAATGTTTCTCATTGTGTCTTACACAAACCTAGTCCCAAGCCTTCCTTGCATGGTTACTCGGCACACTGTTACTGTGTGGAAGGGGTCACCATGCAAATGGCCTGCAGGGATATATACAATGCAGGGCTAACATTGTAGAGGATGCCTCAGAGCTGTGCAATTTCCCTTACCCTTAGATTTCCTAAGGGTTGGTGGTAGGAGGTAGCACCAGGCAGTAGCAACCAGGTGAGGTAGGGAATGGAGATAATCAAGGGGCCCATATACAAAGTGGCACAGGGAACTGGAGCAAGGGAGTGGGTTTCATAGGATGCAAGGGATGGATTAAGGGCTAGGAACAGGAATAAATCCACAGGTCTACCAGGAAGGATTGCAGGACAAAGTAATAACATTGACAGTCAGTAGCCCACAAGTAGTCCTAAAGATGAGGGTCAGGAAGCTGAGTGGAACCTAAAGATGATCACACTGGATCTCTGGAACTCTGAGAATAGCATAGCCATAGGCAACTGGTGCTATAGCATGCACAGACTACTGTGGGTGGTGTAACCCAGCCCTACTGCTAGCTTTTGGCAGACAGGAATCTTGTTTTCAGAGCAAGGAGCAGCTGACTACAAAGCTAGAACTTTTCTTACTAATAGAACACTTCTTTCTCAGCAGAAGTCAGTGCCTGTTGGGATTAAGAAAACACATACTTTATTAGAAGTGAGGGAGGTCTCATTTAGGGTAAAAAAAAGAAAGAGTATTTTTCTGTGTTGGGGATAGGGAGTTTGCTAAGTCAGGAGGGTAGAAGTTAATTGGGAGTGTGGCTTAGGAGTAGAAAATCAGGTGTCTCCAATTACAGTTCCCTACTGCTAGCTTTTGGCAAACAGGAATCTTGCTTTCAGAGCAAGGAGCAGCTGACTGCAAAGCTAGAACTTTTCTTACTAATTGCCCTCCTTGCCTCCCCTCCACCCTCCCACCCTTAGCCAGTTCTACTTTTATAGCACATGGATTTGACTAACAATGGAAACTTCCTGTTTGGCAGTAGGAAGGGAAGGATCACTGAGACATAGGTTTCACAATCCTTGAAGGAAAAGAGTAGCTCTCCCTCTCCCCCTAGCTGCTGGAGTTCTGACTCTGAGCAAGGAAGAAGGAGACTACAGAAAAATACAGGAAGTTCTTGTCCCAGAACAGGAAGGGTGAGAGCTGTAAGGGCACATAGGCAGTAGGAGGAAAAATAAACAGGGAGGAGAGAGTTAGCACACAAAGCAGCAGGAGAGGGGCCACAAAATAAGACACGATGGGAGTGGTGCAGTGCAATGGCTGTGGGGCGGCAGTCTTCTGGGAGACATTCTGGAGGCTGAGATGCTACCCTATTTGTAGGCACCTCTCTGGTATGAGGGAGGAGGTTGCTTGTCTCCAGGCTGACCTGGCTAGGGATTAGTGAAACCTCCTCCCCCACCCAGGGACCACCAGGGCCACTGCCGCTACCTCAGAGGTTGCCAAGAAAGAGGAGCGGTTGGACCAAGGTGGACTCAGGGAGGGAGAGGGTGGTGGAACAGAGACACATTCCTCCAGTTGTACCTCTCCACAATTCATCCACTGTTCTGATGGAGAGTGGTTCCTCTATGGAGGCACCTGCAGTGGAGACCAAGGAGGATGCTGGGAACCTCCACAAAGGAGAACAACAAGAGGGTGGCATGGGACCCCACAGGGGAAAGAAACAACTCCTGGTGGGGGACTCAATTGTTAGGGGGTTAGAACTGGGGGAGGAAGGGGAGAGGGAGGGAGGTAAGGTGTCTACTTGGCACCAAGGCTTGGAGGGATAGGGAGTGAATCTTCAGGATTACGGGAGTAGCTGCACAAGGAAGGGGAGCTGGATGTCATTGTCCACCTAGAGACAAATGACCTGGCTGGGAATGGGATCAGAGCAGTGCAAGAGGAGTTTGAGGAGTTGGGTAGGGGCCTTAGACAAGTAGCATGTACAGTAACCTTCTTGGAGGTGCTGCCTGTCAATGGGAAGGGTGATGCTAGGGTACTCTGCACCATGGGATTCAATGAATGGTTGAAAAACTGGTGTGGAGCTCAGGGTATTGGCTTCATTGGGGACTGGAGGTCCACCTGGAGGGATACAGGCCTATACTGACTTGATGGTCTGCATCTGTCCGGGAGGGGAACCAGGATCTTAGGTGATAGGTTTAAATGCTTCATTGGTAAGCATTTAAACTAACCAAGTGGGGAGACACTGAAAAGGAGCAGGGAAAACCCAGTCTCCCCCCACAAAACACAGTAGATAGAGAGGTAAACACCAAGGTAGAGAAGTCAATAAGGAGCAGGACAGGGGTAAATGCAGAAAAAGGCAGTAAGGACAGGGATGGGGCTAAAAGGGATAATGGCATAAAAAATGGAGGGTGAGTACCAATGCTGGTAGTCCATGTAACAAGCTCCCTGAACTACTGCCCTTGATGGAAGAGGGACACCTGATTTGTGGCAGTCACAGAAACATGGTAGATGGAGAACCATGACTGGGATGTCAACATACAGTACCAGGGTACACAAGCTACAGGAGGGACAGGGAGGATAAAAGAGGAGGAGGAGGAGTGGCTCACTATGTAAGGGAAGGGATCAAAACAATGGAACCAAAGGATAAACAGGGAGTAGGGGAGGTACTGTGGGTCACTCTGGAGACAGGAAATGGCACCACAGTCCACACAGGGGTTATATACAGACCCCCATCTCAGGGGGAGGCAATGGACAAGGAAATGATAGAAGGCATCCTTAGAATGGCAGAAAAGGGGAGATATTGTTGATGGGGGACCAGAATATGCCAGATGTTAACTGGAGCACCTTTGCTGCGGCCACATCTAAGAGCAGGGTTATTCTCGGTGCCCTACAGGGGGCATGCCTCAGACAGCTAGTGGTGGAATCCACTCAGGAGGGAGCAATCTTAGACCTGGTACTGTCAAACTGGAATGGAGAAGGGATCTTGGATTTAGAAGTGGGTAGCCATCTGGGAACAAGCGACCACCAAACAGTGTGGTTCACAATAAACACAGCCATAGAGTCAAGCCATACAAAAGCAAGAGTACTGGACTTTAGAAGTGCTGACTTTGGAAAAATGGGAGAGTGCCTCAGAAAAGCACTAGCAAACAGGCAACAAGGAGGGGTGGAGGAACAATGGGGGAAAATCAAGACAGCCATCACAGAGTCAACAAGCCTTTGTGTATAGCAAATCAACAAAACAAAATGAAGGAAAAAAAAACACTATGATTCTCAAAAGAGGTGGTGGGGAAGGTTAAGGAGAAAAAGGTAGCAATCAGGAAGTATAAGAAAACACAGAAGGAGCAGGACAGAGAACTGTGCCAGTTAAAGCAGAAGGAAGCAGGAAAGGCAGTCAGAATAGCGAAGACCCAAACTGAGGAAAAGATAGACAACTTGGTTAAGAAGAAGGATAAAACTTTTTATAGGTACATTAGGGAGTGAAGAAAGATCAAGGGAGGGTTAGTGAGGCTTAATAAAGGGAAGAGAGGGTGGGCAGAGGGTGATAGTGAAAAAGCAGGGATACTGAACGAATACTTCTGCTCAGTATTCACAAAAGAAGAGGAGAGGAGGAACCTAGATCAAAGAATAGAAGCACTCTGGATAGTGAGGTCGATACCAGTCTATTCACAGAAGAAAGGGTTCTGAAAGAACTCTTAAAACTGAAGGTGGACAAATCAGGGGGTCTGACGGGATTCACTGAAGAATTCTAAAAGAACTAAGGGTAGAATTAGTGACACCACTGACTACCCTCTTTAACAAATCATGAGAGGATGGTGTGGTACCTGAGGACTGGAGGAAGGCGAATGTGATTCCAGTTCACAAAAGTGGGGGCAAGAGAGAGGCAGGAAACTACAGACCTGTAAGTTTGACCTCAGTGGTAGGGAAAATGATGGAATCACTTCTGAAGGAAAGAATTGTTGAGTTCCTAGAGGCCAGTGGGGCACAGGACCCAAGGCAGCATGGATTCACAGCAGGAAGGTTGTGTCAGATGAATCTAATAGATTTCTTTGACTGGGTCACCAAAGTAGTAGACCGGGGAGGGGCTGTGAACATGGCCTACCTAGACTTTAGCAAGGCATTTGACACAGTCCTACACAAAAGATTAATATTCAAGTTAGTCAGCCTTGGAGTGGGCCCCAGGGTGATAGCCTAGGTAAAAAATTGGCTGGACAACAGGATGCAGAGGGTAATAGTAAATGGAGTCCACTCTGAAGAAAGGGGGTTACTAGTGAGGTACCTCAGGGTTCAGTACTGGGACCGGAACTCTTTAATGTCTTTATAAGTGACATTGCGGAAGAACTGGAAGAAAAAGTATGTCTCTTTGCAGATGACACAAAAATCTGCAACAGGGTCGATACAGAAGTTGGGGTGGAAAGGATGCGAAGAGACTTGGCAAGGTTGGAGTAATGGTCAAATGTATGGCAGCTTAGATTCAACGCAAAGAAGTGCAAAGTAATGCACCTGGGAAACAAAAACCCAGGAGAAGAGTACACAATGGGGGTGAAATACTAACAACAACAAAAATGAAAAAGGACATGGGGGTAGTCATATCAGGTGACCTTAAGGTGGGCAAGAAATGTGAGAAGGCAGTAAGGAGGGCTGGCGGGATACTGGGATGCATAGGGGAGGCATCACCAGTAGAAAACAGGAAGTTGTTATCCTTCTGTACAGACAGTTGGTGAGATCCCATTTGGAGTACTGCATGCAGTTCTGGGGACCCCATCTCCGCAAGGACATAGACAGATGGAGGCTGTCCAGAGGAGGGCAACTAAAATGGTGCAGGGTCTGCACCAGAAGACATACGAAGAGAGATTAAAGTAACTTAATATGTATCCCTTGAGGAGAGAAGGGAGAGGTGGGACATGATAGAAACTTTCAACTACCTCAAGGGAATCAACAAAGTCCAAGAGGGTGGCATCTTTCAGAAAAAAAGATGTGCAAGAACAAGGGGGAATAATTTGAAGATAGAGGGGTGATGGCTCAGAGGTAATGTGAGGAAGTATTTTTTCATGGAGAGGGTTGTGGATACATTGAACAGCCTTCCTGAGGAGGTAGTGGAGCCAAAAACAGTGGTGGAATTCAAGAATGCATGGGACAGACATAAGGCAATTCTAGTGAGGGGTAGGAGGAAGTAGGCTATTGGTTAACTAGGATCTGCATCTTATCCATTAGGTAGGGAACTGGACAGACTAGGCAGACCAAGCGGTCCTTATCTGCCTTCAAATTCTATGTTTCTATGTTTCTATGTTAAAGGGAGAAACCCCCTTTTTCACCCACTAATGTTCAGTGGTGCCACCTGTATCATACTTTAGTTTGGGGGGGTCCTCCCCCTGCACCTAAGATGGAAATGTTTGTATGGTAGTTTTTTTACGGTGGTAAAACAGAAAATTTATGTGTCCTACATTTGCTCTGTCACCACCACAACTGGATATCATGCCCTGTGTTAAGAGTTGTCCAAAGTTCAGGGGAAAGGTATTTGATTCAAATGGGTAAGAAAATTAAAAAAAAAATTACTGCCTGATGAGCAAGGGGCAGGAGTTGGTCTAATGTAGTAGAACTCTTCTCTTTATAGCAAACTCAGTGGTTTGGAGGACATTTGCTTGGAAAGCTACTATTAGATGTTTTGAAAACACCAGTTATTTTGAGAAGCTTCTTCCCCATGTTTTGTGGAGATGAAATTAATGTGATCTTGACAGGACATTATTGCACTTCCCACTCAGAAGAGATACAAAACAGGACACAGAACACAGCTGGTCTTGTATATCTCAGATACTTGTAAACTGAGCAGTGCTGTGTGTGTGTGTTTGTGTGTGTCCGTGTGCATTTTCATAAAGCACAAGAGGAATAGATAAGGTCAGCTTCATTTCCTACAGTTTACTTATGGTTTTGTAATGTGCTTTTTATAGCATCAGCAGACACTGACAGACTCCCAATTTAAAAGAGGAGCTTGGTGGTTGTAAAGGTTAGGAAAAGTGCATAAAACACAATAAATTAACTATAAAAAAATGAAACTGGTCATTTATTCCAGTAACAATTTCTGTGGATTTACACCTCCCTCCATGTTATATTGCTCAGATGCAAATTATTTCCAAGGCTGGCCTAATATGGGGATGCCCACAGTTATCATAGGTACCATAACTCTGGACTTTGCCCCAATAGCTCATGCAGCACTATCTTTTGCTTTTTGGGGCACTGTGGACCCAGGCCTCCCCCTATGGGCCCTTATAATTCTTGAAATTCATGAAGTGTTATTTCAACACTTTATGAAACCCACACATTGTGATGCTGTGCTTTATATAATTACACTATCACATTTCTGTATATATTGTAAAATGTGTCAAAACATATAATAATTCCTACGTATTGGAATAAGGGATAAATACAATCCTGTTCAAGGCAACAGAAGCCTAAACCTAAATCTATATGCCACATTCCAAGAGACCACTTTCAAACTTAAAAACCCTTCATTCTATAGCCATCAGCATTTCTTTGCCTGAGAAAGCACATTGAGCCAATATTGTTTTCTAGGTGCATCCAGGGGACACAGGATTGCTAAGTAATTTGCCCACCTCACACAGTATGCAAGTAGAGGTTGCAAGCATCAAACCAAGGTCTGCTGGCTGTACCAAGCTCATTCACAGCACATCCTTGCCCACCCTTTAGTCAAGACAGGGCAGATTTTCTTTTTTATAAGGCACCCAGTTCTGGAGGCTCAGGGCACCATACAGAGAAACAATAAAAATATGACAATTAGTTCAGATAAATAATAAATTAATACATACAGTAAATAAATAAATAGCTCTGGTTTACTAACTCACTAATCTCAGATAGTAGGCTTACTAAAAACAAATACTGTTTTATAGCTCCCACAAAAGCTTTTATGAATCCGGGGTGACAGTGAATTCCAAAGTAGGGGTGCAACCACCTTAAATGCACTGTCCCCGGAAAACTTAAGCCTTCACTGGGAAACTGATGCCAAGCCATCCTTTGTGGAGTAGAGAGAGTGGACAGAGGTGTATGGAGACAGGAGATATTTCAGGTAATCAGGACCCATACCCTACAAGGCCTTGTATGCCAACAAGCTAATCTTGAGGCTGATTAACTCATGAGTAGAGAGTGAGTGCATTGTCCATCACCAGATTAATATGCTTTCTGTAAACTGTTCCAGCAATTAGCTGGGCTGCTGCATTTTGGACTAGCTGCTGGCAATGCATCAGACACCCAGATAACCCTAGGTAGACAGCATTGCAGTGATCCAACCTGGATGTGACAAAGGCATGGATTATCATAACCAGCTTCATGGGTTTAAGATATGGTTTAATCTGGGAGATGTTATACAGATCGAAGCAACAACTATGGATGACTGCTGACACTAAATACTCAAGGGTCAGCATGCAGTCCATAGTGACCTGCAGATTTCTGACCATATCTGTAGCTCCAAGTATGAGGCCATTTAAAGATGACAACATGACATCCCTTTCTTTCATAGCTGATCCATGGAAACCTGGTTCAACAGTCAGCACCTCAGTCTTACAGGGTTGAAGTGCAACCAGTTGGATGCCACCCAGGCATACATTTCCTGAAGAAAAAGGCACAGAGCAGGGTATACATCAGTCCCATCAGTTAAACAAGACAAGTACAGCGTGGCTGGGTATCATATGCATAGCTGTGAAACTCCAAGCCATTCTGTGATATGATTTCACCCAGTGGCAGCATATATATGGCAAACAACATGGGACCCAGGATTGAACCTTGAGGCACACTGCAGTCAAGCACAGCTCATCAAGAGATAGACTTTTGCTGAGCTACCTGATGTACCCTCTCCCTAAGATAGGATGCAAACCAATGCAAAACAGTGTCAGTAAGTCCCATGTAGTGCCTCAGGCATTCCAATCTCGATGAGTCAACATGTACTGTAAAACACTGACAAGAGATCAGAAAGGACCAAGATGGCCTAGTAGCCTCCATCCCTTGCAGTGTGATCATGGAACACCTTTATAAGGAGGTCTCCATGCAGTGGTATGGTTGAAACCTTGAATGGAAATACTAATATTGTAAATGTCAAATTTTTCCAGGTGAGCCACCAGCTGTGATGCCATCACCTTCTTGACTACCTTTCCCCAAAAGACAGGTCTGTAATTCACTAAAATGTCAGGATCCAAAGAAGATTTCTTTTGGGGTACAAAATCATGACAACACCAGCTCTCCAGCCATGAGCATGATCAATTTCATACTTTATTATTTTTTGCACAAAATAAACATCTTCAATGCAACTTTTTGGTCTCTGGGCTTTGTGTGCAACACTTTACTGTTTATGTTGATGTTAAGGGGTGTTTACACTCAGTACAAGCATGTACAATCTGTGGTGTGGGAATCATTTTTTTCTTTGGTTGAGCCTCCAGCTTTGTTACCTCCACCTTCACCACCACCTTCTTGATACCTTCTGCAAAAAGGGAAGGCTTGAAAAAGAAGTGAAATTCAGTGAAACATTGGGATCAAAAGACGGTTTATTCAGGAGTATCTCACCTCTAGCACCCATGCTACCCCCCTCCCTCAACCGGTGCCTGAATGACAGGTCCCTCATCCTAAATTACCTAATATGTTCCATTTAGTGAGAAAGAGTGCTCAGGGATGGTGGAGCGACCCTCAAATAGTTCAGTTTACATGTAGTAAGGAGGATCCTCACACCATTCATCCAAGAAAGAAAGAATATTAAACCATTTCAATCCATGCTTTGGTTTATTGTAGCAGCATTTATTTATTTTTTATTTTAGCTTCTGTTGACCGGGTAAGTACACTAGACAAGTAATATGCCTATTTTCAGAAACGACCTGGGAGAGTACAACATAGAGATACAGACATTGTTTACAGTAGCGAGTGAGTACAGCTTAACAACATGTGGGAGATAGTAACACTGTCCCGGTGGTATGGACGGTCATAATACAACTTATGACTGCTGAGGTTATCGAACCCCCGGGAAGAGTGGGTCACATACAGATTTTCAACAGGAAGCAAATATACATTTCACGTAAGAGGCAGTTTAGAAAGGCAATGTCCAGGGAACCATGGCAAGGGCAATATGCCCTGGGTCAGGTGCACTGGTGTAGTGGAAGAGTCAAGGAGTGCAGCAGGAGTTATCGGGTAGCATCCGAGGGAGCCAAGCTTTGAGGCCGGGAGAGCAACCGTATATGGAAATACTCTAGGGAGGCTTAGGACAGTCACACTCAGGTGGAAGTTTCAGGAAACCCCAGAGGGAGTTACGTAAGCACAGGTGGGAGGAGGACAACCGGGTCGGTTCAGGAAGGGAGTTCCAGAGCCTGGGTGCAAACGCGGTAATGTCCCGGCCTCCCATGAGGGTGCGGGTGGAGGGGACCTTGAGCATTCCCCGGGCCTGGGACCTAAGGTGGTAGGTAGTGGTGTCTGTTGGCGGCAGGAGCAGGGCCAGCTCAGGGGGGGTGCCAGTTCAGACCACTTTGTCGGTAAGGCAGCCCACCCTAAAGTCCAGGTACCTCGCTGGGGAGAGCCATCCAAGTTTATCGTATTACTCACAGCGATGGGTGAGGCGGGGGACAGCAAGGGCAAAGCGACAGATGTTGTTGTATGTCATGTGCCACCGTGCGAGGTGAGTCTGGGGGGAGCGAGCGAATAGGTTCAGCCCATAGCTGAGAGAGGGAAGAAGCACACCTTTCGCGAGGGCAAGTCTAGCTGCAGGTGTGAGGTTGAACTTGGCCCTGTAGGCCAGGCCAAGCTTGCAGTTTACTGCCCTGCAGATGTTTAGGAGGTGACTACCCATGTCGAGTTGGTGGTCAAGGGTGACCCCTAGGTATTTGGCAGAGTTCACAAGAGGGAGGGGGGGATCCGTCGGGACAGGAAATCTTTAACACGGCCGACGAGGTTTTGAGTTTGGCTGTGGAGCCAAAGAGCATGGCCTGAGTTTTTTTCAGATTCAGGACCAGTTTATTCTCGGTGCTCCAGGTTTGAACTTTGCAGAAGCCATCGGACAAGGCCTTGTTGAGAGTCGGAGCGTATAGAAGGAAATGAAAATACAGGTACTGGCACCACAGAGCAAGCCTGTCTGCCTGGTTTATGTTTCACCCCACCATTGGGGCTTCATTAGAGCTAAACATGGATTGAAATGGTTTAATATTCTTTCTTTCTTGGATAAATGGTGTGAGCATCCTCCTTACTAGATGTACCTAATATGTTCCTCACTGTGATTTCTCAATGTCCCATGTCATGATTCCTCTATGTCCCACATTGTAATTCCTCAATGTTCCTTGGTGTTCTTTTTCTGTAGGTCAGGAAAAAAAAAAAGGTTATAAAACATAGAAACATAGACTTTGACGGTAGATAAGGACCGCTTTGCTCACCTAGTCTGCCCATTTCCCTACCTACAGGATAGGCCGCAGATCCTAGTTAACCAACAGCCTATTTCTTCCAACCCCCCACAAGAATTGCCTTATGTCTGTCCCATGCATTCTTGAATTCTCCCACAGTTTTAGACCCCACAACCTCCTCAGAAAGGCTGTTCCATGCATCCACTACCCTCTCTGTGAAAAAATACTTCTTCACATTGCCCCGGAACCGCCCCCCCTCTATCTTTAAATTGTGTCCCCTTGTTCTTGCACGTCTCTTTTTCTGAAAGATGCTACCCTCTTGGACTTTGTTGATTCCACTGAGGTACTTGTTTCTATCATGTCCCTCCTCTCCCTTCTTTCCTCAAGGGTATACATATTAAGCTCCTTTAGTCTCTCTTCGTACAGCTTCTCTTGCAGACCCTGCACCATTTCAGTTGCCCTCCTGTGGACTGCCTCTATCCTGTCTATGTCCTTGTGGAGATGGGGTCTCCAGAACTGGACACAGTACTCCAGATGGGTCTCACCAACTGTCTGTACAGAGGGATAACAACTTCCTGTTTTCTGCTGGTGATGCCTCTCCCTAGGCTTCCCAGTATACCGCCAGCCCTCCCTACTGCCCTCTCACATTGCTTGCTAACCTTAAGGTCATCTGATATGATTACCCCCAGGTCTCTTTCCTTTTTTGTTGTTGTTACTACCCCCACTGTGTAATCTTCCCCTGGGTTCTTGTTTCCCAGGTGCATTATTTTGCACTTCTTTGCGTTGAATCCTAGCTGCCATACTTCTGACCATTCCTCCAACCTTGCCAAGTCCCTTCTCATTCTTTCCACGCCTTCTTGTGTATCAACCCTGTTGCAGATCTTTGTGTAATCTGCAAAGAGGCATACTTTTCCTTCCAGTCTCTCTGCAATGTCACTTATAAAGACATTAAAAAGGACTGGACCCAGTACTGAACCCTGCGGTACCCCACTAGTAACCCCTCTTTCTTCAGAGTGGACTCCATTTACAATTACCTTCTGTGTTCTGTTGTCCAGCCAATGTTTTACCCAGGCTACCACCCTGGGAACCACTCCCAGGCTGGTTAATTTGACTATTAATCTTTTGTGTGGGACTGTGTCAAATGCCTTGCTAAAGTCTAGGCAGGCCATGTCCACAGCCCCTCCCTGGTCTACTACTTTGGTCACCCAGTCAAAGAAATCTATTAGATTCATCTGTCATGACCTTCCCGCTGTGAACCCATGCTGTCTTGAGTCCCGTGCCCCACTGGCCTCAAGGTACTCAACAATTCTTTCCTTCAGAAGTGACTCCATCACTTTCCCTACCACAGAGGTCAAACTGACAGGTCTCTAGTTTTCTGCCTCTGTCTTGATCCCACTTTTGTGAAGGGGATTCACATCCGCCTTCCTCCAGTCCTCGGGTACCACACCATCTTCCCATGATTTATTAAGAAGAGTAGTCAGTGGTTTCACTAGTTCCCCCCTTAATTCTTTTAGAATTATGAGGTGAATTCCATCAGGCCCCATTGCTTTGTCCATCTTCAGTTTTAGGAGTTCTTGCAGAACCCTTTCTTCTGTGAAAGGGCTGGGATTGACCCTCCTATCAAGAGTGCTTCTGTTAATTGGATTAGGCACTTCCCCCTCCTCTTTTGTGAATACTGAGCAGAAATATTCATTCAGTATTCCTGCTTTTTCACTGTCCCCCTCTGCCCACCCACCATTCATTCTATTCAGCCTCACTATCCCTCCCTTTGTCTTTCTACACTCACTGATGTACCTATAAAAGGTTTTATCCCCCTTCTTAACTGAGTTGGCTATCTTTTCCTCAGTTTGGGCCTTTGCTATTCTGACTTCCCTCCCTGCTTCCTTCTGCCTTAACTGATACAGCTCTCTGTCCTGCTCCTTCTGTGTTTCCTTATACTTCCTGAATGCTATCTTTTTCTCCCTGACTTTCAAAGCCACCTCTTTTGAGAACCACAGTGGCTTTTTCTTTCATTTTGATTTGTTTATTTGCTTCACACAAAGGCTTGTTGCCTCTCTGATGGCAGTTTTGATGATTCCTCATTGTTGCTGCACACCTCCTTCTAGCCTGTTTGCTAGTGCTTTTCTGAGGCACTCTCCCATCTTGCCAAAGTCAGCCCTCCTGAAGTCCAGTACCCTCACTTTTGTATGGCTTGACTCTGTAGCTGAGTTTAACGTGAACCACACTGTTTGATGGTCACTTGTTCCCAGATGGCAACCCACTTCTAGATCTGAGATCTTCTCACTGCCCCATTTGAGAGTATGAGGTCTAAGATTGCTCCCTCCCGAGTGGGTTCTGAAACTAGCTGTCTGAGGCCTGCCACCTGTAGGGCATCAAGAATGGCCCTGCTCTTGGATGTGGCTGCAGCAAATGTGCTCCAGTTAACATCTGGCATATTCAGGTCTCCCATCAACAGTATCTCCCCTTTCTCTGCCATCCTAAGAATGCCTTCTATCATATCCTTGTCCATTCCTTCCCCCTGACATGGGGGTCTGTACACAACCCCTGTGCAGATTGTGGTGCCCTTTCTAGTCTCCAAGGTGACCCACAGTGCCTCCTCTCCTCCCAGTTTACTCTTTTGTTCAGTTGCTTTTATCCCTTCCTTTACATAGAGAGCTACTCCTCCCCCTCTTCTCTCCTGCCTGTCTCTCCTGTAGGTTATGTACCCTGGTATGTTAACATCCCAGTCATGATTCTCTGTTTACCATGTTTCTGTGACTGCTACGCTATCCAGGCATCCCTCTTCCATCAAGGCCACCAGCTCAGGGAGCTTGTTGCCAGACTATGGGCATTGGTACTCATTACTCTCCATTTCCTGATGGCCTTACTCCTTTTTGCCCCATCCCTGTCCTTCTTGCCTTTGTCACTTTCCCCATTTACCCCTGTCCTTCTCCCTATCACCACCTCTATGTTGGTGTTTACTGCACTTACTACCATGATTTTTGGGGGCTAGGATTTCCCTGTTCCTTTCCAATGCCTCCCCCCTTGGCTAGTTTAAATGCTTGCCAATGAAGCATTTAAACCTATCACCTAGGATCCTGGTTCCCCTCCTGGACAGATGCAGCCCATCATGCCAGTATAGGCTTGCATCACTGCAGGTGGACTCCCAGTCCCCAATGAAGCCAAATCCCTGAGCTCTGCACCAGTTTTTCAACCACTGATTGAATCCCATGGTGCAGAACACCCTATCCTCCTCACGCCATAGATGGGCAGCACCTCCAGAAGGTTACCGTAAAGCACTGGTTCAAGGCCCCTCCCCATCCCACAAACTCTTCCTGCACCACTCTAATCCTTTTCTTAGCCAGGTCATTTGTCTCTAGGTGGACAATGACATCCAGCTCCCTCCCCTGTGCAGCTGCTCCGGCAATCCTGAGGATTTGCTCCCTGTCCCTCCAAGCCATGGCGCCAGGCAGGCACCTTACCTCCCTCTCCCCTTCCTCCCCCAGTTCTACCTTCCTAACAATGGAGCCCCCACCAGGAGTTGTTTCCTTAACCTGTGGGGTCCCATGCCACCCTCCTGTGGGTCTCCTTTGTGGAGGTTCCCGGCATCCTCCTTGGTCTCCACTGCAGGTGCCTCCATAGAGGAACCACACTTTGCCAGAATGGCATAGGAATTGTGGAGAGGTACAACTGGAGGGGTGCACCCCTTTTCCACCACCCTCACCCTCCCTGAGCCCATTGTGGTCCAACCACTCCTCTTTCTTGGCAACCTCTGAGGCAATGGCAGTGGCACTGGTGGTCCCTGGATGGAGGAGGAGGTCCCACAAATCCTGGCCAACTCAGCCTGGAGATGAGCAACCTCCTCCCTCAGCCCAGAGAGGTGCCTGCAGATGGGACAACACCGCATCCTCCAGAACGTCTCCCGGAAGACTGCTGCTCCACAGCCACTGCACTGCACCACTCCCATCATGTCTTATTTCTGGCCCCTTAACTGTTGTTTGGAATCCTTACTCTTTCCTCTGTTTTTTTTCTTCTCTCTCTCTACTTACTTTCTGCCTCTGTGCCCTTTAAGCTCCTGAGACAAGAATATCCTATATTTCTCAGTAGACCCCTTACTTGCTCAGAGGCAGGCCTCCAGCAGCTAGAGGGGGCCAGAGAGCTACTCTTGCCCTTCTAGGATGGTGGGTCTTTGGTGGCTCTGTGATCACTCACTTCCTGCTCCCAAACAGGAAGCTCCTGTTAGTCAAATCCTGCACCTATAAAAGTAGAACTAGCTTTGGGTGGCAGGCAGGCATATAGTCCCAGTAGAGAAGTCCAGTCACACAGCACTCCTTCCTCCTGGTGTGTTCTGCCAAGCTACTAACAGTAGCATTTTGTTTTTTAAGGGAGGAAATATGTGCCTGAAAATGAACTTAGGGAAATTTTGAAAATTGCCAAATGAGTGTAACATGGGGGGTATGAACCCCAACTCTCAAATTTGGTAAAACTATTAAAAAAATAAAATAAAGTTATGAGTGTTAGAACAACCCCCCCCCACACACACACAAAAAAAATCTTACTCCTATGAAATGCACACTGCACATGCTTAAGGACTTAATTCTTTCTCACTTGGCTCATCTAGCTTTTTTCATAACACTTAGAACTTTTTCATTTAATAATACTTTTTCAATAAATTTGAGAAACAGGGTACTGTGCTCCCTTACTATAGAGTACCAGGACATGGTCAGGTAAAACAGCAGAGGGTAGCTATCTAGATGAGGAGTAGCTGCAGGGCAGTAATACTACATGTTGTTTTATAACTTTTATCTGGTATGCAGCTTTGCTGATGGCTCTTATTATGATTTAGTTCTATAGCTTTATAAGCTTTGTTGTACTGCACTTGGAGTGTTTTTATGTTCCCTTCTTTTAGTTGATGCTAATATAGAAGGAGAGAAGAGGTGCAGCACATTCATGAGAGACTGAGGAGAAGAAGCTGTGGAAACCAAGGTGTCTGGTGAGTGTAAAGTGCTATCAAGCAACTGCTGACCCAGAGATTTGGAGATAGCAGTGGCATAACTGGGACTTAAACCTTGGATCTGTCATCCTTTGTCCCCTGTCCCCAAGGGAGTCATGAGCTGGAGGAGTGGAAAGGTGCAGAAGCAGATCTGGAGACAAAGCTCCTAGGGAAAGAGTTTGATAATCTCCCCTTTGTACTTGAGAAGTGGCTAATTGCAGAAGTGGGAAGTTGCTGACAGTCACCAAGGAGGAAACAGACCTGATGGTTACTATTTCAGATGATCTGAAAATGTCAAAGCAGAGCACAAAGGAAGCAGGGAGGGCCAGTAGCATGCTGGGGTGCATAGCAGGGGGTATCACCAGTAGAAGGCGTGAGGTAGTGATGCCATTATACAAAACCCTGGTCAGACCTTACATGGAGTACTGTATGCAGTTCTGGAGGCCACTCCTTTGAAAGGACATTAACAGGCTGGACGTGGTCCAGCGAATAGTGACTAAGATGGTACAGGACTTGCACCACAAGACTTACGAGGAGAGATTAAGGGACCTCATTATGTACTCGTTGGAGAAGAGGAGGGAGACAGGGTATATGATAAAAACATTCAAGTACCTCAGGGGCATAAACAGGGTGTGTGCGTGGGGGGGGGGAATCTTCCAATACAGGAGGAGTACAAAAACTATGGGGCATGACATGAAATTGTAAGGTGTCAGGTTAAGAGGGAATGCGAGGAAGTTTTTCTTCATGGAGAAGGTGGTGGACACATGGAATGGTCTGCCACAGGAGGTGGTGGGAGTGAGCACTGTGGGTGGATTTAAACACCCATGGGACAGGCATAGGGAAACCATAGAGGTTAAGCGAGGGAGGGTCAAAATCTGTAATCAAGTACAGGACTTACAGGCAGACTGGATGGGCCTAGTGTTGCTTATCTGCCGACAATTTCTGTTTCTATGTAATTGGTAAATTCATTTTTAGAACCGGGAACTGGAAACTGGGAACTGGGAAAGGCTAAATACATGAGACAGGAAGAATTGGGAGTTAAACAGAGGAAATGGAGGAAAGGCCTGTGGAGAAGGGAAAAAAAGTAGTGTTGTAAAGAATATGATAAAAATTAGTGAAGGTTTATAAAGTAGGACAAATGCAATATTAGGATACTGTAGAAGGAAACTAACAGGAAAGGGTCACTGAGTTATTGAGCTACAGAAAGGGGATTTTAAAATGTATTATTGCTAAACAGTGGATCAGATTCACAAAGCGTTTTGGGACTAAGTCCCAGTTCTCAACTAGAGTTGCAGAGGTTAGTATTCACAGTCCCCCACAGCTGCAGAGCTGTTACACTGGGTCTCACCTGTCATAACATTTTTCTGCAGTTGTGGGGACTTCCATGATAACACCACCCACAAGCTGCCATAATTCACAGAGCCAGTCGTAAATCAGCTCCACTTTTGTGAATACTGCAGTTGTGGGAAAAACTGCCTCCACAAGTGGCAACCTACTTGCATTGGGTTTTTCACACAGCTGTGGGAATTTCATGAGCTTTGTGAATCTGGGCCAGTGATTTGTGTTTATTTTACTTGGCATATATATTTTGAATATCATTTTCTTTCAATGGGTTTAAAAAGCAACAGTTTTAACATTTTTAAATTCCCTAAACTAGCCAGACATAAGTGCTGTTTGCCTAATTACATGGGCACGCACATAACTCACATGATCTACATGCTCTACGTTGCCAGTTAGACTTTCATAGGGTAAAAAGGAACACGCTGGCAGTTTCAGATTCTGCTTGCAGAGGTAAAAAGAGAATGCCATAGTGGAGCACAGAGAGCCTTGTGACTCTGTTTATCAGAAGATTTTTTTTTTTAATCAAACTATTTTAAGACCTGAACGCTTTTGGAGCCAACCAGGACACAGCTGCAGGTGCGTTGCTCTGTTGTGGGCCCAAACTGTTGTTTTTGGCTGGGTTCAAGTTTGCAAGGAAGAGCATTTCTCTCAGTGGAAATTTAAACTTGAGAGCCTTATTATGCCAGTGCAAGTCTGTACTCTTATTTATTTAACTTATTTTAAATTTTAGAGTGGTATATTTTATACCCACTCATCCTGCATGTGCTAAATGCACTGTTACTATTTTATTAAAAACTCCAGTAGATAATCAAATTCAGGGTGGCAATACAAAATAGTCATTATTCTAACTTTATCCCAAAGGACTAAGCCATGTGACAAAAAAGAAATAAAATGACAATATTGCTATTTTTCATATTTGCTGAAGCCAGACGAAGAATTCTGCTTTACCCTTCTGTGATAATGCAATAGTAGTGGTAGTAGTAGCAGTAGTAGTATAGTAGTAGCAGCATTTTTTTAAGTACCTATCCCTTAGGCTAAGAACAATTTACATTTATAAATGAGAACAAGGAAAATGAAACATAAAACAATGCAAACAAATCGGAACATAATAACGCCGTTAAGACCAATAAATTCAGAATGATGCAGAGGTAGTTTGTGGCAGCTGGGAAACTAAGAAGTTACTAAACCAATTGCAAAAGGCTCTTGGAACAGGAGGGTCTTCAGTTCCCTTTTAAAGGCCTTACCCAAGTGGGTGTCCCTCACGGATCTTGGTAATCTGTTACATAGGGCTGGGCCTGTCTACTCAAAAGTCCGATCACCAGATGATTTTAGTCTGATCCTAGGAGCAGTGAGAAGGCCAACATTGGAGGAATGAAGGGGACGAGAGGTCTGATACAGAGTCAAGAGGTCATTCAGGTAAGTAGAACCCGGTCCATGTAGGGCCTTACAGGTCAGCAAACCAACTTTGAAGGTGATTAGCCATTTCACTGGCAGCCAGAGTAGTTCATACAGGACCAGTATTATATGACAGGGCCTCAGAAGACTTGTCAATAACCAGGCCACTGCATTCTGCACCAACTGCAGGCACTGTGGGACACCTTCACTGACCCTGAGGTATATAGTATTACAGTAATCAAGCTGGGAAGTGATGAATGCATGCATCAATAATGACGAGTCTTCAGGTGGGATCAAGGCTATAATCTGGGTGATGTTTCTGAGATGGTAAAAGTCACTCTGGGCTACTGCTGACACCTGAGCCTCAATTGTTAGCCAGTAATCCAGAAGGACTCCCTGATTATTCACCTTAGAAGAGGCCTTCAAACTGGCTAGTCATCTCAGATGCTTCTGCAACCCTTATCTAACCAGGCCTAATCACCAGTACCTCTGTCTTATTTGGATTAATTCTCAGCCATCTCAAGGACATCTAGCCCTAGGTCTCGACAAGGCACAAATTAAGTACATCAACTGCACCAGGCATCCTGGGTGCAAATGACATATGCAGATGGATATCATCTGCATAACAGTGAAAACTCAGACTGTATCATCAAGTGTCAGTGGCTCAGTAGGTAGCACACTCGCCTCTGAGGCTGGGAGATCAGAGGGATGTGGGTTCAGTTCCCATATCTGGCACTTGGGTTAATATCCCAATACTGACACTGTAGTGCAGCATGAGGGGGGTGCTACACTTCTGAGGTGCTGTCTTTCAGATGAGATGTTAAACCGAGGTCCCATCTGCCTGGATTGGTGGTAGTTCAGGTGGATGCTAAAGATCCCATGGTACTTATGGAAAAGAGTAGGGGAATTTTTTATTAAAACTTGAAAGTAAAATATGTACATAAGAGTGTTACTTCACACAAAAATCAGAATACACAAATAAAGGGAAACATAAATAAGTATTACATCATATACCCAATACAAAATTCCATTGTGATAATCCCAAAACATATCAATAAATGCTACCCCCACTAAAAGAGTAGGGGAATGTTTTATTCAATACTTCAATCAAAAAATACAAAACAAAAAATACAAAAATTGTATTGCATCATACAAAATCATAATGAAAGGAATCAAAAAGCGTAACTACGTATTTCATCTTACATGAGCATCAAACCTAAAAACTCCATATTTGTACATAACTCCTGTCTAATCCCCGTTAAATAAGTAGGGGAGTTCTTTAGTAAAACTAAAAAGTAAAAACAGATGCACCATAATGTACAAAAAACAAAACATAAAACTAGATAAAAGTAAGTATTACATCATACAATCAAAAAATATATCAATATTTCTTCGATTATAAAATTACCCAATACTATCCCCCCAACTATAAGAATCTTCCCCTTACCCTGTATCTAACCATGACATTTTCCTCCACCATATCCTATATAGATCTTGATGAGCCTTCTCCTGTTCTAACAATTGCCACTTCACAATATCTTTTCTAATATTCTGTACAATCTGAGCTTCCGTCTTCATCTGCTTTCTTAGTGTTAAATAACAACGAGCCAGCCAAAGCTGATACCCTATAAACCCCATCAAAAGCCTTATAGTGTTATTATCATAAATTACCCAGGCACCAGGCAACACTCCTTCAGTCCAAATTTCAACTGACTGCCCCTTAAAAGGATTCAAGGGCCAGACCGTATGAAAGGCAGACCAAAAGGATTGAACAAAGGGACAGTCATAGAAGAAATAAGATAAAGATTCTACCAAACCCATACAAGTTTCCTCCCTAGCACAATATCTCTCAGCCAGTTCTTTGTGTTTCAAGTTCCCCTTTAACACCCAATTTTTTATGCAGACAAAGCCACAGAAAATCCCATATATATTTAGGGACTCTATTACTGGATAATAATTTTAATTTTACATGTTGTACAGCCATGGGCAAATCCAAAAACCAAGGATCATCATAAAAAAGGTCCTGAAGTACTCCAAAATATAAATGTTTTCTTGTTTTCATACATATGGCCTGTTTCATTAGTCTCCAAGCTTTCAATTTCTCTAACACTTCTTTAAGTGATTCTCTAAGCAACACCAGATGGCAAGACCTTTTTCTTACTAAATCAGTAGACGAGGCTGTTAATGTCCTTAACTGCAACATGACCGCCTTAGTTAACAGACATGCTCCTAAAATTAAGGTTCGAACACGCAAAAACTCTCACCCTTGGTTCACGTCAGAACTTAAAGCTGCACTGTCTAACCGAGACAAACTATGGGCTCAGACAAGGCGTTCTAAGAGTCCCATAGATTGGCAGACCTTCAGAGCAGCCAGGAACACATGTGTCAAATGCATTCGTGAAACTAAATCTAGTTACTATGTCTCTACCCTAGAGCAGGCTAAAGGGAATTCCTACAAAATTTGGAAGACTCTTAAGTCTATTGAGGGTCGCTCAGCTGCACCATCTGTTCCAGCAAAGCTTCTCATTAACGGTTCATCTATTGAAAGTTCACATCAAATACTAGAAGAACTTAATTCTCACTTCATAGCCACCAGCCTAGCATTTGATACCTCCTACCTGCTCATTCCAGTTGCTCCCCCTCAGCTATAAAGAAGTAGAAGAGTCACTTATTAACCTGGATATCAAAAAAAGTGCAGGAGAGGATAATATAGATCCATTATTTCTAAAACTTGGATACCCCTGTCTTACCGCCCCAATACTCCATATATTCAACCTCTCCATCTCAACCACCACAGTTCCTTCGTGTTGGAAATCCACCCATATTCTCCCCCTATTTAAGTCAGGAGACCCATAGAAACATAGACTTTGACGGCAGATAAGGACCACTTGGCCCACCCAGTCTGCCCATTTCCCTACCTACTGGATAAGTTGCAGATTCTAGTTAACCAACAGCCTATTTCCTGCAACCCCCCACTGTAATTGCCTTATGTCTGTCCCATGCATGTTTGAATTCCTCCACTGTTTTAGACCCCACAACCTCTCCAGGAAGGCAGTTCCATGCGTCCACCACTCTCTCCGTGAAAAAGAATTTCCTCACATTACCCCTGAGCCATCCCCTCTAACTTTAAATTGTGCCCCCTTGTTCTTACACATCTCTTTTTCTGAAAGATGCCACCCTCCTGGACTTTGTTGATTCCCTTGAGGTACTTGAAAGTTTCTATCATGTCCCCCCTGTCCCTCCTTTCATCAAGGGTATACATATTAAGCTCTCTCAGTATCTCTTCATATGGTTTCTGATGTAGACCCTGCACCATTTTAGTTGCCCTCCTCTGGACTGCTTCCATCCTGTCTATGTCCTTGCGTAGATGAGGTCTCCAAAACTGCATGCAGTACTCCAGATGGGGTCTCACCAACTGTCTGTATAGAGGGATAACCACTTCCTTTTTCTACTTGTGATGCCCCTCCCATGCATCCCAGCATCCCCTGGCTTTCCTACTGACTTCTCACATTGCATACCCACCTTTAGGTCATCTGATATGACTACACCCAGATCCCTTTCCATTATTGTTGTTGTTAGTACCTCCCCTGCTATTGTGTACTCTTCTCCTGGATTTTTATTTCCAGGTGCATTACTTTGCACTTCTTTGCATTGAATCTAAGTTGCCATATGTCTGACCATTCCTCCAACCTTGCCAAGTCCCTTCTCATCCTTTCTACCCCCCCTTGTGTATCAACTCTGTTACAGATCTTTGTGTCATCTGCAAAGAGGCATACCTTTCCTTCCAGACCCTCTGCAATGTCACCTATAAAGATGTTAAAGAGGACTGGACCAAGTACTGAGCCCTGAGGTACTCCACTAGTAACCCCCCTTTCTTCAGAATGAGTTCCATTCACTATTACCTTCTGTGTCCTGTTGTGCAGCCAGTTTTCTACCCAGGCTACCACCCTGGGACCCACTCCCAGGCTGGCTAACTTGATTATTAATCTTTTGTGCTAGACTGTGTCAAATGCCTTGCTAAAGTCTAGGTAGACCATATCCACAGCCCCTCCCTGGTCTATTACTTTGGTCACCCAGTCAAAGAAATTATTTAGATTTGTCTGACATGACCTTCCTGCTGTGAATCCATGCTGCTTTGGGTCCAGTGCCCCACTGGCCTCTAGGTACTCAACAATTCTTTCTTTCAGAAGTGATTCCATCATTTTCCCCACCACTGAGGTCAAACTAACAGGTCTGTAGTTTCCTGCTTCTGCCTTGCTCCCACTTTTGTGAAGGGGAATCACATCTGCCCTCCTCCAGTCCTCAGGTACCACCCCATCTTCCCATGATTTGTTAAAAAGTGTGGTTAGTGCTGTCACTAGGTCCTCCCTTAGCTCTTTTAGGATTCTAGGGTGAATCCCATCAGGCCCCATTGCTTTGTCCACCTTGAGTTTTAGAAGTTCTTTCAGTACTCTTTCTTCTTTAAATGGACTGGTATCAACCCCACTATCCAGAATGCTTTTGCTGTTTGGTTTAGGTAACTCCTTCTCTTCTTCTTTTGTGAATACTGAGCAAAAGTATTCAATCATTATCTCTGCCTTTTCGCTGTCTCCCTCTGCCCACCTCCCCTCTCCTTTATTAATCTTCCCCATCCCTCCCTTAACCTTTCTATGTTCCCTAATGTACCTATAAAAGGTTTTATCCCCCTTCTTAACTGAGTTGGCTATCCTTTCCTCGGTTTGGGCCTTTGCTTTTCTGACTGCCTTCCCCACTTTTTTCTGCTTTAATTGATACAGTTCCCTGTCGTGCTCCGTCTGTGATTCCTTATACTTCTTGAATGCAGCCTTTTTCTCCTTAACCTTCCTGACACTTCTTTGAGAGCCATAGTGTTTTTTATTCCACTTTGTTTTCTTTATTTGTTTCACAAAGGCTTGTTGACTCCATGATGGCAGTTTTGATTTTCTCCATTGTTCTTCCATCCTCCTTTCTGGCCATTTGCTAGTGCATTCCTCAGGTATTCACCCATTTTGCCAAAGTCAGCCCTTCTAAAGTCCAGTATCCTTGTATTTGTATGGCTTGTCTCCATGGTTGTGTTTATTGTGAAGCACACTGTGCAGTGGTCGCTTGTTCCCAGGTGTCTATTGACTTCTAAGTTTGTGATCCTCTCCATTTGAGAGTACCAGGTCTAATATTGCTCCCTCCCAGTGGGTTCCACCACTAGCTGTCAAAGCATGCTCCTGTAGGGCATCGAGAATGACCCTGCTCTTGGATGTGGCTGCAGTCCATGTTGCCCAGTTAACATCTGGCATATTCAGGTCCCCATCAACAGTATCTCCCCTTTTTCAGCCATTTTGAGAATGCCCTCTATCATTTTCTTGTCCATTTCCTCTCCTTGAGATGGGGGTCTGTATACAACCCCTGTGTGGATTGTGATGCCATTCCCTGTCTCCAATGTGACTCAGAGTTCCTCTTGTCCTCCCCCTTTACTTTTTAGTTCTGTTACTTTGCTATCTTCCCTTATGTAGAGAGCTACTCCACCTCCTCTTTTACCCTCCCTGTCCCTTCTGTAGATTGTGTATCCTGGTATGTTGACATCCCAGTCATGGTTGTCCATGTACCATGTTTCTGTGACCGCCACAATATCCAAGTGTTCCACTTCCATCAGGGCTACTAGCTCTGGAAGCTTGTTTCCCAGACTACGGGCATTGGTACTCATTGCCCTCCATTTAATGTTGGCTTTATCCTTTTTTACCCCATCCCTGCTCTTATTGCCCTTGTCCATTTTTCCATGTACCCCTGTCCTGCCCTCTGTCAAGCTCTGTACCTCAGATTTTACCCTACTACCTGCCATGCTTTGCGGGGAGAGGCTTGAACTTTCCTGTTTCCTATCAGCACTTCCCCCCTTGGCTAGTTTAAAAGCTTGCCAAGGAAGCCTTTAAACCTGTCACCTAGGAGCATGTTTCCCTTCCTGGATAGATGCAGACCATCATGCCAGTATAGACCTTCATCTCTCCAGGTGGACCCCAGTCCCCAATGAAGCCAAAGCCCTGTGCTCTGCACCAGTTTTGCAACCATTCATTAAACTGCATGGTGTGCAGTACCCTAGCCTCACCCCTGCCATAGACTGGCAGCACCTCTGAGAAGGTTACCGTGCTTGCTACTTGTCTGAGGCCCCTCCCCAACTCCACAAATTCATCTTGCACTGCACTGATCTCAATAATTATAGACCTATTTCAATACTACCTATCCTATCAAAAGCATTTGAAAAACTGATCTACGCCCAATTGAAAAACCATATAGCAACGCAACATATTCTTAACCCTTTTCAATCTGGCTTTCACCCAAACCATAGTACCATTACAGCTCTAGCCAAAGTTACTAACGACTGGTTATCTGCATTGGACTCTAAGAAAACTACTGGTGTGGTTTTCTTGGATCTAAGTAAAGCATTTGATATAGTAGATCATAACTTACTAGTTCGCAGCCTTACCAATCTTGGCTTTACTCCATCTACTACCCAATGGTTCAAAAACTACCTATCGGGCAGGACTCAGAAAGTCAAATCAGGAAATTTGTTCTCTTCTTCCTCTCTGCCTACTGTCAGGGGAGTCCCACAGGGATCTATTCTAGGTCCCGTCCTCTTCTCTTTATATATAAACAACCTCGACCATCAGATTACAAAGTCCCAGTTGCATTTCTTTGCAGATGACACTGTCCTGTATACCTCTGGGCCATCGCTAGAAGCAACTAGGGACATCCTTCAAGCTGACTTCTCGCAATTAGAAAAAAACTTAATCAATGCAAAGTTACTCCTTAATGCCAAAAAAACAAAAGCTATGATCCTACGCCCATGCTCCTCACACGCTAGTGCCCCTGCCTTGCCCCAATGATTTCATAAATACTACCCTAGGTGAGCAGCTGGAAATAGTTTCAAAGTTCAAATATCTCGGTTTCTGGTTAGATAGCAGGCTTTCTGTTAGTGATCATATTGATGACTTGGCTAAAAGGCTCAAATTCAGGTTGGGTTTCTTCCACAATAGATCTTTCTTTCCTGCTGAAATTAGAACTAGATTGGCACAGGCCACTTTTCTCCCCCTCCTTGATTATGGCGATGTAATCTATAACTCCTCAGCTTCTACTAATCTCCAGAAACTAGATGTTCTCTATCACCACTCCATACGATTCATAACAAACTCCCTCCCTCTAACTCATCATTGTGATCTATATGCCTTAGTTGGCTGGCCCTCGCTCTCTGTTAGACGGACAGTCCATGCAGGTACATGGACTTTAAAACTTCTTCAGAATAAACTACCTCAATACCTATCCTCCTTAATACATATAGCACACAGTGTCTATTCACTTAGGAAGTCCAAGTTTCTCCTACTTGACGTACCTAGGACCCGCACCTTCTTTGGGAAACATACTATTTCATGCTCACTGCCAACTATTTGGAATCAACTACAATCATTCTTGAAATTAGCCAGTATTGTCCCTGTTAACTTTTTCAAAAGGATAGTTATGGCTAAATTAAAAGACACCTGCAACTGTCTTTAATGAATTGCCTTCACTAGGACACAAACTAGTGATCCCGCGATTTCCCAGGTTCCATTCCTACACTTCTTTAACTCTGTTTCGTACCACTATCAGTGCCTTAGGTGGAATCTTTGTTGAATTGTTATGGAATTACTGTTATTTTCCAATGTATGTAATGTATTGCCTTTACAAACAGTACAAATTTCTCTTCATGAACCGAGAGCATCTTCGGGGCTCTATCATTTTGTCCATTGTGTATGATGATGCAAGCTCTTATCACTATGAATTCTGTTTTTTATGATGCAAGCACTTAACTATGTGTCTGTAAGTCAGTCTCAGGACTTCATTGTAATGTATGTACATCTCAGGACCTCCTTGTGAATGAGCTTGCTGAACGGAGCTTTCCTGCAATAAACTTGAACTTGAACTTGAACTTAAAGTATCCAGGGAGCTGAGATGCCCTAGTCTGATGAGGCACAGTTTCCAAAAAAGCCCATCTTTCTATTAGAACACCAATCACATCAGCTACCCATGGGGACCATACCCTAGACTCCTCTTTCAAAAGGGGGGTAATATTATAAGATATAAATGTAACATAAAAAAACACCACTGGATTCATCATTCCCACACCCCCTTCCTCACTTGGTAAATAAGTGACCCCCCCTTTTTACCGGATTCAGTCTACTCCCCCACAAGCATGAAAAAAAAATGCATATAAAGAGGTTTCCAAAGTAAGCGGGAGGGGCTAGACTGCTGCCAAAAACAAAAATAAGGTACCAAAAAGGTTTTTATAAGATAAACCCACTTCGCTTTGGTCATTTGCCACCCATTCCACTTATTTACCTTATCCTTAGCTACCCCCAACTGTTTTTCCCAGTTATACCTAGGAGCTTCCTGCCCCCCGAAACAGATCCCTAAAATCCGTCTATACCCTGTTTCAATGGGGATCTGCCAAATTCAGGCAACATCAACCCCATCATATCCCACCGGCAATATCCCACTCTTTAATGGATTAATAGAAGAACCTGAAAGTTTTGAAAGGGTATTTAACACCAACTGGGCTGCCATCGCTGAAGACCTGTCCACCAAAATCAATACCAAATCATCTGCATCAGCTACTGTAATAATAGGAATATCCTCACATCCTACAGATAACCCAAGAATCCGTGGGTCCCCATTAAGAGCATATAATAAGGGGTCTAATGATAACACATACAGCAATGGGCTCAGAGGACATCCCTGACGTACCCCCCTACGTACCATTATCCTGTCCCCTTTCCAACCATTTATACTCGGAACTAAACTTATGTTCCTATAACATGTTTTCAACCATGCTATATACTGTTCAGGGAATCCATAACTCTGCATTACTTCCCAAAGATAAGTATATTCAATATGATCAAAAGCCTTCTGTTGGTCCAAGCAAACTAGATGACCAAATATTTAATCAGAGACACCCTTCTGTAAGATCTCTCTTAGCAAGATGAGAGCATCCTGTACCCTCCCCTGAGGAACTCCACAGTATTGGGAAGGATGAATCAACACATCCATAACCCCCCGTAATCTATTCCCCCAAATTTTCATTAATATTTTATAATCTGTGTTTAATAATGTCAAGGGTCTCCAATTATCCAAACCTCTCTCTCCCATTTTATAAATCAATAACAAGAGGCCTGTCCACATGCTTTCAGGGAGTTCCCGACTGCAAACCCCCATTAAGTACTTTCCGCAATTCAATCCCCAAAACATCCCAAATAATTTTATGTACTTCATGGGGTAGTCCATCTGAACCTGGTGCAGTCCCTGCCTTCAAAGTCCATATAACCGTCTTGAGTTCCTCCAAGGATACAGGCACAGTCAACAAATTCTCCAACACCAGGGACAGCTCAGGTAGGTTACACCCCTTTAGCCAAGACTGTATTGCAGTGAGTGACAAGGGTGTGCTACTAAAGGCTTTAGAAGCATATGTATGTATTTCTGACAAAATACCTACACTAGAAATAGTTCTGCCCCCCTGAGCAGTATTCAAATATAACATTCCATGGATTCTCTCATAGTACTAGCAGTTTCAAATGGTAATGTTTCCCCCTTTTTCCCAGAAATCCTATACTTATGTTTTTTCTCAATTTCACTCAAAAAGGCCTGTTGTAAACAGGCCAACTCAACCTTTAATCCCTTTATCCTATCCCGATAGTCCACACCCCTTTGTCGGAACGTGGACAAGGTAGCTATACGCTTCCTTAAAAGCTTTAATTTATCATGTTTCAGTTTCCCATTTATACGCCCTATTTTTTTGAAATATATCCGGATCTTGCTCTTAGTATCTTCCCACCATTCATTCATATTATCGTATAAGCAAAAAACTGACTGACGAGCAATCAAAAGAGCATACAACCCCTCCTTTATATCAGGGATATTTAATAAAGAAACATTTAATTTCCAAACCCCTGGACCCCTTTATGCCTCCGGCACATCTCCTACCCTAAGTTTCAACAATAAATGATCAAAAGTAGTCATCTCCTGCAGAATTTTAGATTGTACTACTAACTCAGGGGAAAGAAAAAAGTAATCAATTCTTGATGCCCTAGGCCCACAGAAGTAAGTATTCTGATTACCATCCAAGGAAGCTCCAAAAACATCCACCAACCCAGCCTCCCATATACCCTGTGCCAAACATAATGCATCACAGTACACTTTCTTCCCCTTATCAGGCAATAACTCTGAGGGTAAAGTACAATTAAAGTCACCCCCTAAAATAAGGGGAAAAGATGGATACAATAAGGGAAAAATAGATTTAAATAAAGCCACCCTATCACATTTCTTCTGGGGAGCATATATGTTCAGTAGCCTTATGAGTGTATCCCCCCCATTTTATATCCAAAAGCAGGGACCTACCTTCTACTATTTCTATATGATGCATCACCTTAACGTGAGATATAAAGAAACAGATCCCAACCCCACTGCACAAATCCTGCCCCGGGACCAAAAGCAATCTCCCCACACCCAACTTTTTGTTGCAGCATCTAATTCCTCTGTTGAATGTAAATGGACATCTTGAAAGAACACACAATCCAAATGTTCATGCATGAACTGAAAAAATGTATTCCGCCTTTTCTCATGGGATTTAATGCTATTAGCATTTAAAGATGCCACCCGAAATTGTAAAGGCTCCAGCATCAAAACTCAACAGCTCACTTAACCTTGCTTGAGGCTCTTGTCACTCTACCACTTGAAACATCCTGAGGCCGTAGGTCGGTTTGGCCCTCCACCATAACCTGTGAGAGAGATTGCGGAAGGGGTGCTGCCTGATCTTCCCCTGTTAAATCCTCCAAAAGCACCTCAAAAGGATTAGGGTCTACCAAAGTAGGAATAGGGATTGAAATGATAGTTTTCTTAGCTCCCCTCATCTTCCCTTTTACTTGTTTACCCTTTTTCCCATTCAACATAGTGAAATCCTCCACCCTGGACTGTATAGCCGGGGGGGGGGTCTTTGTTTACCTCTGCTGAAACTCCTTTTTCCATAAGAGAAGATGACTGAGATATGGGATCAGGAATTATGTCCAAGACATGTGCTTTAGCAGCTGCACAGGCCTGGTTTCCCGACACTTTTTCCCCACCCAGGCCTCCATTCCCAGGTTTCCCTCCTGGAATCTGTCCTTGTTTCACCGCTATCCTAATAAAATGGTCCTGTACCCCAAAATCTGCCTCTTCCATGTTTTGTGCTGCCACAGGGCAAGATGAAAAGTCATGGCCTACCTCCTCACACAAATTACACTTCGTCTGCTGGAAACAGTGATCACTAGGGTGCCCCATCTCCCCGCAATGAACACACTTCAACACGTCACAATTAGTACTTATATGCCTTTTAGATCCACACTTAAAGCATACCCTGTGCTGTCCTAGGTAAAACAGAAACCCCTTATCTTTCCCCCCCAAAAAAACTATTTGGTAAATGGATAAGATCAGTATCTGTAGAGTGCAACTTCACCCTAAATTTCCAGCCTCCATTCCAAAACCCCTCATCATCTAAAATAGGGACTGGATTACCCTGTATATCACATTTTTTTCCAATCAATGCATAATATCCACTATATTCACTCCCTCATTATGAAACAAGATGGTGATAACCCGAAAAGGTTAGTTCGTGAGGGGAAATACAATAAAGTCAGTCCAGAGAGGGTTCGTTTTTAAATTTAAATAGCGACACCAAAATGTCTGTAATAAAGCAGGTGTCCGAAAACTAATGTCAAAGGAAATTTCCCCCTGGATATGTATCAGGGCATAAACTTCTGCTGTAGTAAACCCCATGCTTTGTTTTAGCAGAATCTTCCCTACATAAAAACGATCCGGAGGATTGTCCCTTGGTCCCTTATATCTCAGTCTGATGGCATTTCGCCGTTTTGCCTGTTCCACCATTTGATGGAAATGGCTAGCATATGTGGGCCTAGCCTGGGCAGCTGAAGCCAGGGGCTCTTCTGCGTCTTTCTCCCCCAACCCGATCTTTGTCCCCTGGGATTTCACGGGGGGTTCTAAGGGGGGGGACTCTGAGGGGAGTAAATCGCCACCCCCTTCTTCCCTGTCTTGTGGCAAAGTAGAATAAAAAGTACTTATCTCCTCCTCTTTGTTAAGTAAAACCTCTGTAGCCTTTTCTGCAGGTTTCCAATTTCCACCCAATACAGGGATCCAACCTGCCTCATGCAGGGCCCGCTCTGGGGACCAGGAAGCATCCATCATGTCCCCCCAGGATTCTCCTGCCTTTGTTTTCCTCGTTGGCGTCTGTTCCATAGACGCATGCAGCTTCTGTGAACTTTCCGTCAACACTGCACTCGGGGAAGTGGCATCACGTTTCCGCTTCTGATCCTCCTCGCTTTTCTTGTTCCGTCCTTCCATTGCCAACAATTCACTGACTCGTAATAATTCCTCCTCTAAGCAGCGACGCTGCTCTTCCAAACTCAAGGGCTGTATTGGATGGTCTAAATTGGGACCGCAGTCTTGGGCGATATGCTGGCCACCCAAAGGGTGCATCCCCACCGCCTCTGCCACGGGTCCCTCCTCCTGTATTCCTTCTGGTCTCTCTGTCTCCTGGGCCAATGCAGCCATCTCCACTGAACCTTCCTCCTCCATAGCTGTCCTCCAACTGACCACCAGACACGGTGTCAGGGGCCCCCTACCATCAGAGTAGGGTAGTTTCCCTGGTCTCCTGGCCAAATTTCTCCCATTCACTAAAAATATCACCAACAGCTTAATCTGGTTCAGTTTCAGTTGCTTACCATCTGTATCCCCTTCCCCCCCAGGTCACCCCTGAAAAAGGGACTTATAGGCCCGGTGGGCTTACTGTGTCAACAAAATTCAATAAATAAATAATCATCTAACAATCCCTCCCAGGAGTAGCATATACACTGTGAACAGCATAGGAGAGAGAATTGACCCCTGGGGTACACCAGAGCAGGGGCTTCAGGAGTAAGAATAAATTCCCTAACACTACTCTCTGCATTCTATCTCTGAGGTGGAATCTAACCAACAGATGACTGTGCTGGCAAGCCCACAGTACTCCCTGAGGCGATCCATCAACAACCCATGGGCTACGGTGTCAAAGGCTAATGAGAGATAAAGGAGGACAAGAGATGACTGCTCTCCTTTATCTCTCAACCTGAGAAGGTCATTATGCACCCTGACCAGTGCAGTCTCTGTACTGTGCCTGGACTTAAATCTGGACTGGAGAGGCTCATAGATTTCAAATAGTAAGAAGTGTGCATCAAACTACAGCACATTGTCTTCTTTATAGCCTTCCCAAGAAAGGGGAGGTTAAAGACTGGTATATAATTTGCCAAGCAATCGGGGTTCAGAAATGTTCTTTGCAGAAGAGGCCTCACCAGTGCATCTATAAATTCATATGGTAAGTACCCCTCTGAAAGGGATCACTGGACTAACTCAGTGAATACTGATCCCAGAAATCTCACACAACTCACTAAGAGGTGACACACTGACACAGACCAGGATCTAGTTCACAAAAGGTGGGTTGTAACTCAGAGATCACCTCACAGACCTCTTCCACTGAAACTGGCCTAAACTCATCCCAGACCTGAGGAGTGCAGATTCACAACCAGCTCGATTCTGCTGGGTCACAACAACCTGGTTGGAGAAATCCCAGCCCGAATAAAGGACACCCTGTCAGAGAAGAACTGAGAAAACTCTTCACAATGAGAAGATGAAAAAGTTCTCACCGGGTGTAGACAGGCCGGGTTAAGTAGTCTTTCCATCATCCGGAAAATCTGAGCTGGTTGGTTTCTCCCTTCTACAATTTCTGTGGACAGAAATACTGCTTTCTTATGGGAAATTACCCTTTGATATTCACCGTAGCGAACTCTCAAACCCAGCTTGCCCTCCTCAGAGCCAGATCTCCTTCAAAAGTGCTCCAACCTTCCACTTCTGGGCTTCACCTTCCTAAGCTCCCAGTCAACCCCCCAGGATCTCAAGTGTGAAGCCCAGGGTTGTATACAAACTAGTGTAACTGCTTTGAAGGCCAAGGCAATGGCCCTGTTATAAGCCATCACCGCATCATTCCATCCAGTTGCATAAGCAGTCATCCCACCTGAGAGGTCAATCACTGCCTGGAGTCCATCTGGAGATGGCCCCTTCAAAGGGCGATAATGAACCATATCCACAGGGGTGGACTACAAAAGGTGGCCCTGAACAAGAACCTCACTGTGCAGTGATTTGATCCACTGACCTGATCAGTTTTGATGTTAATTTTGAGCCTCAGTGAGAAGATTAAGTCCAAGACATGCCCATGTTGGTTGGTCTCAGAAGTAACTACTTATGATAGGCCCAGTGATTCCATCAGCTGGAGGAAATCCTGCCCAAAATGCAATAGTTCATTGTCAACCCGGGCATGGAACTCACTCAGAATCAACCATCTTGGTGACTCCAATATCCTCTCAGCGATGAAATCAGTAATCTCCAGCAGGAAAGATTTCTCTTGCCCCGTTCAGTACACCAGAAAGATTTGCAACCTGCACCTGGATCCCCATGCATGGCCATGCATTCAAATGACAGAGTTTCTTCTACTGGGTGCACAGTGAAGTTCAACATGGAAACATAGAAATATAGAAATTGACGGCAGATAAGGAGCACAAGGCTCATCTAGTCTGCCTGTTTTTCCTGCCTCCCTTAAAGCCGCTGATCCTACTTGATCTCCAGCTTTACCTCTTTGTTCCTTTTGCTAGGGTTCCCCATGCCTGTACCATGCATTCCTGAATCCTCCCACTGTATTTGGCCCCACCACCTCCACTGGGAGTCTATTCCATGCATCCACAACCCTTTCTGTGAAGAAATACTTCCTCATGTTACTCCTTAGTCTACCTCCTTCCAACCTCATGTCATGCCCCCTCGTTCCTGGATATCTTTTCTGAAAGATGCTACACTCCAGGACCCTCTTTATGCCTTTTAGATATTTGAAGGTTTCTATCACATCTCCCCTGTCTCTTCTCTCCTCCAGGTTATACATATTGAGGTTTCCCAGTCTTTCCTCATATGACTTTTGGTGCAGGCCCTGCATCATCTTTGTTGTCCTTCTTTGAACTGCCTCCACCCTGTATACGTCCTTACAGAGATGCAGCTTCCAGAACTGGACACTATATTCCAAATGAGGCCTCACCAATGATGTGTGCAGTGGCATCGCCACCTCCTTCCTTCTGCGGGTGATACCTCTCCCTTTGCACCCCAGCATCCCACTGGCTCTCCCCACAGCCGTGGGACATTGTTTGGCCACCTTTAGGTCATCAGATATGATTACCCCCAAATCCCTTTCATGTTTGGTGACCATCAGTCCATCCCCCCATCATGTAATCCTCCCCTGGGTTCCTGCACCTGAAATGTATGATTTTGTACTTTTTATGTTGGCACGCTTGTGCAGCCAACATCGTGGGACAGTGCAGCTTTAGAGGCGTGGTCGCTGTTGGGCGAATGCAGGGCACGCACCAGTAGGTGCGTCCCGCATTCCCCAATCAGCCTGCATGCTGGCACCACATCATGCATACATAATGGAGCGAGCACATCTAAAAAAAGGTCCACTGTAATCCAAGCAAAGCTCATCAGATGCAGCGATCCTTTTCTTGCCCTGCTTGCCGCCATTATGTACATGGCGGGACACTGGCCGTAGAACTGCCAACTTCGGGGGTGTCCAATCCCCCTGTCGGCTAGCCCTGCCCCCTGTGAATGTGCCAACAGGGGAGCCCACTCCCCATTGGCATAAAGCCCCCATTGTTTAATGCCAAGGGTGTCCAATCCCGCCCCGGCTCCACTTTCCTTCTGCCGATGGGGGGAGCCCACTCCCCGTCGGCAGAAATAACCCCCATTGTTTAATGCCGAGGGGGTGCCCAATCCCCATCGGCATAAATTCTGTCCCCTTGTGTTGTTTGCTGGCGAGAGTGCCCAATCCCGTGCTACTGAAGCCCAAACAGTTAGGTGGCACGCTGGAGCCCACCCCGCGCCAATCCCATGGGAAAAAAAACTGTCCTGAGATGTTTTTTTTTCCTTTGAACCTGTAAAGGAAAACAGTCCTCGTAGTCTCCATGCCCCCACCCACCCACCCACTGCACACCCTGCCTCCCCACACCCCTCACCCCATACTTACCTCCAGAGCTCGGCGTGATGATCTTGGTACTGGGAACAGTTCTGCACTCTTCAAAGCCGACCACGAACTGAGGAAATGCCGGTAAGCTGTATAATGGGATAGATAGGGTTTTTTCAACTTTAGTACATATCTCTGGCATTTTTGGGGATTTTGGCCCCAAATTTTCAACATGGAGTTTTTGGGACTCCTTCTCATGAATTCTTGCACTGCCATGGTGTTATTAGGTGCCGAAAGGTGATTTTGCAGTCACTGGCTGGAATCACCTTTTGGGACCAGGTAAGGAAATGACAGTGCCACTGTTCATGAGGGGGGCTCTCAAAAACCCTATGTTGCAAATTTGGTGAGAAAAATCCAAAACATGACTATTTTACGAGCGTGCATAGCAACTGCGCAACGCATGCTCGTAAGTTAGCGAATTCACAATATTTTCAACCCAGATTCTCAACATTGTCATTTTACCACATCTTATCATGAACCGTACAGCTGTCATTTTTCACATCCTGGCCAAAATGTGTTTTCGCACTTCCGGCGCAGAATAGCGCAGTCATGGTGCAAAATCAGTGTTCAGGACACATTACAAAAATGACAGTGACACTGTTCATGAGCAGAGATCCTAAAATGCCTGTGTTGAAATTTTCATGACAATACTCCATAAAGTGACTGTTTTACGAGCGTGCGTAGCAACTTCGCAATGCACACTCGTACGTTAGCGCAGTCACACTATTTTCATGCCAGATTCTCAACATTGGCATTTTACCACACCTTCTTGTGAACTGTACAGCTGTCATTTTTCATATCCTGGCTGAAATGTGTTTTCACACTTCTGGCACAGAATAGCGCGGTCGCTGTGCAAAATCAGTGTCGGGACACATTACAAAAATGACAGTGATACTGTTCATGAGCAGAGGTCCTAAAATGCCTGTGTTGAAAATTTGGTGACAATACTCCATAAAATGACTGTTTCGAGGTGCTGTAACTCTTGACACTGCCGTTCGTAACTTACCGCATTCGCAATATTTTCATGCCAGATTCTCAAATTTGGCATTTTACTACACCTTCTTGTGAGCTGCACAGCTGTCATTTTTCACATCCTGACTAAAATCTGTTTTCGCAGTTACAGCGCAGAATAGTGTGCTCGCTGTGGAAAGTCCGTGTTCGAGACACATGATGAAAATAACAGTGACACTGTTCATTAGCAGATGCCCTAAAATGCCTATGTTGAAAGTTTGGGAACGAAAGTCAGTAAAATGAGTGTTTTATGAGCGTGTGTTGCACAGTTTGCACGCACGCTCATGACTTTGTGAATTTGTAATACTTTCACTCCAGCTGTTCATCATTGGCATTTTTTCCATACCTCCTTATGAACACTGCAGCTGCCTGAAATGTGTTTTCGCACGTCTGGCACAGAATTGCATAGCCGCCATGCGAAATCAGTTTTTGGGACAGTTTGAGGAAGTGACGGTGACACTATTCATGAGCAGAGGTCCTAAAATGCCTATATTGAAAATTTGGTGCCGAAACTCCATACAATGACAGTGTTGCAAGCGTGCATTGCGCAGTTTCCACGCACCCTTGTAACTTCGTCAATCTGCAATATTTTCATGCCACATTTTCACCACTGGCATTTGTGCACATCTCCTTATCAACAGTCCAGCTGCCATCTTTCACAGCCTGCCAAAAACGTGTTTCCGCAGCTGTGGCACACAATGGCGGGCTCGCTGTGAAAAATCACCTTTTGAGACACATTCACAAAATCACAGCACTATGCATCTCTAGCTACACCACTCCCACTGCCAATGCCAGTGCGACAACATTCGGCATTGACAAATGCTTGTTCACATTAAATCTCAGCTGCCACACTCTGGACCATTCCTCCAGCTTACCTAGGTCCCTCCTAATTTTTTCCACTCCGCCCTGAGTATCCACCCTGTTGCAGATCTTAGTGTCATCCACAAAGATGCACACCTTCCCCTCCAGCCCCTCCACAATGTCACTTATGAAGACATTAAACAGGACTGGGCCCAGGACTGATTCCTGTGGCACCCCGCTGGTCACCCTCCTCTCCTCAGATTGAGCACCATTTACCATGACCCTCTGTCTTCTATCACTCAACCAGTTCCTAACCCAGTTTACCACCTTGTGACCCACTCCCAGGCTACCCAGCATGTTCACAAGTCTTCTATTTGAATGATCTTGAAGGCCTTACTGAAATCCAGGTAGGCCACATTCACTACTCCCCCTTGATCCACGACCTTAGTCACCCAGTCAAATAAATCAATTAGATTTGTTTGACATGACCTTAGTGCTGTGAATCCATGCTGTCTTGAATCCTGTGCTCCGCTGGCTTCAAGATGTTCCACAACCCTTTGTTTAAGTAGCGATTCCATAATCTTCACCACTATTGAGGTGAGGCTGACTGGTCTATAGTTTCTAGCATCCTCCCTACTGTCACTTTTGTGAAGAGGGACTACATCTGCCCTCCTCCAGTCCTCTGGAATCACTCCCATATCGAGTGACTCATTGAACAGTTCTGCCAGTGGTGGTGCCAACACCTCCCATAGTTACCTTAGTATTCTAGGATGTATCCCATCTTGTCCCATTGCCTTGTCCACTTTCAATTTTGTGAGTTATTTTAGGACTCTCTCTTCCATAAATGGACTGGTGTCCATATTTGTTCATATTGCCTAACTGTGGTCCCTCACCTTCTTCTTCTGTGAGTACAGAAAAAAAATATTTGTTCAGTATTGATGCTTTTTCCAGGTCCCCCTCCACACACACTCTCCTTCTTCCCTTTTAAGCCTTAATATCACACCCCTGGTTTTTCTCCTTTCACTAATGTAACTAAAAAAGTCTTGTCTCCTTTCTTAACCTCCTGTGCTATTTTTCCCTCCGTTTGTGCCTTTACGCTCCTGACTGCTTTCCCTGCCTCCCTCTGTTTATCAAGATACATTACCCTGTCCTCCTCTCATTGTGTTTCCTTATATTTTCTGAAAGCCATCTTTTTCGTCCTTACCTTTCTGGCAACTACTTTTGAGGGGCTTTCTCTTTCTTTTGCCCTTGTTTGCTTGCCTAATGCAAAGGTTTGCCTCCTCCGCCATGGCTACTTTCAGATGGGCCCACTGCTCCTCCACTCCCCCTTTCTTGTCCCTCCCTGCCAGCTCAGATCAAAAACAGATAGCTACACCCCATGATCCCTCCATGGGCAGTGAACTATGGAGAATCCATCTGGGACTGCTGCTTCCAGCACTGAACTGGCATCGTCACTCAGTCAGGTCTCTGATTCAAGCTAGATCAAGTGAAGAACAAGACATTAAATCTGTCATGATGGCAGTCTTGTTCCTCATTGATCTGACATTGCAAAGCACTGCCCACAGGGGATGAGTGGAAACTGCTGGCTTATTGGCTACCTGTCCATTCGGTTCAGTGGGAGCCCTGGGTATAGGTACCAACTGTCTATCCTCTCTCAATGTCCCATTTCACCCCAGGGTACCTCCTGGTCTTCCCAGACATATAGTGCCCCCCTGTTAGTAGTCTCCATTCCTCACCACCTACCATGCTGTCTCCTTGTGATACTCACCACCCTGTAATGCCTATATACCACCGCTGTCCAGTGGGCATCAAAAAGGTAGAGGTTTAACAGCTGGGATGGGGAGTTAATAAGCCTAGGGGTCCAAGGTCCAACACAGATACTGTCACCAAACTTAACCCTCCTACACAATAAAGCCAGAAACCCTGCCACCCGCTAATTATCCACAAGCATACAGCTAACCACCCCAAACTCACTAATCAATCACACCATAAATACACCTAAACATAATACAATACACTCTCCTAACAGACACTTTGCATTCAACATTACTCTGACCAGCCACCCAAAACCCACTCACACCATTTAAAAAATACTAAAATATTTTTATGAAGTAAAAAAACAGGTAAAGTACTATAAGAGAATCCTTTCAAGTATGTGCAGTTTGAATAATGTATGCTATTTACAGATGGTTTGGTATACACAGGTCCACAAAGTTATTTATTTAGACAGGTCCTTAGTCTCTGCTCTCACCAGACATTACCAAGAAGTGGTTACTATTAAAGAAAGGTATTGGGCAGCACTCTTACTGTTTCCCAGTAAAAGCCACAGTACAGTAAGTGTAATAAAAAGTTGAGTTGAGGGGTTCTCTCACCACCTGGGGGCCAGTCGCTGCTACATGAATTCTTCAGTACAGGCATGTCCAGGCTGTAGAATTTCTGAGGGAGGGAAAGATCAAATGAACCCTCCAAAGGTTCAAACCTGGTGACCATGAAAGTCAGTCCAAATTGCTACCATGGGTAAACAGTGCTCATTCTCACTGGGCTATTTTCTGTGCTTCACCTCCTACAAAGTTCAAATGGAGACTCTCCTTGTGGAGCGGGTTAGTCTTGGTGGTTGCTCCTTTCACCATGTAGCTCTAACTGCACTCCTCAACACTCACTTAGCATGGAGTGGGCCAGCCCAGGCAATTACTCAGTTCATCATGTTGACCTGGCCCCGATCAAAACCCCAGAAAGTACCCTACTCTGGGCAGAGTATCCAGAGCAGCACACTGGAGCTCCGCAGCTTCGACCAGCAGACCTGAGGAGAGCAGGAAGTTCAGAGGCTCCATTCATCACTTGATTATGTAACGGTGAGTAACCGCAGCACCAAGAATAGTATAATTTATACTGTGTCCAACTGAATAAATAAAATACAGTAAACAGTGAACTACATGGTTGGGGGGGGATTCCTGCTAAGCTAAAATAAAAAGTATTACTCCTTGTTCTAACTCTCTAGCCAGCCTAACTATTGATTGGCCCCACAGCTAATCTACTACTAACATTAAAACAGAAGTCTGGCAAGATGAGGGCAAGATACAAGGTACCTTCAGCTTGCAACACAAGAGTTCACTTAAGGATTCTATAAAATCATTAAAAAATTAGTTATTTGCAAAGTTTAGAGCTCTGCAAGGAGTTGCAAATAGACAGCACACCCAGCCTGGCAGCTATCTTCTAATGCAGTCATAGAATAAAGGGGCTGCTGAGCAAACGCTCTTCTTCCTGGTGCCATTTGGTGAAACTGAATTGGGCTGAAGTGAATGTCTAATTGCAAATTTGCATCTCAGAAGACAAGATAAGCTGCCTATTACAAAGCTCTGAGGACTGCCTTTTGTATACTAAAGTGACACAAGTGGACTATTTTAAGCTATAGAAGGCTAGACTTTTTTCATATATTATAAGGACTTATGGCATAGTATATTTGTTGTTGAGTGGTATTTTAAAGCAGTTTTGAATTTTATTCTGAATCATAATGCATACTAGAAGTGGTAGACAACTAACAAATAAACATTTTGGGCTGGCAGTATAGTCTAGAGGTTAAAGTAATGAGCTTGGTACATTCAGCAGACCTGGGTGTGACTCCTTCAACCTCCACTTGCATACTGTGTGACTCTGAATGAGTTACTTAACCTCCTGAGTGCTCCCAGGTCACCCCTGAAAATAGGTACTTATGCCAAGTGGGTCTCATCTGGTTACTAAGGAATAAAAAATAAATATACTTAGTGAAAAGGAAAAAAAACTGTTAAGTTGCCTCAGGCATATAATACATTTACCTTAAAGATATCTACTCATATCATGAAATATGTTCTATCAGGTATGAACAATAAGATAAATATTGAAATACATTGTACTATCAGAAATTTCACAAAGTACTGTTGTAACTAGAAAATATGACGTTTTCAAAGGAAGACTGTTTTTTTTCTGTGGAGAACAGCCTGTGTTAATCAACTCAGAAAGTACTGTTTACAGAAAAAATCAATTACAAAAACAGTGGAAAACTGACAAATGAAGCTGTAGCCAATGAAGTGGAAAATTTAGGAGAAACAAAGAATGGGGGGGGGGGATAAAAACAAAACTAAATTTGTAAATCTTGAACCTATTACAATATTTTTTGAAATAACACACATAAATAATAGTAGATGGGGACCTACTGGAAATTAGAAAGTGGGGCAGGGTGAAGTTTGTAAAACTCAAACATAAATCTGCCTATTTAACTGAATTTTCATCTTCTTATCCAATCTTAGACTTAGATAATACACAGAAGTTAATGAAAGTAGATTAGACTTTTTTAGCCCTATAATTGTTGAATCAGATGTGGATACCTTACTTATACACGCAGAAGATTATGCTTCTTAGGAAATTTCAAGAAATAAGTTATAGCAAGTTAATTAAATCTTTAAGTAATTCAGGGCCAGATTTCTCATATTTTTTAGCATATCAGCATAGATTAAAGATAATGAGAGTAGGGAATCCTTAGGGGACTTTGGTTTCTCGAACAACAGGCCACAGATGAGATTTCCAGTTAACCTTACTGAGGTGTTAATTTCCAATATGACAGTCCCACATGTGATACATGCTATGTTTTTAGAACAGATTATAGCTATAAAAGAGGAACGTAAGCTTAACCAAACAATGGGGACTACTGTATTAATGCAGGTACAGTATTAAATAAACTTGATAGATGTTATGACATGATAGTTTTATTTTCTGAGGTGGTTATACTACACTGCCAATAGTATTAAAACAAACCATGAAAAAGGGAAAATACTAAAATGAAGAAATCAAAGAAAATGAAAAGGGGGGGACCCCAGTGGTGATCACAGGAAAAAGTACAGAAAGAATGTGCTCAGATAGGAAAAACACAACTGAAAACAAAATATATACAAGTAAGGAACTAGAAGGAAGTAAGCCAAGGCCAAAGGTCTCTTATTCATCAGTACCTATAGAAAAACAACCTGATGAGACAATTTGGCTAATAGATACCCAAGATATTGCTCATACACAGAAAGAAACTAAAATCTCAGCAATATATATATGTATATATATATATATATATATATATATATATATATAATACACACATATATATATACACATATACATATATATACACATATATATCTACACACACACACACACACACACACACATATATATATAATACAATATATATACATATATATACACATATACATACGTATATATACATATACATATACGTATACATATACATATATATATAAACCCCTACAAAAATTCAGAGAATTTAAAATCTGCATTAGAGCATCTCATGATTGCTGAGCTACATAGAAACATAGAATTTGATGGCAGATAAGGACCGCTTGGTCCACCTAGTCTGCCCATTTCCCTACCTAACGGATAAGCTGCAGATCCTAGTTAACCGACAGCCTACTTCCTCCTACCCCCCACTATAATTGCCTTATGTCTGTCCCATGCATTCTTGAATTCCCCCAGTTTTTGACTCAATGACCTCCTCAGGAAGGCTGTTCAATGTATCCACAACCCTCTCCATGAAAAAATACTTCCTCACATTACCTCTGAGCCATCACCCCTCTATCTTCAAATTGTGCCCCTTGTTTTTGCACATCTTTTTCTGAAAGATGCTACCCTCTTGGACTTTGTTGATTCCCTTGAGGTATTTGAAATTTCTATCATGTCCCCCCTCTCCCTCCTTTCCTCAAAGCTATACATCTTTAGTTCATTTAGTCTTTCTTCATATGTCTTCTGATGTAGACCCTGCATCATTTTGGTTGCCCTCCTCTGGACAGCCTCCACCCTGTCTATGTCTTTGCGGAGATGGCGTCTCCAGAACTGTACACAGTACTCCATCCAGATGTGGTCTTACCAACTGTCTGTACAGAGGGCCAACAGCTTCCTGTTTTCTACTGGTGATGCCTCTCCCTATGCATCCCAGTATCCCCCTAGCCCTCCTTACTGCCTTCTCACATTGCTGGCCCACCTTTAGGTCATCTGATATGACTACCCCCAGGTTCCTTTCCATTTTTGTTGTTGTCAATATCTCACCTCCCATTGTGTACTCTTCCCCTGGGATTTTGTTTCCGGTGCATTACTTTGCACTTCTTTGCATTGAATCTAAGCTGCCATACATTTGATCATTCCTCCAACCTTGCCAAGTCCTTTTCATCCTTTTCACCCCACCTTGTGTATCAACCCTGTTGCAGATCTTTATGTCATCTGCAAAGAGACATACTTTCCTTACAGTCCCTCTGCAATGTCACTATAAAGACATTAAAAACGCCAATACTGAACCCTCGTTTCCCCACTAGTAACCCTCCTTTCTTCGCTGTGGACTCCATTTACTATTACCCGCTGTGTCCTGTTGTCCAGCTAGTGTTTTACCCGGCTACCACCCTGGGACCCACTCCCAGGCTGGCTAATTTGTTTATTAATCTTTGTGCGGGACTGTGTCAAATGCCTTGCTAAAGTCTAGGTAGGCCATGTCCACAGCCCCTCCCTGGTCTACTGCTTTGGTCACCCAGTCAAAGAAGTCAATTAGATTTGTCTGACATGACCTTCCTGCTGTGAATCCATGCTGCCTTGGGTCCTGTGCCCCACCGGCCTCTAGGTACTCAACAATTCTTTCCTTCAGAAGTGATTCCACCATTTTCCCTACCACTGAGGTCAAACTGACAGGTCTGTAGTTTCCTGCCTCTGTCTTGCTCCCACTTTTGTGAACTGGAATCACAACTGCCCTCCTCCAGTCCTCAGATACCACACCATCCTCCCATGATTTATTAAAGAAGGTAGTCAGTGGTGTTACTAGTTCTTCCCTTAGTTCTTTTAGAATTCTGGGGCAAATCTCATCAGGCCCCATTGCTTTATCCACCTTCAGTTTTAAGAGTTCTTTCAGAACCCTTTCTTCTGTGAAAGGACTAATATCAAGTGTGCTTCAATTGACCGGATTAGGTATTTCCCCCTGCTTTTCCATTGTGAATACTGAGCAGAAGTATTCATTCAGTAACCCTGCTTTTTCACTGTTGCTCTTTGCCCAACCACCTTCCTCTTTGTTCAGCCTCAGTATCCCTGCCTTAGTCTTTCTTTGCACCCTAATGTACCTATAAAATGTTTTATTCCCCTTCTTAACCGAGTTGGCTATTTTTTCCTTGGGTTGGTCCTTTGCTATTCTGACTGCCTTACCCACTTTCTTCTGCTTTAACTGGTACAGTTCTCTGTCCTGCTCCTTCTGTGTTTCTTTATACTTCCTGAATGCTATCCTTTTCTCTCTTACCTTCCCAGCCTCTTCTTTTGAGAACCATAGTGTTTTTTTCTTTCATTTTGATTTGTTTATTTGCTTCACACAAAGGCCTGTTGCCTCTGTGATGGCGGTTTTAATGTTTCCCCATTGTTGCTCCACCCCGCCTTCTTGCCTGTTTGCTAGTACTTTTCTGAGGCACTCTCCCATTTTGACAAAATCAGCCCTCCTGAAGTCCAGTACCTTCACTTTTGTGTGGCTTGACTCTACAGCTAAGTTTATCATGAACCTCACTGTTTGGTGGTCGCTCGTTCCCAGATGGCTACCTACTTCAAGATCAGAGATCCTCTCTCTGTCCCCATTTGAGAGCACCAGGTCCAAGATTGCTCTCTCCTGAGTGGGTTCCAAAACTAACTGTCTGAGGCATGCCCCCTGTAGGGCATTGAGAATGGCCCTGCTCTTGGATGTGGCTGCAGCAAAGATGCTCCAGTCAACATCTGGCATATTCAGGTCCCCCATCAGCAATATCTCCCCTTTCTCTGACATCCCAAGGATGCCTTCTATCATTTTCTTGTCTATTTCCTCCTCCTGAGATGGGGGTCTGTATACAACCCCTGTGCGGATTGTGGAGCCATTTCCAGTCTCCAGGGTGACCCACAGTGCCTCCTCTCCTCCCCATTTACCCTTTAGTTCTGTTGTTTTGATCTCTTCCCTTACATAGAGAGCTACTCTTCCTCCTCTTCTTCCCTCCCTGTCCCCCTGTAGATTGTGTACCCTGGTATGTTGACATCCCAGTCATGCTTCTCTGTGTACCATGTTTCTGTGACTGCCACAATATCCAGGCATTCCTCTTCCATCAAGGCCACCATTTCAGGAGCTTTTACCTAGACTATGGGCATTGGTACTCATTGCCCTCCATTTTTATGGCTTTATTTGTTTTGCCCCATCTGTCCCTACTACCTTTGTCTTTTCTCCATTTACTCCTGCCCTTCTCCTATCGACTGCTCTATTTTGGTGTTTACATCACTAATTACCCTGATTTTTGGGGGGAAGCTAGATTTCTCTCCTCTTCAGTGCTCTCCCTTGGCTAGTTTAAATGCTTACCACTGAAGCATTTAAACCTATCACCTAGGATCCTGGTTCCCCTCCAGGATAGATGCAGACCATCAAGCCTGTATAGGCCTGCATCCCTCCAGGTGGAGCCCCAGTCCCCAATGAAGCCAGATCCCTGAGCTCTGCACCAGCTTTTCAACCAGTCATTGAAACCCATGGTGCAGAGTGCCCTAGCCTCATCCATGCCATAGACAGGTAGCACTTCCAAGAAAGTTACCATGTGTGCTACTTGTCTAAGGCCCCTTCCCAACTCCACAAACTCCTGTTGCACTGCTCTGATCCCATTCTTAGCCAGGTCATTTGTCCCTAGGTGGATAATGACATCCAGCTCCCTCCCCCTTGCTGCTGCTCCCACGATCCTAAGGATTCATTTCCTGTCCCTCCAAGCCTTGGCACTGGGCAGGCACCTTCCCTCCCTTTCCCCTTCCTCCTCCAGTTCTACCCCCCTAACAATTGAGTCCCCCACCAGGAGTTGTTTCCTTCCCCTATGGGTTCCTGAGCCAACCTCTTGTGGGTCTCCATTGTGGAGGTTCCCAGCATCCTCCTTGGTCTCCACTGCAGGTGCCTCCATAGAGGAACCATGCTTCACCAGAGTGGTGAATGAATTGTGGAGAGGCACAACTGGAGGGATGCACCTCTGTTCCACATCTCTCACCCTCCCTGAGCCCACCATGGTCCAACCAGTCCTCTTTCTTGGCAACCTCTGAGGTAGTGGCGGTGTCCTGGGTGGTCCCTGGGTGGGGGAGCAGGTTTCCTGAATCCTTGCCAGGTCAGCATGGAGATGAACAACCTCCTCCCTCAGCCCAGAGAGGTGCCTGCAAATAGGGAAGCAACACAGTCTCCATAATGTCTCCCAGAAGACTGCTGCTGCACAGCCAGTGCATTGCACCACTCCCCACATGTCTATGTCCCTTCCAGCTACAGATGCTTTTTGGTTTTTTGTTCTTGTTTTAGTGTGTGCAGGCTTGTGAGTGTCTCTACCCCCTATTCAGTGTGCTGTGCCTTTAAGAATATGAACAGGTGTATGTTAGCAGTTTTGAGGAAGTGATGTTAGAGCCCCTACTATAAAGGAAGTTATGTGTTTGGGGTGGGTGAGGTAAGGGGAAGGGTGAGTGGGAGTAAAACTATGCCATCCAGAAACAATCACTTACAACTCTTACCCTCCACCTCGGGGAGTGCCTTCCTTCCTTTCAGACACATGTTTCACAAAGGCTAAGTAACAGGTCTAGTCTCAACTGACTGCAAATATATCCCAGCTACAGTTCCTCCCTGGCAAATTAAAGTTAAAACTAAGAAAAGTCCACCCCAAAAACAGAATCAATACTACCTGTAATAATTTCACAGAAGATATACCCTGTAAGAAACACTTTGCTGCAGAGAAAAATAAAGTAGTAACAGAAGATATACCTTGCAAAAGGCAATTTGAATCAGGAGATTACAACAGTAATCTGTTAGCACACACCTGTAGGCACACCTTGTAATAATGCAGCAGAAGGTATACCCAGCAACAGCAATTTGAATCAGAGAAAAATAAAGCAATAAAATGCTAGCAACAAACAGTAACAATCCCTGTGAGTAAAAAATAAACACAACAACACACAGTAAATCTGCCTAGCCAAAAGAAGTCTTAATCCTTTCCCTTACTCTGGTAAGGTTCTGTGTTCTGTCCTTTCAAGCAAGCTAGAATGAAAGAGCTCAGGTGAAGCTAGGTTCCTTGGCCAGCAAACCTAGTCCTAGTGGATCTTAAATATAGTAAGGATTCTATTCTTAATGCCTTTAGAGACAAGGAGAATAATTCAAATGCAGTGTTTGTATTACTGTACTACAACATGTAGAAATAGCTAAATCATCAGGGCATCTGTAAAAAAAAGACTTGAACTTTGTTTAAAGATACATCCACTTATATCTTGGCAATCAATCAGTCATACTAGAAATACAGAAAAGGACCACACAGTGACTAAAATATTATGATAGAGATATTATTGCAGCATATGCTTGTTCATTTAACTGGGACTATCTGAATCTGAATTATCAGCAGGACAATAAGCCTGCTCATACTGAACCAGTTAATTATCCTTAGTACAGTATATTTGATTTCTAACTGCAAAGGAATGAAAGCTATGCTTTATTATGCACTCTACCTGTTTTCTAATTTCTAATGTCTTGGCTGTAAAATTAGGCTTTAGAGGCATAGAAAGTGTCCAAAGATACAGGGGTGACCTCATGAGCAATCAAATTGACAGTTGGGTAAAATATAATGAGCTAGCTTTACAAATCCTAGCACAAGATAGGAGTTGGATCATCTTGGTATACATACTGTACTGTGTAGCTGAGTTAATGACTTTACATGATTATTCATACATCCTTCACAGGAGGCCTGTACCCTTTGAGCAGATATATGGTCAGCAGCCCAAACCTCAAATTAATCTTAATGAGAAGCAGGGACCCTTGGTAAGATGTCATTCAGAATAGCTCTTTTCCCTAGTGACTTAGTATCAATGAAAACAACAGAGTTGAAGAATCAGTCAGTCATGTTATCACCCCTAAAGAGCTTAGGTTTATCTCATGGAATCTTGCTGGTCATACTATGAAGATGGATGACCCCAAATTGCTAAACCTTTTGAATGATTTTAACTAGATACTGTATGTTTGCAAGAAACATGGTCTACAAATGAGTGCAAACTAAATGGCTTTCAAGAGATTTTCTCCCCTGAAAAAAAAAGTCTAAGAATGGCAGGCATGAGGGCGACCTTGCTGTTTTGCTAAGATTTTCCAGATTATAGTCTATTAAATTACTATCTCAAGATCATAATTTCCAACCATCACAGTTGTCAATTGAAGAGTATCTGACTAATATTCTGAATGTACACATCATCCCAAAATCTTCAAATTTATTATGTGGACGAGTTATGGGCAAACTTTGAAACTAAAATAAAAGAGGCTTTAGAGATGACTGAGACTGCAAGACTTCTAATTGTTGGGGACTTTAACTTATGTATTGCTTTATATAGTACTGTTGAAGAGTCTTCTTTTCCCATTGTGTCACATTATAGTTGTGCAGTAGTGCCACTATAGTTAGGGTTGAGTAGTCTGTTCAATGTTAAACCCCTAACTTTACACTTTAATAGCTTTACCACCAATCAGCAAATTTTAATAAAATATGATTTACGGTCTCAGAGGCAAGGTCTCTTGACTTGCCAAGTTTCTATTCAGTCAGATGTGCAAATTCTGAGATCTGGATAGTGAAAAATCAGAAGGGTTTGCTGTTTATTTGTCATCATCTAGTGCCCAGATGGTTTGGAATTTTGCTTTTAAATGTTCGGGGTAGAAAGGGCTTGAGCCAGAGTGTTTTTTGGAAAAAAATATTAATCCATTCCAGAGTTATAAGGATTTGAAATTTCAGTTCTGAACATGCTCAGTACAGTCTGATACCTATTTCATAAAAAACAAGCATTTGTCAATGCCGAATGCTGTCTTGCTGGTTTTGGCATTGGTAGTGCAGGAGTTAGAGAGACACATAATTTTTTTTTTAACTCACATAATAGAAGTAGCAGTGAAGTATAGAACCAACATCAACCCCACCCCACCCTGTAGAGAGTGACAGGCATTGGGGTGTGCGTTTGGGTCGATGGCCATAACACTCATGCTATTTCACCTCACCCTACCCTGCAGAATCTGACAAGCATCACATTGTGCCTTGGGGTCATCTGGCCTTATGCTCACCCCACTTCATAAGGAAGTACGTTGAGATGGGTGCAGCATAGGAGAATGAGTTGAACTTTTGGGCTGAAGAGTCCAAGACACACCTTGATGCCTGTCAGTGGCTGCAGGGTGGAGGCGGAGGACCAATGGCATGAGCAGTACAGCAGAAAATCCAAAGACACACCCCTGATGCCTGTTAGTCTGTACAGGGTGAGATGGAATAGTTAGAAACCCTAACACCCTGGGAGTGTGTTGGTATTTGCACTCCAAATGTTAAAACATGGCCTTTTTGTGACCCCACCTCACAAAAGCATTTGGGACCTCTGTTCATGAACAGTACCCCTGTGATTTTGTTAATCTGTCTCGAACATTGATTTCCCACAGTGACTGCACCATTCTGCACCACATGAAAATGTCAGCTGCACCATTGATAAGGAGATGTGAAGAGATGGCAATGTAGGAAATCTGGAGTGAAAATATTAAACATTCTTGAAGTTAGGAGCGTGTGTGAAAACTGCTCATCGCACGCTCATAACACAGTCATTTAGTGGAATTATTTCACCAAATTTTTAACATAGCCATTTTGGGATCTCTGCTCATGAACAGTGGCACTATGATTATCTTAATCTACCTAAACATTGATTTCCCACAGCAACCATGTGATTGTGCACTAGATGTGTGAAACTACATTTTGGGCAGGATGTGACAAAATGGCAGCTGAACTGTTTATAAGAAGGTGTGCTAAAATGACAATGTTGAAAAGCTAGAGTGAAAATATTACAAATTCTCAAACTTATGACTGTGCATGGTCACTACTCAATGCATGTTTGTAACATAGTCATTTTATGGAATTTTTTCACCAAATTTTCAACATAGGCATTTTGGGACCTCTGCTCATGAACAGTGTCACTGTGATTTTCTTACTCTGTTCTGAACATTGTTTTTCTACAGTGACTGCGCCACTGCGCACCGGATGTGCAAAAACACAGTTCAGGTAGGATGTGGGAAATGAAAGCTGTACTGTTCATAAGGAGGTGTGAAAAAATGGCAATGGTGAAAATCTGGAGTACAAATATTGAAAATTATCGAAGTTATGAGCGTGCGTGGAAACTGCACAATGCACGCTTATAAAACAGTAATTTTACATACTAACATACTATTTGCCAGCAGATTAGGCCTTATGGTCTATCGAGTCTGCTAGAACCTCAGATCCCTAGTTGGGTGCCGAGGCCCTCCCCTCCCTTGTGTTCCAGAAACCCCTATCATCCATCCCCAACCCCCTGGGACAGGCCATCATCTGATACATCCACTTTCTGTGTCTGTCCCACCCTGTCTTGAAGCCCTCCACTGTGGATCTCTGAATCAGCTCACCAGGCAGTGCATTCCAACGGTCCACCACCCTCTCAGTGAAAAACCTCCTCCTCTTTTCCCCCTCACCCTTCCACCTTCCAACTTCAAACCATGCCCTCTGGTGATACCTCCCTGCTTTAGTCTAAAGATCCCCTCCATGTTTACCCTATTTATTCCCTTGAGGTACTTGAAGACCTCAATCATGTCCCCCATCTCTCCTCTCCTCCAATGAAAACAGGCAGAGCTCCTCAAGTCTGTCCTCATACGTCAAATCCCCTAGCCCTCGTATCATCTTAGTTGCCCTCCTCTGTACCCTCTCCAGGAGCTGTATGTCCCTCATCAAGTGTGGTCTCCAGTACTGTACACAGTACTCAAGGTGTGGTCTAATCAGTCCATTGTACAGCAGCAGAATCACTTCCTTGCTCCTAGAGGTGATCCTCTAATTTTATGGATGTTTGTCACCTCATTTTCAAAATAGGCATTGTAGGACCTCTGCTCATGAACAGAGTCACTGTGATTTTCCTAATCTGTCCCAAACACTGATTTCCCAGAGCGACCATGCTATTCTGCGACAGAAGTGCGAAAACACATTTCGGCCAGGATGTGAAAAATGACAGCTGTATAAGGAGGTATGGAAAAATGCCAGTGTTGAAAATCTGGAGTCAAAATATTACAGATTCGTGAAGTTACAAGCGTACGTGGAAACTGCGCAATGCACACTCATAAAACAGTAATTTTTTTTTTCTTTTTTTTTCACCAAATTTGCAACATAGGCTTTTTATTTCCATAATCATTTTTATTTACCTTTTCTTTTTAAGAGCACAAAATACATACAATTGTAACAACAACATAGGCTTTTTGAGAGGCCACCTCATGAACAGTGGCACTGTCATTTCATTAATTGGTCCCGAAGGGTGAGTACGTGCAGTGACCGCAAAATCACCTTTTGGGATGAATAACACCATGACAGTAACTGAATTCATGAAGTGGGGTTCCAATAACCCTATGTTGAAAAGTTGGTGGCAAAATTCCAAAAAATGACCAAGATATGCATCAAAGTTGAAAAACCCTATTTATTTCATGATACAACTTACCGGCATTTCTTTAGTTCGCGGTCAGCTTTGAAGAGTGCAGACCTGTTCCTGGTCCACAGAAGATCATTGAGCCAGGTTTCAGAGGTAAATATGGGGCAAAGGGGGGGTGTGGGGAGTTGGGGCATGCAGTAGGTGGGCGCGGGTTGGGGGGCTGCAGGCTGTGAGGGACTGTTTTCTACTGAAAGGGAAAACAAAAAACATTGCGGGAAAGTTTTTGTTTTTACAGGTACATTTGACACGCTGGGGTGGGCTCCCAGTGTGTCACCTAGAAACATAGAAACATAGAATTTGAAGGCAGATAAGGACCTTTTGGCCCACCCAGTCTGCCCATTTCTCTACCTAATGGATAAGCTGCGGATCCTAGCTAACCAGCAGCCTGCTTCTTCCAACCTCCAACCTGTGTGTTTTTTTTGGGGGGGACTGGAGTCGACGGGGATTGGGCACTCCATCGGCAAATAAAAAAAAAAAGAGTGTTGGGGGGAAGATGCCAATGGGGATTGGGTTCCTCCATCAGCAAATGAACTGGGGAGGGGGTGTCACCTGCATTTTTTTGGGGGGGACTGTAGCTGATGGGGATTGGGCACCCCATTGGCAAATAAAGAGTGTTATGGGGGTGATGCTGATGGGGATTGGGCTCCACCGTTGGCAGATGAATTGGGGAGGGGGGATTGTAGCCAATGGGGATTGGGCATCCCATCGTAAGTCAGCTTTTCTGGGAACTGTGCAAGGCAGACTGCACAGCTGCCACCATAGCGCATTGAAACTTACACTGGAAAGGCACGCCCTGCAATGAGGTGGAGCTCCCTCACTGCAGTGGCTAAAACCTTTCAAGGTGGTGGACACGCTTTTGCACTGCTGTCATAGACAGCATGCAATCTCATTCATGCCACAGATCCCAGCCCCAAAAAGCAGTGACGCCACAGGCACAACAGGACCGTGCCTCCAAAACCTGCTATTTCAAAGTTACTGCAACATGTTTCTTGTGCAAGCGCAAGACAACATAAAAAAAATGCGGCCCACATGAAAAAATATTCTGTTTTGTGTGGAGGTTAATCTTTTTACATCAGAAAAAAATTTTTTCATATGCCTGCCATCTTGTGTCTGTTTTTTTTTAAACCCATACAAATGATATCCTGCAGATACACCAGCACATAGATCTTGCTAATTGAGATCATATTAGGTGGATTCTGCAGTTAGTTTTCAGAAAAATCACTCAGAAATGTGTTTTCAGCACATTTTGAAATATTTTTTCTTGACTCAAATTTATTTTTTCATATAGTCATATGAAAAAAGAATAGGGTCATACGAAAAAAGATTTTCTTCATATGAAAAAGGAATTTAGACTTAATTTTTCTCACATTCTTTTTTGTGTATGAAGGAATCTTTTTTGTAAGAATGACAGAACCTCACAAAAAAGATCCCTTCATACAAAAAAAAGATTTGGACTTAGGTTTTTTTCACATTCTTTTTTCATATGAATGACACAGCCTCACAAAAAAAGATTTCTTCATACAAAAAATAAATTTTGACTTAGTTTGTTTCACATTCTTTTTCATATGAAGGAGTACAATCTCACAAAAAAGATCCCTTCCTACGAAAAAGAATTTGGACTTAGTTTTGTTCACATTCTTTTTTCATATGAAGCAGTCTTTTTCATACGAACAAAACAACCTCATGAAAAAAGATCTCTTCATATAAAAAAAAGAATTTGGATTTAGTTTTTTTTCTCTACATTTCCACTTTAAAAAGCTGTAACTGTCAATATTTGTATTTTAGGGACAATATATATTCATCAAAAGAAAGGCTTTAATGATTACTACATCGCTAACACATAACACTCCCCAAAAAAAAATGTAGGGGGCATATAAAAACCATAAAAAGAAAAAAGAAAATACAATTCTGCTAGGATAACATTACATGTTTAACAAGCTGCACCTTTGTCAGTCTTTTGAGATAATGGACAATGTATATACCAATAGAAATGTCTTAATGACAACTACAGGGATAAGCCCCTAAGAAATATGAACAGAAAATGTTCCATCCCTACAAAAAATAAATTACAAGCAAGCACATGAATTGCTTTTCTGGAGGAACAGAAGCACCCTGTGCTTCCACACCCAAGGAAGACCCCATGCCTGATCTGGCAAGACTGAGGACAGACAAAACTGTAATGTTTCCTTTTGCTGCTTGCAGGGTGAGGGTAGGATGTTAGGTTTGGAAATCCTAACACCACATTTCCCTACTTTTGTTGGTTTAATCCTATCTGGTGCATTAATGAATATTTTTGCAATGAGTATTATTATAGCTAAGAAAAGTAAAGACATATGGACCAATGAAAATGGAATTAGATAAAAAATGCTGCTTGATAATCATAATCTGGTTATCTTAAATAGGTGTACAAAGGCAGATAGTGAGGATCATTTTACTTATTTCTCCAGTAATGGCAAAAGTGTCATAGATTTTGCCATTACATCAATTTTGAATACTGATTCATTTTTGAATCTTTGTTTTAAATTACACACTGAGCGTGATCATGCTGATATAATAATCACATTAAATATGACTCATGTACCTAATTTCAATACTGGGCTACATCTTAAAAATAAGTCCCTAGAAGTGTTTGCTTAAAAGTGTTCAATATTCGAATCTGTAGTATAAACAAGAAATGTTTTTTTACTTACAACATCTTGTACTAATTGAAAATATGAAAAACATGTTTATCACCACAGGAAGCAATAGCCTTACAAGAAAAACTCTTCTATGAAAATTTCTCTGTCTTGTATGCTTGAAGGAAAATAGACTCAAAAACAGAACATGGTTTAATTAAAGTTGTAAAACTGCAGGAAAGGAACTGTCTAAACTGATAAAATTAGCTAACAAGAACCCTGTAGCAAGAAATGAATTGAACTAAATAAAGCCCATAAGAACTATAATAACACTTTAGAAGGAGAAAAAAAAATTTCATCTGGAATCAGGAAATCGATATGCAAAGCACTAATTAATAGAGAATCTCACTCTTTCTGGTTTACAATGGGAAAATGGAGCAATAATTATGAATGTAATCCCTCAGTCTTAATCCTAGCTGAAAAATGGATTTCATACTTCGGTAGCATTTTTATGCTCTTTCTGTTAATGATGTCATTTAGGATTCTAACTTGGGTTTAGAATTGGATTACTTATTATTTACCATCATGTTTTTCTTTCTATGCCATGGATGATGCAATTATTTTATGTAAGCCTACCTTGGTCTCAGGTATAGATAGTCTTCCATCTGATGTTTATAAATTACATCTGAACATACAGTATGGATCCCAGTTAGTACTAATCTTTCAACAAATTCCTTAAGCATAATTTTATACCTAAACGTTGGAAGGTTAATGCAATTTTATGTCTTTTTAAGAAAGGAGATATGAAGAAACCCAAAAACTTCAGACCAGTCAGTTTGTTAGGTGCAACTTCAAAAATTTGTTCTAGAATCTTAGTAAATAAGTTACAGACATGGGACAACAGCAAAAATTATTATCCAATTTATAGGCAGGGTTTAAGCATAATCATTCAACAACAGATCATACTTATTTTGTGGCACATGTCATTGAAAAATATATTCATGTAAAGAAATTGCACACTGTATTTATTGACTTCAAGTCAGCATTTGATTCAATTGATGGATAAATATTATGGAAAAAAAATTAGTAATGATGGGTTTAGATTTCAATCTGCATTTCCTGATTATTTAATTATATTCAGACAACAAAGCATAGATCATGTTTGATATTTAAGGTAACCTTACCAGTCATTTTCCATCAAAACGTGGTATAAAGCAGGGATGCCTACTTGCTCCCTTGCTTTTCATTCTTTATATTAACCAGGGAGTCTTGCCAAAATTTCTAGGATCAGTAAATTCAGAATTTGGATCAGCATATCCCTAATCAGCCGCATGCCAAACATGAGGGTCCTGATTCTCGTACGGGGCTACATTCAGCACAAGCTGTGGTAAACAGCAGCTTTCGCCAAAGCCCCTTGCACCAGGGACCCTGCACCAGATTCTGGTATAGGAGGGGTCCTGGTGCCTAAGACCCAATGCTTGCAGCAACCCCAGCCATGCGGCAACTGCATGGCGCACTGGAAGGTTCACTGCAGGCCCCTTAAACCATTGGCTGCATGGTCCATCCAATTCGGGACTGCCAGCGGAGGTGTGCGGAGGGCAATTCTGGTCCTCTGCTCTGTCTGGGGATGGGGGAACACAACCTGCATGGGTGGGGGCATGGACACTGGTGGGAGGGTAGGTGGCATCTGTCCTGGTATGAACTGGGGCACCAGGATCTGGAGGGGGACACTACCTACATGCTATGGGGCACATCGAGGATCTGGTGGGTGCTCCTGCCCTGGATGCCCTATGGGGGCACAACCTGGATGGGGGTCCACTATGTGGCACTTGTGGGGCACGGTGGGGTTGGGGAGGTAGGACACACCACACTACTCTTAGGACAGCTCACCCAGGGGACTTAGAATTTCTCCCACTGGGTGCTGTCTGTGAATAGCAAGCTGTAGCTTGCATGGGAGCAGTCCACCTCATGCCGTGTCGCAGGCAGTGGAGGGTGCAGGGCTGGCACAAGTCCTGTTTGGGGCAGGCAGCCTGCGGTTGATGCAGGCAACCTTTGAGGATTGCATGGAGGCAGCCCTGGATGCAAGGTGCACCTTGCACCATATCTGTTTGGTGCAAGCACCTTGCGTCAGATGCAGGGCTTTGAGAATTGGGCCCAATATTGCTAAGTTACTTTGTTTAAAAGTTACAAGTCATTTTGTAACCCTAAATTTACTGCCTGTTCAAAAAAACCAGTTTCAGTAAAGAGCTACTAATTATGTCACAACCAGAACTTACAGCCTAGTCCTTCTTGCAAACTACCTTACAAGATTTATTTCTCCCACATTACATAAAACTGCAGTGGTATTAAACATCTGGGAAAGGAAAGCTGACAACGTGAGAGTCAGGGCATGCATTTCCATAATGTGCAAATGCAAGGTACAGTACTTAAGAATGTGACTGGGGGGGTGGAATACAGTGGCAAACATGGCTTTAGAATGACAAAAATATGTGCAATTTTTATAATTCTGCAGGGATGAGATATCAAAATGTCACCAGGCTGCAACTGTGGAATGCAGCAATGACACAATCTCAGAAAGTAGCTGGGACACACAGTTTTGGAAAGTGGCATGGATGCTAAAATTCTTAATGTGGCAGTGTCATATAGTTTTAGAATGTGGCAGAGATACACAATTTTGAAATGTGGGAGACACATAGTTGTGGAAGGTGGTAGGGATATGTAATTTCATAATGTGTTTTGGATGGATTAACTTGGCATGGTGGTATAGTGATGCAAAATTTCAAAACGTGGTTGGTGTGCTTCATTTCAGATTGTGTGGCAACATTCAATTTCAGAATGCAGCATGGACATGAAATCTTGGAAAGTGGCAGAGACTCAGTTTCAGAATCTGATAGCCACATGGAATTTCAGAATGAGGCAGAGATGCATAATTTTAGAATGTAACTTGAGTATGCAATTTTTGAATGTGGCAGTGGCACGCATCTTCAGAATGTGGTGGGGATGTGCAGTTTTTGAATATGGTGGGAATGCACATTTTCAGAATGTGACAATGACAGGCAATACTGGTGCATGGATATTTATACATACTTTCAGAATGTGGCAGGCAGGTACAATTTTGGAATGTGGCACTGATGTTGAATTTCAGAATGTGCCGCTGATGCTCAATTTCAGAATGTGACATGAAAAAGACTCATGACTTTGGAATGTGGCGGTGACAAACACTCATGTGACTTTGGAATGTGGAGGTGACAAGCACTCGCGTGACTTCAGATGTGGCAGCGCCGCACAACTTTGGAATGTGGCGGTGGCACATGACTTCAGAATGTGGCTCTGAGCATAACTTTGGAATGTGGTGGTGACGCGCAACTTCAGAATGTGGCAGAGATGCGTGATTTTGGAATGTGGTGGTGACGCGCAACTTCAGAATGTGCTGGTGATGCATTACTTTGGAATGTGATGATGATGCATGACTTCAGAATGTTGCAGTGATGCATGACTTTGGAATGTGGTGGTGATGCATGATTTTGGAATGTGGCAGTGATACACAACTTCAGAATGTTGCGGTGACACACAACTTTGGAATGTGGTGGTGACGCACAACTCCGGAATGTGACGGTGATGTACAACTTCAGAATGTGGTGGTGACGCACAACTTTGGAATGTGGCGGTGGCACACAATTTCAGAATGTGGCAGTAGCACACAATTTTGGAATGCGGCAGTAACACAGTTTTGGAATGCAGCAGTGATGCTCAGTTTCAGAATTTGGCAGTAACACTCAATTTCAGAATGTGGTGGTGATGCACATTTTCAGAATGTGGCAATGACACAGTTTTGGAATGCGATGATGACAGTTTCAGAATGTGGCACTGAAACACAACTTTGGATCATGGTGTGGATGTACAATTTTGGAATGTGGCAAGGATGCACTATTTTGGAATATGACTGGGACGCACAATGTTGGATTGTGGTGGGGAAGTGATGCACAATTTTAAAATGTGGTGGAAGCATACAATTCCGGCAAGTGGCAAGACCAAGCAGTTTCAAAATAAAATGGTGTGTCCTGCCATATTCCAACAGTGCACACCCTTACTCATATTCCAGAATTGCCAGTCCCCACTAAATTATTCAATGTGTGTCCCTGTCGCATTCTGAGATTGAGTTTCCCACCACACTGCAAGATGTACGTCCCTGCCACATGCTGAGATTGCATGTCCCCCCAACATTCTAAAATTGTGTACCACTTTGACAGTCTATGCTTTTCTTCAGCACTGCATTGTAAAATCACTTCCTGATGCATCCTAAAGTACAGTACCATGCAACTGAACATCTGGAAATGCAAGATCTGCAGGCAACCCTGTGTCAGTTTTTGTTTTTTAAATAAATACTACAGCTACAGTTTCTATAACTTTGAAGAAATAGTCCAATAAGGTTCTGATAGGGAGGACTAGTCTGTGAGTTCTGGTTGTTACATCATCAGTGGCTTTTCACTGAAACTGGCTTTTTTGAACAGGTAGTGAAATCAGTTTTACAAAATAACTCATAATTTTAAAATGAAGTAATGCAGAAACCTAATTTTTGATATGAGATTTATTGGGGGCAGGCTGATTTCAAATTGTGCAATGCAATAATTTTGACCAGACTCCCTCTTTAACAAAATTTTAGAGAACATTAAGATATTTGACATTGGCATACACAAATTATATGATATTACAATTATTGGTGACCACCTGTATCACACTGTTTACAGGTACCTGTCAAACGCCATAATAACCCGAAAATGGGTTATTACGTTGTTTGACAAACTCAGCCTCACTGACAGCCCGCACAAGCTGTACATTTATTGGCACTTAGTTCATCTTTGGGTGGGCCACACACCAAAACAACTTGGCGGTTCCATTTCTCTGCTACTAAAGTACCCACGCTGATCGTCATCCCCTCACAAGTGAAGTATTAACTTTTATTTATATTTATGTGGTTGATCCTGCCTGCAGAAACAAAGATATATATCTGGTTGATCCTGCAGTATTAACGCTTTGGTTGGGGGCTTCAGCAGTCAGTCAGACCAGGAACCGATCACGGCTGACTGACTGCTCTTGCGGTGCTACAGTAAAATGCACCATTAATTATAAAAAATAAAGTCCAGGCAGGTGTGTGTTAACTAAGCAATAATGCATGACAGGGTGTGTGTTGTGCTGGGATAACATTAGTCCTGGGGTGGTTGGGCATGCGGCCACAGGCCGAGTGCATCCAATGACCCCAGAAGTGATGTTATCCCAACACAACACACACCCTGGAGTGCATTATTGCTATTATACAATGGCTAGTTTGCTAAATAAATAAAAAAAAGTTTAAAAGTAAGTTTAAAATATGGTTTAATTTTATTATTTGCTAGTGTAAGCATACCAACTGAAAAAGGAGTCCATGGTTACTGTTTCTTAGTAGGTGGTGCTGTTGGTTATGTCTTTTCTTGCTGCATTCTCTTCCTCCCTGCACCCACCACCTCTCTGAGTAACTGAGTGAAGTGGTTTGTTGTGCACTGCACTGCTTGTCAGACCGCCTAGTTGCTGTACACTTTTTTTTTGGCTTTATTGTGGCTATTACAAAGCGTGGTCATGAACTAAAAATCACAGTATTGTTGTAGGATTTCACTGCCAACAGGAGAGGGAATGAGAAGTTTTTCTTGAAGATTGTGGCTTCATTTATGATTAGGTGAGAGACAGGAACATGGCAATGTTGTCTGCAGGTCGGGTGACGCTTTACAAGTTGTACTCAGAGTTGCAATCTCTAGTCAGAAGATGAGTTTCTGTTTTCAGTGTACTGTTGATGGTCGAGCGGGTACAGCAGTGTGGCATACAGGCACTCGCAGGATTGCACTCGCGAGCAACAGAAAAGCTGCTTTTAGTTTTGGCTTTGTTTTTAAAATTTTTGTCATTACTGAATTGTGCAAATTGAGGAAAAGATAGCCAACTCACTTAAGAAAGGGGATAAAACTTTTTATAGGTATATCGGGGAATGTAGAAAGACAAAGGGAGGGATAGTGAGGCTGAATAGAATGGATGGTGGGTGGGCAGAGAGTGATAGTGAAAAAGCAGGGATACTGAATGAATACTTCTGTTCAGTATTCACAAAAGAGGAAGTGGGGGAGGTTCCTAATCCAATTAACAGAAGCACTCTGGAGAGGAGGGGTCGATCCCAGTCCTTTCACAGAAGAAAGGGTTCTGAAAGAACTCCTAAAACTGAAGGTGGACAAAGCAATGGGGCCAGATGGAATTCACTACAGAATTCTAAAATAATTAAGCAGAGAACTAGTGACACCACTCACTACCCTTTTTAACAAATCATGGGAGGATGGTGTGGCACCTGAGGACTGGAAGAAGGCTGATGTGATTCCCCTTCACAAAAGTGGGACCAAGACAGAGGCAGGAAACTACAGACCTGCCAGTTTGACCTCTGTGGGAGGGAAAGTGATGGAATCACTTCTGAAGGAAAGAATTGTTGAGTACCTAGAGGCCAGTGGGGCACAGGACCCAAGGCAGCATGGGTTCACAGCAGGAAGGTCATGACAGACGAATCTAATTGATTTCTTTGATTAGGTGACCAAAGTAGTAGACCAGGGATGGGCTGTGGACATGGCCTACCTAGACTTTAGCAAGGCATTTGACACTGTCCCACACAAAAAGATTAGTAGTCAAATTAACCAGCCTGGGAGTGGGTCCCAGGGTGGTAGCCTGGGTAGAACATTGGCTGAACAACAGGACACAGAAGGTAATTGTAAATGGAGTCCACTCTGAAGAAAGAGGGGTTACTAGTGGGGTACTGCAGGGTTCAGTACTGGGTCCAGTCCTTTTTTAATGTCTTTATAAGTGACATTGCAGAGGGACTGGAAGGAAAAGTATGCCTCTTTGCAGATGACACAAAGATCTGTAACAGGGTTGATACACAAGGATGCTTGGAAAGGATGAGAAGGGACTTGGCAAGGTTGGAGGAATGGTCAGAAGTATGGCAGCTTGGATTCAATGCAAAGAAGTGCAAAGTAATGCACCTGGGAAACAAAAACCCTGAGGAAGATTACACAATGGGGAGGGGAGGTAGTAACAACAACAAAAATGGAAAGGGACCTGGGGGTAATCATATCAGATGACCTTAAGGTTAGCAAGCAATGTGAGAAGGTGGTAGGGAGGGCTGGGGGGATACTGGGATGTATAGGGAGAGGCATCACCAGCAGAAAACAGGAAATTGTTATCCTCCTGTACAGACAGTTGGTGAAACCCCATCTGTAGTACTCCGTCCAGTTCTGGAAACCCCATCTCCGCAAGGACATAGACAGGATGGAGGAAGTTCAGAGGAGGGCAACTAAAATGGTGCAGGGTCTGCAAGAGAAGCCATACAAGGAGGGACTAAAGGAGCTTAATATGTATACCCTTGAGGAAAGGAGGGAGAGGTGGGACATGATAGAAATGTTTAAGTACCTCAGTGGAATCAACAAACTCCAAGAGGGTAGCATCTTTCAGAAAAAGAGATGTGCAAGAACAAGGGGACACAATTTGAAGATGGGGGGTGACTCAGGGGCAATATGAGGAAGTATTTTTTCACAGAGAGGGTGGTGGATGCATGGAACAGCCTTTCTGAGGAGGTTGTGGGGTCTAAAACTGTAGGAGAATTCAAGAATGCATAGGACAGACATAAGGCAATTTTTGTGGGGGGTAGGAAGAAATAGGCTGTTGGTGAAATCGGATCTGCAGCTTATCCTCTAGGTAGGGAAATGGGCAGACTAGGTGAGCCAAGCGGTCCTTATCTGCCGTCAAAGTGCATGTTTCTATGTTTCAGGAGAGACAGGACACTTGACTTGGTGGGAGAGAAGTTTTTCATTTTAATAGTAAAGGTGCTGGCTACACGGATGGTGGTTTGCGAACAGGAAAGTAGGTTGATCAACAGGGATCGCTGAACAAGGTGTGGAGTAATTCTTTTGATAATGGCTGATGTGGTCATTTGTGTGCTGGGACTAGACCTGTGATGTTGCACTGGGATAACATCACGGGTCCAGTCCCAGACTGACCAATCAGAGATCAGCATTCTTTCCTGATATTGTATAATGATGCTTTATAAAATGGCTAAAAGCAATGCCTTCATTTCATTGGGTGAAAGGACGTTTAAGCCGTGTCCTTATCAGCATGTATATATGCCAACTGGCACTTTTCTCCCCTGGGAAACCTCACAATGGTGACAATTCATTCACCTACAGTATCTGAGCTACAAAATGTTTTCATAAGCGGGCACACAATGCTCAGTACTAGTGTAAAACCTCGCACCGCTATGCCACAAGATAACAACCAACACGTAGCTTTCTGCCTCTGTAGGGGAAACCTAATTCAAATAAAGTCATCCAGAGCCCTTTTTTGCCACGTGTAAAAAAAATAAACATAAATACATCACGTACACTGTGACTGCTGAAAAAATGCTCGTGCAGATCTCTTTCACTTTCTCAGCACGCTGCGTCACTGCCTCCAATCTTGTTGCCTTATCCCCTGCAGTTTTATCTTTCTTATTTCCGCAGCCCAACAGCTCTATATCGCGGGACGGATGTTGAAACAAAAGTGCACCACTCTGTAAAACAAACGTTTTTTTAAAAAAAACATCAACACAGAAATACCTGTATACGGCGGCCACTACAGGACACTCTCGCTATCTCAGGGCAACATTAACAGTATGTGAAAATCTAGAGGATGCTATGGGAATAACACTATGCAGACAATAAAAGCATGATGAGGAATTAAAAGTGTATGCAGAGGGACAACCTAACCAGTATCTATGTATATCTGTGTCGCGGGGGGGGGGGGGTGCACTCTACATCAACCAGTACAAAAACTACCTAGATAGAGGGACTATTATACAACTTCAGATATTAAAACTTAAAACTATTAAAATGTTTTCCTCCTTTTTTTCACTTTTTTTTCTTAAATAGTTACTTAAGGAACCCATTTTATAAGTGCAATAACACACTCCGAGGTGTTGGTTATGTGCTGATAAAAGCACGCCCAGGGACATGGGGCATAAGGCATTCGGCGCAAACACCTCGTGCCTTAGTACACCTCTGGACGTGCTCTTATCAGCATGTAACCCACACCTCATTATGTTTTATTGCTTGCTTTTTACACACCCTCAGTCAGTGATGAGCTCATAAACCTCTCAAGCTTCTCTTTCGAGGTTCATGGCTTGTCACTCACCTCGGGTATGTAAATAAAAGCTCATAACACACACCTGCCTAGCCATTATTCTCTATATTATAACTTTCACCTGTTGGTTTACAATGAAAGCTGACCCATTTTTTAAATATATGTACAAATCACATTTGGTGGAAGGAAATCTCATTTTTTTTCATTGTTCCCCAGGGCTCTGTGCTGGGGCCAACACTATTTAATATTTTAATAAGTATTATGAGAAGAATTAATTCAAATAATAAAATCTCAAAATTCGCTGATGACTCCAAATTAGGAGGAAGAGTGGACAATCCAACAAATGCTTCTATACTAGAAGAGGACTTAAAATCAATAGAGAATTGGGTGAATTCTAATGCCATGACATTTAATGTGGAAAAATGTACAGTTCTGCATTTTGGGAATAAGAACCCTAATAAAGATCAGTGTCCCGGATTCCCCCCAAGAATGAGACGGAGTCAGTATGTGGTGGGTGCTCAGATTGGCAATTAATTTATTAATAGTACCTTTTCATCCTGCCCCCACATGGTAATGATTCTTATTGATTTCCATTATTTCAAAACATATCTGTTATTCCAATACATATTCTTGTACTCCAATCATCCTTTTTCATATTATCATACATATATATATATATAAATATATATATATATATATATACACATACATACACAGTTATCTCAAATTAATGTTCATGCTTTCTTCAATCTTCCTCTTCTCTGCCCAGGTATAGACCTGGGCACCAGTTCTTCATTCTTTCTCTGGAGGTAACAGTGTATACCCATTACCGCTTTTTCTTTAATGCTGTTGTTGTTCTTTCTTTAGGGTTTCTTCTTTCCTCCCCCTCCTCCCTCTCTCCATGCCCCTTTTTATCCTTCTTTTCCCCACTTCTCAGCCATCTACCTTAGCTGTGCCACTGATGGCCCCCGTATACCATCCTTCATTGTTATCCATGACTTATTCTTCCTGTCGTCTCCTTCAACCGTTCTTATCCTTCCTTTTTCCCCACTTCTCAGCCATCCACCTTGGCTGTACCATGACTAGCCCATGTACACCATCCTTTTTCATTATCCATGATTTTTCTTTACTCTGCCGTCCACCTTCAGTAGTTCTCTTACCTTTTATACCACAACCCTTAACCTGTTGCGGGAGGTGGGTGGGACAAATCTGAGAGTAGCAAAGAACAGAGGTAGATTGCTTCTTTGCAGCTGATTAAGTATCCCAAAAACAATCCCTCCCTTTACCTTGGTATTTACCAATCCTACTGCTACACCCATCCTTCTTGTCCCTCCCTTTTTGTGATGTCACACTGTTACTCGTGTCTCATGGCCCACCCCCACTGAGTCACCCCCAATCGCCCCTCCCCCTCTGACTTGTCTGGGCTTGTTAAATGCCATTCTTGGGCTGGTCACCTTGACAGCTGGGTCTGCCCTTTTAATTGGCAAACTTCATTGTCCCGGATTACCCCCAAGAATGAGACGGAGTCAGTATGTGGTGGGTGCTCAGATTGGCAATTAATTTATTAATAGTACCTTTTCATCCTGCCCCCACATGGTAATGATTCTTATTGATTTCCATTATTTCAAAACATATTTGTTATTCCAATACACAGTCTTGTACTCCAATCATCCTTTTTCATATTATCATATATATACTGTTATCTCAAATTAATGTTCATCCTTTCTTCGATCTTCCTCTTCTCTGCCCAGGTGTAGACCTGGGCGCCAGTTCTTCATTCTTTCTCTGAAGGTAACGGTGTATACCCATTACTGCTTTTTCTTTAATGCTGTTGTTCTTTCTTTTGGGTTTCTTCTTTCCTCCCCCTCCCTCCTATGCACTTTTTATCCTTTCTTTTCCCCACAGCCTGGCTCCAGCTTGTGTTGGATGGCTGGCATTCCCCCTTTGCTCTATAGCCCTAGCTGCCCCCCGCCAATATTACCTCACATAATTTCGTAGTGACCATCACAGCCCCCTGTCCCCAGTGCTGCAACTAAACCCATTCCATTTTTCCTTGGAAATATGGCTATCGATGGCCTGGCCCCATAGTCCTTCCCCATTAGCTGCCTGATGACCGTGTTTGGCCTTAGCCTTGTCCCTCATGCCCCTGAGAGTTGACATTAATTGGTCCCATTTTTCCACGAGTTCCCATTAGGGCTGACTGCACATTCCGGGGTCTTGACCACTGGCATGCCCCTTCCCTTCTCTGGAAGTCTCCCCCTGCTCTGTAACTCTCCAAGTGCCCATATATCCCTCTCTCACCTCTACCCCAGGCCTTGCCATGAAGTAACCACTTGAATATGAGCTTATTGTACGCACCCCCCCTCCTCGTTTCTTCAAGCTGCAATGCTGCCAGGCTTCTAAATGAATGAGGCAAATATCCTACTGTGGAGCCTTTTCCTGAAAAAAAACAAACATGCCTTTATTGGAAACTGATGCCCTCCCACAGCCTGGTCTCCCCCACTGGGCCCCCGGCCAAAAAACGAATTGGCTTCTGCATCCAAGGTGTCCTGCAGCATAGCCCCCACATCACCCGTACTGGGCTACCATTTTATGAACCCTGTTTTTCCTGGGAACTGGCTGCCTTGTCCTTTTGGCATGTTGGCATCTGCCTCAGGTTGCTGGTCTATTTCTTCACCAATCATAACCTTTTGGCCTCCCTGCTGGGCCACTTTCCCATTTCCTTTACCCTGAGGGTCCCTTGATCCATGGCCCCGTAAATACCTGACATACCTGACATATGCTGCCCCATCTGCTGACAGAAACAGTGCTGGTATGATAGTCATCAGCTTAACTAATACATTTTTTTTTTTTGGAAAACACTGCCCATTTCTGTCCCCTTCATTGGCTGACAGGCATCCCCACCCCTGTCCTGTCATCCTATTCGTATGAACATTGTGGAACCCCATCCACCTCAGCAGCTGGAACTATATCCTCAGCTTTACTCCACCTTATGATTTCTGCCCTCACCATGTTTTCTTTTTCCTCTTTTCCTTTCCGGCAGACCACCCAGACTGGTCCTCCCTTGTGATATATCACTATATCCATGTCTATCTCTCTCTTTTTTTTTTTTTTAAGGAAACCACCCTATCCTTGTCCAGGAGTGGGAGGGGCAAAATGCCCTGGAAAGTAACTAAATAACCATACCCGTTTTGTGGACCTTAGCAGGGGTCACGGAAAAGGTTCTGTACCCAGACAATGTGTTGAGGTCTAGCAGCCATGTATGACCTCACAAAACCCTCAGCCCCCCCATCCCCTTCAGTGCTTTGCTATCCTTCTGCTTAAGGCACCCCCCCAGGGTGATGGTCCTGTCAGTGAAAGTAAGTGACTGCTTAGCTGCTGCCCTGTCTGAATGCTACCCCTGTCTGTATGGGGTCTCCTAATCTACTACCCCATGACTTATTTATTCATGTATATTTTTTTCATTTGTTTTTTTTTGACACACTTCTTCCTGAGTGTTTATCATAATCCCCTGTTGCCCTAGTCCAACTGGGGTGCTGGGTGCCCTCCCAGTTCCCTGCATAACTGCTGGAAACCTTTTTGTCCATGCTCTCTGCCCCTTCCTATTGCCTCTCTGTCAGAAGGAAATCATCTATGTAGTCAGGAACTGCCCTGCCCACCCCTATCTTCCAGTGCATTAACCCTTGTACCTTGTGTTAAAGAGCTCCCATGAGCACAGGTGGTCGAGCACCCTTTACCCCGGGCTTCATTCAATAGGAGTGCCCCCTCCATCTTAGAACCAAGTGAAAAAGCGCGGATACCTGACCTTCCCTGCAGAAGCCTGTCAGCTGATTCCCTGTCCCTTGTGCTAGCCCTGCCTGTGGTGTTGCTCAGATAATCTGCACTCCTTGTTCTGGGGTTGTATCTGTATTCTGGCACCTCTCCAGAATCCCCCCATTAAATTAATCAGTTCCTATTCTCCCATGGGGATATAGAGGAGGTGGATGACCCTGTACTCGTTCCACAGCTTTTTGGGAAATAACTGGCGGGTGGGGATACCCTCCTCTTGTCTAAGTGTGGGCCCTTGCTTTTTCCCCAGATAGACTCGGTCTTGGCCTAACTGGCCTTTTTAGGAAATGTGGCTTCCTCCCATCCCATTTAACATGGCCTGTTCCATGGCACAGTCAGCCCTTAACTTTAACTGCTTTGTGTCCCCACAGAGGGCCCCTCGGTGACCACTGTTGTGCTTGAATAATTTGCCATATAGAAAAAAAAACACAACCCCCATTCCTGTTTCTTTTTTTTTTCTTAGCAAAGTATACTCCTTTAGACGAAATCACTGTTTGAGTTTCCTCTCCATCCCCTTCTCATACTTAGCAGCCCAGCCTATAACCAGACCTCCCAGGTCTGGCCTTGGGGATTTCTCTTCTCCCTTACTCCCCAACTATCCCAATGCAACTGCCATGTCACTCTTTTCTATGTCCTCCTTATATTTGTACTTCATTACTGTTTCCTGAGCTCTAGAGCAAACGTATCTACCAATTCCCCTTCCCAATCTACCTCCAAGTTAATGGTCCGGTTCCCCCATCTTGGTTCATAGGGCACTGATGCCCCCGTCTCTGTACTTCTGTCTTTTTCCCTCGTCCCTGATTCAATGTCCCATAAACGCCTTCCCCCTTTTTCAGGACCACCATCTCCCATGGTTGTAATTGTCTGCTCCCCGTATTGTATGCTGCTGCCTATGCTGTTCCCCCCGACCCGCTGAGGGGCTTGGTTCTGCCTCCAATAACCCTGGCAACTGCCTTCTTGGGCCTTCTGGGACTGGTGTTGATCGTGGCATGGATAAAGCTGGCATATTCAGCAAAGAGAAAACAGGAGAGTGGGACGATGTTGGAGGTTCCGGAGCCAGGCTCAATGCACATGGCTCTGGAAGCAGTGGTGGGGGGATGGGGTGGCTGGCTCCAGTTGCCCAAGGCTGCTCAGCCTAGGCGGCTACCCTTCATACGGGGTGGTCAGGCCAGAGCCCTTCCTTGTCCACCCTGTCCCTTTGTTGAACGTTTTTCACATCCTCCTTCCCCACCCTTGTCCACTCCCCACTTGTCTCCCTGCCCTAATGGCTCCCTGCTGTCCTCCGGCTGCCATATCTTGTTAGCCTAATATGCCAACTGGAGTCTGGTGTTGTAACACTGTCCCTTGAGAGATTGCTCCTCCTTGATGCTTTGATTGAAGTCCCTTCATAGGAAAGAAAAATGCTGAAAAAGAAAACAATCTGATCAGTAGTCACATTGTAGCAACTACCTTTCCATGGCTGCTCCTGATTGTTCCTGCCTTGATCCCTCTGTTGTCCCCAACCCCCCAACCCCGCATGATGTTTCTGATAATTATAAATATCTTTCCCCTAGGTGGATTTGCACAATGCCGATCCGGTCACCAGGGAGACCACTTGTTACCGGCCCCGCTCTATGCTCTTAACATGCATTCTCCCCTTTCTGGGGGTGGTCCACCCCGAATGCCTTTCCTACCCCCAAGTTGGAAAAGCCTGTGTCTGACTGACCTTGATAAAATTTTTACTGGCAGAGCCCTCGGCTCCCAGCTAGAGATACTCCAGGTCACTGAATTTATATACTGTCTGCTGCCCATGTTTGCCGAACGTGCAAACATAGCCCTATACTAAATGATATACTGTCTGACACCCGTTTTTCCAACATGTGCAAACATAGCCGTCCATTGTTCAGAAAATAGCTCCCTTGGGTCCCTTTGATATTCAAACCCAGAAAAGTGCATATATCCCTTCCTTATGCCAACTTCCACCACAAATACTTTAGCACGAATTATAATTAGTGTATAGTGCTAACATAATATCTAAATTCAGAAGAAGCACTTAATTTTTTTTTTTTTTTATAATAAATTGCCCTCCTTGGTACTGAATTTGAGTGGCTAGAATGAGGTTAAATGCCATGCCACCACATCCTTTGTATTGCTTATTGCCCCAGTACCAAACTGCCGTCTGATCTCAACCGGGGGGGGGGTCAGCTATGACCCGGCTTTCATCACCCACCATGCGGTGCCCTCCATAACATGTGCTCGGGCCCCAACCAGTCCCCCCCACTTGACCCCCAAGTGAAAATCAGCCAGCAGAAACCACCTCTAACCCCCGCTGGGCTCCCCATCAGCTTTCCTATATGCTAACTCACTAAACTCCCCCAATGTTACTCTCTTTTTTTTTTTTTAAAGTGATGCAACCAAGCCTAGGCCTTTCCACCACATGGCCTACCCCCAGCTAGCAAACTCAGCCCCCCCCTTTCTCCATCTTCATCCAGAATACTCTTGCCAAATTTGCTGCTCTGTCAAAATGAAAAAACGTCCAGGCTTTGTAGCATCTCTACCCATGCTGCTGTTTCCTGAAAACCGGGGATTGAAGTAAACAATGTATCTGGCCACCCCCCCAACAATTATCCTGGATTTGGACTCCCCACCCCACCGGTCCCTACCGAAACTAACCCCCATCCCCCTTCTCCCCCGGTTATTTGGAGCCTGCAGAGGGGGTTGCCTCTGAGTTACCCGCTAAATCTCTTTCAATTCGAAGGTTAGTTTTACTTAATACTGTTACCTTCCCACATTTGCATTTGCATATCAGTCATTTCATTTGCATATCAGTCCTTCATTCCAGCACCATTTTTCAAATTTGGGATACCTTACAAACCTGTTGAATAATGATTTCCATCTGAGTTGATTACAGGGTCAGTACACAGAATGCTCAGAGCAACAGTACAGCTGTCAGTGAATAAATTTATGTTCCCTCTTACTACAAAAAGTACAATGTCAATACCATATCAAATTTGGAATACATTTTTAAACCTGTTGAATAAATATTTCCTATCCCTGAACTCCTTGTCCTGCAACAAAATCTGGTAATATTTTTTTTTTGTCTGCTAACAAAGGGGAATGGCATGTACTCTCAACATTCTGCACTACATTTTTTAGGTTGTCCCCTGTAATGAATTTCCTACTGCATCAGATGGCCATTTTCGGCTTGCGCCATGAGGAACCTCAAACACACCGACCCACTGCATGGTGGCTCAAACCCTGGCCCCCCATGGGTCTTTACATACCTTCAGTCAGTGATGAGCTCATAAACCTCTCAAGCTTCTCTTTTGAGGTTTATGGCTCATCACTCACCTTGGGTGTGTAAATAAAATCTAATAATACACACCTGCCTAGCCATTATTCTCTATATTATAACTTTCACCTGTTGGTTTACAATGAAAGCTGAACCATTTTTTAAATAAATGTACAAATCACATTTGGTGGAAAGAAGTCTCAATTTTTTTCATTGTTCCCCAGGGCACTGTGTTGGGACCAACACTATTTAATATTTTAATAAGTGTTATGAGAATTAATTCAAATAATAAAATCTCAAAATTTGCTGATGACTCCAAATTAGGAGGAAGAGTGGACAATACAACAAATGCTTCTATATTAGAAGAGGACTTAAAATCAATAGAGAATTGGGCGAATTCTAATGCCATGACATTTAATGTGGAAAAATGTACAGTTCTGCATTTTGGGAATAAGAACCCTAATAAAGATCATTATCTCAATAATACTCTTCTCAAATCAGGTACTGGCGAATGTGATTTGGGCATTGTAATTAACAACAAACTCTCCTCCACTGACCATTGCATTAAAGTAGCAAGGGTAGCCAATGGTATACTGAAACTATATCTAGGGGTATCAGTAGTAGGAGAGAGGATGTTATACTGCCCTTGTACAGGTCACTGGTAAGGCTGCATCTAGAGTATGGAGTTCAGTACTGGTGCCCACACCTCAAAAAGGACATCAACCTGCTGGAGAAAGTCCAGAGGAGGGCTACAAAGATGATAGTTGGTCAGCAGGGTAAGACATACGAGGAGAGGTAGAGGGCACTGAACATGTACTCCCTGGAAGACAGGAGAGAGAAAGAGGACATGATTGGGACCTTCAAGTACTTGAAAGGGATAAATAAGGTTAATAAGGAAAGTCTCTTTAAGCTGAGTGGCAACCATAACATGAGGGGCATAGTCTTAAGCTGGAGGGTGGGAGGTTAAGAAGGGAGGTCAGGAAGCATTTCCTCACAGAGAGGGAGGTGGACACTTGGAATGCGCTGCCAGAAGAGGTAATTTCATTGAAGACAGTGGGCAGCTTTAAGAGAGGCTGGGACAGGTATGAGGGAGGATAAGGGTCATGGGTAGAGATGATGGGAGGAGTGGGGAGCTAGGGCAGGGACAGTAGCTCAAGCTGTGGACCCTGCAACACGAGCAGACTTGATAGACCAAATGGCCTTCTTCTGCTGGATTCTTCATCTGTTCATATGTTCATATGAAAAAATTAGAAGCACATTCATTAGCAAATCAGAATATTTCTTGGTCCCTTTACACAGGGCATATATTAGACTCTGTGCTGACTATGGTTCTCCATTTTGGAGTCCATATCTTAAGGGGGATATTCACCGTATCGAGCAAGTTCAAAGATGCATTACTAAGATGATTCCAAGGCTAGCATCCAAAGATTACCCAATGAGATTAAAAGAAACGGGTCTTCCTCACTATACAATAGAAGATGTAGAGGTGACTTTCTCTCTACATTTAAAATGCTGCAATCACCAGAGTTAATGCACCAATGTGGACTCAAATATGCAAAAAAAACGAACAGTTGGTAGGTAGGTTACATAACAAACAGTTAGTAGTTGATTGGGCAAAAACAAATAAACATGATAATTTCTTTACTGTTAGAGCATCTAAACAGTGGAACTTATTACCACAAGACCTCATGGACTCTAGTAATTTTAACATTTTTAAAAAGAAGCTTGATAATTTGCTTACGTTCACCTCAGCTAATAACTAATGTCACACAGAGTGTGGGGGACAATCACGATGGGCCCTGATCCTTCTTGTGTCCAACAAAACTCGGTAAACTCAGTAAACTTCAGGTTTGAAACTGTACACAAATATACATACTTAGGAGTCATATTTTCATCAAATGGTAAATAGTCAAGCATGTAATGTGACGAATGAAGAAAAACAGACAGAATACACAGGTAATCATAATATTTAATTTTCCTTACGGAGAGACAACTATTATTCCTGCTTTGAAGGCAGGAGAAGCCAAGCTAAATCTAATAACGCTATGTGGGCTGGGGGTTATTATTGTCTTCACCGTATTGAAATACCATTCTTTTCATTCTACAATTTACTATTGAAAGTTAGTAGTTAATGGCCTGAACAGTATATAAGAGCAGAACTGGGTAGAGTACCACTGGAAGCACTGATAAAATGAAAACGAATATGCTACTTGATATGGATATTAAATAATAACATGAACCAGTGGTCACAATTTTGCCTATCAGAAAAAAAATACGTGGCAAAAATGTTCTTCTAAATCTCTCTGGCTAGAGTAATTGCAGAGTACCTTAGTTAAGCAATAAGGCAGAACAGGGTGTGTGTTATTGTGTAATAACATCACTCCTCAGGTGGGTTGAAGCATGAGGCGAAGCTGAGTGCTTCTACCACTTGAGGAGTAATGTTATTATGCAATAACACACACCCTGGAGTGCCTTATTCTTATTATACAATAGTTTGTTTTAAAATAATAATAAAAAGTTAAAAAAAAATTATGACTTTTTTTTGTGTGTGTGTGTGTGTGTGTGTGGGGGGGGGTGCCTTTATTGGATGTATGAGAAAAAGTAGTCCAGTAGGTGGCAGTGGTACTTCATGGTTCCCTCCCCCCTCCTCAGTCTTTCCCTGATTGTTTATATTTCAGTTTGTGTGCGTGTCAACCTCCCCCCTCCCCAACACAGCATTTTTTGTGGTCATGTACTTTACTTGAGGTGGTTTTGCTGCTTAGTTTTGTTGGGTTTTAAATCCCAAAGTGTGGGAAAGGAGAGCTCTCTAAGGACTGAGCACATGATCAGGGAGCCAGAAACAGTGGACGGCATGAGAAACTTGTCCCAGTACTGTTTTTTCCAGCAAAGAAAGTTAATTTTATGTTTCAGTCAGGATTTTGTATGTTTTAAATACTGCTTGTGAAGGGGATGGCAGGTATGGGTGTTTGAAGTGACCACCAGCTGCAGTGAACCGCACGACCGGAAGTTACGGTCTTTGCAGTTCCGTGAAGCTGCTCACTTCAGGGACAGAAAACAAACCAACAGCAAAAAAATGAAAAAGGGCATGAACATTTCTTATTTTTATCCTACTACTGTGTTTTGTATGACTGCTTTCAGTTAGTGGTGAAACTGCTGTTTTGTAGATTCTGACATTCTGGGGGCAGGCCGCGGCTGAAGTTCGTTGCAGCGGCTGACTAGAGCGGTGGTAACTTGGAGAGTGGAGCACAATTTCATGCTTTGTCATGTGGTCATGTGTGTGTGTCTGGACTTCATACAGTGATGTTATCGTGAAATAACATCACTGTTCCAGGCACTCACTGACCAATCAAAATTCAGGAAATGTCTTTGCCATTGTATAATAAGTAATAACATGGGGAGTGGGGCTGTGGATCAGCTCAAATTAATTATTATTTCATTAAGTTATAGTCTGTATGTTAAAAATACAATTGTTCGGAGCCAGCCCAGTGACACTGAGGGTTGAGGTGCTAGACGCCACACCTCACGCTATGCTGGTGACCCGGATTCGGGAACGAGCCTGGGTCATCGAGGGTCATGGGGATGAGGCCGGGAGATGGATTGAGCAGTCGTTGGGCAGCTCTACCCTCCCTGGTAGGGATTCAGCTGTTGCCACAGCAGGGCTGCCCATGAGTGGAGGCTTGGTGGTAGTGCAGTCGGGTGTGACTCAAACAGGGAGGGTGCTATGGGTTGCTGCATGTACGTGCTTCCACACATGTATGGGCACCCGTGGCAAGGGACGGGGAGGAAACCTTAGAAAAATTGGAGCTGGCAGGCTCCATGATGGCCCCTGAGCACCCTCACTAGCCCCCCGGAGTCTAGATTTTGGTTTCTAAGGGGGTTGGAAATTTGACACCCATCACCCTTGGCCCTGCCACGTGGGGGGTAACCATGGGGGATTGCCAGGAGGGTCGGGATGGGGAACAGGACCCAGAGTCTGAACCCTTCTGAAGGTGGGACCAGAACCAACTGCCAACACCCCTCATGTGTCCCCGTCATCAAAGTACAGCAGGAGGTGATGACAGGGACCAAATTGCTTGATAAAAAAATACAATTGTTCATTGCCTCCTTATGGTGGAAACCTCTTGGACCCCAACAGCCTGTTTTTTTGTGCAGTAGGATTTTACCCAATCAAGTCATTAGTATTACTGCACTGAATATAACAACAACAACAAAAATAGTGTCCATGATCTTTGACACTAGGTTCAGAACTTTCACCACTCTTAATACTTTGGGTGGTGCCACACTGAAGAGGCTACCCACTTCAAGTACCTTTGTATGTGACGAGATGTAAATCTGGAACACTCCTGACATATCAATGCCATCCACAAAAAAAACTGTCCAAAGATCAGCAAGCTTCTATCAGAGCAAATCTTGTCTTCCCCCTCCTGACTGCCATAAGATCCTTCTCAAAATAATCATGCCAATGATTGACTATGTGGATGTGGTCTATGGCATTATGTCCAAGTTCTCCTTAGCGAGGCTGGACTCCCTTTCTCACTCTCTTCGTCTTTTCACCTCAGCTCCCCTCCTTTTGCCTACCACTGCTCCCTAAACCTTAATTGCTCTCTCTTTCTCCAATCCATGTAGGTAAGGTATCACTGTTGTCTCCAGCTACTGGCTCTTCTTCCTCCCCAATCTCTCTTCCCTTCATTCCCCTCTCTGTCCCTTCTGCCTACTCACTCTGACACATTGGGCTTGACTCTCAAAGGTTGGCACAAGCTGCACCAATGATAGCTTGCACCAGTTGCAGGTGCACCAAGGACCTTGTGCACAACTCTCTATCAGGTAGGGTCCCGGTGGCAAAGTTCCCTAGCTTGAGGCAACTGTGGCCATGCACCAAACAGACAGTGCATCTGGATGGAATGCCACAAGCTGTTGGGTGGTGGTGTACCACTCTAGGACATCCCTGGTGGCTAGCAGCACCCCCCTAGCTCCACTCACTGTTTTATCAATGATATTCCTGTGCCTGGTGGTCTAGCGGACCCCCCTGCCCTGATCTGCCCATGTACTAAAGTGTTAATATAATCATTCCCTGGTTATCTAGCTGTCCCCCCAGCCCCAATATGCCCAAATATTACAATGCTAATAAAAACATTTTCTGGTGATCTAGCAGGTCCCCCCCCCAGCCTCGATATGCCTGTATAAAGCAGAAACCTCCCACAGCACACACGCTCCATCTGGGGACAGGGACAGCAATCAAGAGCTTAATAAGCCTCTGTTCAATCCCCCCCCCCAACAAGCAGAAACCTCCCACAGCACACACGCTCCATCTGGGGTCAGGGACAGCAACCGAGAGCCTAATAGGCCTCGTGTCAACCCCCAAGCAGAAACCTCCTGCAGCACACATACTCCATCTGGGGTCAGGGACAGCAACTGATAGCCTAATAGGCCTCTGTTCAACCCCCACAAGCAGAAACCTCCTGCAGCACACACCGCTCCATCTGGGGTCAGGGACAGCAATCGAGAGCCTAATAGGCTTCTGTTCAACCCCGCCCACAAGCAGAAACCTCCCACAGCACACATGCTCCACCTGGGGTCAGGGACAGCAACAGAGAGTCTAATAGGCCTCTGTTCAACCCCCTCTACAAGCAGAAACCTCCCACAGCACACACGCTCCATCTGAGGTCAGGGGCAGCAACCAAGAGCCTAATAGGTAAAGAGCTACCTCCTTCCTGACTTGTTTCTTGAGGGGTGTTGTAATATTTATACCCACACAGCAACTGATTGTTTGTTCTGCAACCGGATGCTCCTTCAGACCTCGGGGATTTCAGCTGGAACTGTGGGACACTTTAAGGGCTTTTAGCTGCCCTGTTCTGAACAAGTTGTGAAGGATTTTATGCTAATTTCTTAGTGACTGCATTTGTCTGTATCTAGCACTGTTATGTAGAAGATGTGTAGCTATTTTGCAGTACATTAGCTCACTTGGAATGTTACTTGTAAGGTTGTGTATATCCTACCTTTTGAGCCTCTCTAGGACGTCATTGTCTCAGGACATATCTCACGCATGCACACTAGGGACCCTGTCCCGATACCCAGACTAAGACAGTGCTCATGCTCAGTGAGGATCTCTAGGCCCGAAGCCTCCCGCTGCATACTAATCAGCCTCTTTGTTCTCCCTCCCTTATAGGCCTCTGTTCAACGTCCCCCCCACAAGCAGAAACCTTCTGCAGCACACACGCTCCATCTGGGGTCAGGGACAGCAACCAAGAGCCTAATAGGTAAAGAGTTACCTCCTTCCTGGCTTGTTTCTTGAGGGGTGTTAGCCCTTCCCAACCACCCTCCCATCCAAGCTCGACCTTTAATTTATACCTTTTTCCTGTCATGTGACTTCCTGTATCTCGTAGAACTAAGTCCCACTTTCCCATTTGCAGCATATATTCTCTAACCACCAGAGGGAGCAGCCTTTGCTCCACACATTACCCTCCCTATACTTCCTTGGTCTCTTCTACTCCTAGGCACTCTTGCCCGCCCAGCTACTCAACTGCCCTGCATCCTGCCCAGTGCCTCTCTGCACCTCCCTCCATTTCCCAACCTCTCACCTCCCTGTCCCCTCTCAGCTCTCCTTGCACCCTTCCCCCTGCCTCTAGCAGTGCCTGGTGCAGCCACTAGGAGTCACTATTTCCACCCCCCCTCCAAGCACCTTCTGCCTGTCCCTTCTAGCCCCTCTCTCGCCCCAGTCCACCTCTCTCCTAGGCCCTACAACACCCCCCTGCTGGGGGTTTTGTACCTTATACCTCTGACACCAGAGGCGGCGACGCTACCCCTACCCTGTAGCAGCAGCCACACTCACCAAAGAACCGCCATTCCCCTTATACACTGGGCATCTCTCAACTATGGGCAAACCAGCTCTCATGCTTAGTCTACTTATGGTCACCATGCTCGTTCATCCCTCGCCCTACCCAGCCCCACCTAGTCCCGCTCTGTACCCCATTCCCCCAGTCCTCCCCACTCCCCCCACACAAGACCATCATATAACTCCACGCACCCCTTGCCAACCCTACCCCACCCCCCCACCCCGGTCGGGCTGGACTCACCCCATCCTAGCCATGTCTACCCTTAGCTCCCTACTGATCCTCTGCACCCTTTCCACTGGACTCTAGCATCAGCTCCGGTCTAACAACCCCAGCTACTGCAGCCCACTACTCAGACTAATCGCTTTACTTCTACTACTCTCCGAGAACATCCACCCCAACCCTGGTCCTGGTTCATCTACACCCCCCTCCTTGCCCCCTGCCGGGTGCGGCCTCCACATTGCCTCAATGAACATCTGCAGTCTCCCAAAGAAAACAGCTGCTCTCCAGTGCTGGGTCGTACAACACCAGCCCAACATCATCACTATAGTGGAGACCTGGCTCTCTGTGTCAACCCCCGACTCGGCTGTCTCACTTCCTGGTTTCACCCTGTTCAGAGAGGATCGCATTGACAAACGTGGAGGTGGATGTGCAGTCTACTTGCATTACTCCTTCCTTAGCCATGCTCTCCCTGCCCCCAAGCTCGGTTATGGTGCCCAAGCCATCACCATAAAAATCACCCCTGACCCAGGCAGGGGCCCTCTCTTTCTCACAGCTACATGCATACCCCCAAGGGACCAGGGACCAGCAGTCCACTCCCTTACTGACTACCTCTCCACCCTGCCTCACAAAGCAGAGCAACTCATCCTAGGTGACCTCAATGTCAACTGACATGGTACCTCTGCCGCACACATAAAGGATTCCTTCGCTGCCCTTGACTTAGCTCAAATAGTCATACTGCCAACCAGATATAATCAGTCAAGTGGTACCAGCTCCCTCCTTGACATAATACTGTCAAACCGCCCCCACAAAATTAGGGATGTTAATGTCCTAGCCAACTCACTCAGTGACCACTCCCCTATCCTCTGTTGCTGGTCATCCCCCACACAAAAACCCGCGTCCCAAGTCACCTCCCGTCGCCGCTTTTGCCCAAGGGGCCTCAGGAAACTGAGGCTGCACCTAGCCCAGCTTGACTGGTCCTTGATCTCACTCGCAACCTATATTGACACTGCACTAGCCTACCTCACCAGATCTTTCAGCAAGGCCTGTGACCTCTTTGCCCCCTTTACCCGCTCCAAAAGACAAAATGCCCCATGGATTTCCCTTTCTCTTATCCAGCTACTGAGGCAACGAGACAAACTCTGGCATATTGCGGTCAAGTCAGGCAGGCCAGTGGACAGACAGGCTTATAATGCCGCTCATAACAAATGCACCTGGGCCATAAGGCAAGCCAAGGCCAAACACTACCTAACCATCCTGGCCTCCTCCTGAGGCTCAGTGTGTGCGTTCTGGGATAATATCAAGGAGCTCAATGGGAAAACCAGCTCCCCCCCTCCATCTCAGATATCTGTCAACGGCGTTATCACAACTGACCCCCCCATATTGCTGACTGCCTCAATATGGCTTTCTCTGACCTAAGCTCAGTCCTACCTGTCCACTTCTTCGACCCTATACCTACATCAACCCCCCCACCCTGGGCTGCCCCTTTTCTCCTTCGCACCATATCCCCCCATGAAGCCAGGCCACACCTGCTAAAAGCCCTCTCCAGTCGCAACCCCAGCTGTGACCTCATTGACTCCAGGATCCTCCGTCTAGCACTAGATGTCATGCTAGCCTCTCTTACTGACCTGTTAAACTGGTCACTATGTCTCAATCAATTCAAGAGCACCTGGAAATCAGCAGAAATCACCCCAATCCATAAGAATGGAGATCGCAGAGCGCCCAACAACTACAGGCTGATCTCCATCCTCCCCCCACTCTCTAAAGCACTCAAAAAAATAGTGTCCATCCAACTCATGGAGTATCTGACCAAATACAGCATACTGTGTCAAGAACAGCACGGCTTCTGCCCTGGACACAGCACCACATTGGCCCTCCTGGAGTTCTCGCAGCACATACACTCTGCACTCAACTCGGGGGACATTTCTGGGGCAGTGTTCATCAACCTATCCAAGGCCTTTGACACTGTGTGTTACCCCCTCCTCCTCTACTCCCTCCACCAACTGGGTTTCTCAGCCAGCCCCCTTGCTTGGTTCTCCAGTTACCGCCATGCCAGATCCCAATGGGTCAAGACAAACGGTACCCTATTTACCGCCCTACCAGTTCGCTCTGGTGTCCCCCAGGGTTCCATTCTGGGCCCCACACTCTTCAGTGTCTTTCTCAACACCCTTCCCAGCTCCTGCTCAGGCAGAATGCTCCTCTATGCTGATGACGCGGTTCTCATTGCCTCCCACTCTGACCTCCTCACCCTCCAGGATATCCTTCAACTCGCTTTCAGCCAAGCTGAAAAATGGTTCCTTGACCACCGTCTGGTCTTGAACTTCAAAAAGACAAAATGTATGCTTTTTGCTCACCACCAGAGCAAGGCCAAAAATGCCCCCCTCCTCATCCTCCCTAGCACCCTACACCCCCCTTGAACAGGTGTCAGCATACAAATATCTGGGCACCACCTTCGACTCGGCTCTCACTTTCCACTCCCATATTAATACCCTGTCCACTGCCATAAACACCTGGATTGGACTCCTTTACCACCACCTAGACTGCCTCCCTCAGAATGCCCTCTGGCTGGCTATCACCTCCTCCATCCTGTCGTTGGTTGATTACGGACTTCCCATCAATGCTGTTGCTGACAGCACTGCCCTCACCAAAGTCCAGACCTCAATCAACAAGGCTTGCAGGCTCCTGAACGGTGCCCCCAGCCGAACGCACACCTATCAGCTCTACTCCTTTTTGAACCTACTCACCTTTGATGAGCACCTACACTACCACACCTGCATACTGGCAAAAAAAATCGCTACTAGGGCTCTCTTCCCCCCCCCAGGGGTTGCTGCATCCCTAAAACTTGCCTCCCAATCGGTCACCACCTGAAGTGCAGCTAAGGCCACCTTCCAGGTACCTAGAACCAGGACCTCTCTCGCCCAAAGGTCCTTCTATTACAGAGCCTACTCCTAGTTCAACTCCCCCCATATCACAAACATCCCCAAAATTGGCCCCTTCAAAATAGCCCTCTGAAACCACCTCTCTGACACTTAGAGCTGTAAATGCCCCTGAATTCCTCTAATCTACTGCCCCACCTGGCCCTCTGTAACCGATAATGTCCTCTGGACTGCCTCCCCCCACCAACCTACCCTCTGTCCCCCTCCCCTCTCCCCAGGTACACCCCCTAGAATCTCTAGCATGTACCTTGCTATCTATATGTATGAAGATTCAAATGTAGCTAATTGAAGCTTCTGTGTACCATTGCAATTTAGGAACTGCTTTGTGTTTATTGTACCTCACCTGTATCGTTCTCCACTGTTGTACCTCACTAACAATTGTTGTCTACCCTCCCTGTGATGAGGCGCCTTTGTAAATGAGTCGTTGACTCAAAGTTTGTAAATCTGTATTATACAAATAAAATAAAAATAAAATATTAAAATGTTAGTAAAATCTTTCCTGGTGGTCTGGTGGACCCTCACCCCCCACCCGGCAGGTAGTGCCCACCACTGCACTCCACCCATCCAGACCCAAGCCAGCAAGCGGCACAGACCTCCTCTCATCACCACGGCCGGCTGTCAGCTAAGCTGTCATTGAGTACATACTGTATACATATGTGCTCATTGACTGACAGCTCAAAGTGAGCTGTCAATCAGTGAGCACATACTGTATACAGTACATGCTCAATGACAGTTTAGTTGGCAGCTGGCTGTGGTGGTGAAAGGAGGGTTGAACTGGTCACTGGCTCAAGGCTCAGTTTGGGGGGAGAGGGGTGATGCGCACTATCTACCTGCTGGGGTGGGGGTCCACTAGACCACCAGGGAATGATTATATTATCACTTTGATGCGGGAAGGTCTTGTCAAACAAATCTGATAGATTTCTTTGATTGGGTGATCAGGGAAGTAGATCAGGGAGGGGTGGTGGATGTGGACTACCTAGATTTCAGCAAGGCCTTCGACACCGTCCCACATAGGAGGTTGTGAAATATGTTGGGCAGCCTGGGAGTGGGCACCAAGGTGGTAAACTGGGTCAGAAGCTGGCTGATGTGATAGAACACAGAGGGTGGTGGTAAATGGCATTTAATCCGAGAAGGGGGGGGTGACCAGCGGGGTGTCACAGAGATCCATGCTAGCACCAGTCCTCTTTAATGTCTTCATAAGCGACATTGCAGAGAGGCTGGAGGGGAAGGTATGCCTCTTTACAGATGATACCTAGATCTGCACCAGTGTTGACACTCCAGGGGGGTAGGTGTGTGGAGAAAATGAGGAAGGACCTAAGCATGCATGAGGAGTAGTCGAGAGTGTGGCAGTTAAGATTCAATGCAAAAAGTGCAAAATCATGCACTTGGGGCACAGAAATGCAAGGGAGGAGTACAAGATGGGGGGAAGGTACTGATGGCCACCAATCAAGAAAGGGATCTACAGGTAATCATATCTGATGACCTAAAGGTAACCAAACAAAGTGAGAAGGCTGTGGGGAGAGCCAATGGGATGCTAGGGCACATTGGGAGAGGTATCATCAGCAGAAAAAAAGGAGGTGGTTATGCCACTGTAAAGATCACTAGGGAGACCTCATCTGGAGACAGTCCAGGTTTAGAGGCAGCATCTCTTGAAGGACATAAACAAAATAAAGGCAGTCCAGAAAAGGGCAACAAAAATGGTGCAAGGACCGCACCAAAAGACATATGAGGAAAGACTAGAGGACCTCAATATGTATTCCCTGGAAGAAAGGAGGGAGAGAGGGATATGACAAAGGCATTCAAGTACCTCAGGGGTATAAACAAGGTATGGGAGGGTAGCATCTTTCAGAAAAGAAGGTGTACAAGAACAAGGGGGCATGAAATGAGGCTAGAGAGGGGTAGGCTTATGGGTAACATGAGGAAGTAGTTTTTCACAGAAAGAGTAGTGGATGCTTGGAACAGCCTCCCTGTGGAGGTGGTGGGGGCAAAAACTGTGGGGGAATTCAAGAATGCACGGGATAGACATTAGAGTACTCTCACAGTAGGGAAGAGAGTGTAAGCCGCAGATCAACTAGGGTCTGTGGTATTGCATTTGGTAGGAAAAAGGGGCAGACTAGGTGGACCATGTGGTCCTTATCTGCCATCACAGACTATGTTTCTTTGTTTCTATGTTTAATATATGGGCATATCAGGGCTGGGGGGACCACTAGCCCACCAGGGAATGATTCTATTAACATTTTATTATACAGGCACATTGGAGCTTCAGGGGGTTCACTAGACCACCAGGGATGCATGGCCATTTACTACAGCAGGGATCGGGGCTGGGAGTGGGCACCACACATGGTGAGGGAGGGCTCCAAGAGAAGTGCAAGTGGTCAAGCCCTCCAGAAGGTAAAATTCTAAGTACACTTAGACAAAACCCTGGCTGGTCTAAGGGTACTTAGAATTTCACTCTCTGGGAGGGTTTTGAGAATCCCAATTTAGGAGATGTGGCAGCTTCCATCTACCGCATGCCCCCTAGTGCCATGCTGCAGTTTATTTTGTGGTGCATGTACGGCACAAGCTCCTTTTGGTTAACACAGCCTATGGTTGATGCAGGCTGCATTTGTGAAACACTCCTAGCATTTTTGGTGCAACAGGCACTTTGCACCATTCCTTGTGGTGCAAGCCCCTTGCGCCATGCTGAAGGGCTTTGAGAATTGAGTCCATCAACTCTCTTTTCCCTCGCTCTCTACTGCCATGGGTCAATCTTTTTTCTCAGTACACCGCCCCTCTCTCTGGACCAACTTGCTTGCTCCTACAGTGGTAGCCAATAAAAAGATACACTATATATCTGGCTATATCAGGAAACATCACAGAAATCCAATTGAAATGAGCAGAGGACTTCCTGTGAGATAGCATGACATATCTGGATATATTACATCATGACACTGATTACCACTGTTACACTACTCTGCATAGCTTTAGGTTTTGTTTAGCACAGCTGTGCTCTAGACTGATGCTACAAATTAACACCTCAGTTTTACATGTTGCACCCTTTTTGCTTGTACTATTGCACTCCTGTACTTATCTTTTGCACCATTAATGCTGTCGTTACCTTCCCAAGTCCTCTTCCCTGTGGTCCCACTTAGAAATGAGTCAACATAGATCAGTATGCCTTTCATGGTCATTAATTTGAAATACATCAATCAACCAATCAATCAATCAATAAATAAATGTTAGCGTATTAATTTTTGCTAAACCATAAACTCAAACTAGTCATATCCAGCTGCCTTTTAGTTTTTCAAACTGTTCAACCATTTAAAACATACAATAAGCTACTGTAGTTAGAGGGCTAATGTCTCCATTACAAATTAAACAATTAAAACAATTTCTTCCTAAACCCATGGTTACTTGCTGAGTTCAATCAGCTTTCATATATAATGCAGAAGAGGTGCTGAACATCTGGTATTTTGCATAGCGGCCCTGTCTCCTGCAGACTTAGTAACTGGGAGGTGGCCCAGAAGGCAAATGCCAAAAAATTTGGAAAGTGTCAAAGATTTTTCAGGCCTGCATCCCAGCCCTTGGCAATGCCATTTGCAGGACAGACAATGTCTTAGAGGCTCCCATGTCCCTCCAGCTTGGGTACTGATTTGCAATGTCAGTTAAGTGGTGAATAAAACTGACATCAGAGATGTCATCTCTGAGTCACATGTCGATCTGACTGGATGATACTGCTGATCATGTGCTGTCATAATTGCTCCCCCTCAGAAGTTTCTGTTGTGCACCACTCAAGACTGGATAATAACGGTGGCATGGTGGTCCTCATTTTTCAAACTGGGCTGAACTCTGTGGTGTCTCCTGTTGGGAGCGTGGGGTCCTTTGAGTTTATGGAACTTGACTACCTGCCTGGCTTGCTTGAACTGTAGGATGGTCTTGGTCTATGGTCCTCCCCAGGATGAGGAAAACTTCCTATGGGAGTTTGCTGAGAGACTGTCTAGTACAGAACTTTGCTGAGTGGCTGTCTGTTATGTTGTTGGAATAAATGAGGCTGATAATCTGTGGCAATTTTAGTACCTTGATGGACAGTCCCTTAGATACCTTTTGCATCCAGACTCATTTAACTTATAGATGCTTTGGGGTTCAAGGATGTGGCTGTATCAGTCATATACGTAGGGGGTAACACACTGGACTTCTGGTTTTAATGGACATGGGATTGAAAACATCTCAGTGGAGCATGTCATTTGGTCTGAATACTGCACCATCCAGTTTAGTATTTGGACCCCTCTTAAACAGCCTCAGACTGTGAAGGTGATCTATTTCTGCTCTAAACATGGGTCTTCTGGTCTCCTCAGGTCTGGTTGAGGCCTCTGCCAGGAGTTATGAGGCTGCATTCCAGGCCTATAACATGGTCTTGGCTGAGGTTCTGAATAAGCTGGTGCTAGTTCATTTTCACCTAGTGGCCTTGGGCTAAAGCATCCCATGGTTTTCTGTTGAGCGTTGGTTCCTCAAGGTACAAGTCAGGAGACTAGATAGCAAATAGAGGACCTCTGGGGTGCATACCAAGACGTTTGTCCTGGAAACTCGTTATGTGAGCTGTCAGGAAGCTCTACATGCTCAAAGGGAAAAGTTAATTTCATTATTGAAGCAGCAGAAAGGAACAGCTCACACTTTACATGCTAGGTGTTTGCATGGCAGGGAAGTAGTCTCCTTTGAGAAGTGTGACTAACTTAATCAGTGATTTAAAGCCAAGGTTTTGAAATCTGGGCTGGGTTTTCTATGTTGCTAATACTGGAAGTGACAGCACATCTATGATGATTTGTAGGGCAGTTACTGCAGTTCCTATCTTGAACTCCAGCAGCTGGATGAGGAAGATGTAGCCAAGGTTCTCTCAGGCCTGAGATGCAACTCTTCTAGTCTGGGCACAACTCCATCTTGGCCTCTCAAGGCTGAGTTAGAAGCTTGGGTTCCTGTCTTCATTAGGATTGTCAAGGCTTCTTTAGGTGAGGATGTTCTCCCTAACCCTGTTAAGGAGGTGATGAGGAGTCTTTTACTGAGGAAGCCATCATTAGATCTGGACATCCTCATGATCATAGACCTGTTTCCAACCTGTCATTTGTGATGAAGGTCATTAAGAAGGTGCGTCTGATCAGCTGGCTGAACATTTTGAGGCCAATAACTCCTTACAGCTACACCAGTCTGGTTTCCGCTGGTGCCATATTATGAAGACTGCCCTTATAAGGATATGAAATTATTTCTTTCTAGCAAAGAATCAAGAAGAATATTCCACTTTTATTCTCCTCTACCTTATGACAGCTTTTGACACTGTTGATCATGTAGTGTAGTTAATAGACTAAAGGTTACTGGGAACTGTCTGCAACTGTTTTAAAATGAATGAAGATATTTCTATCAGAAAGGATGCAGTTGGTTATGGTTGGTTCCTACCGAACAGAGCTGGACACACTTGACTTGGATTTAGCTGAAGGATCTGTTCTATCTCCCACACAGCTCACAGTGTATTTACTTCCAACTGGGGAGATTATAAGACAGTATAGTGCAAGGTTTTTGTTTTGTTATACAGATGATACCCAGTTGTACCTGTCTTTTACACAACACAAGGTAGATCCCATGCCTTGGTTAGAGCAGTGTTTAGAGGAGATCAAATTTTGGATGGCCTTTTGCTGATTGGTTCTGAACCTGGTGGAGGCTGAAGAACTATTTTTGAGCTCAAGAAAGCAGGTATCAGTGTTCAAAGGTGGCCTTAGGTTGCCTATCTTTAGTTGAGTTTAACTGGTGGCTGTAGAGGAAGTGTGTAATGGAGGTAGCTCTTGGTCAGTGCCTCTTACTTGTATGTCAGGTTTAAAGACAGTCATAAACAGCAGTTTTAAGCACCTCTGGAACATGTATTTAGATTTTTTTAACTGGAAAAGGCCCACTGAGCCGAAGCTTATTTCCAGGTGTGACCAAGGAATAAAGAGAGGCTAAGTGACTTGCTCAGGCCACACAGTATGGAACTGTGGGATTTAGAGCCATGATATACGTGGTGCAGGGTCAGTGCAGAAGGAGAGGGCAACCAGCCCAAAGCACAACACAAGGTTCACAGGTCCTTGTACTCGGGGGGCGGGGGAGAGTGGAGTCAGGTCACCAGAATATACTATAAGGTGCAGAGTTTATTTCAATGCAACAGTAACTAGTACATTTACAGCCTCCTGATAAAGCTCAGTGGAGCACAGCTCCAGGGAATTTGGGCTATGATCCAGGCTAGTAATAGTAGAAAAACAACTTTATTTATACAGGCAATTTTTTACCATTAGACCCGAAGGCCCTGTTTACATGGCAATCCTGATAATTACATAACAGATTTCAGCACAGTATGATGACTAAAAATACACAGTTGTTTACAAATGTATAGCTTACAATAATAAGACAGTCAACGTGATACAAATTATAAACATTATTACAACCTCTGACCCCTATTAGCAGCTACAGACATGCAATTTAGGCTTAGCAAATTGTTTAAATACATCAGTAGACAATGACAAATCCCTCCACTGGCTGGGGAAGCTATTCCAAGTCCCAGCTGCCCGATATTTAAAAGATATTTAGAAGGCTATATGGTGTTATATCATGGAATCGGTATTTTACACATTTGAGTTTGTAAAACTGCTATAAAGGTACTAGTTATTGTTGCATTGAAATAAACTCTGAATCTTACAACGTATTCTGCTGACCCCACTATACTTTTTTCCATGAGTAAGGGACTGTGATCTTTGCACTCGGTATGCAAGTAGTATATGTGGGTTTCAAAACTTGATCTGCTGGGCATCCAAGTTCACATCACAGTGCTCTAACCTCTAGACAATACTGCCTCCAGTATCTTCAGATTATACCCCTTACTCAATCATGCAGGCCTTGGGACCCTAGTGAAAGCCTTTGTGTCATCGAGACTGGACTACTGTAATGTAATCTACAAGTGCATAGCATGTGGTCATCTATGCCAACTGCAGCTGGTCCAGAATGTGTCAACAAGGCTTCTGAACTTCATTTAGAGATCCAATCACATTACTCTGTTGCCATGCTCTCTGGGTTGGCTGCCATTTTTTTTCCTTTTTGTTTTACCAGTTGAGACACACTAAGCTGAAAGCTTGTTTACAGGTGCAACCTGGGAGCACAGGGAATTTAAGTGACTTGCTCAGGGTCACACAGTATGCAAGTAGGGGCTGTGGGATTCAAACCCAGGTCTCCAGATTTGCAGCTCAGAGCCTTAAACCACTGTGCTATACTGCTTCCCATTTTTATGGTGAGTTGAATAAAGGCTCTGGCTTTTGCATTCAAAGTCCAGAGCAAACTTGGACTCCTTTACCTTCATGAGCATTTGATTCCCTCTGACTTAGAAACACTAGATCCTTACAGCAGGAGCTACTCCAGATCCATTCCTTTCTCATGAAAGTGGTTAGGGCAAGGGCTTTTATGGTGACTGCCCCTGTTCTGTGGAATGTGTTGTTGAATGAGATTTGGTTTGCCCCGTAGGACAGAGGAACCAGACTCCACAGGCACCTCTGGAGAGACGTGCTTCCCAACTTGTAATAAATCTGTCACACTCAATGTGCCATCAGAACTTATGTATTTATTTGTTGTCAGTCTATGTATTTGTGATGTTGTCAAATGGTAGTGTTGTTTGTTTATCTGCTGTTTATTTTGTTTTACTGTATTGATGTGATCTGAGCCTGTGGAGGGGTGCACCACAAGATAAAATTCTACTATTTCTCATAAGTGGCACAAGGTTTATCCAGGCAATTATGAACTACATTCTTTTACAGAATTCCTTGTCCTTATGAAGTCGGTTATTTACACCCGATATGCTAAAGATGCATACGTGACATTGGATCTTTTCTTAACCTGATTCCCATAGCCTCTCCCAGCTTTTCCTTTGCTCATCAGCTTTTTAATGTGTATCTTAACAGGATGGATGAATTTTTCAGTCATTTTAAACCCTCCATACCCCAGACTCAGAAGACAAAAATGTAAACATTTTTACCTTTTTACCTGGGTGATGCACATTTTCTCCCAATGTAGCAGTTCAGTGCTTTAAAGAGGAAGAAGTGTCAGAAGTCCAGAGGGACAATACTTCCTGTCAAATGCTGATTAAAAGAAAAAATATTAAATTAGATAGTTCATCTTAGCTGTAATTTTCTGAATGAATACAAAATAACAATAAGCAAAAGCAGGACTCCACTAAAATGATATATTGAATGTCACCTGGGCCCTGGGTAAATACACTGCAAAAATGGGTGAAACCTGCACCTTACTGAAAATAAGATGTTACATTTGAGCTTGGCTGTCACGCTTGAATACATTTTTAAAATGGGTATAAATTGGACCCAACTGAAAACAAGACATTTCAAAAGCAGCCATTGTTGCCTGTTTCCAAATCTTGTCATGGCCCCCTGTGTGGCCTCACCAAGGGCCTCTATAGAGGAAGGATGACTGTTTTCCTTTCCTCTGCTGGAGAAGGCTGTAATAATGCATCACAGGATAATGCTAGCTCTACCACATGCCTTGTTATATTGAGCAGAAATCTTGAGTCTGTCATTAATTATAACTCCTAGAGCCTTTACTTCTTTGATCTGCTTCAGTTGTAGCAGTAGCAGTAGCTTTATCAATTATTGTTATGATTTGTACTGCCCCATTTAATGTTAAGTCATTGGATTTCAACTCCCCAAGTGCATAACCTTGCATTTCTTTGGAACTGTGTTTCAGTTGTCAGATCTTAGACCACCTTTCCAATTTCCCCAGGTCTTTTCAGGTCTTTTTTCAATTTCCTTGTACCCTCCTCACTAGCCATCCTTCCCCATATCTTGATGTTATCTGCAAATAGATACATCTTACCCTGAATCCCATAAGAAAAGTCCACCTGCCATGGGGGTCTTACATGGAGATAGGCAACGCAGAGGAAAGAAAAAAACATAGGAAAAGTGTACTTGGCAATCAGGGCCTTATATTGGGAAATGCTGCACAGGGGATTGGAACAAATGTAAGAAAAGTTCATGTGGCATGGGGGACCTTACAAGGGGACAGGCAGCACAAGGGAAGTGAACAAACATAGGAAAAGGGCACCTTGCATTGGGGGCCATAGAATGGTGGGGAGGTACGATACACCACAATGTCCTCTGTGTTGCCTGTGTGTTGAGCCCAGGGGGTTGCTGCATAGGGGTCATAGCAATAGTGTTCACTTGCCACTACATGCATAGGCCTCCCTACCACATGTGGGATGCATCTGGAGAGCACTGTCCTCTATGGACCCCTTGCCAACAGGGACCACGGGAGGGCTTGCACTGCACCCATGACAACCCACAGCTGTGCGAGCCTGTGGTTGTGCCAGGGTAAATGGCCCCTGTGGAAACCACATGGCTTGGTCAGAGAGCAGTGGAGATCTGATCTCACCCCTGCATGGTTTCTCCCCTGTATCCTGACCCAACGGTGCCTGCTGCTGAAGGTTCCCTGGCACATTGCCTCGGCCACCTCCACCAAGCAAGCCAGGGCTGCAGCCTGTGACTCTGTAGCCACAGTATTGTGGGCCAGAAAATCTGACTGATACTCCTGTGCCACAGCAATGTGCAACAGCAGGTAAGAACTGTGGTATGTGGTGGAAAGGATGGCCTTTGTGGAATCATTGCAGTCTGCCAATGCCTACATATGCCTGTTTCCCTGCTCATGCACCATGGTTGTCAGTGCACACAGCTCCTGCACAACAGACTCATGGGCCACCACAGTCCCCCATACATTTCTTGGTATGTGGCATCCATATGGAGGGACCCAGATGGTAGAAGTGAGGACTGCTGTTGTGATGCCCATTTGCAGCTGTGGGGAGGCAACTGTGTCTCACCTGGTCCATGTGTCTGCACCTGGCCTGTGTGTCCCCTTTCTCTGTTGCATGGGTTGCCTCAACTGGGGACTTGTGCCATATGCATCTCTCCTCCTGCTCATCCACCCCCCATCTTCTAGCACCTCATAGGGGAGTTCCACCTCCCCAGTCTCTGTGTCAGAAAAAAAGGGTATTGTTTGCATCTCCTCCTGTTCCACCTCCTGGTCCCCCTTCCTATCCTCCCCGAATGAGTACTTCTCCTCAGTTTTTCTGTTTGTCCCTGCTATCCAATGAATCATCCATGCTGTTGTCATCATCATCATCCACATCCAGTGGATATGGAAGGAAGGGAACACAGGGTCATGTGTTACAAACAGGCCAAAATCATAGCTGTGTTACACACCACAATCCAGTCTGATCAATGCTACAGTCTAAAGTCAGACCGCAGGCAGCAATGCCGTGAAGACCCCCATGCCCACCCCTAGCACCATGCATGGCTGACATGTGGTGGAAAGAACAATACTTGCATCACCATCTGCATTGCAAATGCCCATGCTCCCATGTGTAGCCCTGATTCCTGCCACATGGTGGTTTTAGTGGTTGGTAAATGTACTGAATACTGTGCTATATCCCCATGGCACACATCACTGTCCCTAATAATCATTTAATTTAATTTCATTTTTATTTTATACTAAAAAGGCATGTGGGCAAATTGCCAAGGTTGTAACAAAGGTAGATAGATACAATTTGTAACAAACACATGGTTAAATTTATATATAAACTTAGAGATAAATTTACAAAACAGGACAATTTAGTACAAGCAACCGGGTGAAACAATTACAATGAACAAACTCTATTTCATCCCAGCTGGAAAAAAATTAAAACTGGATTAAGTACAGCAAAAACATAATATATACAGTAAGACTATAACATACATACATATTTACTAAGGTGGGTCTTATGGGGGAGGTGAGGAAAAATAATCCAGAGAGCACTTAGAAGGGATGTGAGCCAGAGAAAAACAGTCAGGTGGCCAGGAAGGGATAGAAGAAAGGAAAAACTAGGAAAGATTTAATAAGCCTATTTTTCAGGTGTCCATTAGGTTAACCCTGGCTATAGTAAAAACTGAGAAATACTATGTAGGACAGTTGAAGGTGGGTTTATTGAGCAGGTGTTCCTTAAGTTTGATCTTAAAAGTACTGAGAGAAGAGCTGCTCTCAAGATTAGGAGGAAGGGTATTTAAAGGCTTGGGACCTCTGTAGACAAGCGATCTCAGCCCCAGTGGGGTGTTGCAGCGAGGGACCAAAAAAGGGGATGTGGTAGTGTTCCTAGTGAGCCAAGAGGGACAAGCCTTCTTGAACAGAGAGGAGACACTGTGGGGAAGGTTGTTTTGGAGGCTTTTGTAATGGAACGTGGAAGCTTCCAAGTGAACCCGTCCTCTAGGGAGAACTTATGTACTGACTCATAAAGAGCACATCTGTGGGTACAATGGGGAAGTCCAGTAACAAATCTAATAATCTTATTATAAGGCGTTTTCAGTTTCTGGAATGTAATGAAATTACTTTGTGGTGAGTAAATGATGGATCCGTAGTCAAAGAGAGGTAATGGTAAGCTGGTAGCTAACCTATTTCTAGATTCTGGGAGGAGGAGTCGCCTGATCCTGTATAGAAGCCTCAGTCTCTGGTGAATTTTGATTATTAGTTGTGTTATGTGTGGGCTGAAAGACAGGTGCTTGTCCAGCGTAAGGCGAAGGTATATAAATTCTTGCACCCGCTCAATGACAGTAGCATCATTATCTATGACAGTGAAATTGAAATTAGATGATTTCCATGTGCCGGTGAATACCATACATTTAGTTATTTGGTGTTTAGGACCATTTGCAATCAATACGGATTCAGTGGGCCATTTCAGAATCAGACTTCACACAAAAGTTTTCTTTCCATCTTCTTTATTAAATTCCCCTACGTTTCACTCTATAAAAGTGCTTGTTCACGGGGTTCTTTTTTCATTCTTTGTTCTAAAAAATATATTGTCAATTATTTTCATTTTTATATAAGGTAGTATTTTCTTAACAATTTTTTAAAGTTATTACTGTTTTTAGCAAGTACACATACCAATTCAGAAATTCTCCTCCTCTTATTCTCTTTTTGTTACTTTTATATTTCTAGTACATTCCATGCAGGAATATTCTTTCTAAAAGTAAATAACAAACTTGTATTGAGTATGGCAAACACTGAAAAAGTCAGGCTAGTGTTTCAAATTGTAAATGCAGCCAAAATGGCTTGCCTTTCCTCTTCTCTGTAAAACAGCCTACCTTAAAGAGACAAATAGGGCTGTGTGTGGAGGCTCTTCACTTTTCTTTTAAGCAGTGTACTGCAAACACAAATTGAATTCAGTGAGTTTCTAACTCTCTTGAGTGTTTGTAACCATTCACTATTTAAAATATTATACTGTTAAAAAAGTTATTTCACTTGCTCACCTCCATGATTGCTACTTGAAATGTGGTCTTTTGTTGTTAATGGCTGCGTTTAAGCAGACGCTGACTGCTTCATGCAGGTGCTGTTTTACTTGAGCCTCTCGTCTGTTTTTGTGCAGACCCGCGGTTACCCAATGTCATGACATCATGACATGGTGCTGAGTGTCTCCGTGCATGTGCAGATTGTTGCATAGCAACCTAGACACTATTGCATGAAAAACGCAATCAGTTTTTGCACAAAACAGGTTGAAATGTCATTAGCCTGACTATTATTCAGTGGTTGCTTATCTTTAAACAATTTCACAGTTAGAGTAATTTATATATTTTCTATTTTCAGACTCTGGACTTCTACTGAGAGATAAGATAGGGTCTTGAAAACTATCTTCATTCATCAAACATTGTCTTAAAGACAAGAGGTCACACTTGATTTGATCTCCCATCATTGGCATTTCAAGTCTTACAATGTTATAGTTTTAAAATCCTGCTATGGTTATCACACATCGATAATGATTATTCATAAATGAAAAAACATCAGAACTACATACAGCATTACTTTTCTTTACTGCATTGCTTATTAAGATGAAACTATACCATATGCATAGCTCACACTAATAGTGGCAGGCTAATGTTTCAAGTTGTAAATACAGCCAGAATGACTAGCCCTCCCTCTTTTCTTATCAAATTCTATTAATGTCCTAAATAAAGGACTTTAAATATTCTTTTCTACAGTTTTTTATAAAACTCTTCAAATTTAGTTTGTACATTAACTGTCTTAAGTTTTTAATATTAACCTGTGAATCAATTTATCTCTACTGTTGTTCCCTATGATCTCTGATTTTTAGTCGTTACATTTAGAAAAAGGGGGGAAGAGGTGGGCTAAACTGCTGAAAGTAGATGTTGTTTCATTTATTTTTATTTATTTAGCTTTTGTTTACCGAGTAAGTGCACTAGCCATAAAATGACTATTTTCAGGCACGACCCGGGAGAGTACAGACATGCAGAAACTTAACAGGATAACAATTTATAAGTGCTTTACATACAATGAGTTAAAGTGGATACAATATATCAAAGACATACAGAGTAGACCATTCACAAGTTCATAGGTGCCTACCTTTGCAATGAATAGAGAGGACCTTGGACAATAAATTATCAGGTGACATATCATATAAACAGATCAAGGTACACAAAAACAAAAACAGGTAATACAAAAGGAAGAAATAACCACTGACAGCAGGGGGTGTCATTAAGGAAAAGGTCGGTAAGTGAGGAGAAGGGGAGCAAGCCATGAAATTAGATCATATGAGTATATGTAAGTGTAAGGGAGATGCCTGCAGTGCAAGATTGTACATGGGCAGGGAAAGGGAGCCGGGACAGGCTAAGGCAATAAGAGGGTTATATGGAGGTGAGGAAATACTGTTGTATGGCAAGAGACATCAGTCATTAGCTAGGGTGAAAGCAGGAACAGGCATCAGCAATCAACAGATTTGAGTGCAATTTTCTCTTAAAGCATGTGTGGGAGCTAGAAAGTCTAATGTCGAGGGGAAGGGAATTCCACAGCTGTGGAGCCGCATGCTCAAATGCAACAGTTCCTTTCCTAGTGTGGCACCTCGGCAAATTCAGAAAGGATTTATCAGCTGATCGTAGACCATGGAGTGTGTCCTGAGGAACAAGCATAGCTGCAAGACATTTAGGGTTTGATTTGAATTATCAAATCAATAAGAGAGCCAAGGTAGTATTTCCTACTAGCTAATGGAGAGCCAACAAGATCATTATAAAGTTGACAGTGGTGTTTTAAGCCGAGGAGCAAAGAGGCATAGTAACATATTTGTTATATATATACCCCATCTGAAGTAGGTCAGTTTTATGAGCAGCCCCAAATAAGGGAGCCCCATAGGTTAGGGTGAGGAGCAGAATTCCCTTCGCAATGGCCATTTTAGCTGATGGCTTGAGCATATAACTAGTCTTATATGCAACATCCAGTTTTGAGTTGACAGCTCTGAAAACAGACTGTACATGAAGATTAAGATCAAGAGATTGATCTAGCAGGATGCCCAGGTACTTGAAAGAGGTCACACATTCCAGTAATTGACCTAAATCCTGCAGCGTCAGTGCTGTTGTGCAAGCCCGGAGCTTTGGGGACGATCCAAGCAGCATGGCTTTAGTTTTGCTAGTATTGACAGCCAGTTTGTGGTTGTATAGCCAGTTTTGGATATTGTTAAAGTCAGAGGAAAGGGTTGTATTGATAGTGTCTATATTAGTAGAACTTGTATAGATGACAAGGTCATCAGCATATAGAATAGCAGAGCAGGATTTTAGAGCAGCTCCAATGTTATTTATATAAAGAGAGAATAGGAGGGGCCCTAGGATGGAGCCCTGAGGTACACCAATGTTAATGATGGTACTGTTCGATAGAGAGGAATTAAATTTCACCACTTGAGTTCTATCTGTCAAGTAGCTTTTGTACCAGTCAACAACAGAGGAGGAAAAATGCAGATGTCGAAGTGAAGAGAGTAGCAAAGTGTGATCAACAAGGTCAAAAGCCTTTGTGAGGTCAATAAAGACAGCCCCAGTCAGATTGCCAGTAACCATTTTTGAAAGAGTGTCTGGTGAATTTAAGGAGTGCAGTCATTGTGCTATGTCCTTTCCTGAAGCCATGTTGGGAATCCGAGAGCAGACTGTGCTTAAGTAGATAGTCAGCTGTCTGAGTTGCAACAATTTTCTCCAGGATTTTGCTCAGTACTGAGAGTATGGCAATTGGTCTATAGTTCATGACAACCTTAGGATCCCCTTTTTTAATTACAGGTGTGATCTGAGCAGCTTTCCAGAGGTCAGGGACCATTCCACCTGAAAGTGATAACGTATAAATTTTGGCCAGCGATAATGCAATAAGGGGAGCTGCAAGTTTCAAGAGGTGGGGTTCCAGGGAGTCTGAGCCAGAGCTGGTATGATCAGAGATGGACCTCAGGAGCTTTAGGACTTCCTTTCTAGACACAGCCTTAAAATAGAATGGAGGAGTATAATGAGGCACAGGGGACAACACTTCCAGCTTATCCAGACAGGTTCCTGATGAGGAGTGGGAGGACACTGCAGTGGGATTGAAGGAAGAGGTACAGTATATTGGAAGAGATCAGAGAAATGCAGGTTGAAAGAGTTAGCTATGGTTTGTGAGACATTGCAATGCACATCATTTATTTGCATATCACCAGGGGTAGTTGACTGTGAGGATCCTAGGAAGAATTTAATCTGTGACCAGAATTTTCTGGGATCATTGGCTGAGTTAATCAGTAGGTCTTTACAGTACTTGCTCTTAGCAGCTCTGACTTGTCTTTTACATGAATTCCATAGCGTATGGTAAGCGTTGAAATCTGTTTGCTGGCCTGATGTTTTGTAGTGCTTCCAGAGTTTATCTCTAAGGCACAGACTTTTGAGCAAGTCTTTGTTTAGCCATCTTGTTTGTTTACCCCTCACTCTCTGAGTGAACTTTGGGGCATGTTTACATTGAACCGTAAGGAATTTAGTGATGAAGAGGTTAAGAGCATCCTGAGAACAGTGTGATAGATAGATCTCTGACCAATCAATTCTGGAGACATCATACAGAAACACCTCTTGGTCTAGGTGAGCAAAGTTTGTGAGAGTGACAAAACATGGTTGAGGAGATGGAGGTGCCCCCAAGGACAGGATGCAGAAAGCAGGAGAGTGGTCAGTTAAGGCATCAGCAAGAGTACCAATGGCTGAGATATGTTCAATCCAGTTCACCAGCACCCAATCCAATACTGTGCCTAGTGGTGATGAAGATAGACTTCTAATTGGCACTGTTACCATCTGATGCAGGTTGCAGCTATGAGTCAAAGATTGAAGAGAACTGAGAGCTGCCCCAAGCCAGTTTAAGTTTAGGTCCCTAAGATGACAACCTCATTATGATTAAAATTTTGAGAGGTATTTTCCAACAGGTACTCTAGACCCACAATCCTTCCCACTGGGGGGTTATATGCACAGATAACATGCAGTTTCTTGGCTCCCAATGCAAGGGTAGCATGCAAGTATTCACATACCGATTAAGCATCCGGGATAGCGAGAAGAGAGACAATCAGATTATTTTTGTAGTACAGAGCAACTCCACCACCACATTTGTTCGATTTCCTATCCCTTCGAATAATAGAGTAATTCAGCAGGGAGCAAAGGGAGTCAGTAACCGATGGTTTTAGCCAGGTCTCAGTGAGACAGAGGATATCAGGATTGTACAGTTTGACCCATGACTCCAGTTCCACTAAGTGACACAACATCAAACTTCTTATATCCAAGTGTGCAATTAACAGCCCATTAACAGCCCATGTTTGGACATACTATTTTTATTTAGTTTTTGTTGACCGGGTAAGTTCACTAGACAAATCCTGCCTATTTTCAGGCACGACCCGGGGGAGGTGGATACAGATGAATGCCAACTGACTTCGAACCAGATTAAGCTGTTGGTGGTATTTATAGTGAATGACGGAAATTTGGCCAGGACACCGGGGAAATTCCTCTACTCTTTTTTCGATAAGAGCCATGGGATCTTTAACATCCACCTGAGCTACCACCAATCCAGGCAGATGGGACCTCAGTTTAACGTCTCTTCTGAAAGACATCTCAGAAGTGCAGCACCCCTCTCATGCTGCACTACAGTGTCAGTACTGGGATATTAACCCAAGTGCCAGATGTGGGAACTGAACCCACAGCCCTCTGATCTCCCAGACTCAGAGGTGAGTGTGCTACCTACTGAGCCACTGACACTGCTAATGAATGCTATGTATGTCATCTGCTGAGAAGTAAGCATCTAATGGCCCAGGATTTGTCTCTATATCCCCAGATAGCAGAATGGCAATGATGACAAGGATCCACAGCCCCACGTTTAGAAAAGGATGGGATAATGCAGACTTGTTCCGTAGTTTCCTAAACATATGGAGAGAAGGGTAGGGACAGCCCTTTTGATAGAGAAGAAGATTAGTTTGTAGTATCCTTGCATTATAAACAATATGGTTCGAGAAAGTAAAGTCATAGTGCTCGGTCCTAGATTTATTTGAGCCATCCTCATTCCATAAGGATAGCATAATTCTGTCAAGGCAAAGTAGGACAAGAAAAGTTATGAGGGCAACCCCCAGACAGCTGTTGGACATGGTGTGACTGTTGGTAGCTAGGCAGGGATTGACAAGGGGCTTTGGCTATGCAAGACCTTGCAGGCATGCACTCTCCAGACCCATTACATTGATAGCCTGGGACACACCTACTCAAGTACGAGTGCAGGATATGAAATCATGTTGTCCTTGTGCTTCCTTTGTTATTTAAAGAGGTTGTTTAAAAGCCCACAAATAGATCCCTTAGGAGCAAGCCAGACGAAAATGTGGATTCAAGCAGGACCCAGAGTCACTGGAGTTTGTCAGACCAAGTTGCTTGATTTCTGTTTTTGCTTGGGATAGCTTCCAAACAGTTGATTTTAACCTGAAAATGTAAATACCTTGTGGTGATGTTTTGCAGAAAATCCAGTCCAGAAAACCTTCACAGATGTAATGAGCAAGAATGGTGTAGTTACTCCAAGCAGAAGATCCTGTAAATCCAAAAAAACTTAGCTACAGACACAGACAAACAAACACAAACAGCCTCCCACATAGACCTCAGTCAGCATGGCCATATATAAATCTCTTGCCCATTCCTGTGTGATACCGACGCAATCTGATGTTATGTTATCACTTCTTGGCGCTGAGCATTTGCGATGAAGCAAACTGGGCACCTACCGTCTGATGCAAGCGATCGGTTATAGCACAGAAAAACAGGCTGAGATATCATTAGCCTGTCAACTATGTAGCGTGTATTTGTAATATTTTGAAAGAAAAAGAAAAAGTCAAAGAAAAAGTCATTCACACATGCATTTCCTAAATATCTAATGGGGGAAGAGGCAGGGTCCTGGATACTCTGATCCCATTGGTTGGATACTGTTTTTTGTGTACAGAGGTCATACTGATTTGACCTCCCATAATAAACATCTATACATTGCAGATTATTAGTTTACACTATAGAAATCCTGATGCAGTCTTCACTATATCATAGATCATGTAACAAATTGTTACGCTACATTCTTATAAAACAGCTAAAGTTTATCATACTAATTTATTGGTACTTTTCACAAATTTTATAACATACTATTTTAATTACATGCATTCCAATTTGTTTCAATGTTCATGCCAATATTAGGCTCCAAAGTTTTAAGGTGAAAAATCCATCTCATTTCTGCAGTCAACAGCAGATCTCTCAAATTTCTACCTCTTTCTGATAAATGCACTTTTTCCAACCCCCAAAATCTCAGGGACGCTCCACTGTGGCCGGCCTTCATGAAATGGGTAGCTACAGGTGAGCTCTCATCCCTCCTTCTTATGTCCCCTTTGTGTTCTTGTATTCTTGTTTTAAGCATCCTGCTGGTCTGTCCTATTTATAACATTCACAGGGACATTGTATAATGTATATAACTCCTTCCGTAGTGCATTCTATATGTTGGTTAATTTGACGTCTCCTTCCAGCATGTGGATGTATAAATACTTGTGTTTTGGATGTGTGATTACACACAGAGCATTTTCCACAATGTGCCATTCCTGGTGCCAGGGGGCCTAATAGTAACTGATTTTCTCTTGGGTCTGGTGATTTGTACTGAGATCTGACCAATTGATCCTTTAGATTTTTTACCTTTTTTGCTGCAATGATTGGTCTCATTTGTAATTCTGGTAGATGTTTGTTATCTATTTCAACTAGGTGCCAATGTTTATTGATTATTTTCCTTATGTCAGACATTTTATGATTGTATTTGGTTGCTAATACAACCTTTTGTGTCCCAGCCTGGGTCTGCTGGGCTCAATATAGTTAGTGTCTGTGTGTTTCGTGGAAGCATACACCATCCTTGCAATGCCAACACATCTGTCTGTATAATGTTGACTAGCAATATTGACAAGGATATAGATTACAGAGCTGTGGATGCAGATCATGTTACAACAAGCACACCTCAGTGGTGTGACACAATATTGACATGAATACTGTGTGACAGTAAACAGCCCATGTAACCTCCCCAGTGACACCAGTCTGCCAGTGAATACAGATTGCCTAGCATGCGTACATGGTAACACAGACAGTGAAACATATCAGGGGTAGCATGCTGTCCATACAATGCACTGCCTGAAAACACAGGACCCCCCTGCAAATGAGCATCATGTAACTGTGTCATTTCTGGTGTAAAAAAGGTAATACAGGTACCACTAAATGAAACATGCCATGCAGTACTGTATGGTCTGCAATAGACCCTTATCTGTAGTTCTCATGGACTAAATGTCTATCTTTGTAGCCTGTTACTCTACTTTTTATGTTTTTTGGGTGTCATTCTGTGACACGTAAGTATGGAACACAGTAGTAGTAATAAAGATATGCACAGTGCCTGTGGGGGAGGATTATAAATGTTAGTTGTTCTGTTGCTACTTACCTTTTTCAAAAGTATATTCTCCCCTCACTATTCTCCAAATGCAGCCTCTCCAGTCAGCCATGTACTGTACGCTGGGGGAGTTTCCTTTTTATAATGAGCCAGTAATGGGCAGATAATGACATACAAGTTAGGTTTTGTACACTGAATGGTAGAGCAGGTTCATTTGCACGTTACCTTCAAGTATATGGCTGTTTGCACCCGTCACTAATGTGTTAGCCATCACAAATTACATTTGCATCACATTCTCCACAAACACATGATTTTTGCCTCCACAGGGCTCATGACACCAGTTCCATTTTTGATGATGATATCTGGTATGTTCTGCAAAGATACATGTTTGTGATTGTACGCAACCACTAGCAGCCACAAACAACATGGAAGTGAATGTCTGCAAAGCACATGGGTGGAGTGGCGTACATGTAGCAGCATGTTACAATAGTGTTGTGCAGATGATATCCATGCACAGGACATTGTTGTGGAAATGACCCTCACAAATGACGGAAAGCCAAGAGGAAGTGTGCTGTCCACAGCTACAGGCAGAACAGCAGTTACAAGCAGAACATAATGTCAGGCAGCAGGAGAAGGGTGCCTAGGGAGAAGAGGGTGAGGGACAGGCAATTCAACACTTTGGAGAGGGATGTCCTGGTGAGGGAGGTCCTCCTTAAGAAGAACTCTTTCTTTGGGACACAGCCAGCAATGTTCGGAGGGCTGAGAAGGCCCTCTTTTGGGAGATGGTGGACAAGAGGTTCTCCCAGGTGCAGGGCATGGTAAGGAGACCTGCACAGTGCTGGCATTGCTAGGATGACTTGACCGGCCATGAGGGGGGGTGCCTGCAATGCCTGCGGGGACCACATTCAGCTGGAGGGATATGGTCAAGTAAGGCAATGTCATCTGTTGCACTGTCTATGAGCCATATGGCTGCAACAGTTTGGGTGGGTGCACAACCAGCATGGGCTGTAACAAGAGTTATGGGCTGTTGGAAAGTGATACTGTATTGATTAATGTGGTTGTATCTGACAGAGTGACATATGCATTATCTGCAGCATGTACAAATGTATTTGCATGCTGTATAGTGCCATAATTCTATCCCTACATTTCATGTGGATGGTAATGTTGTTGGCCTACTACATGGACATGTCTCAGACCTAGTATGCTCAACCATTAGGCATGCCTATTTAGATCGGTGGACCTGCGCTCCATGGAAGCTGCACATCCCCTCCACACTGGGCAGATTATATGCTGTTTGTGGGACAATAGCACAGAATCATGATCCCAAAGAACACGAACATTCAGAGTGTCTCAGGAACCTCCTCTACTGGCTGGCTAGGAAGGTCGTTGCTCCCTAGGTAGAACAGGATGTTAGAGCCTATACCTTCCCTTTGAATTATGCTGATGAGTTGGTCAGTGTCCTTCCAAGTCTATGCTCCTGGGAGACATCTGACCTGCACTTACTTCCCCTTCCCCTGCAGAAAATCAGTAGAGGTACCTATAGAGAAAAACAATCAACTTTTGGCAGTGACTCCAACAAACACCACCAACCACAGCACCCTCAAATGAAAGTAAAAGTAACCAACCACAGCACCCTCAGATGAAAGTAAAGGTAACCTGACCCTTTAAATCTTCTTTTTGTTGGAAGGTACTAAGCCTTTGTCAGCTCCACCCCCCAGATATACTCATAATCCCCTGGAAGAGCAATGGAAGAAAAGCAATTAACTCCTTCAATGTGAGAAAGAGACTGCAAAACCTGTAAGCACAAAAAAAAAACCTGTAAGCACAACCTCTAAACACAAAACAAAATAGTAACAAAACAGTAACTCTGCTTAGCGTAAAGAGATATCAAACTGTAAAACTTGTAAGCACAAAACAAAACAGTAACAAAACCTATAAGCACAACCTGTAAGCACAAAACAAAATAGTAACAAGACAGTAACTCTGCTTAGCCAAAAGAAGACTTAAAATTTCTCCTTGCTCTGTTAATGTTACTCCTTGCTCTGTCCTTTCAAGCAAACCTAGAAGATAAGCTCAGGTGAAGCTAGGTGCTTTTTGTCAGCAAACCTTAATCTTTCACCTCAGCACACCAACTAACCTGACCTTTTAAATCTTCCTTCTGTTGGAAGGTACTAAACTTTTGTCAGCTCCATCGCCACCATAGTGGTCTATGTTAATTCAAAGTATTTATGTAGCTGTGTCAACACTGGCACAGATGTCTGGCAGTATGCCTGGCTGCCATCAGTGCCAGTGCTGGACAGCAGTCTTGCAAATGGCAATGGCACACATGGCTAATAAATGTTCCAGGATACACCTGTGGTGTCTGTACACATCATAGTAGACAGTGTGGCAACTGTACAGGCACTATAGCAACACTCATATTGATGTCACATGTTGGGTACACACGTCACACAGCTCTTGCTTCAGCATTCCTGTGCTCTTAAGTCTGTCAAGCAGCACTGCTGCCCAGTTGCATGGGCAGGACATATGTAGTGGCTGTGTCTGCTGGTCCCTATTTTGCACCCATGCAATGCAGGTTGATATCCCTGCTAACATTCTCTGTGTTCCACAGAAATGTATCACATTCAGACAGTAGGGGGGGCTAACACATGTTGCCACCATAGCCCCCCTCCCAGGTTAGTGGTACAGTAGGTATGTCCTCTGTTTGTGCAAAATACAGTTGGGGGTGGCCACATGTTGGATCTTGTGTGGAGCTGTCTGCTTGGCACAAGGTCCACCACCCAGCATGTTTGCTTTCCTTATACCTGTTATGCGCACAGTGTTCCGTAAGATATCTACCACTGACATCTATGTCCCACTGCCTGTCCTGCTCCTTATGTGTGATGTGGCCATTTGTCACTTTTGTGTTTATTTCCTGGATTTGACATGTTTATTTTATTTCTTGTTCCTGGCACTGTGCTACTTAGTTTTGTTTCTGGCCTTTTGTCAGTTTCAGTTTATTTCTTTTCTATTACTAAATAATACACTATTTTCACTATACACGTGTCTATTGTCCTTCATGGTTCTCTGTGCATTTATGGGGTGGGGTGGTGGTGGTACTGCCTGTGTTATGACTCTCATGCTGTGCCTTTGTTCTGTGGATTCCCTTTGCAATTGCAAGGGGTGCTTGTGGAGTGCCTTGCGGAAATGTTTGTGAAAGCATTTGCAACTACCACTATTGCCTGCTATATTGGGTCAATTTCTGTGACTGCTATGTTAGTTTGCAATCATTTCAATATACCACTGTTTAGTGACTTGTACTGATTTGGGATTGCTAATGGTGGTTTGTGTCACAGTTAGCGACTGTTTAAATATCCCTGCCCTTGAATTCTACGTCCACTCATATCTTTAAACTGTGATGTTGCACTAATACAAGAGACTCACTTAATAGCAGAAGAATCAAAAAAGCTTAAACTCTTATTCAAGAAATAAAAGGAGAGTTGCACTATTGTTTGGGAGAGGTCTGGATTTGAGAATTGAAAAACAATTTATGGATCTGAAAGATAGAGCATAGTAAATGGGAATTTAGGTGACCATAACACTACTTTTTGTAATGTATAAGGTCAAACTACTGATGACATCCAGTGTTTTGGTGGAATCAGCAGAATCTTTGCAGCTTACTCAAATGCAGAAATAGCATTTGTGACACTTTATATGGCTTACAGCACTTTTGACTGCAACTACATTACTTGAAGCCATGATCTGGACATAACTGCAGTACTTGCACCTTAATGTTAGCACTATTTTGTGGTCTACCTTTTCTGATGAAAGTGCAAAATGGCATCTGGAAAATATATGCAACCCTTTGAAAATTCCCCCATATTTCTAGCATGATTATATAGTTCAGTAGTGACACACTTGATCAGAATTTACTAAACCTCTTCCTGGATGTTGTCCTTAAACTTCTAACCAAGGTTTTAAACCTATCTCTCTCTCTTAGGCAGTTCTCATCTCTACTCCAGTACACAAAAGTGGTGACAGAGCTTTACACTCTAACTACCATCCCATATCCATCCTCCCTCCCTTCTCCAAAGCCCTTGAGTGGTTTGTCGCACACCAACTTACAGAATACCTAGTCAAATATGATATTCGGTGCCCCCAGCAGCATGGTTTCAGAAAAGCACATAGTGCAACATCAGCCTTACTCGAGTTCACCAACTGCATACATAGTGCTCTAGACCATAGCCAGTTAGTGGGGGCTATATTCATTGATCTTACTAAGGCCTTTGATACCATTCACCACACCTTTCTGCTCACTACACTTACATCCCTTGGCCCTTCAAGTGCAATCATTAGCTGGTTCTTGAGCTAGCTTGGCAACCGTACTCAACAAGTTAAAATCAGTGATACCTTTCCTGTAGGTTTCCTGTATGTTCCGGTGCTCCCCAAGGGTCTATCCTTGGTCCCTTACTGTTCAGTCTATTTCTAAACAACCTCCCTCAAGCCTGCAATACCAACATGATACTTTATGCTGATGATGCTGTTCTCTTTGACTGCCACAAACAACCCTCCTCTCTTTCAAATGCCCTGCAAGCTGACTTCCTATCAGTGGAATCCTGGTTTACCCAACATGAACTTATAATGAATCACAAAAAAATGAAAGTGATGCTCTTCTTAAATCCATGTAACAGACATAAGACTGGCAGCCTAAACATCCTAAACAATCTCAACCAGCCCCTTGAACAAGTAAAAGAGTTCAAATACCGTACCATTACTCTTGATCGCCCACTTACCTATGTGCTACACATCAATAAAATCTCTAAGGAGGTCAACTCCAGAATAGGTGTCCTGCATTGACACTGACATTGCATGATCCCTGATGTCCTCTGACAAGTAGTTGTCAGTTCAATTATCTCCATTATTGACTATGCTTTAGTCATCTATGGAGTAGTGATGGATACGTCCCTTAATAGAATTACCACTGCACTAAACAAATCCTGTAGACTGATCTCCGATGCTGGCAAGCGCAAGCACACATGTGGTCTGTAGGAGCAGACAAACTGGCTCCACTTTAAGGGCAGGATTAACTACCAAACCTGTTTGTTTGCCAAGAAACTTCAACTGGACTAACTCCTCCTGCTTCCCTGCCTCTCATTAAGCCTTCCTTTAACCTATGCTCAACCCGGAGTGCTTCCAAACAAACATTCATTGTCCCTTTTTGTAGGACTTCCCAAGCCCAGTGCACCTTTAGCTACAGGGCTCCCACATGGCTTAACACGCTTATTCCTGATATCCTGAACAAGCCAAATTCAATAATTCAAGCTCTGCTTCTCACAAGCACCTTACAGCCCTAAGTAGCTGTGACTGTGTTCAATAGTGGGCCTCCCCTTGTTGCCCTTCAAGCACTCTCCCCCTCCCAATGTCTCCTCCCTCTGCCTTTCCCTCCCACCCTTGTTCTTCTCCCCTCCATCCCTCCTCCCTCTACCCCTCCTCCACCCTAACAATTTTTCTCTCCTAGCCCTTTCCAATAGCCACTTTCACATTCCTCCTCCTACCTACTACTATTACCTTCTTTTCCCCTTTGCCACTTACCCCAAGTCTTACTAGGCCATTCTCTTTTCTCCTCCCTCCTCCCTGCTCCTCCCCTTAACCTTCTATTCCCTTTTTCTCTCACCTGACAATGTCAATACTGACTGCTTGCACAACCCCTTCTTTATTTTCTTCATGCCCACCTTACTCCTTACCTCCTCCCCCTGTTATTTTCACCTATACTCTTACTTGGCAAGGTCATCTTTGACCACCTCTTGCCCTTTCCCTATTTTCAGCCAGACCTTTAACCTTGTACATACGTCCTTCCCCCATCCTCCCACATCTCTCTGTTCGTATCAAGGTACCCTCCCTATCTACATACTCACTGCATAATACTACAATGCATTGATCAATACCCTAAGTAGCATTGTAAGCTTCCTGCTATTCTGCCCTTGTACATTTGTTCTCATGTTATTGTTGATCTGCTATAGTTGTTTACTATTTACTTTGTCTTACCACTGTTTAATTGTATGACATGGAACACACGGATGTGACCCAAATCCCATCAAGAAAGCCATCATTTATTTCCCCATGTATGACACTATTCAAAATAACGTATGCTGGCAATTAAACTCAAATACCACAGCAATGAAACTGATGTACTACAACTAAAAACCTCACTAAACACGCAAAACTTCAACAAACAAAATGTAAAACACCTACTTCAAATAAGAAAAAAACTCTGACATCAAAATAATTAAAACCTACTTTACAAACCACAGAGAAAAGACAACAACTTGAACAGACAACAAGGCAGATTTCCTTCTTACTTGTAATGTCTGTTTCACTCTTTAAGACTAAGGACCTTTTCCTTCATTGCTGTATACACTCCTCTTGGTCAGATTCACTCAGCTTTCTCTCCTCCGGTTCAGAACTCAAGTTTGAGATCCTTCTGCTACACACAGCAGCTTCACACTATATTTCTCTTCTCTGGGACTGATTTGGTCAAATCCAACTAACTCTCTAGGGCTCTGTTTTATTCCATCCCCAGGGATCAGGTGATCTGCCTTGTTGTACCTAATTATCATCATTAGTATATTTAGTTACTTTTATAAAGGTATTCTCTTAAGTAAACATATGAAACAATATACTGTATAAACAACAGTAAAATCACACATGTGCACACCTGAAAACATTCTCTGTATCACCAGTGTTAAGATAACTATGTACAAATATGCCTCTATGAGCTCCTCACACTTTTGTGCCCTCACTAAATCAGCCTTTATTTAATTTAAATCTGTGACTGACCATTGCCATGGCAAGAGCACCAACTGCAGGTTAGTCAGTTGAAATTGCAGAAGCCATGCTCTGAAAAAGTCTCACATTTAATTTGCCTTTATTTGCCCCTTCTCTTTTGAAAGTGTCTCAGGGCAACCATACCATCCATTTGCTTCAAAATGTAAGCTAACAGTGTGGCATGAAACACTTTAAATGTTCTTTTCAAGCTGTTTCTATGTTAGTTTTAATTCAGGCTAAAACTAAAGGGAGGTTAATGTTTCTAGCCTGCAGGTGTACTGAAATGAGGCACCTTCATTTGTAAAAGCAGGGTTCAGACTTTCGCACATTCAGATTAGACTAGAATGCTTTTTAAACCTCTTTCTTTATTTCTGATTCTCTTTTTGTGTGCTCATGTGGTCAAGGTGGAATATGGAAAGGGAAAGTGGATTAAAGGTACAAGGAAGGAAAATAAATGGAGGGCAGAAAGATACAGAGTTGAGGGGGACAGTCTGACCTTCAGGGTGATCAGATCCTGGGTCATAGAAAATACTGTTGCAACAGCCTGGATACAAAACTAAAAGGATAGATAGATATAGAAAGATATTTAAACTTATTTCTTTGTACATACATTTTCTTTGAGCATTCTTTTCCTGGCATTCTCATGATCAGCGTCATTATAGGGAATACCCAGTCACATATATGTCAAACATCCTTAGGTATTCTATAAAACAAATGCTAGGACAGTGTGGTATACTGTATAAGGATATAATGCCATCTTGAGGCTAATTAGCTCCTTCAGGCTCATGGGTTATTGGCTAATTAACCCCCTCGATGGCATTATATCCTAATATATACCACACTTTCTTTGCATGTATTCTCTCTCTATATATATATATATATATATATATACATATATACATTGTGTTAATGCAACATTTAGGGTTGAGGCTACAGTATAAAAAGTAGAGAAATGTGGCTTTAGGGTTTCCAGCCCTAAAACCCCAATGCCTCCTCTAAAGCAAATCAGGGGTGGAGTCTTCCTAGGGATTGTCAACCCTAAAGCTCACCTGATTCTATACACTCTTGAAACATACACACCTAATGGGGTGAGCTTTAGGGTTGACAGTCCCTAGGAAGACTCATGATTTTAACATCTTGCACTAGTACCGGTTTTGGGGGTGCAGCTGCTGTTGGGTGAATGCAGGGCACGCATCAGTAGGTGCATCCCTCATTCCCCAAACAGCTTACATGCCAGTGCCACACCATGCATACATAATGGGGAAAGCACATCTAAGCAAAGGTCTGCTGCAATCTGAGCAAAGCTTGTCATATGCAGCGGTCCTTTGCTTGCTGTGCTCGCCACCATTATGACCATGGTCGGCAAGTGGGCAGCCGCCTCACACTTGCCGACAACGGGTTGCCTAACCTCCTGTCGGCAACCCCTTGTTTGTGTGTGCCGACAGGGGCCCACTCCCGTCAGCATACCCCCAAATGTTGAATGCTGAGGGGTGCCCAATCCCCTGGCTTGCAGCCCCCTCGCTGTCTTTGCACACTGACAGAACCCACTCCCCATCGGCATCACCCACCAATTGTTGAATGCGAGGGGGTATAATCCCTCGGCTTGTGCTCCCCTATTTTTCTTTGTTTGCTGATGGGGTGCCCAATCCCCATCGGCATTACCCCCCCTCCGTGTTGTGTGCCGACGGGGTACCGTCCGTCAGCTACTAAAACCCCCAAAAACCCACTTAGGTGGCATACTGGGAGCCCACCCCAGCGTGCCAAATGCCCTGTAACATAAAACTCGTTCCGGACGGTTTTCTTTTTTCCTGCAAAATGAAAACCATCCTTGTAGTCTAGATAACCCCTCCACCACCGCACCCACCCACTGCGCCCTGCCTCCCCTCACCCCACCCCATACTTCCCGGACTCCGGTGGCGATGATCTTCTGTGGACCGGGACCACATCTGCACTCTTCAAAGCCAACCACAAACTAAGGAAATGCCGGTAAGCTGTATAACGCAATGAAGCGTCACTGTCATTTTCATAATCTGGCCCAAACACTGATTTCTCACAGCGACTGTTCTATTGTGCGCAGGAAGTGTGGAAACACATTTCGGGCAGGATGTGGAAAATGACAGCTGTACTGTTTACAAGGAGGTGCACAAAAATGCCAATGCTGAAAATCCAGCATTAAAATATTGCGAATGCATGAAGTTACTAGCCTGCGTAGGAACTGTGCAATGCACACTCATAAAACAGTTATTTGTTGGATTTTTTTCCACCAAATTTGGAACATAGGCTTTTTGAGAGGCCACCTCATGAACACTGACACTGTCATTTCATTAATGGGTCCCGAAAGGTGATTTCCATGAGTGACTGCAAAATCACCTTCAAGCAGATTAACGCCATGACAGTGATAAATTCATGAGGAGGGGCCCAAAACCCACATGTTGAAAATTGGTGCTAAATTCCAAGAAATGCCTGAGATATGCAGCAAAGTTGAAAAACCCTATTCATTGCATTATACAGCTTACCAGCATTTCCTCAGTTTGTGGTTGGCTTTGAAGAGTGCAGATGTGGTCCTGGTCCACGGAAGATCGTCATGCCGGTGTCCGGAGGTAAGTATGGGATGGTGGGTGAGGGGAGGCAGGGTGCGCAGTGGGTGGGTGCGGGTGGTGGGATGGGGTATCTAGACTACAAGGGACGGTTTTCGTTTTGCAGGGGGAAAAAAAAGGAAAACCGTCACGGGACAGTTTTCATGTTACAGGGCATTTGGCACGCTGGGGTGGGCTCCCAGCATGCCACCTAAGTGGGTTTTTGGGGGAGTGTCAGTAGATGACGGGATTGGGCACCTTGTTGGCACACAACACGGGGGTAATGCCGATGGGATTGGGCACCCCATCAGCAAACAAAGAAAGCGGGGGAGCACAAGCTGAGGATTGGGCACCCCTCAGCATTCAAAATTTAGGGGTATGCTGACGGGGAGTGGGCAACCCTGTTGTCGGCAAGCGTGAGGTGGCTGCCCGCTTGCCGACCATGGTCATAATGGCGGCGAGCACGGCATGCAAAGGACCGCTGCATATGACGAGCTTTGCTCAGATTGCAGCGGACCTTTGCTTAGATGTGCTCGCCTCGTTATGTATGCATGGTGTGGCACTGGCATGCAGGCTGTTTGGGGAATGAGGGATGCACCTACTGATGCGTGCCTGCATTCGCCCAACAGCAGCCATGCCCCCAAAACCCATACTAGCTCAAGATGTTGCTTGTGCATGTGCGCAAGCCAACATAATAGATGTCTAAAGATCCCTTTTTTAAACAGTGTGTACAGTAAGGTGCAAAGAGGGTACTATCTTCCAAAAATATGGAATGAAATAAGTCCAGAGGTCCAGAATGCAAGCAACTTAGAACAGTTTAAAGCTGGCATTGATAATGTGTGGAAAGACACATGTCACTGCCTAGGATTAACAAAAAAGGGTTCCTTCGGGGGTGTTATGAGGTTGGGATGGTTTTCTTTGTTTGAACATTATAACTTTTGTAAGGTCTTTGTCCAAAGCATATCAAACACGTGCTTAACAAAGTTGACTGTAATGTTTTATTTGTTTTATGTGGATAATTTATAACCCTACATTTATTTGTTTTACGTGGATAATTTATAACCCTACATTTATTTGTTTAATGTGGATAATTTATAACCCTACATTTATTTGTTTTTATGATATTGATTGTTTAGTAGACAGGATTACACAGTTATAGAGGATCTTGCAGATACATTCTGTAATATCTTACATTAAACATTTGTACGGCTTTTATAAAAATAAGGTTAAATAAGTGTCAAATAAGTCCTGTTTGTAATGTATATCTGTCTACCTGGAACAAATACAAGTTTTGTACGTAATTTATCTCTTGTAACCACCAGCTTAACAGGACAACTTTGTAAAACAGGGCTTTACAGTCCTAAAAGTTTTCTCTTTTATCTATCTTAGCTATCTTACCTACAGTATATCCAATTTCATTATACAAGCATATGGTTTATGTGCTTAGCCATCCCCACAATGCTATTATTTTAATAATGGAATATTTACATATTTTGGAAAATGAATGAGAAATAATTAAAGGAGGTATGGCTCCAAACTGGACTTTATGAGGAAAACTGGATTCCCAGCTTGTAGAGAAGCCCACATCTAATGCAGAAGCAAAAAAAGATTCCTCAGCTAGGATATTCAGACTGAGCCAGAAAGATGCTCAATAGAGGGAGCAGGCACATGTCCAGTGCTCCATGGCGCAACAGGCATGATATTCAAACCATGCACAGGACAAGGTGTGCCTGCACAATGTGGCTGAATATCACTCCTGATGTGCCATAGCGCAACGAGGGATGTGCCATGGAGCAGGGTCGATGCACAATAGCACCCTTAGGGACGCGCATGGACAAAAACAGGAAGCAGCTGAGCAGCAGCCATGGATGCGCCATGCACTGAGGAGCATGCACCAGGATAGACAGACCATCCCCCCACCCCCAGCCCCCCCACCAGGGCAAGGTCCCCATGAACAGCACAACCAGAGGGGTGTAGGATGGACCACAGACCCTTGAACTCCGGTGCTGAACCAACAGCAGATGTGACCCAGCAGTTCCCACCAGTGGTCACAGTGCCCCTACACCATTCACCAGCCAACAGAGACAAGAACACAAGGATGACCAAGCCCCACCCATGTCACGGCACCTCACCAGTGCTGACCCTCCCCAGTACAGAGCGCCCGAGACACCTAACATAGAAGCAAGACCAAACAGTACATGGCACTGAAGGCAGTCTGGCAGCACTGTGCCAAGGCATCCAGTCACCCCGGAGTGCAATGCATATGTACCACAACCCCACAGCAACCACCCAATGCAGGCGGTGACACCATCCACCAACGCCAACACAACCCACACAAGATCCTCCAGCATGGCCCCCATGGAGGCACAGCAAGGTGGGTGACCAAGCACCAGTACCCAAGGGACCCCACATGAGACAAGGGCTGCCCTGGATGTCACAACAAGCAGGAAGGTACTCCGAACACAGGATAAGAGCAAGGTCCACCACCCATGCTCCCACCCCACCACAGCACCGGCACCACCAGGGAAAACAGCACCCTCCCGTGGTGCATGGAGGAATGCACCACATAGGAGGCAACACAGGGCACACACAATGACCCCCTCCTAGTTCCATGGGTACTCCAGCAAACAGCCACACAAAGCAGTGTGACAGGCTCTGCCGTCATGAAGCCCAAGGTGCCATGTAACCTGCGGCCTGCCCACTACCAGGGTGCTGGTGAGCCTGCCATGTGGCGATCACCCCATGAGTCTGGCCACCCTGATGACAGGTGCAGTGGCCTGTGACCAGGCCACCACCCGCATGCAGCAGAACCCCATGTGACAGCCACCAGACCACAGGCACCACCACAGTCACCATGGACTGCATAGAGGGAGCAAACAATAGCACTGCCCAGCGGCAACAGGGACAAATATGCTATAGTCCAGGGGTCATAATTCCAGCTGCAAGGGTGCAGTGCCTGCAAGGTGACAGGTATGGCCTGCCCCTGAAAGCAAGCCATCAGATGAGCATGCGATGGTGGGGGCCACATGATCATGTGTACCTCAGTCGCGCATGGTGGCAGTGTAGCAGCAATGGACACAGCTGCACAGGCAAAGCACACAACGATGGGGTGGCTGGGATTCGGCACATGCACCACAGCCTGCTGCACACAGGCGAACAGTGCACAAGGCACACCACACATGTCCCTAGACACAGCCAATGGCCCCCATCCACACCAGTGGAGGAGCCCTGCCAGGCACACCCATGCCCAAGCCAGCCCCACCCCACAGTAGCCATGCACGCCACTGCAGCAAGGCTCCATGCTCCCACTGCAAATCAGAGACCGACACGGATGTAGATATAAAAGTGTGTATTACAAAGAACAACAACATCTACAACAGCAATAATATCTATTAACAGTTAAGTACAACAGAGGAGAGGATGGGTGAGGATGCTACAAAGGGGGGAAGGGTCAGGGGACAGTGGGAATGGCAAAAGTGGGGGACATGGGGGTGTGGGGTACAGTCCAGGGAGGGATGGAGTGACTCCACTAGCAGCAGGCCCTACTGGTGGCCCCGGTCCTCTCCTGCTGCCCTGTGGCACCTGTGGTGCCACCGCTGGTTCCCCCTGTCCATTCTCTCCAGCAGCTCAAGTGTCACCCGGGTGACTCGCAGGATCTCCCCGAGGGTCTGCTCCACGGCCTCCGAATGACGTCCGCCTAGGACAAGGGAGCAGAAACAGTATGAGTGACTGGCTAGACTAACGCAGCCCACCCAACGTGCACAGCATGCATCAGTGACCAGTGCCCCTGGGATGGCATACGACCACCTACAGTGAGTGTGCCCACATGAGCTGCCCACCCGGGCAACCATAGCCATGCAAACTGCTGCACACCATCACCGCCCAGGCACTACACTGCACCATCCTGGCCATCTGGTATCATGGAAATGCAGTGGGAAGGCAGAGGCACAGCCAGGCACCGAGTGCACCCACAGCCCACCTGCGACACCCACCCAAATGTGCAGGCCCACAGGACTGTTCAGAGGGCACCACTGGAAGTGCACAGCTGGAGGGGCCATGCGCAGAGGAGCCATGTCACACCACCACCCCTGCAACCCACCCTGCACAGGTGTATTGGGAATCATGGTACTCACCTTCATCCTGGTCAGAAGGGCGCTGATGACTCACAGCACCACCACTGTGGCCTGCCCGCATGCCCACTCCCCCGGCATGGTCCTGACTTTGTTGCTCCCAAGCCATCTGTGGTCTATGGCTTTCCTCCGGTCCTAGGGGGGAAACATGGAGAGAGGCACATCAGTACACGTCTGACCTATAGGCCCCCCCACCAGTGCATCAGCCCACATAGCATGTCTGCGTCACAGTGGCATAGGGTGGGCATGATGCATCCCCACACCCAACAGCACAGGTGCTGGCCCCCCCCGGCAGCCTGGCCTGCTGACCTCTGTGCCCAAAGGACAGTTGGAGATTACTAGTGATGGTCAAGGAGCACCTACCTGGCCGTGACATGGCTCCCCACTGGGCACGCACCTGCAGGCACCTCAGGTGGTCAGGGTCATGCTGCTGGAGGTCACCTTAGTGGTGGCGACTCTGCTCCCTGGAACAATGGCTCCCAGTGGCCTCTTCCAGTCCACCTGCAACCTCCTACCACACCGCAGTGCAAGGCCTCTGGAGCGGCACCTGCCCAAACAGGGCACCTGCATGTGGCTCTACAAGAGCTACCAGGTTGACCAGCTCAGTGGCACTCCACACAGGGGCTCTGGTGGTCAGCATTATCCAAGCTGTCCACAGTGCAAAATGGTGCCCAGTAGCACACGTGTCCCACGTGCTGAGGCAGCACGGTGCTGTGCTGCCATTTGCAATCACACTGGCACCAGACTGCACAACAGGAGGGCAACCATGCAGCCGCATGCCACCTAGAGGGTAAAGGGCAGCCGCAGGGTCAAGGGTCTGGCCGCTCACAGAGCACCACTGCACTATTGGGAGGCCCCTGTATGGTGCGCGGTACGGTGCATGTGTGTGATGCCATGCAGTGGCCTACTATGCAGAAGCACCATGGCACCCACGATGCAGTGGCGCAATACGGGGCATGATGGCACTGCACCATCCACACTATGGCACATGTGCCCTGTAGGACGTACAGCACACGAGTGCCACAGGCACAGTAGTGGCTGTGCACTGTACTGCCTCCCACGCCATGTGCATATGCTGTGCCACTAGTGTATGTGTCAGCACCACGCGCTTGTGTGGTGTGGGTCCAATTGCACACATCACAGTGGTGTGCCATGACTAGAGCATGCACAGCACCATTGTGCAAGGTGCATCCGCGTGATATTCAGACAGGTTATGCAAATCAGCTCATGATCCATTCCACAGCGCATCCACTGCATTTGCATCCCATTACAGTTACGCATACCCTCATTTACATTCGATGCGCTATAAAGTCGCCATGGAATTGTTCAGACCATGGATCGGTATTGCAGCCTTTGGAGGTATGTGCCATCCAGTGGAGACATTGGGACAGTGGTCTGAGAGGGCTGTATGGGAATGAACAGTCCATGGTAACACCTGTCCATCTACCCAGGTACAAGCATGACTGAAGGTGAGGAGGATGAGGAGCAGGGGAGGGTGCGGAAGAGGAGGCCAAACTTCACCAGGGCAGAATGGCGCAGTGGGTTAAGGCTCTGAGCTGCAAATCTGGAGACCTGGGTTTGAATCCCACAGCCCCCTAGGTGCATACTGTGTGACCCTGAGCAAGTCACTTAACTTCCTTGTGCTCCCTGGTTGCACCTGCAAACAAGCTTTCAGCTTAGTGTGTCCCACCTGGTAAAATAATTGATAAAAAAAAAAAAGAATCGGATGCCCTGTTTGAGGCCTACCTCAACAGGGAGCCACTCCTCAGTGGACAGAGGAGCACACTACAGGCCTGTGCGGTGGTGTGGGGGTGAGGTGACACGTGCAGTCAACCAGCAGGGCAGCCACCAGCATTCCATGCAGGAGTGCAAAAAGAAGGTTGGCATGGACAGGAGGAGGATAAAAGACAAGGTGGCTGCCATCCAGGCAGGGCATGCTGCCACTGGTGGGGGCCAGCAAGACATGCCACGCCTGATACCGCTGGAGGAGCAGGTGGCTGGCAGCATGCAGCATTGTGCCATTGAGGGTGTGCCTGGCGGAAGCTTCCAGATGGGCAGCAGCCATCACTACATGGTAGGACTGGTTCTGGCAGTGTGTGGGTGGCAGGGGGGCAGGGTCCAGGGTTCAGGCAGAACCACTAACGGTACTGTGTTCCTTTACAGCTCCTGAGCGTCTGCATGGGCAGCGGTGGTGGGTGTGTCCACCAAGGGGGCAGCCCTGGAACCGGTGGAGCACCTATCCACCTCCACTGATGTCCAAGGGACTGACCGCCTGCAGCCCTGCACAGCTGTCTGGACTGATGCCTGTGGTGTGGGTGCAGATGAGGCCCTGGCTGTGTTCCACTGGGATGCCAGGCAGGTTGTCCTGTGTGCCGAGACACTGATCGGGGCCAACTCCAGTACAGATGATGATGTGACGCACGTCCTGGACAGTGATGTTGGTGGGTCACAAGGGGATCCCATGACTGGCATCCACCTAGGCAGCAGTGCAGGCAGCACTGGCATGGTTTCCTACCCACCAGCCATTGTTCCTGTCATGTCTGCGGCATCCAGTGGGACAGCACTGGCATGCAGACATGGCAGTGGTGTTGGTAGTGCTGATGTAGCGATGCTGCTTGTGCCTGGTGCTCAGCAGCCGGAGGGGCAGTGGCAGCAGCTGGACAGTGTTGATGGGGAATGGGGCAGAGGGCGGTAACAGTGTACCACGTGAGGCTGTACCCCAGGAAGGCACCACTGTGCAGCACCCACCATCACGGGGCACTGTGCCACAGGGTCAGGAACCACACGGGGGTCAGCAGGATGGCCATGCAGATGACCCTTTGGATGACCACAGCTATCTGCTTCAGGCATCTGTGGATCAGCAGGTACAGCTTGTGGTAGCGGTGGATGCACTCTGTGTGGAGCTGTGCCAGGCAGAAGAGTGGCACAGCAGGGACCATACCCTGCTCCTGGCAGAGTTAGCTCAACAGTGGGAAGATGTGACCACAGCCATCGATAGACATACCACTGCAATGGTGACTGTCGTGGCAACACTGGCTGACTGGCTGTGTGCCCAGCCACCACACACCCCGCGAAGTGCAATGTCCACCCCTCAGTCCCGGCATTGGCTGACCCCTGCCATGTCAACACCGGGATCAGCTGTGGGCATACCAAGCACTCCTGGTGTGGGCATGTTTGGTGGCCTGCAGACACCTGCGTGGACATGGTCGCATTCACGCAGCGTTATCCCTGGGGGACCATCGGTGCCACCCCATGAGGCCACTGATCAGCCTGTTACAACTGGCAGGTTTCAGTGGGGCCACCCATGCATTCATGGTGGCTGTGCTACTGTGCAGCATGACTGACCCTTCCCCCTCCATGATCACTGTCTGCCACTGCCCAATGTGCACTGTGGTGTTCCGTGTGTGAAGCATGGGTGTGGTACCCTGTCCTGCACTCACACCCTGATGCTGGCCACTGTGGCATGTGCATGATGATGCCAGCATTGCACTGTCCACCACTGTGCAACGGTGCTCAGTGTCTGAGAAATGCACAGTGCCTGCCGCTGGGTGTTGTTCTGTTGTATCCTGTGTGGGTGTGTGGGGGGGGGTGTATGGGGGTGGGTGTGCATGTGGCCCTGTGGGCAAGGGATGGGGGTGTGTGTGCCTGTGTGTGCATGCTGTGTGCAGCCCTGCTGTGTTCTGCCTTTGTGTGTGGGCCCCCGCTCATTTCCGCACCCCTGCCGCTGGACCTGCCTTAGTGTCTGCCCCTGCCTGTCTGTCAGCTGTGCCGTTGCCCCGGGTGCTTGCTCATTGCCCTTTTCACCTACCTGTGTCATCCATAGTGCTCCTCTGCGATGGTGTCCCAGTGCTGCTGGGCCATCCAGGCCAGCCCGGGATCCCTTTGCCCAGGGAGTGGCTGCACAACACCAGCTGGACCAGCGTCCTCATCGTCCCCACCGCTGTCCCCCTCTTCAACCTCAACGGCTATCCCACAGTCGGTGGCCATGTTGTGCAGGATACGGCAGGCCAGGAATAGCCTGCAGGCCTTTGAGGGACTGTACTGTAGGGCTCCACCAGACCTGTCCAGGCAATGGAACTGAGCCTTCAGCAGCCCGAACACACACTTGATGATGTTCCATGTGGGTACATGTGCCTCATTGTACTCTTGCTGCGCTGGGGTTGAGGGGTGCTGGTATGGTGTGAGCAGCCAGGGTCGGAGCGGGTACCCACTGTCACCTGTGTGTAGAGAGGTATCGTTAGCATGGTGGTCTGTGTCACTGTGCCTCTAGCCTTCCAGGCTGCACCTCACGGCACCCCTGCCCTTGCCCCACACACACCCCATGCTGCTCCCAGCATCTGGCGTGCACTGCATACTCACCTACCAGATGGCCAGTGGGGATGTCCCCACTTTCAAACCTATGGCACAGTGCAGACTGGTGCCAGATGAAGGCACTGTGTGCTCCTCCAGGTGCGTGGCACAGACATTGATTATGCACCCCCTGGCATCACACACCACCTGGTAGTTGACACTCAGGTATCCCTTGCGGTTTATATATGCTTCCCCCTCTGGACCAGGTGGCGTGTGCATGCCACCATGGGTGCAGTCAATGGCCCCGAGCATGCCAGGCAACCGTGCTACCCTGTGGAACTCCTGCATGTTTGCTGTGCCCTCCGCCTGTGTGCTGGGGAAATGGATGTACGCTGCAGCATGTGGCAGCAGTGCGCTGAGGAATTGTGTGAGTAGGCGTGAAGCGGCCAACTGGGTTATGCCTGTTGTGTCCCCTGTTGGTCTCTGGAAGGTGCCCGTGGTGAGCAGGCACAACAGCTGTGATCTTTGTCTCCATGGATAGAGCATGGCTCTGTCTTGTGGGTGCCTGTATCTCCTCACTGCACAGTTCACAGAGCCACCTCAGAATGGCCCAGTTCAGGTGGTTCCAGCCCATGATCTCGATGTGACTGTACAGCTCGAAGCTGATGCGGGCACGGTACAGCCTGTTCTGGGCATACCACCGATGGGCCCTTCCACGGCCATGCCTCCCAGCAGCCTACCTCCTCACACCCCTCATTACCGCCTCCATCTGGAAGGTGGCACTGGCCATATCCTGGGTTGGTGTTCCCTCCTGGGCGGCTGACTACCCGGTCTTCCCCAGCTGTGTGCTGCTGGTCCTCCAGGTGCTCCCATGGCACTACACCACTGCATGCCCTGCCTCTGCCCCACTGCTCTCCTTCCTCTGTGGAATGCACAGACACACACACACACACACACACACTCACACACACACACACACACACACTTCCTGTAGCCCCACGTCCACCTCTTGGCCACCCCTAATCACCTGTGTCTTTCCCTGTCTCCCTGCTGCTCCATCTCTACTCTCCCCTCCTATGGCTCCTCTCTAGCACAATCATCCTCCCCTCACTTGCTCCCTTTTATATTCACTCATATCTGCTATTGTGCAACTTCTGCTTGCTCCACTATTGCGCACATCGCCTGCTGTTGTATATCGCACTGTGCCACATATTCCTGATTACACCCCCTGCACTTGTGCATGCATTCATTACCATTGCGCTGTGGCACATTGGGTTTTGTGCTGCGCATATGCTGCCACTAAATATCGCATTATGGCGCATATCTGCTCTTGTGCTGGCGCATCCCTATTGTGCGTGGTGCATCTGCCCTGAATATCCTGCCCCCCATGTGCAACTCCTATAACTGCATAGGAACAGGCCTTTCATAAGGTCTTGAAACCAAAACAAAAGAAAAAAGAGAAAAACAATTGAAAGGCAGACTGTAACCAGAAAATGCCAAAATCCACTAATAATTCTAACCTGACAAAGGAAGACCAGAATACTGGAGATAGACTATAGAATTAGTGCAGCACAAAAGTATCTCAACATCTCAGAAAATGGGAGGTTTACCAACCCCCTCCATACAAAGTGTATAGAGTACTCAAATCTCAGTGCGTACAGTATTACAAAGGGAAAAAGTAAAAATGGACAAGAAGCTTAATGCTGGGGTTATTTTAGGAAATGAATGGTATTTGGAAATGGATGGAATATATGGAAAAGGGTATGAAACCCAGAAGACACCGACTGAGCTGATTAGATATGTGACTGATGCAGAGCTTGGTATAAATATTTTGGAGTGCTTCTTATATGAAGTTTTAAATATATAATACAGGACACAAACTTTTAATGTTTTCCTAGTAGTAGTAGACTCACAGGAAGTGCTTTATCAAACCTGGACCAAAAAATGAGATTAAAAAATTGGGGATTATTACTGATCTTCCTAGACCTCTAACAAGATCCGCCATGGCAGACTTGGTGCATACTATCTATTTCCTCACCACAAGATATTGTGAATCCTTTGTATATTGGGGAGTCACATGATTTTGAAATCATAGTATTAAGCTTGTTTGTCTTACACAACAAGATGAATCGAGAGTTACTCTGCTTCATAAAATAACTTCTGTAATGCAAGTCTTGTTTTGTATTAGGATTTATGAACTGGATATTTCAGATCTCAGAAGAACACAGGAAATCAGTGGCTTTGGGCAAGTAGATATTTGATGTAGGAATAAGCAATTTAAGCAATTTGCCAAACAAATTTTGAATAAAATTGACTACCTGAACAACATAGATTTCAATGTTATAGATGCTATAGATATAGTTCAATGCACTACAAAGGATAAACATAGAAACATAGAATTTGACGGCAGATAAGGACCGCTTGGCCCACCCAGTCTTCCCATTATATACAGTTTGTACAGCTCAAGTAACTGGCTGCAGAATTGGTCATACCCCTAGTAGGCCAATTCAATAATTTCAATTCAGACAGGAGTAGTTGCAAAAGACTGAAGCATAGCAGACATGGTCCTGCTACATGGGAAGGGGGACAAGGAGCAACCTGGTAATTACAGACTAGTCGGCCTTACCTCTGCAGTGTGTAAACTGATGAAATCACTGATCAAAGAGGATCTTGTGGACTACCTAGAGAGTAACAGTCTACAAGACAGCAAACAAAATGAGTTTTGGGCAGGAAGGTCTTGTCAGACCAACCTGGTAGTTTTCTTTGGGTAACAAAGGCAGCAGATAAAGATCATGCTGCATATTTACTCTACTTTTATTTCAGCAAGGCTTTTGACTCAGTCCCACACAGAAGATTACTGAAGAAGCTGGAAGACCTGGGCATGGCTAGGAACATAGTTAGATGGCTTAGGAAACTGGCTGAAGGAGAGACAGTAGAGGGTGGTGGTAAATTGGGTCAAATCAGAGGAGAGGGAGGTCATGAATGGGGTACCACAAGGATCTGTCCTGGGTCCTGTCCTCTTCAATGTGTTCATCAACAAGCTTGAAGAGGGCATCCTGGGCTAGTTGTGTCTCTCTGCACATGACAAGAAGTTCTGTAGTAGGGTATATAGCAATAAAGGGAACACGAGATTCAGAGGGATCAACAACAGCTAAAAAGGCAGTCTAAGATTTGTCAGTTAAAATTCATTACCAAGAAATGAAAGGTTGTGCAGCTAGGGAAAATACAAGACAGAGTATTGGATGGTAGGGGTTAGACCAAGCACTATAGCAGAGGAAAGGGACATGTGAGACATCATTAGTTACTCCCTCAAATAGTCAAGCCAGTGTAATAAGGCCAATGGTTAGACTAATAGGATGCTGGGTGTATTGGAAGGGGTACTGACAGCAGGAAAAATGAGATTTAGTACTGCTACCTCTATATAGATCACTGGTGAGGACACATCTGGAATACTGTGTTCAGTTCTGGAGTTCTCAGCCAAGAAAGGATAGGCACAGGCTGGAGATGGTGCAACACAGGATGATCAAATGATTTAGGGCCAATGGGACAATATTATGAAGATCATCTGAAGGCACTGAACATGTGCTCACTGGAGACCGGGTGAGAAAAGTGGGATATGATAGACACCTTCAAGTTCCTGATAGGAATAAACATGGTGAACTGCGGGGAACTATTAAGCAGGAGTACAGAGTCATGAACCCCAGGATATTCATGGACACTGGAGGGATGAAGGTTTAAGAGGAATGTGAGGAAATCCTATTTACAGAAAGAGTAATGGAGTCATGGAACAGTCTGCCAGTGGAGGTGGTAAACATCAAGAGCATAAATGGTTTCAAGCATGGCTGGAACAGAGTGAAGGGCTTGGTCATTGCTCAGATCTGTAACAGTAGGGAGGGGAGCACAAGGAGTTGGACCGGGAGGAATAAAACTCCATATGGACAATATGTCCTGGGTAGATAGGGAACTCCAGGCAGACTATATCAGCCTTTGATCTTTTTTCTGCCATCATTGTCTTATTTTCTGTAATCCACTTTCTCCAAACATTGTAACAGCAAAGAGAATATTTTTAATTTTACAACCCTGTGATGTTGCTTAGCTAGATTCTGATAACTCTCCAGGGAAAATCCAAACAGAGGATAGGAACAGAACAAGAGAATTATTTATACTACCATGGAATGCCACTAGATTACTTAGTTAATATCTCAGATACTGAGTGTAGAGATTTTATAACAAAGTTTGATATAATATGCCTCCAGGAAACATGGGCATTGTCTAAGGAAGATTTGACACTGTCATTAGAAGGATGTCTAACTGCTGCCAAGGTAGAATTAGTGTTGGAATTTTAAAATCTGTTATCAGGATTCAAACATGCTTATATTAAAATCTAGTGGGAGACTGTATGTTATGTAATGTCCATAATCTGTCAGTAGGCACCAGAAATTTCTCCACTTCATTCTGTGACTTTCTCGGGGGCATTCTCATAGATTTGGCTGCAGCACTCAAGTCTGTATTTCAGACATGTGCTGCACCCAGACTAATGCATTGGGATGCTTGCCGCTTATTTACAAACATCTCAATGCATTGACAACATTTTGAAATTTTTTCCATCAGAAAAATTACACATGCATTTAATTTAGACGCATGCATCTTTTTTGGGATGCAGGTTGAGGCAATCACACCCAGAAGTTAGATCCACCTGTAGGTGGTCTAACTATTTATTTATTTAGTTATTGAAATGTTTCACCAGAAAGGGCACACTGAACAACAAGTTGCTCATCTCACGATGCATCCTGGGGGGAAGGGAAAGGGGGAAATATACATACAGTCAACAGTAATACAATAAAACCTTATAGAACATAGCTGAATACAATTATACAATAAAGATACAGTGAAGCCCACCAGGATGAAGTGCAGTGTTGCAAAATTCTGCAGTAGAGTTACTGCAGTAAACAATGCAATTTCAATGGGAGTTAGTCCCTTGTGTCATGCAGGCTGGCAGTATAGCCTAGAGGTTAGAGGAATGAGGTGTGAACAAGCTTGATACATCCATCAAACCAGACCTGAGTTTGATTCTCACAACATCCACTTGCATTCTGTGTGACTTGACAGGCATTTGTGCCTGATGGGACTTACCTGGTTACCAAAGACTAAAATAAAAAAAAAAGTAAACCTGTGGCACTGCCCTTCATCCTGGTGGGCTTCACTGTATATACAGTGTATGGGAGCTGAAGAACACATGAAAGTAAACTTGATGAACAGTTAAAGTGCAACCAGGGAATAATGAACCCAGAAAATGTCACACTTGTCAGCAAGTGAGTGCCACTGTTGTATCACTTAAGCAGAGGGATATAGCAGAAACCCAGCTAGCACAGTGGGCAGGGACACATTGGGTGCTATGCTGGGGTTGGCAGCAGTATAGTAGTAATTTGGAGTAGAGTTGGAAGGAGGAGCTTGGTAGAGTTACAGCAAGATAGGCTTAGTCACAGGTACAATTTACTGAGAGGAAATTATGGAGTGCTGTAGAGATGGAGTAGGGGAGGATGAGTGGCAGATTAGGAGGAGGAGAGAGTTCCATAGTTTAGGTAAATGGTGCTAGAAGGCCATCTTACCTGCAGTGGTCAGGCGATGAGGGACTGCCATTAGGCGGGAGTCAAAAGATCTAAGGGCATGAGGAGAAGGGGGGGTGAGAGAAAAGAGGAAGACAGATAGGAGGGGAGAGTGCCAAATCAAAGTTTAGATGGAAATTTTGTACAATGCATTGATTTTCTAATGATGGAAAGGCCAGTGAGTGGTAGAGGTTGCAGTAGTGAGTGAGAGGTGGAGTGTCCAAAGCAAAGTGGCAGAAGGAATTAAAGAGATTGTCCAGTTTGGATAAGGAAGACTTGGGAGCAGCACTGTAGACTACATCAGAGTAGTCAAAGATAGGTAGGATCATCTTCTGGACAAGTTCATGTCTGGCCAGTAGTGGGAGGCTACTGTAGTTCCTGTATAAGGTGCCGAGCTTGGGATGCACCTTTTTCAGGATTGCATCAACATGACCAGAGAAAGTGAGGTGTTGGTCAAGCCACACCCCAAGGTATCTAAAGGAAGTGGTGTCCTTGAAGACTGTCCTATAAAGGGTATGGAAGGATGGGAGGGAGAGGAGCATGGAGATTATATGCCTAATGCCAAAGGTCATTGAGACTGTCTTCTTGGCCTTGAGTGAGAGCTGATGGGAGCTAAACCAGAGCTGAACTTTATTGAAGTTGTGCTGGAGTCTGGTAGCTACATCAGCAGTGGTCTGGCCAGAGGTGAAGAGGACCATGTCATCAGCGTACATGTGTATGGAGGTGGATGAGCAGACTGAAGGAAGGTCATTGAGAAATATGGAGAAGGAGATAGAGCCCAGCACTGACCACTGAGGGACACCAGAGCTAATGGCAAGCGGGGAGGATGTAGAGTCAGCTATACTGACTGACTGAGTTCTGCCTTGCAGGTAGGCACTGAACCATTTGGTGGCAGAGTCAGATAACCCTGTAGCAAAGAGGGTGTTTAGGAGTAGGGAGTGGGAAACAGTGTTGAAAGCCTTCGCTAGATTGACAAAAATGGCAGAAGTGATTTGGCCACTATCCATCCCTAAGAGGATGAAGTTGGTGAACCTAATTAGGGAGGTAGTGGGGGAATGATTCTTTCTAAACCCAGATTGGAATGGGGTGAAAAAATTAGAGCCAGCAAGGTATGAAGAGAGTAGAGAGAGGGCCAGATATTCTTGAAGCTCAGCAAGGGTATGAAGGAGAAAGATGGGGTGATAGTTTGCAGGTGAAGTAGGGTCACTGCCCTTTGGAAGGTGAAGAACGACAGCATGCTTCCACACAGCTGGAATGGAAGCAGTTGTGAAGGAGAGGTTAAGATGGTCAGACAGTGGAGCAGAGATAGCTGGAGCAGATAGAAATAGTAGTTTAGGGTACAGTCCATCAGGTGACTTGCCTTTAGAGGGGCTGAGTGCATACAACATGGCCAGGGTGTCAGCAGGTGAAATTTTAGTGAAGGAGAAGGCATTCAGCAGAGACTGTGAGCAGAAAGAGATGGGAAGGACATCAGGCTGAAGAGAGGGGAGGGTGGACAGGAAAGCAGAGGCACATGAGGTTAAAATAGGAATTAAATTCAGTTGCATCCTTGAGGTGGTCAGACAAGAGATTGTTGTTGATGTCAAGTAGAGATGTGGGGATAAATGTGTGTGGGGGTGGAATGGGAGTGAATGACCTTCCAGAATTTGGAGGGATTGTTAATATTAGATTGAAAGGTGGAACAGAAGTACTCAGCTTTTGCTAGGTGAGTGGCTTTTGTGCACCTGTTACGCAAGGTGTGGTTGGCATTGTAGTTGCTAGGGAGCTTGGAAGCTTTATGATTTTTTCAGGCTAGGCCCTGGGCTTTTTGACATGTCAAGAGTTCAGGGGTTATTCAAGGGAGGTAATTACCTCTGACCATTGTGCATCACAGTGAGGCGTGTTTGTCCCAGATGTTTGGATATAATCAATGGAAACAGGCATAAGCGTAATCAATATCCAACTACACCTCCTCTTTCCCTGCCCAGATGAACTTACCCACCTTGCTTTATGACAGTGACCCACAATTCTTTTTTAAGGCTGTCTCTAGGCATGAGGTGTTCAATTTACTAAATAAAATCTCAGATTACTCCCCAGTGGGCTTGGATAACCAAGAGCCCAAGCTCCTAAAACTATCTGCACCCTACATTGCTGCTCCCCCTAGACAAAATTTTCACACTATCCCTGTCCCAGAACTATATACCAGATATTTGGAAGGCAGCCAGGATTACCCCTGTTTTCAAAAAGGGAGATCGCAAGGATCCCTCTAATTATAGGCCCATTGCCATACTATCTGTTGTCAGTAAAATACTGGAGAAACTGGTGTCCACCCAAACAATAGACTTTCTCCAGAAATATGACTATCTTACCCCGGCCCAGCATGGTTTTTACAAAGGCCATAGCACAACTACCGCTGTTCTTAAATTTACATCAGATACCCTTGTGGCAATGGACTTTGGCCTTCTCACGGGGGCCATTTTCATTGATATGACCAAGGCATTTGACCTTGTAGACCACCACATCCTCTTAGCCTCGCTTAGAACTCTTGGTTTCTCTGACGACGTGGTGAGGTGGTTCAGCTGCTACCTCTCTGATAGGACTCAAACCGTGAAGTTTAACTCCACCCTTTTGGACAAGGCCACCATAAACATTGAAGTTCCACAAGAATCCATCCTGGGGCCTCTGCTTTCCTCCATCTTCATTAATAACATCACCACAAACCTCCTCAGGACTGACTCCTTATTATATACTGACAACATTGTTCTATACTCCAGTGGTAAAAACATTGAAATAATCAATCAAAATCTCTTTTGACTTTCAACTAATCCAAAAATGGCTAACTAGTCACAAAATGATCCTTAATGAGTCCAAAACCCAGGCTATGCTATTTGGGTCTAAAACCAAACTCAGACACTCCCAACCTAAATTTAAAGTCTTCTCATCCATTGGTTCTAACCTCGGGGTGGTGAACTCATTCAAATACCTAGGTATCACTCTAGACCCATCTCTAAACTTTGATCAACACATCCAACAGGCCTATAAGCTGGTCAACGCCAAACTTGGGATAGCCTACTGTACCAGATATATGCTCACCCCCTCAGCTAGGCTAGTCATTGCCCGGGGTATTCTCCTACCTTCATTAACCTATGGTGTCGCCACTTTTACCTCTATGTCCAAATCCAGCCTCAGAAAGTGGGATGCCACTTATAACAATATCTGCCACTATGTATCCTCCTCGCACCGACTAAAACACCACTGTCTACTATATTCAGATCTGGGATGGCTTCCTCCTTCTGAGCTAAGGCTTTATGCTTATGGCTTAGTCATTGACAATATTGACCGCTCACAAATATCCAAACCCCTGGTAAGACTCATCCTTAATTTGACATCCCACTATAGCTTAAGGTCTACCGAACAAGCCCCTGTTTTTATCCCCAGACATCATTCATCCAAAGGCACCGGAGCTTTCGCCTGCCATGCTCCCCTATATTGAAACTCCCTGCCACTTGTTTTACGCCAATCACCATCTCATGACTCTTTTTTTTTTATTAACAGTTTATTGTTATAAACTATTATAGCGACATAGCAGACAAAGATACAGAGACATCATTTACATGTAATGTGTACAAGTCATGAGTCTACTATGTCATCCCCATCCCACCTCCCTCCACCCTCTCCCAGAATTCCCCACCCATATCTGCTAGGATAATAAAAGAGGAGCGGCGTGGCCTGCTAAAATCTATCTTCACCATACCTTCTGGGGGGTATTACTATGGTTGGCTATATAAGACTTACTTCTGTAATAGATAAAGGGTATGAAAGGGGGACCAGATTTTATTATACGCGTTTATATAATTATTCAAATTGGCAATAGTCTTTTCTGTGCATAAGTTAGTTAGCATTTCTGTTAACCATTCGTTATAAGAGATCTCCTGCTGGTCCAACCAGTGACGCAGGACCAGCTTTTTGACTGACATAGCAATGAGAGTTATATAATACTTCCTATTACGTATCCTAATACCTGATAAATCCCCCAGTAGGCAAATTTCAGGGGTAATTAGCTCATTTAAACCTAAAAGGGGGCCCACACACTGTCTAATCTTAGTCCATAAGGGGAGTACCTTGGGGCATGACCAAAAGATATGCACTAGAGATCCCTCCTTTTGCTGGCATCTATTACATAAATTGGTGCCCTTCAGGCCTAGTTTGGCCAGTTTAACAGGAGTATAATAGGCATTGTGTAAGATAGAGAATTGGGTCAGTCTTAGCCTATCTTGTTTAATGAATTGGTGGCAGGCTCGCCATATGTTTGTCCAGTTAATGATCTGGCCTGGGAAGAGAGACTCCCATAGCTCGGTGGGTCCAAAGCCGTTGGGGAATTTCCATTGGTATAATGTGTTGTGGATCTTGGAGATTGCCTTGGGACCTCCACTCCACTTAGACAAATCTTTACGGAACGGGATAAAATGTCCATTCTCCGGTTTTTGACCAAATGATTGCATAAGCTCGAGTCTAAGTTGATACAGTTTGAAAATATATTTATTAGGGATGTTCCATTTAACAGCAATTTCCTGGGTTGAAAACCAGGCATTATGGTCCTTCATCAGATCCGAAATGTCCAGGTCTTTTAAAACAGGAAGCCAGGACTGGGGTATCAGCTTGCCCGCTATTTTAAGGTTTAAGTTGCCAATTATCTGTTGATTGATGTCCTTGGTACAGTTATAGTTAAGAAATCGGGAAATCTGAGTGTGTATTTTTAGAGATGTATGAATTGTCGTGTTTTTAAGTTTCTGGGGTAAGCTACTTTCCCTTATATATAGCAATCCAACCGGATTCAATCCAGTTATGTGTATTAGTGCCCGCTCAATTCTGAGCCAGACCGGGATTGTATGTGGGCGTTCTTGGGGGATCCATCTCATGTATTTATTCACGTGTGATGCCCAAAAATAAAGACAGAGATTGGGAAGCCATAGGCCCCCGTTATTCTTCGGGGCCATCAAGGTACGATAGGCTATCCTGGGAGTTTTATTTTTCCAAAGAAATTTCGTGAACAATGCACAGAGTTTCCTGAACCAGGACAAAGGGAGCCAAATATCGAGCATAGAGAGCGGATATAATAACCATGGAAATACGTTCATTTTTATTAAGTTTACTTTTCCCCATAATGAAATTGGGAGGGATGCCCATCTATTTAGATCTTGTGCGATATTGTTTACTAGTGCGTCAAGATTCAGCTTGACAACTAGTTTAGAACTATGGGACAGTTCTATACTGAGATACCTAAGGGAGTCTTGTTTCCAGTTAAGTCCGAAAACCGTAATATCCGATCTAAACAGCCTGTAATTGAGTGGAAATACGGTCATTTTACCAACGTTCAGCTTGTAATTGGACATTTTACTGAAGGTGTTGATGATCTCCAACATGTGTGGTATGGACGAATGGGGATTAGCTATTTGGAGAAGGAGGTCGTCGGCGTAAGCGGATACATTAACTTTCTCAAGGGTAAATGGGGATTCCCTGGATTTCTGGGCAGCTTTGTAACCTTCTGATTAGCGGTTCAAGATACAAATTAAATAGTAGTGGTGACAAGAGGCAACCCTGTCTTGTACCGGAATAAAGGGTAAAATTTTCGGAAATCACCTCATTTCCTGAGACTCTCGCTGATGGGGATTTATACAATGCTCTTAACCAGTTTATAAAAACTGTTGGGAAACCAAATGCTTGCAGGGTTAGGAAGAGGTATTCCCAGTGTACCCTGTAGAATGCCTTCTCTGCGCCCAGGGAGACCAAAGCCGAAGGGTAGGGCGCATCCCTGGTCACAGAGAAGACATGCGACAGGGTCCTTAAGTGGTCCGCCGCCGATCTACCACCCAGGAATCCCACCTGTTCCGGGCCTATCAGCGTGTACATAACCCTTTCCAACCGGGTGGCCAACAACTTGGAAATAATTTTAATATCCTGGTTTATTAGAGCTATTGGACGGTAATTAGTAACCAAATTGGTGGGTTTACCTGGTTTAGGAATCAAGACAATCAGTCTCGAATAAGGAGGGGTCTACCTCGGCACCCGACAGGATGTGTTGGTAAAGCTGAGTGAGCATTGGGGTTAGCTGAGCTTGGAAATTTTTATAAAAGAGAGCCGAGAACCCATCTATCCCTGGGGTTTTATGTAGTGGCATCTCCTTGATAGTCCCGGTGATCTCAGCAGGTGATATTGGGGCCAGGAGTCCTTCCTGTTGAACGGGTGTTAATTGGGGTAAATCGGTCTCCCGTAGGTATTCATGTAATTGTTGTATTGTGGGGGATTCCATGGGACTATATAAATCCTTGTAATACATTGTAAACTCCCTTACTATGTCCTCTGGGCGTGTTTTGAGAAAGCAGTCTTGTGAGGAGACTATGGAGGTGATATATCGGGAGGATTCCATTTGTTTAACCCTAAGAGCAAGCAACCGACCAGCTTTTTCCCTTTGGTCGGTATATGCGGCCCGGGTCTTTAGTATGGAAAAGTCTGCCTTTTCCCTGAGAAGTTCCATACATGCGGCCTTCAATCTGATAAGGTCCTGTTGCGACCCGGAAGAAGGGTGGTCCTCGAGTGCTTTAATCTGAACCAGCAGCTGCGCCAGTTTATGATCAGCAGTTTTCTTCCTGTGGGAAGCTGCACTAATCAAGATCCCACGGATGTAAGCTTTGAATGCTCCCCACCGAATATCTGGCCTAACTTGAGGGTCGGCATTGGTCTGGCAAAAGATATCAATTTGCTCTAATATTCTATCCTTATAGGGGACTTCTTTTAATAACATGTCATTCAACTTCCACCTGGAACCCCGCTCCGGAAAGGAAGTCATTGAAACTGAACAGGATACAATGGAGTGATCCGAGGGAGTTCCAGGTAGAATTGAGGAGTCTAATGTTCCCGATATGAGTGAGTGGGAAAGCAGTATATAATCAATCCTCGATGAGGAGGAATGTACGGAGGAAACATAGGTGATTTTTTTATCGTTGGGATGCATGACCCTCCAGATATCACATGTTCCGGTTTGTTCTATGAATTCTCGTGCCGCCCGTTGAGCGGGAGAGAGGGCTGATTTCAACGCATAAGATCGGTCCCAGAATGGATCGAGGACTAAATTAAAGTCTCCCCTCATTATTATAGGGATAGAGAGATGGGGTTGGAGGACTCTTGCTAACTGAGTAAAAAACTCAGGTGAATCCGCATTGGGTCCATAGACGCTGCCTATCATTAGTTCTTTATTATATAACAAGCCTCGTATAAAGATATATCTACCTTTTGGGTCCCTGTATATATTAAGGGCATGAAATGGGATAGACCTGTTAATGAGGATCATTACTCCACAACTGTTTGTAGTTCCTTCTATGCCTAAAATTTGTCCAACGTGCTGTCTACGCAGTTGGATTGCTTCGCTATCTAGTAAATGCGTTTCTTGGAGACAGCTAATGTCTATATTCAATCATTTTAAATGATGTAAAACTTTATATTGTTTTTCCCTTTTTCTGCCCCCTTGGATGTTCCATGTAGCGAAATGTGTACTGGTAGCCATACTGTCAGTATCCTAAAATCGTGCTCTGTTCCCCCTAAGTCGGTAAAAGAGTAGTGGGTCTGCCACTAATGAACACAGTGTTACTAGAATCCTAGCAGATAACTGGCCCTCCTCCCCTTTTCTTCCCCCCCTTAACAGCAAGACGATACATGTAAAGAAACAGTAACAAGAAAACTTTCGATATAATAATGTCCCTCCTATCTTCGGTCCACGATTTTGCTAGACCTGCGCTGTCCACAACAATCCGCCTTCCCCCCCTACTACCCAGAACACAGGGTCAGCAGCTGCTAATGTAAATGAAAACTATGAACAGTGGCCCTTTACCCTGAGGGCCATCCTAAATCAAGACCTCGTAGTGCAATTCACAGCAATTCGGACATACAAAGTCCCCTGGTCCCATGCTTGGAGTCCTGATAACATCATTAGCTGTAGCAGTTCCCCATGATAGCAATTTAAGTATCTTCCTCTTTTCAGAGTGAGTCGAGTAAAGCCCGGTTAATAATATGTAGGGCTTACATGTCAGCCGAAGGTACCAGAGCCACTCAAGGACTAGTTGTAGACCATGTAGGGGGGATACCCATGAATGGATACCTGCACCAGATGGATCAGCGAGTCCGCAGTAACATATGTCTTTGCATAATATTTAAACTAGCAAATGGGGAAAGTGGTGCAGCACCTGATATGACTGGGAAGAACACCCCACCCCCTCAGATAGTGCTCAAACAGAAGTTCAACATGGTTGTAGTTCATTTGCATCATCAGGTAAGGAAAAAGGTCCTGCTCCCCATATGATGCAAAGGGGAAACGCCAAACCTCACCCAACAACCAACTCACCAAAATCTGGCCGGTGGAAAATCATGTACACAAATGCTCGCAGTCTGGGAAACAAGATCCCTGACCTGCAGGCAATAATGACAGAGGCTAAACTGGACATAATAGTCATTAGCGAGACATGGTTCACCAGTAACCACACTTGAGAGACTTCAGTACCTGGCTACGTACTGTTCAGAAGAGACCGAGGTGCAAAAAGGGGGTGGAGTTGCTCTTTATGTCAATGAAAATATCAAAGCTACAGAAATTCAGAATACACGTAAGGAGCCAAAAGAACCGTGGGTCACCCTGGAAACAGGAAATGGGACATCTATACAAACTGGGGTTGTCTACAGGCCTCCAGACCAGGGATGGAGGACATAGACACATTACTGTTAGAAGATATACAAAACATGACAGCTAAGGGGGAGGTTCTGATAATGGGAGACTTCAATATGCCAGCTACAGATTGGTCAATACCAACAGGAACATCTGCCAGAACTAGACAGATAGTGGATTCCCTGCAGGGGGAGGGCCTCAAACAACAGGTACAACAACCCACAAGAGACAGGACTATCCTAGATCTAGTACTGACTAACAGGGAAAGGATCACAGATCTCCAGGTAGAAGGTCACCTGGGGGCCAGTGACCATCACATGATATGGTTCAATTTGGCCACTAGAACTAAATCATCCCATTCCAAGGCAAAAATATGGGACTTCAGAGGAGCTGACTTTGATAAGATGGTCAACAGAGTTAAGCTAGCCCTGGCAGGAAGAAATACAGGTGAAGGGGTACAGGCAAAGTGGGCAAGTATTAAGGATGCAGTACTTGAAGCAATATCCCATTGTGTTAGAGTGATAAGGAAGTGCAAAAGAAGAAGGAAACCACTTTGATTCTCAAAAACAGTAGCAGAAAAGGTCAGAGCCAAAAGGCTGGACTTCAGGAAATATAAGGGAACACAGCGGGATGAAGATAGAAAGGCATGCCAAACTTCCCTAAGGGAAGCAGGGAAGGCAGTAAGGTAGGCAAAGGCCCAAACTGAGGAAACACTAGCACGGACAGTGAAAGAAGGTGACAAGATTTTCTATAGATACATTAGTGAAAGGAGAAAGTCCAGAGGGGTATTGCTAAGATCAAAGAGGATAAGGGGGCGTGTGAGGAGGAGGAGGACCATGTAAAAGCACCTATCCTTTATAGATACTTCTGCTCAGTATTTACTGAGGAGAAGGTAGGGCAGGGCCCACAGCTCAGCACCATAAACACAGGGGGGAGGGAGGTGTTCACTAGTCCCTTCACGAAAGAAGGGGTCCTACAAGAGCTTGATAAGCTCAGGGTGGACAAGGCAATGGGACCTGATGGCATACATCCCAGGGTACTAAGGGAGCTAAGGGTGGAACTAGCAGAGCCATTATCAGAACTGTTTAGTGAGTCTCTGAGCACAGGAGAGGTCCCAGAAGACTGGAGAAGGGCTCATGTGAGCCCGCTCCGCAAGAGTGGTAGCAGGGAGGAGGCAGGGAACTACAGACCAGTCAGTCTTACCTCAGTAGTGGTCAAGATTATGGAAGCACTCCTTAAGGAAAGGATAGTGTAACACCTAGAATCTATAGAAGCACAGGATGCAAGACAGCATGGGTTTACAACAGGAAGGTCCTGTCAAACTAATCTCATAGATTTTTTTGACTGGGTAACCAGAGTGGTGGACCAAGGGGGAGCAGTTGATGTTGCCTACCTTGACTTCAGCAAGGCTTTCAATACTGTTCCACATAGAAGACTGATTAATAATAAGCTGGGTAGGCTCGGGGTGGGTCAGAAGTTGGTCAACTGAGTGGCAAGCTGGTTGACGGGCAGAAAACAAAGAGTGGTGGTAAATGGTATACAGTCAGAAGAGATGCAAGTCACAAGTGGGGTACCTCAGGGATCAGTCCTGGGGCCAGTCCTTTTCAATATCTTCTTCAGTGACATTGCAGATGGACTGGAGGGTAAAGTTTGTCTGTTTGCAGATGACACCAAGATCTGCAACAGAGTAGATGATCCAGATGCGGTGGGCAGAATGAGAAGAGATCTGGATAAACTGGCAAAATGGTTGGATGAGTGGCAACTAGGGTTTAAAGCAAAGAAGTGCAAGACCATGCACACAAGGAAGAGAAACCCTGAAGCTACCTATAGGTTGGGAGGGGAGTTGCTGACAGTCACAAGGTAAGAAAGAGACTTGGGCATCATCATCACGAATTACCTGAAATCATGCAAGCAGACCACTAAAGCAGTAGGTAAGGCTAGAGGGATGTTGGGGTGTATTAGTAGGGGTATCACAAGTCGTAAGAGGAAGGCAATAATCCCTCTTTACAAGACGCTGGTTAGGCCCCATCTGGAGTACTGCGTGCAATACTGGAGGCCACACCTTCACAAGGACATTAACCAAATTGAGGCAGTCCAGAGAAGGACAACCAAAATGGTGCAGGGACTGCATCAGAAAACATTTGAGAGCAGATTAACAGAACTCAATATGTATACCCTGGGGCAAAGGAGGGAGAGAGAGGTGATATGATTGAAACATTCAAACATCTTAAGGGCTTTAACAAGGTGAAAAAGTCTAACATGTTTCAATATGAGAAAAATAGCAGGACAAGAGGACACAGCATGAGATTAGAGGAAGGCTGATTAAGGGGTAATGTGAGGAAGTTCTTTTTCACAGAAAGGGTGGTGGATGCATGGAATGGCCTACCTCAGGAAGTGGTGGATATGAATACAGTGCAGGGCTTCAAACAGGATAGGCCATTGAAAGAGCAAATGCCGATGGCACATTCATAAGGTAGAAAAAGAAATGGGCAGACTAGATGGGCTTTGCGGTCCTTATCTGCTGTCTACTTCTATGTTTCTATGTAAGCAGGCCCTCCTGTACTGCACGCCACCTCAGACGCTGTATAAGCAGTTGAAGAGGCCTAAAATGCAAAACACCTCAGCCGGCAAGAGCTCCCAGTCCTCCACCGCTACTGCTCCACTATCCAAAGATAAATTTCTGGCCGAAATTGCTCCACTCAAAGCTGCCTTCCTCGACTTTTCATCCAATTTAAAGTCTATCAAAGCTGAATTAAAAGAGACCAATAAACAAATATTGGATGTTTCTGCTTGTATGACCTCATTAGAGAATTGGCAATCTCTTGTGGAGCCTGAAATTACTTCACTGCGGCAGAAGCTTACCAAGATGGAGCTCAAAATGGAAGATCTGGAAGGCCAAAACAGGCAGAATGACCTGGTCATATTTGGCCTTCCAGAAGATGCCAAAGGGTCCTCTCCAGTGGTCTTTGCTCAGAAGCTTCTGAATAAAGTAACGGGCCCTCCTCCACATTCTACCATATACATTGTTGAGAGAGGGCATAGATCTCTGAGGTCCAGGCCACCTTCAGGAGCTAAGCCAAGACCCTTCATCCTGTACCTTCAGAGCTACAATGATCAACAGCAGATCCTGAAAAAAACCAAGGAGCTACAAGAACTGAAATGGGAAGATTCACAACTGAGAATATCCCAAAACCTCCCCGTCATCACTCGCCAGAAACAAGCTGAATATCATCCCTCCAGAACAAAGCTGATCGCAGCCGGTATAAAATTGTGTATGCTTTACACTGCCAGGCTTTTGGTTCTGTATAAGGGAAGCTGGAAGTCTTTTGAAAATACAGACCAGGCTGCAAGAGACCTTTCATCCCTATTTTCCGATCTTTTTAATCAGCGTTGAAATATTGGCACCTGAACTGTTTTGGTTAACTGGTATTTACCTCAGTGGTGTTATTAGTCTGTGCGACTTTTGACTTTCACTACATACCTTTGTACTTATTCATATGTTCTTGTAGCCAAATGGAAGGTTGACCCATCTCCTGGATTGCTTCCTAGAGTGTGGTAACTCCTTTCTTTCAGCACTGCCCTTTTGGCCTAAGATCCTGGACCTGGTGCCCCCATCATGTTTTAATAACGTCTAACTCGACTCTGCGAGTGGTTCTGGGTCCTTCCCTTTTGCTTTTGCTGGTCTCCTTTGAGCCTTTCCCTGCTTTGTCTGCTGTGTGGGAATTGCTTTAAACCTGGTCAACTTATCGGCTCTGCATATCTATTTGATTAACCTTCTCAAACGTGCGATCCTTCTGATCTGCTTGATCATGTGCACGTTCGCAGAGCCGCTACACGAATGTGCGATCCTCTCCATACTACCTCAGCATGTTGCTTTTTGCCTGTGCACAAGTTGATAGTAGTTTATGCCAGTTTTTTTTTATTTTAGTTTTACCTCTCCTAATCTCCCCAGACCCCGCTCCTTTGGGAGTCCCCACTGGAGTCTTGCCCCTACTTCAGCCACTTACCTGTGCCATCCAGGAATCCCCCATGTAACCTTGGTTTGACCCCCCCCCCGGGCAGGGACGAGGTGGGTCAGCTACACCCCGAGCTTCTTTGTCTTCGTTGGGATCCGAGACCGGCCAGGCAAGTGTGAGTCATTAGGGGTCTGCTCTGGGGCTCCGTCTACCTGGAGAGTGATTTTCCAGTGTTCTGTCGGGCGTTGCGGGAACCCCTGATGCCAATGTTTGTGACATCCTCCCCACTGCTTCTGTCTCGGTGCTTGCTGTGCCCCAGACCTCCACCTGGGGCCAGTCATGCACCGGGACATTATCCCCTCTCCCTCCCTGGAGAAGATGCACTGTCCTTAGGATGCTTAAGCCTTCTCTCCAGGCCAGCCCTCCAACTTCCCGCCTCGCTCCTGAACCCGGGTCACTGGCGCTTAGTGGAACCATCTGCTGCGCCGCTGGTCCGGCCCCTCCAGTTAACTCTTGTTAAGAGTGGGTTACCTCTTAAGACTCAATGGACAAAATGTTATCTTTTTGCTTTGGAAATGTACTATTTTAATGCTGCTGTTTATTTCTTTCTATCACAGTACGAATTCTGGCATGCAGTGGCCTGACTCATGGCTACAGCTAGAGCTCATTAATGAGCTAATTTGTTAATCTCAATCTTACCTATTACATTCTGAAATCTTCCTCCCTACTTATGGGTCTGGAATGTTATCTTGACTGGGTCACTGCTTTTTTTTTTCTCCAGATAAAGAACGGATTATAATGTATGTTATTTTTTCTTTAATTGCAGCACCGAGTTTGACTCTTTTTCCTTCCTCTTCCTCTTGACCCTTTTATATCCTTATTATTTTTCCTTCTCATTCCTCCCCTTCCTCCCCTTCCTCTTTCCTCCCTTCTTTTCCCTTTTTTTTTCTCTTTTCTCTCTTACAGGGTTTGGTTCTAATGGGGCACATTCAAGGTTAATCTTTAAGTTACAAAACAGACCTTGGGGTCGGCTCTGATTACTTATCCCAAATCTGTTCATTCACTTATATTTAGCAAGTGGATGTTCATATTAATATCAATGATCAATAGTTAATGTTATGGGTATTACCCCTAATTTTACTTTGAATATTATACAGCTCACAGTTTCTTGCCTTAGTGAAAGTGTTGCATACAATGTATTGACTGTTGACCTTTTCCTTCAATAATTTACTACATGGTTCACTATTTACCTATTAACTCTGGGGTGGAAGGGGCGTACATGGTTGTGCTACTGTTGGGGAAGCAGCCATGAATTTTTTATTGGGTTTTGAACTCCCATTACCATTATACCATTATGGGATCTGTCTTCTTCTAAGTATTAGTGTCATACTGTGGGGTTCGGGGTGGGGTTGTCAAGGGCTTTCTTGTTTGGGAATTGGATTGTAGGGTGGGAGAGGGAAGGGATTATAAATTCAAGTTAGGGGAGGTTCTGCCACAGGAATAGAGTTTACCATCTCTATCTCATATATTTTGGACCAGTTGTTGCCTATTAAATTGGTTGCCATGCATTTCCACTCCTTCACTCACCATGACTGGTTATAAATTTTGCTCTTGGAATATAAAGGGGGATCAGATCCCTGCCAAGTGAACCAAGGTATTACTTCATCTCCACAACTTGCAAACAGATATAGCTTTCCTTCAAGAGACACATCTCATGCCTAGTCAGGTTCATTACTTACGTAGAAACTGGGTGGGTCAAGTCTTTGGTTCAGGCTTCGACTCTCGTAAAAGGGGTGACGCCATTGTTATTGTCTGCAGAATACCATTTCGCCTCATTCAAGTAATCTCCGATCCCGGGGGTCATTTTGTGATTCTGAGGGCCCCCTTAGGTCATTCCAAAGTAATTTTAGGTTCCATTTATGGGCCCAATATTGATGACCTGGTATTTTTTACCACCGTCATGACCATATTATCCACCTGGACCACACTCACAATAATCCTGGGAGGTGATTGGAATCAAGTATTATCCAACCACCTAAATAGATCAGGTCATGTCAAGCAATCTTTATTGCCAGGACAAAAAGTCATAAATGATTTAGTGCATTCCCTTGGTCTCACTGATCCCTGGAGTCTTTTGTATCCAGACCGTAAGGAATACTCATTTCACTCCCCCTCCTCCCTCATCATTCCTTTTCTTGTATAGATTATTTCCTTATAAGTGTGGATCATCTCTCAGTGGTCACTCTCGCCTTTTACTCATCTAAGATCATTTCAGACCATCATATCACCCATCTGCACTTGGATCTCTCACCCAACGTTCATAAAGATAGAATCTGGAAGCTTAACAACCGACTTCTGAAATCTGAGGACCATCTACAACACCTCCAAACATATATTATTAACTGTATGGAGCATAACGCACCATTCATGCATAAAAAATACATTTTATGGGGCTCATTGAAATGTGCGTGCATTGCGAGGTGAATTAATTTGCCTTGTGACCAAACGTAAAAAAACAAAGAACTGCTGTTCTTTCCTCTGTCTTTGATTAAATTACAGATGCTGAGACTCACCTCTCCTCTTCCTCCCCCATAGAAGAATGGGAAAAGGTCGAATATCTCTGTGTCCAATATAATCAATTACTAGCTGAAAAAGCTGAGTTCCTCATGCTTCGTTCCAAAGTGTCTTATTTTGATCGGGGCGAAAGAGAAGGGAAAAGCCTAGCTTTCCGTCTATGCACCCAGATCTATGATAGAATTGTTATGTCTATCTACTTAACTTGATGTTGAACATTTGGGTCTGCAGTGGCATACTGAAAAACTAAAATATCTAGGGATTAATCTCCAACCTTCCCCCCATATCATGAAAAAGCTCAATCTTGATGCCATTATAAGTACACTAAAAGAAGACTTTAGGCATTGATCTCACTTACCCATATCCCTGTGGGGACATATGAGTATTATAAAGATGAATGTACTGCCTCATATTTTGTATCCTCTACAAATGTTTAATTGGGCTCTTCCACTGTCATGCTTCTCACAATTACACAGAATCATTAGCTCCTTTTTATGGCATGGGAAAAAGTCAGACAAAATTACATTAAGCTTACACATCAAAAGATAGATGACAGCCTCCAAGCCCCCAACTTTTACCTATATTGCCTAGTCATACATTTAATCAGATTCAGATACTGGTTGCATCCCACAGTTACTGCTTCTGATTCCCGTTACCACCCCCTTCGGTTAAAAATTGAACGAACATTGTGCTCTGCACATGACGTCAATCATAAAGCTCTCCCCTTTGTATTTAAAAAGAACCTTCTCAAATACTTGAAAGAGTCACCTCTAGGTTCTGTGCTCCAAACACAGAACCAACTAAATACCTTCCTTAAAATGGATGGATATAGGTATACAGTGCAGCCTCTATTTCATAACCCTAATCTTTTAATTTTGGGTAAAATACTCAAACCTAACCTCTTCTGGCCTGACATGGATATGGAAAGAGTGGAAGAGCTAGTTAATAATCATAAACTGATGCCTTTTCAAGAGGCTTGCTCTCTTTTTAAGTGGTCCTCCATTCATGTCTTTAAATATTTACAGATTTCCCACATGTTGTTACAACATTTTGGCACTGGTTTATGGTATAGGTCTTTCATGTCTACTCTCTTCCCGTATGCTAGTTCTGCCCCAAAATCTCACTTGATATCCTACACATATACATTTGTATTATCCACAATATTGGTATTAGAGGGTCAAAGATTCTACTGGTAGGATCTTGTTCTACCATCAGCTATGCCCTCCAGGCATTAGAAACAACTGTATAGGTATATCAAGTGGGACAGATACAGGTACATGCAATTTCAAATTAATCACAGTCTATACTATACCCCGGTCAAACTTCACCAAATGGGGATTTTGTCCTCTAGCCAATGTCCCAAATGTCAAAAAGCACCTGGGGATTTACTCCATATGTTATGGTCCTGTGAGAAAATCACTCCTTTTTGGCAACTTATCCAGACTCACCTTGATCCATTACTAGCCTTGTCTGATAAATTCACTCCCGAGATAGACACTAGTTAGATTTAATTACCCCAACCATGTAGACTGGTATAAGGTGATCATGTTTGCCCTACAAACTGAGCGCATTATTGCTGGTCTCACTAACAGGATGGGAAAATATAGACAAGTTTGGGACTCATTATTTAATCTTGTGTTGATTCACTAGCGTTCTACCAATAACACGATAACCCCCTAGATTTTCTTTCCCTTTTTGATAGTCTCCAGTCATGACACTCACTGACTCATGTTATCGTAACCATCCTTCCTTAATAATCCAGTGGCAGTGGGGAGGGTCTGGGATGGAGGTGGGAGGAGGGTTACAGACAACTGTAAATACATTTATTCTTTTTTTATTTACTTTTCTCTCACATCAAATGCTGTATCTTCACTTACCTAAATTGTACTGCCTATATATCGCTTCAGCATCACCACGCTGTCTGTAAATTGTGTTTTTTTCTCTTAAATAAAGTATATTGAATGAAAAAAAAGGTGGTGTATTTTTGTGCTTTTGCATCAGGGCAGTGAGTCAGTACTCCCTTGTGGGGGGGGGGAGAATGTGGGAGGAAGGGGATTGAAATTTTAGTAAGTGTAGAAGAGTAAGTTACCATGGGGAAGAAAGAGGCACAGGGCCGGAGTGGGTAGGGTGTCCAAATAATGGAGGTTGGAGTAGGAGTTACAGTGAGGGCATTTACTTGGAGGGGGAGCATAAATGGGCATAAGGGGTCAAGAGTGGGAAGAGACTGAGTAGGTGTGTGGTGAGAGGGGGGAGACAGAGTACAAGTAGGAAGGAGCAGAGCAGCCTAAATGGGGTGGAGTCATGGACGCAGAGTAAGTAGTGATTGGTGGGGAGTTATCAGGGAGGGGAGTGCAGATAAGGGGAGAAGGGGACATGGGAATAACAGTAGAAGAAGAGAGGAGGGTGGGTAAGGTGGGTAAATGGTGCTGGTTTACGGGTGGTAGCTACAGGGAAAGGCAGTGCTGATAACTAAAAAGATGAGGGGGAGAGGGTGGGTAGTACTAATCTGAGTTAAAGCACAGGAGTTGTCTGCAGTGCTAATAGAGTTGAAACACAGGAGTTGGCAGTAGTGCTAATAGAGGTAAAGCACAGGAGTTGGCAGCAGTTACAGAGAATTGTGGCGCTGGGTATGATGGCACTAATAGGGTTAGAGTATAGGAGTAGGCAGTAGTTACAGTAGAAATTTATTGCTGAGACAGGTAGCAGCTGTAAAGAATATACTGTGTGTTATAGATCCATTCCATGTGAGGAAGTTACACCACTGGAGCGTAATTGGACAAGAGCACTGAAGGGTGTTACCGGGTAGCTACGCAGATTTTAAGAGTGCCGGGGTGGGGAGGGTGGTGGGAGAAACTTTGCAGACAGAGAGAGTAGCCAGGAGTCAGAGTAAAGCAAAGTCCAGGGCTTTACAGCCAAGCCAATCCACAGTGGTTAGCTGCAGTATTTCATCCAGCGGAGAATCAAAGGGGCAGTACCTGGGTAGATTCTGTGGCATCTAGCAGGGAGGTGCGGGTGGTGGTGGAAAGGAGTGCTGTACCAGCATGGAGAGGCTCACTCAATAGGGGTTAGATCTGCAGGAGAAAGAGAGAGTGAGATAAATAAAATGACAGCGAGCATGAGTAGTGTGTGGAGGGAGATGGAGGGACAGACACAGAAGCAGAAGGAGGCCAGAGACACGGGAGCAGATGTAATAGAGGTTTAATCAGTGGGCTGGGAATAAGGCGCTAAAGAAGGAGGAAAGTGGGGGCAGGGTGGGTCAGTGCCGAACACCATGGGGGGGCAAGGAGAGGAAGAGACAGGCAGCTAGAGAAAGTAAGAAGGAAGGAAGAAAGAGAAAATTGTAAGGGCTAGCTGGTCAAGTCAAATAAATTCAAGCACTAAACTAACAGTGTTTTTCAACAATAACTGCAGTAAATCTAACAATCTATTTAGAACTAGACAGAGGAGCAGGGACTCTGAGCCGCAACATAAAATTAGTAGAAAAGCAGTAGATAAAATCAAGCAGTTTGTGGTACATAAAAAATAGTAGCAAGCACTAGGTAAAATCAAGCAGTTTAAGGTAGCAGCAAGTAATTCAGGCAGTCAGGAGTTTGACCCAATTTGAAAATTTGCAGGCAGAGAGAGTAGCCGGGAGTCAGTGCAAAGCAAAGTCTAAGGCTTTAGAGCCAAGCCAATTTGTAGTGGTTAGCTGCAGTATTTTGGCCAATAAGGAGTAGGCTTCCAGCAAGCATCATAAATTGAAGCAGCAGAGAATTGAAGGGTCTGTACCTGGGTAGATTCTGTGGCAGCTGGCAGGGAGGTGCAGGTGGTGGAAAGGAATGTCGCATGGAAAGGCTCACCCAATGAGGGGCTAGATCTGGGTAGATTCTATGGCAGCTGGCAGGGAGATGCAGGCAGCAGCAGAATGGAGCACCACACCAACATGGAGAAGGTCACCCAATCAGGGCCTAGATCTGGATAGCTTCTGTGGCAGCTGGCAGGGAGGTGCGGGTGGCATCAGAAAGGAGCACTGCACTGGCGTGGAGAGGCTTGCCTGATCAGGGGTAAGATCTGGGTAGATTCTGTGGCAGCTGGCAGGGAGGTGCGGGTGGTGGCAAAAAGGAGCACCACAACAGGTGTGGAGAGGCTGCCCGATCAGGGATTAGATCTGGGTACATTCTGTGGCAGCTGGCAGGGAGGTGTGGGCAGCGGCGGAAAGGAGTGCCACATTGGCATGGAGAGACTCACCTGATCAGGGGCTAGATCTGGGTAGATTCTATGGTAGCTGGCAGGGAGGTGCGGGCAGTGGTGGAAGGAAGTGCCACACTGGCATGGAGAGGCTTGCCTGATCAGGGGCTAGATCTGGGTAGATTCTATGGCAGCTGGCAGGGAAGTGCAAGTGGTGGCAGAAAGGAGCACCACACTGGTGTGGAGAGGCTCACCCAATCAGGGGCTAGATCTGGGTAGATTCTGTGGCAGCTGGCAGGGAGTTGTGGGCAACGGTGGAAAGGAGCATTGCACTGGCATGGAGACGTTCCCCAGATCAGGGGCTAGATATGCAACATCTTTGAGTAGATGTTGGTTGGCCATATCTGGAAGATAGGTGTGGCCATCTGAAAATCCCACCCTCTTGACTTTTAAATTACTACATGGAGGAAATTGGTCTGCTCTGAATTTAAATGCAATGGCCAGAATTTTGTATAGTTTTGAAGATATAGAGAGCATACCATTAATTCTGAATCATATTAATTCTATTAGGAATTTTTGGGCAAAATAATACATCAGAATGGTACCAAACTTTTGACATTGTGTTATACTTTAAATTTGAAGATACTGAACGAAAGATTGGAAGCGGATACTACTGGTGCTTGCACTCATACTGTATGTCTGGTGCATCTACTTCTGTTATAGACTATGTAACTGTCACAGCATTAGATATTTTTAAATATATGGGCCCAGATATTCGAACTGCGCCACAAAGTAGTGCAATAGTAGGAGCAGGCGAAAGTGCAGTGCGCCCATGAGCAACATGCGTGATATTCAAACACAGCGCAGGCCAAGGTACACTTGCGTAACACAACTGAATATCGCGCCAACCGCACCATAGAGCAACAAGGGATGCGCAGTGGTACAGGGCTGATGCACAGTAGCACAACCAGGGATGCGCAGTGGAGCAGGGTAGCAGTGCAGTAGCACAACCAGGGATGCGCAGGGGCAGGGTGCAGGGGTGCATCACCCAAGGAAGACATGGGCAGAGGAGCACGCAGCAGACCAGACAGCACCCCCTGCACCCCAAGAACTGCACAACCTGTGGTGAGCTGGATGAACCACCAGCCCATGAACACCAGCACCAAATCCACAGCTGGGGCATGGTGCTCCAGCACACCCTCTGGCCAGCAGTGACAGTAACACAAGGAGGTTCGGCCACCCTGTGCCACCTCATCCCACCAATGCAGAGCACACCCTGCACAGCGATCCCAAGAAACCCTGACCAGGAGCAATACCCAACAGTGCACGGCTCCATATGCATGCCACCACCCCCACTGTGATAATGCAACCCTGTGCACCATGGAGCCATGCATGGCAGCCCCACAGTGAGCACCCTGCAGCAGGTGGCAGCAGCCACCGACACAACAACTGCAGACACAGTGCCACCCTGCACGGACGCCCCCCCGAGGCAGAGCCGAGAGGTCAACCCTGCGTTGGCACCCGAGGTACCCCGCATGCGACAAGGCCTGCCCTGGACCCCACCACCAGCAGAACAGCACCCTGCACACCCACCCAAGCACACACCCTGTCCCAGCACTGGCTCCAACAGCCAGCACAGATGCCCACAGTGGTGCATGGAGTCATGCGTCACACAGGATGCAACACAGGGCGTGGACAAACACCCACCCAGACCCAAAGGGCACCCCAATACAGGGAAACAATAGTGGGGCAACAAACCCGCTGGTGTGTGACCACAGCAGCCGTGTACCCATGGCCAGCACCCCACCATGGCACAGGTGTACCAGCCACCCTGCACATGCACCATTAAGCCGTCCACCACTAGCATGTGGCCGGAGCACAAGTGACAGACATCGGAGCACAGACCCTGCAACAGACACCAGCGACAGCATGGAGGGGGGACAACAACAGCAGAGGCCACAATGCCACCTGAGGCAGATGTGCACCATACCAGTGACAGGAGGCAATCCACCATTGCGCCGGGTGCAGGGGGTGACCACCGTGGACAGCCACCACTGACATGCCAGCAGACCATGCATAGCACAGACATGCAAGGGTCTCATCTGCACAGGCCATGGACATACTGATAGGGGTGTCATTGACACAGTGCATGCACTGGGGACCACTGCACACAGGCGTCCAGTGCACAGGGAACAGCACACATACCACAGACAGTGACCGGGTCCCCCACCCACACCATAGGCGGATCGCTGCCAGACACACACACGCCCAGGCCTGCACCACCCCCAACACCATGCACACCACTGCAGCCAAGCACCATTAGCCCATGGCAAATCAGAGACCACCACAGTTGTCATAACAAAATGTATATAATAAACAAATGTGAACAACAAAACATATGTACAACTATATACAATGGGGTGGGGGAAAGGGCCACAAATCAGGTGGGGGTGGGCATGGGGCAGGTCTGAACAAATGGGAGAGGGATGAAGCAGTGTGAGGGTGAGTCAAGGGGGGAAATTCAACAAGGGGGCATAGAGGGCCTATCGCCTGCCCCTCTCCCCACTTCTGTGCCTTTGTTTTCCTCCGTGGCACCATACCCCATCCCACTCCATCCATTGCAGGATCTTGAGGGTGGCTCTGGCAAGCTGCAGCAGCTCCTGTACCCCTCTCTCCAGCACCGTCCAGCATTGTCCACCTAGGACAAGGGAGCAGAGTCAATATGCGTGACTGGCCAGACCCCTGCAGCCCACCCATTGTTCATGGCATACAGCTGTGGGCCGCACCCCTGTGATGGCATGCAACCACCCACAGTGACTGCCCCCCAAGACCCACCGACCCAGGCACCCACAGCCATGTGGACAGCTGCACACACCCACTGCCCATGTCCCGCACAGCACCACCGTGGTCATACAGTGACGTGGCTATGCGGTGCAAAGGCAGTGGCACAGCCATGTGCCCAGTGCATGTACGGACCACCAGCAATGCCCACCCACACATGCAGTGCCACAGAACAGTGCTGAGTGCATCGTGTGGTGTGCACGGCAGTAGGGCCAAGTGCTGGTGGCCATTCCCCGCTGCCAACCCTGCAACACAGCAGGCACAGATGTGAGGGGGAAAAGGCACTCACCTGCATCTAGGCTGGCTGGGCACTGCTGGCTCATGGCCCCTCCTCCATGACCCTGCCTCAGCTGTGGCTCACCAGCCCTGTCCTGATCTGCTTGGGCTTGCCTCACCCTACTGGTCTCCTCCGGGACTAGGGTGCAAAAATGGAGAGGGGAACATAAGCACAAACCAGTAGCAAAGCCCCCCCCAGTGTGTGCGTTCCCACACACCCCAGCCATGCCGCAACCCCACCACCACCACCTCCGCCCCCACTAGATGGCCCCCATCTCCCTGCAGGGTGGACACATGCACACCGCGATACCCGGTTGGACACTACCAGTGTATGGATGGAGCACCTACCTGGCCGTGGCATGACACCTCACCGGGCACATGCCTGCAGATGCCCCAGTCTGTCCGGGTCCCTCCGCCGGAGGCCTTCATACAGGTGGCAACACTGCTCACCGGACCTGGCGATACCAGTGGCCTCCTCCATGCCCTCAGCAACCTCCTCCCACATAGCACTGCGTGGCCTGTCGAGTGGGTCCTGCCCGAACAGGGCCCCAGCATGGGGCTCAACAATGGCCACAAGGTTTGCCAGCTCTACTGCACTCCACTGCTGTGCTCACCTGCCTGGCATCCTTCAGTGAATACCGATAACAAAATGGCACTCTGTAGCACATGTTCCCCACGTGCGGAGGCTGTGCAGTACAGCGCTGCCATTCCCCATGGTGTTGTCACTGAACTGCATGATATGGGTGCACCCATGTGGATGCATGGGCGCCTGGGGGCAAATTTCTGTCTGCAGGTTGGATCTGTCGTCACAACAGAGCACCACAGCGTTCTCGGTACTCCCTGCATGTGCGGTAGGGTGCCGTGTGTGATGCCCGTGGCGGCCTACTGTGCTGTGGCTCCAGGGCACCTACGGCACACCAGGGCATGAGCGCCACATGGGAAAACAGTGCACTAGCACCACTGGCACAATGGTGGCCGTGCCCTGCACTGCCTCCCGCACACAGCATATCATCAGCGTGGCACGCATCAGCATCAGCACCCCGGGCATGCATCATGCGTTGCCTACTGCACACGTCACAGAGCTGCGCCATAGCCTGAGCACGCTCAACAACATTGTGCAACAGCATGATATTCAGCCAGCATATGCAGATCAGCTCAGCAGCAATTCCATGGTGCAACCACTGCATTAGCATCCACTTAAAGTTGCGTCTCACCTCATTTGCATGCATTGTGCTATATAAATTCGACATAGGGCTGCAGAGGACATAGTTTGGTATTGCAGTCTATTGTTGTGGGTTGCATGCTGTTGGGATGTGTGGACTGTGGCTTGTGAGGGCTGAATGGGACTGCACATTCAAAGGTAACACCTGTCATTCCCACAGGCTTGATCATGACCAAACGAGAGGATGAGGAGGAACAGGGACAGGGAGAAGAAGGAGGCCCAACTTCACCTGGGCTGAATCAGATGCCCTGTTCGAGGTCTATCTAGACAGGGAACCGCTGCTCAGCGGACAGTGGGGAACGCCACAGGACCATGCTGTGGCGTGGGGTGAGGTGGCGCGTGCCGTGAACCAGCATGGTAGCCACCAGCAGTCCATGTAGGAGTGTAAAAAGAAGGTCAGCACAGACAGGAGGAGGATAAAGGATAAGGTGGCTGCTATCAGGGTGGCATGTGCTGCCACCGGTGGTGGACAGCTGGATGTGCCACGCCTGATGCCACAGAAGGAGTGGGTGGCCAGCAGCATGCAGTGTTGTGCCATAGAGGGCATTCCTGGTGGTGGCTTCCAGACGGGTGGCAGCCCATCACTGCATGCTAGGTCCTGTGCTGTCACTGTGTGGGTGGTGGGGGGAATGTCACAAGGCAGGGTGGAGACATTAACGCTACTGTGTTCCCTTACAGCTCCTCAGCGTCTACATGAGTCAGCGGTGGTGGGTGTGTCCACCGAGGGTGATGCCCTGGACACGGAGGAACGCCCATCCACCTCCACAGGTGTCCGAGGGACTAGACCAGTGCATACCTGCATGTCTGTCCGGACTGAAGATGGTGGTGCGGGTGCGGACGAGGCCCTGCCTGTGTCCCAGCGTGACAGCGCCCATGGACTCCAGTGTGCTGGGACACGGATTGGTGCCAGATCTGGCACCAATGATGATGGATCACATGTCCTGGACAGTGATACATGTGGGATGAAGGATGGTCCCACAGCAGGAAATGGCACTGGCATAGCCGTGGGTGGTGCCACCATGGAGGCTTGCGTGACAACACAGTCCCAGCCTGTGCCTGTATGCCCCAGTGGGGCAGCACTGATGTGTGTCCAGGCTGGTGGGGCTGTTGCGGCTGCTGCAGCAGCACTGGTGAGCCCTGGCGATCAGCAGCTGGAGGCACCGTGCCAGCAGTGTGCCAATGGCGATGGGGCGGACAGTGTCAGGGGCAGTGGCAGTGCACCGCATGTGGACATGCCCCGGCATGGCTCTGGTGTGCAGCACCCATCATTAAGGGGTGCTTCCCAGCAGGGCCAGAAACACCATGAGGAACAACATGCCGGACTGGTGGATGACCTCTTTGATGAGTACAGCTGTCTACTCCAGGCTTCAGTGGATCAGCAGTTGCAGCTTGTGACTGTGGTGGATGCACTCAGTGCGGATCTGCACCAGGCAGAGGAGCAGCACAGCAGAGACCACGGTCTGCTCCTGGGAGAGATGGCCCCGCAGTGGGAGGATGTGACCGTTGCCACTGACAGGCAGACACATGCATTCACAGCTGTCATGGCCACATTGGGCACCCAGTTCAGTGCCCATGCACTGCAGACACCGCACAGTGACATGTCTAACCCCCGTTCCCAACACCGTGCGACACCTGCTATGTCTACACCGGGTTTGGCTGTGGGCATACCGAGGACGCCTGGCGCAGACATGTTCGGTGAGCTGCAGACCCCTGCGCGAACACTGTCGTGTTCACACAGCGTCACCCCTGGGGGACTGTTGGTGCCACCCCATGAGTCCAATGGTCAGCCTGGCATGGCTGGCAGGTCACGGCAGGGCCGCCCACACATCCGTGGTGGCCGTGGCACTGTGCCATGTGACTGATCTGTCTCCCACCATGGCCACTCTCTGCCGCTGCCCTGTGTGCAGTGTGGTATGCATTGTGCAACACATGGTTGGGATACCTGGCCCTGCACACACACACGGTCCCTGTGCACACCCTCCTGGCTGCTGGCCACTGTGGCGTGTGCATGATGATGCCTGTGTTGTGCTGTACGCCAGTGTGCAATGGTGCCCAGCGTCTGAGGCCCACACAGTGACAGCCACTGGGCGTGGTCATGTGTACACCTGTGTGGGGGTGGGGTGGCATTTGGGGTTGGCGTGCCACCTACCCCTTGTGCATGTCTTGTGGGGTGTGTGTGTGTGTGTCTGTGCTTGTGTCGTGTTCGGCCCTGCCCATCCCTGACGCCGTGTGTGGTGCCACACTCAGACCCATTCCCTTACCACCATCAACCCCGGGATTCATCCCTGCCTGTCTGTGGGCTGTGACCTTGCCATTGGTGGTTGCACATGGCCCCGTGACCTACCTGTGTTGACCAAAGTGCTCTTCTGTGATGGTGTCCCAGTGCAGCTGTGACATCCAGATCAGCCGGGGGTCCCTTCGCCCAGGGGGTGGCTGCCCATCACAGTCTGGACCAGCGTCCTCATCATCCCCACTGCTGTCCCCCTCTTCAATCTCTATGGTTATCCCACAGTCATTGGCCATGTTGTGCAGGATGCAGCAGGCCAGGAATAGCCCACAGGCCTTCAAGGGGTTGTACTGTAGGGCACTGCCAGACATGTCCAGGCACCAGAAACGTGCCTTCAGCATCCCAAACACCCGCTCAATGACATTCCATGTTGTGGCATGTGCCTCATTGTACCGTAGCTGCGATGGGGTTGTGGGGGACCAGGATGGTGTGAGCAGCCAGGGACAGGGTGGGTAGCCACTGTCACCTGTGTATAGAGGGTGGACATTAGTATGGTGGTCTGCATTGCTTTGCCATGGACCGACAAGGCCAGTACCCATGGCACCTCTGACTATGCATCCCCCCCACATCTGATCATGTCATCCTGCGTGATATGCATACTCACCCACTAGGTGGCCAGTGGGGATGTCACCACTCTCAAACATGTGGCACAGTGCAGACTGGTGCCAGATGAAGGCATCATGTGCTCCCCCAGGGTGCGTGGCACAGACATTGGTTATGTTCCCCTTGGCATCACACACTGCCTGGCAGTTGATGCTGGCATGCCCCTTCCAGTTGATGTAGGAACACCATCCAGGCCAGGTGGCATGCGGATGGCCACATGGGTGCAGTCAATGGCCTCGAGCATGCCAGGCAACCATGCTACCCTGTGGAACTCTTGTATGTGTGCTGTGTGCTCTGCCTGTGTGCTGGGGAAATGGATGTACTCCGCAACATGTGGTAGCAGTGCGCTGAGGAATTGTGTGAGTAGGCATGACGCGGCTGACTAGGTTATGCCTGTTGTGTCCCCTGTTGGTCTCTGGAAGGTGCCTGTGGTGAACAGGCACATGACAGCTGTCACCTTCATCTCCACTGACAGAGCATGGCTCCATCGTGTGGGTGCCTCATCTCATCATTGCACAGCTCACAGAGCCGCCTCAGGATCGCCCAGTTCAAGTGGTACCAGCCCACAATCTCTGTGTCAGAGTAGTGTTCGAAGGTGGTGTGGGCTCAGTACTGCTCTGTTCTGGGCGTACTCGCCGACAGGCCCTTCCATGGTCGCGCCCCCGCTGCCTGCCTTCTCACACCCCTCATTACCGCCTCCATCTGGAAGGTGGTGCTAGCCATGTCCCTGGCTGGTGTTCCCCCCAGTGGTTGTTATCCTGTTCCCTCCGCTGTCCATTTCTGATGCTCCCCCTGCACCAGGTACACCTCTGGCCTTTGCCTGTGGCTGTCCTGACTACTGCCACTGCCCGCAGTCCACTGTAGCACTCCACTTGCAATCCTGCACAGTGGCACAGGCTCCCCACTCCTATCCTGTTCCTGGATCACTTCAGGTGTGCCCTGTCCTGCTCCTGCCCAGTCCTGCTCACTGCTACCCTCTGCCTTGTGCCTGTCAGCTCACTCCCACCTGTGGCTTCCCTGTAGCATTCTTGCACCCCTCTCTTGATCCTTTTTATTTGGGATCATTTCCGCTGTCACGCAACTTCCGCTAGCTCCCTTATAGTGCATGGCGCATGTTGTTGAATATCGCACTGTGCATGTTATTCATGGTTCCGCCCCCCAAGGTTGCTCATGCATTCATTACTATTGTGCTCTTGCACAATGCAGCGTCTCCCTGTCTGCCTCCCATGAATATCGCACAATGGCGCATTTCCGTACTTGTGCCGACACATCTCTGTTGCGTATGGCGCATCCCTTTTGAATATCCGGGCCATGGAGTAAACAATTCCCACTAGATCAGAAAGTGATAATTTCCCCCATGTTTAGAAAGACTGATTCCTGGGGTTAAAGAAAACATTATTAACTTGGTCAATGATTGGAAAACTTAAACATATTTAAAAAACATAATTAATCTCACCTGGAATACAGAGTCCAGTTCTGGAGGCCTCACCTCAGGAAGGACATTGACTGGGTGGAAACAGTACAAAGAAAGGCAACAAAAATGATTCAGGGTCTGCAGTACATGTCCAACGAGGAAAGACTTAGGGAACTGAAAGTGTACTCCCTGGAGCAGAGAAGAGAGAGAGAGGGGACATGATTGAAACATTCAAGTACATAAAAGATATTAGCAAGGTACTGGCACAGGAACTTTTTCACTTCAGGAAGGGCTCCAGGACCAGGGGACATGACCTCAGGCTGCAAGGAGGGAGGTTCTCTACCAACACCAGGAAGTTCTTCTTCGCAGACGGAGTGGTGGATTCCTGGAACAGCCTGCCCCAAGAGGTTGTGGGGGTCAACACTGTGGGGGGATTCAAGAATGCATGGGATAGACACAAGGGAGCCCTGGCTACAAAGGACAACTAGAATGTCAAAATATGTCTAAAACAAATGGGCAGACTTGATGGACCTAGTGATCTCCTTCTACTGTCAACTTCTATGTTTCTATGTAATAGTTTTGGATGACATGTAAAAAGATAGAATTAGTTCATTGTTAACTGGAGATTTTTGTAATTGGCTTCATGTGAAAATTCTGGAAACAGAATACTGTCATGGTTAACATAACTTACTCTTGACTATGATGGATGCCACTTTGTCCCTTGTTATAAGGACATAAAGATGCATAATAATCAAAACTGGTTAGATAAAGATTGTATGTAAGTCAAAATAATTTAAGTTCAATGTAGGGTACATAGCTTGGTGCTTGTGTATACTTATGAGCTGACTGGTATATGCTTGGTGTTTACGACATGAGCTGTGCTGCTTCTCTGCATCCCACCCTCTGTAGGATACTGGGTAGGTGTCAGACTTAAGGCCCAGAGGAGAGGGTGAGACAGGAGTGCCGGAGAAGGAGGAGGTGGCAGGGGAGGATGGAGGGCACCGCCAAAACACTCAAAGCAGAGTGCAAGGTGGTCTGATGTTTAAGTAGGGGATGATGGAGGAGCTATCCCCCCCATTGAACATCAGGCTAAAAGCCTTCCAATTCAGTGTGTGGTACATAGCTTGGTGCTTGCATATACTTATGAGCTGACTGGTATATGCTTGGTGTTTACGACATGAGCTTTGGTGCTTCTCTGCATCCCACCCTCTGTAGGATACTGGGTAGGTGTCAGACATAAGGCCCGAAAAGAAATAGCAAAGTGACTACCTCCTCCAACTCCAGAGAGTGTGATCAGTAGCACGCAGGAGAGCAGAAGCCCTCTTAGGGGAAAACCTCCAAGGACCCATGGCTACTGACCTGTGAAAGAAGTAAGCAAGAACAGGAGAAAGAAGAGATCACTGTGGTTCTCAAGAGAGGTTACTGCAAAGGTAAAGGCTAAAAAGATATCATTCAGGAAGGACAAGGAAATGCAGAAAGAAGAGGATAGGGATGTGCACCATGAAAATCGGAGAAACAGGGAAGGCAGTGAAAGGCATGAAGGTGCAAACTGAGAGAAGGATAGCCAAAGGGGTAACTAAGGGGGCAAGACCTTTTTTAGGTTAATGCCAAGTCCATTCATGCTGAATGTTTTAGGAACTAGATACAAGAGAGAATGAGGTAGCAGCAATCGTGGTAGCGGTGCAGTGATAGGAATCCTCTTAAAGTAGGCATGCTAAGAATGTTACTTATCAAGAAGTATTGTACCGGTGTCCAGTGGAGTCGCAGGCTTTGGCACTTCCTCATGAGGTACAGTATGTTGGAGACCACATAGCCAGCTCTGGCTCCCAGAACAGTACGTTTGAAATTTACTAGGTAGTGAGCCGGTGAGGGATACAGCTGAAGTGGATCCACACGAGCAGCATGGATGAAAGTCCAGAGAAGTAATGGCAGTGGAGCGAGGCCAGATCATAAAGCTGTGAGACAATCCAGGCGGAGAAGAGCAGGAGCAGTGGCGGCGAGGGAACTGGAGTGTCCAGAGGGCACGTGGAGGTGGCGTGGATGCAGGCAAGAAGAAAAAGCCCCAAAAATACACAGGGAAAACAAAGAGACAGAAGGTACTGTAGGGAAAAAGGCCTGGGAGGGAAGACGGACGAACAAAGAAACACACCAAGGGGAAGAACGCAGGGCAGGAAGGGGAGAAACAGATGGCAAGAAGCAGGAAAAAGGGGGGGGGCATAACTAGCCAGCCACGCAGCCACTGCTGAAATGCTCGAAGCAGAGCGAGAGGCAGCCTGATGTTTAAGTAGGGGAAGGGGAGGAGCTATCCCCCCCGCCCCCGTGAACATCAGGCTATAGCCTCCCAATAGATTAGACATACAAGATCTAATCCACTGATAGAGAATTTAAGAAATTTAAATATCCATGGGAAGGAATACAGAAGTTTAATCTAAAAAAAAATGGAACTATTAGAATATGCTATGGAAAAAGATGATAGTGGTACTTATCTCAGTGGACAGAAATAAATTCCAGAATCTGATTGCCCGTGGTACTGACAACTGGCAAAATAATACTAATGTCCATATTTATCCTGCAAAGTGGTGTTACATGACATCCCTGCACCCTGATTGGTAGCCCCAGAGGTGCACCGTAGACAGCTAGCATTTAGGTATATGTTATACTAACATATAGGGCTAAGGGCATTTACCTTATAAGAGTAGATGTCAGGATATGTATGCACATCATTGCTATACACTTTACTTTCCAATATACACATGTATTTCTTGCTTATAAGATGTTAGGACACCTGTGCCCTTGTAATGATTATGATATATAAGTTGGCATTGCCATCTTCTGATGATTTGTATTACTACATGGCTATGTGCTAACTGTACTGCTTTGTTTCCACAAAGTGATGACTATAACAAAATTGTATAATGTTATCTTGGACTGAGGAGCCACCTCTTATTTAGCCAATAGAGCTCATCTCTGTAATTAGAAATGTTTCTATCTTACAGTAACCATGGTAATTATCTTACGTATATAATGTAAGACATTACGTATTCTACCTCGGAGACCCCAGGAGACACAAAGATTCATAGTATCATAGTAAAAGCCAGCAGAATAGACCCCATGGTCTATCATGTCTCCTCGGAAACTAGCTCCCTACTGGGAGCTCGCTCCTCTGCTCACCCAGCCCAAGAGGTGTCCCTCCCTGGCCTCAGCTTCCCCCTGTACCTGTCCCAACCCTTCTTGAATCCTTACACTGTGGTCTCTTCCACCAGACTCCTGAGCAGAATGTTCCATGGTTCCACCACCCTCTTTGTGAAGAAGTATCTCCTGTGCTCCCCCTGTACTTCCCCCTTCCAGCTTCCACTCGTGCCCCCTGGTAGTTCCTCCTGTCTTAAGCCTGAACACTTTCCTAGCTCCACCCTTATTTATCCCTTTACATACTTGAAAGTCTCTATCATGTCTCCTCTGTCCCTCCTCTCCTCCAATGCGTACAGACTGAGTTCATCCAGTCTCTCCTCATAGGTCCTACCCTCCATGCCCTGAATTCCTCGCGATTCCTCGAGGTATAGGGAATGCTTAGCATTGGCTCCCATTTCCTAATGGTAAGAACTGCTTAGGTTAACTGTGATTTTCCTTTTGGTAGTAATAAACAAGTTTTATTACTCTTATGCAATGTGTCTTTGATTTCTTGCTTACTCATTATTGCCAAGAACCTGAGAGTGAGGTTTAGACCTCCTGACAGTGGGTTAAATAACCATGATGTGTTTTCGAAAGATTGCACCATATTGAAGAAAGAGTTGTGTGAAGAGGGGTTAAAATGATTTATGTTTAACTGTGGATGAAATTAAAAGGGCAATCGTGTCAGCAAGTAATAACAAGGCCTTTGAGGTTCTGGACAGCTCACATGCGGTGCCAATGGAGAGGGTAGTGTGAGTGACTAGCTCTGCTGCACTTTAAAATATCCTCTCATTTTCTGCAAAATGTTTTATTTTCCATCTCTGAGTCATTTTATTCATTGGAACAACTCATTTTCTAATGAATTATCCAAAACAAAACTGTTTTCTGATGAAAAGTGTAATCTTCCTCATAGGAGATGGCATCACTGGGAGCAAAAACGAGTGATGCAACTAAAACCGACTGTCTTCTCACTCCAACACTGGACACCGTAGAGTCCACCAAAATGGACCTAACAGACATTTGTGAGATATTAGCAGGTATTAAATTGGACCTTGTAGATATGAAGGATAATTTGGCAAATATAGAAGCTGACAAAAAAGAAATGAGGGGGAGGGTCGAAGTTTTAGAAAGCAGTCTAGTGTCAGTCAAGGATTCACTGTTAAGGATGGAAGATATAGTGACTATGAATAACAAGCAAATTCATTATTTTTTGATTAAATTGAGAACTTGGAAAACAAGGTAAGGAGAAACTATATTAGAGTGATTGGACTACCAGAGGGGTGGAGGGGAATAATATGATCTCTTTGCTCCAGCAATTTGTTCAAGAACTTTTACAGTATCGATGGCAATGGCCAGTCGTATCTGAATGGGCACGTCATTCATTATCCCCCCTGACTCTAGCTGGGAAGCAGACCCAGACCTGTAATAGCAAATTGTTTACAGTTTTTTGTGAAGGAAGAGATAATGTAAAGAGTGAGGGTCAAGAAGCACTTGTCATGTAGGTGGGAAAAAATTTTCATTTTCCAGGACTTTGCCTTGGAGGCAGTGACAAAACATAAAGAATTTTCCAAGATGAGGCAGGTTTTGCAGAAAAAGGAATGAAGCTACAGCAAAACATAAAATATCCAGCAGCCCTCATGGTCTCAAACTGTAATGGCCCTCCCTATGCTTGTGATACTCCTGAGAAAGTTTGGGACTTGATTTCTGACACTCCATCTCTTGATACTTGGCCTAATAAACAATCCTTTTCAAATCATGATAATTCTGAGCTGTCCCCACAAGCCCTTGTTAAGGACTCTACTGATGACTCACCAGCTGAGCCACATGGGACAGTAAAGGACTCCCCTGTAAATGACAATGGAATTGGTCCCAAAAATGAAGCTTTTCCTAATTGCAACCAAACCATGACATGTGCAGCAGTCATTCAAAATGGCCAGTGGTCATAGAACTAGTCAGAACATACTTTTAGAAGTCACCCCCCTCTTCCAGAAGTCAAACAATGTTCATAAGTTGCAAAGCACTTACTTAAAAAAGACATACCTAGAAATAAAGTCTAGAGCCTGGTCAATCTTATGGTGGAGACCCCCCTCTGATGTTGCATCAGGAATACAGTTTTTCAGCAGGATGGTTGTGAACAGATGCTTCATTGATCGTTTTAATTTTCCTTTTTTACCTCTTCATCCTTTCTGATCGCAGGGACCATGAGATCTTGTCAGCTCATAATCTCTTCTTGGGATTTCTGATTTGCCCTGCTTTGACACAGAACACTACAGGTTTCCATCCTCATGGCAGACTTTTCCCTAGTCTCACACCGAAGACCGATGCATCTCCCAAACTGTGAATACTATGGCCAAGAAATGAACAAGTATTTTTACATCAGCACCATGGACATTTTCACACTATGATTATACTGTGTGCAGCTGTTTGGTTCATTGCTAACGTTTAATTTTGTCACTATCCACTGCAATGATTTAAGAGAAAGGGTGCTGTATTGTGATGTTTCCAAAGCACAAACTCTAGCACCACTCGCCATCTCCCTGAAGACACATAAGTGAAAGTGGTCAGAGGTTTATCCAGGGTCTTGCTGGTGTTTCCTCTACATGGTAAGAGATCCCTTGTACTCTTTTGGCTAGTACAGATTAAATCTGAACCTATTTGCAAACATTGGTGTTTTGACTGTTTTGTACTGGTTCGCAGGTGGTGCTGGAGCTTGTGCTTTGAATATATGTTTCTCTCCTTGGCACACCTAGCCATGGGGTGGCTTTGTTTGTTTATTTGATGTTATAATGTTTCCCTGCTACCTTGATGGCTGCAGCACTTGGTGTAAAAATATTGCCAAGGGAGTAAAGCCGCTTTCCTCTCCTTTAGTAGTGAGGTTTCCCTCATATTTAATCTGGTTAACTCAATGTTAGTAGTTCTCTATTTTTTTCTGTCCCCTTCATCCTGGGGTTCAGAAGGAAGCATAAAAAGCTTTTATACATTTTGTTTTGCTCTGAGGGTAAAAGAAATAAACATATATTTCTAATGCCAAGCTATATGCAGTGATTCAGCAGTACCTTGTGGCTATGAAGTGCATCACTATGGTAAAATCATTTTCCTAACTGTCTTTGCCCCTTGATGGAACCCAGGGAGCCTGGGTGGCTGCCTTGGACCAAGCTGTAGGACTTACAATACTACAGTATATCGTTTGTGTCCCACTAGCAATTTAATCCCTTCTGGCAGTGACTTTTATAACCTTCCTCCCTTTGTAATGGGTGATTACAGTTCTGTGCAGAACCCTAACCCTGTATCTTCCCTCCGCCCAATCTGGTGTCGGCTAAGTGACTGCTACATGATAAGGGATACTCCAAAATCCTCAGCAATCAGAGGTTACAGATCTAATTAACATATGCAGTACATCAAGGCATATGTGCTAGCACCCTGACTACCTAGAGTACAACCGAACTACAGTGCCGTCTCTGACTTGATTTTTCACAGAAGTGCTTTCACTTTGGTTGCTACTGGTGCCTGGCAGTACCCCAACCAAGAGCTGGTTTTTGAAAACCCTTGCCTTTAGGTGAGTAGTCCTTTTGTTTACTTTATTTCAATGTACAGAAATGTTTTTTTTCAATCTCTTCAACAGATATATCCTTTGCATAAAGTTTCAACATTGTATTTTATTAGCAACTTATTCAGACTTAATTCTTGATTGCATCTACAGTAAAGGTTCCTTCAAATCCTTCTATAGAGAACTTTAATTTTATTGTATCTTATTTATTGCTTCAAAGTTAGTCACTATCTTATTTATTGTTCCAAAGTTAGTCATTGATAAATATTTGGTAGTTTTCCTATAATTTCTTGTACTGTGTTTTTTTTTCTTTCTATTTGCGTAGTGTCAGTCTGTTCAGTTTAATTAGCCTAATACTACTGACAGGATTTAGTCATAGGGCCCAATTCTCAAAAAGTCATCGCAAGCTGCACCGAAGAAAGCTTGCACCGATTGCTGGTGAACCAGGGACCCTGCACCCAATTCTCTTTTGGGTAGTGTCCTGGCATCAAAGTCCCACGGTTTGTAGCAAACTTGTCCCTGCACTTAAAAGATGGTGCATCAGAAAGGTTTGCCACAAGCCATGGGTCAGCCATGTGGCAATAGCACCATGGACAGGTGCTTGGTGGCTAGTGCCCCCCCCCAGCCCCGATCACCTATAATTATGGTTCATAAATCCTTCATAGTCTAGTGGCCCCCCAAGTTGCAATCACCGATCATCATGGTTTGTAAATCCTTGGTAGTCTAGTGCCCCCCAAGCCCTGATTAACTGTCATTATGTTTCATAAATCCCTGGTAGTCTACTGGCCGCCCTCAGCCCCAATTGCTCATCATTGTGGTTCATAAATCCCTGGTAGTCTAGTGGCTCCCCTGAAGCCCCAATCTCCCATTATAAAAATTAAACTATAACTGGTGGTATGATGGACCACTCCAGCCTTGATCCACTGTTAAATGACAAGCTTGCACCTGCCGCAAGCCCACTAGCACCATACCGCTGCCCTTTTCATGGTGCAAGGCTGGCACAGGCCCCCTTTAGCATAAGCAGCCTGCATTTGATGCAGGTTGCTTTTGAGAATAGCTCAGGGTGCATTTTGTGATGCAAGGTGCCACTTGCATCATTGTTTTTAACACAGGTACACTGCATCATTCTAAGGGCTTTGAGAATTGGGCCCATAGTTTTTAGGAATGTCAGTACATTGGATTGAGCACTCCCTGTATAGTATCCTAGTAATATTACCAATCAGCAGTAATCAGGTGGAGAATGACATTAACTGGTATTTCGAGTTTTTCTTGGAATGTAAAAGGTTTAGGCTCTCCCATCAAACAGAAAAAAAGGCAGACATTGCTTTGTTACAAGAAACCCACCTTCTTCCTCATGAAGCAGTTAAACTTGAAGCTGTATAAGCCAGGCATAATTCAGTACCTTTAATTCTAAACAAAGAGGTACTTCTAGCTTAATCAGGAAGGGGCTTAAGTGTGTTAAAAGTAACCACCTTGCAGGTCCAGAGGAGAGATATCAGTTCCTACCTGGAGCCCTTAATGGTAGAAAGACTGTAATATGTAATGTATATGCTCAAAATAAGGACCAGACCTCCTTCTTTGAGAGGCTTGCTATACACCTCAGTACCTTTAATGATCACAAAATAATTTGTGGTGGTGGTTTTGTTTTTTGTATTATGTCTTTATTAAAGTTTTGCAATAGTAGTAATATAGATAGTACAAGTTGTGCAGCCATCTTTTACAACATTCCATATACATTACATAGACTTCCATGATGGGACATACATACTTTATACTTACATTAAAATTTGCTTGCTAACCATTTGAATCATCTCTTCCAGTATCACACAAGTATTTACACTGTCCAACCCCTTCATTCACCCACGCAATGCCAGCTCATTGTCAAAAAAGAGATAGCAAGATAACTCAGATGGACAGCATAGAAGAATTAATCAGAAACCCTCTATAGAACAATACTAAGAGGTAACAGGAAAATAAAAAAAGATAGATCAAAGAATGTAGAAAGCATTCTGTGGTCCATGTCTAATGTTCATATCTATTACAACTTTTTTTTCTTTGTGCATAGGAATTCTGGGTATCCCAGCCTACTGAGGGGCTGAATGCCAGTGGCACCATCTCCATCTAGTAAGTTTTCCCTAGGAGTATTTCCCTGCCTCGAGGGCCTCTGCCTCCAGAGTGGGAAGAGAGGCCAGAAAATGATCCCATTCTCTCATAAACCTCTCCTCCCTGCCCCTTAAAGCATAAGATAGCCTCTCTGTGGCCATATTAATAAACATAAGATTTTTCCGGTTCCATGTGATAACAGCTACTACGCTACAGCGAACATTAAAATGGCGATTACAGAATGTTGAAGACATAAACAGCGATTCTACATTACGGCTACAGTACAGAAACAGCAATTTCATAATACATCTTTAATGTGGGGGGCTGTGCTCCCAAACCCCCTTATTTCTACTATTCTAACACCACGCCACACTTTGATAGCCATGATTGCAGAATGTGTGCTGTAGCTCAAAAGGTGCCGTCACTGTAGTTTGCCAGTTGCTCATGTTGTAGTCACTTAAACTGAGTAACCCAAATTGATTAACCCAAATTACGTGATACTGATTTTTCCACATTTGTGTACTACGTTTTACACATGAGACCCAAGTATTCAAGATGATCTGTCTGGCCATTACTAGCATTAACCCTATCCAGCTTGGGTAAAGACTCCAGTCCCCTTCTCCACTACATTCTACTCCCAACAAGAGTGATAATGGGGTGACCTCTATTTCCCTCCCCCATGTATCTTTTAACTTGAATGCCACTTCTTCCCAATATTTTTTAATAATCTCACACCCCCAAAAATAGTGGAAGTATGTTTTCCTTTCTGTCGAGCATCTGCCACATGTTGGGGAGATTCCTAGATAAAATTTATGTATGACACTTGTGGGGTAGAATAAAAGATGCATGAATTTATATTAAGTTTTTTAAATCTGTTGCGTAGCAGCAGGCACACATGTGACCTTACTATTTCCGCCCAAGTCTATCCATCATAGGCATTCCCAAGTCTTCTTCCCATTTAGTCCGAACCTTCCTAGTCCAGTCTTGAAATGTGTCTCTATCTAGCCATATAGCCCTCCCTATTAATCCCTTCTCATGGTATTTAGCCCCTAATATCTCTTGTTCTACTCTAGCCACCGGGGAACTCCCCACTGATTTCTTTTGCAATCTCTCCCCAAAATGTCTAACCTGAAAAAATCTAAACAGATGGGATCTTGGGAGTCCCAGACTCCTTTGGATTTTCTCAAAGAAGTATATCTCCTCTTCCTTATATAGATCCCCCAAACATCGGATTCCCCTGGCTTCCCATACTGTGAATCCTGGGTCTTCATATCCCAGCAAAAATTCTGGATTTCATGCTATTTATCGGGATGAGAATAGTATTTTCATTGTCCACCCTACACCTCATCTCAATTTTCACCCATGCATTCAACACTGCTTCTACCAAAGGATTTGGGTGTGGGAGCTGCTTGTAAGCTCTCTCTTACCACCTCTTGTAAGATATGAGGTTAGGCTCCAGGGCAGTCATCCTGCTCCAGTTCCATCCAGGTGATAGTCTGCCCTCTATTTACCCAGTTGTGAATATAACAATATTGTACAATTAGGTAATACCCCTTTATGTCCGGAAATTCCAGCCCTCTTCTCTCTCTGGATGCTTTGAGTCTATTCAACATTCTAGATTCCACCCCCCCACAAAAAGTTACTAATGCCCCTTTCTAGTCATTTGATATCCTTAGCAGTAGGAACAGTTGGGACCATTTGCAGCATATACAATATCCTCAGGAGGACATTCATTTTTAGAAGGTTAATCCTACCAATTCAAGAAATGGGAAGGGCCCTCCATCTACTCAGGTCTGTCAGGATGGTTTTAAACAATGGGGTATAATTAAGTGCATAAAGTTTCCTCAAATCACCACTAATCTTAATTTCTAGATAGGTAAAACAGTGTTCCACCCTCCTTAGACCCCAAGTATTCTCCGGCCTCTCTTGCTCCTTACCATCCAGAAATAACATTTCTGATTTTTGTAAGTTTAGTTTATAGCTTGAAAAAAATGCAAACTCCTTCACTATTTCTAGTAATACCGGGACAGATTCCCTAGGCTGTGTTACATAAAGGAGAAGGTCATCAGCATATAAAGTAATTTTATGCTGTTTCCCCTTCCCCGACCCTGGGACCCCCCCCCACCAACCAGCTCTCACTTATTTTTACAGCCAGAGGCTTGATGGCCATTGCAAATAACAGGGGAGAGAGGGGGCAGCCCTGTTTCATACCCCAGTACAATCTTAGGTCCTCAGATGGGACTCCATTAACCAACACTCTTGCCCTGGGCTCCCAGTACAAAATTTTTACCAGGTCTACAAACCCATCTCCCACCCCAAAGCGGTGCAAGGTTTCAAACAAGTAATGCCACTCAATTCTGTTGAATGCTTTCTCGGCATCCATTGACAGCACTCATGCCTGACCATGATGCTGAGTCCCCCACCATATTACATTCAAGAGCCTTCTCATATTGTGATACGAAAGTCTGCCCTGCACAAAACTGGTCTCATCCAGGTGTATAACCTGTGGCAGCACTTTTCCCAACCATGTGGCTAAGACCTTGGCCATGATCATACAGTCATAATTAAGGAGGAAGATGGGCCTGTATGAGGAGCCTTTCAAACTGTCTTTATCTGGTTTCAAAGAACACAAATGTTAGCCTCAGTACATGTTTTGGGCAGATCTCCTCCCCCCTCGCCTCCTCCATAAGATCTTGGAGAGGTCTTGCCAGTTTATCTTTCAACTCCTTATTATATTCAGCAACAAAGTCATCTGGACCTCCAGCATTCCTGGATTTTAAACTTAAGATGGCTCTTTGTACTTTCAGTGCCATGACTGGTGCCCCCAACCTTTCAGTTTGCTTCTCATCTAAAGTAGGAAGGTGTATGCTGTCCAAAAACTCACCGGCCACATGCTCAGTGCCGGAACACTCAGCCCTATATAATGTTGCATAATATTCCCTAAATGTATTTCTAATTCCCTTTTCATCATGGGTGATCTGTCCTGCTTTATTCCTGATTGCAACTATCATGTTCACTGCCCTGCCCCCCTTCATTAGCTTTACAAGCATTGGAAATGATTTATTGCCCCGCTCGTATATCTTCTGCCTAGTGGAGAGCAATCTAGTCTTCATTTCTCCTGTAAGACATTCATTCAAGGCTTCTCTAACAGACGTCAGCTTTTTTTTGATCTTCATTTTTACCTCATTCCAGGATCAGGCGCTCTAAGTCCTGGATAGTGTCTTTTAGCGTTTTAATTTTCTCCCTCTTCTCCTTTTTGATTTTAGTAGTATAGTTCACTATTATCCCTCATAAAGGCTTTTCCTGCCTCCCATAACACATCCTGGGAGCCAACAGAGTCATTCTTTGTTTCCCAGTATATGTCCCACTGGTTTCTTAAGTATTTCTTGAAATCCTCCTTACATAGGAAGTAGGTAGGGAAACGCCATGACCCTGGCCCCCTCTCCACCCACCCAAGTATCATATTCAGCTGCTCCATGGCATGATCAGATATAGTAATCAGACTATGACAGACCCCTTCAACTTTATCATATAACCCCCTGGGAACAAACATGTAGTCAAGTCAGTGTGGGTTTGAGTAAAACATGTATTCTTTGGCACCTGGATTAATAGTCCTCTAGATATCCACCAATTCCAGTTCGGCCAACCCTCTAACCCATCCCTCTCTAGCCCTGTTTGTCCTGTGCCTAGATCCGGAACAATCCATGTGCCAATCCACGGTGCAGTTGAAGTCCCCTCCCATAATGAGACCTGGAAATTGTTCTTTATTAATCACCTCCAGGTAGGGTTGCCACCTTTGGATGGGGCAAAAACCAGATCCTAAGCTCTTCCCCTAGCCCCACCCCTTTTCATGACTCATCATCAGGGCCCCTGGTGTTCTGCGGCAGAATTTTATGATTTCTGTGGCAGGGCTCCTTGACTTCTTCGGCAGCATTTTCTGATTTCTGCGGCATGATTTATTCATTTCTCTAGCAGAATGCAGTCCTGTCATTGGCTAAATATGATGTGATGTCATCGATGACATCATAAGCTGAGCATAGAGGAGGGGCTTCAGGATAAACGAGGTGGGAAAGAAAGCCTGACACTTTGGAAAAACAGTATATTTAAATGAAAATTCACCAAAAACAATGAACTCTGCGGCACTATATATATTCTGCGGCATGATGCAAATTCTGCGGCAAATTCCACAACCGCAGAACCGCAGAATTCCAGGGGCCTTGCTCATCATGCATTGTTTCTCCTAGAAGGCCATTTGTTATGTCAGTAAAGGACAACACTTAAAGCAGCAGTTCAACAAAAATGTTAAGATGCTGTACTGTACCTGTTAAAGTTACTTTCCTAGGTTCTTCCTAGTCATCCATTTACTGATTTATTTATTTATTGACATTGGTTTACCAAATAAATATACAGAGATAAATATAATTTACAGATATGATCTGGGGGGAGACAAGGGAAACACTGTAAATAGCACACAACAGTATATATGGTCTATAATAATACATAATCAATTGTTTCCTGTAATGTGTACATTATATCTTTTTCTGGCACCTTTCCCTGTTCATGTCCACAGTACTATTTCAAAGCCAAAGAAGTGACAGCGATACCAGATGATTAAGGATCCCTCATGCATGAAATCAAAAACTCACAGCATTACGGTAATGATGGCCTTTTCCACGCCATGCACACGTCCCCTCTCACGGAAAAATAGCATACAGTGACACGCCCAACCACAACATGCTACTGAAAGTCTATTTATTGCAAACGATAACAACACCTTGAGCATGTATGTAAAATGTGACCTTTTCAACTTGCACAGTATTTGCACCACACCTGGCTTAACTAACTTTACAAATTCACTGAAATAGAAAGACCATTTCCACATTGTACTACTGCACTGTTTTATTTTTCTGTAGTTTCTGTACACCCCCCTTATGCATCTAAGTTTCATCATTTGAACAATATTTTTACTGCAGCACTGTGTTTCCATTATATTTGTAATCTTACTACAGCTTAACGCCGGTTTTCCGACTGTACAGCACATTCTCAGCATTGTCCTCTGCCTCAGCTCATTTCGCCTCCTGATCTGGTGCACAATTTAGAATATACAATATACTATTTGTTTGTTCTTTCTTCTGTGGGGGCGCTTTGCCCCCCACACCCCCGGGTTCTATTTGGTCATTTGCACAGTTGCATTTATTATTATGACTAATTCTTGTTCTTTCTTCTGTGGGGGCGCTCCACCCCCCAATACCCTCGGGTTGTATTTGGTAATTTGCACAGCTGCATTTATTATTATGATTGTTAGTTGTTTTATTCTTTATGAGGGCGTATACTGGTAGCCGGCAGTGGGCGGAACAACAGCCTGCAGCTACGGTGAAACTGCCGTAATTATCCTTGAGTGCAAGAGGGGTCCTTAATCATCCGGTATCTCTGAAGTGACCATACATTTTCTTGAGAAAAAAAAATAATTTAAAACATTTAAAAATGTCTACATTCTGTTAGAGATGAAAATGTTTACCAGCAAATGAAACTGGAAGACAACTGGCTCTGTTACTGTTACAAAAGGTGGGTGCAGTTGTACTGCTATGCCACTTTAAGGTGTAGAGGAAAAGATTAGGTAAAGGAAGTGCTAATGGTGTTAATGGCCATACTTTACACCTCCCAGGCTGACTGCTTTCACAAACAAAGGGCTATATTGACAAGAGAACTTGTCTGTAACCAGGATATGTAGCTGAAACAATGAATGATATGACAAAATCTATTTCAAAAGTATGTGAGCACTCAAAATGGCTCAAAAACCTGACCAGCACAGAGCAAAACTGGATTACCTGATAGGGACCCTGAAAACCTGATCACCAGGTAAAAAACCTGACAGGTGGCAACCCTACTTCCAGGAGAGCCTGATAAAAGCCAGGCTCATATATTACAGGGGTGTATACACTCACTGGTGTAATTTCCTGGCTCCACACCCAGCCAACTACAAAAACATATCTACCCTCCTGGGTGTCTCTCATGACGTTATTGACCTCCAGGGGAAAATTTGCATTCAGCAGTATAGTCATTCCTCTTTTATGTGTTGAGTAGGAGGATACAATGTGGTGGTAGTTTCAATGAGGTTGTTGGTCCCTTTTTAGATAGGGAAAATCAGTCTGTGTCACACTCTGTGTCTACTGCCACAAGGGCTTTTAAATTCCTATGAGATGGTAATGGCATCATAGACTTGTGGAGATTACTTAATCCACAAGGAAGGGGCTACATTTTATTCACATAGACACAACTCATGTAACAGGTTAGACTACCTGTTAATTTCTAAAAGCCTTTCTTCAAGCAGATATTCAGTAGGGATTAAGGAGATAGTGATATCAGACCAAAGTCCTACCTTTGTCAAACTGTCAGTGGAGAAAGAAATAGCAAAAGCGATGAGGTGGAGGTTGAATACTTCCTTTTCAAGAGACATACAGTTTAAGGAGATGCTTCTAAAAGTAACCAAAGAGTGCTGTGAACTTAATAATAATGGGGAAGTTTCTTATGAATGTCTCGGGGATGCCTTTAAAACTTACCTAAGGGGCAGGATAATAAGTTATTCTTCAGCTTAAAAAAGGAATCACTTAGAGACCTTGCAGAGAAGGAAACTAAACTCTGGAATATTAAGCTACTATATAAACAAAGCAAACAAAAAAGCACTAACAAGCTACTAGAAATAACATCTCAAAAGTACGAAATCAACAAGATATATTCAGCAAAGGCAGAATATGCTTTATACAGGACAAGATGAGCAGTTTGGAATGCTGGAGAAAAGTCTGGGAAACTACTTGCATATACGCTCAAGAAAAAACAATCACAAAATATAATCCCAAGAATTTTAAACTCTCAGAGGGAAATCAAAGTGGCTAAAAGGGAGATTAGCAAACATTTTACTAACCTTTATGTCAAACTGTATACCTCCAGAAGGCTTGGGCAGGTAGATAATTTAAAATACATCTTTGATGTCATTAGTCTCCCACAATTGTAAGAGTTCCTTAGGAAAATATATATCTACAGAAGTGATATCTCTAGCTGTAAAAGACCTCCATAATAACAAGGCTCCAGGACCAGATTATATACCTGGGGAGTTACATAAAGCTATGGGCACTGAAATACCAAAATATTTGTCTAAAACATATAGCAAGGCATTTGTGAAAGAATCCCAGCCTGAAACACTGACCAAAGCATTTATTTATTTAACTCTTAAAAATGGAAAAGACCAACATCTATGTAAAAATTACAGGCAATATTCCCTATTAAATTGCAATACAAAATTTTAGATGAAATTCTGGTGAACAGACTTTAGAATGTCATTTCTGCCTTGATAAGGAAAAATCATGTGGGTTTTATCTCAGAGAGATCAGGATTAGATAAAGGTTAAGAAGGTTCCTAAAGGTAATATGGTCCTTTATTAACAGTAGGAAAACAAGCCTCGGTACTCTCATTGGACTTTTTTAAGGCATTTGACTACCTTGAATGATACTTTCCATTGAGACCTTTAAAAATTCAACCTGGGTGAATCCATTTCTGCCTGGACCTAACTTCTCTACACATCCCCAAGTCCTGAACTAATTACAAATGGTTTTCTATCTACTGTAATTCCTTCAGACTATTTAAGGGTACTAGACAGGGTTGCCCTTTATCCCCTTATCTATTTATCTTGGCAATTGGGACATTGGTTGGAAAACTAGAGCAGATGTCTGAAATAAGAGTGGCAAAAATTGGAAAATCAGTTGACATATTCCTATACAGATTACCTCATTTTAACTCTGACTAAGCCTCAAGATTCAATATACAAGCTTCATCTGGAACTTGAAAGATTTTTTATGATGACAGGACTGAAAGTTGAGTGGGGGATAAAACAAGTAATGGATGTTTCTGGAAAGAGTATGCAGCACCCACTTCTCCAGGGCATAGACACTAGTTGCTGGCCATAAGACTCAATCTTCTACTTGGGGTTGAAAATACCCCCAAAACAGAAACATTGTTAGACATTAACTGAAACCCCTTACTTACAGAAATAAAATTGGACCTTCTTTGATGGAGTAACTTGAACATCTCAGCTTGGGGAAAGGTGAACTGTGTTATGATGATGATTGCACCAAGATTCTTCTATCTATTCCAAAATATACCTTTTCAGATTAAAAAAAACAACCCACAAATTCTGTCAAATATCTACTTTGCTTATAAAGTTTCTCTAAGAATCAAAGCCTACAAGATTTTTATTATCAAATCCCAGGGCCCCATGGAATGAAGGAGGATTTGCCCTCTGTTGGTGGGAAAAATATCACATCCCTTTTCTTTCTAAGCAAACAGATTTGTACATCTCCCCAGGAAAAGAAAAGAATTCCCCTTTTTGGTACTAGCTTGAGCAACAAATGGCCTTCCTGTTTAAGTTATTCGACTTCCTTTTTATCAGTCCAGCTAAAAATATGTCTAGTAACAAATGCATTAAGGATACTTTATCATTAAGAAAGTGCAGGATCTTTTAAATATAGAGGAACTCCCCAAAAATCTGACAACAGTTTGTGAAAACCTGGAGATTACAATTGGTAGACTGCCATTAGAGGATATAGGATGGAGTGCAAAGGGTATAACTAATATAAGCAACCTAATAGACCCAACCTCTGAGGTACTATTGTCCTTTGACAACATCAAAGCCAGGTTTGGGCCTCATAGGTTTCAATTTAGTCATTACTTACAGTTTAGACTGGGTCTGCAAAATTCTATTTTGGATCAAGATCTCATGTTACTGTAGCCAAAGGATGAACAGAGCCCTATTATCACGCTCGCTGAAATGATGAAGTGGGCAGCACAGCTTTATAAGCTACTGATTAATAATGAGAGAACAAAAGAGATGAGAACCCTGGCCAAAATGAAATGGGAAGTAGAGTTGGGGCATCCTGTCATGGATGAAGAATGGTCTTTAACCTGGTGGAATGCCTATAGGTCTTGTAGGGAGGTCCAAGGCAGGACCATTCAGTTCAAAATATGCACCAATACTATTATTCCCCACTAAGGCTTAAAATCTTGCAATATATGGACCCTGTTGAGGATCTAATAGCCTTCATGCAGTACTGTTACACATGTTATGGAATTACCCCTATATTCTAGATGTTTGCAAGAAGGTACACAAAACTTGTGAGGCTGTCTCCCAAAAAAAGATCCCTCTACTCCCTGATATATTTATTCTAGGAATTACCACTTAGTTGCAGCACGTAAGTATCAGCTGAAATGAGTTTTAACTGCTTCACCCTTCTTGAACAGAATTCTCCTTTCTTTTTGGAAAACTCCCAGAGTCCCCTCCTTTGGAGAATGGTATGATAGCCTCGCCATAGTAGCTCAGCATGAGAGGATATGATCCTTGCTACTAGACCAACTTCATGGGCCTGATTTTCAAAACATGGCACAACCTGTTCCAAAGGCAGCTTGTGCTGATTGCCAGTGTGCCAGGGACCCTGTGCCCAATTCTATATCAGGTACCATCCCTACAGAAAAGTTCCACAGCTTGTGCAACTGTGGCTGTGCACCAAACAGATGGTTCCTATGGATTGTGTGCCACAAGCTGCGGGGCAGCCGTGCACCACTTTAGGAAGTCCCTGGGAGCTAACAGCCCCCCCGCCCCGATGCCCTTGCTATACATTTAATCACATCCCTGGCAGCTAGCAGTCCCCCCCCCAGCCCCAATCCCCTTTTATTAATATGAAGCCCATCCCTGGTGGTCTAGCAGCCCCCCGCCTTGATCCCTGTTATATTAATATGAAACCCTTCCCTGGTGGCTAGTGGCCCCCCCACCCTGAACCCCTTTTATTAATATGAAACCCATCCTGGTTGTTTAGCAGACCAACCCATCCCCAATCCCCATTATATTAATATGAAGCCCATCCCTGGTGGTCTAGCGGACCCCCATTAAGTGAGCTGTCAATCAATGTGCACATACCATATATAGTACGAGCACATTGATAGCTCAGTCAGTGGCCAGCCATGGTGGTGAGAGGAGAATTGTGTTGGTCACCGGGTTGGAGTGAAGTGCCATGGTGGGGCATTGCCTGCCAGGGTGGTGGGGCAAGGGGCCACTAGACCACCAGGGAAAGGGATTTTTATATTAATATGGATGAATCAGAGATAGGGAGGGGGTCCACTGGACCACCAGGGACTGTGATATATCATTTAATACAGGCAGATCAGAGCAAGGGGGCTGCTAGACCACTAGGGACTGTGATGTATCATTTAATATGAGTGAATCGGGGCAGGTTAAATTAGACCACCAGGGATGGTCTTCATATTAATATAATGGGGATCAGGGCTGGGGGGGAGGAAAAATATATAGAATATTAATGGAATACAAGCAGAATTGTACCTAATTATTATTATTTTTAAGGTTTTCTTTAAGGCATCAGTAGCTCTTTAAGGATCTCACTCCTGCTTATCTCTTTAATACTTGTTTTTAAATCTTTTATAGTAACAAAGTTCTGATAATCTTCTTGTAATAATTTTAGTACTGTTGATAGAAACTGTTGCATAGTTGTTTTTTTCTTGCTTTACTTTTCCTAATTGTATATGATTATCTCCTGTGTTTGCCTTTCTTCTTAATTAAATTCAATTAACCTTTTAATGGAACCAAAATAACAAGGTATTTGTGCTGGATGGGGTGCCCATGGATTTTGTTAAAGTAAATACAGATATTTGGACCCTTAATATTAATGGTGATTTTCAGCACCCTTGTTTAAACTTAAAACTTAAAGAACCCTGTCTAAGGTCAGATAAGAAAGGCTTAAGCTAAACAGAAAGAGGAAAGTTAGAAAAAGTCTTAATAAAAGCAAAAGTGGAAACTTTAAAAACCTTATCTAAGGTCAAGGAACAAAGAGGTAAGCAAAACAAAAAAGGGGAAATTTAGAAACATCCTATCTGGGGTAAGGGCACAAGTTATTTTCCATGACCTTAAGGAGAAACAAGAATGTTGGGAGTAGTGCAGTGGCTGTGGAGCAACAGTCTTTAGGAAGACTTCTGGAGGCTGGGGTGTTGCCCCATCTGTGTGCATCTCTCTGGGCTGAGAGAGGAGGGCAGTAGACACTGAACCAAGTTGATTAGGATCTGGGAGACCTGTTCCCCCACCCATGGGCCACCAAGTCTATCACTGTTGCCTCAGAGGGTGCCAAGGAGGAGGGGACACTGGACTGTGGTGCTCTCGGGGGGGGGTGGCAGGGTGGAAGCACATTCCTCAGCTGATGCCAATACACAACTCATTCACTGCTCTGGCAGGACAGGACTGCCAAGAGGAGGCACCAAGGTAATGGCAAGGGAGGATGTGAGGGCTCTCCATTAGGGAGACCCTAAGGTGGGAGGCAGAGAACCCAGCAGAAGAGGAAAAACTTCTGGTGGGGGACTCGATCATTTGGGGGTAGTTTTGTGAACAGGACAGAAGGGAAAGAGGAAGGTAGTGGATCCAGAATTTTTCAGTGGGTTTGCTGTGGTGGTGTGCCTACTTGATATGCAACTTTTTGTAATTTTTTAATCATTTATACTATCCTTTTCATTAAATTTTTTGACTGAAAATATAAACATAATCTATAGTTTTGAATGTATATCTTCTTACAATCAATATATTAGTCTTCTCCAGCAAAGTGAAATGCAGCAGCAGCAAGCAAGTAAGTTACAATGGGGAGGGGGGTGCACCTGCACCCTTTAAACCACCCTAGATCTGCTACAACCTACCTGGCACCTCAGCATAGAGGGATGGAGAGCAGATACTTAGGGTCACTAGGGTGTCAGGGCAGGAGGAGGAGCTAGATGTCATTGCCCATCTGGGGACTAATGACCTGGCAAGAGATGCAGCGGGGGTGGTACAGGACAGGTTAAGGGAGCTAAGGAGGGGCCTGAAGCAGGAAGCTCACATGGTGGCCTTCACTGAGGTACTACCTGTATGCGGCTGGGGTGAGGCTAAGGAAAACTGCACCAGTGACTTCAAAGAGTGGTTGAAAACATAGTGCAGGCAGAAGGGTTTTGGCTATATTGGGGACAGGGGTCCTACCTTGAGGTATAAAGGCTTGTACAAAGCTAATGGCCTCTATCACTCTGGGAGGGAAACAGAGGCCCTTGATGCTACCTTGATGTGCATTTAAACAAGCCAAGGGGGGAGGCAGAAAACCTGAGGGAGGCAGAGAGTCCCCCCAGAAAATGGAGTAGCAGAGAGGAGAAGCACAGGGAAAATTCATTCCCTAGTGGTAAAGGAGCATAGGGATGAGAGGGAGAACAAGAGAGGTGGGTTGGAGGTGGATCTAAGGCTGAGAGAAGAGTTATTGAGGGTGGGCAGAGGGATAAATTTATTTATTTATTTCAATTCTAGGATTACAATTACCTTTGATCCCCGGGCTCTTTTACAAAGGTTCCACGTCAAGACATAGGTATCACATGACAATAAACAAAATTGTTACACAAATAAGGGTAAGGATATCAAATTAATTTCGAACAGACAGGGAGAGGGTAAAGTGGAAAGGAAGAGGACAATGGGGGGGTGGTAGACAGAAATGGGAGGGGCAAGGGGGAGGTAAGAAAATGAGAAGAGAGGAGAGGTGGGGGGTAGGCATACCTCTCAACCTTCTGCCTCACAAATCAGGGACAAGGCTTAAAAAAAATCAGGGACAAAGGACCAAAATCAGGGACACATCTTCAAAATTAAAGATATCAACTCAGAAAGCTGGTAGAATAAGGGGTTTAGTGTAAAAAGCATTTTCTAAGGAGGAACAAGTCTGCAACTTTAATGTTTAACATTATTTTGTGCTTACGAAGTCCACTGTTTGGTCACGGAAACACAATTTTTAGGAGGGACAGAGTGCAATTTTGAGGCAAAATCAGGGACAGTTGAGAGGTATGGGGGTAGGTAAGGATAAGGGGAGGTGGAGCTGCCAGGAAGGTGGCATTGTCAAGAAAAAGGAAAGAGCACTACTGGGGAAATAGAAAGGGTAAAGAATGGAATCATGAAGAGAGGGCAGATTAGGGGGAGGGAGGGACAAAAGGAGTGGAGAGCCATGTCTGACTATGCAAGGAGCCTAGGAAATACAATTCCTGCCCTTGAGACAATCATTACAGAGGCAGACATGGATCTGTTGGCCATAAGCTGAGAGCAGGACTACTGATTTTAAACCCCCTTGCTGTTTGCACAGTATGAACATTAGGCATGAACGGAAAAGGAAATTTCAGTAGACTTGCATCTCAGGTAATGATTGGAGATCTGTTAATTTAAATTGTAACACTTATAGATATTTTTAAGTTAATCTGAGGTATTATTTATAGAAAACGAGGGGTATAGTGTTACTTGTGTATATCAATTAACATATTAGCGGCAATGAATCAGTTCACATACTTATTGTGTTTATGGGGTTTTCTCTTGGCGATACACTTCCTGACAACTGTAGAAGGAGACATTGAACTAACATATGCCAGTTTCCATGATATAAATAAGCCATTGAAATGTACTACAACATGATATTTGCCCTTAATAGGCATACAGACATTTCAAGTGCATTCGTAAAAGCGAAACTGGCATGTTTTTAATCATCTAAAATATAAGATTAAGGTAACACCTTTTTGGAAAAATACAAATACACATTGAGGTGCTATGAAAGCACTAATTTTGATGCTACTGTTGCTTGGAAATGACGTAGAGAGAAATCCTGGGCCTGTGGTAAAGGAAATAAATATGACGTCCGATATGTCCAGTATAAAAGGTCTTACGTTTTTCCATTTCAATATTAGAAGTATACTAGCTCATCTAGATTAATTGACATTATGGGCTGAATGTGAAAGGTTAGATGGAGTAGCAATAAGTGAGACATGGCTCAACCAATCAACCACAAATGACTGTATCAGCCTTGAGGAATACACTCCCTACTGAAATGATAGAGGTAAGGGTAAAGGGGGAGGAGTTCTTATTTATGTAAAAGATAGTTTTGTTGCTGAACAAGTAGTGGCAGGACATACGAACATACGAACATACGAAATTTGCCAGCAGATAAAGGCCTAGAGGTCTATCAAGTCTGCTCGAATGTGCAGCTAGCACCTCTTATTCTGTAGCTGCCCTTCCCTTCCACCCTTCCCCTTCATTAACCCTCCCTCTTGTCCTGTCCCATCTTCGTTTGAAGCAGTCCACTGTTCTACTGTATACCACTTCAGCAGGTAGCGCATTCCACCCAGCCACCACCCTCTCTGTAAAAAAGTGTCTCCTCATCTCCCTCCTGAAACTTCCTCGCTCCAGTCTCATATCATGGCCCCTGGTGGCCCTCCCCTCCCTTACTTTGAACAGCCCCTCTGTACCTGTCTTGTTTATTCCTTTCATGTATTTAAAGGTTTCAATCATGTCCCCCCTGTCTCTCCTCTCCTCCAGTGAGTACATGTTCAACTCCTTCAACCTCCTCTCGTATGATAAGTCCCCCAGACCCTTGATCATCTTTGTCGCCCTGCGCTGCACTCCTCCCAGTAACTTAATGTCCCTCTTCAGATACGGACGCCAGTACTGCACGCAGTACTCCAGGTGTGGTCTAACTAATGACCTATACAGTGGCAGAATCAACTCCTCCCTCCTCGAGGATATACCCCTTGCAATACAACCCAGCATTTTGTTGGCCTTTGCAGCTGCCTTCCTACACTGTGCCGAGTTGTTCATTGACCCTGTGACACTATAATAACACAGCTGATTATATGATGATTAAAATTATATTGGGTGGAATTCAGGGAACTGAGGTCTATTTCACATGTATATACATGCCACCCAAATCAGCAAAGGCTGATTCTGCTATAATAGAATAGCTGTTAACTTTGAACAAGGGTAACAAAGAACATATAATCATGGGTGATTTTAACCTAGATTGGGCAGTCCTTAGCAATAATGATAAAGTAAAGAATGTTGTGGCTATGAGAGGACATCACCAAGTTAATAAAGAACAAACTAGGAAAAAATATAAAACGGGAGGGGGCTGTTATACATTGGGTGCTGACAAATAGGATACACTTTTTAAATGATTCAGGTGTTTTGAAGGCTGTGATCTCTAATCACTGTCCAGTTTACATGATTAGGAAAAACCAAAAAGATACAGTGAATGAAGTAAGTATTAGGGAGATCAGATCATTCAAAAACCTGACTGATGATATTTTTATAAAGGAAGTCAATAATTTAGATTGGTCTGTACTGTACAAAATAAGAGATGTAGAAGATGCAGTGAATTATCTTGTTTATCTTTTCCATTTACACTTTTTGTCCATCTTCAGCGGAGCTGGCAGGTGGCACCCACCCTCCTTGGGAGGTCTCGTCCTCTAAGCCTGGCCATCCTCGATCAGACCTACCCGTTGTTCCCCAATGGATTACCCCCCCATAGTGGGGGCTGGGAGCTAGGAGTGCTGAATTTCTCCCCTCCCCAGAAGCACAATCTAGAAGCTGTGGAGTCTGGTGGGGACACGTCCGGGCCATCATGAAGCCTGCCGGCTTCAGTTTTTCCTCCATGTTCTCCCCAGGCCCATGAACATGCAATGTGTAGGGTGAATGAGCTCTGCTTCTGCAGAGACAACCTACTTCCTGGTTGTGGGGTCTCTCCCAATTCCTAGTGGCATGCATGTGCTGGCACCATTCTGCCACTGGGTGTCAGGCAAACAGCACACCACACTCTCCCCTCTTCCCGAGGAAGGAGAGCTGTCTATGGATGCTCTATCCTTCCTCTCCCCATCAGTCCCCAAGCAACCCAAGTCCATTCTCAACCCTGGGTCATTGGCGTGGCACGAGGTGTGGCATCCATTGCCTCAACCCTCAGCATCACCTGGCCGGCTGTTGCAGTGAAATATTTTAACCAACAGGTAATGAACACAATAAATCATTATGCACACAAGAAAAAACAGAGGGTGTGAACAAAATGTTCACCTTGGATAAAGTCCAAACTACTTGACTTGTTTAAAAAAAAAAAAAGCCATTCTTCATGGAAACAGTTTAAAAAAACTGGAGTACAAAATGATTTTAAAAAATACCATAAAATCCAAAATGCGTGTAAAGCAGAAATTAAAAAAAAAAACTAAGCTAAAAAAACAAGATCAAATCAGGTGTTATTGCCAGCTTTAGAGTATAATTCAGTATTGCTAATGTATATGCAAGACTTACTGTTACAAAGATATACAGTCATATTTAACAACATTTTGAGATTTGCAACTGATTGTAGAAAACAGGAACATCTATGTAATTCATATCAAAACTTTGGGATTATGCCACCTAGGCAAAGAATATTACATACAACATTGATGTTTATACATAACGTGTTGAAGTTAGAAACCCCAACAGTATTAAAAACAGATTTAAGCAAGTTGAAAAAAAAACAAAGACATTACGAACAACATCAATAAAACATTTTCAAGAAAATATAATTAACCAAAAACTGCTGAGAACTCAATGACTATTTATGGTCCTAAATTGTTAAATAATCTAATAAAAATGGGGATAGATGTGGATACAAAAAAAATTTATTCAAAAAGTGTGTGAGGAACTACTTAGTGGTCCAGTCAGTTTGTTGTTGTTATGACAATACCTGATGACTGTGTACTTAAGTGTAAGTGTAATTGAGACCATACTTGTACACTGTAAATATTGTACTTAAGTATATTGGGACCCTACTTGTATGTTGTAAATTTGTATTATATTTTGCTTAAGTCTGTTTTATATATTGTAAACTTGTTTGTATTCCTTTTATTTTCTCCTCTCCCCAGGAGTGGCTGAAAATGGGTCTTTGAACCAGTCCATTTTCCTGGTAAATGAAACAAATAAATAACAAATAATACATAACAGAGTAATGGTACATGGACAACCACAGACAGGAAGTGGCCATATCAGGCTACACCAAGTTCTGAAAGGACAGGGTAGGGAGAAGGTGGGCAGTTGTTTCATATGTGAGGGAAAGTATAAAGGCCATGGAGATACAATGAGACCAGGGGGATAAGGAAGGGGTAGAGATTCTTTGAGTCAGCTTGGAGACAGATTGTGGGGTCCTTTATCAACATGGGGGTGGTGTACAGACTACCAAAACAGGGGGAAGAGTTAAACAAGGTTTGAGGGATGCTATTGGCAGAATGGTAAGCAATGGAGAAGTATTGATTATGGGGGACTAATCAGCTGGATGTAGACTGGAGCATTCTGGCCACAGATGCAACAAGAAGCAGTCCCATCCTCAATTCCCTACAGGGGGACATTTCTAAAACAGCTGGTTATGGAATCCACTGGAGATGGGGCTATGCTGGATCTGGTACAAATAAACAGGGACAGCATTGCAGATATTACAATGTGCAGTCCCTTGGGTACAAGTGATCATTGTACTACGTAGTTTGGATTATGAATTGGACAAGAAAAAAAACACACACTAAGATGAGGGTCCTGGACTTCAGGATGGCAGATATTAAGGACATGGGTAACTGTCTCAGTAAATACCTTGAAGGGGGATGGCCTGGAAGGGGAAGTGGAAACCCAATGGAATGAGATCAAACAGGGGAAGTATGCAAGGTTAAGAGGAGGAAGGGGTCACTGTGCTTCTCAAAGGACGTGGCTAAGGTAGTAAGGGAGAAAAAAACAGCTTTTAAGAAGTACAAGGAGACTCATACATAGGTGGACAAGGAGGTATATTTGGATAAACAAAGGGAGGCAGGAAGGAGGGTTAAGGCAATTAAGGCACAAACAACGGAGAGGATCACCAAGGAGGTCAAAAAAGGGGACAAGACTTCAATTATGTGTGTGGAAAGATGAAATCATGGGGTGGGATAGTGAGAATCAGGAGAGTGGGGGGGGGACTGTGCAGAAGATCAAGCAAAATATAAAAGTTTAAATGAGTACTTCCGCTCAGTCTTCACATGGAGGGAGAGACAGACCAACAAGTATCAGCAGGCACCAGGGGAAAGGCAGAGTGGATACAAGTCCATTTTTGGAGGAGAAAGTCTGAGTGGGATTGGAAGTCATAAAGGAAAACAGGGTGATGGAGCCAGATGGGACTCACTCAAGGGATCTACAAGAATGGAGCAAGATGCTAGCTGCCCCTCTGGCAACACAATTCAGCACCTGATTGGAGATGGTGGCAGTTCCACAGGACTGGATGAGGGCAAATGTGGTCCCTTTGCACAAGGGCAGCAGCAGAGAGGAGGCTAGCAATTACAGGCAGTCAGTTTCACATCAGTGATGGGGAAATTGATGGAGACCATGCTGAAGGAGATGCTGATGGAGTACATGGAGGCCAATGGGCTGCAGGATCACCAGCAGCACAATTTCACAGGGAGGAGGTCATGTCCGACAAATCTCATAGATGTCTTTGACTGGGTGACTAGGGATCTCCTCCAGAAGGAGGAAGGTTATCCTGCCCCTGTATAGGTCATTGGTCAGGCCTCACCTGGAGTACTGTACTTCATGCAGTACTGGCACCCATTCCTGAAGAAGGACATCAGATTGTTGGAGGGGGTGCAGCGAAGAGCCACAAAGATGATCCAGGGATTGGAAAGCACGCCCTACGAGGACAGGCTGGGAGAGCTGAATATGTATTCACTGGAGGAGAGGAGAGGAGGTATATGGGGATATGATCGAGGTCTTTAAGTATCTGAAGGGGATAAATATGACCAACACAGAATGGGAAGGGGGAGGGACATAAGGGAGCATGGACTGAGATCGGAGGGGGGAAGATTCAAGAGGCAGATGAGGAGACATTATTTCACAGAAAGAATGGTGGACAAATGGAACACCTTACCAGACGAGATAGTGTCATGTAAGACTGTGGGCAGTTTCAAGAGGGGTTGGGACAGAGTAAGGGATACTGGGAAGGGGGCCGGGAGGAGCAGCGGTGAGATGAGGGGCTAGCTGCACACTCGAGCAGACTCGACAGACCATGAGGCCTGTTTCTGCTGGCAATTTCGTATGTTCATATGATGTGGATTTGGGGCCGTGGATGTGGTCTATCTGGACTTCGGTAAGGCCTTTGAAACTGTGCAGCACAAGAAGCTAATAAAGAAACTTAGCAGCCTTGGGGTTGGAGAGAAGGTGTTAAGCTGCGTATCAAACTGTTTAAGGATAGCAGGCAGAGGGTGGTAGTAAATGGCAGACACTCAGAGAATGGAATAGTGACCAGCGGGGTGCCACAAGGATCAGTACTGGGACCAGCCCTCTTCAATGTATTCATAAGTGATGTTGATGAGGAACTGAAAGGGAGAGTATGTCTCTTTGTGGATGATACAAAAATCTACAACAGGGTAGACACTCAGGGATGGGTGGAGAGAATGCAAAGGGATTTGGGGAAATCTAGAGGAGTGGTCTAGGTTGTGGCAGCTGGGCTTCAATGCCAAAAAGTGCAAAGTCATGAATTGGGGTGGGGGAAACCCAGAAGCTGTGTATAAGATGGGAGGTGTACTTACAGTCATCAGGCAAGAAAGGGACCTTGGGGTAATCCTATCTTATGGTCTCAAGATGGCAGAGCAGTGTGACAAAGAAGTAGACAAGGCTAGTGGGATGCTTGGGTGCATAGAGATGGATATTTCTAGCAGGACAAGGGAGGTGGTGTTGTTACTCTATCTCTTACTTAGTAAGACCCCACCTAGAGTATACTGTGTCCAGTTTTGGAGGCTGCAGCTCTGCAAGGACATTGACAAGGTAGAAGCAGTCTAGAGGTGGGATACCAAAATGGTGCAGGGGTTGAATGAGAAACCATAAAAGGAAAGACTGCAAGACCTCAGTATAAGTTCCTAGTGAGGAGAGAAGAGCAAGAGGGGACATGATTGAGACCTATAAGTACCTCACAGGGGTGAACAGTGTACAGGAGGGAAGTCTCTTTCATAGGAGGAGGAACACCAGAACACAGGGGCATGCAGTGAAGCTGGGGGGTTCTTCACAGAAAGGATGGTGGATGCCTGGAACAGCTCACCAGATGAGATGGTGGGGAGAAGATGGTTTGGAGCTTCAAGCATGCATTGGATAGACACATGGGCATGATACATAGAGGAAAGGGAGGAGGAAGGGACACTATTAAACCAAATAGGGGTTGGGATGCAGTAACAGACATGAGAAAAAATAGGGCAGACTAGACGGGCCTAACAGTCCTTTTCTGCTGACAAATTCTATGCTTCTATGTTTCTATGCTTCTAACTTCAAGTCAAGTCTTGCTTATAGCAACGTTGACTAGACTACTTTTACTTCTCCTATGGCTAATTTAATGTACTGTTTGTTCCTTGGTGTCACAATAATTAATATACTGTTTGTTACTTGCAGTCACAATCTAATGTTCATGGTTATATGCCTTTGAGGTTGATGTAGCTGTGTACCTTGATTCACTCAGTTATTGTTGGTTGTTGTTTACTTTCTTGTACCCTCCTGGGTCATACCAGAAAATAGGAATTCAGTTGTCTAGTGTTCTTATCTGGTTACCTGTAGCGCTGTGGAGCGCTGGGAATTGTTCGCCGGGGGAGGCTGTGAATGTTGGAGGATGAATGAGCGGGGTTCTCTTATCAGGGTAGTGAGGTCCAGGAGATGCCGTGGGGTGAAATGGACTCTGAAATGTGGTCCTTCATATCTGGTTTCCATACCCAAAGGCTCCACCATTGGTGGGCAGGTAGCTCGGGTGGCCCCGGAATACCGTCCGACTCGAGCAGTGTTATGCAATGCCAGATCTATTAAAAAAAAGACTGCAATAATTGCAGATCTTGTCGGGACAGCAGATATGGCTTGCATCACCGAGACCTGACTGGACAATAATGCTGGCCCCATTTTGGAGGCTGCTGTTCTGGCTGGGTACTCTGTGATACACCGCTCGAGATCGGACCACGGGGGGGGGGGTAGCAATCTGTTTTAAGATGGAACTAGACCCCACAAATGTGCCAGCTGAGGAGACCAACTCATTCGAGTGTACCATGGTGGCAGGTGTAGGCTGTAGGATCGCTCTCATCTACCGTCCACCCGGGGATGAGAAGCGATTCCTTCAGGAAGTAGCAGACTTCATGGTTGACATGGCGTTTGAGTCGTCCAGGTTGATGGTCCTGGGTGACTTTAATGCCTGGGTCAATGATGAACTCTCACGATTTGGACAGGACTTCCTCCAGTTGATGACATCACTGGGCTTCACACAGGTAGTTGCCTCTACCACCCATAAGTACAGTCACTCCCTTGACTTGGTCTTCCTCCTGGGGATCGAACCTTCCGACTTGGTGATTTAACCAGTCGGATGGTCGGATCATTACACTGTGGGGTTCAGTTTTTTCATCCCCCTGCATAGGTCAGCCCCTGTGGAGATGTTCAGATACTGCCCTTTACGGGATATGAGCCCTGATGGCCTATCGGCAGTATTTGACCTATTGGTAATTCCAGAGGCAAGTGGGAGTCCAGAGAGCCTGGTTCAGGCCTATAACAAGGCCGTTACTATGGCCCTGGACTCTATCGCTCCTGTCTGTGTTCGTCCTCTCTCCTTTCACCTGCGGTCCCCATGGTTTGATGGGACCTTGAGGGAGTTGTGGCGATTTGGACGAAGGTTAGAGCATTGCTGGCAGAAATCCACCCTGGAGGCTGACCGCCTTAGACTGATGGAACATTATCAAGTCTATCAATCAGCAATCACCCTTAAGAAGGCAGAGTTCCTGTCCAGGGAGATTGCTGCTGCTCAGAACCAACTGGCTCAGCTCTTTTGAACCGTGAACAGGCTGTGCAACCCAGCCTGTCTTCAGGCTTGAAGAGCCTTTTCACAGATCGAGTGTGATGAGCTCGTTTGGTTCTTTGCGGATAAGATGGCCAGCATCAGAGCGGAGATCCAACCGGCACACTCTATGGGAGCTGTTAGTAGTCGGTGTACAGTCACTCCTCCTTATTTTGTCTGGAGCTCCTTCGACCGACTGGAACTCAGGGATGTTGTGCGGATTGCCCAGGGTATGCGACCAATGTGCTGTAGTTTGGACCCGGGCGCAATCTCCCTGATTATGGGTTGTTGTGACATCATTGGCCCAGTCCTTGCAAGGATAGTTTGGTGCTCCTTAGAGTCTGGTGAGTTTTCTAGATCCCTGAAGAAGGCAATGGTGACACCTCTCCTGAAGAAAGCTGCTCTGGACCCAGGCTGCCTTGCGAACTACAGACCGATCTCTAACCTTCCCTATGTTGCGAAGGTGATTGAGAAGGTTGTGGTGCTGCAACTGGAGAACCATTTGACTATCCACGACATTTGTGAACCTCTCCAATCCAATTTTCACAAGAGGCATAGTACCGAAACCACTCTGGTTCAGGTGCTCAATGATCTCCTGACGGCGAGAGATCAGAAGCACTGTTCTGTCTTGGTACTTCTTGATCTCTCTTCAGCTTTTGACACTGTGGACCATGGGATGCTCCTAGAGTGTTTTAAGTTCATCTCTGGCCTGTCTGGTACAGTTCTCAGGTGGTTTAAGTCCTTCCTCACTGGCAGAACTCAGAGGGTAGTGTCAGGGAATTTTTCTTCTGACCCATTCTGTCTGCCATGTGGGGTCCTTTAGGGCTCGGTGTTGTCCCCCATGTTGTTAGCGGTGTATATGCTGCCCTTTGGAGACATTGTAAGACAGTATGGGCTGAGGTTTCACTGTTATGCTGAAGATACCCAGCTCTACCTGTCTTTTGCACCCAAACCAAGTGTGCGTTTGGTGTTTAACAACTGCCTCACTGAAATCCAGGGTTGGATGAACTCCAGCTGGTTGAAGTTGAACTCAGGAAAGACTGAGGTGATAGTTGTGGATCTGGGCTACAGGTCAGAGGGGTTGGGGGCTGGCCAACCTTCCAGACTTTGCCTGGGAGGTACCCAGCTTCTTTTCTCTGAATGGGTGTGGGATCTGGGGGGTGATTCTTGACGATGGACTGACACTGTGTTCTCAGGTGTCGGCAGTCGTTAAGTCCTCTTTTTACCATCTGAGGAGCATCACCAGGGTCAAGCACCTTGTTCCATCTGGCGACCTCACTATGTTGATCCATGCCTTTGTGACCTCGTACCTTGATTACTGCAACTCCCTTTACCTAGGGCTTCCAGGGGTTGATATCCATTGCTTGCAGCTAGTGCAGAACGCTGCGGCCCAGTTGTTGACGGGGACCCCATGTGCGAGTCACATCACACCGGTGCTGCGCGAACTACACTGGCTGTCTATTCCATGGCGGATCACCTTCAAGGTCGGGCTTCTGACCTACAAAGCCCTACACAGACAGGGCCTGACTATCTGAAAGAGCTTCTGTCCCCCTACTGCCCCGGGCGATCGATTCACTTAAATGACGAGGGGTTGCTAGAGATTCCCAGGGTATTTTTGAAGACATTGGGGGCCCGTGCATTCATGTATGTGGCCCCAGCCCTGTGAAATTCTCTACCCCATCAGATACGGGAGTGCATGATCATGTAGGGCTTTAAGAAGGCCCTGAAAACTCACCTATAGCTACAAGCATACCCAAATTGATTTTTAGTCCTGTATTTATCTGTTTGATTACTGTGGATTCTTGTTTTATATTTGTTCTTATTGTTCGGCGCCTGGACAATTGAAAGGCACTTTATAAATAAAGACTATTATTATATTATTATCAAAAACAAAATAAACACACTTTTTTCCAGCAACTTGATAAGATGCCATAATATTCGGACAGGATCTGATGGCCGCTTAACCACTGAGTTCTCTGTGATAAGGGATTTGTCTGACAAAATCCGGCAGTTCGGGCTCCCTCTACACTACTAGTTGTACGTTAAAATACGGTAGTACCTCTCCGGCACATATTTCTGTGATGGTTTATCTTTGCGAGTGCCTGCAACTGCCAGTAAATGCATCTGCTAAAACACTGAAGCCCAGCCAAGACCATGGCCTTTGTATCGCAAGTGATGGGGGAAAATTCTCTCATGGAACAAATGTTTACCCAGCTAATGGCCCAAATGGCCCAGCTTACCTCCGCAGTGAATGCAAACAACCAGACTCTTCAAACTATCGAGGTTCGCATGATCCATACTGAGCAGCGGCTGGGCTCGCACGATGCAACAATACAGGATGTCTCGGCTACACTCCGGGAGCAAGGCAAACTTGTCCATCAGCTTCAGGACAAGGTTGATGACCTTGAAAACCGCAGTCACTGAAGTAATTTAAGGTTTGTGGGTTTTTCTGAGGGGGGCCGAGCAAGGCAACGCAGTCTCCTTCTTGCAACAGACACTACCTTCCCTCCTGGGCATGTCTGATGATTTTAGGCCACAGACTGAGTGGGCCCATCGCTCACTTTGGCCCCCTCCTAAACCGGGCGACAGACCCAGGCCTCTGCTAGCAAAGTTTCTGGACTTTCGACAGAAAGAAGCTGTGTCGGCGGCTGCTAGAAACGCTATTACCATTATCTGGCAGGGGCACAAGATTCAGATAGTCCAGGATTATTCCCAGGAGCTGTCCGAGCATCGGAAGGAGTATGGGCTAGCTAGGAAGATCCTACATGAGCATAATTACGCCGTTTCCTTAAGATACCCTGCTACTATGAGAGTAATACATAATGGAGCTCCTTTACTGTTTGCTACTCCAGAAAGTCTTATGGACTTCCTTTGGGCAAAACATCCTGCCGACTTCCATGGCAATGTCCTACCGATGGATTCCCCAGTGGCTCCCCCACTCCTGAGCTGGCTGATAGCCAGCCAGCACCCACGGACAACTCAGCTAAACCAGAAGTGAAAATCTTTGAAGCTACCATACCTCATCGGTCTAGAAAGTGGCATCCTTCTGCCCGACATTCCAGAAGGCAACATCCAGCAGCTCGGGTCGGTTCTCCCTTGGTGATAGGAGGAGAGCAGTGCCCACAGCCCAGTTCTGACCTGCTGGCCTACTATATGCTGAATTCTTTTACTCCCTTGGCACTAGTTGCTCAGGACGCGACTGGAGAGATTAGCCAGGATAATTTGCCACCCGATGATGCTGTCTCCACCTCCACAACCTCCAGTCGATCCTGAGCGGATGTTGACGTGACACCTCCTGTGACGCCGGTCTTACAAGGGCCACTGCCCACTGCAAGCCTTACATAGTGTAGCCCTACCAAACCACTTGTGGATCAGGCCCCAATCCTGGACATACAGGACTGTCCTACCTGACTTCAGGACTAAATACATGTCTGATTCACATTGTGGGCTATGGAGAGGGGGGCTGGTAATATTTTCTGGGTGCTCCCCCCAAGCTGACTTTTGAAGGCCTTTGCTTCCTTGCTTTCTAGGTATCTGTGGGCTGGTGCTTTGCATTTCCCTCAGTGGTGCGGCACCCGAATGGGCTCCCTTGGAGTCTTGGCCCATTGTGGCCCCAGGCTAGCCTTATTCAGATTCCACAGACCCTTTAGTCTCATGATCACTTGTTATGGGGGCCTCAGTGCCTGGTAAGTGGTCGGTCTTCCCCTGGAATCTCCCCTGTGGCCCCTGATATATATGAGGGATAGACCCATCTCTCTTTGTGTCCCCTCTCAACACGGAACAAGAGATCCCAGTTTTAACTAATAGATGGCCATCTACATATCCCTCTCCTACTTGATAGTTTTTAGGGATAAGTAATTGGCTGATATGGTATATTGCGATTGGGGATAGCGGGTGGGACATCTGCACTACCCCCCCTTTGGGGATTATGATACCGGCGCTAATATGGGATGGTTGAACCACTTGCACTCTCTGTGTCTTTATGATTCCAGGTCCCTCAGATGCTCTGACTTAGGCAGTCCTGGGAGCTGGCCTGCAGACCTATAGGAGCTGTCAAGATGGCCCCGAGTGCTCCCATCGACTACCCATGTGCCATTCAGGGGTGGCTCGCCCCATATGTTCTCTTGGTGCACTCCACATTCCTGCTCCTGGTTTGGGTATCTGAACCATTTGGTAGGTAGACTTTCATTCGCTGCAGGTCCCTGATCCAACTGAGAATGGATCCCCCTACTGTGGGAATATGCTGGCAACGTACACACCCCCCAGGGGGGCTGGAGGGAGTCTTGTAGCTGTGGCTGCTGACATTGTTCCCCATGGCTAGGAATTGGCCTGGTGTATATAGTTCAGGTTGTTGTTTATGTTTGTGTTTGCTGCTTTTTTCTTTTATTGTGCATGCATGCCACACTCAGAGTGTTCAAATTGACATTGTGCATGGGGTTTTATCTGGGGACAGAGTATGCAGTGAGGCGTGGTACAGTGCCTTGCTGGCGGGTGTGACCTCCGCTTTCAGATGTTACTCAACCTGTTTGCTTGCCTTCTGACCATGCCCTATATGTTCAGGTGGATTATGGCTGACATCTGTTGTATCACCTGGAACATACGGGATGCTTGCCCATCTTAAAAGGTTGAAAGCAGACATCACCCTGATTCATGAAACTAAACTCAGGAAAGATGAACATGACAAACTTAAGCGTGCTTGGGTAGGCCAAGTCATCTCCTCTTCTGCCTCCACACACAAGCATGGGGTTGCCATCCTGCTCCACAGATCCCTGCAGTGGTCAATGGTCACTGTTAAGTGGGACTTCACTGGCCAGTGGGTGTTAGCTCTCTTCAATACCCCAGATGGCCCATGAGTGGTCGCTAATGTGTAAGGTCCAAATGAAGATCAACCCAGGATCTTTCACTCCCTTGCTCACGCCATTGAATCGGTGGCCTCCCCGGAGGTTCTGGTGATAGTTGGAGGTGATTTTAACCTTCCATTAGGTCCCTGTCTAGACAGAAGCTCTGCTGCTCCTGACAAACACTCGAGAGTTAGGTTAGCCTTACAGAAAACTTTGTCTGATCTTGGCCTTTAAGATGCCTAGCAGGTCACTCATCCTAGGGATAAAGACTTTATATTTATGTCCCCTGTTCATAATTCCCTGTCTTGTCTTGACTACTGGCTGCTGTCTTCCACCCTAATGCCGGCCCTACTGGATGTGAATATTCTCCCGGCAGTCCTTTTGGATCACGCTCTGGTTCAGCTGTTCTTGATGCGTGATCAGCAGGCCACCCCTGGTCATACCTGGCGGGTAGACCCCCTGTTGCGCCGGGATCCTGACTTCTCCCCATGGCTCACTACCCAAGTCCAGCTGTTTCTTCAGGACAACCCCCCCTCCGTTGTGGGGCTGGCCTGCACCAGGGTGCCATAATGGGGTATGCGGCCAAATGCAGTAGACAAAGGGAACAGCAACTTAAGTCCCTTGGCAGACCTTGAGGTTAAATGTAAGCAGTGACCCCTCCTTGCCCCACACTCCTTACTTAGGCAGGAACTAGCCCAGGTTCGACAAAACATTAGTGAACTCCTGACTAGGAAGGCTGAGCTAGCCATTCTTTGCTTAAAATATATATATTGGATGGGTGGAGAGTGGAGTGGGAAGGTTCTCATGTACAGGCTACGCAAACAAAGTGCAGAGCGCTATATCTCAGGCCTTACATGATCAGGAGGACCTGTACAGATGCACCACGATCACGTAAACTCCATTATGGCGGATTTCTATAAGAATCTCTATACCTCCTCAAGGGTGTTGGACCCCTTGGCAATCCGTCAGTTTCTAAACTCCCATCCTCTCCCACAGTTGTCCCCACAACAGGCAAATTCACTAGAAATTCCAATAACAGCTCCTGAGGTAATTGCAGCTCTTCATGCCCTGAACACAGGCAAAGTGACAGGTGGAGATGGGTTTCCCCCAGAGCCGTGGAGCATTGTAGCCCCCAAATAGCCCCTTTACTTAGTGACCTAATCAATTCAGCCCTAGTTAAGGGCTCCTTTCCCCCTACCCTTAGGGAAGCTATCATTACTATATCCCCTAAGAAGGGAAAGACCCCCCCTTCCATCTAGTTACTGCCCCATCTCTCTTATTAATACAGATAGTAAGATTTTCACAAAAATAATGGCTACCCGTCTTAGCCCCTTCCTCCCCTCACTTATACACCCTTCTCAGGTAGGCTTAGTGCCAGGCCAGTATAGCAGAGACCACATACATGCCATGGTGAATATCCTGGCGTATGTGGACCATTGCCCTACACCAGCAGCTGCTGCCGTGATAGACTTTGAGAAGGCATTTGATTCCCTGGAGTGGGACTTCTTGTTCCAGGTGCTCGAGGCTATGGGATTCAGATCTAACTTTCGGCATTAGATTGCTGCCCTGTATAATAACACACTGGCGTGAGTCCTTACTAACTCCACCCTGTCTGCTCCCTTCCCTCTTGGGCGGGGGACGAGACAGCGCTGTCCTCGCTCCCCTCTGCTCTTTATCATTGCAGCAGAACCCTTAGCAATAGCCATGTGTGAGTCCCCAGATATACAGGGCTTCTCCTTCAACAGCAAAGTTTTCTCCACATTCATGAATGCAGATGATCTTCTAGTCCCCATGGCGAATGCCCCCGCCTCCTTACCTCCTTACCTCCTCTACTTCACTTACTTTCAGAGTTTGCCATTCACTCAGGGCTTAAGATCAGCTGGTCAAAAATGGAGGTGATGCCACTTAACACTCGTTGTACACAAACACAGATCTCTCAGCTCGGCCTTCAGTGGGCTGGACATTCGCTGGTATACTCAGGTATCCGCTTGAGGCCTGGTCTCACTAAAATATGGGATTATAACCTTAAACCTTTGGAAGCGGATATTAAAACTGAGTTCGACCGCTGGTGAAAATTCCACCTAACCTTAGCTGGTAAAATATTGGGCATCAAAATGGTAATGGCACCCAAATTACTGTACGTCCTTTCCCATATTCCACTGGTCCTACCGCCGTTTTGGTTCAAACACATAGACAAAGCCCTTGCTGGGTTTATTTGGGACAATGCCAGACCTATGTACAGTAGGAGTAAACTAAGAGCTCACTGGAGGGAGGGTGGCTGGAGATTACCCTGGCTGGAGGGGTACAAGTGGGCATTTCTTACTACCCAAACTCTGGCCTAGTTCTTGCTGCCGGGAGGGAGGAGGCCCCGCTATGGGTGGATATGGAAGCTGAGGTTGATCAGGTGAGCTCTCCCTTGGCCTTGCTCTATTTCCCCCTGCCAAAAACATTGCGAGACCACCCTACTATATCCACTTCAGTGCACACTTGACAATTGGTCCATAAGAAACTAGATGCCAACCCTCATCCTCCAGCTGAAATGCTCCTTTGGCATAATGGTTCTCTGCAGATTGATGGGAAGCCCCTTTTCTGGGCAGGTTGGGCACGCAAAGGTCTCTTCAGTCTTGCACAGGTGTTGGATATGAATGGCCTCACCATGCACTCCTTTCAAGATCTAGATGCCAAGTTTCATCTAAATGGCTCTCTGCCAGGAAGGGTACAGCTAGTCTCATCTATGCAAGTCTCCAGAGCCATCTCCCCTCTGGCTTGGAGCAGGCTAAAGTGAAGTGGGAAAAGACCCTCCAGAAACCACTTACTGCTACTCAGTGGTGGGCCTGCTGGCAAAATGCTCATTCCCTTATTCTTGATGCTCATGGTCAGCTAATCCAAAATAAAATCCTCTCCCATTGGTACCGTACCTCCTCAGTACTCTACAAACTGGGTATTTTGGACAATGATAGGTGTTGGAGGTGCACTTCCCATGGGGGGGACCTTATCCACGTCCTTTGGTCTTGCCAGCAACTGCGTCCCTTCTGGTCGGCAGTGAGGGACCTTGCAGAACAAACTCTGGGCCCCAGTGTGGGACTCGACCCTCTGGTTTGGATCCTGGGACTCCCCCCTGCTTCTCCTAGGCTCCAATGTAATCAACTGAGGTGGCTTGTCCTCCTTAGTGTGCAAGCCAAGTGGCTTATCCTCTGTTGCTGGAGAACTGCAGAGGTCCCCTCCATTACGGAGCTTTACAAATCCCTATCTGCGGTTGCCCAGCTTGACTGCATGTCCCATGTGGTAGCCAACACGTTGGCACAATACTATCTGTGCTGGGCCCCTTAACTTGCATATCTTTCCCCCCAAGCAGGTATAGGCTGAGTAACCTTACTTGCATCTCATGGTCCTAATAGCTTTCAATGTTGTGTGTACCAGATGGTTAACTGCTACCTGTCTACTCCTACTTGCACTGTACGATGGATTAATACTCCTTTTCCCTGTGTAAGAGGCCTACTTCAGTTTCAGTTTAGGTATGGTATGCTGGTTAGTTGTTGGATTTATGTTTCCTTCCAGGCTGAGATGTTACATTAAGGCTCCCTGAAATTACATAGACTTTTTGGACTGCTAAGCCAGTTTGGATTAATGGGGGGGGGGGGGCTCACTTGATGCTTCACCCTACTGCTTTCCTCCTGTGACTTGCTTATTGCTATCTGATGGTTATATTATTACTACCTTTTTCAACTTTAAGAGCAATGTCATTTGCGTAGCACTCTCAGACTGGAATGTATTATTCTGTAGTTGGTTCCTAATAGCCTCCTACTGTTTGTTGTATGGTATGTGTCTTTATTAGACTATAAATGCCAATAAAAAGCATTAACTACAAAAAAAGATCAGGATCTATGATGCAGCTATGTACAGACCAATTAGTCTTCTTGGTTCTTCTTCCAAATTTTTTTACCAGGGCAATGTGGACATGACTGAGTACTCATTTGGAACATTTCAGTGTAATTACTGATTTACAGGCAGGGTTCAGGATGGGAGGCTCAACCTTACAACAATGCTTCATGTTGCATCATATTCTTAAAAACAGATGTAACAGTGAAATCATAAACTATATACAGTGCACCACTTTTATTGATCTATGTAGTTTTTGACTTTTTCAATAGGGTTCTATGTGATTTAAGTGAAAACAAAATAGTAATGGCAAAATGAGCGAGGAAAAAATTGCGAAGCCAAAATCAGCACAGTAACTTCACAGCACCTACAAAACACAATGAACCAGGTGCCGGACTACAGTAAAGCATCTTGTCTATGCAAGTTATTCGGGGGGGGGCAACTGAAAAATATATAATCAACTCCGGGAAAAGCAAACTTGGGGATGGGAAGAAACATGGAATGGGGCAGATGGCAACTGTGGGAGGGGTGCATTTAAAATATGACAAGGTGGACAGGGGAGAGAAGTTGGCTGCAGCACTTAAAAAAAACAAAAACAAATATACACCTCCCCGCGAAAAAAACACTCACTTTGGGAATTGAACCACGGTCTGCTTGCTACTGCAGCAGATGCAGACCCAAACCCAGCCCTATGCTATGCTGCCAACACATCTAGGCACCCCACAAAAACATCTCTTCTAATCCTCAGCACTAACACTACTGCTCCCTCACTGGTGACTCAGTGTACTAACCATACTCGCTGACATTTACTGGCGCAGTGAAGACACAGTCGCCAATATTCCCATTGCTCATTTTTAGTCACTCTTTTTCACTCACCTAGATTGATTTGCTCAAATCATGGGATACCTTTTAATAGAAATATTCTAGGTAAAAAGTAGCTAACCTGAATCTGGATGATGCACTGGGATATGTAATCAATTATAGTTAAAAATCTGATGTAGGGTCTGATATGATAAAGCAGGAAATTTAATAGATCAGATCAAAATCAACACTGGAACTGAACAGGAATGTATAATGATAGCAGTTTTGTTCAATGTTTATGTCATTGTTTTGATCCATGCTCCCAATAATAATGAATTTGGACATCACAGGATTGGAACTCAGCCTTGTCCTATACTAGTCTACGGCAATGACTTGGTGTTTTTTTTTTCTTTATCACAAAAGGGATTTGAAGATCAGTTGTGTCTCTTGGCAACAAAATGTAAAGAACTGGGGTTGGTCCTTAATTTACACAAAAGTCAAATCATGGTAGTAAAAAAGGGAAGCTAAAAAAGGTTGTTGGTGTATTAATAGAATTAGACTAGAAATAGTGGAACAATATACTCACCTGGGGCTGATAAATAATCGTTTCACTTTAAAAAAGAAAATTGTAAATACTAATAAAAAGTATAATAAACAAACAATGCTATTATAATATTTAGTAATAAATATAGAGGTAACACAGTGGGAGCAGCTTTAAAAGTATCTAACGCAAAGGCATCAATGCAGGCTCTATAGAGGAGAGAAATTAGTGGCCATACTACATCCTATAGTGCACCTAAGAAAAATCTGTAGATAGGTTCAATAAAAATGTTGTTGAAACTCCCTGTTACAGTCTCTGGTTATAGTGTCCTATCAGAACTGGGACAAACATCAGTTTTGGCATGGAACTTGGAAGTTACTTTTAGTTGAAGTTAATAACTGGATACCAATACAAAAAATTCAGGGTTTGGCTCATTCTTGCTTAATGAAAAAGGTTGACATACTGGAGAAAAGGCACAGCTAACTCCTTGGATATTTTTCTTGATGAATACTCTTATTAAAAAATTGGGAAAAGTTGCTTATAGCACTGGTTTTGCAGTGGCATATTGGCTTCTAAAATTTAGAGCCCTGGGTTAAAAATAAGATTAATGGAGATTAACAAAGAAAAGGAAATGGCCAAATTAGGGGTAATAGATTTAGTTCTCACTTTGCCCTTCTTAAACAAGCATTTGTCAATGCCGAATGTTTGCTTGCTGGTACTAGCATTGACAGTGCATGAGGTAGAAGTTTGCAGAATAAGAAGGGCATTGAAGTACTGAAGTGATGCCAACCCCATCCCCACCCTGGAGAGATGGACACGCATTGGGGTGTGCCTTTGGGTCATCGCCTAACACTCACACCATTTCACCTCACCGTATCATGCAGATACTGTACTGACAAGTGTTGAGGTGTGCGTTGGGGTGTTTGACTTTACAGTCACCCCATTCCATAAGGAAATACGGTGAAATGGCTGCAGTATAGGAGAATGGGGTGAAATTTGGGGCCAAAGAGTTCAAGCTGCACCTCAATGCCTGTCAGTGGCTGCAGGGTGGGGGTGGGGGTGGAATGTTGTGCATATTACAGCTAGCAATCCAAAGTCACACCCCCGATGCTGGTCAGTCTGTACAGGGTGGGACATAGAGGTAGAACCCCCAACACCCCGGGCATTTGTTGGTATTTGCACTCCAAATTTTCATCATGCATTTTTTGTCACCCCACCTCATGAAAGTACTTGGGACCTCTGCTCATGAACAGTGCCACTGTGATTTTGTTAATCTGTCCTGAACGTTGATGTCCCACAGTGATTGTGCCATTCTGTGCCAGTTGTGCGAAACCATATTTCTGGCAGGATGTGAGAAATGACAATTATACCATTCTTAAGGAGGTGTGCAAAAAATGGCAATGTTGAAAATCTGGACTGGAAATATTAAACTATCTTGAACTTACGAGTATGCATGGAAACTGAACAACGCACACTCATAACATAGGCATTTTGTGGAATTTTGTTACCAAATTGTCAACATAGGCATTTTGGGGCCTCCGCTCATGAACAGTGTCACAGTGATTTTCTTAAACTGTCCCGAACATTAATGTTCCAAAACGACCGTGCCATTGTGTGCCGGATGTGCAAAAACATATTTTGGGCAGGATGCGAACAATGACAGCTGTACTGTTCATAAGGAGGTGTGAAAAAATGAAAATCTGGAGTGAAAATATCAAAAATTCTCGAAGTTACGAGCGTGCATGAAAACTATGCAACTCATGCTTGTAACAGTCATTTTTTAGAATATTTTCAGCAAATTTGCAACATACGTTTTTTGGGAGTCCACCTCATGAACACTGACACTGTTTTGTTAATCGGTCCCAAAAGGTTATTCCGGCAGAGACCGCGAAATCACCTTTCAGGGCCAAATAACAAAATGACAGTGACCGAATTCATGAGGTGGAGTCCCAAGAACCCCATGTTGACAATTTGGAACAAATATTCACAAAAATGGCCGAGATAACCACCCAAGTTAAAAAAATAAAATCTCATTTATGCTACTATACAGCTTACCAGCATTTCTTCAGTTTGTGGGCGGCTGTGAAGAGTGCAGACATGTTTCTGGTCCACTGAAGATCATCCTTTGGGCTCCAGGAGGCAAGTATGGGGTGGGGTGGGGTGGGGACCCGACAGCAGGGACCATTTCCTTTGTTTGGGTAACAATAAAAAAACTGCACCGCAGAAACGTTTTCTGTTTTTGACAGGTTTTGGCCACACTGGGGTGGGCTCCCAGTAGTGCTACTTTGGTTTGAGTGGGGTCATGTTAACCACACTGGGGTGAGCTCCCAGTGTGGCACACAATCGGGGTGTGGCCGCGCCAAGAAAATGCTAATGCGATGGGGGGTTAATTTGCTGACAGGGGGATTGGGCACCCCTGTTGGCAAGCATGCCTGTATTTGGGAGCATGATGCCAAGGGGGATTTGGCACCCCCTTGCAGACCACAACAGTAAAGGGGGCACAAATGCCAACAGGGGTAATGGGCAACCCCGAAGTCAGCTTCCTATTCCTATGGACTGTGAGCAGCAGGCAGAGAGCTGCTGCCCGCCATGTTTATTGAAATGTTACAGGCAAGGCATGCCCTGCAATGACTGGTTGCTCCCTCACTGCAGTGGTGAAATTGTTTCAAGTGGTGGCAGACTTTTGCATTGCTGTCATAGACAGCGTGCAATTTCATTTGTGCCACAGAACCCAGCCTGCAAAAGCAGTGGTGCCACTGGCCACAACACGATCACACCTCCAAAACCTGCTATTCCAAGCTACCACAATATGTGTATTGCATGCACACAAGACAACATAAAAATTACTTCAATTTCTACGAGGACTAAAATCAAGGGCTGTAAAAGATTTAGGTGACAAATGGAATAAAAAAAGAAGTGTTGTACAGTAATTGTTAGCCACTGTACAAGACCATACTACAACAGTAGTTAATTTCATGTCATGTAATAACATAAACAGAGAAAAGAAGATGAAAGAATATGCAAAAAGATATAGTTAAGCAATTACCAATAACTTCAGGCAGGTCTGCATGCCATTTTTCTGTTTTTTAGCATTAGGGAGCGGGGCGGACAGCGCGCAATGGGAGGGAGAGGGAGGGTTTATGTGCACTCCAGGTGCCGGGATGGGGAATGGAGGGAGCAGGGCAGACAGCACACAGTGGGAGGGAGCAGGAGGGTTTACGTAGACTCTGGGTGGTGGGACAGGGAACTGAGGGAGCGGGGTGGGCAGCACGCAGTGAGAGGGAGCGTGAGGGTCTACTTTCAGTCTGGGTGCCAGGATGGGCAACCGAGAGAGCGGGGTGAACAGTGGAGTGGGAGGGTTTACTATCACTCCGGGTGCAAAGAGAGGGAACAGAGGGATCGGGGTGGACAGCATGCTCTGGGAGAGAGTGGAAGGATTTACGTGCACTCTGTGTGCTGGGATGGGGAATGGAGGGAGCAAGGTGGATAGCACACAGTGGGAGGGAGCAGGAGGGGTTACTTTCATTCTGGGTGCTGGGACAGGGAACAGAGGGAGTGGGCTAGACAACACGCAGTGGGAAGGAGGGGGAGGGTTTACAGTGCGGGTGCCTGGATGGGAAATAGAAGGAGCAGGGTGGACAGCATGCACTGGAAGGGAGCAGGAGGGTTTGGACCCCGAAGTCAGTTGAATAGCCAATTATGACTGACTTGCAACCCATTGTTTTTTTTTACTTTGTATTTTTCTGCCTACCTGTGCCTGCATTAGCTCCTCTCTTCGGGGCTCCTGTGATATCCTGCGTAAGGGCCCCTCCATGGGTCATCAATGATTATGGGTGCCCCACTTTATGTACCGCTGATATCCGAATGACACTCTATGTACCTCTGATATCCGAATGACCCCCCGGTTGGGGTGAGGGAGACCCCCTAATCTTCCCCAGACCTGCGATGAGTGTACACCTTGTGCCTATCAAGCCCCGGACCTCCCCCGATTGCCGGCTCCTGAAGCCCGTCTACCAGTACCAATGCAGGCATTTTTCCTCCTGGTGTTTTCTCCCAACCCCCTAGGGCAGCAGCATGGTAGGAGGGCAAGGAGCCAAGGGCATGCTGAGATGTGCCCCTCACTACCGTCATCCACCCTTACACAGCTGCTACCTCTATACTGCACCTACCACCCGAGTTCCCCCGGCTGGCGGTATTGCAGTGATGGTTGCAGATCGCCCATTCCAGAGAAGGAGAGCAGCCATTGGGCACTCAATCCTTCTCATCCCCTGCCAACCTCCGGTGACCCATGCTCATTCCCCAACACGGGTTGCTGGTGTGCTTCAATGTAAGGCACCAGCACCTCAGTCCTCTGCAGCACTGGGCTAGCTCGAATTGCAACCCACTGTGACATATTTTTTTCAACCAGTTTAAAATTTATGACTGCAACTGAATGAAGACATTTCAACCTCTTTTTTCAACTCCCACCACTGTAGAATTTTCTTTATGTACTTGCAACACCACATTCACACACATTCAGAGAGCTGCAACTTAGAAAAGGCCATAAAGGGGACAAAATGGCCACAAAAACTGAAGCAGGAAACACCCTGCCTCAACTCAGTGCTATCTGTTGGTGTGCTTCTCCCTCCCCCCCCACACACTTTCTCTCTCTCCCTCAGCTTCAAGTTAGGAAAAGAAGGTAAAAGGGGTGAAAATTGAAGTGAAATAGGGAAACACTCAGCTCATAGCTTTGAGTGCTGACTGTGTAGCTTTCCCTTTCTCACTCTCTGTCACGGTGGTACCTAAACAAGGGCACCAGTACAATCCTTATGATGACTATGGTGCAAGCTGCTTTCTCTTTCTCAGGCACTTACTGACACCTCAAAATGATTAAACCTTTATTTTTTATTTATTTTATTTTATTTATTCAATCTAGGATTACAATTACCTTTGGGCGCCAGGCAGCTCATTTACAAAGGTTCCACGTCAAAAGGAAGGGGATGCATACAAAATGGGGAGAACAGACATGTTTCACATAGCATTTAAGCAAATAGGAATAAAATACAGAATACAAAAAACAATTAAATCTTTGTAAGTTTAGCAGTTGATTAGAGGCATGGAGTAGGAAAAGGAGGAATTACGGGGGAGTAAATACGAAGAATTGGGGAGTAGCCAGGCGGCATTGTAATTATTTGCTGGGTAAACCAACAGGTACACTCCAAAGAGAAAGTGACTCAAAATTAAAATCCAGCAGCCCTATGTCACCCACCCCAAAGTTCAGTCACTCACCTCAGTGCCCACCCATGGCTGTCTGTTGTCATGTCTCCGCTCGGTCAGGCATTCTCACTCTCCAGTGCCACTGTTCCGCTGGCCAGCCTGGCCCCGACCGTTCTCTCTCCCAACAGTTCTTCTCCATCTCCTTCCCTCATTCTCCCCATATCAGTTCCTCATCCTGCTGTCTAGTGATCAGTGGAGTCAATTAGGGTGATGGTGGGACTCAGGAACCCTACGCATTGCACAATGCAACAATGAACTGATGACCTGTATCACACTTTCTCCTCGTTTTGTTCTCTGACACATGCTGCCCTGCGAACTGACTGAGGCTCCAAATTCATGTGCAGCACACACGACTCCTGGCTTCTCCCTCTCTCTAATCTGGGACTGGGAATAGACGGAGCGGGCCAGACAGCACACAGTGGGACGGTCTGCTTATGTGGCGGGACTGGGAACAGAGCAGACAGCACACAGTGGGAGAGAGCGGGAGGGTTTACCTCCACTTTGGTTGCTGGGATGGGGAATGGAGGGAGCAGGATGGACAGCATGCAGTGGGAGGGAGCGGGAGGGTTCACTTGCACTCCGGTTGCCAGGACGGAGAATGGAGGGAGCGGGTGGACAGCATGCAGTGGGAGGGAGCCGGAGAGTTTACTTGCACTCGCATACTGGGACTGGGAATGGATGGAGTGGGGCAGACAGCATGCAGTGAAGGGAGCAGGAGGGTTTACTTTGACTCCTGGTGCTGGGACCAGAGGGAGCAGGGCAGACAGTATGCAGTTGGGGGAGGGTTTACTTACAGTACGGGTGTCTGGACAGGGAATGGAGGGAGTGGGGTGGACAGCATGCAGTGGGAGGAAGCGGGAGGGTTTACTTGCAGTCCTGGTGCCACAATGGACAATGGAGGGAGTGGGGTGAACAGAAATGTCTCAGCAAGCAAGGCACGCCTTGCAATGATGGGTCGTTCCCTCATTGCAACGGACAGTTTCTGTCAGGCATGCCCTGTAAGGATGGGGTGCTCCCTCATTGCAGTGGACAATTTCTTTCAAGTTGGTGGCACACTTGCTGAACTAGTGTCGGCACCAGCATGCCACTGCACTGTATAAAGAGGGCCAAGCTCACAAATGCAGTGGAGGCATTGGCTGCCACAGTGTCGCACCTCCGCAACCCGCTGCTCTCCTAAGCTGCCATATAATCTTTCTTGCACATGCGCACAAGCAAACATAATAAAAAGACAAGGGCAGAATTCTGAAATGTAGGAACAGTGTCCATATATAGAGGTGCAGCAATGACAATAGGTGCTTGTGGAGTACCTTGACCTTTTGTCCAGTTTTCTTTAAGACACAGATGTAAGATGCCCCAAGATACACTCAAGTGGCCCTAATAATGATACACACTAGACCAAATAAATGTGGTCTTATGGACATCCCTTTGATACAGGGATGGAAAATTCCTGAGTTTGTAATTCAAGTCCCATGTACCAAGTATTAGATGCCATCAAAGTATGAATCCGAAATAAGTTGCAAAAACGTGACCCTTAGGGTACGTTATGTTTGCCCCCTGCCATCTATGCAGCTGTAGCATGGGATGTTCTGTAAAATATTTTAGAAAATGGATTGAAAATTTCCTAGCCTCTAACTGGTTGAGTTCCATGGCAAGGGGGTATATTTATGCTCCTGCACAGACTGGGGAAAAGCAAGATCAATACACCCCCCACACACACACACAACATCAGAATCAACTTTTTGTTTCCAATTTTTGTACCACGTTTAAAAACTGCTGCCTGCCACTGCTGAAGATGCATGTTCTGCTACTGCCAACAGTAACAGCATTTCCTGATTGATTACTCATTACCTTGCATGACATTACTTTTACAAAAATAATTTTTAAATATTTACTGAACCGAGTGAGTGAGGTAAGAAGAGCTGTTGCTCTCCTCGGTCCTTCTCTCTCTGAACCTTGCTCGTGATGCAATCGATATGTAACCACCATTTGTCCCTGCCTCACACCAAACCACGGTGTCGAGTTCAAACACATGCTGACAGTAGAGGCACTCCTGTGGCCACGCACTGCTTACATTAGAGCTCTGCACTTGGGCTGCATTTCTCACTGGCAGCACACTTCACTTCTGTGACTCACTGTTTGTACAAAAGCACAGCAAACACGGAATACTCACAATAAAGAGTGCTTCTGCGTGTTCACTTTCAATGCAGCAGTACCTCATATCATGCTGAGACTGTCCTTGTGAATCTTGTTAGTAACCCCCCCCATTACTCAAGCTCTCAGACTTGAATTGTGCTGCAATTACCAACAGCACTGAGCTGCTGCAGCGTTACAAAGAAAACATTTTATCATTTAAAACGGACCTCAGACACATGCTGCCCTGCTAACTGACCGAGGCTCAGAGTCCATGTGCAGTGCACACAACTCCTGGCTCCCCTTCCCCAATCCAGTTGCCGGGATGGGGAACAGAGGGAGAGGGGCGGACAGTATGCAGTGGGAGGGAGTGGGAGGGTCCAGTTACATGCTGGGACCAGGAAAGGAGGGAGTGGGGCGGGCAGCCTACAGTGGGAGGGAGCGGAAGGGTCAAATTACATGCCGGGATCAGGAAGAGAGGGAGCAGGGTGGACAGCATGCAATGGGAGGGAGCGTGAGGGTCTAATTACATGCCGGGACCAGGAAAGGAGGGAGCGGGGTGAACAGCATGCAGTGGTAGGGAGCAGAATTGTCTAATTACCTACGAACATACGAATTTGCCAGCAGATACAAGCCATATGGTCCATCTAGTCTGCTCGAGTGTGCAGCACTTCAACCCATTAGACTGCAGCTGCCCTACCATTAACTCTTTCCTCCCCAAACTGCCCCCCCGGTATGTACTTTCTCCTTGAATTTGTCCCACCCCCTCCTGAAGTACCCCACAGTCTGCACTGATACGAGTTGCTCAGGCAGTGCATTCCACCCTGTTACCACTCTTTCAGTGAAGTAGTGCCTTCTTTCCTTCTTGAATCTGCCCCCCTTTAACTTCAGGGAGTGTTCTCTGCTATCTCTTCCATTCTGGAGAGTGAATCCACCCTAGAAGCCTACTCTGTTCATCCTCTTCAGGTACCTGAAGGTCTCGATCATGTCCCCCCTCTCTCTATCCTGCAGTGTATACATGAGCTCTTTTAGTCTTTCCTCCTTAGTTCTGTACCCCAACCCCTAGATCATCTTTGTTGCTCTTCGCTGCACTGCTTCCAGTAGTTTGATATCCCTTTTCAAGTACAGGTGCCAGAACTGTATGCAGTACTCCAAGTGTGGCCTCACCAGGGACCTGTACAGGGGCAATATGATTTCACTACATCTGGATGTAATCCCCCTTGCTATGCACCCTAGCATCCTGTTGGCTTTAACCTGCCTTCCTACACTGTGGCGAGTGGTTTAATTCCCCAGTCACCAGCAGCCCCAGATCTTTCTCCTCATTAGATGTGGACAGTTTGATACCATCCATCCAGTAGCTGTATCCTGGGTTTTTGGCTCCGAAATGCATCATCTTGCACTTGCTTGCATTGAACCCAAGCTGCCAGGTGTGCGACCACTCCGAGTCTTGCCAAGTCCTCCTTCAAAAATTTGCCACCCTCCTTCCCATCCACCTCAGCACAGATCTTGGTGTAATCGGTGAAGAGGCTGATCTTATTCTTGATCCCAACTGCTATATCTGTGATGAAAATGTTAAACAGGACTAGTCCCGGTACTGATCCCTGTGGGACACCACTTGTCACTGCCCTAGGCTCCGATGCTTCTCCCCCCACAACTAAACTCTGTTGCCTGCCCCTCAGACAGTTATCTACCCATCGGGCTAGCTTCCTCCCTATACCAACATTCCTCAACTTGCAGGACAACCTTCCGTGTGGCACTGAACCGAAGGCCTTGCTGAAATCCAGGTAGACTACATCTACCGCATGGCCCTTGTCCAGTGCCCTCGTGACCCAGTCAAAGAAATCAACCAAGTTTGTCCGGTAGGATCTGCCAATGATGAACCTGTTTTCTGTCGTCTTGCAGATCATTATCAACAAGAAAGTGTACCAGCCTTTCTTTGTGGACATATTCCATCAGTTTCCCCCCAACTACGGTGAGGCTCACCGGTCTATAGTTCCCTGGTTTGTCCATGGGCCCACTTTTGTGGAGCAGTACCATGTGCGCCTCCCTCAAATCCCTGGGTACACATCCTTTACTTAGTGAGGTTTTGAACAGATCTGCCAGTGGCTCTGCCAAGACCTCTCCCAGCTCCCTCAGCACCCTAGGATGTACCCAGTCTGGCCCAGGTGCCTTGTCTACCCTCAGGGACCTAAGGCCCTCCAGCAACCTTTCCACCATGATGACCCCATCTGTGGTCATCTTACCCCCCATGCCTGCGCCCCCTTTCCCTGCAGGAATGGGCCCATGCCTCTCCCTTATGAACACTGAACAGAAGTACTCATTAAGTACTTCTGCCTTCTCGGGCCCCTTGTCTACCCACCCACTGCCTTTCCTGATTAGAAGGTCTCATATTACTATCAATGTACCTCCCAATACAGCGCCATGAGAATCCTGCCTCCACAAGCTCCATGCAGACTCTGAACAGATATCCGCGGGCTGTCTTTTACTATAACAGTCTTGTACAGTAAATGCTGCTTCTTGCAAGAGTTGGCAAAATCAGATCTCCCAAAATGGCTCAAACTAAAAATACCACAAAAAACAAAGACGCCAGTGAACAGAAGCACAAGAAAATAAAAAGACAACCCCCTCCCCAAAAAAACAAAACCCCACAATTTTTGACTTATGACTCAAGAGTTCTGTGACTTCAGTCCAGGCAAGGACAGCAAGAAAGATAGGTGACAAGGGCTGCAGAACAAGCTGTCGTGGAGTGGGGCACTTCTGACTGCAGTTCCAGGCAGGAGCATGGAGGTAAGCTCCTGTCTGGATCCATATATTACCAAAAAAAAAAACAACCTAAACACAATAGGAGACTGAATTTCTTGGCTATATTACCATCTTGAGCTTTTGATGACTATGCTAGAACCTCTCGCGCTTCTCTCTTGAGATTCACATCACCAGAACTTCTTGATGGTATTATAGGCTTAGTCCATTATTATTCTTTTTATAAACAACGGACATGTTTTCACCATTGGTGTAACAATCAGGTCCTTACTGCTTTGGATTGCTATGTCCATCGACTCTATTGTCCTTTCTAATTCAGGGTGTGGCATGGCTTGCACATCACTCAAGGTATAGTTATCAGTATGTGCATAAGGGGACCACTTAAGGATGGAGGCACTGCAGAGGTGCATTCACACATGGTGCAGTTCCTAATGGTATCAAAACTATGGTTTGGTCCCCCCTACCACAGTGGAAGCTGAATGTGGTGTTAGGGGCATTAATCATCTGTCCGAGCGAATGGAAAATGTCAAGATGTATTATATCATGGTAGAAACAGACTTTCTAATGGTGATCTGCTTGGCCAGGAGAATGGGTGGAATACAGGCACTTTCCTGCAGAGAGCCATACATCATATTTCACAAGAATAGGGCAATGCTCAGGACCATTCAGTCCTTCATACCAAAAGTGAACATGGAATGTCAATGGTCCCAAGACATCATACTGCCCACCTACTACTCTAATTCGACTTCCCACAGGACAGCTCCCTACATACAATGGAGCTCAGATGTCAGTCATGCAGATATCTTAAGGTAACCCACAACCTTAGAAAGACAGACAATTTATGCTGTTAGGGGGCCAGAAAGTCCATTTGGAAGCAATCAAGCCATCAACTGCTACATGCCTTATGGATGCTATCAGCTAAAGTGTACAGGGCAGCTGGTCATGATGTGCCAGAACAATTGAAGGCCCATTCCACCAAAGCAATATCTATTTCATGGGCTGAACAAACCCAAGCTTCAGTGTCAGACATGTGTGCAGTGGCTACATGGTCATCCATGCATACGTTCACCAGGCATTACAGGCTGGATGTCCTCGCCTCGGGTCAGCAGGATTCGACAAATGGGTATTACAGCACAAGGGATAGGGTACCTACCTGAAACTAGTCCTCTTAAGTAACGCTACAATGAGAGTAGGGTACCCACCTGGAATAAGTCCTCGAATGTACTGCTACAAAGATCCTGCGGTTAAGGTCTCTAGAGTACTGTAAAGAGTGTGAGACATGTAACATACATTTTCTCGCCTGGTAAAGGTGAACTATGGTATTGGTAACACTTTTCAGTGCTCTCTAGCCTGCACAAGGGAAACTCAATACACGGATTCTGTAGTACCTAAGTTTGGGGAACATGATAGAAATGATCAAATACCTCAAGGGAATCAACAAAGTCCAAGAGGGTAGCATCTTTCAGAAAAAAATGTGCAAGAACAATGGGGCACAATTTGAAGATGGGGGGGGACTGCTCAGAGGTAATGTGAGGAAGTATTTCTTCACAGAGAGGGTTGTAGATGCATGGAACAGCCTTCCTAAGGAGGTCATAGAGTCAAAAACAGTGGGGGAATTCAGGAATGCATGGGACAGACATAAGGCAATTCTAGTGGGGGGTAGGAGGAAGTAGGCTGTTGGTTAACTAGGATCTGCAGCTTATCCGTTAGCTAGGGAAATGGGCAGACTAGGTGGGCCAAGCAGTCCTTATCTGCCATCAGATTCTATGTTTCTATGTTTCACTTTGTTTGCACTGACAGGGATGTCCAATAAATGCAGCTTTTAGCCAGAAGACAACACCTGTTGCATTTGATGTGTGTGTTAATACCACAGCCATGACCATTCTTATGGTTGTTAGAGTGGTCTCACACAACTTTTAAGGTATGAGAACTGCAGGTGAGCAGTTTGGATACCCAAAGAACCACAAGACTGGTCTTGGTGGTGGTGTTTATACATTATTGATTGAGCCCAATGAATAATATATTAACTTTTTTTTAAAAAACCTGCCCCGAATGTGCCTGTTTCCAGGGCAGCTGTGCATGAGACTTTTGATAAAATAAGACTGCCTCACGAGGAGAGGAAAGGAGTGCTCCCTTTGCTGATGAAGAATGATATTGAGGGTTACAGAGCATGAATAAGGTAACAGGACTAGACAGATTCCTGAGGGAGAATGGCACTGAGGGGTACACAGCATGAGTAGGGGTAACATAGGACTAGACAGATTCCTGAGGAAGAATGACACTGAGGGTTACACAGTAGGAGTAGGGGTAACGCAGGATGAGACATATTCCTGAGGAAGAATGGCATTGAGGGTTACACAGCATCAGTAAGGGTAACACTGGACTAGACAGATTCCTGAGGGAGAATTGCACTGAGGGTTACACAGCATTTTTTTTTTGCAATAACAATTATTATTTTGAAGTAAAGTGATACAATAAAACATTTCCACAATAAAATTAACCAGCTCCAGTGTTGAAATTACATGGGGGAGAGAGGTGGCTTTGAAGGCAGCCCCGCTAGCTCAGGTACCATTGGTTTAGGCTTATAATGGGGAAAGGAGCTCAATATTTAAACATAGAAGTGGCCCCCTAGCTCCCAAAGTATAATTCTAACACTGATCATGCCAGATCCACTGTCATTTGGTGGGAGGGGGACAATAAGCCCCCCATCTGGCCCCATACTCCTATGTTACTCTATTATGGCATGTGTGGTGCGGGGTGCTGTATGCTTGTATCAAACCCAGTAGAGCCGCCCACCCAGAGACCCTATACCTTAATGTTCTCAAAGATGGTGTCCAGGAACTCAAGCAGTGCCTTCTGATCAAACTCCTTGCTGTGGATGAGCCGCATCTGGTTGAGAAAGGTCGATTTGTCACTCTCCCTGGCTCCGAGCAGCAGGATCTTTACCAGCCTGCAGATGGCACGCCTCTCCCATCCCAGCAAAGCATCAATGTCCTGGCTCCAGTGCTGCACTCCAGCTCTGCATCCCAGCAGCGGCGCTCCTTGCTGCAACTCCACTCACCCCAGCCCCCCTCGGCCACGTCCGCTGGCAGCAGGCAGTGGCTGAGGCCCTGCATCACACCGGCCATAGTCGACTGCACAATCACCAGTGTTCTCCATCCACAGTCGAACCTTGGCCGGCCACCACCTGTGGCTAGTCCAAAGAGAGGCCCACTAGCCACAGTGGATGTTGCTTGACTGGTGCAGTAACCACTGAATCCCGGTGGACCGACTCACAGCCTGAGCTACCCGGGGCTCCGAGGCAACATGCACACTCCAGTGGCTAGTAATGTGGCAAGCCTGTTATGTTGGGCCAGTTTCTCTTTAACTGGGCACAGCCGTGCTCAACCCTGTTCCTTCTCAAGAGCAGCGCTGACCCACACCAGGCAGGTCGCTCAGAGAAGCTGATCCCAGAGCGGCAACCTTGAGCCTAGCCGCCAAGAGCGCAGTACCCAGGTGGGTGAGAGAGGGACAGACGAACCCGGTGCTGCTGTATATGGGAGCACCAATGCTGGGACTGGGAATGGAGGGATTGGGAAGGACAGCATGCAATGGGAGGGAGCGGGAGGGTCTAATTACATGCCGGGACTGGAGGGAGTGGGGTGGGGCAGACAGCAGACAGTGGGAGGGAGTGGGAGGGTCTACTTATGTGCCAGAACTGGGAACAGAGGCAGCGAGGTGGATAGCACGCAGTGGGAGGGAGCGAGAGGGTTTACTTACAGTGCAGGAGGGGTGCCTGGTGGGACACAGAGGGAGTGGAGTGGACAGCATGCAGTGGGAGGAAGCGGGATGGTTTACTTGCACTCATGCAATGGACAATTGAGGGAGTGGGGTGAACAGAAATGTCTCGGCAGACAAGGCACGCCCTGCAATGATGAGGCACTCCCTCATTGCAATGGCCAGTGTCTTTCAGACATGCCCTGCAATGACGGGGCGCTCCCTCATTGCAGCAGCTTTTCTTTCAAGGTGGTGGCATGCTTACTGAACTAGTGTCAGCAGTTGCACGCCACTGCATTGGATAAACAGGGCCAAGCCCGTAAATGCAGTGGTGGCACTGGCAGCCACACTGCCGCACCTCCACAACCTGCTTCTGCAGTAAGCTGCCACAAAATATTTCTTGCGCATGTGCGCAAGCAAACAAAAATAAGGAAAATAGTTGAGGAAATGTTTGAGTAACATCTAGTGGACAGCAGCAATAAGCTGCAAATGGGAAACTTGGTTGATGTCTTTATCGTCACGTGAGCCACTCAACTGTATAAATACAGATGCTCACTAAGGGTGGAGGTGTAGCTGACTTATGTCAAATGTATGGGGCTGCAGCCTCTGAATGTGAAACACCCTGCCACAAGAAGAGGCATACGTTTTAAACTTCTGTTTAAATTAGTTTTTAATCTGAAGCAGTTTTAATTCCTTTCAGCTGAAACTTATTGCATTACTCGCAGTTCTTGACATTTAGGCAGGGCTATGCTCCAGCAGGAACCGCTGTAAAAACAACTCCCACCATGATCTGAACAGGCTGCTTTGTCCTTCTCCTTTAGAAAGGTTATACAACAGAACTGGCTTTGAGAGTTGCAGGCAGCATGCTGCCCTCTCATCAACTGACAGGAACCTTCTAGCTCCAGGCAAGTGGCCACACCCCCTGGCACTCCAGGCAACTGGCCAAAGCCCCTGGTATTCATGCCAAGGTCACCTGACCAAGGAGCTCAGAGAGCTGTCTAAAGTTAATCTTTTATGGTTCAGACGCTTAGACATGTCGTTTCAGGAATCCGCAGTGTACCCAGACATGTCGTTTCAGGAACCAGCAGGGAACCCAGGGGTTACAGAAGCTTCATAATTTCAGGAACCAACACAGTACCTGGCAGTTACAAAAGCTTGCATCCTCTCTTATACGCATATAGGTGAGTATGGGTCCCTTTCCTGGTGTTCCAGCATTTAAAGAGGTTACCAGTGAAAAATGTATAATCAAAATATTTCACATATAAGATTATTGCAGCCAGTGCTAACTAATTTAATCAATCAGACAGCAGGAGAAACTAGGAAACAGAAACAGAATTTGATGGCAGATAAGGACTGCTTGGTCCACCTAGTCTGCCGATTTCCCTACCTGATGTATAAGCTGCAGATCCTAGTTAACTAACAGCCTACTTCCTCCTACCCCCCCACTAGAATTCCCGTATGTCTGTCCCATGCATTCTTGAATTCCCCCACCGTTCTTGACTCCACAACCTCCTCAGGAAGGCTGTTCCATGCATCTACAACCCTCTCCATGAAAAATACTTCCTAACATTACCTCTGAGCTGTCCCCCCCTCTATCTTCAAATTGTGCCCCTTGTTTTTGTACATCTCTTTCTGAAAGATGCTACACTCTTGGACTTTGTCGATTCACTTGAGGTACTTGAAAGTTTCCATTATGTCCCCCCTCTCCCTCCTTTCCTCGAGGGCATACATATTAAGCTCCTTTAGTCTGTCTTCTGGTGCAGACCCTGCAGAGAAATGTCCTTCTCTGCTCCAACACTTTGGAACTCTATCCCGATCACAGCCCACCAGCATCTCACCAGCCTAGCCTTCAAAAGACAGTACCATACTCTTCTTAACCAGGCTTCTGTATGTACCTGCCTTTAGGCTGCTAGGAATTGTGTCACCTTGCCAATGAAGTTTACCTATCCATGTATTTTAACTGTATGTATACTGTTGTACATGGTACTGTATCTTGCATAATGGCCTTCATATACTGTGTCTTGTGTATTATTTCACATGCTGTCTTTATTTCCCCTGTACAAACTGCCTGGTTATACATGTTGCTCTCCGTTTTCTTATTTGTGTACTGTTGCGATGACTCTGTAATGTAATTTCCTGGGCCATGCCTCAAAATACACAAAGGTTTTGTCTAGTGCACCTACCTGGTGAATACAAATTAAATACTGCACATAAAGAAATAAATAAATACATAAAAGCATTAGTCTTTATGTACACTCCATGAAATAAATAATAGAATCAGTCACTATTAGTCTTTATGTGCACTCCAGTAGAAGTCTCTAGTTCCAGTAGACTCCCAGAGCCCTACTTCAAAAGATAATCTCAGATTGGGAGAATCAGTTGTCAAATTGGGGAATCCGAGTGTTGGCTTCAGAGTGGTAGAATGGGTTTGTAACTGGCTAAAAGGCAGGACCCAGAGGGTGGTAGTAAATGGCATAAAATCAGAAGAGGGGGAGGTGACCTGCGGGGCTCCACAGGGATCAGTGCCGGGTCCAGTTTCTATTCAATGTCTTCATAAGTGACATTACAGAGGGACTGAAGGGGGAAAGTATGCTTGTTTGCACATGACACCAAGATCTGTAACAGAGTCGACACACACAGGAGGGGCTAGATAAAATGAGAAATGACCTAAGACTACTTGAGGAATGGTCAAGGGTTTGGCAGTTGGGTTTCAATGCTAAGAAGTGCAAAATAATGCACTTGGGACACAAAAACCCACAAGAGGAATTACAAGATGGGGGACATGCTCTAGCCACCACAAGTAAGGAGAAAGACCAGGGGGTTATCATATCTGATGATGTGAAGTCAGTCAAACAATGCAAAAAACAGTGGGGAAGGCAAGCAGAATACGGGGGTGCATAGGAAGGGGCATAACCAGTAGGAGAAGTGAAGTGGTGATACCAGTGTATAGATCATGGGTGAGGCCTCATCTGGAATACTGTGTCCAATTCTGGAGACCGCATCTTAGGAAGGACATAGGCAGAATGGAAGCAGTCCAGAGAACAGCAACAAAAATGATACATGAACTGCACCACAAATGTTATGAGGAAAGACTCAAGGACCTAAACAGCTATTCACTGGAGGAGAGAAGGGAGAGAGGGGGATATGACAGAGACTTTCAAATACTTTAGAGGAATAAACAGGGTACAGGAGGGGACTCGGGAGCTTATTTCAGAGACAAAAGGACACAAGGTCAAGGGGGCACAACATGAGGCTGGAGGGATGGAGGCTTAGGGGGAATGCGAGAAAGTATTTTTTCAAAGAGAGGGTGGTGGATCCATGGAACAGCCTACCAGAGGAGGTGGTGGAAATGAAAACAGTACAGGGATTCAAAAGTGCATGGGATAAGCATAAAGGCACCCTGCTGTACAGCAGAGTGGGGGAAAGGCAGTCCAGATAAGAGAAGGGATTGCCAAACCAAGTAGAGAAATGGGCAGACTAGGCAGGTTGTATGGTCCTTATCTGCTGACAGATTCTATGTTTCTATGTAAGTCACCTTTGCAGAGAGAGGAAAACATCACAAGTTCCACAATAAAGGGTGGGGTTGGGGGTGAAATGTTCCTGTAGCCCTGCATTCCAGCGGTATGAGGCATTAAACCGAGGTCCCATCTGCCTGTTCCAATGGGTATTAAAGATCATGTTGCACTTCTTGAAAAGAGTAAAAGAATTCACCTGCTGCACTGGCAAAATTTCCCCCCATTTAATAAAAATACTACCAACAGTTTAATCTGGTTCAAGGTCAGTTGACATTCATCTGTATTCCCTTCCCCTGGGTCCCTGGCTTGCACCTGAAAATAGGCAGGATTTGTCTAGTGCACTTACCCAGTCAACAAAAACTAAATAACTAAATAAACCAGACTGAAATTCTATTGATGAACCAACAGCAGGCTTCACACCCTCGCACCACAAACTAAGTCCATTCCTCCTCTTGATTAAAAAGTTGCAGGAATTTCTTTCCCATAAGAAAGGTGGTGCAATTTTTATTGTAAATATACAACATGCTTTAGGTTGGCCAGTAACTGACTGACAGCCATAGACAGCTGGATCTGCTATTTTTTAACATAGCCTTTCCAGAATCCATTATAGTACCCCCTGGCCAACATGTACTTGCATCGGCAACTTTAGCAGTTTGCCATCACCCGTTCTCTCTTCTGCATTGCCCTTCATGGGGTTAAACCAAGTATGTAACTGCACTGGGAACCCTAAGCCATCATTCTTAACCACTGTCAGCAGTCCAGCAAAACCAACACAAGACACATATTGAATATCCATAAAAATTTAGATTTATTGTGGACAGCAACACAGGGTAGTAGGCACAAGCCTGTGTTGGTGGTAGTCACAATAAATCTGAATTTTCATAGATATTCAATACGTGTCTTGTGGCTATTTTGCAGTAGTGTTGACTCTTTGGAACTGGGATCGAGCTGAGTTGGCCACCTTGTTAACACCAACCTCACACTGCTGTTCGTGGTGATTGTATGTTTGGAGCCATTAACCACTGTCAGGCATTCAATGTTTGCAAACCACAGAAGATACATACTGCATCCTTTCTTCTCTATTCCCCCCACTCTGGAATCAAAATGGAGTTATATCTTGGGTAGAAAATGATATGCCTCTACCATGACTGCATTATGAGCACTGTCTTATCAGGCACCTATGGCCAACCTCCAGCTTCAGTTATGGGAACACAGGTCCATGTCAGGTTACTCCTAATGCCTCGTGATGACAATATGGAATTTCTTGTTGATCTGACTGTTAGGGGTACAGGTGCTAACAGACATTTGGTGTAATCAGCATATGATGCCTCTGAAGAAGTTTCTAAGAGCAGCAGCCACAGCAGTCTGCCTCGGCCAGCATGCATGGCTTTGCTTGACTGTTAGGGCCCCTCTTCAGAAGTGAGACTCTACACTCCTCTTATAAGGGTCTGTTTCTGTTTAGTTCCAGCTCCAAGACTGTTAAATCTCTAGCTCCTGGGAACCAACCTCAGCTCAGTGTGCCTTTCCTGGTTACTAGTTTTGTATGTTAATGTCACTGTGGGGGCCACTCTTATGGTTCTAAGAGCAGTCTCATACCCTAAGAATGTATGTGAGACTTACAACCGTAAGCATGGTCTATGCAGCAGTATTAATGTTATTGATGGAGCACAATCAATAATATATTCATTTAAAAAAAAAACTTTATCGGAATGTGCCTGTTACCTGGGCCACTGTATGTTGAGATGCTCCTCACAGATTAAGAGTGTCTCACTCACAAAGAAAAGGACCACTCTAATTGATCAGGAGCACTCCCTCAATCTATAATCAAATACATAAATAAATATGGACACCTCACAGAGAAGGCAAACTTGCTTTTACCCCCACAATACCAAAAGGAGGCAGTGCTAACATCCCACAGTCCCAGAAAGGGGCAATGCTGTCATCTAACAGTCAAAGAAGGAGGTAAAGTTGTTATCCACAACCACAGAAAGTAGCAGTGCTGTTACTCCCACAATCACAGAATGGACAGTGATGTTACTCAGCAATCACGAAAGATGCCTATTTTCCACATTCAAAATGGGGGCAATGCTGTTACCCCAAAATAACAGAATGGTGGCAGTGCTGTTACCCCACAATAATTAAAATGGGCTGTGCTGACACAAGAAAATCACAAAAGTTCTGTTACCTCATGATCACTGCTGCCATGCTAACACCACAAAACCACAGAAGGGGCATTCCTGACACCCCAAGTGGCAATGCGGTTAACCTCACAATCAGAGAAAGTAACCTGCCATTACCCTAAATCAAAGGTGCATGTGGAAGCCATACCCCTCAACTGTCCCCAATTTTCAGTAATGTCCCAGAATCAACTGCAATTCCCCCCTCACGTTAAACCCTGTGTTCCCCCTTCCAGCAGGCTCACGAGGCAGGATCCTGACTGAGTCTGATGTCAGTGCTGCTCCCCTGGAACCCCAAGTGATAGAGACAGAGAGGCTGAATACTGTGCTCCCATTTAGTGCCCTTCATTTTATTCGTTGGTCCCTGACATGTTTTTCAAAAGTTTTGTACCTGACTTGTGAACCGGAAGGTTGAGAGGCATGCTTACCGCTACAGGCATTCCTAGTGCTTCCACCCGGACCCCTCTACCCAAGGCTCACCGAAGTCACTCAGCTCAGAGATGCAGATGGTGCCTTTGACAATCACTTACATGCAGGCTGGAACTGGGAGGGATGGAAGGAGGGAGGTGGATTAGCAACCGCAGCAGCTGCCAAGTGGTCCAAGAGTCCCTGAACTGCTGCCAGTGCAGCGGTGAGAAGAGCACAGCAGCACAACCATTACTGAGCAGCAACAGATAGAGCACAGTACCCGGGTGAGTGAGAGGGACAGATGAACCTGTTGCTGCTGTATACGGGAGCACCAATACTGGGACTGGGAACGGAGGGAGTGGGGTGGACAACATGCAGTGGGAGGGAGCGGGAGGGTCTAATTACATGCCAGGAATGGAGGGAGCGGGGTGGGGAAGATAGCACACAGTGGGAGGGAGCGGGAGGATCTACTTATGTGCTGAAACTGGGAACAGAGGGAGCGGGGTGGACAGCACGCAGTGAGAGGGAGCTGGAGGATTTACTTACAGTGTGGGATGGGTGCTTGGATGGGGAACAGAGGGATCGGGGTGGACAGCATGCAGTGGGAGGAAGTGGGAGGATTTACAGTGGCAACCTTGAGCCCAGCCACTAAGAGTGCAGTACCCGGGTGGGTGAGAGAGGGACAGACGAACCCAGTGCTGCTGTATACTGGAGCATCAAAGGCAGGACCGGGAACAGAGGGAGCAGGAGGGTCTAATTCCATGCCGTGAATGGAGGGAGCGCTGTGGGGAATACAGGATACAGTGGGAGGGAGCAGAAGGGTCTACTTATGTGCCGGAACTGGGAGCAGAGGGAGCGGGGTGGACAGCACACAGTGGGAGGGAGCAGGAGGGTTTACTTACAGTGCAGGATGGGTCAGGTGCCTGGATGGGGAACAGAGGGAGTGGGGTGGACAGCATGCAGTGGGAGGAAGCTGGATGGTTTACTTGTGCTCCTGCAATGGACAATGGAGGGAGTGGGGTGAATAGAAATGTCTCGGCAGGCAAGGCACGCCCTGTAATGAAGAGGCGCTCCCTCATTGCAGCGGCCAGTGTCTTTCAGACATGCCCTGCAAAGATGGGGAGCTCCCTCATTGCAGTGGCTTTTTTCTTTCAAGGTGGTGGCATGCTTGCTGAACTAGTGTCAGCAGCAGCATGCCATCGCATTGGATAAACAGAGTCAAGCCCGCAAATGCAGTAGCTGCACTGGCCGCCACACTGCCACACCTCCACAACCTGCTTCTGCAGCAAGCTGCCATAACACGTTTCTCGCGCATGCGCAAGCAAACATAAAAAGTGGTTGTTTTTGAATGCTACTTAGAATTGGCAACTGAGCCTAAACTGAAAAGTATCATCACTAGATGCTGAATGTAGATGTTTCTGAGTTTTATTGTAACATATGTATTGTGCTGATGGTTATGTTAACACATACATGTATGTATGTCGCTTTTACCCCGGTTATGCTTGTAAAAGAGTCGTGTCCCAGTGTACCACCTAGTAAGCAAAATCTAATAGATAGACAGATAGACAGACAGACAGACATACAGGGCACAGGGTCATTATGTCAGGGACAAAACCTCGCACATCAAACCCTTGCATAGAAAACAGCATGCGGCAACAGAGCGATGGCACATAAAGCTGCTGCAACAGAAATGACACACACCTGAACAGTGTCTTTGTTTTAGTGGGGTCATTAGCTGCTAACATCCCCCAAATCCCCAGGAATTATTATAATCAGCTCTGAGGGGGGGTGGACACTGGGGCAAGAAGAATATCCTGATTGGCACTTGTCTTCGTTGCACAAATAAAAAAAGTAAAAAGGTTCCCTAGCAGGGAATCAATCCTTGACCCTCCACACCTTTCCACTGCTGGAGCGAGTACTCTTGCCACTCCACCATGGGAGCAGCTGGACTGAGCACCTGATCGGTAATGGTTACATCTACTTCTCCTTCCTGTGCAGAGCGACAAGGGTAGCGATACTTGCATATCTCTCATATACCCCTGTTGCTCTGAAGCACTATGCACTATAGACCGCACAGTTCTTCATGCTCAGTATAGTCCACGACATAATGACCTGGTACTGACAGACAGACAGAGAGATAGGTAGGTAGATAGATAGATAGATAGATAGATAGATAGATAGATAGATAGATAGATACATACATACATACATACATATTTGGCACATTTTTCAAGAGGGATGGGAATAGTAACAATTCTGATCTCTGTCCATGTAAATTAGGATTCCCTGAAGAGGTATCACGTATAGTGTCAATCATTTTCACTGTAGGGTCATAAATGATAAATGGGCTGGAAACATTCTGAGACAATTCTATTATGGAAAAAAATGAGATATTCTGTATATTCCTTAATATGGGATATTTCCTGAAGGTCATTTTTAAACCAAGATTACTAGTTTCCAATAATAATATAATTTAACCAGTGGTAGGCCAAATATGCAGACTGCCCATGACTGCTACCCACCTTCTCCATGAAGAGTTTATCTTTCAATTTTCGGTCACCATGGTCATTCAGGTTTCTATTTACAGCATGTATTGAACATCAGAACATTGTTAATCTGACTAATGTCAATGTAAATGCACTGTATATGTGACTGAATGATTTTATCTGGTACACCACAGTACATATTGTATGAGAAACATTTTTTTGCAATGTCTCTGGATTATAAAATAAACTGAAACTGAACTGAACTGAACTGATTCAGTCTGCTGTTTTCCATTGCATCCTTTCCCTGATGACCTTACCCATGGACCCTATCATTGTGGACTTCTGTGTCCCACTGTTTCTTGGAATCTCATCCAATACACTATCATTTATTGAATTTCCACTCCAGTCTAAACCTTCCAGTACATCATCACCCAGTCCCTTTTCTCTGACTACTAGCCTGTAATTCCATTAGTCTAAAAAATGATCTCCCATGGTTCTCCAGTACTGGTGTTGTCAGAAGTGACCATGGTGCAGAGTGTGTAATACTATAAAATCTTTCCAGTATAATTTTCCTTTGTTCCCCTAATTTAGCACACTAGTCATTTGGACTTGAATAAAACTAGATAACAATTGTTTGGCATCCTTTCATTTGGACTGATGTTCATCATGACACATATTCTGGAGTCCACAGGGAATCTACATGGAAAGTTACTGCTAGAATGTTTACTACCATGGTTATGATGAGAATGTGTAATAATTATATTTTGGAAAGTGCTAATCAGATTGAGATATGGAGAAACATGTCCAAACGCATATACTTTGTGCACGTAGTAAATTGAAAAAATTGTGGGAAGAATGTAGTGATGATATAGGGAGAGATGTAAGAATAGAAAATATGCAGTTTACCAGAGATTTATTTGGCTGAAAGCCTTACCACAACATGACTGGTGTCACTAGACTACTTCATATATTTAGATAAGAAAGCCTTTCCTTTTGTTTTGTCACCCCAAAATATTTTGCCTGTTATTACTAGTTACTGGAAAATTAAAATGCTTCTGAAAATGTAGGTACTGTAGATTCTGCTCCCAGTTCCAGAGTGATCTTGCCTCTTTACAATTTGCTATTTGGAATTTAAAAAGGATTTTCCATAAAACCTGTGTTACTCTGGAGTTGGTAGATATGTGTTGAACATGCCTACCATTTTTGTATTTCATTTTTATTTAAGCAATAACGCATGCCACAGTGTGTGCCATGCTATGATAATGTCATGCCTAGGGTGCATTGTGGGGCACAGGGCCCCAGGCCAAGTGCCTTCAATAACCCAAAAAGTGACATTATCCTAACAGCACACACGCTGAAGAGTCTTATTGCAATTATAAAATGGATCCATTTATATGTTTACAGCCACAAGAAAGCTGATTTGTGTACATTAATTTCAAATATAGAATGGGCAAGGAAATCCCTGTGTCTTGACTGGCTGAGACCCGGTTCAAGACATGGCAGTAAAAGAGTACCACCAATGGCTAAAAACAAGTCCTTGCCAACCAGGGCAACTCACAGAATTCATAAGCCACTCAATTTCTAATTTCTATCACAAACATGATTGTAGCCTTTACTCATATATACTCAACCAGGCTCTAAAAATAAAAGCCCATTAAATTAAAATAAGTAAATAATTTAATGTTATTTACACTCATGAGCCCTGCCCCCACACACACACATACACATACACACATTTTAAAATTCAAGTACTATTCAGAGTTTCCATTGCTGGTGTTTCTTTGATGAGCATGAAAAATCCCCTTCCAATCCCTACCACTTTGCCAGAGAACTCCCTGCTCCTTACTGACAACAGATACAATTGCAGTTCTGGCTCCACTTGATGCCTGTGTGTGTGCTTTTGTATGTATGCCAGTGGAACTCTTAACAATTTTGAAAACGTGTATTCCATGTTATCATTATGTGCGTGTGTGGGGGGGGCATTCTACTACTTGAATAATGCAGAGCTTTAAATTGTTCTACTCCATGGAAAACAATCACACAATGTATTGAGTGTGAAGAAAGATGACTGACAGGTGGAAAACATCTGTGGAGGGATTCTTTTACATTATTTAGCAAATTTTTTGTAGACTTTTTGTGGCTTTGAAAATTTTTAGAATGTTCTTTTTTTAAAAGTTGCATATGGGCCCATTTTATATAAGGAATAACAAATGGGTAGGTGTTGGTAGTACGGAGATACCAGCACACTGGAAGGCTGAAGGCACTCAGCCTGTGGCCTTGCACCTCACTACACCTCTTGCTGTGTGTGGGTATCTCAGTACTACCAACACTCAGCCATGTCTTATTGCTTACCTATGAGGTCAAGCTGAATTATACAATGGCAAGAAAGAACCTCAAGCTGTTATTGGTTAGTGTGGGACTGGACCCGTGGTGTTATTCTGGCATAACACCACAGCTCTAGTGCCAACAGAGGGATGACCACATCTCAGTGTAAAACAAACATCTCTCCACTGCCTATGAGCAGCTTTCCTGGTACAGTATCTGCTTTGCCAGTCGGCACTGCCTTTGCACAGCCGGAAACCCACCCCCGCCAGAGACCATAACCACGGAAAGAAAACCCACAGCCATCACAACATGAAACAAATACTCATATTTTTTCTGTAAAAAAACAAATTGTAGCCCCATACAGAAAGAGAGTGTGTGGCCCAGTTAGCGAGCAAGTGAGCAACCATGTTTTCACACAGTCACTGCGGCTCCCACTCATTCACTCATAAATACACTTTCCTCCTCTCCTTCTCAAAACCACTTTCTAAAACATGTCCCTACCTCCCATGCAGGTATCCTCAAAGGAGTGTGTCACTGGCAGTAACTCAGTTGATGGCGGGGGGGGGGGCAACGGAGACCACAGCATTCAGCACCATGAAAAAAAGGAGTTAAAAAAATCCTGAACAATGCCCGGGTACAATGTCTCCTAAACCAAAGCATAAACCCAAGACAATAATGCTAATACAGGAGGATGGTTTGTAAACAGAACCAACACTAACAAAGATTGCTGTTGGAAGCACAAAGCCACACCAAAACAGCACAGCTCCACCTACTGGCTAAAGTAGAAATCCACACTATTTTGTCATAATGTAATCCTACTCACTGCAAAAACAATAAAAAATATGTATATTTTTAATATATTTTGTATCTCTTTTTTTACTGTTTTACAATTGAGCCATTGTATAATAGGAATAATGCACTCCAGGGTGTGTGTCGTGCTGGGATAATGCCATGCCTGGAATGATGGATGAACTCGGCCTGCGGCCTCTTGCCCAACCACCCCAGGTGTGGCATTATCCCAGCATGACACGCACCCTGTCATGCATTATTCCTTTAATAACATCATGGGTAAAACCAGCACTCCACCAATCAGCTTTCAGCATTTGTCTATCTATTTTATAGTATACTGTAAATTTTCAATCCCTACTAAGCTGAAGATGGTACACAATACACATGAAAAAAATGTATTTGTCTCCACTTTCTTCAACAATGCTAAAGCAGGAACACTGCTGTGAATTGTAGCTGTTGAGGAACGTTTCCCATCAGTCAGTTATGCCATCCTTGGTTGAACCATTAAACTGCTGCTTGCAAATGGCTGACAAGGAGAAAAAGAAAGGGAGAGAGATTTACATATTGGACATGCACACATTGTCATGTATTTGAGCATCCAAACTAAAGACAATGTGGAGGCCAGGCTTTCAAAGGTGTTCAGTGACTTGCAGTCTGTTTTTGTACTAGATCGCTATAGTACATTTAAAACATTGCACAGAAATGCCTCCCTGCATTGTGTTGGGCTATCACCCCACTTTACTGCAAACTGCATCTTCTGGTGGTGTTCTTACACCATTCATGCTTGCATTTCTCTGCACATACAGTAAACATGGTTTGAAAATTCAGCAGAATGGTTTCATGATGCTGTGCACATCATCAAATTTTTTATGAAAAGCAGTACTGTTAGTCCTGTGCACATCATTTTCAGAGCTATCAGGTAAGACCTAATTCCAGCACATCAAAGACTGTTTAATCTTTGTTATCTACCAGTTTAAGACACCTAACCTATCACCATGAGGCTGTGTAATCAAGAGTAGAACTAACTCCTGGCACTGCTACTGTAGTTAATCATATCCTTTCATGGTACTGTAGTTATTTCAAGCACAAAATTTAATTTAAAACTATGGGTTCCTATGGCATTTCTCTGGTTTAACTTGCTGAACTGCTCTTGAACTCAGATTATTTTTCAGTTTCCCATCACAGCTTCTCTTTTACCCCTGTTTGATGAAACACAAAAATTTGACTAAGTCAAATTTTAACTTGTGCCAGCTAGTCAAAGCAGTCTTACTGTGGTTTTCAAAAGTTGCCAAAGGAATCGTTTTTGACATTCCACCTATTGCAAAGACAATGACATTTTTTTGTTTCCCAGTCTCAGAAGAAATACAAAGTATATCATAGCCAAAAATGTCAAATTTCTGAACAATTCCACTGGACATTTTCAGCTGCACATGTACCAACCTGGTCCAGCTGTTTTCCCTTTTTTCCCTTGTGAATGGGCACCTGATGATATGTTAGGATTTAGTGGTAAAATCTGGCCGTCTAAATGCAATAGTGGATGAAACAATGTTTTTACTCATTTACCCATTCCCAGGGATTCAGCAGGAAACAATAACCTTTAACAGTTGCTCTTTGTGTAGAGAACTTACTGCATTGATTGATTGCATTACAGGAAGAAAAATATTGGCTCACGGTGATGAGAAAAGAGGAAGCCTGCCAGCGGATGCTGGTGCTATGTCCTGAGAAAATGGCAAGAGCTATTTGATGGAGGTGATGAAAGTGAATGTTAAGTGCTACTCTGAGAAGGAAAAACCTCATTAGTCTAAAAGTCATGTCATGAATTCTGTGGTCATTAAAATAGAATATGCAATGGCATCCATTCCATGTTACCTGTTCAAACATTCAGTAAAAATATGCTCTTCCAGTATAGTAAGTCATATAAAAATGTGTGGGAAAATTGAAGACACTTCATGTTATGGAGGCTTATACTTTTAAGCACAGGAGCTGTGTCCAGGAAATTCAGTGTTTGAACTCAATCCCAGATCCAACAATGCAAAAAGAAGCCAGTACTCTAGACTGAGTGCAGGCCCAAGAACAACAAAAAGCTAAAGGAACATTACCTGAATTCCAAAAATGAATTTATTTTGTACAAGATGCAGATTAAAGGTACTAACAGGGCAGTCTGTACAGGAGTCCACCACTGGTCACTTGACATGTTTCACACCACTTGCAAGGTGCTTTGTTTGGCTCTTGTAATTATTTATTTATTTTATTTAAAAGTTGATAACTGGGAAAGGCACCATTGAGCCAAGGCTCATTTCCAGATGCGACCCAGGGAAAAGGGTTACACTCGGAGAAACAGTGACATAAAACGACATTAGCAAGTTAGAAATCATGGGCCATGGTTACAAGACCAAAAAACAATGACATAATACAACATTAGCAAGTTAGCAATCATGGATCAGGGTTACAAGACCCAAAAACTGAAAGTAGCAGTCTGATACAGGTGTAAAAAATAAATACACCAATGGAACCTTAGTTACAATACAAGTACAGATGCAGGACCTATGGTAAAACAAAGTAAAGATGGTGACATGGCAATCAGTCACAGGAGCAAGGTACTCAGTTCAATACTGGGATGCCCTATGAATGAGGGAAGCATGGAAATATGAGGAGTTGACAACTAAGGGGGGAGACATTCGATAACTTAATGAGGGGAATGTTGGGAGCACTGAGAGCATTGAGAGTGGGGTAGAAGTCAGAGGAGCCTTTTGATAGAGAAGAAGAAGGAGAAGGAGGATAGTTGGAGTTCAGGGGGACATTTATTCCAGAGACAAGGGAAATGAAAGGAGAAAGCAGACTGACCTGTAGCAGAGTGGGGCGAGGGATAGAAAAGGTCCATGGATTTCTGAGGTGATGGGAGTAGCTTGAGGTAGCAGCTTAGGAGCTGCGGGAGAAGAGGTAGGTAGGAAGGGTTCCAAACCAGAACTTTGTAACAAAGGATGCACAGTGAATCATTCTCCAATGAGATAAAGGTGCAAGGGAAAGGGCGGAATAAAGGAGAAAGTGGTGGGTAAGGGGGGGAGGTGGTAGCAAAGTGGCAGAAGGAGTTTAGCAGGGTATCTAGTCTGGCAAGGGAAGATTGTGAGGCTGTGCAATACATCACATTGGCATAATCAAATATGGGTAGAATCATTTTGGAAACTAATTCTCAGAGGGTGGGGAGAGGTAAACTGTCATTATGTCAATAGAGAACAACCAGTTTGAGGTGTAGTTTAGTGCAGCTGGTGTGGATATGGGTGGAGAAATCCAAATGGCTATCCAACCAAACCCCCAAGTAATTAAAATCTGGAACATTCTTGAGGGAAGATCTATCCAAAGTAGTGAAGGCGGGGGAGGACTGGAGGGTGGCCAGTTTTTGTCTATTGCCGAAAGTCATGGCCACTGTTTTTTTTTTTTGCATTTAGTTTGAGTTGATTGTCCTTTAACCAAGACTGAACTCTCTTGAAATCCTCCTGTAGGGGGTCTGTACATTGATGGCGGAGGGCCCGGAGATGAAAATGATAGTGTTGTTAGTGTACATATGCATTTCAGAAGATTTGCAGACTGATGGGAGGTTTATAAATAGGTAGAAAAGGATAGGGCTGAGGATGGAGCCTTGGGGGAGTCTGGAAAGGATAAGGAGCTGGGAGGATAGAGCATCACCAGTTTGAACTGATTGCTCCTGTTGTGAAGATAAGAATGTAACCAGTTAATGGAAGGTTTAGCATGGGCGACAAGTCTAAGATTTTGTAGCAGGAGGGTGTGGGAGACAAAATGGAAAGCTTTCGCCAGGTAAATGAAAATGACGGCAGTAATAAGGCTCTTGTCCATAGCAGAAAATATTTAATTCATAATTTGCAGTAATGAGATGGTCGAGTGATGTTTCCTAAATCCAGACTGCACTGGTGAGAGAATATTTGTAGTGGACAGGAAATCAGACAGCCTAGCGTGAATAAGGAATTCTTGAAGTTTGACGAGAGAGGGGGGAGGAGGGAGATATGCCTATAGTTTCTGGGAGCAGAAGGGTCACCTCCCTTATGAAGGGGAAGGACCTTGGCAGATTTCCAGGCCTTAGGAATGGAGGAAGTGGAGCAAGAGAGGTTTAGAATGTGGGTGAACGGGGCTGCTATGGCTGGGGTAGAGATGTGGAGAAGCCTGGGATGGAGACTGTCAGGGCTGGACTTGGTAAGGTTGAGGGTGAGGAGGGCTGTGTAGACTTCAAGGGAAAATAAAGGGGGGAATTTGTATTTAGTAGGTTGACCTGGAGCGTCCGATAGGACTGAAGGGGGTTTGGAGGTGTGGATATCGGTGAGAGCGCAAGTGGCAAAGAATTTGTTGAAAATCTCTGTGACTGATGCAGGGTCAGAAACAGGGGAGCCATCAACATTGAGGACAGGAAAGCTGGCCCGCCAGCGCAGCATGGGATTTCCGCTTTGCGGCCGCCCGGTGACCCGGGTTCGGGAACGGACTTGGGTCACTGGAGGGCCGGCCGGGGGGAGAAGGATAGAGCGTCCTATGGACTGCTCTCCTTCTCCGGGGGGAGGGATAGGGAAGTGCTCGGGGTCTGCGCGACTCCTGGTGGAGACCAGGTGCAGCACGACTACCGACCTCAACAGTGTGTATCGGAGGCGGGGCAGGACGCTTTGCGTCATTGCACATCCCCGCCTCCCGGAAACTGGGAAAAAAATGGCTACCGGTCGTCTCTATGAAGCCCGCCCGGCGGCCTGATTAGCCCCCAGGCGGCTCTCCAACCTAATACAGGTCCTGCGGGGTGTTGGCCCCTCGCATCCCATAGCCCAGCCGTGGGGGGTAAGCCACGGGGCTTCGGAGGGCTCGAGGCCGTTCTGGTGGGTGGAAGCCGTCGGCCTGTGACCGGGCGGATACCCTAGATGACCGGGTAGGAGGAGAGGAAAAAAAGAAAATAGAAAAAAAAAACAAAAAAACATTGAGGACAGGGGAGGCTAGTTGGGCGGGGGGGTCTAGGAGAGAGAGAGAGAGAGAGAGTGGTGTACCTTCCAAAATGAGATGGGTGTGTGTTGATCTTGCAGCAGGTGATGCTTGAAATAATTAGCCTTGGAGAGGCAGATGGCCTTAGTGCAATTATTCCTAAGGGCTTTGTAAGCTTGGAGGTCCGCATAAGATAAGGACTCTTTATAGTGGTGCCAAGCTTTGACCCTGGCTCTGCAATTGGCCAACAGGTCTGCAGTTATCCAAGGGTGATGATGTCTTTTTAGTCTTGATTTCTTTAGGGGGGCCTGGTGATTCCAAATGTGGAAGAAGAGGTTGGAGATAGCACAGAGTCAATGTCAACAGCAGAAAAGATAGATTGTCAGTCTGCCTCTGAGAGATCTTGTTAAAGGGCACCAGTGTCTAGATTGTGGAGGGGTGGGACCAAATGTGTTTGGGGTGGCACGGGGAATGTGAATGTTTCTTAAGTAGAATGTAATGCAGTGACCACTGATGGCATCTGTCAGTGTCTCTGCTGCAGTGATATGGTGAGGATGGGAGGATAACACCTAGTCAAGCAGAGTGTGGTTCTGGGAGAAGGGGTTTATGTGGGTGGGTTCATGAATCAATAAAGTAAGGCTGAGAGCTTAGATTTTAAGGAGGGTAGGCTTAAAGAAGGGGGAGAGCCAGTCTAGGTTGAAATCCCCGAGAAGCAGCAACTCACTGTTTGCCGTGTGGGAGGAGATAGATGAGATGATGGAAACTAGGGCATCAGTTGTCATTTTAGGTGGGGCATAAAGTGCACCTACACTGAGTGGGGCAGAGGATGGGATGGATAATACAGCAATGATTACTTCATGGGAGGAAGTATGGGACTCTTTGAAGGTAATGGAACAGGCGAGAGATTGTTTGATATACAGGGCAATGCTGCCACCCCGCTTGCCTCAGTCTTGACGAAATAAATTAAACTCAGAGATGGAGAGGGCAGAGTCAGGGATTTTGGCTGGTAGCCAGGTTTCATTAACAGAAAGGATGTTGGGCAGGAGTTGAGTAATCCAAATTTTAAGAGCATCCAATTTGGGGAAGAGGCTGCTTGCATTTAGGTGAAAGGTTTTAAGACCCTTTGGCAGAGAAGAAAAGTTTGGAGTGGGGATTGAGTAGGTTTGGGTTGGGGTTGTGGGGGTTTTGAGAGGACCTGGGTTGGGGTAGACATCTCCAGAAAGAAGTAGGAGGAGTAGGAAAAGGGGGAGGTGGGAAGGGTACCTGGACTTCCTGGGGTTATGAAGGGGGGGTTGGGCAAGTGGGGATGTGTAGCGAAGCAGTGAAGATGAGAAGGGAGTAGCCCTCAGTTTATTAGGGGAGAAAGGTAGGGGAGTGGGGAGACTGGGAAGGGAGGCAAGCAAGGGTGAGCCGATGGAGAGGAGGAAGGGAGGGAATAGACTGATTTCAGTTGGGAGGAGGGGAAGTAAAGTTAGGAAAGCAGAAGGGGACCTGCTGGGGGAAGGGGGCAGAAGGAGAGGAGAGGAGAGTCTGGGAGAGGAGCATAGGATTAGGAGTGAAGAGCATGGAGAGGATAACAATATGAGGTAGGAGGGTAGAGACATGGTGGGGGTAGAGGGATGGGTAGGAGTAGGATAGTAGGTAGAGGGCAATCCTAAATGATAGGGACAGAAACAGTCAACAGGGCAGTGTAGGACTGGACAGACAGTTCTAAGTGAAAAGATGGAGGAACCTTTTAGTAACCACTAATGAAGCAGACAGTGGCAGATGCTGAAAGCAGTTGAATTAAAGTGCAGGAGGTAAAGAGGCGAATTGAAAATTACTGGCTGTAGTTCGATTCTTAAAGCAAGTGGGCCCCATTCCCTAACAGAGGTGAAATCACTAATAACATTGACTATCACTGGGAGAGCACTAAGGGAGCTTGTGGGATTAACACAGCCACAATCCATGGGATAGTGAGCAGAAATGAATTGGAACACTTTAAAATTAAGCCAATGAAGTCCAGACAAGCAAAGGAATGCAGGAAAGGTTGTGATGCTCCTAGTGGATTGATCATATAACGAGCAAATGGGAAATCAGAAACTTAGAGTTTGGCCGGTCATGTGACCCAGATTAACTATAAATTAAGCAGTCCAGATAGGGCATGGTTGGGGGGTGGGTGGGGAGCTGGTGCAACCCACCAGCGGGAAGCTAGCTCTACTTGAATTGAATTCTAGCCAAGCTCCTGGTTTAGCTAATACAAATACAAGCAGAAGCCAGAGCCACATTTAGCTAATACAATGCAAACAGAAGCCAGAACCAAAAAAAGGTGCCAGAATTTAAATCTGGGCTACACTCCATCTGTTCAGTACCTTGCTGGCTTCAGGGATTAATGAGCAGGCGGGCGGGTTGCTGGCAGGTTAGGGAGCCACCACAGGAGTGGTTCAGCACAAAATTAGATCAGGGGATGTCCCAAAAGCTTTGCTGGCTTCAGGGATGAGTGGGTGGGGGCGGGTTATTGGCAGGTCTGGGAGCTACCACAGGAGTGGTTTGGCACAAAAGCCTGATAAGGGGCTGGCCCAAAAGCCTTACTGGCTTCAGGAATGAGTGCATGGGCGGGGGGGTTGCTGGAAGATCTGGGAGCCAGTGCAGGAGTGGTTTGGCTCAAAAGTTTGGTCAAGGGCTGGCCCAAAAGCCTTGCTGGATTCAAGGATGAGTAGGGGTGTGCAAAAAAAAAGTTCCGCCAGTGGAATTTCCACAAAAGTGCAAATTTCACTTCCATGAAAGTTCAGAAATCATTTTCACAACTTCTGCAGAAATTCAGCCTTAAAAATGTGTAATAAGCCGGCCCAGTGGCGCTGAGGGCTGAGGCGCTGGTTACCGTACCGCACACCACACCAGCGGCCGGTGTTCGGGAATGAGCATGGATTGCCGGTGGTTGGCAGGGAAGAAGAAGGATAGAGCATCTGTAGGACTGCTCTCCTTCTCCAGCTACGTGCTGCTGTACGAAGGGGTGGAGCTGAGGGCAGACATCTGGAGGGAGCATGTGCAGACGCATGCACGCTCTCCTCTGTAGACATCATTGTATGCCTTCAGCTCTGGGGGTAACCAATCAAAAAAAGGGGATGGCACCTGGCTCAAGTGGTTTGATGGCTGTTCTGTGAGTTTCGCTGTGGGATTCATGGCACCCATCTGGATCCGAGTTCTATGGGGAGTTGGGGACTCCCTGCAGCCCCGCTGTGGGGGGGGTAAAACCGCAGCAGCAGGGTGCCAGGATGGCTGTGGGAGAGGCGGATGGCGGCTGGAATATCCCCAAAGGAGGATGCAACAACAACAGGGAACAGGTCAGGTGGCCAAGGAGGTACAAAAAAGATATAACTAAAAAAAAAAAAATAAATAAATAAAAAATGCAGACATGATATATAAACTGCAGGTTAATTTATTAATCTGCGGGAAAAAAATCTGCAGAATGGATCACTGACAATGTGGAGTTCTGAGGCTTTTCTTAACTGCAGTTTAATTCATTAATCCCTCCCCCCATTGATCAGGGGTCCCAGTAAATAAATAAATACCTCCAATCCCTCCCTCAGACCCTCCTGGTGTCTAGTAGCCCCCTCACCCATCTATCATGGCCCCCAAAAACATTTTATTTCCTGGGTGTCTAGCGGACCTCCCCTCCCTATCTTGGATTCCTTAATCCACAAATAAACAGCCGGCAGTCCACCCACTCATTCCCCTCTATTCCCAGTATTTCCTGGTGTCTAATGGACCCCCATCCCCAATCCCTTATAAAAAAAGTAATCCCAATTCCCTGGTGTCTAGTGGACCCCCCATCCTGACAGTTCATCTGCCACAACTCTAGTCCCCCCCATGCTGCCCCTGAGCGGGCCACCAGTGCATCCCTCCTCTCTCCTCCACTACCGGTGGCCCACTGAATTGCCATTGAATGACCACATGGTTGTACAAGCCGCGCTCATTCACTGACAGTTCATTAAACTGTGGATAGAATAAATTCTGCAGTTTATATGCATTTTTCCACAGTTCACAAAAGAAAGTCAGCAGAACTCTGTGAAAATCCGTGGAAAATCCCAGTTTCGCCAATGGCGAAAGTTCCAAAATGTCAATCAAATTTCTGAAATTTTGCAGAACTTCTGCAAAGGCAGAATTTGCAACTTTCTCCCACTCCTAGGGATGAGTGGGCGGGCTAGCAGTTTGCTTGCAGGTCTGGAGTCACCGCAGGAGTGGTTCAGCACAAAATCCCAATCAGGGGCTGGCCCAAAAGCGATTAACTAGTGCAAAACATGCCATGACTGGTAGTGGTAGTGGTGGTGGTGGGAGGGATCCTATTCACAGGACTTTGTTTTGCAATATTAATCTGCAGTTTGCACAAACTGAAGTAACATTTGGAACTGAGGTAATGTTCCTGTTGGATTTTTATTCATAGTGGGCCTTACGCATTAAAGGTATCTCGGCCCTACACACCTTCTACATGGGACATATGCACATCCCATAACTTTTGGCAGAGAACAGCAAGAAGAAGGAGGTGCTGTTAGAACTTTACTGCTCTACTGGAACTAAAGAACTAGAACTCGACTACTGGGACCTTCAATTTAGGGTAAAAACAAACAAAACCAAAAAAAAGATTTAGTGTGTTTGTCTGAGTTGGGTGAAGGAAATTGTTATCTGTGCAGTTAGCTAGGTGAAAAAGGAAACTGTGAATTAGGAGAAGTGGCTTAGGCAGAAGGAAGCCTGGTGTTTGAATTTAAAAACTGCCCTACATAACTTTTGGCAGAGAACAGCAAGATGAAGGCGGTGCTGTTAGAACTTTACTGCTCTACTGGGACTAAAGAACTAGAATTCTACTACTGGGACCTTTAATTTAGGGTAAAAACAAACAAAACAAACACAAAAAAAAGAGTGTGTTTGTCTGAGTTGGGTGAAGGGAATTGTTATCTGTGCAGTTAGCTAGGTGAAGAAGGAAACTGAATTAGGGGGAGTGGCTTAGGCAGAAGAGAGCCAGGTGTTTGGATTTAAAAACTGCCCTACATAACTTTTGGCAGAGAACAGCAAGATGAAGGAGGTGCTGTTAGAACTTCACTACTCTACTGGGCCTATATTGCCCTCAATCCTTCCCCTCCACCCCCACCCTTAGCGGGGTTCTACTTTTATAGGCACAGGATTTGACTGACAACAGGAACTTCTGTTTGGGAGCAGGAAGGAGTGATCACAGAGGCACAAAAGACTCACTACCTTGGAAGGAAATGAGTATCTCTCCATCCCCCCTAGCTGCTGGAGGTCTGACTCTGAGCAAGTAAAAAGGAGACTACTGAGGAATGTAGGAACTTCCTGTCCCAGAACAGGAAGATCAGGAGCTTTAAGGACACAGAGGCAGTAGGAAAGTAGGGAGAAAAAAAATTATGTAAAATAAAAAAAATAAAGAGAGAGAGGAAAGAGTAAGTATACAAAACAACAGTTAAGGGGCCACAAATAAGACATGATGGGAGTGGTACAGTGCCGTGGCTGTGGAGCAGCAGTCTTCTGGGAGACGTTCTGGAGGATGTGGTGTTGTCCCATCTGCAGGCACCTCTCTGGGCTGAGGGAGGAGGTTTCTCATCTCCGGGCTGAGTTGGCCAGGATTCAGGGGGCCTCCTCTCCCACCCAGGGACCACTAGGGCCACCACCGCTGCCTCAGTGGTTGCCATGAAAGAGGAGTGGTTGGACCACAGTGGGCTCAGGGAGGGTGAGGGTGGTGGAACAGAGGTGCACCCCTCCAGTTGTACCATTCCACAATTCATATGCCATTCTGGCAGAGTGTGGTTCTTCTAAGGAGGCACCCACAGTGGAGACCCAAGGTGGATGCTAGGAACATCCACAAAGGAGACCCACAGGAGGGTGGCATGGGACCCCACAGGGGAAAGAAACAACTCCTGGTGGGAGACTCCATTGTTAAGAGGGTAGAACTGGGGGAGGGAAGGGAAAGGAAGGTAAGGTGCCTGCCTGCCAGGCACCATGGCTTGAAGGGACAGGGAGTGAATCCTCAGGATCATGGGAGCAGCTGCACAGGGAAAGGAACTGGATGACATTGTCCACTTAGGGATGAATACCCTGGCAGGAAAAGGGATCAGAGCAGTGCAGGAGGAGTTTGTGGAGTTGGGGAGGGGCCTTAGACAAGTAGCACGCATGGTAACCTTCTTGGAGTTGCTGCCTGTCTATGCAAGGGTGAGGCTAGGGTGTTCCACATCATGGGATTCAATCAATGGTTGAAAAACTGCTGCAGAGCTCAGGGCTTTGACTTCATTGGGGACTGGGGGTCCATATGGAGGGATGCAGGTGTATAGTGGCTCGATGGTCTGCATCTGTCCAGGAGGGGAACCAGGATCCTAGGTGATAGGTTTAAATGCTTCATTGGCAAGCATTTCAATTAACCAAGGAGGTAGGTACCAAAAAGGAGCAGGGAAATCCTAGCCCCCCTAAAAAAGGCAGGGTAGTTAGTTATGCAAACTCCAAGATAGAGAAGTCAATAGGGAGAAGGGCAGAGGTAAATGGAGAAAAATGCAAAGGCAGTAAGGACAGGGATGGGGTAAAAAGGGGTAAGGTCATTAAAAAAGGAGGGTAATGAGTACCGATGCCCATAGTCTAGGTAACAAACTTCCAGAACTGGTGGCCTTGATGGAAGAGGGATGCCTGGATATTGCGGCAGTCACAGAAACATGGTACACAGAGAACCATGACTGAGATGTCAACATACCAGAGTACACAATCTATAGGAGGGACAGGGAGGGTATAAGAGGAGGAGAAGGAGTAGCTCTCTATGTAAGGGAAGGGATCAAAGCAACGGAACAAAAGGGTAAACGGAGGAGAGGGGGCACTGTGGGTCATCATGGAGACTGGAAATTGTACCATAATCTGCACAGCGGTTGTATACAGACCCTCGTCTCAGAGGGAGGAAATGGACAAGGAATGATAGAAGGCATCCTCAGGATGGCAGAGAAAGGAGAGATATTGTTGATGGGGACCTGAATATGCCAGATGTTAACTGGAGCACCTTTGCTGCAGCCACATCCAAGAGCAGGGCCATTTTCGATGCCCTGCAGGGGGCATGCCTCAGACAGCTAGTGTTGGAACTCACTTGGGAGGGAGCAATTTTAGACCTGGTACTCTCAAATGGAGATGGAGAGAGGATCTCAGATCTATAAGTGGGTAGCCATCTGGGAACAAGTGATCACCAAACAGTGTGGTTCACGATAAACTCAGCTGCAGAGTCAAGTCATACAAAAGTGAGGGTACTGTACTTAAGGACTGACTTTGTCAAAAAGGGGGAGTGCCTCAGCAAAGCACTAACAAACATGCAAGAAGGAGGGGTGGAGCAACAATGGGGAAACATCAAAACTGCCATCACAGAGGAAACAGGCCTTTGTGTGGAGCAGATAAACAAATCAAAACAAAGGAAAAAAACACTATGGTTCTCAAAAGAGGTGGCAGGGAAGGTTAGAGAGAAAAAGATAGCATTCAGGAAGTATAAAGAAACACAGAAGGAGCAGGACAAAGAACTATACCAGTTAAAGCAGAAGGAAGTGGGGAAGGCAGTCAAAATAGCAAAACCCAAACTGAGGAAAAGATAGCCAACTTGGTTAAGGAGGGGGATAAAGCCTTTTATAGGAGGTACATTAGGGAAGCGAAAAAGACAAAGGGAGGATGGTGAGGCTCAATAAAGGGAGGTGGGTGGGCAAGAGGACAGTGAAAAGCAGGATACTGAACGAATACTTCTGCTCAGTATTCACAAAAGAAGAGGAGGGGGAGGTACCTAATCCAATCAATAGAAGCACTCTGGATAGGGGGGTTAATACCAGTCCTTTCACAGAAGAAAGGGTTCTGAAAGAACTCCTAAAACTGAAGGTGGACAAAGCAATGGGGCCAGAAGGGATTCACCCCAGAATTCTAAAAGAACTAAGGGGCAAACTAGTGACACCACTGACTACCCTTTTTAACAAATCATGGTAGGATGGTGTGGTACCTGAGGACTGGAGGAGGGTGAAAGTGATTCCCCTTCACAAAAGTGGGAGCAAGACAGAGGCAGGAAACTACACACCTGTCAGTTTGACCTCAGTGGTAGGGAAAATGATGGAATAATTTCTGAAGGAAAGAATTGTTGAGTACCTAGAGGCCAGTGGAGCACAGGACCCAAGGCAACATGGATTCACAGCGGGAAGGTCATGTCAGATGAATCTAATCAATTTCTTTGACTGGGTGACCAAAGTAGTAGACCAGGGAGGGGCTGTGGACATGGCCTACCTAGACTTTAGCAAGACATTTGACACAGTCCTACACAAAAGATTGATAAACAAATTAGCCAGCCTAGGAGTGGGTCCCAGGGTGGTAGCCAGGGTAAATCATTGGCTGGACAACAGGACACAGAAGGTAATAGTAAACAGAGTCCACTCCGAAGAAAGGGGGGTTACTAGTGGGGTACCTCAGGGTTCAGTACTGGGTTCGGTCCTTTTTAATGTCTTTATAAGTGACATTGCAGAGGGACTGGAAGGAAAAGTATGCCTCTTTGCAGATGACACAAAGATCTGCAAGGTTTGATACACGGTGGGGGGTGGAAAGGCTCAGAAGGGACTTGGCAAGGTTGGAGAAATGGTCAGAAGGATGGCAGCTTAGATTCAGTGCAAAGAAGTGCAAAATAATGCACCTGGGAAACAAAAACCCAGGGGAAGAGTACACAATGGGGCGGGGGGGTAGTAACAACAACAAAAATGGAAAGGGACCTGGGGGTAGTCATATCAGATGACCTAAAGGTTATTAAGCAATGTGAGAAGGCAGTAGGGATGGCTGGGGGATACTGGGATATAGAGAGAGGTTTCACCAGTAGAAAACAGGAAGTTGCTATCCCTCTGTACAAACAGTTGGTGAGACCCCATCTGGAGTACTGCATGCAGTTCTGGAGATCCCAACTCTGCAAGGATGTAGACAGGATGGAGGCAGTCCAGAGGAGGGCAACTAAAATGGTGCGGGGTCTGCAACAGAAGCCATATGAAGAGAGACTAAAGGAGCTTAATATGTATACCTTTGAGGAAAGGAGGGCGCGGGGGGACATGCTAGAAACTTTCAAGTACCTCAAAGGAATAAACAAAGTCCAAGAGGGTAGTATCTTTCAGAAAAAGAGATATACAAGAACAAGGAGACACAATTTGAAGATAGAGGGGGAACGCCAGGGGCAATGTGGAGAAGTATTTTCACAGAGAGGGTGGTGGACATGGAACGCCTTCCAGAGGAGGTCAAGAAGTCAAAAACAGTGGGGGAATTCAAGACTGCATTGGACAGACATAAGGCAATTCTAGTGGGGGGTAGGAAGAAATAGGCTGTTGGTTAACTAGCATATGCAGCTTATCCAGTAGGTAGGGAACTGGGCAGACTAGGTGGGCCAAGTGGTCCTTATCTGCCATTAAAGTCTATGTTTCTCTGTTTCTATGTTTCTGACAGACACCCACAGATACACTAGTGGCACTCACCCACTTAGCAACCCTGTCTGAAACTGTGCTTGAGGGATCCCCCGCAACTATACAGGCCAGTCCGGACAGATTGTGGGGAGTGGGCCTGCCTGTAGAGGGCTGGTGGGTCACAGCACACATGATGCCATTTGTACTTTGCCTGGTCCATGGGGAGACTTACCATTAATGTGAGCCAGAAGGCTGCCATTATGGCAGTATGTCCCCGAGTGGAGCTCCCATAACTATCATGGCGCCAGCTATGAACCCCTGCTCCTTGGGCTGCCATGGAGGGCTAGGGGTGGCAGGCTGCAGGGTGCTGACTTTGACATTTATATAACTTTTAATTGCAACTAGGGACATGGCAGCCTGTATATGGGCTGCCATGTACCATGATCCCCTATTCCCGTGGGGGGGATCCACTGTGGGGCGTGGTCAAGGCTTCCGATCAGAAGACCCCAGTTTGGCCCACATCTGTCCTGTGGCTGTCCCCTCTTCTAGTGCAGAGGTACATGGCCCCACTCAGAGCACCCAGACCTGCTCAGGGGGATGTGCATGCTGGTCTCATGCATTCCGGGTAGAGATGCAATGAAGCTAAATTTTGCCTCCGAAGTGGATGCAAAGTAGCCCACTTCGCGTTACTATTCTGCTACGTTAACTGTCCATTTAAAGCCATTACTTTGCCACTTTATGTTGTAATTATGACTTTTCATTGTTCACTCCACCTTACTTCACTTTAAGGCAGAGTGAGAATTCACAGGCAACCCACACACATCACATGGCTTACACAGTGTAGGTCACATGCTTCAGGCAAGCAGGCAGGAAGTGAATCATGCTTGAAAGAGAGTTTCACTTTCCCCTTGTAGTAGGAGAAAGAGCTTGTTGATTAGAGATTCAGAGAGGAAAATCAAGAAAGCAGTGTAAAATCCCATAAACCTTTACATTCTTCTGCTAATTAGCTGATTTTTTTTGCCTATTTGTTGTCTGGATTTGCGTTTGTGCAGTATTTCAGTTTAGTATTTGTTAATTGTTTGTGTGTGTGTGTGTGTGTGTGTGTGTGTGTGCGTGCATGTGTGAGAGCAAGAGTGAGACCAGAATGGAGGGGCAGAGAGGTGGTTTTCGGAGACGTAGCGGAGGAGATTGCGCTGGTGTACACACACATGGTGGCAGGCTCCGTCTGGACAGCAGCACCATCTTGAGTGGTGTTGCTTCCTCTGAAGCAAGAGATAGTGGACTTGGTGCCATGGGAGCACCACCTCCTGTGGCACCTACGAGTGCCCCCCAGTGCCAGCACCTGCTATGGCCCCTGTGCCAGTGACTCAGCAGCAGGAAGTCAGGGAGGAGGAGGAGGAGTGACAGCAGTTGCAGCAGCAGGCTTTTGCATCCCCGGCCCCAATTGTGCAGCAGCAGCCCCTGGCTCCAACAACACCTGGGCCCCCCTCTGCCTGTGCCTGGTCCTCCCTGCATCTCATTATTGTGGGAGTTCTTTACTATACTGCCTGGGGACAGCAGTGTAGTGAAATGTAATTTCTGTGGTGTGAAGGTGCACCGTGGCCCCAAAGGAAGTCATCTTGGTACAGGTGATCAGCACACCCACCTGTACAACCACCACCATGTACAGTGGTGGGTCAAGGTTGCAGAACAGGGCAGTAATGCACCTGCTGGCCCTGCTGGGGAAGAGGGGGCAGTACGGCGTCGACCTGTGTATGGTAGTGTGAAGCGGGGGAGGGCCATGGATCAACCGGCTGCTCAATCTGCACAATCTGCAGCACTTCCAGGTGATGGTGGCAACCCTTTCCAACTGCCTGCCACACAGGCCAATTTGGGCCTGCTGTGGATTGAGTTGGAGGCTGCTAACCACCGGCTTGACAATATTGAGCAGCAGTTGAAGCAAATTGAGGGGCACCAACTATAAATTATGGTGCTGCTTCATCTGCTCCCTTCCCATCACAACACTGATCATTTGTTTTAGTTTGTCCTTTCACCCACCACCCTCTGTGTGAAAAAATAGTTCCTGATGTTCCTCCTGATCTGTCCCCACTCTATCTTTAAATTTTGGGCCCTTCTTCATGCAAATCTCTTTTTCTGGATGATGCTACCCTCTCGTACGTTGTTGATTCCCTTTCGGTACTTGATAGTTTCTATCATGCCCCCCTTTTTCTTGTGTTTCTATGTAATGTCCTTTAGTGTCTCTTCATCTAGCTTCATTCTGGTGCATATCCTTCAACATTTTAATTCGCCTCATTTGTACAGCCTCCATCCTGTGTATATCATTGCAGAGATATGCTCTCATCACTGCACACTGTACGTAATATGAGGTCTTACCAAATATAAGTAGATAGGAATAAGAACTTCCAGTTTTTGACTTCATTTAATGTGATGGCTCCCAATGCATCCCAGTATACCCTGTCCCCCAGCCTTTCTTACTTCCTTCTGGTTCCATGTCATAATAGCAATTGAGAAACAGCTATCTCTATTATGTTGAGTGTACAGAACCAAAAATCAATATCAGTGATGCACACTCGCAGCACAGGAAAAAAAGGCACCTGAGACCTACAGGTCTCATTTTTAATAAGGGGAGGTTTGCCCCCCTCAGCCCCCTTGCTTATGGATTCTCAACTCCAGGGGGGCTGCATGTCGGGAGGGGGGCAAAACTTGATTAAAATTAATGCCGCCAGGTGGCAAAAAAAAACCTGCACCATGCCAGACCAGAACCCAGTACCCCGTGCCTCTCAGCTGACCACCCTCCCCACAACACCAGTGATCCAGCTCAGCAGCTGCTCACTGCAACCCCTCCCACATGCCATCCCACCTCTGCCTCTTCTCCCCACAGGTGCACACACATGTGAATATCCTCTGGTTCCTGTCGCAGTTTTTTCCAACCACAATATCCGGTTGCCCTCATCCCTGGGTAGCTTTGATCACAGTCTCTGACATTAAATCACCGTTTTTCTAGGTGCTCAGTCTCAATCGCTATGATCGCAGACTACCCTTCCTTCTGGCATTTCTTGCATACCTTTAGGTCATGTGACACAGGTCACTGTCCATTTTTGTTGTTGTTAGTCTTCTTCCCACCATTGTGCACTGTTATGTGTATAATATTAAGTGTGTGTTCCATCTTTCTTTTGCATAACCTTGTATACCTCCCAAAAATGGTAAGAACCATGCCCAAAGACTGCTGAAATAAAATGTAGTACAAAAGTGGTGTCCTTGCCCTCATTATATTCCTTCTTAACAAAACCAGAAAGCCAGCACTCCAGATGAGTAAATGTCAATAAAAAATGTTCACTGCTAGTGCAAATGTATTAATGGCAAAACAAGGCACGCTAATGACCCTTGCGCTTTGATGATTAGGCCTTCTTTAGGGGGCCCCACTAATGAAGGTCTAAGTGCCAAAGCGCAGCGGTCATTTGTGTGTGGCTTGTTTTGCCATCAATAAATTTGCACTAGCAATGAATATTTTTTCTTGGCATTTATTCATCTGTAGTGGTGGCTTTCTGGTTTTGTCTTGTACTTTTTCAGCTAGCTGCTCTACACCACCACCCATCCCCGGTGTTAGCTCAGTGTGCTTCTGGATCTGTTATATTCCTACTTAATAATGTCTGTTTGCCATGAAATTTTTTTTGTGCCTCAGTAATGTTACATTTATGTTGTGGTTTGTTTGTTGAAAAGCAGGAGTGCTCAGTGCCATAATCTGCTAAACAGCATGTGTGCACTGTCAGGTTGCAACTGCCCACTGAGCCCCCTAACAAACATGTTATATGAGTTGGTCCACTGTTGATGATGGTACAAATAAATTATATGTTACATATTCTTTATACAATCAACAGTGGAACAAGTCAGCTATCATATATGTTTTCAGGGGGCTAGGCAGTGTGCACCTGACAGTGCACACATGCTATTTAGCAGATTATTGCACTGCTCACTCCTGCTTTTCCACACTCGTACACAGAAAGACAGAAATAAAACATTACTGAGACCACTAAAATAATTTATTTTTGGAAACAGAGATTATTAAGTCAGAATATAACAAAGAAGGGAATGACACCACTTTTTTAGCTTATTTTCTGTAGAAAGTTTTTGGCCAGTGTTCATACAAATCTTGGGATGCTGTCTTATGACTCAAAAAATTCCCTACTCCAGATGAATAGAAATAAAAGCATAAAATGGAATGAAAAGTCTCCATTAATTCATGCCGCACTCATTCATTCATGCAATGCACCCAGTCCCCATAACTGTGCACCCCCAAAATGCTGCTGTCTTATGTCCAGAAAATTCCAGACTCCAGATGAATAGAAATGAGAGCATATAATGGAATGAAAAGTCACCATTAATTCATGCTGCACTCATTCATGTGTGCACACACTCCAAAAAGAACTATGTCACCTGCTGCTGCTGCTGTTGGAATTTCATGTAATGCTTCTTGACCTGACTGGGCTGATGCACAGTGTTTTGCCAAAAGATGTGATAGAAAAGGATGACCTGACCATTGAGTTAACCATGATGATGCTGTTGGTTGCCCAATGTCTGCTGCACTGACCCAAACAGGAAGGATGCCCTGTGTGTGTACACTCATACTACCCTTGGTAAGCTAATGTACCTGGCACCATCAGGGTTTTCCACAGAACCTGACCTTAAATGTTATATATATATATATACACACATATATATGTATGTGTGTGTGTGTGTATTATATATATATATATATATATATATATATATACACACACATAATCATTGCTTTTTTTGTATCACAGGTCATATTGTCGAACTTGGGGTGTTCATTGTTTGACTTGATGAGGAATTTTTGCATTAGAATACTGTCAAGCCAGACAAGGTAAGTATTTTTTCTGGGGAGTTATCATTTGGAAAGAAGTTTTGTTAATGGTTTCTTTTTTGTGAATTCTTCCCAGGTTTTCTGTGTATCCTCCAGTCCAGTCCTGATGGTCAGGATTCATACCAGTTGCTCGGCCCGGGTGTGATGTTGAACTTCTTATTTGGAGAAAGCACCAATGGCAGCACACAGCACTGAAATGTTTCCTGCAAAACCGGATGAACAAGAAATTATTAGTACTTGATTGCAGTAACACATTCTGTTCAAAGTGTGGCTGATACTGTCTGTTAGCCTAACAGATGCCAAGCTCTCAGTAAGCCACACCAAGACCAAATCATAAAGTTAGTACGTGTACCTCATACACTGTCCCAGTGTCTTAAGTTACATTTTAAAAGAAGTCTTGTCATGACCTGGATAAAACTTTGTTCAACACCGCCATGGCCTGCTGCAGCAATACAGTGTCTGATGTGCATGAAAAATATTTTATGTGACATACATGTCACCTACTTTATATAATTTACACTCTCTTGAAAAAATGAACTACAAAAAATAACTGGTGAAATGCAATTGATATACTTACCGGAAATGGAAATCCTATAGGTGGTTGTAGACAGTACTGCAGTATTACAGTCCTCCAGTCCAGGAGAATGCTTGAAACTGTTAACCTGTAAAAAAAAAAATAAGTTGACCATATGTGTTTCTCAACTGCATCTCAGAAATGCAACAGGAAGCATAACACAGCTCAAGGAAGTTCCATAGTATGAAAAATTGGTACACATACTCAACTGTAAAATATTGGTAGTATGAAACCTTGTGGCTGTGGCTGCTGGATGCGATCTCCATCTGCCATGGCATGGGCCAGGCACAGGATGGAAAACAATCACATTCTCTCTGATTGAGATAGTATCTGGCATATTTGGCTGACTGCGGTTAACTGGTGGTGGTCATGGGCACATGATGACATTCTCTCTCACTATCTGGTGGCTTTGGCTGACAGCAGTTTACTGGTGGTGGTAATGGGCATATGATGACATTCCCTCTCACTATTAGAGATGCAGCAAATTAGAATTCCACCCACGAAGTGCCCACGAAGTGGGCACTTCACGTTGTCACTGCGCTACCTAGAGTGCCCATTTTAAAGGCTCACTTCATCTTGTAATTATCACTTGGCGTTGTTACTCCACCTTATGGTGAATTAAGGCAGAGTGACAAGTCTATTGCAGTCCCCACACACATCACATGATTTGCAGTAGTGTAAGTCACATGCTTTAGCCAGGTAGTAAGGAAGTGAATCATGCTAGGAGATAGTTTCACTTTCCCCTTTGCAGAAGGAGAGAGAGGAGCCTAACTGTAGAGAGAAGAGTGAGAGAGTTAGATGCAGAGGTTAAAAACTGCTAGAAAGCCAAATTTTTCTTGTTTTTTTTTCTGAGCTTGTTCTTTATTAGTTCTTCTGTGGATTTCTTTTTCTTTTATTAATTGTTTTATTAATTGTTGTGTGTGTGTGTGTGTATGTGTGACTATGTTGGGTCATAGCCAGGGCAGAAATTTGAATGGAGGAGGGAAGATCTGCAGAGCAGTGAATGGCAAAGATCCACAGGGGTTGTAACACTACCATAAAGCTAGTAGGCTAATTTAGTAAAAACTCCTAATAGCAGACAGAGGGAAAGACACACTAGGACCTTACATACAAATGAAAAGTGCTCTGCATAACATATGTTTTTACAAATTCTGTGTTGACTACTCCTTTAAAAAAACCAGAAAGCCATAACTCCACACGAATAGATGTCAGTAAAATTTTGTCACTGCTAGTGCAACTGTATTTATGACAAAACAAGGCACACAGTAATGGTAGTTTACTCACCTGGTAAAGGTGACTATAGGAGCACCTTCTTACAGCACTTCGAGTCTCAACACATGGGTAGTAAGTGCTTTCCTCATAGGCTGATGCACAAAGGAATCCCAAAATTCGAAATCTGATCCCTCTCCTATCCTTGTTGTTCCCAGAATCCTTAGTATGATATCTTCCAGAGTTTGTTTCCCTCCTGAAAGTAAACTGTTAAGAAACCAAGAAGGAAAGCACACACTACTTTCCATTGGTCCCATGAAGGGCCGTTGGTTAGAAGAATACACAACACGGGTGATGTTATGTTGAGAGATATTCTTTACTATGTACTATTATTTATAAACATCTGATGACCCGTTACATAGCTACTGACTGTGTGGCTCCTATGTCCCATTACCGTACACGGTTAGTGATCGAAAATTTCAGATACATTCTTAGGTGGATCACTCTATATGTTTTCCTTAATCTGTATCACTATATATATATATATATATATATATATATATATATATATATACACACACACACATGTTCCTCCGCAATGGGTGGGATACGGAGTGCTGTAAGAAGGTGCTCCTATAATCACCTTTACCAGGCGAGTAAACTACCATTATCTATCGCACCTTCTTACAGCACTCCGAGTCTCAGCACATGGGATGATTGTACAGCAGTATTAGACTTTGTCCTGGGTGGGAGGAGGAACTTGAATCAAGGCTGCCTGGAGCACCCTGTGACCAAACTGTGAGTTTCCCATTAGGCTGGTGTCTAACCGGTAGTACCTGAGGAAGGTGTGCGGGGACTTCCAGGTCACTGCCTGGCAAATCTCTCTGACAGATACAGAATTGTGTTCCACCCAAGATGCGGCTACTGCTCTAGTGGAGTGTGCTCTGATGTTTGCTGGAGGGGTATTTCCTCCGTTCCTGTAGGCCCTCGTTATGGCTTCTCATAGCCATCTAGCAATAGTGGATCTGGATGCTGCTAGACCTTGTTTATTGCCTTGGATCAATATGAACAGTCTATCTGTCTGACGGAGAGTCTCTGTCCTGGCCAGGTAGGTCCAAATTGCTCGGGCTGGGTCTAGGCTGAGTAGGGTTTCCCTGTGAGGGTCCCCTAACTGGTGATCGAGGGTAGGAACTGAGATCTCTTGGGACGTGTGGTAGGTGTTGGCCACTTTCGGGATAAAGGACGGGATGGGACAGAGTACGACCCTATCTGGGAAAAAACAGATAAATGGCTCTCTGCAAGATACAGCCTGTAATTCACTAGTTCTCTTGGCTGATGAGATCACTACTAGGAATACGGTCTTCATTGTAAGTAAGGATAAGGGAATAGATTCAATGGGTTCAAATGGTGGGATGGCGAGGGCGTCAAGTACCAAGTTGAGGTGCCACAGAGCTGTTAAGGGTCTTGGGGTGTGTGTGATAAGGGTTGCAGCCTTTAGGAATACTTGAACCAAAGGGTGGGCTCCGGGTAAATGTCCATCAGTTTCTCCCCTTATAGCCCCTATGGCGGCCATCTGTACCCGCAGAGATGTGGCTGATAACCCCTTTTCCAACCCTTTTTGCAGAAACTCTAATACATTTACAATACTACATTGAGATGCCCTCAAGTCCTGGTTCTTGCACCATGAAGCAAAAGCCCACCAGTGTTTGTTATAGGTTCTGTTGGTGGATTCCCTTCTAGCTTGTACCATAGTGTCCACCACCTTACTTGATACCCCTAGCTCTAACAGTCTAGCCCTCTGAGTGGCCAAGCCATCAGTTTCAGTGGTAGAGGGTTTTCGTGCCAGATCGGGCCTTGTCTGAGTAAGTTCTGGTGGCACGGTAACCTCATAGGATTGTCTGTCAGCATTTTCCTGATTAGGGTGTACCAGGTTCTCCTCTGCCAGTCGGGCTATGAGTACTACGCTGCTGCCCGTGTTCCAGATTTTCTGTAGTACTGCTGGTAGCATGGCTATTGGGGGAAATACATATGCCTTTTCGAATTTCCATGGGGTTGATATGACATCCACTCCTACCGCTCTCTTCTCTCTGAATCTGGACATGTAGTTCAGAAGTTGGGTGTTGGTTGCTGAGGCCATGAGGTCGATGTGGAAGGGGCCCCATTTTCTCTGTATCTCGTTGAAGATCTCTGGATGGAGTCGCCATTCCCCTTGTTGCAGTGTTTGCCTGCTCAGCCAATCTGCCCTTGTGGTTAGGTTGCCTGCCAGGTGGACTGCTGTGAGGCTGAGTAGATATTTTTCTGCCCATAGCAGTAATATTTCTGCCTCTCGAGCCATGGCTCTGCTTCTTGTTCCTTCCTGCTTGTTGATGTATGCCATCGCTACTCGGCTGTCGGTGTGCACCTTTACGTGGTGTCTTTGGAGTTGACCTTTGAAGTGTATGAGGGCTAGCTGGATGGCTCTTGTCTCTAGTATGTTGATTGGGAGTTTTGACTCCCGGTTTATCCATTTCCCTTGAATGGACTGTCTGTCCAGTACAGCATCCCAGCCTAGCAGGCTTGCATCTGTTTCAAGGGTGCTTGTTGTATCTCTCTCCAATTGTGCCCCTTGCTTGAAGGTGTGTGGGTCTGCCCACCATCTTAGTGATTTCTGTATCGAAATTGGAATTGCCACTTTCTGATTGTAATTCTGTTGACTGTAGCTCCACTTCTCCAGGAGTAGACATTGTAAATGCCTCATGTGTAACCTGGCCCAGTCGTGTAGGTATATGCATGATGCCATCAGACCCAGTAGTTGCATAAGGTGCCAAAGTGTTGCCAACTTCTTCTGCATAACTGTTCTGCAGTGCACTGTTAACATGTTGATGCATGTCTGTGATGATCTTACTGTGCCTGTCACTGTGTTGAACGTTGCCCCCAAATGATCTAACAATGTGGTAGGTGTTAGGTGGCTCTTTGCTTTGTTGATAAGCCACCCATGTTCGGTCAGTAGTTTTTGGGCTCTGAGGGTTGCTGTCCTTGACTGGTCCACTGTTCTCACCCATATCAACCAGTCATCTAGGTATGGGATCACATGAATACCCTCCCTGCGTAGTTTTGCCACTAGGGGTGCCATCACCTTGGTGAACAGTCGCGGGGCCGATGCAAATCCGAATGGTAGGCATTGGTACTGGAAGTGGTATCTCAGTACGCTGAATTGGAGGAACCTCTGGTGGGAAGGTCTGATAGGTATGTGTAGGTAGGCATCCTTCAGGTCTATGGAAGTTAGAATATCGCCCTTGCGTATAGCTGTAATGGTAGATCTTAGAGTTTCCATCTTGAACCTCTGGTACTGTACAAAATTGTTCACAAACTTTAGGTCCAGGATAGGTCAGAGGTCTCCGGTCTTTTTTGGGACTAGAAAGAATACAGAGTAGATGCCAGAGTATCTCTCCTGAATTGGAACGGACTTTATGGCTCTGCTGTGTAGCAGTTGGTGTAGAATGGCCCATACTTGCTGCGAGGTCGCTTTGTCCCTTGAGACGTGAGATTCTATGTATCTGTCCCACCTTGGGACTGAGTTGAATTCTATGACATAGCCCTGTGAGATGATCTCCTTGACCCATTTGTCTTTGATTGATTTGGTCCAGGTTGTGGCAAACTGCTGTAGCCTTCAGCCCACTGCATCTGTGTGGCCCTGGACCAGCGGATTCTCATTGGCAGAATCCCCTGTTTGATTTGTTTGCTTTATATCCCTGTTTTCATTGTAGTGGGAGCCTCTGCCCCTGTTGCCCTGAAAGTTCTGCCTGTTGTTGATAAAATTTGGTTTGAATCCAAACGTATGTCTATCTTGTCCCTGGTGACCTTGACCCCTCTTGGCTCTGCCTGAGAAATGTCAGAATTTGTTGTTTCGAAAGGATGGTAGAGTAGCTCACCCACCTTGATCCTTGTCATCCCCTTTCTTTACTGTGAACTCTTCTATGCCAGGCCCGAACACCTTGTCTCCAGAGAACTGAAGTTTCATGACCCTTGATTTGGACTCTTGATCTGCATTCCACAGCTTGAGTCATACCTGTCTCCTGGCTCTATTAATGGAAGCTGCTGACCTGGATGCCATCTTAAAACTATCGATCGTGGCATCAGCTACATACTTCATGGTTTGAATGGCATAGTCCATGGTGGCTCCATGGGCACTGGTTTTGGGGATGTCAGGTTGGACTGCCTCTAATCATCTGAGTACAGCCCTCACTGAATAGGTGGCTGCCATGGAGGCTCTCATATTCATGATCATCATATCATGGACCTTCCTCACAATTTCATCTACCTTTCTGTCCATGGGATCCTTCAGGACCGAGGCTGACTCTGAGGGCAAGACGGTCTTGTTGCTCAAGGCGGCGACTTCTGCATCTACTCTGGGGGCAGTTGTCCAGAGTTTCTCTCTGTCTGTGGGGAGTGGATACCTTCTCTCGAAGGTTCCCTATTCCCTAGTCTTAATAGGATCTGGTGCCTCCCATTCCTTGGCTAGGATGCTCTCTAACGCTTTGCATACTGGGAAGAAGGTGGAGGATTGCTTCCTCTCCCTAACCAGGGGGTCTAGTCTGTTGTCCGGCTGTTCCACCGGCTTATCCATTCTGAGTGTCTGACAGATGACTCTTATGAGCTTGGGAATGGCGTCAAAGTGGCATAGTCGTGCAGCCATATCCTCTTCTTGCTCTTCCTCCTTTTCTCAGAGTGTTCATCTTCTGACACATCTGGTGTGTCATTTGAGTTTGGGTCACCCCTGGGGCGCTTAGGGTGGGGGGTTTTGCTGGGTGACCTGGGTCTTTTGTTTGCTCCCAGGGAGTCGATCCTGTCCAGGAGCTTTTGAAATAATTGCAGCACTACACTTTGGGGAGTGGTGGATACGTTATCATTTAGAGGATCCTCGTCTGTGGATCCTGAGTTGTGGGTGAACTCTCTAGGATCAGAATCCACCGTGCATAGAGGGCAGAGCTCTCCCTGGTCTGAGGTGAGTAAGATGTTGGGGCACTTTCTGCACAATCTTCTTATAGTGGTCATGGTTCTGAAAGACATAATAGTATTGGACTTGCTTAGGGGTCATGTCATAATAAAATGAGTAAATAATAAAAAATGAGCACTTGCCCCTTGGCTGGGTCTGTATGAGCACTGAGGCTATACATCAGGCTCTGTTCCTTTAGCTACATGCCCCAACTCTATTATCTCCTTAGAGGTGAATTAGGTGTTTGAATACTGCTAATATGCTCTAAAAAACAACATGTGTGGCCCTTGATTATTGCCCACATGTGATTCTCTGGGTCGTTTGCCTTTAAATTAAAAATATTTTTTCTGAGCAGTACACCTAAGGAGGTGTCTGTGCCTTTAAGGAGTGTGGCCATGTTGTGGGTGCCATTTTAGGTTTGGGAAGATGGCACCAACATTTTGGGAAGGGAGTCCTTCACTAAAATCTCCCTCTGAAAACCGTGAGATTTTGCTTGATAATCTCGCAGCACTAAAAACAATATGGTGAGATTGTAGGAGTGGAGAAAGGAGAAGGCAACCTCCGGGGAGAAAGGGGGATCGAAACAAATGGAGGAGCCCAGTCGGAGGAATCCTGGCACTTTGCAGTAGCAGGGGAAGCCACCGCTGTAGGGACAGACTGGAAGCTCGTAGCAGCTCCTCCAGTAAGAAGGGGAAAACCCCCAAGTCTTTTGCATTTCTGGCACCTGTAACATGCCCTTTGACTTAGGGAGGCCCCTGAGGTGGTCGCGGTTGAACAAGGTAAACCGCGACCCCCCCGAGCATTCAGAACCACGTTATGCTTAGTTGACTGACCTCATCCCTTTGTCGGCTGAGTGAGATAAGCCGACAAGTGGGGCTCCGACAGTGTGCTAGGGTGATGATTTAGCACTTCCAACCCCTCCTCAGCAGAACAAGGTGAACTGAGGGGGGAGGATGAAAACTGTTAGGCATTGCCCTGTAAAGTCTGGGATGTCGACCAATAGAACAATGATCAGCTGCTTTTTTTAAAACTTCAAATCCTTTCTAGTCTACTTCTTAGCCCTGCGCCATGGAGACTCTTCTGAATCTAACAGTATTTAGACTTATATTGGTCCTCTTTAGTAAAAGAAAACTGTAAAGATTATTGCCTGCCTCTATAGGCACTGTAACTTTTTCTGGGATTTTAACACAGCATTAAACAATGGGAAATATTCAGCTTATCTTAGAGCTTGGCACAGAGCCAGATGAAAATGTGACCATCCTGGGGAGATGCACAAAGAAAAACTGAGGATTCTGGGAACAGTAAGGATAGGAGAGGGATCAGATTTCAAATTTTGGGATTCCTTTGTGCATCAGCCTATGAGGAGAGTGCTTACTACCCATGTGTTGAGACTTGGAGTGCTGTAAGAAGGTGCGGTAGATAATGACCCTTGTGCTTTGGTGGTTAGACCTTCAGTAGTGTGCCTCCTAATGAAGGCCTAAGCGCCAAAGCGCAGTGGGCATTTGTGTGTGCCTTGTTTTGCCATCAGTAAAGTTGCAGTAGCATTGAACATTTTTTTGTGGCACGTATTCATACAGAAAGTAAATATTACTGAGGCACCAAAACTATTGTTCACACAGTCACCAGAATTAGTGTGCATCCACAGAATGCTACTGTCCTGTCTCCAGAAAATTCCCCAGTCCACACAAAGTGAAATGACAGCATAACAACAAATGCACAGTCTCCCAGAATTAATGGTGCACTCAATCTTGTCCACAGTGTTCACACACAGTCACCAGAATTAGTGTGCATCCACAGAATGCTACTGTCTTGTCTCCAGAAAATTCCCCAGTCAAAATGAAGTGAAATGACAGCATAACAACAGAGGCAAAGTCTCCACACTCCACACTGCAATAAGAACTAAGTGTCCTGCTGCTGCTGTTGGAATTACATGTAATGCTGCTGTTGTTGACCTGATTGTAATGTGATGATGCATAGTGTCTTGCCAAATGGTGTGCAAGAAGACTAACCTGACCACTGAGTTTACTATCCAAGATGATGAGACTGAGAACGCTGTTGGTTGCCCAAAGTGTGCTGCACTGACCCCAACAGGAAGGATGCCCTTTGTGTGTATAATAATACTACCCTTGGTAAGTTGATTAATGTACCTGCCTGGCACCATCATTGTTTTCTACAGAACCTGACCTTAACTGTGTCTTTATATATATATATATATATATATATATATATATATATTAGAGGCAAAAAACTCCATTTAATGCATCAGCTAGGGTTGTTACACAGTGACAAAAGTGAGGAAATTCTTTGTTGGCTTGAAAGCCGCCCTTGACTCCCCAGCCCACCCCAACCATTATCCTGGACTCCTTCAGGGTGCCTTCCTCAAGCAACTGGTCATGGAACCAACTTGGCAGAAGGCAATACTGGACCTTGTGCTCACAAACAGGGACAGTGTGATGGGGTAACAGTGGGGAGCACCTGGGAAACAGTGACCACCAGTCATTGTGGTTTGAAATCACAGAAAGAGCAGAACCAAACCACACAAAAACACGTATCCTGGATTTTAGGGGGGCAGACTTTGGGAAAATGGGGAGATACTTGAAAGAGGCATTAAGGGGAATGGGACAGGAATCAGGGGTTGAGGAACAGTGGGCAGTATTTAAAATGGGGATTACAAGAACAACAGAATTGTGCATTAAGCAGGTTAGCAAGAGGAAAAGGAAGAGGAGACCATTATGGTTTTCCAAACAGGTAGCAAAGAAAGTGAAAGCCAAAAAGATTGCATTCAGGCAATACAAAAAGATACAGGCAGAAGGGGATAGGGAGAAGTACCAGGAGAAGCAAAGGGAGGCAGGAGGTCAGTAAGGGAAGCCAAAGCTCAGACAGAAGAACACATTGCAAAATCAGTGGGTAGAGGGACAAACCTTTTACAGGTACATGAAAGTGAAAAAAAAGAAAAGACAAAGGAGGGATAGTGAGACTGAAGGGAGGATGGGTGCGGCGTGGAAGATGACAACAGTAAAGCTGACATATTGAACAGGTATTTCTGCTCAGTCTTACTGAGGAAGAGGAGGGTAATGGGTCCGAGGGAGTACAAGGGTGAGAATGGTGCAGAAATGGACACAGTCCCTTTACACCAGAAAGGGTCTTGAAGGAACTGGAAGTAATAAGAGTTGATAATGCAATGGGGCCAGATGGGTACACAGGGTCGTAAGAACTAAGAGGTGGTGGCTGAACCTCTGGCTATCCTGTTTAGCTGATCACTGGAAACAGGGAGGTACCCAAAGACTGGAGGAACAGATGTAGTCCCCTATACAAAAGTGGGAACAAAGACGAAGCAGGAACTACAGACCAGTCAGCCTTACCTCGGTAGTGGGAAGATCATGGAAGCACTACTGAAGGAGAGATTGGTGGAACATCTAGTTGTCAATGGACTACAGGACCCAAGACAGCATGGTTTCACCAGGGGGAGGTCATGTCAGACCAACCTCGTTGAATTTTTTGACTGGGTGACTAGGGAGGTGGATCGGGGAGGGCAGTGGACATGGCCTATCTGGACTTCAGCAAGGCCTTTGACACTGTGCCACATAGAAGACTATTACACAAACTGGGGAATATGGGTGTGGGCAGGACAGTAGTGTGGTGGGTAGAGAACTGGCTGGGTGGCAGGACACAGAGGGTGGTGGTAAATGGCTGTCACCCACAGAGAGGAAGAGTGACCAGTGGGGTACCACAGGGATCTGCTAGGACCGGTCCTATTCAACATCTTCATCAGTGACATTGCGCAGGACCTAGAAGGCAGAATTTCACTGTTCGCTGATGACACAAAGCTCTGTAACAGAGTAGACACACCAGAGGGTGTAGACAGAATGAGAAGCGATCTGCAGAAACTTGAAGAATGGTCAGGGTTTGGCAGTTGAAATTCAATGCAAAGAAGTGCAAGATAATGCATATGGGGCACAAAAACCCTGGCACAATATATCAGTTGGGGGGTGAGGATATAGCATGCACCAAGCAGGAAAGGGATCTTGGGGTTATCATCTCTGATGACCTCAAGGTAGGAAACAGTGTGACAAGACAGCAGGTAAAGCAAATAGGATGCTGGGATGTATAGGCAGGGGCATCACCAGCAGGAAAAGGAGGTCATAATTCCGCTATACAAGACACTAGTGAGGCCCCACCTGGAGTACATGTACAGTTCTGGAGACCATACCTATGTAAGGACATAGACAGGATAGAGAAGGTTCAGAGGAGGGCAACAAAGATGGTGCATGGATTGCATCACAAGTCCTATGAAGACAGGTTGAAGGAACTGAACATGTACTCCCTGGAGGAGAGGAGGGAGAGAGGGGATATGATAGAGACATACAAGTATCTTACAGGGAGGAACAGGGTGCAGGAAAACACTATTTTTAAGCGAAAAAGATGTTCCAGGACTAGAGGGCATGGGATGAAGTTGGAGGAGGACGATTCAGAGGAAACATGAAAAGAATTTCTTCACAGAACGGGTGGTGGACAAGTGGAACACCCTGCCAGAGGAAGTGGTGGGGGCTGAAACAATCATGGGATTTAAGAATGCATGGGATAGACATAAAGGAATTCTGGAGGTCAGGGTAGGGCAACAGACTTCTAGGAAAACAAACTGAACTTACAAGCTCAAATGGGCAGACTGGGTGGGCCATAGGCCCTTATCTGCCGACACTGTCTATGTATCTATGTATCTATGTATCATCGGGGTGCGCATTGGGGTCATCGGCCCTAACTCTCACCCCACTACATGTGTAAAGATGCTGAGTTATAGGAGAATGGGGTGAGAGTTAGGACTGACGACCCCCACGCACACCCCAATGCCTCTAATTTCCCTTCTTTTTGAGAATGAGGATGATAAATAGTGAATGTAATGTGGTGGTGGAAGCGCAGGGCCCTTTGGGCCCCATGCTCCCACCACGTGATGTCTTGTCACATAGTAACAGGAACAGCAATGCAAATGCAAGCGCCAATAGTTACACAGATGGTACCGCAAATGTAAATGGTAAAGCAAACGTTAATAGAAACGCAAGCGCAAAGTGACGCAGAAGCAAACAGTGACGCAAATGGACACAAAAACACATATGAAAACACAGCTGGTAACATGCACAGTGACAGCATTGGTATGTTAAATGCAAATGTTAAGTGTTACAGCAAAAACGACAGCAAAGGGAACAGAAACGGCAATGCGAATGCAAGTGTGCACGTAAGCGCAAACCATAACACGCACGGGCAAAGTACCACAATTGTAAACACAAATGGTAATGTTAACATGAAGAATAATGCCAAAGGAAACAGAAACAGGAATGGAAGCGCGTACGGAAATGCAAACCATAATGCGCATGGTCACGTTACCGCAATTGTAAATAGAAATATTAATGGTAACAGCAACAATAATGCCAAAGGAAACAGAAATGGAAATGCGAATGCAAGCACTCATGGAGACACAAACTGTAATGCGCATGGGCACAGTATCACAATTGTAAACGCAACTAGTAATGGTAACATGAAGAATAACGCCAAAAGGAAAATAGAAACAGAAATGTGAATGCAAGCACATACGGAAATGCAAACCGTAATGTGCACGGTCATGTTACCACAATTGTAAATGTAAATGGTAACAGTAACAGCAACACTAACACCAAAGGAAACAGAAACGCAAAAGGAAATGCAAGCGCGTATGGAAACGCAAACCGTGACCTGCGCGGTCACAGTATAGCAATCGGAAGCGCAAATGGTAACATTAACAGCAGAAATAATTCAAAGTAAAGAGAAATGGAAATGCAAGTGCAAGTGCGTATGCAAACAAGAAGGCAAAGGGTAACGCACATGGTGGCGTACACGGGAAAGGTAACGCAAAAGCGCATGGAAACACAAGTGGTAATGGTAACTGTAACTGTAACAGAAACAGAAGTGCAAACCCTGTTTTTGCCCAACAGCTGCATAGAGAAACACAGTGTGTACAAAGAATGTATGTATAATAATGGACCTCAGAGCAGAAAATGAGCTATTGGAATACTAAATTGCTTATATCTCAGTAACCGTACGATGTAGGGGGGAAAAAATCACATGATTCGTGATTTTCCTGGCTACATTTTCACTGCTCATTGTTGTGACGAAAATTCTGTATCTCACACCGTTTTCGAGATACGAGCCCTGAAAGGCGCGGCATATGCCACCATGTTAGTCTATGGAAAAAAATGCCAACTTTGGAGTACCGTAACTTTGCAGCTGTGGAATATTTTTTCACCAAACCATGAAAAGGCACATCTGTGAGATGTTGGCTGCCTTCCTTCCAAATTTCAGCTCAAAAGACCAAACCGTTCTTTTGCAGCAGGGTGGCAAAGAACTCCTTTCATTTTGGCCCTAGTCTGAAAAAGTAGTGTAGTGATTTGCGAAAGCTTTTGCAAAAATTTGCGAAAGTGTCACAGGTGCGACACTACTTTTTCCAGAAATTTGAAAAACATATTTCTGGGGTGTTTAAGCCCAAAATAAAGACATGCCTAGCACCCTCAGGGCTCGACCAGGTAAACACAAAAATAATTGTGTCCCTAGATGGTCCCAATTTCAAATAGCAAGCATTTTTATGATCACCAACTGAAAACAAAATGGCGGATTTGTGACACTACTAGGGCCATTTGCGACACTAAAAAGTGCATTTACTACACTTTCAAACTTTTTGTTAACTTTTCCCATTGACTTATAATAGGAACTTGTTTTTTGAATAACTTTTAAACCGTTCAATATTTTTTCACGAAATCTTCAAAAGGCACATCGGGGACCCAGGCCACACGTTCCCTGAAGTTTTTGGACCGGTCGCGCAAACTGTGTGACCTGTGGGTGAGAGCAAAGAATTCGCAAAAAAGTGTAATTGCCATGACCGGTTGTCGCGCTATCAACTTGGCAGCCATATATCCGAACGGGTTGGCAGATCCCAAGATCTACCATGCCCAACCATGCCTGCCAAATTTCAGGCAAATCGTTGAATGGTGGCAAAGTTATTAGGTGCAAAATTTCACCCTTTAACCTTAAAAGTGCTACTCAACCCTAATCTATGGTAGCACTACGGTATACAATATATATATATATATATATATATATATATATATATATGCGTGTGTGTGTGTATGTGTATATATATATATATATATATATATATATATATATATACATGTAATTATTATTTTATTTTGTGTCACAGGTCACAAAGTCGCACTTGGTGTGCATTTCTGTGCATGATGAGGAATTGTGGCGTTGGAATACTGTCAAGCCAGTGAAGGTAAGCATTTTTTTTTGGTGGGGGGGCATTTTCAAGCAAGTTTCATTAATGGTTTATTGTTCGGTAAATTCTTCACAGGTCTTATCTGCAATGCATCCTCCTCCAGTCCAGTACTGATGGGCATGGTCATGGATTCCTACTACTTGTTGCATCATGTCTGTTGGCCCGGGGGGGGTGGTATGATGTTGAACTTGTTATTTGGAGAAAGCAACAATGAAAGCACACAGCATCAGAAAGTTTCCTCCTAAAAGAGATGAAGAAGGAGTTATTAGTACTTGATTGCAGTAACACATTATGTTTAAAGTGTGGCTGTTCCATCCTGTCATATATGTTGATTGACAGATACAAAGCTGTCTCAGTAAGCCACATGAAGACCAAATCATCACAATCATAAATTTAATACCTGTAACCCACACACTGTGTCAATGTCCCTATGCCTTAACTCAAGTTACGTTCTAAAAACACATCTTGTCAAGTCATGACCTGGATCAAACTTCGTTCAACACTGGCATGGCTGCTGCAGCAGTACAATGTATGATGAGCACGACAAACATATTATGTGACGTACATGTCACCTACTTTATATGACTCATCAGTCGGATTTGTACTCTTCTGAAAAAATGAAAATCAAAAAAGAACTGATGAAATAAAATTGATATACTTACAGGTCTGGAAATGGATATCCTGTAGGTTGCCGTACACAGTACTGCAGTACCATAGTCCTCCAGTGAAGGAGAGTGGGTTGTTAACCTGTAAAACAAGAAAATAAGTTTACCGTATGTGTTTCATTTGACCACTGCATCTCATAAAATCAACAGGAAACATAACACAGCTAAAGGAAGTTCCATAGTATGAAGCATTAGTACACATACTCATTTTAAAGTATTAATAGTAACTAAGAAACCTTGTGGCTGTGGTTGATGTATGAGGTCTCCTCTCCAACTCTGTCTGCCATGGCATGGGCAGGACACAGAATGAAAAACATTGGCGTACTGGTGGTGGTGGTGGATGGTCATGGGCACATCATGATGACATTTTCTCTTACATTTCTCTGCATCTGGTGGATTTTGACTAACAGCGGTGTTCTGGTGGTGGTCATGGGTGCACATGCTGACATTCCCTCTCACATTTCTGTGCATTTAGTGGCTTTGGCTAACAGCAGTTTTCTGGTAGAGGTCAGGGGCGCACATGCTGACATTCCCTCTCACATTTCTCTGCATCTGGTGACTTTGGCTAACAGTGGTTTTCTGGTGGTGGTCACGGGTGCACATGCTGACATTCCCTCTCACATTTCTGTGCATCTAGTGGCTTTGGCTAACAGCAGTTTTCTGGTAGAGGTCAGGGGCGCACATGCTGACATTCCCTCTCACATTTCTCTGCATCTAGTGACTTTGGCTAACAGTGGTTTTCTGGTGGTGGTCATGGGGAACAGCTGCAGCCTGCAACACATTCATTATCACTGTCAGACACACACACAGATGGGTGGCGGGTGGGATATAGTGTGCACTGTGTTACAAATATGACATATGGAATTTGAATACTTCAGAGTGGGACACTCATTTAACTTTATGAAAAACAAAAGATGTACCATAAAAAAATGTGACAGCCTTTTAACCACTTCACTTAAAACCTACCAACGTCAACCTCATCATCATCCTCAAACAGAATGCTGCCCTCACAGTCATCAATGTCTGAATTCTGCCCACTAGGGAATTCTTTCTCCATTGTGTCATCATCTACCTCACTGGTAAGCCGTGTAATGCTGCCAGTGCCACCAGGATGATCTATTTCTACAACATCAGCACAACCATGACCATGCCAGGGTATGAATACTGAGGTTGAAGCTTGAGCTGGTATGTGCCCCTCATTCATTTTTATGAATGTCTGCAGGAGAGAGGTTTGCACGATGATTCTGAACTATTGCACCCGCTGAACTGAATACCCTCTCGACACTTACACTGGAGGGTGGGTATGTCAGACACTTCAGTGCCACTGAGGTCAGCTCTGGCCATTCACTGAACTTTCCACTCCAGTATAAAAGAGGATCATCAGTTTTTGACAGATGCCTGTTTTCAGCCAAATATGAGTCAACCATTCACTGTGCTGCACGAAGTCCGGTGGTTGATGCATCGTACTGTTCTCCGGAATCATTTATGTCACAAATCCCCCACTTGGGACAAAGCACACCAAAGTGGGTTAATAACAACCGGTTTTGATGACAGACTACCTGGAACTGCAGCCCCCTTACAGGATGTGCTTGATACTACTCCAAACTGACCTTCAGCCTGATGATGCTTTTGAGGTTTGCTGACCTTGGCACGTGACTTCTGTGCCCCATGAACCATGTGCACCAGTTGCCCACTGGCATTTTTACCTCTTAAAGCCCTCCCTCCAGTAGTGAGGCAATTCCACGTTTGTATCTTGGTTCCAACATTGTTGCTATTGCAAAGTCGTCACTCTGCTGAATGCTTAAGATGTGCCGATTGTGCTCGAATAGTGTCAGCATGTGTTTCAGCAACACATTGCTAGCACAGTCTCTGGAATCATCAAGGCTATGCTGTAGATTCAGTAATGTTTGCCACAACAACCACAGCAAAGGAATTGATTGGCTAATGGAGGATGACTCGCCACTCACTGCCTGTGTGGTGTGTTCAAACTGCCTCAAAATTGTTACTACAGAGTCCATGAAGCGCCACTGTTCAGTCATGAGGGACATGGAGGTCCTGGAAGTGTCATGGCTAGTGAGCATGACAAGATATTCTGAGATGGCTTTGCATTGTTCATACAACCTCTCTGCCATGTATAAAGTGGAGTTCCACTGGGTGACAACTTCCCAGCTTGTGGCAGTGCTGCAGGAGGCTGTTTTGGATCTGCAACTGCCGAAGCTAATCACATGCCTTTGCAGAGCATGAAAAGTGAAAACAGATACGGCGTGCAGCCGTCAGCATTTCATTTATATCAGGGTTCTGCAGAAGCTCCTGCACCACCAGATTTAAACAGTGGGCCATGCATGGAATATGAAAAAAAGCCACCATTCATGATGCATTTCACCACATTTGACCCATTGTCACTTGTTATAAATCTAGCTCTTAGGAACAGCGGGTTCAGCCACTCATCAATTTCAGTTAGTAGCAAGTCCAACATGTTTTCACCAGTCTGTGAACAGGTCACACTGCACATGGCAAGTGTTGCATGTTGTTGAATTTCTGGAAGATTGCTACCATGACAGTCCACCTTACTACACTGATTATTCCCACTACCACCAGCAAAACAACCTCCAGCACCAGCGCCCAATGTGCAGTTATACACAAATACGAACTCCCCGCAGTTTTGCCACTTGTCCACATATCCATACTTAAATGGATGAATGGAGAGGAGGAATGTTGAAGGCATGTCTTACAGAGTTGGCCACAGTACAGTATAACTTGGGGACAGCATGGGTGGAAAAGTATATCCTGGATGGGACTTTCCATTTTGGACAGGTGCATGCTGCAAACTGCCAGAATCCAGAATTCTCCATGAAGGAGAAGGGCAGAAGATCAATTGACAGCATTTCAGCTACAGCAGCATGAAGTTCATGTGACACTTCATGATTGGGTGGGTCTTTCAGGTTACGGGCAAAAATACTCTGCAACGTGGGCTGACTTATATGTTTTGCATGGAGTGCGACAAATGGCTCTGCTCTGTGAATGGCCGGGGGGAGGGGTGTGTGATGAAGAGGTCTGCACAGGTTACATATCCACAAATGAGGTTATTTTCCCAGATTTACACACAGGGGTCGATGTACCACTTGCACTAAATGGACTGCATTGACCACCAGCACCACTGATACTCTGACGACCACTTGACAAGATTTCAAAATCATCATCCTCCACCTCATCATGCCTCTAGTAATCCTCTGCTGTTATTTCATTGCTACTGCAGACATTCAAACTTGGTCTTACAGTCATGGAAGGGGATAACATGCTCATTAAGGTTGATGATGAGGGTGAATGCCCCAATATGGCATTAGCTGCCATCTTGTGCCAGGTCCACAGTGCCATGTGCCTGTTCTTAAGATGTGTATGCTGCTCCCCCATGACCAGATGACTCCCCTTTTTACCTTGACTCACACATGCATGGCAAAGCTGGCAGATTACAACTGACTCATCAATTGCATCTTGGACAAAAAAAATCCCAAACAATGCACCTGGGAAACAAAAACCCAGGGGAAGAGTACACAATGGGGGGTGAGATACTAACAGCAACAAAAATGGAAAGGGACCTGGGGGTGGTCATATCAGATGATCTAAAGGTGGGCAAGCAATGTGACAGGGCAGTAATGAGGGCTGGGAGGATACTGGGATGCATAGGGAGAGGCATCACCAGTAGAAAACAGGAAGTTGTTATCCCTCTGTACAGACAGCTGGTAAGACCCCATCTGGAATACTGTGTGCAGTTCTGGAGACCCAGTCTCTGCAAAGACATAGACAGGATGGAGGCAGTCCAGAGGAGGGCAACTAAAATGGTGCAGGGTCTGCACAAGAAGACATATGAAGAGAGACTTAAGGAGCTTAATATGTATAGCCTTGAGGAAAGGGGGGAGCATGATAGAAACTTCAAGTACCTCAAGGGAATCAACAAAGTCCAAGAGGGTAGCATCTTTCAGAAAAAGAGGTGTGCAAGAACAAGGGGGCACAATTTGAAGATAGAGAGGGGGACAGCTCAGAGGTAATGTAAGGAAGTATTTTTTCACAGAGAGGGTTGTGGATGCATGGAATGGCCTGCCAGAGGAGGTTGTGGAGTCAAAAACAGTGGTGGAATTCAAGAATTCATGGGACAGTCATAAGGCAATTCTAGGGGGTGGGGGTAGGAAGAAGTAGGCTGTTTGTTAACTAGGATCTGCAGCTTACCCATTAGGTAGGGAAATGGGCAGACTGGGTGGGCATAGCAGTTCGTATCTGCTGTCAAATTCTATGTTTCTATGTTTCTAAGGGATTGTGATCACCGACCCCTACTTTTAACATGTCCCTGATGCTGCTTATTGGACTTTGTTTTTTTAAGCCCTGAAATTGGGGGGGGGGCTACATGATTTTTCAGGCGGGACACACTTGGACTGCAACTGACCATCACCACGGCTACCTATGATTATTACTGGGTAATCATCATCATCACCATCAACTGGAACCACTAAATCACAACTTTTTTTGGGGGGGGGATTTAACGTTAACAGACCCAGACACAGCCACCTTGACTTTCTTTTTCTCCAGTTCCCAAAAGGGGTCACTGACGTCATCATCATATTCATCAACATCATCTGCATCCACATTTTCAGCTTGGATGCTGTCATGTGGACTACATGTTGCAACCACAGCAACATCATCATCATCATCACCCAATATTTTTGCACTATACTGTGAATCATTGCATGGCAAAGGCATGACCTTAACCGTGGTGGAAAAACGTGACATTGTGCGTTATCGTCACCGTGATCAGAATCATGTTCAACTACCCCTGGGATGTTACTGGGGAGTATGACATCATCTACACTGTCACTCACTGCTTTAGACTCAACTATATTTTTTGACATGGCTAAATGGTCAGAAGTGGAACTTGAGGCAGCAGTACTCATGCCAGCAGAAACTGCACTAACACCACCAGCTGGGACAACATCAACTACTCCAACTATGAGTGAAGCTAAAGATTGCACTGTAAAAAACATTGATGGAGAAATCCCTTTCCTCACATCAGCTATGTACTTCTTCGTACTACCACACCCACAGACAATCTTGCCACTGTCAGCAGTGCCATGGCCGGAAACAGCTTTCCTTGCATGTCTCTTTGTGGGCATCGATGTACTATGTTTTAAGCTAAAAAAGTCTCAAAAAGGATTTTTAACAGCTTTTATACAGTTTGAATCACAGATCTCTGACAACAAACTGTCTCCAACTACCACTACACACACACTACACCGAACGGAGGCTGTGCAGAATAACCTAGAGCCCATGTGACCTGCAATCCCATGAATCAATGCAAAATTCACTTTGGAGCCAAAAAACAAGGCAAAGTGGTGCGAAGTACATTGGAATCAATGTACTTCGCCTAAAATTACACACAGAATTGGTAGGGGAAAGGCAGAGTAATGCGAAGTGCATTGAAAACAATGACTTTGCGATCCTCATTATGTTGTGAAGTACTCCACTTCGCATTGAGGAGTGCTTCTCAGAGTCCTGGGCACTTCGCAAATTGCTCCGCAGAGCAAATTTTGGCCACCTCACCCACCACTAATCACTATCTATCTGGTGGCTTTGGTTGGCAGCAGTTTACTGGTAGTGGTCATGGGTACATGATGACATTCCCTCTCATGATCTGGTGGCTTTGGCTGACTGCGGTTTACTAGTGGTGGTCATGGGTACATGATGACATTCTCTCTCACTATCTGGTGGCTTTGGCTGACTGCGGTTTACTGGTGGTGGTCATGGGTACATGATGACATTCTCTCTCACTATGTGGTGGCTTTGGCTGACTGCGGTTTACTGGTGGTGGTCATGGGTACATGATGACATTCCCTCTCACTATCTGGTGGCTTTGGCTGACAGCAGTTTACTGGTGGTGGTCATGGGCACATGATGACATTCCCTCTCACTATGTGGTGGCTTTGGCTGACAGCAGTTTACTGGTGGTGGTGGTCATGGGAACAGCTGCAACACATTCCCTCTCACTGTCAGACACACATGGGTGGGTGGCTGGATATGGTGTGTATTGTGTTACAGTATTTCACTCTCAGTCAGGAGGCAGATATCTTTAATCAGCAGGTTTTAAGCAGCTAACACCTAGTACTGCAAATGGACGGTTGTGCTTAAGAGGCTGACTGTGTTTGCTGATGACGGCAGCACACATTCTGTTAAGTCTAATCAGAAATAATACCAAGGCGGGGAAGGTAAAATAGAAGGATTGTGAATTTACTTGTGCCAAATTGCCAATGTGAAATTATGGAATGAAACTCATTCAGAGTGGGACGCTGATTTTACATTACGAAAAACAAAACATGATCCATTGAAAAAATGTGACAGCCTTTCAACTGCTTAACTTAAAACCCACCAACATCAACCTCATCATCATCATCATACAGGAAGCTGCCCTCACAGTGATCAATGTCTGAATTGTGCCCGCTATGGAATTCTTTCTCCATGATTTCATCATCTACCTCAATGGTAGGCCATTTCATGCTGCCACCAGGATGGTCTGCTTCTCTCACATCACCACAACCATGACCATGATGGGTTACGAATACAGAGGTCATAGTTTGAGCTGGTATGTGCCCCTGATTCATTTTTATGAATGTCAGCAAGCTGACATTTGAAGGAGAGAGGTTTGTATAACAGTCAAGAACTATTGCCCCCGCAGAACTGAATACCTTCTCAACCCTTGCACTGGAGGGTGGGCAGGTCAGGTACTTCAGTGCCACTGAGGTCAACTCTGGCCATTCACTGACCTTTCCACTCCAGTATAAAAGAGGATTGTCAATTACTGACAGATGCCTGTTTTCATCCAAATATGAGTTAACCATTCGTTGCACTGCACAAAGTCCTGTGGTTGACTCATCATCCTATTCTCCGGACTAATTGATGTCACAAATCCAGACTTCGCACAAAGCACCCCAAAGTGGGTTAATGGCAACTGGTTTTGATGACAGACCACCTGGAACCACAGCCACCTTACAGGACGTGCTTAGTACTACTCCAAACTGACCTTCAGCTTGGTTATGCTGCTGAGGTTTGCTGACCGTGGCACGTGACTTCTGTGCCCCATGAACCAAGTGCTCCAGTAGCCCACTGACATTTTTAACCTGTTCAGCCCTCCCTCTAGTTTTGACGTAATTACACATTTGTATTGTGGGTCCAGCATTGTTACTATTGTGAAGTCATCAGTTTGCTGAATGCTCAAGATGTGCTGATTGCGGCCAAATAGTGTCAGCATGTGTTTCAGTAACACACTGCTAGCACAGTCTCAGGAGCCATCAAGGCTATGCTGTAGATTCAGCAATGTCTGCCTCAACACCCGCAGCAGTGGAATTGATTGGCTGATGGAGGCAGACTTACCCCTCACTGTCTGTGTGGCATGTTCAAAAGGCCTCAAAACTGTTACTACAGAGTCCATGAGGTGCCACTGTTCAGTCATGAGAGACATGGAGGACCCGGAAGTGTCATGGCTAGTGTACATGACTAGATATTCCGAAATTGCTTTGTATTATTCATACAACCTTTCTGCCAGGAATAAAGTGGAGTTCCACCGGGTGACAGCTTCCAGCTTGAGGCGGTGCTGTGGGAGGCTGTTTTGGATCTGCAACTGTCGAAGCTGGTCACGGGCCTTAGCAGAGCGTGAAAAGTGAGAACAGATACAGCATGCAACTGTCAACATTTCCTTTATATCAGGGTGCTGCAGAAACTCCTGGACCACCAGATTTAAACAGTGGGCCATGCATGAAACCCATACAAAGCCACCATTCATGATGCATTTAACCACATTTGAGCCATTGTCACTTGCTATAAATCTAGCTCTCAGGGACAGGGGGTTCAGCCTGTCATCAATTTCAGTCAGTAGCAAGTCCAGCATGTTTTCGCCAGTGTGGGAACAAGCCACACTGCGCATTGTAAGCGTTACATGCTGTCAAATTCCCAGAAGATTGCTACCATGACAGTCTGCCTTACTACACTGATTATTCCCATTACCACCAGCACAAACAACCACCGGCACCTGAGCCCAATGTGCAGTAATACACAGATATGAACTTCCCACTGTTTTGCCACTTGTCCACATATCCATACTTAAATGGATGAATGGAAAGGAGGAATGCTGAAGGGCATGTCTTACAGAGTCGGACACAGAACGGTATAACTCAGGGACAGCACAGGTGGAAAAGTATGTCCTGGATGGGACTTTCCATTTCGGACAGGAGCGTGCTGCAAACCACCAGAATCATGAATTCTCCACGAAGGAGAAGGTCAAAAGATCAATTGCCAGCATTTCAGCTACAGCAGCATTAAGTTCATGTGACACTGCATGATTGGTTGGGTACTTCAGGTTACGGGCAAAATCACTCTGCAATGTGGGCTGACTTGTTGTTACACGTTTTGCATGGGTTGTGCCAAATGGCTCTGCTCTGTGAATGGCCAGTGATGGGGTGCAGACGTGTGATAAAGAGGGGTGCACAGGTGACAAGTCCACAAATTAAGTTATTTTCCCCGTTTTAAGCACAGGGGTTGATGTACCACTTGCACTAGACATACTGCATAGACCACCACCACTGCTGCTACTCTGATCACCACTTGACAAGATTTCTAAATCAGAATACTCCTCCTCATCATCATGCCTGTAGTAATCCTCTGGTGTTATTTCATCAATACTGCAGACATTCCTACTTGGTCTTACATTCATGGAAGGGGACGACATGCTCGATAAGGTTGATGATGAGGGTAAACACCACACTATGGCATTAGCTGCCTTTTGGTGCTGAGTCCACAGTGCTATGTGCCTGTTCTTAAGATGTGTATGCTGGCCTCCCATGACCAGATGACACCCCTTTCTACCTTGACTCACATGTGTATGGAAAAGCTGGCAGATTGCAACTGACTCATCATTTGCATCTTGGACAATAAAATCCCAAACAAGGGATTGTGAGCCCCTATTTTTAACATGTCCCTGATGCTGCTTATTGGGACTCCGGTTTTTTAACTGCTGAAATGGGGGGTGTACTACATGACTTTTCTTGCTGGACACACTTGGACTCCAACTGACCATAACGACTACCTATGATTATTACTGGATCATCATGATCATCATCAGCAAGAACCACTAAATCACAACTTTTTTGAAGAGGGGGGGATTTAACGTCAACGGACCCAGACACAGCCACCTTGACTTTATTTTTCTCCATTTCCCAACAGGGGTCATTGACATCATCATCATATTCATCAACATCATCCAAATCCACAGTTTCAGCTTGGATGCTGTCCTGTGAAGAACATGTTCCAACCACAGCAACATCATCATCATCATCATTTTCATCACCCGATATTTTTGCGCCACACTTTGAATCATTGGATAGCAAAGACATGACCTCAGCAGCACTGGAAATGTAACATTGTGAGTTATCATCGTCAGGATCAGAATCATGTTCAGCTACCATGGGGATGTTAATGTGGAGTATGACATCATCTACACTGTCAGTCACAGCTTTAGACTCAACTATATTTTCTAAAATGGTTAACTGGTCAGAAGTGGAACTTGGGGCAGCAACACTCATGCCAGCAGCAACTGCACTAACACCACCAGTGGGGACAACATCATCACCTTCAACTATCAGTGAAGCAACAGATTGCGCTGTAAAAAACATTGATGGAGAAATCCCTTTACTGACATCAGCTATGCACTTCTGTGTACTACCATGCCCATGGCCAGTCTTGCCACTGGCAGCAGTGCCATGGCCAGAAACAGCTTTGCTTGCACCTCTCTTTGCATGCATGTTTGGGGATCACCAAGAAAATTCTAAACAAATTTAGATTTATGAACTTTTAGTCTGGGCTGGTGGATGGGAAGTCAGAAAACAACAACTGTGACTTTCAGATGGAGATTGGGCACTAAACAGATGCAAACGCACAGACAGATTAAGATTGCGTTGCACACTCAAGAGATGCAGATGCAAAGGCACAACAACATCTTAACCATTGCTCACAAGTCACAAATCCAGATCTGTAAAAGAATACCTTTTGATGGTTTGGGGGGCAGTGCCCTGCAGTAACAGTCCACTACCAAGATACCACAAAGCAGTACAAAATAACACAGACAGATAGCAGGTTCACAGTGCTGCAATTACTGTGTGGCACAATAAAATGTTTCTCATTTGATGGCATGCGTCGCATTCACACACACACACACACACACACACACACACACACACTACTGGTAATGCATAGCAAATTGAAAACTTTAGTAATATAACCAAATCCTTTAAACAAACTGAAATTATGCACGGCACCACAACAATCAGCAAAAAAAATGTCAAAAATTACTGAAAACCCCATAAATGGTTGACGGATGCTAGGTCTAGATTAATACAGAATAAAATAGCCCACTCTTGGTATAACTCACCAGCTGTGCTTTATACAGCTACAATTCTGGATTCTGACTATTTCTGGAGATGTCAGTGCCCAGGAGTGGATTTTTTGCATATACTGTGGTCTTGTCCGCAATTGAAATCCCTGTGGCAAGGCATCCATGACATTGCATGCAAAGTATTAGAGAAGCGGCTCCCTTTCAGTCCGCTCTTTTACATTTTGGGTATCCGAATGGTGCTTCCACAAATGATCCTTCTTGAGATTAGATGGTTAGCACTGCTCTCTCTCTAAACTAAGAGAGCTCTGTTATGCAAATGGAGGTCCCCTCTGATGCCTACAGTGACTGAGGTGTTAGTATCTCTCTCTTCTCTAGCCAAATTGGACAGGGGTTCACACCTGCAGAAGTACCAAATGTCCAAATTTAAATGATGTTGGGCCCCCACCTTAATTTTATGAAGCTCCAGAACTTGAACATCCCCCAGGCAGATATTAGTTGACTCTCCTCTCCACCGGCTGGTATAGCTATATTTGTCCCAGGCTACCATACAGGATAGGTAGGATTTTTCCTCCATAGGATATCTCTGTTGGGTCATATGGCTCGTAATAATACAGGTTAGGTTCTAGTGCTATATCAAGGCCTCTTGCAATCATTTCTCCAACTGCCACAGAGTTCCCTTTCCCTTTACTGTGTTTGTGCCCCAACTTTACCACTTTGAGAAGAATACCTGTTAGTATCTTTTTTGGTTCTATTCTAAGATTTGAGGTGAATGAATGGCCCTAATCTGCACTGGACTTTTTGGGGTATTTCTGTCTCTGCTTTGCTTTGGTTGCAAGCTGGCCACTGAATATAACAAGAAACTGTTTAAATGCCCAGCTTTCTCCCTGAGGCCTTGAAGAGACTTGGTGGGGTATCACATCTTGGTAAACTGTCCCATCTCAGAGGTACATTTTATGGTGTCAACACCTTTGGGTGAGTACAACAATCTGTTAGATATAATGCTACTTATATAGTTAATTGTAATACTCTATCATACAATAATTAATGTAATCTGTTCTAGTAGATTGCTAGCTATGAACTTTGCAATGATAGTTCTGCTGTCCTTTTTTGGACAAACCCTGTTACTGTTACGAATTATTTCACCCCATGTTCTCCACCCCCTCACTCCTGTACCTTCCTTTATCTGCCCCCTTCCCATTTTGTTTCCTGTGCTGCTAAGTACTGTACAACACTGTTTTGCCGATGAGCTTGACTTGATGTTTCTTCCATTTTGTATCTCTGTATATTTTGGAAAATAATAAAAAATGGTCTTACACAAAAATTACTGAAAATATTACTGTGTCTACATGAACACAGTTATATAAGAAAAATATAACCAAAACAGAAAGACTGCCTTTTTCTCCCAGTTAATCTACCTTCACCACAGATACAGCCCTCCCCCAAACATACTTCAAGAGTCTGTCAGTACACAGACTGAATGTTCTAAATTAACATTAAAAATCTGCACACAAACAATAAACACTCGATGATATGAGCACAGAAGGGTTTCCTACAATTGATGTATTAAACTCTGAGCAAAAAAATGGTTTAAAAAATGCTTTTTGACTGGTTTTTAGAGGGTTTGAATCTCAGAGCTCTAAGAGCAAACTGTCTCCAGCTACCACTACACACACACACTCCACAGAACTGAGGCTGTTCAGAACAATCTAGAACCCATATGACCTGCAATCCCATGAATCACTGCAAAATTCTTCTTGGAGCTCACCAACAAAGCAAAGTGATGTGAAGTACATTGATTTCAATGTATTTTGCATTACAATTGGTGTAGAAGTGGTTGTGGAAAGGCGGAGTAACATGAAGTCGTTTCCAATGGACTTTGTGATCCTAATTATAAGGCAAAGTAATCCGCTTCGCATTTCGGATTACTTCACGGATTCTGCCTTAATACGCAAATCGCTTTGCATAGTGGATTTTGGCCACTTCACCCACCTCTAATTCGGGGGGATGGGCAGGCCACACAGCAAGCAATTGCGCATTTGTAAGTGCCCCTAATGGTACATACCAGAACAATTAGTAGATAGGACCCTATGTGTGCAGTCCATCTTTCTGCATTGTAGACTTATGATGGGATTTTCAAAGACAAAAAAATGGGCAAAATGCCAAGTTTTGTCCGTTGGGATTTTTAAAGTCATAACATGTGGCTATTTTGAAAAGTTGGAGTTAACTACAGAATTACTGATTGTTTAGTGGTACTTTAGATCCAGTTACCAGATACAAAAAAAGAGACATAGATGTAAATGATAGCCCAGGTTACGTTGGTCTGAAACTTGTGTCCAGGCACATTTATACTGTACCTGAACCTTGACAACAGGACATAACTACTGTAAGTCTTGGGCTGGCAGTATAGCCTAAACACTAGAGTAACGATCTGTGAATGAGCTTGGTACATCCAGAAGACTTGGGACTGATTCCTGCAACCTCCACTTGCGTACTGTGTGACTCTGAGTAAGTCACTTAACCTCTCCAGTGTCCCGATTCGCCCCTGAAAACAGACACTTGAGCCTAGTGGGCCTTACCCAGTTAAAAAAAAAAAGTAAGTTAGAGTTTTGAAAATTGGAGTTGGACATATCCAAGCTTTGAAAATTAGATGTGGGGCAATTTGGATTCTGTTCACAATTGTACGATAGAAAATTGTATCTGGACATAGACCTTGAAACCCCCCCCCTCAGAATTTAACATACACTGCCACATTTATTTGTAGTCTTACCTACAGAAATAAGCAACACAATAAGTGGTGCATATTAATGATTTATAAATGTTTGTTTAAAAGATAGTTGTACAAATTAACACTGAGTACTATACTATGTGAACAACAGTTGTGCATCTATGAATAACCTACCTTAAGGCAGCAGTGCAGCAAAATTATTTTTCCAGAAAGCTAGTTTCAGCCACAGTTAATACAAATATTAACATACCTGTAAAATCTATTTTTCTAGATGCTTCCTATGCTGTACACCATGGCCGAGATATTCAGACTGCACAAGACACTGGTGCAAGTGGGGGAGCAGTGCATCCGAGATGTGCCAGGGCACAGACAGGGAAATATTCAAATGTGATGCTCCGTGGCCTGGCACATGCCCCGGACAGGGAGAACCAGGACTGCTCCAGTGCAACTGTAGTTACGCTGGGCGCAGCACCTGCGATATTCAGAAATGGGCATACAAATGGGGCCATAATATATGCAAGGCACAAATGGGGTCATTTGCATATCATTATGGCCCCATTTTCATGCATTGCATAGGGTGTCCTGGCAAAATGCGCCTGGTGCCCTGCGTAGCAGCTGTCATCAGGAGATGGGTCCCCGGTGGGCTATTGTACCCCACTCCCCTCCCGTATGCCCAATCACAGACAGTTGTTGTAGAAAGTCCTCCCTGGTGGTCCAGTGGCCCCCCCCACCTGTATCCCCAATCGTGGGCATTTGCTATAGAGGAGCCCACCCTGGTAGTCTAGTGGTACCCCCTCCCTCCAGTATGCCTGATTGCAGGCTGTAATAATATAAAATAATAACCTGGTGGTCTAGTGGTCCCCCCCATATGCCCGATCATGGGCTTTTGCAGAAAGAAATTATAGCCTGGTGGTCCAGTGGTACCCCCTCCCCACCCATCCGCAGAGGATCCCCGGCCACCCAGCACCCCTTCATCATCAGAGGGCAGCAGCAACCCACCTGCATACCACCCGGCTGCCCACTGAATGACAGTATACAGTATGATCTGTATGCCGATTGGTCCACAGTGTGGACCAATGGGCTTGCAGACCATACTGTACTACACTGGCACAGATATGTGAATGAACGCATTCAGTCACATATTTGTGCCTGTGTAGTACAGTATGGTCTGCAAGCCCATTGGGACACACTGTGAACCAATAGGTGTACAGATCATATTGTACACTGTAATTTGGCAGACAGCTGGGTGGTATGCGGGCAGGGTGCTGCCGCCTCCAATGATGGGGGGACTGGGTGGTTGGGGGTCATCTGTAGGTGGGTGGGAAGGGGTACCACTGGACCACCAGGTTACAAGTCCTTTCTGCATAAGCCTGTGCTCAGGCATATGGGGGGGACCACTAGACCACCAGGTTATTATTTTATATTTCTAAAGTCCGCGATCAGGCATACAGGAGGGAAGGGGGGGCCCACTGTACTACCAGGGAGGGTCTGCATTCTTGAGGATGGTGTTCTGCTGGCCGAGTGGCCATCCATGGCTGGTGGCTGTTGGGTTGTGCTTTGCACTACAGCTGCCCACCTGTTGGTAGTCGTCATTTGGGCCTTTTTTGTTTCGGCTCAACTTTGAGCACCAGTGTGACTCTGGCATCTATGTCTCTTCCCGGGCTGAATATCGGGATGTGCTGCTTATGCATGGGCATGCCCCCTGCAGTTGTGTCGCATACATTTACACTGCCCCCGGTGCATTGGGACTTGCACTTCGCAAGGCACCCTTTCAAATATCCTGCCAGGGCACATTGTGGGGTTGCGCTGGTACAACCCCTTTGAATATCTCAGCCTATAAGTCTTTTTTTGTTTTTAATTTTCTCAGTCCTAACCCTTGCCAGGTCTACAATGCTATTTTTAAGCCAAGTGTGGAGTCCAACTTTTTTCTAACAAAAAAAAAACTAAAAACATTTATAAAATACTCACATTTTGGCAGAACTAGACAATGTTGTCACAAAATAAAACTGGAAGATGCCTGGAATCTTGTAGACTGAAAAAAATGGTAGAGTCCACTTTTTTTGCACAATTTTGTTGCACTGCTGCTTTAAGTGACACATATTTAGTGTTTTGTTTCATAACTGTTCAGAAGTAGAACAAACTGATGCTGTAGGAATAGCATAACTTTACTTATGCTATGTATAATGCTTGATTATCAAATGGGTAAGAGAAATACTGTACTATGATTGGAGGAATCCAGTCACATGATCATGCTGATATCCCAGCACAACAAAACAGATCAGAAAGGCTGACATTTCTGAACCTCATTACTTGGTCTAAAAGTAAAAAAAAATCAGGAAAGCCATTTTATAATTGCAAAAAGATATTCCAGGGTGTGCTTAATTGCAGGATAATGGCACTTCTCAGGTGCGTAAAGTCCTCGGCTTCACCTCAGGAAGTGAAGCCCGAGCAGGGGTCAACTTTAACTTTTTCTTGCACTAGCCAGCAGGGCAAGTTGATTCAAAATTGCACTAGCCCGCAGATGATTGCACTAGCCCTTAATTATTATGGTAAATTTTGATCACTTATGCAGGAAACAATGCAAGCAAAGCCAAGAAATACTCTGATTATTGCACATTTATCCTGCTCCCACATTGCTTCCAGCTCCCAAGCAGAAAAAAAGACTGCAGTGCCATCACAGTGAGTCACCCCATTGTTTTGTACCATAGCTTCCTCTCTTCCTCTTTCTGTCCCCCCACACCAGAGAGATGATATCACAACAGCAAATGTTCAATCAAGCAGTCCTAGCTCTGCGCACACAATTGCTGACATCATCATGCACCTCACCACACTGTCACCACCACCCACAGGGCAATAAACAGAGTCAGGCAGAGAAAGACACTCTCGGTCCCCACCCTATAGTCAGCTGGAGACCTGCACCTTTGAATGGTTTTGTACAGTCTCAAGTGAGCCAGGAGAACATCTAAGATTTCTTTGGCGGTGGAGGCTAGACAAACCTAAGGGGCTTGGGAAATAGAAAACTATGATATTTTTATTTGTAAAAGCATTGATTTTAATATGCTCTGCCCCAACAATAACAGATTTTTCTTAAACATTGTCCTTTCATCAGCCAAGGGGAAACAGTACACAGGCATAACACTATACTATTTCTATTTCCATATAGGATGATCTATTCACCCCAGGAATGCCTATTTCAAGGTTTCAAATTATGTATTTTATCAAGGTTTATTTTTGTACCATACATGATCCAAAGCTTTGTTTTTAGGCTGAAAGGGCATGCTGAGTGGGATAAGGGTGGAACTGTATGGATGGTGATGGCTGGCATGGTCCATTTAGAAGAGCTATGGACCCCCTACACTTGCCAGTAATGGCAGCTATGGATGGTCACTTCAGAGCCTGGCCTGCAGTGGTGTCCAGGGAAAGAACAGAGTTAAGAGATTTTGAGGGGAGAGGGAAGTTATGGTGAGGCTGGGACAAAATCCACCACCCGCAGGGCCGATCCTGTATACTTCTTTGTATTTTGTCACTGAAATGTTGGATACAAACACTCAAAATGTAGAGAAATGAGGGGCACTGGTCTAAATAATATTGGACAAATTGTTAGACATAGACACATTCAGAAAACTGGAACCTAGTGACTTAACAGCACTCTACCCTTGATCACACCCTGAACACTAGCTGAAAGTCTTAACAGTGGAGTGATAATGACTCACATTGAGTCTTTTGTGTGATCCCTTTCTTGAACTGCCAGATAATTGCAGGTCTTAATGAGTTGTTAATCACATCTGGCCATCTGGAACACTGAGAGAGATTAGCATGAAGACTAGAGAATGCTAAAGTAGAGACATTTTTAACTTCACTAACAGCCATGAAAATCTGCACTAGTCAAGGTGGGCTAGTACAGAGTTAGCTGCACTAGCCCTGATCAATTTGCACTAGTGTTTGGGCTAGTAAAACAATGTTAAGATCGACCCCTGAGCCCGAGGAGAAGCTGAAGTCTTTACACACCTGAGAAGTGCTATTATCCTGCAGTTATGCACACCCTGGAATGCCTTATTGATTAATTAATGCTTAATCACACAGTACAACTGAAAAAAATAGAACTCGCATTTTGTAAAATATAACTTCAGTGGATATTACAGAGAACAGCAATCACGCAACAGAGTCTGGAGTGTACAGTTGAGATTTTCAAAGCATTGGATACAGCAGTTGCATCCTTATTTTGGAGGATGCTGCATTGGTGCAAATGCTTCAGAATCTGTGCATCCTATTTTCATACATCCTGATACATTTTCAACATTTTACATAGTTTTCAACACTTTGGGCTGCAACTGTGGTACTTGTGCCATAAAGTTGGACCAGTTTTTTGTGCTCTAACTTTTCTGATGGAAGTGTAAAACCTGAGTCTGGAAAATGAATGCAACTCTTTGAAAATTCCCCCATATTTCTAGTGTGAGATGTGGATAGATAGACAGACAGACAGACAGACAGACAGACAGACAGACAGACAGACAGATAGATAGATAGATAGATAGATAGATAGATAGATAGATATTTTTTTTTTTAGTTTATTAGTCTAGGAATTAATATCTTTGAGCCAGGGCTCTTTTACAAAGGTTCCACGTCACAAAGAACATTTAACAAAGCACGATACACATTACAGGTAAAACCAGACAGGAAAGTTACATCATAAATTTACTATTAACAGTTTAAAAGCAGTAACGCTTTTAAGTTTCAGAAAAACAAGCTATAACAGGTTCAAGCGAGTAGACAATTTTGAGGTTAAGAGAAACTTCCAGGAGAGGGTGATCATTAGGCGCCAAAGGAGGCTAGAGAGGAGGAAAGGTGGTGAGCGGGAGTGAGTGAGAGGGACAGGAAAAAAGGGGGAGTGAGTTTGGGTGGGAGACAGGAAGTAGTAGAGGTACCAGAGGGTTCATTAGTCAGGAGGAAGAGGCCTCAGATGTGAGGATGGACATGAGGAGTAGTAGTCTTTATCTAGCGCAATCACAGTTGCTAGTTGTGGTGAGGTGGGCATAGAGCATGGATTTGAAAGCTTCAAGCGAGGTTGAGGATAGAGTAGGGTGGACTAAGCGCGGTGAACCATGCGGGGCCCTGTGTCATCGAAGATCTTTGTCCCTGTGCAGTCCGGCATCTCAGAACCAGGAAAGGTTGGCGCTCAGATCTGGTGGAGGGTCGTGGGAGCCAGGATTCAGTCGGAGTAGTTTTGAATACATAATAGAGTCAGTCCCAAGATAGATTTTTTGCCATTGTGCAGGTGAGATAAATAAGAGATTTGATAGGTTCAACCAGCCTGATTCATAGTACAGATCACACGGTGAGTCAGTCTTTGAGCCCCGTGAGGAGCCGGCAGGCCTTATTTAGAGTGATTGAGATACGCCTTAGAGCAGTGGAGGTAGCTGAGCCATAAATAATAAGGCCATAGTCAATGATTGAGATTATGGAACTCTGTATAGCTATTCTCAATGCCGCTTGATTTAGAAATTGACGGTTACGGAATAGTATTCCAAGGCGTTGGTTCACTGTTTTGGCAGTGTTGTCAATGTGGGTTGCAAAGGTGAGCCCTTGGTCAAAAGTGATGCCAAGGCATTTGAAAGTATTTACTTGAATTTAATTTAATTGAAAGATATAAAATGGAAAGACAAAAATCTATTCATTTCATTAGCCGAGAGATGTTTCCTGACCATACATTAAACCTTTTTAAATGCACAGTCAGCTGCTAAATTTCATTTTCCTCCTCAAAAAACCTACTTACTGAACAACATCACTAAGCTTCCAAATAAACAGAAAGTAAAATTAAAAAATGTCAGTAACCACCATATTAAAAATATTACCATTTACTACCAACATCTTTTAAACCTATTTTACATATATTGATCACAATATAAAAACTAAGAAAATACACTGCCACACTTGGCAAATATTCTCACATATTTCGACACCATTGTCTTAAAATATAACACTTCTCCATAGCTCAGAAAAACATTTTGGCCTCTGCCTAAAACGAAAGTTTTCACTCAATCCCCACTACCGCATTCACACACCCACACCTACAGCTCAGTGCACTGTCAGTTTACAACAGCAACTTTTTTTTTTATGTCTAATGGGTAAAACTATCACTGTCACTAACTTTGCTGACCCACTATCATTTCCCGTACTAGGAGGATCTGCATCAGTACTGGGTGAGTGGGCAGTTCAGTGAGGCACTTTCCAACTATCCTCAGTTATCACGCCACCAATTAATGAGAATAACAACCCTTTTAGCAAACTGCTAACTACCAAGTAGATCATGATGCTTGACACCACGCCCCACCCTTCAGCACAAACAGACAAGACATAGAGCTACCAGTGCCACACACTAAACCAAAAACACCCCATCACTTTTTTTGCACCTCCCCACATACCTTGCCTTTTATGTGCAGCCTAACCAGAAATTGAGCATCTTCATCACTGGAAACAGAATACAGAAATGGCATATAAAAACACCTTAAATCAGCAGAACAAAATGGAACCAGCAGTTCCCAGGGACCAGCGCCTGCAACACCAAATAGGCATACTTTGGTCATAATAAATTTTTTATTCAAGCAGAAAAAGTTAACATGTGATCAGTTTAAAAAACTTTAGAGTGCTAGTACCCAGAATCAAACATGCTTACGTTTCAGTGGAGAAGCCTTTCCTTCTTTTTTCGGTTATGGGTACTAGCACTCTCACATTTTTTTAAACTGCTGCATATTAACTTTTTCTGCTTGAATAAAATAGTATGTCCAAAGTCTGGCTGTGCTGGCCCCTAGCATTTACTGGCTCCAGTCTGTTGTGCTGCTCTAAGAGGTGTTAGTTTGGTGCTCCATGAGAGATGGATGCACTCAGCTGAGAGGCCATATTATCTGTAGAAGAATGAGCTCTGAGCAATTCTGTTTCTTCTAATAGCAGCATATAAAAACCTAACATTTTTAATTTCGAGCAGGCAGGTTGGAGACGAGTGAAGCAGATTGGGGTGGCCAAATCTATGAACCCACTGCCTGCAGTTTAAACTATATAGCACAGCACCCCCTGCTGGCTACATAGTGTAAATGACACTATTTTATCAACTACTGCTTTGAAATCCTTTTAAATATACATTTAAAAGAACTACTATAATTTTTTTATCATATATTTATTCCTTTTTTTTGTTTTATGTACAAAAATGTATACAGCACCTGCACATAACTAAAAGAAAAAAAATCATACATACAATAGCCACTAGACCAATTCAAATGGGGGAAGTAATAATTTTTAAACATCAAACTCTAAAAATTCCTCAGCAAATAGACAGATGCCGTTGTGCTTTTTTCTTTTCAATTGAACAGTTATACGATGATTACCTCCTTTAAACAAAAAATACACTAGTAGGAGAAATGCAGAGGTGTGTCTGTTTTGGTGAATGCAGGTCTTGCTTTAGAAGGTGGGTCCCTCATTCACCAATTAGCGAGCATGCTAGCAGTTACAGAAGTGTTTTTCAGTGCCACTAACTTGAAGTGATTTCACCATTGCAATCAGAGCCAAGCTCATCATGCAGCGACACTGATGACACGCCTCCACTTCGTGCCTTGCCTGGTGTAACATAATAAAAATGGCCGGCAGATCCGCTGTCCACCTCTTGCAATCAGTAGTAAGTCAACTTTGTGGGTGCCCAATCCCCCTGCCGGCATGTGTAAACCCCCAAGATTGTGTGGCACACTGGGAGCCTACCCCAGTGCGCCTCCCTGTATTTGGAAGCCAGCCCTGTCAGCATTTTCCTGCCCCTGCCCACCTCCATTGTGAGCCACACTGGAAGCCCACCCCAGTGTGGCAAACATCATGCCCCAAAGTCATAGGGAACACTGGGAGCCAACCCCAGTGTGCCCAAAATTGTTTCAGACACCTGTAAAGAAAAATAAATCTGTGCTGTTGTTTTTTTTTTAACCCGAAACAAAGAAAATGGTCCCTTGATGTTGGCAGGCCTGCCTCCCCCAACCTGCACCCACCCTCTGTGCACCCCACCTCCCCCTCACCCCATACTTATCTCCGGAGGCCTGGTGCTGCGATCTTCGGTGGAGCGGGAACACGTCTGCACTCTTCACAACTGACCGTGAACTGAAGAAATGCCGGGAAGCTGTATAATGGCATAAATGGGGGGGGGGTCAACTTAGGTGGATATCTCGGCCATTTTTGTGACTTTTGGCTCCAAATTTTCAACATGGTGTTCTTGGGACCCAGCTTCATGAACTCAGTCACTGTCATTTCGTTATTCAGTCCTGAAAGGTGATTTTGCGGTCACTGCATGGAATCACCTTTTGGGACTGAGTAACAAAATTACAGTGCCACTGTTCATGAGGTGGGTTCCCAAAAAGCCTATGTTGTAAATCTGGGGAAAAAATTCCAAAAAATGACTGTTACGCAGTTTCCACGCATGCTTGTAACTTTGAGAATTGTTAATATTTTCATTCCAGATTTTCAAAATTGCCATTTTTCACACCTCCTTATGAACAGTACAGCTGTCATTTTTCACATTCTGCCCCAAATGTGTTTTCGCACATCTGGTGCACAATGGCGCACAATGGCACAGTTGCTGTGGGAAATCAATGTTCAGGACAGATTAAGAAAATCACAGTGTCACTGTTCATGAGCAGAGGCCCCAAAATGCCTATGTTGAAAATTTGGTGACAAAAGGCCAAAAAATGACTGTGTTACAGGCATGCATTGCGCAGTTTCCATGCACGCTCGTAACTTTGAGATTTTTTTAATATTTTCACTCCAGATTTTCAACATTGCCATTTATTCACACCTCCTTATGAATGGTACAGCTGTCATGTTCATCAGCAGAGGTCCCAAAATGCCTATGTTGAAAATTTAGTTAAAAAAATCCCCAAAATAATTGCGTTACAGGTGTCTGTTGCCCAGTTTCTATGCACACTCATGACTTCACCACTTTTCCATGTTTTCACTCCAGAGTTTCAACATTACCATTTTGTTACACCTCTTCATGAAAAGTACAGCTGTAATTTTTCACATCCTGCCCGAAATGTGTTTTCGCACCTGTGGTGCCAAATGGTGCAATCGCTGTGCAAAATCACCTTTCGGTTAATTAACTGATAGTGCCACTGTTCATGAGGTGGGGTCACAAAAAGCCCATGTGGAAAATTTGGAGTCAAAATAACTAACAAACACCTGGGGCATTAGGGTTTCCAACTGTAAAACCCCACCCTGTAGAAACTGACAGGCGTCAGAGGTGTGACTTGGGATTTTTGGCTGTAATGCTCACGCCATTCCACCCCCAGCCTGCACCCACTGACAGGCATCAAGGTGTGCCTTGGACTCTTTGGCCTCAAAATTCACCCTATTCTCCTATAGTGCACCCATCTCAATGTATTTCCTTATGGCATGAGGTGAGCGTAAAACCCGAAGACCCCAAGGCACACCTTGACACGTGTCAGTGTCTGCAGGGTAGGGTGAGGTGAAATGGCATAAGCGTTATGGCTGATGACCCAAAGGCACACCCCAGTGCCTGTCAGTCTCTGAAGGGTGGTGGTGGGTTGACGTCAGTTCAATACTTCACTGCCATTCCTATTATGCATCTCTCTAACTTCTGCACTACCAATGCCAATGCCAGCAAGATAACATTCAGCATTGACAAATGCTTCTTAAACATAATTCTACTACCAACTTGGACATTTGTGGCATTAAATCTAAGGGTCTTGCTTTTAATTTTGAATGTATTCTCCTAACACACACATTCATTAATAATTTGAGTTACATACTTTGCCTGCTTGAGTGTTCAGCTTATCTATGGGCTTGACCTTGAAAAGATGCTCAGTAATAGCAAGCTAAAGGGATGCTATTCTTTCCATTTAAATTTGTGATTTTTTTGAAATAGGTACTTCTAACCTTTGAGAATTTTTTCTGTTTTTTTTTTTGTTTTATATCATAGTAAAAGCCAGCAGAATAGGCTCCATGGTCTATCATGTCTGGGTGTTAATGTCTGTATGATCTGGGTGTTAATAGATTGCGACTCTTTGAACAATTTTCATACGTCTCAGAGGAAGGACTTGATTGGTCCAAAAGCTTAAACATTATTTTCTTTTGTAACATCTATGTTGGTCTAATAAAAGGTATCAAACCATTTGCTTCTGGATCTGTTTTATATGTGAGGGATGATGGGAATGTATTCACAATGTTTGTAGCCTGTGGTGTCTTTACAGAATGTTTGTGGCAGAACTGCATTCTGCCAGGCCTTGCACCCCAGTGGAAGGGTGTATATCCTATCATCTTTTTCTTCCTACTATAAATCTGTTTTGCAACAGTACTTCTTTATCCTATCCTCTGTCTTTTTCTAGCCCTGACGTAGGCTGGCCATCTATGTCAATCTTTTTCTTTCTCTTTGCACCTTGTTCCTACTACCTTATTTTTCCTATTCAGTTTATCCATCCCTCACCACCATTCTCATGTAGCACTAGGTCCAAGTCCAGCATGCCTACTGGCAACAAAATATTAAGGTGCTTGTAGTGTACAAAATGCCTCTGAATGAATAAAAGTGCATTTAGAGCTGTTGAAAGTGCATTTGGAACAATATAAAATATATATGTGCATTTAAAATGTTCTTGGGTTAAATAATGACTGAAGCAGAAAGTCCCCAGAAACAACAAATCCAGACATGAAACAGCATGTCCAGACATGTAGATAGGAAGATAGCAGCCCCTAGTGGCCTTTCTCGATAATGAATTGTTGCATAACCATGCTGACCAGTGGGAGGAGTTTACTTGCATAATGGACCTTTATGTTTAAAATGATAATAACACTGGCCAGAGAAATGGTTATTTGTATTGGTTTATATTGTTGGAAAGTTCCCTATAATCCAGGCTTAGAAACAACTATTTCTTTTTGTACAGACCTAGTTGTGAGCCTCTTGAGAGACAAACTGTTTATTTGCCTTTTGTGGGCACGCCTAAAATTTAGTGGGTGGGCTATATAAACCCCCCCCAAACCCATACATAGGCAGATCAGCTCAGCAGCTAGTCTCACTTGCTTGGAGTGAAGGCAAGAGGAAGCATCTATACCTGAACAGGTATTGACAATTTCGCAGTAGAACAAACCGAAGTATTGAATTGTTGTTTGAAACCTGAAATAAGGTGATTTTGTTTGAGCATAGCATTGAGCTATTTTTCATTTCTTTTGTGAATATTTTTATTTCTATGTATTTGCTTTTTATACTGATTTTTGTATAAAAATAAAACCACACTGCAGTGTGTTATACCAACTTACTGTGTCCAGAGTTATCCTTTCCCATGAAGCTATTACATTTTGTGCAAGAAGTGGGATATAGTGAAAGTCCTAAGGAAAGAGGGGGATTCCAATAGGTATCAGACCTGATACCCCAGGGTGACCAGTGGCACGGTGGTACTGAAAAATGGTGACACCTGTGAGGCCTGCTCTGACCAGAGAAATAGCTGAACACACAGGAGAACAATTGTTACCTGAGCTGAATTTTGAGTGGAAGCCCCAGGCAAAACCTGAACGACATTTAATGGACAGCTATGAAAAAGACGGCGGAGAAGAGGAGCTGACAGAGGTCCTCATCGAGGAACCACCAGAGGATATGGAAAAATTCCTGAAGTAGCTGGCCAGAAAGCAACTGGAGATGGAGTGACTACGGCCGCAAGATATCCAGGCGTGAGAGAAGGAATGACTTCTGCAGGATGAGCGATGGGTAGACACCATGAAGGCCTTCCAGATTATTGGGGCATCTAAAGTCACAGATGGCATGCATACCATCCCAAAAGACATTAAACTTATAAAAATGTCCCCCACTGATAACACTGAGGCCTACCTTACCACTTTTAAATGAGTGGCCAAGGCATGTGCATGGCTTCCAGACCAGCGGGTGATAAGACTGGCTCCCTACCTCACAGGTCGAGCCCAATTGGCTTACAGTCATATGGACCATAGGAGTGCTGAGAAATATGACTTAGTCAAAAAATACATTTTGAAATGTTTCGATATCAATACTGAAATGTATAGACAGCACCTCCGTTCCCCAAAACATCGAGGGAACGACACCCCAAGAGAGACTTACACCCGACTGAATGAGCTCTGTAATAAATGGTTGCAGCCAGAAGGGAAAACCTTATTGGACATCATTGAGGCAGTTGTTATGGAACAGTTTTTCCAGATTTTGCCAGCAGATATCCAGATCTGGGTCAGGGAACATCACCCGGAATCTGCGGAAGTTGCCATCACCTTGGTGGAAGATTTTCTGGTGGCCCGGCAACCAGCAAGGAAAGGGTATAAAACCACTGACCCCAAAATCACCCTGACCCAGCAATTGGTAAGAACATCTACATTTATTCCATCACGCCCATCAGGTAGGAATGTAGGTAGGCCTGAAGGGAGAGGGGGTATACCTCATAAACCCAATATAGTGTGTAGATACTGTTTTGGGAAAGGGCACAAAGAAAGATACTGCTACAAAAAGAAAAATGAGGCTATCAATCTGGCCTTCTTGAGCTGGGGTAACTTTACAACTGAAGTAAAAATCCATGATAAAGTAATAATGGGGTTAATTGATACGGAAAGACTACAAACCCTAGTTCATCCAGATATTCTAGAGAAAACCCCTATAACAGAAACATTTACTGGTGCAATTTGTGTCTATGGGGATGTCCATCATCACCCTATCACCAAATTAACTTTGCACATAGAAGGGAAGACAAGCATAATGATTGTGGGGATTGTGCCAAAATTACCTATACCGGTAGTGATTGAACAGGATTTTCCTTATTTTTGAAAGTTAATTGGCCCAGCTAAAGAACAATTGATGGTGGTAACAATCAGGTCTCAGACCAGGGCCCAAAGACTGGAGGATACTTTTCCCTTTGAGGAGGAAGTATTTGAGACCCCGGGGAAGGTTATCAAAATGAAAGGGGCCAAGAAAAAGCTGCAGCAAGAATGTAAAAAGAGTCAGCTACCACTAATTATAATTGACAATGTTTTTGAGAAATGTGATATTGCTGCAGAACAAAATAAGGATGTGTCAATTGCTAGTTTGTTTTCACAAGTAGGATGAGTTAAATCAAAATGGGCACCCAAATACAAATGTGAAAATAACATTTTTTATAGGGTATAGTATGTACCTATGCCCAAGCAGGTGAACCCATAAAACAGCTGGTAGTCCCTACCAAGTATAGAAAACAACTTTTGTATCTAGGGCATGATCTTCCTTGAGCAGGACATGCAGGGAGAGACAGGACCCTGACACGATTATTGCAAAGGTTTTATTGGCCTAGTATATATGAAGATGTGGCCGAATACTGTAAAGCTTGCCCAGAATGTCAGAAGGTAGCCCAGATAATCAAAAGAGATACAGTGCCTCTCATGCCCTTACCCATAGTAAGTACCCCTTTTTTAGAGTATGGCGATGGACTTTGTGGGTCCATTGCAAAAAAAGTGGTAGAGGGCATCAATATATTCTTGTCATTTGTGATTATACTACCAGGTACCCCGAAGCCATCCCTCTAAGAACTGACAAAACTCCCAAAATCACAGAAGAACTGATTAAGGTTTTTAGTGGGTGGGGGTACCCAAAGAGATCCTTACTGACCAGGCAGTAATTTCCAAGCAACACTTCTAAAAGAGATGTACCATTTGTTGGATGTGAATGCCATTTGCACTGCACCATACCTCCCACAAACTGATGGGTTGGTCGAGCGATTCAACCAAACCTTAAAACGAATGCTCAGAAAGTATGTACTGTACATGGTGAAGGGAGAAATTGGGACAAATACTTACCCCTTCTGTTATTTGCCTATTGAGAGGTTCCCCAGGCAGTGACAGGGTATTCCCCCTTTGCATTACTTTTCAGGAGAAACCCCCGTGGTCCCTTGGACATTGTTGAAGAGCATTGAGAGGAGGGAATGAACATTGGGCAGACCACCATTACTGAATATATGGTACAACTAAGAAAGAGATTAGTTGAGTATACCAAAAAATCCCACCAGAACTGTACTGATGCCCAGAAATAACAGAAAATGTATTATGACAACAATTGTAAACCAAAGGAACTAAAGGCAGGTGATAAGCCCTATTACTACTCCCAACCACACAAAATAAGCTGCTGATGAAATGGCAAGGGCCCTACTCCATACTAAGACAGCTTGGGCCACTAACCTTTGAATTAAGAACCCCAGGCAAATACCCAGGCAAAAAGGTGCATCACACTAACTTGTTAAAGAAATGGGTAGGCAGGAATGAAACCCCTGTTAGTCTATACATACAGCCTGAAATTATAGAGTCTGAGCTGGAGGAAGTGTATCGGAGGTTAGATGAACATGATAGTCTAACAGAGATACATATGAACCCCACACTTTCAACCCACCATAGAGAAGAGATGCAGTGGGGTCTACAGGGATTTGCACCCATGTTTACTAGTGTGCTAGGGAAAGCCAAGGGTATAGAACATCACAAAAGAACAGAAGCCCCTCCCATTAGACAAAAGCCACACTGACTGCCTGAAAAAGTTAGAAATGGGCCAAGAAGGAGATTGAGAAACTCAGAAAGCTAGGCATTATAGAGCCATCAAGTAGTGCCTGGTCCTCCCAATTGTAGTGGTGCTGAAAAAGGAGGGTGGAATTAGATTGTATCTGGATTTCAGGAAGGTAAATCAAGTTTCCACCTTTGATAGTTTCCCAATGCCAAGGATCAATGACATCATCGATAATACAGGGAATGCCAAGAACATCACCACCTTAGACCTGACCAAAGGGTATTGGCAGATCCCATCAGCACAAGAGTCCAAGGAAAAAACAGCATTCAGTTCCCCTTAGAATTGTATCAATTTACCACCATGCATTTTGGCTTACATGGGGCCCCAGCCATGTTCCAGAGACTAATGGACAAAATTCTGACCATTGTGCTGCGTGCTTAGATGACATGGTCATTTATAGTCCCAACTGGCCTACACATCTCACACAGTTGACAGCTGTGCTACAATCCCTACAACAGGCAGGCCTAATGATCAATCTAGCAAAATGTGCAGTCGCCATGACAGACACCAAATATCTAGGTTTCCTGTTAGGCAATGGAAGTGTATAACCAGAGATAGGAAAAGTAGAGGCAGTTGCCAAAAGCCCTATTCCACAAACCAAAAAGTATGTAAGGTCTTTTCTGGGACTAGTGGGATACTATAGGAGATTCATCCCAAACTTTGCCTCCATAGCTACCTCCTTGACAGACTTAACCAAGAAGAGGTGTAGTAACATTGCTAAGTGGACAGATGCATGTGATGAAGTCTTTCAGGCCATTACAGCTGCCCTCTGTGTGTCGCCAGTCCTGAAATGCCCTAGATTTGATCTTCCCTTGGAGGTCCACACTGATGCCTCTGAGAGTGGCATTGGTGCAGTATTAAGTCAGATTATAGATGGTGAAGAGCACCCAATCATATACATAAGTAAGAAACTCCATGGCAGAGACAGAAATATGCCACAATTGAAAATGAGCGCCTTGTGATAAAATGGGCCATTGAAGTATTACGCTTCTACTTATGGGGTACAGAGTTTACTCTGCTGACATATCACAACCCCCTTTGTTGGATCAGCCATATGAAGTATGAGAATGCATGCATTATGCGATGGTACCTTACCTTCTAGCCTTACAAATTTGTGGTGAAGCATAGACCAGGTAGCCAGCATAAAAATGCAGATTTCTTATTCTGACATGGAGCAGATACAATGAGAAATGAACTGAAAACAGCTGTGTGAAATGTATGAAATCATTTGTAATGCACTATGATGATTAGTAGTGCTGTACGAAGCCCCAGGGTATAGAAGTATTTACAGTAAGTACAGTAAATTCTGTACTGTATTATCTACTTCATTTATGAAAAGGGACCCTGGGGTGGAGCTTCTAAAGTGAAGGTAGGTGAAAGTTCCAACCCAAACCCCCATTAGCACAGAATGTATGCTTAACATTCTGGGGATTTGATGCTTAAAAACAGTATGCTGTTGATTATTGTATTTTTCTTGAAAAGGGAGGAGTGTGACAGAACTTCATTCTGCCAGGCCTTGTACCACGGTGGAGGGATGTCTATCCTATCATCTCCTTCTTCTTCTTATAAATCTGTTGTGCAGCAGTACTTCTTTACCCCTATCCTTTGCCTTTTTATAGCCCTGACGTAGGCTGGCCATCTACGTCAGCCTTTTTCTTTCTCTTTGCACCTTGTTCCTACTACCTTATTTTTCCTATTCAGTTTATCCATCCCTCACCACCATTCCCATGTAGCACTAGGTCCAAGTCCAGCATGCCTACTGGCAACAAAATATTAAGGTGCTTGTAGTGGACAAAATGCCTCTGAATGAATAAAAGTGCATTTAGAACTATTGAAAGTGCATTTGGAACAATATAAAGTGCATGTGGAACAATATAAAGTGCATTTGGAACAATATAAAGTACATATGTGCATTTAACATTTTCTTGGGTTAAATAATGACTGAAGCAGAAAGTCCCCTGAAACAACATGTTCAGATATGAAACAGCATGTCCAGACATGTAGATAGGAAGATAGCGGCCCCTAGTGGCCTATATCGATAATGAATTGTTGTATAACAATGCTGACCAGTGGGAGGAGTTTACTTACATAATGGACCCATATGTTTAAAATGATAATAACACTGGCCAGAGAAATGGTTATTTGTATTGGTTTATATTGTTGGAAAGCTCCCTATAATCCAGGCTTAGAAACAACTATTTATTTTTGTATAGGCCTAGTTGTGAGCTTCTAGAGAGACAAACTGTTTATTTGCCTTTTGTGGGCAGGCCTAAAATTAAGTGGGAGGGCTATATAAACCCCCCCCAAACCCATACAGAGGCAGATCAGCTCAGCAGCTAGTCTCACTTGCTTGGATTGAAGGCAAGAGGAAGCATCTATACCTGAACAGGTATTGACAATTTCACAGTAGGACAAACTGAAGTATTGAATTGTTGTTTGAAACCTGAAGTAAGGTGATTCTGTTTGAGCATAGAATTGGGCTATTTTTCTTTTCTTTTGTGAATATTTTTATTTCTATTTATTCACTAATCCTTCATCAGTGGGCACCCCCTGATGAAGGGTCAGTGGAGACCTGAAGCACTGGGGTACTTTGTGGCCAGTAACCTCTGTCACTGCACTGGTGGACTATTATGCTGTTATTTAAAATAAATTTTGCAAAGAAATTCTGCCAGAATGTGGACATTCTAATCTTGGAGTGCTGAGCTTTTCTGGACTGTTTACATTTTTAGTCACCTGCTAGTGATGTCATCAACATTTAGCTTAAAAGAGTGTCAATTACATCTAAACTCTACCCCTTGATGAAGGTCCTTGGCCGAAGCGCTGTGGAGTAGTCCGGTGTGTGACTATCACTGTTCCCGTTAATGAAAGTTTGGAATTTTCATGGTAGAGTATTTGTATTCTATTCAAGTCCTAGTGTGTGCACTGTTCTAGTTATTTCTTGCTTTAAGGACACTCGGCTTGTGGTATCAGGCCTTAGTATGCCCCAGGAGCATTCATTAAAATCCTTTAAGGCACACCCTGTCGTGGCTTATTACTTAAGCTTCACCAATAATTGCATACTGAGCTTAAAATTAGCTTGTTCCAGATGCGTCTAGGGGGAGAAGGATACGTAACAGAAAGTAAATTACAATGCAGCTAAAGCAACATGCAGAGTATAAAAGTACAAATTAACAGAAGGTAAATTACAATACAGTTAAAGCAACATACAGAGAATAAAAGTACAAATTATATACAATTAACTAAGAATTAAAAAACAGTGCATTTGCTGGTTTTGTAAATCTTTGAGCATTAGGGTGGGGTATGCACTAGAACACTAGCTTTCACGATAGCTAGTTCATAATGCAGGGATAGAGGATGGAGGATGGAGGTGATAAAAGCAATCGAATAGGAAGTTGGGAGGATGAAAACAAGAGTGGAGGAGAGATAAGAAGGGGAGAGAGGAAGTGAGAGTGAGAGAGACAGAGAGAGAGGGGAGAAGGAGAGGGAGAGGGAGAGGTAGACCTGTGACCCTCTGGGATGCAAACCCCACAAGGGCCAGACATGGCTGGATGCACACCCAACCTGTGTATTGGGTGCAGTTCTGTGAAAGTAAGAAGAGAAGGAGTAGGAGAGGGTGGGGAGTTATGAAAACAGGCAGGAGACAGTAAGGTTGAGAAAGGTAGTGGCAGTCATATGACCCTCTGGGATGCAAACCCCATAAAGATCGGACACGGTTGGATGCGCACCCAGCCTGTATCCTGGGTTCAAGGCATGAGAAGGTATGGAGAAGGGCTGATAGGGGAAAGGGCAGGTAGAAGAAGAAAACTAGGCAGGAAGGGAGAAGGTAGAGAGGAATATGGCTGGCCTTTTGTGAAATTACTGGAGGAAGCAGTGTGGAGAGAGATTATTTGAATGTTGCAGAGCAAGTGGTTAGAGGGAGAGGGTTCCTCATTTTGGGAAGTGGAGAAGAATGCAGCCTGACCAACAAGGGATTTGCAAGAGGAAAGTGAGAGGGAATGAAAGCCAGTTACAGAGAGAGTAGGAGGAGAGGGACTGAGGGGAGAGTAGAGAGCTGAGACAGGTAGGGAGAGAGGCAAGCCAGAATTTGGAGAGGAAAGAGGAAAGAGGCACAGTATGATGGTCTGCCAGGATAGGGAGGGAGAGGGCAGTGTACAGGGAGCAGTGGTGAGTACAGGGAGGGCAGACAAGAACAGAGCAGCAGAAGGAGTGAAGGAGGTGGTCCAGTCTGGCCAGACAGATATTTATTTATCTATCTATTTTCATTTATTTATTTTATTTATTTAAAGATTAAGATTAATACCTTTTAGCTGTACGGATATTTTACAAAGGTTCCAAGTCAGGTGTAACATACAGGACATATTGAATAAAGGAGTAAAAAAATAAGTATAACAATACATGACAATCTTTAAGTGTGTCAATTTGATGATACAAAAATTGTTTCACAAGTAACAGCAATGATAAATATATAAGATTCAGTTTGACAGTGCTTTTATAATCAGAACAGTTTTGTTACTAAGTGCATTGCCGAGAGAGGGGGGATAAGCAGTCTGAAAGACTTTGTCATAGCAGTCTACTCAGATTTTGCCAGCAAGGAAGGCAGGTGGGGGTTGAAAGGGAGAGAGGGGGTAGGGGGTAGGAACTTAGTGCAGCACAGATTAGAGAACAGCAGTCCAGAATTAGACTTTGTTGGGAAAGAGTGGATGGGGAGAGTAAGGAGAGGGGTGGGTGGAAGTCTTTTTGGTCGGTTGTTTAAGGCTATGATTAGTTAAGACAGTCACAGTGGTTAGCTCGAGCCAGGTGGTGGTGAAGCTCCTTTTTCAAATGGCCTGTTTTGTCACTTTCCATGGGACGGGCTGGGAGTTCATTCAGCCATTGGGGCCCTCTGTATGAGAGTGAACGCTATGCAAATGATGTATGTTTGAAGGGAACATGTAGAGCACCTTTAACAGTATTTTTTGTTGACTTGTTGGAGAATGTGCATTGAAATAGACTGGCCATGGAGACAGGGGAGAGACCTAGTGGGGCTTTTTTCCCCAATTAGGCAGGCCTGATATTTTACTCTAAGGTGTGGGGGAGCCATCCTGTTTCTGAGTAGAGTCTACAGGTATGTGTCAAGTGGGGCGCTCCTAGCATGAGTCTGCAAGATTTGTTCAGGAGCACTGACTCTTTTTAATGCCATGTTACTCCCCGCACTGTAGATAGCCAGGCCGTGGCCAACGGTGGAGAGTACCGAGTTCCTAGTCACTAAGCTCATTGCCTCAGGGATCATGGCCTGCCTGTTGTGGTATAGGAGTCCAAGCTTAATATTTGCTGATTTATCTATGTGATCAGTGTGGACTGAGAAGGATAGTGACTCATCTAGGTGAATGCCCAGGTATTTGAAGGACTGTTCTTTTTCTAGAATGTTCCTTTTTTGGTACGAATGATCAGTGGGCCAGATTGTTTCTTATTAATAGGCAGTGAGAAATTCATAGTTTTTGTTTTTTTATAATTGAGTAAAAAAAAAAACATTTTTTAAGGTTATTAAAACTATCTTGTAGTCCCTGAGTTACTATGGATTGATGCTTACCTGACACAGTGCTAACTGCATCATCAACATATAGCAACATTTTTGCTAGGCAAGAGGAGGGGAGTGAGTTTATGGTTAAACTGAATAGCCGAGGACCAAGGATTGACCCTTGGGGGACTCCAGGGTTACGTCTCTAGGGTTGGAGATGATTCCATTAATTTTTATGCACTGGGTTCTTGAGGAGAGGTAGCTCCAGAACCAGCTTACTGCATCATTGGATAGTCCAGTTGCCAATAAGTTATTAAGCAGGATTTGGTGGTTTACAGTATCAAATGCCTTGGAGAGGTCTATAAAGATAGACTCCACCACTTTACTGCTATCTAGCACTTCATACAGGTTAGTGGTATAGTCTATAAGCAGGGTAGTGATACTGTGTCTTTTTCAAAAACTGTCATACTTATCAAGATACTCTATGAGCTGGTCTGATACTATCCTTTCGAGGGCTTTTGATAGTGGTGGAAGTATTGAAATGGATCTGTAATTTCTCAGGCATGTACTAATACCATTTTTGAACACTGGGGTGACAAGTGTTGTTTTCCAGTTGTCAGGGAACACACAAGTTCTTAGGGATAAATTGAAAAGTTTTGTAAGTGGGCGTGCTAGTTCTTCTAATGTGAGGGCTATGAGCTTCATGTGGATCTTATCACTTCCTGTTCTTGTTTTACCCAGGATCTTCTTGATGCATTTAATTGTTTGGCTGGTGATGATTTGTTTGAGGTAGAAAGGGGGGTTCCAGCCATAGAGGGGGAAGGGTGTGAGTTTGCCAAGGGGGAGAGTACTCATGGGATTGGTATGGAGGCACTCTGGGGGAAGTACTGTGCTAAGGTCTGTGAATGCCTTGTTGAAGGTATTAGCTACTTCTGATGGCTCTTAAAATGTGCCAACTTCAGTGATAATTAAATCAGGGGGCGCTTTGGATTCATGAGCTGTTATCTACCTATCTATCTATCTATCAATCACAAAAAATGTCATTAATGAACTAGTTAGAGTTAAACCCACAAAAGTAGGGAATTGTGGCATTAGGGGTTCCAACCCTAACACCCCCCCGAGGCAGCAAAAGGAACAACCATTAGGGTTTGACCTCTACTGCATCTTCACAAACAATTGTGAGGTGTGTCTCAGAGTTGTCAACCCTAACGCTCAACACGATCCATCATTAATGAAGCTGAGATGTTGAGTGTTCAGTTGTTTTGGTTTTTTTATTTTGAATTTTACCGAAGCACCAGCTTCCCGGTGTGAAACCTTTCTGCCTCTTGCTGAAGTTGAGATGTGTAGAGTACATGAGAATGGGGTGAATATTAGGGTTGACAACCCCGAGGCACTTCCATACCTGATTTGTGAAGATGCAGTAGAGATCAAACTATGATAGTTGTTCCTGTTGCTTCCTGCAGGGTGGGGTTGGGAGTGATAGGACTGGAAACCCTAAAGCCACATTTCCCTTTGTTTGCAGGTTTAACCCTAACAAGTGAATTAATTACATTTTTTTGCAATTAATTTGCTAACTTTTTGAGATAGTACAATTATATCCTCATTTGCCTGCGGGAGCACAGGGCCCTCCAGGCTCTGCACTGCCATCTCTCCATAGATGCATACATGCATTTCTGGCAAAACAGCAATTTCTTTCTTTCATTGTGTGGCTTGCTAAACTTGCAGTGTTATACTATGGGAAATTGCATTTTTTATTTTTTATGCATTTTTTATATTGTCCCTAAATCATTGGGGTGGGGGGTTGTTATTGTAGTACTCATTAGGACATTTGTTTTGATATGTAGGTCATCCCTAAAGTCCAAATATTCAGGGAATTATGGCTTATTAAAGTTCAACTATGGGAAAAACTCTAAGTCCAAATTCTTTTTTCATTTGAAGGGATCATTTTTCATGAGAACAGAACAACTTCACGAAAAGGATCTCTTCAAAAGAAAAACAGAAATCTAAGTCCAAATTCTTTTTCTGTTTGAAGGGATCCTTTTTGTGAGAATGAAAAAAAAACTCACAAAAAAGGATCCATTGAAATGAAAAAAGAAATCTGAGTCCAAAGATCTTTTTCGTATGCCGAAATCCTTTTTCATATGGGCATAGAAAAAGGGAATAGGAGTCACGAAAAAGGATTTTTAAATGTAAAAAAAAACACATTTCTTAATAATTTTTCTGAAAACTAACATCAGAATCCACTGTATGGAGTCCCAATTAGCAGGAGATGTGTTTGTTGTCAGCTAAGATTTTTATGGATTTTGAAATTTAACAAAAAAAAAAGAGGCGGCCATACGAAAAAGGAATTTTTCATATGGAAAAGGATTAGCCCCATATGGAAAAGAACTCTTTTTCATATGGCCAAATAATTTTTTTGTTTCATACATCTATCCTAATGTGCCTATTGACCATGTTCAGAATCGAAATTTCAAATCCTTATAACTCTGCAAAGGATTATTATTTTTTTCACCAAACAAGAAAAAGCCACAACTGTTGGCCAGTCCCTTTCTATCCTGAAAATTTCAGACCAACATTGCAAACCATCTGGGTGCTAGGGGTTGACAAAAAAAAAAAACAGCAGAACCCTACAATTTGTACACATTTTGCACTGTCTGGATCTTGGAATCTGCACATTTAATTAATAGATAGATAGATAGATACATAGATAGATGGACACAGACAGACAGATAGATACAAAGGGTGGATACTGCAAAAGGGTGGATACTCCAGAAGGGATGCAGAAAATGAAGAGGGACCTGGAGAAGCTTGAAAGATGGTCGTAGATGTGGCAACTGAGGTTCAATGCAAAGAAGTGCAAAATAATGCACCTGGGTAGAGAGACCCTGGGGAGAGCTACAGATTGGGGGGGAGGAGCTGATTGTCACCAAAGAGGAAAGGGACCTAGAGGTTATCATCTCTGATGACCTTAAGGTATCAAAGAAGTACACAAAGATGGCACAGAGGACATGAGTGGCATGCTGGGGTGCATAGGCAGGGGTATCACTAGCAAGAGGCAGGAATTGGTGATGCCATTGTATAAAACATTGGTAAGGCCTCACCTGGCGTAATGCATGCAGTTCTGGAGGCCATACCTACTCAAGGACATAGATAAGTTGAAGACTATGCAGAGAAAGGCAACAAAGACGGTGCTGGGCTTGCACCACAAAACACATGAGGAGAGACTAAGGGACCTCAATATGTACTCATTGGAGGAAAGGAGAGGAGACAGTGGGGGGACATGACTGAAACTTTCAAGTACCTCAAGGGCATAAGCAATTTAGAAAAAGCACTAGAACAAGGGGGCACAATATGAAATTGGAAGGGGGTAGATTAAGAGGTAATGTGAGGATGTTTTTCTACACAGAAAGGGTAGTTGATGCTTGGAATAGTCTGCCACAGGAGGTAGTGGGGGTAAGCACAGTGGAGGGGTTTAAGCGTGCCTGGGACAGGCACAGTGGAAGCTTGAGAGGGAAGGGAGGGAGGCAGTGATGAAAAGCCATTGATCACATAGGGTCAGTGGCCACATACAATGTATAGGGCCTACGGGCAGACTGGATGGGCCTAGTGATCCTTACTTGCTGACAATTTCTATGTTTCTATAGATAGACAAACAGCCAGACAGCCAGCCAGATAGACAGATAGACAGAGAGAGAAAGAGATAGACAGACAGACAGACAGATAGATAGATAGATAGATAGATAGATAGATGGATGGATGGATGAATCTATAGACGGATAGATATATGAATGCTTTGGGTGGCTGAAGGCCTTTGGCTTTACTTCATATCTCACAATGCACCCAGGGCAAGCATGCTGTATACTGCAGTATGATCTTATTTCCTGCTACAGTATGTTATTCCTTATTTAAACAAACACGTAGGGCATGATTTTCAAAAGGGATCCATCTGAGATCTACCAGGCATACTTTTTAAAAGGAAAATCTATCCAAACTGTTCAACAAACTATTAGATTGTCTAACTATATCTAAATTTTGTACCCCAAAAAGATGCAATTGCAACAAAAAGGGTGCAAATTGCATTTGCAGCAGTTTTGTTTTACCACAAATCACATCTTTTTGTCACAAATGGAGGCATCTTTTGACAATAGCAGAGTGCTGCTCCAACACAGCTGGGTGGACTCAGATACAAGCACAGCATGCATTTTTGTCTGTGTCTGACCCTTTTGAAAATCCTGCCTCTAACATTCAATTAAACACAGTTCACATACTATATACAGTATACAGTACATGAGCAATAACTGGTGAGCAATTTTCTAATGTGCTCAGCTAGTTGATATTTGCCATAATAACCTATGGGTTACTATGGCGAATGGGCGCTCTGTCACTCAGCCTAGAGTGCTCCACCATTGGCTCTACTCCTGTGTGTGGGCAGGAGCAACAGTTACTTAATCATGGCAGCTCCATACCGCCACTATCAAGGAGCTGCTACACTACTACAACCAAAAGATTATCTATCTGGGGGCTTTAAATAAAGGAGATATATAAATAAATAGAAAGGATACAAAGGAGGGCTACAAAATCCATAAAAGGACTGGAGAACAAGGGGTATGAAGATCATCTGAAAACTCTGAGACTAAACATATTACAAAATGGATGAATAAGGGGATTTACTTATGCTATATAAAATCTATAACAACGAAGAACTAATGGGGGGCCTCAATTTACAACATAGATCTAAATATAACATCACAGGACACGGTAAACAAATTCTGCTGTAAAACTTTAAAATGGAAAAAAGGAAAAAAATACTTCACCCAGAGAGAGGTGGTTTTATGGTACGGATTGCCAGAGGAAGTAATGGGAAGTAGTAGTATTAACAGCTTCAAACACAAACTAGACGAATGTCTATCTGTAAAGGGACTTGAAGAGTACTACTGTAACTGAAAGGGGACCGCATATATGGACACATGCCTGCTGTCTCGTGAAATCATAAGACAACAAACAATGTAACCCCCTGAAAAGCTGTATTTGGTTGATCCTTTTGTGTTTGTTGTGTTCGGTGACACTGCGAGAGGAGCAGGAATGGCACTGAGTGACAGGGCTACTCTCGTAGGGTGTGGGATTTCAAGAACATCAGACACAGTCAGAGAACTTTTAGGTGCATAAAAAACACTTGAGAGTGCTTGCCATTTTATTTTCTTAATAGATGAAATGAACAGAAAGTCAAACGCAAACTGATTAGTCAAAAACAAATCGAATAAGTGTTTCCATCACGGATTCTGCATCTCTGCCACTCTTTAAAATGAATCGTGTGCAAGCACACACCATCAGGAAGTCTTACTCTCACCTCAGTCAGCCTCCAGCTGACCACCCTATCTGACTCAGTACCTCTAGTGGCAGGCTTTTATACAGTTTGGTGGAGTCACCTGACCTGGCCCTTAACTCATAATACAAAAAAGGAACTCTCTGGGTTACTCTACTGTAGCTTCACTGTGTGACTCATCATACATGTATCTTTTTGACCCCCATGTCCTTCTAAACCTTTTATTTCCTACAAGTTAAACTTAAGGCTACTAAAGCCTAAAATACAGTTAATTACATAGCAACCAAAAAAGAACCCTCCTTAGTTATTCTTGATTGACAGGTGGAGTGGTGTAAAAAGGGGACAGCAGAGGGAACTGCTCCCTTAAGAAAATTCTACATGCATTCCTGCAGTCAGGTAAGACACTAGGCTTTGGTTTCCTTCATGTGTTAGAGTTTACCAGCAAAACCTAGATAGAAGGACCCTTGACACAAAAGGTACTAACTTCTTACTTGTTTTAATAGGAAGGGCTCGGCTTATGTCTATCCCTGCAGCTTTCAGCCTTTTAATCTTTATTTTGTATAACACAGCTCTTTATGTTTGCTTGTTTGTTTGTTTGTTTGCAAGAAACAGCCCTCCAAACACTTCTTACAGGGCTTACTGCAAAGGGAAGGGCACCTTAGAGACTTTTATTATCTCTACTTATATTTTGTAACCTCAAAACATGTTTCATTCATTTAGAAACCACACAGCCCAAAGGCCTTATCTCAAAGAGCAAGCCTTATTTTCTTCTGTGCTGCTATATAGAAAAGCTGCAGGGCACAACTATTGTATTCTCAAGTGCAGCTTTATCTTGACCGAAGGCTGAAATTTCGGCCCGTCTCCTTCACTTTTCATTTTGGCCTATTTTTCTTTGGGGCTTTTATTAGCCCTATACGTTTTCCTCAAATCCCCAAAACACTTTATTTTAAAAGGGAACCCCTGCTTTAGGGCTTTCTTGTTCTAGAGCTCTTTCTTTCATTTTTTTAAAGGACTACAGGGGGCCCTTTTTTTACCAATGTACTCAGTTCCACTATCCTCTCATTGTTCGGGAGCCATGCTACAATAATGGCAAGACACCTCCGAGTTCTAGATTGCTGCTGTAGCCTGAACCACCAGTGCTCATTTAAAGTACTTCTTCATCCTGTATAGGAGCACCTTTGTTCAGGCTACTAAGCCTTTGGTACCATGGGGGGGTGGAAATTTACAAGGTAGACCTTTGTCTTCTTACTAGGGTCAATCTCATGACATGGGACGCCCTGTCACAGTTGCTTAACTGGGATATAAATCATGATGGCAAATACTGAATTAAAATAAGAACAAAGCAAAAACAAACAAATCCTCATTCTGAGGAACAAGGGACAGAAGGGGCGTGTGTGTGTCTGTGTGTCTCTGTGTGTGTGTGTGAGTCAATCAGTCACACAAGGTCACACCAGTACCTAGGGCTGGAAAAAATTGCTCACCAGTATATTATATAAAATAAGAGATGAGGAAGTGTGATATGTAAGTAATAATACCCTCCAGGGTGGGCGTTATTGGGATATAACGGACCGCCCAGGGGCGTAATGAGGCCCGACACCGCAGGCGGAGGGCCTTATAGCCCCTGGAAGGTCCATTATATCCATAACGCCCACCCTGAGGTAATATATGCTTAGATAATGGATTACAGATGCTATTTTTGGGAAGAAAATACAAGAAAAAAATTTATATATAAAAAATAAGTAAAAACTTGGCAGAAATAGTGTTTGTTGTAAAATAGTTCCTATGGTGTGAAGTGCTGGAATCACCACCAGAGGTCGCTGCTCTGTATTTTTTATGGTCTTTCAGATTAGCTTGCCCTCCTGCTTCGTATCTGTTTGTGTCTCACATACACACACAAACATTCCCCGATTGAAAAATGGTGTCTGAGAACAAGAAAAATCTAGAATGGTGAGTTTTAGTGAGACTTAATTTTGTTTAACGTGATAGGGATTAGAAGTATGGCAGGAGTCTGCCACTGTTTTTAAAAGTAAGCACAGGATTTAGAGGGAGTGCGTCAGTGAAGGGAAATGGAAGACTGGAAAGTTTCTGTTACGCGAGGTGGAGCGAGCTGGAAAGAATGTAAAAATGGATTTTTTTTTTTTTTTGTGACAGAGAGGAAGAGAGTGAGTTCGGGAGGCGGTATGAGGCTGTCTGTGACATTTAATTTTAGCAGCATGCTGGGCTTCGGGTTCGGGCTGCCGTCTTGGTAGCTGAGTAATAAAATGGCATCTGGCAAGTTTCGGTTCCAAATGATCAAGCTGGCACTTTTTCTGAGCAGGCCGTTGTTAAGAAATAACGGCCCGGGTGCCAGGCTCTTTCAGCCAATCAGGAAGCGAGTTTGAATTTACCCATTATCTAAGAGAATTTAATGCACACTCTCGGTGTGGAATGCTTTGATAAACCCCGAGGGCTTCACCCTCAGGGTTTATGTGGCATCCCACACCGCGGGTGTGCATTAAATTCTCATATCACACACTTCCCAATCATTTATTCTATATATAATCCTTCTGAGTAACTTGTTGACGGACGTTTAATAGTTAATTACATGGTACAGTGGATCATATACTAGATGTTAACTAGATCTTACTGTGAGCATAAGTTTCACAGCCTCAGTGCCCTTCCCACCCCCACCAAGATTTTACTGATCAGGGCCTTCAAATTACTTGACTTATCTTCCTTTCTTTCTGACATAAACAACATGTTACTGACTGGACATCAATCATTATGTCCATTGCCATAGACAAAGTTCTCAGAAAATGTCATACCAAATTGACAACAGCCTGGGAGAAGCATGCACTTCTCGAGAGGGCCTGCATCGAAGGCCTTTATCTCCTCCGGATTTTTGCCAAGCTCTGAAAGCTCGCCATTCTGCCTGGTACCTTCACTGGGCCTCTGGCTTTCAATAGGATATTGTGAGGCACAAACAGCTTCATAACAACTGCACTAAATCTACCAGACTGGTCAAGTCAGAATATTTTGCTTCAAACCTCTAGAACAACCACAACAACCCCTCAAAATCCTTGTTGGCCGTACACTCCCCAGTTGATTCTCCCACCCAGTCTTCCATCCCAGTCTTCAAAATTAATAATTCCACAATTTCTGATCATTTTCAGGTTGCAGTCTCTTTCACTAACTTCTTCTCCACCTGCAACAAGGAAGAATGAAAGAAGAGGTACCAATATTCTGTTGGTACAACTGAGCATAAGAATAATATTTACATGGATGATGCCTGATTCCTCCTATCTCAGCCAGACCAATTATTTATGAAACATTGAAAGTTATTAGTTTATTTGGTACAGCCTCAGGCTTTGAAGTCAATTGGTTCGAATAAAAAATCTTAGTATTATACAACCCGACTATCATAGGAATCATAGGAAAAAAACAAGCTTATTTTAACTTCCGTCCATTATGCTTGCCATGTGTATGACTATAGGATTTTACCCCTGGACCTGTAGTAGATATCTAAGTTCTGTTTAAAGGACTCCATGGATATGCTACCTACTACTTCTAATGGAAGTGTATTCCAATTTGGGACTACTCGTTGGCTATACCGATTTTTCCTATTTAGGAGGTTCCATTTGTTTGCTATTAGTTGCAAGGGGTGAACTGTGATGTTATAGATTTGTGGTTTCAATTCTAGTGCAAGGTCAACCCATAAAGTGGCATCCGAAAATGCCTTGAATAACAAACACATATCTCCTCTGTGTCTTCTGTATTCCAAGAAAAAAGACTGAGAGCCCCCAGTCTTTCCTCATAATCCATTTGTTTCATACCTTGGCTTGATCTTGTAGCTCTTTTTTCAACCTTCTCCGCTCTGGTTATCTCCCCCTTTTTATAAGGAGCCCAGACCTATGAGCAATACTCCAAGTGTGGACTTGCTAGAGCCCCATACAGCGGCATCAGGACCTCCCTCTTTCTGCTCCCTATATGCCTGAGTATGCAGTTTAATGTATTATTGGCTTTTTTAACAACTTTATCACTGGGTGATTTGAATTATAAGTCATTAGTGTCTATAACTCCTAGGTCTCTTTCTTCTGTTGAACTAGTTAGATAATTATCATATAGCTGGTACCCAAACCCTAGGTTTTTTTTACTCATATGCATAGTAATGCATTTATCTTATTTAGCAGGAGTTTTTTGGTGTTAGTCCAATCCTGTGTATGATCTAATGCTTGTTGGAGAGCTAAACTATCCTCATATGTGTTGACTACATATCCTACCCTGCAGCCATCTGCAAACTTGGCAAGCCATATATTTCTATGTGTATATTGCAATGAAGATATGTACATGTTAAATAAGCATGGTCCTAGCATGGAGCCCTGAGGCACCCCACTGGTCACTTCAACCCAGTCTGAGAGTTCCCCATTTACTGCCACCCTCTGTCTTCTCCCTTGAGCCAGGCTGATACCCAAATTGCAATATTTCCTGTTAGTTCAACACTGTTGAGTGAACAAACCAGTTCATTGTGTGGTAATTCATCAAAGGCTTTAGAAAAGTCTAATAGTATTACATCTACTGACTGCCCCTGGTCTAGTGTCCTACTAACTTTCTCACAAAATTGGAGCAAGTTAGTCTGGCATGACCTGTCTTTTGTAAAGCCATGTTGTGTTGGGTCTTGCATTTTGTTTGCGTCTAGGTGTGCTGTTATATGGTCTTTAAGGATTCCCTCAAGTATTTTACCTAAAACAGAAGTTAGACTCACTGGTCTGTAGTTTCCCAGAGCAGTTTTTAGTCCTTTTTTATAAATGGGGATTACTGTTGCCTCTCTCCAACTTGGCACTATTACACCCGTGTCGATTGAAGTTTGAAATATATATGTTAAGGGGAGGCTTTATTTACTCTGTTAACTCGAGAATAACCCTGGGGTTTAGTTCATCAGGTCCTGGTGATTTATTCTTGTTGATCCTTTTTAGTCTTTCAGTAACATCACAAAGTTCTATTATTAGCTGACCCTTTGTTGTTTTATTGTCAATATCTGTTTGGTCAATTCTAGAGTTGAAAACAGAGCTAAAATATTGACTGAGTATATTCACAATTTGTTTAGTGTCTTCCACCTTCTCTTCCTTATCCTTGAATTGTCCTATGGGTATCTGGGATCTTTTCTTTTCATTAATGTATGAATAGAAAGTTTTGTAGTTGTCTTTCATGTTAGTTGCTAATATAAACTCATATTGTGCCTTGGCAACTTTGATTTCCCTTTTTACATGTTTCATCATATTCCTATCTTTGTTTAACTGTTCAGTATTATTCCTGCATTCCTGCCTCTAGTTTGCTTGTAAACTTGTTTTTTTTGTTTTATGAAGTTTTTGAGCTTTGGAGTTAACCACCTTGGCGTCCTTCCTTTTATGTAATGTTTAGCTTTAAAGGGGATGTTTTTCTGGGTTTTATATTGTATTTTGTTGACTAATTCTTCCCGCATATTTCCAGGTGACACAGTTTCAAAATGTTTAGTCCATTCCCATGTTGCTAAATTGGCTCTCATCGCAGGAAAGTCAGTCCTACTAAAATTCAGTATCTTTGTATTTCTTGCTTGGTTTATGCATGTTTCCATTATTTCAAAGTAGATGGTGTGATGATCGCTGTTGCCAAGTGGTACATTGGTTTTTATGTTGTTTACTGACTCTCCCATCATTGTCAGGATAATATCTAGAGTATTTTCACCTCTAGTAGCCTCTCCGATTTTTTGGTCCAGTCCAATTTGATCAAATACATCTAGATAATCATTCTGTATTTTTGAGGAACCCTTAGTTGTTTCCTAGATAATTCCTGGCAAATTATAATCACCTGCGAGCAATATTATATCCACTTGGTCGAGATGCTCTATATAGTGTTGAATGGCTGCCTTTTCTTCATGTTTAACTGAAGGAGGTCAATATACAGTACTACACCTAAGATACTTTTTGGTGCATTCTGTGGTTACAGTTTCATCCATACTTGTTCTGTGTTATCAATTTCACTTTTAATCTCCTCAAATTTAATTGTTTCATAAATGTAAATTGCAACTCCACCTCCTTTTCTAAACTTTCTTGATTTGCTAAATAAATTTTAACCCTTTATATTTTTGTCTAGTTACATTCACCCACCTGACTTCAGATTTTAACAGTTGAAGAGATTAAATCTCTAGGAGGTCAGACTGGCAAAAAAAACATACATCTTTTCAAAATTAGTTATCTGCTTGTCTTGAATAATATCAAGCATGCCATTAAAAATTGGAAATCCTTACACCTGAACTTAATTGGGTACATAAAAGTAATTAAGATGAATGTTCTACGAAAACTATTATATCTAGTTCAGGTTCTACTTGTTGAGATAGCAGACTCTTTCTTCAGGACCTTACAGAAAATTATAACTAAAGTCCTATGGAAAAGTACAAAAAAAAGCTGGATTACTGTACCTTGGCAAAACTATATCTCCCCCAAAATCTGGTGCTACCATACTTGGAATAGTATTATATCACAATGAAGATACAACAAACCTTTGCACTCATGAGAAAAAATAAAACCAGAAACTTGGTAATCTACTTCAAAATGTGTAATGCTGAGGCAGCAAATCAGGAGGCAGCTCAACCCCAGTGCATCATATTTAGGATGTGACATGTCAGGTTTGAGCTTCCTCTTGATTTTTTTGTCCCAGCATTAAAAACTTTGAAACAGCTTATCAAGTTTGGGATTTTATTTTTTTCCTGTGAATGCAGTGGTTAGTTGTGACTTTGGTGTGTTTTTTATTTTTCTGCTTTCAACAACATGATCTGTGAGCAAACACATTCTGCTGTCTTCCTGTTATACATGGCTAATTGGTATGAGACACCAAACATGTTGCCTCAGTTTGTAGCATCTGATCATAAGTCTGTCTTAGGGTCCCCTTCTTTTATAAAAAGGTGAACTGAGAAGGCAGGAGATGAAAGTGTCTCAGCAAAGGAATGGACAGCAAGGAAAAAAGATGGGGTCCCAGCTATCTTGCCCCAAGAGCTGGATAGTAAATGGTTTATGGGGAAAAATTCTAATGAAACTCTAGAGAAATGGTTGGAAAATTGGCAGTGTTATTAATTGAGTAGTATCTGTAGTTTATGTGATGGGGTGGGGGAGGGGTGTGATTAACCATGGACAATGGATGACTTTAAAAATCTAGTGCATCAGTGATAAAGTGCTTTGAAAGATAAGGACATTGTCAGGTATAACCAGCACAGGAACAAGATAATTAGAGAAGCAAACAACTGAGAAGAATATATTACCAAAATCAGTTATCAAATCTCAGAGCCGCAAGTACCCCAAAATGGTGGAAAAACAGCAAAGGCTTCTTGGCAAATTAGGATACAGAAAACAACCTAGAAAAATTGAGATTATTTTGTAAATCTGGTTGTTCTGATAAGGAATTTGTGGATGCTTTGATCTCTCTTTCTGCAAGGTTAGCAACTGGTTAACACCCTTAGTGAGAAACAATCTAGACTGGTGTTGATATCCCTGATCAATTTTTGTTAAGCATGAAGTGGTAGTGAGTAAAGGAAATGAAGTGAAGAAAGGCGGGGAAGACTGTGGACCCAGACCTAATTCCTGATTGGATATGGAGGGACAGAGCTGATGTGTTAGCTCTCTTGATTAGTAATAGTTTTAACAAATCTATGGTTAGTGGCCAAATCCCTCTCCAGTGGAAAGTTGCTTAAATTATTTTGTTTCCCATATGTGACTGAAACAAACTTTAGACATGTCGCCCTGACTCGTGTCATTGCCATAATGTTGGAGGGTTTTATTTTTTGGTGGATCATGTGATTTGTGAAGGGGCAAATTGATACAAAGCAATTTGGGTCCCTGAAGGGAAGCTTTGCAACCATAACCACTAATGAATTCTTTGAAACATGAATGAAGGCATGGGGTAGTGGAGAATATGCGTGGGTGATGTTAGTTGATTCCAACAAGGCATGTGATCTGTTCCTTCAGAATATCCTTAGTGATCTAAACAAATTTAAAATAATCTGAGAAACCAACTGCGCTTGACACATTTCAGATACACAATGGTCTAATAGTCTAAAAGAAACTTCAAGAGAATCAATTTCTAAAATTACAACGGATATAATTTAATGCAATACTTTGCACAGGATGTAATTAGCCCCTCTAGGCCTAACACAATGAAGTCAAAAATATTAGATAAATGCCCTGGATGAAGTACATAGTGAGATTTGCTTATCCATATGTTTGCTCTCTGCACTCATCCAAACACATTTTGGTAGTTAATACTGAACTGGTTGGAGTGAGCATTAATCATTTCCAGGGCAAACTAATTCATCTGGGTCTGACAATCAATGCTAAAAAGTGTATTTTGGCAATGTGGAAAGATACACCCCTCAGCATACAAACACGGTTCAGTATTATTAGTTATAGTTTATCATTTTTGCCTGGGAAAGGCACACTGAGCCAATGCTCATTTCCAGGTACAACCCTGGAATACAGGGAGGTAAAGAGACTTGGTTAGAGCAATCGAGCATGCAAGATGCAGTTGTGGGATTCAAACCAAGATCTACTGGATTTCCAGGATCACAGCTTGGTGCTCTAACCTCTAGGCTATACTGCCTCCCTATGGTAGATCTTTTAAAATCTGAAAATGTGGACTAGTATTATAACACTGCTATTGCTGTTACCTCTTACAAGTCTTCTAGATATAGGGAGCTTGATTCTCAAAGTGTCAGGAATGATATCAGGTGCTTGAATCACAGAAACATGATACAAGGGACTCATGGCACTGCGCCTTGCATCATTCCCAAATCTCAAAAGGAGTTTGTGGCATCAAGGGGACCCTAGTGTGCCAGACACCCTTGTGCCTGATTTATGGCATGCTGCAGGCAACACCATGGTGCTGAGGGGTGTTGCACCAGTAGGCAGCTGCCATATCCTCTTCAGTGGAATTCTGGAAAAGCACTGATGTCCTTGGTACCAGCCCAGAGTTAGATCAGCCCTGAGCTGCTCTAATGTCTGGTGTGCCAAAAGAGTCCCACCTTTGGACTCCCCAGGGTGCAGGGGTAGCAGTGGCACTACTCCACAGCCATACAGTGGCATGGAGTGCTGTGCTGATGGTGATCAAGGTGGTCTGGCAATGCATGGGAACCCCCATAGTGGTGCATAGACACTTCACTATAACTCACACAGTTGGCACCAGGAGACTCACTGAGATCCATGGCCCACTGCATGCAGTGCTGCCCACTGGCATTGATGGTGGTGGACTGCTACTGGGCATGGACCATGGGCCAATGCACTGCTGGTGGCGTGGCATGCTGTTAGGGGGTGTACCCTCTGTCATGCCAGGGGCACATGCAAGGCATACATAATGCCCTGCCCACCTTGATGGGGACAGGGACATACCCTGGCATGCTAGCCAGAGATTCTATTGCTGGAAGACTGTGTTGCTGCCAGCAGTGAGGCTGGTCTACTGCAGCAGACATTGGGTCCACCCTGTGGGCAACACGTCCGCTTGTACTGTCAGTGCCGCATGACTGTCCCACAGCTTGTGGCATTCCTCTTCCTTGTGTCTTCTCTTTGCCACATGGATGTGCTTGGTACAAGCTGTGGGACTTTGGAGACAGGACCCCTCCTGTTCGAGAATCGGGTGCAGGGTCCCAGGCACAAACTGCCATTGGTGCAGCTTGTGCCAATCTTTGAGAATCAAGCCCTAGGTATATACACTGGTAATTTCATTCTCCTAGACACTCCATCAATGTATAATAGAAACATAGAAACATAGACTTTGACGGCAGATAAGGACCACTTGGCCCACCCAGTCTGCCCATTTCCTTACCTATTGGATAAGCTGCAGATTCTAGTTAACCAACAGCCTACTTCCTGCAACTCCCCACTATAATTGCCTTATGTCTGTCCCATGCATGTCTGAATTCCCCCACTGTTTTAGACCCCACAACCTCTCCAGAAAGGCAGTTCCTTGCATCCACCACTCTCTCCATGAAAAATAATTTTCTCACATTACCCCTGAGCCGTCCCCCCTCTAACTTTAAATTGTGCCCCCTTGTTCTTACACATCTCTTTTTCTGAAAGATGTTACCATCCTGGACTTTGTTGATTCCCTTGAGGTACTTAAAAGTTTCTATCATGTCCCTCTGTCCCTCCTTTCATCAAGGGTATACATATTAAGATCCTTTAGCCTCGCTTTGTATGTCTTCTGGTGCAGACCCTGCACCATTTTAGTTGCCCTCCTCTGGATAGCTTCCATCCTGTCTATGTCCTTGTGGAGATGGGGTCTCCAGAACTGCATAAGTACTCCAGATGGGGTCTCACCAATTGACTGTAAAGAGGGATAACAACTTGTTGTTTTCTACAGGTGATACCTCACCCTATGCATCCCAATATCTGCCTAGCCCTCCTTACTGCCTTCTCACATTGCTTACCCACCTTTAGGTCATCTGATATGACTACACCCAGATCCTTTTCCATTATTGTTGTCGTTAGTACCTCCCCTGCTATTGTGTACTCTTCTCCTGGATTTTTATTTCCCAGGTGCATTACTTTGCACTTCTTTGCATTGAATCTAAGTTGCCATATGTCTGACCATTCCTCCAACCTTGCCAAGTCCCTTCTCATCCTTTCTACCACCCCTTGTGTATCAACTCTGTTACAGATCTTTGTGTCATCTGCAAAGAGGCATACCTTTCCTTTCAGATCCTCTGCAATGTCACCTATAAAGACGTTGAAGAGGACTGAACCCAGTACTGAGCCCTGAGGTACTCCACTAGTAACCCCCCTTTCTTCAGAATGTGTTCCATTCACTATGACCTTCTGTGTCCTGTTGTGCAGCCAGTTTGCTACCCAGGCTACCACTCTGGGACCCACTGCCAGGCTGGCTAACTTGATTATTAATCTTTTGTGCAGGACTGTGTCAAATGCCTTGCTAAAGTCAAGGTAGGCCATATCCACAGCCCCTCCCTGGTCTATTACTTTGGTCACCCAGTCAAAGAAATCAATTAGATTCATCTGACATGACCTTCCTGCTGTGAATCCATGATGCTTTGGGTCCTGTGCCCCGCTGGCCTCTAGGTACTAAACAATTCTTTCTTTCAGAAGTGATTCCATCATTTTCCCCACCACTGAGGTCAAACTAACAGTATGTAGTTTCCTGCTTCTGCCTTGATCCCACTTTTGTGAAGGGGAATCACATCTTCCCCCCTCCAGTCCTCAGGTACCACCCCATATTCCCATGATTTGTTAAAAAGTGTGGTTAGTGGTGTCACTAGGTCATCCCTTAGCTCTTTTAGGATTCTAAGTAATCCTGGCCAGGCCCCATTGCTTTGTCCACCTTGAGTTTTAAGAGTTCTTTCAGGACTCTTTCTTCTGTAAATGGACTGAGTCAACCCCACTCATCCAAAGTGCTTCTACTGTTTGGTTTAGGTAACTCCTCCTCTTCTTCTTTTGTGAATACTGAGCAAAGTATTCATTCAGTATCTCTGCCTTTCACTGTCTCCCTCTGCCTACCTCCCTCCTTTATTAATCTTCACTATCCTCCCTTAACCTTTCTATGCTCCCTAATGTATGTATAAAAGGTTTTATCCCCCTTCTTAACTGAGTTGATTATCTTTTCCTCGGTTTGGGCCTTTGCTTTTCTGACTGCCTTCCCCACTCCTTTCTGCTTTAATTGATACAGTTCCCTGTCGTGCTCCTTCTGTGATTCCTTATACTTTTTGAATGTAGCCTTTTTCTTCTTAACCTTACCTGACACCTCTTTTAAGAACCATAGTGGTTTTTGAGAACCATAGTGTTTTTTTATTCCACTTTGTTTTCTTTATTTATCTTTTTATGCAGCACTGTTTCCTTACGCGAAATACAAGGTATATTTCTTAACTATATATGCCGACATCAGTGAACAAATTTAACTGTCTGTTAGTACAGTATATGTATTGCACTTTTATTTATTTGCAGATGCCATCTGCTGTCAATAAAACAATTTAGAAAAAAAAGGAAAAAAGAATTTCATAGTATATTTCAACAATTTGCTGCTTACTTAGGTTGCTACCTTCACAAAGTCATTTCTGTCATGAGAAAAACAGCACACTATTTAAAACTGCTCATACTGACATAAAACTAAATAAGATCTGTTTACATTTCTATTCAGTTATCTTTTGGTTCCCCATAGTAATAGGGGTGGAGGATTTGCTAAACCCATTGTATATACTGTGGTGCAACCCAGGATGCAACATAGTACCTTGTAGTATTAGTGCAGAGTGCTACAGTATGCTGCAGGGAGCAATGTAATTTGGTGGCAATTGAGCTATTTTATCATACCGCATTTTGTGACATATTTACTATGAGGAGTTGCATTGCATTTTGACTGGCTCTACTATACATTCATCTTTTGGGTATTATATGTCTGAGGATTTTCATTAGAAATGCTGAAGGAACCAGCTGGGTAATCACTTTATTGTCATATGATGAAACTGGCTTAAAAAAACACAAAACAACTTTTTTTTTGTCCTCAGGATGCAGCCAGTAATCAACATAATCAAGTTGGAAACATAGGATATTGTAGACATATAGCATAAGGGCAAAATATCTTTACTTTTTAACAGATGATATACTGCACCCTTGATAGCCAAACTCAGATGTACCATCGTATTTTTAGTTTAATCCTGTTTCAGTCTAAGTTTGCTGCTGGAATCACCAAAGCAGTGGGCAGTCAATGGACTTCATCTGGTCATATAGTAATGCACTGGCTGTAATGGGGTTTAAACCTGACATTTTCTTGCTCATAACTCAGTACTTGAACCACTAGCAGACTGTGATGCACTCTTTTCCTTACACCTAGCAGGTTGAAACACCACACGTTTGCTAGTACCAGTTTATTGTGAACGGACGCTAGACTGTCCCCTTTCCATTCAATGTATGCACTTACCCACACAGTATTAGGCTTGGACATAATAACCCCTATTCACCTCAAACGCTCCTGACCATTAATTACTTGAACTTGCCTCACTTTGATTTGGTAATCTGCTTTTGGAGTAAACCATAACAAAAATTACCTGTACTCTTAAAAACACCCACAGTCACAGATCAAATAAATTAAAAAAATGTAACTGTATCTTCAAAATATACAAGGTATATAAATAGCCACTATTCGCACTGGCATGATCTGCAGACCTCAAACACAGGGGGAAGAGATGGATAAGCTTCTGGTGGAAGGCATCCAAAAGATGGCAGATAAGGGGGAGGTGCTGTTGGTGGGGGACTTCAATCTGCTGGATGTAGAGTAGAGCATCCCAGTTGCAGCTTCAGTTAGGAGCAGGAACATTCAGAACTCCCTGCAGGGGGCATTCCTCAGGTAACTAGTAAGAGGGCCCACTCAAGAGGGGGCAATATTGGACCTTGTACTCACCAGTGGGGACAGTGTTGCAGACGTCACTGTGGGTGGCCAACTGGGAACCAGTGATAACCATACAGTGTGGTTGAATGTAAGTATGGTGGCAGAATCTAACCACACAAAGACAAGAGTCCTGGACTTCATGAGGGCCAACTTTACAAAGATGGGGAAATGCTTCAGGGATGCCCTGGTGGGGGGGCCGGGGGGTGACTTGGGTGGAACAGAGGAACAGTGGGCAAAACTAACCATAGTAGAGGAAACAAACTTCTGAGTCAGGCAAGTAAGCAAAAGCAAGAGAAAAAGAGATCACTGTAGTTCTCAAAAGAGGTGGCCTGGAAGTAGGAGCAAAAAAGTTAGCATTCAGGAAATACAAGGAGTCACAGAGTGAAGAGGATAGGGAGGTGTATCAGGAAAAGCAGAGGGGAGCAGAGAAAGCAGTCAGGAGTGCAAAGGTGCAAAAGGAGGAGAAAATAGCCCAGACAGTAAAGAAAGGGGGCAAAACATTTTTCAGGTATGTAAGAGAAAGGAGAAGGTTCAGGTGAGGGATTGTAAGGCTGAGGAGAGAAGGGGGAGTGTGTGGATGGGTACCTAGAGAAAGCAGACATCCTGAACAAATACTGTTGTTCAGTATTCATTGAGGATGGGGAAGGTGAGGGACCACAGATAAGTGATAGGAGCATCGCAGGAAGGGAGGTGGACACTAATCCATTTACAGAGGAGAGACTCCTGAAGGAACTTGCAAATCTGAAGGTAGACAAGGCAATGGGACCAGGTGGGATACAGCCAAGGATATTGAAGGAGCTCAGAAAGGTGCTGGCTGTACCTTTGACAGTCCTGTTCAACCACTCACTGGAGATGGGGGTGGTTCTGGAGGACTACATGAAGGCAGATGTAGTCCTACTTCACAAAAGTGGTAGCAGGGAGGAGACTGGAAATTACAGGCCAGTCAGCCTGACTTTGGTGGTGGCTAAATTAAAGGAATAACTACTGAAGGAAAGGATTGTGTAATATTTTGAATCCGGTGGCCTACAGGATTTAAGGCAGCATGGATTCACAGCAGGGAGGTCATGTCAAACAAATCTGATAGATTTCTTTGACTGGGCGACCAGGGAATTAGATCAGGGATGTGCGGTGGATGTGGTCAACCTAGATTTCAGTAAGGCCTTCAACACCATTCCACATGTGAGGCTCATAAACAAGCTGGGCAGCCTGGGAGTGGGTTTAAAAGTGATGAACTGGGTAAGGAATTAGTTGTGGGATAACAGACAGAGAGTGGTGGTAAACAGAGTTCACTCTGAGGAGGGGAGGGTGATCAGTGGGTTGCCATAAAGATCAGTACTGAGACCAGTCCTCTTTAATGCCTTTATTAGGGACATTGTAGATTTATTAATTTTTATTTATTTATTTAAAGTCTAGGAATTACAACCCTTTGAGTCTGTGACTCATTTGCAAAGGCCCCACGTCTTACATAAATGGATTAGAATACAATATAACATAGAATATACAATAAAGTCAACATTACTGGTACAGAAAATGACTGTAACCTACTGAGGTGAAAGAAAAAAAGAATAAACACAAACAATGGAACGACAGCAATTGTGAAGTAATGATGCATTAACATTATTAAAGTTTCATCTGCAGTCGCAGTGGGAGTTTGACATTATGTGATTAAGTAACTCATGTTTGTAAGGCCCAAGCCTGGGAACTGATAAGACAGAGTCAGGGATTGAGTTCATCCAGAGTGGTGCCCCAGCAAAGGACCTGGCCAGCAGTGGTCTTTACAAAGGGGACACGGAAAGTGGTGGTATCAGAGTGCCTAGTGGAGCGAGCCAGTAGGTTCTTTTGGAGGAGCATAAGACAGCCTGGGGGGGCTAGGCCCAATTGAATTTTTTTGGCCAGTAGGCAGATCTGATAAACTAGTCGCCCCTGGAAGTTTAGCCATGATGAGCGCAGATAGAGGTCACAGGTGTGCGTAAGACGAATCACATCCTATGGCCAATCTGCAGGCTTGTTTAGGGCACGCTTAATGCTAGACAGGGCTGTGTCAGAGGCGGCCCCATAGATAATTATGCCGTAGGTGACCAGTGAGAGGATGGAGCTGGAGATAGCTAAGCGAAGAGCCTCCGGAGGTAGACAGGGCCTAAGCCTGTAGAGGAGACCAATTATTTTGTTAATTTCGGAGCAGGTTGATGCGATATGCTCATGATAGGTGAGGGTGGAGTCTAGAATAACCCCTAGATATTTAAATTTGGAAACAGATACCAGCTTGGTGCCCATCACATTGTGTATAGCTAATTTTGTAGTGCTGTGCTTATGTTGTGGGTGGGCGAATAGCATGACTTTCATCTTTTTTGTGTTGAGTACAAGCTTGTGTGAGGAAAACCAGGCTTCAATTTGAGTGAAAGAGTCCTGCAAGGATTCTTGAAGTTGCGCGGGGTCAGGGTGCTGACTGAAGATCACTGCATCATCAGCATAAAGGAGAAGACACCCAGAGGTGGCCAGAGGTAATGAGTTCAGGTAAAGTGAGAAAAGGAGCGGACCGAGGATAGATCCTTGAGGGACACCCGATTGGACGGGAAGGTTTGCGGAAAGGGTGTTTCTTTATCATCACCTGCTGAGTGCGGCCAGAGAGATAACTGGAGAACCAGCTAGTAGTTTCTTTGGAGACGCCGACAGAGAGGAGGGAGTTTATGAGCATGGTGTGATTGACAGTGTCAAATGCCTTGGAGAGATCTATAAAGACTGTACCAGCCAGATCTCCCTGGTCAAGAGTGTCATGAACAAAGGAAGTGAGTTCTAGGAGGGCAGTGGTGGTACTGTGACCTTTCCTGAAACCGTGTTGTTGTTGGCAGATTAGGTGTTGTGTATCTAGATAGTTAGTAAGTTGATCAGCCACTATTTTTTTCCAGGGCTGTAGAGAGTGGAGGGAGTATGGAGATGGGCCTGTAGTTACTAGTAGCAGTACGTGTACCATTTTTATGTACTGGAGTCATCCTTGCCTTTTTCCAAAGAGATGGGAATTTTCCTAGGCACAGGGACATGTTGAAGATTTTAATAAGAGGTACTAGAACAGCATCAAGGGTTAAAGATAGCAATTTAGCATCTAGTGAGTCACCACTATGTCTGGTCTTTCCTAGCAACCTGGAAATATATGAGCGGGCATCACTAGTGGAGATGGTTTTGAGACGAAAAGGGCTAGAAGAGAAGGTATGCCCTTTTGCAGATGACACAAAGATCTGCAGTAGGGTAAACATTCCAGAGGGGGTGAAAAAATTAATAGAGACCTAAGAAAGCTTAAAGAGTGGTCAAGCGTGTGGCAACTAAATTTCAATACAAAGAAGTTCAAGATCATGTACTTGGGGCACAGAAACCCAGGGGTGAAGTACAAGATGGGGGGGATGGTGCTGACGACCACCAGATAAGAAAGAGACCTGGGGGTAATCATATCTGATGGTCTAAAGGTGGCTTAACAGTGTGACAAGGCAGTGAGGAGAGCTAGTGGGATGCTGTGGTGCATAGGAAGGGGTATAACCAGCAGAGGGAGGAGGTGGTGATACCACTATATAAATCTTTGGTGAGACCTCACCAACAGCACTGTGTCCAGCCCTAGAGACCGGATCTCTCGAAGGATATAGACAGGGGAGAGCTGGTTTGGAAATAGTGCAGGATCTGCATCACAAGCCCTATGAGGAGGGACTAAAGGACCTCAATATGTACACCCTGGAAGGGAGGAGGGAGAAGGGGATATAATAGAGACTTTCAAATACCTCATGGGTATAACTAAAGTACAAAAGGGAAGTGTGTTTCAGAAAAAGGCTCAACTGGAGTGGGGTAGACTCAAGGGAAACGTGAGGAAGTACTTCTTCACAGAAAGAGTGGTGGATGCCTGGAACAGCCTCCCAGCGGAGGAGGTGGTGGGGGAAAAAACTGTTATGGGTTTCTAGAATGTCTGGGCTAGACATAAGGGAACCTTAGGATATGGGGGGTGATAAAGCTGGAGATCAAGTAGGGTCTGCGGTATTGCAGTAGGTAGGGAAATGGGCAGACTAGGTGGGCCAATCGGTCCTTATCTGCCACCAAATTCTATGTTTCTAAATAACATATGGGGTTGATCTCTATACACTGGTGACAGACTATACAGAAAAGGCCAGAAATGATGGAACTACACAAACAGAAAAAAATACTAAAGTAAATCAAATTCTTAACTGTCTTACAACACAGGTCCTCTCATACAGATTTAGCCTTCCACAAAATCTAACAGCACTAGAAAGCTCTCTCTTTCTTTATCTCTCTCTCCTTTTCTTCTTCACAAGATCACTCAGCAAATGAAGAAGTATGGCTTACAGAGTACACCCACTTTCTCTTTCAGAAGGTCAGAGCCTACTAAGCTCTTGTGTCCAGATTTATACTGGGCCTGGAGTTTCCCAGCATTTCCAGGATTGGTTTATACCATTTCTCCAAGACTCCTCTTTCTTCCAGAAGGTAACTAGTTTGCTCCCAGTAACTTCCAGATCAAGCACATACATTACGATTAGTCATCAAACTCACATTCAAATTAAGAACTGGAGATGCCTAGACTCCTAGTTACACAGTCTAAGCACATTGACTCACCAAAAGGGACCCCTTAGTAGTCCTTTCAGCAGAGCAGATTCTATTCAAGGAATTCTCTTTTGATATCTGCATGTCTGTCTGCCTGTTGTGACCTGTGTGTGTTGTGGGGCCATGAACAAGTGCATGGCGGTAGCCAGCTTTCGAGCATGCTGGCCACCTTGCATCTGTCTGCAGGTGTGGTGCTATATAGGCCAAATATGTGCGAGACTTTGATGCATAGCCCCCAATAAGCAGCACATCTGTCTCTCTCTCTCTCTCTATACACACACACACATATATATATATATATATATATATATATATATACACACACATATATGTGTGTATGTGTAGGGACATGAGTTGGCTTAAAAGTGCTGACCCTTAAGAGTGTGTGTAACATAAGCTGTTGTAAGTGTTGCGGTTAAAGTTCTGTATATTAGCAATGTGTGTAACTGTGTTGTGAGTCTGAGTGCGCTATTATGATTCTCCACCCTAACTTGATATTTCCATACTATCAAGGGCATGACAGAAACCCTAACTGGTGCATTAATGAAGTTTTTTGCATTTTATTTGCATACTTTTTTAATGGAAAAACATGCAATTATGTAAGTATCCATATGTCACAGTGGGAGCTGCACTCCTATCCCTCCACATATGCACATATGTATCTAGCTGTGGAAACACAGGGGTCTCTGGCCCTTTGTACTTCCACACAAAAAGTTACGAGCAGGCGTAGCAAAATTGCAACAAATAGAACTGTGCAATGTTAAATAATTTTCACCCCAAATGTTCAACATAACCTTCTTACCATCACCTCAGCACATGTACCCAATACAGAAAACTTACAAATCCCTGTTGAAATATAATTCTGTGCAACTATAACGTCATTGTGCACCACAGGTGCAGAAAAACATTTGTGGCAGGATTTGAAACATTACAGTTGTAATTTTCATGAGGTGGTGAGGAAAATGGTAATGCTGACAATATGCAGCGAAAACATGAAAAATTGGCTAAGTTACCAGTGTACGTAGAAACTGCACAACACACGCTTATAAGTCGGTCATTTCTGGGAATTTTTCACCAGATTACCAATATGGCTTTCTTGGAATCTCCCCCCTCATGAACAGTTGCACTGTGATTTTGTTAATCCATCCCAAATTTCTTTTTTTTACTTACTATGCCTTTGTTCTTCTTGTGGTAGCCAACCTCTTTCAGCCGTCCTTTTGCTGCCGCAGTACAGCCGGGTGTCACACACATGCAGTGACCCCTGGACTACCTCTCAGGGTGGAGCCATCAGAGCCTCCCCCCAAAATCCCAATGGTGCTCTGTCTCGGATATGCCAGGGACCCCCTCACATCTGCTGCAGCCAGGAAGGCATCATGCTTCACACCAGAGGCATTTTTTTAAATTGCTTTGGAAAGTTGGGGGGGGGGTCACATTGAGCACCATGATGCAGCCACATCATGCACTGTAACACCCCCCCGGCACCCAGATGCTCTGGTAACAATGCATTCAGTGGTCACTCGGGAGCCAGGACTGGAAACATATACCCCATTCCCCTCCTGCAGAGGAGAAAAGCATGCAATGGTGGCTCAGTTCACCCCCCTGCTGGCCCTCAAGTGTCCTGAGTCCATTCCTGAACCCTGGTCACCCACAGCACAGCGGTAAATTTTCCACTGCACCGGCAGGCCAGCACATCCATGCCGAAAGTTGATTTTGCACAGAGACAGTGTCAATCTGCGGCACAGGTATAGAAACACATTTCAGGCAAGGTGTGAAAAATAACAGCTGTATTATTCATGAGGAGGTGTGAAAAAATGGCAATGTTGAAAATCAGGATTGAAAATATGAAAAATTGATAAAGTTACAAACGTGTAGAAACTGCACAATGCACGCTTGTAACTCGGTCATTTTTTGGTATTTTTTCACCATATTTTCAACATAGGCTTTTTGGGACATCCGCTCATGAACAATGGCACTATGATTTTGTTAATCCACCCCAAGAGTTGATTTTGTACAGAGACCATGCCATTCTGCGCCACAGGTGCGAAAACATGTTTCTGGCAGGATGTAAAAAATGGCAACTGTATTGTTCATAAGGTGTGAAAAAATGACAATGTTGAAAATCTGGAGTGAAAATATGAAAAAGTGGTGAAATTACGAGCGTGTGTAGGACCTGCACAATGCATGCTCGTAACGCAGTCATTTTTGGGAATTTTCACACAAAATTTTCAATATGGACTTTTTGGCACCTGACCTAATGAACAGTGGCACTGACCCTTTGTTACTCAGTCCTAAAAGGTGATTCCATGCAGCAACCACAAAATCACCTTTCAGGTCTGATTAATGAGATGACAGTGACAAGTATATTAATGAGATGACAGTGACAAGTACTTGTCACATGTGAAAATGGGCAGTTTGCTCATCTTGCTAACAAGTATAAAAAATAAAAATGAAGTGAAAAAAGTGTTCATGAGGTGGGGTCCCAGGAACCCCATGTTGAATATTTGGTAAAAAAAGTCCTAAAAATGGCTTAGATATCAACCTAAGTTGAAACTCCCATTAAGTGCCATTATACAGCACTTACCTTGATTGCTCAGTTCGCAGTTTGGCTTTGAAGAGTGCAGACGTGTTCCGGTCCAGAGAAAATGGGTGCTCCCAACCTTCGGAGGTAAGTAGGGTAAGGGTGTGTGGGGGAGGTGGGTGCTCAGGGAGGGTGGGGATGGGAGGAGACTGGGGAGAATGACGAGGGACCGTTTTCTATTTTCGTAAAAATAGTAAAAAGACATTGGGGACAGTTTTTCATTTAATAACAGGAACTCTCTCTCTCTCTCTCTCTCTCTCTATATATATATATATATATATATATATATATACAGTATATATACACTTTTGGGCACACTAGGGGTGGGCTCCCAGTTATGCCACTTGAGTTCGGGGAAATGCTGCCGACAGGGGATTAGGCAATCAATCGGCAAAGAAAGAGGGCTTGGGAGATCCGACACCGGGAGTGGGCATCCCAGTGTCGGAAAGAGAGGAATAATTAAAAAATATCTGGGCACACTGAGGTGGGCTCCCAGTGTGTCACTTGAGTTTGGGGGATATGCTGTCAACAGAGTTGGGCACCCCATGACGAAAGATGGCTTGAGGGGCATCCGATACCAGGAGTGGAATCCGTGTCAGAAAGAGAAAAATAATTTGAATATCTGGGCACACTGGGTGGGTTCCCAGTGTGCCACATAACTGTGTGTGTGTGTGTGTGTGTGTGTGTGTGTGTGTGTGTAGGGTGGGAGGTATACTGACATGGGGATTGGGCACCCTGATGTTGGTGAGGAATTTGGGAATGGGGGCAGACCAAATACTTCAATGCTGGATCCTGCATCAAAAATTTCGATGCAGGAGGGGCGCTGATGAGCAGCCAGCAGTGAAGACGTGGGTTCCTGCAGCTCCCAAACCCGCTATAAATAAACGTATTACTTTAACAGCGTCCGTGAATAAAAGTTTACCAAACGAGCAGGAAACAAAGGGGAAGAAAGAATGGAGGAATATTTGCTCCCAACCTCAGGGAAAAGTCAACGTTCAGCTGCAAAACACCAGGGGAAAAGGGTGACAGCAAAGCCCTCGGAAGTTATAGGCCCGATCTTGCTCTCGGCGACTGAAATGGCGGTATTAGGCCGCGAGGTGTTGGAACAAGTTATGGAGGCATTGGAGGGGAAGTGAAGCAAGCTGTAGCAAAAAATCTATAATCGGCTTCAGAACTTAATGGAACAAGTGGCAGCACAAGAGGGTAGAGTTGCAGAGGCGGAGGAGCGGATCTCAAAGTTAGAAGATGACATGGACCCGATGACTGCCTGTGTGGCCTAGTTAGAGAAGGAGCTTGCAGAGCTAGTCGAGCAGCATGATTACCAGGAAAATTATGCCAGGCGTTTAAATCTTTGGCTCCGGGGGCTCCCTGAGGGGAAGGAGGACCCCGATATTCTATCTTTCTGCTCGGAAAAGTTACCGAATATGCTGGGCATGAAATTGAAGAAGGGGAAGCTGAAATTGGAGCGTGCCCATAGAGCGGTGGCAGTACGGCCGCCGGCGGGGCAACCCCTGAGACAAATTATCTTCTGATTCCATAGCTACCAGGATTGGGAGGAGATGTTGTGGGCCTACCGGGGAATGAAAGAATTGAGATATGAGGGAGAAAGGCTTTATTTGGTACAGGATTATTCTAACAGAATCCTAAAGAAATGAAGAGCCTTTAATCCTGTTCTGGCACAGGCACAGCTCAGGGAGCTGAAAGTGGACTGCTTCAAGTTATTTCCTGATATCTTGAAAATTAAATATGAGGGGGCCACATTTTCATTCTGGGAACCAGAGAGGGTGGCTGCCTTTGTGGAGGACCTCAAGAAAAAGGTGGGCTGAGAGCAGTTGGCCGGGAGAAGCTGTGAGGAGGGTGCTTATCGTGGCCATGGCCGATACATGAATGTTGAGTGACTTTAAAGTTGTTGGAAATTAAGAACTGTTGCATCCTTGTTTCGGTAGGCCAGAAAGTGTGTTTCTTTTTTCTTGTTGTGACCCCCCCTTCCTGGTGTCTTACTGGAGCGGCTAATGGACCTGTTGCAGATTGGAACGTGGAGGGTTGCAATGGCCTAAAAAAAAAAAGGTAAAAAGAGAGGGACCCTTTAATGTGCAGAATGATGACCAGATGTATGGCCTGCTGGAAGGCATACTGCTGTAGAAGATGACCTGAGATCTGATGGGAGAGTTGCACGTGGTTGGACCTTGCCATGCTAGAGGTGCCTGATCTGATCCTGGGAAAGCAGGGCGTCGCTGAAGTCTGGTAAGTGGGGGCTTGGGGGGTGGGCTGATGCTGTGTGAATTTCTAGTGTAGCGCTGGTGCCCCTGAGGCCGCTACAATTTTATGAAGTATACCCTGCGGATTAGGGAGAAGGAAAGCAACTAGGCCTATCGAGGGGGTGAAGTCCAGCAGGGCAAGGAGGTCGAGTTGGATGCACCAGGGAAGAGCGGTGATTGTTCCTGTTTAAAGACATTAAAGAATTATCAAAATGTTTTCACGGTTGGATTGCTGAATTAATGGCAAGTTGGGGGGAATTTATCTGTTAAGATTATGGGATGCTGTGAAGTTAGTTAAGCGGGGGATGGAACATCTGCAATGTATGAAGCAGGTCCATTCTAGGCGTTGAATGGCAAAGAGGCAGTTAGTGTTTAGAGGGGGTAGATATAGTGATGGGATTTAATTTTTGATTGGGAATGGAGGGTGGACGGAGGGGGGGCTATGTTGGACAAGGGGTATGTTAAAGGTATGCTTATATGATTTTTTACAGGAGTGTGAATGTCTCATTTTTATTAATAGCAAAGAATGTAATATTAATGTGTGACTCTGAAAGTTTTTGTAAGCCTGGGATGTTGGGAAATTGGCTTAGTATGAATGCAATGGAAGGGGTGAAGGGAAAGGTACTATGGCCTCGTGGTTAAGCACAAAACACTGGGGATTGTTTCATGGAATGTGAAGGGGATCTCATCACTGATTAAGCGTACTGGTATACTGACAGCCTTACGTTGTCAGGGCACTCAGGTAGCCCTCTTGCAAGAAACGCACCTAACCAGCCAGGAGCATCGCAAGCTGGAGAGAGGGTGGGTGGGCAGGTGTTACGCGTCTCCTTATAACTCACATAAAAGAGGAGTAGGGGTGCTGATAGGTAAAACAACCCCCTTCATCAGCACGAGGTTAGTTGCAGATAAGGGGGAGGGGAGATATATTTTTGTGGAAGAGATGTTATTTGGTGAGAAGATAACTTTTAGAAGTGTTTACGCCCCCTCAGTTTTCAACCCGGCCTTTTACCAGGAGGTTTTTGGATGTGCTGATGAGGGAGCAATTTAAAGGTTTAATCATGGGCAGGGATTTTAATGCAGTTATGCAAGGGGAGTTAGACCACTCAGAAGGGAAGAGTAGATACGGAGGAAGGCTGAAATACTGGCAGGAGGGAGTGCTGGACCTGGACATGATAGACTGTCAGAGAGCTTTGGATCCAGCAGAGAAGGGGTTTACTTTCTATTCAAACCCGCACAAAACCTGGACCAGGATAGATTATATGTATTTACCCCGGTCTTGGCTGAGCAGGGTGCAAAAGATTGAACGCCGTCCCATTCTCTTATCGGACCATGCTATGGTCCAGATGGTTTTGGAGGTAAAGGAGCAAAGGGAGGGCCCTCCACCTTGGAAATTCCCAAGGTATCTGTTGGGTAAAAAAGAATTTATAGAATATCTTAAGCAGCAATGGCAGTACTATAAAGAGACAAATGAGAAATCGGTGGAATCCCCGGGTGTATTCTGGAAAGCTGGCAAAGCTTTTATAAGGGGAACCATTATTAGGTTTGTTGCCCAATACAAAAAATGGAAGGAAACCACCCGAATGGAATTAGAGGAAAAGGTGAAAAGGTGGGAAAGGGAAGTAATGGGAAGAACAACAGAGGAGGGGGTACAAAATTTGAAAGCTGCAAGGGAGGCACTTAATGCTTTTCTTTTGGGGGAGGCAAGAATGGCAGGGACGCTAGCTAGAAGCCATTTGTTCAAATGGGGGAACAGATCTGGTCCACTACTGGTCCGGTTAACAAAAGGAAGGTGAGTATGTACACACATTGCAGAAATTAAAGATAGGGAAGGGAAGTTGGTGACAGACAAGGACTCAATAAGGAACAGATTCAAGCAATTCTATCAACAGCTTTACCAGGCAGAATGTACTGGTACAGGAGACATAGCAAAGCAATTTCTAAGTGGAGTTAAAATCCCCAAAATAACCGAACAACAATGAAGGCAGCTGGATGGGGAGATCACACACCTGGGAGTTAGGCAAGCAATACAGTGTTTGAAGCAGGGGAAAGCTAGTGGACCAGATGGATTTCCCATAGAATTTTACAAAACATTGCAGGAGAATGTAGTGGAGCCTCTGCACCAGGTGTTCTCTGAGGTTTGGGGGGGGGAGACCTTCCAGTCTCATTTAGGGAAGTGGTCATTTGCTTGGTTCCAAAACCAGGGAAGGATGAACAGGAGTGCTCGTCATATCGGCCGATCTCCCTATTGAATTGTGATGCCAAGATCCTGGCTAAGGTTTTGTCCAGGAGACTGGACCAACTTCTACCAGGACTGGTACACCCAGACCAGACAGGCTTTGTCTCTGGTAGAAGTTCATATCATAATGTGAGAAAACTCCTCAATGTAATATGGAGAGCTTCCCATGGTCAAAAGAATATAGCGGTCTTAACAATGGACACTGAGAAGGCGTTTGACCGTGTAGAATGGGAATATCTATTCGGGGTTCTTCGGATGTATGGGATGGGAGAAGGATTTATAGGCTGGGTCTAAAGTTTGTATAGAGCCCCAGATGCGAGAGTACTGGTGAATGGAAGCCTAACTGGGAAATTTGCCCTCCATAGGGGCACTCGGCTGGGCTGTTCTCTTTCGCCACTTTTATTTGCATTGGCTATAGAGCCATTAGCGATCGCCATTAGAAGTTCAATGGAAATCAATAGGGTGGTGGGGAGGTCGGGGAGAGAACATAAGGTCACATTATACGCAGATGACATGTTATTGTATGTCCGAGACCCGGCTAGATCTGTTCCCCCATTGTTGGCAGTGATGAAGCAGTTCGCAGTATTCTCTGGGTATAAAATAAATATTCATAAGTCAGAAATTATGCTGTGGGGAGAAACTGAAAAAAAATTTGGAAATATGGCTTGGGGTCTTAAAAGGGCAAAAATGGAATTTACATATCTGGGGATTCGAATTGGGCATGAGCTGAATTAGTTATATAAATTAAATTATGGACCAATGGTACAGAATATAGAACAGGAGCTGAGAAGGTGGAGGGACCTGCCTCTTTCATGGCTAGGTCGTATATACCTTATAAAAATGAATACCTTGCTTCGGATCCTGTATCTGATGCAAATGTTGCTGATGGGCCTAAATAAGAAGAACATGAAGAGGGGGGATAAGGCTTTCTCAGGCTTTTTATGGAAGGGGAAAAGGCCCAGAGCAAGCCTCTGTGCGCTTCAGGCAGATGGAGATAAAGGTGGCCTAATCTACCCGATCTAAGGAATTATGCCTTAGCTATGCACTATAGACTTTTAGGGGATTGGGTGAATAGGCCACCAGAGGCAGGGTGGTTAGATCTAGAGGAAGGAGAGGGAGTGGTGAGGATCTCAGCATACCTGAGATGGGGAGGGAAAATGGCATATAAGGGACAAGCGAAACCAAATCCACTGGTAGTTTCAGTCTTAGAGGGCTGGGAGCAGTTGTTGAAATGGGTTGGTGTGAAACCGGGGGAAGAGACATTGCTGCTCCCACTGAGGGGAAACCCAGGTTTTGTGGTGGGTCTAGAGGATACAGGTTTTCTATTTTGGGAGGAGAGGGGCGTTAAATGTGTAAAAGACCTATGGAAGAAAGGGAAATTAATGACAGGGGAAGAGCTAGGTGGGTGCATGGGGTCAGGAATGTTCCGAATTTACCAGGCGAGAAATTATGCTAAAACAATTGACAGAAGTTGAATAGTGGACTCTCCCATAGAGCAGGTTGAGCATATGGTACTCAGTACTAGGAGGGAAGCGGGAGGAATAATAGGGAAAGTGGCAAGAATGGGTCGGCAATATTTACCTGTTTCCACTTGTAAAACCAGGATGTTATGGAGTAGAGACTTAAAGAGGGAGATACCAGACCAGGGATGGGATTTACTGCTACAGATGCATAAGGGGTTACTGGTGTGTAATAAATATCAGGAATCTTATTATAAGTTTCTACACAGGCTCTATTGTGCCCCAAGCATGGTTCACAGATTCCGCCCTGAGATATCCCCTCTTTGTGGACGATGTAAGAAAGGGAAGGGCACATACATGCACTACTTTTGGGAGTGTCCGTCCCTAAAACAGTTCTGGGATGGGGTGGCTGGAGAAGTAGGTAGCATGTGGGATAGGCAGGTGGCGAGAAACCCAGTGGTCATGCTGTTTGGAGTGGATGACTCAGAGGAAGAGGACTGGAGACTCCTTCCTAGGTGGGTACGGATCCTGGTTGTTTTGGCCAGGCACTGCATCCGAAATACATGGGTTTCAAGTGAAATTCCCACTATGCAGCAATGGAAAAACCCGTGTCTGCAGGCTCTTGGCCTGGAAAAGTTATACTATGTGGCTAAAAGCAGGGAAGACCAGTTCTGGAGAGTCTGGGGAATGTTTATGTCCTTGTTACCCCCAGGAGAGATGGACATGTTGGGGAAAGGGTTGTAAGGATAAAAGATAATGGCTGAATGATTATGAGGGTAGAGGAGACGGATGTTAATAGTGAGCCGGGGTGGGGAGAAGTCACTCTGGGATGGATATGGTAGAGGGCAAATAAGTGAGGGACAAAATGTCTACAATACATTAGCAGCATGTAGAGTCAATGGATATGAGTTGTGTGTTTTTTTTTTTTATTTGAAATTGGGGGAGGGAGAGGGGAGGAGGGATAGAGGATAATCTAATAAATTGATGTAAGAGGGAGATACTGAAGGAGTATAGGTATGTGTTGAATAAATGTTGTTACTGTTTTTTATTGTGTATGTGTGATTTTACCTTTGTTTAATGTTGAAAAAATTCAATAAACATATTATGCAAAAAAAAAAAATTTCGATGCAAGATTCTGCATCAAAGATAAAAGATGTCAGGGGACAGTTTTCTGTATTTGTCAGGTACTTAAAAAAAATTGGGGCACATTGGGGTGGGCTCCCAGTGTGCCACATCCGTGGTGCTTGTGGTGGAGATGGGGGATTCCTTCCGCCGACATGGGGATTGGGTCCCCTGATGTCGACAAGGCAATAAATAGGGCACAATGCCTTAAATGACACTTCGATGCAGGATTCTGCATCTATGAAGGGTTGATGCAGGATTCTGCATTGAAAATACCTGAAATCCTGCATCGTGCCTGACATATAATTTTTTCCCTTAGGAAATAATGGGAAATATCTAATTCAATAACTTTGGAAGAGATTATTATTTTTACACCGAATCTTCAAAAGGCACATCTGTGAGGCCAAGGCTTTCTACCCTGAAATTTTCAGCCACTAATGTCAACCCATTTTTGAGATACAGGTGAGCTAAAAAAACAGCCAAAAGAGCAAAACCCTCTGTTTTTTCAACACTCTGTATCTCAAAAACCACAAAAGGGATTGACCTACCAACAAAGCGTGCCAAATTTTGTGCAAAACCCTTGAATGGTTCCAAAGTTATTAAAGTGCAAAGTTTGAGGTTTAATATTAAACTGCCCTGCAAACCCTAACTATACTAGCATACTGGGCGCAGTATAATATATATATATATATATATATATATATATATATATATATATATATGTATAAAACCCAGGGCGGTGCTATTCTAAGGGCTACTTCCCCTGCCTGTATAGCTATGCACAGGTTAAGGGGCCTGATTTCTCTAACATGGTGCCTCCACCCAGATAAATGGTATTGGGGTTGCTTATCTGCTCTGTTATAGCCCTCTGAGAAACTATAACCGCCCACCAACCCTCCCAGTGGCCTAGTACATAACACAGTGGTAAATTCACAATCATCAGGAAGCAGTATTAATGTGCTCACACCCTTCTCACTTACCGCCAGGGATGGACCTGCAGTAACTGCCCTGGAGACCCTCTGGAAAATAAGGTTAGCAATGCAACAGTACAATCTTTATACTGTAACCCAACTAATAATATGCACACTAGCCAGGTTAAGCGTAAAACAAGATAATCAGGAGGAAGTGAACAAGGGAGGGCTGTGAATCTAGGCAAACAATTAGCTGTCTGAATTTGTTCAGTAATTGCATGCAATCTTAGTCACCACCTGACAGTCACACAAAACCGGGTACCCAGGATGGTAAGTCTGGCTAGCCAGAGGTGTTGCCCGGGGGTGGCCGGTGTTGTAGCTGATGTTGGGGCCCTTGATGGAGAGAAAAGCAGTTAACATGCAAAACACCAAAATTATTTGTAATTCAAGCCCGTTGGCTTAGTCCTTTGCAAACCCAATAAATGAAGACAATTAGATGGTACCACGATCATTTAAGCTGTCGTTGCAGGGAGCTACCCTGATTTGTACTTACGCTACCAGGAATCTGCAGTAGGGCAGGCACTATGGTGAACTCGTTGTGATGACAGGAAAGCATGGGGAAACAGGACCGGCGTGACACACCTCCTCTTCATGGGCTTTCCTCCAAGTGGCCACAGCCTGCATGTTGGGGCTCCACAGGGGCTGGATCTCCAAGCTGGTCTCTCGCCATGACAGTCTCTGGTGATGGAGTGGCGGCCTTGGCCAAACTGGCAGGGCCCAGGCAGGATGAGCAGTCTGGCAAAGTTTGTGATCTTTTGCTGGTGAAGCCTTCAGCTGGTGTAACAGATTCTTTGATGAAGAATCAAATCTCGACACATGAAACACATTCAGCACATTTAAATGAGTAATTACTTCTGGAAACAGTTTGGATTCAGTCCGGCTGCAAATCAACAGCTTTACTGCACAAATCTTTCTATCTGAGTGTATTTCACACACAAGCTGGGCCGATCGCTTTAGGAACAAGTCTTTAGTCCAAATCGCAAGCTGCACTAACAGACTTCTTCTTCTCTTCTGATGCAGTTCCAGGCTGGAATCAGACAAGTCCGACTTCTGCAGTCAGGCAGTTCATCGCAGGAGAAAGTGGCGAGAAGGCAAGTTGAGTCTTTTCCTGCCGATTCCCCTATTCTCCTTATGGAAGCAGCTGCTCGAAAGCTCAAGCTATTCACACTTCAACCTCCAGCTCTAACTGATCCACTGTCTCTTGGCACACAGGGCATTTCCCTTGTAAAACCAAAGGTTTGGTTGGCTGCAGGAGCTGTCAGTCACAGTTTGGGCTCCCTCTCCAGGTCCATTTGGGCGCCAACTGAATAAAACTAAAAAACTACAGAATTTAATTCCCACAAGACTACTGGGGACAGGATCCATTTTAGGTCCCCAGTGGTTCTATTGATCCAATTACTGGAAGTCCTGGACCTAAAATGGTGGCTCTCATGCAAATGATCAATCTGCAAATGGAGCAGATTAGGCAAACTTCTCTATTTCAAATATAACAAAGTACAAACAGTAAATAAGCATCATTCCTATATAGGCTCCCTCTGCGCAAGTAGTGACTGAAGAATGGAGTAAAACAGAACACTGTCTGGCCAGCCATAAGCCCTAAATCACTAGGACCCGGCACAGACCAATTTCTAAACACAGATTAACTATTCTCTTACAGGGATAGGTGCGGAGGCTCAGTATGGCACTCTCATGCGAAGGCACAGAACTACTTAAGAGAGGACACCAACCTGACAGTGGGTTTAAGGAGCCCAGGAAGACATTATAGTAAACCCCAAATTGATGGGGGATATATATATATATATATATATATATATATATATATATATATATATATATACATATATAAAAAAAAACTGTGTTAATGCTCTAGTTAGAGCCAAAGCCACAAAAATAGGGGAATGTGGCATCAGGGTTTTCAAGGCTAATACCCCACACCCACCATGCACACACCAACAGGTGTTGGAGGGAGGGTGCCTTGTGGTCATCGGCCCTAATGCTCACCCCATTCTCCTACACTATACCCATCTCAGCTTACTTACTTATGGAATGGGGTGAGTGTTAGGGCTGATGACCCTAAGGCACTCCCCTGATGCCTGTTGGTGTGTGCATGGTGGGTGTGGGGTATTAGCTTTGAAAACCCTAACACCAAATTTCCCTACTTTTGTAGCTTTGACCCTAACTACAGCATTAATGCAGTTTTTTGCAATGTATTTCCTTACTTTTTGAGATAGTACAAAAGAGGTTGGCCTATTAAAGGGCAGCACCGATTGTCAGTGGTCTCTCTGGAAGCAGTGAAAGGAGTCTAGAAAGGGGGTTGGGTGGAGGGGCCACGCCAATCCTAGCAGGAGTGAAAAGGGGGAAGGGGAAGGTGACATTACAGAAGGGAAGGGGTGATGAGGTCACGAAAGGGGAGGGGGACAGGCAAGCGGGGAGATGTTTGACGGCCCACCTGATTGGAAGAAAGGGTCAATAGGGGTGGGTCTACAGAGGAGTAGGTAAGGGGTTGCAGAGAGAGAAAATCCCTCTCTCTACTGCAGCTGCTAAATCCTTAGCAATAGCACAGGACATTTGAAGTTGAGGTAGAATCTTCAAAGGATCTCAGGTAAGGTATGGTAGCAGGTTGCCCAGCCGCAGGGCCTGGGAGAGGCCAAACTGGCTGAGGGACACACTGGCCTGAGGACAATTAAGAGAGTTTGTTTAAAAAAAAAAAGAGTGTCTTTTTAAGTCATTTAAAATGTTGAAGGCATTTAAACAAATGTATTTCTGTTGCAGAATGTTTTATGTATATCAACTGATTTGTATTGATGTGGTACAGCAAGTGAGTATACAGCATGGCCCAGTTTGCTAAAGGCATTGGTAAGGCAAATGGTGATTGGGAGATGTCTGCAGCTCAGCAGTTGAGGGTAGGGAGTGGGAGTGTACCGCTGCCCAGGAGGGAAGCTGCAGTAGGGCCACTCCAGCCTGAAGGGTGATGGTGGGGTTTGTCGCAATAGGCCGGGTAGGCCGGGTAGGCCACGAGGCGGCGGCCGGGTTGTGGCTACCACGTTGAGCCTCTCAGAGTTATGCAGGCCATCATTTTTCTCTGCAGGTCTCTACAAGGAGACTGGGTGGAGGTGGGTTGAATAGCAGGGCGAATTTTTTCTGCCACCGAGTTTGATGTGGGTGGCCAAGGGCACGCAATTTGGGAGGTGCCATGGGGATTAGTAGGGCTAGGGTTTCCAGACATCCTCTTTTAGCCGGACATGTCCTCTTTACAGCAGAGGATTTTTGTTCCGAGCAGATTTTGTCTGCAGTGCTATTTTGTCCGGGTTTTGGGATTCTGACTGTGCAGCTCCACTTCTGTCGCTTCACTGAGTGAGTTTGTTGTTTGTTACCATGGCAACTGGGGGCAGACAGCAGGTCAGAAGTCTGCGCGGGTAAAGGAAAACCCTGATTGTGACTTCCGATTGATTTCTGTCAATCAATCTCCTATGCGCCCTCCTGCTGCTTGCTGAGTGCAGCTACAAGTTTTACTCCTCCTCCAACTACTGCAGTCACTGGGGTGGGCAGGCATCATCAGTGTTCTCATGATACCTGACTGGTTCGCATTCTTTGGCCCCTGATTGGCTACATTGTTCCATTACCCTGCACTGCTGCACATGACAGTCATTGGGTTTGACCAGCGCACGTGGGATTTGCTGAACGAGCAGCTTGTTGCATGTGTGGCCAGAATGCAGGGTGCGTTGCGCGGCTGTGGACACGCTGTGAAATATTTTTAATTTGCTTCTTGCCATTATTTCTTTCTTTCTTGTTCGACCCGGGCCATGATTAGTCACCTCAGCTGTGACCTGTGAACCCATTCCATACCGAACATGGATCGCAACCCACCCAGCACAGGCTGCAAATAAAGACCCCCATCTGCCCACGAGGACTAGAGGTGAGTGAGTGCCAATAATCAACTCTCCTGTCCTCTGTCCTGACTCTGTCCTGACTGACTGACACCCTCCCACCTTAAATCCAGACCAAAATAAATGTAACATCCTATCACATCACATCACTGAAGGGGTGGGTTGTTAAGGACTAGGTTACTTGTTGTTGCTCTCTATAGTGTTTTTTTTTTTTTTTATTATTTCTGCCCTCAGATCTTATGAATGATGATCGCTAGTTCATGTGATTTATTTGTCTTCCTGTCTGTAGTTTCTGTTCTGTGTGCTGTCAGACTAGTGCCAGTCCTGAACTAGACCCAAAATACAGCTAATAAATCTGACCACCTGAGAGGGTGGAGTGGTAGGGCAGGTCTGGAAGGCTGGCTGTGGTGCCACTGCTGATTTAAGGGCATAGGGCTGCACTTCTAATCCATCCTAGGTGTGGTGTGGCTGACAGCATGGGGGGTGGTTGAGGGCACAGGGTGGTGGCTGAGGGTGTGGGAAGGTGGCTGAGGGCATGAGGGGGCTGATGGCACAGGGCAGGGGTAGCAGAAGGCGTAAGGGGTGGCTGAGGGCACACGATGGTGGCTGAAGGTGTGGAGAGGTGGCAGAGGGCAAAGGACAGGGGTAGCAGAAGGCATAAGGGGTGGCTGAGGGCATGGGGTGGTGGCTGAGGGCATGAGAGAGGCTGAGGGTGAGGGCTTTGGGGTGGCTGAGGGCACAGAGTGATGGCTGAGGGGGTGGGGAGGTGGTTGAGGGTGTGAGGGGGCTGAGGGTGCAGGGCAGGGTTACAGAGGTCATGGGGGTTGGCTGAGGGCCACAGGGTGGTGGCTGAGGGCATAAGGGGGGCTGAGGCTGAGGGCGTCAGGGGTGGCTGAGTGCATGGGGTGGTGGCTGATGGTGTGGGGAGGTGACTGAGGGCATGAGGGGGGTGTCTGAGGGTGCATGGGCGGTCCTCTTTTTGGTGTTCCAAAATTTGGTAACCCTAAGTGGGGCGAGGAGCCTGGGTCCTATAGGCCATGTCACCGGTGGAGCGAGCAAGATGGCTGGCAGCACTGCCATGCATTAGCAGCACGGGAGATTTCTTGTGGCCACCTAGGGGCAGGGGTGGGCCCGGGGCTCTCATGTCAGGGGAGCCACATGGTCAGAGGGCCTTGGAACTCCTAATCTGGAGTAACCTCTTACAGGGATGCCAGAATGGCTTTGGAACTCCCAGGGCAATAGTCAGCTTGCAGTCTGGTGTATCTGGGGGAAAATAATGCCTTCAGGGCAGGCAAAATCCCCTCATGGCTGCTGTGGGCCACCCATGAGATGAACTGGAGCAGACAACCAGAGACAGCAACAGGAGGAGGTGGGTCATGCTGTTGGGAATGGGAAGCAGGAGGTCCCGGGTTCTCTTGCCACCAATGGACTGGTAGGATGTCTTAGTTTGCTGGTGGCCCAAGAGGGGGCTTTTCTGATTAATTTTGGCCTACAAGGGCGCGGGGGGGATCGTAGGCTGACTGGCCCAGAGGGCACTGCCTGGCCAAGCTGTGGGGGACGTGCAAGATTTTCGGGCCTGCTTTGTGGTTCATGGGTTGGGGGAGTTCTGCTTCAAGCAGAATGTAGGCACGTGGTCCCATTGATGGGTCAACAGCAGGGCTGGGGAGGAGGCCTCAAGAAACACTCATACAACGGTGGGTGGCAGTGCCCCCTGGTTGTCATTGAGGACACAAGCCTGGGTGCACCAGCCTAAGGCAGTGCAGCCAGGGGGGCTATATAAAAGGCACTGAAAAGTGCCCTCTGGCATGGGGGTGGACACACACATAAATAATATTAATAAAAGTTAGTGGAGCATTTTCAATCAGCGGAGGGGAGGTCAGGTCAGGGTGTGCAATATGACGAGCTAAACAGGTTTGTTGTGGTTCCTGGATGGCACCCAAGAAAGTGACAAAGCAGAAGGCCAGCGAGGTGCTGGTGCACAAGACAGCAGAACTAAGGGACCAGGTCCAGGTGATCCTCAAAGAATCCAGGGCAGCAGAGGAGAAGGAACGGAAGGTGGACAAGAGGAAAGAGAAGCCAGCGGTAAAGGAGAGAGCCAACAAGAGGCTGACTAGGAGCAGCCTGGATGAGAGTGGTATGCCTCAGCTGGAGGAGGGTAAGGTATCTATGGTGGACCTGTCAGTAGAAGTAGCATGAAGGATTACCTGGCCGGTATCATTAAGGAGCAAGGGGATAAAGGTTGGGAGGAGGTAGATAAAGCATGGAATGAGCTACAGGAGGAGAAAAAATCAGAGCAGGGGACAGGTAATACAGGGTTGGGGCGATGGCTGGGAAAGGGTCATATGGTTGGCCCCCAGGCATGACGCTGGTGGATCACGTTTCCTAGGCTCTGAAGGAAAAGATATGGAAAGGGGAGAATGAGGACATGTTCTCCCTTATTGATAAGGCTACAGTGAAGAAATATAAGCAGAAAGAGTCTGTGGGAAACCGAGATGGCGGTTGCCTTGGCCATTGTGGGTAAGACCAGAGAGGATGTTACCTACAAGGGTAAGATGTCTGGTGCCTGGATAGAGGGTTTCACGCACTTCAGTGTGATTATGCTTCAGAAAAAAAATGGAGCTGGCCATCCCACTCCTCACATATTCTGCCATCATCCGGGACACATATATAGGGTTCGAAGTGACTATGGGTGGTTAGTTTATGATGAGAAATTCTGCCAAAGGGTAGTATCTCACGGGGACGGCAGGTGGAATGTGATGCTGTCTGAACTCTGGATCAGGACCCTGTCAGCTCCAGGGGGATCAGGCAGCGAGGGCAAGAAAGGTACTGGGGAAGCAGGGCAAAGGTCTGCTGGGCCTATAATAAGGCAAATTGCATGTGGGCTAACTGCAAGTATAGGCATGCTTGCTCAGGATGCGATGAGGCACACCCCATCCTTAGGTGCAGGACACAGGGAGACAGACAGGCAGTACCAGCAGTGGGACAATCATGGGGGAACTGGGGAGGAGGACATAATGGGCAGGGAGGCAGTTTCAGGTGACAGAGTGAGAGGAGGTGCTATGGAGGAAGGCAAGCCAAGACATTAAGGCATCGGGGGACAAGGGTTTTCCCCTGGTGTTTTCCCCAGTGAAGGTTGGAGTGGTCACCTTATGGACCAAGTATTACCTGGATCAAGTGGCAGGGAGTATGTTGTGGGAGGGTTTCACTCTGGGTTTTAACTTATATTATAGTGGGGGCCAGGAAGACTATGGGGGCCAGAAATCTGGCGTCCATCAAGGGGAAAGAGGAGATAGTGGAAAGAAAGATAAAGAAAGAGTGGGAGGCTGGACGTGTGGAGGGTCCTTTCCAGGACCCCCCTTTCAGGAAACTGAGGGTATAACCACTGGGTATCATGCCAAAGAAGGCACCGGGGAATACAGGCTGATACCCCACCTGTCTTACCCCGATGATGACTCCGTGAATGATGTCATTGCTTCGGAGAGGAGCAAGGTGTCATACGACACATTGGATAAAGTGGTGGACCTCATAAAAGACAGAAGAGGGGTTTGGGTGGTTAAAACAGATATTGAATCTGCTTTCCAGCTGCTACCGGTCTTGAAGAGAGATTGGGAGTTGTTGGGTTTTCAGTTTCAGGGCAAGTACTATATCAACAAAGCCATGCCCATGGGGTGTTCAGTGGCCTACACCACTTTTGAAGCTTTCAGTACCTGATTACAGTGGGTATTTACCATGAGGCACAGGTTGGGAGGAGTGGTCCACTATTTGGATGACTTCCTGTTTATAGGTGAAGGCAAGGAGGGCACGCAGGCCATGCTTTCGGTCTTCGAAGACACCTGTGAGGTGATCGGGGTCCCTTTAGCTGGAGAGAAAACGGTAGGTCCCAGCCACAAACTGGAGTTTTTAGGCATTGAACTGGATCTGGAACACCAATGCTTCTGCTTGCTGGAGGACAAGGTAGCTAGGCTACAAGCCCTCATCCTGGGAATTAAGGGGCATAGGAGGGTGCAGCTCAGGATGGTACAGCAGGTGCTGGGGCACATGAACTTTGCCTGCTGGGCAGTAGCCATTGGCAAAGTGTTTACCAGGCACTTGGTCAGGGCCTCTTCGAAGGCCAGGCTCCCCCACCATTGGGTCGCTTTGCCTGCAGGGGTAAAGGACAATTTGTCAGCTTGGGAGGCGTTCCTGAGGGGATTCAGTGGAGTGACTTTTTGGAGAGACCGGTGGTAAAAGGGAACAGACTTGGAGCTCTTTACTGATGCAGCTGGGGGTTTTGGCATGGGAGCCTACTACCAAGGAGAGTGGATATCGGAGGCTTGGCCACCCAAATGGGTGGAGTTGGGGTTAACAAAGGACATCACCTTTTTAGAGGCTTTCCCTGTTTGAGTAGCCCTGGTGGTATGGGGACATAGGCTCAGGAATAAAAAACTTATTTTCAGGTGTAACAACATGGCAGTTGTAGTCATCATAAACAAGCAGTCGGGGTCCATGGAAGCGGTGCTGAGGATTGCATGCATGCTAATGTTGGAGGGTTTACAACCTAACCTATCCTTTAAGGCTAGGCACTTGGAGGGAGCGAAGATTGAGATAGCTGACAGTCTCTCACGTTTCCAGTTGGACAGGTTCCACAAGTTGGCCCAGAAGGTGGCCAACAAGAGGTCACATGTACCTCCATGACTTTTGAAAATTGGATTGACTGAGCCCAGCTATTGTTCCTGAGCACCTGGGCACCAAACACACTGAGGGCCTATAAGGCAGCATGGAGGAGCTTCCAGGAGTTCCAGGAGCAGGCCAGGTTGGAGGTAAGTGGCCCAGTAACAGAAGCCCAGGTTATGAGGTACATGATGGTTAAGTGGGAGGCAGGCATGTCTGGAGCCACCATCGGCATCCACCTCACTAGAATAGATATGGTGTGCCAGTTGAAGGGATGCGGAGGTTGGATGGGCACAGGCCCATTTTGGAAGGAGCTGTTGGAGTGACTAGTGGTGGTGCTACCATGCGTGTGTTCCCTGGCTCAGGAGGCATGCCTGTTTGTGGTCATTTTTAGGGTGATGCAAAAAGGGGCATTTTGTGTGGGATAGAGAGTGGCACAGAAAAAAGGGGACAAAAGGGGTGGACTACAGGGGCGGGACATCACGTGGTTGGCACACTCGGCCACGCTATGGCTGAGGCATTCCAAAATGGACCAGGTAGGGAAAGGCTGCAAGGTCAAATTGTCCTATGAGGGTGCACTGGGCGCTGCAATAGTAAGAGCTTTAGAAAGCTATGGGGCAACTCGGCCACCAGGGGATGTTTTTTTTTTCTGGAATGGGATTGGGGACCTGGGGACTGCACCACAGGTCACTGCAGTGCTCAAAAAAGAGATGGTTTTCCCTTGGGGAGGAACATGGGAGGTTCGCTTCCCATTCTTTCCAAATAGGTGCAGCCTCAGATGCAGCCAGGCAGGGGGGCTCCCATCTGGCGGTCAAGATAGTGGGCAAGTGGTCCTTACAAGCATATAAGAGGTATATTCAGCAATGACTGCTAATGTTGACTAATTTATGTTTTCCAGGGCCCAGGCATCGTAGGGTAGTATGGACTGTGGGCCATTCATTCATCCATTGGGCGGAAAAATGGGCTCGTACAATGACAGAGGGTCCCCAGCTGGGCCAGGACCCAGAATGATCCGGGATTGAAAGGCATGGGTGTAGAGGATTGACTTGGACAAGGCTGCTGCAGGAATGTAGTGGATCTATGCCAGTCCCAGACTTGATTGCTGTGCATGCCAGGGGCAATGATTTGGGGTACTCTGCCCTGGGTGGCATTGGTCCACATGATCCTGAAGGACTTTGGAAGGATAAGGTCCAGGTGGCCAGGGATACAGCTGGCCTGGTCTGAGATTGTCCAGTGCAGGTGCTGGAGGGGGGGTACAGGATTTATTGGCAGTAGACAGAGCTCAGAAGAGAGTGAATAGGAGGTTAGCAGAATGAATTAGGCAGACAGGGGTTTGTACATAAGGCACGAGCTGATCACACATGATACACCGGGATGGTACCGGGAGGATGGGGTACACTCATCAGGTGTGGGTAATGCAGCCCTCAATGGTGCCATCAGAGAGACCATTGAGAAATGGCAGGGTTTATGTGGTCTGTGGGCTAGTTTTTAATGGGGGAAGCTCAGAGGCTGAGTGGGATCGGCCTATGGGTTAGTGGGAAAAATATATAAAAGGGCGGCCCAGTTGGAGGGCTGTACAGCAAGGCAGGGGTGGGCTCCGTATGGGGTAGTCAACTCAAGGGGGGACAGGGCTGTGAGGTCAGGTGGGGGGACACCTGAGCCCAGAAAGAAGAGGAAGAAGGATCAGGCATCAGGTCTCTACTCCTGGGCCGCAAGAAGAAGTGCCAAATAATGCAGATGGTTGGAAAGTATTCAAGTTGTAAATATAGTGAATAAAGAATGAACCTCCGAGCATCGTAAATTTTGACATGATTTATGAAGGTATTATGGATGTAAAATGTGATACACGTATGCTGAGAATCTATCTCAATAAACATCAAAGGTTTGAATCATAAAGTATTGGTGTAGGTATGGCTGATTTCAGGGGATCCAATGACAAAAGAGGTTGCCCTAATAAAGGGAAGCCCAGATTGTCAGTGGTTTCTCTGAAAGAAGTGTAAGGAGTCAGGAAAGGGTGGGAGGGGATGGGCCAGGCCAATCCTAGCAGGAGTAAAGGGGGAAGTGACATCACAGAAGGGAGGAGGGAGGGGACAGGCAAGCAGGGGTGATGACTGATGGCCCACCTGATTGGAGGAAGAGGTCAATAGGGGTGGGGCTACCGAGGGATAGATAGGGGGCTGTAGAGAGAGAAAATTCCTCTCTGTACTGCAGCTGTTAAATCCTTAGCAATTTCCCATGCACCCACCCAAAGAAGGGACAGAAAGGGGAAGAGGTAGTCAGTTCTCTCATACAATGGTGATAAGGGGTTGCCGGGTGAGGGCTACAGGGACACCGGTGGTGTCTGTGTACTTGGATTGCTGGTTGAGAGCAACGGAAGAAACAGAGGAAAGGAAAAATATATAAAAGTGGGTCCCAGCCAGAGGGGGGTACAGCATTGCAGGGGTGGGCTTCCTATGGGGTAGTCACCTCAAGGAGGGACAGGGCTGTGGGGTCAGGTGGGGGGACACCTGAGCCCAGAAAGAAGAGGAAGAAGGATCAGGCATTGGGTCCCTATACTCGGGCCGCAAGATGAAGTGCCAAATTATGCAAATGGTTGGAAAGTATTCAGATTATAAATATTGTGAATAAAGAATGAACCTCCGAGCATTGTAAATGTTGACATGATTTATGAAGGTACTATCGATGTAAAATGTGATACATGTATGTTGAGAATCTACCTCAATAAACTTCAAAGGTTTGAACCATTAAGTATTGGTGTGGCTGTGGCTGATTTCAGGGGATCCAATGACAAAGGTATCTTTATTTTCCCTGCGCTCCCATCCCTCTGTAGATATATGTGTGTATACAGATAGATAGCTAGATAGATAGATAGATAGCTGTGGGAGGGCCCTGCACTTCCATTTATAGGACAACAGTTACCAAATTGTCAGCATAGCTTTCTTATTAGTCCACCTTATGTACCCATTAAAGAAAATGTTCAAATCCCCTCCGAAATGTAATTCTGTGCAACTGTGATGCAATTCCACACCACAGGTGCAAAAACACATTTTGGGTAGGATTTGAAAAATGACAGGCATGACATACATGAGGTGGTGTAATAAGAAGGCTATGTTGAATATCTGGTGTAAAATAGTTAACATTTCTGAAGTTACAAGTGGGCATAGCAAAATTGCAACAAAATGTCATAACTTTGGCATTTTGTTATATTTTGACCCCAAATTTTGAACATATTATTCTTATGACCCCACCTCATAAACCCCATAGGTGAAAATTTTCACATTTATGCCAAAACGCCATTCTACACCACAACTGCAAAAACATGTTTTGGGCAGTATGTGAAAATGACAGCTGTATCGTTAATGAGGTGGTGTGAAAAAACAGCTATGTTGAAAATCTGGAGTCAAAATATCAAAAATTACCAAAGTTATGCAAATGCATAGAAACATTTCAATGACCACTCATAACTTGCCCATTTGTTGGTATTTTTGTACCAGACTTCCAACATGGGCTTTTTTGGGACCCCACCTCAGGAACACTGGCACTGTCATTTTGTTAATTGGTCCCAAAAGGTGATTTCACACTGTGACCGTGAAATCACCTTTTGAGACCAATTAACCAAATAACAGTGATGGTGTTCAAGAGGGGGGGTCCCAAAAAGCCCATGTTGAAAATGTGATGAAAATATACCTAAAAATGGCTAAGATATCACCATAAATTCAAAACACCATTGAAAGTCATTATATGGCACTTACCTTGAATCTTCAGTTCACGGTTCGGCTTTGAAGAGTGCAGATGTGTCCCGGTGCACAGATGATGACACCCAACTACTTCCACTGGTAAGTATACGGCAAGGGGGTGTGTGGGTGCTTGGTGGGAGGGGCAGGATGGGGAAGGGGCAGGGGAGACGATGAAGGACTGTTGTCTTTTTTTTCAGGGAAACAAAAAAATGTCAAGGGACTGTTTTCTTTTTTTATAGGTTAAATTGTAAAACTCTCTGGGGATACTGGGGGTGGGCTCCTCTGTGCCTCACACTACTGAGAGCCATATAACATATCTGGGGACACTGGGAGTGGGCTCTCCAGTGTTCTGCACTAGCAAGTGGGACTTACAGTGCCGGAGTGGGTTGGGCACCCCATTGTCAGCAAACAAGTAAAAAACATTTTTTGGGACACTGGGAGTGGGGTCCCCAGTGTCCTTCACTGGCAGGGGGGTGTTATAAAGCCAACACAGGGACTGGGCACTCTGATGTCAGCACAGATTAAAATATTTTATATTAACATTCCTTGGCTCTCTTCCCCTTAGAGGAGGTAAATGGGGAAAAACAGACTTTCTTTTCAGTGTTTACCTAAACAGGGGCCGAGGAATCAGATTATGGGGTCTCTTTCCCCAAAAAATTAACAGGGATAATTTTTAGGATTACTGCCGCAAACTCACCCCCACATACTTTCTCACAACAGTGCAACACTTTCACAAAGGTATTAACACAACACTACCAAGTCAAATCAAGTCAAGTAAGCTTTATTTGTAAAAGACACTTTTCAAAAGCCAAAGCACCTGTACAATAAAATATTCTAAAACAAACTTACATAAAACTGCAATAAAATTCAAAACAGATCAGGATAGGCTAAATCAAATAGGTAGGTTTTAAAAGAAGCTTTAAAGCCCTTGGTGGACAGGCACTCTCTCACCCGATGAGGTAGAGTTCCACAGGGTTGGAGCTGCAAACTCAGAAGCTCTGGCACCCAAGGTCTTCAAACATACTCTGGGAACCTCTAGCAATCCCTCGTCGGTGGAACAGAGCGGTCGGAGGAGGTGGTGGGGCATAGGAGGTCTTACAAATAGCGTGGAAATAAAAAAAAAACATATATACCAAAAGGATTTGAAAAAAACTAATAACAGAATCGTATTCCTCGGGCCTCAATTAGGTAAACACAATTGTTGGTGTTTATCTAGGGGCAGTATTTTTCAAAATATTTAACTGTTTCGTCCTCGTTTGCTGAAAACATGATGGCAGCTCATGAAAAATGATTTTTTTCTCATGAAAAAGGACTTTATTCTCGTGAAAAAGGAATACTCATGTGAGACTCAATCCTTGTTTGTGAGATCAAATCCTTTGTTGAAAAAAAGACCTCTATCCTGGAAATGGAACTTTCATAAATGTCCCATTAGGATAAAATGGTAACTAAAAAACTTAATAACTTTGCAACAGATTAATATTATTGCACCAGATTTTCACTGTCTGTTCTACTACCGATGTTCTTTCTAACCTACAAAAATCCACACCATCTGGCCACAAGGCAATGAGGAATAACTTAAAAAAAGGATGTTTTTCTTACTTTTTTCATTATCCAGATCTCAGAATTTGCACATCTGACTGGAACAAAACTTGCTGCATCAAGAGATCTACCCCACATAACAGTGCATACCAAATTTTGAGCAAATCCATTGATCAGTTGCAATGTTATTAAAGTGCAAAATTTGATGTTTAACATTAAACATGCTACTTACCGTGCCTCTATAATCTATCTATCTATCTATCTATCTATCTATCTATCTATCTATCTATCTATCTATCTATCTATCTCTACATATATGTATATATATATATATATATATTGTTTTTTATACAGTGGTGTGAGTCATTTTACAATGAGATAAAAAATGAATATTCTCACTCCCGTTGTATAACTCAGTAGTGATGTATGCACATTGACTTTTCCTTGCATTTATCTATACTGTGCCTACATCACAACCTAATTTATCCTCTGTGTCTATGTCAGCAGCCTTTTCTTTTTTTTTGTGTGGCCCAAAACACTGTCAGCACTACTTGCACAGAATTCAGTCGTAATAATGAGACTGACCTGCTCCCTGTGGTTAAGCAGCGCACCCCACACAAAAGGGACAAGAGCTACAGATACCTGAGGCAGAAGCCACATTATTGTCTTGATGGGAATTTAAAAAACTCAACAGCTAAATCGATCCAGTGAAATAAACTGGCTGCCACCTCGACTTCACAGTATCACAAACCTCCGGTGATGGTAACCGCAGAAAAGTAACACAAGCACCACATCATGCAATGCCCGTAACCCAGATAAATAAATAAAGACAAACATAAAAACACATTTATCCCCAAAAAGCAGAAAAGAAGCCAAATATCTCCACATAAGCAACATGGAACTGCCACGCAACTCCCCAACTAAGCCCTGCCCACAAGCACAACACACCCAAAGAAAATACATGTTTCCATCACGCAAGCAAAACCAACCAACCACAACAGTTGCTACCCAACCAATCAGATATATACCCTAGAAGGCTGCTCCACAGAGAACCAATAAAAACTTACTACAAAGATCCAGTGATGAAACAAAAGTAATGCCATTCATAAAAAACGCAGCACTCTCACGCATAGAAACCAGACAAACAGATCCACAAAAAGTAAAATATTATCTGTCACAGAATGAAAATATCTCAGAAAAGAACTCACTCCTGCCCTATTGCATAACACAGATATGATGGTAGAGGATATGGAAATATCTCCATTCATGACCACGACCTCAGGATACTTTCACCGTGATTCCGCCACCTCCGCCACTCATGAGTATCCTAGGTCACTGGCCACCATGGAGATATTTTCCATATCACACTCCTGCCCATCATGTATCTCTTACATATTATAAAGGTGCTGTCGCACCTGTATATTAGGATTGAATAAGCACTTCTATGTTAAACCCAAATTCTTGTACCCTAATAACTTTTTCCCCGTTCAACTAATTTACATGGAATGTAGAAAATACAGCCTTTGTGCCAGAATCTCTTGATCCTGCAAATTTCACATAGATTGGTTCAGTGGGGACAAAGTTACAGAGGTGCAAAAAAATGTAAAACTCATCATTTTTGAAAATGTTAAGACTTTTTTTGCCACCCAATAACTGAACAAATATGAGGCTTTGAAATCTAAAACTTTCAGGTTTGATATAGCTTAATTCAATGTATGTGCTTTTGTGGTTTTTAGGTACAGCTGCTAAGTATTTTTTAAAATATTAGAGAAAAAAGTTCAAATTTTGAGCATGCGCAGTTCAAATATTCAATGTTCTATTCATAACTGAAGTTTTGAGACAACAGCTGGTTGCATTATATGACACAGCTGTCATTTACTAACAAACGACAGCTGTGTCATATAATGCAACCAGCTGTTGTTGTGACTTGCATGTCAGGGATAGGGCTACTGTCATTATAGCCCTGCCATACTGACTGTACTGTGCCTTGAACCCCACCTTAAACTGTATCGGCACACTGGGGGCCCCACTCCCCGGTGGATGTTTATTTATTTATTTTGTATTGGATGCCCACTCCCAGTGTCAGATGGTCCTTCCTTAACTGCCTTATCTGTACACTGGGGGATCCAATCCATGGTGGCAATTTATGTATTTATTTATTTATAATGTTTGTATTCTGACACCGGGATGCCCACCCCTGATGTTGGATGGTCCTTCCTCCACTGCCTAACAAGTATCTACACACCAGGGCCCCAATCCCCGGTGGCAGCTTATTAAACAGTATACCACTTCTTCCTGTCATTGCCTCCCAAGCCCATTTTTCTAAGTAGCTGCCGACATCAGGGGTGACCAATCCCCTGTGTTGGCGTGTCCCCCCTCCCAAGTAGTGTGGGAAACTGTGGAGCACACCCTCAGTGTCCCAAAGTGGGGTTTTAGGTATAACTGTACCTGCAAAAAAGAAAACAGTCCTGAGACATCTTTTTTTTTACCTGAAAAAAAGAAAACGGTCCCTCGTCATTGCCGCTATTCCCCTCCCCATCCCGACCCTCTCACTGAGCACTCGCCACCCTTCATCTCCCGTTACCCTATACTTACAATACCTGCTGAGATCATATGCTGTCATCCTCTGTGGGCTGAGACAAGTCTGCACTCTTCAAAGCCGAACTGTGAACTGAGGAATAAAGGTAAGTGCCGTATAATGTATTTCAATGGCATTTGAACTTATGTTCATAACTTTGCCATTTTTAAGAATCTTTTCACCAAATTTTCAGCATGGCCTTTTTGGGACCCCACCTCATAAATACTGGCAGTGTCATTTCATTAATCAGGCCTGGAATGTGATTTTATGGTTTCTTTGTGAAATTATCTTTTGGAACTGAATATCATTTCATCATCATTTTCATTTTATTGGTCATACTGAAAAGGCATGTGAGCATTGCTGCCCTTTTACACAAGCTTCCAGTTACATACAACAGTCAAAAGACATTACATAGGCAGGGAAACATTCAACATTCAGCGAAGGTTTGAAAAATAGTACAGTAGAAATTCAGGACAATATAAAATTAATGGCAAACTAAAAAACTAACCTAGGTGAATTAACAATGCTAGAAGTGCAAAATAAGTGAGGGGGTAGGTACAAAATCAAATCAAAATCAAATCATCTTTATTTCTAAAGCGCCTTTCAAAATCAAGGCACTGTACAAAAGGATCACACATACATATAAATTAAGACAATCATAAATTAATCAACCATAACTAGGATATGCTAAACTAAATAAATACATCTTTAACTCCATTTTAAATTTCTTGATGGTTGGACATTCTCTCAACCAACGAGGCAGAGAATTCCACTGGGTTGGTGCTGAAAAGGCAAAAGCACGGGATCCTGATGTTTTTAATCGGACCCTGGGAATCTCCAGCAATCCCTCATTGGCAGAGCGGAGAGGACGGAGGGGGCAATAGGGTACCAAGAGATCTTTCAGGTAGCGGGTCCCTGATCATGTAGGGCTTTAAAGGTTAGTAAACCAACCTTATAGGTGATCCGCCACCTAACAGGCAGCCAGTGCAGTTCGCGGAGCACAGGCGTAATATGGCTGGATCTAGAGATCCCAGTCAAAAGCCTTGCCGCCGCATTCTGCACCAGCTGCAGGTGGCGGATATCAACCCCAGATAGCCCTAGGTAGAGGGAATTACAGTAATCAAGATGGGTAGTGATAAAGGCATGGACCAATGTTGGTAGATCAGCCGGTGGGACCAGGTGTTTCACCCGGGCAATACTCAGATGATAAAAAGAGGATTTGACTACGGCTGATACCTGAGATTTTAAGGTCAGACCATTATCAAAAATAACGCCCAGGCTCCATACCTGATCAGAGGTAATAAGCGACATACCACCGAGCAATAAGCCCGGTGGTTGTCCAGCCCCCAAACCCACCACCGGATGACCTGGGTCCACTACCAACACCTCAGTCTTATCAGGATTCAGTCTCAGCCAGTTAGAACTCATCCATAATCTGATTTCAGTAAGGCAGTTGTCTAGCATGGAGAGAGCATCATCTTGCCCGGGTGGAAAGGACAAATACAGATGAGTATCATCTGCATAGCAGTGAAAACCCAGACTGTATCACCTGATGATATCTCCCAATGGCAGCATATACACTGCAAACAACATGGGTGCTAGAATGGAACCCTGCGGTACCCCAATAGGCAAGGAGTGAGTGCCAGAGGAATAAATTCCATGGCAACTCTCTGAAACCTGTCTGTGAGGTAAGACTGAAACCATTTGAGGACTGTTCCAGACAGCCCACAATAAGTCCGCAGGCGCTCCAACAGCACACCATGGTCTACAGTGTCAAATGCTGCAGAGAGATCGAGAAGGACCAGAATGGTACATGCCTATCCATCTCTAGCCATTAGGAGATCATTCAACACCCGGACAAGGGCAGTCTCCATGCTATGCTTCTTCCTAAAACCAGACTGGAGAATATCATAGACATTGTGAGTTGTAAGATGATCATCCAATTGTAACGCAACCGCCTTTTCAATAACCTTACCAACAAAAGGCAGGTTAGAGATAGGCCAGTAGTTAGCTAGACAATCTGGGTCCAAGGTGGGTTTTTTAAGGAGTGGTCGAACTACCGCCTCCTTGAGTGGATCAGGAAAGACCTCCCTCTCCAAGGATTTCCAGACAATGTCAGCAAAGATCGGGCAAATAACCTCTACACATCCTACTAAAAGGGGTGTAGGACCCGGATCCAAACTACAACTGGTTGGTAGCAATGTTTGGATGATCTTCACAATGGCAATGAACTCCAGCCGGCGAAAATCTGACCAGACAGACTGGGTGCATAACACTTCCCGTCGACTACTGCAATCCCTCAAAAGAGAGGTCGGACTGATGCCAGACCTGATGCTGGCAACCTTATCTGTAAAAAATCGAGCGAACTTCTCGCATCTTAGCTGAGAAAAAGCTTCTCTGGGCTGGAGACAGATTGGATTGCACAATCTGTCAACAGTCCGGAAAAGCTGAGCCAGTCGATTCTGTGCAGCAGAAATCTTCCTGGACAGAGATTCTGCCTTCTTCCGGGTGATTTCTGATTGATAGCCATCATAATGTGCTATCAACCTAAGCCTGTCAGCATCATTACCGGACCTCTGCCAGGATCTCTCCAACCTTCGGCCAACTCTCCTTAACTCCTTCAAGGAGCCATCAAACCAAGGGCTCCTTGAACGGAGAGTGAGAGGCCGAATACGAACAGGAGCAATCTTGTCCAGAGCATCACCCACAGCCTTATTATAGGCTAGTACAAGATCATCTGGACTCATGCATTCACCAGACAAGCTCGATAGATCCAGTACCGCCATTAGGTCACTGGGATTAATACCCCTTAAAGGGCAGTACTGAACCATCTCCGTAGGGGCAGACCTATTAGGGGAAGCCCTGAAACTGAACCTTATGGTGTGATGGTCAGGCCAACTGACTGGTTCCACCCCCAAATCAGCAATCTCCATACCCAGAAGAAAGATCAAATCCAATGAATGACCTTTTATATGGGTTGAGGAGGTAACTACCTGTGTTAGGCCCAGTGACATCATCAACTGGAGGAGATTTTGACCAAAATATGAGAGTTCATTGTCGACCCAGGCATTGAAGTCCCCCAGAATTAACAATCTGGAGGACCGCAATACCAGGTCGATGATGAAGTCTGCTATCTCCTGCAGGAATTCTCCACCATCTCCTGGTGGACGGTAGATGAGGAGGATTCCGCAACCTACACCCTCACCCAAGATATATTCAAAGGATCTGGTACTTCCCAATGGCACATCCACAAGGCCCAGCTCAGTCTTAAACATAATGGCTACACCCGCCTCCACAATCCAACCTTGGATGGTGTATCACCAAGAACCCGGCTGGTGTTACCGAAGTCAATACAGGGCCTGGATTTTCATCCAGCCAGGTCTCGGTGATGCAAGCCAGATCAGTTGACCCAACAAGATCAGCTATAATAGCTGTCTTGTTTTTAATAGATCTGGCATTGCATAACACTGCCAAGGTTGGATGAGCTGTCTGGGAAGACCTCGGCTCCTGCCTACTAAAATCGGAACCCTTGGGTATGGGGACAAGACAAGAGTGACCTCTATCGTGGCCCCATTTCACCCCAGGGCATCTCCTGGATCCCACCACCCCAATCCGCCCTCCCCCCTCCTGTCCCCCACCAGATTCCACTCTCCACCTTCTTTTACATTTTCTTAATATGCCCAAAGCACGACACCTAAAATAGGTGTCTGATGGTAGTGGTGGACATTCGAAGGGACACAGTTCCCTGAGTCTGGTGGGGGAATAATGCCCAACCGTCGCTAAATCACCCCAACACATTATAATAAATAATACAAAAACAATATATAATAAATAAAAATCAAATACAAACAAATAATATATAATCAAACACTTATATAAAAATAAAATGGGGCATTAATATATACATAAATCCTAATTGTTCAGCACAAAAGGGAGATAACCAGAAGGTAAGGGAGAAAAGTGGGCGGGGGGGAGCCAGTTTAGGCATGCGTGCAGGAGCAGGAGTCGGTGAGGGAGAAATGTCTCCTGATATTATATTCGAAGGCATTTGTGGAGGGAAAGTTTTAGTTCTGGAGGGAGAGAGTTGAAGATTTTGGGTCCCATAAAGGAGAGTGTTTTCTGGTCGTGAGTGGTGCGATAGAAAGAAACAATGAATGAGAGAGAAGAGTACAGTCTTATGGTCCTGTATGGGGCCGGGGGGAGGCTGTCTGGAAGAGAGAGGTGAGGAGATCAGGGAGCAACCCACAGGACAGTTTGAAGAAGAAGGTGGCCATCTTGCAGTTGAGGCGGGCCTCAAGGGAGTGCTGACCGGTGAGTTTATTAAGATCACAGTGGTGTGTGAGTTTGGGGACACCAGAAGTAAAACAGATAGCATTGTGGTAGGAGCTTCGGAGTCTGGAGAAATGTTTAATGAAGAGGTGGGGAAGGGAGAGAAGTGAACCATAGTCAAGAAAGGGAAGGAGGAAGCTGGATACTAGGAGAGATTTGGATTCCCTGTTAAGTTACTGCTTAGTTCTGTGGAGGATACCGAGGTGTTGGTGGACTTTTCTGATTGTGAGGCTTGTGTGTGGATTGAAATTGAGGTAGCTATCAAGAAGCAAGCCAAGGTACTTGAATTCACTAACTCTTTCAATGGAGTTCCCAAGGTTGTCATAAAAGGAGAGGACAAGGCCTTGGGGTTTGCTTGGGTTGGAGAAAACCGTGAACTTAGTTTTTTTGGAGTTGAGTACTAGGTCTTTGGATGTGAACAAGGCATGAAGTCTGCCAAAATGAATTGGAGTTTGTTAATGAGAGTGTTGGGTTTTTGTCCTGACAGAAAAGGGCTGCATCATCAGCATAGAGAATGAGTTCAGTGGAGGTGCAGATGTCTGGCAGGGAGTTGATGACCAGAGTGAAGAGAAGAGGGCCCAGGATGGACCCTTGGGGAATGCCATATTTGATGGGGTAGGATTTGGAGAGGACACCACTAATAATGGTGCAATGAGAGCTACCCATTAGGTAATCCTTGAAACAGAGGCAAACTTCAAGTGAGAAATGGAGGCTAGCCAGGGTGAGGAGGAACACTTCAAGATCAACGAGATTGAAGGCTTTGGTGAGGTCAATGAACATAGCACCGGTGTAGAGGCCTTCACTGTTGGCTTTGTTTATGGAGTGGGTGAACTTGATGAGGGCAGTTTTTTTTTTTTTCCAATTGTTTAACCAGGTGAGACACACTAAGCTGAAAGCTTGTTTACAGGTGCAACCTGGGAGCACAGGGAAGTTAAGTGACTTGCTCAGGGTCACACAGTATGCAAGTTGGGGCTGTGGGATTCAAACCCAGGTCTCCAGATTTGCAGCTCAGAGCCTTTAATCACTACACTATACTGCCTCCCAGGTAAAGGTTTTGGTATTGTGGTGAGCACAGAACCCGTGTTGGGCCTCCATGAGCAGGTTGTACTTGGAAAGGAATTCCGTGGTTTGCTTGTGGGCCACTTTCTCTAATATTTTGGAGAGAGAAGTGAGGAGGGAGATGAATAAATTCCTTAAAAATGGCAGTGTTATGAGCGTTCATTGAAAGTTTTCTATGCAGATGCATAACATTGGAAATTTTCAATATTTTGACTCCAAATTTTCAACATAGCCATTTTTGCACACCACCCCATGAACAGTACAGCTGTAATTTTGCACATCCTGTCCAAAACATGTTTTTGCACCTATGGTGCAGAATGGCATTTTGGCATGGATTTGAGCATTTTCAGCTATGGGGTTTATGAGGTGGGGTCATAAGAACACTATGTTGAAAGTTTGGGGTCAAAATATTTAAAGAAAATGAAGTAACGTTGTTTGCAGGGATGTCCGTTGCACCACTAGGAAACACGCTGCCTTACAGTACTGGTGAGCTGAGTTCAGATCTGAACTCCATGATCCTGTTTAATGGGACAAGGCTGATAGGGAAGGTGCTGCAGCATGCAGCACCAGCCCCAGCCTGGGTAGGGATGGAGCAGTGTTTTGGCACGGACGCCACACCCTGTAGTGGGTCAGGGAACCTCACCCACAAGGTATTGACATGCGTGCTGGGGCCTGATGAGCCCATACACTGGGTCAGAACTGTCTACAATATTGCATTTATCTCATTTTGCACAGGTCCCAAAGGAACCTGTGCAAATGAGGATACATTTCATTATCAGAAAAAGAAGGACATTCTTTGCAAAACAATGTTATGCACATTGAGGTTGTAGAACTCAACACATAGGCGGAATGAAATATTAGATTTGGATCTCGAGTATTGGCAAATTGGTGGAGGAGTCTTACTTGGGGTTGTCAGCTTTAATGCCTACCCCCTCCTCTGATCAGACAAGATCTAATGTGATGTGGGCCCTTCATGAAGAAAGTTGCAACAGATTATATGTTGGTCATCCTGCATCACTATGAGGCACCAGGTTGGAGCTGTTTCTTGTGCTTCAGAGAGGAGGCTATGAGCTGGGAGGAGGGGGTGGGCATTAGGGTTGACAACCCCAAGTAAGACCTCACCACTGATTTATCAATACTCCTGACACCCAAATCCATAATGTTTTTCATTTCCCATCCTTGTGTGCTTTGCATTCTACAACCCTAATGTCTGCATTAATGTAGTTTTTGGAAAAAAAATATAGATAGATAACTTTTACATCTATATCCATTATTTTAAAGTTTAGTATTTTCTAGTTTATTCCACTTTCTTCTGTTCTTCTAGATATTTTGGATGATGCAGTACATACTGTATTTCACAAAGTCTTTCAAAACGCATCTGACTGTATTACGTTATTTGGTTTCAGTATAGTTTTTTGTTATGTACTATCAATTGACTTCATATAATGATACATGTTACGTATGTATTTTGGTTTAAAATGTTTAATAAAAATATTTACAACAAAGAAAAGATCTCACTGTTCACAACTGATCTCATAATTGCTGTTTGTGACATTACAGTTTGCTGGCATGGTGATCACTTTGATGTCATAAACAAAAGTGCTGTGAGGTCACTTGGGTACAGACTAATTATTTTTAAATGTATTTTTGGATAGAATACCAAGATGCATTATAAACCCCGGAGAACGAAAACTGAAAACAAAAAAAGGTATTTTCTTGTAGATTTCAATAGCTGTAACATAATTTTTATGAAAGTGCACTCTGAAGTGCAGAGCTGCTCTTTAAAGCAGCGGAGCAAAAAAACTGGGCCAAAAATGTGACTCTACCTATTTTCATTATAAAAGATTCCAGGCATCTTTCAATTTTATTTGTTGGTAAAATGTTCTAGTTCCAGCAAAACAAGTATTTTATACAGGTATTAATTTAGTTTTCCTCAAAAAAAAAAAAAAGATGGCTTGCATATTTGCATTAAAGAGTACACTGTAGACCAGGCAAGAGTTAGGACAGAGAAAATAACAACACACATGGTGCATGACACATATATTTCTTAGAGCTGATTTGACAGATATGCTGATATTTTTATTAACTGTAGCTCAAACTATCTGTGATTGGAAAAACATTTTCTGTTGCACTGCTGCTCTAAGCACTTTCAAGGTTGTTACCACGGGTTTAACACACAGACAGTTTACCATAATAGCTAAATGTGGTATGTGAGGCTTAACAGAGAGAAGCAAAAACAAATCATCGTTAGCAAGAAATAATAGTATTTACATATTTGGAGACTGTGTCACAACCTCACTAGCTTTGAGCATTTAATCTTGAGAAATCCAAAGCAAATACTATGAGGGGTTCCACAATGACAGGTGAAAGAAATAATCACCATATTTTCTAAAATCCATCATTTTCAGAGCAGCAGCATTTTTATCTCTAACCCTCAGTTACAATGATCATGATGTTTTTTCACAATTTATACATTTGAAGCACAACTGAGCTGACAACGTGCAAATGAGAAGGTGGCTGTGAAATGCTACCCAGGGACACTATGGTAGGCTCCCATCCAGAGAGATCAATGAGCACTCCATTCACAGTGGAGAGAGTTCCTGAAGAACTCACAAAGCTGAAGGTGGATAAGGCCATGGGGCCAGACGGCACCCACGTGAGGATATTAAAGGAGCTGCGAAGGGAACTAGCAGTGCCTCTGGCGGCCCTGTTCACAGAGTCACTCAACACAGGTGTCATTCCAGACGACTAGAGGAGGGCACATGTAGTCCCACTGCACATAAGCGGCAGTAGGGAGGAGGCGGGGAACTACAGGCCAGTCAGCCTCACCTCAGTGGTGTGAAAGATCATGAAGACACTGCAGAAAGAAAGGATAGTGGCACATATGGAGTCCAGCGGTGCTCAGGATCTGAGGCAACATGGATTCACAGCAGGAAGGTCATGTCAAACAAGTCTAATAGATTTTTTGATTGGGTTACTAGGGAACTAAATCAAGGAGGGGCGGTAGATGTCACATACCTAGATTTCAGCAAAGCTTTCGACACCGTCCCACATAGAAGGCTGATTAACAAGATGGGTAGTCTGGGCATGGGAGACAAGGTGGTGAACTGGGTTAGGAACTGGTTACCAGACATGAGACAGAGGGTGGTGGTAAATGGGGTACAATCTGGGGAGTAGGGGTGACCAGTGAGGTACCATAGGGTTCAGTACTAACCAGTCCTGTTCAATGTCTTCATTAGTGACATTGCAGAGGGACTTGAAGGAAAGGTCTGCCTGTTTGCAAATGTCACCAAGATCTGCAACAGGGTGGATACTCCAGAAGGGGTGCAGAAAATGAAAAGGGACCTGGAGAAGCTTGAAAGATGGTCGGAGACATGTCAACTGAGGTTCAATACAAAGAAGTGCAAAATAATGAACCTGGGTAGAAGGAACCCTAGGGAGAGCTACAGGTTGGGGCAGAAGGAACTGACTGTCACCAAAGAGGAAAGGGACCTAGGGGTTATCATCTCTGATGACCTTAAGGTATCAAAACAGTGTACAAATGCAGAAGAGAAGGCCAGTATCATGCTGGGGTACATAGGCAGGGGTATCACTAGCAGGAGGTGGGAGGTGGAAGGTGGTGATGCTATTGTATAAAACATTGATAAGGCCTCTCCTGGAGTACTGCGTGTAGTTCTGGAGACCACATCTGCACAAGGGCATAGATAAGGTGGAGAATATTTGGAGAAGGGCAACAAAGATGGTGCAGGGCTTGCACCACAAAACATATGAGGAGAGACTAAGGAACCTAAATATATAAACGCAGGAGGAGATGAGACAGCAGGGGGATATAATTGCAAATTTCAAGTACCTCAAGGGCCTAAACAAGGTGCAGATGGGGGACTTTTCCAATGTAGAAAAAGTACTAGAACAAGGGGGCACAATATGAAATTGGAAGGGGGTAGATTAAGAGGTAATGTGAGGAATTTTTTCTCCACAGAAAGGGTAGTCGATGCTTGGAATAGTCTGCCACAGGAGATAGTGAGGGTAAGCACAGTGGAGGGGTTTAAACATGCCTGGGACAGGCACAAGGGAAGCCTGAGAGGGGAGGGAGTGATGAAAAGCCATTGATCACATAGGGTCAGTGGCCACATACAATGCATAGGACCTACGGGCAGACTAGATGGGCCTAGCGGTCCTTATCTGCTGACAGTTTCTATGTTTATATGTTTCTAGACCCGACATTCAGAAAGCAAATGTTAGGTATAGTATCACAAGTTAGTGCTATGTGCAACAAATGAGATTCTCATTTATATCATGCATTCACTACTAAAAAACAGGTTAATGAGACATTAGGGTTGAAGGACACAAAGCACACAAATTAGGTCAGTTATTTAACATTAAAGTTTTGGGTCTCCAGAGTGTTGTTGAATAAGTGGTGGGGTGTTCCTTGGGGTCGTCAACCCTAATACCCACCCTTCCCCCCAGCCCATGGCCTCCTGTCTGAAGTACAATATACAGCTCAAAACTAGTGCCTCATAGTGATACACTCTTCATAGGCAAAGAAGTATGGCTCACCACATGTTACCAACAGAATAAGACAAGTCATTGTTATCTTCTCACAGGGCTCTGTGGGCCTTGCGTGAAGGAGATAGATCAAATTTTACCTTGCTTGCTCAGGGAAGGGGGTGGGCATTAGGATTGACAATGCCAAGGAACACCCCACCACTGATTCCCCATGGCTCTGGAGACCCAAATCCCTAATGTTTTTCATTTCTTTACTTTGTGCACCTTGTGTTTTTCAGTCCTAATGTCTGCATTAATTAATTTTTTTTGCAATGAATTTCACTTCTTTTTGTGACAGCAGAATCATATTCGGGACCTGTGCAAAATGAAATAAACATAATAGCAGAGATATTTCTAGCCCTGCTTCACCAACCAGCTACCAAGTGAAAGGCAATACTTAATACTTGTAGTTGTGCCATTACACCGTACCATCCTAGCATAGATACAGTACTAATAATAAAGATTTCTTACCTGGGTCCTGGGGATCCTGGGATGGAGGTTGGGTGGCTTGAGGGAACATCCAGTTCTACCTGTAAAATAAGAATAGTACTGAGGACACAAAAGATTTGCAGCTCTTCAGTAACTAATTGGGATAAACAAGGTACCCTAAACATAAAACAATAGTTATCTGATACACGTAGTCAATGTCTTCAAGCGCCGGGATTGGCGTTCTGTTGTGCAATGTGTATTATTCAATTGGACTTGTTGACTTAAAGTGGAAAATGACATAGTTTAAGTCATAAAAATACTGATCAGCTGTGTTGGGTGGGATGGAATTTTGTTTTTTTTGAGGGGGCTTAAAGTGGATTGGTTATCCTTGTGGCCACTGTCCTCTGGGGGAGTGGTAAGTTGCTCTGCTCATTGGCCACCATCAGGGCAGGAGGAAGCCACCATCTTTTGCATGCCCTGCACAGCAACAGGGCAATGTACTGCCAAACTGGCTGAGAGATAAAGGGGGAGACCCTCCCCCTCCTATCCCTGCTATAGACGGACTCTGTGGGGAATATCAATGGTACTAGGTAAGTTCCTGAGATGGTGGAAGATGGGGCAAGGAAGCTGACTGCAACAGGAGCCTGCCGGTGGTGCAGGGCCATCCTGCCAGCTGCTCTTTTCATCATTTTTCTTGCCATTGCATTTGTCCTTATGCACTGCATGGACCATCAGGTCCCGACACACTCATGAATGTCTTGTGAGTGAAGGCTCCCTGGCCTGCTACAAGGTGTCATCTATGTACCAGAACACTGCTCTGTCTCTCCCCAGGCTAGAGATGGTGCTACACACCACAATGCCTTCATGCCAGCCTCTGCCTCCGCCCATCCAGCCAACTCATTGAGCTTGTACCTGAATTTAGGTCACCAGTATGGGAACGCAATACTGCTTGTTTCACTTAGGCCGTGGTTCTGCTTATTTTGTGCTTTTTTTGTAAACCAGTAACTTTATAGTGCAGTAAATGTTTTTTGTCTATCCTTGTAGCTTGGGGGAGGGTGCTAATTGTTTGGTCTGGGGCCTCAACAGAGCTACTGTTAACTGGAAGAAAGGCAGAGTCAGAGTGGGTAGCTGGTTCCCTTGTGGATTCTCATAAAGGGCTGGAAGGGGAAGGAGTCAGTCTCATTTCAGGGAAGTAATTCTTGATTTTCACTGATTTTACTGCTGTTATTGTTTCTTTTGCAGCTTATTGTTGTTGCCAATTGGTACCAGGTGCTTTCTGACTTAATTTGGAATGGTACCTGTTTGGGGGATTTTGCTGGTGCCAGTTCAAAAGTTCAAAGTTCTTTTTATTTAAATAGAAATGTATAAAACCGCTGTTTGTCACATTCCATATGATTTAAATTATACAAATACACTTTCACACATTCATCGTATACACAATAATTTATACAAACAATAGACACAAACTTATTCCTACAGATAGAAAAAAAAAGGATCTTTTTAACTAAGACAAAACCTAGTCATGCCAAACATCAATTTTATTGTATCTAATTTCAGTATATGTTTTCGTAATCATCGCCTTGGGATGCAAATACATCAGAACCAGAGGTGGTGCAGCTGAGTGTCTCTGAGGGGTTTTGCTGGAGAAGCTAATTGTCTCTGGTGGTCAGGAGGGCCCATCTCCAGCCCCATCCCCACCCACCCTCAGCACATCACTTCCTTTATACTGTTAGCCTGTGACATAATACGGTACCAGCTGACTGAATACGCATACTGTTAGCCATCTTTTTTCAGTACACAACACAGCCATACACCACATCCTGACATAAATCTACATTCCATGATACATTATGCATATACATATGTGGGAGCATGGAGCAAGGGGAGCACAGAGGTGAGAGGAGGGAATGGATCAGGGGACAGGATTGTGGAAGTTGGTGGAAAGGACAGAGTAGGGTGGAGCACCAGAGGGAGGGTCAGTGGCAGCGTAAGGGGTGGGTGGACTGATGGAGGAAGGGGTGTAGGGGATACAGAGGAGGGAGGGAGGAGCATGGGGTTCAATAACTGTGGAACAGACATATTCATAGGTACCCTGTGGAGGCTGGGGACTGCCCAGTTTGACAAAGGCTGGGGAGGCTGGAGAATGAGCTATCAAGGCTAAAAGGAGAAATGTCTTGGCGAAAGAGAGAAAGGTTTTGGCCAGATAGAGAAGTGGAAATGGGAAGGTCAGAATGTAACCGGGTAAAGAACAGGAGATGGGACGAATGTAGGGACAGGAGGTGGGGAGAGCAGGCCATGTGGGGACCAAGGGGGCTGGCACCAGTACAGGAGACAGGGGCGCAAAGGGAATGGGTGCCAGCATAAATGAGCATAGTTACACAACAGGCTCAAACAGGCACTGGCCCTTGACAGAGATGACAGATGAGGGAAAAGGAACTGTGGAAGAACATTCCATAGTAATGAAGAGAAAAATGACAGAGAGAGGGGGGGTGAGTATGGAGGAGTAACTGAAAAGTGTCAGGATGGAATGGAAAAGGGGGAGTACTGATGAAGAAAGTAAAACAGGGGCAGAAGGAGGGAACAAGGTGCAGGAGGCTGAAGGAGAAAAGAGAGGGAAGAGGTGGGAAGAAGGGAAGAAAGATGAGGGAGAAAGGGGTGGAATCTTAGTGTTAGGGGACTCAATACTAAGAGGGGTCAGGTGGGGAAGCAAGGGAGAGAAGCACAGTCAGGTTTTAGTGGAGGATGGCGGAAGGGGTGGGGCCATCTATTCTAAAGTATGCCAGAAGGGGCAGGGAAAAACCTCATCTAATTCTGCACTTGGGGACGAATGACCTGGCTGATGGGACAGTAGATGAAGTGAAGAGGAGGTTTGAAGAACTAGGACAAATTTGCAAGGGGGCAGGAAGATCAGTTACTTTCTTGGAGGTACTTCCAGTTCCCAAGGCAAGTACACCAAGAAAACTGAAAATTTAGGAATTTAATGAATGGCTGGTAACCTGGTGTAAGGAAAAATGGTATGGGCTGGTAGGAGGGTGGGATGTGATCTGGGAAGACAGCAGTCTGTATGCTATAGACAGACTGCACTTAAACAACAATGGAAAGAAAGTACTGAAGCAAAGGATTGGCGAGTACATTGAGGAGAATTTACACTAGAAGGGGGGGTAGCATGAGGGTTAGAGGTACTCAGAGGCCTTGGGATGGGAAATCATAATGGCTTACCCCCCATAAAAGTGAAATGAGACTAGGGGCAGTACTACAGGGGGTGCTATAAAGGGAGGGCAGGAGAGGGGAGAGGAGAAAGGAAGGGGATGGAGGATGGTCTCATTAAATGCTAGATGCCTATGGAATAAAATAGTGAAACTACAGGCTCTCATGGTGGAGGGAGGGGTGGACATGGCAGCCATCACCGAGATATGGGCCACCCAATACCATGACTGGGACCTGTCGGTTCCAGGATATAAATTATTCCACAAGGATATAGTTAAGGGGAAAGAGGGAGGGGTGGCACTCTACATGAGAGAGAGAGACTAAAGTGTGTGAGGGAGGAGGGGGAGGAGAAAGATACAGAGTCACTATAGATGCAAATCCAGAATTCCAAAAATAGGACACGCCAAGGTTGGGAGTGGTGTACAGGCCGCCCTCCCAATCAGAAGAGATAGATAAGAAACTGGCAGGACAGATCCAGAGGAACTGTGGGAAGGGGGGTGATCATAGTAGGGGACTTCAGCTTACCTGGAGTGGATTGGAGTACACTGGCCACAAAGTGTGGAAGGGAACAGGTAATTCTGGATGCCTTCCAGGATAACTTCCTGATGCAGATGGTCGGTGAACCAACTAGGGAAGGGAACTCTCTTGACCTTGTGCTGACTAATGGGGAGTGGGTGGAGGATCTGCAAGTGGGAGAACCACTGGCAGGAAGTGACCACAGGGCATTATGGTTCCAGTTGCAGATGGTTACGGACAGGGGTGTATCTGGCACAAAGGTCATGTACTTTAGAAAGGCTGACTTCAAAAGGATGGGTGAAGTGGTACAAGGGTTCCTGGCCAGAATTCAGCCTAATATGGGCACAAATCAGAAGTGGGAGTTCATAAAGCTAGGGATAGTAGAGGCAAATAAATCCTAGAGCAAGGCCCAGAGTAAAAAGGCTAGGGTGAAGAAACCTAGCTGGATAAGCAAGGGAGTCATAGACAGGGTTAGGAAGAAAAGAGCCACTGATAAGAGATATAAGAAAACTGGGAGGGTAGAGGACAGGAAGGAGTACCTGAAGGAAGCGAAGAAAGTGACCAGGGAGGTAAGGGCAGCCAAGACATCCAGGGAACTCAGGCTGGTGCAGGGCATTAAATGGGAGGGGAGGGGAGAAAGACTTTTCAGGTACATCAGGAAGAAAAGGAGTTGTGAGGACCAGACAGTAAGCATTAAAGGATATCTAAACAAGCAGTTTTTAAATTGCAAACCCAAAATCTGGCTTCATTAAGAGGTAAAGTAAAGGCTATTGTTTACATTTATGCTAAAACTACATTTATGTAAATAACATAAATGAGGTTTCATAGCTTTTGAAAAATGTAAACATCAGCCTTTGACTTACAAAACACAGCCTTGCCTTCTCCCTAAGATGTCTGCCAACTGTGTTAAGTGATGAGTCATGATGACATCATCGGAGCCAGAGCCAGAGACCAATGTAGATTCCTATAGGCTAACTAGTTCTTTTTTCCCCTCTGTTTTGAATTGTTTTACCAGAATGATCAACACCACGTGTTAACATGTGGATTATTTTGATCAGTACACATGTTAGGCTATGATTTTGTTCATTTTATTTACTTTAACTTGCTGAAAATGTTTTGCAGTCTAACTGACTTTCTCTCTGGTAAACTGCAGAACAGTACAACACTTCAAATACCCAATGATCCAGTGTTTTTTTGATGCCCTGAATATTTTTTTGTTAACCAAGAGAGAGACACTATGCTGAAACCTTGTTTACAAATGTGGCCTGGCAGCACAAGGAAGTTAAGTGACTTGCTCAGGGTCACACAACGAAACACCAATCTGGTCCAATTCCAAAGCTCATGCATTCTTGTTAATCCACAAAAAAAGCATCTCTTGTATTCTTTTTCCAAGTGAACCCCCTGCATCTAACCTGGCTTCTGTTGAACTCCCCACCATCCATACCGTGTCCTTAGTACTGCCTGGGGCTGCTTATGAGCTTGGGGTCTCATGAAGAGAATTATCACACCCCAGACTGTAATCGTATACCTCAGAGAGTTATGCATACCTACACCGATACGGATCATCAGCTGGCACTGTTAAAAATACCTCCCAAGTCACACTGAAGTCCACATTTTCAGTGTTTGACTTCTGCTCCCACAGTAAACATTGAGTGGATCATCCCCCTTCTGCACAGTGAAGGCAGTATATACAGTTACCCTGTTTTTGTCCCGCCTCATTAACCAACAATTGGGTCTTCGTGGAAGGCCAAGCAATAAGCCTCAGGACTCACCAGGAAAAACTGCTGTTCATGCCCTCATAAGGGCTGTACTTACTATGGATAACAATATTATTAGCAGGAGAGGCATACTAATGCCTTGAGCAAATCCACCAGACTTCCGGTGTCAGTCTACTCCTTTACCTGTGATCTGCAGAACCCCACGGGACAGTTCCCTGCAAATCCTCTCCAGTACGTTTTAGTGCCCTACTCCACAATGTGAGCTGGTTGGCTACCACTCTTCTAATTCTTGAAGGATCTATACACAGCTCCCTCAATACTGTCCTAACAAACGTCAACACCCCCCCACCTGAAGGTAATCTCCCTACACTGAATTCAAGTAACACTTTAAGTGCAGCCATGCCACTCTGAGTATTTGTCATCACTGGCTGCTCTCATTCACAGTCAGGTAGTGATCATGGTGCTGGCAGCCCTACATTTTAGATCTCACAATGATCTGTTAAACATTCCTTCCTGTCTTCTCAAACCTGAATATAGCTGTACCGCTGGAACAGCCTGTTTAATCCCTCTCTGGAATTCATTCTTCTTTCAGCCTCACATTAAACTGGTGAGCTCACTACTTTCAACATCATGATGCGTTAGTACAGTCGCCTCGTGTCATTTTTTACATATTAATAATAAACATGATCTTTCTGTAGTTAGACTGATAGCAGCAGAGCACAAGGGGAAACATAGGCATTCTTACCCATATAAGATCTAATCCACCAATGATTAGGCACTATTAAAAGACTTGCATAATGATGTGCACACCCATCATTTAATAGTGCCTAATCAAAGGCAGCCTAGATCTTTTAAGGATAGGAAAGCCTATAATTCTCTCTGTTCCCTGCTGCTATCAGCCTGACTTACTGGAAAGATTTGTTTATGTTTGATATATCAAAAAACCTGGGGACTGTACTACCTACATTCATGATGCACAAGGGTGATGAGCTCACCAGTTTTTGGTGTGGGGAGAAGTAGTGAGATGAATACCAGAGGGGGACTGACAAGGCCACTCCTGCAAGGTACTACTATATTCAGGGAAGGGGAAGACAGAAGGGGGAGACTTATGAGCAGATCACTGTGAGAAATAAGATGTGGGGCTGCCAGCACCATGATCACTACCAGACCCTATTGTCCTGGCCAACATTCCCCTTCCCATAAAACCAGTTCATGCAATTGTCCAAGGCTGTGTATGGGTATTAAGGTGTGAATTGGCTGCCACTACACATTCAGTCGCTTCACTACCAGTCTAGCATTGCTTATAAAGCACTTTGGGATACAATGTGTATGAAAGCACTATATAAATATTGATTCTTCTTATTATTTCCCATAGATAAAGAAGAGAAGACAAGCATATTTTTGATTTCCAAGAAAGTATGAACTCTGGCATTGGAATACAGAAGAACTTTGCTACAAACTAGTGGTGGATCTATGGGGTGGTGAAGGATGCGGCTGTACCACGCCTTCCCCCCATTGTAAAGTACTTGCTTGCTGCTGCATTTCACTTTGTTGAAGAAGTCTGTTGTATTGATTTTACAAATGTTTACATTCAAAAATATGGATTACATATGTAGTTTCAGTCAAAAACATACTAGAAAAGCATAATAGCAGAAAATATAAAGGTTTCATAAAAATGTTAAAAAGTGCATATCAAGTATGCACACACTCCTAGCACCACCTCCCCCCCCCCCCATTGTAGCATCCTGGATCCACCATACCACTACATCACCAGGTTATTCAAGATTTGTACTGCACTGTGGCTTGCCAAAAAGAAAGTTGGCTGGATTAAAACACAATTTCAGCATGTTAAAGTAAACAAAATGAACAGAACCATAGCCTAACATGTGTATTGATCTAAATAATGCACATGATTTTGACAATTTTGGTGAAACAATTCTATACGAAGGGAAAAAAGAACTAGTTAGCACTATAGAGAGCCATATAGCTCTCTGACTTTGGCTCGGATGATGTCATCACCTAACACATTTGGCGGCCATTTTAAGAAGCAGGTAAGGCAGTTTTTTTGAAATTGGAAGGCTGATTTTACATTTTTCAAATGCTTTGGAACCATATTTAGGTAACTTATATAAATGTAGTTTTAGCATTAACGAATTCAGCAGTCTTTCCTTTAGTCCTGTTTGAGGTCAGATTTTTGAATAGTTTGTTATCAAAAAGTTGTTTAGGTATCCTTTAAGAGGAAGGGGAGATGGGTGGAAAAGCAGCGCAAAAAGGCAGAAGCACTTAACGACTACTTCTGCTCGGTTTTTACTAAGTTGAAGGTGGGGAATGCCCAAGGTGGGGGGTAGAATAGGAATAGAGTGGAAGGGGTGATGGACAGGGAAATCACAAAATATAGAGTGCTACAGGTGTTAAGGGCATTGAGGGTGGACAAGGCACCAGGGCCAGATGGTGTACATCCTAGGGTACTGAAAGAGCTTTCGGGGGTCCTAGCAGGCCCCTTGGCAAACCTATTTAATGCCTCACAGGACTCAGGGTGTGTACCTCAAGACTGGAGGATGGCTCACATGGTTCCCCAAGGATGAACCGGGGAACTATAGACCAGTGAGCCTCACGTCCAGTGTAGGGAAACTAGTGGAGGCAATCCTGACGGAGAGGCTGGTGACCCTGCTGGAGGTCAATAGGTTACAGGACAATAGACAGCATGGCATTGTCATGGGCAGATCCTGCCAGACCAATCTAGTAGACCGAGGTAGAAAGGTCAGTGGGGGATGCTGCAACAGAAAGTAAAGCCATCAAAAAATGGAGAGCAATGAGTACCAATGCATGTAGTCTGAGTAACAAGCTTCCTGAATTAGTGGCCTTGATGGAGGAGGAACATCTGGATATCGTGGCAGTCACAGAAATATGGTTCGCACAAAACCATGACTGGGACATAAAACACACCAGGATACACTATCTACAGGAGGGACAGGGAGGGTAAAAGAGGAGGAGGAGGAGTAGCTCTTTACATAAGGGAAGGAATCAAAGTAACAGAACAAAAGAGAAAACAGGGAGGAGAAGAAGCACTGTGGGTAAATTTGGAGACCGCAATGGCACCACAATCCGATAGGGGTTAGATACAGACTCTTCTCAGGGGAGGAAATGGACAAGGAAATGATAGAAAGTATACTTAGTATGGCAAAAAGGGAGATATTGCTGATGGGTGATCTGAATATGCCAGATGTTAACTGGAGTGCAGTTGCACAGCCACTTCGAAGAGTGGGTTATTCTAGATGCCCCACAGGGGCATGCCTTAGACAACTAGTATTGGAGCCCACTCGAGAGGGAGCAACCTAGACCTGGTTCTCTCAAATGGAGATGAAGAGAGGATCACAGATGTAGAAGTGGGTAGCCATCTGGGAACTAGCGTAACACTCGAACAGTATGGTTCACAATAACACAAAGAATAGAGTCAAGCCATACAAAGACAAAGGTACTGGGCTTTAGGATGGCTGACTTTGCCAAAATGGGTAAGTGCCTAAGGAATGCACTAGCACATGGGCAGGAAGGAGGGGTGGAAGAACAATGGGGAATAATAAAATCTGCCATTACAGAGGCAACAAGCCTCTGTGTGAAGCAAATAAACAAAACAAAACGATGTAAGAAACCACTATGGTTCTCAAAGGAAGTGGCAGTGAAGGTTCAAGAGAAAAGAAAGCTTTCAGGAGTACAAGGAATCGCAGAAGGAGCAGGACAGAGAACTGTATCAGTTAAAGCAAAAGGAAGCTGGGAAGGCAGTCAGAACAGCAAAGGCCCAAACCGAGGAAAAGATAGCCAACCCAGTTAAGAAGGGGATAAAACCTTTATAAGTACATCAGGAGCCAAGGGAAGACCAAGGGAGGGATAGTGAGGCTTAATAAAGAGGGGGAGGGGGCAGAGGGAGACTGTGAAAGGGCAGAGATACTAAACAAATATTTTGCTCAGTATTTACAAAGGAAGGGGGGTACCTAGAACAAACAGTAGAAACACACTGGATACAGAAGTTGATACCAGCCCATTTACAGAAGAAAGGGTTCTGAAAGAACTCTTAAAACTGAAGGTGGACAAAGCAATGGGGCCTGATGGGATTCATCCCAGAATTCTAAAAGAACTATGGGTAGAATTAGTGACACCACTGACTACCCTGTTTAACAAATCATGGGAGGATGGGGTGGTACCCGAGGACTGGAGGAGGCAGATGTGATTCTCCTCACAAAAGTGGGAGCAAGGCAGAAGCAGGAAACTACAGACCTGTTAGTTTAACCTCAGTGGTAGGGAAAATGATGGAATCACTCTGAAGGAAAGAATTGTCAAGTATCTAGAGGCCAGAGGGGCACAGGACCCAAGGCAGCATGGATTCACAGCAGGAAGGTCATGCCAGACAAATCTGATAGATTTCTTTGACTGGGTGACCAAAGTAGTAGATCAGGGAGGGGCTGTGGACATGGCCTACCTAGACTTTAGCAAGGCATTTGACACAGTCCCACACAAAAGATTAATATACAAGTTAGCTAGCCTGGGAGTGGGTCCCAAGATGACAGCCTGGGTAAAAAATTGGCTGGAAAATAGGACACAGAGAGTAATAGTAAATGGAGTCCACTTGATGAAAGGGGGTTACTACGGGCACCGCAGGGTTCAGATAGATCAGTCCTCTTCAATGTCTTTATAAGAGACATTGCAGAGGGACTGAAGGAAAGTATGTCTCTTTGCAGATGACGAAAGATCTGCAACAGAGTTGATGCACAAGGTGGGTGGAAAGGATGAAAAGGACTTGGCAAGGTTAGAAGAATGGTCAAATGTATGGCAGCTTAGATTCAATGCTAAGAAGTGCAAGGTAATGCACCTGGGAAACAAAACCCAGGGAAGAGTACACAATGGGGGTGAGATACAACAACAGCAAAATGGAAAGGGATCTGGGGTAGTCATATCAGATGACCTAAAGGTGGGCAAGCAATGTGAGAGGGCAGCAATGAGGGCTTGGGGGATATTGGGATGCATAGGAGAGGCATCACCAGTAGGAAACAGGAAGTTATTATCCCTCTGTACAGACAGCTGGTCAGACCCCATCTGGAGTACTGGCGCAGTTCTGAGACCCAGTCTTCGAAAGACATAGACAGGATGGAAGCTGTCCAGAGGAGGGCTAACCAAATGGTGCAGGGTCTGCACCGGAGACATATGAAGAGAGACTAAAGAAGCTTAATATGTATAGCCCTCGAGGAAAGGAGGGAGAGAGGGGACATGATAGAAAACTTTCAGCACCTCAAGGAATCAACAATGTCCAAGAGGGTAGCATCTTTCAAAAAAAGAGGTGCAAGAACAAGGGGCACAATTTGAAGATAGAGGGGGGCGGCTCAGAGGTAATTTAAGGAAGCATTTTTTCACAGAGAGGGTTGTGGATGCATGGAACGGCCTTCTGGAGGAGGTCGTGGAGTCAAAAACAGTGGTGGAATTCAAGCATGCATGGGACAGTCATAAGGCAATTCTAGGGGATGGGAGTAGGAAAAAGGAGGCTGCTGGTTAACTAGGATCTGCAGCTTATCTAGTAGGCAGGGAAATGGGCAGACTGGGTGGGCCAAGCGGTCCTTATCTGCCGTCAAATTCTATGTTCTATGTTTCTATGAATACTATGACTAGGTGACTAGGCAACTAGGCAAGGGCCATGCGGTGGATGTCCTGTAACTGACCTTCAGTAAGATGTTTGATTTGGTGCCACATGGGAGACTTGGAAGTAAGCTAAAGGGCACAGGGGCGGGGGCAAAATTGGTGGGATGGGTGGAGAACTGGCTACATGGAAGGCAGCAGAGGTAGGTAGTGGAAGGGGAATTCTCATCCCCAAGGGCAGTGACGAGTGGGGTTCCACATGAGTCAGTGCTGGGGCCAGTGTTATTTGAGATATTTATTGCAGAAATTTTGGTGGGCATCAAAAGCAATATCAGTCTATTTGCAGATGACGCAAAGATAGGAGCAGTGGTGGATGACTTAGGGGGGTGGCAGGGTTTGCCAGAAGATCTGGCAAGGCTGGAGAGATGGTCGGACACCTGGCAACTGGGATTCAGTACCAAGAAATGCAAGGTGCTGTATTTCATGGCTAAGAATCCAAGGAGAAACTACCATATGGGGGGGGGGGAGAACAGCTAGCTGAGACTGAGGAGGAGGAGAAGGATCTGGGGGTGCTCATTATGGGAGCAATGAACAACTCTGCACAGTATATTAAGGCAGCAGCAATGGCCAACAAAATGTTGGGCTGTATCGCAAGGGGTATAAACTCAAGGGGGGTGTAATTTTGCCACTGTAAAGATCACTGGTCAGACCCCACCTAGAGTACTGCATGCAGTACTGGTGCCCGTACCTAAAGAGGGACATTAGATTACTGGAAGGGGTGCAACACAGAGCAAAAAAGATGATCCAGGGTCTGGGGGAGTTACCATATGAAAATAGACTAAGAGAGTTGAACATGTACTCACTGGAGGAGAGTAAGGACAGGGGGGATATGATCGAGACCTTCAAGTATATGAGAAGAATAAACAGGACAGGCACGGAGGGACTGTTCAAGGTTAGAGTGTGGAGGAACCCTCGAGGTCATGATATGAGATTAGAGGGTGGAAGTTTTAGGAAGGAATCGAGAAGGCACTTTTTTACAGAGAGGGTGGTGGCAGAGTGGAACATGCTACCAACAGAGGTGGTGGCCTATAAAACAGTGGGATGCTTCAAGATGGGCTGGGACAGGCAAAAGGGAGAGTCAAGGAAGGGGGTGCAGGGAGGGAAGAGCAGCTTCAAAACAGGGTTGCTAGCTGCATAATCGAGCAGACTCAATAGACCAAATGGCCTTTTTCTGCTGGCAGTTTTCATATGTTCGTATGTTCGTAAGATGGTACCCAGTGGGCCAACAGCCATCTCTGCAAGCAGTGCTACTTCTTAACTTTCTCATTTTACATTTTGACCCCAAATTTTCAACTTAATGCTTTTATGAAGCCTCCCTCCCTTTTGACATGATAGGTCTCATTTATAAAATACTGGCCAAAAAGTCATTTCGCGCCTCATATGCAACAACACGTTTTGACTAGGATTTCTACAACAACACCTGTCACATTCATGAGGTGGTGTGAAAAAATTACTATGTTGAAAATTTGGGATCAGACTATTAAAAATTGATTTCAGCATACCTTTACAATTTTATTTCTTTAATATGTTGACCCCAAATTTTCAACATAGTTTTCGTATGGCTGCACCTCATTAACCTGGTAGGGGAAAATTTTCAAATCACTCCTGAAAAGTGATTTTGTAGAGTGACTGTGAAATCACTTTTCAGGCTTGATTTAAAAAATTTCACCAACCTTGTTCATGATGTGAGTTCCCAAAAAGGCCGTGTTGAAAATCTGAGGGGAAAATATTTAAAAATTACCAAGTCATGAATACCTTGTTTCCTCATTTCATAGTCCGACGTTGAAGGAGGAAGACATGTCTCTCATTCAGACAGGATTACGGTGCTGGATCCTGGTAGGTAAGTAAGGGGTACTGGGGATGGTGAGTGCTGAGTGGGGTGGAGGGCAGTTGGGGGGAATGGGAGCAGCAGTGACTCAGCAGACATCGATGGACTTCTTTTTCATTGAAGGAAGAGAAGAAAAAAGATATTGAGGGACTGTTTTTTTTTTTACAGGTATCGACACTAGGGATTGGTTGCCCCTGTGTTGCTAAAATGTTTGGTGACAATGGGGGGTGGATACCCCAGCATCACACACTGTATCGGGGTAGTGGGGACAGTCTGAGAAAGCACCAAGGATTGGGTACCCTGGTGCTATATTTTCATGTGGCAGATGGGATTGGGGTAGGGAGTTATTTTCATTTATTTATTAGAATTTTGGTAACCGGGTAAGTCCACTGAGACCATGCAGTCCCTTTTTCAGTGATGACCCGGGTGACAATGGTAAATACAGTACACTAGATAAATACAATAATAATATACAGGATACAGAGAGATTTAACAATGTTGCAAAAATTATTATAGTGGAAAGCCTGGTAAGTAACTTAAAACAGATCAGGCATTAAGCATATATAAATAAACAGGATAACTAATATTATATAATATATACATAGCAGGAACACGAGAGCAGGTGGATTACAAGATACATCTATCAGAGTAACATAGCCTAGGCATTAACGATGCTATAAGGGTTATTTAAAGCAATTGCAGAGGAGGGGGGTAGTAAGAAAGAGGTAAGCTCTTTTTTGAAGGAGGATAGGGTGGGGCAGGAGAGTAAGTTAGGAGGGGAGGGAATTCCAAGTAGAGGGAGCTGAGAAGGCGAATGAGCACTTACCTGATAGACGTTACGTCTTCCGGATTGCTAATAAGGGTAACAGAGTAGATCTAAGAGTGCATGTGGGTGCTTTTTTATAAACGATTTCCCTTAGGCAAGGGGGATTAAAGAGCTTGGTGAGTTTGAATACAAGGCATAAGGTGTGAAAATGTAACCTTGAGTCATAGGTAGGTCATTGAAGAGAATACAGGGCCTCGCAGTGGTGTTTTCTGGAGTCCGCTGCATGGGCAAAACATCCAATCCTATGATAGATTTGATGCACCTGTGCAAGGGAAGAGGATTGGGCGGAGAGTAGTAGAGGGGCACCATAGAACAAAATGGAGAGAAGGGATGTTGACACAATCTTTTTACAGGCAGCATTGGATAAAAGAGGGCAGAAGAGGTATAATGACCCGAGCTTCTGGTTTACCATTTTGGTAAGCTGAGTTGCATGATGCTCCATTGAGAAGGAGGCATCTAAGTGAACCCCCAGGTATTTAAAAGTACTAACCACCTCTATGGGGTATCCTGACTGTGTACTGATCTGGAGCTGTTTGGTAGATTTGGGGACGGGTTATGGAAAAGCATAGCTTTTGTTTTTTTCGTATTTAGAATTAGATGATTGTCAGAGAACTAGGTCTCGAGTGCAATGAAATCTGAGTTACGGTTTTGGTTAAGCCAGTCTACATTGTTAGATGAGCGGTTTAAGATTGCATCATCAGCATATAATTGCACAGATGCACTGCCACAGAAGTTGGGGAGCTCGTTGATAACAAGAATAATATCAGGCCAAGAATAGAACCTTGGGGTACTCCATGTGAGATAGGCCTTGAAGAGGAGAGTGCACCAGACCATTTTACCCTTTGCAATCTTCCAGTGAGGTAGTCATGGAACCATGTGAGTGCTAAGCGATCTAGACCTAATTGATGCAATTTACCAAGGAGAAGGTGGTGGTTGACTAGATCGAAGGCCTTAGTCAAGTCGACGAATACTCCACTGGTTAGAAGACCAGCATCACTTGCATTAAGAATGTCAGTCGAGACTTTGACAAGGGCTGTGGTAGTACTAAGGCCCTTCCTGAAGCCATGCTGGCAGTCTGTGAGAAGTTGATGTACATCTAGGTAGGATTGTAGCTGAATGTGCAGGATCCATACCAGGATCTTAGCCAGTGGGCAGAGAATTGAAATAGGCCTATAATTTCCCACAGCGTGGGTCCCCCCTTATGGAGGGGGACCACCACAGCCACTTTCCAAAGACTTGGCACTTCACCAGAGAGGATGGATCTATTTAGAAGATCACAGACAGGTGCGGCGAGTGCTGCTGCCCCTAGTTTGAGAAGCCTGGGTTCTAATGTGTCATGGCCAGGGGAGCTCTCTGACTTGAGATTTGATAACAGCTTGAGGACTTCTCTTCTAGTGGCTATTTTTGGGTGTAAAAGGGGTCGGGAGCCAAGAGTGGTGTGATGCTGAGTAGGGATAGAGGTATCTGAGACTAGTGGCTGGTGAGCTGTGTACCTATCAAGGTCAGTGAGGAATTGATTAATTCCTTCTGCAATGGATGGGGGATCTTGAAGGAGGTGGCCACTGGATGATATGGAGCTTGGACATTGGGTCGATTTACCTTTGATCAAAGAATTGATATGTTTCCAGAATTCTTTGGGCTTACTGAGATTCTCACTCTGAAGTGAGCAGAGATAGGTACGTTTAGCACCCTGTATCCTATTTTTACACTTATTTCTCAGCTGTCGATAATATAGCCAATCAGAATGAATTAAACACAGATAGGGGTCTTAACCAGCACCTGGGGTGCATACACTAGTATCGGATACTTTATTTGATGTAGCTGGCAGCAGAGATAGGGCATCGTGGTGTCTGGTACATTATTTTATATTTGGTCAGCACCAAGAATTTTTATTTAGCTTTTGTTTACTGGCTAAGCACGCTAGACAAAAAAATGCCTATTTTCAGGTAAGACCCGGGAGATTACAAAGCTAAATATACAAAACAATATAACAGTGTAACAAAGCAGGGATATACAGGCAGTAATCAGAAAACATGAACACAATAGTAGAGGCAATAACACAACAAAAGGCAATTGGACACCCCAATGTCCAGAAAAGAAACCCACTTAGCAGGATATGGTGAATGGCCACCATTAAACACATTTGGGAACTATATTCAGCAGGGCTATGCACGAATGCATATATCCACCTCCGCTGAACAACCACATTAGAAACCACAAACAGGCACTGTTTACAGCCTCTGGCATCACCTTGTGGTGATGTCTTTAGCCCAGCCCCCTCAAATATGCATGCATTTTTGTCAAATGGCCACATTTAGAAATGCAATAGTAAAAATCAATTATCCTTAGAATGTTCAGTTTTTTAGCTGAGCTGTGTGTGTCATTTCCCCTAATATCTCAAAAACAGGACGCGTTAGGGGTATAAAAAGCACAAACATTGGGGTAAACTCTATCAAACCTTAAAGTAATAAAACAGGACATGTTAGGGGTATAAAAATCACAAACATTGGGGTAAACTATTAAATCAGAAAGTTTCAGGTTTGAAATCCTTCTATTTTTTTAGTTACATGTGCTCAAATAAAGATGTTAATTTTGGCCAATTTAACATTTTTTCACCTCTATAATGTCCCCAGTGAACCATTGGCCATGAAATACGCAGGATACAGAGATCCTGGTAGTCATTCAGTGTCTTGCAAGTTTCACATAAACTGGGTGAATGGGAGTAGAGTCTTGGCCCACTTCTCTTCAGTCTCTTCATTAACAACCTTCCATCCGCATGTGACAATAAAATGATACTTTATGCCGATGATGCAATTCTTTTTTCTACCCACACAGACCCTATCCCCCTCTCCCAGAATCTTTAGTCTAGCTTTAGTATTGCAGAGTCATGATTTGAGCAACAAAAACTGCTGATGAATTATAAAAAAAAACCAAGACCATGCTGTTCTGTAACTCCCACAGCAAATTTAGAACTGCCCAACTAACCATCCTGAATAAGCAACATCAACTGCTTGATCAAGTACAGGAGTTTAAATATCTTGGTATTACACTCGACTTCACACTGACCTACAAATTGCATGTTCACAACATCTCCAAAACCATTAACTCAAGATTGGGGGTCCTCTACCCTTCATCACCACTGCCTGACCAATGAAGCAATGCACACAGCTGTAACTAGCTCCATCCTCTCCATAACTGATTATGGGCTAGTTTTCTATGGGTCGGCAACTGATACCTCCCTAAAAAGAATCATAACAGCCCTGAACAAGAGCTGTAGACTCATCACAGGGACAGGTAAGCCTACGCATACCTGTAACCTCTATAAGCATTTCAACTGGCTCAGTCTTCATGGTAGAATAGCTTACCAGACTTACCTCCTGGCAAAAAAAATCTTGTTTTTGCCTCGCCCCCCTCCCACAACGCATGCCATCATGCATCCTTCTCCTAACACATGTCTAACACATACCACTCTCAAGCCTACTTACCTTGTTCCTTTCTGTCATACCTCCCAGACCCAACAGGGCTTCTATACTTGGGCCCCTACCATGGTCAATGGTCTTCTACCAGAAGTCTGCAATGAGAATAAGCTTGGACCATACAAACACATCCTGTGCCATCACCTCACAATTCTCAGCAAGTATGACTGTAACCAATAGGTTTGATGGCCCTCTCTTCCCTGCTGGCCCTTGTTGCATCCATATTTCCCTCTCCTACACCCCCACCCACCCACCCCTTCCTTATTGGCAGGACCTCACACCTCTGGCACCTCACTACTATCCTTCCCAGTGCTTACCACCACTCTTACCACCTTATCCCCTCATCTACCCATCCCTCCCTCGAGCACCTCTTACCCCCTGCATTCTTCCTCCTGACTCCCCCCTCATAGTCCCTGCTTCTTCCTCAGTCTCATTCTCCCTTCCTGCCTTCCCCTTCACAAATCCCCTTTGCACTTTTATGGCACTTAGCACTTTACGACGATGTCATAATTTTGACTGCCCTTCTCTCCCTGCCTCTTCCTTTTCTTTCCCAACTCTCTTCTTCCTTCTACCAAGTCACCTATCATTTCCCTGAACACTTTGTACAAACCTCCTACTCCCAATCTATATTTCTAGTGCCTATCGCAACCTTGCACACGTTGTACAAGCATCCCAACCCCCTACCTATCTCTTACTTCACCTTTCCTCTCTGTTCTCCACCTTTAAGTCACTGCTCAATTTTTTATATTTTATTGTAATTTGATGCCTGTAACTAGTTGAACCCACGGTTTGTGAGCTGTTATGTTAATTTGATGCCTGTAACTAATTACTGTTTGTTGAGCTGTTATGTTAATTCTCTTTCTGTATTGTTTGTTTTGTTAGTCTTTTGCTGTTTCTACAATTGTATTCTGATGCAGAACCTTTGTAAAAGAACCCCTGGTTCAAAGGCATTTGTAATCCTAGTACTCAGTAAATAAGAAAAAAACGTGCAAAAATCTGAGATTAACATTTGAGTGTTTATCTAGCTCTAATACACAGATGTGACTGTGCCTGTATAATTGTCTTTAGTGTAATGTTCTTGATAACCATCATATCCTAATATGTAACTGCAACAGAGCAATGAGTGAAACACAGATACAGATAATTTGATATCAGAAGGAGATTAGAGGAGTTGAGAAAGTATCCTTTTGGTGTGAAAAGGTTCAGCCAGGTCTTGAGAAAGCATCAGTTTGACATAAAAATGTTCGCCCATTGTTTGGGGAGAGTGTCTGAGCTTGCTACAGATTTTACTTCATGAATAAAGAGATTTATAAAATGGGTAAAGACAGTAAATGCACTTGATTGGCTGACACACCTTGCTAGCTACAGTGGCGTCCACCAGGATGAAACACACTATTAATGCACTCAGCAGTATGCTGCAGCAGACCTACTGAATAAAGCAATGTAATTTCAATGACAATTAATCCCCTTTGTCATGAAGGAAACTGTGGCATTCACTTCATCCTGGCAGTATTGCATTTTCCTGAATGAAAAAGGGGATTAATTATCATTGAAATTACATTGCTTTATTTACTAAGTCTTCTGCAGCATTCTGCAGAGTGCTGCAAAATGCTGCAGAATTGCTTTTCATCCTGGGGGATGCCACTGTATGTCTTTTATTTAGATTATACCACAAGGAAAAACAAGAGCCAGCACCACTGACCTATTAACCCTCCAGATCTGCACTGTTACACTCCCGGAGTGGTTTGAGGACCTAACCAGTTCAAACAGCCACTCTGTTTCTCTCTGCCCTTTGCTCTCTGACAATCCACACATCTCTTTTTCTTTATTTTATTCTCCCACCACACCCACTGAACAGCGCACTGTAAAATATCTCCCGGTCCGTCCTCAGCAACGTGGTTCTCACCCGACTCCCCAGCAGTCCGTTGAAATAGCCGCTCTGTTTCCATCTTTCCCTCGCTTACTCCCTCTCAATCCACACACCAGTCATTATTTATTTATTTTGCTCCTTTCCAGCACTTGGGATTGGTTGGACATACCCCTACAAATGACAAAACCAGGTCTCGCAGCTATAAATTGAGGGGTGAAGTCAATAAAACACTGCAAAGGAGTCAATGGTTTAATCAAAGAATTATAACCAAATGGAATACTTTGCCTAAAAATGTTTTTTTTTTTAAATTAAGTTTATTAGTTTCGAACAATACAACCAAACAGAAAAACAACAAAAAATAAAACCAGAAGGACATAACAAAACCAAACCCCTTCCCCCATTAAACAAATGTACAGGATATCAGGAAGTGCTTAAAAGAAGTAAGGAAGACACGAAATACATATCATACAGCCAAAATTCCAGGAAATAATCTTCCACCCTCCCCTCCTCTCCCTCCTCCCAAGGGTGCACCAGCAAAGGACCACAAACACAAAACACCTGAAATCTGGATATCACAGCCTATTTACAGAGTAACTTAGCAACCTAAAGCAATCTAAATTACTTACAAAAGAAAGGGAACAGGTCTAGGATCCACAGTAACACAAAGGAAACCTAAAGACACTATACATGCTATATGAGGGCCAAGGGATCGGGTCGTCAGACCTTGCTTTTAAGGCAAACATAAAGACTGGAGTTTACCCCATCTTTTATGAAATAAATCCATTCGATCCTTATAGCTGGCAATCAAATTTTCTGATTGAGATACGACATTAACTCCTTTAACCAATCAGCATATGATAAAACCAGCTGGTCCTTCCAATGTCTTAAAACCAGCTTCTTGACTGCCATGGATACTAAGGCCATATGGTATCTGCGCTCCACACTATCTATATAAGAGAAATCACCCAGCACACAAATTTCGGGGCAGAAAAACCTGCTCAGGCCCAGAAGGGGATCCAAATTGTCCCGGATCAGGGACCACAGTGGGGCGACTTTAGAACATTCCCAAAAAATGTGAATTAGATTACCCTCGGCTTGTAAACACCTGAAACAGTCCGAGACAGAGGTCAGCTTAGGCTGAAAAAGTTTAACAGGAGTATAGTAAAGGTTATTAACAATATTATACTGTACTAACCGAAACCTATCTTGAGTATGATATCTATGTAAATTAGGCCAAAAATTATTCCAGAGCGGAACATCTTCAGGAAGAAGATGTGTCCAGACCAAGGGACCCCCAACATCCTCCTGTGAGTTAAAACTCAGGAGATAGGAATAAATCCTCGAGACGGAATGAGGCTGAGAGGCAAGGCTAATAATGTTAGTTAGAAAGGGGTGTACCACCGAATGTCTGACCGTAGTACCAAATTTGTTACCCACCAGGTGCCGGAGTTGGAACACCTTAAAAATACCTTTGGTTGATATATCAAACCTCTGGAATATCATCTGACGAAGGAGCGAGTCTTGACCTAACAGGTGTTCCACCTTAGAATCTTTGAGTTGTGGGAGCCAACTTGGTCCTATTCAAGAATTCCCCAATCTGATATTGGGATTGAGAACTATCGGCTGCCCTAAATCCATAAGATTGGAGATCTGAAAGAACTTGAGACATTGTGCCCACGATCTAAGAGAAACTGTCACCGTATGTCAGAGACCAACTGTGAGAGAGCTGAGGACTGGTAGAATAAAGCAGACATATCAACTCTAAGTTCAGAGAGAAAGCCTTCTCCAACTGAAGCCAGATTGGGCAAAGGCTCTCAGTATTCGTGGAAAACCATCTTCCTAACTTAGACAAGTGGGCCGCCCAGTAATATAGAAGAAGGTTAGGAGCCTCAAGCCACCCCTGTCCCTAGGGAGCGATAAGGTGGCATAAGAGCATCGCACACCCTTCCCCCACCAAATAAAAGTAGAAAGCAATCGGTGAAACTGTTGAAAGAAGGAAAGAGGGACCCAGAGATTGGTAAGGTTCAATGGATAGAAGATGCGGAAGAACATTCATTTTGATAATATTAATTCTGCCCCAAAGTGAGATAGGGAGGGCTGACCAACGTTGTAGGTCCTGGCTAATCGAGTCTCTGACTCTAATCAAATTTAATTTTTTCAGAAGAGAGAGGTCAGTGGAAAAGTAAATTCCAAGGTATTTAATTGATCTGGAGGTCCACCTCATTCCAAAGGAGAGAAAATCTTGCTTAAACGTATAATTATTTAAAGGAAAAATCTCACATTTAGAGATATTTAATTTGTAACCAGAAAAGGAGCTAAACTGCCTGATAATATCGAGGGCTGCCTTTAAGGATGTTACCGGATCTACTAGATGCAGCAAGACATCATCTGCATACGCAGACAGAACTAATTCCCGTTTTTGAGCTTGATACCTCTCACTGAGGAGACGACTTAAGTTTAATCAGTAAAGGCTCCAGATATAAATTAAACAACAAGGGAGAAAGGGGACAACCCTGCCTGGTACCAGCAAAAAGACGGAAAGAGGGGGACAAGACCCCATTACAGTAAATCTTAGCGGAGGGGCAATTATAAAATACCTGTATCATATTCAAAAAGGAAGTCGTAAAGCCCATTTCCCCCATTACTGTCCATAAAAAAGACCAGTCAACCCGGTCAAATGCTTTCTCAGCATCAAGAGAGAGATTAAAGCAACTGGACCCGAGGTAGACCAGGCATACTGAGAAATGTGTGACAAGGTCCTCAGATGGTCAGCCGCTGACCTCCCGGAAACAAAACCAGTCTGCTCAGGGCTCAGAAGCTCCAACCAGATCTTCTTGATCCTTTCAGCGAGTATTTTAGCTAGTATTTTAATATCATAATTTTGAAGGGAGATAGGCGGTAACTAGCCGGATCGGAGGGGTCCTTGTCTGCCTTGGGGATTAAAACTATAATAGCCCTCGAATAAGGCAGATCAAGCTCAGATGAAACCGAGATAGTTATATAGTTTAAGAAGAATGGGAGTTAAGTCCAACAAAGACTTTGTAAAGTTTGCCGGAATCCATCCGGACCCGGCGCCTTGTCTGGGGCCAGAGAAGCAATAGTACTCCTTATTTCCTCAGCTGAAATAGGGGCTAGTAGACTCGCTTGGGACTCTGATATGCACGGACACCTATTCTATGTATTTTTGACATCTGCTATAGGATAAAATGCCGGGAGTAACTATAAAGACCCGAATAATATTCTTTGAAGACATGCACAATATCTCTAGGCGAAGAGACAGTATTACCAGATGGGGAGGTCAAGGAAGGGATGATCCTCGATCTCAAGTGCGCGAGGCAAAAGCCAATAACTTACCAGATTTTTCACCGAACTAGATATTTAGCCTGGGTTTTCACCAGGCAGTATTCTGTTTTCTTTCAGAAGATCTGAATATGCATTCTTGACTAAGAGAAGCTCCTTAAGATCCGACACCGAGGAAGTTGACTAATACCTACTTTCTAACTCCTAATCCTGCATACCAGCTCCAACGACCTAGCTAAACGGTCTTCTTTCTAAAAGAAGCCATTTTGATAAAGTCGCCCCGAGATAACACTTTAGAGCTCCCCATATCATATCAACTTTAGGGGTGGAGTTCATATTGTCAGCCAGAAAGAGAGATATCCGGGAACTGATTTCTAAGACACCTTGGTGGTCTTTTAGTAACTGAGTATTTAGTCGCCACATAGAGTCACGAGAGTAATCAAGATTTAGGGACATTTGTACCCAAACTATAGCATGATCCGACACGATGATCGGTTCAATGTCAGACAGAGAGACATTCGGGAGGAAAGAGAGACTGACTAATACCATATCCAATCTTGACTTAGTACCATGTGATTGGGATTGGAAGGAAAAAGCACGACAGGAAGGGTTAGCAAGACGCCAGGGTCACCCAGACCCAACATCGAGATCATTTCCCAGAAAGCTCTCTGAGCCGGGGAAGGCAAACGTTTGTCCTGAGGTTCCCTATCCAACGTCGATGAGAAAGGTACAGTCCAGTCCCCCCCCAATATAATTTGAGCAGGCAAAAAACTAGCCAATTTATCCGCCAAAGTCATAAAAAACTCAGGGTTCCCCCCCACTGGTCCATACACTGAACCAAGAACTACGTTTTCTCTGTTTAGGTTACCCTTCACTAGGACATATCTCCCTTCTGGGTCCAAGAGAGCTAGGTCTTTGGTAAACAGAACATGCCTTTTCAGAAGAATCGCCACCCCTTTACAAAAACAAGAGTTCCCAGCAAGATAGAATTGAGAGAAACCAGATCGAGAAAGCAACCTAGCTTCATCGTGACATAGGTGTGTTTCCTGCAAAAAAAGGATATCAATGTGGAGCAATGAGCAGTGGTTAAAAGCCTGCAGACGTTTGACCTGATCCCTAAGCCCTCTAACATTCCAAGACACTAATGTAACTGTATTTCTAGCCATTTTAAAAATATATTAAACCAATCAGATATCCAGACAGAACAGTTATCACATACAGTAGCAAGGTGCACCCCTCATATAAAGGTCTGAAACCCTGAGTTCCATAGTAACCTGACCCAATTGTACAGTCCAAACCAATCAGTAATAACCCAAGAACAAACCCCCAACCTTACAACCCCAGAAACATGTTGAGCTGTCCTAATCCTCGGAGATAACCTTTAGGACAGGCCAGAGATCAGACCCACCATCCGAATCATACTCGTGATTCTCCTCCCCCATCCCCAAAAAGCCCAAAACCAGAAAATGAAGAAGACTGTTCTTGGGGAAACAGTCCCCCATTCCCCATCCCACCGATAGCCATATCAACCAGAAAAGCTATTTGAACAAACAGACCTACATACAAAAAGTTAAATGGAATATCAACTGTAACCCCCACCCCACATACCCCTTCCCCAATCAGAATCCTAGGCTTAGTAGAAAACCTGAAAATGCTGGGAGAAACCTCTCACCCCTAAAAATCAGAGAAACCAGTACTATAGCATGCCATATGTTAACCCCCCACAAACAACCCCAATTATAAACCCCAAAAACTATATACAGTTGGAGGTCCGAGCAAATATAGTCCAAGATATAGTCTGTCACCCCCGATCACGAACCTCCTTAATCCCCACGCGAACCTCCAACCCCCCAGAGCCGGAAGCGAGTACCCATATACTGCAAAGAACAGGTGTACCCTAATTGAAGAAAAAACCCCAACGATAATAAGCCCAATTCTTCCCCAACCCAGCCCCGGGCAGAGGTTAGCTATCCCCCCAACACACGGCTCGCAATTCCACATCCAGCGAGCAAGCCCACTAAGTTCTCCCCCACAGCCACCTTCCCCCCACCCTAGCCCTCTGACATATAAATAAAGCAAAGCAAGGCAAAACAGAGAAAAGGGTAGGGCATGAGGAAGGGGAAAGGAAAGAAAAAAGCAGAACAGATAGGAGAGCATCTAAATCCCAAGCTATAAAAATGAAAGCCAGGCCCCAATCGCCCCAAATGAGCCAGCATAAGTCCCATCATCTCCCCACCATAGCAAGTGATTGGCACACCTACCCGAGTCCACACAGACCATGGATAGCAGAAGGTCCAGTCATTCATATGCCAATCCAAGTGGGCGATAGGGAGAGCTCGCTGGGACAACCAGATCAAGGGTTGCTGTTTCCGAGGGGACTGCTAAAACCGCAGGACCCAAAGCGGACCATCATCCAGGAAGTTCCCACCCGGAAACCGCAACCACCAAACAAAAGTTCCACCGCGGGGATGCAAACGCGAAAACGGAACCGGGAGACCCAGCCAAGACCCAATCCCAGCGATCCATCTCCTTCCAGCCCCAACAGACAGCCCATGGAGAGGACCCAAGAAGAAAGACCAGGACAGCCAGAACACCGAGGAAAAGGATGACAGAGAGAGCAGAGACAGAGGTAGGTGAGAAAAGATAGCCATTCACAAACGAGAGGCAGAAAACCAAACAACCAGGGAAAACCAGACACAGGCAAAAGTCTAAAATAAGAAAAAGGTCAATTCAAGAGAGCCCTAAAGCAGCCATCCAGAGTTAACAGTGAAGTCTTTCAGCCAGGCCCTTTAAACAGGTCAGGCAGTCTATTGGCAAGTTCCTTATGGGCAGCTTCGGAGTGCCAAAACTGGTAGATGAACCTCCACAGTCACTTTAAAGTTGCAGGGTATACCATCCTGAATGGGATCGCTGCAGCTATTAACTTTGCACACAGGGTGGTACGCTGCTCTCTTCTCCCGGATTTCTTTAGGTAGGTCCTGAGAAATTCGGATCTTCGACGCCTCCCCACAGAATCTCTTTCAGTTCTCGGCCTTCAGAAAACTGCTGCCTTTCCACATAACTGAGGAACTCATGATGACCGGGCGTGGGGAGATCCAGCTTAAGGCTCGAGGGCTTAATGAGCTGATAAGCTCTTCAAGGTGGTGGAGGTACTAATAGGGATGGGCCACTATTTTAACGAGGAATTTTGCAGGAAAGCCACGAGGTCTGGGCCTTCTTCCAGCTCAGGGAGGCCCATTATCAGCAGATTATTTCGGCGGTTTCGCCCCTCCAAGTCCTCAGTTTTAAGCTGCAGCCTCTTCACTTGCTGCCTGAGCTCAACTATCTCCATCTCAGCCCTGGATCTCCACTGCTCCGAGGAAGCGACCCTGACCTTCACATCCGAGACCTTTTTAGAGACAGAGGAGGTCATTGCGCAATGACTTGAGCTCTCCAGTTAATTCCACAAGAAGGTCCTTCAGAGAGTTGAGTTCTTGGAGGAATTTATCCTCCGTCAGTGGGTGGGTTGCAGTATCTTATCTCCTCCGCGGTCCGCCTAGTAGGGGCCTGGTCTTTTGTTTTTCGCTGCCTCTCTCCTGGGATGCAGGGGAGGTGTCAGTTAGGCTCATGCTCTATCCACCTCCATCGCGACCCAGCAAAGGCTTAATTTCTCGAGATGAAATTGCCAAACGATGGCAGGCTATTAGTACTGCTGCTTTCTGGTTAAATTTACCAAAAAAACTTCGGGGTGTACTATAAAATTGCACAATAAAGGCGGCCAGAGGGGGGAGCTCAGTATCCCAGCTGCTGCTTAGATGGATGCCATCACGTGACCCTTTGCCTAAAAATGTTGTGGAAAGTAATAATATGAATTCCTTTAAAAAAAGTCTAGATAAATATATGGGTGATAAGAAATATTTCTTCCGCCAATGAGCTAAATGGTGGCAAGTTCTATAAAGGACTTTGGTCCGCTAAGCTTGACAAACACTATGATCCTATGAACCGATGAACTTCACCTAACAGCGTCCCTAACAACCTAAAGAAAGCGGAGGGACTATATTACATAAATACAGATTTTTTTTCTGTTTTTACTAATTTTTTAAATAATATGGCAGTTTCTCAACAGAGTAACCCACATCCCATCATGTGTTATTGCTTACTTATCCTGCAACACAGCACTGGTGTCTCATGTGAGTTTGGACCTGTTGAAGTGGAGTTGCTTGTGGAGACCAAAAGTCCGGTTGTGCACTTGTTAAAAGAAAGCAGATGAAATTGTCTGCAGAATGAGATAGCAAATTACTATAAATGGTAACTAAAGTAACCTGTCACATGATTTTTGGGGTATTGCTTATTGTATATAGTATAGTGTTTCAGTAATGTATTTCTGGCAAAAACATGAATACAACCATTTTTTCTTTCATTATGTTTAACTCTTGAGCTGTGCAAGTGGGTTCTGAAGTTGTCAAAAGTTTCTACTCTCTGGCCATGCCCAGAATATGCAAATTAAAAATTGTTGTGTTTGGTGCTGTGCCATTTAGAAATGTGTGCTAGCAACCCTCTTAATACAGCCACAGTATGAATCCAGTATGTAAAGTCAAAAGTAACCATGAAGGAATGGGTTTTTAAAATTGCTAGTGGCACCCATCTTTAATGACTTGAGTCATTAATTATAACATCAGTAACAAAAACTGTTTAAAAAAACATCTGAGAGAAATAACAATATACTGATGATAAATCCTGTTATGCCCAAAACATAGTGGGGTGGGGGTGGGGGTTTAAAGCTTATATCTAAATGCAATTTTCTATTGTTCAGCTTTGGACAGAAGACCAAACTGCCCCTATTGTATGTCAAGTTTTCAAAGCTAGGATAGCGCTAAGTCCAGTTTTTAACGCTCTAACATAGTTAAGTCCAGTTTGTAAAGTTAAGGAATAAATGTGCTTGGATGCAGTTTTCTGATCTCAGTCTAACTTGCTCTATCATTTAGATCTATGTCTAGCATTTTATTTATCTAGAACTGGATGTAAAATACAACAATAGCTCCAACAAGATAAAACATGGTCTATACATACCAGGGCACTGTCTGGTATTATTGTAAAGAGGTGTTGTGCCCGTTTTATGATGTTTGAAAATACCACCCGACGTAACTAGGCATTCTGTCCATTTTAGGACTTGAAAATCCCAGTCATTAAAGCTGAAAACCATACAGTATGATGAAATTCTTTGCCAACTAACAAATACTGCTGCGGTAAGTATACACTTAAGCAGGCGTGCCAGTGACATGGATGCCTCTGTGTTATGCTGCCACCTTGAAGACTGGGGTTCATGTTTAATCCCCATATCCCACACTGAATAATCTGTGGGTCCAGGTGCATCACAGATAAGGAGGTATATGGCTGCCAGGGAGGGATGGTGCAGGCAGCATAACACCCCCCCCCTCCCCTCAGCCAACCAAGGATCTACAACTTGCATTGGGTGTGAAGGCACCTGCTCATCCCACTCCGTGCTTGAGGAAGGCTGACGCCAGGGACAGGATAGCCCACTCTTGGGGGGGGGACAAGGAGATTCATATAGGTTAAGACAGGAGGATAAACTTAAATAGATATACCTGCAGCCCTTTGCTAACTTGTATACATATGACTACCTTTCTTAAATGGCATGTTCTAAGATTATTACTGCAAAACATATTTACTGCACCATAAATATCATCATTAGTTTCAAATCACTCAAGAATGAGGACATCACATACTGTACTTAAGCAGTAGGACATAATAAGAGTTACCATCTGGTAGTTGTTCGACTTCCATAATAAGTGCCAAGTGTGGGGGAAGATGCGATTAACACATGCTAACCTGCTCACAGAAGCCCCTTGCTATCATTATGAGTCAGCAATACACATTCTGCATCATTTTAACAGTTTTTTAAATATATAATTTATTGAAAAAATTAACATTTTAATGTCTTAATTGGAAAATCAGAATACTCATTTTCAAATTCTTCTTTCAGTTGCACTGCTGTACTATGCCATTCTATGATGCCCGAATGTTGTGAGTATTCTTAAGCAATAAGGTGTGAACTGGATTATATTATTTTTCTATCACTCTGTAAAGGTGTAATGGGGCACAGGGCATAGCTAGGTGCAATATGCCCATACAGGCTGACTAAGTTACCATTAACATAAACCCTTTGAGTGTCTTATTGATATTTTAATAATACTAAGAATTTTACATGGCCTGTCTTGCTCAGTATGGGTCCAATGCACTAATTGGCCCATTATGCAATGCAGAGTCATGTAAAGCAGGCAGTCAATTACACAGGTTGAAAGCACATAGCCCACCATGGTACACACTATGGAAAGGGTGGAAGCCAGTGGGGCATGCAACAGTCACATAATTAAGCACCTTGCTGAGTACAGGGAAGGATGGGTAGACAGTGCTGAGCTGGAAATACCCAATAACCCCCCCATAAATAGGTAATTGAAGGCCAGGGCACATACCTAGTATGCAGGCATGGTGAATACCAGTAATGTGGAGATGGACAGAAGCAGCCATGAAAACGTGCAGCAGCCAGATGGTAGGGCAGGAACAACTCACCATACCAAGGTGGAGCACATGGTCTGGGGGAAAGGGTGCAGGTAGTAGAACAGAGGAGTGGGGGGGGGAGACATTGGGTACAGCACTCCCAACATGTGCAGCGGCAATTGGAATAAACCTGGCCCCATGGCCACTGAGGGTACAAGATGGGCACCACAGCAGGTACCCCCTTCTGGTGGACCACAACACCCATGCACTGGTGGTAATGTCCAAATCAGTGGTGCCAGGTGCTACCATGCAGAGAACTTCATGGCTGAGCAGGTGAGCGCAGCTGTGTCCAAGATATGGAACAACTGTGAGACTATATACAGCTGGGCTTCACTCCAGGTGCCACCAGCCATCAAGGTTCACATATGGAATGCTGTAAAGACCACTATCAATGTGGAAGGGACTATGTCCTGGTCCATCAATGCCATTAAGCATAAGTGGCAGGACCTGAGGATGGCCATCAGCAAGAAGCTGGCAGGTGAGCAGTGGTTAAGGAATGACAGCACCCAGGGACCAACATCACCCCCGGAGCTCACACTTATGGAGGACATGGTGGCAGACACCGTCAGCCAGAAGACCATGGATAGTGAGGAGGATGATCTTGACACCATGCCAGATGAATGATCACAGCCTTACACTGGTGGCACAGTGGACACTAACGTGACAATGACCCTGACATACCCTCTACCACTGCAGCAGACCTGCCTGTGTCCACACCAAAGAAGGAGGAGTAGGAGGAGGATAACATGACTGCAGTGACTGACGTATACACAATGGACCTGCTGAACACTGCCGACCAGGACAGTAACCTGCTGGCTCTTGCTGGTGAGCAAACTGATGGTACACCACACTGACCACAACAGTCACCAGCCCAACCACTAACCATACATTATCCTCCCCACAGATGCTACCAACGCCAGCAAAGGGAGTGACCAGCAGAATGAAGAGGAGAATGACAGCATTATGTGGAGGGGTTGGCCAGTCAGATCACAGGGCTCCCTGTCACCGACCCCCACACAGCACAAGCCCCACTCTCTGGAGCAATGGTTCCAGTGTGCCATGCACCAGCCATGCCAGGGAGAGGGCATTGACATGGATGGGCAGGGCACAAAGAATACCACTAACAGCTCAATCTGGTTCATGGTCAGTTGGCATTCATCCGTATCCCTCTCCCCCGGGTCGTGCCTGAAAATAGGCAGAATTTAACTAGTGCACTTACCTGGTCAACAAAAACCTAATAAAATAAAAAAATAAAATTTACTACAGCCGCCCAGTGTACCAGGAGCTGACACTGCCATACTCACTGACACCTTTGCTTCCAGCCATGCCACCCAGCTGGGCAGCACCCAACAGCAGGGGTGCTTCACAATCCAGCATACACAAGGTGAACAGTGACCCTGGCTCTGGCAGTGGCAAAGATGGTCCATTGGACAAAACTGGCCCATACAGGAGGGGCAGCTGCCACCAAATGCCTGCTCAGTATGTACTTTCCTGAGGTGTGGTGACTGGAGCAGGATGGCTACAGGCCAGCAGAAAGAACAATGCCCAACTCTGTGCCTTGATAGTGGAAGTGCATGGACTCCACAAGGAGTTCAGGAGGGTCATGACTTGTTTGAGGGCATGCTATGGCATCTACCCACACAGGCTGGTAGAGGTGGTGATCTGCCCCTGCCAAGCATGCCTCATTGCCACTGTCCCATGCCAGCCACAGCCCTGTACCTCCACAGTCCCTTGACAAAAGATGGTCCTAACCTTCCTGTGGAGCCCACATCCTCAGGCCACCCCCCAGGCCCCTTCATCCATGGTGACTGGGGCTGTTCCAGCATGAGCAAGACAGCATGGCTAGGCAGGGGGTAAGGAGCTGCAAATGGGGTGGGGGGTTCTCTGTGCCTGTCACTGGTGCCTGTCCTGTTTGTCACTCAACCATTTCAGGGTAGCCCAACGGAGATACTCCTGCAGCTCATGGACCAATGCCAGCCATTTTGTGGACCTGAAGTATGGTGGATCTGGTGAGGGGATGCAGCTACTGGCTGGCCTGGAGCTCACATACTCATACTATGTCAATGAGTATGGGAGGCCCTAGTTCAAAGAGAAGCCAACCATTGTGAGTGACGCCCTTTGCCTGAGGCTGGCATGAAGGTGTGGCATAGTGGGCATGCCGTGGGTTGCATGGGGGTGTACTTAGTTAGGCATGCTGTGGGTTGCATGATGCATGTGGCATGGTGGGGCATGTTGTGGGCAGCATGGGAGTGTGGCATGATGTGGCATGCTATGAGCTGCATGGGGTGTGCCATGGTGAAACATGCTGTGGGCTGGGTGGGGGTGTGGCATGATGAAGCATATTGTGGGCTGTGTGGAGGTGTGGCACAGTGAAGCATGCTGTGGACTGCATGGGGTGTGACATGGCAGGGCATGTGGAGAAGCATGTGGCTCATCCCTGCCTTCTCTCCCCATATATGACACACCTGGATTGCTTGTGGACCTGTGACTCCTCCAGGAGGACCAGGAGGAGATCAGAATTGACCCAGTGCCCTTGAGGAAACCCCTTACCTCAGACAAGAAGTTGGCAATGAAAAAAGAACAAAACACACTCCACAAGTGTAAAAAGTACAGACTATAATAGTCAAGTTAACTACAGAGAAAAGCTTTATTGTGCAAAAATGTCCTCTTTTGCACAATAAAGCTTTTCTCCGTGGTTAACTTGACTGTTGCAGGCTGTTACTTTTTGCACTTGTGGAGTGCAGTTTGTTGTTTTTTAATGCTGTTTTTTTTGAGGTTTGCAACCTCTAACTTGCACCACCCATTCTCTCTGTGTCACGCTATATTTGCTTGTGGTGTAGAAGCTGGCAATGCCTATCTACTACGGGTGTACAGTGTACAGTGCTGCTGTTGAAGAATAGCAGGTGTGCCAGGGACAACTGTGTACATATCCTGTCCCTGTGGGCAGGGCTGTCCCACCACTGGTGGGTACCACAGAGAGGCATGGGTGGTGCTTGGGTATGAGTCTTCAGGACATATGCAGGACTTTTTGCATGGCCGTTGACATTCCATTTCATTTTGACATTTTTGGTTTTGTTATGTGTTAATACCTTTCTGTATATGCCTGTACAATACACATTTGACTGCACCTACTCTTGTTTCTGTCATTCACTGGAGAGAGAGGCAAGTGCATACCTGACTTTATGGCCACCCTCCCTGCTGCACAGTGCTTGGTGTGCCCTACACCATGCTACGCATCTGGCTATAACCATGTGAACTGTTGTATATATGGGTTGTAGACCCACATATGTGTACATACCTCCCTTTACCATATACCATAGGCCCCAGGCAGTTGTGCTTCAGTGCTGTGCACACAGTGAATACAGCCATTATACATGTGGTGTTCCACCCAAAGGCCACACAGCCTGCGTAATCGCCTCCACATCTGCGCTATGCAGCACATATTGACCATTTAGCCATTGTGCATAGGGCCTTCTGTGATTATATTCTACATGTATTTTAACAAAAGTTTAACATAAGGCTGAAAGAATGAATGAATGCAGCCAATCAAGAAGCTGTATTTCTCAGACCCTGAATATAATAGTGACTAAAGAACCGGTCACATGACAAACTGTGTTCCCAGCCTGAATAGTATTTTACTATCTATAGGCTTATAATTATTTATAGGCTTTAATTTATATTTATTATAAAATAAGGAGACAGTATAGTGTAGTGGTTAAGGGTACTGAGCAGCAAACCAGGAAACCTGAGTTTGAATCCCATCATCCCCCACTTTTATTTATTTTTATTTTTGTTTATTTAAGTCTAGGATTACATAATACCTTTGAGCCGAGGCTCTTTTACAAAGGTTCCACGTCACATTTGCATACTGTGTGGCCCTAAGCAAGTCACTTAACTTCCTTGTGCTCCCAGGTAGCACCTGGAACAAGCTCTGGCTTAGTGTGCCTTTCCTAATTAAACAGTCCCTCCCCCCAACCTTATAATTATTTAGAAACAAATAGGAAGAACTTAGAGCAACAATAATTATCAATAGGAGTATTTAGAATTACTATACGTGCACATATGAATATACAAAAACGCCAGCACAAATAGGCCCCAACAGTCTATCAAGTCTAAACTACACTACAGTAGCGTAAATAAGTGATAGCACAAAGCAGTGTATGGGACAAGCTACTGTATGCTAACACACAGTGATAAAATTACATTTAATGCTTTTTGGTCTCAGAGGTAGTATAGTGCAGTGGTCTAAGGCTTTGAACTGACAATCTGGTGATATCCAGCAGACCATACCTGGGTTTGAATCCCACAGCTTCCACTTGCATACTGTGTGACCCTAAGCAAGTCACTTAATTTCCTTGTGCTCCCAGGTCACACCTGGAAACAAACTCTGTCTTAGTGTGCCTTTCCTGGCTAAACAATTTCCTCTTTCCCTTTCCTTTTGCCTTAAGTATCCCATATAGGACACATCATGGCCAATCGTACAACAAGATGGGTATTCTCTCACCAGTTGTTCATATTATTGTGAACTTCGCATTGTTTGAGCATCTGATTTTTAAATCTGCATCCTCCCCAAATGTATTTCAAAATTTTAAGATGAATTCTGCTTCTTATGTAATTAGGAGTTATAAAACAACAACTTTTAAATTAAGGTCCCCTAAACTTTATGTAGGCAAGCACTTATTCTCCTGGGCTTATCTTTTTTTGTTAAATAATCTATCATCCATCATGAACCTTAACTGCTTTCTGTATTGCTTCAAAAACACTCTGGGCTGGATTTTTAAAGGGTTGTGAAGGGCTTGCATCAAGTCCACTGTCAAACCCTTTTCATGTGTCATACCAATTTGCTGCAACTGTGCCTGATTTTACAATCGCAGGCATAGTTACAACAGCTTACCCACTTTATGGCAGCTCGAGCCAACTCTCTTGTGCAAGCACCATGAAAATGGACCCCGGTATTGATGAAAGCTAGATCACAAGAAGATGGTCTACCTCGCAGCAATTGCCGCAAGGGATAGAAAATTCCCTTAGATTGCTGCAAGCCCGGTTCACTATATCATTGGTGCACATGGGGCTTGCAGTAATCCTGGACATTGGAAAATCTGTTCCTCTTTATCACATTTATGAGTCTGCAATTACTTTTACCTGTTTGATGCACCCTGATGTAAAGTTTCCATATGTAAGGCTCTATTTTGTATTGTTTTTTTTATTTGTTTTTATGTCAGTCATAGTTGTAACTTACTGTTAAAAAAATCAAAAAAACAAATGAAATGAAGTTCAAGTTCAGGCTTATATTTATTGGGATAGTAGATATCAGGAGGGACAGTGATGGAAGGAGGGGAGGTGCTCTGGGTCATCCTGGAGACAGATACTGGGGCCACTGTCCATATAGGGGTGATTGACAGACCGCCATCATAGGAGGAGGAGTTGGATAAGGCACTTATGGAGAACAATCAGGATGGCAAATAAAGGGGAGATACTGCTAGTTAGTGATGTCAATCTGCAAGATGTGGATTGGAGTCTTCCAGCTGCAGCTTCAGCAAACAGAAAGGCCATCCTTAACTCACTACAAGGGGCCTTTCTTGGGCACCTAGTCAAAGAACCCATGAGGGACAGGGCAGTGCTGAACCTGATGCTTACAAAAAGGGGCAGAAGTATAGACGTTACAGTGTGCAGTCCCCTAGGTACCAGTGAGCACCATACAGTGAGGTCTAACATTAAGACAAGAGCAGAGGCAAACCACATGAGGACAAGGCTCCTGGACTTTAGGAGGGTGGATTTTAAGGAAATGGGAGCCTGCCTTAAAACTGCCAAATAGAAGGGAATGGCAGGAAGTGGTAGAGGAACATTGGGAAAAAATAAGGAAGGGCATAATTAAGGCAATCAGCCTCTGCATGAAGGAAGTGAGTAAAAGCAAAAGGAAAAGGTGACCGTTATTGTACTCTAGGGAAGTAGCCATGGTGAAGGAAAAAAATCACTGGCATTCAGGAGGCATAGAAAACACAGAGGGAGAAAGACAGGGAGGTGTATTAGATAAAACAGAGGGAAACAGGTAAGGCAGTGGGTGGGAGCAAAGGCACAGACAGAGGAAAGAATAGCTAAAGGGGGTCGAAAATAAAGATAAGACCTTTTTTGGGTGCATATGTGAGAAGAGGAAAGCAAGGAGAGGGATAGTGAGGATAACAAGGGTGGCAGTGTGTTACTGCACAGAAGACCAAGAAAAAGCAGACATCAGAACAGGTACTTCTGCTCAGCCTTCGCAGTGGAGGGAGGGGGGAAACTGATCACCAGTGATTAGCAGGAACAAAGGGGGAGGGGAGGCAGACTCAAGTCAACTTTCAGAGGAAAGAGTCCTGAAGGGACTTGCAGCTCTGAAAGTGGACAAGGCTATGAGACAGATAGAATACACTCAGGGCTACTGAAGGTAAATTAGGGGAGGTACTGGCTGCCTTCTGATAGCCTTATTTAAAAGTTCTGTGGGATCAGGTACAGTTCCGGAGCACTGAAGGAGAGCAGATGTGGTCCCTCTACACAAGGGCAGCAGCAGGGAAGAAGCTAGTAATTATAGGCCAGTGAGTCTTATCTCAGTGTTTGGATAAATTAATGGAAACACTGTTAAAGGAAAGGTCGGTAGTGTCTTGAATCCAGTGAGCTGCAAGATCAAAGGCTGCATGAATTCATGGGGGGGGGGCATGCTAGACGAACCTGATTGAGTTCTTTGACTGGGTGACCAGGGAAATCTAAGCAGGAAAGGGACTTTGAGATTATCATATTTGATGACCACAAAGTGTCAGGGCAGTGTGACAAAGTAGTGGGTAGAGCAAGTGGATGCTGGGATGCATAGGAAACAGTATCTCCAGCAGGAGAATGCAGGTGGTGTTGCCACTATATCGCTCACTGGTGAGACCCCACCTGGAGTATTGTATCCAGTTCTGGATGCCTCATCTCAGAAAGGACATAGACAAGTTGGAAGCAGTCCAGAGGAGGGCAACCCAAGTGGTGCAGCGGCTTCGCCAAAAGCCCCATGAGTAGAGACTCAGGGATATCAGCATCTACACTCCATAAAACAGGAGAGTGAGAAGGGACATGATGGAGAAGGACAAGTACATAATGGGGGGGACAGAGTGCAGTACAGGAATCTCTTTCAAACAAGGAAGAGCATCAGAACCAGAGAGCATGTGATGAAGCTGGGGGGGGGAGTTTAGGAGGGATATCAGAAAGTACTATGTCACTGAAAAAGAAGTGTTGGCCAGCCCCCATAGCGCCGGATGATGGCAGATCACCTGACATGCTGGTGACCCGGGTTCATGCTCGAGCCTGGGATGACAGGAGCGGAGGCTGGCGGGGAGGGTTCAAGAGCATCCTTTGGATGCCTTTCTCCCAGGGGTGAGGGTCAGAATGCATGACCCTTTGGTGGCTCCTGGTGACCGGTTGCAGCATCACGCTTTGTGACATGGGTGACCACGCACTGCATGCATGAGTAAGCCAGGATGTTGCAGAGTGCTTCCAAGGAGGTGGTGGAATAAAAACAGATAAAATGGCTGCCTATGCCACTTGGATGATGGTAGCCCACCCTCCTGTCACTGCAAAGCCCTCCATGCCCGTGTTGCACCCTCACTGTCCCCTATGAGGATTGAACAAAGTGCCTACGGCACAAGACAGTCTCCCCTTCTGGATATGGTCATGGGAGAGGCCCCCCCAAAGAAGGGATATGTTGGGTTGATCGGGGGGATGGCATGACGAATGGCAGCAGACGGTGGTCAGGAGGAGCATGGCGGTGGGCTTGGCCACCTGAAAGAGTGTGTGGCTGGGCTGATGGGGGATAAACAAATAATACAAAAAAAATAGAAAAAGAAGTGTTGGACACCTGGAATTGAGTGCCAGCAAAAGTAGTGGAGGTGAAAACAGTAAGGGGCTTCAAGCATGTGTCTGATAGACATAGTATAATATTAGGAAATGAGCAGGGAGGAGGGAGGGTCACCAGAGACCAATTAGGGTCTGTGGAGCCAGATTAGGCTGGGACCATCTGGGCAGACTGAGTGGGCCAAACAGTCCTTTTCTGCCAACTAGAAATGTGTGAAATTAGAAAATTTAGTTTTGCAAAAATGTTTTTGCGCAATTCACGCATTTTGCGAAATATTTAGTGGGGGCAAAATGCGAAATTCCATGGGTGAAATGTAAAATTTTGCCTGCAAAATGGTGAAATTCGGGCAAAATGTGGGTGAAATTTTGCATTTTGTGGCAAAATTTTAAATTTGACGGATGAAATTTTGCAATTTCGCACCCGGCCAAAAATTTTGTGGAATAGCGGAATTTCGTGAAATGTTTTGCTTGGCAAAATTGCCGATTTTGTGGCAATTTTGTCAGCGAAATTTAATTTTGCAACATCTCTACTGCCAACAAATTCTTTGTTCCTGTTTCTATTAGCCATTGAGCCTAGATTCATTTCCAGTAGTGTCCCAGATAACTTAAAGCAGTGTATATAAAAATAATAATAAATAGTAAACATAGCACATCAATTACAGTGTTACAGTCTCATACTGATCAATTTCAACTACATAACAGGTAAAACAAATTACCAATACTGGCATCAGGTGCCATTTGTCACAATGTGCTCTTTTAACTGGTTGATGGTAGTGTGCTAGGTAACAATCTTAATGTCATAGGCAATTTATTCCAACATATGGGAGTCTGGGACCACAAATGACCAATTATTGGCTCCACTTAATAGACAGCACTTGGGGTACTTCAAGTGTAATGCTAGTTGAAGAATGAGTGGCTACACAGAAACATAGAAACATAGAATTTGATGGCAGATGAGGACTGCTTGGCCCGCCCAGTCTGCCCATTTTCCTTACGTACTGTAATTCCGCAGACCCTACTTGATCTTTGGCATACTCCTCCCTTCCTTAATCACTAAGGCTCTCTTATGTCTATCCCATGCATTCTTGAATCATGTTATGGTTTTAGCCCCCACCACCTCCACTGGTTGGCTGTTCCAGGTATCCATTACTCTTTCTGTGAAGTACTTCCTCATGTTTCCCCTTAGTCTACCCCTTCCAGCTTCATAACATGCCCCCTTGTTCTTGAACATCTTTTTTTCTGAAAAATGCTCCCCTCCTGTACCTTGTTTATACTCGTGAGGTATTTGAAGGTCTCTATCATATCTCCTCTTTCCCCCCTTTCTTTCAGGGTGTACATATTGAGGTCCATTAGACTCTCCTTATAGGGTCCTTAGTGCAGATTCTGCCCATTTTAATTGCCCTTCTCTGTACTACCTCTACCCTGTCTATGTCCTTCCAGAGATGTGGTCTCCAGAATTGGACACAGTACTCCAGATGAGGTCTCACCAATGATTTATACAGTGGTATCACTACCATCCTCTTCTTTCTGGTTACACCCTTCCCTATGCATTCTAGCATCCCACTGGCTCTTCCCACTGCCTTGTCACACTGTTTTTCCACCTTTAGATAATCAAATATAATTACCCCCAGGTCTCTTTCCTGTCTCGTAGTTATCAGTACCACTCCACCCATTGTGTGCTCCTCCTCTGGGTTTCTGTACCCCAGGAGCATGACATTGCACTTTTTAGCATTGAAACTTAGCTGCCACACTCTGGACCATTCTTCAAGCTTTCTAAGATCCCTGTTAATTTTTTTCACCACCATTGGAGTGTCTACCCTATTGCAAATTTTAATGACATCTGCAAACAGGCATACCTTCCCTTCTAGCTCCACGGCAATGTTACTTACAAAGACATTAAAGAGGACCAGTCCCAGAACTGATCCTTGTGGCACCCCACTGGTCACTTTTCCTTCCTCTAAGTGAACTCCATTTACCACCACCCTCTGTCACCTATCCCCCAACCAGTTCTTTACCCACTTTATCACTTTTGGAGCTACTTCCAGACTGTCCAGCTTGTTTACGAGTTTCTTATGTGGAACAGTGTCGAAGGCCTTACTGAAATCTAGGTAGGCCACTGTTCCACCCTGATCTACTTCCCTGGTTACCCAGTCAAAGAAATCTATCAGATTTGTTTGACGTGACCTCTCCCCAGTGAATCCATGCTGCCTCACCGGAGTTCCTTACAGACACCAGATCTTTTAAACTGGCATTTTTTTTATTAATAACAATAGATGAAGCTCCCTTCAAATGAAATAAGCTTTGGGAACTATGAAGGCCCGTGGGGTGTCTCTCTTTAAAAAGAGCCCCCTTTCCCATTATAAGTTAATGTTGTGAGCTACAGTACTAGGGTTCACTTCAGAGCTATTGGGCAGAGCCCTGGCAACCTCACTCCTACTAATTCTAACAGTGTTAAACACATCTGGTGAGATGGTTCCAGTACACAGCTGAGAGACATCAACTATCAAGCGTTTGTTAACTTATTTTAATCCATAAATCCAGGATGCATATAAAATATGACATATTTTTAAAAAGTTTTCCATTCTTTCAGGTATTTTTTTTTCATTCCTTAGGTTTGAGGGACTTTTAAAAAAAATGTTTTTTGCATCATGACCTTTTGGTCCCAAAGGTTAGTATTATTAACACTTCTGTGGGATGGGTTATATGGTACATTAACTTAAACCAATGTGATCCCGTTTTATAAGCAATGTTTACTTGTAAACCGCATTTCTACTACTAGTATTCAGTTCTGTTCAACACTTAGCCAGAATCGGCTGAGCATGCTCATTCTTCAAGAAACCACCGAATCACGTCCGTGGTCTCCACCCCACTGCACTCAGACGCAGCCACTGAAAAGACAGTTTCAAAGAGCAAGCCTTGCCCCAGTATGGTGGGTGGGTTGAGTGGAAGTGAGGCTCTAAAGAATCAGATTGCTTAGAGCCTGAACCAGAGGCACTACATATACAGTAGGTGCTCCAGGACAGAATACTGAGGTGGAAAGCACTAGCTACTGTATATATGTTGTCAGAAACTATGTGGGAGTGTGCTCCATGAATTCCCTGCATTATAGCTTCTAAACTGGTGATCTCTGCATTCACTTTGCCTAATGCTGCTCAGACTCCACTGTCCCCTGGTGCTGCTCAGACCTCGCCCGTCCTGTTCAACTGCTGGCCAGCAAGACTCAATCGATCACTTTGCTCCCCCTGCTCACTCTGCTCAAACATGATATAATTAATGTATTTCTGCGTGCTCAAACAAGTGTTACAGCATAGCTTGACACATTAAAAAACATCAGTAGGTCTCCTTGAAATGTTGGTGGACTATATTTAGGAATAATTAGCTATGCAACCTGGGCACTGTATTGGTGAGCTGATAGTCAAGAGCTGAAAGCTGGGAGAGAGATGGGAGAAGTGGGAGAGCTGGGAGAGCCAATAGAGCCGGTATAGCTGGGAGAGAGGAGGGGTGGAGTGGAGGAGTAAAGAACCAGATGAGTGTGCTGGGATTACCAGAGAGAGAGAGAGACCAAATGACAACTGATATCAGAGGCTGCTATCAAGAATAATGTGGCGAGTTGAGCTTGGTTGGATAATCAGAGAGAGAAGCCAAGTAGCTGAAAGTCAGAGACTTGGAGAGTCAGAAAACTGACATGGAGCTAGGTTGGAATTTTGGAGTGGAGCTGAACAAGTGGGAGGAGCAGTGGAGGAAGACAAGGAGCGCTTCTTGATTTTTGAAAGCTGAGCATCACTCTCGCTAAGTAAAAATATTTTTTGCACTTTGAATTTAGAGGCAGGGGAAATCAGTGTGTTGACTTGGGGTGTTGAACAGCCATTCTCGGTTTACAGTAACTGTTAGCCACTTTGTATGATATTACCCAAATTTGATGGACTAGTATATCGTAGACAATGTTTTATAGTGCTAATAGCACGTAATCCTAAATTTTGCTCCAGGATTCTTTTACCTGACAGAGTAACTGCAGTTATATAAAAGGAGCCAGCCTCAAATTTATAAAGGGTTTTTAATCTTGTGTTTCCATAACTCTTTTTTTAGTATAATAGTACTTAATGGTACTAAGCTTATTGTTTGCTTTTACATATTTTTACAAAAAAGTATTTTTTAGTTTGTTTTTTTGAATCTCATGCCACTAGATCATGTGCCACATTTGGGATACCTTGCCAGCAGCAGATAAAACCCAGATTCATCTTATTTTAGCAGTCAGCTACACAAGCTATTACTGTTTAATAGTTTATCAGCAGTCTGTGTAACTTTTCCTTTGGAATCTTTTAACAGCCATAACTTTGTAAGTATAATTTAATAAAAGTTCTTACGTCTGTGGTTAATATATGCTGTTTGTGGAACCAGGCTTTTTAGAGATGTCTGTCTCTATATTTGTTTCAGCTCATGCTACTTAGTGAATATTGCATCTTAAAGTGCATCCATATACTGACTCTTTTAACCTACACTGTTGAAGCCTCAGAGAAAATAAAGTAAGTTCAACTCAATTGAATGAAACATTATACTGTTATCACAGTATTGACATTATGGAAACATTTATGCCTTTGCTTTGGTTGAAGGCTTTAATGATTCTCAGACTCTTAATTGCTGAAGAAGCTGAAACAGTAGTGCATACAGTGATTATTTTGTGGAAATACTCTATATTAGTCATCTAATTGGAAATTTACTTTTGAATTTATGCTTTTGATTATCTAGGCTACCACTCGTTCCTCTGTGGAATTTTGTTACAGCCACTCTGTATGACATTACTTTTGAGGCAGGATAGCAAATCAACTTGCAGATGGACCTGTTGAGGAAAGAAAGAAAACCTGAATTCCAAGATCTTCCTCTATGGAACTGTAAGATTTTATAGTGATATAATCTAACATTGGAGAAATCTGTTGATTTTTAAATTACTGTTTTATGTATTTCTGTGGTACACAAGGCAGTTACCATTAGTTCTATTACAACAGGTTATAGTGTATAGTAGAACATTATTCTAGGTAGAAACCCATACCTAAAATAATGTTGTTGTGCTGTAGTAGCTATGTCATTTTGTTGTTGTGCTGCACTAGATACGTAGCTACAGCAGCGCAACAACACAGAACACATTGTCACACCATACCCACTGGAGCCACGGCTGCAATTGATAGCACTGTGTTAGTGAAATTGATAGTTTGGCAGTTCATATAGTGCTAACGTACCTAACCATGGCAGCCGAGGTATTCTCTATCCCTTAAAAAAAAACAAAAAAACTGATGATTTATTTTCTTGAAACCCATAGTTATATTTGGACATTTTCTAATCGCTGACTAGTTTGTTACATTTATTTGCCTTGTTTGATCAGATCACCTTATGGTTTTTGCTCTGATTCTCCATCTCAACTCCGTGGTGCTACGAATAAAAGTGAGTGATGCTTACGATTATATATACTCATGTTTTTTGTGTGTCGGGACCATACAGTATAAAAGACAATGTATGGGCCACTATACACAACAAGCATGAGTAGCCATCGTGAGGTTGCCATATTGACAGTAGAAACCTCTCAAGCTTTGCTCTTGAGGTTTACTCAGTCATCATGGCAACTGGCAACATCTTGCTGACTACACATGCTTGTTGTGTATAGTGGCCCATACATTATCCTCTATGTTTTATTGGGATGTTTCTCTTTTATGATACAATCTGATTTTAGAACATTTTATAACGGTAATGTTATACAAGCAGCATTATTAAGGTATTGTTGGGGCATTTTTATATCAATCCAGAATTCTCCTAGATAATTACCCCTTACTATTTTTATATTCATATAAATGTATTATATTCTTTGCAAAAAAAACTGCATTAATGCAACATTTAGGGTTCAGGCTAAAACAAAAAAGGAAGGATATGTGTTTTTTTGGTTTCCAGCTCTAAAACCCCATCACCAACCCTAAAGCAAATTAGGGATGCAGTTTTCCATGGGGTTGTCAAACCTAAAGCTCACCCCATTCTATACACTCCAGAAACATATACACCTAATGGGGTAAACTTTAGAGTTGACAAAACCAAAGAAGACTGCACCTCTAATTTGTTTTAGGGGTGGGGAGTTTAGGGTTGGAAACCCTAAAACCACATTTCTCTACTTTTTTTACTTTAGCCTGTACCTTAAATGTTGCATTAATACAGTTTTTCACAACAAATTCCTTACTTTTTGAGTTAGTATTTATTTATTTATTAGCTTTTGGTAACCGGGTAAGTGCGCTAGGCAACAGACCTGCCTATTTTCAGGCACGACCCGGGAGCACAGGACATTGGTTACAATATGTAGAAATGCACAGACATAATATAGGTATACAGGAGCAAAACAAGATATACATTGGGTAACACAGTAATAGTTACATAAGGGTACATTTGAGCATAGATCATAATAAGGATGTAAAATAAAGCAATTAGGGTAACCATAAGACAGCTGAGGACAGTAAAGACATCAAGGTTCATAGCCACCTAGACAAGTGTATTGCATGGGAGAACATTAGTGTAGTACTCAGGGTCAGACCCGACAGCCTGCAGTGGGACAAAGCAAATTAAGAGCATTTGCATTGGCCAGAGGCTAGGAGGTGGGTGAACAGCGAGTTTTTGAATTCTCGATGGGAGGCTGAAGTTTTCACCATAAGGGAGAGTGAGTTCCAGAATTTGGGAGCAAAATGGGCAAATGCCTGTTCACCCATTTTGTCATGCAAGGTCTAGTGGAGAGCATGGGGCAGAGGAAGACCTGAGGGTATGGGTGTGTGAGGCAGGAGTCAGGAGGTTGGCAAGATAGACAGGGCAGGGAGGTCTAGACAGGGAGTCGATAAAGCAGCCCAGGGAGTAGGCTTGAATATCCTTAGGTGACAGCCAATTTAAGCCAGCATAAAGGAGACAATGATGGGTAAGACGTGGGGCAGTTAAGGCGAATCTACAGATGTTGTTGTAGACAGTGTCCCATTTGTGGAGTGTAGCAGAGTTTGCAGCAAAGAGGAGGGGCAGAGCATATTGGAGCTGGGGTAAAAGAATACCTCTCGCAACAGAAAGTCTAGCGGAAGGAGTGAGGGAGTGGTGCAAGCGATAAGCTCCGCCAATTTTAGTATTGACGGCACGGTACACCATATTAACATGTTGAGACAGGTCAAATGTGGGATCCAAAGTGATCCCAAGGTACTTGAAGGACTCAGTGTTTGAGATGAGGGAGCCATCAAGGCATTGAACCCGGAGCCTGTTCGCAGGGGCAGACAGTTTCTTAGAGGATCCGAATAGCATAGCACAGGTTTTTTCTAGGTTCAGGACTTGGTGGTTGCTAGAGAGCCAGGTCTGCAGGAATTGGAAGTCATTAGTGAGAGTGGAGTTGATGGCAGCAACCGATTTTGACCCAGAGTAGAGAACAAGGTCATCTGCGTACATAAGAGTGCAGCTATGCCGGGACATGGTGGGAATATCATTTAGGAAGAGGGAGAAGAGTAGAGGTCCAAGAGTGGATCCCTGGGGAACTCCACTGGAGATGTTTAGGGGGGAGGAAAGGGCCTTGTGAAATGCTACCGCCTGAGTCTGATTGTCAAGATAGCTATGGAACCAGGAGAGGGCTTAGTCAGATGCTCCAATGGATTGGAGCTTCTTTAGCATGAGGAGGATGGTGTACCATGTGAAGGCTTTAGACAGGTCGATAAAGACGGCCCCAGTGAGTAGGCCACGTCCATATTATTTCTGATGTCATTTGTAAGTTGTGTAAGTGCAGAAGTGGTACTGTGACTGGGCCAGAAACCATGTTGGTACGGGTTTGAAGATTAAACATGTCAGGTGAGCAGCAAGCTGGCAGTGGACTATTTTCAAGCAGCTTACTGAGAGTGGGCAGAAGAGATATAGGGCGTGTTGTTGGACATGAGTTTGACATCGCCCTTTTGTGTATAGGGATGGTTCTGGCAGTTTTCCAGGTGGATGGGACAGTAGACGTATGAATCGAGAGGTTAAAAAGCCAGGTGATAGGTCTGGTCAGCCAAGGTGCATACTGCTTAAGTATGCACAGGATGGATGCCCTCAGGCCCTGTTAGCGTGCTGGAAGGGAGTTAAGTAGCACGACTTCAAAATATGTGGTTGGAGCCAGAACAAAAGGGAGGGGTGAGAGGGGCGAGGGAGGAGAAGAGGGACAGTCAGGTTGTGGGCTAGTTAGAGTAGCGACTGGTAGAGAAGAAAAAAGGGCATTGAAGGCGTTGGCAATGGTGTCATGGTTGGTGCAGTGAACACCTTGAATGTTCATGTCAGCTGGATTCTGTTGCTTGTCGTTGCCGAGAATGTCCTTAATTTTGGATCAGTACCTGCGCGGATTTGTAGAGGATGTTATTAGTAGGTTCCTATAGTAGGTGCTTTTGACAATACGAATTTGTCTTTTGCAGTTGTTACGTAATGCACGATAGTCTTCAAAGTCTGCACGGAGGTGGGAGATCTTCCACCTGGACCAAAGTTTGTCCCTAGATTTGAGAAGTTGAAGCAGGGGGCGTGTTAGCCACTTGGTTACTTTCCCTGCCATCCTATGTGTGGTGACCGGGATGTGAAGGTTTTGAAGAGAGAGGACGTAATTCTGTCCATATTTGCTGGGCTCTGTACTCCCATCGATTCATAGTTGAGATAGTTTAATTGTATCCTTATTTGCCTCCGTAGATGAGTGCATGCGTGTTACTATAGAAGCACATGGCCCAGAGGGCCTTGCACTTGCACCTGCAGCATAAAAGCAACCAAAATGTCAGCATAGCCTTCTTAGTACCCCACCTAATGTACCCAGTACTAAAAAATTTTGAATTCCAGCCAAAATGTTATTCCACACTACCACAACATCATTCCACGCCACAGGTGTAAAAACACATTTTAGCCAGGATTTGATAATTAAGCTTGCCAATTAAAGGGCAAGCCAGGTTGTCCCAGGCCCCTCCCAGAAATCAAGGTAGGAAGCCAAGGGCTGCAGTGGGGAAGGGGAAGGGGAAGGGAGAGGAGCCAGTGACATCACAAGGCAAGGGTGGGGACAAGGGAGAGTGTCATATGACAAGGAGCCCAGGGGCCTGGGGATTAGCTGGGGAGAGACCATCAGGGGTCCTGATTGGGGTCCTAATGGGCTATTTAAGGTCAGCTCACAGGCAGCTAGCCCTCTTTTGCTGGGATTTTTTTTTACAGTTTCAGCATATTCATTGGCGAACAAGGTAAGGCACAAATTCACAATCTGTTTAACTAGGCCACTACAGGCCATGTGGTGGTAGCATGGCTAGGCCCAGTGGAAATCGTGTGGTTTTTAAAAGGGCCAGCCACGCAGATACAAGATTGGTTTTATGAAGTATGTCAGCAACTGCTGTGGTTTTGTTGCTTTAAGGAATTTTTTTTCAGTAGTTGTGTGAGAAAGAATGTAGCAACTGCTGTGGTTTTGTCGCTTAAGCCAGCCAGAGGCTAGAGCATGGCCTGGCTGCAGGCTGTAGGGGCCAGTTTTAATACAGATGGAATTTTCATGGTTTAAGGTATTTATTTCAAAGATTTGTGAAAAAGAAAAGATATGCTGGAAGACTGGCCACTGCTTGCTGGCTGTTGTTTAAAAAATAAAAAAAAGTGATTTAAGAATTTATGTTTTGCTGATTAATAGGTTAAAGCAGGCATTGGAGACAGACAAATTACACATGGGTTTGCTGAGTAGTTTTGTCTTGTCTGGTGGAGACTAGAAAGTAAATTATTTAAAGGATTAATAAAGATAAATAAGAGAATATAGGCTTTGGGGCCTGCTGACCACATGGCACACCAGACCCAGTAAAGTATATATGGCATCTGACTGGTTTTAAAAATTGGGGTTAACAAGAATAATGTTTGTTTTCAGCATTTTAAAAGATGCACAAAGACTGGCCACTAGGGCCACTAAACAGGATGGGAGCTTAAATCACAGCTCTACAACCCAGAGGGATATATACATTATAATCCTTTCTTTTCTGACCAAGTTCTACCTCTTCAAACTACAGAAGTTACAGGAGTACTGTACAAGGAATCTGAAAATCGCTTTATTATTGCAGAAAGCTTTAACTGTAGTGGGAAAAAAATCTCTTCCAGCAGAGTGGCCCATCTTGAAGAGTAGGCCTACAGCATGGCTGAACTGCATGTGTCACAATCCTGGGAACAGCCTTCAGTGGAAATGATGTTTGTCAACTCATGGCATAGATGTCGCAGGTCACCTTGGTGACAAACTGAAACACTCAGGTAGTCCAAAACCTGGATGCTAGGATGCTACATATTGAGCAGAGGGTCTCAGTGATGGAGATTCAGATACAAGACCTGTCAGCAACACTAAGGGAGCAACAGCACACTATATAAATGATGTGCAGCAAGATAGATGACCTTGAAAACCAAGGTCAGTGCAATAACCTTAGATTCTTGGGATTCCCTGAGCTCATGGAGGGGAAAGACACTGAAGGGTTTCAGCAATTAGCAATATCAGAAATGTTGCAGCTAGATCTATTGAGACCCTTTCGGGTGGAACGCGCACACCGCACGCTGGCCCCCATGCCCAAGGTCCAGGACAGGCCATGGCCTATTATCGCTAGATTTATAGATTACAGAGAAAAAGAGAAGGTCCTGGCCAGATCCTGGGAAAAGCAGCAGGCAACGTGGAGATCAAACAAAATCCTTATTTCTTTAGGACTTTTCTAAAGAGCTGTCTGATAGACACAAAGCTCACACCGAGGCAAGGCAAGCAATGCACAAACTTGGGATGCCGTTCTCCTTGTGATACCTGGCCACAATTCGGATAGTCCACAATAGGGTTCTGTTTTTTTTTTGGACTCTCCTGACTCCCTCACAAAATTTCTACATCGCAACTGGCCAAGGAAATCCGAAGTAAATACCCCGAAGCCCCCACCAGCAAAGGTTAGCGTAGAAGGGCTGGACTGTCGCTCTCCTCTCAGGTTAACCAGTCCGGGGTCTGTCAGGATATTAGGGACCAGGCTTGAGCGCTGCCCCCAAGGGCAAACTGAAAGAGGCACTCTTCCAAAAATCATGGATGCAGAGAACACCCTTCGGAGTGAGAGCAGGCAGATTTATCAGGAGCCATACACATGGACACAACAAATACTGACTTCCTACAGGGTTTCCACACCACCAACAGTTATGAATCCCTGTGACCTAGATCTCCGGATCCATGACCAGACACCGTCGATGCTCCCGTGTTTGGCAGGCGTTGTCCTCCACTGAAATCAAGTCACCAGACCCTTTCAACTTCCCCTCACCAGTTGCAGGATGGAGCCATGACTAACAGAGCACAGCACCCACCAAAAGTCTCTGGAGAGGCCTCTCCCATTGTCAGTGATCCAGCCTCCTTCGTGGACCGACCGGAGCAGATTCAAACTCCCAGACCGAAGAACGGCGAGACCTCAGCAGTGTGGTCAGATAAGTAGCACTTTTGTTTAATTCTTGGTTCTTTTGCTAAACCTTGGGGAAAACCAGGTCCGGGGTAAGGCAGGGGTAGCTTTCTCGGTGACTGTGGAGAGAGACACCAGCCACTGATCCTTTGCCATATGCACGTTGCTTGAGTTTGGTGACTGCTGGGACTCCCCAACCCCGGGTCTGGCCCTCGATCTGTGCCACTACCTTGCAGCTGAAATGCCCCATTCTCATACTAGAAAGGATCCACAGGGGCTGACAAACATGCTCTGACTCACAAGAGCTAGTAGGAAACCCTTGTTTAACTTGATGGCACGGAGGAGTATCAAGTGCCTCCACAAGCTCTGGCGGATATTCTGAAGGGCTCAGTCCCTCTCACTGGTGGGGAGGGGTGAGGGAAGAGAGCATCCTGGTGTAGTGTTATCTTAAACATACTGTTCCAATTGGTGTATTGTTCAGTCTGTTGGGGATTAATGTTTAGGCCTAATAAGTTCACTATTGGCCTGCTGTTTCTTTTTACATGGAAGGCTCAGGCCCCTCCAGGGTGGGCAGCTGGGTTCCCGACCTGGTTTTTGCTCGGGGGCTGGTCAAACCATGACCTGTATTCCTGAATCAGGGCTGAAGTACCCAATCTCTGATGCAGAGGCCTCCCCAGAGGGACCAGATCACATATGTTCCCTGGTATAGTGGACTAATTCCCCCACTTACTCTTTTCATAATAGTCCCCTGTAATGAGAACATTGCTGGTTCCCCTCAGAGGCCATTTCATGCCCAGTTATACTAGAGGAGCCTGCTACCTTGACCCCCCTCTCCCCATCCTTCCAGTCCATCATCAGCAATGCATAGCCCTACCATTAGTACCCCAATACTCATGCAAAAATGACTGGTGCAGTGCCAACACCCCTCTGCGGCTACAAGGAGCTCACCAGATTAATGCTGTGATCATGTTGATGATGGTACCCTGTTGGGGAGTCTTCCTCCTCCGAACTCCCCCTAGCACACACAGGGGTTCAACACCACAGGATAGCACCCTGGGAAAAGAGGTTGGCCTACAGCAGGGCTCTGTAGCTGATGGGAATCCTCTACTTCCCTAATACGCATGGAGGGTTGTGCACCCTGTACATAGTTGGTTTATATCTATATGTCATTGTTTGTTTTCAATGCAAGAGACACACACAGGGTTACTGCTAGATGTTAGATTGAGGTCAGTTGTTACTGTCAGGGAATGCCTGGCTTGTTCACTCTCTCCATACCTGGCACTGAATTACAGGGACCTGTCTCTCCTGGGTGAACCGACCTTGCTCCCAGCCTGCTGGTTTACTATGATACATTTCCTGGAAAGATACTTGCTCCCTCTCACCAATAGGTGATATAACATGTTTGACATGGAATGTCAGGGGTCTTAATACCCTCAACAAAAGGAAACAGGTTTTGCAGCACCTTAAAAGGCTGGGAGTGAAGGTCGCGTTGCTGCAGGAGACCACACTCACAGGAGGGGACCATGATAGACTAAAGTGGGATTGGGTGGGTCAAGTCATACATGCCTTGGCCCCTTCCAGAAAGAGAGGGATAGCAATATTGCTTCACAAGCAGCTTCATTGGACACTGGTGCATAAGGTGGGTGACCGTGGGGGCAGATGGGTGGCTGTACTCATGGACACAAGGGAGGGACCTTTACTCCTGGGTAATGTGTATGCCTCGAATGAAGACTCACCCTCCTTCTTCCATGAGCTGGCCCAAGTGCTGGGCTCCTTAGCCCCCGGTGATATCCCTATAGTATTAGGGGGGGGCTTTAATCATACACTGGACCCGCTACTTGATAGATCCCCCTCTAACACAGAGCCCCACTCCAGGGAGCCACTGACATTGAGCCAGCTACAAAAAGATATGGGCCTTACAGATATCTGGAGGGTATATTACAGATATCTGGAGGGTCCATCTGGGAACAGAAGTAGGAGGTTCTTTAGCAAAGAGGTTTGGTTTATATTCTGTTTTAACTGAAATATTTGAATAGTTTTGTACTTGAAATTAGTTCTGTGTGTTAAAATTACTACTTCGAGTTAGAACTGTTATTTGGGCTATGATATTATAACTATTGGGGCTTGTGGGAACACTTGTTTGGCAGTGATAATTAGAGTGAAATTTAATGTGATGTTTGCCTGGTGGTAGAGCCCTCCCACCCACCCTGTTTTGTAGGCTTTCTTAAATACTGAAAAGCCACTGGGGGTTGGGATTGAATGGCTGTGCATTTCTGTTTGTGACTGAAATTTGAAGCAACAGGAACTGGTGGGCCTGTGACATCATACGGTACCTGATGTCTGCATACACACACTGTTAGCAGGACTGGACACACACTGGACTGTATGTGTTTGTGAGAATTGGGAACATTATTGGTGGGGTTGAAATAGGGTTTGTAAACAACTGCAGTCAGAATAGAGAAAGAGACAGTATTCAAGGGGGAAGGGACGGAGAAAAGGGGTGTGTGCCATTATGAACAGAGAGAGACAAACAGGGTGGCCACATTCCACCATGGAAGGCATCTTCAGAAGGGTTGTAGGCTGCACAAGCTGTGGGGTGGCAATAATTCTCAATTGGGCCTGGAGAGAGGGAGGCTGCCCACTCTGTAGACAGCTATCTCATATCAGGAGTGAAGTATATTGGTTAAGGAGTAAGCTGGGGGAATTGGGGTGTGTGTCCAAGAATAAGGGGTGTGGATATGGGCGGCAGAAGGGTGGGGCTGAGAGGAGGCTGGGGCAATGCTCAGAAATTGCAGAACATTATGTTACACCAAGCAGGAGGGGGGCTATTAGGGACAGGGGACCCTTAGATAGGGATGTTGATGCTAAGGGGAAAACGTACGGGGTAAACATTCCGAATATAAAGAGAGTGGAGGGGGAAGAGTCAGGAGGGGCTGTTGTGGGGAAGCCTAGAAGAGCAGGCAGTGAGAAGGGAGGGGCTGTTGTGGATAAGTCTAAAAGAGCAGACTGTGGGAAGGGAGCTCCTAAGGAGAACAGGGCAAGAGGGGAGGAACAGGGGCAGTTTAGAGGGGCAGTCGGGGGAAACGCAGGTTACTTGATGGAGGCTGGCATAGAGTGTTACAATACATTTGAGCTACTAAGCAACCTAGAGGGGGAGGAAGGGGTTGATGGAAATGAAGAAACTGATGCAGAGGCTGGGGGGAGGGAGTCTGATACCCATAGGGCATCACAGACCTGCAATGGAAAGGAAATAAATAGTCCCAGAGGGAGAAGGAGAAACGTAAATGTTAAGCAGATGGGGGAGATGCAACATATTGCAGACATGAGGGAGGACAGCATGACTGGAGAGAAACTGGGAGACAAGGAGGAGGAGGGGCCCCCCTTCAGGTGGGGGGTCTGTACCAAGGATGGGACCCTAGGTTAAGGGGACCCACAGAGGGCCTCTGGAGGCAGGGGTACTATTACAAGGGAGGAGGATGGTGGTGTGGGGGAAGGGGAAACCATCAGGGCCAGGATAAATGGTTCTGATTTTAGAAGGTTAAAGGGGACACCTATTCAGGGGGGTCTGAGTTAAGTGGTCAAAATAACAAGGGAAGCAGGAAGGGGAGGGTGACAAGGGTGTCTCTAATAAGGTGGGAAAACCACCATGGAATTGAGATCACGAATAAAGGAGGGGATGGGGGGTTGACAGTGCATAGTGGAGGTAACCATAAGGATGATGGCGGTGTTAATGTTCTGTTATTGGGCGACTTGATGATTAGGGGTATCCATTGGGAGGAATAGGGGGTTGGATGCCATAGCCAGATGAAGGTAGTGAGTAACTCTGGGCTGACGGTGCACAGAGCAAAGTTCATGGTGTACGAACTGGTTAGGGATTATGGAGGGAAACCTGATTTCCTGGTGCATTTGGGAACTAACGATCTAGAGGGAAATAGCATTTTGTAAATCCAAGCAAGGTTCCGAGAACTTGCCAGAGTCTGTCGGGATAATGGATGCAACATTTCCTTTTCAGAGATATTGCCAGTACCAAAGGCCTCAGTGGAGAAAAAAATGAAGATCACAGAGGTTAATGACTGGCTCAGGAAGTGGGGTGATGAAAGTGGGTCTGGGGTGTTAGGGAACTGGAAAGGAGTTTGGGAGGATAAGGGACTGTATGCCAGGGACAGGCTTCATCTTGCCCCATTAGGGAAGGAAGTCCTTAAACAGGGGGTGGCTGACTACGTTCAAGAAAAGTGGGGTTTAAACTTGTGAGGCGGGAGGGATAAGGGAGGGGCTGACCAGAAGCCCTCTCTTCCAGATGAGGGGAGTAGCCTTCAAACCCAAGGGGAGGAACAGACTGGGGGAGGAGGTTTCAGGAGGAGCAGAGGGTGGATGGAAGTATAAGGAACCTAGGTGGGGTTCGACAAAGGGGATCAGGGATAAGGGTTGGGGGAGTGGTGTTAGTAAATGCTTGGAGCTTGGGAAACAAGTTGCCAGAGTTCCAGGCCATGCTGTTCAAGGTGGGGGTGGATGTGGCGGTGGTCACAGAAACATGGGCCAACAAAAACCATGACTAGGACCTAAATGTGTGGGGGTACACTATGCTTAGTAAGGATAGAAAGGAGGGCAGAGGGGGTGGAGTGGCTATGTTCATTAGAGATGACATAGAAATTGCTAGGGTAGAAGAGGCAGAGGGAAACGTGGAGGCCTTATGGGTCACCTTACAAACCCTGGCAGGAGGCAAGGTCAAGCTGGGTGTAGTATATAGGCCCCCTGGGATGGGTGATGTTCTGGAGGATGGTTTGCTGGACAACATCATTGCCCAGTGTGGACCAACAGGGAAGGGAGTGGTGTTGCTGGGGGACCTTAACATGCCAGGTACAATCTGGGGAACCATGTCCTCTAAGGTGGCCAAGGAGCAGAGGCTGCTGGACGGCTTCCAGGATGTGTTCTTAACACAGCACGTGATGGAGCCCACAAGGGAGAGGCATGTCCTGGATGTGGTTCTGGCGGATGGGGCTCTGGTAAGGGATCTGGTTGTAGAGGATCCCCTGACTGGGAGCAACCACAATACTGTCTGGTTTCAAATAAGCATGGGGAAGGGGGGAGAGATCTAGGACACTGGCAGTGGACTTCAGGGGCGGCAGACTTTGTGGGCACGGGAAATAATCTCAAGGATCACTTGAAGGGGATTACAACAATGACAAATGTGGAAAAGAGATGGGAGGTCATAAAACGGGGACTTCATGAGGCAGTCAGGACCTGCTCTAAGGTGAAGCATAAGGGATCAAGGTCACGTAAACCATGCTGGTGGACCAGTGAGGTTCAGGTGGTGGTCAGAGAAAAGAAGGCTGCCTATAAAAAATATAAAACAACGAGAGGGAATAGGGAAAAGGAATGTACCATCTTGCATCTAGAAAAGTCACCTGGATGGTGCGGGGGACAAAGTCCAGTAAAGAGCAGCGGCTGGCACAGGGGATACAGGGAGGGGGAAAAGGGGTTCTTCCGGTACATTGGGGAGCAGAGAAAAACTAAGGGCCATCTCGGCAGGTTGAGATCAGAAGGAGGGTGGGTGGAAGAGGCAAGGGAGCAGGCAGAGGTATTAAATGAGTACTTCGCCTCTGTGTTCACTAGGGAGGGGGATGGGATAGCTACAAAGCAAGGCATGATGGGACAGAAGCGGTAGTGAGTGGGATCAGGGGAGCAGCAGAAATGGAGCAAGAGGGAGGGAGAGGTACCCCAGGAGTGTCACATCAGGATAAGGATAAAAAGGTCAGTAAGGTGGAGGGGACAGATGGTGCTAACTCCACCGAAAGGGTGGAGTTCTTAAGGGCCTAAAGAAAGATAAATCTCCTGGGCTGGATGGCATTCATCTGAGAGTACTATGGGAATTGGTGGACATACTGGCTGCACCCCTGGCGGAGCTCTTCAACAGGTCGCTTGATACAGGGAGGGTACCTAGGTATTGGCGAGAGGCACATGCGGTGCCAATCCATAAAGGGGGGAGGTTGAGGGAAATACCAGGTAACTATAGACCCATCAGTCTGACCTCGGTGGTGGGAAAATTAATGGAGAGTATACTAAAGGAATGATTGGGGGTGTACTTGGAGGAGGTGGGAGGTCTGGATAGTTGGCAACATGGGTTTGTGCCAGGTAGATCATGTCAAACCAATCTTGTGGAGTTCTATGAATGGGTAACATCAGAACTGGACAGGGGAAAGCCTGTGGATGTATTATTCTTGGACTTCAGCAAGGCATTCGACTCTGTCCCCCACAATGGTCTGGTGGAGAAACTGACGGGTTGGGAGTAGGCCCTTTGATGGTCAGATGGATTGAAAACTGGCTAGCTGAACGCACTCAGAGAGTAGTGGTCAGTGGGGAGGTCTCGAACCCTAAAGAGGTTGGTAGTGGGGTACCGCAGGGCTCTGTCCTGGTTCCAATCCTGTTTAATGCATACATTTTGGACATCAGGGAGGATATAGGGTGTGAAATGAGTCTCTTTGCTGATGACTCCAAGATGGGAGGAGTAGCTGAGGGGGAAGAGGGGAGGTTGGCCCTGCAATGGGACCTGGACACCATGGAAAGGTGGGCTCACACATGGAAATTAAATTTCAGTATCACCAAGTGCAAGGTGTTACATCTTGGGCTGGGAAACCCTAAACACAGGTACACCCTGGGAGGGGAGGCGCTGGAGGCCTCAACAGGGGAAAAAGACCTAGGAGTCATGGTGAATGCATGTATGAATAACTCTGAGCAGTGCAGAAGAGTGGCTAGCAAAGCAAACAGGATGTTGGGATGCATCGTAAGGGGGATCACCTCTAGGAGCAGGGAAGTAATTCTGCCGCTGTACAATGGATTGGTTAGACTACACCTTGAGTACTGTGTACAGTACTGGAGACCACACTTGAAGAGGGACATACAGCTCCTGGAGAGGGTACAGAGGAGGGCAACTAAGATGATACAAGGACTAGGGGATTAAACGTATGAGGACAGACTTGAGGAGCTCTGCCTGTTTTCATTGGAGGAGAGGAGAGACGGGGGACATGACTTGAGATCTTCAAGTACCTCAAGGGAATAAATAGGGTAAACACGGAGGGGATCTTTAGACTAAAACAGGGAGGTATCACCAGAGGACATGGTTTGAAGTTGGAAGGTGGAAGGGTGAGGGGGGAAAAGAGGAGGAAGTTTTTCACTGAGAGGGTGGTGGATCCTTGGAACGTGCTGCCTGGCGAGCTGGTTCAGAGATCCACAGTGGAGGGCTTCAAGAGAGGGTGGGTCAGACACAGAAAGCGGATGTATCAGATGATGGCCTGGCCCAGGGGGGTGGGGATGGATGATAGGGGTTTCTGGAACACAAGGGGGGGAGGGCCTCGGTACCCAACTAGGGATCTGAGGTTCGAGCAGACTTGATAGACCGTAAGGCCTAATCTCTGGCAATTAGTATGTGAGTATGTTATTTCACCCCTCCCAGTGAGACTACACCTTCCATTCCCTACTGCACAGTTCCCTTAGTCGGATAGATCTCTGGCTCACCTCTCCAGCAGTCACCAGGAACACCATTGACACCTTTATTTATCCATTGATCATCTCAGACCATGCCCCTGTGCATCTCTCCTTCACCTGGGGCCCCCTCCCCCTACCTCTCTGTCCTGGAGGCTGCATCCATTGCTGCTTCGTCATCCAGACTTTCCCCCCTGGCTTCAAAGGGAAGCCTCTGAATTTTTTCAGAATAACCACATAGCAGATAATTCAGCAGGCAATACCGGGGAAGCATTTAAAGTTACCCTGAGGGGGGCAATAATGGGATTTGCAAGCAGGTGCCGTAAGAGGAGGGAACAGCACCTTAAGGGGCTTGAAAAACAGCTCCAAGAAGCAGAAGCTACCTTTAAGGTCCTCCGCGTCCCTTCCCTCAGGTCGGAGGCAGGACACTGAGTGGCATCCCTGAAGACGCAAGTGAATTTACTTTTATCTAGGAAAGCAGAGATTTCTATTATTAGGCTAAAGCACAAATATTGGGAAGAGGAGAGAATGGGGTTAAGATCCTTGCCTACCACCTCAAAAAGCAGCAAGCTGAAAGGTACATCGCTGCCTTATTGGATGCAGGGGGTAAGACCCACACCTCGACAGAAGGAATCAATGGCATAATGATGGACTTCTATTCCACGCTATATAAATCATCCAGAACACCCGACCCCAAGGGTGTCCTCCCATTTCTAGAATCCTTACACCTTCCTAAAATCTCAGAGGATAAGGCCTTGGCCTTAGATGCCCCTATCTCACCTCAGGAGGTGGCAGAGACTATATTATCTCTTAAAAAGGGAAAGGCTCCTGGAGGGGATGAGTTCCACTTCAAAATATGGCAGCTTTTGAAAGCCACAATCTCCCCAATATTACAACAAGTGTTCACCAAAGTGTTTCAAGAAGGTGCCCCCCCCTGGGAAGCGACCATCACTATCCTGCCTAAAAAGGGTAAAGACCCTCTAAAAGCATCCAGCTACCAGCCCATATCCCTTTTGAATACGGACAGTAAGGTGCTAGCCAAATTGTTAGCTAACAGACTAAACCTGCTCCTCCCCAGTTTGATCCACCCATCCCAGGTAGGCTTTGTTAAGGGACGATTTAGTGTGCACCATATTAGATCGCTTGCAAACTTGATCCATAAGGCTAATATATTGCCATCCCCTTCTGCAGCAATAGCAATAGATTTTGAAAAGGCCTTTGACTCCCTGGAGTGGGACTATGTCCAACAAGTGCTCGGTACCATGAGGTCAGGGGCGGGTTTCCCAGCCTGGATAGGGGCCATATACTCACCTCCCGCAGCTAGGGTACTCACCAACTCAATGCTGTCTCTCCCCCCTTTATACTGGGTAGGGGCACATGGCAGGGATGCCCTTCCTGTCCTCTACTCTTTGTCCTGGGAGTGGAACCCCTGGCTGCGGCTATTAGACAGAATCCATTAATCTCTGGGATACGAGTGGAAGAAAGGGAATACCCTACTCTCATGTATGCTGATGACCTGTTGCTTCCTATAGCAGATATTGCCATCTCCCTCCCTCCCTCCATTATTGAGCACCCTGTCAGAATTTAATACATTCTCAGGGCTCAAGATTAATCAGTCCAAGACGGAGGTCCTCCCTTTGGACTCTGATTTTACCTCCCACATGGTTACCCAGCATGGTCTCTGTTGGGCTCTGGTGGACTCACGTACTGGGGCATCAATATAACTCCTAATTTGCATAAACTCTGGGAAATGAATATGAAGCCACTTTTGGCGTCCATTTGTACGGAGCTGGATAGATGGAGGCCTCTCCGACTCACGCTCGTAGGTAAAATTTCAGCAATTAAAATGGTCACAGCACCTAAAATTATGTACCTCCCCTCTCACATTCCTTTGAAAATCCCTCAATACTGGTTTACTAAGCTGGACTCCCTGCTGAGTTCCTTCATATGGGAGGGCAAAAAGCCTAGGTACAGCAGAAATAAGCTGAGAGTGCATTGGACAGATGGAGGCTGGGGCCTTCCGTAGCTCGAGGGGTATAAATGGGCTTTCCAGATGGCTCAGATACTAAAATGGTTCACATCCCCAGAGCAAAACTCCCCTCAGTGGCTAGGTATGAAGAGAGAGGTCTGTGAGCAGCTACATTTATCTCTGTTGTTGTTTAGTTACCCCCCCAAGGGCATTCACTCTCACCCTATGATAGGACCCTCTCTGGAGTACCGGGCCAAGGTGCATAGGAAGTTGGGTACCCTCCCTTCTCCCCCAAGACTCACTTCACTATGGGGCAATAGTGAGATCACTGTCAATAAGCAATCAATTTCCTGCCCCTCGTGGGAACTAAGTAGGCTCTCAAAGCTCCAGGACATGTATATCCCTGGCACAGATACCCTCGATTCATTCAAAGGGCTGAGGAGAACATGTGGAATTCTGTCCAGAGATTTCTGGTGCTTCCTCCAAATAAGGAGTGCAATCTCTGAATACACTCGCAAGCGACACCATAGGCAGCGAGTCTCTCAGACAGAATCTTGGCTGGCCCTAGAAAGAGGCCAGTCTAGCTGAATATACGCATCCCTTAGGACACCATTCCGTCCCAAGTAGAAGAGTGTAAGCATAAATGGGAGCAGGCGCTGCAGGCCCACATCACAGATCTGGACAGGAAGACATGTCTCAGGCTTGCACATGGGGCATACCCTGATACTAGAAGCCAGCTAATACAAAATAAGATTCTGCATTCATGGTATAGGACCCCTGTGGTACTTGTCAAGGCTAAACTGGTCCAATCCAACCTCTGCTGGAGCTGTCAGGAGCTCCCTGGCAACCTAATCCATATATTATGGCACTGTAGGAGGATCCAGCCCTTATGGCAGGCAGCTGTTAAGATGGGGCACAGTATTCTTCAGAAACCCATTCCTGTGTCCCCCCAGCTGCTGATACTAGGAATCCAGTCCTCAGCCCCCCACTTAAGCCTCTCAGAAATAAAATTGTTCCTGACCCTAGGCATGCAGGTAAAAAGACTCCTCTTGTGGAAATGGCGGACACAGGTAATCCCATCAGTGGAGGACGTACTTAGCTTCTTGGTTCAGGTGGCCAACTGGTCCAGAATGTCACACACTGTAGCTGATATCCTCCCTAAATATATCAACATGTGGAAACCCTTTATAATGTAATTGAAGCCTAGGGAGGGAATCGGCTGAAAAAGCTCCTCTTCACTTTTGTAAACCCTCCTCTCATGTTTGAGTCTGGAACTGGGGTGGAAGAGGCACTTTTTGTGGTTCCGGGGCCCCCTGTGCCAATAACAACTTGGAATATTATGAGTAATTGCTAGTTTATTCACTGACGATCTCTAGATAGGTTTGCTTTATGTGTGTTCTCTTGTATTTTGAAGTTTCTGACTGGAGGGAAGTGGCCTTCAATCATCTTAGAACTCTACGGTTGTGCCAGCAATGCAGGTATCATAGAGAATAGTCCAGGTAAGCCAATTTATATGGTATTTACAGGATATGAGCACCAGCGGGTATTACTCCCATAGGTTACTTCCCGGCTGGACAGGTGTTGTTGGTCCATCCAAGGAATAATACAGTTCTTTTGTTTCCCGCTTGTTTAGGCTCTGCTCCTCAAGGTATTGTAAGCCTGTCCCTCTAACTGTATTCATACAGATGTATGTAACAGGTCTGTAATATTATTGTTATGTATCCGACAGCTTTATTCCATGTAATGCTTGTTAAAGTCAAATCAATAAAAAACTTATTAACCGTAAAATAAAAAGATGCACAATAACAGGCATTAAAAAAAAAAAAGATAAAAATTTGTGGGTATTTAAGATGAGCAGTTAGGGACTAGGGAAGCAAATTCAAGCTTGTAGTGACTTATTAGTTGGTTACTGCTAGTTGAAAAATGGAGCATTCCTTTTTCACAGAGTTTGGGAAGGCGTTCTTGGTATGCTGGATGCTAGCGTTTTAAAAGGAATGGCATTTAGTAACATTTATGCTTTAAAAAGGAGCTCATGCTAGGCATTTGCTTGCCATTTTGTATTGAAGCTGAGCAGTGGGATTGTTTGTAGAGGCTGATACTGTTTTAAGATGGGACTTTAGTGTGGTGATGCAAGGGTGGGGACAGTCGGTGAAGCAGGTCTCGCCCGGTTTATCTTTTGAATGCAGCCGCAGGATTTATTTTGGAATTTGTAGTGACTCCCTCTTGTTATTTTTCTACCTGTCTGTGATTCCACTGGAAGATGGGCTGGTGGGGTGATGGGGCCATGGGCCTCTCTCATGCCAGTCAGGAGCTTTAGTACCAGCTTTAATTGGGCCAGTGCAAGGGTTGAAGTCAAAGTGCCTAGGGGTGCTTCAGGTCAAATCTGTGTCACATGCAGGTAGTTTGCAAGCTCTGGTCCCCCTGGGCTATGGGTTTTAGGCACCAGTCACATGGAAAAGCCCTGGGCTGGTGGTCTAGGCTCTGTGTGCTATGGGACAAGCTTTGGGAGGGCTGATCGTTGGTTGAGGACAACCTCCAGCATGGGTTAAGCCCAGCTACAGCTGGAGGCATAGCACCGGGATAAGTAATGGACAACCCCCAGCATGAGGTGAGCCTGGCAGTGGCCAGAGGCATAACGCTGGGGTGGACCAGCAGTGAGAAGACTGGTAGGACCGTGGTTTGACATGTTCTTTTATTTCCGCTTATAGTAATTTTACAGAGATGGTGCCCAAGAAAAAACAGATGACCAGAAAGAGGATGATGGAGGAGGCCGCTAATCTGATGGGACAGATGTCAGAGCTCATGGCAGTGGAAAAATGGAAAGAGGAGGAGGAGGAGGAGGAATAGGCACAGTGGAATTTGACGGAGCAGGACAAATGGGAGGGGAAAGGGCAACCAGACAAGAAGCCCCGAGGAGTGAGGGCCAACCCCGAGCCAGCGGTGGTTCCATGGCCAGAGCTGGAGATGGATAATGGAAGTACAGATGGGGGTAAGTACATGGTGGATATCACCAAAGATGATAACCTCAAGGAGTACTTATAGGGGCTGCTGGTGGACATGGGGAGGCAGGGATAGACAAAATGGAAAAAGTGCTCCAGGACATACGAGGAAAGAAAGGGGGCAGGGGGACAGGCGCACAAGCCGGGGGCCAGAAATACGATGGACCCCCGGGACTCAATTTGGATGACCATGTGTCAGCCTCACTGAAGAAGCGGATATGGAAAGGGGAGTTTGTGGATATATTCAGATTGCTGAATGAGGATACTGCCAAGAAGTATGAGCAGAAGAGTCAATGGGAATGTCTGAGATGGCCGTGGTGCTCGCAGTCGTGGGCCACCAGGCATAAGAGGCAAAATGGAAAGGGAATACCTTTGATAATTGGCAAGCGGGGTTCATGATATATAGCACCATAGTCTTGGAAAAGAGGAAGGGACTGGCCATCCCACTACTGACCTACATGGCGACCATCAGAGAAGCATACAAGGTCAAGTTGGGTTTCAGATGGCTCAAATACAATGAGGCCTTCTGGAGGCACATGGCAGCAAGGAAAGACTTGAGATAGGACAGTACCCATTCCGAGTTGTGGGTGAAGACCATGTCCATGTCAGGCCAGGGGACTCCAACCAGGAAGGGGCACTGGGAGGTGGATCATGCCAGCCACAGGTGCAAATATCTGTTGGGAGTTCAACAAGGCATTCTGCAACTGGGCACACTGTAAATTCAAGCACATTTGCTCCAGATGCGGGGGAGCGCACCCATTGACAACGTGCAGGCAAGGGGTGGGAGGCAAGGACAGGGGAGTGGCCATCAACAGAACCTCCCCTTTTGAGGAAGCAGGGGTGGAGGCTCCAACAGTGGTGGGTGGCATAACAGGGGAGGCCTCAAGGCCACTTATGGTTATTAGACAGCAGCAGGAAAGGGGGAGGTGGGGTTCTCGCTGGCCCACACCCCCATTGTACGGGAGGTGGTGGAGGCGTGGACCTGGGAGTACCCGGACAGGGAGGTGGGCAAGAGCCTCTGAGTGGGTCTATGGAAGGCTTCCCACTGGGTTTCCATGGCTCACGAAGAGGGATGAGAACCAAGAACCTGGGTTCAGTGAGAGGAAAGGAAGGGGTGGTCAGAGAAAAGATAAGGAAAGAGATTAGGGCAGGGCAAGTGGAGAGGCCACTGGTGGCACCACCATGCCCTGAATTCCAGATATCCCCCCTTGGGGGTAGTCCCCAAGAAGCAGGCACGTGAATACAGGCTGATTCACCATTTGTCATACCCAGAAGGACAATCGGTGAACGACGGCATTCCAGACCACCTGCGAACTGTATCCTACGTCTCATTAGATTAAGTGATAGAGCTGGTCAGGGCAATAAAAGGGGCCTGATTAGCAAAAACAGACACAGAGTCCACTTTTCGGCTGCTGCCAGTCAACCTGGCTGACTGGGACCTGCTGGGGTTCCAGTTTGAAGGGGACATATAAGTTGACACGGCCAAGCCCATGGGCTGCTCGGTGGCCTGTTCAACGTTTGAGGCTTTCAGCTCATGGATCTAGTGGGTGTTCAGGAGAAAAATACACCCACAAGAGGGTAGTGCACTACCTGGATGGTTTTCTGATCATCGGGGAAAGCTGCGCAGAGATGCAGGGCATGTTGCGGGACTTCACGGTGATGTGCAAGTGGATTGATATCCCACTGGCACAAGGGAAGACTGAGGGTCTGGCACGTAAGCCAGAGTTCCTGTTGATCGAGGTGGACATGGAGCAAGGTTTTTTGAAATTCAAAGTTTTATTGATTTGACATAATAAAAACAATGAAATACAGATACCGGAACAAAACAGGACATAACCTCCTCAATGTACAGAAGCATGGCATGAACATGTGCCAGAAACTTAAAAAAAAACCACCCTACCCACCCCTGGAAGGTGCCAGCCCAACTCCAGGTTACCCTGAAGAGCAATTAACGTGCCATGGAATGATACTAGTAGACATCAATTAGCCACATATAGACATCTCATAATAAGACAGTCAGAGGAACCACATAGAGAGTTCAATGAAGATACAAAGCGATAACTTGCCCCATTTTCTATGAAAGGTAGGCATAGGTGTCTGGAACTGGCTATTAATCTTTCATCTTGAAACATGAGGAGATTTCCTCAAGCCACTCACTATAGGAAATAGCCACTTGGTCTAGCCAGTGCCGGAGAACTAGCCTTTTAACTGCCATTGAAATTATGGCCATGTGGAATTTCCGTTCTTTGATTCTAATATTCGAATACAGACCAATTACACAAACTTCAGCTGTGAATAGATCCTCCAGACCCAGAGTCGGATCCAGACTATTCCGAATTGCCTGCCAAAATGGGGCAACTTTAACACAAGACCAAAATATATGTAGTAGATTCCTCACTTCCATGCCACACCTTGTGCATCTGTCAGATTTTGACCTGTCAAATTTAGCCAACTTAGTTGGTGTAATATATTGTTTAAAATGTAAAACTGTATAGCTTATTCCTGTCTAAGGTAATATATTTGTACACCTCGCGCAAACTTGGCTCCAAGACATAGAGGGTTCCGAGACTAGGAGGCCCACATTGGAGCCAGCTAGGGATCAGGGAATTTTGTAAGTTAAAGATAATTATATAGCCGAGCTATACTGTGGGATTTGTGACACAAGTCCTAAGTTGTTCCAGGAAAGGCCTAATTTGAGAGGATAGTCTCACCAGCCCAAAATTTTTACCTACCAGGTGTCTCAATTGGTAAATTTTGAAAATATTTTGGGAGGGATGTTCAGTTTTAACAGTTCCCCAGAGGAGCCAAGGGATCTCCTGAACATAGAGATCTTCCAATCAACAATCCTGGATTTGTGGGAGCCAAGTCAACGAACAACATGTGACCACCGATTCTAATATTAGGGTTAAGAACTAGTGGTTGGGCCATATCCTGGTATACTGGATTTTAAAGAATTCCAGTACTGAGTTAGAATTTTAACAGACAACCCTATTGTAGAGTTATGGATATCCTCCGGTAGTGAGGAATAACTATGATAAAAATGTGGTGAAGGTATATATTGTAATCCTCCAATAGTTTAAGCTCTAACTCTAACCAAATGGGCTTGTAATATTCATTCGAGGGCAACCACCTACCCAGTTTAGCTAAGTGACTGGCCCAGTAATAGAACCCAGTTAGCAAGCGGGCAGGCCTCCTTTCCTTGGGCAAGCAGAGCTTGAGGAAAGACCTTCTAGGTTGTTTACCACCCCAAATAAATTTGGACACCATTGAGTGTATTTTCTGAAAAAGAGATTTAGAAGCCATATGTTGAGAAGGTTCAGGAGATAAAAAAATTTGTGGAAGTATGTTCATTTTGATTATGCTGATTCGCCCTCCTATAGCAAGGGGAAGGTTGTCCCATCTGTTAAGGTCCTTTTGGATTCTATCCAACAGATCATCCAGGTTGAGCTTTTTAATTGTCTCCTCATCCCGGGCCAGATAAATGCCCAGGTATTTAAGATGTATCGGGGCCCATTTCATACCAAATTGAGATACACTAACCTGGAGCAAGAGTGAATTGAGTGGAAATATCACTGATTTGGATAGGTTCAACCTATAATTGGCTGCATTACCAAACTGACTAACAATTTGCAATGCCTCCGGTAGGGAAGATTCAGGATTTGAGAGGTGAAAGGATATTGTCCGAAAAACGGATAGGGTCAATTCCCGTTGAGCAATGACACACCCTGAGATCTTGATGACGTTTAATATGAACCAACAGGGCTCCAGATATAAATGAAATAAGTAAGGGACAAAGGACATCCTGACGAAAGCCAGAATACAGGAAGAATCGAGATGAGAACACCCCATTACATAGACTATGAAGGCGAAGCATATATCGCCTTTATCCATTGAATAAACTCTCTGAAAACCCATTTTATTTAAAGTAGACCACAGGAACTCCCAGCTAACCAGATCAAAGGCCTCTCGCGGCCAAAGGCAACCAAAGCCATAGGGGACTGGGACCTTGAGCTGCACGAAAATGTGACTAAGGTACGATATGATCCATAGCTGACCTCCCCTGGACAAAACCTACTTGTTCGTTACTCAACAAAACCTGCCAGACCTGTTTAATTCTCAAGGAATAATTTTGGTTAAAATTTTAATATCATAATTAAGTAGTGAAATTGGCCTGTAGTTAGCTGGATCCAAGTTAGGTTTATCTGACTTGGGAATTAAAATTATAGTAGCTTCCAGCAAGGAAGGATCCAATGGTTCAGAGGAGAGAATATAGTTAAATAGTTTAAGGAGAACAGGAGCAATCTCTTTACAGAAAGTTTTGTAAAAGTTTGGGGGGAGGCTGTCAGGTCCAGGGGATTTATCCAGGGGTAGATTTTTAATAACATCCTCCACCTCGCTTAGGGTAATAGGGGAAGAAAGTAGGTCACACTGGTGGGTATGCAATCTTGGAAGAGAAACTCTATCCAGGAAAGCTTCTGCCTCTGATATTGATGGCAAGGAAGCCCTGTTGCCATATAGATCCTTATAAAAGTCTTCGAAGACTTTGGCTATGTCCTTGGGGCAGTTTTAATTGAGTCATTAGTCGCCTTTTAAGGCAGGAATTAACCTGGCACTTACCTCCCTTAACCTGAGAGCAAGTATTCTCCCGGTTTCTCCCGATCAAGGTATCTCATTTTGGATTTTAATATGGCATATTCTGTTTTTTCCTAATCAGGTCCTCATATTCATTTCTGAGTCTGCATAGATTTCTAAATCTGTTTGAGAATTAGAGGAAGAGAGGATACCTTCGACTTTTTTATCTGGTTAGCCAAAGAGGTAATTCTCGCTTCCCTCAACCTCTTCCTATTAGAGGCTACTTTTATAAACTCTCCTCTAAGAAAACATTTTAGTGAGCACCAAATTAAATCTTCTCTGGGAATTGAGCCTTGATTAATTTCGAGAAAGGACGAGATCAAGGACTTGAAATGTGAGATAGTGTGTTCATCTTTCAGAAGCTGTGTATTGAGCTTCCAAGAGGTATCCCTTTGACCAGGAGGACTGGGTGATAACTTAATCCATGCCATTGAATGATCCGAAATAACAATTGGCTCTATTCCAGTAAGGGAGATATTGGTTAGGAGTGCAGTGCTCACCAAAATGTAATCCAGCCTTGACCAGGATTTATGGATTGGGGAATAGAAGGTGTAACTACGACTAGAAGGATTCAATATTCTGCAAGGGTCACTCAGGCCCAGTAAATTACATAGGTCATTAAGAGCCATTTGAGCAGGTGTGGGGAATTTTATGGGTCTGTAGGGTCTATCTAGGACCTGTGAGGGAGCAATGTTCCAGTCCCCCAGTATGAATACCGTTGGCAGAAGTTCACTTAATCTAGTTGTTAGCTGCATAATGAAATTAGGATCCCCACCAACTGGGCAATATATAGCTCCCAGAACCACATCCAGCTGACTGAGCAAACCTTTAACCAATACAAATCTGCCCTCTGAATCCTTAATGCATTTTTCCGGTACAAATGGTACATTTCTCTTTATCATGACAGCCACTCCCTTGCTAACTGTAGACCCTTCAGAAACAAAAACCTGAGTAAAACCGTGGCCTCGTAACATTTTGGCTTGAGACTAGGATGTGAGTTTCTTGCAGAAAAAGAATGTCCGTACTCTACAAGAGAACAGTTTAGTAGGATTTGTCTTTTTTGTTACTCTAATGCCCCTGACATTCCAGGTGGCATTTTAATGTGGCTTAAAGCCATTTAACAACAATAAAGAGAAACAACTTGGCCAGTTACAGACCATGGCATTCCACTTCAAACCTGTAATGGTGGCACCTTCCACCCACCCCTGAACCCCTCTCCTTGAACAAGTATATCATAACAGTGATAAATGTTCCTTTGTAAAACTGAGTCTGCATAGTCGATAACTGTGTCCAAAATTGAAACTAGTTCGAGAAATCCAACATGAAAGATATTGCTTACATCCCTCCCAATCTTTAAACTTGCACCCCCGCCTCCAAAATTCTCCCCACAAGTAAGTCATAACAATGAGGAATGATTCTTTGTAAAACTGAGTCTGCATAACCGATAACTGTGCCCAAAATTGAAACTAAATCGAGAAATCTAACATGAAAAATAGTACTTACAACCCCCCCAATCCCATAAGCTTGCACCCCGCCTCCAGAATTCTCCCCAAACTATATACACTGGGTCCCTTAATACCAGAAAAGTGAAATCAACCCAGCCGAACACGTTATCAGGAACCCCCCAAAGGTACCTTGGTCCATAGTCAGCCCGATGGAACCAGTCACTTCCGACCAAAGAGGACCCCCTTGATTTATGCATGCGGCAGTAAACAATTATATTAGCCGTCCTACCTATGTTGGATCTAGATACCCTAAACTCCCTAATAAGGCCGTAAGACAGAATTCTCCAGAGCCTATCTCCTCCCCTGAGCCCCCCCACCACCCTTAACCAAAATTAACCTTGCATTGTCTCGCCCCATATTCTTCTGGGCTAATTATCTATTGACCCATAATTAAGCTTACCAAGTTGAAAGAGTTGCCTGTGAAGGCCCTTCTTCCTAATCCCACATAAATCCATCCATGCCATACGGGAGGTCACAGAAGACAACTCGTGCAGCATTCATTACCCCGGTATCCGGATTCTGGCCCCAAATATATTGTTTGGTACATTCCGGTGGCTCCCCTATGGCTGCTTAGGAAATAGGCCACCTAACCAGGAAGACCCCGGCGGAAGACGTGCGGACAGACCAAAGCGGTCCTACCTCTAAATGGGACTTATGGAAACCGCCTCCACCACATTTGTTCCCCATTTACCTAACTAATGGTGTGAACTCAAGACACCAGCAATCTGACTAGGTCTCATAGGCCACGGGGCCTACAACCACCCCTCCCTCCACCACCGTACCCCAGCTCCCCTCCCAAAGATCGCCCAGGTAAGCAAACAACCGATTTAACTATAAAGGGATATACTATTCGAAGAAGATCAAAAACCACACAGTTTGAAGGGGAGGCAACTGCCACTAGAAAATTTTAGCACAGAATAGAAAATCAGTCCCCTTTGAAAAGATTCGGGAGTTTAATGGAGAGATCAGGTAGTGCTTGATCCGGGTTTTCAAGGATGCCAGACACCATCCAGGGAAACCATTAGTCTGGCAGGGTAGTTCATCCTAAACTTGATCCCAGTGGCGATCAGTTTCTTCACTATGGGGTGAAAAGCTGTTCTCCTCTGATGGATTTCATATGGGAGGTCTTGTATAATTCTAATCTTGTTTTTGTCCCAATGGATTGACTCTAGTTCTTTCACTTTCGACATCACATGCTGCTTTTCGATAAAGCTGAGAAATCTGATGATGATCGGTCGGGGGGGCACTCGTCGGAGGCTTAGGCTTAAGAGAACGATGAGCCCTCTCAATGTGGTATTGCTGCTTAAGAGGAGAGGGACGATGATCTTATTGAGTAATTGCTGCACAAATTGAATAACATCTCCACCTTCCTCTGACTTGGGCAGGCCAAGAATCAGAATGTTGTTCCGCCTGCTTCTGCCCTCTAAGTCCTCTGTTTTCAACTGTAGCTTTTGTACTTGTTGTCAGTTTAACTATTTCTGGATCGATTCTCCTTCCAGCACTCGAATGAAGAAGCTCTAGCCTCCATATCGCCCACCTCCGTGAAAGAGCACTAAAGTCGCTTCCTGATCGCTTTCACCTCACTCGATATCTCTGAAGAGTTTCCTGAAAGGCAGGAGCTCCTGAAGGAATCGATCTTCAGTCAGCAGATTGTTTGGGTTACTGGGGGTGTTTGCTCAGATGTCTGCCCTCATTGCTATTTCTGGCCTTCTTGGCGTTTGTGTCGGGAGGAGTGTGCTTCAATCCGCTGGTTTCATGTCGGAGTCCATTTCCACTCCTGTCGCTTGTAAAATCTTTCAATAGCTGCTATTTTGATTGAAAAAGATCCCTAGCGAGCAAGAAAACAATATAGCTTGTAGCCCTTTAAAAAGGATGCGATAAAATAGTCAAACGAGGCGATTAATTAGGGTGATAGGAGGGAGCCCAAGAAAAGGCAGCTACCAGACACTCTGCATCACGTGACTCTTGACATGGAGCAAGGTTGTTTCCGGCTACCGGGGGACAAAGTGCCCAGGAGACTGGGGCTACTGGCACAAGTAATGGGGAGGTGGAGGGTGCCACTGGTACAAGTATAAGTTGGGGTGTATTAAGTCAGAATAAGGAGGTAATAATGGTAGCAGTCAAGAAGAGTGCTTAATCAATGGCGTGGTAGGGGTGGGCACTACTGAAAGAGCCCCTGCCTAAACGGCGACTGCCCAATGTAGCAGAATTGCAGTATAATAGTGACTGTAGCTGCGGCTCCATAAGAAGAGATCCGGAGCTGCTACAGTCCATCCCGCGAGCGCACAGAGCCCCTGTGGCATGGAAGCGAGACCTGGGTGCGGGCAGCAGGAAAGGCGAAACCCTGCTAACTGAGGCATGGGAAGGTTCATACAGCTGGCAGCGAGGGGCATGGCAGACAGTACCCAACATAGAGCCACACACAACACAACGACAAAGACCACTGCCCCCCTTGCCCAGCACACCACCACAGCAGAGCCCCCCCCAACAGCAGGCCCATGGGAGCCCCCACCATGACCAGGTAACATTCCACACCCACGCTGCAATGTACTGCTTGCACTGTCCCCACAACCACCACAGGGCGCTCATGTCTTGGTGCACAGGTACAAAGGCTCTATTTTCGTCGTCACAGTGGGTTCGCCCATTGCATCTTGTCGCATAGCGTAGATGCACAGTGCAATGCGTCCTTGCAGCCTCTGCCTCCTGCCTGCGCTCTCTCCGCTGCTCGCCCTAATTCCCCTGTTGCCCTTTCTGTGTTCTGCTTTCTGCATTCACCCATTGGGGACTCGCTTAAACAGCGGTGATCTTATCACATGAAACCGGTAATAATCCCTCTTTACAAGACACTGGTTAGGCCCATCTGGAGTACTGTGTGCAGTACTGGAGGCCACATCTTCACAAGGACATTAACCAAATTGAGGCAGTCCAGAGAAGGGCAACGAATGGTGCAGGGACTGCATCAGAAAACATATGAGGACAGATTAACTGAACTCAGTATGCATACCCTAGAGCAAAGGAGGGAGAGAGGTGATATGATTGAAACTTTCAAACACCTTAAGGGCATCAACAAGGTGAAAGAGTCTAACATGTTTCAATATAAGAAAAATAGCAGGACAAGAGGACACAGCATGAGATTAGAGGGAGGCCAATTAAGGGGTGATGTGAGGAAGTTCTTTTTCACAGGAAGGGTGGTGGATGCATGGAATGGTCTACCTCAGGAAGTGGTGGATATGAATACAGTGCAGGGCTTCAAACAGGCATGGGATAGGCATAAGAGAGCAATACAGATGAGTGAATAGATAGGCCATTGACAGAGCAAAGGCCAATGGCACATTCATAAGGTAGAAAAAGAAATGGGCAGACAGGATGGGCCTTATGGTCCTTATCTGCCGTCAGCTTCTATGTTTCTATGTAGCAGCTGCTGGGGCACCTTAATTTTGCATGCAAGGTGATCAGCCCAGGGAGGGCATTTACGAGAAGGCTAGGGAGGGTGACCGGGAAGGTGAAGAAGCTGCACCACTGGGTGGACATCTCAAAGGGAGTACGAGAGGACCTCAAGGTTTGGGAGGAATTCCTAGACCAGTATAATGGGGTAATGTTATGGCGGACAGAATGGGAGCACAACACGGACCTAGAGCTATACACCAATGCCTCAGGGGCTCTTGGGATGGGAGCATATTTTAAGGGAGAAGGGGTGGCGGAGGCCTGGCCATGCCAATGGGGGGGGTAGAAGGCCTGTTGAGAGACATCGTGTTTTTGGAAATATTCCTGATTTGGGCAGCCATTGAGGTGTGGGGAGAGCAGATGAGAGGAAAACGCATCATGCTGTGGTGCAACAATAAAGGGGTGGAGGAGGTCATCAACAGGCAGGGCGGGAACACAGAGACAGTGGGCCAAGTAATGAAGAGGTTGGTACTGTTGGGGCTGAAACTGAATGTGTCATTCAAAGCACAACATATCCCAGGGATCAAGAACGAATTGGCTGACAGTCTTTCCCGCTTACTGCTCGACAGGTTTCGGAGTCTGGTGCCACAGGCAGCAACACACAGGACCAGGGCCCCAGACTGGATGTGAGGGACTGGAGGTCCACTGCAAGGGTGCTATACCAGGGCTCCTGAGCAAACAGGACCCTGAGGGCATACGAAGGGGATTGAGCCAGCTTACAGGAGTTTAGAGCTAGACAGAGTTGGGACAGAACAAAACCGGTCTGGGATGAGCAGGTCAAGACATTTGTGGCAGAACAATGGGAGTCAGGGATGGTGCATGCCACAATAGTGATTCAGTTAGCAGGAGTGAGCTGGGCATGCCTGGACAGAGGGTGGCCAGACGCCATGGTGGGCAGGATGGTCAAGAGGATGCTCTCGTATGGTGGAGGGGACAGGGGAGCAGGAAGGACGGCAGGTGCTCAATCGGGGGCCAACTGCTGGACAAGGTGTTGGGGGCCACATGGAGTGTGTGCAGCTCAGCCCAGGAGGCCCACCTATTCAGGGCGGTTTTCACAGTAATGGCAGCTGGGGCATTCAGGATGGGGGAGGTGGTGGCCCCCCGAAAAGGGGTGCCGAACTCTCATTACAACATGAAAGAGTACAGGTCGAGGGGGACATCATCTCCATCAGTTTGGCCAGGTCAAAAATGGACCAGAAGGGGCGGGGGCCACAGTGACCCTGCACAGGAAGCCTGGGGTGCCGAGTTGCACGGTGGCTGCATGGGAGGAGTATGAGAACCACAGGAGCAGTGCTAGAGGGGCAATGTTCCGGCATGGGGACGGAACGCCAATCACGGCATTCCAGGTGGGGGCAGTAATGAGAAAGGCGCTGGCCTTTATAGTGGAAGAGCTGGATGAATTTCGTCCCACACTCTTTTAGGATTGGTGCAGCCTTGGAGGCAGCAAAAAGGGGAGACACGGTGGACGAACTAAAAGGAATTGGCCGCTGGAGGTCAGACAGTTACAAACGGTATGTCAGGTGCTAACAAATGATGACTCATGCTACTTTCTTTTGTTCTAGTGGCAGGTACCAGATGGAAGGTGTGGATCATGGGGCATTCATTGGTGTACTGGGCAGAACAGTTTGCAGCCACCATGGGCAGAGGGACCCAACTGCACCAAGAGTCAAATTGCACCAGAGTACAATGGAAAGGCATCAGGGGTATGAAATGGACCCAGCTGTTGCCTCTTCTGCAGGAATTGAAGGGGCAATGGGGCAGGCCAGAGTACATAGTGGTACATCTCGGTGGCAACGACCTGGGAGGGATACCCTGGGGGGAGTTAGGGCAACAAATGTTGGTGGATTTTGAAACCATTCAAGGGTGGTGGCCAGGCGTGACCATCATCTGGTCTGAGATCATGTCTAGGAGGGTATGGAGGGGAGCCAAGGATGTCAAGCTTATAGAAAAGGTCAGGAAGCGACTCAACAGAAAGGTGGTGAGAGCGGTCATAGAGATGGGGGATATAAATGCAGCACAGTGACATAATGTATGAGCAGGCGGTGATCTACAGATCTGATGAGGTGCACCACACCGAGTTCGGGATATGTCTATTCCCAAGGCCAATAAGTGAGCTAGTGGGGAAGATAGCCCAAAAAGGTCTGAGGTTTTAACCCGCAAGGGGGAGAACCCCACCATCCAAGTTCAAGCTGGAGGCAGGGAAGTGGGAGAAATAAAAGGGTGAGGGGGGCTAGAGGTGGGGAGAGGGGAGAGGATCATGGGCTGGGAGCAAGGAGCCCAAGTGTGGATTAAAAGGGGAAGGGGGAATAGGTCTGGGTGCCGGACACAGAGTGTCCGGGCCTAGAAGGGGAGGCCCGGGTTAAACAGGGAACTGGCCTGGTTCTGGTGATGGAGGAGGGGGCCAGATTTAGTGTCTGGACTCAGAAGAATGGAAGGAAGAGAACAACCAGGAGGAAAAAGAGGCCAGAAGGAAAAGAATGTTGAAAACTAAATTATGTTATGTCTGAAAAACCGCCTATCACATAAAGCGAACAAGTATGAGCCCATAGTCAAAAGGGCGACAGATATTGTACCAACCATCGCAAATACTTTAAAAACGCACACACAAATTTTTTTTTATGCAGGGGCTCGGCCCCCCACTCCCCCACACCCCCAAACTTAAATAAAAACTCCAAGGGGGTGTGGATCACGGGGCAAGTTACTGGATTAAAAGAAAAATTCATTTTTCCATAGCTGGACCTGAACCCGGTTCTGCTCACATCGCAAGCAGTGGTATACACCACTATGCTAAGTGAGCAGCTCAGCAAGAGTTGGCAACACAGGATCCTATATCTTGTAGTAGTGAGTACAGCTCCTTGCTATACTCGCTACACAGGATATAGTGATCTATTGCACCACTTGCTCTCTTGTAGAGTGCTATTATTGAGTCGCTCAAAAGTGCAGTGCTCAGTAATCAGCACTCTACATGGGTGCTACCAAAGAAACAGTAGTAGGTACTGAGGTAAGGAAACACAATGCAGTATTGAGGATACCACAAGCAATAATTTAAATTATCAAAAACTGGTCAAAGCATATCAGAATTTATGACTAACACAGAAAGGAAAATGGGAGAGTGTTTAACAGAGGTTTGAACAATCAGCTGTTAAAAGGATGTGACCCAGATCAGAGTCTGAGGGAGTGCACTGGCAGAGCTGCAGGTGGTTTAGCCCTGTACACTGCCAGAGCAGCTTGGCCAACTCCCTGAAACAACTGTCCCTTGATGTGCACCAGCAGGGGTAAGGTAGCAACCCGTCACGTCAGCTACCTTACCCATGTCAAAATCTGTCAGATATTACATCATCGGGATGCTCACTATTGGGACACTACACCTATTGGGAAATAGTGCCCTGGCAGGTGTGTGTCGGGATAGTGAGCCACGGGAATTCATAAGGGTGACATGTCATATCCCTGGCCCCTGTACACTGACAACAGAGGCTGTGGTACATGTCCAGTGTCCCAAGGTGACCTTGGGATATGCTTTGAGACAAATGATACAATGGACATGCGTCCAGTAGTACCCCTAACCCTGATGTATGAACGAGGAGTGTGACAAAGGTCCCTGGTGTCCAGTGACTCTCAGCAGCACTGACCACCCACCCATCCACCCTCCTGCCCCTTACTAGCATGTCCAGTGCTTCAGGATCTGTTCAGCATAAGGCAGCGCCCTCCACTCACCACCTTGACTGGTCGCTGTATGTACAAGCTGGGAGCGTACATCCTATTTATAGGACCCCTGTAACTATATAAATAGGATGCACGCTCCCTTCCTGTACATACAGCTGCTGGTTGAGGTGGTGAGCAGAGGACTGTGCTGGTCACTGAACGGGTCTTGTGGCACCAGACATGCTGGTAATGGGTGGGAGGGTGCATAGCCAGTGTCGCAGAGGGGGGCCACTAGATGCTAGGGACCATTGTTTCACTGCCTACCTTCACATTGGGGATTGGGGGGTACTACTGAACTTGTGTTCATTGTGTCCTCTGTTTAAAGCATACCCCAGGGTCACCTTGGAACAGCTGGGCATGTACTGCAGGCAATATTGTTAGTGTATAGGGGCTGGGGATCAGACATGGGGGTGGGACATCAGTCCACAGGTTGGCATCACATTTGGATGGGGGCAGAGATCAGAAACTGTGGTAGGAAGAGGGGGACAACTGGCCACCAGGGAATGGTTTGTCCATGATGAGGCCGGGGTTCGGGTGCTGGGGGGGGTGCTAGACACCAGGGACCCTGTCTTTCATAACCTGGCTGGGGATCAGAGGCAGCAGCGGATACACTAGGCACCAGGGACTTTAACAATCATTATTGGGCTGGGGATCAGTAGGAAGGGGTCTGCTAGCCACCAAGGAATCTATCAATCATTACTTGACTGGGGATTGGAGTGAGGGGGTCCACTAGGCACCAGGAATAACATTGTTGGGCACGGGGATGGCAATCAGGGAGACCAGTAGGCACCTGAGAGCCATTAGTTATATGCTGGGCCAGTAATCAAGGATAGGAAGACAACCAGGTACAAGAGGCAGGTGTGCTCTCCCTCCGGCCAATGTGGTTGTTGGCTGCAGTACCTGTGGCAGCTGCTAAGGTTGGCTGGAGTAAGTTGGGGGTTTTGTTCTGCAGTATTTGCACTGCACAAAAGGACCGCACTAAGCCCTTTGCACAGCACAGATCTTCTGAATATGGAGTAGCACAGATTTTCATGTCCATGCCCCTCCATTTGCCCACCCACTTGCATTATGATTTGCACAGGCACTAACCCTGTTTGCCCATACAAATGTCCCTTTTAAATATCATGCTCAGGGGCAACACCTGGTTTGTGTGGCCAAACAGCAGTTTGCACCCACACAGACTTCTGAATATCAGGACCCTGAAGTTTTGAATACAGCAAAAGTTCAAAATAACTTCGATCAAAACTGAAATAATAGCTCACTGGAAAGATATCCACTAATAAGGTTTGAGAGTGAACAAGGAACTAACAGTATAGAACCAGTTTGGGGGGATTCAAAAAAAGAAACTGATCAAGAATCTTCACAAGACAGTTATCAGAATTTGCCTGTCCCAATAGTAGGCAGGAGTACCTTTCAAGAGAGCCTGGTCTCTAATGGGATATCTTCCCTAGACATAAAACTAGATATACCAGAAATAATGTGGGAGCTTCTGGAAACAAGTATGGGATTAAAAGAGATTGCTGACAAAGTAAGAATCTATGAAAGTAAAATTAAAACAGAGATTTCTTGTTCTCTGTTCTTAGATGAAAATCTGGTAGCGGTTTTTATAAAACTCACATGTGACAAGTGTAGCATTTTAAAGCAGTTAGTAATATTAAAAATGAAAAGGCACCCCAAGAGAGGATGCTGCAATTCATGGAGCATGACTGGAGGAACTATTAGACTTTCAGAGAAGGAATAAAACAAGCCTTTGTCAATGCCGAATCTTGATTGCGTTGGTCTGTTGAGCTCACTCAGTGGGCCTCTGTCAGTGGCTCAGTCTGTTTGTCCCAGTGCTGCAGGCTGCTCTTGTGTACTGGGCTGCTGCATGCTTTGGCACCTTGTTCTGCCGAGGAAGAAATATGCAGCTGTCCCAACAGAGCTCCATTGAGGTGGCTTACTCCACCTGTCTCACTCGCTCAGTTTGTTTCTCCTGGTGCTGCAGGCTACCTTTTTGTACTGGGCTCCTGCCTGTGTTGGTGGCTTTTTCTACCCATGAAGAAATCCACAGCTGTCCCAGCAGAACTCCATTGAGGTCGCTCAGTCCGCCTGTCTCACTCACTCATTCCGGTTCTCCTGGCACTGCAGGCTGCCCTTTTGTATTGGGCTCCTGCCTCTGTTGGCGCCTTTTTCTGCCCACAAAGAAATCTGCAGCAGTCCCGACAAAGTTCCGTTGAGCTTGCTCACTCCCCTTCTCTCACTCACTCACTCATTCTGTTCTGCCGGCGCTGCAGGCTGCCCTTTTCTACTGGGCTCCTGCCTGCGTTGCTGCCTTCTTATGCCCATAAAGAAATTTGTAGCAGTTACAATACAGCTTTGTTGAGCTCACTCACTTGCTCATTCTGGTTTTCCTGCCACTGCAGGCTGTCCTTTTGTACTGGGCACCTGCATGCATTGCTTCCTTTTTCTGCCCACAAACAAATCTGCAGCAGTCCCAACAAAGCCCCGTTGAGCTCACTGACTCCCCCTCCCTCAATCGCTCATTCTGTGTCTCCTGGCGCTGCAGGCTGCCCTTTTGTACTGGGCTCTTGCCTGCATTGGTGGCTTTTTCTGGCCAAAAAGAAATCTGAAGCAGTCCCAACACAGCTCCACTGAGCTCGCTCACTGCCCGTCTGTCACTCTCGCATTCCATTTCTGCCAGCGCTGCAAGCTGGCCTTTTGTACTGGACTTCTGCCTGCGTTGCCGCATTTTCTGCCCACAAAGAAATCTGCAGCAGTCACACTAGAGCTCCGATGAGCTTGCTCAGTACCGCTCTGTCACTCATTCGTTCTGTTTGTCTTGGCGCCGCAGACTGTGCTTTTGTATGAGGCCCCTGGCTGCATTGGCACCTTTATCTGCCCACAAAGAAATCCGCAGCTGTCCTGACAGAGCTGCGTTGAGGTTGCTCAGTTTCCCTCTCTCATCGCTCATTCTGTATGTCCTGGCGCTGCAAGTTGCCCTTTTGTACGGGGTTCCTGCCCGCATTGACCCCTTTTTCCACCCACAAAGTAATCCCAGCAGTCCTGACACAGCTCCATTGAGCTCACTATGTCCCTTTGTCTCACTCACTCGTACTGTTTGTCCCACCGCTGCAGGCTGCCCTTTTGTACTGGGCCCCTGCCTGTATTGACGCCTTTTTCTGCCCACAAAGAAATCTGCAGCAGTCCTGACAGTGCTTTGGTGAGTTCGCTCACTCCCCCTCCCTCACTCGCTCTCCCGTTCTGTTTCTCCCAGTGCTGCAGGCTGCCCTTTTGTACTGGGCTCTTGTGTTGGGGCCTTTGTCTGCCCACAAACAAATCTGCAGCAGTCCCGACAGAGCTCAGTTGAGCTCGGTCACTCCCCCCCCCCCAACTTGGTCGATCTTAATCTGTCCCAAACACTGATTTCCCAGAGTGGCTGTGCAATTGTCCGGCAGGAGTGCAAAAACATATTTTAGCTAGGATGTGAAAAATGACAGCTGTAGTGTTCATAAGGAGTTGTGAAAAAATGCCACTGTTGAAAATGTGGCGTGACAGTATTACAAATTTGCGAAATTAGAAGGGTGTATGGAAACAGGTTAACGCACGTTTGTAACACAGTCATGTTATGGCAGTCTCAACAAAACTCCATTGAGCTCGCTCACTCTGCTTCTCTCACTCACTCATTTTGTTGTGCCGGCAGTGCAGGCTGCCCTTTTCTACTGGGCTCCTGCCTACGTTGCTGCCTTCTTATGCCCACAAAGAAATTTGCAGCAGTTACAATACAGCTCTGTTGAGCTCACTCACTTGCTCATTCTGGTTTTCCTGCCACTGCAGGCTGCCCTTCTGTACTGGGCACCTGCATGCATTGCTGCTTTTTTCTGCCCACAAACAAATCTGCAGCAGTCCCAACAATGCCCCGTTGAGCTCACCGACTCCCCCTCCCTCACATGGTCATTCTGTATCTCCTGGCACTGCAGGCTGCCCTTTTGTACTGGGTTCCTGTCTGCATTGATGGCTTTTCTGGCCAGAAAGAAATCTGAAGCAGTCCCGACACAGCTCCACTGAGCTCGCTCACTCCCCCTGTGTCACTCTCGCATTTCGTTTCTGCCAGCACTGCAAGCTGGCCTTTTGTACTGGACTTCTGCCTGCGTTGCCACATTTTCTGCCCACAAAGAAATCTGCAGCAGTCAGACTAGAGCTCCGTTGAACTCACTCACTACCGCTCTGTCACGCGCTCGATCTGTTTCTCTTGGCGCTGCAGACTGCACTTTTGCATGGAGCTCCTGGCTGTGTTGGCAACTTTATCCACAAAGAAATCCGCAGCTGTCCCGACAGAGCTCTCATCGCTCATTCTGTTTGTCCTGGTGCATTTTCTGCCCACAACGAAATCTGTAGCAGTCACACTAGTGCTCCATTGAGCTCACTCACTACCGCTCTGTCACTCTCTCATTCTGTTTGTCTTGGCGCTGCAAGCTGCCCTTTTGTACAGGGCTCCTGCCTGCATTGGCACCTTTTTCTGCCCACAAAAATCCCAGCAGTTCTGCCAGAGCTCCATTGAGCTCACTAAGTCCCCTTATCTCACTCGCTCGTACTGTTTTTCCCACTGCTGCAGGCTGGCCTTTTGTACTGGGCCCCTATGCCTGTATTGACGCCATTTTCTGCCCACAAAGAAATCCGCAGCAGTCCTGACAGCGCTTCAGTGAGTTTGCTCACTCCCCCTCCCTCACTCGCTCCCTTGTTCTGTTTCTCCCAGTGCTGCAGGCTACCCTTTTGTTCTGGGCTCTTCTGTTGGGGCCTTTGTCTGCCACAAACAAATCCACAGCAGTCCCGACAGAGCTCAGTTGAGCTCTGTCACTTCCCCCTCTCACTCGGTCAATCTTAATCTGTCCCAAATACTGATTTCCCAGCATGACCGTGCTATTGTCTGCAGGAGACCAAAACATATTTTAGCCAGGATGTGAAAATGACAGCTGTAGTGTTCATAAGGAGTTGTGAAAAAATGCCACTGTTGAAAATGTATGTGACCAGTACATAAATTTATGGTTAAAAGGGTGCATGGAACAGTTCAACGACGCTTGTAACATGTCATGCTATGGAGTTTCGTCACCAAATTTTCAGCGGAGGATTTTAGGACCTCTGCTCAGGAACAGTGCCACTGTCATTTTCTTAATCTGTCCCAAACCCTGATTTCCCACAGTGACCACGTTATTCTGCGCCGGAACTGTGAAAACACATGTCAGTCAGGATGTGAAAAATGACAGCTGTACTGCTTATAAGGAGGTGTGAAAAATGGCACTGTTGAAAATCTTATGTGACAATATTACAAATCTGCGAAGTTACAAAGGTGCGTGGAAAGTGTGCAACGCACAATTGTAACACAGTCAATTGATGGGCTATCATCACCAAGTTTTCAACATAGGCATTTTAGGACCTCTGCTCATGAACAGTATCATTGTCATTTTCTTAATCTGTCCTGAACAGTGATTTCCCACAGCGACTGCTCTGTTCTACGCCGGAAGTGCGAAAACACATTTCTGCCAGGATGGGAAAAATGACAGCTGTACTGTTCATAAGTAGGTCTGGAAAAATGGCAATGTTGAACATCTGGAGTGAAAATATTAGAAATACACAAACTTACGAGCATGCGTGCCAACGCATGCTCATAACACAGTCATTTTATGGAGGATCGTAAACAAATTTTCAACATAGGCATTTTAGGGCCTCTACTCATGAACAGTGTCACTGTCATTTTCTTAATCTGTCCTGAACACTGATTTCCCACAGTGAACGTGCTATTCAGCTGTCCCGACAGAGATCCATAGAGGTAACTCAGTCTCCCTCTCTCATCGCTCATTCTGTTTGTCCTGATGCTGCAAGCTGCCCTTTTGTACAGGGCTCCTGCCTACATTGGTGCCTTTTCCTGCCCACAAAGAAATCCCAGCAGTCCTGACAGAGCTCTGTTGAGCTCACTAAATCCCCTTGTCTCAGTCGCTCGAACTGTTTCTCCCACTGCTGCAGGCTAGCCTTTGTACTGGGCCCCTGCCTGTATTGACGCCTTTTTCTGCCCACAAAGAAATCCGCAGCAGTCCTGGCAGCGCTTTGGTTAGTTCGCTCACTCCCCCTCCCACACTCGCTCTCTCGTTCTGTTTCTCCCAGTGCTGCAGGCTGCCCTTTTGTACTGGGCTCTTGTGTTGGGGCCTTCGTCTGCCACAAACAAATCCGCAGTAGTCCTGACAGAGCTCAGTTGAGCTCGGTCACTCCCCCTTCCCCCCACTCAGTCGATCTTAATCTGTCCCAAACACTGATTTCCCACAGTGACTGTGCTATTGTCTGCAGGAGTGCAAAAACATATTGTAGCCAGGATGGGAAAAATGACAGCTGTAGTGTTCATAAGGAGTTGGAAAAATGCCACTGCTGAAAATGTGGCTTGACAGTATTACAGATCTGCAGAGTTACAATGGTGCATGGAAAGTGCACAATGCACACTTGTAACACGGTCAATTGATGGTCTATCATCACCAAATTTTCAACATAGGCATTTTAGGACCTCTGCTCATGAACAGTACCATTGTCATTTTCTTAATCTGTCCCGAACAGTGATTTCCCACAGCAACCGCTCTATTCTGCGCCGGAAGTGCAAAAACACATTTTGGCCAGGATGGAAAAAATGACAGCTATACTGTTCATAAGTAGGTCTTGAAAAATGGCAATGTTGCAAATCTGGCATGAAAATATTGTAAATTCGCAAAGTTAAGAGCGTACATAGCAACTGTGCAACGCACGCTCGTAAAACAGTCATTTTTTGGATTTTTTCCACCAAATTTGCAACATAGACTTTTTGAGAGCCCACCTCGTGAACACTGGCACTGTTTTGTTAATTGGCCCTGAAGGGTGATTCTGCGCAGTGACCGCGAAACCACCTTTCGGGGCGGATTAACGCCATGACAGTTCAAGAATTCATGAGGAGGGGTTCCAAACACCTCATGCTGAAAATATGGTGAAAAAATTCCCAAATATGACCGAGATATGCACTAAAGTTGAAAAAAAACTATTTATTACATTATACAGCTTACCGGCATTTCCTCAGTTCGCGGTCAGCTTTGAAGAGTGCCAAAGTGTTCCCGGTCCAGTGAAGATCATCGCGCCGAGCTCCAGAGGTAAGTATGGGTGAGGGGTGTGGGGAGGCTATGAGGGTGGGTGCGGTTGTGGAGGTGCGGGAAACTACGAGGAACTGCTTTCTTTCTTGCAATGACGAGGCGGCCCCTGATTGCAATGGCTGATTTTTTTAGAAAGTTGTGGCATGGTGGCTGAACTAGTGTCAGCAGCAGTGTGCCACGGCATTGGGGATGGGGGACAAGCCTTTGCAGGCTGTGGGGGCATTGGGCACAATAGTGCCACACCTCCACAACCTGCTTCTGCAGCAACCTGCTGCAACATGTTTCTTGTGCATGCGCGCAATCAACATAAAAATGGCAAAGACAAACCTCAATTTCTATAATACTTGATGAAACAGATCAAGATTGTCATGAAAATCAAGTACAGAGGCTAGACATTAACACCATAGACATATCAGAATAAGTAACTCCAAGGGGGGGGGAGAAAAAGAACAAAAAAGCAAAAAAAACAACCAACCAACCAAAACAAACATAAATAGACTGCAAATAGCTCAGTAATACAAGAACTAGAGAAAACACAAGGGGATGACAGATTAAGAATCATGCAAAGGGATCAGGTAAGAAAGAATTAGAAATGCCACTAGTTTGTGATGATTGTAAGTCGGGGCTATTTTCCCATGGTCCTCCCCTCCACTACTAGCCTCGGTAGTGACACAAATTCCCTGCTGCCTAGTGTTGCCCCCGCCCTCTGATCACTATCCCTGATATGTGCCCAGACATTCCCTGTTGCTCAGTGGTCCTCCCACCCTCTGATTGTTGTCCTGTATATTTGAAAGTATGTCCCTGACGTCCTGTGGTCCCCCACTCCCTGCAATCACATTTTCTGTATGATATCTCTGAACATATCAAAAGCAAAACATTTTCGATTAATAAAGCAATGCTAAATTAACATCACATATTCTCTGGTGTCTAGTGGCACCCCTCCCTCATCCACTGATCCCCATCCCTGTAGCTACATAATCATTCCCAGGCAGCTAGTGGCCCCTCGCACCATGGACACTTACCACCCACCCTGCCAACTTCCCCTTACCTGAAGCACTGGAACTGTAGCTCCAATACAGCAGCTGGCACAGCACTCCTCTCACCTCCTCAGCTGGACACTGTATGAAAAGTCAGGGGAGTGTGCATCTGATGTATAGTACAGGGTGTGCATCCTCTATACTGTACAGGGAGTGCACAGCCTGTGTACTGTGGTATTTTTTTTTTTGAGAGAAAATCTCTCTCCTATCCTTACCAGCTGCCAGGGTAATTTCTGCTGCCTATCTGGCCACACACGAAACTGAGACCTTGGCTCCATGAAAAGCCCTTCTGTTGTGTGTGGAGAGGTGAGCAATCTGCCAAAGGAATTCTGAAGAAGTCTGAATTCCTGTATTCCATAATAAACAAACATTCCATGTACTGAAAGTGTGGAAAAACAAATGATTGACAGATGGGGAAGGACTACTTTTTGCTAGTTTCCTTTAACCACAGAAAATATCTATATTTAATAGAAAAAAAAAATAAAAACAAGTTGGCATTGTTTGGTTTTGCAATGATCTCTTAGGTGACCCACTTAGAAGTGCAATAAGACACTCCAGGTCATTGATTGTCTGGGGTTAACCCAGGCAAACCAGTAAATCATTTTATTTATTTCTATTTAGCTTTTGTTAACCGGGTAAGTGCACTAGCCATAAAATGACTATTTTCAGGAAAAACCCGGGAGAGTACAGACATACAGAAACTTAACAGGATAACAATTTATAAGTGCTTTACATACAAAGGGCTGGATATTCAAAAGGGTTGCGTCATGCACAAGTCTGAAATTGTGCCATTCTGCGATATTCAGCAGGAGGCAGTTGCGCCCCCCAAACCATGCTGCGCAACAGCGCAATGCTAATGAAGGCATGCTCAACCAGAGGGGGAGGAACCTTGCATAAACTGCACAGCCCGGTATTCAGTCGGTGCAGAGTTGTGCAGGAGCAACCCCCTACCTGCGCCTGCACAACTTTGAGCCAAAAAAAGGATTAAGTCGAGGGCCACCCACAGTGAGCTGTCGCATTGCAGTGCGCAACACAGCAGCTGCCACCTCTGGGTGACCTCCCCACGGTTCCCTGTGCCCCCCAGCCCAACCATGGGCATAATAGTAACCTCCCCATAGCCCGATCGCAGGCAGAACTCACCCCCCACCCCAGTAGCCCGATTGTGGGCAGAACACACTCCGCCACCGCGACTAGCCCCGATCGTGAGCAGATCTCACTCTCCCCAACTGTCCCAATCGTGGGCAGAACATAATTGAACCCCCCCGACTGGCCCAATCGCGGGCAGAATGGAGTTCAACCCGTCCAAAGACCAATATCCCTGGTGGTCCAGTGGACCGCGAAGCCCGATCGCAGGCATAAGATCAAACCCCCCCCAAAGTCCAATTTCTCTGGTGATCTAGTGGCCCTCCACCCCACCCACCCATGGAGCCCCATCACCCCACTCCCCCCATCAGCCGGCGGGCGGCAGCACCTCACCCGCCTGCCTCCGCCGCCTGCCAACTGACAGCTCGGTAGGGCTGCACGCCCATTGGTTCAGAGCAAGAGCCAATGGGCATGCAGCGCCACCTAAGAAGGCAGTTCAGATTATGTGAAAAAATTCATTCACGATTCGACTGCTCTTAGATGTTGGCTGCACACCCATTGGCTCCTGCTCTGAACCAACGGGCGGCAGCTCCTACCGAGCTGTCAGTCAGCAGGAGGCGGGCGGCAGGTGGTGGGGTGCTGCCCCGCCGGGCTGACGGAGGGGAGCGGGTGGTGGGGCCTGTGGGTGGGTGGGTGGGCCACTAGATCACCAGGGAAATTGGACTTTGGGGGTGGTTTGACCTTATGCCCGCTGATCGGGCTTCGTGGTCCACTGGACCACCAGGGATATTGGTCTTGTGGGTTGAACTCCATTCTGCCTGTGATCAGGCCAGTCGGGGTTTGTAGTTACATTCTGCCCGCCATCTGGTCAGTCGAGGGGTTTCAATTACATCTCTGCCTGTGATCGGGCCAGTGGGGGTTCAATTATGTTTTGCCCATGATCAGGCCAGTCGGGAGGGTTCAATTACGTTCTGCCCGCGATCTGGCTAGTCGGGGGGGGGAGTGAGATCTGCCCGTGATCGAGCAAGTGGGGGGGTGGGAGAGTGTGTTCTGCCTGCGATCAGGCTACTGGTGGGTGGGAGGGTGAGTTCTGCCTGTGATTGGGCTAGTGGGGAGGATATGTACTTCATGCCCACATTCGGGCTGCAGGGGGCGTCGGTCCCCAACGGCTGCTGTCTGGCAGGGCACCAGGCCCAAGTCGTCGGGGATCGGCACACCTGCATGCTAATGGCATGCAAATGGGGCCATAATTAGATGCAAATGGCCCCCCGTGTGCCTTGCATGAATTATGGCCCCATTTGCATGTCACTTTTTGAATATCGGAAATATGTGCGTGGCGCAATGGAACTTGCGCCACCGCATTTGAATGCTCCACTCTGACCACTTGCGGTGGCACAAGTTCCACTGCGCCATGCACAGTGGCTGTGGCCAGGGTGCGGTATTCAAAGGAGTTGCTCAATAGTGCAACTCCATTGAATATTGCCCCGGCCACACCCCTGCGCAACTTTTTTGAGCAGCGCAAGGGCTTGCGCCACAGAATGGTGCAGTTTGAATATCCAGCCCATTACATTCTGCCCGTGGATCGGGCTAGTCGGGGGTGAGATCTGCCCGCGATCGGGCCAGTCGGGGAGTGAGATCTGCCTGCAATCGGGCAAGTCGGGGGTGGGGAGTGTTCTGCCCGTGATAGGGCTACTGGGGAGTGGGGGGGTGAGTTCTGCCTGCGATCGGGCTAGTGGGGGGGAGATGTACTTCATGCCTGCGTTCGGGCTGCAGGGGGCGTCTGTCCCCGACAGCTGCTGTCTGGCAGGGCACCAGGCGCAAGTTGTCGGGGATCGGCGCTCCTGCATGCTAATGGCATGCAAATGGGGCCATAATTAGATGCAAATGCCCCCCCATGTGCCTTGCATGAATTATGGCCCCATTTGCATGTCACCTTTTGAATATCGGAAATTTGCGCATGGCGCAATGGAACTTGTGCCACTGCATCTGAATGCTCCACTCTGGCCACTTGCGGTGGTGCAAGTTCCACTCGCACCATCATTGGTGGTGTGGCCGCGCGCGAGATTCAAAGCGATGTCACAGTGCACCCATTGGAAATATTGCCTCACACACCTCTCAAGCAACTTTTTGAGCAGCGCAAGGGCTTGCTCCACAGAATGGCGCAGTTTGAATATCCAGCCCAATGAGTTAAAGAGTATTCAATATATCAGAACATACAAAGTTAAGTGCTTTACACACAATGAGTTAAAGTGGATACAATATATCAGAGACATACAGAGTAGATCATTCATAAGTTCATAGGTGCCTACCTATGCAATGAATATAGAGGACCTTGGACAATAAATTATCAGGTGACATATCATATAAACAGAACAAAAACAGGTAATATGAAAGGAAGAAATAACCATTGAGAGCAGGGGGTGTCATTAAGGAAAAGGTCAATAAGTGAGGAAAAGAGGAGCAAGCCATGAAATTAGATTATATGAGTATATGTTAGTGTAAGGGAGATGCCTGCAGTGCAAGATTGTATATGGGCAGGGAAAGGGAGCTAGGACAGGCTGATTCAGTAAGAGGGTTATATAGTGGTGAGGAAATACTATTGTATGGCAAGAGACATCACTCATTAGGTAGGGTGAAAGCCGAAACGGGTATCAGCTATCAGAAGATTTGAGCGCAATTGTCTCTTAAAGCATGTGTGGAAGCTAGAAAGTCTAATGTCGAGGGGAAGGGAATTCCAAAGCTGTGGAGCCGCAGGCTCAAATGCAACAGTTCCTTTCCTAGTGCGGCACCTCAGCAAATTCAGAAAGGATTTATCAGCTGATCGTAGACCATGAAGTGTGTCCTGAAGAACAAGCATAGCTGCAAGACACCTAGGGGTTTGATTTCGAATTATCGAATCAATAAGAGAGCCAAGGTAGTGTTTCCTACTAGCTAATGCAGAGATCCAACCAAGATCATTATAAAGCTGACAGTGGTGTTTAAGCCGAGGAGCAGAAGAGGCATAGCGACATATGTTGTTATACAAAATATCCCATCTGAGTAGGTCAGTTTTTTGAGCAGCCCCAAATAAGGGAGCCCCATAGGTTAGGGTGGGGAGCAGAATCCTCCTTGCAATGGCCATTTTAGCCGATGGCATGAGCATATAACTAGTCTTATATGCAACACCCAGTTTGGAGTTGACAGCTCTGCAAACAGACTGTACATGAAGATTAAGATCAAGAGATTGATCTAGCAGGGTGCCCAGATACTTGAAAGAGGTCACACATTCCAGTAATTGACCTTCTAAGTCCTGCACCGTCAGTGCTGTTGTGCAAGCCTGAAGCTTTGGGGCCGATTCAAGCAGCATGGCTTTAGTTTTGCTAGTGCTGACAGCCAGTTTGTGGTTGTATAGCCAGTTTTGGATATTGTTAAAGTCAGAGGAAAGGGTTGTATTGATAGTGTCTATATTAGTAGAACTTGTATAGATAACAAGATCATCAGCATATAGAATAGCAGAGCAGGATTTTAGAGCAGCTCCAATGTTATTTATATAAAGAGAGAATAGGAGGGGCCCTAGGATGGAGCCCTGAGGTACTCCAATGTTAATGGTGGTACTGTTCGACAGAGAGAAATTAAATTTCACCACTTGAGTTCTATTTGTCAGGTAGCTTTTGTACCAGTCAAAAACAGAGGAGGAGAAATGCAGGTGTCAAAGCGAGGAGAGAAGCAAAGTGTGATCAACAAGGTCAAAAGTCTTTGTGAGGTCAATAAAGACAGCCCCAGTCAGATTGCCAGTATCCATTTTTGAAAGAGTGTCTGTGGTGAATTTAAGGAGTGCAGTCGTTGTGCTACGTCCTTTCCTGTAGCCATGTTGGGTATCTGAGAGCAGACTTTGCTTAAGTAGATAGTCAGTTGTCTGAGTTGTGACAATTTTCTCCAGGATTTTGCTCAGTACTGAGAGTATGGCAATTGGTCTGTAGTTCATGACAACCTTAGGATCCCCTTTTTTAAATACAGGTATAATCCTAGCAGCTTTCCAGAGGTCAGGGACCATTCCACTTGAAAGTGATAACGTATAAATTTTGACCAGCGGTAATGCAATAAGGGGAGCTGCAAGTTTCAAGATGTGGGGTTCCAGGGAGTCTGAGCCAGAGCTGGTATGATGAGAGATGGATCTCAGGAGCTTCAGGACTTCCTTTCTAGACACAGCCTTAAACTAGAATGCACAGGGGACAACACTTCCGGCTTATCCAGACAGGTTTCTGATGAGTAGTGGGAGGACACTGCAGTGGGATTGAAGGAAGAGGTATATTGGGAGAGACCAGAGAAATGCAGGTTGAAAGAATTAGCTGTGATTTGTAAATCATTGTAATGCACATCATTTATCAGCATATCACCAGGGGTAGTTGACTGTGAAGTTCCTAGGAAGGATTTGATGTGTGACCAGAATTTTCTGGGATTATTTGCCGAGTTAATCAGTAGGTCTTTACAGAACTTGCTCTTAGCAGCTCTGACTTGTCTTTTACATGAATTCCATAGCGTACGGTAAGCGTTAAAATCTATTTGCTGGCCTGATTTTTTTTAGTGCTTCCAGAGTTTAACTCTAAGGTGCAAACATTTGAGCATGTCTTTGTTTAGCCATCTTGTTTGTTTACCCGTCACTCTCCGGGTGATCTTTGGGACATGTTTACATTGAACCGTAAGGAATTTAGTGATGAAGAGGATAAGAGCATCCTGAGAACAGTGTGATAGATAGATCTCTGACCAATCAATTCTGGAGACATCATACAGAAACACCTCTTGGTCTAGGTGAGCAAAGTTTGTGAGAGTGATGAGACGTGGTGGAGGAGATGGAGGTGCCCCAAGGACAGGATGCAGAAAGTAGGAGAGTGGTCATTTAAGGCATTAGCAAGAGTACCAGCAGTTGAGATATGCTCAATCCAGTTTACCAGCACCCAATCCAATAGTGTGCCTAGTGGTGATGAAGGCAGACTTCTAGTCGGCACTGTTACCATCTGAAGCAGGTTGTAGCTATGAGTCAGAGATTGAAGAGAACTGAGAGCTGCCCCAAGCCAGTTTAAGTTTAGGTTCCCTAAGAGGACAACCTCATTATAATTAAAATTCTGAGAGGTATTTTCCAACTTGTACTCTACACCCACAATCCCTCCTGCTGGGGGGTTATATGCACAGATAACATGCAATTTCTTGGCTCCCAATGCATGGGTAGCATGCAAGTATTCATATACCGATTAAGCATCTGGGATAGCGAGAAGAGAGACAGTCAGATTATTTTTGTAGTACAGAGCAACTCCACCACCATGGTTGTTAGATTTCCTGTCCCTTCAAATAATAGCGTAATTTGGCAGGGAGCAGAGGGAGTCAGTAACCGATGGTTTTAGTCAAGTCTCAGTGAGACAGAGGATATCAGGATTGTACAGTTTGACCCATGACTCCAGTTCCATGAACTTCTTATTTTCAAGTGTGCAATTAACAGCCCATGTTTGGACATACTATGTAAGTCATCTGCTGAGAAGTATGCATCTAGTGGCCCAGGATTTGTCTCTATATCCCCAGATAGCAGAATGGCAATGATGACAAGGAACCACTGCCCCACATTTAGAAAAGGATGGGATAATGCAGACTTGTTCTGTAGTTTCCTAAACATATAGAGAGAACAGTAGGGACAGCCCTTTTGGTAGAGAAGAAGATTATTTTGTAGTGTCCTTGCATTATAAACAGTAAGGTTGGAGAAAAGTAAAATCATAGTGCTTGGTCCTAGATTTGTTTGAGCCATCCTCATTCCATAAGGATAGCGTAATTCTGTCAAGGCAAAGTAAGATAAGAAAAGTTTCGAGGGCAACCCCCAGACAGCTGTTGGACATGGTGTGACTGTTTGTACAACATTGGTTCAACTCATGACAGAGGTCACCCAGGGTCACAGCTAGGCAAGGATTGACAAGAGTCCGTGGTTCACCCAAGAGCTCAAATCTGCACTTACCAATAGAGACAAGCTATGGGCTAGGGCCAGGCACACAAAGAACCCAGCAGACTGGCAGGCATTTAGAACTGCCAGAAATGCATGTGTTAAAAGTGCACGTGCTACTAAAGCGAATTTCTACATCTCCACTCTGGAGCATGCCAAAGGGAACTCCCAAAAAATCTGGAAGACACTGAGATCCATTGAAGGCCATCCTGCTGCTTTCTACCTTCCCACCAAGATTCTGGCCAAGGACGGGATGGTTGAAAATAAACTGCGAATCCTCGAAGAACTTAACCTTCACTTTGCCACTGCCAGGTTGGCATTTGACTCCTCCCCATATGCTAGCCGAGTGAATAGCAACACTAGCCCAGATTCTACACATGCCACTCCACCTCATCCCTTCTAGTTGTGCCTGTTTAGCTACAAAGAAGTCAAAGACATAATTCTTAGCCTTGACACCAAGAAAAGTGCAGGGGACAATGGCCTTGAATCATTTTTCTTGCGGTTAGGCAATGCCCAGCTCACTGCCCCCATCCTTCACATCTTCATTCTCTCTATTACCACAGCCACTGTTCCATCCTGCTGGAAATCTGCCCATGTTCTTCCTCTCTTCAAATCAGGAGATCCTTGTGACTTAAACAACTACCGTCCTATCTCTTTCTTGCCCATTCTCTCCAAAGTGCTGGAAAAACTTATATTCAACCAACTCAAAAATTACCTTAAAGCACACTCACTGCTAAACCTGGCCCAGTCTGGCTTCAGGTCTAAGCACAGTACCATCTCTGCCTTGGCTAAAGTCTCTAATGACTGAATCCATGCTATGGACACCAAGAAGGTTACTGGTGCAGTCTTTCTAGACCTCAGTAAGGCCTTCAACACTGTAGACCATCACCTCCTAATCACCTGTCTTGCCTACATAGGTGCTACTCCACTTACGTTACAGTGGTTTAACAGTTATCTCATGGGAAGGATACAAAAAGTCAAAGCTGATGGCCTACTATCTACCTCCCCTTCCAATTGCCAGAGGAGTCCCTCAAGGCTCCATCCTAGGACCAATCCTTTTTTCCCTGTACATCAACAACCTTGACTCCCACCTAAAGAACTCTAACATACATTTCTTTGTGGACGATACGGTTTTGTACGCATCAGGCTCGTCCTTAACTGAAGTCAGGGAAGTACTCCAAGCTGACTTTATCCAGTTAGAAAGCAACCTTATCAATGCCAAGCTTCTCTTAAATGCCAAAAAAAACAAGACAATGATTTTCTCGAGACTTGCCTTGTCTGGTGCCCTACCTACCCCACCTAAAATCTTCATAGCTACCTCCCTAGGTGAAGCCTTGGAAGTCGTACCAAAATTCAGATATCTAGGTATGTGGATAGACAACAAGCTTTCCTTCAATGACCACATCGAGGATCTATCAAAGAGGCTTAAAGCATGCTTGGGTTTCTTCTTTAGAAATAGGACCCTCTTTTCCCTCACAACCCGCAAAAGACTTGTCCAAGCAACATTCCTTCCCTTGCTTGACTACGGAGACATTATCTTTATCTCCTCCCCAACCTTGAGCCTATCTAAACTGGACGTACTCTATCACTGTGTTCTTCGCCTCATTACTAACTCTGCGTACAGGACCCACCACTGTGATCTTTATGCAGCAATTGGGTGGACCTCTCTTGCCACCAGATGCCTCCTGCATGCTGGCATTTGGACCCTCAAATTACTACTCCACAAACTGCCTGTCTTTTTAACATCTCTCATACACATCTCCCATAGTGCCTACTCCCTAAGGAAATCCAACCTTATCCTACTAGATGTTCCCAGGGCTCGTACCACAGCTGGCCAAAGAGCTGTCTCATATGCCCTCCCAAACATTTGGAACCAACTACAAGCCATGCTGAAGCTAACCAGCATTGTATCAATTAACTCCTACAAAACACTAGCTATCTCTAAATTAAAAGACATTTATAGGTGCTACTAGGCCCTAATGCAAGTCAACTTCCTAGGTACCAACTGGCCCTCTACTTATTAAGCTGAAATGTGTTGCATAATTTAGGGCAAGGTTAAAGCTGGAATGTACTGCATATATAGCATAAGGACTTCTATTGTGTATACCTCTTGTATTATATATGTTTTCTTTGTTGTTCTACATTTTATATATCCTGTCTGTGTAATTACGGACTGTATGTGTATGTGCCACAGGACCTCCTTGTGAATAAGCTTGCTCAATGGAATCTTTCTTGCAATAAACTTGAACTTGAAATTGAACTTGAACTTGAAGAGGCTTTGGCTATGCAAGACCTTGCAGACATGCACTCCCCAGCCCCATTACATTGATAGCCTGGGGCACACCAACTCTAAGAACAAGTGCAGGATGTGAAATCATTTTGTCCTTGTGCTTTTTTTCTTATTTAAAGAAGTTCTTTAAAAATCCACAAATAGATCCCTTAGGAGCAAGTCAGACGAAAATGTGGATTCCAGCAGGACTCAGAGTCACTGGAGTTTGTCAGACCTAGTTGCTTGATTTCTGTTTTGTTTGGGATAGCTTCCAAAAAGTTGAATTTAAACTGAAAATGCAAATACCTTGTGGTGATGTTTTGCAGAAAATCCAGTCCAGAAGACCTTCACAGATGTAGTGAGCAAGAATGGTGTAGTTACTCCAAGCAGAAGATCTTGTAAATCCCAAAAAACTTAGCTACAGACAAACACAGACAGCCTCCTTGTGGATCAAGGGAGAAAGTGGGAAGGCGCACAGGGTCATCATTCATGTTTGTAGAAGGTCAGTCATCAAACTTCTAACTTTCAAATCAGCAACTCAAGATTACTGATTATTTTCATTGGTTTAAATCTACATGATGATTTTTGATGATTTGTAATTGATCAAGTGATGATCATTCATGTATATATCATATACAAGATTGTAAGTCACATGAGTAATAGTAAAAAAGTTACATTTGATACTAATATAAAAGTATGAATGCTTAAAATGTCTACCAAAGAAAATTAATTATACTATACTGTAAATTATATGGCATCAGTTGTTTATCCCTTTAGCAAAAGTGCATGTGAAGTTTTGTATAGCAAATATATTAACATAACTAACTTGCATATCTCAAACAAAGATGAAGCTATTTCAAAAGCACAGATTATGGGCCAAAACAATGGTAATTTCTATTTTAAAAGTAATTTTGACTTGACAGTATTAGTTTGTAGACTTTAAGGAAAGGTTCTAAGCACAAACCATGTAGGAATCATAGGATCAGCATCACCATCATCATCACAAGTTTATTGTTCAACAAGTATTGTCATTACATATACAAAGTTAAAAATGCAATCAGTACAAATATAGAAAAAATATTATGCACTAAAATGTTTAAAATCCTAACAAAAAGATAGTAGACACATGTTCATAGTTTCAGTTATACATTGCTTTACACAATAAGATAGAATCTTCATAGAGTTAATCCAAGATTTCATTATCCTAGAATACATCAAACTTTGCCTCTGGGAATCTCCTGGTTAATCTATCCAGATAAAGATGATATTAATATACAGCACAATATTTAAGTGAATGCATCCCTAGGCTGAATACAAACTTAAATACCTTGGACATGAAAGACTTGGTTTGCTGGCCAAGGCACCTAGCTTCACCTGAGCTCTTTCCTTCTAAGACTGCTGGAAAGGCAGAGTAGAGAAACTTACCAGAGCAAGGGAAAAGGATTAAGACTTATTTTGGCTAAGCAGATTTACTGTGTGGTGTTGTTTTTATTTTTTACTCACAGGATAGCTACTGTTTGTTGCTAACATTTCATTGCTTTATTTTTGTGATTCAAATTGTTGTTGCTGGTATACCTTCTTCTGCATTATTACAAGGTGTGCCTACAGGTGTGTGCTAACAGATTACTGCTGTAATCTTCTGATTCAAATTGTCTTTTGCAAGGTATATCTTCTATTACTGCTTTATTTTTCTCTGTAGCAAAGTGTTTCTTACAGGGTATATCTTCTCTGAAATTATTACAGGTGGTGCTTTACATGTTTTACAGTTTTATCTAACATTAGGATACGCTTTCAGGGTTACTGCATTTGTTGTTGACTGATTGTTTCTGCTCTTACCTCCTTGTTCTTTCATCCACGGTTCTTCTTTTTCAGCAGGGGAAGGGCCCAGCCACCCACCCCCATCCCCAACCACCCCACACTACACTCCTTTTATAGGGTACCACAGTTGTGACATTTCCTGTGGCAGAGCAGGAAGGGGCGGATCAGTGGGGCCTCCACAAGGTGAGCTCATTTACTGGGGCACTAGTAATTTAACTTGTTATAACAAGTTAAACAAGCATTTGTCAATGCCGAATGTTTGCTTGCTGGCATTGGCAGTGGTAATGTAGAAGTTACAGAGCTGCGTAATAGGAATGGCAGTGAAGTACTGAACTGAAGCCAACCCCACCACCACCCTGCAGAGAGTGACAGGCATTGGGGTGTGCATTTGGGTCGTCAGGGATAACGGCCTCGCCATTTCACCACACCCCACCCTGCAGACACTGACAAGTGTCACGGTGTTCCTTGGGGTCTTTGGCCCTTATGCGCACCCCATTTCATTAGGAAATGTGGTGAGATGGGTGTGATATAGGAGAATGGGGTGAACTTTGGGGCTGAAGAGTCCAAGGCATACCTCGATGCCTCTCACTGACTGCAGGGTGTGGAATGGTATGAGCATTACTGGCAAGAATCCCAAGTCACACCCCTGATGCCTGTCATTCTCTACAGGGTTGGGCATTATGGTTGGAAACCCTAATACCTCAGGCATTCGTTGGTATTTTCACTCCAAATTTTCAACATGTTTTTTTTGTGACCCCACCTCATGAACAGGGGGAATATCAGTTTGTTAGCCGAAAGCTGCTTATGCATAACGACTACGGCATTTAGCACCACAGGTGCAAAAACATTCCAACAGGATGTAAAAATGACAGCTGTACTGTTCATGGGAGGTGTAAAAATGGCAATGTTGCAAATCTGCAGTAAAAATATTTAAAAATGGTGAAGTCATGGCGTACATAGAAACATGCCGCGCACACCCGTAATATAATTGGTTGGGGATATTTTACAGCAGATTGTCAACTCAGGCATTTTGGTGCCTCGATCATGAACAGTGTCACTGTGATTTTCTTTATCTGTGCCGAACAATGATTTCCCACAGTGACCATGCATCTCAGCGCTGAAAGTGTGAAAACACACTTCAGCCATGTTGTGAAAATGACAGCTGTACTGTTCATAAGGAAGTGTGGAAAAATGCCACTGGTGAAAATCTGGTCTGAAAATATTACAAAGTCATGAACTTACGAGGGTGCGTGGAAACTGCACATTGCTCACTCATAACACAGTCATTTTATGGACTTTTGTCACCAAATTTTCAACATAGCCATTTTAAGACCTCTGCTCATGAACAGTGTAACTGTGATTTTCTTAATCTGTCCTAAACATTGCTTGCGCACACCAACAGCACCATTGTGCGCTACATGTGCGAAAACACATTTTGGGTGACATATGAAAAATGGCAGCTGTACTGTTCATAAGGAAGTGTAATAAAATGGCAATGTTGAAAATCTGGAGTGAAAATATTAAATTTGCAAACTTACGAGCATGCATAGGAACTGCAACATACGCTCGTAAAACAGTCATTTTTAGAAATTTTTTCACCAAATTTTCAACATAGCCATTTAAGACCTCTGCTCATGAACAGTGTCACTGTGATTTTCTTAATGTGTCCCATACATTGATTTTGCTCATACTGCGCCATTGTGCACTACATGGGTGGAAACACATTTTGGGCAAGATGTGAAAAATGACAGCTATACTGCTCATAAGGAGGTGTGGTAAAATGGCAATGTTGAAAATCTGGAGTGAAAATATTGAAAATTCGCGAACTTACGAGTATGCGTAGGAACTGCGCAATGCACCCTCGTAAAACAGTCATTTTTAGGAATTTTTTCACCAAATTTTCAACATAGCCATTTTAAGACTTTTGCTCATGAACAGTATCACTGCGATTTTCTTAATTTGTCCCGTACATTGATTTCAAGACAATCGACTGTGCCATTGTGCGCTACATGGGCAGAAACACGTTTTGGGTGAGATGTGAAAAATGACAGCTATACTACTCATAAGAAGGTGTGGTAAAATGGCAATGTTGAAAATCTGGAGTGAAAATATTGAAAATCGCGAACTTACGAGGAGTGTGCGTAGGAACTGTACAACTCACGCTCTTAAAACAGTCATTTTTTGGAATTTTTTCACCAAATTTTCAACATAGCCATTTTAACACCTGAGTTCATGAACAGTGTCACTGTGATTTTCTTAATTGGTACCGTAAATTGATCTCGCACACCAACTGCACCATTGTGTGCTACATGGGCAGAAACACATTTTGGGAGACATGTGAAAAATGGCAGCTGTACTACTCATAAGAAGGTGTGATAAAATGGCAATGTTGGAAATCTGGAGTGAAAATATTGAAAATTCGTGACCTTACGAGTGTGCGTAGGAACTGCGCAACGCACGCTCGTAAAACAGTCATTTTTAGGAATTTTTTCACCAAATTTTCAACATAGCCATTTTAAGACCTCTGCTCATGAACAGTGTCACTGTGATTTTCTTAATTTGTCCCGTACATTGATTTCGCACACCGACTGCGCCATTCTGTGCTACATGGGTGGAAGCACATTTTGGGTGAGATGCAAAAAATGACAGCTGTACTACTCATAAGAAGGTGTGGTAAAATGGCAATGTTGAAAATCTGGAGTGAAAATATTGAAAATCGCGAACTTACGAGTGTGCGTAGGAACTGTACAACTCACGCTCTTAAAACAGTCATTTTTTGGAATTTTTTCACCAAATTTTCAACATAGCCATTTTAACACCTGAGTTCATGAACAGTGTCACTGTGATTTTCTTAATTGGTACCGTAAATTGATCTCGCACACCAACTGCACCATTGTGTGCTACATGGGCAGAAACACATTTTGGGAGACATGTGAAAAAATGGCAGCTGTACTACTCATAAGAAGGTGTGATAAAATGGCAATGTTGGAAATCTGGAGTGAAAATATTGAAAATTCGTGACCTTACGAGAGTGCGTAGGAACTGCGCAACGCACCGTCAGTAAAACAGTCATTTTTAGGAATTTTTTCACCAAATTTTCAACATAGCCATTTTAAGACCTCTGCTCATGAACAGTGTCAGTGTGATTTTCTTAATTTGTCCCATACATTGATTTCGCACACCGACTGCGCCATTCTGTGCTACATGGGTGGAAGCACATTTTGGGTGAGATGCGAAAAATGACAGCTGTACTACTCATAAGAAGGTGTGGTAAAATGGCAATGTTGAAAATCTGGAGTGAAAATATTGAAATTTCGCGAACTTACGAGCCTGCGTAGGAACTGCGCAATGCACCCTCGTAAAACAGTCATTTTTTGGAATTTTGGCACCAAATTTTCAACATGGGGTTTTTGGGACCCCTTCTCATGAATGATGTCACTGTCATGGTGGTATTCAGGCCCAAAGGGTGATTTCGCAGTCACTGCATGGTCACTGCTCGAAATCACCCTTCTGGCCCGAATAACGCCATGACAGTGACATAATTCATGAGAAGGGGTCCCAAAAACCCCATGTTGAAAATTTGGTGCAAAATTTCCCAAAAATGCCTGAGATATGCAATAAAGTTGAAACCCCTCTATGTAACCCATTATACAGCTTACCGGCATTTCCTCAGTTCGCGGTCGGCTTTGAAGAGTGCAGACGTGTTCCTGGTCCACCGAAGATCGTCGCGCCAGAGTCCGGAGGTAAGTATGGGGTGAGGGGGTGGGGAGGCTGGGTGCGCAGTGGGTGGGTGCGGGTTGTGGGAGGGGCGTTGGGAGACGCGCCCCGGGACAGTTTTTATTTTACAGGTTTAAAAAAAAAAAGATGTCATGGGACGTTTGCCACGCTGGGGTGGGCTCCCAGCATGGCACAAGGACTTGGGCGGTGTTCAGCTGATGGGGGATTGGGCACCCCTGCCGGCCAAAGGACTACAGTGCTTGCCACGCTGGGGTGGGCTCCCAAAGTGGCACCTACAACTGGGGGGGTGGAGGACGCAGCTCAGCAACTGGGGGGACGCAGCTCAGCTGACAGGGATTGGGCACCCCGTTGGCTATACAGTACGGGGGCGCGCACGTCTGTCTGTGCGTGGGGGGGAGCTGCGCGTGAGCAGCCGATATCTTATCGGTGCTCACTCAAGCGTAGCTCCCCCTTTCAACTGTATGCCACTGCATTTTGGAGCGTGTCATAGACAGCTCCAAAATGCATTAGCTTACAGGGGCTGCGCCTGCCAGCCCACTGACTGAATTGGAGGAGGAGGTGACACACCTCCGAAATCTCCGATGAAGGCACTATGTTTCTTGCACATGCGTGCAAGCAAACATAACAAAAACAAAACACAATCAAACCATTACTTGCATTTTTTTCCTTTTTTTCCTTCTAATTACTCTGACTAGGTTATAAACCCAGCAACTTATCTGGAATGGATATCATTAACTGCAGGTACTGTGGAACAATTTTCAGAAGGACAGTGTTACAGGATTTAGGACACTGTCCTACATGCTGGGCCTTTGGAGATCTTAGGGCTCAGTTCCGGGCATCATGGGCAGAGATTGCACACCTCAAATTTCATATTCAAGAGGAAATACATTATAAGAACCACCCACCATTTCCCCAGCATCCAACAGAAAAACTCGACCGCAGAGGGTAGTTGGTCCAGGAGGTTGGCAGGTGGTTAGAGGGCAATCTGGTGCCCCATCACACTCTGCTCTCCAACATGTTACCACCAAAACCATATAAAACACTATAACAGGTATCTGCCTCTATCTCTGAAATCAAACAAAGAGGCAGAAGACACTGCAGAGCAGGACACTGCAGCACAGGAGCTAGCACAACAAAACTCACCCAACTCAGGAACCAAAACAAAAAAGCAAAAAGGAATTCCAAAAAACTTCTGATCATAGGAGACTCCATGATTCGGGGAGTTGATACCCATCTCCAGCCAGGGGTAATGGTCAGATGTCTCCCAGGTACATCAGCATGGAGAGACACTGACGCATTGCTAAAATTGTTCACAAAGCAGGAGAAAACATTGATGTCCTAGTACACATAGGGACTAATGATCTCACCAGATGGTCAGTTGTGGAGACCGAGGAACACCTGACCAGGCTGGGTGACAAACTACCATCCATTTCATCCAGCATCTCCTTCTCTGAGATCCTGCCAGTCTGGGAGAGGGGAGCAGATGGACGGAAGGTCAGAGAAGGGGAGATAGGGGAGCTAAACATGTGGCTCAAGGGCTGGTGCCAGGAAAAAGGACACAGATTTGTAGGGAACTGGCAACAGTTCTGGGAGCGAAAGTTCTTTAAATTTCATGGACTGCATCTGACTAAGGAGGGAGTCAGTGCATTGGGGCAGAAGTTTGACCTCTATGCAGAATATTTAAACTAGCAATTGGGGAGAGGGGTGCAGCACCCCAAACGTCGAATGGGAAGAACACCCTTCCCCCCTCAGCTAGTGGTCAAACAGGGATTCAGCATGTTTGCAGTTCATTTGCATTACCAGGTAAGAAAAAAGGTTTGTCTCCCCATACGATGCACAGGGGTAATGCCAAACCTCACCCAACAACTAACACACCGAAATCTGGCCAATGGAAAATCATGTACACAAATGCTCACAGCCTGGGAAATAAGATCCCAGACCTGCAGGCAATAATGTCATAGGCTAAACTGGACATAGTAGCAATTAGTGAGACGTGGTTTACCAGTAACCACACTTGGGAGACTTCAGTACCTGGCTATGTATTGTTCAGAAGAGACCGAGGTACAAAAAGGGGGGGAGGAGTGGCCCTGTATGTCAATGAAAATATCAAATCTACAAAAATTCAGAATACACATAAGGAGCCAGAAGAACTGTGGGTCACCCTGGAAACAGGAAATGGGACAGCCATAAGAACTGGGGTTGTCTACAGGCCCCCAGACCAGGGGGAGGACATAGACACATTACTGTTAGCAGATATACAAAACATGACAGCTAAAGGGGAGGTTCTGATGATGGGAGACGTCAACATGCGGATACAGATTGGTCAATACCAGCAGGAACATCTGCCAGAACTAGACACATAGTGGATTCCCTGCAGGGGGAGGGCCTCAAACAACTGGTACAGCAACCTACAAGAGACAGGGCTATCCTAGATCTAGTACTAACTAATAGGAAAGGATCACAGATCTCCAGGTAGAAGGTCACCTGGGGCCAGCGACCATCACATGGTATGGTTCAATTTGGCTACTACATCTAAATCATCCCATTCCAAGGCAAAATATGGGACTTCAGAGGAGCTGACTTTGATAAGATGGCCAACAGAGTTAGCTAGCCCTGGCAAAAAGAAACACAGGTGAGGGGGTACAGGCAAAGTGGGAAGCATTAAGGATGCAATACTTGAAGCAACATCCCATTGTGTTAGACAGAAAAGGAAGTGCAAAAGAAGAAGGAAACCACTTTGGTTCTCAAATACAGTAGCAGAAAAGGTCAGAGCCAAAAGGCTGGCCTTCAGGAAATATAAGGAACACAGCGGATGAAGATAGAGGATACCAAACTTCCCTAAGGGAAGCAGGGAAGGCAGTAAGGCAGGCAAAGTCCCAAACTGAGGAAACACTAGCACGAACAGTAAAAGGTGACAAGACTTTCTATAGATACATTAGTGAAAGGAGAAAGTCCAGAGGGGGTATTGCTAAGCTTAATGGAGAAAAGGGAGCATGTGAGGAGGAGGACCCTGTAAAGGCATCTATCCTAAATAGATACTTTTGCTCAGAATTTACTGAAGAGAAGGTAGGGCAGGGCCCACAGCTCAGCATCATGGACACAGGGGGGAGGGAGGTGAGCACTACTCCCTTCACAAAAGAAAGGGTCCTACAAGAGCTTGCTAAGCTAAGGGTGGATAAGGCAATGGGACCTGATGGCCTACATCCCAGGGTGCTTAAGGAGCTAAAGGTGGAATTAGCAGAGCCATGAGCAGAACTGTTTAGTGAGTCTCTGAGCACAGGAGAGGTCCCAGAAGACTGGAGAAGGGCTCATGTGATCCCACTCCACAAGAGTGGTAGCAGGGAGGAGGCAGGGAACTACAGACCAGTCAGTCTTACCTCAGTAGTGGGCAAGATTATGGAGGCACTCCTTAAGGAAAGGATAGTGCAACACCTGGAATCCATAGGGCACAGGATCCAAGACAGCATGGGTTTACAAAGGAAGGTCCTGTCAAACTAATCTCATAGATTTCTTTGACTGGGTAACCAGAGTGGTGGACCAAGGGGAGCAGTTGATGTCGCCTACCTTGACTTCAGCAAAGCTTTTGACACTGTTCCACATAGAAGATTGATAAATAAGCTGGGTAGGCTCGGGTGGGTCGAAGTTGGTCAACTGGGTGGTAAACTGGTTGACAGGCAGAAAACAGAGAGTGGTGGTAAATGGTATACAGTCAGAAGAGATGCAAGTCACAAGTGGGGTACCTCAGGGATCAGTTCTGAGCCAGTCCTCTCAACATCTTCATTAGTGACCTTGCAGATGGACTAGAGGGTAAGCTTGTCTGTTTGCAGATGACACCAAGATCTGCAACAGAGTAGATGATCCAGATGGGGTGGGCAGAATGAGAAGAGATCTGGATAAACTAGTAAAATGGTCAGAAGAGTGGCAACTGGGATTTAGGTGCAAAAGTGCAAGATCATGCACATAGGGAAGAGAAACCCTGGAGCCACCTATAGGCTGGGAGGGGAGTTGCTAGCAGTCACAAAGGAAGAAAGAGACTTGGGCATCATCATCACTGATGACCTGAAATCATCCAAGCAGACCTCTAAAGCAGTAGGTAAGGCTAGGGGGGTGTTAGGGTGTATTAGTAGGGGTATCACAAGTCATAAGAGGGAGGTAATAATCCCTCTTTACAAGACACTGGTTTGGCCCCACCTGGAGTACTGTGTGCAGTATTGGAGGCCACACCTTCACAAGGACATTAACCAAATTGAGGCAGTCCAGAGAAGGGCAACCAAAATGGTGCAGGGACTGCATCAGAAGACATATGAGGACAGATTAACAGAGCTCAATATGTATACCCTTGAGCAAAGAAGGGAGAGAGGCGATATGATCGAGGTATTCAAACACCTTAAGGGCATTAACAAGGTGAAAGAGTCTAACATGTTTAAATATAAGAAAAATAGCAGGACAAGAGGACACAGCATGAGATTAGAGGGGGTCCGAATAAGGGGGAATGTGAGGAAATTCTTTTTCACAGAAAGGGTGGTAGATGCATGGAATGGCTTACCTCAAGAAGTGGTGACTATGAATACAGTGCAGGGCTTCAAACAGGCATGGGATAGGCATAAGGGAGCAATACAAATGAGTAAGAATAGATAGGCCACTGACAGAGCAAAGGTCGATGGCACATTTATAAGGTAGAAAAAGAAATGGGCAGACTGGATGGGCCTTGCAGTCCTTATCTGCTATCAACTTCTATGTTTCTATGTTTCTACATCATTCTAAGCCCTTACAAACTCCTTAGTCCCAAACAGGAATAAGAAGTGTAAATGGAAATGACAGGTTTGGATCTGGTTATCTACACCTCCAAGTTAAAATGTAATCTCAAATCTCATGACAAGGAAAACGATCCCAATAGAGGATCAATTAGGGCTCCTTAGGTACTATCTTGGTTTTAATATTTCGATCTAATTTATTTAGCAGCACTAACAAATTCTGCTAAATCAGTAAGAATTTGTGGGTTTTCAGAATTTAGTAATAGACTGAGAAAATATTATGAAGGTATGATATATGATGCAAAATATTTAGCTAGATATTTCTTCCTTCTTTTTCCATACCATTGACATCTATAAGTATATGATGGAAATCATCAGGTTTATTTAAATAATATAGACAGTTAGAAGAGATAGAGATTTGTCTGGAATATTTAGCCAGTAATATATTATTGGGAAATAACTCAATTCTATAGAGTCAGAATGTACTTGTGATTTGGATTGGTTAACAACAATAAGTACTCTTTAAGGGAGTGCTCCTGCATGTTGCTAGTTAATCATTGTGAAACTGTTAGTTGTTTATTTTTTTTTGTAAATCAGTTTCCCTGTCCTTTTTTGAGACCACTGCAGAGCCCTTTTTAGCATCATTTTTGTGTATTGTTATTGTGTGAACAGCCCAGTATTGTAAATGAGTGAGAACATATCTCTCAAGTGAAGAATATCCAGTCATTAGCCACCCATTGTTTATCAGCTCGAAATATGTTATTTTTTCTTTCATACACAAAGCAGCAATAGAGCCAGTTGGTTCATGGGTCATATTAATCAAGAAATGTATTATTCTTTTATGACTTTTAGCCGTAAACATAATTTGACCTAAATGAGTCCTTACCATTGCATTAGCTGCCAAAATGGGCAACCCTAAGGTTTTCTTGTATAATTTATTAAGAATAGATTCTAAAGTATGTAAACTAGAGACTCCCCAGTTTTCAACAGCATAAAGCCCTTGATTTATTAGTTTACTCTCCATGGCCCTATGCATTGGCTGTGTTGTCATATCACCGTAAGTTCTGTTAAATCAAAAAAGAGTGGAAGGATTAATTCTCATTTTTGCCACCGCAGTTTTAATGTGCTTATTCCAGGTAATTACATTCAATATTGCTCCCCCTAGATATGTATAATGATTAACAAATTCCATGGGTTGATTAGCCAGAAACAGACTTCTGTACATCTTTCTAGAGCCTATGACCATAACTTTCATTTTTGATGTATTAATTGTTAGTTTCAATGCTGTACAAAGAGCTCGTAACTTGTAAAGACTTCTTTGAAGACCCAGTCTAGATGTTGCAATAAGTGCAGGATCATCTGTGTATGCCAGGATCGGAATAGAATGCTCAAGTACTTAAGGCATGTGATGTGACAGATTAATCAATTCTACCAGAATACAATTTATATAAAGATTGAATAGTGTCAGTGCCAACACACACCCTTGGCACATGCTGAAATTGGTGGAAACTTTATCCAAGAGACCACCATTATTATTATATCTTATCTTCAACCAAGTTTCATCATAAAGTCTTTTTATAAGGTTTATTAAATTAGGGTCCACATCAAGAACCTCCATACTCATCCATAGTAAATCTCTGTAAATCGAATCAAAAGCTGATGTGAAGTCGATGAATGTGATTAACAAATGTTGTTTTTTTAATCTACAATACTTTTCAATAATATGTGGAAATATGACCATTTGTTTGGTTACCCCTTTATTTTTTGAAATCCTGCCTGTAAAGAAGAGATTATCCTCTTATGTTGGATCCATAATTGTAACCAATTTAGTAACATTTTGGAATACATTTTAGCCATACTATCTATTAAACTTATAGGGTGGTAATTCATGGGGTCACCTCTATCAACTTTCTTGAAAATTGGCACAACATTAGCTACCCTTCCCGGAGTCTGGGGTGTAACCATACATTATGAATTTGTTAAGCAAGTCCATGAGAGTAATTGCCCACCATTCTGGGGCAGCTTTGTAGAAGTCAACTGATGTTTGATCTGGACCTGGATATACATTTGGCTTAATACTGCTAATTGCAGAAAATGTTTCTTCACTTGTAATCCAAGAATTGTCACCATTAATTAAACTCATGTGATAAATAGATGATTCACTAGACCTGTAGAAGATATTACCAAAAAAATGTACCAACAATGTTACTGGGATAGAAGCCTCATAACTCTTTTTGTAATTGTTTGTCCCAGTAGCAACTAACTTCCAAAATACTCTTATCATTCTTTTTACTGTATTTCATTTAGCATTTTCTTCCACAAGTCTAGCTGACATTTTTGTTTTTGTATCTGAACATGATCTCTATATGATTTCCTACTTTTATTGAGGTTCTTAATGTTTTCTCATGTTGGTAAACCACACGTCAACACTGCCACAGCGACAGAATCCTATGAAAAGCGTTGGGCCGCTGTGATGCTCGCTACAGACACCAGCGGTGCATCTCCTGGTGTGTCACTCCCTCCACAAGACAACTCCAACTCAGAGTTTTATATTTAGAGACCGAGGATGTGGGGGAGGAGCCCCCCACATGGAGAGTTTGGGAGCATAGCCTCTATAGAAAACATGCCGACATCCCCGACAGTACAATGCTGACACTCGCCATTGTGTCTGTTGCTGTTGAGGGTGTCAGCATAGTAGATGTCGACTCATGATAGGTAAACCCTTTCTTACAAATCTGACCTGATTGGTCAGCTGCTTTTTCTGGGAATGACAAGTTTGGTAAAACCAACTATGATATCTTAATTAATCTAATTTATGTGATGATCTGTATTTGACTAAAAGATAGTGATACTGACTATTTCATAGTAAATATTTGCAGGGGAAGAATCATTAGACATCAAATCATCATTTTGTTTGGAAAATGTTTTAATTTTTTTTCCAGTTTATCCTTGGGGCTCTGATTCCATGGAGCAATTTTCCTATTGTTATGTATTTCCACCTGGTCTGTTTGTTTTCTACTAAGCCTGTCTTCTATCTTCCTACTTAGATAGAGAGGGACATTATCACTTTCTGACCTAGAATCTATTTTAAGGTCAAGATATTTATAATAATTATATAGAGCTATAAAAACCCAATCTGTTGTGGAATAACCATTATAAGTGAGACAAGTAACGTTGCCAAACCTATCCGAAGGTAATCTTCTATTTAATACAATTAGATTTAGTGACTGTAGAAATGTAATTAAGTTATTATTGTAATCTGTGTTTTTAAGGTCTTGCGAATTCCTCTGATCAGTATTATAGATCTCTTCTTTTAACTGGGTCATTGAATTATCCAGATCACTTTCCTGCCCTGTCTAATGCTAAGGTCTCCCATAATTATTATTTCTAAGTCATTATAATGGTTATTTATCTCTTCTACAGCCTCTGTAAGTTTAGACAACAAACTGTCATCATAAAAAGGTGAGTTTTTCACCGGGCTATAAAGATTCACGAAAAGGACCATTTCATTCCAGATCTCCAGTGTTATGAAAAGGAAATTTTCAGTCTAAACAGAATTTCTAATAAGTATATGATCGTGAATCTTAATATAAGTCAATAGTTCCCCTGCAAACCGGCCCATATTTGTTTTCCTAATAGCAGGAGTGTGAATGAGATGATATCCATTAGGGGTTAATGTGTCTATCATGTCCACAGTATGCCAAGATTCCTGCATATTAATTACATCTTGCTTTATAGGATAATTCATACATTCAGAATCTGCTAACTTCGTTGCAAACCCTGAAATATTCCATGAAACAATAAATAGTACATTCTCTTTAACCAGTGAGTGATTACTAGTCTGCTGTAAGGCAGAATTCAGTTTGTCAGGTAGATATGTATTTGATACTATAGGTTCAGATTCTCGAACCCTCAGCCATTCATTACAATCAGTAAGGACCCCATATCTATTTGCCAGGGGTATTGAAATATCAACTAAACTTGTGTACTCATGTATCTACTTTGGAAACGGTGACCCGGTAGCCACACCTGGGTTCAAGTTATTATTAGAAATATTATCAGATTCAAAAATATCCTTGGACTTTACCAAAAGCAGGCCCAAGGTATCCAGTATTCTACTTTTTTTGTAAAAGCTTTTCTGCAATCACAGAGTTCTTAACCCATATATCAATTTGGGAACTATTTTCATGTCTGGTCACCTTGAGAATACCCCTCTCAACCAGCTGTACTTGTAAAATGTTTTGGAACAAATTGCAGAGGGACCCTCAAAGCCTATAATCATTTTCTCTTGGTATACTGTCATGTCCAAACATGGTCAAGAGTGTTGGAGGTGCTCAGAATTCTTGATTGGGCATATTGCGGATGTTAAAAGCTGCTGTGTTTGAAAATGAATGAAGGAAAGACTTTCTTCTTGGTAAATCTCTCAGCATTGTACCAAATGTGATTGGCTACAAATGGGGAGTACACGATTAATTTGATAGTACTGATTCTACCATCAGTACTTCTGTGTACTTCACAAACATCAGTGTCAAGCAATTCCAGATCTATTTCAGTATTGACAAAATCGATCAAAAAAAACTTAAAATTATCATCAAAAATATTAGGCCAGCTCTTCTCAGCTGTCAGATGTAATAGGGGGCCTCCTTATATCTGAGGTGACTTCAAATGGTAATCATACTTCACTCTGTGGCATATACTCATTAGAACAAATTTCCAGATGAGCACTGGGACTAAAGGGGACCCTTCCCATTTCATTATGTTTTTTGTATTTTTTGTTGGACTCATTAGTGCAGGTCAGAACAATTCCCTGTGTAAACAGATATCACACCTCTGTCCCAAGGGATTTAATCTTATTCTCCAACAGCTTCAACTGCTCCCCTAAATCATTTGTTTCCCTTAGATGTTTCAGAAACAGGTTGCTCACTCAGCTTTTGAACTTTAATAACGTTAGGATGATACTCTGTTATCTTGTCAGCTTTATTGACTTTAGGAACTGCATAGTGTTGTAATTGACTAAGGAATAAGCTCTGTAGTAACTATTTAGCTACCTCAGAAGGCCAAGATGATTTAGCGATTGTCCCTTCAGAATTGTTTTTTCCCTGAACTTTTTTCTTTTGTTTCTTTCTTCTTTTCTTGTTTTGTCCAATTGGTGTATCAGGAATTATTACAGAGCTAAACTCAGGTCTTCCCTTTAGTGTACAAGACACAACACTTGTGTCTGGCAAGACAGAGTCAGGTTGCTTTGGAGAAATGTTTAATCCAATTTGAATAAATTTGTATCAAGCTTTGCTGCATTTACTGCTGTGCTGAATCTACAAGCTTCAGTTTTGTTCTTAAGTACTATCATTTGCTTCATTATGAGAATATTAACGTCATGTTGGTTCTTTAATGTCATTATAAGATCATCCCTTAAACAAGTGGGCATATGCCTTGCTTGCTCAGTCTCAGCCTCCTGCAGTAATATACTGTTTTCATTTGTACTATTTTTCCCTGCTTGCTCATGCTCAACCTCCTGTATTGAAATATTAGTCTTATCAGAGTTTATAATAGTTTTCCCTGGAATGAGACATGTAGTGTCATATCTATGTTCAAGGGATTTAATACCATCAGTTGTCTGTTGCAACATAACTAACATTTCTCTGAGTTCTTCCCTGAGACATTAACTTTATTGGGCAGGGTTGTGGTTAGAGAAGTGCTGGTAATAGTGTTTTAAGGTAATCAGATGCCTCCCCAAAAACATTCTCAGCTGGTAAACATAAGTAACTATTTTCATTAGAAGTTCCCTTGGAGACTTCATTATCTTCTGTAATAAGCAATGTACTGAGCTTAGAAGTTTCATTAGAAGAATAAAGTATAAGATCAAGAGTTTTCTGAAGACTAGGGGCCTGATTCCAAGTCAAATGTTGCAACTTGCCAGGGTATGTGAGTTGCAACATTTGCTGCTACACCAGGGACCCTACACCACATTTCAAGAGCAGCAGGGTCCCGGCACTTCCGACATGCGGGTTACGCCATGCGGAGGCGTATGCCACAGGCATGGCATAGATGGCCCACAGGTTGCAACTGACAGACAGCTATTGGCAGCCCCCCCACCCTGGAACACCATGGCACACACCAGGGGGGATCATAGCCCACAGCCTCCATGGCACAGGGCACCTCTTGTAATCAGGACTGGTGTACCACTTGGCGTAAATCGAGAGATACGCCAAGGGGTTTGGTGTATCTTGGATTACGCAGGTGTACGACCTCTTGGAATCGGCCACCATTCTCCAAACTAGTTTTATTCAAGGGGTCATATAAAAGAGGAAGAGAAGCTAACATCCTCCCTTTTGGGGGTTGAGGTTTGTTCCCTTTAAAAAGATTTTTAGGAAGTAGATACAACTAGATATACCAGAAATAATGTGGGAGCTTCTGGAAACAAGTATGGGATTAAAAGAGATTGCTGACAAAGCAAGAATCTATGAAAGTAAAATTAAAACAGAGATTTCTTGTTCTCTGTTCTTAGAAGAAAATCTGGTAGATGTTTTTTAAAAACTCACATGTGGCAAGCATTTTAAAGCAGTTAGTAATATTAAAAATTAAAAGGCACCCCAAGAGAGGATTCTGCAATTCATGGAGCATGCCTGGAGGAACTATTAGACTTTCAGAGAAGGAATAAAAAAATGGCAAAAACAAACTTCAATTTCTATAATACTTGATGAAACAGATCAAGATTGTCATGAAAATTAAGTACAGAGGCTAGACATTAACACCATAGACATATCAGAATAAGTAACTCCGAAGGGGGGAGGAGAAAAAGAACAAAAAAGCAAAAAAAAAAAAAAAAACAACCAAAACAAACATAAATAGACTGCAAAATAGCTCAGTAATACAAGAAGTAGAGAAAACACAAGGGGATGACAGATTAAGAATCATGCAAAGGGATCAGGTAAGAAAGACTCAGAAATGCCACTAGCTTGTGATGACTGTAAGTCGGGGCTATTTTCCCATGGCCCCCCCTCCTCCGCTAGCCTCTGTAGTGACACAAATTCCCTGCTGCCTAGTGTTGCCCCTGCCCTCTGATCGCTATCCCTGATATGTGCCCAGACATTTCCTGTTGCCCAGTGGTCCTTCCACCCTCTGATTGTTGTCCTGTATATTTGAAAGTATGTCTCTGATGTCCTGTGGTCCCCCACTCCCTGCAATCACATTTCCTGTATGATATCTTTGAACATATCAAAAACAAAACATTTTCGATTAATAAAGCAATGCTAAATTAACATCACATATTCTCTGGTGTCTAGTGGCTCCCCTCCCTCATCCACTGATCCCCATCCCTGTAGCTACATAATCATTCCCAGGCAGCTAGTGGCCCCTCGCATCATGGACACTTACAACCCACCCTGCCATCTTCCCCTTACCTGAAGCACTGGTGCTGCAGCTCTAGTACGGCAGCTGGCACAGCACTCCTCTCTCCTCCTCAGCTGGCCACTGTATGAAAAGTCAGGGAGTGTGCATCCGATGTATAGTACAGGGTGTGCATCCTCTATACTGTACAGGGAGTGCACAGCCTGTGTACTGTGGTGTTTTTTTTTTTTTGTGAAAATCTCTCTCCTATCCTTACCAGCTGCTAGGGTAGTTTCTGCTGCTTGTCTGGCCTCACACAATACTGATACCTTGGCTCCATGAATAGCCCTTCTGTTGTGTGTGGAGAGGTGAGCAATCTGCCAAAGAAATTCTACAGAAGTCTGAATTCCTGTATTCCATAATAAACAAACATTTCATGTACTGAAAGTGTGGAAAAACAAATGATTGACAGATGGGGAAGGACTACTTTTTGCTAGTTTCCTTAAACCAAAGAAAATATATATATTTAATAGAAAAACAAGTTGGCATTGTCTGGTTTTGCAATGATCTCTTAGGTGACCCACTTAGAAGTGCAATAAGACACTCCAGGTCATTGATTGTCTGGAGTTAACCCAGGCAAACCAGTAAATCACTTTATTTATTTTTATTTAGCTTTTGTTAACCGGGTAAGTGCACTAGCCATAAAATGACTATTTTCAGGCATGACCCGGGAGAGTACAGACATGCAGAAACTTAACAGGATAACAATTTATAAGTGCTTTACATACAATGAGTTAAAGAGGATACAATATATTAGAACATACAAAGTAAAGCGCTTTACATACAATGAGTTAAAGTGGATACAATATATCAGAGACATACAGAGTAGATCATTCATAAGTTCATAGGTGCCTACCTGTGCAATGAATAGAGAGGACCTTGGACAATAAATTATCAGGTGACATATAATATAAACAGAACAAGGTACAGAAAAACAGGTAATACGAAAGGAAGAAATGACCATTGAGAGCAGGGGGTGTCATTAAGGAAAAGGTCAGTAAGTGAGGAAAAGGGGAGCAAGCCATGAAATTAGATTATATGAGTATATGTAAGTGTAAGGGAGATTCCTGCAGTGCAAGATTGTATATGAGCAGGGAAAGGGAGCTGGGACAGACTGAGGCAGTAAGAGGGTTATATAGAGGTGAGGAAATACTATTGTATGGCAAGAGACATCACTCATTAGGTGGGGTGAAAGCCAGAACAGGTATCAGCAATCAGCAGATTTGAGTGCAATTTTCTCTTAAAGCATGTGTGGAAGCTAGAAAGTCTAATGTCGAGGGGAAGGGAATTCCACAGCTGTGGAGCCACAGGCTCAAATGCAACAGTTCCTTTCCTAGTGCAGCACCTCTGCAAATTCAGAAAGGATTTATCAGCTGATTGTAGACCATGAAGTGTGTCCTGAGGAACAAGCACAGTTGCAGGACACCTAGGGGTTTGTTTTCGAATTATTGAATCAATAAGAGGGCCAAGGTAGTATTTCCTACTAGCTAACGAAGAGAGCCAACCAAGATCATTATAAAGCTGATAGTGGTGTTTAAGCCGAGAAGCAGAAGAGGCATAGCGACATATGTTGTTATACATAATATCCCATCTGAGTAGGTCAGTTTTATGAGCAGCCCCAAATAAGGGAGCCCCATAGGTTAGGGTGGGGAGCAGAATCCTCCTCTCAATGGCCTTTTTAGCCAATGGCATGAGCATATAACTAGCCTTATATGCAACACCCAGTCTGGAGTTGACAGCTCTGCAAACAGACTGTACATGAAGATTAAGATCAAGAGATTGATCTGGCAGGATGCCCAGATACTTGAAAGAGGTCACACATTCCAGTAATTGACCATCTAAGTCCTGCACCGTCAGTGTTGTTCTGCAAGCTTGGAGCTTTGGGGCCGATCCAACCAGCATGGCTTTAGTTTTGCTAGTGTTGACAGCCAGTGTGTGGTCATATAGCCAGTTTTGGATAATGTTAAAGTCAGAGGAAAGGGTTTTATTAATAGTGTCTGTATTAGTAGAACTTGTATAGGTGACAAGATCATCAGCATATAGAATAGCAGAGCAGGATTTTAGAGCAGCTCCAATGTTATTTATATAAAGAGAGAATAGGAGGGGCCCTAGGATGGAGCCATGAGGTACACCAATGTTAATGGTGGTACTGTTCGATAGAGAGGAATTAAATTTCACCACTTGAGTTCCATTTGTCAGGTAGCTTTCATACCAGTCAACAACAGTGGAGGAGAAATGCAGGTGTCGAAGTGAGGAGAGAAGCAAAGTGTGATCAACATGGTCAAAAGCCTTTGTGAGGTCAATAAAGACAGCCCCAGTCAGATTGCCAGTATCCATTTTTGAAAGAGTGTCTGTGGTGAATTTAAGGAGTGCAGTCGTTGTGCTATGTCCTTTCCTGAAGTCATTTTAGGTATCTGAGAGCAGACTGTGCTTAAGTAGATAGTCAGTTGTCTGAGTTGCGACAATTTTCCCCAGCATTTTGCTCTGTACCGAGAGTATGGCAATTGATCTGTAGTTCATGACAACCTTAGGATCCCCTTTTTTTAAGTACAGGTGTAATCCGAGCAGCTTTCCAGAGGTCAGGGGCCATTCCACCTGAAAGTGATAATGTATAAATTTTGACCAGCGGTAATGAAATAAGGGGATCTGCAAGTTTCAAGAGGTGGGGTTCCAGGGATTCTGAGCTAGAGCTGGTATGATGAGAGATGGACCTCAAGAGCTTCAGGACTTCCTTTCTAGACATAGCTTTAAAATGGAATGCAGGAGTATAAGGAGGCACAGGGGACAACACTTTCAGCTTATCCAGACAGGTTCCTGATAAGAAGCGGAAAGACACTGCAGTGGGATTGAAGGAAGAGGTTTATTGGGAGAGATCAGAGAAATGCAGGTTGAAAGAATTAGCTATAGTTTGTGAGTCATTGCAATGCACATCAATATTCAGCATATCACCAGGGGTAGTTGACTGTGAGGATCCGAGGAAGGATTTGATGTGTGACCAGAATTTTCTGGGATCATTGTCCTAGTTAATCAGTAGGTCTTTACAGTACTTGCTCTTGGCAGCTCTGACTTGTCTTTTACATGAATTCCATAGCATACGGTAAGCGTTAAATTCTGTTTGCTGGCCTGATGTTTTGTAGCACTTCCAGAGTTTGTCTCTAAGGCACAAACTTTTGATCATGTCTTAGTTTAGCCATCTTTTTTGTTTACCCCTCACTCTCCAGGTGATCTTTGGGGCATGTTTACATTGAACCATAAGGAATTTAGTGATGAAGAAGTTAAGATCATCCTTAGAAAAGTGTGATAGATAGACCTCTGACCAATCAATTCTGGAGACATCATACAGAAACATCTCTTGGTCTAGGTGAGCAAAGTTTGTGAGAGTGATGAGACGTGGTGGAGGAGATGGAGATGCCCCCAAGGACAGGATGCAGAAAGTAGGAGAGTGGTCATTTAAGGCATTAGCAAGAGTACCAGCGGTTGAGTTATGTTCGATCCGGTTTACCAGCACCCAATCCAATAGTGTGCCTAGTGGTGATGAAGACAGACTTTTAGTCGGTACTGTTACCATCTGAAGCAGGTGGTAGCTATGAGTCAGAAATTGAAGAGAACTGAGAGCTGCCCCAAGCCAGTTTAAGTTTAGGTCCCCTAAGATGACAACCTCATTATGATTAAAATTCTGAGAGGTATTTTCAAACAGGTACTCTAGACCCACAATCCCTCCCGCTGGGGGGTTATATGCACAGATAACATGCAATGTCTTAGCTCCCAATGCATGGGTAGCATGCAAGTATTCATATAGCAATTGAGCATCCAGGATAGCGAGAAGAGAGACAGTAAGATTATTTTTGTAGTACAGAGCAATTCCACCACGTTTGTTTGATTTCCTATTCCTTCGAATAATAGAGTCATTTGGCAGGCAGCAGAGGGAGTCAGTAACCAATGGTTTTAGCCAGGTCTCAGTGAGACAGAGGAGATCAGGATTGTACAGTTTGACCCGTGACTCCAGTTCCACGAAGTGACACATCAGACTTCTTATATTGAAGTGTGCAATTAACAGCCCATGTCTGGATGTACTATGTATGTCATCTGCTGAGAAGTAAGCATCTGGTGGCCCAGGATTTGTCTCTATATACCCAGATAGCAGAATGGCAATGATGACAAGGAACCACAGCCCCACATTTAGAAAAGGATGGGATAATGCAGACATGTTCCGTAGTTTCCTAAACATATAGAGAGAACAGTAGGGACAGCCCTTTTGGTAGAGAAGAAGATTAGTTTGTAGTATCCCTGCATTATAAACAATAAGGTTGGAGAAAGTAAAGTCATAGTGCTCAGTCCGAGATTTATTTGAGCCATCCTCATTCCATAAGGATAGTGTAATTCTGTCAAGGCAAAGTAGGACAAGAAAAGTTATGAGGGCAACCCCCAGACAGCTGTTGGACATGGTGTGACTGTTGGTACAACACTGGTTCAACTCATGACAGAGGTCACCCAGGGTCACAGCTAGGCAGGGATTGACAAGAGGTTTTGGCTATGCAAGACCTTGCAGGCATGCACTCCCCAGCCCCATTACATTGATAACCTGGAGCACACCAACTCAAGTACAAGTGCAGGATGTGAAATCATTTTGTCCTTGTGCTTCCTTTGTTATTTAAAGAGGTTGTTTAAATGCCCATCAATAGATCCCTTATGAGCAAGCCAGATGAAAATGTGGATTTGAGCAGGACCCAGAGTCACTGGAGTTTGTCAGATCTAGTTGCTTGATTTCTGTTTTGCTAGGGATAGCTTCCAAAAAGTTGATTTTAAACTGAAAATGCAAATACCTTGTGGTAATGTTTTGCAGAAAATCCAGTCCAGAAGACCTTCACAGATGTAATGAGCAAGAATGGTGTAGTTACTCCAAGCAGAAGATCTTGTAAATCCCAAAAACTTAGCTACAGACAAACACAGACAGCCTCCTTGTGGATCATGGGAGAAAGTGGGAAGGCAGGATCATCATTCATGTTTGTAGAAAGTCAGTCATGATTGATCAATTTAATTATCCAACATCTAACTTTCAAATCAACAACTCAAGTAAATTGGTTTAAATCAACATGATGATTTTTGATGATTTGTAATTGATCAAGTGATGATCATTCATGTATATATCATATACAAGATTGTAAGTCACATGAGTAATAGTAAAAAAGTTACATTTGATACTACTATAAAAGTATGAATGCTTAAAATGTCTACCAAAGAAAATTAATTATAATATACTGTAAATTATATGGCATCAGTTGTTTATCCCTTTAGCAAAAGTACATGTAAAGTTTGATATAGCAAATATATTTGCATAACTAACTTGCATATCACAAACAGAGATGAAGCTATTTCAAAATCACAGATTATGGACCAAAACAATGGTAATTTCTATTTTAAAAGTAATTTTGACTTGACAGTATTAGTTTGCAGATTTTAAGGAAAGGTTCTAAGCACAAACCATGTACTTGTAGGAATCATAGAATCATCATCATCATCACAAGTTTATTGTTCAACAAGTATTGTCATTACATATACAAAGTTAAAAATACAATCGGTACAAATATAGGAAAAATATTATGCACTAAAATGTTTAAAATCCTAACAAAAAGATAGTAGGTACTTGTTCATAGTTTCAGTTATACATTGCTTTACACAATAAAATAGAACCTTCATAGAGTTAAGCCTAGATTTCATTATCCTAGAGTACATCAAACTTTGACTCTGGGAATCTCCTGGTTAATCTATCCAGGTAAAGATGATATTAATATACAGCACAATATTTAAGTGAATGAATCCCTATGCTAAATTCAAACTTAAATACTTTGGACATGAAAGACATATCATTCTAAGTCCTTACAAACTCCTTAGTCCCAAACAGGAATAAGAAGTGCAAATGGAAATGACAGGTTTGGATCTGGTTATCTACACCTCCGAGTTAAACCATAATCTCAAATCTCATGACGAAGAAAAAGATCCCAGTAGAGGATCAATTAGGGCTCCTTAGGTACTATTTTTATTGTACATATTTCAATCTAATTTTTTAGCAGCAATAAAAAATTCTGCTAAATCAGTAAGAATTTGTGGGTTTTCAGAATTTAGCAATAGATTGAGAAAGTATCATGAAGGTATGATATACGATGCAAGATATTTATTCCTTATTTTTTCATACCATTGACATCTATAAGTATATGAAGGAAATCCTCAGGTTAATTTAAATAACATAGACAGTTAGAATAGATAGAGATTTGTCTGGAATATTTAGCCATTAATATATTATTGGGAAATAACTCAAATCTATAGAGTCAGAATTTGCCTGTGATTTGGATTGGTTAACAACAATAAGTACTCTTTAAGGGAGTGCTCCTGCATGTTGCTAGTTAATCATTGTGAAACTTTTAGTTGTTTAATTGTTTTGTAAATCAGTTTCCCTGTCCTTTCTTGAGACTGCTACAGAGCCCTTTTTAGCATAATTTTTGTGTATTGTTATTGTGTGAACAGCCCAGTATTGTAAATGAGTGAGATCATATCTCTTAAGTGAAGAATATACAGTCATTAGCCACCCATTGTTTATCAGCTCAAAATATGTTATTTTTTCTTTTATACATGAAGCAGCATTAGAGCCAGTTGGTTCATGGGTCATATTAGTCAAGAAATTTATTATTCTTTTATGACTTTTAGCCGTAAACGTAATTTGACCTAAATGAGCCCTTACCATTGCATTAGCTGCCAAAATAGGCAACCCTAAGGTTTTCTTGTATAATTTATTAAGAATAGATTCTAAAGTATGTAAATTAGAGACTCCCCAGTTTTCAACAACATAAAGTCCTTGATTTATTAGTTTACTCTCTATGGCACTATGCTGTGGCTGTATTGTCATATCACCGTAAGTTCTGTTAAATCAAAAAAGAGTGGAGGAATTAATACTCATTTTTGCCACCACAGTTTTAATGTGCTTATTCCAGGTAATTACATTTGATATTGCTCCCCCTAGATACGTATAATGATTAACAAATTCCGTTGGTTGATTAGCCAGAAACAGACTTCAGTACGTCTTTCTAGAGCCTATGACCATAACTTTGGTTTTTGATGTATTAATTGTTTGTTTCAATGTTGTACGAAGAGCTTGTAATTTGTAAAGACTTCTTTGAAGACCCAGTCTAGATGTTGCAATACGTGCGGGATCATCTGTGTATGCCAGGATCGGAATAGAATGCTCAAGTACTTAAGGCATGTGATGTGACAGATTAATCAGTTCTACCAGAATACAGTTTATATAAAGATTGAATAGTGTCAGCGCCAACACACACCCTTGGCACATGCTGACATTGATGGAAATTTTATCCAAGAGACCACCATTATTATTATATCTTATCTTCACCCAAGTTTCATCATAAAGTCTTTTTATAAGGTTTATTAAATTAGGGTCCACACCAAGAACCTCCATACTCATCCATAGTAAATCTCTGTAAATCGAATCAAAAGCTGATGTGAAGTCGATAAATGTGATAAACAAATGTTGCTTTTTTAATCTACAATACTTTTCAATAATATGTAGAAATATGAACATTTGTTTGGTTGTCCCATTATTTTTTGAAATCCTGCCTATAAAGAAGAGATTATCCTCTTATGTTGGATCCATAATTGTAACCAATTTAGTAACATTTTGGAATACATTTTAGCCATATTATCTATTAAACTTATAGGGTGGTAATTCATGGGGTAACCTCTATCTCCTTTCTTGAAAATTGGTACAACATTAGCTACCCTTCCAGGAGTCTGGGATGTAGCCATACATTATGAATTTGTTAAACAAGTCCATGAGAGTAATTGCCCACCATTCTGGGGCAGCTTTGTAGAAGTCAACTGATATTTGATCTGGACCTGGATATATATTTGGCTTAATAATGTTTATTGCAGAAAAGGTTTCTTCAATTGTAATCCAAGAATTTTCACCATTAATTAAACTCATGTGATAAATAGATGATGCACTAGACCTGTAGAAGATATTACCAAAAAAATGTACCCACAATGTCACAGGGATAGAAGCCTCATAACTCTTTTTGTAATTGTTTGTCCCAGTAGCAACTAACTTCCAAAATACTCTTATCATTTTTTTACTGTATTTCATTTAGCATTTTCTTCCACAAGTCTAGCTGTCATTTTTGTTTTTTTATCTGAACATGATCTCTATGTGATTTCCTACTTTTCTTGAGGTTCTTAATGTTTTCTCATGTTGATACTTTCTTACGGTATGCTGACCACATGTCAACACTGCCACAGTGACAGAATTCTACGAAAAGCATCGGGTCACTGTGATGCTCCTCACAGACACCAGCGGTGCATCTCCCGGTGTGTCACCCTTTCCCCGAGACAACTCCAACTCAGAGTTGTATATCTAGAGACCGAGGATGTGGGAGAGGAGCCCCCCACATAAAGAGTTTGGGGCATAGCCCCTGTAGAAAACACACCGACATCCCAGACAGTACAATGCTGACACTCGCCATTGTGTCTGTTGCTGTTGGGGGTGTCGGCGTAGTAGATGTCGACTCGTGATAGGTAAACCCTTTCTTACAAATCTGACCTGATTGGTCAGCTGCTTTTCCTGAGAATGACAAGTTTGATAAAACCAATTATGATATCTTAATTTATCTAATTTATGTGATGATCTGTATTTGACTACAAGACAGTGATACTGACTAATTATTTCATAGTAAATATTTGGAGGGGCAGAATCATTAGACATTAAATCATCATTTTGTTTGGAAAACATTTTAATTTTTTTTCCAGTTTGTCCTTGGGGGCTCTGATTCCATGGAACAATTTTCCTATTGTTATGTATTTCCACCTGGTCTGTTTGTTTTCTACTAAGCCTGTCTTCTATCTTCCTACTTAGATAGAGAGGGGAATTATCACTCTCTGACCTAGAATCTATTTTAAGGTCAAGATATTTATAATAATTATATGGAGCTATAAAAACCTAATCTGTTGTGGAATAACCATTACAAGTGAGACAAGTAACGTTGCCAAACCTATCCGAAGGTAATCTTCCATTTAATACAATTAGATTTAGCGATTGTAGAAATATAATTAAGTTATTATTGTAATCTGTGTTTTTAAGGTCTTTCGAATTCCGCTGATCAGTATTATAGATCTCTTCTTTTAACTGGGTCATTGAATTATCCAGATCACTTTCCTGGCTAAGGTTTCCCATAATTATTATTTCTAAGTCATTATAATGGTTCTTTATCTCTTCTACAGCCTCTGTAAGTTTAGATAACAAACTGTCATCATAAAAAGGTGAATTTTTCACCAGGCTATAAAGATTTGTGGAAAGGACCATCTCATTCCAGATTTCCACTGTTATCAAAAGGAAATTTTGAGTCAAAACAGAATTTCTAATAAGTATATGATCATGAATCTTAATATAAATCAATAGTTCCCCTGCAAACCGGCCCATATTTGTTTTCCTAACAGCAGGAGTGTGAATGAGATGATATCCATTAGGGGTTAATGCATCTATCATGTCCAAGGTATGCCAAGATTCCTGCAGATTAATTACATCTTGCTTTATAAGATAATTCATACATTCAGAATCTGCTAACTTTGTTGCAAACCCTGAAATATTCCATGAAACAATAAATAGTACATTCTCTTTAACCAGTGAGTGATTACTAGTCTGCTGTAAGGCAGAATTCAGTTTGTCAGATAGATATGTATTTGATACTATAGATTCAGATTCCTGAACCCTCAGCCATTCATTACAATCAGTAAGGACTCCATATCTATTTGCCAGGGGTATTGAAGTATCAACTAACCTTGTGTACTCATGTATCTGCTCTGGAAAAGGGGACCCAGTAGCCATGCCGTGGTTCAAGTTATTATTAGAAATATTATCAGATTCAAAAATATCCTTGGAGTTTACCACAAGCAGGCCCAAGGTATCCAGTATTCTACTTCGCAATCGCAGAGTTCTTAACCCATATACCAATTTGGGAACTATTTTCATGTCTGGTCACCTTGAGAATACCTCTGTCAACCAGCTGTACTTGTAAAATGTTTTGGAACAAATTGCAGAGGGACCCTCGAAGCCTATAATCATTTTCTCTCGGTATACTCTCATGTCCAAACATGGTCAAGAGTGTTGGAGGCTCTCAGAATTCTTGATTGGGTATATTGCGGATGTTAAAAGCTGCTCTGTTTGAAAATGAATGAAAGAAAGATTCCCTTCTTGGTAAATCTCTTAGCATTGTACTACAAGTGATTGGCTACATATGGGGAGTACACAATTAATTTGATAGTACTGATTCTACCATCAGTACTTCTGTGTACTTCACAAACATCAGTGTCAAGCAATTCCAACTCTAGTTCTGTATTGACAAAATCGACCAAAAATACCTTAATATTATCATCAAAAATATTAGACCAACCCTTCTCAGCTGTCAGATGTAATAGAGGGCCTCCTTATATCTGAGGTGACTTCAGATGGTAATCGTACTTCACTCTGTGGCACACACTCATTAAAATAAATTTCCAAATGAGCCCTGAGACTAAAGGGGATCCTTCCCATTTCATTATTTTTTTTGTATATTTTATGGGACTCATCAGTGCAGGTCAAATCAATTCCCTGTGTAAACAGAGATCCCATCTGTGTCCCAAGGGATTTAATCTCATTCTCCAATGGCTTCAACTGCTCCCCTAAATCATGTTTTCGCTCAGATGTTTCAGAAACAGGTTGCTCACTCAGCTGCTGAAATTTAATAACGTTAGGATGATACTGTTATCTTGTCAGATTTATTGACTTTAGGAACTGTATAGAGTTGTAATTGACTAAGGAATAAGCTCTGTGGTAACTGTTTAGCTACCTCAGAAGGCCAAGATGATTTAGCAATTGTCCCTTCAGAACTGTTTTTTCACTGAACTTTTTTCTTTTGTTTCTTTCTTCTTTTCTTGTTTTGTCCGATTGGTGTATCAGGAATTATTACAGAGCTAAACTCAGGTCTTCCCTTTAGTGTACAAGACACAACACTTGTGTCTGGCAATACAGAATCAGGTTGCTTTGGAGAAATATTTAATTCAATTTGAATAAAATTGTATCAAGCTTTACTGCATTTACTGCTGTGTCGAACCTAGTAGCTTCAGTTTCATTCTTAAGTACTATCATTTGCTCCATTATGAGAATATTAGCATCATGTTGGTTCTTTAATGTCATTATAAGATCATCACTTAAACAAGTGGGCATATGCCTCACTTTCTCAGTCTCAGCCTCCTGCAATAATATACTGTTTTCATTTGTACTGTTTTTCCCTGCTTGCCCATGCTAGACCTCCTGTATTGAAATATTAGTCTTATCAGAGTTTATAATGGTTTTCCCTGGAATGAGACATAGTGTCATTTCTACGTTCAAGGGATTTAATACCATCAATTGTCTGTTGCAACATAACTGACATTTCCCTGAGTTCTTCCCCTGAGACAATAACTTTATTGGGCAGGGTTGTGGTTAGAGTAGTGTTTGTAATAGTGTTTTAAGGTAATCAGATGCCTCCCTAAAAACATTCTCAGCAGGTAAACATAAGTAACTATTTTCATTAGAAGTTCCTTGGAGACTTCATTATGAGGAATAAAGCATAAGATCAAGAGTTTAGGGGCCTGATTCCAAATCTAATGTCGCAACTTGCCGGCATATGTGAGTTGCGACATTTGCTGCTACACAAGGGACCCTACACCACATTCCAAGAGTGGCAGGGTCCCGGCACTTGTGACATGTGGGTTATGCCATGTGGAGGCATATGCCACAGACATGGCATAGATGGCCCGCAGGTTGCAAGTAGCAGCCAGCTATTGGCAGCCCCCCACCCTGGAACACCATGGCACACACCAGGGGGGATCATAGCCCACAGCCTCCATGGCACAAGACACCTCTTGTAATCGGGGCTGGCGTACCTCTTGGCGTAAGTCGAGAGATATGCCAAGGGGTTTGGTGTATCTCGGCTTACACCGCTGTATGACCTCTTGGAATTGGCCACCATTCTCTAAACTAGTTTTACTCAAGGGGTCATATAAAAGTGGAAGAGAAGCTGACAGACTCCCTTTTGAGGGTTGAGGTTTGTTCCCCCTTAAAAAGATTTTTAGGAAGTAGATGGTCTGTAATATTGGTTTGCTTAATTGTTTTGCACCTTTTCTTGATTTTACCAAGCACAGTGTGACTCAATAAGGGGCGATAGTCACCCTGGAGTTCTCTCTGCTGTCTTGTAATGACCATCATTTTCTCAAAATTACAAAAGCAATCCAAAATTCAGAAATACAACATTATCAGCCCACAGGCTGTAAATATATAAAACACCAACCTCTGTATCTAGGAGTATTTAGGAATACTACAGAGACCAGCACAGTCATTTAAATCATACAAAGTCCTGAATTAAGGTGTATAGAGCTTTGATAGATCTTTAAAGCTTTAGACCTTATAGGCTGAAAGGTGCTACCACAAAGCAACCTGGTTCCAAACTTCAGGAGTTCATCAGTGTAACTTAAAACTTCAGGGCTGTGTTTACTTGAGGAAGCTGGCCATCTGTCCACCTGGTCGATCGTGAAGGAACACAGGGAATAAGCTTCAGCTGTAGTCACTGACAAGTATAAATGTACGAAGTACAGTAAATATACGGTATGTGCAAAATATTATAAAATCAGTTCCTCTGAATAAACTATAAAATACTGACACTCTATAGAACACAAATACTCCAACGATAAAGACACACCCCTTACTAATTATACACTGGATCCCATAGTCTGAGTGTATTAGTGAAACAGAACAAAACAAAAAACTACAAATCTAAGAATCCTCCTGGGTAGATATACTGCTCAGTTAGTGCCATATAGTACCAGCTGCCTTATAATCGGATTCAGTTAGCTTTGCTAGAGATTGCCCTCTATTTGCTACATTTTTCTACGTTTCATTGGTTTTCATTAAACACTCATTACATTACTTAGCTTTAGTTTTGGCTTTGTGTCTGAAACAGAGCAATTCAAAAAAGTGCAATAATAGATTAACAAAATTTAAGCAAAGTACTGTGTAAAAAAACCTTTTTTTAAACCATTTAATGCTACCTACTCATACTCAGGAGGGTACACATCTCAGCACAAAAACAAGCCAGCAGTGAAGCACTGCTCACGTTAGTACACTTGGCCAAGTAGCTCAGCCCCGCAGCAGCAGCAATTATTGTTGAAAGCTGACCTTGTAGCAAAAGCTGAATGGCCCTTTATAAATGCTTTGCTGAACCACAACCTCGACCTCCAGATTGTAACATTAGTAGTATTGGCAGCACTTAACACTCGCAGTGGAGATTAAATTATTTAAGAAACACAGGCTCCTAAAAACAGGGGTACAGTACTAACCCCAACTCAGGGGAAAAAGCAAACCTCTGCAAGCACCAAAAACATGGCACACAGCTTCAGAAGACTAACGTGGGTAATGGTGTCTTGTATGCTTAAAATGCCTGTGCCACACACATGCTCTTTATAGTACAGGGTCACTTGATAAGGAGCTATGTGAAAATGCAGTTTATTTATTTATTTTATTTAGTTTTTGTTGACCGGGTAAGTGCACTAGACAAATCCTGCCTATTTTCAGGCACGACATGGGGAAGGGGGATACAGATGAATGCCAACTGACATTGAACCAGATTAAGCTGTTGGTGGTATTTTTAGTGAATGAGGGAAATTTGGCCAGGACACCTGGGAAATTCTCCTACTCTCCAGTAGGGGGAACCTCTTGCCATTCTGCATGATGGCCAGTTCACCGGATACTGTGGAGGAGATGGTTGTGCTACTGAAGGGAGAGAAGGCCTCTCCCTCTGCTGCCTCCTTGCATGATGAATCTACTGGCTTACCTACGGAGCCCATGGAATGTGTGTTGTTAGACGAGCCGTTGGACGCTGCCTCCTCGCCGGTTTCAGTTTCTCAACTGACCACTGTTTAGCCTGGTATTTATATGCACCCGTCCGGCACAGTTTCCAGGGATCAAGTACTGTCTCGTCTCTCCTTTTTGAAAAAAGAAAAAGCCAAACAGCTGCAAAAACAGCAAGACTTGGATGCAGCTCTCGATTTGTTTACTTCAGCGCAGGACAATCTTTCTGAGTCTTCTGTTCTGCAGAGTGTGGGGGTGACTAACCAACTCCTGATTGCTGCAAATTGTAACCTGGAAGCACCGAGTACGAGTCAGCACCCGCAGTGGCGGAGCTAGAGGGGGGGCTAGGGGGGTGGTCGCCCCTCCTGGCTGCCTCAGTGTGAGTAGTGGTGCCCCACCACCATCTTTATTTAATGCTTAGTGCCCATTGTAGAACCAATGATTGACTGAAAGGCCCTTCCCTGGCTCCCAAATGTTCCCAAACCTGGCTCCGCTACTGAGCACCTGGAGGATCTCATGCGTGAGGCTGGCAGTAAAAACGGGTCAGAAACCGTGTGCCTACAGCCTCTGGAGTTGGATACTGCTTCATTGCAGCAGCCGCTTTTTGGGCGGCGTCTCGGGCTGGGAAAGCCGGTGATTCCACACATCACAACATCAGATGGGCTAACTTGTGCAGCCACAGCAACACGGCAACAGCATCCCTTGAACTTGGGTGATATCATGGATTCAGACGTTGGTTCAATAGACTGGACCCCTGAGAAAGCTTTGAATGGTGCAAGCTGGGTGCAGACACCTTCTGAATCTTGGACTCCTGATGCACATGATCGTTCCTATCAGGAAATGACTGAAACTTTTTCTTCCCCAGTGGCCACCAACGCTACGAGAGATCTGAGCTCCAACTCTCCCCAGGGTAATGACACTGTTTCTGCTTTACGTAAAACATCTAATACTGTGGAATCACAGCATTCAATTGTTCAGGATGTTATTCTTGATTTGCCTTCTACAGCTGCTCCGACTGCTGTCCCTGAATTGATAGAGCCTGTTAACATGTTACCTAGAGAGCCTGTTCCTAATCTTCTGTTTAAGTTGTCTGACCTCTTTTGACTAGGGGCAAGCCAGCCCCAAGGCGCAATGCGGTCCGTCTTCTCTACAAAGGGGGCCTGGAGGATCCATCTAGTACGGTGTATATTGCCAGAGACTTATGGAAAAAATCCATGCATTATTTTTCCTCTGAAATTTTTGCCCTTATTGGTTTAGGAAATGGGAATTTCGACATTAGTTTTAAACATGTTTCCAATTTAGATAGGTTTTGGGCTCAATATCATAGCCTAAAAAACACATCTGTTTGGATTCCATTTCACGCAATTCCCCTTACTAAACCTTTGGTAAAAACAATTATGGTAATGTTTAAAAATGAAGGGGTACTGGTAGAAGATATACTCTTCTGGTTGAGACAGCGTGGTGAGATTCTTGGTAAGCCAACCCCAACATTAGATAGGGAACAAATATGGGATGGGGGATGGAAGATAAAGGTGAAGTTACATTCTACTAATGTGGGTCCAGTGCACCTGACCAGTGCTTTTTTTCTAGGGAAAGACAGGGGTTCAGTTTTTTACAGTGGGCAAGCCAGGTGCTGCTTTAAATGTGGAACCAGAACACACCTTAGTTCAGCCTGTGAGTGACACTTTGAGGTGCAGCCATTGCCTAGACTTTAGCCATATGTCCTCTGCTTGTGTGAATTTATTTAATTGCAATTTGTGTGAGCAGATGGGGCATGCTTATGGCCGCTGTCCCTGGGCTGTGCATAATAGAGATGATTGTCCCAACCATGAAGGTCTCATTAACCTAGCTCAACACCAGCAAGTTACGTGAGTGGCTGAAACTGAGAACAGGTTACGATCTCCTGACCAACCTAAACAAGACTCTGGCCCCACCACCACTCTGGCCTCTGACCCAAGTAGGGATACTGATAGGGCCCCTACAGTGTTAGCATCTACCACAGTGTCAACGGCCCCTGTCCCGGACACTATAGTTCCTCTTCGGGTTGCGGGCACCATGCCTCCTCCCCCACCTCCTGGGCCTATAGCTGCCCCTTTTCAATTAGTAACCCCAAAGAAAATACCTAGAAGGGGAGAAAAGGATCACAGAAGCTTAGACAAACAGGAGTTGCAATGGGCACTGACTCTTCCTCTTGGGAAAAAAGGGAATAAATATGCGGCTCTCCCATTAGAGGAAACAGAAGGGGAGTCTGAGGATGAGGGGATGGACGCCTCTTCTGTAGCCTCTAACACTGACACAGAACAGGGAGGTGCAGGCTCAATTGCAAAAAGAACCAGACAGCATTGTAAGCCCCCTTAAACTGATCATTTTAGGTTATGCTTGATTCACATTGCATCCCCCATGAATACTCTCACTTTTAGCACTATCAATCTTAACAGTATTAAAAGTGTGTGGAAGCGAGCTGGAGCTATGCTTTTTTTACACAACCTTGGAAGTGAAATAATTTGCTTACAGGACACTAGTCTTAAAACCTTTTTGGAACTACAGTAGGCTTCCAGGGATTGGACCCTGGGTCCATCATTTTGGTCCAGGGGTATGGATACATGTGATAGAGTAGGTGTTTTGTTTTCTAACACAGACCTATGTGTGTCCAGACTGGTGGATATTCACCTGAGTAGAGCCCTTTTATTGGACATCACTTATGCTTCTGTTCACTTCCTTATCATAACAGTCTATGTTTCACAGATTAAGGCACTGAGGGTTGCTTTGTTTAAAGAAATTCAGCCTTTCTTGAATACCTCTCATCTTCTTTTATGGGCAGGAGACTTTAATTGTGGCCTCTCTAAAGCTGATAGGGGCCTGCAAACTGACAAAATATTTAGTGACTCTACCTTTTTACAAAATGTTTTGCGCTCTTCAGGATTAGTGGATGCCTATAGGGCCACTCTTCCTTCGGGAGGGTACACCTTTTTCAAGGTCCCTCTCCGGACGCGTATAGATTTTATTTTTGTGTCCCCGGCTTTAGAGCTTTCTGGCATAGCTTTGCAGCCTTGTGAATTTTCTGATCATACGACTATTAGATTGCAATGCACTTGGGAATCTGCACTGAGATGCAATAAAAATCAGTGGAGGCTGAATGAGTCTGTACTTTCACTGGCCTCAGTACAAAAGGCTTGGAGAAGGGAGCTTACGGCTAGACTTTCGGTAGCTGACTGTTATTCAGACATATTGGAATGGTGGGAGGACACCAAACAGTCCTGGCATGTGTTTTTACAACATAAAGTGCATCTTGAGGTCACTGCTGATTATTTACGATATCTGCAACTACAACAGCAACTTAAGCGCTTAATCTCCTTGTCAGACAGTACTTCATATGAATTATGGGGCACAGATTAAAGTTCTTAAACAACAGATGACAGCCTTACAATATAATAGAGCTAAAACATTACAGCAAGAACTTCAGTTTGGGACTAACACTCAGAAGAGTTCACTAGACCCATATGAAGAGTGTAATCAGAGGACACAGAATAGGGTTATAACGACATTAGCCACAACATCTGGGCGAATAGTTAAGGCCCCTCAAGAGTTATTAGAAGTTGTAGACTCACATGTTATGGGCCCTTTTGGCCCCCCCCCCCTCAGGAACCAGATGTAACAAATATTTTCAAGTCTTTACAGCTGCCTCAAGTAACAGACAAAGATGCAAAACTACTTATTGTGGAGGTTTCTTTGGCAGAAGTGGAGTTTGCAATAACTCGGCTTGCAAGTAATACTGCCCCTGGGTCTGATGGCATCAGCTCAGGATTCTACAAAACTTTTAGAATGGATCTGGCACCTGTTTTAGTGGTTCTGTTTAATTATATGTTGAGCTCCGCTAAATATTCCAAATCTATGTTGGATGCCATATTGATATTACTTCACAAAAAGGGTGATCGGCAGGATGTTAGCAAGTGGAGACCCATTAGTCTTTTGAATTCTGATTTTAAAATGTTAAGCAAAATCCTGTTAAGCAGATTAGCTACGGTAGCTCCTTATCTGATTTGTCCATTTCAGACTTGTGCTGTGATGGGTCGTAAACAACATGACAACTTAGTAGTTTTGAAGGAGTTGTTTTTTTCAGGGGGAACATGACATAGTTAAGGGATATGTCATGAGTTTAGACCAGGAGAAGGCCTTTGATAGGCTTTCTCATCGATTTTTATTTTCCACATTATTGGCGTTTGGTGTCCCACATGCATTTGTGACCTGGATTCAAGACATGTAGAGTAATTCCCTTCCTCTGCCCCAACCTTAATGGATGGTTTGGTAGGAAAGTTAAGATATGCAGGGGGGGGTGAAACAAGGCTGCCCCTTGAGTCCACTCCTCTATGTATTTGGTATAAATATCTTACTGAGACTTCTTATAGCAAATGAGACCTTAGTCGGCATACAGGTTTCTCCAGATCAGCCTCCCATTAAAACACTAGCTTATGTGGATGATTTGGTCCTGACATTAGCCCCTGACTCCTCGGAAGACTCCTTGTTGGCCATATTAGTTCAATTTTCTCACATTTCTGGTTCAAAGATTAATTTATGTAAATGTAGAGGAGTAGTGCTTGGGAGTACCCCATTGCCTGCCACTGGATGAGTGGCAGGTATTTCTGCATCAAATGAACCCATCCTCATCTTGGGAGTGAAATTTGGTCCTGGGGGGGTTGGTGATACTGAATTGGGAAGATAAGTTGGAAAAGGCCACTGGATTGGTGAATAATTGGAAAGGGCAACAACTTTCAAAAAAGAAGAGTACTGCTAATTAAAACCTTGTTCCTTCCGATCTTCCTTTATTTATGTTATGCATATCCTCCTCCACAAGTAGTGGTCACTAGGTTATTTAATTTATTTTTTCAGTCTTTTTGGGGCTCTCGATTGAACCCACTTAAAATCAAAGTAACTTACCTTTCCATTAATGAAGATGGGGTTAATATGATGGATCCTGTGGCTTCTTATTTTAGTTTATTTATTTCCTATAATATCTGTCCTTTCTTATAACCAGGTGATAGGATTTGGAAACCATCAGTTTAAGTGTGGTTGTCCCCTTGTTTGGCTCCTTGGGAACATAGGGCTGTCAGAGCACTACCACATTCATTATCTATACCATAGTATGGTAAAGATTTTTTTAAGAATATTGTTAAGTGGGGTATTTCCCCAACCCAATTGTTAACAATGAATTGGAAGCAGATTTATCAGGCTTTTCTGGCTTCAGAACAGCGAGTCAACCCGGTATTTCCAGAGTGGCCTGAGGAGAGGGTTCCTTTTGTACTTCGGCAATTGAGTAACCCAAGGCTTCCCCCATTTGTTTGGGATAGTACGTGGCTTAGTAATTATGGACGTCTGGGGTTAAGGCGAATAGCAAGCATAAACAGGTTACAGAAAGGTATTGCCCTAGGGATTCCTGTATACAAATTCCAGAGACCCAAGTTTTTGGAATGTCCATATGCACAGGCCTTCCGGCAGTATCTAACTGTTCAGTGGTCAGAACCTAATTTTTCTAAGCTGACATATCAGGAATTGTTGCATGGGCCTAACATGAATGCATCTTCTCAGTATCATACAGATACAGTTTATCTACTGCTAGTTGTTATCAGATATTTTTTCTGGCAAGCTCGATGTATGTTAGTCATCCAACAGCAGACTGTACTGTATACTGAATTATTACATAACATTCAGCTTTCTCTGCAGTGCATAAGGCTCTTGGACTTCCAGCGTTTTTCACCTGAAAGGGCTAAACATCTATGGATACAATGTGATGTCTGTTTTTTTCCAGTTTAATTGGTGGTTATGTTCTTTTTGTATATCTTCTGACTGTTTTCTATCCTTAGCTAGAATTCCCTTGTTATGTGAGGTTGCAGCTATGTATTTTAGTTATGTTTGTTTGTTTGAAGTCAAATCTTTTCCCCTTCTCTTTTTGAAAAGTGCCATGGGATCTTTAACATCCACCTGAACTACCACCAATCCAGGCAGATGGGACCTCAGTTTAACATCTCATCTGAAAGACAGCACTTCAGAAGTGCAGCACCCTTCTCTTGCTGCACTACAGTGTCAGTACTGGGATATTAACCCAAGTGCCAGATGTGGGAACTGAACCCACAGCCCTCTGATCTCCAGGCCTCAGAGGTGAGTGTGCTACCTACTGAGCCACTGACACTTTTAATAACCAAAAAAAGTAAAAGAATAAAAATAAGAATATTTTAAAACTGCACTAAACTGCACTAAAGCTAAGCTAAAAAAAAGTGCTGAAATGATTATTGTGTACTACCTCTACTAAACAGTTTTTTTTCAGTACATATATATCCTGTTTTCCAAACCATAACAGGAGCGTAGAACATTGAATTCCTTTTTTAAAAGCAACAATCAAACTTGAAAATGTAAAAAAAAATACTGAGCAACAAATACAGAGAGTACAGTACAAGCACATAAAAATAATAACTCAGTTATTTTCCAAGACAGCTCATGTCATATCATAACAGAACGTGTGCAGAATCACGTTCTGACTTTTCCCCAAACGGTCTCTCCAATTCTCCGTCTCCAACTCCTTGCACCACGATCCGCTCTTTTTCTTGTCAGCTTCTGTCTTCTCAGGACTGCTCTCACAGAAACCAGACCTCACCCCTTTGCACTTCGGACCACAATCCTCACTTTGTGACTCCACTGCCTCTTCCCCAATCTCAGTCCAGTCTTCTCTGCGGCACTAGAAGCCACAGCCACTACAGGAGCTTCATCCCATCGCCGGACTAAAAGACAGGGGGAAACAAGAACGAAATACCAGGAAACCAAGGCAGGAATAAGCTCTGAATTCAATATCTGCATGTTTGGTTAAAGTGTGGCAATGATATCATACCTTTTCTAACTTAGAAGTAAGCAAAAAAAAAATATCGTTCAATCCAAAGCTTTCTCTTATGACCGTAAGCTCTCACTGCATTTTGTCTAGGCACTCAAGATCTGGCTATTTAACTGGCTGCAATAAATCAGTTGACACAGTATACATTAATACAGTATGTGCCATGTCTAACAGACATGGATGTAGTGCCATCGAATCATAGAATCCTGCTGGCAGAAAAAGACCATTTGGCCCATCTAGTCTGCCCAAAAGAGATATCACCCCCTCGCCTTGTTGACCTCTCACCCCCCTGCCCTCCCTCACCTCCCCAGTCAAATCCCATGTAGATATCCCATGCTCACTTGAATTTTTCCACCATATCTACTTCTACAACCCATTCTGGCAACCTGTTCCATGGACCAACAACCCTCTGTGAGAAGTAACATCCCCTTATGTCCCCACAAAATCTACCCCCTTCCAGCTTGAGTGAATGACCCCTGGTGGCTTTGTTCTTACTTAGTTTTAAGATACTGTCCGCATTTAACTTATTCATTCCCTTCATGTATTTGAAGGTCTCAACCATGTCTCCCCTTTCTCTTCTCACCTCCAGCGAAAACAGACCTAGCTCCTCCAGCCTCTCCCAATATGTCCTTCCTTGCATCCCTTGGACCTTTCCGGTCACCCTTCTTTGGAATCTCTCCAGTCTGTCCTTGTCACCTTGCAAATGGGGCCTCCAGAACTGAACTCCATATTCCAGCTGTGGTATGACCATTGTTCTGTACAGTGGCATTATTACCTCCCTCCTCCTACTTGTAAAGCTGCTCCCAATGCATGCTAGCATGTTTGTTGCTTTACCAGTTACTTGCTTACACTGGTACCTAGCCTTGAGATTGCTAGTGATCCAAATTCCTAGGTCATTTTCTTGCTCCATGGCCTGCAGTGTTTCTTCCCCAAGCAAAAATTAGCCCCAGGATTATTCCACAACAAGAATGTACCACAACCAAAAAAGGAACCACTTTATGGAGTTTATATAAATCAATTTGAGCCTTTATAGTATCTGCCTATGAATGGTGTCCATGTTCTATAGAATGTATTTATTTGTATCATGTATCTAACTACTGACCTTTTGCTCAACATTTTAGTTTGGAATGTATATCCATTGTTTGCACTGTATTTTGTCATGTACTTTTGCACTGTGTGTTATTATCTGTATGTATACTTTCTATTTCATGTAATAAATTCCAGGTTGCTCCTGAAAAAGGGACAACTTGTCTCAGTGAGCTTACCCAGTTAACAAAATCAAATACATAACTAAATAACATGGGTAAAAACTGAAGTGTACGAGTATGTATAAATAACATCAGGATGTTTGGACAGAAGACGCAAAAGTGCTAAGTCTAAATAAAGAAATTATAATAGAGAACAAGACACGATTATTGTTAATTTATTGCAGTTATCTAGACCATGAGCAGTCATGAAAAATCATGATTATATATATATATATATATATATATTATTATTTTTTTTTTATTTTAGTCTTTGGTAACCGGGTAAGGCCCATTAGGCACAACTGCCTGTTTTCAGGTGCAACCTGGGAGCACTGGGCGGTTAAGTAACTTGCTCAGAGTCAAACAGTATGCAAGTGGAGACTGTGAGAATTTAACTCAGGTCTGGTCTGCTGGATGTACCAAGCTCATTCACACCTCGTTCCTCTAACCTCTAAGCTATACTGCCAGATCATCATTAATCATCATTTCCACAACATTATGGTTTTTGATAGGTGGCCACTTAATGTTCATGTTTAATCATTGTTAGTCCTGATCACAATGATGTTTTTTTAAAGACTGAGTAGGATCTTTGCATGTAATTGATAATGATTATTTGCGATACGTCATGATAAAACCATCATCTTTTCAGCCAGAAATGCACTTCCAGGTAGTGAAGACACTCAGGGCAAGCCCCTTATGCCTCACTATGCAGCTGTGTATGCATTATCACCAGACAGCCAGCAACATGTCATGTCTTATTCCTTACCAAAGTAGCATTCTAGTTGGTGATCATTGTCCATTCATTAGTGTAATGTTCATTGAACTGAGCAGAGCCCATTTGACAGTAAAATATAGTTACTTGTTAGGCTTCTCTGTGAATGGAAAACTGACCTCCGTATAAAAGAAAGCAAGCACCTATATACATATAATGTGTTGGCCAGTAAAGACCTAGCAATCCATCCAGTCTGTCAGTTACCTGCCCTGAGCTGTCAATACCCCCCCCCTTCCCATAGTCCTCACTATTTCCTAGTGTAAGTCCTATCCATGCTTGATCCCTGTCACTGACTTGGCTTCAGCCACCTGTTTGGGTATACTATTCAGTTTATTCACCACCTGCTCCATGAAAAAGAACTTTTTTGCATCTCTTTTGAATCCCCACCATCACTAACTTCCATATATGGCCCCTGGTTATGGTGCTTTCTTACCTTGTGAACAGATCATTGCGTTATACAATTTTCCCTTTTGGAACCTGTACAGCTATATCATGCTCCCCTTTCTCTCCTGGCCTCCAGAGAGTGTATGTTGAAACACTTCAGCATTTCCTCATATGTCTTCCCTTGCTGCTTCTGGATCATTTTTGTAGTTCTCCTCTGGACCATTTCCAAGTTGTCCCTCTCTTTGTTTAGGTGGGGCCTCCTGAACTGTGCACAGTACTCCAGTGGTGGCCTCACCAGGGGCCTGTACAGGGACAGTATCACCTCTTTCCTTCTGCTTGTGAATACCCTACCTATGTGGCCTATCATCCTACTTTCCCTCTGATATGCCTTATTGCATTGGGCTGTAAACCTGAGGCTGTAACTGATAATGATTCTAAGACACCTTTCCTCACACGTTAAAACCCCCTCACTCCACCCATCCAAACGTCTATGCTAGAGTTTTTTTTGCCAAGATGCATAATCTTACACATCATTGTATTAAGTTTAACCTGTTGTACCTTGGCCCACCTCTTTATCTTTTCTAGGGTCCTTTTCATTTCCCTTCTTCCCTTCTCCATGTTCACTCTACTGCAGATATTGGCATCTTCTGCAGAGATAGATCCTGCTCTTGTTACTTTGCCCTATATCATTGATAAAAATGTTAAACAATGAAGTTCCCAGGACCGATCTCCGTGAAACCCCACTTGTGACATCCCTGGGGTTCTTCTAGTCTTTTGCAATAAATGCAAAATTTTCACTGCAACTCAGTTTAACTTTTGTTCATTTGAATTTACACAGCCTTTGGTATAGCTTGTCTGCTAAGCAGTTTTGATTCCAGTTCCCTATTCATCTGGTTCATTTGACCCGTACCCCCCCACCCCAGGTTCTCCAGCTTTCCAAAGGGGTAGGGGAGGCAGATAGAGCAAAATGAGCAGCATTCCAGAAGTAAAGAGGGAATTGAATGAGATCAACATGAAAGTGCATCTGGAAAAGCTAAAACAGGCCATTAGGCTAGTCAGGAAGGCTAAGGCAGACAGAGAACAGAGAACTGAGGATGGGACGAAGGACAGATAAATGTCTGCTTTCTGTATATTAAGGGACAGAGGAGAACAAAAAAACAATAGTCAGACTGGAAAGTGGGGTAGAACAAGTGGAAGAGAAGAACAAAAATGCTGATATCCTGAATAAATATTTATGTTCACCCTTTAAAGTAGAGAAATGTGGGTCACTTTCAGAGTATGGGGTTCAGGCCCTAGGAGCAAATTTTTCATAGGCAAGAGGTGGAGTTGGTATCAGAGGAGATGGTACACAAGGGACTCAAGAATCTGAAAGTGAATAAATCTATGGTATGCACCCTAGGGTGCTGAGTCCGAATCCCAATGGCTGATCTAGCAACAGGATTGATTCCAGCAGACTGGAGCATAGCAAATGTAATGCCATATCACAGAAGTGGAGACAGAGACAAGCTCGGTAGCTACAGGCCAATCAATCTGATGTCAAGTGCAGGAATTCTGCTGCAGATCACTATAAAGAAACACCTAGTAGAATTCTTGGAAGCAACCAGGCTGCACGACAACATGGACACTAGTAGAATTCCTTGAGGCAATATGGATTTGTGGCAGACAGATAACACCAGACTAATCTGTATAACTTTTTGAATGAGTTATAAAGGCTGTGGCAGGGGACAAGCAGTACATGTGCTGCATCTGGACATCAGCAAATCCTTTCGTTATGTACCTCCCTGAATAAAAACAAATGAAAACAAAAACAAAATTGCCATTTCTTTGTTCTGTTTTATGATCGAAATTGAATTTATAGACTTTTACACGTTAACAGATACAAATCTGGGCACTGTGTGGTTAGTAATCAGCTAGGTGCTGGGTGAATGAGAAATTTAAAATGTTATGACCTTTCAACTGTGCTGAACAACTGCTCGGAATGCGCACAACAGCACCTTAGAATGCACACAACAGTTTAGAATGTGCACAACAAGGTTTTTGAGCAGACTGATTTTTATACAGAACAAAGGCTAACCATATACTATACTATTGTTTCAGAGTTGAAAGGTCATAACATTTTAAATTTCTCATTCACCTGGCACCTAGCTGATTACTAACCACACAGTGCCCAGATTTGTATCTGTTAATGTGTAAAAGTCTATAAATTTAATTTCAATCATAAAACAGAACAAAGAAATGGCAATTGTGTTTTTGTTTTCATTTGTTTTTAGTCAGGGAGGTAACAAAACCATATAATATATAAAATAAAATATAGACAACCACACACAACTTGGCAAGTGTTTCCATCTTGGGGTTGAGAGGACAGCACGGACCCATTTGAGCTTCGCTCTTGAGGTCCATATGCTGCCATCTCAACCCCTCAATGGAAACACAGCCTTGTTGTGTCTGGTTGCCTGTGCATTATTCACTATATGATAACGTTTGAAAGACTGTCACATTGAGTTCAAAGTAACATGCCCCAACTTGATTAACAGCTATAATCTCTGTGTTCCCAAAGCTATCTCTATATAGATCACATAGTCAGCACCAATAATATTATTTCTATGTTTCCACAACTCCAGCACTCAAGAACTGCAGATGACACTGGCTGATTGTGGTGCAAAGGAAATGAAACTTGGTTCCTTGTGCACAAAAGGCATACATTTTTGCTGTGTAAATCTAGTCTAATATTTGATGATGAACGGTCTCAGTATGAAGTCTAAGATATTTATTTTTATTTATTCTGCATTTAGTAACCCTGTTCACTCTTAAGCAAAAATCTGTCTGTCTGCCAGAGTGACGTGGGAAAGGATACAAGCATAGTAAACATGAAAAACATAAGCAATTTAATAGTATGAACATACAAACATATGAAGAAGCCAGCAGAAGAAGGCCATTTGGTCTATCAAGTCTGTTTGTATTGCAGGGTCCACAGTTTGAACTACTGTCCCTGCCCTCCCTCCCCACTTCTCCCATTCTTCCTATCCATGATACAAAAAAAAAAAAAAAAATTACCGACATTGCACTAATTGACATTAAAGCAATGAAACTGGTGTTCTAAATTAAGGTACAGTTTTAATAAATGTTTAAAATTCGTTTGAGACTTGGAATTTTGTCTAACTGTTAACATGTTTAAAATTACTACATTTCTGCTAAAGCATGGGAGATATTTCCCAATTGTTCACTTTTATCTAGTGCAGCAATTTCTGTTCTACCAGAGAACTGAACATCTCTAGCTTCAGCTATCCCATTGTCTTCATAGGCCCATATCCCATTTCCCTAGACAAATACACACCTCATGGGCCCAACAATCAAAACTTTGCCCGGGTGCAAAACCGAGTTTACCCCAGTGACAGCTCAGTTGGCAGTCAGCCACAGTGGAGAGCATAGGGCTGTGCTGGGCATTGGCTCAGTTTCCAGGATGGGAGGAGGGGTGGTGGATCACTACCTACCAGGGGTGGGGGGCTGGGGTCCACTAGACCATCAGGGAAGGGATTGCATTAAATATACAGGGGGTTAGGGATGGGGGGTTATACTGGACACCAGGGCATATTTGTTATACATAATGGACAGATGATTGGGTGAGGGAGGGACCACTGGCCGCCAGGGAAATGGGTTGTACCACTGAATGGGATGGCAATCGCTGATGGGAGAGGGACCCCTGGACCACCAGGAATAAATATGATATTTTTGAATGGGACAGTGATTGACAATGGGTGGGGGGGTGCTACTAACACCCGAGGTAGCTCTTGGGAAACGGGCGATTAGGGTGAGGCGCAACACAGTACAGCCTCGCTCCCGATGCAAATGACCTATAATGGGCATGCAAATGGCCCTTTAGTGCCTTGCATGCCAAATGGTCTTATTTGCATAGGTCACTTTGAATATGGGGAATTTAGCATGGATGCAAGCCATTTTGCCACTCTGTTTTGGGGGCTACAGTATGTCTGCCTTGTGCTAGAAGGCTTTGCACTGGATCTCATTGTCTCTATATTCAGTTGAATAGTGCCAATGCAGTATTCCACTGAATATAGCAGTTTTGGATACCTGGGCAACTGCAGGGGGCAGTGCAAAGTTTTGCCCCCTGCTTTGCCCAGATTTGAATATCAGGCTCCACGTGTCTTGGAGGAAATAACCACAGCCATACATTTATTGAGTGCTCAACTACAATATTTATCTGAGTGATGTGCACAGCTCGGGAGTCTCACCAAGTCAGACTCAGACTTCTGCAACCCTTCCTGTGAAAGGGGCTCACCCCAGACTGAGGGATCAATGTACCCCACTGAGTTGGAACCTGGACCTCAGTGAGCAGAGGTATCTTGTGGCCAGGTGGTAGGTGCCCAACCCGTCTGGTAGTTCTGAACCTGCAGGCAAGCCTGATTAGGTTAGCAACACCCCCACCAAAGCAGGCATCAAGTTTTGTGGCCCCCTGCCTCATGCCAACCAGGAAGGGGGACCATTCAAATGAAGGCAAATCTCTCCCTTTTCACCTTGTACCATCATCTTGTGAGACTCTCAAGCTGCACCCACCAACAATGACTGTGACAAATTGCATATGACTGCCCTTGTCTCATACCCCTTTGAAGGAGGTGAAAAACCCTGAAAAAACCCTGAGGAAGTACCAGGGAAAATTCCTGCCTGACCCCTAGTGTACTCCCTGTGCAAACCTAGCCATCCCTACCCCTGCTTTAAGGAGGGTGGGCAGGTGGGAAATCTTCAGCTGACGTGAGACAAAGAAGGACAGCCCTCAGGGACAGGGTGTTTCAACCTGTCCAAGATTACATTAATATTATTGTGTATCTATTCATTGGTGTTCAGCATATTGGTGGATCTAATGTGTTTATGCTTGTGGCTACTAGATGTACGGCACTCTGAGTCATGTGAAGAATGCCCAGTATATTTATTACCTACCTACCTACGCTTCTCGGTTATTGATAGCTAGTTTAGATAGTTTTCAACAGAATAAGGGACTTTACAAAATACCATTTTCATAATAAAAAAAAAAAAAAAATAACAGACTGTGTTTTTTTTCTGTTAAATCCAGCCAAAAAGCAACATTAAAGAACCATGTGTGAGTGTGTGAGAGTGTGTGTGTGTGTGTGTGTGTGTGTGTGTATGTCTATGAGCCGTACATATGCAGGCCATTAAACCAGGTAGTAGAGTAAGGAGGGAGTGTGCTTAATTACTGGATTATGCTCAGAGGCCAGCAAGATGGTCTCAGGCTGGCAGAATGCAAGCCCAGAGCCCACCTTAAGTTGGCATTTATTTTATTAGAAATACAGAAATTAAGAGAAAAAATGTTTTGCTACAGAGAGATTTGCTGTGTGTGTTAGGCTGAGCTGTGCAAGCCTCTGACACCCTGCTGTAGAATATGTAGAAAGATTCTGAGCACCGGGCATTAAGTGGATTTGGGCTGGCAGCCTGCCAGTGCAGGCTGTTAATTATTTTTCTTGGAAAAAAAAAATAAATAAAATGCCAGTTCTGTGGTGCCAAGTGGTGAGGCACTCGATTGGCACACTGATGACCCAGGTTGACACCCCACACCCAGGACAACTGGAGCAGAGACCAGCAGGGAGGGCAAGGCGCCTCCATGTGAATGCTCTCCTCCCTGGGAGGAAGGGACTAGCATGCCCCACTCCTAGAATGGCTCCTTGAGGTGGCATAGTAACTGTGCACTTGGCAGCATGTGTCACTACATGGTGAGGAACCACCTCCAGGAATGCTGTTGCATGGAATTGTATAAAGTAGTTGGGCATAGGGATGAGTGAACAGCAGAAAAAGCCTGTCTTTTTGCAGTAAATGATGACCCTCTTTGATGCCCCCTCCCACATCACCCCACTGGTCGGCCCAGAATCTTCATCCCCCTAACTCACATCTGATGACATAATGCTTTCCATCCTTGGTGGTAACATGGATGCCACCCCATCTGGATAAACTGGAGTTCCAGTGTTGAGGGGGTCATAGAGGGTATTGGACAGCCTGGAATTGAGGAACAGCAGTGGGGTAGAATCCAGTGGGCAAAATGGGACACATGTGGGGAATAAAGGAGAGGGGCAATAAGGGGGCATGGGAAGAGCAAAAAGAAATGAAAAAAATATATATTTCATATTAAAAATCAATACATAAGAAAGAAAATAGTTTATTGTTTTACATTCGTGAAAACATTTTGCCATAGCATTTACTGTCTATCACAGTGCTATCATTTATTGTAACTCCGTAAGCTTAAATTATTGTGATTTTTTCTGTTGAAGGAGAAGGAAAGAAATACCTCAGTAGACACAGCTGGTGTGGAGGAATTGTCGTATAAACCTTTACCTTACCTGTCTGAAGTAATGGGGGAGAAGGTAGATAGATATGGAAAAAGAATGCCGTGCGAACTAGCCACTGCACCAAAAAGTGCCAATTGCTTCTTCTTCTCATACATAGGTGTAGACTGTTCCCAGCATTTACAAAGTAGTTAGAAGTCAGCCATGGCAACAGGGTCTGGGTAGTGGACATACTGCTTATGAGGCACAGGTGAAATGGAGGAGTGCACAGGGAGGTACACGGTTAGAATGGCGCGGCTAGAAGAGCGTGGTCTAAAGCTCGCTTCCTAAACTGCATTTGCTTTAAACAGCAACAGGGGTAGATTAGCAAATGTTATTGACCACTACCCCTGTGGCTGTAAAGGCAAGGAAAGGCAGGAAGTAGAGAAGGAGAAGTAAGAGAAAAGTGCAGAGGCTGGCTGAGCTGCTAGCATGGAGAGATCTAAGGCACAAACAGTTCGGACATTATGGTTTGAGAGACCAGGGTTCTGTTCCCAGCCCCCCAACTCCTGCAGCTTTATTTATCCCCCCACCCCAAGTGTGCTACCCCCTCCCCATGTTCCCCCTCCCTTGGAGTTAGCTGTATTAGTTACGGGGGGTGTGGAGGGTGGCGCCCCTCACAAAACGAAAGTGTTAATTTGTGTTTTTTAGGCATGGTAGCGGTCATCGGTATGGGCGCTGTTGTTATCCGGTGATGTTTTGTCCTGGTGCTGTTGCTGACAGTGCTGTTTATACAGCTCTATTCTTTATGGCACTTTTGTTGTTGGCACTGTTGAAACCTAGTGCCCACAGGGAAGCTGTTATCTAAAGCTGCCTTAGCCAGGGATTTTCCACCCATTCCTGCCTTCCCATTTGGAGTGTGTGCCACTTTGACACCCTAGTGGTGGAGCCCACCAGTGCAGTGTCACTCATACCAGCAATGGCCCCACACCATCTCTAGGTGTGTTCTCTAAGCGATGCATGTCTCCTCCCTCCTCCAGGAGGAGATCGTACACTAAGATACTAGTTTTCCCTCCTTGGTGGCCTCTTTTCTTGATGCCCAGCCTCAGGACATGAATCTGGGATTCCAGCATGCCAGAGTGGTCCCCTGTCACTCACTACCATGGACCCAGCCAGTACTATCTTTTTAATTGCACAGGCTTCCAGGTTCTGAGGCCCAGACTTGAAATCAGAATGGAGACAGATGGGAGGTGGTCAGCCAGGGAGCCACTAAATTACAGAGGCTGATTTGGCAAGTGAGGTGAGTGAAAGGGACTCTGAGTAGCTGCCAGACTATCCTAGCAGAGGAGACTAGAACTGAAGAAAGGAGGCATGGCTGCATGTATACTGTGTCTTGACTCTACAAAGGCAGGCCCAGTACAGAAGGAAAGCGCTTGTTTGCAGTGTGTGGAGCACAGAATGGTTAGTCAGAGCCCTTCTCCCCCACTACAAAACCTGAGTAAGACATTGGTTAGTGACTGAGCACAATTTTAAAGGTATTTTTAATGAAATGAAAACTGATCTCAGAGAGACTTGAGATTTGGATCCGCCTCCTCCAGCCTGGTGGAGGCATTGTCAAGCCCAATGGATGTCTTAGGAGCCTTAATGAAGCAGAAGCTGAAGTGCATGGTTACTGGAATACTTTCCCTCAATCCATTGTTAGTGTCAGTATGGCTCAGTTGGTAGTACATCTTCCTCTGGTTCAGAAGGTTGTGGGTTCTAGTACCACATTAGGATTGGACTCATACCTTAAATGCTGGCACTCAAGTGCAGTCCTAGGGGCATGCTGTATTGTCAGGGTGTGCTCTACTTTGAATGAGATGTTAAACCATGGTTTCTTCTACCCCATCTCTGGTGGTGTCCAGGTGGAAGTAAAGACCCAACGCACTTTTTACAAGAGTAGGGGATTTTTCCCTGGCATCCTGGCCAGCATTCCCCCTTCCCATAAAACTAGTTCATGCAACTGTCCAAGGCTGTGTGTGGGTGTTGATGTATGAAATGACTGCTACTATATATTCAGTCACTTCACTTCTGGTTTAGCATTGCTTGTAAAGTACTTGGGGATACAATGTATATGGAAAGTGTTATATAAATGCTGATTCTTCTTCTTCATTGTCCAACTGTGTTGGTAACCACAGGCTATACTAGGGTGACATATTTCCTCCTGTTGCATAGAAGTAAATTTTTTTAAACAAATTGTACAACAGTAGAAATAATAGAAACTGGTAAAAATATACTGTAGTTGTGGCTTTTGTTGACTTTGTTACCATATGTGTTTTTGCAATACATTAGAAGACATAACTAGAAACATCAGTGTTGAAAAATAAGGTAAACTATCAATGGGGCCTATGCTTAGCGTAGGGAAGTAACTACATGCCGACTCTGGCACATAGCCACTGCACAATGCACCCTCGCATGGGATGCACAACAAGGCGTGCATTCTATATGCACTCAATCCCCAGCCACATGGACTGTAACATCCCAGGGGTGGGCAGGGGGCGTGGTGCCACTATGCCGCAGTCACTATGGCACGTAGTGCTGTCCACAGGGGGGCAGAGGACAGAGCAGGTTATAGCAGGAGGACCCTGTCATAAACCCAGTGTGTGCCAGCACTCAAACAGTCCCCCACTGGGCCAAGGCAGACTGCCGGACACCCACCAGCAGAGCAGCACCCTCACCTCTGTCCCATATGCCTGGGCCTGCCCACCATGTGCCAGCCCCATCACTGGTTGTGTGGCTGTGGCCCCCCAACACATGTCCTCACTGTCCCTGCCAGAGCCAGTCATACCCACCCCTAACAACATGACAGCCCCATCCCTGTGGCATAACAGACCCCCCCACACACATACACACAGTGTGGCCCCAGGCAACAGTACCCCAATCCTGTAACCCTTGCAGAAACAGTGGTGGCCTGTGTGGTCCAGTTCCCCTGCCACATGGGCCAGCTATCCCCTGTGATGTCCATGCTGCCACACCCTTACACATAGGGGCACCAGCCCCTTGAAGGCAGACCCCCCAGCATACCAAAGCCCCATGCCCCTGTCTGTGCACACTGCCACCCCTGCCCTGTCCAGTACAACTGGTCCACCCCTGCCTCCCGATCCCAGCCCTTCTGGCCATCCATAATTGTTCGGTGGCCCCCACCACCATGGCACTGACTGCCCCCCCTTCACTGTACCTTGCCATCAGTGCCACAGCCCAGGACAGCCAGTGGCACAGCCCTCCTCACGCCTCCTCAACTGCCGGCCATCCTAGTGATGTTGGGCATGCACCACCTATCTATAGTGGCACATATCCAGCATCACTTGGATGGCCAGCGGTTGGGCCTTCCCAGGCTGTGGCACCAACAGCAAGGTACGGGGATGGGGGGAGGCTGTTGGTGTCACAGGGGCCACAGAACAACTATGGATGGTCAGAGGGGCCAGGATCAGGGGTCAGTGTATAGTTGTACAGTGTGGCTGTGTGTGTGTGTGTGTGTGTGTGTGTGTGTGTGTGTGGGGAGGAGGGTATGTCTGCTGCCTACAGGGCCCGGGCATACATGTGGAGGGATGCTTGGCACTGCCTGGATGGGCCAGTCATGTGATGGGTGCTGGGGATGATGATGCCATATGGGGACAGGGCATGGATGTGTGTGGGCGGCTTCATACTGTTCCAGGGCTGGGGCACAGATATGTGGGAGGGGTGCTGCACCCTGATGGTGTCAGGGCATTGACATGTGGCAGGTAGGGGTGCTTACCAGAGGAAAGCTTGTCACGGGGGCATAGCCGTGTGGGTCTGAGTACCTTTGGAGGCTATTCACACACCTGGACTTGCAACATACCGTGCTAGGGATACACTGTGGGACCCATGCCTGGCATCCGATTGGATGCCCAACTGGGTCCGCCACTCCACCCTCGGCCTCCCTGGGTGGATCTGTGCACCTGGGGGGCATGCTCAAGGACAGTGACAGCCAATGGTGAATACCGGCCTGTGTGCACCTGTTCACAGGTGTGGAGCTATGTGGGTGAGATGTGCACCACCGGTGAGTATTTCCTGCCCATTCGTGCATAGGCCCCAGTATGAGTCAATGCACTATTAAAGGAGCAGGGCTGTTCCACTGCTGTGCAACTCTTTAGAAAGTAAATGTAACTAGAAGGTCAGCTATAGTATATACTGTATAATGCACAAAAATATGCAATTTCAGAAGTATGGTGGCGTCCCCCAGGATGAAATGCACTTCTAACACACTCTGCAGTATGCTGTAGCAGACCTACTGAATAAAGCAATGTAATTTCATTGGCATTTAGTTCCCTTTGTCATGCAGGAAAATATGGCATTCACTTCATCCTGGCAGTGTCGCATTTTCCTGAATGACAAAGGGAACTAATTACCATTGAAATTACATTGTTTTATTCAGTAGGTCTTTTGCAGCATTCTGCAGAGTGCTACAAAATGCTGCAGAATTGCGTTTCATCCTGGGAGATGCCACTGTATGTTCTAATTAATTAATTACGTATGTTCAGTTACTTACATAATTATTTTGCATAAAATGGATATACGTTAAGTTGTCCTAGAATTTATGAACACTCTGTCATAAAATAAATCTATTTTGGCCTGGTGGTGCTGAGGGTTGAGGTGCTGGATGCCACATCTTGCACCATGCCAGTGACCTGGGTTCAGGAACAAGCCTGGCCACCGGCTCCGGGCGGGGAGGGAGAGGATCAAGCTTCTGGAGGACTGCTCTCTTTCTCAGGGAGGGACCCACATCATCCCACTCACTGATTACACTCTAGTGGTGACTGAAGAACAATACAGGTTGGGAGGCACACACTGACATAGTTACATCGGTAGGGAGGGGGACGGGAGAAACAGGAAGGAAAAGGAGCCTTTCAGGGCTCCATTATGGTCTGCCATGCTGAGGGCCAACCATGGCTTCTGGATTGGGTCTCCAGGGAGTGGGCACCGCCTCCCAGGCTCCGCCACAGGGGGCCAGGTGGGCCAGATGTGAAGGAATCTCTGGGGTTGGCAAGTGCAGTGTGGCAGGGACCTGAGAGAGTGTCCCTCCTCCAGAGGGCCAAAGCCCCTACCAGGACTCGGGAAGTATAAATAACCAAATAAAAAAATAAATAAATAAATAAATCTATTGCTACAATAGAAATCATATTATTTAACTTTTGATTGATAAGCAAACAAATAATAGGCTACCAGCCCGACACAAATTACAATCTTTTTTTTTTTATTGTTTGTCCCTGGCCATGCTCTGCCAAGTATATACCTTGGTCACAGGGATGTACCCTGATTAGGCCTGTTGACCCCAGGTCCCCCATGACCCATGGAAGCTGACAACCCCACAGCTCCCTCCCCAATCCTCCCCCTGAGGTAGCTCACTGTGTGAGCTAGGATCCAGTGTCTGCTAGCAACTGGACCCTGGGGAAGCCAGGAACCCAGGCCCCTATATGGGTGAAACCTGGGTTTTTCCATTGTGTTTCTCCCATTCTCCCTTTCATTGAAGGCTATAGATGCTTAATACAAAACACAGATTTCTTATGGTGCCGAGTTATGGGCCCTATCATCTGTGGACAATTAAGAAAAAACAACCATCCAGGGTGTTCCGTCTAGCCTTAATGCCTTGGGAGGAAAACTGCAGAGTTACAGGTGCTCATGGCAGAGGGAGAGGTGGACATTGCAGCCATCACAGAAACATGGCCACCCAATACAATTTATTTATTTATTCTATTTCGTTTTGTTGACCGGGTAAGTGCACTAGACAAATCCTGCCTATTTTCAGGCATGACCCGGGGAAGGGGGAAACAGATGAATACCAACTGACCTTGAACCAGATTAAGCTGTTGGTGGTATTTTTAGTGAATGAGGGAAATTTGGCCAGGACACCGGGGAAATTCCCCTACTCTGTGGAGACTGCAATGCTGTGTTGCTGTCGGTAGGGGGACCTTCTGGCCCATGAGATGGCCACACACGGAGGAGTCGCCGTGCAGCAGGATGCTGTGGGATTAGAGAGTGGGCCTCTCCTATCTTTGTTAACTAAAGGTCATATTGAGGATTTGGATTCGGAGCTTGATGGGGAAGCCAGTGATATTTTTTTTTGTTCACGGAAGATTTGTGGATGTCTGGTTCTGTAACGGAGAGTCCGCTTTCACACGATGAGTTCTTCTATCACGGATGTCAAGGCGAAGTTGTGTGACGGCTCGTCTAGTGACTCATAATTTGCCTTTGGGGCATCAGAAGGAAGGTGAGATTGCAATGCCTAATAAAGAAAAGGTGGATGATTTTACTTTATCAGCTAATAACGCTGTTCAAGCTGTGGAGTTTGATTTAGCTGCCGTTCGTGTAACTGATTCTCCACCTGTCTCTCAGGTTGATAGTACTGATATGGTTTTTATGAGCCGACAGGCAGGTACACCTCTTAACTCACCTATATTTTCTGACCAGGCTGGCAGTGTAAATACCAAGGCAGGTGTGTGCTGAAAGCCTGAAACTATGACTTTTTGTTCTTCTAACACAGTGGTTTTTTCGGCAGAAGATGGATGTAAATCACCAAATGGTGATTTAAAACAAATGCAGTCAGCTGAGGCTGCGTTAAATCCCTCTACCCTGATGACTGTCTCAGGTTTTGTGTTCAGAGTTCTGGCCCCGCCAGTGAATTCTGATTTTCAAGCCGGTACAGCTACAAATATTATCTATCAAACTGACTCAGGAACCCAGGAAGGGGCTACCACCTTTTCCTTTGGCGCAGAGCATATGGCAAGTTCCTCACTTCGTTCTGGCCGGAATCATTCTCAGGAGTGGCCAAAGCACAGGCCTGTGGCTTCTGTGGCTGCTCCGTTAACACTAACTGACCCATTGATGTTGCCTGCTATGGCTGAGACATGGTCTTCTCGTAAGGTGCTGCAAGGGGCAGGATGGTTGAAGACTAAGCAGGGTACTTGGCTCCCAGATCCCAGCTGGGATTCTGTTGACAACTTCTCACAAGCATCGCCTGAATGGAAACCCTCTGACATGGTTACTCCAATAGTGGATTTACGGGAGTTGCCTAAGGATAGTAGTGTCCCTACTGCTTCTGTTGTTCTGACAGAGACAAATGTAACCAACATAAATTTAACTACTGGAAAAAACGTTCCTATAACTAATGATATACAGTTGCAAGCCCCTGGAGCAGGTCAGGCACCTTTGCTATCTGATTTATTTTCAAAAATTAAAAAAGAGTCTGCACCCAGGAGTAATGTAGTTCGCATTCGCTATAAAGGAGGTTTAGCGAATAGACCTGACCGTGTCTATGTTGGTTGTACTTTGTTAAAAGAATCTTTACATTTTTCTCCTAAGGATGTTTTTGCTCTGATTAATATTTCAGGGGAAGATAATTATGATATTAGTTTTCAAACTGCTCATACCTTAGATCTTTTTTGGGAGCACTATGCGCAGGTAAAATTTTCACCCCTATGGTCCCCCTTTTTAGTTATACCTTTAACTAAACCCTTAGTTAAATTTGTGACAGTTATGTTCCAAAATGAGGGAGTTCATGTTGATGACATCACATTCTGGTTATCACAGAAATGTGAAGTTTTAAGTAAACCAGAAGCTTTGTTGGATTCTGAATCCTTTTGGACAGGGGGGTGGAAATATAAAGTTAAATTGTGAGTCCTTGACACTGGAATGGAGCATATCCCTAATTCTTTCATGTTGGGTAAAGATAGGGGTGTTTGTTTTTCGCTGGACAGCCGAGGGCATGTTATAAATGTGGGGCAAGGACTCATTTATCTAGTACCTGCGACCAGGCACGTTGTGATAACTGTGGGGAAATTGGGCATATAGCACTGTATTGCACTAATCCCACTAGATGTGACTTATGTGAGGAGTTTGGTCACGTATTTGGTGAATGTCCTTGGGCTGCCAGGAATAAAGTTTCATGTGTTAGTCCTGAGTTTCTTATTCAGCATGCACAGGATTCAATGTTGGGAAAGGTGGACCCCCCAAAATAGTTCTGTCTCCTGGTCTTGCTCCCTTACAGGACAAAGGGGTTACTCAAGTCCCCGCCTTCAGTGGTTAGTTTAGAAATTGATTCTTTGACTCAGTTCACTATTAAAAATGATGGTGCTACAATTAGTCCCCTCCTTGCCCCAGTTTGTTATGAAGAGTGTGTTGTTCCTGGAATGTTTTGACTGACACTCGTTTTTAAGCCAGTGACTAGGAGACGTTCTTCCAGGAGCAATAAATCAATACCTTTGGTTAAATTGACTGACCCAGGCATTAGGGAGGATAGTAATACTTATGCGGCCTTGTTTCTGCCAGAAGGAAATTCTGATATGGAGCACAGTGAGGTAGATTCCCAATCAGTAGGCAGTAGCCAGCTTTCTATTGGGGTTGATTATGGGGATTATAAAGATAAAAAAAAGAAAAAGCGGAAGAAATAGGTATTTTGATTATTATCCTCTTTGCTGATTTATGGTTTTTTTCTATAGGATCTCTAAACATTCACAGTTTATTAAATGTGGTTAAGTGACAGGCGTTTTTTTCATTTATTCACCATTGTGGCTATGATGTTTTCCTTTTGCAAGAAACATGGATGTGCTCTAGAGAGCAGTTGTTGTTGTTTAAAAGGGATTGGATTTGGGGACCTTCTTATTGGTCCTTTGGACCTGACTGTGCTGATGGGGTGGGTATTCTTTTTGGTTCCTATGATTTTTCTTTAATAAAATTAATTGATTTGATTCCAGGTTGTTTATTTTTATTAGATGGACATTGGAAGTTGAAGGCTTTTCACCTCATTAATGTTTATGGGCCCCAGACTAAGGCAGATCGGGTAGGCCTTTTGAAAAGGGTTCAGCCTTATCTGGTCTCTTCATATATTATTTTTTAAGGGGGTGATTTCAGCTGTGATGTTGTGAGGGATCAGGTGGCTGGGGTTAAAAGGAAGAAAGTGTATTGTGATTCTCATATGTTATCTGCTATAATTGATATTGCAGGGTTAATTAATTGTGGTACATATAATGTAGGTGCACAGTTCACCTATAGTAGGGGTATTTATAAATCCACCATAGATCACTTGTTTCACTCTCGGAATTTGCCGGATGGCCATTTTCAGATTTTCACCAGTGAATTTTTGGATCATTTTTTATTATGGTTTACTATTTCTGATGTACCTTTGTGATCTAAGATTAAAAACAGATGGAAATTAAATACATCTGTGTTGACGTCTTCGGTGGTTAAGAAAGGAATGGTGGCTTTATTTGCAGCTAGAGTGTCAGTATTATGTTTATATGATGATATTGGAGACTGGTGGGTGGATACTAAAGAAGATATACGAAGTTGGTTTTGTGCCCATGGTAGGTCTTTAGGAAATACCACATTTTTGAAATATCTCTCCCTTCGAAGTCAGTTGCAGCATTTATATACATTGTCATATTTGGGTAGTGATGATTATTCGGCTCAAATTAATGTAATAAAAAAAAATATGTTGGCTTACCAGTATGATAGGGCTTCCACAATATCAGCTATGCTTTCTACTGGAACTCAAAAGGTACCTATTGGGGACCCATATGAAGCTTGTAAAAAAATACATGCTGATAGGACTATTGAACATTTACAGGATTTGGATGGCAATAGGATAGATTCAATTTCAGATATGGAAAATTTGATTAAATTACATTATCAGTCCTTGCAGCCAGTAGTGGCTCCTTCAGATGGAATCATTCTGGATTATCTACAGGACATTGATATTCCACTTTGTCCTGAGGAAGTATTGTCATTTCTTAAACATGTCACTCTAACAGAGGTTATAGAAGCTATTAAGAGCCTGAAAATAGGTACATCACCAGGCTTAGATGGTTTTCCAAATCAGTTTTATAAGGTTTTTATTTCAGAACTTTCTGTTATTTTGCACACGGTTTATTTATCCTTTCTTCAGTGTCATAGGATCCCTACTGCCTTTTCAGAAGGTTTGTTGGTTTATTTGTTTAAAGCTGGGAATACAGCAGATATTACAAATTGGAGACCAATAATTCTGTTGAATTCAGATTATAAAATCTTGGCTCATATCCTTAATACTAGGCTCAAACATTATGATTCCTTTGTTCTATCTGAATATCAATTCTGTGGTATCCCAGGATGGAAAATACAAGATGCTCTCATTTCGATTAGAGATTTTATTGAACTATTGCCTTTACAAGGTAGTGAAGGTTGTATACTTTCTTTAGATCAAGAGAAGGCTTTTGATCGAGTGGATAGGAATTTTCTTTTTTTGACATTAGCCAAATATGGTGTTCCTTTAGCTTTTATTAAAAATATACAACTGTTATATTCACATGTTTTTGTTAAAATATTTTTGAAAGGACATATCACGGAAGGATTTGTCATTTCTACTGGAGTAAGGAAGGGTTGCCCCCTTAGTCCTTTGTTATATCTTTTATCAATTGATCCCCTATTGCATTACTTGACTAGGTTGAGAGGGAATAGTTTGCCAGTCAAGTATGAGCTTGATAACCTTTCAGTATTGGCCTATGCAGATGATGTCTGTAGTTTTATTTCCCATTATGATCAAGTTCCCTTTTTTCTGCAAGAAGTAGCATGATATGCAGTAGTTTCTAATTCAAAACTTAATTTTTCTAAATGTAAAGGGTTACTGATTGGCCCGTGGGAGGTTACCTCTTGTCAGGTATCTGGGGTCCTTTTTTCAAAAGTGCTGATAATCATTTTGGGTATCATCTTTGGATCTTCTAATTTACCTTTAACTAATTGGGAAAAGGTTTTAGAAAAAACTCAGGCTAAGGTTAGGAGATGGCAATTTTGGAAATTGTCCAAATTGAAATGGATTCAGGTTTTGAAGCGTTTCATTGTCCCTCAGTTACAATATGTGGCTTATATTTTCCCTCTCCCTACCTCTTTAGAGACTACTGTATATGGGATGTTTTTTCAAATGCTGTGGGGGAATAAGCTCAATCCTGTCAAGCGATGTTATACCTATTTGAGTAAGGAAAAGGGAGAGCTAGGTATGGTAGAACCTGTTGTTTTTTTCTATTCGTTATTTATCTATCATACTGTTTGGTATGGTATTTCTAACATATTGGGTGGGTTTAGGGGTATGATGAAACAAGTACTTGGACGATATTTAGCAGGTTGGGGTGTGATAGCTCCTAAACTCCATACTAGACTACAATTGCCTGAATATTTTCGACCCGGTAGCCCAAAAATTGTTTAAATGGAAGATTACCTGAACTACTATTTTGCATGCCACTAGGAAAGAATTTTATTATTCTTTGATAGCCCAATTATATCCTGTAGAGCCTTGTTTTAAGGATTGTCCCCCTTCCCTTAATGAACAGGTTTTAAAACAACTTAATAATAAGAGGGTACTGGTTAAGATGTGGGAAATATTATGGCTTACGGTTTATGGTAGGTTGAATGTTCGAGGTAATGCTAAGCATAAAAATATAGAGCATAGGAATTGTCCATATCTGGCTTGTATAAATTTATAAGAAACTATGTGTCATTTTTTGTTAACTTGTTCCTATTCTAGGCCGCTTTGGCTTTTCCTTGCTTATAAATGGCATATGAATTGGTTGCAAAAGTTAGATTATGATACCCTGGTGTTGGGCATTCTCCCTAAAGAGGATGTAGATTTCCATCTAGGAACCTATCTTCTTTTTTTAAGTTGTTTAAGGTTTTATTTATGGCAAGCTCGATGTCAGTGGGTACTTTACCAAAAAATGACGTCATATTCAGCGTATAGTTTTTTAGTAGTACAAGCAATGAACTCTGTTTATCAGTCTGATTTATTGCATTATTCAGGTATTAAGGTGTATCGCTGGTGGAAGGGTTTTCAAATTTTTATTAAATATAAGTAAGGTATTTAGGTATTGAAGTACTATGATAGTTATGATTATTTGGTAGTTCATGTGTATGTGACTTTATGTATAATGGTTTATGATTTATGATGTGATGTTTTTTCTCTCTTGTATGTCTTATGTGAATTTCAATAAAAACTCCCCTACTCTTTTCGATAAGCGCCATGGGATCTTTAACATCCACCTGAACTACCACCAATCCAGGCAGATGGGACCTCGGTTTAACGTCTCATCCGAAAGACGGCACCTCAGAAGTGCAGCACCCCTCTCATGCTGCACTACAGTGTCAGTACTGGGATATTAACACAAGTGCCAGATGTGGGAACTGAACCCACAGCCCTCTGATCTCCCGGCCTCAGAGGCGAGTGTGCTACCTACAGAGCCACTGACACTGATAAATGACTGGGACCTGTCTGTACCAGGGTACAGGTTATTTCGTAGGGATAGGATGATTGGGAAAGGAGGAGGTGTGGCACTATATGTGAAGGAAGGACTGAAGTGTGTAAGGGAGGAAGGGGAGGAGGGTAGAACAGAGTCACTTTGGATGCAAATCTAGGATTCCAAGAATAGGATTCTTAGAATGGGAGTGGTGTACAGGCCACCATCTCAGATGGAAGAGTTAGACAGGGAACTAGCGGGATAGATCAGGAGCACCTGCAAGAAGGGTAGTGGTGATTGTGGGGGACTTCAATATGCCAGGAGTGGACTGGAGTACCCCAACAACCAGGAACAGAAGGGAGCAGGTACTGCTGAGTGCCTTCCAGGACAGCTTCGTGTTGCAAATGGTCAGTGAACCAACCAGGTTAGGGAATACCCTTGACCTTGTGCTGGCAAATGGGGATTTTGTGAGAGAACTTACAGTGGAGAAACTGCGAACCACCACTCAGTATGGCTCACATTGGATATGGGCAAGGAAGGAGTGGAATCTGGCACAAGAGTGCTGGACTTCAGGAGGGCCAACTTTGGGAGGATGGGGGAAGTGGTAAAAGGGTACCTGGCCAGAATTCAATCTAGTATGGACACTAACCAGAGGTGGGAGCTCATAAAGCTGGGTATAGTGGAGGCCACCAAAACCTGCTGCAAGGCCCAGAGTATGAAGGCTAAGGCTAAGAAACTGAGCTGGTTGAGCAAGGAGGTCATGGAAAAGGTAAGGAGGAAAAGAGCTGCCCTTAGGAAGTACAAGAAAACAGGGTGGGGAGAGGACAGGGAGGAGTACTTGACAGAATCGAAGGAGGTGACAAGGGCAGTAAGGGGAGCCAAAGCATCTATGGAACTCAGGCTGGCACAAGGCATTAAGAAGGGGGAGAAGGACTTTAGGTACATCAGGGAGAAAAGGAGCTGTAAGGACCACATAGTAAGGATTAGGAAGGAAGGGTTGGTGGAAGCAGGGTAATAAGGCAGAAGCACTAAATGAGTACTTCTGCTCAGTGTTTACTAAAGAGAAGAGGGAGGTGACACCCAAGGGGAGAAATGGCAGAAACAGGGGAAAGGGGTGACAGATGGGGAAATCATGGAGGCAGAGTTCGGGAGAGTTTGAAGGCACTGAGGTGGACAAGGCGCCGGCCCAGATGGCATCCACCCTAGGGTACTGAAGGATGCAGAGGTCCTTGCAGGACCTCTGGCAGACCTATTTAATGCCCTCACATTCGGTGTGTACCTCAGGACTGGAGGATGGCTCATGTGGTGTCCTCCACAAGAGTGGTCCCAAGGATGAACCGCAAACTACACACCAGTGAGCCTCACATCCATCGTGGGTAAGCTAATGGAGACTATCCTGAAGGAGAGGCTGGTGGCCCTCCTAGAGGCCAAAGGACTACAGGACAGCAGACAGCATGGCTTCATATGGGGCAGATCCTGCCAAACCAACCTGGTGGAGTTCTATGACTGGGTAACTAGGCAACTGGACAGGGGCCATGCAGTGGATATCCTGTATCTGGACTTCAGTAAGGCATTCAACTCGGTGCCACATGGAAGGCTGGGAAGTAAGTTAGTAGGCACAGGGCGGGTGCAAAGCTGGTGAGATGGGTAGGAAACTGGCTTCAGGGAAGGCAACAAAGGGTGGTGGTGGGTGGGGAGCTCTCACACCCAAGGATAGTGACGAGCAGAGTTCCACAGGGCTCGGTGTTGGGACCAGTGTTGTTTGGGATATTCATTTCAGACATATCATGGGACATCAAGAGCAAGATCAGCCTGTTTGCTGATGATACCAAGGTAGAAGTAGTGGTGAATGACTTAGGGGGATGGCAGGGGTTGCAGGATGATCTGGCAAAGCTTGAAACCTGCTCAGACACCTGGCAACTGGGGTTTAATGCCAAAAAGTGCAAGGTGCTGCATTTTGGGATCAAGAACCCAGGAGGAGTTACCAGCTGGGGGGAGTGCAGCTAGCCCAGACAGAGGAGGAGAAGGAACTGGGGGTGCTCATTATAGGGTCAATGAACAACTCAGCACAATGTAGGAAGGCAGCTGCAAAGGCCAAACAAAATGCTGGGTTGTATTGCAAGGGGTATATCCTCGAGAAGGGAGGAGGTGATTTTGCCACTGTATAGGCCATTAGTTAGACCGCACCTGGAGTACTGCGTGCAGTACTGGCACCCATATCTGAAGAGGGACATTAAGTTACTGGAGGGGGTGCAGTGAAGGGTGACAAAGATGATCAAGGTGCTGGGGAACTTATCATACGAGAGGGGGCTGAGGGAGTTGAACATGTACTCACTGGAGGAGAGGAGGGGCAGGGGATATGATTGAAACCTTTAAGTACATGAAAGGAATAAACAAGACATGTACAGAGGGGCTGTTCAAAGTAAGGGAGGGGAGTGACACCAGGGGCCATGATATGAGACTGGAGGGAGGAAGGTTCAGGAGGGAGATGAGGAGACACTTTTTTACAGAGAGGGTGGTGGCTGGGTGGAATGCGCTACCTGCAGAAGTGGTATACAGTAGAACAGTGGACTGCTTCAAAAGGGGATGGGACAGGACATGAGGGAGGGTTAATGAAGGGGAAGGGTGGAAGGGAGGGGCAGCTGCAGAATAAGGGGTGCTAGCTGCACATTCAAGCAGACTTGATTGACCTCTAGGCCTTTATCTGCTGGCAAATTTCGTATGTTCGTAAACAACTCCAGCCTGTTTTGTTAGGGCAGAATGAGGATTACAAGAGCTTACAAGCCCTAGCAGACTCAAAGATTATTAATTATTGGATCAGAATAAATAAATTATCACAACATAGACTAGCAAAGCAGTGAATGGAAGAAAAGATATTATGGGAACATATGAGTTGTAAACAATCCTCATGGTTATATCATCCTAGAAGTTTACTAAAAATAAATGGCCTAAATATACCTGCAGAAATATCACTATTAGTCAGCGATATAAACCTTTTATCAAAAAGAAAATTACAACTTATTTAAAAGCTAAGGATTTGGATCTTATTCGATCCTCCAGATATGCAAAGTGGTATAGTGCAACACATTGCAGACATACTGTATGTTCAGATACTACCTGAACATTCTGGAGGACCAAATCAGAAGAAGGACTTTGCTAGATAAAAATGGAATTATTTGAATCAAATATTCTTTCTGCTAGGTGTGGAAGGTCCTCTTCTCCAAGTGATTTTTGTTGACATTTTAATTAAAGGGATAAAGAAAACCTACCACGTTATATTGCACTGTATTTGGTATCAAAAAAGCAAGAAAAAAGTGTATTTATTCAATAATTGAATCCTTACAACAATCTGAGAATAATATTATCCTAAGCATTTTATTTACTGCTGAAGACAACCTTATTATTCAGAGAATGGCTAAATTTTTGGTCACCATACAGAAAGTAAGGAACAGACTGGTGAAGAAAACCTGATTTTCTCCTGTTATATGATGTGTGCCTTTTTTTAATTCCTCCTGTGTTTTCTATGTAATTTTAACTTGTGTGAAAATTTTAAACATTGTAATGATTGTATTGATTGAACAATATACCTACCAGTCTACCTTTGGCATGTGCTTAGCCATCTGTGCACCCTGGCTGCATGCAGCCATGTCCTGCCGAGGGAGAAAGCTCCCTTTGCCCACTGCAGGGGTGGCTGCAGTACTGTTAGAGTAGTGCCATCCATCCCAAGTATAGTGTACTTCCAAGCAGCAGCTGCTGCAGTCTGGTCCAACCCACGACACAGTGTCCTGAGCTCATTTCTGAATATGGGTCATGTGCATGGCACGGCAATGCACTGCTGTTGGGCCAGTGGGTGGCTTCAAATTGAAGTACTTTATCTGGCTAGATAGAGGAAGAGAAATGGGAAACAATCAAAGAGGTGTGCTCATACATGGACTTGATGTAAAGTATTCCAGTTCTTATTAGAGGAAACAAGTTACAGCACTCACAACACCATAAACATCCAGTCTGGTCCACAGATATCACCAATAAAATCTTCTTTTCTGTATTTGGATAGCAAATACATATGATGTGGGTACAACAGACCAGTGAAAAGAAGTCCCAACATTTACCTCCATGCAGAGCTCTCTCAAGGGACTTGCTACCCCTTATATCTACTGATATTTATACAAAAATATGTGCAAATTAATAATGTTTAAAGTGAACAAGCAAGGTCAGAATAATCACTGCAAATTTTTAAAAGCCTACATAACAATGTGGTACAAGGCTGTTTATAAAGGATGCTGTTAATTGGTTCCAAAATAAGGATTCTATATCTTATTATCCAAGTGAAGCCACCACAGAATATACATGAAGTAAACTGCAATAAATATTACATATAGAATTGCACATATTTAAAACATCACAACTTACAAGGAATTTATCAAAAATTTGCAAAAACCAGAAAGTCAGCAATTCTTTTTCCAGAGCTTTTTCAGTCAGCAAAAAGCAGAAGTTATCCCCGTACAGCTAGAAACAAGATGAAAAACAAATATTTTGTAATTGTGAAAAACATGAACTTCACCCAGAAATAGAACTATTTAGCTGTTTAAAAGGAAAGGGTCACATTCCAATTGGTCATGTAGACCTGTCCCTTTGCATACTCTCAGTTTGAAGGTCCAAGAGGATTTTTCTTTTCATTCATCCTTGGTTCGTGTCTCCACTTCTTGGCCCCAACTTGATGTGGTCACTACCAGTACAGATCAAGCGATGGTCATTTCTATTTGTGGCTTTTTTTTATGTGGGCAGTCAACATTTACTCCATATTCTCTTTAAGACTGACCTCATATAGAAACATAGAAACACAGGATTTGTCAGCAGAAAAGGGATTGCTTGACCTGCCTGATCTTCCTAGATGGTTCCTGCCTCATCTGCCTCCACTGACCCTAACTTATTTCCGGCGATCCTCCCTCCAACCTGCCCATTTACTAAAATTTCCGTATGTATATACCGTGAATGCTTGAAGCCACCTACTGTTTTTTTTTTTCTACAGTGCTTTATGGTCCTCCCTGTATGGCCCCCATCTGATCAGCTCCCCCAGCTCCATCCCCCAGAATTACCGGGGCTTACCTTATGCCCGGTCCAGGAGCGGTGCTTGTGGAGAGTAGGTCGCCATCCTGCCGCCGTTTTTTTCCTCCATTTTCTCCCCAGTTTTTACCTGAGGGCCCCAGGAGAAGGTCACATGTGTGTGTGGAGGCATGTATGCGCCTTACAGCCCCGGCAATGACCCTCCTCCGCCTGCACCATTGGCCTATCACTGGCACCCTGCTTGCACAGTCCCTCAGCCTCCACTAGGGGGCAGCTATGAGTGAGGGATGCCATACCATCTCCCTGGAGGGGAGAGCTGCCTGTTGGCAGCTCCATCCAGCTCTGCCCTCCCCACTGTGTCGACCTCCGACAACCCAGGCTCACTCCCAAACCCTGGTCGCCGGTGTGCTGCAAGGTGAGACATCCAGCACCTCAGCCACTCTGCACCACCAGGCCAGCTGCATCCACCACCTACTATTTTTGCCTCCACCACTTCTGCTGGCAGTGTGTTGTAGGCATCTGCCATTCTTTTAGTGAAGTAGTACTTCCTCACATCCCTTTTTAAACTTCCATCCTCCAGCTTCATAGAAGTATAGAAACAGAAACATAGAATTTTATGGCAGATAAGGACCACTTGGCCCACCCAGTCTGCCCATTTTCCTACCTAATGGATAAGCTGCAGATCCTAGTTAACCAGCAGCCTACTTCTTCCTACCCCCACCCCCTAGAATTGCCTTATGACTGACCCATGCATGCTTGAATTCCACCACTGTTTTTGACTCCACAACCTCCTCCAGAAGGCCATTCCATGCATCCACAACCCTCTCTGTGAAAAAATACTTCCTTACATTACCTCTGAGCCGCCCCCCCCCATCTTCAAATTGTCCCTCCTTGTTCTTGCACACCTCTTTTTCTGAAAGATGCTACCCTCTTGGACTTTGTTGATTCCCTTGAGGTACTTCAAAGTTTCTATCATGTCCCCCTCTCCCTCCTTTCCTTGAGGCTATACATATTAAGCTCCTTAAGTCTCTCTTCATATGTTTTCCGGTGCAGACCATGTTCCATTTTAGTTGCCCTCCTCTGGACAGCTTCCATTCTGTCTATGTCTTTGCGGAGATTGGGTCTCCAGAACTGCACACAGTACTCTAGATGGGGGTCTCACCAGCTGTCTGTACAGAGGGATAAAAACTTCCTGTTTTCTACTGGTGATGCCTCTCCCTGTGCATCCCAGTATCCCCCCAGCCCTCCTTACTGCCCTCTCACATTGCTTGCCCATCTTTAGGTCATCTGATATGACAACCCCAGGTCCCTTTCCATTTTGTTGTTGTTAGTATCTCACCCCCCATTGTGTACTCTTCCCCTGGGTTTTTGTTTCCCAGGTGCATTACTTTGCACTTCTTAGCATTGAATCTAAGCTGCCATACATTTGACCATTGCTCTAACCTTGCCAAGTCCCTTCTCATCCTTTCCACCCCACCTTGTGCATCAACTCTGTTGCAGATCTTTGTGTCATCTGCAAAGAGACATACTTTTCCTTCCAGTCCCTCTGTAATGTCGCTTACAAAGACATTGAAGAGGACCGGTCCTAATACTGAACCCTGCGGTACCCCACTAGTAACCCCTCTTTCTTCAGAGTGGACTCCATTTACTATTACCCTCTGTGACCTATTCTCCAGCCAATTCTTTACCCAGGCTATCATCTTGGGACCCACTTCCATGCTCTATGGTGCTGGTGCCCTTCTTCATTTGAAAGAGACTCCCCTCCTGCACCCTGTTCACCTGATGAGGCACGTGTAGATCTCTATCATGCTCTGACTCACTCTCCTCCCTTCCTGGGTGTAAATGTTGAGAGTCCTCAGTAACTCCTTGCAGAGCTTTTAATGGAACTCTGGCACCATTTTAGTTGCCCTCCTCTGGTCTGCCTTCACCCTGTCTATGTCCTTTCTTTTTTTTTAATTAGTATACTTTTGTGTGCCTTCTTTTGCCATCAGTATCTGTCCTGGTCACAGAACCCCATGTCTCCACCTCTGTCAATTGCCTGCACTCCTCGTTCACCTCTGACTTTCCCCCCGAGAGGGCAGGGTTGCTACACTGTACCACCTCAGTGCCCCAATACATAGATCTGGTCGGGAGCCGGCAGCATAGGCTGATTGAGACAGGGGGCAGGCCTTCATAAAGATGGCTGAGGGCACGGTGTTTTCTCCCTGTGTAGGAAGGGGCAGGGATGAGCAATGACGTCCAGCATCAGACCCTCCCCAATTCTACTTTTGGCATTGGTGCAGTAGTGAACCCAGCCACCGCTGGGTGTCGCTACAGTGCCGATTGCTCACACCCACCCTCCCCCCAGAGAAGGAGAGCAGTCAAGGACGCTCAATCCTACTCCCCTCAGCTGACCCTCTGGCAACCTGGGTCCGTTCCCGAATCCGGGTCACCGGCGTCACAAGCGGAAAATCCTCTTGCTGCGCTGGTGGACTGGCCGTCTATGTCCTTTCTAAAATGTGGCCTCCAGAACTAGATAGAATACTGCAGGTGTGGCCTCACAAGCAAGCAATACAGTGACAACACCACCTCCCTCCTCCTGCTGGAGTTGCCTCTCCTCATGCATTCCAGCATCCCACTGGCTCTACCCAGCTTTGTCACACTGCCCTTCCACTTTGAGTTCATTAGATATGATAATCCCAAAGGTCCTTTTCCTGCTTATTGACTGTCAGTATCTCCCTCTTAGTCTCTTTGAACATGTGTTTTGCTCTGCAAAATAGTGTTTCATGTAATGTGATACCATAGATCCCTATACTAGCTATAGTATTGCATTACCGCTCTCCACTCACTGACTTTTTCCCTTAGAGTTGCCAAAATAGTATAGCTCACCTTTCCTAGTTTTGGCCATGCCCATAAAGAAGGCTGATTTTAGCCTCAATAGGCAGCCTTAAAAAGATTAACAAGTCATGGTCTTCCATAATGTTGCCAGGGATGCCAGCAGGTAAAATGGTACAGGTCTAGCTAGATGACAATGTGGCATTGGCAGAAGGAGATGAGCCTCTATTGTATTGGTACCAGAAAAATGATGATTTGGACCTCTGACAGAGGTAGCCATTGGTATCTTAGTTATCTACCTGTAAGGACATATTCAGAATTTGTCATGCTGCAAGCAATATAGTCAGCAACAAGAGACAATGTGTATTCACAAACTATGTATAGATACACACTTTTTTTTTAGAAGTAAACCTGCCCCTTTTTGAAAAGATCTACTCCTCTCCAAGGTACATGGATGATGAATTTCCTATATTACCAGCTTCAACACAGGAGGCTGAGGTGGTGGAAGGGGAAGGCTTCTATGTCCATTGCAACCATGAGCCTATCGTCATGCTGACACTGTCATTTTTTCTTTTCTCTTTGTCAGGGCTGCTGCACCTTTGTCATCAATATCAGTTTTTGAATTGACTTCCATGCCCTGGCTGGCTCACCTCTTGCTTCTCACTGCTCAGTAAATATATAAATCTAAGCCTCAGTATTTTTCCCACTTGTCTGTCTGGTCTGAGACACTCCTGAGCTTTTTATGATGTCTGGCTTGCCCTGTGCAGTCATTACAATCCTGAGTCGAACTTCTTGTGAGTAGGACAGTTGTTTTAGGGACAAGCCCTATGTTGACTGGTCTTTTACATCATAAATAATTTATTCCAGACTTCTGCTGTGGGAAATTATGACGAGTTCCAATGCTGGCTTGTGGTCTATCACATATGGGCTGCTTGTTTCACCCTTGTTATCATCTTCCTTACACACATTACAAGCATTTAATGCCTTGACAAAGTCAGCCAAGTACTCTGTGTCCAACACTTATCCTTGGCAGAACTTGAAGCCTTGTTTAGGTTTGGCAGTGTCTGAACAGACATAATGATTAGAACCAGTAGATTTCCCACAGTCTGTGCTGTTATACCTTTGTCAACTTCAATTTATTGGCATTTATGAGCAACATAATGTTGATATATGACTAGTTAGTGTCTCCAACATTTTTGTCTCAGCACATGCCAGGGTTGTCAGTGACAAAATTACATCATTTTTGGAACCAGTAGTCATTATTATCAGCAGCTGTGCCATTCTATTTTACTGTGTGCTTGATGTAGCTTGATGTAAAGGAAGTACTTTCTTGGTACATCTGAACCAAAAACAATGGTTTTCCACAGTCCTACCAGGGTGGACTACTTCAAAACTAAGTGGACACTGGTGACTTTTGAATTGGTGCAATGCACCATGCTCACTAGATTAAGCTTTCAGAGTTTCCCACAGGTCTAATTTTATCACTAGCAGCATCAAACAGTTTAGTATTCTGTAGCTTGTTTAGAGAGCTGCTGACTGCTTTAGGACAACTTTAAAAAATACAAGATTTAGACACAAATCAGTTTATATTTCAGATTTTTTTCCTGCTTTTACTGAGGACAGTTGCATAAAAACAAGATCGTTGATCGCTAGACTTGATCTTCTCTGGCTTCTTGTCTACACCTGACAGCATGATGCCCTGTTTATGACATCATAATTATCTCTACAGCATGCAAATTATGATGGCACAAACAGAAATGTGATGTCCAGGGTAGACAAGGAGCCAAAGCATATGTGGCAGAGATCCTGTTTTCACGCAAATATCCTTAGTATGAAAGAAATAAGGATTAATACAGATAAGGAGAATTACAGGACATAATATCAAATTTAAGTGAATTGTGAGAAAATATATGTTTCCAAAGCTGTTTCAATGGCATCAGGGGCTCTTTAGTAGGCAGTATAGTGTAGTAGTTCAGGGCACTAAGCTGAAAACCTAGAGACCTGGATTTGAATCCCATCAGCCCCTACTTGCCTAATGTGTGACCCTGAACAAGTCACTTAACTTCCTTGTGCTCCCAGGTCACACCTAAAAACAAACTCTGGCTTAGTGTGCCTTTCCTGGGTAAACAATTTCCCCTTTCCCTTGCCCTTTAATACAGCTTAGTCACTTGAATGATTTATTGTGACTAATAGGCTAATCATTAAATTGTACTTGGGTACTTTTGGTTAAGAGGTGGTTATAAGGACATGTTTCTGCAGTAGTAGAAGTCAATTTGGTATGTTAGTTTCCAAACTCTCTGAAGATCTCTATGGGAATTTTCATGAGTTTCTAGGCAGCACAGGCAGTCCTGAGAATTTCTGGAGATAACTTGTTGAACTGACTGCTATCACTGTATCTGGGCTCCATACATAGTCACAAGGAACCATTACTAAATGGTCAAAATGACCACTTAGCAACAGTCTGTCACTTGCAACCCCACACAACTGGGGATGCAGCCCTTCCCCACATTGTTACCAAACACATTGTTATCATGTAGGGATAGAGTTGCCATCCAAATAGCGTCCAGAACCATGCACAAAGTTCTTGCAAACCCCATTACAGAGATGTTCAACACCCCTGCCTATGCAACTGTAACAGACAGGCTGTAGGCTTGCTGCAAAGCGCGATGGGGTTCAGTAGCAGCTCCAGCATTTATTGTTTACAAGGCCATGGGAGCACAACAGCTGGCACCCAGGGTAAATATATGAAAAGCATGGCTACCGGTGCCACTTCTCTATTAAAAATTATAGGACCCTTTGTTTATTTAACATTTAAACCAACTGTTTTATCATTTCTGCACTGTCTCCTCCCTACTGCTTTCAGTAGTACCTACTTGGTAGGTAAACCTGTGGTTTAAAACAAATGTTGCTGCATGAACAATCTATGTGTAACTGTTTTAATTAACTGTGTCTATGTCAGTTTATGAATCTTGCTGTTTTTCTTGACTTCGGACATTCTGCAAACAAGACTTGTTTCTCATGGAACCTATGCTGTAACGTATGCAACTTTTAATAATAAAAAATAAATAAATACTTTAAATACAGTGAGCAGGCAGTCAGGCAGGTAGAAGGTAGATAGGCAGAGATAAATGTCACCAGGTGTAGGTATCTAAAGACAATTCAAAACACTCAGGTAGAGTGCAACACGTGCAAAGAATGTGAATTTTATTTACAAAGTTCAACAAGTGGTAGTGCAGAAGGCAAAAATCCAGTATTTACAAAATTACTTCCTCAATCCTTTCCAGCTAGAGGTTCCAACATAGCACACAAATTACAGCACTTAGGGTCCAGGAACTCCTCTGACCTCACAACCAGGGCCATAAATAAGGGCCCCGTGTTATCATTTGTAAAGTACTGCCATGATAAAACCTTCCCCAAGGTGATGGTTAGTCAGAATGGGAAGCATTACTTCAGTTTAGGGATCACTTTCTGAAGAAAAATAAGAAAAACTCATTCACACTTTTTCTTTATCTTTTAGCTGGGCAGCATCTGTCATGTCTGGCTATATTTCTTACTGCATTTTCTGGACTGATCACCAGGAGAGCTTCCTTGTCTCTTTTGTCTTTTTATCTTTCACTCCCCCCCACCCAGTTATGGAAGTGAAGACATGTTAATTCTTTGTAGTTCATGTTTTGTTCCTTACACATCTTTTCACCTCCCTGTTGATGGTAGCAGAAACACGTTGGCTCTAGTTAGAAGTTGCCCAGGAACAAGAGAGAGATCCCAGGGTTCAGGACTTGTTTCATCTGAAGTGATTAGCCCCCCCCCCACGCACACAAAGTACTAAAAGCAAGTGAGAATCTAATCTATAATATCCTTGACAAGACTTGTGTAATTAATATTAACAGATAAAAACATGCAGGACTGGCATCCTGCTTTAAAATGGAGGAATAAGCAATCTAGGAACAGTCATGAAGTGTAACTATTTAAAGGACAGCATTTGAAGTTGAAACAAACAATGTTTTATTCCTGTTTGCTTCTGATACCTTTTAACTGTTACAAGTTCACCTAAAAGACAGTTTTCAGTGCAACAAGAGTTTCCAGTAACTTACCTTATAACATGGGCAAGGATGTTTCTGTGATCTGATTGACAGAGATTGATTGTGTGACTGTTGATTAATCTATGTTAATCAGTCAAGTCGTTTGCTTCTGGTGATCAGTCTCCTGCATAGAAAGACAGATTAGGGGGCAGAGCTGCACTTGTTATTCCTGAGCAATTTCATTCCTCACTGGCAGCCATTTAAATGTCTCGCTAAGCGAGGCATAGTGTTCTCCACACAATACAATGGTCGCGAATCTCACTACATCCAGGGAAGTCCTCTAACCCACAGTACAGTTCCCCCTAATGTTGGCGAGTTACCCACCCTGCTGACACCTCTGTAAGAGAGATAGAGAGATAGAGAGAGAGAGAGAGAGTACATTACCAGGTCACTATTGCTGTGAGATCTTGACCTGTACAGAGCGAAACAGAGAAAAGCTCCTCGCTTCTTGTACAACAGGCAGGAATGGGAAGTCCTGCAATGTCATCTCTGTCTCTCGAGTCTCTCTCTTTCAGTGTGCTTCTCCCAACCACCCACCCTGCAGACCTCCTCAAACTGCAACATGATGTTGTCCATGGTGGCAATGTCGGCAGCTGACCTAAAACAGAGAGAGAGAGAGAGAGACAGGAGACAGATTGACATCAGCTGAGACAGAGAATAGTAATGAGCGTGATAGCGGGAAATGGCAGTGCCGATTAGCACCAACAATCTTGAGTGCAGCACAGAAAAATCCCAAGAAACAGTCACCTGCATCACACATAACCATTGGTGGTGCATAGTACCTCAGCATGTGTGCCGTCCTCATCCAAAACTCCCCCGTGTGTGAGGTTTTCTGAGCGAGACAGAGAAGGACGAGTGGGAGCGAGTGGCAGAAATAGTGAATCACTGTCTCTGAATATAGCATTCTGTCTCCAAATTAGTCAGTGTCTGTCCATTTGGTAGCACCTCAGGGTAAGGAAGAGGGGAGAACCATCCCATGTTTGAGAGAGAGAGAATGAGAGAGAGAGAGACACAGCGAATTTCCATTCAGAGCGAGGGAGACTGATAAAGTGGTTACAGTCTTCTACTTCTCCGTAACTGTATGTTTCTTTCTCTGGAGCAGCCCAGAGCATTAATGGGCATCATACAGTTCTCTATCTGTCTGCCCCCCTCCCTCTGCAGTGTGATGTGGAGCATCTCCAGTGTTGCTGCAGCTGTCTTGCTGTTTATCTCTATCTGGCAAATTAAAACTAGTACACTGGGATGAGTAATTTGAGGGAGATAGACAGCAGCAACACATTGACAGCATAATGACTTTAGCTGTTATTTTATCTTTATATTGAACACTTTCATTTGTGTGATTTTTCATCTCTTTTAGTGTTTTGTTTACTCTATCTTTTTACTCTGTTTTTTGGGGGCTATAATGAGTGGGAGTGGTTAGAAGGTCAGGGGGTGCAGGCAGCAGGAGAGCCTGGCCCATGGCACTTGCAGTAGGAGGAGACAATAGCAGCACCCAGCCCCCCCAGCAACAAGATGAGGCAAGGGCACCACTGCCACCAACAACAAAGGAAGCGCCAGCCCAGTCAGCTGCTGTACCACCACAATCACCACCACCACCACCACCTGAGCACCATGAGGAGGAAGAGATGCAACCAGGACCATCTTGCTCTTCCCCTCATCAGCTGCAGCTGAAGTTCCTTGTCTGGGACTTTTTTGATATTGACCCCACTGACAACAGTGTGGTCACCTGCAAACTATGCCACACTTTTTGTTTGGCATGGGAAAATGGGGAGCCATTTGGGGACAGGTGGGCAGCATACACATCTTAGAGGGAGGCACCTCAAGGAGTGGGAGGAGCTTCTGAGAATAAAGTTGGTGAGAGAGGTGGAGGTGGTTCCACCGATACTGGTTTTATGTGTCAGGCAAGAGAAAGAAACTTGGTGTGCAATTGTAGGAGAGGGAGATGGAGGGAACTGGTAGAGGGATCTTCAGTCAGACTTGGGTGCTGTGGGGGGGCACCTGGGAGACCAGTCTCAGATCCTCCTCCTCCTCCCACATCCACCCACCCATGTGCAAGTACAACAGCTCTGCAGGGAGGTAAGGGAGCTCTTCTGGCAAGCTGCAGGGATGAAGGAGCTGTTGGAGGTGGTGCTGTGAAACAGCAAACCATTCTGGAGGGTTTGGCCAAACTGAGAAGTGGAAGTGCACCCCGTGTCCCCAGGCCATAGACCTAAGTCATGCTTGAGCATGCGCTGACAGTTCATTCAGTGGTCAAAGGTGGTGGTGTGTGGAGGGCTCTGCCAGTCACCGAATCATGGGTCCATATGTGAGGGGGGGTGGGATTGTTGGCAATACCAGCTGGGGTGGGGGGTGGGTGGCCACTAGATCACCAGGGATTTCTGTGCATAGTACCATTTACCGGGATCGGAGCAGGGATGGCACTAGGAGTACCTGTGGGTTACTGGGTATGGGCAGATCTGGGCTTGGTGGTGGTTGGGGGCATGGGCCACTAAAATGCCACTATCTAAGGGTGCAGCTCACACCCCATCCACCCCACGGCTGCTGTGACATTCCTATTGGGTGCACCATCTGTTTGGTGCACTGCCACAGTTGCCACAAGCTGCAGGACTTAGGTGCCAGCACCCTGTCTAGTGGAAAATTGAGCGCAGAGTTCTGGATGCACGGGTACTCAACGCAAGCTGCCATTGTCGCAGCTTGCATCCGAGGTTTGAAAATCCAGTCCAGCTCATCGTAATAAAATGTAAGATACTGTATATAATCATATTTTCTATTGTACATACTCAATTTCTTGGTTGTAAATATTTCTGTTGATTATAATTATTTCAGTTCAGCGGGTCATTTGTGAAAACGGGCATTTTGGCTCACATACTCTCCAGCATAAAATAAAATTGATTGATTGATAGATTGATTGATTGATCTTGTTTGCAGCTGAGGAAATAGAATAAAGAAATGAGATAGGAACATTAGGCTCAAATTTCAGACAGGGCTTAGATCAGCACAAGCTGCACAAACAACAGTTTGCATCAAATCCCAGCACATCAGGGATGCTGCACTCTCTATCAGGCATGGTTCAGGTGGCAAAGTCCCATGACTTGCAGTAACTGTGGCTGGGAACCAAACAGATGGTGCACCAGGACTGTTTGCCACAAGACACAGGGCAGCCGTGTGCTGCTGTAGACACTGGTAGTCCAGCGGCCCCCCTCCCTGAACCCTGATGGTGCTGGTAATAAAACATACTTAGTATGGCCCATGCCTCCATCCCAGATTCTGCCAATCTGAATAATATGTTTGTCTCATCCCGATGGTGCAGTTATTAGACAAAAGGAATATCACCCATGCCCCTCTTCCCCGAACCCTGCAGTTGTAGGTAATAGAAATAATTCATTTTATGGTGCATGCCCCCTCCCTGAACCCCGAAGGTGCTGGTAATAGAAATAATTCATTTTGTTTCCCATGCCCCCCCAAACCCTGAAGATGCTAGTAATAGAAATAATTTGTTATATGTCCCATGCTTCCCTCCCCAAAGCCCAAACGTACCAGTAATAGAAATAATTTATTTTGTGTCCCACACCCCCTCCCCAAACCCCAAAGCTGCCAGTAACAGAAATGATTCATTTCATGTCCCATGCCCGCCTCCCTGACCCCAAAGGTGCCAGTACTGATAGTAATATAATAGTACACTAGCCATGGAGGTACAGTGGTTCCCACCTCCCCACCCCTGCAGGCAGTGTCCACCACCCCACTCCACCATCTCGAAGCAGAGCTGGCTACCAGCACAGCCCATCTTACACCTCCACAGCTGGCTGACAACTGAACTGTCATTGAGTGTACTGTAATATGCGTACGCATTACAGTACGTTCAATGACAATTCAGTCAGTGGCCAGCCACAGAGGTGTGAGGTGGGCTGTGCTGATCACTGGCTCTGCTTTGGGATGGTGGAGAGTTGAGTGGTGGACGCTACCTGCTGGGGTGAGGGCCACTATACCATCAGGGCTGGTACACTATTATATTGTTATTAGTACCGGCACCTTTGGGGTTGGGTATGGTGGTATGGGACATAAAGCAAATTATTTCTATTACTGGTACCTTTGGGGTTTTGGTAAGGGGTGTGGGACATAAAATAAATTATTTCTATCACTGGCAACTTTGGGGTTCAGGTTGGGGGAACATGGGAACTACTAATTATTTTTATTAATATTGGCATCATTAGGCATCGGGGACCATGGCTCATTGCTGCAAAAAGGACCTATTCCAGAGGAGTATATTCTTTCTAATAACCCTTAGACCAGCCCTGGCTGGTCTAAGGGTACTTAGAATTTCTCCCTCTGGGAGAGTTCTGTGAATAGCACTTTTGGGGATGTGGCAGTTTGTGACTGCCTCATGCCCCCTTGTGCCTTGTCTCAGTCCAGTTTGGGAAACACTGGTGGTGCAAGCCCCAATTAGGTCAGGCAGCCTGTGGCTGACACAGGCTGTCTTTGTGAATAGCTCAGGGAACAGTTTATGATGCAAGGTGCCACTTGCCCAATTTATGTTTGGCACAGGTACCTTGCATCATTCTCAGAGCTATGAGAATCGAGCCATAGAATTTCACAGGGCAGGAAAAGGTCATCGGTTCATTGAGTCTGCTTGATCCCAACCATTGTCCCCACCAGTCTAGCACTTCTGGGGCCTACACAGTACTTCCAACATGTAGCTCCCCTTTGTAAGTGGAGTGATCCCTCCCACTGATGCAGATGGATTTTTTTAGTTTATCTATTTTTTCTCCTCCTTACACGCCTGTGCCCCTGTCCATTATTATTCTCCCAGCCTCATCACCCAGTATCTTGTGGACTTGATGGCATACTCCCCTATCTACCCAATGCCCCCCCATGGTAGGGGTGTCTGGGCCCAAATTGTCACACATGGATTTGGTTCTAGGGAGGGTAGCCACGTCATCGGTGCAGGGTCTGCAGAGGGTCAATGTTTTATTTGACCTCAGGGTTACTACTGGTTTTCCTCCTTTCTTCTTCTTTTCTCTGAGATGCAGCTTGAGGTTGTGAGGCAAGCATGCAAACATGTGTGCACTGCGCATCATCCTCCTGTACCTTCCAACCCACTAAGATGCTACAGAGTGCACCGACACTTGTGGACACCACGGTGGCAATCATGCACCGGAGCAGGCTGCTCTCCCTCCCTCCCTCCATCCCTCTCTCCCTCCCTCCCTCCTTCAACAGAGGAGTAGAGCATCCTCTGGAATGCTCAGCCCTTCTCATCACAGCTGGTCCCCAACAGCTCAGGCTTGCTTCCAAACCCAGGTCTCCAGCATTGCCAGCAGTAGCGCTAACGCTCTGCCAATGGGCCACCTGGAGGCTTTGTTTTTTACAATTTTTACTTAGAGTATTGCCCAGATCAAGAGAAACAGTAGAGGGGATGCAAAATAAGACATGATACGAGTGGTGCAGTGCAATGGCTGTGGGGCGGTAGTGTTCCGGGAGACATTCTGGAGGCTGCAATGCTGCCCTATTTGCAGGCACCTCTCTGGTCTGAGAGAGGAGGTTGCCCATCTCCAGGCTGACCTGGCTAGGATTCATGAAACCTCCTCCCCCACCCAGGGACCACCAGGGCCAATGCCACTACCTCAGAGGTTGCCAAGAAAGAGGAGAGGCTGGATCAGGGTGGGCTCAAGGAGGGAGAGGGTGGTGAAACAGAGTTGCATCCCTCCAGCTGTACCTCTCCACAATTCATTCGCTCTTCTGGTGGATAGTGGTTCCTCTATGGAGGCACCTGCAGTGGAGACCAAGGAGGATGCTGGGAACCTTCACAAAGGAGACCCAAAGGAGGGTGGCATGGGACCCCACAGGGGAAGGAAACAACTCCTGGTGGGGGACTCAATCATTGGGGGTAGAAATGGGGAGGAAGGAGAGAGGGAGGTAAGGTGCCTTCCTGGCACCACAGCTTGGAGGGACAGGAAGCGAATCCTCAGGATCGTGGGAGGAGCTGCACGAGGAAGGGAGCTGGATGTCATTGTCCACCTAGGGACAAATGACCTGGCTAGGAATGGGATCAGAGCAGTGCAAGAGGAGTTTGTAGAGTTGGGAAGGGCCTTAGACAAGAAAGACACGGTAACCTTCTCGGAGGTGCTGCCTGTCTATGGCAAGGGAGATGCTAGGGCACTTCTCACCAGGGAATTCAATGAGTGGTTGAAAAACTAGTGTGGAGCTCAGGTTTTGGCTTCATTGGGGACTGGGGAGCCACCTGGAGGATGCAGACCTATACTGGTGCAATGGTCTGCAGCTGTCCAGGGGGAACAGGATCCCTGGTGAGAGGTTTAAATCTTCATTGGCAAACATTTAAACTAGCCAAGGAGGGAGGCACTGAAAAGAAGCAGGAATTCCAAGCCTCCCCACAAAACATGGTGATTAGTGAGGTAAACACCAAGGTACAGAAGTTATTAGGGAGCAGAACAGATTTAAATGTAAAAAAGGCAAAGGCAGTAAGGACAGAAATGGGGCTAAAAGGGGTAAGGCTATCAAAAAGAGGAGGATGATGAGTACCAATGCCCATAGTCTGTGTAACAAGCTTCCTGAACTAGTGGCCTTGATGGAAGAGGGTTGCCTGGATATTGTGGCAGTCACAGAAACATGGTACACAGAAAACCATGACTGGGATGTCAACATACCAGGATACACAATCTACAGGAGGGACAGGGAGGGTAAAAGAGGAGGAGGAGTAGCTCTCTATGTAAAGGAAGAGATCAAAGCAACAGAACTAAAGAGTAAACAGGGAGCAGATGAGGCACTTTGGGTCACCCTGGAGACAGGAAATGGCACCACAATCCGCATGGGGGTTGTATACAGACCCCCATCTCAGGGGGAGGGAATGGACAAGGAAATGATAGAAGGCTTTCTTAGAATGGAAGAAAATGGGGAGATATTGTTGATGGGGGACCTGAATATGCCAGATGTTAACTGGAGCACCTTTGCTGCAGGCACATCCAAGAGCAGGGTCATTCTTGATGCCCAACAGGGGGCATGCCTCAGACAGCTAGTATCAGAACCCACTCAGGAGGGAGAAATCTTAGACCTGGTACTTTCAAATGGGGATGGAGAAAGAATCTCAGATTTAGAAGTGGGTAGCCATCTGGGAACAAGCGACCACCAGTGTGGTTCACGATAAACACAGCCATACAATCAAGCCATACAAAAGCAAGAGTACTATACTTTAGGAGGGCTGACTTTGGGAAAATGAGAGAGTGCCTCAGAAAAGCACTAGCAAACAGGCAAGAAGGAGGGGTGGAGGAACAATAGGGAGTGATCAAAACAGCCATCACAGAGGCAACAAGCCTTTGTGTAAAGCAAATCAATAAAACACAATGATGGAAAAAAAACGCTATGGTTCACAAAAGAGGTGGAAGGGAAGGTTAAGGAGAAAAGGACAGCATTCAGGAAATATAAGGAAACACAGAAGGAGCAGGACAGAGAACTTTATCGGTTAAAGCAGAAAGAGGCTGGCAAGGCAGTCAGAATAGCAAAGGCCCAAACCGAGGAAAGGATAGCCAATTCTGTTAAGAAGGGAGATAAGACCTTTTATAGGTACATTAGGGAGTGAAGAAAGACCAAAGGAGGGATACTGAAGCTTAATAAAGGGGAGGGAATGTGGGTAGAGGGTGACAGTGAAAAAGCAGGGATACTGAACAAATATTTCTGCTCAGTATTCACAAAGGAAGAGGAGGGGGAGTTACTTAAACCAAACAAGAGAAACACTCTGAAGACAGGGGTCAATACCAGTCCATTTACAGAAGAAAGTGTTCTGAAAGAACTAATAAAATTGAAGGTGGACAAAGCAATGGGGCCTGATGGGATTCACCCAAGAATTCTAAAAGAACTAAGGGTAGAACTAGTGACATCGCTGACTACTCTCTTTAACAAATCATGGGAGGATGGGGTGGTACCGAGGACTGGAGGAGGGCAGATGTGATTCCTCTTCACAAAAGTGGGAGCAGGACAGAGGCAGGAAACTACAGACCAGTTCGTTTGACCTCAGTGGTAGGGAAAATGATGGAATCACTTGAAGGAAAGAATTGTTGAGTACCTAGAGGCCAGTGGGCAGGACCCAAGGCAGCATGGATTCATGATGGGAAGGTCATGTCAGACGAATCTAATAGATTTCTTTGACTGGGTGACCAAAGTAGTAGACCAGGGAGGAGCTGTGGACATAGCCTACCTAGATTTTAGCAAGGCATTTGATACAGTCCCACACAAAAGATTAATACACAAGATAGCCAGCCTTGGAATGGGTCCCAAGGTGGTAGCCTGGATAAAAAATTGGCTAGACAACAGGACACAAAGGGTAATAGTAAATGGAGTACACAGTGAAGAAAGGAGGGTTACTAGCGGGGTACCGCAGGGTTCAGTACTGGGACCGGTCCTTTTTAATGTCTTTATAAGTGACATTGCAGAGGAACTGGAAGGAAAAGTATGTCTCTTTGCAGATGACACAAAGATCTGCAACAGGGTTGATACACAAGATGGCATGGAAAGGATGAGAAGGGACTTGGCAAGGTTGGAGGAATGGACAAATGTATGGCAGCTCAGATTCAATGCAAAGAAGTGCAAGGTAATGCACATGGGAAACAAAAACCCAGGGGAAGCATACACAATGGGGGTTGGGATACTGACAACAGTAAAAATAGAAAGGGACCTGGGGGTAATTATATCAGATGACCTAAAGGTGGGCAAGCAATGTGAGAAGGCAGTAAGGAAGGCTGGGGGATACTGGGATGCATAGGAAGAAGCATCAATAGTAGAAAACAGGAAGTTGTTATCCCTCTGTACAGACAGTTGGTGAGACCCCATCTGGAGTACTGTGTGCAGTTCTGGAGACCCCATCTCTGCAAAGACATAGACAGAGTGGAGGCTGTCCAGAGGAGGGCAACCAAAATGGTGCAGGGTCTGCACCAGAAGACATATGAAGAAAGACTAAAGGAGCTTAATATGTATACTCTTGAGGAAAGAAGGGAGAGAGGGGACATGATAGAAACTTTCAAGTACCTCAAGGGAATTAACAAAGTCCAAGAGGGTAGCATCTTCCAGAAAAAGAGATGTGCAAGAACAAGGCGGCACACTTTGAAGATAGAGGGGGGACGGCTCAGGGGTAATGTGAGGAAGTATGTTTTCACTGAGAGGGTTGTGGATGCATGGAACAGCCTCCCTGAGGAGGTTGTGGAGTCAAGAACAGTGGGGGACTTCAAGAATGCATGGGACAGGCATAAGGCAGTCCTAGCGGCGGGCAAGAGGAAGTAAGCTGTTGGTTAACTAGGATCTGCAGCTTATCTGTTAGGTAGGAAAATGGGCAGACTAGGTGGGCCAAGCGGTTCTTATCTGCCGTCAAATTCTATTTTTCCCCATGAATTTCCAGGCAAGTCCAATTTAATTTAGGGTATATAATGCAGCGGTGCATCTTTTAAGGGTGCATTAATGCAAATCAGGCCAATCTGTCATGAGATATCTATTTTTGGCAAGAGAGATTTAGATGAGCACTTTAGTAGAACACTACTAGAATCAAACATAGGGAGGATCAACTGAGTTGCTATGTAGTTTGATTCTAGAAAGCCTAGGTAGACTGTGTGAGACTCTGCAAAGGCACCAGTACTAAGTATTGACTCACTTGCAGACTGATTCAATAGTAGTTTCAAAACTCAGAATTCAAGCTTTGTTGCACCAGGCGCAAGCAGAAAACATAGAGATTAATGTCTTACCTAGGAATTCATTAGCGCACAACACATGGGCATCTTATCAGAGGGGCAGAAAGCTTTTGGGGGAGTGTTAGGTGCAAGGGTGGGAAAAGGTTTGGCCCATCCCTCTAGACCAGCTCTGTTTGTATGTCCTCCACTAGAAGCGAGATGGGTCCATGCTAGTAGCAGGGTGTCAGCACTTGGCAGGCATAGCTTAGTTACAAAAGGCCATGGGGCACACGGATACAACTAGTGCCTTCCACCTTTGCAAAATTTTGCAAGGATGGGCCAAGACAGTTCCCAAGTGGTTGGATGTCTGGTGTCCCATCAGCCCAGCACTCTTAAAATGAGTCTGGAATGAGCTTCCAAAGGTTTGCTCATCACCATCAAAAGTGTGTTTGTTCCAGACAGCCTTTCTAGTGACTTTCCATGGGGCTTTTCAGGTATCAAAATTAGTGCAGCCAAACAAGGCAGCAGGTTTGCCAATGGCAGTGGGGAATAATGATGTGGTGGTAATCAATGTGGGGGTGTTCATCTGATTGCATAAGAGCAAGACAGACAGCAGGACTTGGGGATCCTGGTGCAGCCTGAGGTCACACCCAGGGGTACAAGAGGACATCCGTGCATGGGTCCACAGTTATGTGGCCAGGCAGACAGAGGCAGGTGAATTGTTCTTTTGGTATGATGATGGCTCACTGGTCATGGTGTTCCAGTTAAGGCATGTTTTACAAAAAGCCTTGCAGATGTTGGGAGTAGATTGACAGGAGTTAAATACCCACTCCTTTTGGATTGGGGCTGCATCACATGCCAGGGCAGAGGGGTTAGCAGATGATCAGATTCAGGCCCTAGGTCACCAGAGATCACAATTTTTTGAAAGTTACGAGACCACATATGCTTTAACTCCTTGTTTTTGTTCTTGGCAGGTGACAGTTCCTGGGGTGTGCATACTGGACTGACGTTCGGCAAGACAGTACCAGGGAGGTGCTAATCTGTTTCTCCATCCTCAGCAGACAGAAGTGTAATGGCTGAGATGCTGGGGGATGAGATGGTGTGAGCTGCTTCCTTGGTTAAAGCCAAAGCTCAGTGGTGGGACCCTCCCAGCGTGCTTGTGGTTCATATGGGGTGAAATGATCTGAGAGCTGTGAAGTCACTTGACCTGCTGCACAATGTGAAGAAGGACTTGGCCTTTTTGAGGCAAATGTGGCCAAAAGTACATATTATTTTGTTAGACATTATTCAAAGACAGCAATGGTGGAATACCCACAACCCCAGAGCTATTGAGAAAGTCAGCAGACTGTGAAACATAGCCCTGCAATCTTTTATGGACAATATTGGGGGGGGGGTCTGTCCTAAGCCATTATATGATTCTGATTAAGGTACCCCAATTTTATGCCAAGGCCAGGGTTCATTTGTTTGGTATAGGTTTAGATAGGTTTTTAGAAGGGATGCAATGGGTAATGGAGAAAGCAATAGTATGAGGTGCTTGCGGGAAGGGGGGGTGAGCATTGCAGCCATGCTTGCCATGTGATGGTGCAGTAGTCTTGGAAAGTCTGTACAGAGGATGTAATGAAATCATGAGGCTTTTACACCAGATCACTCTGAGACTGACAGGAGTTCTGGGCAGGATGGCTATGCTTCCCCCCTTCAAGTGGGGGCAGTTGGATGGGTAGCCTCTTTGTACAGTTGTTCACAGCATTGCTGCATACTCTAATGGCAGATTATGCTTCAGCACCCAATCATGAGTCATCCTTCATGCCCCGGAGGCAGGTTTCCTCTTGGTTTGTAGCCGCAATCTCTGGCTGTTGTAACAGACTGATTTGGTTTCCTTCATTTGTGTCCTGCGAGTGCTGTTTGCTTTGTGTGGTTTACCTCTTGGTGTTGTTATTGTTCAGTCAGGTCCCCTTGTGGTGGGAGATAACTGTTAAAAAATTCTTAATGAGATGATAAGTATTACCAACCATGACTACCTTACTGTGCATGTCATGTTGATTTGGGCTGTAAATGCTTAATCATAGCTAAATACATGGCTGTGGTAATTTTCTCCAGAGCTCATTGTCTGTCTCAGTCTGTTCAGGTGAAATAAAGGATATGTGCTCTATAAGACAAAGAGATAGCCTGCAACTGATAGCAGTAGGTTGGGCTTTGTCTGTGGGCATGGCCCTGAGTGACACCTGGGCTAACAGGCAGGTAATCAGGTAGCAGTCCATTAGGGCCGGGGGTACACAGATAGGTGCTTGTTACAGAGTGGGTGAATTATGGCCAGAGGGGAGCAGCATAGTCTATAAGAACAGTAGTACCTGAGAGGTCATTTGTTTCTTTCCCATCTCCCTCAGGTTAGAAGCCACCCAAACCTCACTCTTGTAAAAGCATGGGGGAACTGGAGGGGTGACAGAGAACTTGCTGTCACGATAGTTGGGATCACTTTAGAGATCGAGAAGGAATTTCCCAATTTTTCCTCACAGGGTTTTCTGGTTCCTGCTTTCTCCAGTGAGTATAGGTAGAGTATGGTAGGCGGGGTTCAGGTTAGGCTTGTCACAGTCATGTAATAAGTGGTAGCACAATAGTCTTGGAAGGTCTGTATAGAGGGGTAAAAATGGATCACTAGATTTTTGCAGCTAGATTGTCCTGAGGCTGGCAGGAGGTCTGGGCTGGACAGCTGGAGTTCCCCCCTTCAAGAGAGGCAGTTAGATGGGCAGCCTCTTTGGGCACTTGCACATGGCATTGCAGCATCCTCTGATGTGACAGGATGCTTCAGCACCCAGAAATGAGCCATCCCTCATGCCCTAGAGGAAGGTTATCTCTCAGGGTTCTTATTGTTCAGGCGGCTCCCCTTGGGTTGGGGGATGGCCATTAAAACACTTTTAATGAAATGAATAAATATTACCAACCATAACTACCTTGCTGCACACATCATGCAGATGTTGGCTGTAACTGTTTAATAAAGGAATAATGCATGTCAGAGTGTGTGCCATGTTGGGATAACGTCATGCCTTGGGTGGTTAGGCATGAGGCCACAGGTCGAGTGTGGCCAACACCCCAGAACAGACATTATCCCAGCACGACACACACACCCTGGAGTGCATTATTCCTATTATACAATGGTTCGTTTATTAAAAAAGAAGAGAAAATGGGAAAAATATGTTTAAATGTTTTTTGTTGCTACTTTTTGTTGGGGGAGGTATACTAATTTTTCTTCTATGCATCAGGTGGCGCTGTTGCTATATGAGTGCATGTATGCGGCTTTATGGTCTATGTTTGTGACTGCTTCTGTGTGGTCTGCTATTCTTTCCGTGCTGGGTCATGGCCTTTGTGACTGCTTCTGTCTCCCCCCCCATTCAATTCTTCCTTGTGTCATGTTCTCCATTGCTTTATTTTGGTCCCTCTGTCTTTTTGTTTTTAACAGCCTGGTTTTTCCAGTCCCCTACTGTGCTTCTTTTGTGTGCCTGTGGTGACCAAGTGGAATGCGAAGCTGAGTGTCGTGTGGCGTCCTTTTGAAATGGTGCTCTGTTGGACACCGCAGCCATCTAGGGTAAAGTCGAATTGAAGTTATGGCACTAGAAAGAATAGATAGGTAATGTGGGGGGAAAAAACACACGTTTATCTCTTTTGGTGTGCTTGTGAAACCATTTATGTGTTCACACCTGTCTTTATGGAGATTCACTATTACTGTATCGCGGAGCGTTGTGAGAAGCGGAGGAGGGCAGCTTCAAGTTACTTTCTGTTTTTTTTTTTTTTTGTCTGTTTTACGGAAGGAACAACTAATAGTGTGCTGTGCTAGTAATGTTGACTCGGTGTGTACAATGGGGTAGAGTTAAGCTGCGTACCGAATCCTTGGTAGGGAAGCCGAGCCAATCATAGAAGCCGGTGGTGGGGACGGCTGTGGACTGATTTTTTAAATATTAAATGTGGCCATGAGTGTGCTGGGACTAGATCCATGATGTTATGATGGGATAACATTACGGGTCCAGTTTCAATAGGACCAATCAGGAAACAACATTCTTTCTTGCCATTGAATAATCATGGTTAATAAATACATGACTGGGGCCATTTTTTCCAAAGCTTGTTGTCTGTCTCAATCTGTTCAAGTGGAATAAAGGGTATTGGCCCAATAAGACAACGTGTCTTACCTGCTCTGCACTGTGCACCTTAGTTCACAGTGTACTTCAGTAAAAGGAAAGACTTTTTGCACAATATATTTTTGAGTGGACATTCCATCTCTGTTAACTTGCGATTTTTTCAGGAGGCTGAATATGATTGTTTCAGTATTTGTCTGGTTTGATTGCTTGCTCTAGGCACCTCCCATTTGGCACTAGTATAGCAGCATGTCTGTTTCAATATAAGTAATGCAGAAACTGGGCAAATCAAGGATGTAGCCACATGGAGTGCTTTCGGCTAAAGATTGGATTTCAACATGTATGGATAATCTGGCTGGTTCATTTTTACTTTCACTCTAGACATGCTTGCAGTGTCTGTAAATTAAGTTAGAAAAGTCACAGGTCACAGCTTTTTGACTATATTCATTGCCCTTACTATTCTGTCTGTGTATTATTTTTGATATGCACGATTCTCTTCATACCTGTCTCTAAACTTGACATGAAATCTATTGTATCTATCTAGCTATACATTATCTAGATGTGATATATACAGTATATATATATATGTATATTTTGTTTTATTTTATTTATTTATATATATATATATATAGAGAGAGAGAGAGAGAGAGAGAGAGAGATAAATAGACAGACAGACAGGTAGACAGATACACAGACAGATAGACAGACAGACAGATAGATAGGTAGATACAGTGAAGCCCACCAGGATGAAGAGCAGCACTGCAGAATTCTGCAGTAGAGTTACTGCAGCAAACAATTACACTGCAGAATTCTGCAGTAGAGCTACTGCAGCAAACAATGTAATTTCAGTGGGGGTTAATCCCTTATACCATGCAGTGAACCTGGCATACTGCATATCATCCTGGTGGACTTGTAGATAGATAGATAGGTAGATAGATAGATAGATAGGTAGCTAGACAGACAGACAGATGGACAGATGGATGGATGGATGGATGGATGGATGGGTGGCTAGATAGATATATGTGCCAAAGACAAATACATCAATCAATCTCCATCTGTCTATCTGTCTGTCTGTCTATCTATCTATCTATCTATCTATCTATCTATCTATCTATCTATCTATCTGTCTGTCATATCTTACACTTGGATATGCTTAATTGGAAAATTATTATTTGGTTTATTGAACTATTCTACCCATGAGAGCACCTCTGAAGTGCAATGTAATTTTTTACCTTTCTTTAGGAAGGTCTTTCATGCTACAACATATTCCTCTGTCTTACAGATTTCGGTTGAAATAAACTTATTTTAGAGGCAGGCACTGTGCAATTGTTTGAAAATAAATTAATAAAAATCAGTGAGAAGATAATTTGGATCTCGTACCTTAAATCACATTTTGAATGTCGGAGATGGGATGCTATTCCCTGCAGAAGAAGCTAATTTATAGTAATGCATTTTTTTTATGTCTGGTTTCTTTGGGGGTAAATGGAATGTACGGTGGGAAAACAGAGATTAGTAGTTAGTCTTTTAGTTATCTTAATAATTGAGAGGTGCTCATTTGACTTCTGAACTTGGGGCAAGGATAGAAAGAAGTTCAGAAAACACTAGTGAGTAACTATTTTTTATTACTTTATTTTTCTCCTTCAGTTAAAAATGATTCTGCTAATACATACCCGACTTAAAGAGCACCTTTCCTGGCTTTTTATAACTTTTCCTCCAGAAACACAACAGGTGCCGTACCTGCCCCAAAAGTCTACTGGAGCCTAAATTACAACTTTTATGTAGCCAGAATTTGGGATGGAAGGGATCGTAATATTGCTCCTTGGAGCCAAGAGCCCAATCCTTTACACTTCATGATTTGAAGACATGCCCCTGCACTCTCATATTTCATGATGTAATACTATGGAGATTGTTGGGGTGTGCTCCATAGAGTTGTATAAGGACTCATTTTCAAGTCCTTTTTAATATATTTTAGAGTGCTGATTTCAACAAATCAGGGCCACTGTTCAACTAACAAGGACCTTGTTAGTTGAGTGGCAACCCTAATTTGTTGAAATTTGCACTCTAACATGTTTAAAGAAGGACTAGAAAATGAGTCCCTATACAACTCTGTAGAGCACAACCCCACAGTCTCCATAGTATTACATCACAAAATGTGAGCGCACGGGGGCATGTCTTCATATCAGGAAGTGAAAGGGTTCAGGCTATGGGTTCTACAGAGCAAAATTACAATCCCTTCCATCCCAAATTCTGGCTACAGAAAAAGTTTAATTTAGGCTCCATTAGACTTTGGGGCAGGTAAGGCACTTAAAGAGTTTCTGTACTGAGCACCAGAAAAAGATGCTTTTTAATATGCAGCTATTGGCATCACAGTTAATACTGGGCAGCATTTGACCATGGTGTAGGGGTCCCACCTAGAGAGCTGATTTGGGTTGGCCACGTGGGAAAAGAATGGAGGGAGCAGGGTTGAAACAAATTCAAATAATCATTTCACAAAAGTTTAGCACATGGTCTTCATTTGTGCAGTTAATATTTAATTACAGCAATGTGAAACTCCTCATTAAATTAGCAGAGATGATGTGAAAAAAATTATGTTTGGAATTTTGGAATGTGCCCAATTAAAATCCCACTAGACTATTTCCTAATATCCACGTGGATCAGTCCAACATGGATACTGGAGCCCCCTCTCTTTTCACTCTCAATTAGCCTTAACCTACTGTTGTACTGTGCATACTGTACCCGAAGTGCCAGCAAACAACACCCCCTACTTAAGAGGATAACTGGTAAGGGGAGTCCATGATCACATTCAGTTAAGTTGTTACCCCATAAAATTAATTCACTGAAATGTCCAAGCAGAGGGACTGGAATGCTGCAATCAGGGGCCTGCATTTGCTTTAAAATCTCAGTGCAGTGAGACACTCTGCTGACCTAAGTGACCCAATATGAACCCCCTGCTGGAAGAGAATGGAGAACTGTGACTTCAGTCCTCCCTTGACAAACTTTGTTGTGGCTGGCAGAGACAAAGAGTAAACAGCATAGCCTGCACTTCTGGAAACATGCCTGCTAGAAGAGAGATTGTACCCTGGATTACCTCTTCCCAATTAAGTCTCAGCACACAAAGACACTCTGTTAAAACAAAGACTAACAGCATAGACTGTACTTGAGGAAATGTGCCTGCTAAGAGAAAGATTACGCCCTGAATTATTACCTACTAGAGGTACTAAGGATAACAAATGTGCTGTGAATCAACAAACAAAAATTAGTTCATCTTACTTGTAATTTCCCTCTGCCTGGCATTGACTTGAACACGATGGAGTCTGAACTTCAGTGGGCATAATTATGTGAGGCTCGATGGCCATTTATTTGGTATTTTATTTGGTACATTTGCACATTACACTAATACTTACAGGGCAGATCTTTAAACTATTCGAGTTTACTGTAGATAAGTTAATAGTTTGGGGGGAAGCTTGGGGATATACCACTTGTTTTACTCATGGACATGTTAGTACATGTTTAGAACTGTGCAAATAAAGTAACACATGTATCTAGTTTTAATTGAACAATTTTTTCTGAGAAGTGTGTGACAAGACCATCAGAATTTATGTTAAACTATATTAGTTATCACTTTTTTCACATGGAGCATTTTCTCCAGAGCCACTTTCATCATATAGGACTATACCCTGTTTCCAAGGATATACCCTCCTTAGGCTGTGTCCTCTGATTCCCCCCCCCTGATTTCTAGTAGTCCACCAGGTATCTCACAGCTTTACTTCAATGGCTAAGGTACCAGGGGGATGGATGTTCTCCCCCCGAGGCATTTCCCTGTGTGGACTAGGATCTTATGCTGACAGATTTTAGGATGCAGGGGATCTTGGAGTCCTAGACCATCACTTAGATGGACTTGGTTTTCTTCACTCTTGTAGGTCCTTCCCGCCTCCCTGACATGAGAACACCCTTATGGTTGTCTCATATGCACATATACATCCCCTGTGGCTGGCGCAAGCTCACTGACCCAGCAGCAGGAGTTGCTGTTGTACTGGAGATAGTCATTGACCCTCCCTGGCCAAGGATCACTGCAAGGTGGCAGCTGCCCCAGCCTGGTCTGCTCCAGACTCAGTGACTCAAGTTTGCTCCTGAACCCAAGCTGCTTGCACAGCAGTGTGACCTGCTGCCCCTAGGCCATCAGGGTAGCAAAGATATCAGGGTTAGTGAGTGCAAAACTTAGCTACCAAAAAGTAGAGAAGCAGAAATGAAATTTGTAAAATGCACAAGATTAGACTTTTGATACATGGAATCTGGTTTGGTTAGATAGATTATTGACTGAAATGTGAAGTACTTCTCCATAATTTTGGATTGTTCATCAGAAACAGGTCATGAAGAGCAGATGTCCTGTTTCATCTATTTTGTCAATATTTCTGGCAGATAAATTAATATTAAATAACATGTCTTAAGGTTCCTTGAAGCTGATGACACAACAGGGAAGGGCCTAGCTGAAGTATTCCTTAATGCTTTGAAAGAGCACTACATTGACATTGAGGGCAGCTGTTGCCAGGGTTATGACCAATATGCAAGTACATATTAAAGAGATGAAAAACAGATTTGCACGTGTCATGTACCTGCCACAGCTTCAACCTCCTTAATAGTGATGGGAATCATTCATCAGCTCCTGCAGTGTCTTTTTTTTATTACTACAAGAAAGCTTTAATCAATGTTCTGCTTGGGCAGCAAGGTGGTAAATCTGGAAGAAACATATGCATTTAACAGTCAAGCCTCTGTCTGACAGAAGATGGGAGTGCTGTTATGACAATGTGAATGCTGTCGGATGTGAGTGTATGTCCTTCAGAAATGCTCAGCTGGATATTGTACATGTTGCAGAAAGCAAAGATGCTGCAGTCTATACCAGGGCCAATGCTCTGGTTAAGGAAATTTGTAAATACAAATTTATCATCTAGTAGTTTGGTATGATATCCTGATAGGAGGTGAATCAAGTCAGCTAACTGCTGCACAGTGGATCATCCAATATTCATTCTGGACTGAGTTTGATTAAAACTACTGGAGACAGACATGCTGTATGACTACAGACAGAATGAAATTTTCAATGCACCTGTTAAGTGCTGTGATGTAGCAGAGAAACTAGAAGTACCCTGTGAATAGAAGTGATCTTAATTTAAACATCTGAAAAGTGGCAGTGAGTTGCCCAAAATTCACCATTGCAAAGCTTTGCAAAGCTTCCACAGATCCTAGGAAGTTTGACTTCACCAAAATTGCAAAGTTTGTACCACAAAGTGACTACTTTGTTGGTAAAGTGGCTACTTCATAAGTTATTTCTGGTTAATTATTTGAAAAAAAATGGCAGTTTCACCAGGTGAAACTTCATGAATTCAGAAAATTAATTCATTAAATGAATTTCAGTCACTTTGCCCACCCACACCTGTGAATTACCTCCAGCAAGAATTGTAAAGGCAAAAAGGCATTTTATTATGGGGGCAGCATGAGACCATTAAAGGTCCACAGTAAAAATCAATATTTGAGTTTTTCAGCACTTTATTAGACATTGCACTGCTTTCAGTGAAACCAGACAGCTTGCTAAGTAGCAGGAAATATTTGGATTTCTAACCAATATCAAATGATTGGCTGGGATTTCAGAAGAAGCCATAATGGGACACTGCAATGTACTGGAAGATGCCTTAATGGACAATACAGATATGGAGTGTGACTTTGTGGTGGAGGAATTGTCAAATGTATTGAAAAGTCTTGCAAGGCTGCTACACAACTATTCATCCCCACTGAATGCGCTTAAGCACATTGAAGGAAAGACTCTCAATGAATTATATCCTAATGCTGTCACTGTTTTAAGCATTCCCCTAGCTCTACAGTAACAATTAAAGAATTTTAAGAAATTAACCATGAGCCAGAAAAGACTTTCTGGATTAGCTTCAATGTTCATTGAGAATGCTCGGATTAAAAAAATTGATTGAACTACTGTTATTGAATAATTTACAAAAATGAAGGCCCATAGAGGGTCTTTTATGAATTGATTCTTTTAAGGAGCAACATAACATGACTTTTGAGAATTTTAAAAATCATACAATGTAGATACACTTCAGCATATATTGCTTCAGAGCTGAGGCTGCTGGGAAATCAGGATTGTGATGAACGCTGCATTGCTGAGGAGCAGCACTGAAAGGGCACAAGGTCATTATGTCACAGACAAAACTGTGCACCACAATAATGCCACAGACATTACAGCACGCAGCACAACAAGGTTGGAAGAAAACCCCAACTGCAACACAAAAGCGCACAATACTGTAACACATAGGGAAATCTTTGCTTTGCTGGGTGCTTCACCCCCCCCAGCACTCCCCAACATGGGAGGCTTCACCCCCTAACTTAAATATCTAACTCTAAGGGGAGTATGAACCAAAGGGAAAAGGAGAAACTCTGAGTGGGGGAACTTATTTTTTTTTTTGGAAATTAAAAAAAACAACATGTTGGGAGATGGATTAAAACCCTGATTCCTGGGCCACCACTGCACTAGGTGCATGTGCCTTAGCCACTCCACCATTGAAGCGGCTCAACAAGGTACAGCACCTTTGGCATCTTCAGTTCTTCCTTGCTTCACTTCAGAGGGAGTGACAGGGGTAGCAGTAGTGTTCTATTGCTATCATACCCCTGTTGTTGTATTCCATTATGTGCTTTAGATTGTGCAGTTACCCTTGTGCAGTTTCATCCATGACATATTGACCCACTGAACACAGGGCTGTGCAAGGTGCTTTTTTGAGTTACAGCAGGTATACCACCATTTCCACTATATTTTGGATATGATAAAAGAAGTGTATCCTTATTCCTTAATAGCTAACTCTTGCACAGCCTTTCTGGACTGACATATCACACAAATTATTTCCACTGTTCTGCCAGTTCTGCTTCTGAAACTCCTTGTTGGGAGTTCATGGTGATAAGAAGTCCTCGGAGAGAGCTGGCAGCAGTAAGCCCTATGGAGGTCGAAAACCATTAGCACAGTGGTTTGAGAGTTAGTGGTGGAGAGTGGAGGAGAGCCCTGACAGCTTACTGAAGGGGAGAAGGAGCAAAAGTGCAATTATCAAAGGAGAGAGGTGGAGAAAAGACAGAGGAAACAACATATCTCCCACCCATCTTTTCCCTGAGAATTCCCTAGCAGCATATTGTGGAATGTCTGAACGTTCAAACGCTTATATGAACCTTCTAGTATTTCAATATGCGGTCTTTTATTTTTTTGATATGTCCCTTTCTTCTAAATGCATGTGTGCATATTTTGGATACATATTGGTTTATCTGCCTGTCTAATTAGATTAGTAACATACACTGTACCTGTTAAGACATATCTGTTAAGAATATGATGGCTAGTGAATGATATGAAAACCAGTCATCTGATATAGCTTGGATGGTTTAGACTGTAAATTAACAACAACTTTCCTTTTTTATATGTTATTTTAAATCATTTTTTTGTATGTTGGTTGCAAGTTCTCCTTTAATTTCCCCGGATTAGCCAAGGCACATGTGCCTTTCAATTCAGCCCGGTAATGACTGGAGTCACATGATCTAACCAGAACTTTAGTATTGGGATTGCACTGATGTTCTCAGTGGGACAGGTGCCATTTTTGAACAGGCAGGAACAGAGTCCGGCTAAGCGTTCACAGAGCTTTTTCATAGAGTTGCTTACTACACTTAAAGAAGTGCTGTGTTCTATATCTAAAGAAATTCTGGATGTTCTGGCAGATAGAATTTATAAATAACACTGTTACTCTGCCATTTAGATGGTCCAGTAGAGGTTTGAGATGGCAATCTATTTCATCATGGTAAGCGGGATTTAAAACCTACACCTTTTAACAAACATTTTACAATATTTAGTAAAGAAAGAAGTTGTTGCATTATTTTGTTGTTTGCTCTTCTTTTAGTTCTACTGGCAATAAACTGTGGCACTGGAGAGAATTGTAAATATCATATTTTCTGTCCCACCACTGAAAGGACACCTTGCTACCATTTTTAACCTGAAGATATTGTTTTTTTGTTTTTATTAAGGACGCAGAGAGGGTTGAAACTGAGAGTCTGAAATTCTTATTTTCAGGTCTCTGAGGGTTGGGTAAGATTGAACAGCCTTAGCATGTTCAGTGACTGTGAGTCTCTGACATTCTATCAATCGATTTAAATTTAATTTAAATTTAAATCTATAAACCGAATTAATGGTTACAAAAATAAATAAATAATATCCAAGTTATGTAATAAATATAGCAAACACTATAAAGATACAAGTTAAAAGCTCATTGGAGGAAATTGATCAAAAGAGCATTCAGAATAATTATCAGATAACTGTTAGATATGTGTTTGGATTTGATATGTGTTTGGATTTTTTTAATTGGAATGCTCATTTTAATAAATAAATCAAATACCACTTCATTGTGCAATTAGGAGTTTCCTGATTATAATCAGTAATTATAAGAACCGTTGGCACCAATTAATCCAAAGGTGCCCAGATGGTTATTATTAATCAATTAAATAGGCATTTTGATTGAACTGGCTGTGGTTCCTCATATTCCTTTTTCAATTTTATCTTTCCAGGAACCTTGCCCTTGCGAAAAAGGAATGATAAAGATTAAGATAAAGGGAAGATCATATGGACTCTGTTCAGTTTTGAGAGATTACATTGTGAAGGTGTAAAATTGCGATATCTAGTCCTGGGTGAGGAAATACAATCAAGGACTTACTACCTAAGTGGCTCTACCTGAACCAAGAAAACTTTAAGGAACTGCTACATTCTGGTCCACCATGGATAAATTGGACCTTATGGCCCAAAAGATTGTACAAACTAGTACTAAACTGGTTTGATCAGCCTTCTTGCATATGGACTTGATAGATATAATCAGCTAAAGGTATTTTTTGAATACACAGGATTAACCTGAATCTAATAGACAATTTGCTATTTAATAACATATAACATATTGTTGGGCTTTTACTTTCAGGGAGTCTTTTAGCAATAGTGGGGAATGGTTTCCAAAGTATGGGAATTTCTGATGAACTTTTTAAAGTAAATTCCCTAAACCATTCCAATCTGGAAAGCTCCCCTAATTTGGAAGTATTATTTTATAAGAAATCAAGGCAAATGGGTGAAGGATTATCTTTATTTGCACAGGATTGGGAGTCATACAATCATTCAACTCCAATGATAAACAACTTAAGTTATGTATAAAAGTTAGATTTATCAGCTTCAAAATCATTTTCCTCAGAACTGACACAATGCAGTGGTTCAGATTATGTATTAAAACCTCCTGTATTATGTAAGGAAGATACTTTTAGAAATCAGGGTGATTCTAAGCATATTAATATGAAAAATCCTGATAATCTTACTGTACATCCGTCATAGAGGACCTTAGTCAGGCTATAGTTGGACTTAAGAAATTAGTCACTTCTAGAACGGAGGCAATATCTATGGTCAAAAATAGATCCTAAGGGGTCTCTCTCTCCTAAGATGATTCCTGAGACAACTTTGAATACAGAGATAAGGATAAATCCCACAAGCATGGAATATAATAAGAAATTTTTTACCAATGAAGGAAATTTTGTCTCTTCCTCTTCCCTTTCCAACCAAATGCTGGACATAATTAAAAATCCATATTTAGCTAATGTAGCGATTTTGGAAAGTCTTGGAGCACTTGAGGAAATTTCAAACTTGAGAGTTGATGTATTTTTCAATCCATCCATCTTAAAGCAACTAAGGGAAAAGGAACTGCAAAACTCTGATTCAACCTGTTATATTTGTGAAGGAGGGGAAGCAAAAGAATACGCCAATAAAGCAACTCAAGTGTCTTTTCCACCCCTTCACTAAAGAACAACATGAGGTATTATCAAACAAGAAAGGGTTAGTGAAGAGTATAGAAAGTCAAAAAAGTTAAAAACCTAGTAAGAGCAGTAAGGAAGAATCAAAAGCACAAATGAGGAAAAGAAAAGGATCAAAACAAAAACAAGTACAAATAGAAACTAAGGATCAACCTAAAACCCAAAAAGGGAATATCACTAAAAATATAAGAGGAAAAGATAACAAGAGTAGGCAGAAAGTTCAACATTTAACTCAAGAGGAAGTGCAACCATTTGAACAGTATAAGAAAACTGAGCAAGTGGAATATGAGGTACTGTCTAATCAAAATCAAGAATTAGATAAGTATAATTGTACCGTGGTAGAAGGTTTGGTCAGTGGGGAAGTCAAAGAAGCCCTCGAGGGCCAAAACCTGGATGAGGGTCTAAAAGAAAGATCTCATGGAGATGCTCCACCTAATACATTTATCTCATTTGATGCATATGTTGAGATCCAGGAAAGTACACCTACAGAAATTAAATTTCTAATAGAAATTTGTGGAGTGGCTCCTATACAGCAGGAAACCTGTAAAAAATGCTAAAATGGATTAAACACTTATTTCATATCCAGGAAGAGGAAAGGGATGCATTTGTGTCTTGTCCCCCTAATCCAGCCTATACAGATTGTGTTGTATTATATCTGGGTAATCAACATTTAGCGCATAATATCAGGAAACAAATATCTTTTTTTTTTGTCTTTAGGAATCAGGATCTACAGTATGTTCCTTTAAAAGTTTTAAGGACATCAGAGAGATATTCAGAAGGTGCCGAGAACATTATATATACCAGAAATAGAAATCAAGATTTAAATGGTGCATAAGACAATAGCTAAGTATGAGTCTGTCAACAAGTTATTCTGGGAAAACAGGATTTTTTCAATTTTTGGATGGAAAACAAGTGTGGGAGAGACAATAAGAAATGTGAAACAAAAATAGGCAGCTTTGTTTTTATCACCATCGCTCAAATTGAATATTGCACCTAGTTCTATAACTTGGATTAAAATCAATAAGGAATTTCAGACACGTCACAGTTTGACATCATGTTTAAAAGTTCAAAACTTGCTGACTTGGTTTTAAAATCATCCCATGTACTTGATATATTACTTTAGATTTTTCAGTAGTTCTTCTTTTTAGTTCTTGCTTAGTATGTTAACCTTCGTAATACAGATTCATCGATGCATACTATTAACAATAATGATAGGTGATAATCCCGGTTGTCTGATGGGGATTGATTTATGTAATACTCACTTCAATCCTTTCACATAATGGGGTTGTATGTGTTTTTTGGGCCACTTGTATTGTTGTTCTACTGTTATTGTATGCCAGAGTTTTCAATCAAGTTTAAGTTAAAAACACAGGATACAGTATGTGGCCCCTAGAGTTCATCTGCTTCTGCTGCTTCATTTTTTGCTGAAGTCATAATGATCTGTTAGAGAGTTAGTTTCAGTTGCAAAAACTGTGCTCTCACAGGTAGGCATTTGGCATCAGGAAAGGATTAAACAACAAGAGTAGATCAACTATAGGGTATGAAGGCTATGTTTCCATGTTACCGAACTTGTTAATAAAGAATCAAATAATAACATACAGACTACAAGTGGCACTTTTAAGTGGTTCTTCATATATTCAAAATAATTGAGGTGCAATATGTTCTGTTTCAAATAAGTGATGTACAATACTTTAATGTTTTACTCTTTTGGAAGTGATATGCAATATTGTCTTAGTAAGTGATAAGTCATGACAGGGTGTGCATTATAGGATTTTAATGCACACCCCAGGGGTGTAGTAAGGCACAAGACTGAAGGCTAAGTGTCCTTAAGCCCACTGAGAAGTGCATTAAAATTCTATGATGCACACTCTGGAGTGGCTCATTATACTTATACAGTGGATCTAAGTTATTTTATTTTGGGGGAGGGATGAGATGCGACACAACAAATGAGCAAGATGGAGTTCCTCAAGGAAGATCATACATGACTCACCTTCTCTGCTTTTATGAGAAATTTAGTAAACTACTAAATGAAAAGATTGCCCATGATATTATACAATAATTACTGGTGATCCCGTTTAATACACGAACTAACGCAGCGTTTCAAACACTGTAATAACCTTGGTTTGTTGAAAGGTGCTTTATAAATAAAGTATTATTGCTATTAATATAGAATGTGTTAGTATGACTCTTTGTAACACTCTTCTTTAGCATGCCACCTCATTGGCCATTACTCTGTGTGTGGGCATGCTGAACAGCTAAATAAACTTGGTGGCTCCGTTTTCCAATTACTAGTGAACCACACTGATCCTTAGGCTTTCCTTGTCAGGTACCTACATTTGTAATGTTTTACATTATGTATCTGGTGGATCCTGCTATGATAAGTAAAAAGTCTGTCTGGTTGATCCTGCTGTTTCAACCCCTTGAGTGAGGTGAGACACCAGCAGCATCAGGAACAAATCCTGACCCTACCACAGTGCAATGTAAAAAAAAAAAAGAAGTAATTTAAGAAAAACAAAATCAGTGCTGAAAGGGAGACAGTGTGTGTATGTCTCACAGTGTGTGTGTGTGTGTGTGTGTGTGTGTGTGTGTGTCTAACAGAACTGCTCCAGTACCTGTAGCAATTGCTCCCTTGCACCAGTAATTATAAAAAATAATACCTGTGCAAGGTGTGTGTTGTGATGATTTTTCACACACACTTAGTGTTTGAAAATCTCAGAAACCCCTCGCGCTTCACTCTCAGGGTTTATGGATTATCACACACCTTGGGTGTGTGAAAAATCATCATAACACACATCTGCACAGGCCTTATCCTCTATTTTGGATTTTAAAAAGGCCTTCGACTTAGTACCTCATTGGGAAATTGTTTAATAGCTTAAGGATGTGGGAGTTGACATCAGGCTGCCAGGCTGGTTAATTGGACCAACACGTGTCTGAGTAACAGAACTCAGTGGGTGGTGATAAATTGTTTCCATTCTGACTCAGGGTCAGTTAGTAGTGGAGTCCCCCCAGGGATCAGTACTGGGTCCACTAACATTCTAGATATTTATTTCTGATCTAACAGCATGTCTAAACAAACTCTAGCAAGAGCCAATATGGCTGCAAAATTATGGTATTGTGGGGAGTGAGGAATTTGTAAAGTAGCAATTTTTGCACTAACCACTGAGCCACCTAACTGTACTTTCTATCACTGTAAACTGGGTCCAAAGTTGGTTGTCTCATAGACTCTAACAAGTGTGCATAAATGGTACTATGTACATTATAGGTGATGTAATATGCTATGTACAGCAGGGATCAGTTTTGGGTCCAACCTTGTTTACAATATGTGTAAGTGGCATGACAAATGCTATAGAAGGATAGCTAAATAAGATTTCAGATGATGAAAAACTTGTGAGGATGGTTGGCACAGTTACAAACCAGGATAAAATCCAATCAGATCTTAATACACCAAACAGTGGGCCACTTGCAGTCTCAGCACAGGTAAGCTTAATTAAATGAATAAAACAGCATGGTGCTGACTTTTGCTGCTATGCAGATGTTACTCAGTATACCTACTGTATTCTGCACACCTTATGGTAGTAACATGGTCTTTGTGTTATGGTGGTGTCATCTGGAGAATAAGGAGGATGGCTTTCATTTGGCCAAGGCTCAACTCTGGTAAGACAGAGGTAATAACTGGTGATCCAGGTCTGCATGGGTCAGTAATGACAATTGTTGATGCCATAATACCATCTGTAAATGTCAACACACTTTGTGCTGTGTATTCAGTAAAGGATCCGGTGTCATTGTGGACTGCAAGCTGACTCTGGAACAGCAGGTGTTGGCTGTAGTCAGCAATGGCTTTTTCTGTCTGCTTAACATTGTCCGGATCAAACCGCATCTTGGGTCCACTGACTTCTTGATGACAGTCCATGCCTTTGTCAATTCAAGATTGGAATACTGCAATGTGCTATACTTATGATTATCTGGAGGTTTGATGCATCACCTGCAGCTGGCCCAGAATGCTGCAGTCCAGCTGGTGGCAGGGACGTCTCAAAATGAAGACCTCACCCAGTTCTTCTCACTCTGCAGTGGTTGCCAATGTGGTGGTGCATTACCTTCAAGATATGCTTGTGGACATTCAAGACCATGCACAGTTTGCATTCTGATTACCTTAAAGATCTTGTCCCAATATCAAAGATTTTCACAGGAATGAACCCGGGTTTGTGCTAGCACTGTGGGTGGAGCCATGTTCAGAGATGCTGGGAGCACCCCTACACCTGGCATCACCAAGGCACTACAGTACCACTGTGCCTATGCAAATGAGGGGAGTCCCCTCATGCATACTGGTGCTGCAGAATATTCAAAGGTTTGCAGGGGTAGCAAAAATCCCCCCAAGTGACACTGTTTACTGCCACTGAAACCCTCCTCTTAATGGGACACTGTCAACCCTATTTGCATCATATTATTTCTAGTTGAAAACTCACATTTTATTATTTGTTTACCTTTTCTAAAACTCATTGATGTAGTTTTTTTTATCTGCCTCCTTTCTTAATAGAACTAAAATGAATGGGCATGGTGCAATTATACCAAACCTTGTTTTGCTACAAATCCTTGATCTACCCTTATTGCATTCATCCTGAACATTAGGAACACCCCCAAACAGTGCAGTCACTCATGATGCTATAGTATCCACACCTTATGTAGCATTGTGATTGGCCTGATTGTGTTAGGGGAATTCCAAGGTTAGGGCAAGACACAGTGGAAGTTGATCAAAGAATGTAAACACACATATTTATGTGTAGTAACACCAGTATGATGGGCAGTCTGTTTTTCCACTTCTAAAAAGAAAAAAAGGAGACAGACTCAAACTACCTGTTACATCAACAGTCTCTATAAAATGTGAGCAATCATAATGTGTTTTTTAATCTAAGGATACTCTGAAGTCAATGGGAGTTGACAGTGTCCCTTTAACTGGGTGCTCAGCCTGTGCCCCCACCACCCCCAACAGCAGGGTTGCTGTACTACATCCACCCACCCCATGTCAAGCTATCCATCTCCTAGTATATCCTAGTACATCACTCCCTTGTGTCCAGTGGTCACCCATTCCTGATACCTCAGTATATCTTAATACATCAATCCCAGGTGGTCCAGTGGTCCCTCCCAACAGCCCCCCAACTGACCTCCCCACTCACATCCCTCCTTCCCTTATGCTATCTTATCCCAGTGTCTGGCACTTCTCACAGCCTTATATGGAGACTGCTCATACAGCAGCCAGATGCTGAAGTAAAAGGAGGGCTGTGCTGGTTGCTCTATTTAGTTGTGAGGAGTGCTAGACACTAGGATAAGGGGGGTAAGGGGAGGTAGGATGTAAACAGGCAGGTTGGGTGGAAGGATGTTTGAGGGGGACCACTGGACCACCAGGGAGTGATGTATTACAATATACTGTTGGGTCAGAATTGGGGGAATGTGGACACCAGGGCTGTCTCTTCATGTAGGAAGTAGCACTAAGGGGCTGCTGCACCCCATGCAAATGAGCCCATAATGGGGATGCAAATGGCCTCTTAAGTGTTTAGCATGTGTAATGGTATTATTTACCTGCTTGGGCTGAATATTGTCCGCAGGGGACTCGGCACTATCCTGTTTTGGACAGCACTATTTTCTCTGGGCCATGTGCAGCCCAGCTCTACATCAGGGCAGCACAGATTCCTTAGTGCTGCCCTAACTTGAACCAATATTTGGTTGGATAATGTGGTTCCACTGGTGTGCGCTATCTGTCAGAATATCACAGGTGCTGGTGGTGCGCAGAGGCAAGCACAGCACAAATGGCTGCACTGCTCTTGTGTTGTTTTTTTGAATATCAGGCTTCACATGTCTCCTTACACCCTTATCTGCTGTCTCTGAACCACCAATGTAAGTCTGATAGGAGCCCCTGATCTCATTTCAAGCTGTCAGGGCATTTGGAGTGGTCTTGCAACACCTGTGGAATTTTTGCCCATCAGTGTCCATTCCACCTGCTTGATGGAGGCCTTTAAGGGCTCTTTAAAAACCTATTTGTTCAATGCAGCTACTTTAATTATTTACTTAAATAATTTGCATTGTCTAGTTACCAATTATAATGTATTTATTTGTCTGTCTTTTCTTTAAGGTGCCCTCAGTCTTCTAGAGAGGGTGCGCTAAAGCTAAACTTTGCCTTGCCTAGGAAGGTACTAAGCGCAGGTTTGGCTAGCAATAATACTAATTACAACAGCAGAAGTGGCTGTATACATGGCCTGTAAAAAACAAACTCTGGTCAGAACCAATAGGGCTGCGGGTGAGGAATTTGGGGTAAAAATATTGAACATTTGTTTTTTTAATATTTTTATACCAAATTTGCAACATAGCCTTGTTATGACCCTGCATCATGAAACAGGGCAGAGAAAATGCTCAATTCTTGGCCTAAAGGTGATGTTGCATAAGGACTGCAATATCAACTTTCAGAATGCAAAAACACATTTTGGGCAGGAGCTGAAAAATGACATCTGTCACATTCATGAGGTGCTGTATCGAAATGGCTATGTTGAACATTTGGGTAAAAATATTGAATATTAACAAAGTTATGAGCCTCCATTTGTAAAATTCCACATAGCCTCATAACTTTGTTTTTTGTTTTAATATTTTTACACAGCAATGCCTACCATGGGTATAATTTTGTGACACAGCAGCAGGCTCATTAACAGCAGCTGCCTCTCTCATACCTGCCTCAGCAATACCCACCATGGGCATTATTTTTGGAAACAGCAGCAGGCTCAATCAGATAAGATGCAGCTCTCATACTGTACATGCCTCAGCAATGCCTACCATGGGTATAATTTTTGGAAACAGCAGCAGGCTGAATCAGAGCAGCTTCACCTCTTGTACCTACCTCAGCAACAATTACAAGGGATGTCCCTCATTTTACCCTTTACAATTGCTGTGTCCCGGTCTGTCCCTTGAGGAAATGGTGAAGTCCACACAGAGAATGTGCAGCACATTCAGACTTTAAAGCAGAAATTCATAATTTTCTAAGATAGTACATCAAAACTAAATTTTATACAAGAAAATGCAATTGTTTCTAATGTGTTTTGAACTTGTATTTCCATGTTTAAGGATGTGTCCCTTATTACAGTATGAGGGCCAGTGCCCCTCATTGTCCCTCATTTTAAATGCCCATGTCCCTCATTTCAATTATGAAAGGTTGAGAGTGTGTGTGTGTGTGTGTGTGTGTGTGTGTGTGTGTGTGTGTGTGTGTGTGTGACAGACAGAGACTCGGCGACTGAGCAGAGAGATCTGGCAGGAGTGGCAACTGAACATGGGGAGACACACACAGGAAGGGGGCAGCAGCAGGGTTGGGTGTAGGAAAGTAGGTTTCACATAAACTACAAAATTAACCAATCATTTACATTCTAATTTTTATACATTTTTTAATGAAAAAAGTCATATGTTTTATTTCAGAGCATTTTAGACAACAGAAAACATGAAAACACTAATTAAGATAGATAATTGTTAAAAAAGCTTACAAAACCATTGCTGTCACAGTTGGTTTGTGTGTGTGTGTGTGTGTTTGTGTGTGTGTGTTTGGGGTAGGGAGAGTTCAAAATTGCAGTTGTGTGGTGGTGTTGCCAGCTGTTCATTGTAATGTACAATGATCTGTCAGTTCACCAGACTACTGTACTTCAGGTTGCACAAATTGTAATCACCACACACCATTACGAAAAAACAAGAAGAGGGTGTAAATGAACTGCTGGGAAAAAACATCAATGATTATTATTATTTTTTTTTTGGTAGGGGGTTAACATACCATTAGTAATGGGCACATTATTAAGCATGGCAATAGATTGGGTGGTGTTAGTTCTGTGTGGGAGTGCATAAACTAAAAATTGGATACCATATCTTGTCTGTGCCTATCACCCATCTTTTCAATATGTCACTCACCCATGGTGACCTGCCATCTGTTTGGAAAACTGCTCACATCATTCCTCTGTTTAAATCAGGTGATCCTAGTGACCTGAATAATTATAGACCAATATCCTTGCTCCCTATACTTTCTAAATTGCTTGAGAAATTAGTTAATATGCAACTTAGGAATTACTTTGATACTTCCAACCTACTCAACCCAGTTCAATCGGGATTCAGAGCTTGCCATAGTACAATAACATCTCTTGCAAAGGTCACTAATGACTGGCTCAGCACCTTAGATGTGAAGAGATATGTATGTGCCTTATCCCTTGACCTAAGCCCAGCATTTGACACAGTGGATCATGACTTGCTTCTGGTCACTCTTCGGGACATTGGGACTGGATGTCTCTAGCATTGAAATGGTTTTCCAACTATCTTATGGGGAGATTCCAACAGGTTAAAGCCGAAGGTGATCTTTGACTTCCAAAAGTCTTGCAGACAGGTGTGCCACAGGGATCCATCCTAAGACCCTTACTCTTTGCTCTCTATATTAACAGCATTGATTCAGGCATTAAATCATCCAAAATCCATATTTTTGCAGATGACAAGGTCCTTTATATTGACAGACCTACTCCTGAGCAAGCATGTTTGGACCTCCAACAAGTCTTTAACCGGCTACAGTTAAACCTTTTGAATCAAAAGCTCTTATTAAATGCTAGAATAACTGAGGCCATGCTTCTTTCTCTGTTGATTCATACCTCCAATCCCTCTTCTCAAGGCTTTTTACCTCAAATAACCATGCTTCTTGGTGATTCCATAGACTTTGTGGTTAAGTTTAAATATTTGAGGGTGTGGATTGATCATAAGCTTTCCTTCTTCATTCACATTGAAGAACTCTTGAAGAAGCTAAAACAGAGACTTGGTCTATTCTACCGGATCAAGCATCTTCTTACATGCGAGGCCAAAAAGAGTCTTGTCCAAACTACCTTTCTATTATTATTGGACTACACTGATTTCATTTATGGCCAAGGACCTGCTTCCACACTCTCAAAGCTCGATACTCTCTACCACTGAGCCATAAGATTTATCTCTGGAGCCCCACATTCCATCCACCACTGTTCCCTGTATACTGTAGTAGGTTGGACCTCATTTAAATTTAGAAGGCAAAGGAACACTGCCTTTTGGATCTTTAGAGTAATTACCAAGAAGCTTCCTCAGTATATTTTTGAGTGTCTTCTGATCTCCTCTGTAGGTAGTTACTTCCAGAGAAGCCTCTCGTACATCTTCCTAAGCTGTTCTAAAGTTAACACATGCTTTGGTAAATCTTCCAAAGGTTATGCCCTTCCCCACTATGGAACAATTTCCAAAAAGCTCTGAAGCTAGCCATCCCCATAACATGTTCCATGTTCAAAAAGTTATACGTATGCTCCTTCAATGAACTCTGCAACTGTTTCCACTAATATACTGACTTTTGAGCCCCTGTCAACAGCACTTGCCCCCTAGCAGTCCCTTGGTCTGCTCCTTCTGCATTTCCTTCCTTCCTTCTCCTTCTTTCTCCTTTGAACCATCATGTAAATATTGTATATTGTTGTCATATGATCATTGTATGCATTGTACATTATTCTGTCATGTTTTGTATTAGCTGGTACTTCATGCCAATTATTGTAACCTTCCTCTGTTATGTACCTGTATTTTTACTGTTTTCATGTATATGTCCAGGTCCACCTTGCAAATTAGCTCACTCAATGGTGCTTCACCTGGTAAAATAAATATTTGATTGATTGATAAACTAAATAAATTCAGCAGATGACCAGGAAATCATGGGGCCAGTGCAACAATGGTAAAAAAAAGGCAAGAGTATAAGGAACAAAATGAAGAGAGGAGCATTTCCATGAAGTCTGTACACAATTTTTATAGCAGACAGAGAAAAATAAGGGGTTTGAGCAACAATGATAATGTGGTCATGGTACAGAGTCAGTATGAGTGAACCCAGCAGAACCTTGTTTGTGCACTGGAGATGCCAACGCTAAACGCTCAGCAGCACCGTGTAAAAATTGTTTACAAACTTCTCCATGGAAATGCCCCTCCTTTCATTTGTGGACCATTATTTTCATGCTGATCCTTACCATTGTTGCACTAGCCCCATTATTCCCTCCTCATCTGCTACTGAGTTTAGCGTACGTACTCTTATACAGTGTTCCCTTTTTCTTAAATGTCTTAAACAGTTAATCTTGGTATGTCGCTTTGATGTTGTTTGTACAGGGATGGTGTGTGAAGGGTTCCTGTTTGTGCTAGTGACACCACGTAATCTGTTGCATTGACAGATCATTCTTCATTACAAGCTGATAATTTCTGATAAGCAGTAGGCAAAATCAGAATGTGAAAGAAAGCATTTTTCCCCCCAGAAAGCAAAAAATGTCCAGTGCACTGGTTGACCCTGAGACAGCTGAGGCTGTTACCTTGCACTACTAAAAATTCCAATGACATAATTTACAACCTTCCTGAAACAGGAACACAACAGAGGAACCTGGCATGAAGCAAATTATGACATACTGCAAACATGACAGGACTCAGCACAGTATTTCAGTAAATGAGTTATTTATTATACAGAAAGGATACCTTATGGGAAATTATATTGCTGTTTCATACAGATATATTAAAACACACACACATGTGTGCACTTTTTTAAATAAATCTGTATGACTCAGCAATTCTGTAGAACTGGAACTTGGTGAAGTGTGAGGGAACATGGACATTCTGAAGTAAGTCAGGTTAACACTTATCTGTAAATCTGCAGGGCAGACACTGACATTGCTTGCTCAGTACTGTTTGGAACTGTTTTACTCAGGATTCTTCTGGGGTATATAAAAGACAGCGAGTCAAGACATTGCCATCTTTTTCTTCCCACCCCAGTCCATGATCCTGTGTTAAATTCAGTTGAGAGTTTTTGTATTGGGCTTCTATGCAATGCTACGGGGCTTGTCTTAGGATTTTGCATTTTGCCTTTTAGTGACTTAAAAATAAACAGCAGCCCTTTTGGCTTCTTGCACATTATACTGCTCATTGCCATGCATGGACTCCTGTTGTTTTAAAAACAAACTTATGCAGTTATAATATATATTAAATATACTTTTTACACTAATTCAAAACATACAATTTTTTAATTTTTCAGGCTTAGCGTCATGTGTCTATTTGCTTGTTTTGTGATTGGGCACATTGATCAGACAATCACTACCGTTTCAGTTATGAAGGTAGCAGCCAGAGATATCCTCGCTCTCAGACAAAGTGGCATACTGAGGATTACCTTGGGTAGTGTGCGGTAAAGCAGTTAATACAATTCCATCATTTCACATTTGACATTTTTTTTACAGGGTTTTATCTTGGGGGGGGGTAAATTTAAGTACCTTTTAAACTTTTCCATTATATTTAACATTTGAATGTTGTATTTTGAAAAATCTAAAGATTTTTTTTTTCTGTGCAAGGGACAAAGTCCTGTGATTTTGATTGATCTCGGTATAACCTTAAGAACAGATTTTCAGCTTTCATGTTTGAAGCTTATCTTTCATGACCTGAGTTCTGTTTAAGATTCCTTTATCAGAACCTTTTATAGTTTCCTTGTTTGTGGGTGTTTTAAGTACTGTTCGGGTCCCACAGTTACACTTCAAAAGTTGGGGTCAAAATAAAAAAATCTTTAACAAGCATCAAACGTTCTGCATTGATAAATGCTTGTTAAAACTGTCTTTACTTATGCAGTGATTTATGTGTCTCCCTTATACTGAGCTGTGTCAGCCTGTAACAACTTAGCACTTTTTTTGTGCTTCTTATCTCCCTCCATTTGACAGAGTTTCTCTTTTGAGAAAAGTTATGTATACCAGTGAGAATTGCTCTAGAATTATTTTGTATACCATATGAAGTCTGTCCCACGTCTATAAAAAAATGTTTAATTATTGTATGATATTGGAATTTTTTCTCAGTAGTTGCACCATTTGCTTCTTAAAGATAATTCCCCTATACTTAGTTATTATATAGAAAATAATGGATAGGTAAATGTGTGTTATGGAGTTGTTTCACACACTTCAGGTGTGTGATGATCCATAAACTTTGAGAGCAAAGCTTGAGAGGTTTATGTGGTCATCACACACTGAGGGTGTGTAAAAAAAAAACATAACATCAAACTTACCTAACCTTTATTTTTTATAATTGCTGGTGTGGAGGTATAGACTGTATTTCTAGCAGATTGAAAGAAAAATACATTTTTTAGCTAGAGTGCAGTTTTATTTTTGAAGAAATTGAACTGTACATGAATAAAACACTGTTGAAAATGCTGCAGTTAAAATACTTTTTGTGAAACAATGGAAAGTAAAAGTTTTAAAGTCTTTTATTTGGGGAATGTCATATCAACAGGATTTCGGGTTATTATGAAGTGTCATATCAACCTGATTTCAGGTTATTATTGCCTTTGGAGCATAAAAACCCAAAATCCGGTTGATATGCATTTTTAACAAAACAGTAATCTGGTTGATATTTATAGTCATCAGCAATTATCTAGCTGATAAATTATTTGGGGTAGCTAATCTATTGTTTGTTCTCTAAGTAATTCAAATGCTGGCTGGGTTTCTCTGTCATATGCCTCTGTAGAGCCTTTAACATACACCCTTTCACAGTTCTTACTTTTCATTTGCATTGTCCTGTTTAGAAGCCGCAGGCATGTTTACTGGCTTTCTACCCTCCCAACTGTAAAATTATTTACATTTTTATAGGACTTTAATAGAAAGTCATTTTTTGTGATGTCTAGTAAATGAGCCATTATTACAGACTATGCTTTGAGCAGCTCTATGAACTTTTGTGATTTTTTTTTTTTAACTTTTGAGTAGTATTATTTTTCCATTGTTTCTCATATATAGGGGTCTTACAATGAATTAACTCTGTTTCTGTATTTTTCAAAACTGAGGATCCTGTCTTTATTGTGGCTTTTTTTTGTTAAAGTAAAAAATGTGCTATGGGGGAACAGTTCTTAAATACAATTTATGCATATATTAATTGGATGCTATTGTTATACCTACTGACACTGTTTTTATAAATTTTTTTTTTAATTTGTTTGTTTGCACATTAATCAGACCTAAAATGAATGAGAGACGGAGACAAAAAGAGAGCAGTTAGCAGTTTACAGCATACAGTTCAGTACATGGACAGCACTCATGACTGGGTGTAAGGGACATTGACATCACTTTGTAAGTTTGTGATAAATGCTTGAGAAATCAAATACAACAGCAACTATTTTATAGGGTGAGGAGAAGGAAGAGGAGGAATTACAAAAAAACAAAGTTTGAGAATGAGTGAGTGACTGAGCAAAGAGAGAGAGAGAAAAGGAGAGGGTGAAAACACCAAAACATCTCTTTTCTATGATCACTTGCTTTAGAAAATGGGCACAGAACTGAGTCCATTGCAGGTCCCATAGAGAAATAGGATGTTTTATTGTAGGAGTGAATGAATAAATAATTGCAGCCCTCTCATCTGTTTTAGTTTAAAGAAATTATCTTTTCAGTCTGAATGTGCATATGTGTGTGTGTGGGTGGGAGGCATGATGAAACGAATGGTCAAAAATAGCATAGAAACATAGACTTTGTCGGCAGATAAGGACCGCTAGGCCCATCTAGTCTGCCCATTTCCCTACCTACAGGATAGGCCGCAGATCCTAGTTAACCAACAGCCTATTTCTTCCTACCCCCCCACAAGAATTGCCTTATGTCTGTCCCATGCATTCTTGAAGTCTCCCACAGTTTTAGACCCCACAACCTCCTCAGGAAGGCTGTTCCATGCATCCAATACCCTCTCTGTGAAATAATACTTCCTCACATTGCCCCTGAACCGCCCTCCTTCTATCTTTAAATTGTGTCCACTTGTTCCCCTTGTTCTTGCAAGTCTCCTTTTCTGAAAGATGCTACCCTCTTGGACTTTGTTGATTACACTGAGGTACCTAAAAGTTTCTATCATGTCCCCCCTCTCCCTTCTTTCTTCAAGGGTATACATATTAAGCTCCTTTAGTCTCTCCTCATACGGCTTTTCTTGCAGACCCTGCACCATTTTAGTTGCCCTCCTCTGGACTGCCTCTATCCTGTCTATGTCCTTGAGGAGATGGGGTCTCCAGAACTGGACATAGTACTCCAGATGGGATCTCACCAACTGTCTGTATAGAGGGATAACAACTTCCTGTTTTCTGCTGCTGATGCCTCTCCCTATACATCCCAGTATACCCACAGCCCTCCCTACTGCCTTCTCACATTGCTTGCTAGCAGTGATATTAGATTGAGCTACTGAATTACAATCAAGCAAGTAAAATTCAAGGACTCCAAAATGATAACAACAAGCAGGCTAGATAAAAGTTATACTACAACTGAAGCAGTCTCTGTTTTTTTTTTTTTTTTTTTTTACTACTTGTGTAGTCAGGGATGCACATTGAGAGAACGTGAGAAAGGCAAAGCAAATGACAGATTGATACTGATCTTTCTCTTTTTTTTTCCTGTCAGCAAAAACAAAATGTGTGTGAGAGATAGACAGGCAGAGAAAGAGAACACTAGAGCAGAATTAAAAGTTCAATTCCTGTCCCCTGCTTGCTTTGTTTGTAACTGACTGCTAGGCAGGCTCCCTCTTCTCCTCAGTCCTCTATGTAGCCCATTGCAGTAGCAGCAGCAGGCTGTGGGGGATGGAACAAGTTGTGTGTGTATGAGAAAGAGAGAGAGAGAAATAGAGAGATGGCAGCATGTCGAGAAAGTTAGAAAGTCAGAGCAAATGACAGATAGATACAGGACTCTCTCTGACTGTCTTTTCCTGTCAGCAAAAATAAAAAGTGTGTGAGAGACAGATAACATAGAAGTAGAACAGTAGAGCAGCAGCAGCATTAAAAGTTCCTTTCCTGTCCCCTGCTTGCTTTGTCTGTCACTGACTGCTAGGCAGGCTGCTCCTCCTCCTCCTTCTTCTCCTTAGTCCGCTGAGAGACTCAGAGAGGGAGAGATGGTCTGTGACAACGTAATTTTTTTCCTCATAAATCCTCCTGCTGCCGACTCACTTGGACTGATCTGGACCAGTCAAAACAACACAAAACAGTTTTTGACTTACAGCACAAATAAAAGAAGAGTTTTCCTGACCTGTCACAGCTCTTGGGAGCAGCTACACACTGAATTGACAGCCCATCTGCTATTAAACAAACTGCCATGCTGTGATGCCACACAGAAGACATGGCAGGACCTTACAAAAGTGCTGGCGCTCAACTCTGAATTCGGTGAGCTGGGTAGGGATCTGTGAGCTGGGTAGGGATCTCCTCTAGTAGGGCTGATCACTGCATTCCTTTGTCTAGCTAAGGAGTTCAGGCAGTCGGGGAATGTAATCCATGGCCAGCTGCCCGTCCTTAGCCAACGAGAGTGTCTCACAGACACAGCTGTGACTGTGTTGACACTCCAGCCTGTTGTTTGTTCACAAGGCCTTTTACTCAGTGATCGTAAAAGGACTGCAGAGCTCCACCCAACTGCAGCCCTAACAAACTCTGGCTTAGTGTGCCTTTCCTGGTTAAACAATTTCCCCTTTCTCTTTTTCCTTACCAGTCTCATGATTCAGCCACTTGTAGTACCTGTATCTTTCACCTGGGCTGATTATCATAATAATAATGTATAGCATGCAGCAAACATTTGGCTAAAATGCCTGCAGTGAGCAGGGAAAAGTAATTGATGGACATTTGGGCATAAATACACACCAGCAACATTAAAAAGACATCTGTAGCTGACATGTATATACGTTTGCAGTCTCCAGAGGATTAAAGCAAAGGTATTACTTTAAGTACAGTGTTCCTGTATCCTTTGTTTTATTCTAATGGAAAATAATTAGTTGATTAGAAAAATAATTAGTATCACTGGTACAAGAAACTAATGCAATGGGAAGGAGTAGGAAGCAATGGAAAAAGAAAATAGTGCAACAGGGAGGGGGTAGGGAGCTAGCAACTGTATTGTACTGGATAGAGAGGATGCAGTAAGATGTGATTCAAGTCCACTCTGGTAGCAGGACACAGCTGTTCTGTATTCGCAGTCATATGGTACCAAACTCCCCTTTTCAATGTAACTGCACTACGTCATACATAGCTTTCGCTAAACAGTCATAAAAAAGTAAAAGCTGACACTTTGTAGCATTTGTGACCGTACCATTACAGCTTACCCGCCTAGCAAAATAATAGGTAGATTACTTACTTGGGTCCTGATGAGCCTGGGATGGAGGACTCTGGGTGATGTTGAATTATTCCTGTAAAATAAGAATAGTGATGGGGTCACAAAGGATCTGTAGTTCTTTATGAACAATATAGAACACATGTGAATGTTAAGCATTAAACAATACTCATCTGATACATTCTATCAGATCAGAGTTTGTGTCCTTTCAGATCTGTAGAAATAAAGCAATAAAATGTGTTAATGTAAGAAAAAATATAGTGTCAAGAGTAGATAAACAAGAGTTGCAGAAATACAAGACCTACAGGATGAGCAAAGGTATTAAGTGAAGGGTAGTTTTCAAAGAAAAGACAGTTTAAAGTAAAAATTAATAACTTCAAATAGAGAAATAAACTGAGAAAGGAAATGACACACTGACAGGGACACAGAAATGATGAAAAAAAAAGAGCAGTGGGGAGATATTCAGGCTTACTGCGCAACACCCTGGGTAGCCTTATCGAAATATAATATTGCCACTATGGGCCAATGGGAATGGGTTACTGAGCTGAGGGCCCACATATGCAACACAAGTTACTCTATCAGCTGTAGATTGCCATACAAAATGAATGTTTTCCTTTGTGGAATTTTTATGGTCCTAGAAAAAAGTGAAATGCATGATTACACATACGTCTGATTGATGTGGCCAGCAGGTTCAGAACTAGCATGCTCACCTCTTCATTTCGCTCACCTAGGTCAGCCAGTTTTTGCAACTACAGCTCCATCACACTGTTGTTGCACTGTCCTCTACTGGATCCCCGCTCCATCACCATCTGCTGGCACTAAGAAAAACCAGAGGAAAGTAATACTATGGAACAGCACTACCAGCACAATATATGTGAAGACCAGTCAGCTCAACCCAGCTCATAGATATATATATATATAATAAACACTTCTTGTTGCAAGGGTGCACAACTATCGAAAGTGGGATCATCTTAGTACAGCAGCAGTACACAGTCCACCCACAGTAGATGGCTCCACTAGCACTACAATGGAACGGAGGTCAGTTGGCCACTTAGCCAGAAGTAGTCCAAATTCTCCCAAACAGGGTAATATTTTAGTTATTTCAAGAACACAGTTTTTATGCAGTAGTAAAAACAGGCTGATAGCTCATTACTTAACATTAAGTGCACCATGTACTTGTCACTGCAGACCATGGATATACCTGGATACAGTTCGGTCAGCTTTGGTCTTAAATCATTTTCTGGCATGCTGCTAAATTCAGAAGATGCAATTTAATTCCAGATTACTGTGCACATATCACAAGTGTTCAATAAATACTGAGTTCATGAAAATAAAACCCATTTCATTTGCATTGCTGAACAGTTGTACAGCCCACCCACATTAAGGAGTGGGGGCCGAGGCCTCTGCTTACCTTTTGCACAGTCACTGTGATCCCCAGAGAAGGTGTACTGTACATGCATTCAGCAGTTTGTCTGACTCAACTGCAAGTCAAATTGGTTTTAATTTCATAATATTTTTTTAGTTTCTGTATTTATTACCTTTCCTCCTGACTATCCCCTTCTGTATTTATTGAACTTTTGTGATATTTCCACAGCAACTGAGAATGAAACTTCAGGACTGACAAAAGAGACAGCAAAAAAGCAGGCACGATTTTATTTGAAACCTATAATAATGTCACACATTGGCATTACAGAGTAGCTCTCTACAAGAATATGCTGCCCTCACCAAGCCAAAGTTAAATGTCTTTGCAGCTCAGATTATGCTTTTTAGATCTAAGATTCTTCCTGATTTTTGTCATCTATCCCTGATTTTTTTTATGTCTTGTCTGATGCCTCATTTTTGATTTTTGAGACATGAGCTTTGAGGATAACCACTTTCTATGCACCCTTTTGTTACTATTAAGGTTTACACCAGAGACTCAAACTAGTGCCGCCAATGGCCACTTCTGCCTTCCTAATCCAAATGGCCACTGATTACATGCTTGCCCATGTGATGATGAGGCACATTCTCACAAGGTTAGGAAGAGGAACTTGGAGATTTGAACTGGTAGTTCTGGGGCAGTGGCTTCAAAAGTGGTTGTTCGAATACTCCTCTTGTTACCCATTAAGCCCTCCCAATGGAAGCCATAGCCTGAGCTCCATGCAATCTCCTGTGCAGCCATGCCAATACTTGTGGGGAATCTCCTGAGCCCTGTAGGCCTTCTTGCTGATTGTTCCTCTTCTATTTCTCCTGGAGGTCCATTCCAGTTCTAAGGGGCCGAGCCCCATGGCCCAACTCAAACAGGAGACACAAAGGAGCAGGCTGGACAATGAGAAAGGATCCTACCATAAAGGGTGGTCCATCAACACTAGAGCATGGCTTGTACCACATTGAAATCACCTTAGAGCACTTACTTTGGGAACCAGGAGATCCCAGGTTCAAGTTAATCCCCACCAGAATAACCTATGTGATCTTGTGTAAGGCATTTTAGTTCAAAAGTATGACTGTAGGATTGTGCTAACAGTGTGATGATAGCCCAGCCTCCTGGGGTTACCCAGGGTCACTTAAACCTATAAAAGGAGCATTCCATGGGAAAATTTGGTGAGCACAGAACAGATGGGGCAGGTGCGATTGCGCTAGCAGCGTGATGATAACCCAGCCTCCTGGGGTTATCGAGGGTCATTTAAACCTATAAAAGGATTTGAAAACTTTAAGAAACTTTAAATTGAAAAAACAAACATAAATGGAGTATTCCATAGGCGTGGTTGGTGAGCACAGAGCAGATGGGGTTGGGGGTGTGGGAGGCTGAGTCAGCCTGGGGAAGACTGATGGAAAATGCTTGGGAAATACATAGTAAATAAGTAAGGAACACATTAAGAGTGTTAAGGAAAAGGAAACAAAATGGCCACTGGAGTTATTTGCACATGTGCGGGAACTCGTGCATGCGCTGTAAGCACCAGTGGCCATATTAGACATGGCGGATAGTGCCGTGCTATGGCCACTGAAAAAAGTAGTGTGGTGGATGCATATCTAAAGAAAAATGAGCAGATGGTATCTGGTCAGCTTCTTTTTCTCAACGATCCCAAAAAGGCTTCAGGGATCTGCCCACTGTAGCCATAAAAATTGGTCAATAAAATAAGAGGATGGCACTAAGCTCTGTGGGCCATCAATGAACAGCATGATTCCTTACAACAGGACTTAGAGTATGTACATCTCTGGGCTACAAGCTGCGAGATGCAGTTCAATACTGACAAGTGCAGGGTTTTGCACCTAGGAAGAAAAACCCATGCTAAATATATAAACTTGTCAATATTACATTAACAACCACACAAACAAAAAAGATTTAGGAGTTATGGCATCACAGGACCTGGAAAGCAGATTACAATGCTACATCGCAATCTCTTAAGCAAATTGCATTTTATGGGCAATAAGCAGGAACATCAGATCCAAGTACATACAAGTGATGTTCCCATTATACTACACATATTCTTGCCCTCACCTTGACTATGCTACACAGTTTTGGTGTCCATATAAAAAAACAGAAACATTCAGAAAATGGAGAAGATACCTTACTACATTAACTAATATTACATATCAGAATAGACTGACAAAACTAAACCTTATGTCACTGAAGCAATGAAGGCTTCATGGTGATTTGTTACTTATATTTGTTGTAATAAAAGATGACTATCTGTTCAATAAGATTATAACTTGAATTTAAAAGTACAAATAACACCAGAGGACATCCATAACAAATCAATGGCAAAAGGTCAACTCAAGAAAAAGACAATACTTTTTTTACCCAACGAATAGTGAACCAGTGGAATTCTTTACCAATAGAGGATGGAAATGAGAAAGGGCAAGTGTGGCCCACCAGGAATTGAACCCAGACCCCTGGTAATACCGCTCCCGTGCTCTAATCATTAAGCTATGGGCTCACATGGTCAGCAGGCCTTAGGCTTTCCTTAAATCCACAAAAATCCCTTTCTCAAGAGTTGCACAATCCTGCAACTTAGAAACATATCAGAAATACAAACAGACAACTTCTCAGTGTAGCTAAGCCCCTGCCAGGCTTATTTTTAAATCAAGGATGGAAATGAGAAAGGAAAAGTGTGGCCCACTGGGAATTGAACCCAAACCTCTGTTAATACCATTCCAGTGCTCTAACCATTAAGCTATGGGCTCACATGGTCAGCAGGCCTTAGCCTTTCCTTAAATCCACACAAATCCCTTTCTTAAGTGTTGCACAATTCTGTAACTTAGGAAAATATCATAAATACAAACAGACCGCTTCTCAGTGCAGCTAAGCTCCTGCCAAAGCATATTTTTAAATCAAAGATGGAAATGAGAAAGGAAAAGTGTGGCCCACTAGGAATTCAACCCAGACCCCTGGTAATACTGTTACAGTGTTCTAACCATTAAGCTATGGGCTCACATGGTCAGTAGGCCATAGGCTTTCCTTAAATCCACACAAATTCTGTTCTCAAGTGTTACCAATAGAGGTAATTATAAGTAAAAAAAAATCAGAGTTAAAAAACAGTCTAGACAGCTTCTTGAGTCAAGGTAATACATTACATTATTACAACTAATAGAGCAAAATGGGCTATAAGCCTAATAGATCCTATCGTCCTTGATATGAATCTTTGTATGACACTTGTCCATGCATTTATAGAGATTTAATGCAGTCAGGTGCCATCTCACGGTCAATGAGATTTCTAGAATTTTTCTTGCCATTTTATAACAGCAATTAAATTTCCAAAATGTGAAATGCCTAAAATGAAAATGTAAATGAAATAAAATGCCTGCCCTTTAAAGCCACCTAAATATTTGTGTCTTGCATTACTGAATCAAGACAGATAATTGAAAAGCTATGCCTGCAGCTCAACGGGTGAGCAATCAGCCAAGCCTACTTCCTGAGCTATATAAACAGTTCCTCCCAGCCTCTCTCTGAAGCACTATCTCTTTGCCAGCTGGAGGCTGTGTTGGACTGTCTTCAGACTTTGGGCATGCTGCAGCCTTGCCTATGTCCTGTTTCAACCTTGCCCCCTTCTTCCTGTTGTCAGTACTCTGGGACCTGTTTGGTTCTACTGGATGTGTTCCTGTGTTTCTCCTGCTTGGTTAGTATTTGTTTTGCTTCCAGCCACTGTATGCTTCCTCCAGTGCTTGTTTTCTGGTTTTCTGTGTTTGTGTATTTCTTCTGTCTTTTCTTTTGTTGTTTTCATTGCCCTTTGTGTGCTATGTTACTCCTGAGCCTTTGCTCAAGCCACTTTCCTTTTCAGCTGCTTACCACCCTCAGTTTATGTATTTATTTATTAGTTTATTTGTTGACCAGGTGGGTACACTTTGTCATAGGGACTGTTTTCAGGCATGACCCAGGCCATAAGGATGGCACATAAAAATATTCACAGAAATTGTAGGTGCATACAGTAAGAGTACGAGGAATTCATTATAAATGCAAAAATGCATTCAAATATGAGATTGAACATCTGTGGCTTACAGTTTTGGAACAGAGGAATTGGACAGAGCAATATGGCGGCATAGCAGCAGATGGAAATAAGTATAGGTGTCAAGCTTCTATAGAGAGCAATTTCATAAAGATTTGGGTAGGAGGGTGGAAAGTAAATTGGATTTACAAGTCTGCGTATGGCCTACAGTGAGGGTGGAAGATGAGAGGCTACTCCAAAGAGTGGGAGATGCATCAGAGAAAGCTCTCTGATTCATGTTCGTGCTGGAGTGAGGTACACTTAGCAGTGGTTGAGATGAGGACCTCATCATCCTAGTGAAATGCTTATAGCAGAGAAACCTACTTAAGCGGAGGCCAAGCCCGCCATAAGGGTTTTGTGTACAAGATGATGGTTGTGACAGGTCTGGAGTGAGAGACAACCTAGTGTGGCGTATAGTGAACAGTGATGGGTGGTTAGAGGGGCTGAGACAGTAAAGCAACATGCAGTTATAAGCAATGTTTAGATGGGTTTTCCTGCAGTTGTTGTATGTTTCAGCTCCCATTCCAACTTCTCGCTGCTGCTGCTGCATCTGTTAATTCTTGCACCTGGCCTAGGCTCCTGCTGTCAGTTTGCTGCTTCTCCCAGTTGCAGCTTGCTCACAGTTTTCAGTGCTAGCTCCACACTAATTCTGCCAGCAGCCTTGCATTCCACCATGGTTCTTTCCTGCTTATTTACCTCAGCGTTTCACTTTTTTTCTCTTCACAATTCCTTTGTTATGCCCTCAGTTTTTATCCAGCCCTTTTGGGGATTTAAATCTGGTCGACAGATTTATTTACACTCAGTGGGAATCAAACCTGAGTCTACTGCAATTCTATATTACTTTTTCCATGGGATTCAAACCTGTTTAACTGCAAGTGTACCAAGCAATTATTATTGTTGTTTCAATGCATTATTGCCCATTCCTACAAATTCCTATGCTTCTTCAGTTGCTCAGCTCAGCTACTGCGGGAAGCTATAACTAATTACTGCTGGTAGCTATCCACATTTCATACAATGCTTCATTATACTCTGGAGGTCAGCTCAGCTACAGATGTCACTGTAAACTAGTTTTACTATCTGCTTGTGGGTCATGGCACTTTACTGTGGCTTATTTGTTTTTCTTATGGTGGAGGACGTGCGTTTATAGTGGAGAGGCGTGGCCTTGTGTGGTTCAATTACCTCATCTTCGTATACTGCATTCACCGCTAAAATCCTCCAAGTATTTATGTCCCCTTTAACTGGCACTCATTGAGGGACTGGCTGGCTAGTATTCCTTCCTCTTTACTTGCATTGCATGTCCTATAACCTTACCAGGCAAGGTCCTCACACTGAATAAAGGACCAGGTTACCCTGAGCTGTTTGTGCAATTCCTAATGCTATCAAGCTTCTGCGTACTATTTGTTTACCATGCTGCACTTGCCTGTTACATACTGCATTACCATATGTGGCCTGCTCCATTGCAAAAGGTGTTTACCATGCTGTACATTGCCTGTTACTCCCTGCATTACCATGTATGGCCTGTACCATTACTAAAGGTGTTTACCATGCTGCATATTTCCTGTTACTCCCTGCATTACCATGTATGACCATCTCCATTGCTAAAAGAGACTAGCTGACCATGCCCACCAATTTATTGGCTCTGAGCTTGATCTCAGCTGACAGTCTTGCTCTATACCCTAGTCCACATCCTGAGTGTGTGAACCCTGAGTGGGTCCTTCCTTTCTGGCCCATAGTGGAAACATCCTTACTCCAGGTGGAGCTTTAGCTGTTCATGTGCAGCAGTGCCTCTTGGTGTAGAAATTATGACTAGCTGCAAAGGGTGGTTATGTGCATTCCCCCTTTTGCTGTGGTATTAATTTCTACCATTGTATCTTCAATGCTTCTCCCTATGACTGCCTCTGGTTAACCTGGTTTGTATTTTAGATTGGTAAGCCAGAAGAGTGACTCAGTGGTTGTTGATCTCCTCATTCTGCCTTGGAGGTGCTTGTTGCAGTGAGTCCTTGCAACCCTTCGTGGAGTTCCTGTTAGAGGAATAGAGTGAGAGCGCTCCACTAAATTGGAATATTTTCCACCCCCTTGAATTGAATTTTAAATGTAGCAGCTGAGCTGTCACTAAATAAAATAGCCCAAGCCTGGAGGGAAGGTGATCTTGACCTTGGATCCCCAGAAAATTCCTCCTCAAAGGGTTTTTTTTGTCTCCCCCATGCTGCAGATCACAATACTTCATTAGTTTTGGTAATATTCTTAGCTTACATAGATAGGTTCCACTGTTGTATGGAGATGGATGGTAGCCCTATGAGCCATTCCCTCTCTCCTTAGGAAGCCCCTTGCTGTCATCAGTGCAAGCCATATTATTGGAGCTATCCTGCTAACTTGTGCATCTCATTTATGTTTCATTAAGCTGCCTGTAGCTTTCAGTCTGCTTCTCTACCTCCTAGTCATTGATTGCTGCTACAATTCTTTTGTAGTTCCTTCCTAAGGTACCTTTAGCCAAGGGACCCTTCCTGCGGCACCTCTAGGGGTGGAACCATCTTACATGGTTTCTTGCTTTCAGTACCCATACAGGGTGGAAATTCCTAATGGAATAGAGAGTGTGAATGGCCACAATGTTGTAATACAGTTGCACAAGCATAACATTACTCTGGTTGCGTAGGTCATTGAAATGAAAGGATATACCTCCAGTTCAGTGGATGAGCAATCAGCCATGACTACATCCTAAGCTATATAAGCAGTTCCTCCCAGCCTCCCTCTGAAGCACTTTCTCTTTGCCCCACTATCCTCCCCATTTCCTCCAGTGGCTCGCCTCTCTACTCCCAAGGGGTTCCTCCCTAAGGTATGTTTAGCTAAGGGACCATTACCATGGCACCTGTAGGGGTGGAACCTCCTCACAGGGTTCTTTGCCTTCAGTACCCTTACAGGGTGGTAATTCATAATAGAATAGAGAGTGTGAACAGCCACAGTTACATAAGTATAACATTATTCTGGTTGCAGAGGCCATTGAGTAGTATGTATAAATAGACATACAGGTAGTAAGGTCCTGTATGACTTAAGTATCCCCAAATAGTTTGATTGGGCCTCCAAAACTGTAAGGGGAGCCCTGCAATTGATTTCCTTTGAAGGATATTGTAAGAATATGACAATTTGGTATAAAGAAAATATTCAAATGACATTAAGGAAAACGTCTTTCTTAGTTTTAATATCATTATAAAATGTGGAGCAGTAAGAGGCGGAGTAATGGTTTAAGGTCACAACCTGTATCTAAATGTTATCTGAATGACTAAACTAGAATCTAAGAACTTTTTTCCCAATTTCCAAAAATCTTACAATTTTCTTTGCCATAATCAGTTGCTGTAGTGATTAGCAGATTGTTATGAGCATTAGATCTTATGTTAGCATTGACCTTACTGCAGGGACAGTTGACAAACCTATTAAATAAGAAGGGACTGAGGACTGACCTCTGGGTCCAAAAATTATTAACCATTTGTATATTAAAAGAAATCAACCTTCAACCACAGCTCTTTGACATTGTTTTTTCTAATAAGAGTCAAACCATGGTAGTGCATTATCAGTCAAGTCAATATTTAACAGTATGCCTATTAATTCTGATTATAAAGTGGGTACTGAAAATTCTGTTTCCTCGTTGGTGGAGGATGTTCTGAAGCTGTGAGGTTCAGGAATAGGACTTTTTGTAATTTTGAAGGTGGACTCATTCTGTAAGTGCAATATCCACTACAGAGTGTGGCTTACTATTCCTAAATCATACTTCCAGGTTGTGAAGGCACTTGGTGCAAGTGCGTTGAGCCTCACAACACACCTGGCTTGCAGTTCTGCAACAGCAAACCACACACTGTCATGGCTCATTGCTTATATGATCCATTGTGGTTCTCAGTGTCAGGTTCCTTCTTGTCTAATTATGTCGATCAGCGTCTTCAAACATAAACCATTAAGAATAGATGGCCATCACTGCCAACTGCTTAATTGTTATGTGTTTCCTATGATGATATTTAGTCATCACTCTGGTTATCTTGACCATAGTGTAACAACATGACTACACAGGGAGGAACCTGACATTAAGAACCGCTGTCCTAAATCAAATGCTTAGGAGAGCCACAAACACTACACTCATGCACTAACACTGATTACTATCAGCCAAGCCAATTTTTAAAAGTCTGCCCATTAGTTACAAATGAATTACTAAACCAAATGCTTTGGGCAGGTCCACAAACACAGCATTCACACTTAGCCAAGGTGTTGACTAGTATACCCTTATCTTTCTCTTAGTTTTAGTAATCTCCATGCCATTCAGGTAGTATTTTGCATTTAGGTTTTTTTTTTCCTAGCTGCATGGCATGGAGTCATAATGTGGCATTTAAAACCATGCACATCAAGAATGCCACATGCAAATCAACATGTCACATTATAACGTTAGCACAAAACGCCAACCAGAACAATTATGTCACATACCACAGCACTCTCTTTGTTTTTGCAGGGGGCCTGCCCTGCACTTTCGACTGGGTGGGCTTTGCCTCTAAACCCCCTAATTAAATCAACTAATCAACAATTATAATCAACTCTGGGGTCATGGACCTCCAGGAAAGGAAAAACTCAGAGTAAAAATATTTTTATAATTATTACAGTGGGCGTCGTTCTCCACCAAAATCCATCGTTATAAAACCTTGTAGTCACACACTAGTAGCGTTCGCAGTGCAGAAGAATTTTTTCTACTGCACTGCGAATGTCACACACTGTGTCCTCTAACAGCATTTGACAGTTAGGGCTCACTTCATAGACAGGACACATAGCGAAAGCAGCAATGTTGGCAGCAGTACTAATGTGTAGTTAAAATGTTCAAAATGTAAAGTTCTGAAACAGTTAAAATGTCAAGCGTGAACACGGTCAAAATGTAAAGTTCTTTTTTCCTTCTAGTAACCAGGAAGAATGTTTGGAAGCAGAAACACGCTGTAGTGATTTTTTTTCTCAAAAGACGACGTTCCACCGTACACTATAAAGAAAAATGCATGGGGAACAGTTGACAACAGGGCATCTTTCACCTTGTTGGCACTATGATGATGGATTACCTCTCGAGCTGCGCTCTCAAGGTAATCTGTTGTCATAGTGCCAACTCGGTGAAAGAATAGCCCTGTTGTCAACTGTTCCCCATGCACTATCCTATATGTTTCATGCACCAAAGATAAAAAAATGCATCATAGTGGGACCTGGGGAGAACTGAACCACAGTCTCAGGTCCCCGACACTGCTGGAGACAGGTGCTCTAGCCACTCCACCAAGGGAGCGGCTTGGCCAGGCACCACCCCAGCACTATCCTTCACCTTCCCCAATGTTAGCCTACAGCAACAGGGGTAGCAGTTCTTATTGCATGCTAGAAGGACCCCTGTAACTGTAGAACTATATGCACTTGTTACAGAGTGATATTACATGCTCAGTTCTGTCCGCGCTATATTCACCCGGCACCTAGCTGCATCACTTTGCATTTCTCAACATTGACATTAAAATATAATTTTGCTGCTCATTTCCTAAACATTTTCAGGTCCTTGTGCACTTAATTTATATGCTGTTGTGATTTAACTACTCTTCACATTTTGGCCATATCAGAAAACTTGGTAATACAGCTGTTTTTAACCACCACCATAATGGAACTATGCAGGTCCCCAAACCAACCCTGTGGAATCTTACTATCCTGCAACCAATTTTGATCCTATCTCATCACATTGCTGGTCATGCCTAAATTCACTAGTTGATGAACTAGCCTATGTGGTACAGTATCTCATAATTTACTGAAACCCAGATATACAACATCCACAGGATTTCCAGATCTATTTCCCTTATAGCATTTTTTCTAATGCAAACATGAGGTTTGGTTGGCATTATATTTTAATGATTTGAAACATAACTCTTAGGGAAACAGTATTTCTGATAAAGTCACCATTAGGAAGAAAACTGTAATGTCCTCTGTTTGGGATATTACATTTATGTTCATATGCAGACAAAAACTGTAGCAAGAAAGAAATGTTTCATTATAGAGCTTTTAATAATTTGACCACTTGAAAATTGGTGGCTGTTTCCTCTTGGACAAGATATCACACATTTCTCTGATGCTTAACATAGAGGATTATGTATGAGCAGTCATACATAACAAGGATATTCTTGTATTGAGAGGCTTCCTTGGTAACAGATGACCTCGAGAGCGCAGCTTGAGAGGTGCTCTGTTACCAAAGGAACCCCAAGATACAAGAATTTCCTTGTTTGTGTATGACTGCTCATACATAATATTTTATAGTGTATGGGCAGTCACAGCATAGAAAATCAAACAAAACCAGCTGGAGAAGACAACAGAAAATAGAAATTTTAACATTCTCTTTTTTTAACTGACACAGTGTGCTACAGATGTTTCTGCAAGTTCAACTTTAAAAAAAAAACAAAAAACAGCAACTTCCAGCTTAACTGGATTGAGGAAAGCAACTATGTGGCAGCATTCCAAGTTGTTATGCTGCAGTAGTGACATAGCTAGTGCAGCATAACAGCTGTGATGACATAGCTACTGCAGCATAACAATTCCATTCTAGTTATGGATTTCTATCCATAACAACATTCTACCATACACTATAAAGCAAATACTAATAAAAAATAATTAATTACATGATGGTGTAATTCTTCCCAATAAAATCATTAGTCCTTGAAGAGCTATTCATGAGCAACTCTTCTGCAATCTCTTGTAGAAAGCTAGATAAGTAGACTGCATTGATGTACTGTAAATGTTTATGTGAAATGAACGACAGCATATAAACATGAAGGCCATGGAGGAAAGCTGCCTTCCCAACTTTTTAGAATTTGTCTGATCTCCACCATTTATGCAATGCAGTTAGTTGCTATAAGTAAGCAATAATGCAGTCTGGGGTGTGTGATTATTGGTCAATAATTACACATATCTATCTCGAGGGTGTTGTTCAGCATGAGGCACTTGTGCTAAGCCTACAACACCAGAGAGAGTTGTGTAGTTATTGTTCATAATCACACAGCCTAGCCTACCTTATAGCACTTCCAACACTGTGTAGACAAATTTCATAAATTCAAATCACAGACACACTGTTGTTTGCTTGTTTGGTAAAGGTTTACTGTACTAATGGAATGGTATGAGACATAAAGTAGCCCCTCAGAAAATCAGTATCGGAAGCTGTAAAATAGTAACTGATTTTGACTGTTCAACTCATTTTAACTTTTTCAAGAAGTTATATTTTCACTTTTAAACTAATGTTTTTGTGTTTTAAAATGAGAGTCCAGACATGCTATCTCATAGTTAATTAAAAAATGTGGTCTTCTAATCAGTTTTGCTGCAGTTTAGCTGAAATTAAAGACAACATTTCCACTGACAGTAGTTTGCAGGATGGTGCTGTTGTTTTCGAATATCCGGATTGTTTCAGGTTTTCTCTCTGCTTGCTCTTGTTATCCCATTCTTGTGCTCTTGTGTCACTGCTTGTGCATGCTTTATGGTTGGCTTCAGGAAGTTGAGGGTGCCTCATCATGCTGCCTTCAGTTGAGGTGAGAGGGTTTGATAGCTGCGGCTGTGAGTTTGCTCTGATTTTCCTCCCAAGCATGTTGTTCCAATGCTGGTGGCTGGTGATTGATGCAGAAGTAGTCCTGCAGGCAGGTCTCGCTTTTGTGGTTGGTTATCAGAGTGATCTGGCAGGCTTCAAGACCAGCATCCAAAAGTAAGTTAACCGCTGTGCTGTGCAATGAGTGCTTCATGTAGCAGTGACTCAGGCTGCCTTCTTTAAATAGTTGGGGGATATTGTAGACAAATAGTTTATGCCCATGGATTTGTAGCTAAACCATATCTCCTGGCTGCCTAACTTGTTTTGCTTCACTATTTGCTGATGTAGGAAGAATGGTTTTGCATCTGATGGTGTTTAGCCATGCATTTTAAGTAACTTGACACAGGACAGAGAGGATCATTGGGGCATTAAAAATTTAAACCTCTCAGCTTCTCTTTATTAGCTTTATGGTGGTCTTTATGAATTTAACTCTATTCATGAAAGGCAAAAGTAATGTAATGAAGTCCTGTGTCATCTGTTTTCATTTTAAAACTGTTTCGCGTTAACTCTCTCTGCCTTTTTCCTCCATTGTGGGTGAGTTGGAGTTGAAGTTCAAACCAAACCTTCCTTGCAAGGCATGAGATGGAGCTAGGAGAAATGGTACTGGCATTTCTGAGTTTGTTTAAGTCTTCAGTTGAAATTCTTGGGTTGTGTTCACTATTGTCTCTACCTTCTTTTCTGTACTCTTAACTACTGCCACAAAGACAGGGGGGATCATGTGATGTAGCGCTAAGGAGCAGCAGCCTTTTCTCCAGCTCCTCATGGTGTCCTTTATTTTTTATTTCTTATCCTGCCAAACTCTCTGCTCTCCCTCCACATGAACCTTTATCACTAGCTTTGTACCTTTACAACACTCTGACAGCAGCAGACATGTCTACAGCTCTGACTTCTGAAATTATGGAATGTCAAAGCATGGAGGGACCCAGCCATCCAAGTATCACAAGCTGGATGACTTCCTACCACCCACACCTGGTGAGGGAGGCCTACTCGAGCAAGCTTCTTAGATTCTTTTTGGAACTTAATACTATTAAAGACTCACCAGTGATTTCAAAACCATTAAACTGATGCTAGAGACTCTCACCATCAGGATGTCCAATACCAAAACTCATATTAGTTCAACTGAAGAAAAAGCAGCCAAATGGAAACCAGAGGTTGTGAGCCACTGTTGATAGATCCAGAACCTGAAGGAGTGACTCAACAATCAGGAAGGTGGTAGACACCACAGCAGTTTGGGCGTTGTTGGCCTTCCTCAAAAAGTGGAGGCACCAGACACCATTTTATTTCTTCAGCGATTGTGAGAAAAATAGCAGGCCTATCTCCCAACAGCCCCATTACATTGTGGAATAGGTTCACTGTGCACTTTGATCGCTACTTGATCCTGGCCAAAAGCCTCACCCAGTAATCTTTCAACTATTACATTTTCCCAACAAGACACATGTCTTATCTAGAATCAGGGCACTAAAGGATATCTCCTGGGAAGGCCATCAGCTTAGAATCTATAATGACTTATGCCTTAAGGTCTGTACCAAGCAAGCTGAATATAGAGACATCAAACACAAACTCTACATTACTGGCATCAAATTTAGATTACTGTATCCAGTACATCTGCAAGTAGCTACATAGAGGGTGAAAATCCCGTCACTTTTCACCACTCAGTCGCTGTAATTATAACATTGCCAAGGATTGTTCTCACTCAGTCAAAACAGTTTTTATGGAGGCTCCTCACTGAAAGCTCAACTGGACAGCAGTTTGTCATGCCCAGCCCCTGTAAAACATAGCAGCTGCTTACAGATTAACTGTGTCTCTCTAAAGGTTTTAGCATACTCTCTCAAGCCAAGGATTTCTCCTACAATGCCTATCCCCTAAACTTCTGTTTCAATCAATTGTGCCAGTTCAATAGATTTATTAAGCAAGCAAACTGTACTAAAGGCTTAACGACTTGTCTAATTAGCTATAAATAATACAAGACAAATACTGGAGAAATGGCTCTCATCCTTCCAAAAACTCCCATGACACAAAAAACAACCCTAATGTTTCACACCTACACTTGGCACTTTTTAAGGGATCTCTTGAAAAAGCACCAAGTACAGAGCACAAAACATAGAGATGTTTTATATCTTACCAGATTAATTAGTGCTCAACACATGGGCATCTTACTGGGGGGGTGTAGAGAGCTTCTGGACAGTGCATTGGGTGCAGGGGTGGGAAAAGGTTTGGCTCATCCCAGTAGACCAGCTCTGCTTTAATGTTCTCCACAGGAAGTGAGATGGGTCCATGCTTGCAGCAGTGGGTTACACCTGGCAGGCATAGCATGTTTTCAAAAGGCCATGAGGCATGCAGATACCACCAGGTCACCTTGGATGAGGACCTTGTTAGTTGAGCAGTGGCCCTGATTTGTTGAAATTGACACTCTAAAATGTTTAAAAAAGGACTTTAAAATGAGTCCTTATACAACTCTACGGAGCATGACCCCACAGTCTCCATAGTATTACATCACAAAACGTGAAAGCATGGGGGCATGTCTTCAAATCGGAAAGTGGAAGGGTTCAGGCTGTCATCTCCACAGTGCAAAATTACAATCCCTTCCATCCCAAATTCTGGCAACAGAAAAATTGTAATTTGGGCTTCAGTAGACTTTGTGGCAGGTAAGGCATCGATAAAGTTTCTGTACTGAGCACTAGAAAAGGTGGTCTTTAATATGCAGCAATAGGCATAACAGATAATGTTGGGCAGGGTCTGACCATGGTGTAGGGGGCCCACTGAGAGAGTTGGCCTACCGGGTTATATTGTTGCATGCTTAATAGCATACGATATTAGAGCTAACCTGGAATAGCGCTGTACCAGACAGCGAGTGGTGCTATATCACAAATACTGCTGTATGCAGTATTGTACTACTTACAGTATCCCAGGCTGAGGATAAGACCTCTGCTAGGATGGGGTTTTGCTGAGCAGCTGCCATGGCTCGATTGACTGAGCCACTGCAGCAAGAAACCCAGGCTCTACATCTGGGACTGGGTTTGATTCCCGGTCCCAGAAACTTTTATTGTTTTTCGCACTTTGTGTGATTTCATGCTGAACCACCTCCCCCGGAGTTGAGAATCCTTAGTTGGGGGGTTTGGGAGCGCAGCATCCCATAATGGGGGTGGGGTGCAGCCCCCCCACAAAAAAAATAATTATGCCACATGCAAGAAATCACTCTGTATTGGCAGCACGATTTTTGCATGTGGCATAATGTCTTGTGACATTACGTCCCCATGCTGAGAGTTGGTATGGGTGGACCACTTAGGAAAAGAATAGGGAAGCAGGGTTGAAACAAATTTAAATAATCATTACACTAAAATTTTGCACATGGTCTGCATTTCTGCAGTTAGTACTTAAATACAGTGATCTGAAACTCCTCATTTAATTAGAAAATAGATGATGTGAAAAAAATTCTGTTTGGAATATTGGGATTTGCCCGGTCGAAATCCCCCTAGACTATTTCCTAATATCCACATGGGTCAGTCCAACATGGATACTGAGGCCCCCTCTCTATTCACTCCCAATTAGCCTTAATCTACTGTAGTACATGCCTGAAGAGCCACCAAAGAACTCCTTTGTGTACAAGGATAGCCGGTAAAGGGGGTCCTTGATTGCATTCAGTTAAGTTGTTACTCCATAAAATTAATTCGCTGAAATATCCAATCAAGTAGTGGGACTTAACCGGAATTCTGCAATCAGGGGCCAACATTTGCTTTTAAATCTCATTGCAGTGAGACACTCTGCTGACCTGAGTGACCCACTCTGAACCCGCTGCTGGAAGAGAATGGAAAACTGTGACTTCAGATCTGCCTTGACCAAGTTTGTTGTGGCTTGCAGAGACAAAGAGTAAACAGCACAGATTTTGCTTCTGGAAGCATGCCTGCTAAGAGAGAGAGATTGTACCTCGGATTACTACTTCCTAATTAAGTCTCAGTGCACAAAGACACTCTGCTGACCTGAGTGACCCACTCTGAGCCCACAGCTGGAAGAGAATGGAGAACTGTCACTTCAGTCCTGCCTTGACCAAGTTTGTTTTGACTTGTGGAGACAAAGAGTAAACAGCACAGACTGCACTTCTGGAAATGTGCCTGCTAAGAGAGATAGAGTATGCCCAGGATTACTACCTCCTAGAGGGACAAAGGAAATTCAATTTACTGTGAGTCAACAAACAAAACATTAGTTCATTTTACATGTATTTTCCCTCTGCCTGGCATTGACTTAAATTAAACATGATCTGTGGAGTCTGCATGTCAATGGACGTAATTATCTGAGGCTAGAAGGCCATTTATTTTGGTATTTTATTTGATACCCACATTACACAAATACTTAGAGCTCAGATCTTCAAACTATTTGAGTTTAGATACTTAATGGTTTGGGGGAAGCTTGGAGATATACCACTTGTTTTACTCATGAACATGTTAGTAAATGTTTAGTACCATGCAAACAGAGTAATACATTTGTATCCAGTTTTAATTAAATACATTTTTCAAAGAAAGTGGCAGTTGAGGCAGACAGTAAGAAACGATCTGGCAAAAATCACAGACAAAGTGGAAGTAGAAGACATCTGGGGGACCATAAAGGAATTCATCCTAATAGGTACAAAACTCTGCATCAAAATGGTAAAGAAAAGAAACAGGTACAAGAAACCCATTTGGTTCTCCCATAAGGTCCAAGCAGCAATGAAGAGCAAAAGGGAGGCCTTCCACAGGTTCAAAAGGAACCAAGGGGTAAACGAGTGGGAAGATGACACTGAAAAAAACAAGGACACTAAAAGGGCAGTAAGGGACACAAAGGCAGAATCCGATCTCTGGATTGGAAAAGGGATAAAGGTGGGGGCTAAACACTTTTTCTGGTATATTCAAGAAAAATGGAAAAAAGTGGGAGGGGTTGCAGAACTGTTGGATGGGGATAGGTTTGTAGAAGAGGAAAACCAAAAAGCTGAGGTCCTGAACATATTTTCTTTGCTCAGTATTTACCATGGAGAAAATCAGACTGCTGCCAGAAAGTGGGGTGAAGTGGCCAAAAGAGGGATCAAATTGATAGAAATGCCAACGTTCACTTTAGACAGGGTCAGGGAGGGACTAGAAGCCCTCAGGCCAGACAAAGCACAAGGGCTGGATAAAATGCATCCAAGGGTATTAGAAGAATTAGCAGATGAGTTAGCTATACCCCTGACACACCTATTCAACAGATCAATGAGTACAAAAGTGGTGCCAAGAGACTGGAGGAGGGCAGACATAGTGCCAATTCACAAGGGGGGGTAGAGAGGAGGTGGGTAACTACAGACTGGATAGTCTCACTTCTGTTGTGGGGAAGCTAATGGAGTCCTTAACTAAGCAAGACCTCATGCAATTCCTTGTGGAAAGCAGGCTCCAAGATGGAAGGCAACATGGGTTCATGGCAGGGAGGTCATGCCAGACAAATCGTACTACTTTTTTTGAGTGGGTGACAAGGGAATTAGATAGGGGGCAGCAGTTGACCTCCTCTATTTTGATTTCAACAAGGCGTTTGACTCTGCACCGCACAGACGACTGCTGAAGAAGCTGGAGGACATAGGGGCTGCTAAAGACATTGTGAGATGGATATGGAACTGGCTCAGTGACAGAAAATAAAGGGTAGTAGTAAATGGGGCAGGATCAAAGGCGGGAAAGGTCACAAGTGGAGTGCCTCAGGGCTCAGTGTTGGGCCCTGTCCTATTCAACATATTCATCAGTGACATTAGTGACAGCATCCAGGATCAGATTGCCCTGTTCACAGATGACACCAAGCTGGGAGGGCAAGTAGACAGTCAGGAAGGGGCTAGGGACCTACAAAAATTAAAGAAATGGTCACATTTGTGGCAGCTGAAATTTAATGCAAAGAAATGCAAGGTTAAGCATTTGAGGAAGGGGAACCCCAGAGGGAAATATTGGCTCAATGGAGTTAAACTGAGTACCTCTGTAGAAGAGAGGGACCTGGGGGTCATCATTACTGACACCATGAAACAGGCGAGCCAGTGCAGTAAGGCATATAGCAAAGCAAACAGAATGTTTGGATGCATAGGCAGAGGGATCAATAGCAGGAATAAAGAGGTGATCATCCCCCTCTATAGATCCCTGGTGAGGCCACACCTGGAGTGCTGTGTCCAGTTTTGGAGACTGCACCTGAAGAAGGACAGGGGTAGACTGGAGATAGTGCAGAGGCGAGCAATGGAGATGATCCAGGGTCTGCAGGTACTCACCTACAAGGATTGACTAGCACCATTAGATATGTACTCACTGGAAATAAGTAGGGAGAGGGGGGACATGATAGAGACCTTCAAGTTCTTGAAAGGCATCAACAAGGTGCTGAACACTGAGGAGATATTCCACAGGATCATTGGTTCAGCGACTATTGGACATGAGTGGAGACTGAGAGGGGGAAGTTTCAAGAGGGATCTGAGGAAACACTACTTCATGGAACAAGTAGTGGAGCCTTGGAAATGTTTACTGGCAGAGCTGGTGAAGGCAGGGACCCTGACGACTTTCAAGCATGGGTGGGACAGATACAAGGCTCATCTAGGGTGCAATAACAAACAGGGGGTAACTCTCAGGGACACTGACATGTCCGAGGATCTCATGGACAGACTAGATGGACCATTGGTCTCCTTCTGCTATCGTTTTCTATATATCTATGTAAGTGCTTGACAAGGCCACCAGAAATTTTGTCAAACTACAGTAGTTATATTTTTTCCATAGAGCTTTTTCTATACAGCCACATTCATCATGTAGGGCTACACCCTGTTCCAAAGGATATACCCTGCCCATGCTGTGTCCCCTGATCTCCCTCGGTTTTTAGTAGGTCACCAGTTACCCCACAGCTTTATCTCAATGGCTGAGGTACTAGGGGGGAGGGATGTCCTCCCCCTGAGGTAGTCCCCTATGTGGACTAGGATCTGGTGCTGTCAGGTACTAGGATGCAGGAGATCTCAGAGGCCTAGACTATCAGTAAGATGGACTAGGTTTTCTTCACTCTTGTAGGTCCTTCCCACCTCATTGACATAAATACTGCCTTATGGTGGTCTTGCATGCACACAGCACATTCTCTGTGGCAGGAGCAAGCTCACTGACCCAACAGCAGGAGTTGTTGTGGCACTGGAGATCCCATCGACCCTCACCAGCTGAGGATCACTGCAAGGTGGCAGCTGCCCCAGCCTGGCCTGCTCCAGATTCAATGACTCAAGTTTTCTCCTGAAACCAGGTTACTTGCACAGCAGTGTGACCAGCTGCCTCTGGGCCATCAAGGTGGGAAAGATATCAGGGTTAGAGAGCACAAACCTATCTACCAAAAAGTAGAGAAGCAGAAATGAAATTTGAAAAATGCACAAGATTAGATTTTTGATACATGGAATCTGGTTTAATTACTTAGATTTTTGATTGAAATGTAAAGTACTTTTCCATAATTTTGGAATGTTCGTCAGAAAAAAGTTATCAAGAGCAGATGTCCTTTATCGTCTATTTTGCTGACATTTCTGGCAGAGAAATGAATATTAAAGAACACTTCTTAAGGTTCGTTGAAGCTGATGACACAACAGGGAAGGGCCTAGCTGAAGTACTTCTTAATGCTTTGAAAGAGCACAACATTGGCATTGAGGGCAGGGTTATAACCAATATGCAAGTACATATTAAGGAGTTGAACAACATAGCTTTACATGCGCCATGTACCTGCCACAGCTTCACCCTCATCAGTAGTGATGGGCATCATTCATCAACTCCTGCAGTGTCATTTTTGGATCACTATAAGAAAGCTTTAATCAGTGTTCTGCTTTTGCAGCAAGATGGTACGTCCTGATGAAGCATATGCATTTAATAGTCAAGGCTCTGTCTGATACAAGATGGGAGTGTTATTATGACAGTGTGAAGGCTGCCTTGATGCCACCGACCTTATGTCCTTCAGAAATGCTCTGCTGGAGATCATACCTGTTGCAGAATGCAAAGATGCTACAGTCTATACCAGGGCCAATGCTGTTTTATTTATAAATATATATTTTATTGATTTTGTCATTCTGAATCACAGTATTTATTACATTAAAGTCGTTTTTTTTATTTATTTTTATTTATTTATTCTAGGATTACAAGTACCTTTGAGCCAAGGCTCTTTTACAAAGGTTCCACATCAGAAATAACAAACAACAAGGAAGCAACAGTGAAGTAACAGTAAACAAAAACAGATAACATAATATTACAAAAAATTCTTTACACCCCATGACAGAAACCTTTAAACAGGCACCGGGTTAAGTGTTAAAAAACATGAAATAAATTACAATAATCTATAGTCTTGTAGTCCGCCTTCTACCTAGAAACATAGAAACATGGACTTTGATGGCAGATAAGGACCACTTGGCCGACCCAGTCTGCCCATTTCCCTTCCTATTGGATAAACTGCAGAGTCTAGTTAACCAACAGCCTACTTCCTGCAACCCCCCCACTACAATTGCCTTACGTCTGTCCCATGTATGTTTGAATTCCCCCACTGTTTTAGACCCAGCAACCTCCCCAGGAAGGCGGTTCCATGCATCCACCACTCTCTCCGTGAAAAAAAATTTCCTCACATTACCTCTGAGCCATCCCCCCTCTATCTTTACAGTGTACCCTCTTGTTCTTACACATCTCTTTTTCTGAAAGAAGCTACCCTCCTGGACTTTGTTGATTTCCTTGAGGTACTTGAAAGTTTCTATCATGTCCCCCCCGTCCCTCCTTTCATTAAGGGTATACATATTAAGCTTTCTCAGCCTCTCTTCATATGGTTTCTGATGCAGACCCTGCACCATTTTAGTTGCCCTCCTCTGGACTGCTTCCATCCTGTCTATGTCCTTGCGTAGATGGGGTCTCCAAAACTGCACACAGTATTCCAGATGGGGTCTCACCAACTGTCTGTACAGAGGGATAACCACTTCCCTTTTTCTACTTGTGATGCCCCTTCCTATGCATCCCAGTATCCCCCTGGTGCTCCTTACTGACTTCTCACATTGCTTACCCACCTTTAGGTCATCTGATATGACTACCCACAAGTCCCTTTCCATTTTTGTTGTTGTTAGTACCTCCCCTGCTATTGTGTGCTCTTCTTCTAGGTTTTTGTTTCCCAGGTGCATTACTTTGCACTTCTTTGCATTGAATCTAAGTTGGCATATGTCTGACCATTCCTCCAACCTTACCAAGTCCCTTCTCATCCTTTCTACCTCCCCTTGTGTATCAACTCTGTTACAGATCTTTGTGTCATCTGCAAAGAGGCATACCTTTCCCTCCAGACCCTCTGCAATGTCACCTATAAAGATGTTAAAGAGAACTGGACCCAGTACTGAGCCCTGAGGTACTCCTCTAGTAACCCCACTCTTTGGGTCATGTTCCATTCACTATTACCTTCTGTGTCTGTTGTGCAGCCAGTTTGCTACCAGGCTACCACCCTGGAACCCACTCCCAGGCTGGCTAACTTGATTATTAGTCTTTTTTGTGCGGGACTGTGTCAAATGCCTTGCTAAAGTCTAGGTAGGTCATATCCACAGCCCCTCCCTGGTCTATTACTTTGGTCACCCAGTCAAAGAAATCAATTAGATTCATCTGACATGACCTTCCTGCTGTAAATTCATGCTGCTTTGGGTCCTGTGCCCCACTGGTCTCTAGGTACTCAACAATTTTTTCTTTCAGAAGTGATTCCATCATTTTCCCTACCACTGAGGTCAAACTTACAGGTCTGTAGTTTCCTGCTTCTGCCTTGCTCCCACTTTTGTGAAGGGGAATCACATCTGCCCTCCTCCAGTCCTCAGATACCACCCCATCCTCCCACAATTTGTTAAAAAGTGTGGTCAGTGGTGTCACTAGGTCCTCCCTTAGTTCTTTTAGGATTCTAGGGTGAAACCTGTCAGGCCCCATTGCTTTGTCCACCTTGAGTTTTAGGAGTTCTTTCAGGACTTTTTCTTCTGTAAATGGACTGGTGTCAACTCCCCTAACCAGAGTGCTTCTATTGTCTGGTTTAGGTAACTCCTCCTCATCTTCTTTTGTGAATACTAAGCAAAAGTATTCATTCAGTATCTCTGTCTTTTCAATGTCTCCCTCTGCCCACCTCCCCTATCCTTTATTAATCTTCACTATTCCTCCCTTAACCTTTCTATGCTCCCTAATGTACCTATAAAAGGTTTTATCCCCCTTCTTAACTGAGTTGGCTATTTTTTCCTCGGTTTGGGCCTTTGCTATTCTGACTGCCTTCCCCACTTCTTTCTGCTTTAATTGATACAGTTCCCTGTCATGCTTCTTCTGTGATTCCTTATACTTTTTGAATGCAGTATTTTTCTCCTTAACCTTCCCTGCCACCTCTTTTGAGAACCATAGCGTTTTTTACTCCGCTTTGTTTTCTTTATTTGTTTCACACAAAGGCTTGTTGCCTCTATGATAGCAGTTTTGATTTTTCTCCATTGTTCTTCCACCCCTCCTTTTTGGTCATTTGCTAGTGCATTCCTCAGGTATTCACCCATTTTGCCAAAGTCAGCCCTTCTAAAGTCCAGTATCCTTGTTTTTGTATGGCTTGTCTCCATTGTTGTGCTTATTGTGAAGCACACTGTGCAGTGGTCACTTGCTCCCAGATGTCTACTGACTTCTAAATTTGTGATCCTCTCTCCATTTGAGAGTACCAGGTCTAGTATTGCTCCCTCCTGAGTGGGTTCCAACACTAGCTGTCTAAGGCCTGCCCTCTGCTTTCATTTCAGTCTCATGATAGGTGATAAAGTGCAAGGTGCTGCATTTTGGGATGAAGAACCTGAGGAGGAGTTACCAGCTTGGGGGAGTGCAGCTAGCCCAGACAGAGGAGGAGAAGGATCTGGGGGTGCTCATTACAGGGTCAATGAACAACACAGTACAATGTAGGAAGGCAGCTGAAAAGGCCAACAAAATGCTGGGTTGTATTGCAAAGGGTATATCCTCAAGGAGGGAGGAGGTGATTCTGCCACTATATAGATCATTAGTTAGACTGCACCTGGAGTACTGCATGCAGTACTGGCACCCATATCTGAAGAGGGACATTAAGTTACTGGAGGGGGTGCAGTGCAGGGTGACAAAGATGATCAAGGGGCTGGGGGACTTATCACATGAGAGAAGGCTGAGGGAGTTGAACATGTACTCGCTGGAGGAGAGGAAGGACAGGAGGGACATGTTTGAAACCTTTAAGTACATGAAAGGAATAAACAAGACAGGTACAGAAGGGCTGTTCAAAGTAAGGGAGGGAAGGGACACCAGGGGCCATGATATGAGACTGGAGGGAAGAAGGTTGAGGAGGGAGATGAGGAGACACTTTTTTACAGAGAGGGTGGTGGCTGGGTGGAATGCGTTACCTGCAGAAGTGGTATCCAGTAAAACAGTGGACTGCTTCAAAAGGGGATGGGACAGGACAAGGGGGAGGATCAATGAAGGGGAAGGGTGGAAGGGAGGGGCAGCTGCAGAATAAGGGGTGCTAGCTGCACATTCGAGCAGACTTGATAGCCCTCTAGGCCTTTATCTGCTGGCAAATTTTGTATGCACGTATGTTCATATGTTTGTAAGATGCACATAATCTCTTGCCAATTTGTCATATGCGTTTCTTGTTGCAAATCCATTTGAACAATATATTCTGAAAATTTTCTAAACAGAGTGCTTCCTTGAAGTGAACAGCCATTTATTGTACTAATGGAAGTATTAATTATTTGGATTAGAGGGGTAGAGGGATGTTTGCTTATTTCAGGGAAGGAGGGGGAGGGGCTCAGGGCAGAAGCTTGAGTCAAGTCAATATGGAGCCAGGAAATTTAGGGTAGCAGGAGGGCCCAGTGGGTGTCAGTTTGTTGCTGGGGACAGTCATAGCTATTGAGTGAATACAGGTGCTGACAGAGACAACTTTTAAAGGGGCCAAGAGTATGGTGTCTACTGACCTGGGGAGGATTATTGATCCAAGAAGGGGCTCTAAACCTAAAGGATCACTGCCCCTGGGTGGTCTGGCAGAAAGGGACCAGGTATTATGTCAAGGTGGAGCTGCATGTGTTGTGGAGGATTGGTACAGGTAGCAGAAGGGGTAGGGTGTTTGTGGGGCTTGGCCAAGGATAATTTCTTTAGCAAAAAGGCAGGTCTGGTAAGTGATCCTACCATTGAGATTTATCCAAAGAGTTTGTGAGTAGAGATCACAGGTATGGGTGAATCTTGGTCACCAGAGACTAACCTGCATTCTTTACTGAGAGTTATATTGATTCTTTTCATAACAGAGTCGGTGGCAGCCCCATAGATGATTAGTCTGTAATCAATGATGGAGTTGACTGAGCTAGAGACGGCAGTTCTGAGGGCTTCAAGTAGTGAGGCAGTGCCGATGTCTATATAGGGTGCCGATCCTAGCATTAATAGCTTTAGTTATAAGGTTGGTATGTGAGGAAAAGGACAGGGAGTTATATAAGGTTCTGCCTAGATGCTTAAATTCCCTGACTTGTTCAAGGGGGAGATTTTGGTTGTTAAGGATGGTTAGGGTATAGGATTTGTATTGGTTATGTGGACTTGAGAAAAACATCATTTTTATTGTTTTTTATAGTTCATTAGCAGCTTATAATCACCAAACCAGCGTTCAATTGCTGCAAAACCTGTTTGGAGATCTTTGGTGAGTAGGGTGGGGTCTGAGTGGATGGAAGAAAGGACGGCACAGTCTGCATTCAGAAAAATATTGGTAGGACAGTCTTTAGGGAGTGAGTTGAGGAAGAGGCTGAATAATAAAGTTCCAAGGATAGAACCTTGTGCGGTAACTTGAGTTAACAGAGCTGGGTAGGGTGTTATTTATTTTGACTTGCTGAATTCTGCTGCTAAGATAGCTGGAGAACAATTTGGTGACCTGCAAGGAGAGGCTGGTAGACTGGAGTGAGTGGAGTAGGAGAGAGTGGTTCACGGTATCAAAGGCCTTGGTGAGGTCGATGTACTACACCACCAAGCCACGGCTACTGACTGTAAAAGGTGCAGGACTGCCAGTGTATTCCAGCAAGGCAGTGGTTGTGCTGTACCCCTTCCTAAAGTCATGCTGCTCCTTGTATTGGATATTGTATTTGGTAAGTTATTTGGTCATCTGGTCAGTGATGATACACTCGAGCATCTTGGGGGGAGGATGGAGATTGGGTGGCAGTTAGAGATTTGTACTTTATCTCCACTTTCATAGACAGGCACAACTAAAGCTGTCTTCCAGAGTTGTGAGAATTGTTCTAGGGAGAGGGAGAGCTTGAGAAGAGTGGTTAGGGGTTTAAGGACAGTGTCAAGGGTCAGGTGAAGGACTCTAAGGTCTAAGGTTTCATTGCAGAACCTTGTTTTCCCCAAGACCCTTAGTAAGTGTTTTTTTGCTTCTTGCATGGAGACTCACCTAAAGTAGAATGGGGGGGCTTTGGGGGGGAGCCCACGGCACTTGGAGGACTAGCAGGCTGCTTTAGTAAGTCAGGGGGGAGTATGATGGAGAGGTTAGTGAAAGCCTCATTAAGGGTATCTATGATTATCAGAGAGTCCTGTGAGGGAACCTCATTGACATAAATCACATTAGGAGGCATTTTTGAGGGTTTTCCAGTGAGATCTTTAATGCTTTCCCAGAAATGCTTCCCATTACCCCAGGAGTCTGTGAGTTCATGCTTAAAGTATTCTCTTTTGGCATGCCATATTTCCCTGGTACAGCTGTTGTAAGCTGCCTTGAAACGTTGCATGTCTGAGGGTCTCCCAATGTCATGAGCTAGATGCCAGAGATTATCACTGTCACGCATCATTTTGATTAACTGAGGGGTGATCCAGGGGTTTGTTACTCCCTTTGCCTTGTGCTTATGGTGATTAGTGTACATGTCACAGCCTTTGTTAAAGTGTTGTACGAAGTAGTCAAGGGTAGTGTCCACACTATGGGTGGAGTCTAAGGGGGAGCAGTCGGTGTACTCAAGGTAGTGCTGAAGATGCTGAAGGTACACTTTCTTAAGCATGCGCTGCATGCATACCTTGGCAGGGGTCTTGGGGGCTTGGTTTGTCCAGTGATAGATGACTGGATAGTGGTTACTTACTGAGTCAGATAGAATCTCTGTGTGGGTTATCCTGTCATGGTGGGAGGTGAAAATAAGGTCAAGGAGTGAGTTGTTCCCAGTTCTGTAGTTGGTCCTAGTGGGGGTGGTAACAAGTTGAGTGAGGTTAACAGCTGCACTGGCATCCTTGAAGAGGTCAGCTTCTGAGGCCAAACAGTTGATGTTGAAATCACCTAGTATAATAACTTCAGAGTTTGAGGGCAGGTCAGCTAATTAACTAAAGACCAGGTGGAAACCTGTACTTTGTTCTCGGGGAGGGATATATATAGACAGTATTGTTAATGATTTTTCATTGTGGCCAAGTAAGGTCTTAATAGCTAATATTTGTGACTTGTTAAACTTTGATGGGTTGGGTAGGGCTTGACCACTATACATGTCTTTTAAGCAGAGATCACAATCACCACCTTTTTTTCTGTCCTGTCTAAATGAAACAGTGTGTAGCCTGTAATCGAGATCATAGTGTCTGGGATTTAAGGGGGCAACCAGGTTTCATTAATGGTTAACGCATCTGGATTGTGCAGCACAACCCAGGGCCAAAGATCATCTATCTTAGGCAAGATGCTGCGCATATTCATGGAGGCAAGCTTGAGCAAACACTTACTCCAATTGAGGTGAGGCACTGGCTGGGGTGGGCCAGAGTTGGGGTGAATATTCCCAGACAGGAGGAGGAGAAGTAAGAGAAATCTATGCAGGTAGTACCTTCGCACTCACTGTGGAGCACATTGTTTGGGATGAGTGGGCCAGGTGTATGAAGATATTATGGGGGAGATGTAAGGAGGAGTAAGAAAGGGTAGTGCAGAATGATGGAATAGTCAGTGTCACATCAGGTTGTTACTGAGGATAAAGGAGGGAAGGGTTGGGAAATGCTTAGGGGATTAGTGCCTGTTGTTATTACCATTACTCTTGCTGCAAGGTTGCAGGTAGGGATGCATGGGGCATTGTGTAATATGGGAGGTAAAAGGGAGAGAAGAAAGGTGAGCCCTAACAGGTGTTTAATAGGTAACATGTTGTCAGGTCGGTGGTGTAAGTGTTCAGTAGGTTGGTAGTGGAAGGTAAGAGAAAAATAAAAGAGTGGTGGAGGTGGACAGTAGCAGTAGAGGCTAAAGAGCTTAGGGGTGGAGATGAAGCATGTGCAGAAATGGTAACTGCCATGGAGGCCAAGGGATGGTGTGGTCACCTACTCTGGGGAAAGGCACACATGGTTTAAGGTGAGCAGAGTTATAAGGTTACAATAGGTCTGCTAGAATAGCACAGCAGTTAGGGTCCTCGTTTCCAGCATAGAAAATTAGGGATTCAAGTCCTACCTATGGAGAGAGACCAGAGTGATGGGGAAGTGTGCATTTCTGAGGAGTAACTCTAGGGAGTAACACAAGGGAGCTGAATAGTAGTAGCAGGGGAAGCAGTGGAATGCAGGTACAGATAGGTGTCTCACTAGCACTAGAGGCAAGAGTGCATAACTAGCTAATGGTAAACTGGAGACTTAGACTGTGCTTGTGTTAGGGTCACATGATGTGTCATGTGACCTATGCTACCAAATAAATCTAGGGACAATCCAGGGGGTGGGGCAGTCGACGCACAACGTCGACAGGCTAACACCCCTTCACAAACAGTCCACCCTAGGAAGATGTTAGTGTTTTGTCTGTGCTCTGTACCTTGTTGCTGTGTTCCTGTCTGAAGTGAGCTTCACTGCATCTGCTGAGGAGTGAGTGTTCAGGGAAGGGGGTTTCTGGAGCCTACAGATGGAGGGGAAACAAAGGAAATAGTTTAGGTGGGAGGAATGAAACAAAAGAAAGAAAGAGGATTACACTGCACATGCGCAGATCTAGGACCAGATGCTGAAACAGGTAACCAAACAGTAGAGTAAATTTGAATTAAAACAACAGTAAACTAACCTGGCTTACAAAATCCTGAGCTCTTAAGGAGACTTATGAGTTCTGTGTGGTACCAACATAAAATCACAGGCAGCAAATTAAGTAAGTAATAATACCTGACAGGGTGGGCATTATTGGGATTTAGATAATGGGTGAAGTAAGACTCGTATCCTGATTGGCTGAAACAGCCTGCCACCCGGGCTGTTATTTCTCAACAACGACCGCAAAATAACAAGTCCCCCTGGCAGTACCCAGCACCCCTTATATCCCTCTGCCCATGCTCTGATACCCATTTCAAGTAGAAGAAACAACTGCTCAAAACACGACTTCCACATACGTGAATTGTCTTAAAGTTTTTTATTTTATCACCAGCCTAATCCCAACATTTTGCCAGTATATGGCTTCTTCTGGGGAGCTATTAAAAATATAAGAGTATTTTATTAGATAGTAAATAAAGAGGGAAGGTCCCTCTTCCATAAATCTTACAAAAAAATTAATTTAATTGATTAATTACAGATAATTGTATAATAGAACTGCACATGTATATCTGGTATGAAATTATGCAAATAATTTAGTCTAATCAATGGACATATATAATCGGTGCCAAATTGCCCAACATGAATAAAAATGTGTACAATGGCTACCTTCTATTAACTGCTTGAAATGCATCTTTTTGCTGCCACAACGATCTTCAATCAAATCTAAAAAAGTACAATAATTGAACCCTTACTACAAACCGGTACTGTAATAGCTTATGGAACACAATGCACACAATATGACAGTATCTACCTGCATATATGAACTCTAGCATATGCTTTTATCGCTTTAAATGTAAACTTCGATTCCAAGTACTGCAAAAAATCAAAAATGGCAGAAAATCATAAAATCTCTCCTAGAAACACATAATAAATACATATTGGAAATATTCCCACTCATTTAATGTGGAAACTTCAATATGTCCCTAGATTTAAACAGTAACTTTGTATCACAGTGCTAAATAGAAAATGTGCAAGCCCTTTTATGTAGACAAGCATTCACGAATTACACCTGTACCATATTTTGTTGTAGGCACCACATTTGTGTTAAATAAATAATACAAAAGCAGCAAGTTTAAATACCTATAAGGCATAAAAAAGTCCTAGTGAGCTCACAGCTCTGAAACAAAAGAGAAAACATAGAGCCATCTTTTACAAAGTGTAAACATAAAGACAACTGAAATGCCTTCTTGAAAATACTAATGAGTGAAACCTACCAGGAATAAAATGTCTCCAGCACAAGTTCTTTACTGAGTATGGCAGCAAGAGGCCAAGTCAAGACAGACCCTCTTATACCTGCGTGGAAAAGCACCAGCAATGCCAGTGGATGTGAAAACATGTCATCACCTGACTGCAAGCAGCCCGGTGACCGTATTTCCACGTGGGTATATGGCAACACACCATAATATCAATGCCATATTAACTATAGTGAAAAGGAAGTGATCATTCTTTCTGTATAGTTGTTCACAGATAACAAGGAAAATCCTACTAAAGACCATCCTTTCAAAAATAAAAAACTTATTCAATAAAAAGTAGAAAAATTTAAGCAAGAAAAGTGACTGTGTAAAACTCATAACCTAGAAGAAAAATAATTCAAATGATGAAAATAAAAATAATAATAAAAAAAATAAAATAAAATAAAACCTGGCAGTGGGGATGCGGTGAACAATCATGGTAGTGCAGCTATAAAAGTTATATAAATTATATAAAGACTAATTACCAGCATGATTGCCAACTCATCTCTTCATTTAAACCCCGTGGTGTACGGTATGTGCTTAATTCGTAAATCCACCAAGTTTCCCTATAATTTAGGTGCTTTTTCATTAAGCCCCTAGGCGGTCCATTATATCCCAATAACACCCACCCTGTCAGGTATTATTACTTATATAACGGACTGCCCAGGGGCATAATGAGACCCGACACCACGGGCAGAGGGTCTTATAGCCCCTGGAAGGTCCGTTGTAGCCCATAACACCCACCCTGGAGGGTATTATTACACTTAGATAATGGGTTTACATTATTATTGTTTTTAAATAATAAAAGTTTATTGAAAAAGGCTAAAATATTGGGAAAAAATAAAGAGAAATGTTGGGTTCTGTAAAATAGCCCCTTTGGTGCCACTAGAGTGTGCTGCTGCTTGTGATATCATTTTTTTTAATTAGTTTGGTGTGTGAGTTTTCGATAGTGTTAGGCAGTGAAGTTTAAGTTTTACATTTTCAGCGTCATCTGTTATGTAGTGGGTTGATGTGGTTATGGTTGCCAGAGACTGAGATACAGAGAAATCAGCCCCGCAACAGCAATGTACATATTTTGAAACAAAAAGTAAGTACCTCATTTTTTTGTGGAGAGCTCATCAGCCAAATTCCGTTCCTCCAGATAGCGTGTTACAGGAAAGCAAATGATTTTGGCTTCACAGCTAAAACTCTCACTCTATGGAGCTGAGTAGTAGCGATATGACCAGATACTTGGAGAGCAGAGGACTGGAGCATGAGTTTCTTGTGAATGTTGGCAGAGATAGAGTGGCATTGGTGGTAGCAGCAGTTGCTACAGTGGGTAGTGGAAGTGAGGTTCTGGGCGGTGTTGTGTTTTGTGAGTGCCGGAGTCGGGAGTGAATTAGTAGCGAGCAAAGAGAAGGAAAAATAAGATTTTCACTTTTTTCAAAATAGTTGTGTTACTTTTCCTATTCTGTTAGTATGGACTACTATTTTGAGGACTGACTGTGTGTGGGGGATGGCTTGGTGTCTCGCTAAACATAGAGTAAAAAAATGGCAGGAATCAGAACATGGGCAGAGGGATACAAGGGGTGCAGGGTACTGCCAGGGGGACTTGTTATTTTTCAGTTATTGTTGAGAAATAACAGCCCAGGTGGCAGGCTGTTTCAGCCGATCAGGATATGAGTCTTACTTCACCCATTATCTAACTATCTATAACACTGCCAACCAGAATTTAATTAAAGCACACTTGGAAAAATCAGGCTGGACTGGCAGACTGCAGCCAAAAAATGCTGGAATAGTTTATAACACCCCTTCACAAACAGTCTGCCCAAGGAAGTTGTCAGTGCTCCCATCTGCACTCCAAACCTTGTTGCTGTGCTCCGGTCCCAAGTGAGTTTAACCACATCTGGTGAGGAGCAAGTGTTGGGGGTGATTCAGGAGCCTTGTTGTTGTGCTCCAGTCGAGTGAGCTTTACCATGTCTGGTGAGAAGCAAGTGTGGGGGTGGTTCCTGGAGCCTTGTTGCTGTGCTCCATTCCCGAGTGAGCTTCACCGTGTCTGATGAGGAGCCAGTGGGGGTGTCCTGGAGCCTTGTTGCTGTGCTCCAGTCCTGAGTGAGCTTCACCATTTTTGGTGAGGAGTGAGTGTTGTGTGTGTGTTGGGGGGGGGGTACCTGGAGACTTGTTGCTGTGTTCTGGTCCTTAGTGAGCATCACCGTGTCTGGTGAGGAGCGAGTTTTGGGTGGGTCCTGGAGCCTTGTTGCTGTGCTCCATTTCTGAGTGAGCTTCACCGTGTCTGGTGAGGAGCAAGTGTGGTGTGTCTGGAATTTACCTCCCCTGCCCACTCTCCCAGGTATCATCAGGTGACCTATACAAAAAGTTCAGGTAACATTTGTCATAATTCTTTTCAGCTTGTTCTAATGTGGAACAAAATATTATTTATTATTATTAATCACTTTTAACCTCCCAGGAATCAATACAGAAGCTTTATGTCCTGTTTGCCATAGAAGTTTTATCAAGTGGTCATATTTCTTTCTCTCATTGACTATTTCATATGGTAAATCTTGATATATTGCAATATTGGCCCATTTAAATTTACCCTTTTCTTTTGATAAACTGCGTTCATAAGTCTATATTTGTTTTCTGTCATAAAATGTTTCACAATTACTGAGCATGGCGGTAAGCCATCTTCCAGTCTAGTTCTCAAGGCTCTATGTACTCAATCAATTCCATGCAGTTCTATTAAAGGTATGTCGAAGTAGGTACCAAAAATGGTAAAACAATGTTTGATGTGGTTCCCAGGCTTCTGGTATGCCAATCAATCTTAGATTCTTTCTTCTTGCTGTTAATTCCATGTCCGTTTATTTAAAATTAAATACAGATTCATTATCTAGTAGTTTGGGATGATAGCCTGATAGGAGTGAATCAAGTTAGCAAACTGCTGCACAGTGGATCATCTAATATTCATTCTGCAGTGAGTTTGATTAAAACTACTAGCGACAGACATGCTGTATGACTATAGACAGAATGGATTTGGAAAAGCACCTGTTAATTCATTTGACCTAGCAGAGACACTAGAAGTACCCTGTGAATAGAGGTAATGTAAATTTAACTTTGCCTGCGAAGTGACCAAAATTCACCTTTGCAAAGCTTTGCAAAGTTTCCACAGATCCTAGGAAATTCAACTTCACCAAAATTGCAGCGTTTGTATCACAAACTGACTATTTTGTTGGCAAAGTAGCTACTTCATCAGTTAATTCTGGTCAATTCTTTGAAAAAATGGCAGCTTCACCAGATAAAACTTCATGAATTCAGCAAAATAATTCATGAAGTGCATGTTGGTCACTTTGCCCACCCAAACTCGTGAATTACCTCCAACATGAACTAGAAAGACAAAGAGGCATTTTTACCATGAGGCTGCATGAGGCCATTAAAGATCCACAGTACAAATCAATATTTGAGTTTTTCAGCACTTTGTTGGACACTGCATTGCTTTCAATAAACCCAGACAGCTTGTTAAGTATCAGCAAATATTTGGATTGTTAATCAATATTGAATGATTAGCTGGAATTTCAGAAGAAACCATAATAGGATACTGTTATGCATTGGAAGATGCCTTAATGGACAATACAAATATGCAGTGTGACTTTGTGGTGGAGGAATTGTTAAATTGAAAAGCCTGGCAAGGCTGCTACACAATTTTTCACCCCCATTGGATGCACCTAAGCACACTGAAGGAAAGACTCTTAATGAACTATATCCTTATGCTGGCCATGTTTTAAGGATTCTCCTAGCTCTACAGTAACAATTAAAGAATTCTAAGAAATAAACCATTCACCAGGAAAGACTTTCTGGATTAGCTTCAGTATCCATTGAGAATGCTCTGATTAAAGAACAGTGCTCCCTCTATTATCCATTCCCTTTTTATCCACCACCCTCTATCATCCTCCCACTTTTGTCTCATACCAATTTCTTATTTTGCCATTGCCCCCCATTATTCACCAATCTCAATTATCCACCACCCTCAGTTATCCACCACCTTTTGTCTTGTACCAAAGGGGGCGGATAATAGACAGTGCACTGAACTTAATTTAACTAGTGATACTGAAGAATTTTCAAAAATGAATGCTCATAGAGTGTCTTGCATATATAGATTCCTTTGTGGAGCAACATAACATCAGTTTTGAGAATTTCAAAAAGCATACTATGTAGAATACTTCAACATATATTACTTCAGATGTTCAGTAGTTTTGCTCATCTGTTCTTGCTTACTAAGTTAACCTTTATAATACCAGTTCATCGATGATGACAATGACGACAGGTGATAATCCCAGTTGTCTGGTGGGGACTGATCTCTGTAATACTCATTACAATCCTTTCTCACAATGCAGCTGGATGTGATGTTTTGGTCTGCTTGTATTGTTCTTCTACTGTTACTGTATGCCAGAGTTTTCAATAAAGTTTAAGTTAAAAAAGTACGGTATGTGTCACCTAGAGTTCATCTGCTTCTGCTGCTTCATCTTTTGCTGAAGTCATAATGATCTCTTACAGAGCTGATTTTAGTGGAAATAACTGTGCTCTCAGAGGCAGGCATTTGACATTAGGAAAGGATTACACAATAAGAGTAGATCAACTGTGGGGTATGAAGGTCATGTTTCCAAGTTACTGAACTTGTTAATAAAGAATAAAATGATAACATGCAGACTACAAGTTGCACTTTTAAATGGTTCTTCATATATCCAAAATAATTGAGGTGCAATATGTTCTTCTGTTTCAAGTAAGTGATGTACACTATTTTAGTATTTTACTTTGTTGGAAGTGATGTACAATATTGTCTTGGTTATGACAGGGTGTACATTATAGGATTTTAGTGCACACCCCAGGGGTATAGTAAGGCATGAAGCCAAAGGCCAAGTGTCCTTAAACCCCTGAGAAGTGCATTCAAATTCTAGGATGCACACTCTGGAATGGCTCATTATACTTATAAAATGGCTCTAAGTTGTTTTGTTTTTTTTCTGGGGGGAATAAAATTCGACACAACGAATGAGCAACATGGATTTACTCAAAGAAGATCATGTATGACTAACCTTCTCTGCTATTATGAGAAATTTAGTAAACTACTAGATTAAAAGATTATATGTGATATTATATATTTGGATTTTAAAAAGGCCTTTGACTTAATCCCTCATTGGGCAATTGTTAAAAAGCTTAAGAATGTGGGAGTTGACATCAGGATGGTTAATTGGACCAGCAAGGATCTGAGCTGCAAATCTGGAGACCTGGGTTTGAATCCCACAGCCCCCACATGCATACTGTGTGACCCTGAGAAATTCACTTAACTTCCTCATGCTCCCAGGTTGCACCTGTAAACAAGCTTTCAGCTTAGTGTGACTCACCTGGTTAAATAATTGGGGGAAAAAGTAACAGAACTCAGAGGGTTGTGATAAATGGTTTCCATTCTGACTCAGGGTCATTTAGTAGTGGACCCCCTGCCAGGGATCAGTACTGGGCCTACTAATATTCCAAATATGTATTTCTGATCAAAGGGAATGCCTAAAAAAATTGGTCAATAAAATATGCAGATGACATTAAACTCAGTGGACCATGTGTAACCAAAGAACAGCATGACTCCTTACAACAGGACTTAGATCATGTACATCTCTGGGTTAGAAGCTGGGGGATGCAATTCAGTACTGACAATTGCAGGGTTATGCACTTGGAAGAAAAAACCCATGCCAAATAAATAAACTTGGCAATATTACATTAAGAACTACAATAAACAAAAAAGACTTAGGAATTACAATATCAGAGGACCTGGAAAGCAAATCACAATGCAACATCACAGTCTCTAAAGCAAATAGCATATTATGGGCAATAAAAAGGAACATCAAATCCTGAGACATACAAGTGATGTTCCCATGATACCATGCATATGTTTGCCCTCACTCGACTATGCTACACAGTTTTGGTATCCATAAAAAAAAAGACATTCAGGAAATGGAGAACATACAAAGATGTGCCACTAAAAACTTTAATAAATTAACTAATATTACATATTAGAAAAGACTGACAAAACTAAACCGCATGTCACTGGAGCAACGAAGACTTTGTGATAATTTGTTACTTATGTTTTATGTAATAAAGGCGAATATCTGTTCAATGAGATGAATCTTGAATTTAAAAGCACAAATAACAGTAGAGGGCATCCCTTACAAATCAGTGGTAAAAGGTTCAACTCAAGAAAAAGGCAATATTTTTTTACCCAACGAATAGTGAACCCGTGGAACACTTTACCAACAGAGATAATTACAGTCCAACCCCGTTTATCAGAACAGCATGGGGAACACAAAATGTGTTTGCATAAATGGAAGGTCAGATAAGAGAGAGAACAATGGGATACGGAGAGACAGCACTTAAGTTATGTTTTTTAATTAACTTAACATTGTAAAAGTAACAAATACTAATTATATTAAAAAACAGATTTAAAAAATAATTTTAAAGGTACTGTACTTTAAAAGTAATTAGTGTAGACTAATAGTTCTTAGACTTTGTTACAGTGAGCCTCCCCAAATCCATGGAAAAGATTTTGAGCCTCCCCCCAAAAACTGAAATAATCTTGGGCCTCTCCAAAGAAAAATAACATACTGTACTTTGTGCAGTACATCATGAATAAACTGAAACCCCTTTGAGTATGTGGCTTACATTTAGTTATTTGTCTTATACTGACGTGGAATCTTTGAAAAGGAGTTCCTGTGCTCAAAGGTATAATTTGAATAACAAGTAAATAAATATTATTATTCAGCTTATTGTAATCCCCCACACACACACACACACACAGGCCAGCCTACTTGCTCAACTATTTTCATTCTTGAACCATTGTTACCCTTTGTTGCAGCACCTTCATGGGTCAGACTACTTTCTTTGTTTCCTCCCTATATGAAATAACTTGAAATAACCTTCCTACATACTTTACCTCTCCCCCTCCTTTCCTGCTCCTAAGCAATTTCTCTGGGATTACTTTGCTTCTTCCTGCTATTGCTCTTAGCACCTCTATGCTCAACCCTTGTATTTGGGTTGTTCTGCCATCAGGCTACAAATTGATTAATTACCAGCACTCATTATTAGTTCATTCATATTTGTTTGCACTATTGTTCACCGTGTATTTCTTGATTGTTTCGCAGTTACATTTTGAAATGTATTCAACTCCCTAACCTTCCCCGGGTATACCTGAAATGAGCCTTGGCTCATCCACCTTCCCTTGTCACTTATTAGTAAATAAATACATAAAATCCACTTACTAATATCCTCTTTCAATTTGTTTCCTCTCGTCACACAAAATATATACAACTCAAAATTTAAATGCAGTACTTTTTCAGACTTGCTTGAGCCTCCCCTGGAACAGGTTGGGGCCTCCCCGGGGAGGCTGGCCTCACCATTTGAGAACCCCTGGTGTAGACATCAGCAAAAGAAATCCTTCTCTGTTTTTTGTTTTCGGCTGTCACACTGATTTAGTGCAGCTCGCTGTTTCATGCTATGGAGTAGAAAAGGAGAAAATATTTGCACCCACCATTAGTCATGGACACTAAAATGGTAATTGAATTATACAACTATTTTATTTATTAAAAGTGCAGCACAACACATCAATATTCAACATAAAAACACAAGGAGAAAAACACTAACGTTTCGCATGGTCGCAGCCTTGCTGCATCAGAGTAAAGTATTCATGCATCAAGTCATTTATTTATTCCAGCACCAATAATCCAACAATTTAAAAAACATACATACTCATTAATTGCTACAATACATGACAATGATTTTGTATAAAGACTAGCCAGGCTTCAATTTAAAATCAAATTGAGTTCAGTTAATCCCATGATATAAACAAATGAGCAGACAGTTAATTCATTAAGCTGTTCCTACAGCTTCTACAATATACATATGTTACGCACTATGGGCAGGATTCACAAAGAAAGCCAAAAATCCCGCAGCTGCAGGAAAAAGGCCTGCAGCATTGCAGAAATGCAGTTGCATGATATTCATAAAGAAATTCTGAGCAGGTGTGAAATTCCGTAAAATCCCTGCAGCTGTGAAAATTCATCAGCTGCAGAAATTGAGCAAGTGCTGAAAATCCAAAACTGCGGATCCACAGCTGCAGAAATAGCTTAGAAGGCACAGCAACAGTGAACCTAATTAGCCAGAGCAGCAGACTTTAACACTGCTGCCATAGCATGAAGCTGAAAGCACCCATAAAGAGACCAGCAACCAGTCCCTCAACTGGGACCACTGCAGCACCACAGTTACCAGCAATACCATGGCACCACAGTGGCCACTGCTGGTCCTCCCTTCCTCCCTGGGGTATTCCTGTTGCCTGCAGGGGTAGCATTCACTGCAGGCTGGTCAGGCTCTACTGCCTGTGGGGCTCCGTTATGGGCTGCACTGGGTCTGGTGTTTGTTGCTTGTTGCCATATCATGGCAATGTGTGCTTTTGTTGCTGTACCAACAGCCACTGCTATACTATCTGGGATGCTACAGTATTACCTGTGCCCCACCTCCACCTTAATTGATTCCGATTGTTGGGGCACTACTGCAGTTTGCTGAGGGAGAGTTACACCTCATTCCACTGTGTGTAACATTTTTTCTGCAACTGCAAAAAAAAACTGGTTGTGAATAGCCTTTCAGGGGATCTGCCTTACTTATCTCACACCTTTTTTCCTCAGGGACATCCGCAGCTGCACTTTTTTCCACATTCCGTAGTGTTTTTTTCTGCAGCAGTGGAGGGTTTTGTGAATAGTACTCAGTGCAAATTCCCCTTTGTTTCCATAGCTACAGCAGTTTTGGGGACTTAGGGAAGGTTATGCACCTTCAGAAAGCTTTGTGAATCCAGCCCCATGTGATTAGTGGAGCAGACAATAATTTCATTTAACTGCTCAAATAACTATTACCTTAGTATATGTATACCCCACATGCATATTTATGTGGAGCTCTGTGCAAATTTTGCCAAATACATATCTAGGCTTGTTTCATGTGCAGTCATTTTTTTTTCAGTATTCCATTTAAGTTAATAGCTTTTATAAAACTTAAATCAAATCATCACTGGGCTAGGAAGCAATATATCAAGTAATTCACCACTATTATCTAAGTATAGGCATAAGGGAACTATTACCAACAGATATTTCAAATACTCATGCATTTCTGGGTGTACAAACTAATTCAGAGACGGATGTTTTACAGTTTACTTAAAAAAGCTGAAAGATCTGTACTTCATTCAGCCCTTCATCACTACATGCTGTTAATAAATAAATCCAATAGCTTTCACGTTGCCCGATTTTGTAACTCTAAATTGCCACCCCAGGACCCAGGGAAACTTTTTCAGTACCTGTAAACTTGATGTTATGTATTTGATTTTTATTACTTAAAATATGCTTAACTATAGCATAAGTTTCATTGTTGTGATAAATGGCCCTTACATGCTCACCTGTCCTGGTTTTGAATAGGTGAGTAGTCCTCCCTACATTAAAATATCCACAGCTACAAGACGGTAGGTATATGAACTCTTCACTGTTACAAGTTATGAATTGTTCAATTTCAGTTTTCTGTCCCATCACTGGGCTCGCAAAGCATTTACACTGCACAATATATTTACAAAACAAACATTTCCCACACTTGTAACTTCCTTTCCGGGGGGGGGGGGGCAAACCAGTGGATCGTCGATTAGTTATGAGAGGAAGCATGCTTGGTGCTACAAAATCTTTGATAGTGTTAGCTTTCCTAGATAGATAGATAGATACTGTAGATAGATAGATAGATAGATAGATAGATAGATAGATAGATAGATAGATAGATAGATAAAGATATTTTATTTATATAGCACCCATTTCCAAAGACTCTGGGTGATGCACAATATAACACACATAACATACACTTAAAAATACAACAAAACAAATTTAAAACCAAACAACAGTATACAAAATACAGCTGGAGGCAACAACTTAACTAAGCATCATGAGATATACTATTATTATAAAACCCCCATCTATTAAAAGCTTGATTAAATAAATAAGATTTGAGGCCCTTCTTAAAGGCATGCACTGAGGGAGCCTCCCTAAGGTAACCAGGCAAGGAGTTCCACAGGGTAGGCGCAGCCGCCGCAAATGCTCTATCACCCGAATGCTGCAGCCTAACCCTGGGAACTCCAAGGAGGCCACTCCCGGCAGAATGGAGAGCCTGGGTCAAGCAGTATGGCACACGGAGCTCTTGCAGATAGACTGGACCCCTCTTGTGCATGGATTTATAGGTCAGCAGCCCCCTCTTGAAGACAACCCTCCACCGAACTGGCAGCCAGTGCAGTTTGCGGTGCGCCGGGGTGATATGTTCACCTCTTTTCACCCCCAACAATAATCTCGCTGCCACATTCTGCACCAGCTGCAGTCTGTGGAGGTGGTCCAGATATCCCTAGGAACAGGGCATTGCAGTAGTCTAGCCTGGAAGTGATGAAAGCATGCACCTGTGTGGGCAGGTCATCAGGCGAGATCAGGGCTTGAATTCGGCCAATATTCCTGAGATGATAAAACCCGGTTCTCACCACGGCTGACACCTGTGCCTCAAGTGTCAGGCCACTGTCCAGGATTACTCCCAAATTCTTCACCTGCCCAGAGGGGGCTAAAGGCACACCCGCCAGCACAAGGTCAGGAGGTAATGTCACCCCCCCGCCCTGATGACCCGGCTCCAGCACCAGTACCTCAGTCTTGTCTGGGTTTAGTTTAAGCCAACTGTGAGTCATCCATATCTGGATTTCCTCAAGGCAGCTGTTAAATACCGAGTCTGACACCTGGCTATTGGGAACACAGGACAGATACTGCTGGGTATTATCTGCATAGCAGTGAAAACCCAACCCATGCCACCTGATAATGTCCCCAGTGGCAGCACATACACCATGAACAACAGAGGTGACAAGACCGACCCCTGTAGAATACCACACCACAGAGGCTTCAGATTTGAAGAGAAAATTACCATGGTCACCCTCTGCACTCTGTCTGTGAGGTATGACCTAAAACAGTTGATGACATTTCCAGACAGGTCACACCAAAACTACAGTTGGTGAAGTAACACCTCATGGTCCATGGTGTCAAATGCCACATAGAGGTCTAGAAGGACCAAGATGGTATGGTTCCTTCTATCCCTTACCATCAGGAGGTCATTAAGCACCCTCACCAGGACCATGTCTGTACTATGCCCTGCTCAGAACCCGGATTGGAAAGGCTCATAGGAGGAGGAGGAAGCAGCAAGATGTCTCTCCAACTGAATGGCGACCACCTTTTCTACAACTTTCTCTAAAAATGGGAGGTTCGAAACTGGTCTGTAATTGCTGAGTTAGTCCGGGTCTATAGATGTTTTTTTCAAAAGGGGCCTGACCAAAGCCTCTCTCAAGGCTAAAGGAAAGATCCCACTCCTTAATGAACTCCAGACTACCCCAGCAATCACAGGACCAATCAGGTCCAAACATTCCACCAAAAGGTGAGTTGGGCCTGGATTTAAAACACAGTGGGTTGGCCGCAGCTTTGAGATTATCTCTACCACCTTCCCAACCCCAATCAGCTCAAACTCATCCCACACAGGAGGAGTGCTCCGACTCAACTCAGGATGGACCCTGCAGCCTTTTTGAGAGACATTCAATGAGACCTCAGCCCTGATGGAGGACACCTTGTCATTGAAAAACAGATCCAGCTCCTCGCACCTTGTGCTCGAACCTACACCTCCAACACACAGACTGGCAGAGTGTAATAGCTTGTCTACTGTGTGAAAGAGCTGAGCCGGTCTGTTTCTCACTGTACCAATTTCCCTAGACAGAAATTCTACCTTTTTACAGGAAATTGCCACCTGATAGTCCACATAATGTGCCCTCAGGGCCAATCTGTCCCCCACCAGACCAGATCTCCTCCAACACCTCTCTAACCTCTAACCCCTAGTCTTTAAACCTCAGAGATTCTCATCATACCATGAAGATCTACACCAACTGGTATGATTGAGTCAAAGACTACACCAATCACCCCATTATAGGCTACTACTGCCTCCTCCGACCCAATCGCACAAGCTGCCCCAACACCCGATAGGTCCAATACTGCCAAAAGGTCCTCTGGGGATACTCCCCTTAAAGATCGGTACTCGACCTATCTCTATAGGGGCAGGACCATCTTGGGGGGGGCCCTAAACGTGAACCCTATGGTGCTATAATCCGAACAAACCACCGGATCTACATTAAGGTCAATGATATCCAACTCAGAAGAAAAAAAAATCCAATGTGTGGCTGCCCAAGTGCTTCGCTGTCATTACCTTTTGCATCAGGCCCAGTTCCCCCATGCTATTTAGAAGGAAATACTACTTTAGGGCCTGCATTAACAACATTTTTTAACTTGGACTCGAGTTTTAAGAGATCCCAGTTCTTTTGTATACAGTAATGTCTCTAACTTCATTGGACCTAGTAGAATATGTGGTGACAAAAGGACATTTAAAACTCACCTCATGACTTTTTTCTTAAGGGGTTAAAGTTGAAACACAATCTATTTTTTTACTGTCTGGATAGCTTTAGCCACACACAGTAACAGTACCCTCTTTGCAAAAATCTGCCCAATTGTTCTCTCCTTTTCTTATCATATTCATAATGCTCTGTACAACTACACTTAGTTCTAATCAGCTGACCCTTCAGAATGTTCCACATGACATGAGGAGGATGGCAGTTATTGTAAAGTAGAAGGCTGTTCTGATCTGTCTGCTTTTGATAGAGAGGTGCTCACACTCCTCCCTGCTCATTCTTATAAATAAGGAGATCCAGAAAGAGAATTCGCTCCTTACCCACACTATACTTGAATCTCAAATAATCATTGATGCTTTCTAGTCATGTCACAAAGTCTATAAACTGTTCCTCCATGCCCTTCCAGACAACTAGCACGTCGTCAATATAGCACAGCCACAAATCCAAACACAGTACCAAAAATAAGGATTTGTGTTGGCGCTGTACAGGACATGCTCCCAATGGACTACATATTGTCCTGCATAACTGGGGGACATAGTTTATATTTTAAATATTTTAAAGCCATCAAGCCTCCTTCAAGGGGAATCACAGTATATAGTGATTCAATATCTAGTGTAGCAAAGAACTACCCATCACATAGCTCCAAGTTCTCAACCAAATTTATCACTTCCATAAATCCCTGATATATAATCTCACAGTGGTTACCAAGGGTTGAAAAAATTCATCCACTAACATAGAAATGGGTTCGGTGAGCCACCCCTTACCCGAGATGATTGGGCGTCCTGGCGGTGACTCTCTGTTTTTTTGCAGCTTCGGCAAAATATATATCACAGAAGTGACCGGATGTGCAGCTGTGAGTGCCCTAAACAGGCTATTGGTTAAGTAACCTTTAACAAATAGAATAATAGATAGCTTAGTGTGGATTACAAGGCATGTCCCCAGAACCTCAAGATAGGGATTACTGCCTTCTGATCCACACCAAGCTATTTGTTATTTTTTTAATATATGGATCCAAGGTGGATTGACTCACCTCCATTTCGTGGAACCAGTCAGGGGTCCATGTGCTGTGTGCTGACAGGGTTGCTAGGAGCATCAGAATGTGTCAGCATGGCCCCGTCCCCTTTTTCTTCGCTGTCTGCAGTTTCTCGGCAGTGATCTCTGTGATCCATAGGTACTGTAGAGGATGCATGGGAGACTGAGACATACATACTGGAAAATGGGACGGAGTAGAAGGTACAGAAAAAAATACAGCTTCTACGATGACCATTTCTCTCGCTAAGTGAGAGCAGCAGCCGCCATGTTTTGCGAGTCGTTCTGCCCACCCACACATAAAAAGTGTCCACTTGGAAGGCACGCTTACAAGACGTTGGGAGACAGACTTGCACCTACGCAGTTCAGCTTTAGTGATAATACTATCGTTCAGGTCCCAAACAATAGTATTACGGCACCTAAACAATAGTATTATCACTCTAGAAAGGTGGTATTATCACTCCAGGAGTGATAGTATTATTGGGATTTTTTTGAATGCTTTTCAATACTATTATTTTAAGAATCCATATATTAAAAAAACATAACTCAATACATTATCAACCTCATTTTTAAAAACGACTGTGTGACTGTGGGTAAGTTTCTCATAGAAAGTGACATCTGATAGCTGCCTTAGGATTTCCCCATCATAGTATGTACGCTCCATTACTACTACTGCTCCTGCTTTGTCGGCAGACTTAATTACAATATTGTGATTGCTTTTAAATCTATCAAGGGCAAGTCTTTCTTCATGAGTGCAATTGAAATTAATGGGCTTCTGAGATGACCTAAAGTTTTCAAGGTCCTACTCACATTTTTTAATAAATGCGGATACTATTTGATTATAAGTAGGGAAGAACGTGAAAAATGCTCTAAAGGACATAGCATTTTGTGTAATCCCCAAGTCCTCATGTTCCCTGTTGTTCTGTGTATATAGAGATTGGAAAATCAAATCTCTAGCAAATCTATGTAAATCAACCACAATTCCAAAATAATCAACATTTGTAGATGGTGCAAAAGATAACCCTCTTACTCAAGATATTAATTTCAGATTCAGTTAAAGTATAACTGGCCAAAAAATGAGAAAGCAAGTAAGTACCCACTAAACAGCAGTCACATGAGATGGAAAAAAGTTTAGATTACCATCTGTTTATTAAGTACTGCAGCACAAGCCCAACAAAAACAAGAGCAGAAATCTGACTAACGTTTTGCAAGGGCACTCGCTTGCTACATCAGAGTGATTTGTACATTAACCTTCACCTTTTAATATAAACATTACACAATTGTATCGATTAAAATTTGCACGTTAAAAAGGTATACGTGCAGCATGGCCATATTACCAAAATCACATCGCCAGGTATTTAACTTAGTGTTAAACCAAGCTTTAATCAAGGGTGAATGAATACCCCAAATATAGAGAATACTGGATTGGCAACTATGCAGAACCAGTGTGTTCTGCCACAGAGGGATTCTTATTCCCTCTGACCTTGAGAGCTAAGCTCAAGAGGTCCATGGGAATCAGAACCCTGAGGTGGCAAAACACACAGGTTGTGCATAGAGTTGCTCATCCTGTATTTTTTACAGTGTATAGTACTGTGTGCAAAATGTGTTTTGTGAGTTCTTTTGCTTTCAAAATGAAACTGACTCATGCAATCTCTAGAGGTTCTAGAATGCTGTTCTACCACAGTAGAGTAGAACAGCATTCATGACCTTGGAACTGTGGTAGAACAGCATTTTGAAAGAGATGGAATTCTATACAGAACAACACTCCACTATACACTATAAGTGCAGAATGGCCCAGGAATTTCAACAAGTAAGCTGAAACACAAATACCCCATTTCAATAAATGTTAAAGGGTAAAAATAACAACCATGTATTTATGCAACTATACTTGTTAAATACAAGGAACTACTGTGGTTCATATTTTAACAAACAGACATATTATAACACAGCAACAGTTAATGTCAGCATCAGAAAAGTAATGGATATATAAATTGGACAATAATTGGTCACTGAAACATTTCCTTACATTTTATGTTATAAATGATACCAGCTTTCAATGATGTAACAGCTATTAAGTTCTCATATCTAAAGAACAACTAACATACATATTATGTCTTGCCATGTTAATAAAATAATTCATAATATGCTCAGAAAATGTTCTGAAGTTATTCATCATACATTTATTTTAAAGTATAACTGGAAATGTTTATCATGGGAGGTAAATAATTCTGTGGGGGTGGCAGAGGGCCACATATATTATTAATGAATGCCTTCACCTTCTGCCTCTTCCATGCCACCCTCCCCTCTCTCCTCTTGTGCCCCTGTGTTGTTGCTGAAAGGGCTGGTAAGAGGTAAGAGTCTTGAAACCTGGTTCTCCTCTGACTCCATCTGACTGGTCTCTCCTCCTCTTCCTTCACCTCTAAAAAAACATCGGAATCAGTATCAGATGAACCTGATGTATAATCAAGAACTGTTCCTTCCTCAGTGTTTTCTGAGGCTGCAGATGTAGTTTTTCACTCAATCAGTCAATCTTTATTTTACCAGGCGAAACACCATTGAGGATAACTCATTTGGAAAGTGGACCTGGACATAATACAGAAAGTAAAGGATACATAGATGTGGAGATATACATAAAAAGATACAATAACAAATACTCAACAGATACAGCAGCAACAGCAAGTGAACCAAAATATGTATAGAAGAAATATACAGCAAAAAATGTACAATGTTTACAAGGACAACTCATAGGAAGTGTTCCAGAAAGAATAGAAGGCCAGAGTGTAAAGGAGGGTGGGAAATCCTACAGTCACACTCGACGAGGACACACTCCACTGGATAAGGGTTAGCTGGGGAAACAGTTACAGGACTCTTTGAACGAGCATGAAGATAGCATTTTGAAGGTAGACAGATTTATGGGGAGTACAATTGTCAACATTTTTTGTAATGTGTTCCACAGCAGAGGGATTGCATGATGACTTATGGCTGCTTGGCAAATGTATAAATTAACTTTGGGGATACTGAGTGAGGTGAATGCAAGGCTTCTGAGAGAGTAATTGCCTGTAGCACAAATAGGCAAGCACTCAGAAATGTATGGAGGGAGTTTCTTGGAAAGTGCTCTGAAAGTCCAAATGGCAGCATTTCTTTGTCTTCTAAATTTTAGGGAAGTCCAACCAACCAAGGAGTAAAGGGTGCAGTGGTGAGTGGGGTAAGGTGCCCCTATAATGAATCTTATTGCCCTGTGGTAAAGGGTGTCAAGTTTAGAGAGGACTGAACTAGAGCCTTGACTGTATAGGAAGTCAACGTAGTCCAGTACAGGAATATAGGTGGTTTGGACAAGCCTGGTCTTAGCATTCTGGGTAAGTAGGTGCTTTATCTGGATAAAAGACCTAGTCTCTGTTTGAGATTTTTTGAGAGTTCATCTATGTGATCAATGAAGGATAATTTGTGGTTAACATAGACCCCCCCCCAATATTTGAATTTTGACACGTAGTCTATAGAATCACCTAAAAGCTTTGAGGTTTGAAGAACTAGTCCAAGGAAACTGGGATTGGGAGCATTAACTACTGGAGAAAGGAGCATAGCCTTGAACTTTTTTGTATTTAGCAGAAGTTTTTGATGCAAGAGATTTAACTGCAGGCAATTGAAGTCTATTTGAAAATCCTTACAAGCTAACTTCGGGGTGGGCCTGTCGATGTAAAGAACTGTGTCATTAGCAAAGAGATGAACAGGGGATGATTTGACAGCTGAGTCTATATTGTTGATATAAATTGCAAAGAGTAGGGTAGCCAGAATGGACCCTTGTGGCATGCCTCTCAACAGTGCTTTCAACGGTGAGAGGTCTCTGTCCGCTTTTACATGTTGTTGTCTACCAATAAGATAGCAGGTAAACCATTTTAATGCCAGAGGGTCCAGGCCAATGTTTTTAAGGGTGTCCAAAAGCAGTTCATGGTCGACTGTGTCAAATACCTTATTCAGATCAAAAAATAAGGCACAAACATAGTTCTCAGAATCTAAGGCCTTCTGACAATCATTATTGACCTTATCATGTGTGGATGTTGTACTGTGGAGTCGACGGAAGCCTGACCACACTGGATTTAAAAGGTTAAATGCCTCTATGTGTTTCCTAAGCTGGATGTCAACCAGTTTCTAAAGCAACTTGAAAAGGATAGGAAGCAAGGAAATTGGCCTGTAATTATTTAAATCCCTGGTGTTACCAGACTTAAAGAGGGGTATGATGTGAGCAGTTTCCCAGATTGAAGGTATAAGGCCCTGGGCCAGAGACAAGGTGAAAAGGTGGGTGATAGGGGCTAACAGGACATGTAAGCCAAGTTTCAAGAAGTATGGCTTTATCAGATCAGCACCTGCACTCTTTCTGATGTCCAGGTTGAATAATTTGTCTTCCACTTGTTTCAGAGTGATGGGAGAAAAGGAAAAGAATACATCACGTGTGGGGGTGTCAGTGGAGGAGCCTCCCGAGGCCTGAGTGCAAAGCTGATAGGTTTCATTTTATTTTCATGTTTCTTACTATTCCAATCCTAGACCCAGTCAAGTTTATAATCATTTTTATCCCTTATAAACTTTTTTCCTTTTGCCTTCTGTAGTTGATTATATCTAGTGATTGTGTCCAGTAAGTTCTTATTGTAACCTTCAAATTCTTCTGCTGAGGTATGTTCTTTTAGATTTTATTCCATTTCTGGTATTTTTTTTAGACAATGCCTCCTGAACCGGTGCTGCTCTGGACAAAATTAATTTTATGTTCTTAAAGGAGGTTTCATCCATATTTGTTCTCCAGAGAGCCATAAATTCAACATCATCAGTTCTGTCTAATATACGAACTCCACAAGGGATTCACTTTACTCTGAAATAAGCCTCTAAAGTCATCTTATGCCAATACATCCTTCTTCCATGCATGATAATCTTTTCTAATTTCTTAAAAATGTATTTTACCTCCAGCACATTTTGTTGCTTATGGGTGGGATTCATGACTGCAAGAATGGGAATTCATCCCCTGGACTCAAATAATGTTTAAGCAAAACTCCTTGTTGTTTACAGGACATTGCTCGGATCCCCAGCTGCTGTATTTTCTTTGGTCATTTCACTTGAAATGATAAGCCAACAGAAATTACCAATGCCCATAACTCGGCTAAAATAAAAAATACCCTAAGATAAGTAAGCTTACTAGATATAGGCTACATATCACTGCTCATGTAGCACCACAACAACGAACATATAGTGTCTAGACAATTTTATACCCTTAAGAAGGGAAATCTGTGCTTAAATAAATCAAAAGTGCATTCTGTAAAAGTCATCCAGCACCAGGATACTATGGTGGTGCACAATCAAAATCACATAGAAAAGGAGAAAATATTTGTACCCACCATTAGTCATGGACACTGAAATGGTAATCAAATTATAAAGCTATTTTATTTATCAAAAGTGCAGCACAACACATCTATATTCAGCATAAAAACATAAGGAGAAAAACACTAACGTTTCGCAAGGTCGCAGCCTTGCTTCATCAGAGTAAAGTATTCATGCACCAAATCATTTATTTATACCAGCACCAATAAGCCAACAATTTAAAAAACATACATACTCATTAATTGCTATGATACATGGCAATAACTTTCGTATAAAGACTAGCCAGGCTCCAACTTAAAATCAAACTGAGTTCAGTTAATCCCATGATTTAAACAAATGAGCAGACAGTTAATTCATTAAGCTGCTCCTGCAGCTTCTACTATATATATAATTGTTACGCACTATGGCCTGGATATTCAGACTGTGCCGGGCAGGGACGCAAGCCAGGGCACAGTGCAACTGGGCTGTGCCAGGGCATGGACCAGGTGATATTCAACGGTGCTGTGCCATGGCTCAGCACCACTGAATATGGCACTGAGGGCACATGCACTACACATGGCACAGTGGCACTGCACCAGCGTAAGACAGAGAACAGGAGCAGGGGATGCCCCAGCACAAGTACATTTGTGCTAGGTGCATCACCCGTGATATTCAGCACTGGGCATGAAAATGAGGCCATTATGCATGCAAGGCACAAATGGGGCCATTTGCATGTCATTATGGCCCCATTTGCATGTAATGCACTGATCCCCAGCGACTTGCGCCTGGCGACCTGCTGGGCTGCAATGCCCTGCAGCCCCATGGTGGTCCCCCTCTCTGGTACATCCGATCATGGGCATAAGTAAATTCAGACTCCCAGGTGGTCCAGGGGAAACCCTCCCCATTGCCCGATTGTGGGCATCAGTAAATTCAGACTCCCTGGTGGTCCAGTGGATAACCCTCGCCCCATCGCCCGATCGCGGGCATACATATAAAGATGATCCCCGGTGGTCCAGTGGAAACCCCTCCAATCATCTGATCACGGGCATATGTATTAAGAAATATCCTGGTGGTTCAGTGGAAACCCCTTCCCCATTGCCTGATTGTTGGTATAAACCACAATAGAAACCCTGGTGGTCCAGTGGTATCCCCCTCCTCACCTGCCCACTGAGGTCCTCTGTCACCCAGCACCCCCCCGTCATCGGCAGGTGGCAGCACCCTGTCTGCATGCTGCTTGCTGAATGACAGCATAGAGTATGGTCTGTATGCCTATTGGTCCACTGTGTGGACCAATGGGCATGCAGACCATACTATATACAGGCCTGATATGTGAATGAATGCATTCATTCACATATTGGGCCTGTGTAATAGTATGGTCTGCATGCCCATTGGTTCACGAGTGGACAAATAGGTTTACAGACTGTACCGTATGCTGTCATTCGGGCGGGAGGCTGGGCAGCATGCGGGCGGGGTGCTGCCACCCGCTGATGCCAGGGGTAGTGCTGGGTGGCAGGGACCTCAATGGGTGGGTGGGGAGGGTACCACTGGACCACCAGGGTATCTATTGTGATTTCTGCCCATAATCGGGTGATGGGGGGGTTTCCACTTGACCACCAGGGTATTTCTTAATACATATGCCCGTGATCGGGCAATTGGGGGGTTTCCACTGGACCACCAGGGAACATCTTTATACATATGCCCACAATCGGGTGACAGGGTGGGAGGGGTATCCACTGGACCACCAGGGAATTTCTTCATATGCCCGTGATCGGGTGATTGAGGGGTTTCCACTGGACCACCAGGGAATTACTTACTACATATGCCCGTGATTGGTTGATGGGGGGGTTCCACTGGACCACAAGGGAACTTTATGATACTTATGCCCACAATTGAGTGATGGGATGGGGGGACACAATGCTCCCCGAGCACGGAGCTTGTCGACAGTGCTCTGGGTGGGCGGGTGGCCACCCACTGCTGGTGGCTGCTGTGTTGTGCCCTACAATATGGCAGTTTGCCTGTGGGTGGCCAGGATTTGTTCCTGGTTTTCCCAGGCACATCTTTGGACCCCCCTGAGCGGCACAAGGTGGAGATGTGCCAGCATATGCACCACACATCCCAGGATGAATATCGGAATGTGCCACATATGCATGGGCACGCCCCCGGCACTTACGCTGCATACATTACCGATGCGCCCTAGCTCATTGGGAGTTGCGCATCACAACTTGCCCCTTTCAATATCGTGCCAGGGAGCATTGGTGGGTTGAGCATGGTGCATCCCTGTTGCACCATGCACAACCCTTTTGAATATCCAGGCCTATGTGATTAGTGGAGCAGACAATAATTTAATTTAACTGCTCAAATAATGATTACCTTAGTATATGTATACCCCACATATATATTTATGTGGAGCTCTGTGCAAATTTTGCCAAATACATATCTACTGTAGGCTTGTTTCATGTGCAGTCATTTTTTTCCAGCAATCCATTTAAGTTAATAGCTTTTATAAAACTTAAATCATCACTTGATTAGAAAGCAATATAATCAAGCAGTCGACCACTATCATCTAACTATAGGCATAAGGGAACTATTGCCAACAGATATTTCAAATACTTATGCATTTCTGGGTGTGCAAACTAATTCAAAGATGGATGTTTTACAGTTTACTTAAAAAAGCTGAAAGATCTACATTTTCATTCAGCCCTTCATCACTATGTGCCCTTAATAAATAAATCCAATAGCTTTCACATTGCCCAATTTTTTTCTCTAAATCACCACCCCTAGGACCCAGGGCAACTTCTTCAATACCTGTAAACTTGATGTTATGTACTTGCAGTGGAGTAGCATGACTTGTACAGGGTCATAGCCAATCTGGCCTTCTATGTAAATTATGCATTTGTCAAGCATTTCCACAGCCTCTTCATGTGTTGGAACAATCATAGGGGGTGTAGTGTCATCCTCTTCCTTGTCTGACTCCATGATAGGCTGCTCCACTGGTTGAGTGACTAGTGCCACTATGACATCTTTGGATGGCAACTCATGGCCCTGATCTTCGCCATCACAGCTGACCCACTCCTTTATTTCTTGCTCAGTTGATTGTTTTGGGAGCAGTTTAACCACCCCTCACTTGCCACAAATGTATTCCTGTTTCCAAGCCTTTGCTGGAACTGCAGAGCTTTTTTCTTTAGTAAAGGACCAGAAATTGGGGTTCCTTTCTCTTGTTCTTTGCAGAACCAGAAATAAATGGCAGCATCATGTTGGTCGTCATTACATGTCTGCTTGTTTCTCCATTCACTGGAACCAGCTGCTGTTTCTATAGTCACAGCAAAATCCTTCAGCTTTTTGTTGCAGATTTTATGTTTCTGATTGTGGATTTGCCAACACCATATCCACCTGCCAGCACAACTGCTCATTCACCATTCTGTAATCAGTCTACAATTCACAGCTTCTCAGCAAGGGTAAGGATGACTCTCTTTCATTTTGATGCCATGACTGCTCTACAACTGAGTGTCAGAAAGCACTCTTTAAGCATGCAAAACACCTGTTGCACATCTTTTGTAAATGGTAGTTAATTGGGACTTAATTGACTAGTGTGTTTCTTTGTGATTAGGACTGACGGCAAAACTGGAGCTAATTTGGGATTTCATTGACAGCAACAGGTGTTAACATTTACAGCAGAGGACAACGTAATGAGTTCATTAGACAGGAAGGATCGGTTAAGAGAGGTCAGATAAATAGGGTTGGACTGTATAAGTAAAAATAAATTGGCATTCATAAACAGACTAGACAATACTTGGGTCAACGTAGTGTATTACATTGTTACAGCTAATGAAGGAAAATGGGTTATAAGCCATAATAGCTTCTACCGTCCTTTGTATGACTCTTGACCATGTATGTATTAGAGATGGGTGAAGTCAGCAAGCATTGCTCCTCAAATTAATCCATGATATTTGTGCAATTTCATGTAATTCGTGGAGCACAGAATGGCAAAGTTCTGCTGTGAAGTGCAGAATTCCATGCGAAAGTGCAGAATTTCACTCATGAATGTCAGAATTTGCCATTTGTGGGGGAAATTCTGCAATTTGCAGGCAAAATTCTGCAATTTGAGGGCAAAATGCTTCACTTCACAGCCAGAACTTTGCAATTTTTGGTGAAGTTTAAGTTTGTGAGGGTAGGGAAAACTTTGCGGAGTTCCATGGAGGCAAATTTTGGCCACTTTGCTTCAACTTTGCCAGCGAATTTAAACTTCGCCCCATCTCTAGCATTTATAGAGATTTTATGCATGATCAGCTGATGTCTCTCAGTCAATGAGATTTCTAGATTTTTCTTTCCATTTTATAACCGCAACTAAATTTCCCAAAGGTGAAATGCCGAAAATGAAAATGTAAATGAAATAAAATGCCTTCCCATTATAGTCACCTGAATATTTGTGTCTTGTAATACTGAATCAAGACAGATACAACTATTTATAAGTGTTCATGGTAAGGTCCTGTATGACATGAGTACCCCCAAACAATCAGCTTACTTCAGCCTCCAAAACTGTAAAGCAAGCCCTGCAATTGATTTCCATGGAGGGTATTGTAGGAATATAACGATCTGGGATAATGAAAATATTCGAATGACATCAAGGGAAAAGCTTTTCTAAGTTTTAATGTCTGGTGGAGTAAGAGTGGGCAGAGTAGAGGTTTAAGGTCACAACTTGTATCTAAATGTTATTTGAATGACTAAACTAGAATCTGAGAACCATTTTTCCAGTTTCCAAAAATCTTGCAATTTTCTTTGCCATAATCAGTCTATCGGTTGCAGTAGTGATTAGCAGAGTGTTGTGAGCATTAGATCTTTCGTTAGCGTTGACCTTACTGCAGGGACAGACAGTTGACAAAGCTATTAAATAAGACGGGACTGAGGATTAACCTCTGGGTCCAACAGCTATTAACCATTTGTATATTAAGTAAGCAATAATACCCGATAGGGTGGGCATTATTGGGAAATACCGGACCACCCAGGGGCGTAATGAGGCCAGCGGCTGCAGGCGGAGGGCCTTATAGCCCTGAAGGTCCGGGTATTTCTAATAATGCCCACCCTGAGGGTATTATTGCGCTTTAGAAATGGCATTGTTAGTAAATCTAATCAAGTAATAAAAGAAGAGAGGAAATGATTATAAAAATGAACAGAATCAGCAGAAACAAAAGTATGAAAAAAGTAGTCCATGTTTCTTTAAGGTGGTTGCAACCCTGTTGCCCCCCCCAGTAGACAGCAGAGGCAGATGTACCGTAACAACATTTTTGTGTGCTTAAAAATACCACAGCAGTCTCTGGGCATTGTTTATAAAATATCTGCCCTTTCTGCAAGAGTTTTTTTTTTTTTTTTTCGGCTAGAAAGTCGTCTAGTAGCGGACGATCCGGAAGAAAGGTGGCTAGAAGTGTGTCTGGTAAGAGTGACATCCCGAGGTAAATAATTTTAATCTGGAGTTCACTGTGCGGGCATTGTGCTAACTGTGCAGGCATTGTGGTGTGAGGGAGTTTGTGCGTGTGTGAGGGCACACTAGAAGAATTCTGCTTCTCACTGAGAAGCTGCTCGAGTATGACTTTCTGTTTTGTGAGAGTGTCATTATGAGAATCTCGGTCAGGGGTGCGGCTGTAAGAGAAAAAGCATTTGTCCCTCTTTCTTACGTACAACAACTGCAGTGTGTGCTTTTTAATTTTTTTTACGGTTTTTAGTTAACAGAAGCGAATACTGAAGTGGGGGGGCTGGTACTAACAGAAAGAGTGTAGGGGGGAGGGGACCTGGGAAAAGACCAGTAGCTCTCGCTAAGCGGGACACAAACATGGCGGGGATTTTAAAATTTTATCGGGCATTTGCAACCAATGAAAACACAGGCTGGGCAGCATGGTAGATGGTTACATTGTGAGGTGGCAGCTGGGCTGGTACTTATTTTTTACTGGGCACTATTGAAAAATAATTGACCAGCTTTGCTGCCATCTCAGCCAATAAGATTTCTGTCTTTACTTAAGCCATTTTCTAAAAGAAATTGACCTTCAGCCACAATTCTTTGACATTGTTTTTTCAAGTAAGAGTCAAACCATGGTAGCGCATTATCAGTCAAGCCAATATTTAACAGTATGCCCATTAATAGTGATCATAAAATGGGTACTGAAAATCCTGCTTCCTCATTGGTGGAGGAGGTTCCAAAGCAGTGAGGTTCAGGAATAGAACTTTTTTTTGTAATTTTTGAAGGTGGACTCATTTTATAAGTGCAATATCCACTACAGGGTGTGGGTTACTATTCCTGAATTATACTTCCAGGTTGTTGAAGGCACTTGATGCAAGTGCCTTATTCCTCACAACACACCTGGCTTGCAGTTCTGCAACAGTAACCCACACCTTGTCATGGCTTATTGTTTACATGATCCATTGTGGTGCTCAGTGTCAGGTTCCTTCTTGTTTAGTTATGTCAATCAACACTTTCAGACACAAATTGATAAGAATGGTTGGAGCCATCAATGCCAATTGCTTAATTGTTATGTGTTTCCTATGATTATGTTTAGTCATCATTCCAGGTATCATGACCATAGTGTAACAACATGACTACACAGAAAGGAACCTGACATTAAGAACCATTGTTCTAAAGCAATTGTTTTGGACAGATCCACAAACACTGCACTCATGCACTCACACTAATCACCATCAGCCAAGTCAATATTTAAAAGTCTGCCCATTAGTTATAAATGAGTTACTAAACCAAATGCTTTGGACAGGTTCACAAACATGGCACTCACACTTATTTTATTGAATCTTATTTACATTTTTGGTAACCAGTAAAGGCACACTGAGCTGAGGCTAGTTTCTAGGTGCAACCCAGGGACAGGGGTAACAACTGCATACACAGGAGATATATGCAAGTGCCAAGAGCAGTTTAAGCATGACTGAGTATAAGCATTTTCATGAAGTATATATAGTGACAAGTTATACTATTCATATAGTGTTTCAACATACATGGTATACAATTGGGTTGACTGTTTCAGCTAACAGATTAAATCAATGTTACATACATTTTGTTTACTGTATTGTGGGTGGGTTGGAAAGATAGGGGTGTGTAGCGTGAAGGAGCAGATGGAGTGTGGAAGTAGGTAAAGTTGCTGTTTGATAGAGGTATGTGAGGGAGAGTTCCTTAGTTGGGGAGTTTGTCTGTTCCATATAGAAAGGACCCTGTTGGAGAATTCGGATTTGCCAGCTGATGAAGATGGTCGGGGAAGAGAGGAGGAGGAGGGTGTCCCTGGTGTGTAGGGTGTAGGGGGATGGGCTAGCTGGGGGGTACCATATCTGAGAGGTAGGGAGGCAGTAGGTAAAACCAGAATCTGGATATTAGAGAGATTGAGTGGATGTAACAGCAGTGTGATAGAGGCAAGATGTTAAGGGAGAAGTGAAGAGAACAGTGGTGTGTTCTGGGGGGGGGGAGTTAGTAGCAAAGCAGCAGAAGACATTTAGAAGGGTGTCAAGTCAGGATAATGAAGAGCCGGGGGCTGTGTTGTATACTACACCTGCATATTCGAAGATTTGTGTGATCATTTCTGTTACTGTTTCTCATCTGACCGTGAGTGGGAGGGAGTCTCTGTTATGGTACATCATACCAAGCTTGGGGAGGAACTTTCAGGTGATGGCGTCTATGTGAGTAGAGAGGTTTAGGTGGGGATCAAGGCACATGCCTAGGTATTTGTATAACAAGACATTGTCCAGTGGAGTCCCATCCAAGGAGGTGAAGGCTGGGGGTGGGGGTGCTCTGGCCAGTTTTTGTGCAGACCCGAAGATCATTGATACTGTTTTGGTGGTATTGATTTTCAGTTGGTTTGCATGGAACCAGAACCACATCTTATGGAAGTCCTGTTGTAGAGGGGTGTAGACATCAGTTAGAACGGGCACTGAGGCAAAGAGGATAGTGTCATCCTCATACATGTGTATGCAGGAGCTGGAGTATGCAGAGGGGAGATCATTAATGAATACTGAGAACAGGATTGGGCTAAGGATTAATCCTTGTGTTATGCCTGTGAGTATAGGGAGTGGCGGGGAGGAGGAGTTGGCCACCTGGACATATTTCAGTCTGTTGTTCAGGTAAGATTTGAACCATTGAACTGTGAGAGGGGCTAAGAAGGCTGCCTCAGGCTTAATGAGAAGATGGGGGTGGAAGACTGAGTCAAAGGCCTTGGCACGGGCAACAAAAACTGCTGTAGTTAAGTGGCCTTGGTCCATGGCAGAGTGAATATGTTCCATGATGTGTAAAAGGGAAGAGACTGTAGAATGGTGATTCTGAAAGCCAGACTGGAATGGGGAAAGGAAACTGGATGGTGTAAGGAACTCTATCAATCTGGATTGGATTAGCCAAGGTGCTTACTAGTACACCCGTGACTTGTTCTTAGTTTTAGTAATCTCCATGACAATCAGGTAATATTTTGCATTTATGTTCCTTTTTTCTAGCTGCATGACCTTGCATTTCTCAACATTGATACTAAAATGTCATTTTGCTGCTTATTTCCTAAACCTGTCCAGATCCTTCTGCATTTGATTTATATGCTGTTGTGATTTAACTACTCTTCCCATTTTGCCATTTCAGAAAACTTGGTAATCCAGCTGTTTTTAACCACCTCCAGGTCTCTTATAGTTGAACAATGCAGGTCCCAAAATCAACCCTGTGTAATCCTACTATCCTGCAACCAATTGTGATCCCATTTCATCACAATGCTGATCACGCCTAAATTCACTAGTTGATGAGCAAGCCTGATATGTGGTACAGTATCACATGATTTACTGAAGCCCAAATATACAACATCCACAGGATGTTCCAAATCTATTTCTCTTATAATATTTTTGTAAATGCAAACACGAGGCTTGGTAGGCATTATATTTTAATGATCTGAAGCATAACTCTTAGGAAAACAATATTTCCAATAAAGCCATCATTAGGAAGAACACTATAATGTCCTCTGTTTAGGATATTACATTTCTGTTCATATGCAGACAAAATCGGTAGCAAGAAAGAAATGTTCCTGTATAGAGCTTTTAATATTTTGACCACTTGGAAAGTGGTGGCTGTTTCCTCTTGGACAAGACATCACATATTTCTTTGACGCATAACAAAGCCAATGCTAATAAAAAAAAATAATTACATGATGATGTAATTCTTCCCAACAAAATCATTAGTCCTTGAAGAGCTATTTATGAGCAACTCTTTTGCAATCTCTTGTCGGAAGCTAGATAAGTAGACTGAGTTGATGTACTGTAAATATTTATGTGAAATGAACGACAGCATATAAACATGAAGGCCATGGAGGAAAGCTGCCTTCCCAACTTTTCAGAATTTGTCTGATCTCCACCATTTATGCACCTCTCTCTCAAGAGTGTTGTTCAACATGAGGCACTTATGCCAAGTCCTACAACACCAGAGAGAGGTGTGTAATTATTGCACATAATCACGCAGCATAGCCTGCCTTACAGTACTTATAACAATGTGCAGAAAAAGTCCATAAATACAAATTACAGACACACTGTTGTTTTTTTATTTGGTAAAGGTTTACTGAGCTAATAGAATGGTATGAGACATAAAGTAGTCCCTTTGAAAATCAGCATCAGAAGCTGTAAAATAGTAATTGATTTTGACTGTTAAAGTAACTTTTTAACTTTTTTAAAAAAGTTATATTTTCAATTTTAAATTAATATCTTTGTGTTTTAAAATGAGAGTCCAGATATGTTATCTTATAATCAGTTAAACAATCCAGTCTTCTAATCAGTTTTACTGCATTTTAGCTGAAATTAAAGACAACACTGCCACTGATAGTACAGTTTTGCAGGATGGTGCTGTTTTTTTTTAAATCTGTGTTGTTTCGGGTTTTCTCTGTGCTTGCTTTTGTCATCATGTTCTTGTGCTCTTGTATACCTTCTTGTGTGTGCTTTATGGTTGGCTTCAGAAAGTTGAGGGTGTCTCATCATGCTGTCTTCTCTCGAGGTGAGAAGGTGTGATAAGTGTGGCTGTGAGTTTGCTCAGATGTTCCCACTAAGCATGTTGCTCCAGTGCTGGTGGTTGGTGATCGATGCAGATCAGTAGTTCTGCAGGTTGGCCTTGCTTTTATGACCAGTTGCCACCATGATCTGGAGGGTTTCAAGACCAGTATCCAAAAGTAAGTGAACCACTGTGCTGTGCAATGAGTGCTTCTTGTAGCAGTGACTCAGACTGGCTTCTTTAGATAGCCAGGGGGGCATTGTAGATAAATAGTTTATGCCCATGGGTTCCTAGCTAATATCTCCTGGCTTGTCTAATTTGCTTTGCTCCTCACATTGTGGATGTACTGTAGGAAAAATAGTTTTGCAACTGATGGTGTTTAGCCATGCATTTTAAATAACTTGACACAGGACAGAGAGGATCATTGGGGCGTTCAACATTGAAACCTCTTGGCTTCTGTTTATTAGATTCGTGGGGGTCTTTATGACTTTAACTCTGCTCATTAAAAGGCTAAAGTAATGTAATGAAATCCTGTCTCATTTGTTTTAATTTTAAAACTGTTTCAAGTTAACGCTCCCTGCCCCCTTGTCCATGATGGGTGAGTTGGAGAATTGAAGAGCAAACCAAATCTTCCTTACAACGCATGGGGCAGTGTTGGTAGAAAGGATACTGGCATTTCTGAGTTTGTCTTCAGTTTAAATTCTTGGGTAGTGTTCACTATTGTCTCTACCTTCTTTTCTGTACTCTTATAAAAACTGCCACAAAGACTGGGGGGATCACATGATGCAGAGTTAAGGAGCAGCAGCCTTTTCTCCAGCTCCTCATGGTGTCCTTTATTCTTTATTTTGCACACTGCCAAACTCTCTGCTTTCCCTCCACATGAACCTTTATCACTAGCTTTGGACCTTTACAACACTCTAACAGCAGCGGACATGTTTACAGCCCTGATTTCTGAAGTTATGGAGTGCCGAAGCATATCAACATCTCTCCCGGAGGGATCCAAGGCATCCAAGCATCATAAGCTGGATGATTCCCCACCACCCACACTGGTGTGGGAGGGAGGCATACTTGGACAAGCTTCATAGATTATTTTTGGAACTTCACACTATTAAAGATGCCCTGCTTGAACTCGCCAGTGATTTCAAAATGATTAAACTGGTGCTAGAGACCCTCACCATCAGGATGTCCAATGCCAAAGCTTGTATTAGTTCAACAGAAGATAAAACAGCCAATGGGAACCAGAACCTCAGTCGAAAGATCCAGAAACTGGAGGAGTGACTTGGCAATCAGGATGGCTTCAGACACTGCAACAATTTGGTGGTTGTCGGCCTTCCTGAAAAAGTGGAGGCATTGAACACCATTTTATTTATTCAGCAATTCTGTAAAAAATAGCAGGCCCATCTCCCAATGGGTTCACTGCACACTTTGACCACTACCTAATCCCAGCCAAAAGCCTCTCCAAATAATCTTTCAACTATTAAAATTTCTTGACAAGACACATATCTTATCTAGAATCAGGGCACTGAAGGAGATCTCCTGGGAAGGCCATCAGCTTATAAACTATAAACAACTTAGGCCCTAATGTCTGTGCCAGCAAGCTGAATACAGAAACATCAAACCCAAGCTCAACATGACCAGCATCAAATTTAGATAACTGTATTCAGTACATCTGCAAGTAGCTGTCTCAGAGGTTGAAAACAATTATTTTCAGCAACAGAAGCCAAGTTCACCCTCCTGAAGCATTTTCCAGTTCTGTTTCCTGCCTAGCACAGCTCAGCTCCCTACCAGCCACAACATTTCTCAACCTACCTACCCTTGTGGACTGTATATATTGCACCAGGGCTGAATGTTAAATTTTTTGAAAAACTGAATGGATTAGTCTTCTGTCACACAACCTGACTTTTTGGACTGTCCCCCAATAGTTGTGACACAGTTACCCACCCGAGCATGGCTGGGAGCCTTTGATTCTTATACCATGCTGTCAACAATCTAGTACTATAACATAGAAACATAGAAACATAGAATTTGACGGCAGATAAGGACCGCTTGGCCCACCCAGTCTGCCAATTTCCCTACCTACTGGATAAGCTGCAGATCCTAGTTAACCAGCAGCCTACTTCCTATGACAGCCTATAACAGCCTATAAGTCGATTGTCTTTTGTTACTCTCTGTAATTAAGTGCACAGCCAACCAGGACTACAGACTGGAAACTATAGTATAGTCACTGCTATAATTATCCAGCATCTTGCAGTTTATCAGCACCCCCTTCATGAACACAGAACCAGTCCTTGTGGACCCACCATGGACACCGTGGTAGCAGTCTGCTCCCCAGACCCTGGCAAACTTAACACTAGCTTACTCTAATGGACTGATTTCTATTTCAGCTATAATATATCCTGTGATTAACTATGCTTCTTATTGCTAGAAGTTTCTCTTGATTTAGAACTGCAGTTTCCCAGCTGTTAACACAATAATGACCTGGAAGGAGGCTTTGGGATAAAATAATGTATCATGCTTGGTGGGGGCTGTGACCCTCCTTTTCCACATCTCCCCCTGTGGAGAGAGGGGGGGAGATTGCAGAATTTATTTACTTATGTGGGGTCCCACCCTTGCTAGTAGGTGATATTGTCACAATTCTGGGGCTGGCAGTATAGTCTAGAGGTTACAGTAAAGAGCTGTGAATTAGCTTGGTACATTCAGGAGTCCTGGGTTTGATTCCCACAACCTCCACTTGCACACTGTGTGACTCTGTGCAAGTCACTTAACCACCCTGTGCTTCTGGGTCACCCCTAAAAATAGGCACGTGTGGGCCTTACCCAGTTACCAGAGAATAAAAAAAAAAAAGAACCCCTAGGGAAAAAAAAAACCGTTGCTTCAGAAGTTCTTCACTAATTGCTCTTCTTTTGGTTGTTATACCATTTCACACATCCTTATATAACCCCTAGGTGGCGCTACTCCATGAGTTACACCCCTGCCTACTACCTATGAGGCAGGCTGAGAGGTTTGGGTTCTCAGACTTCCATTAGGTTCTAAAATGCCTCCACTCAGAGTTCAACTTTAACGTGGGCTAGCTGTTATCTGGTACAATCCCCTGAGATGTTATACCACCCACAGTTACCCTTTGCCACCCCAAACATGGCCCATTAGCATTTCCCTACATTTCAGACATTTTTATAATTAAAGACTCTCTCTAATAATATGCTCACAACAACCATTTGCAAAAAGGAATAACAATTTGCTTTGTGCTGGTGAAACCCACCAGCTGGGTGGCTACCGGATGTTTCAGAAAGAGAATCACATTTTGCCACCCCAAATGATACCCATAGCCATGGTTATCTAAACTGCATTAAATCAGATGTTACACCTTTGTTTTCTCCACCACTGGTACCAGTTCCCAGGCATGTATGAAATCCCACAATCACACACTATGCTCTGGGTACCCAGTCACCAAAGTCTTAGATGGTTGCAGGCCTGGTGGATGTTGCAGCTGTTGGCATTGGCCGGCTTTCATTCAAGAGAGGAAAGGATTAACTTGGAAGACAAATTAACAAAGCAACATTCAATTTCTTTAGCAGAGCTGCAGGGATTGCCCTGCTTTTGGCAGAAGGGCAGGGGTGGCCCCTCTTGTTGCAGACTGAACATTTCAGGAGCAGGTAACCAGCATGGTTACAAGGGTTGGAACTTGGATTGTCAATCCTGAATATTCAGCACACTCATATGATTGTCACATCCAGTACATTTATATCTCTAGCATGTCTATATTCCAGACATAATTAATCAAGGTGGAACATTGTCATTTCCAGAATTTTATTGGCCAGTCCGATTTAACTTTAAGATCTTAGTCCATCAGTGTGGCAGTGTGGTTATGGCTAGTGGCGCCACAGGACATCTGGACCAGATAACCAACATAGGTGCATACAGCACATTTATATGACACTTTTGACATGGGTGCATCTCAGCACATTTAGGATACTCTCTGACATAGGTGAATACCAACGCATTTATATGATTCTTCCTAGCATAGGTGCATCTCAGCACATTTATACTGGTGCATGACAGCCCATATTCATTAAGCTTGCTTTCTTGTCATTCAAACAGTTACTGGGGCATGATGGCCCATAGTTGCTTAACTTACTGCTTTTCCCATGAACAGTTACTGGGGCATGAGGGTCCATAGTTACTTAGCTTGCTTCTTTTCCCTTGAATAGTTACTGGGGCATGACGGCCCATAGTTACTTACTGTAGCTTGCTTCTCTCTTGCACCGGGGGGGGGGGTGCAAGAGTACTTCCTCCGACTCCTCAAGGATGATCCCCGCTATAAAAGGCTCCTGATAGTCTTCAGTTCTCTCACAACTGAGGTCTTTTTCAGCTCTCTCACAGCTGTTTGAGGTCATCTGGTTTAAGTCCACACCTTTCCCCAATGTGGAAGGGAGGGCTAGCACCTGGAGGACATTCTGGCAACCTCCGGGCTAGCAGTTTAACAAGCTACATTATTTTTAAACTTTAAATAAAGAAGGTACACCCTTTCTAGGCTAGAGAGGATTAACTGGATCTCCAGGCTTGGCTGCATGGCTGAAGACCTGAGCCCCCACCCCTGTGGGAAGCTCCTGCTCAAATCTCTATTTCCCTCTCAAATCTGCAATCTGGAATCTAATCTCAAATCTGGCAAAATGCTGGGAATCACAGTTTAATATAGGGATCTCCTGAGGCTCCTGATTGGCTGACGCTTTTGGTTGCATGGCATCTGATTGGCTGGAGGACCTGTCACAAAAATGAATAATGCATGAACCTCACTAGATGCACTGTTAGTCTGATGTTTTGGTGCCAATAATTAGGTCCCTTTAAGTCCCCATGAGCAGTTGGCATTTACCATGAGCTTTGATTAATGTCCCACAAGTCCTGGCTTTGTTATTCTGGCTTTCAGATTGGCTGTGGCTGCTTGCAATGGTTGCTTAACCCACTGTCCTTTGAGCAGATTAGTAGCAGTCCCAAATCAAAGTGCTGGTGCAGCCAGAAATAATTAAATATTTGCCCCAATGTCCCACAGTCCATTTGCCCTGGATATGTACTTGCTATCACTGCACAACGTGAACAGATAGCGGAGTCTGTTTTCCTGTCACTGCTGCCAATATTTTAGCTCCCTGACATGTAGCAGCAGCAAGCCATTTTTTTGGAGTCCCATAGTTGTCTGGTGCAGCCAGGAGCAAAGAATTATAAATTAATTAAACACTTTTCCCCTTTGCCACTTCCCCCTCGAACATTTATTGCAGCAGTTACAATATTTATAAATAAAAAAACATTTATTTTCCTTTTCGGCCGTAGCTGAAGTACAGCTGCCCCGAGGGCAGACAGGCCTTCATGAATATTCATTACTGATCGGGGCTCAGGCTCATTAATATTCATGAGCTCTGATCAGGTCACCTCATGGATCTCTCTTAATTTTTGAGAGAGTGGCCGCTCAGGGGCCTGTCCATGGTCACTGGGTCCCACTCAGTACATTGGGATCCCAGGACTGATGGAACACTTTCTGTATTGACCGCAAACTGAAGCGGTTGATGATTTCCCTGAAATTTGGCATGCATGGAGTGGTACCATAGATCTCTGGATCTGCCAAGTTTTGTAATGGTCAGATATACGGTTGCGGAACCACATAGAGCCGTAGAACATGGTAATTATGCATTTTTGCACATTCCTTGCTCGCACCTACAGGTCGCACAGTCTGCGTGACCAGTCTGAAACCTTCAGGAAACATGCAGCCAGTGTCCCCGACGTGCTTTTCAAAGATTTTGTGAAAAAATATTAAATGGTTCAAAAGTTATTCAAAAAACAAGTTTTCCATTATAGACAATGGGAAAAGTTAACAAAAAGTTCAACAGTGTCGAAAATACCGTTTTTAGTGTCACAAATGACCCCTGTTGTGTTGCAAATCCACCATCTTGTTTTCAGTTGGTGGTCACAGAAATGCATGGCATTTAAACTTGGGACCCTGTAGGGATAGAATTCTTTTTGTGTTCACCTAGTCGAGCCCTGAGGATGCTAGCCATGTTTTTTGGGGGGGTTAAACACCCCAGAAATATGTTTTTAAAATTTTTGGAAACAGTAGTGTTGATTTTTTTTTTTTTGCGAAAGTGTTGCAAATCATGACACTACTTTGCAACAATATGCCAAATACAACAGGAAATCTTTGCCAGCCTGCTGCAAAATAACGGTTTGGTCTTTTGGGCTGAAATTTGGAGGGAAGAAAGACAAGATGCCACAGATGTGCCTTTTTGTGGTTTGGTGAGAAAGTATTAGAGGGCTGCAATGTTACGGCACTCCGAAGTTGATTATTGTTCCCATAGGCTAACATTAGGGCATCCACCACGCCTTTAGGGACTCATATCTCGAAAGTGCTTTGAGATACGGATGTAAGGAGCTGCAAAGCTAGTGTGAGGGAGTTTGAGCAGGGAGAGTGACCAGGAAGGAGGGAAACATGTGAAGAGGGTGTCCAGTGAAAAGAAGCCTGCTGTTTTTGATAGAGCCTGGGGACAGCCCTCAATTAAGTAAAGCGTACAGTAGGTGAATAGGAGATCACCTGTATCCCAATGCTGGGTCAGACCGGGTAGTGAGTGAAAGCAGGAAAAGTATAGTTAGCCTGCTGCTTCAAGTACTTGTTGACTCCAGAATCTGTCAAATTGTCTTCACAGAAGAAAAACCTGCCACAAGAAGAATTCATCGCTTCTCCAGTTTTTCAAACTTCACTGATTTTCTCTCCAGCAGGCCCTCAAGAATCTCCTTCAGCAGTCAAAAGGAATGTGGTAAATTAAACAAAAATATCTTCAACCTTAGGTATTTGTTTTAAAAGGAAAAAGTCACTGAACTGAACTTAATTTGCCTCAAATCCTTCTGCATAAAAGGGACTACTGTGTAACTGAAGGACTGAATTTTACACAACTGAGGGGGGAATTGTGTCCTTGAATGTTTATGTGCAAATGCTGTGAATTGTATGTTACATGCTAATGTTTTAAAATTGCTTGCTATGTGCTATTGACTATTTGCCAAAGTTAAATGCAAAAGCTGAACTGCTTAAGTCTTAGGGCCAGATATCAAAGCTTTGGGCCTGGCACAAAGCCGTAGCACTGGAATAGCGCTGGATTTGTACCAGGCTGTGATATTCAGAAGCCGTAATAGCACCGGCACTTTGTGATAGCACCGACGCTAAAAGTAAATGTATGCAGGGGTGGAAGATAGGGAAGTGGCCAGGAATGCCAGCTGCACGGCATATTCAAACAGACAGTACTGCGCTACAGGCATTAGTGTGACCTGTTGTGTGGTACCAAATACCACTGACAAAAGCTGGCGGTAATGTGGCAGTGCCTGCCCCTCCCCATTGCAATCCCCAACCCCTAGTAACCCCAAAAATCAAATAAATCCATGGTGAGTTGGTGGTCCCCCACCCCCAGCACTATCCCCGACCCCCGGTAGCCCCTAAAATCACATAAATCCATGGCAGTTTAGTGGTCCACCCCACCCCCTAGCATTATCCTTGGCCACTGGTAGCCCCCAAAAATCACATAAATCTCAACCCCCAGCACGATCCTCGACTCCTGGTACCAGGGGTTGGGGATGCTGAGGGGGTTGGGGGACCACTAAACCACCATGGATGTATGGTCGCTAATGGCACCACAATGATGCCAACTGCTGCCTCCAGTCCCAGTCATGCCAAGCAGTATGTGGTGATGGTTGTGGTAAAATTTTATTTATACAGTGATAAAGCCATTAGGGTTCTGAAAATCCCTATTCACAAGGCTTACCTGTTTACATTATTCAAAAATATTTACAACTTTACATTTATAACAATACAAAATTACAAAAGATACAAACAATACATTACAAATGTTACAGATTCGTCAAAAACAGGCATATAATCATATTAATCTTCACATTATTTTCACCTATTGCAACAACAGTGAAAACTAAGTTCATGATTTAGGCCATTTTTAAAAACATGGTCAGTGATTGTTAGTTCACGTAAAAAGGAAGGAAGACAGTTCCAACTAGTGGCTAGCTGATATTGAAGAGTCATTTCACTAAATCGATTTTTAAATCTTGGTATTATTAAGTCCCTAGCACCAGTTTTTCTTAAATTTAAACCATGTTTAGGTTTTTGTAATTTATTTTTTAAATTATCTAAAGACTGATTTTTAAACATATTATGAACCTGATTTGGCCAGATTCCCCTTGCCTGTAAGTCTAATGGAATCCATCCTAAATCTGTATACATAATACAATGATGGGTTTTAGGGTCACACCTTAACACAAATCTTGCAAGCTTATTATGTGGTAACCCACCCCCCTGGGCCACCATGGTAGTGTGGCCATACAGCACACACCTGCAGACCATATGTCTGTGGTGACCAACAAATGCCAGCACACACATGCAGCACTGTGGGCATGGTGAGTGTTGAGAAGAGGGTGTACAGGTGGCCAGGCCTCACCACAGACTGAGTGTGGCCACAAGACTGGGACAAAGCATGCAGTGCACATGGGCCAGTATTGGTAATACCCCAATACCAATGTGCCTGTCCTATCATACATGCCCCACCAGTCACATACAGCACAGCTGTACATACACCACAGCACACACAGCTGGTCATGTCTATGGCACTATGAGCATCCCATGCCAGAGGTGCAGCATCTGTGGGTCACACAACAGTGTGACAGTACTGTCCACTGGCAGTACACACCTGTAAGGTGGGCTTGTCATTGTGTGCAGTGCAGTTGTCATCACTACCCTACACACCATAAGGCATTGCTGTGTCCCTCACATTACTGGCCCCCTTGCTACTGCGGTGTCTGCTGTGCACTGTAGCATGCCCTTCAGTGTGACAGTTGCATGCATCACCACCACCACCTGTGCCTATGCTGTGTTGTCCCCTGGGGTACACACTGCTATGCTGTACTGCATACATGTAGTCTGCAGTTACCATCATGCACTGTCAGACTGACCTACAGGTGCAGCTGCAGCCAGACCTGGCCAGCCCCTGTACTTCCAGACTGACCTACAGGTGGAGCTGTGGGATCCTGCAGTAACGCTAGGCAAACTGCATGCAAATCAGGGCATAATGAGATGCTAATCTGGATGTTTGCCCAGAGACTACCTAAGTAGACTCATTTGCATGTCACTTTTGAATATGGCAATGTTTAGCACTGGGCAAATGGGTTAGCTCTGTGCTAAAGCCGCGCAAACATGTTGGAGCGGCGCTAACGGTTCGGGGAATGTTATACGGTTTTGAACACTGTTCTTTCACATCCACTGCTGCCTGCAGCTGTACTGGGTCCATGCATTTTCTGGCACACACATTGGCCACATAGTTCACCTCTACCTACCTTCACGTCACTGTGCACTGTGTTGCTGTTGTGGTTTGCACTTCCTGGTTGCTATATTCAGAGCTGTCTTATTCCAGGGCTACATTTGCCCTGCACTCCCAGCCCAGTTTGTCTGGCCTCATTCCCATGCTATATTCAGAAGCTGTTTGTCCAGGGCTATTCCTTTTGAATATAGCTTGCTTTGTGCTCCGGGCTAAGTTTGCCTGCTGGGCAGTGCTAATTTAGCCCCGGGGCACAGTTTTGAATATCTGGACTTCTGAGTAACTTTTACTTCAGATTTCCTCACAAATAGTCTTTTCCCCATTAAATAAGCTGCCCTCTGCAGTTTACAGTTAATAATCTAAATATTCATTTTTCTCACACTTAGCACAACCTTCTCTTGCTTTAACTGCATGGACTATGGCTCCCAGAGCACACTCTCCCCTTTCAGGTTAGCGACTCCTTTATTTTGCGCTTTAGCCACCAAAATCTTTTTTTTTTGTTTTGAAGAACATTTTGAGCTGCAGTCCTGCCAAGTTTGAGGTAAATAAAACAAAAATTGGTTTGGCAGCACACTTTTAAAATAAACTGTTTCTCTCCCAACAGCTTCTCTCTTTGCCCCATGCTTTTCCAGCACCCAGAGCTCATTAAAATGGCTCTCTTTTTAAAAACTAAGCCTTTCTGTGGCACCAGTTTATATGTGTGTGACCCCCAGAACTCCTTCTTAGCCCCCAGTGGCCTTTTTATAGATAAATAGTGTATTTTATTGTGTTTATCCTTGAGTAAATGCCAGGGATCCCCTTTTTATGAGCAGCTTTATTAACTGTGATGGCCCCCAGAATGAACTTTTTAATATTGCATGTACTTTTGGCTTCCAGAAGCTCCACAGAGTTCAATTTTTGACTGTGCCCCTTTGTTTTTATTTATGTTTTTTTTTAATTAATGTGAGCCAGGCCTTAAAAAAAAAACATCCTGGCGCTTGCTGCCTGCTCAAATAAATGAAGAAACATCTGGTTGTCCTGCCTGCGAGAGGAGCGTCTGGTTCGTCTTCCTCTACTTTTCACTCAGGCGTCAGCAGCCCATTGCCTGCTCTGAGTGCCTTCACAGTTTTGTACAGCTGCACAGAGTCTGCAGTTGGGGAATTCCCCCTGAGCACACCCATGCTCCGCTGTGGAGCCGACGATTGGCTCACACTCTCCCCTCTCCTCTGTCTCTCAGTGTGCTGTCCATGGTGCCTGCAGCCACCGCTCTGCATTTATTTTTAAAAGAGCAGCAGACTGCATGACTTAAATTCAGGCACAATACATTAAAAAATATATATTGATAGGGCAACCCAGGCTGGCTCCTATTAACCACTGGACCACCAGAACTCTAACTGCAGTAGCCAGGGCATACAGTTACTAGCCCAGTGGCCACCAATACAAACATCACCTCCATTCTGTATTTTTTTATTTACTGAAATGTGACTGCTTCTTCATTAACTGCATAAAATGTTTGTGTGTGTACCAGGGGCAGGAAGTCCCTTCCCCCGCCACTACACACTTTTAACAATACTGATATGCTCACAGCTGATCTATTTATTTATTTACTCTTTTCTTCTACAGGAGCCACCTTCTCTCTTCCTGGCAGCAACCACCTACCCCAAGGCTTGAATCCAGGTTCCAATGACCTGTAACTAAAGGTACCCAAATCCAACTATTCTTTTCTTTCTCAGTGTAACAAGCGTTACAGGACTGCTACACTAGATAGCTCAATCCCCACCACCACACTCTGGGTCCTGCCCCTCAACCAGTTTTCCACCATCTGTTCAACTTCTCTCCAAACTTGAGGTCCACCAACTTCCTGATCAACCTCTTATGGGGTACAGAGTGAAAGGCCTTGCTGAAGTCCAGGTAAAGGATGTCCTCTGCTTGGCCCCTGTCCACTGTTTCAGTGATCCAGTCAAAGAAGTTAATCAGATTTGTTTGACATGACCTTCCTCCCATAGACCTGTGCTGCCTCTCATCCTGGAGACTTTGCTTATTCAGATACTCTACCAACCTTTTCTTAAAGAGTGGTACATCCTCATGTTTTGTAAATGTTATTTGCTTGCTTGTCAACAGGTAGCTCTTTTCATGTAGCTGTTGGGGGATATATGTGTTTGCTTTAGTTTCTTTTTCAGAGTTCACACCAGTCCGTGTTACTAGCCTGGGGGTCTCCATTTTCTGGTTGTTGAAATCTCATTGTCCCTGAGAGCTGCATTGGCATATGAGAACATGATGCCACAGCACCCATTTACTGTACACCATGTATCTCGATGCTGAAAGTACACATAACCTGAAAAATGGTCAAGAAATACATTGATTGAATACAGTTTAAAGGAGAAAAACTTGCATTACATCTAAGGCAATTTCTAAAGGTAACTGAAGGTAAATGTGATACCAGCCAACCTCCCCCCCCCGTTTACCTGTAGCACTGGTGCTGTGGGAGTCTATACAGCAACTGCCACAGCCCAGGAATGCATATCCAGTGTCTAGTACAAGGCGCATGTCCTCCGTATTGTACAGGATGTGCACAGCCTGTTCTACTGTACAGGGAGGGTATGGCCTATGGCCTGTGTACTGTACAGGGAGCATGCTTCCTGTACATTACACAGGCAGTGCACTCTCTCTGCAATACAGAGGATGCATGCCCTGTACTTTACATTGGATGCATGCTCCCTGTCTGTCCATATAAGGCTGGCCAAGTAGGTGAGAGGAGGGCTGTGCCAGTCATCGTATGGTCTTCCGCAGCACCAATGCTTCAGGTAAGGGTGGGTTGGTAGGATGGCTTGGCCAGTCCCCCTGCAGTGCAGGAGGGGGACACTAAACACCAAGGAAGTAGTACATTGCTATAGGAACAGGGATCAGTGGGTGGGGGGGCACTAGATGCCAGGGACTGTGACATATTTGTTTTGATTTTAATAGTTATTGACAACTTCAAAGATTACCTGAAGTTATTTGCAGAGATATCATACAGGTCCAGCTATTAGAGGGTGGGATAGACTTCTGAACATCAGGGACACATGTTTACATTTTCGGGACAGTGATTGGGGGTGGGGAGGGGACTTCTAGATACCAAAGAATTACCTATATCACACAGGGCTGGTGATCGGATGACAGGGCCGGGGGTCCATGGATCACCAGAGAATTTATTTATTTAAACTAAGAGGGTGATTGGAGGATGAGGGAACCACGGACCACCAGGGAATTTATTTATTCAAATGGGGATGGGGATCCTAGGACATGGGGCACCACAGACCACCAGGGAATTTATTTATTTGAATAAGGATGGGGTTTGGAGAATGGGGAGGGAACTACTGGATACCAGGGATGTGTTTCATATTGATGGGAATAGTGATCAGATGGCAGAGGGTTCCCTGGACACCACGTAATTCCTGAGTTTTATGGGACTGTGCAATCAGGGTAGGGATGGAGTCGGTTGCAGGGGTGCAAACCTGCCACTACTTCCCATGCAGATGTGGCCATAATAGGTATGGAAATGGCCCCTTAGTGCCTTGCATGGCCAAGAGGCTCATTTGCAGGCACATGGTCATAATATCACAAGATATTATGCCGCAGCAATATACCGCGCTGCCAATACAGCGTGATATATTGTAAGCAGCATATGCCTTTCTTTTGCAGGGGGCTCTGCTCCCTGCACCCACTGTTATGGGGGGCTGTGCCCCTGAATCCTCCTCAACTAAAATAACCAACTCCGGCGGGGGGGCGTTAACACTTAACTTCACACAAAGTGCAAAAAAAAATAAAATCCTTGCGTCTGGGACCGGGAATCAAAACCTGGTCCCAAATGCACCACCTTCTTCCCTTGCTGCCTGTGGCAGATCCCGTCAAGTCATGGCAGTTGCTCGCTGGCCCCACCTCCTAGCACAGGTCTCGTCCCCTACCTGGGAAGAGTGAGAGGGTGCACTACTACGTATACACCCTTTTGTGGTTTTGCACCCTCTTACTCTACCCCACCATACTTTTCCTGTTGCGTGGTTTTAATGTACACTATTAAGCATATGAGACACTGACCCAGTAGATCATTGGCATGGGGTTGCCTGAATATCGCACCAGGAGATACTGGCATTTTTGGGTCTGGGTTGCTATTCCCTGCATTGCCTGGATCCATGTCAGGACAGTACTGTTCGACTTACCACTGCACCAACATGCCCATATATTTAGTCAGAAAGTACTGGTGCACTATCCAACTGACTATAGCATCCTCATTGAATTGGGCAGTGGGCAAGCACAGTGCAAAATTTTGTGTTCCACTTTACCAATTTTTGAATATCAGGCCCTGGTTTGTATTGAAGTTGCTGAATTCACTTCAAGTTGCTACACACCATCTGGTTGTCGATTACTATATTTTTAAGACCTCTGTACTGTACTGAAGGTGCTGAAGTTGTTTTTTTCTACACCCTGACTGGGTGCAAACTATAATTTATTTCAATGGGCTTACACAACTTAATGTAGTGTTATGCTTGTGCAACTTGCTGATAAACTTTTGTGGCCATTTGCCTCACTATTCCACAGAGAATACAACCCTGTAGGGGTACCAAAGGGAAGGAACCCTTGACAAGGGCTCCACCCCTACAGATGCCACAGGAAGGAGTCCCCTGGCTAAAGGTACCTTAGGAAGGAGCTCCAAGGAGAGAGGCAAGCCACTGGAGGAGGCAGGAAGGATGGTGGGATGAAGAAAAAGTGCTTCTGAGTGAGGCTGGAATGAACTGACTTACATAGCTCAGGCAGTGGGCGTGGCTGGTTGTTCCAGCCCATCGAACCATAGGTGAAGCCTTTCAATTCTATGGGTTTATGCAACTTAGTTTAGTGTTATGCTTGTGCAACTTGTTGATAAACTTTTGTGGCCATTCACCTCTCTATTCCATGGGGAATATCACCTGTATGGGCACCAAAGGCCCAGGGTGTAGCCAGGCATTTCAGATTTGTACACCAAGCTGCCACACTGGTGCCACCCTCCCCCCTCCCCATGACTCGAGTCCATTGTTCCTGGCTCCAATCAGATAATTCCCACACTAGACCTGCTGTCTGTCTGCACTGCTAGTGTAGTGTCCAGGTCCTGCTTCCAGCTGGTAAATCCCGCTGACTGCACCATGACTTCACAACCATGAAATAAATTTCTTCTGTCTCCCCCACAGGTAGGATGACTTGCTCTGCTTGCCACTTCACATGAAGTCTACATTTTTTTTTTAGTTGGCTCTGAGTTTATTCTTTCATCTGCTGCTCCTCAGTTCTTCTTCTACTTCTCTCTCTCCCAGTCCAATTGAACTAATAGTATGGCTTCTAACTTCACTGGGGCATTTAAACTCACTGCCTCAGACTTGCCACACCCACTACCAGAAGCCACAGCCAATCACTATGCAGGCGGACCATGCAGACCTAATTGAGACCTTCAGCTTCAATGTCCGTGGTCCACTCAGCCAGCCACCCCCCCAAAACAAAGCTAAAAGAGAAAATAAAAAAACCATGAAGCCAAACAAAGGAATTTAAAAGCAATGGACTATAGAGGGCAGAGCAATGCCAACCAGCTTGTTTGCTACCCCCTGCTACTAAACTTAGTATGCCATGGCTTACTTGGTGTATCAGTAGCTACACCCTTGCCAAAGGCAAGGAACCCTCAAAAAGGGTTCCACCCCTAGAGGTGCTACGGGAAGGATTCTCTTGGATAATGGTACCTTAGGAAGGAGCCCCAGTAATAGTATTGAACAGCAAGTGGTGCTTACCAAGGATGAAGAGCATGAATTGACAGCAACTGGTAAGTTAACAACCATCAGTGACAAGGGGAAGTGGACATGAACTAAAAGCTGATATATATATATAGAAAATGAGCAGCAGGGCATGACTTCCTCAGGAGAGAGGGAATGGCAAAGGAGAGCCCCCATCTAACTCAATCCGACAGCGGAAACCTACCTAGGTAAGCTAAGACTCTAGTACAATATAAACTAAGTAGGTATTATTACCTTCAGCATGTAGGAAAGGAAAACAACCCTATGAGAAGGAAATCTCTGGGGGATCCAAGGCCTAGGTCGCCTTCCCCCCAGTCATGATATATGATTAATGATGGCTCTGCTGCTGCAGTTTTGAAACCTACTTGGGGAAGATTCAATTTGGAGGAAGGCTCTCACTCTATGTCTCTATTGGGAATGCCATGAGGGTCTGCTAACGAACTCTGCAGCAAAACGGGGCTCCCACATAGGAGGTCCTCCCCCATGGTTGGAGGAGGAGATCTACGGCCACCGAGGCACTCGAGCAGTCTTCACAAGCCTAAATAGGAACCAGTGGGTTAACAGCCACCGGTGCGAGCAGACCAGCTAAAACTTAGGGGGTGGTAGTAGTAGTAATAGTAGTAGTAACAGCAGTAGATTTCATTTATATTGGGCGCCCTACCCCGCAGGCTCAAGGCACCCTCACAGGGTAGTACAATAAATAAATACAATATACAGCATAAAGTCCAACATTTCAGCACACACATAAAGCCTCAATTAATCACCAATATAACAAATGTACAAATAAGAAAAAAAATTATAATTTCTCAGAGAACCTCAAAAGCTTGTCTAAATAAAAAAGTTTTCCGCAGTTTTCTAAACACTAACAATGCTAGTACTTTCAGGAGATTACCTGGAAGTGAGTTCCAGAGTATCAGAGCCACCGTTTCGAATTCCCGATCCCCAGACGATTTAAGTCTCAATCTAGGCACCTCCAGGAGACCCTCCCTTGCAGATCAGAGAGGGTGATTTGGGGGTGTAAATGTGCAGCAGCTCACTCAGGCAGCCTGGTTCCAGCCTGTGTAGGGCCTTACAGGTCAGCAGACCTATCTTAAAGGAGATACACTAGTGCACTGGCAGCCAATGCAGTTCGCAAAGCACCAGTGTAATGTGACATGATTGAGATAACCCTGTCAGCAGCCAGGCTGCCACGTTCTACAGTAGCTGCAGGTGTTGAAGCATACCCCCATTGACCACAAGGTAGAGGGTGTTGCAGTAGTCAAGCCTCGAGTTGACAAATGCATGTATCAGCGTGGGCAGGTCATCAAGGGGAATGAGGGATTTAATACGGGTGATAGGGTAGGGAAAATAGCTGATAAAGGTGCTTCTGAACCCACTTGACAGCTAAAGGAGCCCCCTTGGGCTTAAGGGCCCCACCCATCAGCAGCTGCAGCCTTGAATTCTGCATCAAAAGGTGCCAGCAACCAGTTCGTTAACAGCAACCAGTGATGGCTAAAGCACCATCTGGAGCGAGGACATTCCCACTGCAGAGCAACCGGTGGGTTAATGGCCACTGGTGATGCAAGTTAAGAAGTTCCTCACCCCGAGTTTCACATGCTCAAGATGTGGACTTCATGGGGGAAGAGCGAGACCGTAGACTGCAGGGAAGTCCTGAGCCCTAATAATGCTTAGTCCAGGTTGGCATGCATCCAGTTTTGAAAGCAGGCAACTGGTGGGTTAACAGCAACCGGTGATGCAACAGGTGACAATGCTGCTGGTACACAACAACAGAACCCAGAGGGAATGGCTGCTCAGCTAGGAGCCAGGTGGAAACAATTAGCGATTACAGTTGAAACAGAGAGTGCTGCATGGTCTGGAAACAACAGTAAGTGGAGCTGGACACTAGGAAAACTGAAAAAAGACCAATTAAAGTAAAACAGAAAACTAAAGAAGCCCAAAAGAAACCAAGCTGAAAAAGTAAAGGAACAAGAAAACATGAGTGCAGCAAGAACAGGGATATAGAGAAGCACAAGCTGCTGCCAGAAGGCAGGAAGCAGAATACTGACAGAGGAGCAGGGGCACAAACCAAGCAGAAAGACTAGTGCAAACAAGTAGAACGTCCAGCACAAACCAAGCAGAGTCCAAAGCACAAGGGAAGGAGGGAGGCAAATGCTGGATAAGTAGGGGAGAGCAGGCAGAGTCCGACAGTGCCTCCAGCTGCAAAGAAAAAATGCTTCTGAGTGAATTTGGAAGGACTGCCTTACATACAGGTAGCTCAGGCAGGGGGAATAGCTGGTTGATCCAGCACATTGAACCACAGGCAAAACCTTTCAATTAAGATCATTGTTTTGTACTGAAGCTGTTGAAGTTGTTTCCTGTTGCTACACCCCTAATTTTGTGAGCACTCCTTTCTGCACTCAGTTGAATATCATAGACCAGGTTGAATCTTTCATGCCGTAAACTGTGTAATTATTAGTTTACAGACACTAGACAGACTGTACCAACTCAATTTTCTGAGAAGTATCCCTCAGTTTCTTCACTCATCCCAGGGCCACTTAGTATCATACCCTTTTTGGGGTAATTACTGGACAGCTATAGTTTCTCATTAATAACCTAGGGCATCCCAGCAAGGTTTTAGTTCTGTTGTGCAGAAGAGTGCTTACCTGCCATATTGTTCTGCATTCTCTCCCTTACCATAGCTGCAAGAATGTGGTTAAATCAGTTGACTCTAATTCTTTTTTTTCCCCTCCGGTCACCCTGTGAATGCCCCTAATGGAGCATTAGCTAACGCATAACACCGACCCACCATGCCGAGGCTTACCCCCCCTGGGTGGGGCCACCAGGTGGGCATCCCCTCCCCATGGACAGTGTTGGCTGGCCCTGGCTTACCCACCAGGGTGGGGCCACAGGAGTGAGACCCCCTGGCAGACATTGGTGGGGATGGTGGCGGAGCAGCGGCGTCATGGTTGGGGTGCCCGAAGAAATATTTTTTCCCCTTTTACCTGGAGTTGGGGATGTGCAGTGATGTCCCACATCCACCCGGCCCCCCCCGCAGACTTTGGTTGCAACATGGTCGAACCCCCCCAGCCTCTGTCAGAGGTCTGCAAGGTGTGTCGGACACTCTACCCCCTCCACCTGGAGAAAGACAGCGGTCTTTAAGATGCTTAATCCTTGTCCCCTCAGCCAGCCCTCTGACATCCCAAGTCCATTTCTGAACCCGGGTCATCAGCATCGCAGATGGAAGTTCTGCCTCTGTGCTGTCAGGCCCTCCTCACTTGCTTCTAACTCTGAACTGGACAAACATTAGCCCTAGAGACGGTAGCACTAAATCTCCCAATACTATCCTTATACAATCTCCTGTGACACCTAACATGAGCACGTCCCCTTATGGACCTTAAATTGTTCATTACTAGTAGAGAAACTAGTGGTCTCCAAATCAGTAGTCTGTAAACCCTTCCACTTGATGTTACAATTCCATTGATTTATCTGGCACAATCAGGCCCCACCACATCAGAATACCCAGGACCGCTCAACTCGATTGAAAAGAAATTACTCAAAAGTATTTTTAATCTCATAAAACAGTCAATTACCCTAACCCTGGCCCTCCCCCACAATATTTGTCACCTTGTAACTTTGCTAAGCTGCCAGGACTAAAAATCACGGCAATAGGAACCAAATTGTCAAACCACTTGGAATGACACAAGGGACTTGTATCAAAAGAGTTTGACGCAAGTGGTGACCTGCATCACGGCTTGCATCAAAAGGGATTTTCCAAAGCAGCTTGCATCTGGTCCAGACACTGCTGCACCAAAGCCCCCTTGTGCCAGGGTTGCAACAAACAAGCAGGTGCACCAGGACCCATGGGGGCTTGTGTCATGGTGGGGCAGCAACATTTCTGGGGATTTTCAAAGCCCCACCATGGATGCAGCAAGGGTGACCACTTAGACCAGCCAGGAGCTGGTCTAAGTGATTTGCACCAGCGGAATGGTGTCCAACAGGGCTGGCAGGGGTGTACCGAGGCCAGGGAGGTGGTATTTTTTGCAATGGGAAGATACAGCAAGAAGCAGGTGAGCACCCACCGGGGTGCATGTGTCATATAGAATAGTACAGTTAAAAGTAGTGCATATATTCCCCCTCCATCCTGCTGTCACCCATAAGAAAGCATCTCCCATCCCTGATGGTCTCCCAGACCCCCGATCCCTGATCTCCCACATGCAGGTGCAAATATCCTGTTCCTGCAGATGGCCCTCCTTCCGCACAATCACCCCTGTATAACATGCGGGATGTATCCATGGTGGTCCAGTGGACCCCCTGTCCCCTCACCCCTCAGGTATTTTCCCAGTACCCATACCAAAGTGAAGCTGGCAAGCCAGCACAGCCCTCCTCTCACCACCATGGCTGGCCTCTGACTGAGATGGCAATGACCACATACTGTATACAGTACGCTCAGTGCATGACAGCTGTCATTCACTGAATGTACCGTATACAGTAAGCAGTCATTGCGATCTCAGTCGGAGACCAGCTGTGGTGGCTGAGAGGGTGATGTGCTGGCCTGCCAGCTTCTTTGGATTGAGGTTGCTGCTGGGACAATACCTGAGGGGGTGGGGGGTCCACTGGACCACCAGGGATACATCCAAGATGTTATACAGGAGTGATCATGGAGAGGGTGGGCAGTCCACAGCAACAGATTATTTGCACCTGCATGTGGGAGATCAGGGATCAGGGGTCTGGGAGACCATCAGGGATGGAGATTTGCTGTCTTATGGGTGATATTGGGAATGGAGGGATGAATATGTGCACTGTGTTTAACTGTACTGTTCTATATGGCACAAGCACCCTGACAGGTGCTCACATACGTTTTGCAGTATCTCCCTGACACAAGTAATACCACTTCCCTGGCTCCTAGTACACCCCTAGCACCCTCCTGGCCTCCTGTTTCTCCCCCTTCCCACCATTCTGGACCCTCTAGTGTTAGTTGGTTAGTTTTTGTTGACCGGGTAAGTGCACTAGACAAGTCCTGCCTATTTTCAAGCACGACCCGGGAGAGGGGGATACAGATGAATGCCAAGTGACCTTGAACCAGATTAAGCTGTTGGTGGTATTTTTAGTGAATGAGGCAAATTTGGCCCGGACACCGGGGAAATTCACCTACTCTGCCTGCAGGGGGCTTGACTTCCTGGGAGCAGAATGGAGGAGCCCAGTTTAGAGCTGGACAGAAGAGGAGGAGGAAGTACTGATGTAGCAGGGGAGATGGAAGAATCAGTGGAAGGAGACCGGGTGGAACTTTTCAAGGCTCCTCAGGCGACAGAGTTTTTTTCGGCTGTTGCAGTGCCAGAGAAACGGGATTTGCAAGAACCAGAGCCTTCAGTTCTTGCGACTTTACTACAGAAACCAAGAAAGGAGGAGAGTTTTTTGCAGGATAACACTGACATGGGATTATTGGCTGGCAGGGAGGGAAATGCTGTTTTCCAGTGCCAAGAGCCAAAACCTTGTAGTTCCTTGGAGGTTACTACTGACAACTTGTCTTCAGTTGTCATGGTTACTAGAGTCAGCACTGCAATACGGGCTATGGAGTCAGTTCATCCAGTGATTTGCACACCGCAGAAACCGCTTTCCAAAGATGCTGGGTTTGTTTTCAGCCTCTCCCTCTGCTGCATTTACATGAGTCGCAACAGCCTGAGGTAAGCTGTATCTATTAAACAAACCATTTGGATCAGGTTGGGGTGTCGGAATTTACTTTTGCCAAGAAATTAACTGCTCATATTGATTCTGTGGGGATTGAGGGAAAGGAAAAACGGGCGGCTGTTTTTTCAGCTAAAAGACATTTAGTGACCCCAACAGATAAACCAGTAGTTACTGGGACACTTACTAAGGACTCTGAACCTTCTTGTCAGCAGGACAGTATTGTTAATAACCCATTGTCGGAAGAAAATTGGACCCCTCAAACAGCACTGCAGGAAGCTGGTTGGTCCTTTAATAATGGTTCATGGCATCCTTCTCCTGACTGGGACCCTAAATTAAACTTTTCTCAAAATGAGCCTTCATGGCAGCCTAATGTTTCTGTTTTACCCATGACACAAGCTAATTTGGTACCAGGTGATGAAAAGCAAGAACCCCCCCAGGAACAAGTTCCATCATCAGAGGTTTTAATTGATTACATACTGAACATCCTCATACTGATAAAAACTGTGGACTCTAGTAAACCTTTGTTGTCGGACTTATTTTCTAAAATAAAGAAAGAAGCAGCCCCTAGACGTAATGCTGTTAGATTAAGATATAAGGGTGGTCTGGAAGCTAGGCCAGACAGGCATTATGTGGGGAAATATTTGTTGAAAGACTCTGTGCATTTTACCCCATGTGAAGTGTTTGCTTTTATCAATATATCTGGTGAGGATAATTTTGATATAAGCTTTCGCTCAGTTTATGCATTGGATTTATTCTGGGAACGTTACAACCAGGTCAAATTCTCACCCTTATGGACCCCGTTTTGGTAATCCCCTGACTAAACCATTGGTTAAATTTGTAACAATTATGTTTTGGAATGAAGGTGTGCATATTGATGACATTTGTATTGGTTGTCCCAGAAATGTGATGTCTTGAGTTCTCCAGAGGCCATTTTAGATGACCAACAGTTTTGGACAGGGGTGAAATTTAAAGTTAAACTTCGGCAGTCAGATTCAGGGATTTTGCATATTCCAAACTCTTTTTTGTTGGGCCAGGATCGGGGGGGGGTCTGTTTTTATGCAGGCCAACCTAGGGCATGTTACAAATGTGGTGCTAGAACACACTTATCTAGCAAATGTGGTAAACCCGTTAGACAACTGTGGAGAGATTGGTCACATTGCATTCCAATGTATGAACCATACTAAGTGTGATCTCTGTGATGACACAGGTCATGTCTTCACTGAATGTGTGTGGGCGGCTAGGAATAAGGCTACTATTAGTAGTCCTGATTTTCTTATTCAAAAAGCTCAGGATTTGGTTTCTGAAGCAGGAGCGGGACATCAGGCCTCTGGTGGTGCCACTGCAGTCCCTAACCCACAACCTTTATTGTGGACTCTGTAGTTTCATTACCTGATACCTTGAAAGATACCTTGCCTATGTTAGTCCCAGTATGTTATGCTGACAATCAGGAAGCTCGGCCCAAAGAGGCAGTTCCAACAGTGCCTCTACAAGTAAGACGGTCCTCAGGAATTTAAAACCTCCTTTGGTAGGCGTTCTACTACAGATGTGGAAACCAGTAACCCTTTTGAGGTTCTTTCTTCTCAGTGGGGAGAATCCATCATGGAGTGTCAGGACTTGGACTCACAACCAGCTAGGGACAGTCCCCCCTCCCCACTTGTGGTTCAAGATGGGTACAAAAGTAAAAAAAGAAAGGAGGAAAAAGATAGTTGAATGACTCATATTTAGATCTGGAATCATTTAAATTGGGGTCTCTAAATGTACATAGTTTGTTAAACTTTAAAAAACATCATGTTGTGTTTAATTATATGCATGAAAATCGTTTGGACATTTGTTTATTACAAGAAACTTGGATTTACACCATTGACCAGGTCAGGAATTTCCAGAAGGAATGGTATTGGGACCCTTCTTACTGGTCCTTTGGACAGCATTCAGCTGATGGCTTGGGGTTTCTTTTTGGTACTTATGATTTTTCTTTGATAAAATTAATGGACTTGATCCCGGGAGGTTGATGATTTTGGATGGGGTTTGGAAGTCTTTGACGTGTAGATTTATAAATGTTTATTGTTCACAAGTAAAAGCTGAAAAGGTGGCACTAATGCAAATGATTAAACCTTTTTTGATTACTTCATTTGCAGTTTTTCTCTGTGGAGATTTTAATTGTGAATTGGACCCCAGTAAGAAATTGACAACTGCATTAAAAACAGGGAAAATATATTGTGATGCTATGGCTTTTCGGCATTGGTACAATCATCTGGGCTGGTTACGCAGTATTAAACAGAAGGAGGCCCTCGGTTTACTTATCAAAAAATAAATACTCTTCTATAATTGATTATATTTTTTATCTTCCAATTATCCTTTCTTTTCAGACTATACCTGTGGCCTTTTGGACCATCTGTTACTTCATTGTAACATTTCTGGTGATTCACTTCCCATTGGAGGAAATCCAAGTGGAAGTTAAGTGCTCCTTATTAAGCTCCTGTGAGATTCAGCATAATTAGGTTCTTTACTGATGGCAAGGTTGTCAGTTACCTTTTTATATGATGACATCAGTCAATGGTGGTGGGATACGAAAGTTGATTTATGCAAATTCTTTCAAAATCAAGGAAAAATAGCGTCAAATTCTTATTTTCTTCGCTATTTAGCTTTACGGCAACAATTGTATTATTTGTTTTCTAAGGCTAATACTTCAAAGTTCGATTATTCATCACAAATACACATACTTAAAAAGGAAATGTTATTGGTACAATATGACAGGGCAAAACTGCTACAGTTATTCAACAATATGGGCTAAAAAGCAACCTCAAGACTTTTGAGGCCTTTAAGAAGTATAGAACTAATACTTTTAAATGCCTTAGTCAATCAAGCAGGAATATAGTGATGGATAATGAGAGCATACAGAACATTATAAAAGACTTCTTTCTAGCACATGCACCTGCAGTACCTCCCAGCGTCGCAGAAATGGAACATTTCCTTTCTTCTATTCAAATTCCTGAGTCAACCTTCCAAAAAAATGTTCTGGTACAACCTATAACACGTTTAGAAATAGAGAATGTAATAAAATCTCAAAAAGTAGGCATTTCTCCAGGACAAGATGGCTTAACGGCGGAGCTTTACAAGACTTTTCCTTTGGAATTCAGTCAGTGTCTAGAATTAGTTTTTAATTATTTTCTTTCTTGTACGGTTTTTCCAGGGTGATTCCCAGCTGGATTGGTAATATTCTTGTACAAATCGGGGAAGCAAACCCATTTGAAGAATTGGAGACCGATTGCACTTTTAAACACTGATTGTAAGCTTTTCACAGGAATTTTAAATAACCGACTAAAAAAATTTGCTGTCACGGTGTTTTCCCCTTACCAATTTTGCGGACTACCTGGCATAAAAATCCAGCAGGCCCACATGATCCTTTGTGATCTTATTGAATACACAGTTTCTCAAGGGAAACGGGGCTGTATTGTTTCAGTGGACCAGAAAAAGGCTTTTGATAGGGTGTATCGCCCGTACTTGTTTTTGTCCTTGCGGCACTATGGAGTACCTAAGGTAATGATTCATTGGATCACAGCACTTTATGAAGGGGCACTGGCCCACCCAATTGTGAATGGCATATGTGGTGTGGGGTTCCACATGCCTAGTGGGGTTCATCAAGGATGCCCTTTGAGCCCTCTTTTATATTCTTTTACTATAGATTCTTTAATAAGATCAGTGACTACCATTCCCAAATGGGAGGGGATGTTAGGCCCATCCGGCTTGTCTGAGCATTTTATTCAGGCCTATGCTGATGATTTATGTATATTTTTTTCCAAAATTGAATCTATCACTATTTTTCTGGAATTAATGGTTTCTTTTTCTAGGGTATCTAACTCTAAAATTCAAGAACAAAAAAGTCAGGGCTTAGTTATAGGACGAGGGGATGTTGTAGAGGAAATTATTGGAGGAATTTCAATTTCATCGGGGCCTATAAAAATTTTGGGCTTATTTCACGGGTCGCAGAATTTATCAGAACTAAACTGGAACACTGCAATACATAAAATTGAGGGGAAAATTGACTTATGGAGAAAATGGAAATTGTCAAAAATTAAGAGAGTTCAGATATTGAAGCAATTTGTTATTCCTTGCTTTTTGTATACGGATATGGTTTTTCCTTTACCTATGTCCTTAGAAACCAGACTTTATAATATATTTTTTCAATTATTATGGGGTAATCAGTTAAATCCGATTAAATGGCAGTATACTTATTTAGAAAAAAGGAAAGGTGGACTTGGGATGGTGGACCCGGTAGTTTTCTTTCATACTTTATTCATCTCACATAATATTCGACCAGGGCTTCTTCCCCAGATAACCCCTTATGGGTCTTTGTTTAAACACATTTTGGCTAACTACTTTTAGCCTGGCAAAATTTACCCAAACCGATCAAATCATTAAAAGTGCCAAACTATTTTTGTCAGTGGCAAAGAGTTGTTTACCTGGGGTATTCCAGTTCAATTGGTCAAGGATAAGACTGGGCAGAATTGTATAAAGAAGTAATGACATTGCTTTATCCGTCTGAACCTGCCTTTAAAAATTGCCCTATGACTCATGTCAAAATTGCTATTCAAAGATTGAATACTCTAGATTGCCTGAATGTATGTGAGAATTGATTTGGCTTTCCTTGTATGGTCATTTGAACGTAAGGGCAATGCTAAACATAAAGTTGTAACCGAAGACACTGTCCTTATCTGGATTGTATTGCTCAAGAAGAAACGATGGAACATTTTTATGTTCTTGCTCTTATCCACGCCTTTATGGAAATTCCGTCTGCTAAATGGAATATGTCTTGGCTGTTATATACAGATTATAATACCTTGATTTTAGGCATTAATTTCCAGTTGAATAGACGTTATGATAGGAAACATGGCACCTTTTTGTTGTTTTGTTTAATTTATTATTTATGGCAAGCCCGATGTCAGTGGGTCTTGTACCAAAAGAAGATGTCCTATGAAACTGTTAGCATATTAATTACAGGGGCTATGGAAAGGATTTATGTTCAAGATTGTGAACACTCCACTTCTTGGCAGGTTACCAGTTGGTGGAAAGGATTCCCAATGTTTATCAAATATAAATAGTATGCCTTTCTTGATCTGATATACATAATTATTTTTATTTTATTTATTTATTTTTGTGTGTGTGATTTAACACAATGTGATATTTAATTTGACTTCTTCGTAATTAATGATTGCTTTATGTTTTGTGTGCTTTAACACTGTTGGTTTTCATTTGTCCTTGATGTTTGTACAAATAAAAAATTCCCCTACTCTTTTCGATAAGTGCCATGGGATCTTTAACATCTGCCTAAACTACCACCAATCTAGGCAGATGGGACCTCAGTTTAACGTCTCATCCGAAAGACAGCACCTCAGAAGTGCAGCACCCCTCTCATGCTGCACTACAGTGTCAGTACTGGGATATTAACTCAAGTGCCAGATGTGGGAACTGAACCCACAGCCCTCTGATCTCCTGGCCTCAGAGGCGAGTGTACTATCTACTGAGCCACTGACACTGTGCGACAGTGTTGTGCCGGGAGGTGGTGGGGCTGCCACATACCTGCACCAAATCCCACAGATGTGGCCAATTTTTTGGTGCATCTTGCAATCTGTGGCAAACCTGGGAGTTTGGCGCAGGGACCCTGAAGATTATAAAATCTGTCACAAGGTCCCTGATGCAACCGGGGTTTGCAGCAACCCTTAGAGAGATGTAAGTTGCGCTGCTCTAAGGGTTCTTTGAAAAATGGACCCTAAATGCCTGCAGTCAGTAATGTAACAATCTGAACCTGTTTTACCAGGCCTGTACTTATTATTACATTATTTATTTATTTTATTTAAATTTTGATGACTGGTCGGGCCCTCTGAGACAGTTAAGTCCCTTTTTCAGGGGCATTCCTGGGAACCAAATGTTCCCAGCATAAGAAAACAGTACAGATACAGATAATTATGTACAGATATTATTGGATAGTTACATACATTCATGGACTAGAATAGCCTAGACTAGTCTAGACTAGCCTAGACTAGACTAGAAATAAATATGGCTTACTACTGCAACCAACCTCAGTGTCTCCTTTATCTCAGACTATGTACAATAACGACTCAACAGAGCAACCAGAGGTGGAAACATAATTCTATGTATCAAAAACAAATCATCCCATAGGCTCAGTAGTGTGGAGGGCTAAAGCACTGCAAAGCACCTTACCTCCTGCCCACACAGGTGACCCAGGTTTGGGAACAGACTAGAGTCATCAGAGGTTGGCTGGGGAGGGAGAGGACCGAGCTCCCAAGGGACTGCTCTCCTCTCCTGGGGAAGGGATGACTTGTCATCCCGGCTGCCTCCAGGTGGAGGCCGGGGTGTAGAGCAGGTCAAGGAGGTAAAGCATGGGAAGGACCAGTGAGGATACGTCAGGTGGGCATGCCAACACGTTCATGTTCTATGCTCCATAGGAGGGATTGGACAGGAGAAAAACAGGAGGAAAATGGACATTGGGGCTTCATGAAGCCCCATGCAGCCATCTTTGCACCCACATTGCCATCCAGTAAGTGACCTGGTCCACCTTGGATGTGATGTACTGGAGGGAGGACGATGCTTTCCACTTGGTCCTGTCATGAGAAGGGAACTTTTGGGGAGAAACTATGAACAGGCACCACCATGGGAGGTGGAGAGCCAGACTGGAGAGGCTGGGGATGTGGCTGAGGCAGTTTAGCTTCACCCCCCCCGGGATGGAGTAGGATAAAAACTTATATTACAAAAAATCGTCTGCCTCATATGCATAGCAATATCAATAGCCCTATCTTGTAATGAAAATAATAACATATTAGGGTGATATGGATCCCTTTAAGGTGGCTCTGGGCTATTAAATTACCTTACCAGTTTTTACAATATGCATAGCAATGAACCAATAATACTAGGGGACTTGAATTTGGACTGACTCATCTCTAAATCCAATGAGTTAAAGCTGCTATGTGTTGAATGTGGTTTACACTAATTAATCAAAGAACCCACAAGACCAAATTTTAAGAACCCCACCTATGCCTCCACATTGGATATCATTCTATTCAATAGGCCCAAAAGATCTCAATAACTGCCAAGTCTGATAATGACTACAGTGACCACGACGCAGTAGCCTGTGTAAGAGGTCCAAATAAATCTACATAAAGCCCACCTTTCATTACAAAATACGGCTCTCTTGGTTCTCTGAGCCAGCTTTTCTTAAAGATCTATCAAATATTTATTGGTAAGAGTTCTACCTAGCTCCTCAGTGCATAAAGCTGCAGATTTTCTAATTCACTACGTCTGCTCTGCCACTGATAGACATACAGTGATGCCCGCCAGGATGAAAGCAGTGTCACAGGTTTCCTGCATGACAAAAGGGATTATCTCCCATTGAAACTGCATTGTCTGCTGCAGTAACTCTACTGCAGAATTCAGCAGAGTTGGGCTTCCTCTTGGTGGGCTTCACATGTACCTCCCTAGTAAAGCTAAGACTGAAAAGCAAAACTGCCCATGGTTCTCCCAGGAACTGAAAAAGGCCCAAGAGGACTGGGGTAATCATTGCTCCATACCACAGAAACTTCACTTCTACATGACTGGACTGTTTTCAGGCAAAAAACGAATCACTTGAACAAAACTAATCCAAGCAGCTAAATCTAATTATTATCTTAACCCCTTGGAAACTCACCAGAAATAGTCCTCCAAATTCTGGAATGCAATAAAGACACTGGAAGGTGAGTTGGTTTCTCCTTCCCTACCTAAGTAAATTATGATGGATGGTAAGACAATATAGGGCAAACAGGTCATTGTGGAAGAGCTTAACTCTCACTTTGTATCTGCTGGTAAGGCCTTTGATACTTCATTGTCTGTAGTGCTGGTCTGCAGTAATCGCACACAGTTCCATTTTCAAACTGTAACCTACAAAAAAGTGGAAGATCTGCTCTTAGGCATAGATGCAAAAAAAGTGCCCAGGTGCCAACAAATTAGAGCCTTTCTTCAACAGAGCAGGTTTTTCTTTACTGACTGCACCACTAACTCATATTTTTAATCTCTCATTAACCAGCAATGAAATCTGCACCCACTGGGAAACAGCTCACATTGTCCCACTTTTTAAATCTGGTGACAAAGTGACCACAAATAATTATAGGCCAATCTCGATTCTCCTTGTCCTAGCCAAGCTGTTGGAAATGCTAGTCAATGACCAACTGTGGGAATATCTTTCCAACTACATTATCAGCCCAATCCAAACTGGTTTCAGGGCTAAACATAGTACTGCCACCACACTAGTCAAAGTTCCTGATGACTGGTTATCAGCCCTTGACCAAAAGCTTTTGCAATAGCAGCCATCTTTCTTGATCTCAGTAAAGCCTTTGACACGATAGGCCATCACACATTGCTTCCAAATCTCTCCAATACAAGAATTAGCCCAACTGCCTTGGTTTAGAAGCTACGTACCTGGTAGGCAGCAACAACTAAAATCTGTTGTTTGTTTTATTCTCTTGTTCTCAGATATCTGAAGGAGTCCCTCAAGGTTCAGTCCTTGGTGCCCTCCTGTTTGTTATCTATACTAATGACCTGGGGTATGATCTAGAAGATGCCCAGATCCACTACTGTGAATATAGTAGTTTATGTTGATAAATCCAGAATTAGTTGCTCAGTCCATGCACTTTTACAAACTTTAAATTGCCCTTCTCTTTGAGGTGTTACCAGGTATGGCATTCATAAGTTAAAACAAGAGACCCAGTGCACACTCTACCCCACCCCTCAAAAACTGCCAAATCATTAAATTATTACAATGTACTTTCTGCCTCAAATGGCTACTCACTTTTTTCATCCCAAAGGGGAGTGGTGGTCTCCTAGTTTTTCAGATCAGAGCTCTGGTGTGAAAGTAAGTTCAGCCACCAGTCGACAAGGTGGACCTCCCATCGGCTGAGGCCCTATTCTAAATGCAACTGACAGAGTTTGATCCCTTTAAAAAATATTACACTGCCTTATTGGCTCACTTTAAATAAGGTGCAGTCCCCAGCCAATGTACTGGTGATTGGTGGGGAGCCAGTTAATGGACACAACCACATATCATCAGACATAAACAAATCCAGAATTAGCTGCTCAACCCATGTGCTTTCACAAACATTAAATTGCTCTTTTCATTGGGTTGCTACCAGTTATGGCATACCCAAGTTAAAATAAGAGACCTGGTGCACACTCCCCCCCCCCCAGAATTAATCATTTAATTATTATGACACACTTTCTGCCTCAAATGGCTACTCACTTATTTCATCCCAACGGGGAGTGGGGTGGGGTCCCGTAGTTTTTCAGAACAGAGCTCTGGTGTGAAAGTACAAGGTGGACATCCCAACAGCTGGGGTCCTATTGTGAATGCAACTGCCAGAGTTTGACCCCTTTAAAATATGGTACATTGCCTTTTCAGCTCACTTTAAATAAGCTGCAGTCCCCAGCCTGTGTACTGGTGATCAGTGGGGAGCCAGCTAATAGAGGCAGACACACATCTCGCAAAAACATAAACAAATCCAGAGTTAGCAGCTCAACACATGCACTTTCACAAATTTCAAATTGCTTTTCTCATTGGGGTGTTATCAGTTATGGCATGCATAAGTTAAAACAAGAGACCCAGTGCACACCCTCCCCCACCCCCCAAATTGAAACATGGAAACATAGAAACATAGACTTTGACGGCAGATAAGGACAGCTTGGCCCTCCTAGTCTGCCCATTTCCCTACCTAACAGATAAGCTGCAGATCCTAGTTAACCAACAGCTTATTTCTTCCTACCCACAAGAATTGCCTTATGTCTGTCCCATGCATTCTTGAATTCTCCCACAGTTTTAGACCCCACAACCTCCTCAGGAAGGCTGTTCCATGTGCCCACCACCCTCTCTGTGAAAAAATACTTCCTCACATTGCCCCAAGCCATCACCCCCATCTTCAAATTGTGTCCCCTTGTTCTTGCACATCTCTTTTTCTGAAAGATGCTACCCTCTTGGACTTTGTTGATTTCACTAAGGTACTTAAAAGTTTCAGTCATGTCCCCCTCTCCCTCCTTTTCTCAAGGGTATACATATTAAGCTCCATTAGTCTCTCCTTATATAACTTCTCTTGCAGACCCAGCACCATTTGAGTTGCCCTCTTCTGGACTGCCTCCATCCTAATTGGCAAATCATTAAATGATTACAATTCACATTCTGCCTCAAATGGCTACTCACTTATTTCATCCCAAAGGGGAGTGGGGGTCTCCTAGTTGTTCATGTCAGAGCTCTGGTGTAAAAGCAAGCTCATCCACCAGTTGACAAGGTTGATCTCCTACGGGCTGAGACCCTATTCTAAATGCAACTGCTAGAGTTTGCTCCCTTTAAATTCCCCACTCCCCTTTGGGATGAAATAAGTGAGTATCCATTTGAGGTAAAGAGTACATTTTAATAATTTAATGATTTGCCAGTTTTGGGGGTGGAGGTGGGGAAGGGTGTGTACTGGGACTTTTGTTTTAAAGTAGTTTATGTTGCCAGGCCCACTATATCTGATGCCCTTAAAGATCGGCAGTCAGCATTCTAAGCTCTTTCTCAATGCATCTAAAACAAAACATAATCTTTGCTCATACCGCTAAGCGACCAAATCACCCTACTATCCTGAGTAGTACCACTTTATTCAGGAATAGCTTGCAGATAGTAGAGGCAATCAGATAGTTCAGGGTCTGTCTTGACACAAAACTGTCTTTCATTGTCCATATTAACAACCTCTGCAAGAAACTATATCCCAGGCTAGAATTTTATTTCAGAAACAAATTTAATTTCCATGGAAAAGATTAGTTAATGCCACTTTCATGCCACTCCTTAACTGTGTTGATGTGGTATACAGTGGTGCTGCTGTCTTACAAAATTAGATGTTTTATATTACAGGGTGTTCTGTTTCATCACTGGGCTCCCAGCTAGAATTCACCACTGCTACCTCTACACTTCTACTGGACATACATCTCTTTCTACCAGAAGGAAAAAAAATGTATATGGACTTGTAAGGCACTCAGAAGTGCTGTACCCTCTTATATCTCAACCATTCCTGGTTAAACAATTTCCCATTTCCATTTTCAAGAGGACATTTAGTCTCTATAACCTGATAACTTGCAATGTCATCCTCGTAGAGGTCCCCAGGCATTCATCCAAGTATGGAAAGATGGCCTTTAGCTGGCTTGTCCCTAAGTGTTGGAACAAACTACAATCCTTTCTTTAAATACGCTTGTTGGTTATCCTTCACACTTTCAAGCAGTTATTAGACACCTACTGCAATATTAAAGGATATAGTAAACAATTTTTACTCCTCCAGAAACCCCTCCCCCCCCCTCTTATCGGTTACCCAGTATTCGGATATGTTTTTGACCTTTTTTGTTAAACTAATTATCTAATTTTGTTGCCTTTGTAACTACCCTGAGTCCCTCTCTCCTCAGCAGCCATTGCTGTCCCTTATTATACTACCCAAACATTCTATGACATCACAAACACCTTTCCAGGCCATTCAAATGAAAGTTATTGATGTCATAAAATGACTGAGAAATATGAAAATCAAGAGCAGTAGCTCTGAGGGCACCTGAAAGCTAGATTATTTATTTAACAAAAATTCCTCAAAACATATCAGAATACATAACTGGCATGTAAAGGAAGATGGAAGGACAGGTAACTATGTAAAAATAATTTCCTATCTCTTTTAAATGCACTTGTTGCTAAATTACTCTTATCTTTTCATGTCTCAACCATTGTTTTTTCCAAGCCTGTATCACAGAATGTTATTGCTTGTTTCTACTGTGTGCCTGATACTCTGTTTGTAAAACCTGTGTGCACTACTCTGTATCGTTCACAGTGCTACACTGCTGATTATTTATTATTTGACTGGCCTATCCAGGACTTCCTTGCAAACGAGCATTGTTCAATGAAGCTTTTTAACTGATTAAATAAATAAAATAACTAAATAAAACTTTTCATTAATTACAGAACCTTCTGCAATGTAAATATGCATAAACTCTATTCCTATGTTTTAATATATCCAACCAGTAGCTGTTATTGCAGGACCACTGAGGGCCCTGAGGAAGTGGCCCAGGAACCACAAAACAATTGTTGGATTCAAATACAAAACTACCTTTGCTTTGCATGCATATCATCCCAACTGGCAGGGGTCTGTAATAGAAGAATATGGATGGTTTATACCAAGACGCTGCATTGTAAATTACAGTCTTGGTTCTCTGCGGCTGGCAATGATTGCATGAGCTGATTACTCACTGTTGTCCTCTGTTGTTGATCAAGCAAACTGCCGTGCAGCATGGTCCTACAATCCAGGAAGTGAAATGAAAGAATATAGGGAAGAATGTGAAAGATTACTTTAGCATTTCATTGCACATTTTCTATTTGAATTAATTGGTAGTGTATGGCCTCTAGAAAAAAATAGTATGGAATTTATATTTATGTCAGACACTTCCTAGCCAGCTTATCGTCTTTACAAAGATTTGTATGCCCATGATTTTGTTCAGTGGGTTTTATGCTTTAAGATACATGCATATGCATTGGAGAGTAACAAAATAACACATCAGAAATTATCTATCTTCTTGTATTGTTTATGCATTCTACATACTACCACGTTTGTGTCTCATTCATGTCATGCCAACTATAATGGGTCTGTAATAGAAAGGTATGGAGGATGTATACCAAAAGAATACATTGTAAAATACTGTATTGGTTCTTTTTGGTGTCCAGTGGTTATGCGAGCTAATTGCTCACTGTTTCCTAGTTGATGATAAAGCAAACTAACACTCCCTATGGTACCACAATCCAGAAAATGTTATGGAGAAAAATTTGGAAAAAAAAGTGTTTAGGAGGTTGAAGAAATTAGGGCAAAATTCAAAGGATAAATCTTCCAGTAGCACCAGTGCTTTAATAATATACTTGTAGTGCGTGACCTGTAGAAGAATATAGGATTGCATTTACATAGTGTGTTTCATATGCTGTATCCCAAAGGGATTCAAAAGTAATTTATTTTTTAATTGTAAGCTCCTAAAACACCTAATTTTTCACCCTTCATACAGTAATTTTTGAACCTGACAGTGTCATGTTTCAAATGCAAGCAGTTTTTGTTATTAATCAGCAAAAAAATATGTATTTATTTTTCCATAATTTTATCATTATTTTTGCCATACCACAGCACAAAAACACTTAAACAAATGCCATCAAACTCGATATATCACATGATCCTACCCCAATGGGTAAGCATGCCAATTATCAGATACCAACATCTAAAAACAGACAAGTAATGAAGTAAAACATGTTCTTTTGTATGGAAATGCCTTTGCATCCTTAACTACAGTGGATTTCCTTGCTGCTATTATTGAGATACCTTACTCTTATATGTAATATAAATATTTTAGTGCTGTGCACAATGCAGAATTCCGCCAGTGGAATTAGTGCAGAATGACCATTCTGCCAGAGGAATTTCTACCTGAATTTCACAGGTTCTTCTGTGGAATTCTGCCTATGGTAATCCACGGAATAACATTCTGTGGAACAGCAATTATTTCCATAGAAACTTATTCTGCAACAATTTCTGCTGAAAATATTGAGATCCACTGAATAATATTCAATCGAACAGCATTTTTCCCATGGAAAAACATTCCGTAACTATTTTCTGCTGCGGAATTCCACCATTCCATTTCTGGTGAAATTTAGCAGAATTTTAGCAGAATTTTGAAAATTCTGTGGAATTTCATTCTGCCAGAATTTGAAAATTCCGCACAGCACTAATATTCATTGGGATATTTTATAGTCTTTATATTGCCCATGATAACAGGCACTTTGCATAGCCAAACCAGTTTCAATTAGGTGTTTGTACATGGTGTGCATGGCTGTCCCCTTCTTTGCCTATGCAAACTATTGAGTTTGCACAACGAGGCAAATGGTTTGCTCTGTGAAATTACATGCCTTGCATTACAACCATGTTGGTGCAAAGCCTGTTCTAGAGGTGTCTGCACTGCACAAACATGCTTTATATAGTGCAAACCATTCAATTATGCTGCCTAGCCTCAAACAGGAATTGGGGTTTAAAAGCAGAAGGCAATTAAGCAAATAAATAACAGGCATGATATACATTTAGAAATTCTGTCTGTAAAAACAAATAGGATTCTCTACTGAGAATTACTGCGGTCTGAGAAAACAAAAAAAAGCTCTTGAAGACAATTTTCAGACAGGAGAGCTTGAGTAAGTCAGCAACCCAGATGCATGTGTATTACCGGCATTAAATGACAAGCCTAATGGCAGTGCGGAATGACACAGAAACTAGAGACATATGTTTTTACTGTTTTTAACATTTCATCAACCATCAAACAGTAACTAATTAGAACATGTACAACTAGAAAACAGATATGGTTCTCCTTTATGGAAAACTACTTATATCTTCTGAAGACAATATAAAGAGGTTGGCTATAAAAGTTTGCATACAGTCATAAGTGACACACCAAATATTTCATTCCGGACTGAGAACTGTCTTCTAATTTCAATCATTGTTTAATAAGGTCAAATTTTATGGTAGCATGAAACACAAAGTTAAGTAAAAAGGCACTATTAATTTAGAGGAGTCCTGCCTGATGAAATTTCATCAGCATACTGTATTGTAAAATGTTCCACTTGAATTAAATACTGGCACTACAAAGTGATTAAGTAGCCTTAAATTTGAAGTGCCACTGTCAAAAATACTATAGCAGTCTGAAAATAAAGTATTACTGCAATTAGCTGATGGCACTTTGATAATCAGTCATAAAGTCCAACATTGTTAGTGTAAGGAAAATTACATATGAGCTGATCCAGCCAGGCTGTGCTCCATCAGTACAACATTTTAAAGATTACGTCATAAGCTTCAAACATAGAAAACTTGTGCTGTGCAGAAATGGAATTCTGTGGAATTTCAGTAAATTCCACAGCATTCCATTGGTAACAGGATTCTGACATTTTGTATGCGAAATGGTTTTCATGGATTAACAATCTGTAGTTTACATAAACTGCAGATTGCGTTTCCATAATCAGTGGAAAATTATCTCACAATTTATGTTATCCACAGAAAATTATTCCACAGTTTATGTTGAAATGCTTTTCAGAATTCCATGGAATTAAAAACTTCCAAAAAGCATTTCAGAAGTGGCATTGACATTCTGCACGAATTCCACCAGTGGAATTCTGTATTTTGCACAGCCTAGTGAAAAGTCACCTGAACTGTATTTTGACAATTTTGTTTCATAATTCACATGTAGGTTCTACAGACAAGAGTAGGCATGCACCCATCAAGCTTGTCTGCTGTGTGCAATGGAAAACACCAATGAATCCACCCTCCATGAAATACTTATCTAGCTGGGACTTACAAATGTTTATGTTGGCACAATCAACTATTTCCTTTGGCAACCTGTTCCAATCACTCAAAATTCTTTAACTCAACTATTCTCTTCTTCTTTCTGTTTTATAGTGATTGCCCCTAAGTTGTTTATTGTGTCCTCTTGTCACTTTTTCCCTATTACCGAGCTCTAAATGTAGACTTTGCATTGTGTCTGTACTGGTTATTGCCTTATAAACTGTTAGCAGGTCTCCTGTTATCCTTCTCATTTCTAGACTGTAAGGCCAGAGCTTCTTCAGTCTATCTTCATATGACAATCCCTCAAGCCCCTTAATCTTTCAAGTTATTCTTCTTTGTATCCCCTCCACTCTGACAATGTCACACTTATTTTGCAATAACCAAAACTGGACACAATACTCAGTATGTAGCCTCACCAAGGCTCTGTACATAGTAATAATCACCTCTCTGTCCCTGTTGGTGATGTTCATCTTAGTGAATGACATTATTTTATTGCATTTAGAGATAACCTCATTGCACTGTCAAGAATTTTTGAAGTTATTCATGACTCTTACTCCAGTGTCCCATTTGCTGATTGATTCCCTTAGTACAACTCCACTCATGTTGTGTTTAAGGGCTGTATTATTTTTCCCAAAATACATACCCACATGTCTTTTCCTTGAGTGAACCTCATCTTATTCTTTAAAGCCCATGTACAGTATATAAACCATCCAGTTCAGCTTGCAATTGTTGCCACCTCCTCATCGTTGTTAACTCTATACCCTATTTTCATGTCATCTTCAAAATTAGATATCCAACCTCCCTCACTCAATTAAGTACAGAAACAAAGACATTAAAGAGTGTTTTTCCCAATTCAGAGCCCATGGCAGCCCGCTGGTTACCCTGACATCCTCTGAATCAAATCCATTGATGGTAATAATTTGCTTATAATCACTTAACCGTGGTTTTAGCCACATTGGATACTATGCACTATTTGTGTTCAGGTATGTTAAAAAAGCACTCACCCCACCCACACAGCTGTGCACCCATGGACAGGTGTGCCCATACCATCATACACAAAAGCAGGCCACCTGTCCATGGCTCCACCACCCCCAGTGTGCAGGACTCTACAGGACACCTGGTGGAGGAGTCATCATTCCGGGCAGGCATCCAATTGGATGCCCCTGGGATCCCTAGTGGATCCCTTGTGGAGGAAGGCAAGGGTACGGAGCTGTGCATGCTGATTGCAGGCACCCAGAACCACATGACACCATCCCATTCCAGTGCTGCCACTCACATCCATTGCCAGGCACTCACCCTTCCAGCTGTCCCTGCCATCTCCAGCTGCCCAGCAGTCAGGGGCAGCACGGTGATCCCTGTCCTGGTCTCCCAGTGACTGGTGACCTGTTTCTATGGGGGTGCACAGTGAGTTATGGCAGGGTCCCCCCGCCATAACCTGTGCCCCACTCTGCACCTCTTTGGCCAGCACCACGCAGGTTCATGCATACTTCATGGTGCTGGCACACCCCCGGAATGCCCCTACCCACCCCAGCACATTGCTGCCCACATGGCCAGTGTATCGGGTGTGTAACCCCAGTGCACCCATGTTGTGAATGCTACATGGCCACTGCTCCATGTCATTCATGCACACAGTGCCAATGTGCTCAGTTTATGTGGGCACATTGGCATCATGCATAGGGCCCTTTATTTTGGGGTATTTATTTTAGATTTAAGCAATATCTCAATGAGTTCAGCATGGAGGACCATATCAAACAGTTTCCTGAAATCCAGATAAACCACATCGATAGCATTCTTTTCCTCCATGGCCTGGCTGATGTTTTCAAAAAAGTCCACTTAGTTGGTAAGGTAAGACCTAATGAATTTGTGCTGTAATTTGCTACTCAGGTTATTATTTGTTATCATTGTGTTTATCATATCCCTTATATACCTTTCTAATACCTTACCCAATACTGGTGTCAAACCTACCAGTCTATAGTTACTTCTACCTTGCTCCCTTTTTTATGTATTGGCACCAGTATGACTACTTTCCAGGCATCTGGCACCTAACCTTTTTCATGGGACATATTGAATATTCTGGCCACTGGTCCTGCCAGGGTTGATGCCAGTTCCTTCAATGTTCTCAGATGCAAATCATCTGGTCTCTGAGATTTGTTACTATCCAGTTTTTCTAACATTCTATGAACCTCACATTCACTAACCCTTGACAATGTATCCATGCCATGTATGACTATATTATTAAATTTGTATATTTGAAAAACTGATCCAAAAAAGCTATTGAGACTATTTGCCATATCCCTTTCAAGATCTATTTTATTGCCATCCACTACCAATGGCCCAACTCTTCTAGCTCCCCCTTTTTCCATCATATATGAGCAAAACATCTTTGGATTTTGCTTTGAGTTCTTTGCTATGTTTAGTTTTTTTCAATCTCTTTGCTTCCCTAATCTCATTTTTACATTCTCTTGCCTTTGTTTTAAAAATATTCCATAGAAAATGGTCTCCTATTTCTTTTACTGTTCTTTATATAGTCCCTTTGTGCATTATCATATCATTTAGTTTCCTGTTTAGCCACATTGGATGTTTGCCTTTATTGTAGTATTTATTTATTTTGGGGATGAATCTGTTTCTAAATCTTTTCTCTTTGTGTCTAAGCAATTCCATGCTTTATTGATATCCTGTTCCTGAAAGTCACTCTCCCAGTCCCAGTTTTTTATTTCCTTAATAAGCTTTAAATAGCAGCACTTCAGCTTAGAAAAATACAGTAGCTTTGAATTCCTCAATGGAAAGCTTTTGAAAGTAACAGATTGTTAATGAAAAGAATCAAAAGGATACTAAAGGGGACAATAGTATGCTTGGACTTACAGAACCATTAATTCATATATATGGGCAAAAGGAATGGGGAGAAGATTGTCATATAAAGCACTACTGATAGAAAGACAATGAACTTCTTGTTAAAGCTGAATGATAAGAAATTTTGCAGAAACTTTCCTGGCCTCTGATTGGCTGAAACCTATTGGAAAGAGGTAAGTTTATGTGCCAACAGAGACCGGAAAATAACTAGTCCAAGTACCAGCCTGCAGCTGCACAAAAAATATTCTTGTGCCCATTTCTAGTTTGAAAATGCTTCACAGCCACAATTTTTTCTATTTGGTTAGTGAGATTTAGCACTGTACCTCTGCTCACCTCCCCACACTAAGAACAATATAAACACAACATCATTTACCTGTTTTTGCAGGTTTAAGTTTAATTTCCTCTCAGCTTGCTCCACTGTCACAGTATTTGCTGGTTTCACCCCACTCACTCTGTGCTTCCTGACAATGCTTGCTTCACTCAACCACCCATCCACCCAAACCAAGCGCGTTGGTTCCCTCTTCATTATCTGCCTGAACATCTGCAGCTTACTATCTAAATTGGATCAACTGCAAGCCTTTGCAAATGCCCACCAGCTTGATATTCTGGCAGTGGTAGAAACCTGGCTCACCCCCTCGATTCCTGATCAAACAATCTCCTTCCCTGGCTACACTATCTTTAGGCTCGATCGAAAATCAAAAAGAGGATGAGGCTGCGCCCTATACCTAAAAGACAGCCTGATGGGGCACACTGTCCACACTAACCTACCAACACTAAATGCCCAGCTACTGCACATCAAAATCCTACTTGGAGCTCAGAACAAAGCCCTCTCGGTCATCACCATACATATCCCTCCGAAAGCACAGGGACTGGGTCTCCACGCAGTACTGGAGTACATCAAATCACTCCCACCCGACTCTGAAATCATCACACTTGGTGATTTTGATATTAACTGGTTGGGATCTGAGGCAGGCGATGCCAGGGACATGGTCACGTCGGCAAACCTCACCCAGATACTGGACTCCACAACCAGAAGGAACTAGAAAACTGGCACCAGCACCCTACTGAACCGGATCCTGACTACTCACTCCTCCCAGAGCTCTAACTACGCCGTACTGCCTGACTCTCTCAGTGATCACTCTCCCGTCAGCTGCAGCTGGTCAAATAAATTCTGGAAATCTCCAGTTAAAGTCATCCTCAGCAGAGTCCTACCCCATGGGCAGCTAATCCACCTAAAATCACACCTACTTAATTAAGACTGGTCCCCCATCGACTGGGCTACAGACACGAACACAGCCCTTGACCAATTCATACGCATTTTCAATGAAGCATTTAACATCTTTGCCCCGCTAAAAAAGTGCAAAATTAAAGCCCTCTGCAACCCTTGGCTCACGGGCTCCCTCTTAAAGAAGCTAAAACACAGTGACCACCTCTGGGAACTGGCCAGAACAACTGGAAACTAGGCAGACACCCAAAACTACAAAAGGGAAAGGGATGATTGCACCAAATCCATACGCCAACAGAAATCAAAATACTACAAGAAAGCACTCACCGACACATGGGGAAATGCAAAAGCATTCTGGAATAACATAAAAAATGTCACTAGGAAGGAGTCCAAATCACCCCCGACTGCTCTCAAAATTAATGGAAATGCTACACTGGACCTAAAAGTCATAGTCAACACCTTCAATGATGCCTTCACTGACCTCAGCAGCATCCCCCCCTCCCCGTGACTTTTTCAATGACAGCGACACTCCTCTTCCTACCAAACAAAAATACCGTCAGGAAATACATCTACAAAGCCATCAAAAATATCAGAGTTAGTGCTGACACACTGGACCTCAAACTTCTGTCCCTCACTCTTGAAGAAGTACTGGGGCCTCTCACCAGGATCTTTAATCTCTCCCTTTCTCTCAGCCAGTTTCCAGATAAATGGAAGTCAACAACTGTCACACCAATCCATAAAAGCGGTGACCGGACCACCCATGGGAACTACTGACCTATCTCTATCCTTCCACCCCTCTTTAAGGCCCTGGAATGGATAGTAGCGGACCAGCTCACCGATCATCTGGGCAAATACAACATCCTTTGCCAGCAGCAACATGGTTTTAGAAAAGGACACAGCACTGCTACGGCCCTTCTTGAGTTTACGGGAGCCATACACAACTCCTTTGACCATGGTCTCCTAACCGGAGCTATATTCATAGACCTGTCAAAGGCTTTTGACACTGTCCACCATCGCCTCCTGCTTCATCAGTTACTGAACATTGGCCTCTCTATGGAATCAGTGGCATGGTTCAATAGCTATCTTGACAACAGGACCCAATGTGTAAAAATAGCGGACGTGTTCTCCGACAATAAAGATGTATGCTCTGGTGTCCCTCAAGGCTCCATCCTGGGCCCACTGCTTTTCAGCCTGTTCCTCAACTCTCTCCCAGACTCCACTCCTCAGAAAGTTATACTCTATGCAGATGACGCTGTGATTCTTGCCTCCCATCATGACCAAAGCCACCTGCAACAAACCCTTCAACATGGTTTCACCTCAGTTGAAAACTGGTTCAAAGAACATAAGTTAATCCGTAACCAGAAAAAAACCAAGACCATGATTTTCACCAGCCACCAAAACAGGCACAAACATCTCCAACTCTCCTTATATACCTGCCTTGGCAGCTCCCTGGAGCAGGTTGACTCCTTCAAATATCTAGGAATCACCTTAGTCCCCCACCTGTCCTTCGGAACCCACATAACCAATGTTGCAAAAACAGTGAACACTAGACTGGGTTTACTCTACCGCCTACGGTGGCACCTGACAAAAGAGGCCTCACTGCCACTGTTCAAAGCTCCATCATCTCCCAGACTGATTATGACCTTGTCATCTATGACACTGCCACTACCTCAACACTCAGAAGGATAACCACCCCCCCTTAACAAGGCCTGTTGACTCATCACTGAGGCCAAGCATCTCACACACACCTGTGACCTCTTGGGAATTGACCCTCCTGGAGTCTGGTCACTTCTTCAAACAAAAACCAGCTCCAGAATCACCAGGGGATCAAAGCCACAACTGTTTCACATCCCCCACTGCCGCACAGCCCATGGTCAGTGATCTTTCGCCTACAGGGCCCCCACTTGGTTTAACAGTCTTGCCTATGATACTATCATTACCACTGGTCTAGGAGCCTTCAAATCCAGGCTCTGGAACACCCTTGTCACTTTCAGCACCTGCGACTGCCATGGATAACTATTCAACACCACTCCTCCACTGCTCTCCCCCTACCAGGCTCCTTGCCCATCACACTTGCCCTAGTAGGCCTCTGCCTCTCCCGCACTTCTGAATCTGACAATGCCACCAGTCTGGCTGCCTCTCATCCACCCTTTGCCCCCCATCCATATTCCTCCCCCATTCCTCTCCTCTCCTCTCCTCCCTCCTCCTCCTTGGCCTCCTGTTTACTGCCCCTCCTATCCTCCTATCCCCCCTTTTTCCGACCCGCACCCTGTCTGTTCCATGCTACATGTGTTCTTGTAACCTATTATGTGAAACCAATGTTTGACGTGGAACCTTTGTAAAAGAGCCCTGGGTTCAAAGGTAACTTGTAATCCTAGAATGAATTAAATAAAAAAAAAAATAAATTAAAAAATTAAAAACTCTTCCCAACCACAGTCGGTGTCCTGGACCATACTCACTGTAGTGCTATGTACATCTCAACTCAACTCAACTTTTATTTTTATAGCGCCTTTTCAGAACCAAGGTACTGTACATAAAATCTGATACAAACAAATATAAATATGGAGCCACACACCAGTAAAGGGACAAGATAGGAGGAAGGGAAGTGGGTAAAATTCCACAATGTTATGGCCATAAGCCACTCTATCATCCAAATATTTGGGAGGCAGTATAGTGCAGTGGTTTAAGGCTCTGAGCTGCAAATCTGGAGACCTGGGTTTGAATCCCACAGCCGACAACCCCCACTTGCGTACTGTGTGACCTTGAGCAAGTCACTTAACTTCCCTGTGCTCCCAGGTTGCACCTGTAAACAAGCTTTCAGCTTAGTGTGCCATTCCTGGTTAAACAATTGCAAAAAAAAAAAATAACATGTTGGGGAGGGGGGTGCACCAGAGTAAACATTGCATAGTATGATTGGCATGAGTTTAATGGAAATTATGGCAATTGACAGCAGAAACCTCTAGTGGCAATTGTACCAGATAAGCAACACTAGCCTCCAGGATGTGCAATATGGTCTATACCAGACCTTACAGGGGTGTAAGGCCCTCTGTCTGCAGTGTTAGGCCTCATTATGTCCCTTGGTGGTCTCGTGTAGCTCAGTGCTGCCCACCCTGTAAGATATTACTGCTAGCATAAAAGAGCATCACACAATATAACTGCTGGATAACAGCTACAGGAGCTGAAACTTTGATTTATTTATTTCTCATTTTATCTAAGTAGCAATGTATTTATTAGTAGTAGCAGTTGAGATTTTAGTAGCTACTGTAATTTCAAATATCTTTTCTCCTTATGTTTCCTTCTTGTAATCATAACAATCTTAAGTTACCATCTACAGTATACTGAAGGATGCATATTGCTTTTATCTATCATCTAAGAAGTCTTAGCCTTAATATTAGTCTTTGCTGTGCTTCAGTTGACTAGATTATTTTGTTTTTCGCTCTGTTAGTGCAAAGGGGTACTCTCCTAGGATGAGTAGACTTGTCAACACACAATGCCTCACAAACTAAATAAGAGAAAACTGGCAAAAACTGACTTAAATGGTTCTCCCAGACATTGCAGTGGTGGCAATATGCCTTTTACAACTGATAAATAAATATTACAATTTACTAGTTAGTCTACAGAACTGTAACAATGACAGTGATTGGTTAAAGCTGGTTATGTGTTCCAATTTTTATGAAATTATGAACTTATTGCCCTGGATTTTCAAATTTTGGGCACAGGACCTGCAGCAGTTGTTTTACCACACCTGCGTCATTGTGAATGCAACAAGGTATTTGTGTGGGTTTTTCAAACTTTTTGACCCACTTGTGACTCTTTGCTCAGAGAAATGACCCTTGCTTCATAGAAGTGAAACTTGCAACACTTATGACATGAAGTTAGACCACATTCCAAAATATGTGGTCCAAGAGTCATGTCACAAAATTATGCCACAATATTTTGAAATTCCAGCACACTGTACCTAATTAACCATCTCCTTTTATACTGTAATAGCTTTAAGCAGGTCACTAGTATAATTTCTTACATTCTCATTATAAATGATCAATTTAAGGGAGCTGGAATTTGAACTATTTCCAATAGTGTATCATGTGATATGAATGCCTGCTTACGAGGAATTAAACGCCGATCACTGCAATTCATTTCACATATGCCATCAAAGAGCCTTCTCTTGATAACGGCTTTTGGCTGTTATTGATCTAGACAAAATTATATCTAGTGGCCTAGAGGTAAAAAGGCAACCCAATGATGGTTCACAGAATACTGCAGTTCCCTTTAGTAATGTGAGATCTAAGCAATCAGCCATACAAGAATACCATGTCATTCACCCACGATCAGAAAGCGCTGGCTTCTGACATTAATGTGGAAGTCCTGATAAACAGAACCAATGCACCGGTGCCATGTGTTTATTTACCAAGGAAAATTCCTTTTGGGGTGTAATGTTTCCAGAGGAAGTTCATAATTATAAATGAACTGTTTATCATTCCAAGAAATCTTGGTGCATTGCAGTGCTCTGAGATTCATCAGTAGGTAGGCCCCTATCACAACTAAAACACCTCTTTGTTTACCTTTCATGGAGCCAAAGGCCAGGGCTATGATGACAGTCTGGAGCAGTTAGCTTATCAAAAGTAAATGGTATCAAAGAGTAACATTTTTGCTGATATCATTGAACTAATGGAGAGGTACCCATCCTGAGAGCATTTCCTACAATTGTCATAAATCACAGCAACAAGGAACTCCCCCATTCACAGCATTCTTTCCTTTAACCTAATTACTGTGATGGTCAGGTTCAAAACTAGACTATTATTTATGAATTTCTTTTCTGTGGTGCAAATGGAGGGGAGCATCCATTCTTCTCAAATCCATACTGTATATTGTATACTTTCAGCAACAACATATGGGGTGGGATATTCAGAATGCACCAGGCAGGGGCGCAAGCCTGTGCACAGCGCAACTGGGATGTGCTAGGTCATGGCCGGGCAATATTCAATGGTGCTGCACCATGGCTCAGCACCATTGAATATGGCACTGGGGACACCTGCACTGTGCATAGCGCAGTGGCACTGCGCCAGTGCAAGTAACAAGTAAGGAGCAGGGGGATGCGCCAGCGCAAGTGCGGGTGCGCTAGGTGCAGCAACCATGATATTCAATGCTGGGCATGCAAATGAGGCTATTATGCATGCAAGACACAAGTGGGGCCATTTGCATGTCATTATGGCCCCATTTGCATGCAGGTGCGCTGAACCCTGGAGACTTGTGCCTGGTGCCCTGCCAGGCTACAGCCATCGGGGACTGATGCCCCCCGCCCCTTGGTGGGAAATGCACCCCAATGCCCGATCGTGGGCTGTGGTTAAAGTTAAAGTCCCTGGTGGTCCAGTGGACCATACCCCATTGCCCGATTGTGGGCAGATGAATAAATTACTTTCTCTGGTGGTCCAGTGGACCTGATCCCCAGCCTGATCATGAGCAGATGAATAAATTACATTCCCTGGTGGTCCAGTGGACCAATCTCCAGCCCGATCGCGGGCCTCGGTTGTAAATAAATGCCCTGGTGGGCCATCAGTACCCCCTCCCCACCCACCCACTCAGACCTGCCACCCGCTCCACACCCAGTCAGCGCAGGTGGCAGGTCCTCACCCGCAAGCTACTGGGTCAGCTTCGCCGATTGGCAGCATACAGTATGGCTGTACGCCCATTAGCCCACTGCATACATCTACATTTTGGGACTGTGTAGTACAGTGTGAGTTTGTACACCCATTGGCCCATGCAGTGGACCAATGGGCGACAGCTGTACTGTACGCTGTCAGTCGGTGGGTACGGCGGCTTATGGTGGGGGAGAGCCAGCGCCCACCGCTGACTGGGGGAGCGGGGTGGTGGGTCTGAGGGGCAGGGGAGGGGGTACCGAGGGCCCACCTGGGCATTTATTTACAACTAAAGACCACCAGGGATATTAATTTATTTATCTGCCCATGATCGGTTGGGGGGGGCAATGACGCCTGGACTGTGGCTCTGGAGGTCGGGTGGCCACCCACAGCTGGCGGCTGCAGTGCTGTGCCTTGCAATATGACAGCTCACCTGTGGGTGGCCAGGCCTTGCTCCTGCTTTTTACGGGTGGATCTTTGCGTCCCCCTGTGCGGCGCAAGGCGGGTTTTTGCCTGCATATGCACCGCACCTCCCAGACTGAATATCGGGATGTGCAGCATATGATTGGACACGCCCCCCACACTTGCGCCACATACATTACTGGTGCATCCTGGCACATCGAAAATTGTGCAGCACAACATCCGCTTTTGAATATCACGCTGGGGCGCATCAGTGGGTTGCGCATGGCACAACACTGCTGTGCCATGCGCAACCCCTGTGAATTTCCCACCCATACAGTACAGTGGATTCCTGATGTATGCATATGACTGGGACAAGCTGAATTTGTGCATACAATCAGAATGTGCATAAAACCAGAACACTGTAGAAATGAATGGGTGCATATTGAAGTCAGTAGGGACCCATTTACAAATGTAACTCACATGCTCACAAATACACCTAAGCTATATTAAACGAGGGTAAATGTTATTCGAAGCAACATGAGAAGTGACAGCCTTTACTATAGCACATATTTTATTCCCCTAAACTCAACACTCATTAATAATGCTGACTCACTTCCACTGCAGCAAGCAAGAGTGAATGTGGCTTTCAGTGAGTAGCTTGAATTTTGAAGTTAGATCCATTGTCATCAGTCCATCACCCTCGGTGAATTAATCAGAACTGAAAACTACCAGCAATCACTATCACTATGGTCCAGGTGGGGGGAGGAGGAAGACAGGTTTAACTGGGCTGTGGCATTTGTCAGGTGATTTGTGGATTAACTATGGGGGACAATATAGTGGCTGCAAGGAAATGACAACTGAATACAACTGTCAATGTGGTGACAAAGACCTCCTGGGGAGTATGTCAACATGAAAAAAATGTGCACATAACCAAAAAACTGTGTGCATACAAATGAAATAATTAACATTGCTGGAACAGGGTACAAATCGAGACTTCAGTTTTTTGTACGTGCATCTTGAATGTACCTACATCCAAATGGCATACAAGTGGAATCCGCCTGTATATAGAAAGTGGGGAAATACAGAAATCCAAGCACTGATTCTTGAAATATATCATTAGTTGAAGGGTTAGGCCTCTCTCAGGACTTGGAGTCTGAGGTTTGTTTCCAAACAAGGGTTCTCAGGTGACTACCCAGTAGTGGGACATCTATAACATTGGATAATATACTGTAATTAAAACTGAAAGGGAAAACGTGAATTGCAGATCTCTAAGACATTTTGTTCAAAAAGGACATTAGGACATTTTACTTCATGGAAAGAGTGGTGAGTGGCTGGAATAAACTTTATGACTTGGTTGTGGAGGCAAAGACAATAGTGGGGTTAAATAAAAAAAGTGGGATGCACCAAGCAGTTATCAGATGGAAATAGAAGGAAGGGGAAGGGATGATTTGAATGGATGAAGGACACTAGAGGGTCTCCAAGTAGGGACACTCGGGATAGGCTGGATGGACTGTTCAAGCAGCAGTGCATGATAGCGGTGAAACTGTTGATCTATATACTTTTTTATTCTATTTTGGATTGCCTCTTATCTCCTGACTTGTATGATACCCTTCTTTCCCCATCATGTCTGCTTTAGGCTTTAAGGAGGCAGTATAGTGTAGTGGTTTAAGGCACCGGGTCAGGATAGCACCTACAATAATAGCGCGATCAAGAACTATGTGGCAATAATAGAGCTGATTTGTTTCTCTGCCCCCACACCCCCTACTTAATGATTCCCACTCCGAGGGGAGTGGATCATGGGGAAAGTTAAAATTCATGGGATCATGAAATACTGTTTCCATGGGCCCACTTAAAAAAAAAAGACAAGTCCCCATTCTGCAAAAATGGAAGGAGACCAGGATTAGAACCCTAGTTTCGACTGCTGCTGTCTTAGTTGCTCAATACAACAGCCCTTCACACCACAGGAGCAACTTGGCCAGCCTCTTGAATTCTGTTGCCCTAGTGCTGTTCCAGCACTATGGACAGTGACCAGCGGAGCGTTTACTGAAAGTGCTGTATGGTATATCCCCTCTCGCTGTCCATTAGCGCTACATGAACTAGCACTCTGTAGAGTGGCACTATTCATGTAGCTCTAATCTAACCAGGTACCACTGTTTAGGGCTCTGAGCTGCAAACCTGGAGATCTAGGTTGGAATCCCACAGCCCCCACTTGCATACTGTGTGACCCTGAGCAAGTCAATTAACTTCCTTGTGCTCCCAGATCACACTTGGAAACAAGCTGTGGGTTAGTGTGCCTTTCCTGGTTATACAGTTCCTTCCCCCATTACCACTTTTTTACACATTTAAAAAAATAAAAGGAGCACTTCTTTAATTTGTCTGGAACCAGGTTTTATCAGTATTCTTAGCTGTTTTTGTACACATGTTGCCCCACAAGGCCAGGGAGCGGAGTCTGCTGCATAATTAGTTTATTATAGTCACAAGAAAAGTGATCTCAAACAATGGGTGTTCAAAAACAACAGAGAATACTGATGAAAAACTGGTCCTAGCCATAATAAAATGAGTGACACATAGAAACAGATTTTGATGGCAGATAAGGACTGCTTGGCCAACCCACTCTGCCCATTTTTCCCCTACCTGCAGTACCACTGCAGATCCTACTTGCTCTCTGGCTCAAGAAGTGCATCTTTTATTATTTCAACTGTAAAAAACAAAGTGGTAAAGCAGATTCAAAATGGGGAAAGAGGTTATCATACAAGTCAAGAGGTAAGGGGCAATCTAAAACAGAATAAAAAGCATAGGTCAAAATTTTCACCGCTGACATGCACTGCGCCTTTCAGAATTTTGTTTTCTCTTAAACTTTTCTATGGTTAGTAGTGCTAACATTTTGATATTTATATACATGAGATAGAGATGAAGAAATGAGGAAGGGGCATTTCACAGAAACAGAAACATAAAGGTTGATAGCAAAAAAGTTCCAATAGCCTATCTTTTCTGCCGAGCCTGACATACAGTTTAATGTGATAGTCCTTGTGGTCACTCACACTTCATCCCTCTTCCCCTTCTACCCTTACATGTTCCATATATTTGACCCATGTGTGTTTGAACCCTTCTGCTGACTAAGCACAGACACCTTCCCTTGGCAACTTGCTCCACCCATTTACCACTCTTTTCCTAAAGAGTGCTTCCTAACATCATTCCTGAATCCTCACCACCAACTTCACTGCATTCCTTTTTGTGCCAGTGTTCTCAGTCAGTGTGAACAACTCCTTGCAGTCTGACTTACTTATTCCATGGAGATACAGTCTCTATTATATCCTCTTCTCCCTTCTTGCTCCAGGGTGTACATGTCGAGGTCTTCCAACCTATCCATGTAAGATTTCCCTTGTTGTCCCTGGATCATTTTGGTTACCCACCTCCGTACCACCTCCACCTCATCCCTGTCCTTCCACAAGTGTGGGTTCTAGAGCTGCATTAGTGTTGCTCGGATAGCGCCGCTGTGGATCTGCCAGTGATCTGGCAGATGGCATCACTATTTGAGTGGGATCCATTCTGGGATTCAGATGAATATGGAGGTCAGATCCTGGGTCGGATCCTGTGTTATAAGGTGCTGTATCCCTGGATCCAGCACTGGATCCCTGGATCCGGCATTGCATCCCAGCACTGGATCCCTGGATCCAGCCATTGGATAATGCAGGATCCTACCAGGGATCTGACTCCTGGATCCATGGACAGATAGGGCTGGGATCCGGCAGATCCACTATCCTGCTGCAAAGGGCAGGTATTTGGTGGATCTGGATTGGTGCGGAGCCTTCTGAGCACCACTAAACTGCATAGTATTCCAAGTGAAGATTAATTAGGGATCTGTACAGGGACTGAATCACCTTCCTCCCTCCCTCTCTCTCTCTCTCCAGCTGCTGATTCCCCTCCCGATGCATCACTGCATTCTATTTGCCCTATTCTCTGCCCTATTGTTCTGGGCCAATCATTTCAAGTTGTCCATGATTATTACTCTGGGGTCTTTTCACTGGTCATTATCTTAACTGCTACTTCTGCTTTTTGGTGCATGGCTCTTATATTTATATATATATATATATATATATATATATATATATATATTTATATCTATCTGACCAAGCAGCAGAACCCCCTCCACAGGGCTCCCCCAGCTCTGCTGTGGCTCCCCAGTTGGCCGGCACCTCTCAGGCCACTGCCCGAGACCTCCAGCCCGGATGTAAGGACAGCAACCAGCTGGGACCCCCTCCACAGGGCTCCCCCAGCTCCGCTGCAGCTCCCTGGATGGCCAGCACCTCTCAGGCCACCACCCGAGACCTCCAGCTGGATTCAAGGACAGCAAGGTATGGCTCCTGCCGACAGCCAATCGGAACGTGAGCACTGTTTTCTGGCCTGCTTCGATAGGCCAAAATCCTCTTCTCCAGCTGTCCTCTATTTTCTGCACTAAAACTGGCTTTCTAGGCTCCTAAGCTAATGTAATTTTACAGAAATTGTCTAAAAAAGAGTGTAATCCTTATAAAACTGTGTTACCTGCATAATTTAAAGTGATTACAGCCTTTCTTCAATCTTTTCCTCTCTAGGGAACCAGACTTGGTGGCCAAACTAACTGCTGTCTTTGTCTCCTAAATTTGTCCTCTGCTGTGCTGTCTACCCCTTTGTCCACTGGCCAGTATTTAATCTTCACCCTCTCTCTGTTTTCCATCAGCTGGGACCCTCTCCACAGGGCTCCCCCAGCTCTGCTGTGGCTCCCCAGATGGCATGCACCTCACAGGCCTCCGCCCAAGACCTCCAGCCCAGATTCAAGGACAGCAAGGTGCAACCCCGCCGGCGCTGTGCGCCAACTACCCACCCACCCTATCTCAACACTTTGCATTATAGGGTACAGTGATCACTAGGTCTTGTAAATTACTAAGTATCAACTTTCCCAACTTTGCAGCCTATACCATGCCACCACTAGGGGCTCTGCAACTGTCTACTCCTGCTACCAGATCTCTTAGTCATACACAAATACACTGCCAAGTGATTCACGTTAATTGGCTGCTCAGGCTATAAAACATGTCCAGTCTCTGCACCCTGCTACAGCAGCTCATCCTCTTAGCAATCCTATGCCATGGCAATACTTTAAGATGTCATAAGTCTCCCCAACTACCAATGTACCCTGGCACACATATCCACTATGAACCCTACTGTGTCACTGGGCACTACTTCCATATTGCTAAGGGAGCCTGGTCCGCTCACTGGCTCCTACTACCGCCGCGATGGTGGCTGACACTAGGGACCTGCAACCTGTGCCCCAACAGAATTCTACACACTAAACCACCTGGGCTCCCAGTGTCCTGCACACAGTCTACGTTTAGGAAGAAAAAAAACTGTCTCAGTAAAAAGCTGTGTGACTACTGGCTAATTGCCCACCAACTCCTATTGCTTAGGGCTAGGGACGTGCACCCAAACCCTGGCCAAGCAAGTCCACCTCACCCCCTAAAACATTCAACACATGGAACAATTGAAATAGCATCAATAAACATCCAGAGCCTCCCAAGCAAGTTGGATCAACTTCAAGCCTGGACCACACAGTAGAACCCCGACATTCTGTCGGTAGTTGAAACCTGGCTCTCACCCAAGATCACTGATAATGACGTTGTTCTCCCTAGCTTTAATGATTTCAGGCTTGACAGGGCTACAAAGAGAGGAGGCAGTTGTGCTATCTACATCAAGGACACTATCGAAGGGCACGTCCTTCCCCAGGCGGATTTCAGACCCTATGCCCAGGCGCTAGCAATTAAAGCCCTACTCCGGGCACACAACAAAAGCCTAACTATTGTCTCTGTCTACATTCCCCCTAATGAACACAAAAGGGGTTTCAAGGGTATCATGAACTTCATCCGTGGCCTGCCCTCTAACTCTGAGACCATCTTACTGGGTGACTTTAACATCAACTGGCTTTCACCAGATGCAGGCACATACAGGGACGATATCTCTGCAGTCCACTTCACCCAGCTTGTCTCCTCCCCTACCATGGTTAATTACAAAATGGGTACCAGTAGCCTCCTAGACTGGATACTTTTAAGCAATCCAGAATGACTCACCAATGTGACAGTGCACCCAGATGCTATTAGTGACCACTTCCTAGTCTCTTGTAGCTGGTCGAACAAATTCCTCAAGCCACGTCCCCGCTTCACCTTTAGTAGGATACTAAAGCATGGGCATCTTGAGTCCCTGAAACATGATCTTGCCAATACCAACTGGTCACAAATTGACTGCACTACTGATGTCAATACTGCCTTGGATTACTTTATGAAACAGTTCACGAGGGTCTGTGATATGCACACACTCCACAAGAAGGTCAAAGCACAGGGGACAGTTGACCCATGGTTATCATCTGACCTCATAAGTAAACTGAAGATGCGCAATCAACTATGGCACCTTGCCAGAGAGTCAGGTAAACCCTCAACCACACTAGCCTACAAGCAAGCCAAAAATGCCTGCACCCAGGAAATATGCCAGGCTAAATCAAAACACAACAAGGGGTCGCTTACTGCCTCCTGGGGTGATGGAAAAACCTTTTGGACCAACTTGAAGGAAGTCTTAGGGAAGGATGTGAAAACAGCACTGAATCTAATCAATAAACAGAGTACCCCTACCCAGGACCCCCTAAGTTTAGCCAACGCCTTCAATGAAGCATTCTTGGACATCTCTAGGACACTCCCCCCAGACTTCTTTGAGGACCCTCCACACTCCAACACCTCTACTACCGATGCTTGCCTTCAGTCTGCCCCTCCTTTTTACTTCAAGAAACTTAACCCCTCACTAGTCAGAAGATACCTTCTCAAAGTGCTTGGGAAATAGCTACAAAGTGCAGACACACTGGACCTCAAACTTGTTGCCCTCATGCTTGAAGAAGTTCTTCTTCCCATAACAAAGATCCTGAATGTATCACTCTGCCATTCACAATTTCCATAGCTGTGGAAATTGGCCGTCATGACTCCTGTGTACAAAAATGGTGACAGTGCATCGCTGTCAAACTACCGGCCCATCTCAATTCTGCCACCGCTCTCTAAAGTGCTAGAACGCATAGTGGCTGACCAGCTGGTAGAGTACCTTGTAAAATACTCAATCCAATGCCCTGAGCAGCAAGGCTTCTGTAAAGGCCATAGTATCTCCACGGCACTACTAGAATTCACTGGGTTTATTCACCGGTCTCTGGACCAAGGAACCGTAGCAGGGCAGCATTCATTGACCTCTCAAAGGCCTTCGATACTGCCCATCACTCCCTCCTCTTAAACCAATTAACCTCCATTGGCCTCTCTGCAAAATCAACCCTCTGGTTCAAAAGCTACCTAGGACAATGTACACAAAGAGTGAAAATCAACAATGTCCTCTCCGAACATCTGCCTGTAAAATCTGGGTTCCCCCAAGGCTCCATATTGGGACTGCTCCTTTTCAGCATCTTTCTCAACAATCTACCATGCCACTGCCCACAGCAGATGCTACTTTATGCAGGTGATGCAGTAATCTTCTCAAACTGCCCAGACCCAGAGAAACTTGAGAACAAGCTGCAACGTAGCTCCGGGACTGTTGAGGAATGGTTCCAAAATCACAAACTTATCCTAAACTGCAAAAAAAAAACAAAAAAAAAAAAATGATGTTCTGCAGCACTCGAAGCAAGTACAAGTCACATGCTCTTAACATCAATACCTGATCTGGAGCTCTGCTCAAACATACCTAGCACTTTAAATATCTTGGGGTCACACTTAACAGCAGTCTGGCCTATGACCAGCACATCAGCAATGTGGCTAGGACTGTCAACTACAAAATCAGTCTCCTCCACAGGCAGAAGCACTGTCTCACTTCAGATGCTCTTAGACTAGCCATCAACAGCTCCATCCTTTCTGTCATAGACAACAGCTTGGTTATCTATGGTGCTGCTAGCCCCACTGCCCTCCACAGAATATTGGTTGCACTGAACAAGGCCTGCATGCTGCTCACAGGAGCTGAATGTCTCACCCATGCCTGTGATCCCTATGCTCAAACGGGCTGGCTCCAACTCAGTGGGAGGTTACACTACCAAACCTGCTTGCTGGCCAAAAATGTTCTACTTGGTATTCTTCCCCATGGCACAGCAAACCTACTTCAGCTACACAGCAGCAACTCACAATGGACAAGAAGTGCCAGCACTCACCTCTTCCATATTTCTTGTCTTTGAATGATGCAGGGTCAACACTTCTTTGTCTACAGAGCACCCTTCTGGTTTAATGCCCTCAGCCAGGCCATCTCCACTCAACCTACTCTAGGCCCCTTCAAGAGACTACCATGCCAGCAGCTTTCCACATCCGGCACCTGTGACTGCTTCCACTAGTCCCCCTGCCAGTTGACTCTGACCTGCCTCTTTACAGCTCCCAGTATTGGCATGGTCCCATGCCAACTCTACCCTCCCTTACACTCCCTCCCTCCCCCTACTACCTTACCACATGGTAGCTCGCAACTCTGGCTTGGCCACTTGCTGCCTCCAACCACCTCCCCCCCCACTACTCTCCCTTGATAAGGTCCATGACTGCTGCAACTCTCTCTCTCTCTCACCTCCCACATCCCCCACCCACTGTCATTGCAGCCCATCTCTTCCTACCTCCTACTATTCTCACCGCTAACTATTCTCTTCGCTAACTTTCTCCCTACCTTCAACTATCCTCTTCGCTAACTTATTCTATATACAAACCAAGGGTATCTTCCCTCTATTGTTTTGTCTTGTATGTATAAACCTGCTTGTATAAACCACTGTAATTATTGAACATATCTGATGCTCTATGTTGTTTAATCCTTTGTAATACTGTCATACCTCCCACTGATGTGAAAACTTTGTAACCGAGTGCTCAGCTCAAAGGTGTTTAATCCTAGATCTTAATAAAAAAAATATATATATATATTACCTTATACGTCATGCATTGAATTTCCACTGCCGTAACAGACCATTTCTCTAGCTTCCCTAGATAGTTCCTCATAGTTCTAACACCCTACTTACTGTCCATCCTTCTGGAGATCTTTGTGTCATCTGAGAAAAGGAAGATCTTCCCCTAGATCCCTACCGCAGTGTCACAGATGTATATTTAAAAGAGGACTGGCCCCAGATCTATCCCCGTGTTCCCCACTGGGGACCCCCACCCTCTGAGTACAGTGTTCCCATGCTATACTGAATGAAATGGGAGTTTCTTATAGCTCCCTATTCATGACACTGAGGGATACTGAAAAGAAAGGCTGAGCTACAGTACAAGCTTGGTCTGCATCTCCTCCCACCTGCACCCTGACTACGTGCCACTCTACACTCACACAGCTCACTCCATACATTTTCTGTTCTCTTAATCTGCATTTGCAGTGCACAGGAGAAATAAATACTATCATGCTCAAGCCAAAACAGAACCTGGAAGTCAGTCAGGATGCTGGACTACTACAGCAGCATGAGAGATGTCATTTTATTTTAATTTTATGATTTTCTTGCTGCTAAAAGTTAAAGAAAAAAGTGAAACTACAGTCAACTCTGTGGCAAAATCAGGCTGGAGCTAAGCCAGTCTACTTGCTAGTCTCCAAACATGTTTATCTATGTCTCTTTGTCTACTTATAAACAAAAGTGAGCTGAACTTAACTGAACTCCCTATGCTGCTGCTCCAGAGTTCAAACTGAGCTGGGGATCAGGGGCTGGTTGGTGGAGCAGGAGGTTGGGCGAGGAAGAATGCTGACTGAAGGTGGGGCAATGACAGAACTTAGGAACAGATAATTATTGTGAGGAGTCATGAGCTCTATTCATTGTAGCTCTGTTTTAATTATAAAGGGGTTCAGTATTTTTTATTTATTTAGCTTTTGTTGACCGGGTAAGTGCACTAGACAAATCCTGCCTATTTTCAGGCACGACCCGGGGGAGGGGGATACAGATGAATGCCAACTGACCTTGAACCAGATTAAGCTGTTGGTGGTATTTTTAGTGGATGAGGGAAATTTGCCAGGACACCGGGAAATTCCCTACTCTTTCTATAAGTGCCATGGGATCTTTAACATCCACCTGAACTACCACCAATCCAGGCAGATGGAACCTTGGTTTAACGTCTCATCCGAAAGACGGCACCTCAGAAATGCAGCACCCCTCTCATGCTGCATTACAGTGTCAGTACTGGGATATTAACCCAAGTGCCAGATGTGGGAACTGAACCCACAGCCCTCTGATCTCCCGGCCTCAGAGGCGAGTGTGCTACCTACTGAGCCACTGACACTGCCAATAGCAAGGGAGCACTGTACTATCCAATGAAATGCAACCTTCTTGGATGTCTCGCATAGGCAATTCCTTACCCACCCTGTAGTCTTATCTCCTACCCTGAGACCACTCAGCTTTTTGTCCAGCTGCCCATGTGGGACAGGGTTCAAAGCTTTGCTAAAGGCCAGGTATAATATGTCTACTGCATTTTCCTTTTTAACCGCGTTTGTAACCCAGTCAAGGAAATCAATCATGTTTGTGTGGTACGACTTTCATCCCTTGAACCCACGCTACCTAGTGTCATGATGTCCATTTGCCTCCAGGAATTCATTAGGTTGTCTTTTATTATGATTCCATTAACCTCTCCACTGTACATGTCAGTCCGGCTTGTCTGTATTTACTTGGTTCATTCCTGCTTCCTCTGTTATGCAGGGACACCACATTTGCCATCATCCAGTCCCCTGGGTCCATTCCTGTTTCCAAGGTACATTAAAAGAGATACACCAGCAATGCAGCTAGAACTTAGGCCATTTCTTCCAGTGCCCATGGATGCTGCCCACCAAGGCTCATTACTTTATCCAGCTTTAGTGCTTTTAACTCTTTCAATACTTGCCCATCCATATACTGTTGGTTCCTCTTTCATGCCCTGACCCCATCCTCTTTTGCCCTAATGACACATTTTGTCAGTGGCCCCTTATGTTTTTACCATAAATACTGAACTGAAATATTGTCTCAGTATGTCCACCTTTCCTCTGTCTCCCTCCTCCTCACTCCCCTATGTCTAAGTCCGGCTGTCCCCCTCTTTGGATTTGTACATTTCCTGCATATATCAAAAGAATGCTCTCTCTCCCCCTGCTTCGCTCAGTACACTGTCCCCAGCTCTGCATTTGATTTAGCACCCTTCACTAATTTGCTGACATCATATGCTTTGATAAGACACTCCTCCATGTCTTCCTCTATTTGGCTGGACTTGTACTTTTTGAAAGCTCATTGCCACCCCCAGTCCTATAACATATTGTACTATACTGATGTCTTCACTCTCTTACTTTTTCCTACCACCCTAACAGAGAGACCTGTTGTGGCTAATGCCCCATTCTTCATTAGATTCCAGTTGCTGTCCTCCCCCACTTCTGCTTCACCCTTCCAGCTTCTCCTTTAGCCTGTCCTGTATCTTCTAAAAATCCATCCTTCTGAAATATAGCATCTTAGTCTGGATATGTGTTATATCTGGCTCAAACATAATATCTGACCCCACAGTCTGGTAATGTCTGGTGCCCAATAGATCCTGAACTGCGAACACTACTACCCTTTCCTATACAGTCACAGCCAAACACATGGTCAGATATTTCCTGACATTTCTGTGATATTTCTAGTGAAATCTTCTGCTTTCTGCATTTCCACAGTGGGGCAGCAGACAGAAACTCTTTAGAAATTTCTCGAAATATCTCGAAATATCTAACCATGTCTGTAGTTCCTCCCCCAACTCATGACTACCTGCACCCAGACTGTCCTTGTACCCTTGCATGCTCCTATTCCCTTGGCCTCCATGGCTTTTATCTCCTCCCCTATGTTTAATGCTATCCCACACCCTCTTCTATGTTCCCTGACCTTTCTGTATACTGATAGTCTGTAATAGTCAGATTCCAGTTATGATACTATACTGTGTTGTCCACATTACTGTGACTGCTATAAAGTCCAGCTGGGCTTCCGTTACCAATGCTTTTAGGTCACTCATCTTATTACCTATGCCCCTGGTGTTTGCATATCCTCTTTACTCCCTGCCTCCCTCCTATTTTGAACCTCTATTCCTCTCTTTGTTTTACTGCATCTCCCATAGCACTCCTTTCCCCTATTCATCCATCTCCCTTTACAGTCCCAGGCCTGTCTACCCCCTGCCCCTTTTTGTCATCCCTCTATTCTCTGGTACCCACCACCCTGATTCCCTTTTCTTTTTCATCCCTCCCCTCATGTGTTGCCTGCCTTGTTGTTCCTTCTGTATGTTATCATGCCATGGGGAGGACTGTCTGTCTCCCTCAGTTGTGTAGGTGTGCCTAACTTCAACTGTGCTGTCTCTTTCCTCACCTAGTTTAAATGTGTCTTAATAGGCTCTGAAATCTCTGCCCCAACTCCTTGATGCCCTTCTCACTGGGGTGTAGGTCATCCTTCTTGAACAGCCTCCAACCCTCATGGGTGTGGGCCCAGTTCACTTAGAGCTTAAACCCTCCCACTTGCACCACCCCTTCAGCCACAAATTAAACTGGTATTCCCTAAACTTCTCCCTATCATTAGGACATGGCCATGTTAGTATCTCCAAAAAGGCTACCACCCCTGTTCATTCCTTAGTGTCCTGCCTAGAGCACAGAAACCCTTCTTAACATTTGCTTCTGCTGTCCAGATTGTTTGTGAATTGTGCATCACCATGTCTAGCCACCATGTCCTATCTTCCTCCTAGTCAACTTCACCACCCTGGACCTAAGTCTGTCGTGGCCCCAGGGTAACAGAGGGCCACCACCTGAGTAGCTAGGGTTGAACCCACCACCCTCTCTGCCCACTAACTATTGAATCCACAATGACTTGTACCTTCCTTTGAACCCTTCTTTGGACCCCCCAATCCTCACTGGCTTGCCACAAATGGATGGAACCCTTCATATGGGCATGCTAGTCCCCACCACCTCAATGTGTAAAACTGGGAAACTTAACTCCAACAGAGGTAGAAATCTGTTTGAGATATTACCACAGATTTCTTTTGCTTCCCATCACCTTCCTCCTCCTCCTCCCTATACTACTCGCCATCCACCTCTACAGGCCTGAGAAGTCACATGCAGTGGTTGGGACAGTAGCATCCCTATCATGCCATTGCCACCTCTAGCTAGTTCTTAGGGCATGGAACATCTTACAATTGAGACAGTTGTCATTTTCCCCCCACATTCTCTGGTTTGCCACAGTTCCATTGCCTATGCTGGACTCTACCAATGACATTGACGAGGCACATGATCTCTTCATCGACCACTTTAATGCTGCATGCGATATCCAGGCCACCCTAAAAAAGAGGAAAGTTAAAGGGGTGTGCAACCCTTGGATAACATCTCAATTGCTGGGACGTATGAAGACTAGGGACCACCTCTGGCACTGGGCCAAAGCCAGAGGCAAGCAAGCAGATATTCAGGCTTATAAAAAATCCAGAAATGTTTGTACCAGAGCCATCCGTTTTGCAAAAAATCAATACTTTAGGGAGGCACTTTCCAACTCGTGGGGTGACAGCAAACATTTCTGGAGCAACATAAAGGAAGTCACTGGCAAAGACCGCAAGAGAGCACCCACCATGCTTAACATTGATGGAAACTCGACTCTTGACCCAATGGCCATAGCCAATATTTTTAACGATGCCTTTACAGACCTCAGCAGTGTCCTCCCCCTGATTTTTTCACTGTCTCTGCCCCTGCCACAACCCCCAGTCTGTGATGCTCAGCAGTAGGTTCCCCCCCCCCTTTTTACTTCAAAGAAGTTACTAAGCATGAGGCTAGAAAGCACATACGCAAAGCACTCGGTAAAGCAAGATTCAGTGAGGGACAATCTAGATATCACATTTCTTGCCCTCACCCTTGAGGAAACTCCTGCACCTCTTACCAAGATTCTGAACCTTTCTCTAAGACTTGGGCAAGTCTCCCAAAAATGGAAACAGGCACTAGTAACAACCAGAGCACAAAGATGGGGATAGGGCACAGCACACAAACTACAGGCCAATCTCCATTCTACCTCCTCTGTCGAAAGCACTAGAGTGTATAATTGCAGATCAGCTTTTGGAATATCTGGACAAATACAATATCCAATGTCTCCAGCAGCATGGCTTTCATAAAGGTCATAGTAGTACCACTGCACTGTTAGAATTCACTGGTTTCACACATAACACACTTGACCAAGTCCATCTGGTAGGGGCTGCCTTTATCGACCTGGCGAAGGCCTTTGATACTGTGAATCACTCACTGCTACTCAGGCAATTATCACTCACAGGGGTGTCGAATGATGCTGTCAGCTGGTTCAAAAGTTACTTAGAAGACTGTTCACAGCAGGTCATGATAACCAATGTCCTCTCTGAAAGGAAGCCTGTCCGTTCTGGAGTGCCTCAGGGATCTATACTGGGGCCCCTTCTCTTCAGTATCTACTTAAATAACCTCCCACAAGCCTGTAATGAACAGATACTGCTTTACGCAGATGATGCCTGGATAACCTCTAGTAACCCGGACCGTAAGAGCCTCCAGAATAACCTTCAACACAGTTTCTCAAGAAGTGGAAAAGTGGTTCAGCACTCAAACACTGGTGCTAAACTATAAAAAGGCCAAAATGATGCTTTTCAACAATGCCCATAAGAAACACAAGTCCAAACCCATGTTCATCACAAACTGCATTAGCACACCACTTGAACAGATCCACTCCTTCAAATATCTAGGGGTCACTATTGATAGCTCACTCACCTACTCGCAACATATTGATAATGTAGCTTGAGCTGTCAACATAAGGACTGGCCTACTCCATAGGCACAAGCATAGTCTCACTCCCGAGGCACTAAGAATAGCAATTTTCAGCTCTGTAATTACCATAATCAATTATGGGCTGGTTGTTTATGGCTCTACCTCTGCTACATACCTTCACAGGATCACTGTTGCTCTTAACAAAGCATGCAGACTCCTTACTGGGGTTGCCCACCTCACACACACATTTGACCTATATGCTCAGACTGGGTGGCTTCAATTATTCAGCCAGATCCAATATTAAACCTGCTTACTTGCCAAGAAGGCATACCTTGGTTTGTTATCCTCTGGGGTCAACAGCTCCTCAGCCCTTGTCACAGTACCCAACATACTCGCACCTTGGCAAATCAGGTCTTTACTGTTCCCAGATGCTGCACCACCTTAGGTCAGAGGTCTTTTGCTTTCAGAGCCCCCCACTGGCTCAACTCCCTCCCTGGGTAGGGAAATCTCTGCTGAGTCAAAACTCAGCCCTTTCAAATGCAAACTCTGACAACATCTATTAGCAAACAGTATATGTGACTGCCACCCTTAGCAACCTTCTGCTTATTTTATGATTGTACTTGTACCTTTCGGCACTTTTAACTCTTGGCACTTCATTTTGATCCTACCCTCAAGCCTTTTCTCCTCCACCCGTCACCCCTGCTTCTTCTGTGCTCATGCATCTTCAAGTTCTTCCCTTGCTCCTCCTCACCTTCCCTCTTCCACCCTCCACCCATTCTCTAATCTCATGCCATCTCTTTTGCGACTTCTTCCCCTCCTTCTCCCTACATTTCTCTCTCTTACCTCTCTTCCACCCATATTACTCTCTCTCTCTCTCTCTCTCTTGGGTTTTCGACAAGGCCTGCTAGGCTGCCCTCTCTCCTGACTAAACACCACTTCTTCTCCTTATACTATTAATTTGTCTTCCTCCCCCTCACTTCACCAGCACTCCCCCTTCTCTCTGCACTCATCCCATTTCCCTCCTTCAACCTCCTCATCCTCTCATCTCTCTATCCCCATTACCTCCTTTGCAACTCCACTCCTTCTCTCTCCACCTACTGTGCAACTCATCTCCTTCTCCCTCTTGTTTCTCCCATCCCCCACCTTACACCTCATTACTTTCTCTCCTAGATTTTGACAAGGCCTCCCAAGCTGCCCTCTCTTCTAGCCCACTCTACTGTTATATTGAGCAACATTCAGTGCTATTTTGATCGCTTTTGATGTATTATTTTTTTTTAAGTATATTCTTGATATCTGCTGTTTACTTATCTATTGTTTACTTTGTTTTGTTTTTGTACTACTGACGTGGAACCTTTGTAAATGAGTTGTATTGCTCAAAGGTGTTGTAATCCAAGACCCAATAAATAAATAAATAAATAAAAATATGCACCCTACCAGTGTCCCCCTACATGTCTATGTGTGATGTAAGTCTATGAAATCCTTTATGGCCTTACCCTAAAATAGGTTTTCTTCTCTTTCCCCAAGTATTACTTTTTTACCAGAGAGCCTCAATTATACTTTATGTAACTGAGGGTTAGCAAAAATTGTGTGGGCATTACAATAATTAGTTCATTAGGAATGGGTTTAAGGGGGAAGAAAAGACACAGTGAGGGAAAGATGGCATGCAAGAGGTCAGGTGCAGACACAAATGTGAGAAGTTTGGTCACTTAGAAGGGTTTTCAGTGCAATGTAAGAGGAGGAAGAATTAGTTGGATGGATGGATGGATGGATGGATAGGTGAGGCTAGGTAATATTTGGGAGAGTCTGTAGGAAAATGTAGCCTGCCTCACAGAAATCTTAACATGGGGGCCAGAGTGTAGGGCACCAGAGGTTCTCAGTTGGTTAGACAAAGGGAGGGACAGGATGAGCTGGTGCGGATGTAACAGGGGAAGGACCCTGCCTTGAATATGAAGATAAGGGAGATGCAATGAAAGAGAATCCTACCCTTGAGAGAGGGGAGCAAGGGTAAAGAGTAGAAAGAACAGTGATCATTATGGGAAGGACAGTCAATTACAAAGAAACAGGAAGAGAGGAAGCGTACATCCAGTCTGGCTAAAGGGGACTCAGGGACAACATAATACATTTCTCCATAATCAAATGTTGGAAGGATAATCTTCAATGCATTCTCACTGTGGGTGGAGAGTGGGATATAGGCTTTGTTTCAGTTGAGCACTCGTCATTTGGAGAGAAGAGCCTTGTGGATTGCATTATTGTGAAAGGAGAAGTTGAGATGCTTACACATACTTAGGTAGATGAAAAAAATCATTTGAAATAGCATTGACAAGCCGGTTGAGTATCCTGTGACTGTGATAGAGGCTAGAAAAGAACTCTAGCCACTGTCATTGAGGAGTCTACGTGAGGAGTCCAGTTATGTTGTTAGGGTAGCAAAGTTTATAGTAAAGGCCCAGCTACTGCCAAAAATGTCACTGCAAAGTCACATGATGCAGTCTGATCAGTCTTATGGTGCAGCTGAGGATGCAGAAGGGCCAAAGCCCTTGCCACTAATGAGATTCCAAACTAATGAGGAAGAACTGGAAAGCAGTAAGTTGAGGAAGGGTCACATAACCTGGTTTTGTGGAGGATGCCAGAATGATTCAACAGCTGGGAAGGGCTGCTAACAGTAATGTTAGTAGCTCTACTGTGCTCATTGTTTTAGCTTGCTGGCTCTGAAGAGGAAAATGAGTTTACAACCAATCTACCTTTTGGATTACCAGTCTTACCAGTATAGTAGTATTGCTGTTACTGTGCCTTCCCATAGACCACAAAAGGTTAGTGGGCAGTTGCACCAGTACTAGTAATAGTTCTAGCAATAGCACTGGGAGTGCCATCACATGAGAGGCTCTAGTTTGGGCAATGCATCCACTGGGTCAGGGCTTATACTGGAGAAGGAGAGATTTCCCAAGTGGTTAGGGCTCAAACTGAAATAAACTCACTTGTTCCTTGGCAACTGAAAAGGCAGCCTAAAGCAGTGAGTCACCGATTCCACTTGCTGACAGACTTGTCCAGCTCCAGAATGAGTCTCATCAGAGTCTGCAGAGAAACACCAATTGAGTTGAATCTCACAGATGAGTTGGCTTTTGTGATTATGAAATGTAATTATAAGGCACAAGAATTGTCTTAAAAAGAAAATTATACAATGGCTAGGAAAATCCACACAATAGCCTGCATTCTGATTGGCTGGCTGGCACCTTTCCAGTGTTGTAAATCCTAGTATCGCTCAACTAGAAAAGGTGCTAGCTGCCAGCGAGCTGCATCAAAAACTTCCCCCGAAATCACTCTGAGCACCACAAAGCCAAGACTCACAAACATGGCAACGGATGGAACGGATGCAGAACTCCACAATTTGCACTGCTGCTGTTCCCACTCTCAACCTTCGAACATCAGGTCCTGTACATTATTCCAGAAAAGGACAGACAGATAGACTCCCCTTAAAAATAATTAAAAAAATTAAAATCTTTGGTTCAAACACAGCACCGAAAGTCTGAAAGTACTAGTACACTCACTGCACACTGAAGCCGCTCAATGTAATCACAGTGCAGGCCAACATCAGACCACAGCTTTGCTTTTCTCCCTCCTGGCTATGAACACTTCCTGTACAAACCATCAGCTTTCCATATAGCCTGATTACATTTAGTCCCACAACACAGCAATCAACAAATGATCCAGGATCGGTGTCTTTTAAAATATAACCCTCTGCTGCTCACCACACACTCTGAGCTGCAGCCCCCCCAACAGAAGCAACAGCAGCAGGCATGTAAATAGTCAGCCAGCTCTGTTGCTTAAACCTGCTAAAACAATGCATCTAGCTCTCCCAGCTGCTAGCGGTCAGTGCCAGGATAGTAAACACTGCTGACATGATGCCCCTGGGTCTTCCAGCCACTTAGCTGTGCCTCAAAATAATTAAAATAAACAAAAGAGAAAGAGAGAGAGAACATAAGACTGCATGAGCTGCAGCCAGGAACATATTGAAGGATGCTGACAAGATGCCTCTCAGTCTCCCAGCTGCTCATCTGTGATGCAAAATTAAAGCAAAAATGAAAAAAAAAAAGAAAAATAAAGACAACTACTAGAAATACATATTGTAACAATATCAGTTGGGGATAGGGGACAAAGGAGAGCAAGCATCTCGGTGATAGCAAAATGGAACTATTTTTTTTGGAGCCAACAATAAATTCCACAAAAATCATTTAAACTGCAAAAACTATCTTTTTATACAAAAAGTGTAGGGGGGACATTGTATAATCACAATATGCCACTCCAGAGTGTGGGTGATTCTAGGATTTACCCACACCTGCGGCCTCATTACCAAACACACTAGACATGGATAAATCCTAGCATCACCCACACCCTGTCATGGTATATTGCTTGAAGGAAGCATAACTTCTGAAAAAGATCTGAGATTAAAACGTCAATTTGAATGTTATGTTGTGTTCTATTTTAATTGAATATTAGAATGAATTTAATTTATAATCAACATGGATTTAACTGAACCCTTTTGTCATATGCATAGGCTGGTGTAGCACTCTGTGTTGTTATTAACATATACACATGGAAGATGTCGGCAGATAAAGACCTCCTGGCCCATCTGTCTGACCTATTTTTCCCTATCTACAGCTATGCCACAGACCCTTACCCAGTCTTTGGGCCCCCCTTGCCTTACTTCCAATCTATCTATCCCAATTATTCTTATATCCTGTAATCATTTTAGCCTCCACCACCTCTGCTGGGAGGCTGTTCCATTCTTTTCTTGCATTTTGTTTGCTACATTTTCCAGTGACCCACTGTACATACTCTGAAATCTTTTTTTTTTTTTTTGCAAATCTCGACTATTGCCTCATTTCCTAATAAATGTGATCACATTTTCTTTTCCAGAAAATTCCTGAAGAAACCTTTTGGTCAGAACATCCATTACAATGTAAATTTCTGCTTCAGTGTTCTTTTAATGTTAACCCTTTCATTTTGTTTGCAATGCACATGCTAGTTCAGTACTCTGTTTTTTTGTCTTTAGTTGCAGTGTGCTACTCTTGCTGTGACCCACTGCACTTACTATGAAGTCTCGCATCAAACCGTTATGATTGTTTTCCATTTTCAACTGAGTATATTTTCTATTTCCTTTCAAAATAATTTATTAAAGAAAGACCAACTGATTCAAAACATGATGTTCAGCTTTGTTTTCCATGTTCATTTCAATTAAACCCTTTAGGTTTATTGCAGACCATATGCTGATGTACAGTGGCACTGTTGTTTGCTTGTGCAATAAAGGATCGTTGCACAAGAAAATGTTACACAGGTGCAGCAGATTTTCCTGAAATAGCCAAGGAAAGCAAGCCAATCAATTATGCTCACTTAATTTTATGCCAGCGTAGCACTTTTATTAGCCTTTTTAATACCCTAAGTATTTGACTAACCAGTTAACTGATTTCTTAATGGAATTAAATGGGCCATCACAACATAGGTTTTTTTCTTCTTTTTGCCTGGTATGCCTGGATGGCCCCCTTCAGCTGACTCTGAGCTGCATATAGTTATAGATTACTGAATCCCATGCCACTCCCCACGCTCAACAAATGACACAAATGAAGAGCCTTTATTTGGTATTAAGCTGCATACAGGAACAGTGTACAGATGCTGATGTTGGTGGGGGGAATCTGCTGGTAATGTCAAGTTCAAGGGATATTTAAACTGAACAATTAAATGTAGAGATGCAGCAGAATTTTACTTTGCTGGCCAACTTGGTGTGAAGTCAAGAAACTCCCACTATGCGGAGTGGGATGTAGGCTCCCAACTTTACCGCAACTTTGTGCAGCAAAAAGAAAGAAGCTTGTTTAAACTGTTAAAAGCCATTGCCTCCCACTATGAAAAATGCCCCCCCATCACTCAGACCCTTTAGTCATGATCCCCCTGTCACCCACTAGCAACCCTCAATCCCACAGTCTATGGAAGTGTAACCCCCTACAAATCGGAGTTCCTGTAATGTCTTCCTGAGCTTGTCTAATGCCCACTGTCAGGAATGGTGTTTTGTGTCCAGCAGTTTAATTGCCTGCATGAGAATGCTTTACTATGCCTCCGTGCCTGCCTCTTTAAGAGAATCATTATGCTGTGTTAGAAAATTAATCTGGGCTGGGTCCAAGTGATTTAAGGCTCACGACCAGCCAGACAGTCCATACTTCTGCTTCATTCTGCAGTCGCTATTTGCGCAGAGGGAGACCTGTTAGGAAAAGTGACTATTTACTGTTTATCTGTTATAACAATAATACTGTAGAGTTTGTCTAATCTGCTTCCATTTGCAGCACGAACATTTTAGTTGGAGCCACCATTTTGGTGCTGGAACTGCCAGTGTTGGACCAACTGGAACCTCAAGGGACCTAAAATGGAGACTGTCCCCAGAGGTCTTGTGGGATTGAAATCTGTAGGAATTGTAGTTTTAGGGCTTTGGCACCTAAATGGACCTGGAGGGGAGCCCTTATTGTGATAGACAGCTCCCTCAGCCAACCAGACCTTTTGGATTACTGGAAAAGCCCAGAACTGTCTGCAGCAGTGTGTGAGTCGAGAGCTGGAGTTTGGAGAGTGAACAGCTCAAGCCATTGAGCAGCTACTCCTGCTAGGAGCTAGGGAGAATTAGCGGGAAGGCTTTGCTGGCCTGCTTGTCACACCTTCCAGCGTGAAGTATTGCCTTGAGAGCGAAAGTCAAATTGATCTGATTATTGGATCAAGACCTGTATCTGAAGAGAAAAGTGTGTTATTGTTGCCTGCAAGTGGACCGATGACTTGCTCCAGAAACGATCGGCCCGTCAGGCACTGAAGTGAGCCTCAGATCAAAGGGTTTGTGCAGAGAACCTGTGAGTTGCAAATGGACTTAATCTGAACTGTGGTGGAATATTCTAAGTGCTTATAAGTGTGCTGAATGTGTATCGTGGGTAGCGATTTGGTTCCCCATGACGAGTTCTGTTACACCAGCTGGAGGCTGTTCCAGCATTCTATTACAGATTTCATCTGAACTACCTGCTCTGCCTGGGCCTTGTCATCTCAGCCTAGGCCACTGCTCCTGATTAAAAGACATTCCGACAAAAGACCCGCTTGGGGATTTGGCCGCCTGCTCAACACCACCGAAGAGGTAGTGACCACCATGGTGAGTTGTGTAGGCCCTGCTTCCCCAGGTAATCTAGTACAACATCCAGAGGTCTTCATTTCATCGGTCCTGCATCCTGCTCTGAGTAGCATGAGTACAAGCAGGGTAGCTCCTTGCAGCATAAGCTACAATCATTGTGTGTGTCATTTGATTTGCTTGTTTGGGTTTATTTCAACGGACTGAGCCATCTGGCTCCAGATTACAAATTTCGGGTTGAGTGTATGCTAATAGTTTTCTTTCCTAAGGGCCCCAACAACAGCTGCAATGCTGGCCTACCCCAGGCAATGCTTCATGCTAGCCTGTTTTTTCCATACTGGGTACACAGGGTTGTGAGGACTGTGCTAAAGGGACTCACTGTGCATGCTTGTTCAGCCTGAATTTAATCAGATCTGCTAATCACCTGCTAGATTCCCTCCCCACCCTTGTTCACATCCCGCTAAATAAATCAGATTGTGGTTGTTCACGTTTAACCTGGCTAGTGTGTACCTTCTTGGTGGGGATATTGTACTGCCTTTGTATTGTTGCTTCACTGGTCTTATTTTCCAGGGAGTCTCCAGGACAATTGCAGCAGATCCAGCCCTGGTGATAAGTGCAAGGAGTGTAAGCATATCAGTACTGTCATATGGTACATGTGAATGTCTTGTTGCTGAACTGTTTAGGCCACTAGGAGGGTTGGTGGGTGGTTATAGCATCCCGGAGGGCTACACCAACAGTAGCTATGCTGCCCCAAAAGCATTACTCGTGGTGGAGGCACTCGTTCATCAAGCTCAGGCCCCTTAACCTGAGCCTAGTCATACAGGCTGGGGTAGTAGCCCGTAGGATAGTGCCACCTAGGGGTTACAGAAGTTTCCTATGATCAAAGTGGTATCCTGTGAACAAGGCAACTGCAATTGAGTGCTTACAAAAATGGCGACTCAATTACAGTGCTTGTGTTCTGGGGTACCTGGCAGGGTAGCAACCAGGTACCTGGATGGGTGAGACAAGGCAATGGGAAGTATGTGTGTATACACACACGCACACACATGGGGGGAGAGGAAGGGAAGGGAAGGTATGTGGGAGGGGGTGTGGTGGGCAGCTGCCGAGCTGGTCTGCTAGCGTGGTGGGAAGGGTGGTTGGTTGGGAGGTGCAGGGTGCAGGGTTTGTGTCTGGTGCGGTGTGGTATTTTTTTTGCTGGTAGGCAGCTTGTATTTTTTTTAAGTATTCCTTCCCCGACATGCACCCCCCCTGGAGTTGAGAATCCTTTAGTGGGGGGGTGCAGGGAGCACAGCCCCCTGCATTAAATAATAACCCGTAGTTCTTGGGTGCCCTCTTGCAGTTCGCTGCAAGTGTGCATCGTCAAAATTAATTTTTGGTGATGTACACTCACTCAAACAGCAATTGCGATTCTGCCATCGCCGTTATGACATAGAACCAATAAAACCATATGATAGAGTTAGAGTAGTAGTACAGATTCTCCCCTCACCCCACCTACACCATGTTATCCTAAAACACACATCACCCACCTCCTCCTGTCATGTGCTTGGGCCAGAGTCAATAGAATCACATAAACCCCCCACCCTATCCACCCCTGTAGCACTCAGCCTTCCTCCTCCCCCAGCCCCAGATTTTTAGGATACAACAGCAGCTGTACAATACAGAATATATCCAGCACCAGTGTGAGCTGTGAGATGCCCTTCTTACTCCATGCCCTGCAATAGAATGAATGAACGATAATATCCCCCCACTATAGTAACACCAGCCTGACCACTTGTAAGCCAGACAGGTGTTACTGTACATGAAGATGTCTTCCTTCATTCATTCAGTTGCAGTACACGGAATGAAGAGGGTGTCCTGCAGCTAACTTGAATGCTGGACAGTTTTCATTTTTAACCAGTGCTGTTGAATCCTTTAAATCTGGGGCTGTAGGAGAAGGGGGGGTTGAGCCAGGTGTTAGAGCATGGGGTAGGGTAGGGAAGGGGGAATGGTGTGATTCTGTCTTGACTTTGGGGACAGGAAGGGGTTGGGGAAGGTAAGTGGTGTGTTTTATAGGTGACATGGCATGGGTGAGGAAGGAAGGATCGCTACAGCTACTCTAACTCTACCATATGCTTTTATTATAGTAATCTTCACCAGGAGAGTGGGGAAGGGGGTAAGAGAGAGGAGGATGCTAGAGTTTCATAGGGTGGGGTACATAATTTATAAAGGTCTGCGTGATGGGGGGGCATCTGTCATGGTGGGTGGGTGGGGTGGCTAACAGTTTAAATAGATTTTTTATTTTTTAAAAGAACACTGCATAGCTTTCACCGATGAGGTACTTCTTCACCTGGTAAAAACTATGCATTGTGCCTCACCAGTGAAGTGTCACTTCATATAGTCTTTGCCAGGCAGATTACACAAAGTGTGCCTGCAGGTAAAGCAAAGTTGGGAACCCTTTCCATAGTACTTATTTATTTTACAGTTTTGGGCCAAAAAAGACACACTAAGCTGAGGTTTGTTTCCAGGTGCACCCTGGATACACAGGGAAGTTACATGACTTGCTCATGGTGGCAGAGTATGCAAGTGGTGACTACGGGATTCAAACTCAGTTCCACAGGTTTGCAGCTCGGTGCTCTTAACCATTGCACTATACTGCCTCTCATTATACTCAGTGAAATGGAGGTCCCCAGCTTTGTCCATTTCTAGTTAAATGGTATGATGGAATTCAATGAGGAGTAACAGGGAGATAGATACTGTTTTTTAAGCAGAAATAGAAACACAGAAACATAGAAGATGATGGCAGAAGGAGACCATAGGGCCATCAAATCTGCCCAAGCGTTACCAAGACCATCTATGGGTCCTGGGACCTAGCCCCCTACCCATTTCCTGTACCATTGGTGCCCAGGTGAGCCCTTGTCCTATCCCACCCCCTCTTGAAAGCTGCCACGGTCTTTGTTCCCACCACTTTGGCTGGCAGTCTATTCCATGGCTCAGTGACCCTTTCTGTGAAATAGTGATTCCTGAAATCCCTTTTGAAGCTTCTTCCCTATAACTTTCATTCATGTCCTCTGGTGGTTAAGCCGTCAACCATATTAAAAAGTTCTGAGTAAAGCATTTAATTAATGCCTCTCAGGAACTTGAATGTCTTAAACATATCCCCTCTCTCCCTCCTAGTCTCGAGAAAGTACATATTTAGTGTCTTTAGGAGTGCCTCGTATGATGGCCCCTGGTGGCCCTGTATCATCTTGGTTACCCGTCTCTATACAACCTCATGCCTATCTTTGTCCTTCTTTAGGTGAGGCCTCCAGAACTGGACACTGTAATCCAGGTGAGGCCTCACCAGTGACCTATACAGCAGGAGGATCGCCTACTTGTCCCTGATGTCAAATACTCTTCCTATACACCATAGCATTTTATTTGCCTTACTGTAAGCTGTGTTGCATTGGCTCGAATGCTTTAAGGTGTCACATATGATGACCCCAAGATCCCTTTCCTCATGTGAGGCATTAAGTGGGGCCCCATTAAGTCGATATTCTGCCCTTTGGTTCCTTTTCCCAGATACATTATCTTGCCTTTCTTCACATTGAACTTCAGCTGCCAGATATTGGACCATCTTTCCAACCTCTGCAGGTCTTTTTGCAATTCCATTACTGCCTCTGCGCTGTCAACCCTACCTCCTAGCTTAGTGTCATCTGTGAAGATGCAATCTTGCCTTGAATGTCTTCACAAACATCACTAATGAAGATATTAAAAAGGACCAGAGCCAAGACCGAGCCTTGAGGCACCTCAGTAGTGACCTCTCCCTCACCTGACCTCACCCTGTTGACTACCACTCACTGTCATCTGTCCTTCAGCCAGTTTCCCACCCACCTGACTATGCTCTTGGCAGTGCCTAGGTCTTCCAACTTCCTCAGTAGGTGCTTATGCAGTACTGAATCAAAGGCCTTACTAAAATCAAAGTAGAGGAGCTCCACTGGGTGGCCCCTATCCACTTAGTCACCCAATCAAAGAACACAATGAGGTTTGTCTGGCATGACCCACCTGCTACAAACCCATGCTGTCTTCCATCCTGGTGACCTTTCCTTTCTGGGTATTCTACTAGGTCCTGTTTAATTAATGTTTCCATTAATTTCCCAACTATAGATGTGAGGCTCACTGGTGTGTAGTTGCCCGCCTCCTCTCTATTCCCTCCCTTGTGAAGAAGTACCACATCTTCACTTCTCCAGTCGCTTGACACAATTCCCGATTGCAATGAGTGGTTAAATAAATATGCCAAGGGGGTCCACCAATTCCTTGGCAAGTTTCCTCAGCACCTTCAGATGCAATCCATCAAGTCCTGGTGCTTTGTCCGCTCTTAGGTGGACTAGTGCCTCTCTGACCCTGTCTGTGGTAAATGTCTGCATATCCATTTGCAGGATCCCCCTATCAGCAGCCTTGATGCCACTATCAGGAATTGATCCACCATGTTACTTGGTGAATACTAAACAGAAGAAGTTGTTTAGAGCAGCAGCCTTCTGTTCATCATCTTCAACGATCCTCTCACCATCTGGGAGCTGAGCTATCCCCCCTCCTTTCTTCCTCTTCTCCTGGATGTAACAAAATAAGCGTTTGTCCCCAGATTTGATCCCTGCTGCAATCTGAGGCTCAGCAGATGCTTTTGCCAGCCTCACTGTGCTCTAAGCTTCCTTGCTTTTCTGAGTGTAGTTGTCCCATTTTTTATCCCCCGGTTCGTTTTATATTTGTGGAAAGCTTCCCTCTTGTTCCTAATTGCTTCCCTGATCTGGTCTATGAACCAAATGGGTCTCTTGTTCTTGTTCCGTTTCATCACTGACCTTATGCACTACTTGATAGATTCTAGGATGGCTTGTTTAACCTGCCCCCAGATGTCTTTTTTTTTTATTATTAACTATAGTTTATTAATGATTTCATAACATTTTGTACAGGCATCCAATATACATCTCATACAAATTTTGCTGCTAGCATAAACATATAAGAAGATTTTAGCTTTATCTAAGTACATCAAATTGTATAAACAAGCAACGGAGTAAGAAGAAGCCTGCATCCCACCCCCTCCCTACCCCAGCCTGACTGCCATTAGGTAGTAATGCTAATTATACATTAACTATAGCATCTCTGAATTTCTTAATAACCAAACAGATTACAAAAGGGCATCCATATTAAAGCTGACCTGATCAGGTCGGACCAACAGCAGGGTGAATAATGGGTCCCATATTTGTTTAAACTTTTTCAAGTTGTTAGTCATCCCTGCTATAACTCACTCTGCCTTTATAGCAAACATTATTTCCCAGTACCATTCCATATAGGTAGGGGTAATTGCATCAATCCAATGTCTAAGTAGTACCTTTTTAGCACAAGCTGAAATTAGTGCCATATGAGCTCGCTGAGTTCGATCCTGAAGGGTGACATAGTCCCCCAGAATACAAATCTCAGGAATAACCCCAGATGTCTTCTACCTCCAGCTTTTCGTGGCTCTTTGACAGATTTCCCCTGACTAGCTATTTCATCTTTTTGAAGTTATCTCCTCTGAAGTTCAAGAATTCAGTTCTGGATTGAGATTTTACATCCTCTAGGGATAACTCGAACCAGATGGAGTTGTGGTCATTGTTAGCTGGTGGCTCTTCAACCTTCACAGCACCAACCACCTCTGAGTTGGTGAGGACCACATGGAGGATGGCCCCAAGCCTAGTCAGAGTGGTCACCAATTGGGTGAGTAGGCAGTCTTATAAAGCCTCCATCACATTTTGATTCCTTGAGGATTTAGCCAAAGGGATACCCCAGGCAACGCTGGACATGTTCAGATCTCCGACCATCACTGTATACCCTTTCTCAGTCACACCTCTGATCTCTTCCAAGAGTACCTCATTCCTATTCTCTTCTTGACCTGGTGGCCTGTATACAACCACGAGGAAGCTCTTCTTTCCAGATGCCGAGCTGAGTTGCACCCACAGGGATTCTGCACCTTCTGTTTTGCTGATGTTGAGTGTTGGTAATAATGGTAAATAATGTTTTAAAGAGTGACTTTGGACACTGGTGGATAAAGCTAACAAGTGCCATCATCCAATGCTGCTATCAAACATTCTTCCCATTTGATTTTCAAGGTATTCTTTTTTTATGAACTCTCTGAATGCTGACTTATGTGACTAAGAGTATGAAGTTCTCATCTGTTAGTACATGAATCTTGTTATTGCATCTACTCATTCTATTAGGCTAGCAGTAGTAGTAGTGGTAGTAGTAGTAGTGTGACAGTAGAGTACTTGGGATGGTGAAGGGGTTGGGTAGCGAGGGGATGTCATGGGTGGTAAGAGGGGATGGAGTGGAGAGGGTGTTGGGGTGCAAGGGGTGTTGTGGACTTTGTCCATCCAAAAATTAACTGAACCATCAGCCAGCATTCTCTCACTCCTATAAGCACATTAATGTGCTGAGAGACAACCGAATGGCAGGACAGATTTCATGAATGAGATTTTGCCACACAATCTTGTTTGTCATTAACATGAGTTGGAAACTATAGTCACTTCCTTTTCCTTTTTTTTTTAATTCTGAGGGCATTTTCATGAATACTGGAACACTGTCTCCTACAGTTCACTTATAGCTGAGGTTGTTTCTGAAGCTATGCCCATAATGCCCAGCCTGTGAGATCCCATTCTTTCAAAGTGGAAATAGGAGCTGTGTGGATTCTTTCTTGAGCAAAACTCATGAGAACCTCTCTACTTGGTTGCATGATAGATTGTATTAGAAATATTGAAAGCATTTGTCCAATTACATGAAAATCTGAGATTTTAGAACACTTTTGGCTAGAAATCAAATAGCAGAGCACAGCAAACAAACTGCTTCACTTGCAACAGCATATACTACACTAAGCCATATGCTACAGGAGGGCAAAGTAATTTTGGCACCAGGAGGGGGATAGCTAAAGGAGAGGGGATTATGCTTTGTTGTGGTTTGTAGTATGACCTGTGTTGGAGTTTTATTTTCCAGGACAGCAGCTCCTTGTCATGTCCTCTCTCCAGGTCAGGGCAGAGAACCAGTAGAGGAGGATTAAATGGAGCAGGAGGACCAGTCTAAGTAGCTGCACCTCTGCAGGAAGTACCACTCTTTGGCGTTCACACAGAAGGATATCAGGAAGCACTCCTAATGTGTCCCACACACGTTTGTGTCCCAGCATGTGAGTGGAACAGAACAGGAGTAGAGCAGGTCTGAGACTGGAATCTTAGGCATCAGCAGTCATCAGCAGGTGGAAGCAGGGAAACAGGGGACTCTGCTGGTTGACTAAGGTAAGGTACATGGTCACTCCCATTGTAGCATTCACTGCAGGGAAGGGTGGAGGGTAAACAGTAGACCATAACTGGGAATAGGTATGACTCCCTATCTAGTGTAGGACTACAAAGAGATTAAGGAGGGAATGGAGAAAACTAATAATACCCTATCTAGGGTAATGGTATAAAGGGAAAACTAGTAAACTTCAATTAAAAGCATAAAGGGAAAGCTAATTAGTGACCTACCTTGGGTATAGCAACAAGGGGTTAACCAAACAAAAAACGTAAAATCAAGAGACACTTTATCTGGGGTAAGGCCATCAGTTAATTTTCAGGTCATAGGGAGAGTAGATTTTGGAATGATGGGTGTTGTGCAGTGCAGTGGCTGTGGAGAAGCAGTCTTCAAGGGGACCTTCTGGTGACTGAGGTACTGCCCCATCTGTGTGCATCTCTCTCGGCTGAGGGAGGTGGTCACTAGCTTCTGGGCTGAGTTGGCTAGGATTCAGGGGACCTCTTCCCCTACCGAGGGGCCACCGAGTTCACCACTGTTGCCTCAGAAGGAAGTAAGTAAGTAATGTTTTTATTGATTGACCATGTAAAGACAAAAATATAAACATCAGTCATTACAATATTTTTAAATTAGACAAATTAAAAACAATATGATTTTACATGTATTGCACACTAGACCTTACTTCTGTTCATTTGATAATTTACATTGCGGAAAACATTAAGAAGAGCTTTCTATGGAAAAACTTCTAGTCAAAGCCCTTAGATATACTCTTGAAATAAAAAAAGGCAATAGAAAGATCCTATTCCGGTTACAGTGCACTAGAAGTTATATGGCTCATGTAATTTGCAGACATATAGCAACTTTGAGGGAGAATTAATTTTAAGGAATCCCGGCTTGTAATGTTAAATGCCTTTTATGTTTTGTTATCCAATAAAGGGAAGAAGAAAAATACATTAGTAAATACCATCCCTGAAGTGGCATGTAAATCCAAACATCACTATTATGGTGCTTGGCAACCTTCCTGCCTCATAATCTGAGTGTTCGGATAATTCCTATACAAACTGAAGACTCATCTTAAACTGAAAATGTAGTCTTTAATGACCTCTCTAGGATCTCAAAATTAAACCTATTTTCATTCTTTCTTCTATTATTACTTTTGAAAAAAATGAGCCATCTGACTGTCCTCTGCTACTGTCATTGGATGTAACAGTAAAATGGCAGATCATGTAGGGAATTTTAGTATGTATTCAAACGAATGCCAGGAAGTTATATCAGGAGCACCTGCCTCAGCAACTCTTATCACTTTTCTGCATCTCATATTCATTCTAGCACTAAATATGTAAAATTAAAAATACTGCAATTATTTTGTGCAAAACTACCCCTTCTACTATTTTACTATAATAAGGTCTTAATATGAATAGACTAAAAAATAGTACACAGTTAAAAGATAGGAGGAGTCCTTCCAGTCATTCTGATTGGGCTTATGCAATAGTTTAGAAGTTCATTCACTAGGGAGAAAGTTCACTTATGTTCAAGTCTGTTTACAAACAGCAGATGAGCCAAGAAAGATCAAAATAGACCAATATCTCCAGATCCAGCCAGCCTTAAATTACTTCTTGGCATTTTGGGGAACTCTGAGTCTCTGAGGCACTCATGTTGCTTAACAGTTTGTTTTCTTCAAGGTAACAGCACTGATTTTAACAAGTTTCAGTCCATGTAGGTTTTGACAGGCTGCAGGATAGATGGCTAAAAGGACAAAAGTGATGATAAATTTGTGTGTCTCATGTATTGCATATACCGCCCTCCTTCACTATGTGAAGTTGCCTTAAATTATCTTGAATTGCTCAAGCATAACTCCTAAGAATGAGTTATAATTGACACACAGTATATGTATGAACATAGTTATAAAAATAATCTATCAAATATGCCACTGGTATTTCAAATTGACTTGGTTGCTGATAAATTAACAGACTAAAAGTGTTGGGTTAAGATATCAGATACTTTGTAGTCAGTTAAAATTCTAAATAAACTAATTCTGTGGCTAACATGCCTTAAAAATCAGACTGAAACACTTAAGTAACATTATGAAAAGATAGTGGTAAGTATATTCATCATCTACTTACATCTCCATAATACTGCAAAAAGACCAGCTTTTATCAGTTAGTTGTATTTCAGTCATATTTCAATTCTGAAATGTTTAAAGCTTGGCCCAGGCCCCTCTAAATATACACTGCCAGCAGGGAAGTGAGGGAGTGATGAACACTGGCTATAGCAAAGTAACAGCAGGCGTTTATATGCAAAGACGACTAAATAAAAATAATCTTGTTATTTAAAAGTACTACTCATAGAAGCTAAAGCTAGCAGCTAGCAGCTCTTAGTTCACTTGAGTATCCACTTTGGTCCACTTCCCTTGACTGGTTTACCAGGATGGAGGCCAGATGTGGAAAATGTACTGCTTTATTGGAGCTGTGGAGTCATATGACCCCATAAAAAAAATGGGATTAGAGGATTAGTATTCTGTGAGATTTTTAAATAGCTCCTTTCCACAATATTTTGGGATATAAAAATCATTAAAGAGGGATATCCCTTACCTCATCGGGACCTCCTCCAGGCTATTCTCATTATTTTTATACTGCCCCAACAGCAAGGGAAAGGATCATACTTTGCCCCTGAGGGGCTGGCTGTACAATCTTTCTCCACTTCCCAACTCTCTGTTCTGCCCCTGCACTACAACATTTTGTGATGTCTTTATAGGTCAGAGTGCAAAGATAAGCTCCATTCACTTGAATGGATCATCTTTTTCAAATGTAATTTCCTGATTGTAAATAGGGTTTTGGTACCTATTGATGCCAGGGTTCAACTAACAAGAGCTTTGTTAGTTGAACCCTGGCATCAGTCGGTACCAAAACCCAATTTACGATGGTCAAATTACATTTGAAAAAGATGTTCCTTTCAAGTGAATGGAGCTCCCCTGTGCTCAAGCTATAAAAACATTACAATAGGTTAGAGCACGGGGATAGATCATTGAGCCAGGAAGTGGAAAGGGATCATGCTGCCAGACCCTCGGGGCAAATTATGATCCCTTCCCTTCTTTTTGGGGCTGTATAAAAAAATGAGAATAGGCTGGAGGAGCTCCTGATGAGGTAAGGGAGTTCTCTGTTTAATGTTTTTTTATATTGGAAAAGCTGCTCTCTAAAGGGTTGTAAAGGATTTTAAAGAATTAAATGTATGTCACATAAAACATATACCATATATTAATAAACCTGCCTACCAAAAGTGCCTCTTTTTCAGTTAAAAATTAAATTACCCTGCTCTGTGTTTTAGATTAGAGAGTGACATCTGACACAGGCCTAAAACTTGCCTAGAAATAATATATAAAGTTCATAAGCATTCAGGAAAGGGAAGTTAAAAGGAACATACAACACTCTAATATATGAAGAGTAGCTGCACTTTTCTTGCAGTTTGCTTGGAGTCCACAGATACACCCAATAAGTAGTTTCTACTACAGCTTTTTGAATTGTGTGTTACTGATACCCTTCTATTGAAGATTAGGGAAGTCAGGAGTCTCCACTGTCCTTTCATCCCCTGGTCTGTCTGTGTCTGTGACCCACTGCTACTCTGTTGCTCTGCTGCACTATCACTCGATGCAGCACTGCACAGGGCTCCTCTCAAGACTGCAGCACCACAGCTTCTCCAGGAAATTCACTCTCTTTCACTGCCAACTCTTCATTGCCATTTCCAGCTCTCTGTCTTCTAAGGTTGCAGCATAGCTTTCTCCATTCTCTCCAGCTTGAGTTCCATTCTGTCTCCTCAACTCTGATGCACTCCAGACGACACACCACCAGCTTCCCAAACTTCTATAGGCTTGGTGAATCCCTTTTAGCACTGTACCACTCTATGTGGAAAGACATCAGGATTCAAGGCTGCAACACATGGACTTCACATAAGGAAAAATAAAAAAAACAGCATGTAGGTAGGTATGGATAGCTTACTGATTCAAAATTATAGAGTTGCATAAGCAGGACTCAAGCTGTTCTACAGTTTGGCATTCCTCTGGTCAAGACAATCAATCCATCATCTTCCCAGGTCTCCCAATTTCCAAACCTTTGTGGAACAAAAAAGCCATATCCTGCATCATTGCTTCATAACGTGCCAAGAAGGACAATCAACTGGATTGTGGTGGGCTCCAGGACAGTAGGGGTGGGAGAAGGGAACACATTTCTCAGCTAGTACCACTACACAAATCTTTCAACACTCTGGTTGGACAGGACTGCTGAGACGAGGCACCCCATGGTAATGGTAATGGCAAGGGAGTATATCGGGGTCCTCTGGAGCAGAGACCACAACATGGGAGGCAGAGGACCCCAGCAGAAGAGGAAGCAACTTCTGGTAGTGGACTCCCTCAATAGTGGTGAAGATTTGAGAACACCACAGGAGGGAAGGAGGGAGGTGAAGTGCATACATGGTATCCCAGCATGGAGTAATGTGAAGCAGATCCTTAGGATCACTAGGGCAGACTGGCAGGAGGGGTTGCTGGATGTTATTGTCCATCTGGAGACAAACAACCAGGCAAGGGATGCAGCAAGGGTGGTAAAGGATAGGTTTAAGGAGCTGAGGAGGGGGCTGAAGCAGGTAGCATGCATGGTGACCTTCACTGAGGTGCTACCGGTATATGGCTGGGGGGAGGCTAAGGAACATCACACCATGGTCTTCAACTATTGATTGAAGACACTGTGCCTAGAGATGAGGTTTGGCTACATCTGGGACTGGGGTCCTGCCTTGGGGGATAAATGCCAGTACATCCAACCAAGAGTGGACTGGCAGTCATGGATGGAAGGTTTAAATGCTACTTTAATGGGCATCTAAACTAGTCAAAGGGAAAGGCATAAAAAATTATTGAGGCAGTGAATGCCCCCCCCCTTGAAAAATGAAGCAACAGAGAGGAAAAGCACAGGGGAAATAAATTCACCAGGGTAGAGGGAGGCAGCAACATGGAGGGGAAAGAGATGGGTGGGTCAAGAGGTTCATCTAAGGCTGAGAAAAAAACTAGGGAGGGGACAGAGGGAGGATAAGAAGGAGAAGGACATCACCAGGGAAAAGAAAAGGGTAAGGGATGGGCTTGGGAAGGGAGGGCAAAGCAGGTGCAGGAAGGGACACAAGGAGTGGAGAGCCATGCGCCCCAATGCAAGGAGACTAGGAAACAAAATTCCTGACCTTGAGGCTACTATTGCGGAGGCAGACCTGGATGTGGTAGCCATAACAGAATCATGGTGCAAAGACAACTACAGCTGGGAGGTGGTCATTCCATGTTACAACATATTTTGAAAGGATAGGCAGGGAAGAAAAGGGGTTGTTTTATATGTCAGAGAAAGTACAAAGACCACGGAGATACAAGGACACAGTGGGGAAAAGGAGGGGCTGGAGGTTTATTGGGTTGGCTTAGAGACAGGATCTAGGGCCTTTATCCATATTGGGGTGGTGTACAGACCACCGACACAAGGGGATTAGTTGGACAGGGTTTTGAGGAAGGCCATTGGCAGGATGGCAAGCAAAGAGGAAGCTGTGATCATGGGGGACTTTAATCTGCAGATGTAGACTGGAGCATTTTGGCCATAGCTACCACTGGGAGCAGAGCCATCCTAGACTCCCTGCAATGGGCATTTCTTAAGCAGCTGGTTACAGATCCCACTAGAGACAAGGGCAGTGCTGGATTTGGCACTTACAAACAGGGACAGCATTGCAGACATCCAAGTGGGTAGTGTTGTTGAGGCACAGGTCAGGAAGTGTAGGAAAACCAGGAGCAGTTTAAAAATTCATAAATAACATTTTATTTTTCTCAATAACAGCAAAAATAAAAAAAAATCAGTGTAACTATTTACAAAGGCAGTACAAACACAGAAAACAAAGTCCTTCAGAGAGTATCTTTTAGTTCCAAGTTTCAGTCTCTCTCTCCATGTTTCTCTAGAAAAAGCATTGTTGCTACTTTTATAACAAGTCTTTGCAGTGAGCTCATTAAGGAGACATAGTTTTTTTATCAGACAATGTTCTTGTAAATTTCATTCCTTGCAGGTGCAACAAAAAGAACATGGTGACCCAGAATTGACCTCTTGTTTACAGCTCTGCAAAAGGCTTAAAAACTGCATCTGAGGTTAACCCCTTGAGTTACAAATAGCTTTGCAATCATTTCAACAGTATAACTATATACACATTTAAACAAAGGGGTCCCAGTATCAGTGACATTTCCAAATAAAGATTCAGATATATTTTTATAATGCAGATATGCAAGGGGGAAGAAAAGACAGAAATAGCAAGGGAAGGCAGAGAGGTAGCGAGAGGCTGAGAATTGTGAAACCGTCAGAGTGATCAGTTCTCAGGTCTCACAAGAGGCAGAAAAGGAAAGGACAGAACAGATCCTTGCATTCAAACTCTTTCTAAATCACAAATGGGACAGGGCCTTATTCAACCCTGTCACATTCCCCACTCTTTAAGAGGGAACCTGCTTTACAAAAACTGGTTTCCAAAACGTTCTATTAAATTCTCATCTAATATTAGCTTATAACCTTTACAGTTCAGTGCATATGCAGCATAGCAAACAGAGAAGTTTCAACTCACATTGTTTTCAGCCTTTGGAATTCTCAATTCCTGATCCATATCTTGACAAAAAATCAGCATTGACAGTCTCTTTCCAAGATTTGTGCAACACTTTAAATTTAAATGGCTGTAGTGCCAGGTACCACTGTGTAATTCTAGAATTTTTATCCTTTATTTGGTTAAGCCAACAGAGAGGATTATGGTCTGTTACAAGTACAAAGTCAGCTCCAAGTAAATAAAACTTAAGGTACTTGTCGTGGGTTGGGATGCGAAGGAATACACAGACAGGCAATGCAGTACAACACACCTTACAAGTGTAATGTTTATTACAAAATAAATAAAATAAAAGAATAAATTCAGAAACTGTTCACATACTGAAAAGAAAATACAAAACAAGAACAGCTCAGGGATAACAAGCAGCTGTCTCCCTAATACCTCTGTGCCCGACTTCCCCTTCAGAGATTTAACCTGGATGATCTTCTCAGGTTCACTCCCAAACTGAATCTGAAGTCTGGGTTTTGAGGTCAGGCTTTTATGGCTTGATAATGCCTCCATAAAATCCAAGGTCCACCTTTACAATTTTTAACTACTAATTTCTCTGCTTATTAGACAATTTTCACATGTAAATATATAACAATCATAACAATAATAATGAATAGTCAGTGCTTTTATGCATAGATACAGAAACACAATGCTATATACATAGAAAATCATCTGGAATAACAATGAGCTTCATTATAGTGAAAACCCCGCCCATTTTGTTTCTGATGGACATCTGTCAACCAGATGTAAGGAGGCATAGAGGAGCCACTGATTCCTTATAGGAGCCTACACCATCCTAGGAGGAGGACACTGATTGGGAACATAGAAACAAGGACAGAAGGCAGTTGACTCTGTTGTCAGGACAAAAACAGAGAACACAGACCTTAGAACTAGCTATGCCTTTTCTGTCTCGTATTATACCACCATGTTCTATACATCTTATTCTAGGTTTTCCATACTTTAAAGGAGTTTTCTATCATCTGGACTAGGGCTATTCATACCTCAAGGGTGCCACACTCATCCAGGCTGGCATTCTTTTTTATTTTCAAAGAACATAAAGCAAAAATGTAGTGCTAGAACCTACAGTGGTAAAACTATGAAATTTAATATATGTCCCTCAACCATTTTATACGGCCTGAAATAAATGAAAGAATACCAGAATTAAATAGTTCATTGGGTGTGACTGGCCTCCCTCAGTATACTTATACCATTCAAGAGGGAGCAAGCTGCCTCCCACACCTTGTGGTATTTCTTTTCCTAAACACTGCACCAAGCAGTGAATTCCCACTACATAGTAAGCTGACTATGTGGGATTGTCCACTCAGGGAATAGCCAGCTTGCCTGACCGTGCAGCATGGCGGGCATCATTCCAGGGCAGAACGTTTGAGAAAACTGGGAGGGGGGGACCCAACGATACACATTATTTTGTGCTCTCATATTTTTGACTGGACAAATACCTTGGTATAGATACACATACTAGTACACATTCTTTATTTAGCATTGGAGTATTGGAGCACAAGATGTAACATAATGGACAGCAGGTATGAGGTCTCATTTCCAACAAAGTGAGGTGCTTCAAACAATGGGGTTTGGTGAAAGAAGAAAGTTAGTAGAGAAGGATATTACAGTTGGTGGCCATTCTACTGTAGTAGAAAGTAGAAAATAGCAGATACAATAAAATGTTCTATATGCTGTTGCAACAGTCTTTTGGGGGAAAGACAAACCCCATTCAGACACGCACACACCAGGAAGAAAGGGTACCTCTGTCACAGGACTAAATGGCCCACTTTGCTGCAAGGCATTCTTTTTCAATGTTGGAGTACCTTTTTTCTCTGTCATGCAATTTCTTACTTATGTATATTATAGGATGTTCTGTCCCATCTATATTTTGACTCAGGACTGCACCTAGGCTATCTCTGATATATCGTTTTGTAACAGAAATAGTTTCTCAAAGTATGGGCTTCTTAAAACAGGGGCTGAACATAATGCAGCCTTAATAGCCTGAAAATAAAAGAAAAAATCAGTGTACCCCCCCCAGATAAAAACATTTGGCAAATGTAACAATGAACATTAATCAGCCTGGATTGGCTACTTACTAGTTTAATTTCAAATCCCAAAGTTTAGAAAAAATGTAACAATAAACATTTTTATGCCTGGATTGGTTATTTACTAATTAAGAATCAAAAGAAGTGGGGGGCTCTTGGTATTCACCTCAGGGCCCTATTGTGAAGTCACCCAGCTACCAACGTTGAGGGAGACCACCCTCAGCTGGGTCCCTAACCAAAATGCCTCTGCTTCAAGTAGCTTCCTTTATATAGAGTGCATCAGCCTGCAATGGGCTTAATTTAAGGTGTGGTCCTCAGCCAAGTGTACAGGTAACTAGTGGGGAGCAAGCTAAATGGGAGAGCCATACTACTCCCAGGGCTAGTTAGCTGTTTCACCCTTGCTCTTTCACATAAATAAAAGGACTTCTAGTGGGGTGCTACTGCATAGGGCAAAGAACATCAATAAAAGAAAAAATCAGTGCACCCTCCCCCCAAATAATAGCCTGAAAAGCCTCGTCACACTCTAGTGTCCATTTCACGTTATTTGGGTACCGTTTCTTCATGAGTTCAGTGAGGAGAGTAGCTATTGCGGCAAAGCTGGGAACAAATCTATGGTAATAACCAGCCAGCCCTAAAAATGACAAAAACAAAAACACAAAGAACACAGGCAAGTAGGAGCACTTTGACTGGATAAAACAAAAAATAAATCAGCACACACAAATAAAGTGCAAATGCATGGAGCTCCTCGGCTACTACTACCTCAGGGCTTTGGGTCTTCTCGTGACCCTTTCTCAAGGGGAGTGGCCAATGTGTTACACATGCTGTGTTGTATTTCAAACCATTAAAGTGACAGTGCAATAATTACTCAAATTCTAATATATAATAAAACGGCAATCATGCACACATTAGTGCAGGTACAACTTGATTTCAAACAAGCCAAATAATACATACTATTCAAACTAGGCTATTCAACAATTATATAGAAACAGTACTGAAAGTCAAAGACAGAGGAAAAGAAAACATGAATTTATAAGGCAGATGGGGGGGGGGACTTAGAGGAAACACTGTAATAAGACAGTCATTTAAACCAGTAGTGTGCAATGCTTTCATTGTATAAATCCATTTCTGCTCACATTGTGCCAACCTATTTAACCTATTTCCTCCTCTAGCATTGTTTTTAATATGATCCACCCCCATAAATTTAAAGCATTGTAAGCTTTTATTATGACATTTTTCAAAATGCACACCAACAGGAGTATTAGGGTCATTTTTAGAAACTGCCTGCACATGTTCCTGCATTCTCTCCCTTAGAGTCCTTTTTGTTAGACCCACATAAATACATGAACATGTACATTGTACAATATAAATCACAAATGTTGTGGAGCAATTAATAGAATTAGTCATTTCTATATTTTTGTTTTCAAAAAGCGGATGCTGAAACAACAAACCCTGTAAGTTGAATTTACAAACACTGCAATGACCACATTTAAAACAACCTAAAAGTTTGTTTGGGAGCCAAGTTCTGGTATTTGGAGGTTTTACATACAAACTATGTGTCAATAGATTAGATAAATTGTTACCTCTTTTAAAAGACACTAAAAGTTTATTGCTTATCACATCTCTCAGATCAGGATCTGCTCGTAACACTCCCCAATGTTTAGTTACAATGTTGGTTATTTGATTAGTAACATGATTATATTCAGTAACAAACACAATAGGTATCTGATCTTCATTCTTTTTAGCTTTTGGTTGCAAAAGTATATTCCTATCAAGCACCCGGTCCTTAATATATGCTTGTTCAACCTATGCTTCAGAATAGCCTCTAGCTAGAAATCTATCCTTGAGTAATTTACTTTCTTGCTCAAAATCATTTAAATAAGTACAAGTACGTCAAAGTCGGACAAACTGTCCATATGGAACCCCCCTCTTTATGTGTGCTGGGTGTGCACTCGTGGCATGTAATAACATATTGCCAGCAGTTGGCTTCCTAAAGAAAGAAATTGAAATATTTCCTCCATCATGTCCTTCTGGCAACAGGTCCAAAAATGATATACTGGAGACACGTGCATCAAAATTTGAGCCCCACATCATTGTTATTTAGAAACGCCACAAAATTAGAAGCTGATAAAATGTCTCCCTTCCAGACTACCAGTAAATCGTCTATAAATCTACTCAAAAATTCTATATGTTTACTGAAGGGATTTCTAGTGGAGTCATAAATCAAAGTTTCCTCCCACCAGGCCATGAATAGATTGGCATACGATGGGGCCATAGTTGTCCCCATTACAGTAGCCATAATTTGTAAATAATATTTATTGTCAAACAAAAAATAATTATTATACAAAATAAATGTCACCGTCTCCAAAATAAATTTGTGCGGAAAATTTTCAACTGTACTATCCAAGCATAAATAATATTCTAAGGCCTGGAGTCCCAAAGTATGTGCTATAGAGGTATTTAGACTGGTAACATCTATAGTAAGCCAAATAAATACAGAGGATCAGGTCAGACCCTCAGTTTTGGACAAAACATCCATTGAGTCTCTGCGGTATGATTTCTGTTTAGCCACTAGTTGTTTAAGATAATAATCAACAAATGTTGACACCCTTTCAGAGAGTGAACCTACCCCTGAAATAATGGGACGTCCTGGGGGTCTGACCTGGTCCTTATGAATTTTAGGAAGAACATATATTGTGGGTGTAACAGGGAAATCCACAGTCATATATTCCTTCTCTTTGTAAGAAATCTGACCTTTAGAAACAAAATCTGTTAATAAACTATCCAGTTTAGCTTTAATGGTACACATTGGGTTATCAGAAAGTTATCTATAACAATGTATATTATCCAATTGCCTATATATTTCCTCTTCATACTGTACTTTATTCATGATTACTATTTTCCCCCTTTGTCTGCTTCCTTGACTTCGATATCTTTTAGATTTCTTAATTCCTGTAATGCAATTTTTTCCTCAGCAGTTAAATTATCTCGTACGGCTGGCCATTTGGACTTAAACAGGACAGCAAAATCTTGTAGCACTAAAGACTCATAAGTGCTAATAGTAGATGAAATAGAGCCCTAAAAATGACCTGACATGTTTCTTGGTTTTAGGGACAGTGCTGTTAGCTTGAGCTTCTATTTTGGAAACCTCTAGCTTGACTTCTCCATTTCCCAAAACATAGTCCAAATATCTGGTTTCCTGCATGTCCAATGCACACTTGGTAGGATTAATTGTCAGATCTGCCTTTTTGATCAATTGGATAACTGCTTGTAGGTGTTCCAGGTGGCTTTTCCAGTCTGGACTGTACACCACAACATCATCCAGGTACGCAGTACAATAACCGGTGTGAGGGGATAAAATTACATCCATATACTGCTGGAATGTGGTAAGGGCACCATGTAAACCAAACAACATGGTGGTGAACTGATAGAATCCAACAGGAGTGGCAAATGCAGCTTTGACTCTGGATTCTTTAGCTAGCGGGGTTTGCTAGTAACCCTTGATCAGATTGAGGGTACTGATATACTTCACATCCCCCGGTCTGTCTGCCAAATCATCTATTCTGGGCATAGGATAACTGTCAAATTCTGACTCTTGATTAAGTTTCCTAAAATCTAGGCAGATTCTTACAACCCAGTCCTTTTTGTTTACAATCACCACTGGTGATGACCAAGCACTTCTTGACTCTTCTATGATACCCAATTCTTTCATTTTTTGTATTTCCTTAACCACGTCCACTCTTAACCGCTCTGGTAATCTGTATGTCTTTTGTCTAATACGGCGAGCATTTCTTGTCACTATTACATGCTTAACCCCTTTTGCTCAGACTGGTACTGTGGTAAAAGTACTGTTAAATATCTTTAGCAAGTTATGAATTACTGTAGTTTGTTCAGAGGTTAAGAAAACATTCACCTTTATAGTATCAGCAGTTATAATTTGCTCCAGTCTATCATAAGCTACATCAGTATCTTCTTTATCAGTTTCTAGTAAAACCAGCAGAACAGCTTTTGGTGTTTTTTAACCCATTTCTTGAGGAGGTTAGCAAGTTTTTAATTTATTTATTTATTAAAATGTTTCACCAGGAAGGCACACTGAGCAACAGGTTGTTCGTCTCCCGATGCGAAGGGGTACAATAGGGATGAGACATTTTACATTCAAGTTACAAAGATCAACATAGCATACAATTAATTAAGGTAGATGTTACAAACAGTGCTGCATACATATGTAATTTGTGAGAACAATTAATAAAAGCAATGGTAATAAGTGAACAAATGCTGTCATGAAATAAGGGGTGAAGGAGAGAGAGGACGAGATGACAGATAGTGCAGAGTCGTGTTCCAGAGAGACCCCTGCAGGATGCGGGGAACCCTGCAAGGAGACAGGGGACTGGAGTAGGGATTAGAGAAGGAGAGAGAGGGAGTAAATGTGTTTAACACCTAGGAGGGGAAATAAGGCCTGACCCAAAAAGAGAACCCTTCAGGATGCGATGAGCCCTGCAAGGGGGCAGGTAAGTTCAGGCAATTGTAAACCCTCCTACGGTTAGGTGTTGTAATTATAGAGAGATAGTGAGATGGAAGGAATGAGAAATAACACCTGAGAGGGGATGAGGCCTGATCCAAGGAACCCTCCAGGTTGCTGGGGACCCTGCAAGGGAACCTGGAAGGCCAAAGATAGGTAGATGGGGGAAGGGGAGAAAAGGTGGCAAGCCTAGGCACTATAGGACCCCTCAATGATGCTGAGAAAACTGCAAGGGGACTGTGAAGGCTAGAGAAAAAGGGGGAGAGAGCAGGGGAAGGGAGAAAGGTATGAGAACTAGCACCTAGGATGGGCTAGGGTCAGTCGAGGCAGCAGAGTTGATAGATGCATTGGGTAAATTCCATAGGGGGACAAACTGTAAGGAGCAAGACTAAGGAAATTAAGGCAGGTCATGACAGGAACAGTTAGGTGCAAGATAGTTGGAGAGGGCAGTGTTGATGGAATAGAGGGAGGAGGAATGTCGGATTTGAGGAGGTAGAGAGTTCCATATTTTAGGATTTTTCCTATCAGAAGTCTCAATCTCATAGTTAACCATGCCAGTATGTCTGAGAACCTTATAAGGCCCTTGCCACTTCATTAACAGTTTATTTTCTGTAGTGGCTAACAGTAACAAGACCTTTTCACCTGGCTCAAAACCTTTTTCTTTTACCCCATGGTCATAATACACCATCTGCTGGTTTTGGGCCTCTTCCTGATAACTATGGGCAATTTCAACATATTTTTCAGGCTTCTTTCTCAGGGCACACATATAACATGTGATGGATTTTTTCTGACTGGGGTTATCTTCCCATGTTTCTTTTATTACATCTAGTGGCCCTCTTGGTTGTGTACAATACAACATTTCAAATGGTGAATAACCTGTTGAGGCTTGTGTCACTTCTCTGTAAGCACAAAGTAGAAGTATTGGTCCCAATATTTCCCTTCTCCTTTTACAAACCTTTTTAACATGCATTTTAGGGTTTGATTGAAATGCTCAACAAGGCTGTCTGTCTGAGGGTGATAAGGGGAGGTTCTTACGGCAGTGATACCTAGCAGTCGGTACAGCTCCCTCAGTAATGAAGCACCAAAATGACTACCCTGATCAGTAATAATCTCTTTAGATATGCCCACCCTGCTGACATTTTTGGGGGCTGTGACAGTATGCATTGGAACTACCTCTGGGTATTGAGTAGCATGGTCACATAATACCAAAATGAATCAATTCCCCTTTTTACTTTTGTCTAAGGGGCCAACCACACCCATTACAATTCTCTCAAAAGACACATCTTCAAGGGTAGGGGCACCAGGGGTACCTTGTCTTTTTTTGTCACTGGGGTTACTTTCTGACACTCAGCACAAGAACTGCGATAGGTAACAACATTCATTAATTCCAGGCCGTTAAAATTTGTACAGCAATCTGGCAAGGGCGAGATCCCTTCCCAAATGACCAGCATAGGACTATCATGTGCTATCTGTAACAACTCAGATCTATACTTTTGTGGTATAACCAGTTGTTCTATCTGTTCCTGTGTCTAAGGATTAACCCAAACTCTGTACAGTAATCCATTTAATTTTTAAAAACATTGGTTCACCCTGTTTTGATTTCACCCCCAGCTGCTTAAAATGACCCTGGAGAGAAACATTTTTAGCTTGCTCTGAAACAAAATCGCAATCAGTTATCAATTTAGCTTCAGCATTTTCATATGTCCATCAGTCTTTTGTTTCCTCTGTTGTATCAGGCGTCTCTTTCTTTCCTGAACCTCCGGATCTTGGAGTTGGCTCAAACAAGTCCGAATCAAAATCACTGAAAGAGAAAGTGTCCCCACCATCTGAAGTTTTCTTTACCTGAGCACTTGTCATCACAGCTGCTGAAAAATCAGGATTTACTTCCTCTTTGATTAACTCAGTAAATTCTGGAAAGTCATTTCCAATAATCACAGGTACAGATAACTTAGGTACTACCCCCACTTTCATTTGGTGTGACACCCCATTGACAGTCAGTCACTTGGGTGGTGGGATAGTATTGAGTGTCCCGTGGATGCAGATGCCACCAGTACCTGATCCCTTTGCACTGTGTTTTCCCAGTACTTCAATATGCACTAGGGTCTGTCTGCTTCCCGAATCAGTAAGTCCTTTCACAGTCTTATCTCCCACCTTGACATCTGTTAAAGGAGAAGACTCCTGTATATTTATGATTTGGATATGTCTGATGTATTTATTATACATTACATCAATTACTGTACATATGTCAATAAGAGATCAGTCATTTCTGCTGTTGCAACACATATCTAGAGTCTGAGGCTCTGACACAAGGTAGTAAAGTGTCAAGCAAGCCTCCATTTACATGCAAATGGGTCACTTGTAATACAGCCCCTCCCATTCCCTGATGTCACTGCAGCAACAGTACAGAAGAACACATAATGCTATCAATGCTGTCTATTCTGATTTTAGTTTAAGTTTGCAATGGCTTAAGACAGTTATGTCATGCAACTCACACAGGGAGTAGTACTTGTAGCCTTAATACTGTATGTGTAGAGCGAATAATACATCTAATAGTATTTCATTCACAGGAAACAGAATCTGTTTTTTTGTACTGCTCATTTCTCTCTGTGAGACAGTTGCAACATGTTGTGGAAAGCAGTAGAAAGAATCAATCAATCAGACAATCAAGCAGTCAATCTAGCAGCCAATGAGTCAATCAGTATTGAACCAGGTGAACACCCTTGAGAAGATTCATTGACAAGGTAGGCCTGAGCAGTTTCCCAAAGGATCACACAAGACTGAATTCCTCCTTTGCACAAATGATACACCCCCCTTTCACCAGCCTGAAAGTGGAGAGCTAGATCACTTACTTTATAAAGTGTATTGTTTTACATTTCAAATGCTCCTTAAATCTGAGTTTCTGACTGGAACTACCAAGACACAGAATGCATATGACATGGGAGGAATGAGCTAAGCAAATACTGAGCACTACAAACACTGAGACTGATTAGTTTCTTTACCTACAACAGCTGAAGTGTAGCATCTGATTTGTGAGGGACATCCAACTCAAATGCTGGCATTACAAGGGGGGGGGGCTGCCACAGCTTGTCTTCAGTACCTTCAAAGTGAAGTGCTGTAGCTCTCACATCACTGCTAATGAATTATAATGGGAATGGGGGCACTTTTAAAGTCATGGACCTGAGGGGCCATCACAGTTCCCAAGGAGATTAGGGGAACTTGTTAAGGGTTAGAGACTAAGGGACTCTAGTAGGATTTGAAGCAGAATCTCCCATTATTTCTTGTGCCTGTGCTTTAACCACTAGATTACACTTCTTCCATATGCTGCAGCTGATGCTGTCCTGGTAACCTATTCCTTGTTTAGCTGAACTCTTTATTGCCTTACAGCAGCCATCCAATCACTGGCTGCCTAGTTACAAAGGGAAAGGGGCATTTTTGCAAGATTGTGTCTCACTGCTGGTGTCAATCAAAACAGGGAATGCTAACACACACAGAAAATAATACAACAGCTATATAATACCACTTAAAACTCTTGCTATACCCAGAGTCATTTATTGGGCAAACTGTTTTTGCTAACAGAAACAGTAACACAACACATACAGGCACTTCCTTATATGAATACTGTATATACATGTCAAATCAGTGCTGCATCACACTCACATGGTCCTAGTTCCTATTAGACCTGCACTTCAGGATGTGCACAACACTTAAAGGGTTCCTCCATTACTCAAGTGGGGAACCAAACATTGTGGGTTTGGTTTAGTGGTGGAACTGCATTTAGTGCAGCACCATTATCTGTTGCTCTGATGACATCAACCTCCGGCAGCATTGATGGTAAAATGGAGGACAAACACATTGATAACTTCTGGGGGCTGTATATTTTTATTTATAATCTAGATTTGGACAGCAGTAGGACTGCTGGTAACTGGAGGAGGCACACAACAGTTACACATAAGAAGTTGGGAACATATTGGTGTGAAACTATGGGAGACTTCCCCTTTAAGTACTTGGCCCAATTTGCTTAGGGCAGATCTGCTTTTGTGTCACTCTTCTCACTACAGCAATTTCTTGCACTATGACCTGGCTTATTACAGTTATAGCAAATAAAGTCTTTGGTTGCAGATTTGTTACCCCCACCAGAGTTCTTATCAGACTTGGAGTTTAAATGGGAAAAAGAGTATCTCACCGGTGCTTGGATGCTACTTCACTGCTGTGGCATCTGTCTGGCCATTTGGTAGTCTTCAGCCAAAGAAACAGCCTTTTCCCCACTTCCAGGTCAGTGTTCTTTTACCCAGAGCTGTACGTCTGTAGGCAGGATGTTGATGAATTGCTCTATTGCTGATGTATAGATAATCTGCAGGATTGTTTTGCCCTCTGGTTGGACACATTTCATCAGGAGTTCTTTGGGTCGGGTGAAGGCTTCTCGAGGATTGTCGACTGAGTTGTACTTCAGAGATCGAAATCGCTGCCTGTAGGTCTCTCCTGAGATGTCATACCTTTTCAGGATTTTGCTTTTCACCAAGTCATAGTTTTCTAACTGTGCAGTGTCCATATTGCTGTAGGCAAGTTGAGCTTTCCCTGTCAGGTAAGGTACCAGTCTGATTGCCCATTGGTGCTTTGGCCACTGGCAGACTGTGGCAACCCTTTCAAAAGTTGTCAGATATGTTTCGATATCATCTGAGGGACACAACTTTGTAAGTTTACGGTCTTTCAAGTTGTTTGTGTCTTGCTGCTGTGCTGGACCAGTGCCAGATCCTCCAGCTTCGATAACTTACTAGGCATCCATCCATCACTGCATCTATTCTCCAGTTCTTTGCTGCTCCTGTCACTGCACTTCTTCTCTTCTCTACTTGTCCAGTGTTTGCATTTCTTCTTTTTTCTGTGTCTCTAAACATTGAATCTCTTTGTCTCTCTGCTGCATCTACTCTGTTCTGTTTCTCCATCTGTTTGTTGTGTAGCTCACTATTTGAAACAGGCAGTCAGGCTTTCAGGTTCTGTTACTGCCTGCTCTTTTTCTTCATGACTAGTGCTGGCTGTATAGTCTCAGTTTGGACTTTTGTTTCTACTTCTAGTTTGGCTGCAATTATAAACATTCAAACATACAAACATACAAAATTGCCAGCAGAAACAGGCCTCATGGTCTATTGAGTCTGATCAAGTGTGCAGCTAGCCCCTCATCACAGAGCTGCCCCTCCTGCCCCCTTAGCAGTATTCCTTTCCCTTTCCCCTGCCAAACCCCTCTTGAAACTGCCCACCGTCTTACAGGACACTATCTCATCTGGTAAGGTGTTCCATTTGTCCACCACTCTTTCCGAGAAAAAATGTCTCCTCATCTTCCTCTTGAATCTTCCCTCCTCCAATCTCAGTCCATGCCCTCTTGTGTCCCTTCCCCTTCTCATCTGAAAAATACCTTCTGTGTTGGTCTTGTTTATCCCCTTCAGATACTTAAAGGTCCTGATCATATCCTCCCATCCCTCCTCTCCTCCAGTGAATATATATTCAACTCTCCCAGCCTGTCCTCGTAGAACTTGCTCTCCAATCCCTGGATCATCTTTGTGGCTCTTTGCTGCACCCCCTACAAAAACTTGATGTCCTTCTTCAGGAATGGTGCCAGTACTGCATGCAGTATTCCAGGTGGGGCCTAACCAATGACCTATAGAGGGGCAGGAAAACCTCCCTCCTTCTAGAGGAGATCCCTCTTGCAAAACACTTCAGCATTTTGTTGGCTGTTGCTGCCACCTTCCTACACTGAGCAGAGTTGTTCATACTCCCTGTAATGATCACTCCTAGGTCCTTCTCCTATGTGGTGCTCCCCAACTGTACCCCATTCAAGTGATAATCCCTCCCCTGGTTCCTGGCTCCAAAGTTCATGACCTTACACTTCTTGGTGTTGAACCCCAACTATCATGTTTCCACCCAATCCTGCAGCTTAGTCAGGTCGTCCTGCAACTCCTTCCACCCCTCTGGGTCATCTACCACAGCTCCCATCCTGGTATCGTCTGTGAACAGGCTGATCTTGCTCTGGATCCCGTGTGAGATATCTGCAATAAAAATCCCAAACAGCACCGGTCCCAGTACCGATCCCTATGGTACCCCGCTCATCACCGCTCTTGGTGATGAGAGTCCCCCCCACCACCACCATCCTTTGCTGTCTTCCCATTACCCAGTTTGCGATCTGTTTCACCATTTTTGGTCCTGCCCCCACATATGTCTGTTTCCTCACCAATCTCCCATGAAGCACTGAATCAAAGACCTTGTTGAAGTTAAAATACAGGACATCCACTACATGGTCCTTGTCCAGTTCCCACATCACCCAGTCATAGTACTCTACAAGGTTTGTCTGGCAGGATCTGCCCATGATAAACCCCATGCTGTTGGCCATCCTGGAGACTGTTTTCCTTTAAGAAGCTCACTAGCCTCTCTTTTAGTATGGTCTCCATGAGCTTTCCCCTTAATCAATGTGAGGCTGACTGGCCTATAGTTTCCTGGTTCATCCTTTGGACCACTTTTGTGGATGGACACCACATGGGCAATTCACCAGTCCTGTGGTACACATCCAGTGTTCAGGGAGATATTGAACAGGTTGGCCAGTGGCCCTGCCAGGACCTCTGCCAACTCTCTTTATACCCTAGCATGAATGCCATCAGGTCCAGGTGCTTTGTCCATCCTTAGTGCCCTCAACCCATCTAGTACCCTGCTTTCTGAAATCCCTACATCTGTCATCCCTTCCCCCTCTACCCACCCCCCTCTCCTGGAGTATCTGCCCCCCCTTCTCTTGCATGACTACAGAGAAGTATTCGTTCAGTGCCTCTGCCTGCTCTGCCCCTTTCTCCATCCACCCCTGTCTTTTTTAATCCTCACCAGCTGATCCTTGCTCTTTCTTCTCTCTCTCCGATGTAGTGGAAGAAGTCTTTTTCTCCGCTTTTAATTTCCTGCCCCAGTCTTAGCTCCCTGGATGCCTTGGCCACCCAGACCAGTCTGGTAACCTCCCTGGACTTCTCCATGTACGTATCCTTATCTTCACCCTTCCCCAATTTCCTGTACTTTCAGAATGCTGCCCTCTTGGCCCTCATCCCTTCCATAACCTCCAGTGTCAGCTAACTGGATTTCATTGCCCTTCCCTTCTTGCTTTTCTTTCTAGTGCAAGACTCCATTGCCTGCACCAGTCCTTTCTTTATGATGTCCCATTTCTGGTCTGTTTGTATGTGTGGTTGCATTCCTGCCAGGTGCCTGCCCAAACTTTTCCCATCTTTTTTTTTTTTTCATTAAAAGTTAATTGATTTTCTGAACACATACATGTCACAATTGTGTATACATTGACAGGATACAGAAGTAAACATCCCCCAACCCCCCTCCCTCATCCTTCTCCTCCCACTTCCCCCTTCCCACTGGTGCCAATACAACTTATGACAAAAGGAAATACATGATAATAAAAACATAGTAGGTCTTGCTGGTTGTAAATATATCTCTTACATTATAGGGTGTACAAGACATGTAAACTTTCTCATCTCTTTCTACAGGATCCCAAGTGGTTGGAAAGGCTAGCCATCATTTTCTCAATCCTTAAGTTATGAAGGACCTCTTGTAACCATTCTATATACGAGGGTTGGACAGAATCCTTCCAATATCTTAGCACCACCTTCTTGACTTACAAGGCAATCATCATGATATGATAGTTTCTAACCATTGATGGGAAGCCTGTAAAATCCCCTAGCAGGCATACCTCTGGAGTGAAGTATTCCTGTAAGCCAAGTAGGGGGTCTACTTTGGCTTTAATGAGATTCCACAAAGGAGAAATCTTAGTACATTCCCAAAACAAGTGGAACAAGGTACCCATGCCATCATTGCATCTGTTACATATTGGGGTCTCTGCCCTTCCCATTTTATGCATTTTATAAGGGGTCAGATACATATCATTAAGGAATTGCAACTGCATTAATCGTAGTCTGTCTTGTGTAATGTATTTATGACAGGTTTCCCAGATTTTAGGCCATCTAGAAGAGGAGTTAGGGTATAAGTTGTTCCAGTAGTTGGGAATGCTGTCCACGTTTGGGAAAACCAAAGGATAAAGAATGGTATATATTGAGGAGAAAGTATGTGGAGCTAAAGTCAGAATTCTGCCAGCAGGGACCCAATCACCGAGGTTATCTGGGGTAGCCTTATTTCTATATCCCCATCTTCTTAAAGTCCACCTCCCTAAACTCAATAACCTTGTACCTGTGCCCCCTGTTTCCCTCCCCATGTTGAGCATGAATTACACCGAGTAGTGGTCAATCCCAGCCAGTGGTTCCTCCACTTTCAGATTCCTTACAGCTTCCCCATTATTCAGTACAAGGTCCAAAGCCCTTTCTAACTGAGTCGGCCCCGGACCAGCTGTGTCAGAAAGCTGTCTTGAAATGCTTCTAGCAGGACCCACTCCCTTGCACTCATGGTGGATGGGGTGCCCCACTCCACCCCGGTCGGTTGAAGTCCCCCACCACCACCACTGTGCTCCCCTTCCTGCAGACCCTCCTAATTTGTTCAGCTAATTCCCTATCCAGGTCAATCTCCTGAGCCAGTGGCCTGTACACCACCCCCATTCTCAGTGTCCTATTCTTTGCATCTTGGAACTGCATCCATAGTGCTTCTGTCCTCCCCTCCTCCCCTTCCTCCCTTACACAATTTATCCCTTCCCTTACATAGATCACCACTCTCCCCCATTCCCCTTAGCCCTATCCTTTCTGAATAACAGTGAAACCCCAGAATCATCATATCCCAGTCCTGGTACTGGGTGGCCCACGTTTCCATAATGGCTGCAATGTCCACCCCCTCCACCACCAAGAGAGCCTGTAACTCTGCTGTTCTATTCCTTAGGCTTCTTTCATTCAGTGAGATCATCCTCCAATCTGTCTCCTCCCCTTCCCTACCCCTATTCTTCCTCCCCTTTATCCCTCTCTGTTCTGCTTCCCCACTGCCTTTATGCATAACTAGGGGAGTGAGCTCACTATGTTCCCCTTTCTGGACCCCTTTCCTATCAGCGGTCCCCTCACCAGCTCCTCCTAGTTTAAATCCACCTTTGTTGATATATATCCCTCTATTCCCAATTTTAGTACTCCCTTCCCTTCCCCGCTCAATGTAACCTGTCCCCTGCATATAGATCACTATTGCCCCAGGTTCTGCCACAGTCAGACACTAATTCATACTCTCTGGTATGGCACCAATCCCTCAGCTACTCATTGAACTCCTCTATCCTTTTTCTTCACTGTACTCGCACATGGTACCGGGAGTACCTCAGAGAATGCCACCAACCCCCCCACCTCCTTACACTGCCTACCCAACTCCTCAAACCTCCCCTTTACCACCTCTACCTTCTCCTCCACCAAGTCATTTGTTCCTATGTGCATCACTATGTGAAGTTTCTCTCTCACCCTCTGTGTGCTCTTGAGAAGTGCTGCCCCGCCTTGCCCACAGTCATCCCTGGAATATCCTCAACTCAGATGCAACTGTGCCTTTCTCCCCTTCTGCCCCATCTAGCCCCTTTCAGTATAGAATCCACCAGCACTAGTACCCATCTTCTTGTCCCATAACCCTTTCTCCTGTTTTTGCTGTCTACCTTTCCAGAGTCCACACTGCCATTACTCCTTATTACATCTATCTGCACCATTTGTGACTCCTACATCTTCTCCCTCTGTTTCTGCCTCTCCCTCTGCCTCTACCCTGCTCTTCCCTTCCCCTTCTTCCTTTCCCAGCCTGACTCTTGCGTCTTCACTACCCTTCTCCTCCCTTCCCCCATGATCTCTGACACCTCCACTACCACCTCCGATGCCAACACTGCAAACCTATTACTTGCTACCCCTGCAGTGGTGCCCATATCCTCCTTCCCCCTGTCCTGAGCCTTTCTTCCACTTGTTGCCCCTCTGTTCTCTTCACCCCAACCCCCCACATCCTCACAGGATTTGGCCCTGCTGTTCCTTTTCTACTTCTCCCAGCTACTCCTCTCCAGAGTCCTCCTGCCCCAGCCCCTCCCTCACCCTCTCAGCTCCCTCCAGAGCCCCTGTACCTCCTCTTCCAGTCTCATCAGCCTTTAACAAATTGGACATCCTCCTAGTTTCCATAGTATATTCATCCAAACAGCCTCTCCACAACAATTGCACCCCACTATCCTCCCTGTGCCTGCCACCCTAACTCCATGGTGCCCCCATTCCATCCACTATTATCATGTCTCCTGACACCCTTTTTCGTGCCCCTCCACTCCTCAGTGTGATCCCCCCATAATACCCCATTTTCCTTCCCTCCATAAGTCACACTTAACTTAAATGTAATCTCAATTCCTTTTCACACAGCCTGTACAGCAATAGCTGGATTCCATATGTGATCCTACTAATTTGCTTCTGAGTCCTTCTTTACCCCAATGTCCCTAGCTTGCTAGCTCAGTAACTCTAGTTAACATGTTTATACATGACCTTGTCAGTTTGAACTTTAGACTTTCAACTTTAAAATATGCAGTTACAGCCAGCCCGGTGGTGCTGATGGCTGAGGTGCTGGACACCTTATCTCACACCATGATGGTGACCTGTGTTCAGGAATGAGCACAGGCTGCCAGGGGCTGGCAGGGGAGGAGAAGGATCTAGCATCCAAAAAACTGCTCTCCTTCTCCGGGGAGGGGGGGACATCAGTAGTCAGCTTCAGACTGGCCCCTAGCAGAGTCTGGAGGGCAGTGTGCCAATGCTGCAGATAGGGTCAGAGATGGGGAAGATGCCTGGAGGAAAATGTGTGGGTGCATGCATGCTCCCTCTGCTGATGTCATGGCATGCCACATCTCCAGGGAGCGAACAAGGAAAAATGGACTCCCAGTTGGGCAGCTTGAGCTTCAGACCTCAATTTATTTATTTTTTATTTTATTTTATTTATTTCAATCTAGGATTACAATACCTGTGAGCTGAGGCTCTTTTACAAAGGTTCCACATCAGCATGTGCAACAGCCATCATTTTTAGTTACAAACATATAGTCATTGACTTACAGACATGTAATAACCAGTACAAAGACTTGAGCTATGAGCAAGACAAGGGAAGGATGGTGGGGTGGGTGGAGGGAAGTGAGAGTAGGAGATTGGGGAGGAGGTGCAGGGGGTATGGGGAGTACAGGAGGTGGTTGGGGCGGGGCAGGAGTGAAGTTATGGGGAGGTGGGTGAGGGTGGGAGACAGTGCAGCCAAGGGGCCTTGTCAAGGGAATATGACAGGTAAGGTGCTAGGGGTGCAAAGACTGATTGTAAGTGCTGGGTGCTGGGGCATGTGCAGCTGGAACAGTGGAAATGTTAAGATGGGCAATCACAGGATACAAGCAGTGAGAGGTGCAGCTTGGACTTGAAGAGGCCGAGTGTTGGAGCAGTTGCTATGTCTCTGCCAAGAGAGTTGAGCCAGTTGGATGCCCGATAGGTGAATGATCTTTGTCCTTGGGTTGTGCGACAGCATGGGATATGTAGTAGATGGGAATTGGATCTCCTTGTAGTAACATTCCTATGTCTACACTTAAGGAGGGCACAGACACCAGGTGGGGCAAGCCCCATTATAATTTTCTTGGCCATGATGCAGGTTTGGTATTTTATGTGTTTGTCCAGTTGAAGCCATCCAGATTGGGAATAAAGGTCCCATGTGTGGGTACGGTGATGTGAGCCAGCAATGAGATGACAGGCCTTATTCAGTGAGGTCGTGATACGTTTGAGAGCAGTGGTAGTTGCAGACCCATATATGATAAGTCCATAGTCTATGATGCTGATGATGGAGCTTTGGACAGCCACTGACAGTGCTTCTGGGGTTAGATGTTTCCTGTACCGGAATAATATGCCTAACCTTGCATTGGCAGACTTTGCAACACTGCTGATATGGACAGCACATGAGAGGTGGGGACCAAGGATGATGCCGAGGTACTTGAACGATTGTGTTTGCTCTAGGATGGCTCCTTGTTCGGTTGCAATGGAGAGGTGGAGTTGTTTGTTTTTGTTGTGGGGGCTGCAGAAGACCATAGACTTGTTTTTTTTCTGATTGAGAAGCAGTTTATGATTTAGGAACCAGGATTCAATGGAGGAGAAGGCCAGCTGACGTTTATTTTGTAATTGGATTGGATCAGGGTCCGAGGTGAGGATCACAGCATAGTCGTCGTAGAGAATTATTTGTTCTGGCCAGCTGTCCAGTAGTGAGTTTAAGAATAGGCTGAAGAGGAGGGGTCCCAGAATGGAGCCCTGGGGGACTCCCAAGTGGACTGGTTTAGGGTCCGAGAGTGTATCAGGGTTTAAATGTTTTAAAGTTGCAAGTTTGAAAGTCAAACTGACAAGCCTGGGTTAAAGAAGGGTAGCTGCATATTTTTTTTTTGCTGTACTGTTTCTCCCCTTGGCTCCCAGTTGGTTGTACATCCCAACCAATCCCCTGACCCAAACCACAACATCAGGCTGACCTCCCTGTTTCCCCCATGACTTGCCCTCCATGGTAGGGTGGTGAGGAGCCACCCAAGCTCAACTCACCTGAAATGGATCCAGATTGGAGGAGGTGCCAGTCAGGGCCTCAGATGGCACTCCTCAATCAGATCATTCAGGAGCTGAGCACACCATGGAGGAAACAATCATGGAAACTGAGGTCAGCCCCGTGTTTTGGATCGAAGTCATCGGATGTACAGCCAGCAAGAAACCAGAGACAACTAAAAAAAAAAAAATAAACTTCTGTCTTTCTTCAGTTCTTTCAGGCTTGCAACTGAAACATTTAAACCTAAACTGAACTAAAGTAAAAGCCTTGAGTGTTTGAACTTTTCACCATCTGAATATTAGCTTTAAGAGTTAGTTCATATGGGCAGTTTACAGCTCCCCAAGCTCCTCCCTTACAGCCTCCAATCACAAACCCCAGTGGCTTTCCAGTAGAAAGGCTGGTGGGGGGGGGGGACTTTAACTCCAGCCAGCAACAGTCCTCCTGAAAATCAGTTACAGAGTTAAAGAAAGATTTAAACTACTCCCAAACCAACAGCAAACTCACAAAAAATCAGTTATAGAGTTAAAGAAAGATTTAAGCTACTCCCAAACCAACAGAAAACTCACAACAAAAACTCAGTTACAGAGTTAAAGAAAGATTTAGGCTACTCTCAAACCAACAGCAAACACTTCTGGTAATCACTCCTGGACTTGCTCCATACCCTTCTGCTATGCTTCCCTGGTACCAGGTCGAGTACGCACACACATAACTTTGGCTTAGAGTATACACTGCATAAATCCCACTTTTAGCACCATCTGTCATCAAGGCACAGGTCAGGAAGCATAGGAAAACCAAGAGCAGTTTCAAAATTCACAAATAGCATTTAATTTTTTTTCAATAACAGCAAAATAAAAAAATACATTTTTTCAGTATAACGATTTACAAAGGCAGTACAAACACAGAAACAATGTCCTTCAGAGAGTATCTCTTAGTTCCATGTTTCAGCCTCTCTCCTTGTTTCTCTAGAAAAAGCATTGCTGCTCTTTACTATATATAACAAGTCTTTGCAGTGAGTTCGTTAAGGAGACATAGTGTTTTTTCACAGAATGTTCTTCTAAGTTTCACTCCTTGCAGGTGCAACAAAAAGAACATAGTGACCCAGAACTGACCTCTTGTTTACAGCTCTGCAAAAGGCTTAAAAACTGCATCTGAGGTTATCCCCTTGAGTTACAGACAGCTTTGCAATCATTTCAACAGTATAACTATATGCGGTTTTAAAAAAAGGGGTCCCAGTATCAGTGACATTTCCACATAAAGATTCAAATATATTTTTATACTGCAGATATGCAAGAGGTAAGAAAAGACAGAAATAGCAAGGGGAGGCAGAGAGATACCGAGAGGCAGAGAATTGCAAAACTGTCGGAGTGATCAGTTTCTAGGTCTCACAAGAAAATCTTCACAACCAGACAGACAAGAAACAGAAAAGGAGAGGATAAAACAGATCCTTGCATTTTAACTCTTTCTAAATAACAAATGGGACAGGGTCTTATTCAATCCTGTCACAGGTAGCCCTCTAGGTACAAGCGGTCACTGTACAGTGTGATTTAGCATATGGATTGGATAGGAAAAAAAAAACACTTCAGAAGAGCAGATGTTTATGAAACTAGAGACTGCCTTGGGAAATGTCTTGAAGGGGGGATAGCCGAGGGAAAGTGGAGGCACAATGGAAAAAAATAAAGGAGGGAATAACTAAGGTAACTACAAGCTGTTTGAAGGTAATAAGCAAGGGTAAGAGGAAAAAGAGGCCACTATGGTTGAAAGGAAATGGCTAAGGCAGTAAGTGAGAAAAAACAGATTTCAGGAAGTGCAAGGAGACCTAAACAGAAGTAGACAGGGAGGTATATCTAGATAAACAAAAGGAGGCAGGAAGAAGAGGAAGGACAGCAAAGGCTCAAACTGAGGGGAAGGTCACCCAGGAGATCAAAAAAGGGGATATGACTTTCTTCAGGTGTATAAGTGAAAAGAGGAATGCAAGTGGTAGTATAGTGAGGATCAGGAGACTGTGGGGGACTGTGCAGGAAGACCAAGAAAAAAACAAACATTTTAATCAAATACTTTTGTTCAGTCTTCAAAGTGGAAGGGGTAGGGGATGGACTGACATGCCTTAACAGGCTCCAGGTGGAGGCAGCAGTGGACACAAATCCATTGATGGAAGAGAGAGTATGCCAGGGATTGGAAGCCCTAAAGAAAAACAAGGTGAGGGGGCCAGATGGGATCCACCCAAGGGTACTAAAGGAATTGAGCATGGTGCTAGCCACCCCGCTGGCAACATTATTCAGCACATCATTGGAGATGGGCGGTTGCTTCCAAAGGACTGGAAGAGGGCCAGTGTGGTTCCTCTGCAGAAGAGCAGTGGCAGGGATGAGGCTAGCAATTACAGACCAGTCAGTCTCACATCAGTGGTGTGGAAATTGATGGAGTCCCTACTGAAGGAAAGATTGATGGAGTACCTGGAGGCAAATGGGCTGCAGGATAACTGGCAGCATGGCTTCACATGGCTTTGGGTGGGGGAGGACATGGTAAAGAAATTGTACAGATTTCTTTGACTCAGTAACTAGTAAGGTGGATTGGGGAGGGAAGTGGATATGGCCTATCTGGACATCAGTAAGGCCCTTGATACTGCACCACACAAAGGCTGATAAAGAAACTTAGTAACCCGGTGTGGGGGGAGGGAGAAGGTGGTGAACTTGGTAACTAATAAGTTGAAAGATAGGAGGCAGAGAGTGGTGGTAAATGGCTGTCACTCAGAGGACAAGAGAGCGACCAGTGGAGTACCACAGAGATTGGTACTGGGTACTGTCCTCCAACGTCATCATAAGTGACATCACTAAGGATCTGGAGGGGTTAGTATGTCTCTTTGTGGATGACACAAAATTCTGCAACAGGTTGGACACCCAGGAGGTGGTGGAAAGAATGTAAATGGATCTGAGTAAACTAGAGGAGTGGTCTAGGGAGTGTCAGCTGGGTTTCAATGCCAAAAAGTGCAAAGTCGTGCTCCTGGGGTGGAGAAATCTGGGACTGTGTGTGTTAGATGGGGGAGACATAATTACCAAGCAAGAGACCTTGGGGTAATCATATGTGATTATCTCAAGGTGGCAGATCAGTGCAACAAGGGAGTAGGTACTGCTAGCAGGATGCTGGAATGCATAGGGAGAGGGATTTCTAACAGGATAAGGGAGCTGGTGTTGCCTTTGTATCACTTACTTGTGAGATTCCACCTGGAGTACTGTGTCCAGTTCTGGAGGCCACACCTCTGCAAGGACATTGACATGGTGGAAGCTGTTCAGAGGAGGGCTACCAAAATGGTGTGGGGGTTGCACAAGAAACCATACAAGGAAAAACTGTGTGAGCTCAACATATAATCCCTGGAGGAGAGGAGAGGAGAGGGAGAGGGGACCTGGTGGAGACCTATAAGTACTTTATGGAGAACAATGTGCGGGAGGGGAGTCTCTTTCATAGAAGGAGCAGCACCAGACCATTGTAGCATGCTCTGAAGCTGGGGGTGGGGTTGGGGGGGTTTAAGAGGGATGTGAGGAACTACGTCTTCACAAATAGGGTTGAATATGCCTGAAATGGCCTGCCAGAAGAGGTGGTAGACGGAAATACAGTAGGAAGCTTCAAACATGCCTAGAATAAGCACAAGGGTATAATAAGCACAGGTAAGGGAGAAGGGCCGTAAGGGAGGGAAACCTGTGACCAAATAGGATCCACAGTGTAGTAAATAGGCATAGAAAATAGGGCAAACTATATGGGCCTACTACCAGTCTCTGTCTGCTGACACATTCAATGTTTCTACAGTATGTTTTCAAACAAAATCTCTGTTTTCATGCAAAAGAAATCACTGGATTTTGAGCAACAGCTATTTTTATGCAAAGGCTATGATTTTAACTGGAGACTAAAGATTTCCATACTTTTTTTCATGAAAAACAGTGTTGTTTTCAAAATTGTGGCTAATCCTAAAAAGTCTTCAAGGAAATATGCAAGTCAGTTTCTTCCAGCCCTACTGGAAATGAGTATATCACAACCAAGGCATCATGACTTCAGCTCCTGACTGCTTCAGCTGTAGATAAAGTGGTACGCACGGGGCCTCCATATTCAGAACTGGCCATTAGTGCCACGCAGCCAGTAGCACTGCACATCAAATAGCACACAACCAGCCCTGTGCAATGTTCAGACAGCACACTGTGATCACAGCATGCTAACTGTCTGAATATGGGACCATCTGGCACAGCCCATTGTGACAATGTGCTACACTGACATAGCCCATGGCTGAATATGGCCTGCAGGGGAGCCCACTGGAGAGAGCACTGCCCAAACATGATAGTGAAAGGGCTACTTGGACTTTACTGGGCTCTGTTTAGTATAGGGGTTCTCCTTATTTATGGCAGGCACTAGTTATTGTTTTATCGGGGTGAGTTGGGGTTGTCTGAGTGAATATGCAAGCTTTCCCTCCCGATGTCTTGGGGTTTTAGATGGCACTCATGGGGTAGGAGGGCACTTGTAGCCACAAAAAACACAGTCCCAGAAATTAAAACTCATTTCCTAGGTTCTGATGAGTGGTCTCTGGGGTGTGCAGGCAGTTCATACTTATGGGGCACGTCAGCTGCAGGGGCAAAATCTTAGTTAATCAAATCACAAGGTGCTTAAGTGAATACACTGTTCACTCAGGAGTAAAAGTGCAACAAAATGATTCAATTGTGCAAAATTGATCAGTCCACTCCATGGAGCATGGGGTACAGAGTCAAATGGTGGGTAACTTTCCAGGCACAGAGCCTGATAAACAGTCTGCAGCAACCTTTGTTTCCCCAAGAGCTTTTTCCTGCAGTGCTTCCCTCTGTGCCATTAAGGCTCTATGAATCCTGGTAGTAGCACTTTAATGTGGGCCAAGAAAAGCTGTACAAGATTCCGCTCTAATTTCACTCCTACACAAAGCTGAACTTGGCCTCTGAATACTCCTGTTCACACTCTCCACCTCTGGTACACCCCTAACAGCATGAATTCAGATGAAACTGCACATAGGGGGTCCCAAATACTCAATGGTGGTGGTTCTATCCTGGAGCTTTCTCAAAGTTGGATGGTCAGCCTACAAACAGACACCCCTTACAGAAATGTCCAAGTCCCCTCTTGCTGATGCCAGTGCAAAGCTCCGCACATCCCAGGGCATCATAGACACAGCAGAGCCCTGGCAATCCCGGAGACACAGAGCACTTTCCCCTCGCCAGCTGCAATAGGTTCCTGAACACCCCTGAGTCAGACAGCTGTGTCACATAGAAAAGGAAACTGGGTGCCGACACTGCCTTTCCTGCATTGCAGATTGCCACCACCACACTGCCTCAATGGACTGGCTACAACCGGAACTCCACTTACTCTCGCTCACAGATTAGGAAGCCCAGAACCCCATCTGTGCCATCCCACCTCAGTGTCAGAAATCATGAGATGGGCACCAAATTAACTCCCCTGGCTCCAGTTCTCACAGATGGTGCAGGGGGATACCTTATTGCTGCTCCTGATTCCAGAGGGTCTCCCAAACTGCCACCTTTACCACCAGTCTTCAAGTGCTGTTGGCTGGGGTGGCAAAGGGACCACCTGGACCCAGAACCTCGGCCCTCATGGATGAAACACAACGGGCCACACTCCTCTCTCTTCCTACCTCCGGTCTTCTCTCTCTCTCTCTGTCTGCCAAAACCTACCATTTTAAGCTGTCTGGTCTGAGCACCCCCCTCCCCCCCGCCAGCAGGCATTGCCCCAGCTCCAGACTTAGCGGCAAAAAAAATTCACTAGTAAGCACTCAAAGGGGGCTTACAAATAGTTTAGATTCTATGTGTGGAGTGCTGTTATTTTACTTTTATTTGTGATTGATTGAGTGTGATTATAGGATTTAGGGTGAGTGAGGGGCAGGGTGTTTTTTTTGTTATATTACATTTGAATTTTGTGAGGTGATTACAGTCAGTGTCCTCATGTGTGGGTGCCTGACCTTTCAGGCTTAGCTATTTTTCATCCCAGCTAATGAATTTACACCCCCTTTGATGACCCTCCATTAGCAATGACATACAGATGCTGTAGGGAGGTAGGCATCGCAAGGAGACAGAGTAGTAGGTGGTGGGGTATGAGGAGTGCAAAGGGAGAGTGTTATTGGGCTGGTGAGGCCAGGAGATGACCTGGAGCAAAATGGGAGCTACAGAGAGGTTCAGCCTATCTGGTTACCATATCCAGGGTTCCTACCTGACTGAGTAGGCAGGTAGCTGTCAGGCTAGCAGACTCTACCTGTCCTCTTCGGGCAGTACTTTGCAATGCTAGACCAATCACAAACAAGACAACCATTATAGAGGACCTGATTTACATGGTCAATCTGGCCTGCATTACAGAGACCTGGCTGAGTGATGTTGCTGGTCCTATCCTGGGAGCATCAGTCCCAGTTGGGTTCTCCATAGTACATTGCCTAAGAAGGGATTGCAGGGGTGGGGGGAGTGGTCATCAATTTTAGATCCAGTTTGAACTTTACAGCGCACCCAGTAGAGCCTACCTCATCATTTGAATGCATAGCCATGCAGAGTGTCCAGATGCAGATTGCAGAATCTGTCTGGTGTACCAGCCTCCAGGGCACAAGTGGAAATTACTATTCCTCTCTCCCCCTCCTCACTTTCTTTTGATGTTCCCTTTCTTAGACCTGAAATCCTAGAAAAATGCCTTGCATTAATTGTATATATATATATATATATATATATATATATATACTGCTTTGTCCATTTTTTAAATGGTTGTATTTATTCTTTAGTACAACATTTTTATTCAGATTTATGGTATATTGTGTATTTCTGTTTTTGTATGTATCCTAGGAAATTAAGTGAGTGATGTTCTTAAGACTGTTCCTGTAATATACTTTATTACATGATGTTTTGTGTCTGTTGAAACTGTATTCTAAAACAGGACAACTTTGATAAACAGGGCCTCTTCTGGTCCTAAAAGTTATTTTTCCTGTTAAAAATTAAAAGTTTGTATCTATCTATCTATCTATCTATCTATCTAAAAATTTCTGCAGGAAGTAGCAGACTTCATTGCAGAGAAAGCATTGGAGTCACCCTGATGGTTAATTCTGGGTGACTTCAGTGCTTGAATAGATGATGAATTCTCACAACGTAGGAAAGATAATGGATTCTGTGAGCCTTGCACAAATCATTTTTGCTGTGACCCACAGACTTGGTCACCCCTTGGACCTGATATTGTCGCTGGAACTCGAGGATAAGAGTCTCAAGATTTATCTGGTCACTTGGTTGGATCACTGCACAGTAAAGTTCCCATTTGGGGCCCTTCCTAGTTGCCTGCCCCCATGGAGATGTTCCATTACTGACCTTTAAAGGGATTGTCCCTAGCAGGGTTTCAGGCAGTAATGGACTTCTTGGGCATGATGGCTGGTTGTGAGGCAGGTACTGGGGCAGCGGTGGTGACTTACAACAGGGCTATCTCGTCAGCCATTGACTCTGTCACAGCTGTCTTTATACCACCCAGATGTTCCCGCTTAAGACCCCCCCATGACTTGACAGGGAGATCAAGATGATAAAGACCATGGGACAGAGGTTGGAGCATTGTTGGTGGAGATCTAAGACCAAGGAGGATAGACTCCTTTGAGAACTCACTATGGTGAGTATCAATGGACAATCTCCCTTAAGAAGGCAGAATTTCTGTCCAGGGAGATTGCTACAGGGAGGAACAGACTGGCTCATCTCTTTTGGATTGTTGATGGGCTTCTTTATCCTGACTATCTCCAGCTTGTTAGAGCTTTATCAGACACTAGATGTGAAGAGTTTGCTCTGTTCTTCTCTAACAGAGTATTCTCAATTCAGTCAGGGATCTCCCCAACAGGGACAATGCAGCCCCATAGTAATGGGTTGGTTGTCAATAATAGAACTCCAGCTGCTTGCAGTGAGTTTCGGGCAGTATGGGCGGAAGAGGTGAGGGAGGTAATTTTAAAACTGTGACCAACATGCTGTGAACAGGACCCTGGCCTGATACATCTCTTAGTGGTTTGTGAACAGACCATTGGTCTGGTGTTTGCTGAGACTGTCCGGTGCTTGTTCTCAGAGGGGGTATTCCCTAGTGCCTTGAAAGAAGCATTGGTGAAGCCCCTTCTGAATAAACCATCCCTCAACCTGGACTGCTTAGCAAACTACAGACCCATCTCAAACCTTCCCTTTCTTGGCAAGGTTATTTAGGAAATTGTGGCTTTGCAGCTTGAGACACACCTATCTACTTTTAACATCTATGAGCCCCTCCAATCGGGATTTAGGCCAAGGCACAGTGTGGACACTGCAATAGTCAGGGTGCTAAATGATCTCCTCAGGGTGAGAGACAGAGGTGAATGGTCAATTCTCATTCTACTTGACCTCTTGTCAGCATTTGACACTGTGAAGTATGGGGTGTTGTTGGATTGCCTTAGGGAAACTCGTGGAATCACCAGTACTGTCATCAAATGGTTTGAGTCCTTTCTCACATATAAGATGCAGAGGGCTGGTTTGTGGAAGCCCTTATTGTGTGGAGTTCCTCAGGTCTTGATTCTCTCACCCATGCTGTTTGCAGTTAACATGCTGCTCCTGGGCGATATCATTAGATGCTACAATGTTGGGTTTCATTGCTACGCAGATGAAACCCAGCTGTATCTGTCATTTGTACCCAGGACACAGGATGTGCTTTCTGCGCTGAATTCTTGCCTGGCCAAGGTCCAAGACTGACTGTCCTCTAGCTGGCTGGGGCTTAATCTGGACAAGACCGAGGTGTCAGTGACTGAGCCTGGTTGTCTGGGAGATGCAGAGTCAACTAAAGTGGCACCTGGGTTAATGCTGGGTTCTTCTTCTCTTGCTGTTTCTTCCTACAGTAGGTGAAGAATCTGGCATGATCATTGATAGTGGTCTGACCCTAGAGTCTCAGGTGCCAACTGTGGTCTTGAGTGCTTTTACAACCTAAGAAATATTGCCCAGATCAAACCTTTCATCCTGCTTGATGACTTGCCTGCAGTGGTACATGCTTTTGTGATCTCCAGACTCTACTATTGCAATGCTCTGTACCTCAGGATAAGTGAAGGTGTCCTAAGTCATCTGCAGCTGGGTGCAGAATGCAGCAGCTAGGTTGCTCTTGGGTCTACCCAGGTCTTGCCATATGACCCTGGTTCTGCATAGTCTGAACTGGCTGTTGGTAAGGTGGTGAATCACCTTGAAGCTCAGATTACTGACCTACAGTATAAAGCCCTACATTGTCAGAGCCCTAGCTACTTGTGTGACCTCCTGACTCCTCACCACCCCTTCTGTCCTCTCTGCTCCTCTGAGGAGGGTCTTCTTGCAGTTCCAAAGGCCCAGCTAAAATCTTCCAGGAACAGAGCATTTGCAGTAGCTGCCCCAACCCTGTGGAACTCCCTTCCTAGACCTCTGAGGGCAGCCCCCTTTCATGGAGGCTTTTAAAAGGGGTCTGAAATCCCACCTTTTTAAGGAGGCTTTTGACTTTTGAATTCCTCACATTCACTGGCGGTTGTTTTTTTTTTTTTTTACTGTATGATTATTTATAATTATTTACAAATTTAATGTGTGGGTAAGGTGAGATTATCTTGTTATTTTATATTTAGTTTATGTGTAGTAAACTTGATACATTGTTCAGCGCTCTGAGTCCCTGTGAATGGGTGCTTGAACAGTAAAGGTTTACTTACTGACTTAGCCTGTGGGCCATATTAAGCCCAAGCATGTTAATGAGCCCATTGGGCATGCAAGACACTAAAGGGTCATTAGCATGCCCGTTATGGGCTCATTAGCCTACTGTGCAGCCCCATAGTGCTCATGCCAGGCTTTTGCAACAGTCATTCCCTAGTGTCCGGTGGTCCTCCCCAATTACCCATGATGGGCTTTTAAAACATCTGTTCACTAGTGCATAGTGGTCCCCTCTGATCATCCATTCCTGGTTGACAGTGCAACCTCCCCGGTAGTTTAGTGGACCCCCTCACCTCCTGGGCCATCTACCATCTGACTGTCAAAGAGTGATCACTGGTACAGTCTCAGATTGTTTACTGACAGTCAGATGGTGGTCAGTCGAAGAGGTGAGTAGATGGCTGTGCTGGTCACCATCAATTTATGTATGTATGTATGTATTTTTTGTTTTGTTTTGTTTTTTTTTTGTTTTGTTTTAAAGTACTCAAGAGGTACACTGACCCAAGGTTTGTTTCCAGGTGTGATCCAGGGGAGGGGAACATGGGAGACAGCAGTACAATATACAGTGGTGAGTCAGACTGAACAAACATTGGTAAATGAGTTGGTACAGCAAAAAATACAAAAAATGAAATTGGTCACTTCTCAAATAGATATGCTCAAATGCAATGGTAAAAGCAGCACCAACACATGGCAGTAAAACCTGATACTGCAACAGGTGAGAGACCCATAGGACTAGATTATGCATAGACTCATGAAAGGGAGAGGAACAGTGGTAGTGAGGAGGTGTAACTAGGTGACAGGGAACTATCCCGGAACCTTGCAAGGGTGGATGGACTCCAGTTGGTGAGGAGTCAGGAGGAAGAGTAACAGAAACAGGTGGGGTGGGGTGGGGTTGGGCTGGAGTTTCAATTGATGCCTGAGGGAGCCAGTAGTGGAGGAGAGGTGGTGGGAAGAAGGGAGATGGTTCCAGAGTGAGGGAAGTTGACAGGAGAAGGCAGATTTCCCAGTGGAGGAGCAGGAGTGAACAGAGGTGAAAGTGCAATTATCTTTGGAATGGAGGGAGCAGGAGGTGGGAAGGGAGTTGGGAGAGAAGAGAGGAGAGGTAATAGGGAAAGGAAATAAACTAGTATTGGGATAAGAAGGAAGTACAGTGATCCTGGTGACATGAGGGCAGAGAGAGGATGGACAGGGATAAATACCACGAGCAATGGTGAATGCAAGGAGACGAGTTACTGGCAAAACTGGAGGAGTTATAGAGGGCATCTAGTCTGGCAAGAGATGTGGAGGGGGTGGAGTATCCTTTTGGTAACAAGCTCTCTATAGGCCTGCAGAGATAAGCAGTCTTTTGTTATGGTACATGACACCAAGCTTGGTCTGGAGTTTTGCACGGATAGCATCAATGTGGGATGAGAAATCAAGTTTGCTGTCATAGAAACATAGGATCTGACAGCAGAAAAGGACTGCTTGGCCCACCTAGTCTGCCCATGTTCCCTATCTACAGTCACACCGTAGACCGTACTTGATCTCCGCCCCCCCATTTCCTTGCTTCTAAGTTTCCCTTATACCTATCCCACATGACTTCTTACACTCCATTACAGATTTTGCTCCCACCACCTCCTCAGGGAGGTTATTCTAGGCATCTGCCACCCTTTCTGTGAAGAAGTATTTCCTTTCATTTCCCCTGATTCTACCCCCCCAACTTCACAGCATGACACCTTATTCTTCTGCATCCTTTTCTCAGAAAAAGACTTCCCTCTTGAACCTTAGTTAAACTCCTGAGGTGTTTGAAAGTCTCTATCATATCCCCCCTCTCCTTCCTTTCTTTCAGTCTGTACATATTGAGGTTCTTCAGTCTCTCCTCATAGGGCTTTTGTTGCAGATCCCACACCATTTTAGTTGCCCTCCTCTAGACTGCCTCAACTCTCTCTATATCCTCTCAGAGATGAGGACTCCAGAACTGGACACAGTACTCTAGGTGGGGTCTCTCCAGCGATTGACAAAGAGGTATCATCACTGCCCTCTTTCTGCTGAAGATACCTCTCCCTATGCACCCTAGCATCTCACTGGCTCTGCCCACTGCCTTGTCACACTGTATGGCCACCTTTAGTTCATCAGATATGATAACATCAAGGTCTCTATCCTGTTTGGTGGTTGCCAGTACCACTTCTTCCATTTTGTATTCTGACCCTGTGTTTCTATGCCCCAAGTGCATGATTTTGCTTTTTTTTTTGCATTGAAACTTAGTTGCCACTTTCTAGACCACTCCTCAAGCTTACCTAGATCTCTATTCATTTTTTTCACCACCCCTGGAGTAGCCACTCTATTGCACATTTGTGTGTCATCTGCAAAAAGACATACCTTCCTTTCTAGTCCCTCTGCAAAGTCACATATAAAGATATTAAAGAGGACTGGTCCCAGTACTGATCCTTGTGGCACCCTACAAGTCACCTCCCTTCCTTGGAGTGAACTCCATTTACCACTACCCTCTGTCACCTATCCTCCAACCAATTTCTTACCCAGTTTACTACTTTTAGTCCCACTCCTAGACTGCCCAGCTTGGTTTATGAGTCTCGTGTGTGGAACAGTGTCAAAAACCTTACCAAAATCTGGGTAGGCCATGTCCACCATTCCACCCTGATCTACTTCCCTGGTTACCCAGTCAAAGAAATCTATAAAATTAGTTTGACATGACCTCCCCTTAGTGAAGCCATGCTGTCTTGGATCTTGTAAGCCACTGGAGTCAAGATATTTCACAATCCTTTCTTTCAGTAGTAATTCTATTAATTTCCCCACCACCAAAGTCAGGCTGACTGGCCTGTAATTGCCAGCTTGCTCCCTGCTTCCACCTTTCTGTTGAGACACACACTGAGGTACTTGAAGGACATAACTGCTTCAAGGGGGGTGCCATCCAGTGTGGTGAACATCGGGGAGCTGTGAGCATGGACAGTTTCTGGCTGGTACCAAATGTCATGGACACAGTTTTTCTGTGTTAACCTAGATTTGGTTGGATTGGAACTAGTGCGCAGCTGCAGTGTAGGGACCAGTGGTGGTGATGATGACTGTCATCAGCTTACATGCAAATAAGCGGGCTGGCACAGGTGGGGGAGAGTCATTCAGGAAAATGGAGAAAAAGACAGGACCCAGGATGGAGCCCTGTGTCACCCCAGCCTGGATGGGTAGTGGAGGTGATGGGACACCTCTAACCTGCACCAGAGGTTGACGGCCCATGAGGTTGGAGAGGAAGCAATCAACAGTGTGAGCTGAGAGGCCAGCAGAGCTCAGCCTGTCCAGAAGGAGCAGGTGGGGCACTAAATCAAATGCTTTGGTCAGATCAATGAAAAAAGCAGCTGTTATGCGCCAGAGAAGATGGAATCAGTGAAATGCAGCAGGGAGGAGGTGATGAAATGGTGCTTCTGGAACCAGACTGGAAGGGTGAGAGGAAGTTGGAGGGTGAGCGGGAGTCGAGAAGCCTGGAGTGGACCAGTTTTTCTTGAGTTTAGAAAGGGAGAGGAGGAGATGGGACAGAAGTTGTTAGGGGAGGAGAGGTTACCCCCCATGTGAAGTGGAATAATTTTGATCAACTTCCAGGATTGAGAAATGGTGCAAAGGAAGAAGGAATGCTTGAGCAGGTAGTTAGGGATGCTACAACAGCATTAGCAGAGAGGTGGAGGAACCTGAGGTCCAGTCTGTCAGGGCTGGACTAAGATAGGTAGAGGGAGGGGAGAGCAAGTAGGGATTCCTGGATGGTGATGGTGGGAAGTGAAAGCCCAGGGAGTGGTGTGGAGGGGAGGAGGATTTTGTACTGACCAGTGTCCAGGGTGAGGATGGTGCAGGTTGGTGGTTCCTTAGTATGTGGGAGTTTGGCAACCAAGTGGGGGTACACTAGACTACTGGGGGTTGCACTTTCAACCAAAGGCAAGCAGGGTGTGTGGATCCACTAGACTACCAGGGAGTTGCATTGCCAACCAGGAACAGGCAATTGCGGGTAAAGGACCACTAGGCAAAAAGGGATACATGTTTTAAAAGCCCAACATGTTGGTGATGAGAGAGAACCCCTAGACACCAGGGAATAAGTGTTCGTGGGGCACATCATGGGCAGTTGAGGTGACTCAGTTGGCATGCCATGTTAAGGGCAGGGTTTCATCATCATTAAACAGTGTTGCACTGGTGACTGTTTAGCACTGCCAAAACTTCTGAATATACCACTGCATCTGTTATGCATGAGGGATCCCTTATATGCATTAGTACAGGGGTATATTCTGTTTGGTTGTGCTGTCGGGTTAGTGCAGCACACTGGGGTATCTAAATATGACTTCTGCCCCAACCAATTGTGCTAGTAATGGTCATCCAGTTACTGTTTTTATGTAAATATTCTTAATATAAGTAAATAAAATACTCTTAATAGTGTCAGTACGACATGTCAGTGGCTCAGCAGGTAGCACACTCACCTCTGAGGCTGGGAGATCAGAAGGCTGTAAGTTCTATCCCCATACCAGGCACTTGGGTTAAATCCCAATACTGACACTGTAGTGCAGCATGAGGGGGGTGCTGCACTTCTGAGGTGCCATCTTTCAGATGTGACTTTAAATCGAGGTCCCATCTGCCTGTTCTGGTTGTAGTTCAGGCGAATGTTAAAGATCCCATGGAACTTCTTGAAAAGAGTAGGGGAGTTTTTATTAAAAAAACATCAAGTCACAACAGGAAATCATGAACACATTTCAAAAAAGAAAATTTACATCAGAAAAAAAAACACCGAATATACAAGGAAATGTGCGTGAATTAGAATCACTCGATGCAATGCATCATGAATGCACTGTTTATATGTTTTATACAATCTGTTAATTTCACACTCTATTTAAATTTTATAAAATGAGAAAACCCTTTCCACCACTCACACTTTCTGAGATGTATGTAATTCTATATATTTATATACACCTTTCCCATGGTTTATTAGATTAAGATTCTTATAGTGTCATAAGATATCATTTTCTGGTATAGTACCCACTGGCATCTAGCCTACCAGAGGAAACATTTTAAACAACACAAAATAAAAAACAATAAAGTATCTTCATGATAAATAGTCCCCGACTGGGAATACTATCCTAGTGTAAAGGAATCGTAATTCATTTTTCATAGCCAATCCATTTTACATTTTACAGCTAAAAACTCCCATAATGATGCAGCATATGGACAAGTGGGGGGGGGGGGTGATTCTGTTGTTCTTTAATTGTGTCAACACTGCAGGATTTTGAGATATAGGACAGTTTTTAAAAACTGGCTTTTCAGGGTATATTTTTGCCAAAACCTCAGAACATAGATTTGGACCTGTTCTCTGGCAAATTTGTTGTTTAGGTAGACCCCATCTGAAAATTTTCTGTGTAGCTGGTTTGAAATACTCTGGAATATGAAGGTGATTAGATACTTTTGGAGGCACTACTGACCATGCCTTGAAATATCTAATAAGATTGTTGTTTGCCCATTTATAATGGAGTGAATCAGAAAGCATAAGTGCACATCTGACTGTTTGGGAAAGAAATAAAGTGTGGAAAAATACCACTGGATCTATCATTCCTAACCCCTCTTTTTCTTTTTTTAGATATGTGTAACATCTTTTGATAGGATTGAGCCTACTGTCTCATAACATCTGAAAAGAATTACTGTATAATCAAGTGTCAAACTGTGATGGAGGGGGGAATATCATTGCTATATATAAGATACTGGGGATAATGAACTGTTTAATAACTTGGATTCTTTTCAATTTTGACATTTTCCAGTGTTTCCATCTATGAATTTTTTGTTCCAAATTTCATAATACGTACTCCCAATTTACCAAAGCTATGTTTTGTGGCCCAAAAATAATTCCTAAAATTTTCAAGGGTTCCGACAAACTGGTGATAACTTCAAACTCTATGGAAGCAGGAGGGCCTGAACAAACTAAAAGACCTTTGCATTTATTTATATTCAACTTGGAATTAGAAAGGTTAGAATAGACTTCCATTTCTTGTAAAAAAAAAAAAAAACCTAACTGGGTGTAATCTGAAAAAAATAAACATATATCATCCATATAGGGCTGTAATTGTAACCCCCCACTCATCCCTTCTCCCACTATCCCTTGCCATTTCGGTGTCTCATATGGTTTCCTAATGAACAAGTCCAAAGAAAAAATTTATAAAAGTGGACTTAATGGGCATCCTTGCTGAACACCAGTACTTATCTTTAAACCACGAGAAATCTGATTCCAGATTACCGGATGTACTGTAACTATGGAATAAATAAATTTTATCCATTGGATAAATTCCTGTGCAATACCTTAGGTTTCTAATGTTAAGAAAAGGAAAGGTTGATATACCCTATCGAAAGCCTTACACTGATCTACTGATATTATAAAGCCCTGTCTACCATGAAGGGAGAGGTTCTCAATCAAATCCCTAATTATGATTAGGGCATGTTGTATTTTCCTATTTGGCAGGCCACAGAATTGTTGAGGAGAGATAACCAGGCTGGCATACTGCATTACCCTATTGTTTAAAATTTGGGAAAGTATTTTAAAGTCTGAATTAAGTGTGGTGATAGGACTCCAATTTTGAATTATTCTCCTATGGTCTGATTTAAACAAAAATATTAATAATCCTTCCATAAAGGGGGGGTCACTTGGGTTGAGAAAAAATAACTAAACACCACTTCCAAACATATGGATAGTTCTCTTGCAAAAGTTTTGTAAAATTCATAAGGCAGACTGTCAGCACCTGGTGAACTCCCGGTTTTAAGAGACTTACTCACCTGTTCAATTTCTGTTACACTTACTGGTTTAATCATTTCATGAGTTTCTTCTGAAAATTTGGTAATATTAATTTCTTGTAGAAAAGGTTTAATAGCAGATACTTGGGGGTGAAGCTAGAGTATGAGTCTGAAGGAAATCTTCTATTATTTTATAGATTCCTTCTATCGATTCTGTGACCTCCCCATCTTGATCTACTACGATGTGTATCAATGATGCTTCTTTTCTATGTTTACAGGCTTCAAATGGGTCCCCTATTGGGACTTCTGAGTCCCATATTGCAGCAGTGCCCTAATAGTATTAGCTCTGTCATACTGCTATAGTTTCATATCTGATTTTATTTTTTTCAATTTGAGTGAAATAGTCATACCTGGAAGTATAAGAAAGAGAGTATAAATACTGTAAATGCCACCTATATTTTAAGTATTGTAAACATTTATTATTCTCTATGTTTGCAGAATTTTTGGAACCATGTTTTTATGTCAGCCTTCGAGTCAATCCACCATTCCCCAATGTCATCATATAGAAAACACATGGAGGACCAGGCCCAAAGAAGGTTCAAAATCCCAGATTTTACTAATGGGTCAGTTAAGATTGAAAAATTTAGTCTCCATCTGTTATTCTTATTTTTAACTGCCGCAGGGGAACCGTGGAATTCGATTTCCAATAATAATTGATCTGAAAATTCTGTTGGTACAGTTTTGAATTTAACAGCAGGTAACTGTTTGGAAATAAAGATGTGGTCAATTTTAGTTGTGTATTTACTTCTGGTAAATGTGTACTTAGGCCCCTGGGTTTGAAACTTACTACAGTCTAGCAAATCTGCATTAAGTATAGTTTTTAGCAGTTCATTTGAATCACAATAAATCTTTTTGCTCTCCTGGGATTTAGAATCACTCACTTTGATATCACAGTTAAAATCCCCACAGAGAAGGACATTGTAGGAGGTAACAAGATATGGTCATAAGGCAGTTAGCAGAGTGACCCTGTCTGCTTTGGATTGAGGACCATAAACAGTTATAAATCTATAATCAACCTTGTTCCAAAGCCCATCTACTATTAGCACCCTCTCTGGAAATAGATCAACCAGTTTTATCAGAGAAAAACAATAAGAATTGAATATTATACCGACCCTGTCGGTGCTGTCAGGTCCACAGGACCAATAGGATGGACCCCACAACCATTCCCTATGAATATATCTTGTTTGGTCACTAGAAAACACCCATGTTTCTTGTAAGAAACAAATGCCAAGTTTGGCTTCATGAATATAGTGAAAGACAGTCTGTCTTTCTGAAACAAGTAAGCTATGAACATTTAGTGATCCCACTCAGAAAGAAGCTCTAGACAGTTTTTAGAAGTTAGGATGTTTTTTCCTTTTCTTTTTCCCTTTATAACCTCTGCAGGATTTTTTTTCCTTTTCTTTTTCCCTTTATAACCCCAGTCTCTGGGTTAGGGGTAGGAGTAACTTTCCCAGAGGGCTGTGAGTCTGAATCCCCCTGCATCACTTCAGAATCACCCCAATTTGTAGACAGTGTTTTCAGATTCAAATTCTATTGTAGGTGGTGGGACTTTAGATTTAATGTTCCTGGAGGATCTTCTTCTCAATGCAAGAGGAGATGAGGGGGGTGGGATTCCCTTGACCCCATCATTGGGATCCTTGAAACATGCAGGGATCAGGATCACAGAGAGGTTTTTGATTTGAGTGAAAGGGTCTGGTTCTTTTGAAATCTCTTTAACTACAATGGGTTCAGTAGGTTCATCTGGAGCCTCAGGTGGGGGGTTTGGGGTTGAAGAGGGTGCTTGGGGCTGTGGTTCTTTAACAGATGCAGAGTCTTGGGCTTGCTGGATCAATAACTCAGGGCTTATACAGAAAGCGTTGTTTTTGGCGGCCCATGGCCATTCAGCAAAGACATGTCCCGTTTCTTCACAAAGATCACATTTGCTGTGGTTTACACACTGGAGGGTTATGTGACCTATTTCACCACAATTGTCGCACTTTGGTTTATAGCAGAAGCTAGAAAGATGGGTCCTGGAACCACACTTACAGCATGCCCTGGGTTGGCCTGCATAAAAACATACCCCCATCTCTCCCTAGCAAGAAGGAATTCAGAATGTGTTCTACTCCAGTGTTGGACTGTTTTAACTTAACTTTGTATTTCCAGTCCCCTGTCCAGAATAATTCTATATCTAAAATCACTTCTGAGGCACTGAGAACATCACACTTCTGGGATAGCCAGTAAGTAATGTCCTCCACATGGCCCCCTCATTCCTAAACATAATGGTGACAAATTATATGAGAGGCTTGTTTAAGGGGCTTACCAAAAAGGGGATCCAAATGGGGGAGACTTAACTTGGTTATACCGTTCACAAAAATGATCCAATGCATATCAAAAATGGAAGTTAAAGTCAAAATTGTCTTCACCTGAGATATTGATAAAGGCAAAAACTTCTTTGGGTAAGAAATGTAAAGAATCTTTTATTAATAATTTTCCAACATAATATCTGTCTGGTCTAGTGTCCAAACTCCCTTTGTAGAGTATTCTCACAGTGTTCCTTCTTGGGGCAGTCTCCTTCTTAGTTTTGTTAAATAACTCAGACAGCAAGTGTTTGTGTGGTGCAAGATTATCCTTTATACTGTCTGTGCCTTTCAGGCCTGTAGGTTGTTCCTCAACTTGCACTGCACCAGGTGGGCTACCAGTGTTTGTTTGTGGTTTTAACACTTCGGGAGTCAAGTTTTGAGGTTTTAATTGATCTTTGGTTTGTGCATTAGGAATCGTTGCAGGTACCTGTGTGTGAACAGTTGGGTGCCATTCTGGAGAGGCCTGTGAGAAGGCCAACTTGGGGTCCCAGTCAGGGTCTGGCAACCAAGACCCATCTGCCATGTGTTTCCACCCAGCTTCACTTAGTGCTTTCTGTGGTGACCAGGTTGAAAAAGAATCTAAAGCAATAGGTGGAACAGTAAAAGCTTCCTGAATTGCAGCCGACGTATTCTGGGCACCAGTGTAAGTTTGTTGAATTTGAGATGGTATTTTTGGAGGGTCATCTAAAATAACCGGAAGGTCTGGAGGAATGTTTCTTTTGGCTATTGTCAAAGCTGGTCATTTTTCTTTGATGTCATCTCTAACCGTGTTTTTTATATTTGGGACCCTTGCAGAAAATAAAAAGACTGTTGCACCTTCCTGAGTAGAAGTGTTGGAATGGTAAACAGTTTGATGTGTTGCAGAGGACCTGACAAAGTCTGCAGAGTCAGATTCAATTTGTTTAAACACAAATCCCATTTTTTTATTTAATGGTTCAGTACAGGATGCAGCCTAAGAAATAGCCATCATTCCTTCAGAACTGGCAAGCTCAGAACGTGAAATGTCCAGTTTGAACTCCAGTTGTGTCAAAGAAATAGAAGGAATCAACCCTGTGTTATTGCTGGACAAGTCCACTTTCTTAACTCCTTTCAGCTGTTGGCACATGCTATCCCTAGCGCCACTACTGCAGGCAGATACTGTAGATTGAAACATTAAAGGAGAAAAAATCTCAGTGGAACCTGCTTGAAATGACTCACCCAGTCCAGCGGCATCTTTTGATGTAACTGCATCATCCTTGGGAGGGGTTTGTCTGACAAGTGGGCCAGGAGTTTTGAAGCGCTTTTACCAGAGTTTAGGTCTGCAAGCTGTGCTTTAAGCAGCTCCTGTTGCTGTACGTGTGGTTTATTTTCTGAGTGATTAAATCAGGTAAGACTTGTTCAGATTCAGTTTTTCCATCATTAGTTTCCCCATATTTTTGTCTGGGGAATCAATATTTTGGCTTAAATTTTCTGTAGAGACAAAGATCTCTGGCACTCCATCGTTCTCTTTCAGATCTATTACATTTTCCATGCTTGCCACAACCTCTGGAAAACCGAGAGTAGGGGAGGAGGTCAGCTCCCCTACCTCAGAGACATCCATCTCCTCCTGTGTCTCCCATGGACTGACCATTCTCTCACAGCCAGCAATTGCCCTACAGGTGAGTAGGGGAGTTTTTATTGATAAGTAAGCATACATCATAACTTAACAAAAACAAATTCACAGTAATATCATAATACAATCAAAAACAGAGATATTTTATATAAACGCAAAAGGATTATAGTATATAAATATTCTCAGTGTGGAAATCAAGCAGACCCCTTCATTTAAACTTAATTATATGGGAAAATCCTTTCCAACATTTTATTACTTTACTTGAATTATATAGTTGAACATCTTTGAAATATAGCTTATACATTTCTTTGGCAACCATTTGACAAAACCCTTCATATAATACTCTTTTTTGATAAATAACTCATTGACACCTCACCTGCCATAAAAAGAACCGCAAACATCCAAAAAATACTCCTAAAGTATTCCTGCTAAGATGGGCCATGCTTGGGGGATACATTCCTATAACCAGAATATCATAATTCATATATTTTAGCCATGACAAATTCCATTTCTTGGCAGCATATACCCATAATTGTGTTACATAAGAGCAGTGTAGAAAACAATGCTCCATAGTTTCTTCTTGATTAATGCAATCTGGATAAGGACAATTCCTTTCTTCTTTCACTTTTTATTTAGCTGTGCCTCCTACATTTAATTTCACGTACATTATTAACCATTGAGTTTCCCACATAAAAACAGGCATCCTAACATTATTCAACTGGTCTAGTATTATAGGTGTTTTGTACTGTGGGTCAATTTTTAAAACTAGGTTCTGTAGGGTAAATTAAATTCATAATCACTTTGTATAAGGTATTTACCAAGTTAGAAACAATGATTTGTTTAGAAATTTTCCACTTGTACAGTTTCTGAATCGCAGGTATATGGGGATTTAGTTTAGGGTCCAGATTAATCCAGCCTTTAAAATATCAACCTAGCACTAATGATGTCCAATTACCTTCTCTACTCTCTGGTCTCAGAAGTATTTTTTTATAGATTGAATAAATAAAAGGGAATGAAAAGTGAGTATGGGGTCATTCATACCTAACCCTCCTTTTCTGATGTCTAGATAAGTAAAACATCTCTTAACTGGATTTAATCTATTACCCATTGCTGGAAAAAACTACTATAAAGTCTGGTCTCATACTGTGTTGGTAGAGGGAAGAGCATAGCCACATATTGCAAATAGGGAATAATAAACTGTTTCATGATTTGAATGCATTTAGCTTTAGAGAATTTATAATGTTTTCCTCTGGAAACTTTAATCTCTACTTTAACCAATGTTGTTTCCCAATTTCTTTCAGGAAGGTTTTGAGGGCTGAAAATAATATCTGATATACTGAAGGGTTCTGGGGATATCAAAATATTATTATATTGAAGTGCTTGATGACTTCCTGCCCCCATAATCAAACCCCTTGTTTTGAGTAGATTAATTTTGGCATTAGACACAGCTGCAAATAAATTAAATTCAACTAGAAAGTTCTGCAGATATTCATAATTACTAAAAAATAAACACACATCATCTGCATATGCTTGTATATGTAGATGAGAACAAGGATGTTCTCTACCAATCCCTATCCACTTAGGTGATAATGTCAGAGATCGAATAAATGGTTCTAAGGACAAAACATACAACAGGGAACTTAGTGGACATCCCTGACGAACTCCTGTTTTAGAGTAAACCCCTTAGTTTTAACTCCTTTAATAAAGGAAAACACTGTAGCAGAGGTATATAAGAATTTGATAATATTGACCTTCCCTTGTGGAAATCCAAAAAAACTTAAGACCTGAAATAAGTAAGTGTGATAAATCCTGTCGAATGCCTTCTCAAGATCAGCTGAAATTAAATAACCAGTTTTACCTTCTAGTGAAAGATACTCTATAACGTCTCTAATGATCATAAGGGCTGATTGTATTCGTCTATTAGGAATACAATATTGGAAGGATGAAATTATTTTTTCTACATAATTTTCATTCTGTTATTTAATAACATCATAAATATTTTATAGTCAAAATTCAGAATTGTTGTGGGTCTTCAATTTCTTATATCTCCTTATCCCCTGTTTTATAAATTTGTATAATTAAGCCATCTGTAAACTTTGAAGGCATACCTTTGCCCAACTTAATATATTGAAAAACTAAGAATAAACAAGCTGAAAATTATTTTTTAAAAGCTTTGTATAATGAATAAGGAAGTCCGTCTATACCTGGGGAAATGCCATCGTTCGGATTCTGTATTATGCCTTCAATATCTGAGTCTAAAAATGGATCCAGCAGCTTATTAGCTTTGTTTGGTAAGGAAGGAAAGGTAATTGAGTCTAAATAAGCTCTGATATTTTCTAGCCGAATAGGAAAAGAAGGGTTCAATAATTCATAGTGGGATTCTATAATAGAATTAATTTCCATCTCTGATACTACTTTCTTACCCTCTGATACTAGGAATTCCATATGAGTGGCTTCTTTTCAGTTTCTACACATTTCGAATGGGTCTCCTATTTTAAATTTTTGAGTATTATTAGAGAAAAGGGCTTGTAATGTTCTTGCCCTATCATATTGAACTTGCTTCATTTTGAATTTAATATTCTCTATTTGATCTGAGTAATCATACTTGGAGGTATTAGCATTTGATACTAGATACTGTAATTGCTGTCTTAGCTTTAAGTATGTAAAAAAATTATTTGTTTTTTGAGAGGAACCATATTTCTTAAACCATCTACTTAAGTCTGTTTTAGTTTCCATCCACCATTCACCCATATCAGAATATAAAAAATGCTACCGGTAGTCTAGCTTTCAAAAGTTGTGACACTGAATATTGCACAAAACTGTTACTAAGGATAGAAATGTTTAGTTTCCATCTAAGAGTTCTTTTAGGTACTGAAGTTGAAATACAAAATGAATTAATTAAAAATAAGTGATCTGAGAATTCAACTGGTATTATCTGAAATTTTCCAGAAGGGATTCCAGCAGAGATAAATAAATAATCAATAGTGGTTTTAAACTTTCCTTTCATGAAAGTGAAACTAGGCCCTGAAAACCTATACTGAAAACAATTAGTGAGTCCTGCAGTTTTTATTATTGTTTCTAATGAATGTGAATCACAATACATTTTTTTTATTGGTGTGCCCTTTTTCTACCAGGCTACAGTTGAAATCACCTTCCCAAAAAGTTAGTTGAGGAGTGATTAATTATGGTTGAACTGCTTTCATGCAATTAATTCTTTTTGATTTTGTTTGAGGGTTATATATGTTAATGAATCTACAGTCCCAATTATCAAATTTTCCATCCAAAATTAGTACCCTTCCTGGAATTAGATCTATCAATTTATCCAATGATAAAAGAAAGGAATTGAACAAAATGCCCACTCCGTCTGCACTATCCCTTCCAAAAGACCAATACAAGGGTCCCCATGGCCAATCTCTTTTAAAAGTAGCAATATGTACTAAGGAAAACATCCATGTTTCTTCCAAAAAACAGACAGAGATTTTATTATCATGAACTGTCTGAAACAGTGCTTGTCATTTGATATTATTCATAATACTGTGAGTATTCAAAGACCCCATTTGTGTGCTACCATGTTTGCTGGATTAAGCCTAACACACTATTTATTTATTTTTTTTCCCCTTATATTCTTCTGCTGTTAAACCACCAGTTTCTGGCACCGATTTCTGAGAATCAGAGTCCACAATATCCATTTCTGAATTGCCCCAGTTAATAAATAATGCTGCATAGGAATTCTGCATCTCAATACTTGTAATAGAGGGAGAGGATTTTGGTCTTTGATTCCAAAAGGATCTCCTCGGTGGCAAAGGAGAAAGTGGAATATGTCCAATAGGGGGATCTTCAGATTTTTCAGGTTCTCTATAGCAGACAGGTACTAGAGTGTCCAGTTTAAAAAGACACTCTTTCAATTCTCCTTTATTTCCCTCCTATTCAGTTTTTTACTCAAAGTAACTACCTCTACTGAATCTATTTTTTTTTTGGGGGGGGTTAGTAGATTGCATGCCATTTTTAACTTCCTGCTGTTGACAGTCACCATACATTCAGGGGCCTTCTTCTGATTAGAAGAGGCATCCTGGGAATGCTGAATCAATAAATCTGGGCTATTGCAGGAAGCTTTATTCTTTGGAGCCCAGGGGCATTCTCTGAAAAAATGGCCAAACCCTTCACAAAGGTCGCATTTAGTATGATTCGGGCATTGCATAGTTACATGACCTATTTCCCCACAATTATCACACCTTGGTTGGTCACAGATACTTGATAAATGAGTTCTAGATCCACATTTGTAACATGCTCTTGGCTAACCCCTGTAGAAACATACCCCCTATCCATGCCTAACAGGAAGGAATTGGGGATATGCTCTATCCCTGTAACAGATTGTCTTAATTTAACTTCGTACTTCCACCCTCCAGTCCAAAATTGTTCTGCATCTAGAATTGGTTCAGGTTCACTCAATAACTCACACTTCTGTCCCAGCCAGTAAGTTATGTCCTCCACATGGACACCCTCATTTCTAAACATAACTGTAACAAATTTGATCAAGGATTTTGTAAGAGGAATCACTAAAAAGGGAGTCCACATAGGGGAAAACTTAACCTGATTATAGCATTCCCAGAAGAGGTTTAAAGCATAAGGTGTTCTAAAGCTAATATCATAATTGTCTTCCCCTGAAATATTGATGAACGTGAAGACATCTCTTGGGGAAAAGTGGAGGGATTCTTTTATTAAACATTTTTCTACATAATGCCTATCAGGATGTTCAGTTAACCCACCTTTATAGCGAATGCGCACTGCATTTCTCCTTGGTGCAGCTTCCCTTTTTGAATGTGTAAAAAGATCTGACATTAAGGGTTTCTGTAGACCCAAAGAGGAAGGCACACTACTACTTTCAGTAGGGCCTACCTTTATGCTAAGCTGATCTTGCTCATACTCCAATTCTTTAGCATCATTTTTGTTTTCAACAGATTTTGATATAACATTATGTCCCTCCATTTTACCTTCAGGTATACTAACTTCTGAAGCAGTTTTTATAATGACCATATCATTAGTTTTTGGTTTCCAGTCCAGAGTAGAATTTTTTTAATTAAAGAAGGCATCCCATAATGGATCTGGAGTCCAAAATCCTGAGGCTGTCATCTCCCAGCCCGCCTCTAAGATCGCTTCTTGTGGTGACCAGTTTTCATCGTGGATCGGTGACTTAACAAGTCTATTTTGATCTACGCTTGGTTCTACTCCTATATCCGGGTTCTGCGAATTTCTATCATCTGGATTCCTGACAGTAAAAGTATCTGAGTTAGTTTTAGAAGTGTTGTCTCATGAAAGAAACCAAAATTCAGTCACCCCCAATTGTTGCGCTCTTTGCTTTTGATAAATGACAGAGCTGTCAGCTGGTAGGGGCTGATCTCGTTTTTCTGGCATTTTAAACGCAAAGCCGACTTCTTTTGTTAATTTCCACTGTCCACTGAAAGTCTTGCTGTTTACGTGCTGAGGTTTGTTAAAGCCTTTTGTCTGACTTTTAGCTTTCAATTGAGAGACATCGTTCTGAGGAATGACGCTCATAGTTGATGTGGGCTTTAGTCACTCGCTTCCTTTTACGATAATCCTGCCAGCCGTACTACCAATCTCCATACTGATTTCAGTAGCTTTGGATGACTCAGAAACTTTAGACTCTTCCATCAGATCTTGAGCTCACTTTAGGCTTTTGACTACCCTTGTTGCTGTCAGTATAAACTCCTGGGATGTCATTTTTATCAGTTGTTAAGTTTGTGCTATGAGGGATCGTTACATTCTAAGAGATTTTTTCTTGTGAAGATAACAAAAGGATTTCAGGCTCAGTAGCTAAAGCATCTTCTCCTTTAACATCAAAATGATCCTGTAAAATATAATGCTCACTGTTTTGATGATAGTCCTCTGAAAATCCAATTGCTTCATGATAAACCTCTTCTTGATCAATTTCAAATTCACCAACTTGAAGGACCTCTGCTTGTGATGCAGTGGAAGGTGAGGCCTTCCCTTCCACCAAACACACAACCTCCTCCTCTGGCTTTTCTCCCAAAGTGGCCATCATGCTCACTGATAGCCCATCCACCTACAGGAGAGGAGAGGAATTTCTCCGGTGCCCTGGCCAAATTTCCCCCATTCATTAAAAAAATACCACCAACAGCTTAATCTGGATCAAGGTTAGTTGGCATTCATCTGTATCCCCCTACCCTGGGTTATGCCTGAAAATAGGCAGAATTTACCTAGTGCACTTACCCGGTCAACAAAAACTAAATAAATAAATAAAATTATGAATTAAAGGAATTATTTTATTTATTTATTTGTTTATTTGTTTATGACTTTGTTGACTGGGTAATGTGCTCTGTTCCAGAAGACCATTTATAGGCACAACCTGGGCTAAATAGCCATGAGCAAACAACAGTTACAGATAACAAAAAGTAAAATAACATCACATGGTAGCAACACAATACACAGAGTAGAGGCATGTACAAGCAGATAGTGATAAACATACAAGCCAATTTCAGATACAAAGCAGTACACAGATACAATGGAGTTGCAAATGTTATACCATGGTAAACAATAATAGTTCCAACTTTTGGCACAACAAGGAGGTTACCTCTCCCCCCCCGATGCAATTATAGAAGGAGTTTTGGAAAATATAGTCCAATTGAGTTCTGCTAATGCAATGCAATGTAAAATTTGGTGGTGGTTGGATCTTCTTTTTAAGAAAAGATTTTTCATGCAAGGAAAAGGATACAGAGAAATGTGTTGGGCATTGGAGGTCACAATAAACCATTTTGACTGTTACGTGGCTAACCAGAGTTTTCCCATATGAATTATTTATTTGCATTTTAATTTTTTAATTCACCTCACTTTCTGTTAAGAAAGTATAGGCTCTCATACTGCAAAATCTTATTACATTTAGTAAACTGCAGAATGTAAGCCAGAACCAAAGCTTTCCCAGGTCCCTCCTTATCTAACTGTAAGATCCTAGTTCCGATTTCAGTGCTGCATATGATAACTCTTGACTAGCAACTGGCAGTTCTGTTGACTGCAGTAATTACATCTTGCAAAAATAGATTTCACAACTGTGCTTGGAGAGGTCATTGATTAAAGCATTAACTCCAATCGATGCATTATATGAATATCTTGTATTTCTTATATAATTGATATATTTAAACTATATTTTTATTTCAGTTATATGATGTTCAGTATATTATGGCTGTGTTAATTGATTTTACAAATAATTTTTACTACGTGTAACCAGCTAAATCAGTTTTTAAGGACACCATTGAAAGTTGACAAGGCTAGCCTTAACCATTCTGGCACCCTGTGTAAACCCCCACTTTGGGGCCCCTCCTTTTCCTGTAGCCACCCCATACTTGACATTTGCACCTCTCCTGCACCACAGTTATGTGCCATATCATAATAAGATGGGTATTTTTATTGTCTTATACAGAAAGAGAGAGAAACTGCAAAATGTTGTTAAAGTTTATTGTATTTATTATGTAAACCATCGATCACAAGTTATGAAAATGCATAGAAATGGTCAGGAAGGACTCCAGTAACATCAGCCCCCCCCCCTTCATGCACATTTGTGTGAGTTGACTTAGAGCAACGTTTCATACTGGGAGTCTGGGTCAGAAAAAGTACAAGTACACTGTAGTACAGGAAACTGCAGCCTTTGTGTTGTTTCTCTTACTCTCAGCATGGAGCCTACCTAGACAGTAAAGTCTGGCATTTTTAGGTGTGTCGGGGGTATGGCTGCAGAAATTGGGCCATCATCAGGACTTCACGAGGGCAGATTTTATGAAAATGGGTTAGTGCCTCAGAAATGATCTATTGGGGTTGGTTTGCTGGGATGGGGTGAAGTAACAGTGGGGCAAATTAAGGAACGGCATAGAGAAGGCAACACACTCCTGTGAGAAGGAAGTGAGGAAAAACAAGAGGAAAAAGAAGCAGGGAAGTGGCATTGAAAGGTAAAGGCTAAAGGGGTGGCATTCAGGTGGTACAAAAAGATGCAGAGGGAAGAAGATAGGAAGGCCACCAAGTTATGCAGGGGGAAGCAGGGAAGGTGATGAATGTCATAAAGGCACAAACAAAGGAAAGGATAGTCAACGGGGTAGCTAACAAGACAAGACGTCTTTCAAATACATCCATGAAAAAGGAAGACAAGAGGAAGGATTGTGAGGATAAGAAGGGTGGGGAGAGATTGTGCTCAGGAGAATCAAATAAAGCAGATATCCTGAACAGATGCTTCTGTTCAGTACTCACAGATGAGGAAGAAATGCTGAACCACACAGAAATGGCAGTAACACTGGGGAGAGGGAGATGGACACGAGTCTAGTCGGTAGCACAATATGACAGTGCTAGGGATTGGGTGCCTACAATAACTGTGACCCAATCCCCAGCACATGTGTTGAGGGCTACTGTAGGGTAGGGCAGCTGGATGGAGGGGCTGATGAATATAGCATCGGGATGTCGCTATACGTGCTCATGTGGGGGGGGAGTGAGCACACACAGCGAGTGGTGGGAGGGAATGTGAGGACTGGTGCTGCGGTGGGTTGCCAAGCTGACCCTGAGGCATGGTGGGTGGGTTAGCAGCATTGGTTGGCAGGGTACTGGGTTAGGGTCAGGGCGCTGGTGCATTTTTGTTGTGCCCAGCCCGAACCTTTCTTTTTTTAATGTTTTCACCCCCACCTCGACATGCACCCCCCCTGGAGTTGAGAATCCTTAAGTAGGGGGTGTGGTGGGAGCAGTCTCCCACATAAAATATTACAAAGCTAAGTCCCCTGTGCTGTTTTTCTGTGTGCTGGGGTGTCAGAGTGCCAAAATAAATTTTCAGCACTCTTGACTTCTGGATAATGGCGATTGCCTTTAGGCTTTTGCCGTTATCACATAGATCCTCCCAGTCACGGATGCAAGAGTCCTGAAATGATTTGCAAATCTGAAAGTGGATACAACTATGGGGCCAGACAGGGTACATTCAGGGCTGCTGAGGGAGCTCAGGGAGCTGCTGGCTATGACTCTGACAGCCCTAATCAATAACTAATTGGAAACAGGACTAGTAGTGAGGACTGGAGGAGGGCAGATGTAGTCCTTCTCTATAAGAGTAGCAGCAGGGAGAAGGCTGGCAACTATAGGCCAGTCATTCTAACATCAGTAGTGGGGACATTAATGGAACATTATTAAAAGAAAGGCTAGTGGAGTATCTTTTTTTTCCAACTTTCTTTATGCCCCCTTATGAGCTGACCTGTTCTCTCTCTCTGGCGAGGATACTCGGAGTGGTCTGTTCCCGCCTTCCTGAAGCCTCCAGACTCCACTCCTCAGACATGGGCTCATCTCCCTACCACACCACCTGGCCGCCTGACCCCCCGGCTCTGAGCCCTCTGGGGTGGGACCGCTGACTCCACTGGTGCTCTGTCTAGAATCTAGTGGAGTGACCAGTGGCAGAAGTAGTGTCCAAGATGGAGCTGGGAGGCCTGACATTGGACATGGGGACTGACCACTGGTCCTGCCTTCACCTATCAGGTGCTTGGGATTTTCACTTTTTCTGTCCACACCCCATGGAGCTCGGACATGCAATGACAACCAGGGTCCACCGAGTTCCACCCCCAGTGCTATGCAGCAGTGTCACCTTGTTCCTGGCTACTCCGACCATTGCCAGGGGTCACTCAGGAGTGACGCAGTCCCTACACCCTCCCCGGGAAGGGAGAGCCATCTATTGGATGCTCAGTCCCTCCCTTCCCCTGCTGACCCCTGATGGCCTGTGCTCATTCCCAAACCTGGGTCTCCAGCATGGTGCGAGGTGAGGCATCTAGAACCTTAACCCTCAGTGCCACTGGGCCGGCCAGCTAGTGGAATATCTTGAATCCAGTGGGTTATAAAACATGAGGTGGCATGAATTTGTGGGGTGATCATGTGAGATGAACCTGATGACCTGAGGCAGCATGGATTTATTGGGGGGGGGGTCATGTTAGACTAATCTGATCTTCGACTGGGTGATCAATAAATAAACCGGGGGGGGGGCAGTGGGCATGGCCTGCTTAAACTTTAGCCAGGCTTTTGCACCATACTGCAAAAGAGACTTGTAAGGAAATGAGCAGTTTTGGGTTGGGATCCAAGGTTCTAAACTGGGTAAGGAACTGGTTTAAAGATAGGCAACAAAGGGTGGTGATAAACAGCGCTCATTCTAATGAGGGGAAGTGACCAGCGGGGTGCATCAGGTCTCAGTGCTGGGACCAGTCCTCTTCAATGTACTGTAGGTAACATTACGGCAGAGCTGAAAGAAAACGAATGCCTCTTTGCAGATGACACCAAAATCTTCAATAGGATAGAGATTCCAGAGGGGGTGGAGAGAATGAGTAGTGACCTGGGAAAACTTAAAGAGTGGTTGAGGGTATGGCTGCTGGGGTTCAATGCAAAAAAAGCAAACTCATTCACCTAAGGCACAGAAAGGAAACTACCCAGGGGCTATATTGTATGTAATTAATCCTGGGTTGCTCCCTCAAAACAGGACATGTCCCAGTTAACAAACTCAGTTGTCAATACATGTTAATGTAGGACAATCTGCTTTTGTTTCAGTACCTATGAAAATTTAACAGGATTAAAGGGATAGTACATCTGTTTATGTCCTAACTGCTGTAGCACACAAATCAGGTCTTTCTTCTATTACTTAAAAGAGCAGTTAAAGGGGCCCACATGCACTGAACAAAGGGCTTAAACTAGGAAATTTTCCTTTAAGCACTCACACAATTCTAATTGATTTTATTAATGTACATTAATGTACATAAAATATAAGACTGACTAGAATGATACTTTCGTGATAGTGAGAATAAATATGAATTTATACTAAAAGCTCAGCACAAGCTTATTTTCATTACTGAAGAACATGCTCCTAGATATCAAGTATTTTTCACTTTGTTCTCAGCCAGTTCCAGCTATTAGATATACCAGTCTGCAGATGTAGTATAACTCTGATCGCTTCTGTTCCAGTACGGGAACCAGCAGTATTTTATAATGGCATCTCTGTCCTTCAGTTAAATTGTAATAATTCTTTCCATAAAAACATGCAGGTTGGTTGTACTTCTTAGAATTCAGGACAACTTTTAGTTTTCATGTACTAGCAGAGCTCTGCTACTGTAGATGCACCATGCTCTGTCTTCTAGCAGCTCACAAAAACTTCTACTGCATTGAAAATGCTGGCATCACTATAAAGGATGTGTCCAAAGACCACTGAAGAGGACTGTGACTGGTTGATCAAATATTTTCAATTTAAAATGCAACTAGGTTGGATTATTAAATCAGGATACAGCCTCTATAAAAAGTTGTACTAGTTCTAAAATAAAGTTACACAAATAAAACCAAAAAGGTTCAGTAATGAAGAGCCTCTATTTTTTAATTTCTAGCTTGCAGTTTTTAATGTTTAATATTGCATTAAGTTATCCACTGAGTTGAGTGCAATCATCCTCCTATCACTAAAAAGAAATGAGTTCTGTCAGAGCCACTATGGCTGCTAATACATTAACTTGATAAGGGTGTTTCATGGGCTTAAACATAAATATGAATTGTATTTAGTAAGGCCTACAATACCATTCCACATATGACTTGTGAACAAGCTGGGAAGCCTGGGAGTGGGTCACAAGGTGGTAAACTGGGTTAGGAACTGGTTGAATGATAGAAGATGGAGAGTTATGGGAAATGATGCTGAATCTAACGAAAGGAGAGTGACCAGTAGGGTGCCACAGGGATCAGTCCAGGGTCCAGTCCTATTTTATGTCTTCACAAATGAAATTGCAGAGGGGCTGGAAGGGAAAGTGTGCCTATCTGTGAATGACAGTAAGATCTGCAACAGGGTGGACACTCCGGGAAGGGTGGAAAAAATGAGGAAGGATCTAGGAAAACTGGAAGAGTGGACAAAGTATCGCAGTTGAGATTTGATGCAACAAAGTGCAAAATCATGCATTTGGGTTCCAGGAACCCAGGGGAAGATTACACCAAACAGGAACAGGATTTGGGGGTAATCATATTGGATGACCTAAAGGTGGCTAAACAATGTGCAAAGGCTGTGGGGAGAGCCAGTGGGATGCTAGGGTGCATAGGGAGAGGCATCACCAGCAGAAGTGAGGATGTGGTGATGCCGCTGTGCAGATCACTAGTGAGGCCTCATTTGGAATACGGTGTCCAGTTCTGGAGGCCACATTTCTGTACTGTAACTTTAAATCACAATTGGGTTAAATGGTTCTATTTTAGATTTGTATCCCTCTCCCCTTCTGCTCCCACTGGTTAGGCTTACTGAACACAATCCAGAAATATCTTGGCTAGCATGATGATTCACCTGCACAAGCTGCTTCTCAGTCCACATCACTGTTTTTTTAATTTTAACTTCTTGTTGAAAATAGCAGTTTGCCACAATAATACATAAACTGAAGTGATGTCACCTACCAGGAGTTGTAAGACATACTGTAGCTAACTTGGATTGAGGAAGGGTGAACATGGTCAGGACCCCATAGCAATTGAGATCCATATGCAGCAAATAAGTGCCAATGCCGCTAATTTACCCTACAAGTGTTAAGTATCACAGTCTGCATAATACACAAGGCTTACAGTGATGAATCTTCATATGGTTTGGCTGGTTTGGGTTCTAATGCTTATAATACAGGGATGAATAACTAGTGAAGACATTTTTTCAGTGACTGCTAAATATGGTACAGTGGCAAATGTTTTGCAAAGGTATAACAGAAATAATGTCTATGAGATATTATTGTTCAAGAATTGGATCACGTTTTCATACAGACAAATTAAATATAGGATACATGATTGACCCCTTGTGAATCCCTGCTGCTCTCTGCACTGAAATCACTGTTAGACATGTGGCTAACTTAAATCATTAAGTAGCGATTCTACAATTTTACCTTGAATCTGTATTTATTAATTAAAAAAATATATATTTTGAGGGGGTGCCTGGTTATGGATTATCCCAATATTTAATTTCAGCATTTTAGTGGAAACTTTGCACTCTGATTTTCTTATTCTGAATTTTTTGTAGTATGTTGTCTGTATTTATATTAATTCTGTTGGCATTCCTGGGAATGTACAGGGGCATGAGACTGAGTTGTGATTGGGTTTGAGTAAGGGACACAAATATTCATTACATTGCTTTGCTATCTCCACTGGATTGTTTACTGTTTCCCCTTTAATATTAATATATATATATATATATATATATATATATATATATTTGTTTGTTTGTTTAGGGTATTGATGTAACTGCACAATTGCTTGCTGATGCTTTTATCTGCATCTGTTGCATTTGAGTTTCATTTTCTTTTTGAAATGGTTACTTTTGTGTTTATGTATCTTTTAAAATGTTTAATATTCTGACCATGTGGTGATGTCATGGCTTTTGTTTTCAGATATTTTATTGCATGTTAAGCTTTGTTGTTGAGTCACTTTCTTCACATTCACATTTAGCCATCTTACTTGTCATCATTTGTTGTTATATTCCTTGATCCTTTTAGTGTAACCATTGCTAATGATAATATGTTGCCCTTTATAATCTGCCAAATATCATTTACTGTTTTGTTGTTTTAAATTTTATGTTAATCTGTTTCTTAAATTTTTTTGTTGTTTTGTTCTTTTCTACTGCATCTAGGACCCTTTCCTTCCTTTTTATCTTTTTCAACTGTTTTCTGTATTTAGGACCTATATTTAACTTCAGCTTTCATCCTTTCTCAAGTATAATGAAAATGCATTACAATGATGTTCACTTGCTTTATACACATTATACCCCTCGCTTTGGCTTATTTTATGCACACTTTTTCTTCTGTGTTTCTTTTTTTCTCTCTTTTTCTTTATGGTCCTGACTGCTATAGAGACACATATTTTTTATTTAAATTGACAATAGGTTGATTCCATGGATTTTGAATATTTGAGCAGTACTTGTTTATGGCATTGTGTTACTGGTGCCATAGGCTTTATATTTAACATCTTAAAATTGATGTCAACATGAATGTATAATGCTCATGTACCAGCTATTTACTAACATAGAAACACATAATCTGTTGGCAGAAATGGACTTCTGTCCCACCTAGTCTGCCTTCAGGTCCCTACCCACTGTGCCGCCATGGACCACAACTGATGTCCATCCTTAACCCCCCTCCTCATGCTCCAGCCCTGTTACCAAGGTCCCCATATGTGTATCCCATGCATGTTTGAAACCTGTTACCATTTTGGTACCCATTACCTCTCCTGGCAGGCTGTTCCAAGTGTCCACAACCCTATCTGTAAAGAAGTATTTCACTGTATCCCCTCTAAGTCTTCCCCTTCTAGCTACATATCATGCCCCCTTTTTGTTGAACATCTCTTTCTCAGCAGAATTGAACCTTCCTGCACCTTACTGATGCCTTTGAGGTATTTGAATTCTTCTATCATGTCCCCCCTTTCCCTCCTTTCCTCTAGAGAGTGTATATTTAACTCCCTGAGTCTTTCCCCATAAGCGACAGTTCCATCATCTCTTATCAAGAGTACAAGTTTAAAATTCCTGGCTACACCCCACTTACCTGCATGATGTATCTTACAGCTGAGGTCTTAAGAGCTGGTGCCAAGTGAATTACTCCATACAGGTAAAGGGATACAGCTTCATCCCCAAGAGATGCAAATTGGACATGTCATTTTATCAATCATTTAAAAAAACACGTTTAGTTTCACATTCATACTATGAGGGAAGCAAGTAAGATCAACCAGCATGGTTAGCAAACAATGACTTGACACCTCTAGATGAGTGGGGAAGGGATACCAGCAAAACAAGTTTCTTAGTTTGCAAATGATTGTAAATTAAGCACTGAAACTTAACGCATAAAGAAAGGCCCATGAAACACTGTAGAGGAGATTTCAGCTTTCAAAAAAAAAACAGGCAGTACTGGGGGGTAGCTCAATTAAAGTAAAACTACATGTTAAAATCAGGAAAATATATTTATTGACTTTTTTGTGTTCTCACTTCATCTCAGTGTTTTTTTTTTTCTTTCAGTTCTGGCTGTGAGAGGAGTTTTTTTCTAACTTTCCCTGGATGTTTTATTGCCCCTGGGAGCTGCCATTCAGGTCTCTTTTATTGCATCTTGCCCCAGAGAGTCTTCCTGGAGTGCCCTTTGCTTTAATGTTTACTAGCCCCTCCTGGAGGCCAGTGTCTTGTTACATGGTCTTTTTGTTTCAAGTTAGCCACAATAGAGAGAACACAGCAGCCAGAGGAGTCACACTGGTAGTCTTAGGGTACGTGTAATCAAGAAGTTTCCTAAATATGGGTACTTTATCCAGCTGTGTTCTGGTGTGTGTGTGTGTGTGTGTGTGTGTGTGTGTGTGTAAGCATGTCACTATTTAAAGTAGTTTTGTCTGCACTAATGTTGCTATCCCTCAGTCCCTTTCAGTTTTTTCACCAGTACCAAGTAGCAGAAATGGAGCAGCACTTTACAGTTCATTAGAGTAGACCATGAATGAAATAATATATGCAAAATTGGAATGGTTTATATAAACTAGTCTGGAAAAATCATGGAGCACAGCTATTTATAAAACAAATCTGTGATTGCTCCTCAACAATGTTACTTTACACTGTCCCCCTGCCCCCATTGCATAGCAAGGGACACATCAGTTTATCTCAGCAGCAGTTATTGCTGCCTGCAGTCTGCATATAAACTGTGTCACTTTGCCTAAAATCCTGCTCCCCCCATTTTGATAAACATGTTATGGACTTTTGATTCAATTGCTTGTGTCTTGCATAGAAGACAGTGCTTGTAGACACATCTAATCATTTTGCAGCTGTGGTCATCCATTGGCTAAGTAGGCTCTGTGATTGTTTGTGTTTATGTGATCCAATTCTTAGTATTTGGTTACTTTATTGATGTCTCCCATGGAGGTACTCAACATATGCAGGATAGTTTTTTAGCAAATTCAGAGAAATAGCAGAGGCACCAGACTTGGACTTTGAGTGTAGTTTTCCTTTAACTACTCTCAAGCCAGAGGAAAACAAAGAAAATGCCCATAAAACACTATGGAGGAGGTTTCAACTTGCAAAAAAAGGCAGTACGGGGGAGGGCTCAATTAACTTCTCAAGCCAGAGGAAAAATAGTGCTCTCCAGCTTCCACACACACAGGCAGCGTAATAATGAGGCTTCAGCATAGGACACTATTTTTAACACTCTACCATGTTGTTTGGAAGATAATTATGCAGGTAGTCCTTTTCTCAAAGCAATACATAAGCAGGGCTATGCCCACTGCAGCCGTAAAAAGAACACTGAGCATGTAGCAAGGAGTCGTGCACCATATAGCTCAGTTTCAAATATGCCACCTCTCCTCATGGTGGGCACAGGCCAGAAAGTTTCACATCTGTCCCAAAGAAAACCAGAGAGACCCCAGACTCAGAAACCCTTCTCCCTCCCCAGCCTGACTCCATATCAGCAGGAGGCCAATACCGTGGCTCTACAGTCAGCCATCCAGTCAAAAAGAGGTCACATCAGGATAGGGTGGGGAGACACCAGGCCATCAGCAGCATCAGTCAGGTAAAGTAAGTTTCTTTCAACAATGCCTTCCCCCACTCCCACTGTTCTTGACTACCACTATCACACTAGTCTGAGAAAGTCAAGAACTGCAGGGTGGGGGGTGCTATTTCTTTGCTTTACATCAGGGACTGGGATGGGGAGGTTCCCCCTCACCTGTCTGCCCTGTTATTTGCTGTCTTCCTCACCGCAACAAGAATGAGTAAGTTATAAACATGTTCTTTGTTGTTTTACATCCAAGGTTCTCAATCAGCTGTATCCTCTTTCTTGTACAGTTGGGGGGGGAGGGCTCTCCAAGATGGTATCACATCATAAGAGTGACCCAAAATGAGTGACTAGAAATAATATAATGGCTCCTTTTGGGCGCTTTTATTGTGAGCTACCCTGCAGAATAGTGAGGGTATGGGATAGCGACCAGGGGGAAGGGCAAACAGAAGGGAGGAATAGTGAGTGGAAGGGGAGGGACAGGGAAGGGGTTTTCAGGCACTGTTGCATCTGCTGCCACTGAGCTAGCCATGTGGCATGGTGTGGGAGGCTAGCTCTGGTAGAGCAGGTACTGGGTTCAAGACTAGAAGCGGGTTACATTTTGCCACAGTTGCAAGCTGTGGCTTGTAATTTTTTGTGAGATAGAGATTTTGCCCCTTCCCCGATATGAACCCCCATGGAGTTGAGAATCCTAATTCAGGGATGTGAGGCAGGGCATGGGGGACACAGCCCCCCAACAAAAACATATTTTTTTACATCTGGAAGTTGGGTCACCTTAAAGTGTATGTCGCTGATTTGCTTTTTGGTGATATACCCCCGCCATAATAGCGATTGCTGTTTTTCAGTCGCTATTATGTCATGAAACCTCCAGGACAGAATGGTAGACCTATCAAAGACCTAATGACTGTGGTCTGATACTACTTGTATTTTTCAGTGAGCCAGTGTTGGAATTTTTTGGTGCAATGCTGTCATTTATTTGGGGGCCCTCTCCCAGCTGATGACCATGCGGTTACACAGTTTGTGCTATGGTAAGGTCGGCCCTGAAAATTGATAATGAGCTACTGTATGTGTTCAATGTCTTTGGCCTTAAATAAACAAAATGTATAGAGTAATGTATGAACAGCATACACAATAAGAAGCTAATGGCAGATAAGGACCACTTGGCCCACCTAATCTGCCCAATTTCCAGACCTACTGCAGTACCACAGGCCCTACTTGATCTCCGGCTTTTACCCTCTCTTTCCTATTGATAGGGTTTCCTTGTGTTTATCCCATGCATTCTTAAATTCCCTTACCATTTTTGTCCCCACCACCTCCACTGAGAGACTGTTCAATGCATCCAACATCCTTTCTGTGAAAATATACTTCCTCAAATTACCCCTGAGTCTACCCCCTTCAGCCTTATATCATAACACCTTGTTCTTGAACATCTTCTTTTCTGAAAGACTTAATTTGAATTTTGTTAACCAGGTGGGCCCACTAAGACAGTACAGCCCCTTTTTCAGGGGCAACTCGGAACAAAGGTACAGTTCAATAAAACATGTGACAAAAGAAATCTAAAGTGAGCAAGAAACAAACTAAACATATACAGCAAATAAAATACAATCAGTACAAAGCAAGAAAGCAAAGTACATGCAGTATAAATATACATTAGTGCATCTTGGCACATACTGTAGAACAGAGCCAAAAAGTATAACAATACAGAGAATCTTAGAGTACAACATCATACAGACCCTGTTATTCAATAGCAAGAGAACCAGGGCTAGAACACATCCAAACCTAAAAATGCTTTAACCTCGGAAAGGAGATCGGTCCCTAACCATGTATTCAAAACTTGAAAAGCGGTGAGCAAGTAGCAAAGAAATAGAGGAAAAGACTACAAAGGCAGATCCCCAAAAATTCAGCTAGGGAAATGAAGAAATTAGCCAAAGCAAGTGCAGGGCTTAGGCTGCAGGATATGCACAGAGAGGGAGTGCTTGACCATAGCAAGAGAGGAGAGGGAGATAGCAAGAGAGGAAAAGGGGAGTGAGGATAAGTGGAGTGCATTCCAAGTGGTAGGTGCTGTGAAGGTGAAAGATTGTTTTCCAATTGCTAGACAGGGATAAGGAGTGTTAAGCAGCGTAGCTGAGGATGACCTGAGAAGGAGTGGAGAGGATCTGCATGTCAGTAGGCCACTCAGGCAAGGAGGAAAGAAGAGGAAGGTAAGTTTGTAAATAAAGCAGAGGGAGGAGAAATGCAGTCTTTGATCATAGTCAGGCCAGCCTAGTGCCATTTGAACTGCGCAGTGATGATGACACGAGTTGACTCCAAGAGCAAATCACCCCAACCTGTGATAAAGCATTCTCATCTGGGATAGTATGGTTGTGGCGGAGAGCAGTATAGAAAAGCAAGGGGCGTAGGAAGGAGGCAGCGATCTTGAGACAGGAGGTATGAGAGAGGACAGGATGAAGGCAGTAGAGCAATTCTAGTTTCTGATTGAGTTTTTTTGTGGTTTGTGTGACATGCTGTTTGAAGGAGAGGGAGGGCTCTAGCAGGATACCCACGTTTTTGAAGGAGTGCATTGATTCAAGGGTATCCCCTGTGGAAGTCTGAATATGAAGTGAGCCAAGGGGTGGGGCTCTTCCGGAGGGGTTACAATATGGCATTGACTTTTTTTTTTTTGTGTTAAGGACTAAGTGATTCTTAAGAAACCATTTCTCAAGAGCATGGAAGTCTGGTTCCAGGTTGCGATTAAGCCAAAGGGTATCGCACAACGACCGGTATAAAACAGCATCATCAGCATAAAGTTGCATCAGTGAACCGCCACAGTTCAGGGGTAAGCTGTTAATAAATAGAACAGGAGTGGCTCCAAGATTGATCCTTGTGCTATGCCGTGGGTTACAGTATTAAATGAAGAGAGAGCCCCAGACCATTTTACACCTTGGGAGGGTCAGATAGGTAATTCTGGAACCATGAAAGGGATAGACGGTCCATACCAAAGAGTGTAGCTCATGTAACAGAAAGCTGTGGTTTACCAAATCGAAGGTTTTAGTTAGATCTGCAAATATGACCCTGGTGTAAAGCCCTTTGTCGAGTGAGGCAAGGATATCAGAGGTTACCTTGGTTAGGGCAGTGAGGGTGCTTTAATTCTTTCTGAAGCCATGCTGACAATTGGATTGGCGGTGACGACATTCCAGGTAAGACTGGAACTGGTTGAAAATTAGTCATTCTTGTATCTGTGCTAGAGGGTAGAGAATTTATACGAGTCTGTAGTTTTCAACTGTTTATGCTCCACCCTTGTGCAGCAGAATGACTATTGCAACTTTCTGTTTAGCTGGCACTCTTCCAGTAGTAAAAAACTTGTTTATCAGATTACGAATGGGAACAGCTAGGGCTGTGGCACTTAGTTTTAGAAAGCGAGGTTCTAAGGAGTCAAAATCTAAGGAACTACATTCTATTCACTTTAATAATAGCTGCAAAACATCTTTGTGTGTAGCTAATTTGAGGTGTATTTCAAGGCGAGAAGGAAGCTGCCTGTGACAAAGAGAGGGGGGTCTAAATTAGGAATGGGGCAAAGTGCAAGATATAGCTAGTGAGATCTGTGAAGAAGTGATTTAAACCATTTGCAATAGATTGGGGGTCAGACAGTGTGGAACCACTAGATAGTATGATGCTGGGGGAGACAGGAGTTACCTTTAATTAACGTGTCAACCTGCTTCCAGAACACCTTAGGGCTACTGAAATGTTCGATCTTCAGGGAACTGTAATACCGTACCTCCACTTGACACTGCAGGGATTGCTCTTACATGAGTTACAAAGTTATCTGAAAGTCTGCCAATTGGTGGGGTTGCCATTTTTCTTGAACATTTTCCAGGCCGAGTCTCAACGGCACATGAAAACATACAAAAACACCAGCACAAACAGGCCTAATGGTCTATCGAGTCTGCTCAATTGTGCAACTAGCCCGTCAGCTTGCAGCTGCCCCACCCTGCCTCCCGCTCCTTTTAATTACCCTTCCCCTCACTCTATCCCACCCCCTTTTAAAAATCCCCACTGTACTTCAAGCAAACACCTCCTCAAACATGGCATTCCACTTATCCACCACCCATTTAGTGAAAAAGTGTCTCCTGATTTCCCTCCTGAATCTTCCCCCCACCAGTCTCAACCTGTGCCCTCTTGTGTCCCTCCCACTTCTAATCTGGAAGATCCTCTCTGTATCAGTTTTGTTAATCCCCTTTAAGTATTTAAAAGTTTCGATCATATCTCTCCTATCCCTCTTCTCCTCCAGTGAATACATGTTAAGTCATAGGACTTACTCTCTAGACCATGGATCATCTTTGTCACCCTGTGCTGTACCCATTCTAATAATCTGATGTCTTTTTTCAGGAAAGGGTGCCAGTACTGCACACAGAATTCCAGGTGCGGTCTGACCAGTGACCTGCACAGGGGAAGGATCACCTCCCTATTCCTGGAAGAGATACCCCTCACTATACACTCCAGCATCTTGCTGGCTTTTGCTGCAGCCCTCCTGCACTGTGCTGAGTTGTTCATATTCCGTTATAATCACCCTGAGACCTTTTTCCTCCCAGTGCTTTCCAACTGAACCCCTCCCATCTGATAGCTCTTCCCCTGGTTCCTAGTTCCAAAGTGCAGTACTCTGCACTTCTTGATGTTGAACCCCAGCTGCCATGTTTCTTACCATTCCTGTAGTCTGGTTAGGTCATCCTGCAACCCTTTCCACACATCCACATCATCCACCACTGCTCCCATTTTAGTATCGTCTGTGAACAGACTTATCTTTCTCAGGATCCCATGTGAGATATCCATTATGAATATCCCAAACAGCACCGGTCCCAATACCGATCCCTGTGGAACTTCGCTCGTCACATCCCTTGGTGATGAGAGCTCCCCACCACCACCACCCTCTGCTGCCTTCGCTTCAGCCAATTGGTGATCCATATGACCATTTTTGTTCCCACCCTGGTATCCTCCAGCCTCTCATTCGGCACTGAATCAAAGGCCTTGCTGAAATTGAAATACAGGCCATCCACTGCTTTGCCCTTGCCAGTTTCCTGGTCACTCAGTCGTAGTACTCAACTAGGTTTGTCTGGCACGATCTTCCCGAGACAGATCCATGTTGCTGACCTTCCTGGAGTCCATTGTCCTCCAAAAATTCCACCAGCCTCTCCTTCAGGATTGTCTCCATGAGTTTTCCCACAATTGATGTGAGGCTCACTGGTCTGTGGTTCCCCGGCTCATCCGTAGGGCCACATTTGTGAATGGGCACCACATGGGCCATCCTTCAGTCTTCTGGTACACATCCTGTGTCATGGGAGGCATTGAACAGGTCAGCCAGTGGTCCCGCCAGGATCCCCACTATTTTGTTTAGCACCCTAGGGTGAATGACATCTGGATCCGGTGCCTTGTTCACCTTCAGTGCCCTTAACCCCTCCAGAACCCTGGCCTCCATAATACCTGCATCAGTCACCCCCTTCCCTGCTGGCTCCCCTCCTCCCCCAAGGTGTCTGCCTCCCTTTCTCCTTCATGAACACAGAACAGAAGTACTCATTTAGTGCCTCTACCTGATCCCCCTCCTTCTCCCCCCCCCCTCCTTCTTAATCCTCGCAATCTGGTCCTTGTTCTTCCTTCTCTCCCTAAGGTATTTGAAGAAGTCCTATTCACCATTTTTGTTATCTTGTGCCAGCATCAGCTCTCTCGAAGCCTTGACTGCTCTGGCCAGCCTGTTTACCTCCCTAGACCTCTTAATATACTCCTCCTTGTCATCTGCCTCTCCCGATTTCTTGGGTCTCTGGAATGCTTTTCTCTTGCCCCCCCCAAGGTTAACCAACTGGGCTTCTTTGCCCTGCCCTTTTTGCTACATGTCTTTGTACACATCCCAGTGGCTTCCACCAGCCCTGTCTTAATAATCTCCCACTTTTGACAAGTATTCATGTTAAGTTGAATACCTGCCAGGTGCCTACCCACAATCTCCCCCATCCTTTTAAAGTCTGACCTCTTAAAACTGATCACCTTGGTTCCCGTACCCCCCTTTTCCCTTCCCATATTGAGCATGAACCACATCATGTGGTGGTCACTCCCAGCCAGAGGGTCCTACACCTCCAGATCCCTAACAAGCTCTCTATTTGATAATACCAGGTCCAGATTTCTTCCTTCCCTAGTCTTTTCTCTGACCAGCTGCACCAGGAAGCTTTCCAGAACTGCATCTAATATGACCTGTTCCCTTTTACTCATGGTGGTTGGGGTGCTCCAATCCACCACCGGTAGATTGAAGTCTTCCATCACCACTGCTTTCCCCTTCCTACAGACCCTTATCTGATCAGCTAATTCCCTATCCAGATCCTCCACTTGTGCTAGTGGTCTGTACACTACCCCGGTCTTCAGTGTCCTTTTCTTTGAGTCCTGGAACTGCATCCATAGGGCCTCAGTCCTGCCTTCCTTCCCCCATTCCATTACACACCTTATCCCTTCTCACACATAGACTGCCACCCCCCCCCCCACTGCCCTATCCTTCCTGAATATCCTATACCCTGGGATCATCATATCCCAGTCCCGGTACTCGGTGGCCCAAGTTTCTGTGATGGCTGCAATATCCACCCTCCCCACTGCCAAGAGCACCTGCAACTCAGCTGATTTGTTCCCTAAGCTTCCTGCATTTAGCAAGACCACCCTCCAACCCATCCCTTCCCTTCCTCTCCTTGCTTCCCCTCTCTCCTACAGTTTACAGCCCAACAGCAGCATGGCGACAGCGACCAACACTTCAGTGACAACAGCACCAGGTCACTGTAGTGTCAGCACTGGACCCCGGCACTGTTTTCTGGGGGTCTTGCCCCCCCAATCAGTTCCAACTCAGAGTTGATGATTTTAGTCGGGGATGTGGGGGACATAGCCCTGCTTGGAGGATTTGGGTCGAAGCCCTCCAAAGAAAACATGGTAGGCAGTGACCACCTTTATGCTGAGTGCACATGTGGTTGAATAAAGGTTTCACTGTAACTTGAGTCAACAAAATTTTTGTTGACCTGGTGTCATAGATCCCTCTCCTATTAACCCCCAGTGCAACTTTCCCAAATCCTTTCCTGATAGCTTGGGGGGATAAGCTCGTTTGGCCCCTCTTTTCGTGATCCTGTCTACCAGCCATCCACTCACCACACCCCCCACCTAGTTTAAATCCACCTTCTTTGTCATATGCCCCTTTAACTTCTGCTTTAATGCCCCCTTCCCCTCCCCGCTCAAGAGCAGCCTGTCCCCTGCATATAGATCATTATTGTCCCAGGTCCTGTCCCATCCACCCACTACTCCGTACCCCTTATATTGACACCACTCCCTCAGCCATGTGTTGAACTCCCCAATCCTCCCTTTCCTTGCCATACTCGCACAGGGTACTGGGAGCACTTCTGAGAAGGTCAACGACTTCTATATCCCTTCGCACAGCCTTCCCACACCCTCAAACCTTTCCCCCACTAACTCCACTGTCTCCACCACCAGGTCATTCATCCCTACATGCACTACTTTATGCGGTTTTCTCTTACCCCTCCTTGTGCACTTTAGAATTGACTGCTCCGCCTTGTCTGCCATTGACCCCGGTATAGACTCCAACCATATGCAACTATGCTGTTCTCCCTTGCTGCCCCATCTGATCCCCTTTAGTATGGAGTCCCCCAATACCAGTACACCCCTTCTTCATTCCTCGCTCTTGTCCCCACCCTTCAATCCTGATTTCCATTTCTAGAGTCCCCCATATTAGGAGCTCTCCTGTTTGCTTCTGCGGTTCCCCCCCACCCCTGACCTTTCCACTCCCCTCCTCACTACTCATTCGCTATCCTCCACCTCCCCCATCTGCCCTGGGCTCCCCCTACACCTCTGCAATGACCATCTCAGCCCCACCAGTATTGCCCTCTCCTCCTCCTCCTCTTCTTCCTGAGTACTGACCCTTGTGCATTCTCCTCATGTTCCCTCTCCTGCCCCATCCTGGAGCCCACCCTCCTTCTTCTCCTCCCCCATCAGTGTCATCAGTACTGCAAACCTTTTCCCTATCCCCTCTGTTCTGCTATGCGTTGTCTCCTCCCTCCTGACTTGAGTCCCCACTCTATTGCTAGGTCTGATTTGAGTTCATCCTCCGTCATTAGGCCTTCTGTCCTTTTTGCACTCTCCCCCTCCCCCCATCCCTTGACTTAGCCCATTGTTCCTTCCATGTGGTGCCCTCATGTTACTCCCTGGTGATGGCCCATGTGGTGTCCCCATGTTACTCCCTGCTGAAGGCCCACCTGCCCTAGAATCTCCCACCCCTCCCCTCATCCTCTTCAGCTCTCTGCCAAGCCACCACATCTCATCCTCAAGCCTCCTCAGCCTGTGACAGATTGAACACCCTCCCAGTCTCCACAATATGTTCATCCATACTGCTGCCCCACAACCATTGCATCCCACAGTCCTACCCATGGCTATCACTATCTGTTAATGAAACAAGAGATGATACAGCACTATCTATACTAGTTGTACTAGACTAGCCCTGTACCCCAAACCTGTACAAAGCATAAGACAATATTCACCAATGATACCTTACCGACTATACCCACTTAATTAAGCAAAGCACACAGCACAGTACTGTCTAAAAAGTCTATCCAAAACAAATAATAATCCTAAAAAGCCCTATAAAATATATTACTAACAATACCTACACAGTACTGACCAGACAGTCTCAGATCCTTGCTTAGCCAGGGTGCTTTCAGACCTTTGGACCTCCTTTTAGTTAGGCGAGCATGTTGATTTATTATAGCCTGCAGTGTATTAATAAAGTAGATTAAGGCCTGATATATATCTAGCAAAGCTTTAATAGTGCCCCAGTCAGCAGTAGAGAGAGAAAATAGGAAGGTTGATAAGTCAGAGAGTAACATATTTCTAGATTCTGTAATTTTGGGAGGAGGGTGCAGGCATTTGTTACTCCAGATGCAGAGAATTGGAGAGTGATTGTTAATGCACTCTGGAAGTACACTAACAGACTGCACCCTGTGAGGGCAATTGGAGACTATCCAATCCAGTAAAGAGTGTTTACCTGACTCTGACTTCAATCTGGTGGGTTCGGAGATATGTTGTGTAAGGTTGGATTCAGCTAATGTTGAATGAGCTTTGTTTTTATTTTGGTTCTGCCAGGCATTATTGAAATCTCTGCAGAGTAAGAGATTGTAGCCAGGGAGGTTGGAAAGGGAAGCTATAAGAGAGGGGAGGACATTATTAGCTTCTTTCGGGGGAAGGTAGATGCAAATTTTCATACAGGAACTGTGTGTATCCCCTGCCTGCTGAGTTCGGAGCCCCAGCATTGCCTCCCTGACTAGCCTGGACTTCTGCAGTGTGAGAGACTGTATGCTGCTTCATTTCTATCTTGCTTGTTGGAGGCTTGAGCTTGAAGGGAGCTGATAATTGTCAGCTGGAGGGGTGGGGATTTGTGAGCTACTTAATCACAGCACCGCTCACAAGCGTGAGTGTGTAAGTGGCGCTAGCGCCACCCGGTGTTGAAAATGCTGTGGAGGGTAAGTTATTCCCCACAAGTTTCTAAGTACTGAAAGAGACCTCAGTGTCTTTATTCCTCACTGTTTAGTATTTGAACTTATTTCTGGTGTGGGGATAGAGCAGCTGGTTCAGCATTATTGGGAAGTAACTTTGTCCTGCACATGAGACTTATTATCTGTATTAGTATATTTGCTTGTTTTATATGAGCTAGGCAGGCTTTTTAGCTGTTATTTAATTGTGCATGATTAATTGTGATAAAGTTATTTGCTGTATCCTGAGTTTAATATTTATTGATGTGCAAGGGTTATATGGGAGAGCCTAGGGGGCCAGGATTATGTATGGGAGCTCCCTGTTGCATGATCTGTGTCCTTTTATCCCCTTCCCAGTTTCAGATACCATGGCAAGATGCTGTCGGGAAGTGGGGATTAGAAGGAATCGAGTTAATCATGGGCAGTGGGGCACCCCATGCATATCGGATGGTGGCAGAATAGAGGTTGTCGGTCCAGAAGGCGCCCTGGGTTTTGACAAGCACCTGGGAGAGGCCAGACGTGGTTGGTGCCTGTCTCCAGGGAATCCACCAGACCAAGTGAACAGGTAACCCGAGGGGCTGTTTCACCTGCCAGTCCCCTGAGGGCAGTGCTATGCAATGCCAGATCTTTTAGAAATAAGACAGCAATTATTGCTGACTTGATTTCTTCAGTCGATCTGGCTTGCATTACGGAGACTTGGGTTGGGGATGATGCGGGCCCAGTTTTTGGGGCTGCAGTCCTTCCTGGGTATACCGTGGTGCACTGCCCCAGAGTGGAATGCAGGGGTGGCGGTGTAGCTATCTGTTTTAGATCCAGTCTGGCCTTCACCGTGCACCCAGTGGGAACTCCAGGTTCATTTGAATGTGTGGCTGTTCGTGGGGGACCAGTGTAGGCTGCATGATCTTCCTTATCTACCACCCCCCCTCTGGGCCGATGGGGAATTTCCTGCAGGAGGTCGCTGAATTAGTCGCCAACGGAACACTGAAACCCCCCAGATGTGTTTTTCTGGGGGATTTCAATGTTTGGGTCTACGACGGGTATCAGAAGTATAGTCATGATTTTCTTCAAACTATGTCCTTCCTGGGCCTGACACAAGCTGTTACTGCAGCGACTTATCAAGACGGCCACATGTTGGACCTGGTGTTCTCACTGGGGCTTGAGATTGTTAATCTCAGGATTGATCGAGTACCTTGGTCCGATCACTGCATGGTGCAGTTCATGCTTGGGGCTCCCTCCAGAAGCCCTTCCCCTGCTGAGATGATGTGCTGTAGCCCTTTACGGGGTTTGACCACTGAAGGTTTTTTGGCAGCAGCTAAATTATCTAGTGCTGCATGCATTGGAGGTGTTGGTGCTGGGGTTGACACCTATAATAGGGTGTTATCTGACACCATTAACTCCCTCGCACCTGTCCGTGTACGACCCAGAACTTCATACCTGAGGTCCCCATGGTTTGACGGAGATCTCAGAGTGATGAAGAGGATGGGTTGGAGGTTAGAGTGCTGCTGGAGGAGGTCCGGCTTGGAGGCAGACAAACTGGTCCTTCGTATGCAATATAGTGCATACCAGGAGGCAATCAACTGTAAGAAGGCAGCTTTCCTGTCCAGGAAGATTGCCACCGGGAAGAACCGACCAGCTATGCTTTTCCGAGCTGTAGACAGGCTACTCCATCCTACTTGTTTGCAGCCTGAGAAGGTTTTTCCTAATACAGAGTGTGAAGAGTTTGCTCGGTTCTTCTTGGACAAAGTGTCCACGATCTGGCAGGTGGCTTCTTCAGCCAGCAATGTCATAGCTGGCAGTGGTTACCTTATGTGTACTGAGTGCACTCCACCTAGTTGGGGGGAGTTTAGACCAGTGGAGGTTAGTGAGGTCATTGAGGTGGCAGTCAATCTGAAGCACACCTTTTGTGAGCTGGACCCGGTGCCGACACGTTTCTTAATGAGATGTGTTGACTCTGTTGCCCCGGTGTTTGCCCTGATTGTTCGGTGCTCCTTATCTGAGGGGGTCTTTCTGGATGCTTTGGAGGAGGCACTAGTGAGACCCCTCTTAAAGAAACCATCTTTGGACCCAGAGGTCAGGGCAAATTACCGCCCTATGTCCAACCTTCCCTTTTTGGAGAAGGTGGTGGAGAAGGTGGTGGCGCTTCAGTTGGAAGAGCACCTCGTGACTCATGAGTTGTATGAACCCTTCCAGTCGGGATTTCAGGCTAGACATAGTACAGAAACTGCGCTTGTTCAGGTGCAGAATGACCTCCTCAGGGCAAGAGATTGGGGGGATAAGACAATTCTTGTTCTCCTTGATCTCTCTTTAGAATTTCACACACTGGACAATTGTGTGTTGCTTGACTGCCTTAGGGAGATCTGCAGACTCACCAGTACTGTCATCTGCTGGTTTGAGTCCTTTTTCACCAACAGGAGGCAACGGGTTGTGATGGGGAATTCCTCATTTATATCCAGCCTCATTTTTTGTGCAGTTCCTCAAGGATTGGTACTGGCCCCTTTGTTGTTCACAGTGTATATGCTGCCCTTGGGGGAGATCATTAGGAAATATAGCTTGGGTTTCCATTGTTATGCTGATGATACCCAGCTATATCTGTCCTTTGCCCCAGGAACATCCAACGCAGTGGATGTACTAAACATCTGCCCGGTGGAGATCAACCACTGGATGGCCTCCAGCTGGCTGTGACTGAACCCTGATAAGACGGAAGTATTGGTAGTGGAGTCGAACACAGTGCATGATAGAATGGTCTCTGACACAGTAACTGGACTTGCTCTAGGAGCTGTGTCATTGAAGGCCTCCTCTTGGGTGCAAAATTTTGGAGTGATTCTGGACAGGACTTTAACTCTGGAGGCACAAATATCCTCCACTGTTCATTCCTGTTTTTTCCATCTCAGAAATATTGCCAGGATTAAGCATCTTATTCCACCTCTGGATCTCCCTACCTTGATACATGCCTTAGTCACATCTAGGCTTGACTACTGCAGTGTGCTCTACCTCGGGGTCACAGGGGAATCTCTCTGCAGGCTGCAGCTGGTGCAAAATGCAGCTGCCTGGTTACTTACTGGCAGCATAAATTTTGCCACATAACACTGGTACTGAGTGAATTGCACTGGCTGCCAGTCAGGTGGAGAATCCTCTTTAAGGTGGGTCTTCTCATCTATAAGGCCCTACACGGGCAGGGCCCCGGTTATCTGTTGGACCTTCTGGTACCTGCTCTCTCTACCTGCCCTCTCCATTCTTCTAGTGGGGGCCTCCTGGCCATTCCTAGAACGAGGCTAAAATCTGCTGGCGACAGAGCTTTCATTGTCACAGCTCCCATTCTCTGGAATTCTTTGCCAGCTGAGGTCAGGGGAGCTCCCACTGTAGATATATTTAAGGTTCGCCTGAAGGCCTTCCTATTTTCCCAAGCTTTTATGGGATAAAATCGTGAACTGTAGTAAGAACCTGATATTATTTGCTGACTTATTTATTTTACTCTTGATTTTGTTTAAAAATTGTGATGTTTTATTTTATTTTGACGCTGTTTTATTTATTTTGTATGGCACCCAGAGCCTCTTGGATTGGGCGTCTTTTAAATAAATTTTGTCTTGCCTTGCCTTTGCCAACCTAAGAGAAGTTTTTTGACATTAACCAGGGTTAAGCTGAAGAAGATTCATTCTGCTAAGGGAGGGACAGTGAAGGGATTAGCTGCTTCAGAAGCTGCAATACTGGACTGTACATAAACGAGAACACCACCTCCTTTTTTATCCAACCTGCCCTGCCTAAAGTAAACATAGCCATGCAGAGCAACTTCATGTGGTTAGACACTGGGTTTAAGCCGTGTTTCAGTAATACCCAACACATCAGGGTTGTGAAGTGTAACCCAGGCCTCTACCGCCACCATTTTAGGATGCAGACAATGGGCATATAAGTGTGCTATCTTCAGGCCCTTGATAGAGGGGCAAATGTGGACTAAAGGGGTGGAGGGGGCAATTTGTGGTCCAGTGGGTCCAGGGTTCAGCTCAACATCACGAGCCATAATAAGTAGCAGAAATAAGGGTAATAGTCTAGCAAGAGTGCTGCTGGCAGTAAGCCAAGAGAGGTTTTGAGCATAAAATGACCCAGGGGAATAGGTTTCTTTGTTTGAGAGTATAGGAGTGGGCAGAAGACTGGATAGAAGTTTGGTGTATTCCATGATTGGAAGATGAAATAGAGGACCAGTTGGAGAAGTGGTTGTTCCTTGTGTTACCAGTCAATCTGAAAGAATGAATGAGATAATATATAGTAATGCTCCCAGATAACCAGTGAGTTGCATGGTTATGAGAGGTAAGGAGTTAGGACAGAGAGAGAAAGAGAAAGGAAAAACAAGACACTATAGAAGACAAGTAGAGAAGTTAAGGCACAGGAAAAATAACTGGGGTAAATTAGGAAGGTAAATGCTACCTTCATGTACCTTATTTGTGCCCTTGAAGTATTTGAAGGTCTCTATCATATCCCCCCTCTCTCCCCTCTCTCCCAGGATATACCTATTGAGGGCCTCTAGTCTCTCCTAATATGACTTTTGGTGCTGACCCTGCACCATTTTTATTGCCCTTCTTTGAAATGCCTCTACTCTACTTTATGTCCTTCTGGAGATGTGGCCTCCAGAACTGGACACAGTACTCCAGATGGGGTCTCATCAATGATTTGTACAGTGGTATCACCACCTCCTTTTTTGTGCTGGTGATACTTCTCCCTATGTACCCCAACATACCACTGGCTCTCTCCATAGCCTTTTCACAATGATTGGTCACCTTCAGGTCATCAGATATGATTACCCCCTGGTTCCTTTGCTGTTTCATGGTCATCAGTACCTCCTCCCATAATGTATGCCTCCCATGGGTTTCTGTGCTCCAAATGCATGATTTTACAGTTCTTTGCATTGAATCTCAGCTGCCACACATTTGACCACTCCTCAAGCCTGCTTAGGTACCTCTTAATTTTTCCACCCATCTGGAGTGTTAACCCTGTTGCAGATATTAGTGTCAACTGCAAATGGCATACCTTCCCTTCCAGCACCTCTGCAATGTCACTTCTGAAGACATTAAAGACAAAATGTGAAGCTCAAGAGATCTCTGTGATGTCTACTCATACCAAGATCAAAACATCAGCCTTGTTGTGTATGCAGTACTAACATACTAAGATGCAAGCAGATTAGGCCAAATGGCCTATCGAGTTTGCTTAAGATGCAGCTCAAAGCTACAACTCTGTAGCTGCCCCCCTCCCCAACCAGTTTCCACCATTACTGGACCATCACTGTTAGTATTCCTGCTAAGGCTTCCCCCACCCTCAACTTCCCCATGAACCTGTCCCAGCCTCTGTTTTTTTTTTTACTTTCTATTTTTGCCCCTTCTTCGCCACAGTCAGTCCACTCTCTCAGAGTCCCCAAGCACAATTGCACCCCACCGAGAGGACCAAGGAGTCTGCTCCTGGAATGTGCCACTCCATTTTGCCTCTAGAGTCCTGGTTAACCCCTTCCCCTGGGTGGGGTGAAGGAGGCTCCACACTTATCTCCTCTGAACCTCAGGGGAGTGTGCACAGTGAAGTCTGCCCCCAGTTCCTCCATGGATGTGTGGTGTGGGGGGCTCCTAGTCCGGAATGGCTTCAGGGTGTTTTCCCTTGTTTCTGGTCCCCCCCTTGCCGATGTCAGCACTCAGGGAGGGCCAGTGAGATGGGTGCACACTGAGATGAGTCTCCGCTCAGGTCCTCCAATGATGTCGGCCCTTCCCCTGCTATTTGCTTCCCCGACTGCACCACCACTACCTGTGGTCACCCAGGAGGTGGTGGTAATGTGGCAGAGTGAGCAGCCCACCCCTCTCAAAAAGGGAGAGTGGCCCATCATGCGCTCCATCCCTCTGCCCCCAGCTGGCCCTCCAGAACCCGGGTTGCTGGTGTCACAAGCAGTAGTGCTACCACTGCGCCTGCAGGCCAGGCATCCCAGCCCCTCTTGAAATCTGAATTCATTGTAACTATTTTCCCTGGTATATACAGTATGTAGGGTTGCTCATATATTATTTTGTGGAGTTTATGTTTGTTTTAATTCATTTACCTGCTGTCTAACTCCGTCTTGAACTTTGGTCAAACAGAAAACCAAGCAAACAGGATAAGATTAAAAACATTTAATTTGATTTAAATATTATCTACATGAGCTAGCATCTATCCTTTAACAAACAGGTCACTTGGAGTGGTTTCTGTCTTCATAATATTTATTTATTTATTTATGTATTTATGCATGTATGCATGTATGTATGTATGTATGTATGTATGTATGTATTTATTTAAAAGTTTAACCAGGAAATACATGCTGAGATTATAACAGCTTGTTTTCAGGTGGGTCCTGGGAGAGAGGGGAGAAGCAGATAGGTAAACAATATAATTACTAAAAATACAAAACGTCAAATACAATGCTATGGAAATACAAGCAAAATAATAAATATTAGAGGCAATTTAGTAATGAATGCAATTAGAGTATATAACAGTCACCTATATGTAAAGAAGGGAAAAAGAAGGGAAACAGCATGAACAGGGCAAAACAAGAAAATTATATATTATAATGATATTAATTATATATTATAATACAGTATATTATAATTAGAATGATATATTTTAATTAAGAGAATATAATGATATATGTGTAATGGGTAATCTGCAGTTTAGGTTATCATAAGGAATCTTTATGCTACAAGATTCTATGGGGTTGCACCACAGTAGTGAAATAACTAGTGTGGAACAACAGTATTTTGCTATCACTACTGTGGCACAACATCTTTCTAGTATCACTGCTGTGGTACAACAGCATCTGGAAGTGTGTGGATTTTCATACACAGCAACACTTACCCATATTCCACAAATTATTACTAATACTTGTACTATTACATATTGGCTGGAGAAAAGAAGACAGCTGATAAGCATGTTTCTTTGAATACAGGCTGTAGAACTTCAATAGCAAAATGAAATATCTGTGTGTTTATACAAGCCTGCCAGCATTTATGCTGTTTAAAACTCCTCTACCTTGGCTCTGTGCTGAATATCTGACTATGAAATGTATACTGTGCCTTGGGCACAATAAATGATTTCTAGCACAAATTGGGTCTGTTTTGCTTCAATTTGTATCAGACATGTTAATAACAAAAATAGTGTGTTGGGTATAAATCTCCTACTTATCTAATTTATGGTTAGGAGAGGAACAGTTAAAGGATTGATTCTCAGACTAAAGAAAGGTATAACACTTCATTACTCAAATTTTCCTTCAGACTGCAATAGCTCTTAGCAGGATTTCTGTATCAGCATATACAGGTCTCATAATTATTCTTTTCAAGACAGATGTACTCTAATCAATAATAGGTTTCTAACAGCAGTATAAGAGGCAATAATTCACTTCCAATTTAATTGAAGGCCATGTACTTAATCACAACTGGAAGAATAGGTTATCTGACTCATATAATGTTGGTAGATTTCCATTACTGGTATTATGTTACATTTTTTTAAGTAGCTCTTTTGAATTTTATACTAGGAAAAGCAGTTGCAGATAGAAACATAGAAACATAGAAGTTGACGGCAGATAAGGACCGCAAGGCCCATCCAGTCTGCCCATTTCTTTTTCTACCTTATAAATGTGCCATCGGCCTTTGCTCTGTCAGTGGCCTATCTATTCATAGTCATTTGTATTGCTCCCTTATGCCTATCCCATGCCTGTTTGAAGCCCTGCACTGTATTCATCACAGATAAGTCCGACAGATAAGTCTAAACAGAAGAAAAAAAAACAGTAAATCAGAAAAAAGTCTTGAGGGTAAGTTTAGTTGCTCTAGTAGTTGTTGATGTATTGTTTGACAGTTTTAAATCAGTCTTATAATGCACAATAAATTCATGAAACAAGCTAAAATAAACAAAGCATTTCTAGTACATATTCATAATACATATATTTTACAGTACTTGTATTGAACATTTAATCAATACCAGTATATGTCGTTTACAATAATTTTTTTAAAAGCAATTAATTACAGCATGTCAGCTGAAGAAAATTAGAGACTGAACATTAGCTAACACTTATCATAAATTGAGCATGTAAATTTAATACAAGAAGGATGGGTGCTTGGAACTTCATCCCAATCATCATCCTTAACTTACTCAATAATCCCTACACCAGAAGGGAGATCACTACAGAAACCTGAAACTCGTTTCCCTGACCCACTGTTGACTGAGCCCAGAATCCCAAACCACAAAATCTGAATAGTGGGGTTTTTGGACCCGCACCCCTGGAGTTTGTTATATTCATTCTGAGGGGAGTGCAGGGGCAGACCCCCCCCCAAAACATGAAAAACATGCAAATCCCACTGTCAGGATTTTGTGTTCGGGATTCTGGGATCAGGCAACAGTGGGTAGGGGAAACGAGCTTTGGATTTTCACAGTATGATCAAAAATGTCTTATTCACTACACTGCCCCAGCTTAAAAGAACCTAAAGATGTGACTATTGTTCTAATAAATGCATTAAAGACATTTAAAATAGTTTCAGTTTCAGGAACAATCACTGGATGAATTAAAATAAACAGTATGCTATACAGATGATTAGAATACAGTTTCAACGTACTTCCTGTAATGTATTCATGCTGTTTTTGATATAATGGACATTGTACAATGATATGTTAAGTAATTTCTTCAAAACCTTATTAACAAGGGCAGTTCAGAGCAATAGGAGGGGCATCATCCTTTTTTTATATTCTTGTTCTAACCTTTCAGTTGTTAAAAAATTGAACCTCACTAAAGTAATTGTGTGTCTAATTTCTGGACTTAAACGTGCAATAAGATATTCTCCATACAGTATGATATATAGAATAATGGATGGGGAAGGATTTGATATGAGAATTTAATGCACACCCAAGTTGTGGGATGCTACATAAACCCCGAGGGCAAAGCTCGAGGGGTTTATCAAAGCATCCCACAACAAGGGTGTGCATTAAAGTCTCATATGAAACACCCTCCCCATCTTTTATTTTTTTATAACGAAAGGCCAGCAATTTTTCTCCAGCAGTTTGTGAGACTGTTTGGCCCTGCCCACATACAGAATGTTGGCCAATGAGGTAGCAGCATAGTTTGACTGGCATGGCTCATGAATGTCATAACAACCAGCCAGTTGTTATGGAAAATATCAACCTGGTCAGTACATTGAGAGAAATTGCTGACCAGTTATTATATTTTACTAATGCTTTACCATGGAGACACTTTTGACTGTTTCACCAACCTCATATCAACTTGTTGGGCTTTCAACATAGTTTTGTTTTGACAAGGTTTCTGTAAGTCAAAACAGTGTTAATGATTTTGTTAAAATCATTCCATAAATGTTTTAAGATCAAATTTTCTAAATAGTATGTCAAAGATTTTAACCATTCAAATTGTCTATCCAGAGTACTCCAAACAATCGTTACTTGTAGCATTCTATTGGAAGATTATTAATTTTATTGTTAATAATCCTCAACCAGTTCAAAATGTGTTTCAGTTTTACTTGAGTTCATATATCAAATCTTCCGGTTCAGATCTTACTAGAGCAGATGGGGTTGAAGATAATACTTTGTACAATGCCTTAGAATATAACAATAAAGAAGGTTCTAATTTTTTTAGCTCTGTAGAATGCCATACTTCTTAAACATAAAGCAATATCAGAGTTATTTTCTTTTTACCAACAGTGAGAGCAGAGGACAAACATTTTATACCATAATTCTAGTTAAATTTCAGCTGTGCTTTTGTCACATGTTTTGCCTTATTTTTCTGAGTCATAGTATGTTTTTTCCTTTTCTCATTACTTGACACTTTTACACCCAAACCTTGAAGTACTGATCTGTCTGTGCTGGTTATATATGTACCAGTAAATGTTGGTTTGATGTGTATTATCTTGCTGAGCACCAAAATAAAGTTTACATTACATATATATATATATATTATATATATATATATATATATATATATATCTACCATATACAGATATATAGTGGCTCGGATATTCAGACTGCACCAAGCTGTGACACAAGCCTGGGCGCAGTGCAACTTGGCTGTGCAGGGACGTTGACTGGGCAATATTCAACAGAGTTGCACCATGGCACAGCATCATTGAATATTGCACCCTGGCCACCCGCAGTGCACATGGTGCAGTGGCACTATGCCAGTGCAAGTGGCCAGAGTGGAGCAGGGGGATGCGCTAGGGCAAGTTCCATTGTGCTATGCACAACAACCGTGATATTCAAAAAGTGCACATGCAAATGGGGCCATAATGTATGCAAGGCACAAATGGGGCCATTTGCATGTAATTATGGCCCCATTTGCATGCAGGTGCACCGATCCCTGGTGACTTGCACCTGGTGCCCTGCCAGGCAGCAGCCGTTGGAGACTGATGCTCTCTGCACAGCATGGCAATGCGCCACTCTGCCGATCACGGGCATATGTACATTTAATTAATCATCCAATATCCCTGGTGGTCCAGTGGACTGCTCGCAACCCAATCGCGGGCATATGTAATAATAAGGAGAGCTCCAATATCCCTGGTGGTCCAGTGGTATCCCTTCCCCAACTATCCACTGAGCCCCACCGCCTCACTCCCCCGGTAAGCATCGGGTGGCAGCACCCCACCCACCTGCTGCCCTGCCACCTGCTGACTGACAGTGTACAGTAGGGCTGTACACCCATTGGTCCAGAGTGTGAGCCAATGGGCATGCAGCCCATACTATAGTACACAGTCTGTATATGTGAATGGATCATTCACAAATCTAGACTGTGTAGTATCTGATATGGGCTACATGCCCGTGTCTCACACTATTGAGATCAATACTGTACAGCAGTCAATCGGCTGATGTTTTGAGGCGGCGACCGGAAAAGGCTGCTACCGCCGCTGTAACTGGGGGGTGGAAATTGATGGGACTCGATGGTGGAGTGAGTGGGGAGGCCTGGGACCACCGGAACAACGAAATCTCTGTCCAATACTGTCCGCAATCAGTGCAAGCGTCCACTGAACCTCAAGACGATGTACGTGTTATTTCATACTGAAGTCGCGATCGGCTGTGAGCGGTCCACTGGACCACCAGGGATATTGGACTGCTTTTCTTTCAACAGATGCCCGTGATCGGGTATGGGGGGGCGCCACCATGAAGGTGCAGCCGGAGCTCAGGTGGCCACCCACAAGTGGCAGCTGCCATGTTGCGCCTTGCAATATGGCAGCTCACCTGTGGGTGGCCAGCTGTTGTTCCTTTTTTTTTGGCTCACCTGTGTGCAGCGCAAGTAGGAGTTGTGCATGCATGGACTAAGCACATCCCGGGCTGAATATCGGGATTTGTGGAGTATGCATGGGCATGCCCCCCCACCTGCGCTGCATACATTACTGATGCACTCCAGCGCATCGGGATTTGTGCCAGGCACAATCCCCGTTTGAATATCACACCGGGGCGCATCAGTGGGTTGCACATGGCGTAACACTGTTGCACCATGTGCAACCCTTCTGAATATCCAGGCCAGTGTGTGTGTATATATATATATATTATGGTAGCACAGTAGTGCTACCATAATTAGGGTTGAGGAGCCATTTACATGTTAAACCTAAAATTTTGCACCTTAATAACTTTGCAACTGTTCAACGGATTTGCCTGAAATTTGGAACACACAATTAAGAACCACATGTCTTGGGATCTGTCAACTTTTGTACTGTTCGGATGTACAGCTGCGGAGTTATTAAGCATGATCTGTGTGCATGTTTATGCTTTTTTTAATTCTTTGCTTGTCCCTACAGGTCACACAGTTTGCGCGACCGGTCCGAAAACTTCAAGAAACATCCGGCCAGGGTTCCCGATGTGCCTTTTGAAGATTTTGTGAAAAAATATTAAACAGTTCAAAAGTTATTCAAAAAACAATTTCCCATTATAAGTCAATGGGAAAAGTTAACAAAAAGTTTGACAGTGTCACAAATTCACTTTTTAGTGTTGCAAATGGCCCTAGTAGTGTCGCAAATCCATCATTTTGTTTTCAGTTGGTGATCAGAAAAATGCTTGCCATTTAAATTTTGGACCCTCTAGCAACATAATTCTTTTTGTGTTTACCTAGTCGGACCCTGAGGATGCTAGGCACGTCTTTATTTTGAGGGTAAACACCCTAGAAATATGTTTTTCCAATTTCTGGAAAAAGTAGTGTCACAAAGTAGTGTCGCACACATTACACTTTCGCAAATGCTTGCGAAAGCTGTCGCAAATCACGACACTACTTTTTCAGACTATGGCCAAAATGACAGCAGTTCTTTGCCACCCTGCTGCAAATGAACAATTTGGTCTTTTGGGCTGAAATTTGGAGGGAAGGCAGCCAATATCTCACAGATGTGCCTTTTGGTGGTTTGGTGACAACATATTGCACGGATGCAAAGTTATGATACTCCGAAGTTGACACTTTTTCCCATACTCTAACATTGCAGCGTCCGCTGCATGACAGGAATTCTTTGCTACCCTGCTGCAAAACAACAGTTTGGTCTTTTAGACTGAAATTTGGAGGGACGAAAGCCAACATCCCACAGATGTGCCTTTTGGTGGTTTGGTGAAAAAATATTACAGGGAGGCAAAATTATGGTACCCAAACTTCTTTTTCCATAGGATAACACTACGGCGTTCGCCGTGCCTTTCAGGGCCTGTATCTTGGAAACGGTGCAAGATACGGACTTTTTGTCAGAAAATGCTTAGCTCCCTAATGAAGGCTAAGTATAAAACTAGCCAGGAAAGTCATAAATCATATGACTTTTACATTTTTTTCTACATCGTACGGTTCCTGAGATATGAGCAATTTAGTATTCCAACTCCTCATTTTCGGCTACGAGACCCATTATTATGCATACATTCTATGTACTCACTGTCTTTCTCTATGCAGCTTTTGGGGAAAACCAGCCTGTGTGCTTACATTACTGTTACCCTTACCACTTCTGCTTGCGGTTCCGTACCCGTTTCACTTACCGTTCCCGACTACGCCACCATGTGCGTTACCCTTTGCGTTTTCATTTGAGCTTGCGTTTGCATTATTTTTACCATTTGTGTCTACAGTACTGTTTCTCTTTCTGTTTCACTTTGCGTCACCATGTGCATTACCATTTGCGTTTGCGGGCACCGTGTTACTATGTGACAAGACATCACATGGCAGGAGCTCTGGGCCCCCACCGCCCCATTACATTCACTATTTCTTATTATAATTCTCAAAAAGAAGGGAAATTAGAGGCAAAAAACTCAGTTTAATGCATCAGTTAGGGTTGTTTCACAGTGACAAAAGCGAAGAAATTCAATGTTAGGGTTGAAACCCCCCCTTGCACCTCAGCCCACCCCTCAACCAGCCGCGGTGCGCGTTGGGATCATCAGTCCTAACTCTCACCCCCATTCTCCTATTCCTCAGCTTCTTGCCCTTTACATGTGATGGGGTGAGAGTTAGGGTGAGACGACCCCAATGCGCACTCCAGATGCCGGTTGGGGGTGGGCTGAGGGTGCAAGGGGGTTTCAACCCTAACATTGAATTTCCTCACTTTTGTCGCTGTGTAACAACCCTAACTGATGCATTAAATGGAGTTTTTTTCTCTAATATATATATATATATAAATATACAGTATACTGTATATACACATATTTCTTACCAAATTCATTTTTTTACAACTGAGGAAAAAGACTTTGATTTATTACTACTGAAGATTACAATGTTATGGTGGTGAGAACGACCTCAGATTGTCAGGGGTCAGCAGGGAAAGGACTGAACATCTGATGGACTGCTCTCCTCTCCTGGGGAAGGGGGAGCTGTTGTCCCACTACTTGGCTGCCCCCTAGTGGAGCCTAGAGGGCAGTGCCAGAGGTCAGGAGACACAGAAGCATGGAGATCTGATGTGCGTGTGCCTCCACACATGCACAATCACTCCACGAGGTGGAGTAGACTGTACTGGAGAAAATGGAAAAAACAAAGGTAAAAAATAATATGAAAAAAAATGTAATTCTACTTAAGTTTTAGCTATGGGTGATTGCATAATCCATTGATCTTATTACTCTTACTTTGTAGACCAATAACTGAAACTGAGACTAGGACCATATCATGAGCATACTGTAAGGGAAAATATAGCAAGATCTGATTTTAATCTTTGGAGAATCAAATTATTGACCTATCATTTCAATCAGTAAACAGTTAACATAGATATTAAACAAGCAGGGTGCCAAGAGACAACCCTGTTTGACTCCACTTATGGTCATAAATAAAGATAATAAATTATACTGTTTTGTTACCTGACTATAACTGTATAATATATATTAAAATAGTATGATCTATTCCATATCTACACATTTCCTGTAATAATGAATTTCTATTAGGGAACTGAAAGCAGCTGCCAAGTCAACAAAGCCAGCATACAGTTTCATTTTTCTCAATTTTAAGTATTTTTCTTTCAGTTGTGACATAAAATAAATATGATCAATTGCGGAAAACCCAGAAAGAAATCCTGCTTGATGCAATGTTACAACAGTATTGCATTTTAGACAATTCAGAAACTTCTCCAAAATAATTTCAAGAAAAAAAGAAAAAAAAACATTTAATATAGAATCCAAAAGACTGATTGGTCTGAAACTATGTAGATAATTTATTTATTTATTTATTGTACTCTCAGATTAGCACCTGTGAAAATGAGCTCATTACATAGGTTCCATGTCAGAGTAAAAACAAAACAAATGTGTTACAGAAATTCAGTAGACAACAATATACATTTACTGAATTTACATTACAGTAGAGCAAAATGCATAAGCAACAGTAATGATCAGCGAATACTGACTTAAAGCCAAAAAGAATGGGGCTAACCAAGGAAAGTAATAGTTAGCAGTGGGTATTTCTGCCCAGTAGGTGTCATCAGAGGATAGCAAGGAGAGAGGGAAAGGTAAAGTCAGGGCAAATTTTCAACAAGCATATAAGAATGCCGACCATAGAGGGGAATGGGGAGCTGGTTAATGGGAAAATGGGGGGGAAGGGTTGGGGAAGGGGACCAGGAGTATGGGGAATGAGACCACCAGTAGGGGTTATACATGGTCCAAATAAATATAATGGAAGAAGACGCTAAAGAAAGCACTCACAGGTGGATTTCTCAGTAAGGTAACTTATAAACTTTCTTTTAAAGGGGCCTATTTTATCCCCAGTGGAAATATCTGAAGGAAGAGTGTTAACCCATTTAGGAGCTCGGTACACAAAAGACCTCTTCCCAAGTGAGGTACGGGCATGGGGGATGCTGAAAATCAGATATTTGGAGCTTCTGGTCAAGAGATTAGACTCATAAAGGGTGAGTAATTTCTGTACCCCAGGGGGCACAAGGCCTAGGCTTGCATTTTTAGCCATAATACAGGATTGGTACCTGAGTCTACCTGCGAACTGTAACCAATTAGCCTGGGCATAGAGGTCACAAGTATGTGTGAGCCTAGCAGCACCAGTTACAAGACAACATGCTCTCTTTAAGGCCACTTTGAGTCAGTGGAGGGCTGTGTCAGTAGCAGAGCCATAGATCACTAGGCCATAGTTTACAAGCAAAACCACAGAGCTCTGAATGGCCAAACTAAGAGCCTCTGCAGTTAGACAAGACTTATGCCTATATATAAGTCCAATGTGTGTGTTGACTGCCTTGGTTATAGAGTCAGTGTGTTCAGAGTATGACAAAGAGCTGTCAACAGTAACTCTCAAGTATTTAAAGTGCTGGACTAGATCTAGAGGTGAACCCACTGAGTTTAGGCTGGAGGGCGGGTAGGATTTGTATTTGCTTTTGGAGCTATAGAACATCATTGTTTTAGTTTTCTTATAGTTCATGGTGAGTTTATGTTAGCTAAACCATTTCTCTATTTCCTTGAAATCCCTTTGTAAATTGTGCCCCCAATTCTTTAGGGTTTGGATGACTGGTGAATAGGACTGTATTGTCTGTGTAGAGCACAATGTTTCCCTGGGTGGTGTAAGGTAGCTGGTTTAGGAAAATAAACATCATAAACACAGCCTTGCTTGTGGAAGGGCACCACAATATTGTTCTTCCATAAATCTGGAATACTGTATGCCTATTTTTATTGAACTTTTAGAACATTAGGAATAACATAAACAGTCTAAACAACACAGGAAAAATAATGCAAATAAGAAAAAAGAACAAACAGGAAATCACAGGACCTAAAGTTCAACAAACATATCAAGCACTAATATAACAACAGCAATAACCTAGTGCATCATAAGTATTAACAACTACTGCCACAAGGCCTAATGATACTAAATGCAAAAGGGTAAAAGACAAGAGAAGGGGCACAATAAACAAAGCAAAATACTCATCAAAAAGAGCCTCTACACAGTAAAGAACTAAATGAGTACACAAATCAAGATGTTACATTGAAAGCCTACTAACATCTCAAGAAACAGAAGAGTGAATAACATATCCCATGAATGTTTAAAGGCAGGGAGTGCATGCCGTAGGCTAGCCAATGACTTGGCCATACAGAGAATTGATAACATTTCAGCCTGCCATTCCTTATATGAAGGGGGTTGGGTATCTGCCCAGTGTCATAAAATGATCAATTTAGCTACTGCAGACATGAGGGCAATATGGCACTTTTTGGGACCTAATAACTCTTATATCCCTAGCCCTAAAAGATAGCGTTCTGGTATAAAAGTCTCCTGTGAACCTAAAAGTGGATCCAGGTGGGACTGAACTGGTGACCAGAATGGCTGAGCTGCAGAACAATCCCATAAAATATGATGGAGGGGGTCCACCTGATAATTGTACTTCTGGAAGATTGGACTAGGTCTCTGACCATACTGATGCAGTTTTTGAGGTGTATAGTATGCATTGCATAAAATGTTATATTGCATGAGATGCAACTTGTCCAGTTTGATATATCTATAGATATAATCCCAGATTTGAGCCATCTGTAAAACTGCAGCACATGCAGGAAATTTCCTGACCCCAATAATTGCAAGATGGTCATGCTGCATCTCCCAAGGTTTCTCTCAAAGCCTTGTATAAAACTAAAATAGTATGTGGCTTAATCACTACTGTGGCCAAATTATGATTACTGGTACCTTCAGCCCAAGTCCAGGGACGAGGGTCTAAAAAGGATTGTACCAAGTGGGAAAGCTGATAGAATGGAAAAACTGCAGAGGAGGGAATGTGATGGGTAGACCAGAACTCAACAAAAGAGACAAGGTGGTCATCTTTCATAAGACATGAAAGATGATCCAAAGGGGCAGCCCGGAAAGAAGGATGATGAAATTACCTTGCCCAATATTTTAAAATTTGAATTATAGCAGAGAGGCTGAGCAGGATCTCTGTGAAAATTATATTTAAGGACTCAACATAACTGAATATTAATTCACACAGACCACCCTATTGGGATATACTGTATCTCAGAGGGTGGGGCAGTTGAGACCAATTTACATGTGGTAACACCTATGGTGAGTTGTTAGCTTGGCACAGATACATTTCAGTGTGTTTCTAGTAAGGTTGAGGGTATTCAGGTATGGTCCCTATGTCCCATAAATTCTATGCCATAAGTTTGCTAGCCTGTGTGACTAAATAATGCCAGTAAAAATTAAGGAGCTGAAGCACTCCATGCTGTTTGGCAAACATCAGCTTAGAGAGGGTAATACTTTTTTTTTTCGCCATTACACAAAAAATCAGAAAGGAGATGATGAAGCTGAGAGAACCATGACTGGGAAGGGGGAATTCCTATATTACTGAATGGGTAAAGCACTTGGGGTAGAATATTCATACGAATAAGAGATATTCATCCCCATAAAGTTAATGGGAGAAGTTGCCAGTGGGAAAGATCAGCCTTCAAAGTTCCCAAAAGAGAAGGAGTAAGATTCCAAGTAATTAGGTGTTGTGTGTCAAGCGCCAATTTAAAACCAAATAGGAAAGGTTGAGGTCGACCAGCAATTTTGTAACTCCAAAGGGAGGTCTGATTTACATACTGTACCTGATGATTTAAGGGCATAGCAACTGCTTCAGAAATGTTTAACTTGTAGCCTGACAGGGTGCCAACGTCAATAAAAGGTAGCTAGTAAGGATATCATGGGGTGAAACAGATATAATAAAATATCATCAGCATAGTCAAGTCAAGTTTATTGTTCTTCCAAGACATAAATGTTTTGGGCATTACAACAACAGAAAAAGTATTAAAAGTAATTAAAATAAAAATAAAGTACACATTCCATAAATATGCACAGTACTACAAGCCGCAATAATAAATACATTAAATCTTGCTGTAACATTAGTTAATTTCAAAGCTTCCCTTACTGAGATTTTCTTAAAGCAAGAAATCTCTTCCTTTTAAAATTGATCACAGACATGATGAAATTGACAATCCTTTCGGCATCTTCTTTATCCATAGGGTGTAGCAGAATAAAAATTACATCATAGACTTTATTTGCATACTTGATCAAAATATCTTTAACATTTTTATCCTTGTAACTATTGTAAAGTGGACACTGTGTGATGATATAGAAACATAAAAACATAGAAGGTGATAGCAGATAAGGACTAGAAGGCCCATCCAGTCTGCCCATTTCTTTTTTTACCTTATGAATGTGCCATCAGCCTTTGCTCTGTCAATGGCCTATCTATTTATAGTCATCTGTATTGCTCCCTTATGCCTATCCCATGCCTGTTTGAAGCCCTGTACTGTATTCATATCCACCACTTCCTGAGGTAGGTCATTCCATGCATCCACCACCCTTTCTGTGAAAAAGAAGTTCCTCACATGATCCCTTAATCAGCCTCCCTCTAATCTCATGCTGTGTCCTCTTGTCCTGCGATTTTGCTTATATTGAAACATTTTAGACTCCTTCACCTTGTTAATGCCCTTAAGATATTTGAATGTTTCGATCATATAACCTCTCTCCCTCCTTTGCTCTAGGGTATACATATTGCGCTCCATTAATCTGTCCTCATATGTTTTCTGATGCAGTCTCTGCACCATTTTGGTTGCCCATCTCTGGACTGCCTCAATTTGGTTAATGTCTTTGTGAAGGTGTGGCCTCCAGTACTGCACACAGTACTCCAGATGGGGCCTAACCAGTGTCTTGTAAAGAGGGATTATTACCTCCCTCTTACGACTTGTGATACCCCTACCAATACTCCCCAACATCCCCCTAGCCTTACCTACTGCTTTAGTGGTCTGCTTGGATGATTTCAGGTCATCTGTGATGATGATGCCCAAGTCTCGTTCTTCCCTTGTGACTGCCAGCAACTCCCCCCCAACCTATAAGTGGCTTCAGGGTTTCTCTTCCCTATGCGCATGATCTTGCACTTTTTTGCATTAAACCCCAGTTGCCACTCTTCTGACCATTTTGCTAGTTTATCCAAATCTCTTCTCATTCTGCCCACCCCATCTAGATCATCTACTCTGTTGCAGATCTTGGTATCATCTGCAAACAGACAAACCTTACCCTCCAGTCCATCTGCAATGTCACTGATGAAGATATTGAAGAAGACCGGCCCCAGGAGCAAAGTCTCCTGGAAACCTTTATTACAAGGACACATAAGATCTTTAGATGATGAAAGGGAAGTATATTAATTAACATATATATATATTTAGAGGTTAAGATGTCAAATGTGGCCCAAGTAATTGACTTCCTTAAGTGCAGTGATATTTGTAGCATCAAATAATCCGCAATTACACAATTTTGTTTTGACCAAACCAAGGACCTTGTTTTGATGTCTAACTCGATTCATCTGAGTTTCTTGAGCTAATAAAAAAATGTTGGCCTTGAGTCGAGTTTTATAGGTCACAGAAATTAAACTGCCAGATTGGTAGTCATTCCAGAGATGAATGGAATCTGTATTGTTCAAAACTGAAACAGGTGCTTTTAGCCATGGACATCTGGTAAGGATATCATGGGGTGAGATAGATATAATAAAATATCATAAGCGTAAGTAGATAATTTAAAGGCAAGAGGGCTAAGGGCAATACCTGAAATTCTCAGATGTAAAGAAATGTGTCTGGTGAAGGGTTTCAAGTATACTGTAGGTTAAATAAGAAAGGGGAGAAGGGGCACCCTTGAAGTGTTCCCCTTTTTAAATTGAATGATTTAGATAGCACTCCATTACAGAGAATACACACTGAGGGGGTAGAATAAAGTAGTTTGATCCATTTTATGAATTCCTCTGGGAATCCAAAAGGCAGACAGAGTTCAGAAAATGAAGAGTCAAGAAACCCTTATCAAATGCCATCTTGGCATCCAGGGAGACCAACACCTCCAGAGTATGGGACACCCTAAATGCTGAGAGCAAATGAAAAATTTTCCACATACGGTCAGAGACAAGACATTGTTGCATAAAACCAGTCTGCTCCCGACCAATTAGGTGCTGGCAAACTGTGTCAAGGCACTGGGCCAAAATGTGGGAGAGGATCTTAATATCTACATTCAGAAATTAGATTTACCTATAGTTCTGCATATCCAAAGGATCCTTTCCAGCTTTGGGGATGAGGAAGATAAAAGCCTCCAGAAATGAAGGAGAAAAAGCCCTTGATTGGTAACAAAAATTATAAAACTTGGGCAGGCAAGGTGCTAACTCTGCCTTAAGAGCCAAATAAAAACTTGAGGGAACCCATCAGGTTCTGGAGATTTATCTGGAGTAAGTGCTGATATGGCTCTGTCAACCTCAGAAACCATGATGGGATCCCCAAGCAAAGATAGCACCACAAGGTCAAGTTGTGGGAGTTGGGCTTGTTGAAGGAATTGCTCTGCCCAAGAACATAACTCTGGGGAAAGGCTATTAAAATTATACAACTGTGCATAATAGTCCTTACATTCTGCTGCTATGGTCCTAGGGGAGATCAACAAATAATTATTCTTGTTAGATCTGACTACTTTAATCAGACTGGCCAATTCCTGCTGTTTAATCTGCATTGCTAAAAGCTTACTGAGTTTTTCTACAAACATAACTTTTCAATTCCTCATTGCACGTCCATGCCCTAGGTGTTCAGGTTAGAAAAAAATCCTTACAACGAGCAGGATGATGTTTCCAACAGATGACCTTCCCATGGCCAAACAAAGCCCAGTGTAAGCCAGGGTGGGGGCTCAAGGGTGTTGTGGACTCTTCCCATGGTCCACCCTCCATGGGGGTAAGCCACGGTACTCCCAGACTCTGTAGCTGCGATTGAGGCTGGCCGGTGGGATAGTTGAGCATCCACATACAAGACTGAATGGGGTTAAGCATGCCCTGTTGCCAGTGAGAAGCTAAAATAGAGTCTACAAAAAAAAAACATGCTCTTTGTTTAATTCAGCATATTTAGCCCATTCCTGATTAGGTCTAAGCAAGTCACTTTCTGGGGAGGTGAAGTGAATTGATTTTTACAGTTAACGAATAGATAATAATAATAATAAAGCCTGTATTTGTCGCTTCTTGCACTTTTTCCAGGAGGTAACCAAACAAATAGGTTCCCCCCAACAGCACACTTATAGGTACTCCAGCAGGTAGCCATAAATTGAGTGGGGGTATGATTAAAAGTAAAATATTCATTCGTCACCTTCTTTAATTTGCTTAGACACCATTCATCTTTAAGCAAATGATTATTCATCCTCCAGCATTTGTCCACTTCAGGATGGGATGAAAAACAAAGAGAGAGAGAGGGAGAGAAACAGGAGCATGATCTGCATACACTGGATAACAAAAGAACTGCAGCTGCAAATGAAAGTCAGGGACTCCAGCTGGAAAGCATTCAAGCCGTCCCCATCTCCACATCTATGGAAGGCCTGCAGGCAGCTACGAAATGCCTGTAAGCAGATGATGAAGTCATTCAAAAAGAAACATTTCACCAACCTCCAACAAAATACCCTGGGGAATCCTTGTAGTTTCTGGGCATCTATTGGGTCCATACTAAACCCCAAGGTCAACAAGCAAGTAACTCAGCTTACATCCCCATCAGGCAAAATCAATGAACCTGTGGACATCGCGGACCTTTTCAATGCTATGTTTACTGACCTGACCCCGTACCTAAGCAAGCTTGCCCCTCACCCTCTCACCAACCTAAATAGCAATGCTAGCCCCTCCACTCCTCTAAACACTGATGAATCTACCCCCCTTTCTATTTCAGAGCTATTATTACCAAAACCATGATAAAACTCCTGAAAACCCTCCCTTCCAGTGGGAGTTCTGGAAGTGACGAGCTCTACCCTGCTTTCCTGAGGATCATCTCCAAGCCATTGTCAGGCACTAACACACATCTTCAACCTTGTGATGTCTATGTCCATGGTGCTAGACACCTAGAAACATGTTAACATGATCCCCATCTTCAAGGTGGGGGACCCCCTATCCCCAGAGAACTGCAGAGCCATTTCTCTGCTCCCACACCTTAGCAAGCTGCTTGAGCAGGTTGTCCATTCCCAGTTATCTGAACACCTCAATAAGTACAACCTCCTAAGTCCCTTCCGGCATGGTTTCTGCAAGCATCACAGCACCTCCTCTGCCCTGGCCATTTTTTCAAACCATGTCCTTATAAATATGGACATGAGTAAGGCCATGGGTGCAGTTTTTGTCAACCGGACAAAGGCGTTTGACCTCGTAGACCATTATCTCCTTCTTTCCACACTTTGACTACTTGGCTGTGCCCCTGGACCTGCAGCCTGGTTCCATAGCTAGCTCACAAACAGGTCCCAATCCATGCTCATAGGCAAAGTGGCCTCAGCTTCCCTTTCCACAAGCACCAGAGTTCTCCAGGGATCAATTCTCAGCCCCATTCTCTTCTCCATGTTTATCAACGCTCTACTGGTAGAAAGTTTAAACTGCAATGCACTCCTTTACATGGATGACCTAGTCCTTTACCACAGTGATAAGTCCTTGCAGTCCATCTCCTCCACCCTCACTGGCAACTACGCTGTGGCAGAAAGCTGGTTCACATCCAGAAAAAGATGAAGGCCATGCTCTTTGGATCAAAGTCCTTCCTTAATAAGGCCACCAGATCAAACTCCTCCCTTGTGCAAGGCAACCTTCTCCCTCTCCTAGACTACTGCTGATAGCTGTGAGGTTTAAATTACTTGTAGAAAGATCTAGTAAGTAGGGGGAGTGGATTAGCTAGAAGGAAGCTACATTTAAAGACTGCCTTAGAACGATTCTGCTAGCAGCTTGGCAGAAGACACCATGAAAAAGGACTGCTGTGTGACTGGACTTCTCTGCTGGGACTATAGAAGTAGAACTCTTGTACTTGGACCTTAAATTTAGGGTAAAAAAAATTAACAAACAAAACAAAAAAAAAGCGTGTGTCTGAGTTAACTGAACTGAATGGTTATCTGAAAAGTTATCTATGTGTAAATCTCAGGTGATCGAAAGGAGTTGATAGCTGTGAGGTTTAAATTACTTGTAGAAAGATCTAGTAAGTAGGGGGAGTGGCTTAGCTAGAAGGAAGCTACATTTAAAGACTGCCTTAGAATGATTCTGCTAGCAGCTTGGCAGAAGACACCAGGAGAGAGGACTGCTGTGTGACTGGACTTCTCCACTGGGCTATAGAAGTAGAACTCTTGTACTTGGACCTTTAATTTAGGGTAAAAAAAATTAACAAACAAAACAAAAAAAAAAGCATGTGTCTGAGTTAACTGAACTGAATGGTTATCTGAACAGTTATCTAGATGTAAATCTCAGGTGATTGAAAGGACTTGATAGCTGTGAGGTTTAAATTACTTGTAGAAAGATCTAGTAAGTAGGGGGAGTGGCTTAGCTAGAAGGAAGCTACATTTAAAGACTGCCTTAGAAAGATTCTGCTAGCAGCTTGGCAGAAGACACCAAGAGAAAGGTCTGCTGTGTGACTGGACTTCTCTACTAGGACTATATTGCCCTCTTTCCCTCTCCTCCACCCTGCCACCCAAAGCTAGTTCTACTTTTATAGGCACAGGATTTGACTGACAACAGGAACTTCCTGTTTGGGAGCAGGAAGTGAGTGATCACAGATCCACCAAAGACCCACCATCCTAGAAGGGCAAGAGTAGCTCTCCAGACCCCTCTAGCTGCTGGAGGTCTGCCTCTGAGCAAGTAAGGGGTCTACTGAGAAATATAGGATATTCTTATCTCAGAACAGGACAATCAGGAGCTTAAAGGGCACACAGGCAGAAAGTAAGGAGAGAGAGAAAAAAGAATAAACAGAGGAAAGAGTAAGGATTGCAAACAGTTAAGGGGCCAGAAATAAGACGTGATGGGAGTGGTGCAGTGCAGTGGCTGTGGAGCAGCAGTCTCCTGGGAGACATTCTGGAGGATGCGGTGTTGTCTCATCTGCAGGCACCTCTCTGGGCTGACGGAGGAGGCTGCTCATCTCCAGGCTGAGTTGGCCAGGATTTGTGGGACCTCCTCTTCCATCCAGGGACCACCAATGCCACTGCTGTTGCCTCAGAGGTTGCCAAGAAAGAGGAGCGGTTGGACCACAGTGGGCTCAGGGAGGGTGAGGGTGGTGGAACAGAGGCACATCCCTCCAGTTGTACCTCTTCACAATTCCTATGCCATTCTGGCAAAGTGTGATTCCTCCATGGAGGCACCTGCAGTGGAGACCAAGGAGGATGCTGGGAACCTCCACAAAGGAGACCCACAGGAGGGTGGCAGGGGACCCCGTGAGAAGAAACAACTCCTGGTGGGGACTCCATTGTTCAGAAGAGTAGAACTGGGGAGGAAGGGAGAGGAGGTAAGGTGCCTGCCTGGCACCATGGCTTGGAGGACAGGAGCAAATCCTCAGGATTGCTGGAGCAGCTACACAGGGGAGGGAGCTGGATGTCATTGTACACCTAGGGACAAATGACCTGGCTAAGAAAGGGATTAGAGAAGTGCAGGAAGAGTTTGTGGAATTGGGAAGGGGCCTTAGACAAGTAGCACTCACGGTAACCTTCTCGGTGGTGCTGCCCATCTATGGTGTAGGAGAGGCTAGGGTGTTCCACACCATGAGATTCAATCAGTGGTTGAAAAACTGGTGTGGAGCTCAGAGATTTGGCTTCATTGGGGACTGGGGGTCCACCTGAAGTGATGCAAGCCTATATTAGCATGATGGACTGCATCTGTCCAGGAGGGGAACCAGGATCCTAGGTGATAGGTTTAAATGCTTCATTGGCAAGCATTTAAACTAGCCAAGGGGGAAGGCACTGGAAAGGAACAGGGAAATCCTAGCCTCCCCAAAAAATCATGGTAGTAAGTGCGGTAAACACCAGCATAGAGGTGTCGATAGGGAGAAGGGCAGGGGTAAATGGAGAAAGTGACAAAAGCAAGAAAGACAGGGATGGGGCAAAAAGGAGTAAGGCCATCAGGAAATGGAGGGTAATGAGTACCAATGCCCATAGTCTGTGCAACAAGTTCCCTGAGCTGGTGGCCTTGATGGAAGAGGGATGTCTGAATATCATAGCAGTCACAGAAACATGGTACACAGAGAACCATGACTGGGATGTTAACATATCAGGGTACATAACCTACAGGAGAGACAGGCAGGGGAGAAGAGGGGGAGGAGTAGTTCTCTATGTAAAGGAAGGGATAAAAGCAACTGAACAAAAGAGTAAACAGGGAGGAGAGGAGGCACTGTGGGTCACCTTGGACACTGGAAAGGGCACCACAATCTGCACAGGGTTGTGTACAGACCCCCATGTCAGGGGGAGGGAATGGACAAGGATATGATAGAAGGCATTCTTAGAATGGCAGAGAAAGGGAGACACTGTTGATGGGAGACCTGAATATGCCAGATGTTAACTGGAGCACATTTGCTGCAGTCATCCAAAACAGGGCCATTCTTGATGCCCTACAGGTGGAGAGCCTCAGACAGCTAGTTTTGGAACCCACTCGTGAGGGAGCAATCTTAGACCTCATACTCTCAAGCGGGGACAGTGAGAGGATCTCAGATCTAGAAGTGGGTTGCCATCTGGAACAAGTGACCATCAAACAGTGTGGTTCACGTTAAACTCAGCTACAGAGTCAAGCCATACACAAAGTGAGGTACTGGACTTCAGAAAGGCTGACTTTGGCAAGATGGGAGAGTGCCTCAGACAAGCACTAGCAAACAGGCTAGAAGGAGGTGTGGAGCAACAATGGAGAATCATCAAAACTGCCATCACAGAGGCAACAAGCCTTGTGTGAAGCAACAAACAAATCAAAATGAAAGAAAAGCCACTATGGTTCTCAAAAGAGGTGGCTGTGAAAGTCAGGAAGAAAAAGATAGCATTCCAGAAGTATAAGGAAACACAGAAGGAGCAGGACAGAGAGCTGTACCAGTTAAGGCAGAAGAAAGCAGGGAGGGAAGTCAGAATAGCAAAGGCCCAAACTGAGGAAAAGAAAGCCAATTCGGTTAAGAAGGGGGATAAAACCTTTTATAGGTACATCAGTGAGCGTAGAAAGACAAAGGGAGGGATAGTGAGGCTGAATAGAATGAACGGTGGGTGAGCAGAGGGGGACAGTGAACAAGCAGGGATATTGAATGAATATTTCTGCTCAGTATTTACAAAAGAGGAGGGGGAAGTGCCTAATCCAATTAACAGAAGCACCTTGATGGGGGGTCGATCCCAGTCCGTTCACAGAAGAAAAGGTTTTGCAAGAACTCCTAAAACTGAAGGTGGACAAAGCAATGGGGCCTGATGGAATTCACCCCAGAATTCTAAAAAAATTAAGGGGGAACTAGTGAAACCACTGGCTACTCTTTTTAATAAATCATGGGAGGATGGTGTGGTGCCCGAGGACTGGAGGAAGGCGGATGTGATTCCCCTTCACAAAAGTGGGACCAAGACAGAGGCAGGAAACCACAGACCTGTCAGTTTGACCTCTGTGGTAGGGAAAGTGATGGAATCACTTCTGAAGGAAAGAATTGTTGAGTACCTAGAGGCCAGTGGGGCACAGGACCCAATGCAGCATGGGTTCACAGCAAGAAGGTCATGTCAGACGAATCTAATAGATTTCTTTGACTGAGTGACCAAAGTAGTAGACCAGGAGGGGCTGTGGGCATGGCCTACCTAGACTTTAGCAAGACATTTGACACAGTCCCACAAAAGTTTAATAGTCAATTAACCAGCCTGGGAGTGGGCCCCAGGGTGGTAGCCTAAAGTAAAACATTGGCTGGACAACAGGACACAGAAGGTAATTGTAAATGGAGTCCACTCTGAAGAAAGAGGGGTTACTAGTGGGGTACCTCAGGGTTCAGTATTGGGTCCAATCCTTTTTAATGTCTTCATAAGTGACATAGCAGAGGGACTGGAAGGAAAAGTATGCCTCTTTGCAGATGACACAAAGATCTGCAACAGGGTTGATACACAAGGAGGCGTGGAAAGGATGAGAAGGGACTTGGCAAGGTTGGAGGAATGGTCAGAAGTATGGCAGCTAGGATTCAATGCAAAGAAGTGCAAAATAATGCACCTGGAAACAAGAACCCAGGGAAGAATGCGATGGGGAGTGTAAACAACAACAAAATGGAAAGGACCTGTGGGTAATCATATCAGATGACCTTAAGGTTAGCAAGCAATGTGAGAAGGCAGTAGGGAGGGCTGGGGTATACTGGGATGCATAGGAGAGGCATCAGCAGCAGAAAACAGGAAGTTGTTATCCCTCTGTACAGACAGTTGGTGAGACCCCATCTGGAGTACTGCATCCAGTTCTGGAGACCCCATCACCGCAAGGACATAGACAGGATAGAGGCAGTCCAGAGGAGGGCAACTAAAGTGGTGCAGGGTCTGCAAGAGAAGCCATATGAGGAGAGACTAAAGGAGCTTAATATGTATACCCTTGAGGAAAGAAGGAAGAAGGGGGACATGATAGAAACTTTTAAGTACCTCAGTGGAATCAACAAAGTCCAAGAGGGTATCATCTTTCAGAAAAGAGATATGCAAGAACAAGGGGACACAATTTAAAGATGGGGGGCAGTTCAGGGGCAATGTGAGAAGTATTATTTCACAGAGGTGGTAGTGATGCATGAAACAGCCTTCCTGAGGAGGTTGTGGGGTCTAAAACTGTGGAAGAGTTCAAGAATGCATGGGACAGACATAAGGCAATTCTTGTGGGGGGTAGGAAGAAATAGGCTGTTGGTTAACTAGGATCTGTGGCCTATCCTGTAGGTAGGGAAATGGGCAGACTAGATGGGCCAAGCGGTCCTTATCTGCCATCAAAGTCTATGTTTCTATGTTTCCCTCACCGTGTATACACCCTCAGGCTCACCACTTGGGCAGGTCATCTCTTTCAAATATCTTGGTGTTACTCTCGACCTCTCCCTCACTTTCAATGGTCACACAACCCTGACAGTAAAAAAGATTAATCAGAAGCTAGGTGCGATGTACCGCACAGTCCATCTGCTCTCACCTGAAGCTCGCCTTGCCATTGCGCAAGGCAATCTTCTCCCTCTCCTAGACTACTGCTCCCCCATCTATTCCCTAATGTCCTCGAAGCAACACTCCTGATTATGCATGATATATAATGCTATCTGTCACTTTGTTCTCAAGGCCTCCTCATCTACCCACTACTGTACACTCTTCCAATCCCTAGGATGGCTCCCTCTCCAGGCACACCTTGACTATGCCAGAGGCAGCACTCTCAGGAGTAACTTACTATCCCCATACGCCTACCTTCTCACAAATAGAGTGTCCACAAGACCCCTTTTAGGACCTCCTCCATTCCAACCCTGGAAGTTCCTCATGTATCTACAGGCATGGGCAGTAATGCCTTCTCTGTATCTGCCCCCTCCCTCTGGAACCATCTTCCTGCATCTATTCGCACATCTCCATCCCATACATCTTTTAAATCTAACCTGAAGGCCTGGCTACTGGAAGAGTCCACCCATAAATGCTCACTGGATCATACATAAGCCTGTAAGCCACCTTAAACCTACTAAAACTGAACCATTACGCCCCCCCTTTTCTTTCCACCGCACATGCCCCCTACTCGGGACTGAATTACAACCTTGTCTGTTACCGGAGCTGTGTCAGCTGTGAGGGGGCAGTAACAGTGTCCATGCTGCAGTAGGAAGAGGGGCAGAATACTACTTAAAGCATGCGCTGCTCTGCTCGAGACAGGTACGCCAGCCAGCATTACCATCTGCTAAGAAAGTGATTTGAACTACTAGTGTGTCAATTGCTTGTCTGCTGTGTGAGTGTCAGTGCCCTTCCTGCTGCTAAAAAACATCACTCATGACTGAAAGACAACCTTGTCTGTTACCGGAGCTGAGTCAGCTGTGAAGGGGCGGTAACAGTGTCCACACTGCAGAAGGAGGAGGGGCAGAATACTACTTAAAGCTCACATTGCTACTGTGCGAGTGTGAGTGGCGTGAGCGCCACTCGGCAGAGAAACGCTGGACTGAAAGTTGCCAAGCTGATTTTATTGTGCCTATTGCTGGTATCACAAATAAGTCTGCATCCATTGTTAGATATTTATTGGAAGGTCATGTGTAATTTAGACATTCTACTGCTGTCATATGTATATTCAACAGCCTTGAACACTGTGAGATTTACCTATACTTGATATTAGGTATATACAAGAAGGGGAACTGTGTTATTATTTAGTGGGAGGGTTTTGCTATTGAACTGATATTATTGGCATTGAGTGTTTTAGCCTGTCATAAAATGGGTGGGTATTATGTTTGGAAGACAAAGGGGTTCTTATGTGGGCTCATTCTGGGGCTCATAGCATTGGAATGGAGTTTAGTACAGCTAAATGAGGATAGACATGAAAACACCAAGGGCTATCAGCATCAACCATGCTATGAGTCTAACTTTTGTTTTTCAAATAGTTTACAGAACTCTACAAAACTGATTTTGGGAAATATTAAGTATATTGGTATTTTAGGTAAAAAGGAAATGTATTGCATTGGATATTGTTTTAAATCACTAGCTCTTACACCGCCTTATTTGCTTATTATGTTGTTGAATTTGTCATGTGATGTTGAGCTTAACCCAGGCCTTTTGACAAATTCTAATTTGTCATTGCATACTACCCAGAAAGTAAAAGGTTTGCAAATAATACATCTTAATGCCTGTAGTGTCCATTTAAAAAAAACAAGAATTGGAGGCCTTTATGGCTCAGCACCACCCAGATATGTTTTGCATAACGGAGTTGTGGCTGAAGCCATCAGTAGATAACAGACTTTGCCAGATTGAGGGTTATAAGATATTATGTCAGGACAGGAGTGGTAAAAGGAAGGGGGGTGGAATATTAATCTATTTTAAAGAAAGTCTAGATGTTTTTGAAAATTCTATAAATTGGTGTCCCAATCTGAGTGTGAACTATTCTAGTTTTATATAGTTCTTGGTGGCTGCTATAAGCTTAAGATTTGCACAGTTCATAATCCTCCTAAAACAGCTAGCAGGGGTTTGGCTGATTTATTAGAATGTTTAGGTACTGAAAGCAGAACCGGGGACCTTTTGGTCCTAGGTGATTTTAATATAAATTTGTCTCCTGATGATAATCCAGCATTGGAATCTCTTATAACAAATGCAGGGCTAGTGCAGGTAGTCTCTACTTATACTAGAATGAATTTAATAAGTAATAAGCATACTACAACAGACTGGATTCTTACTAATATTTTTTTTTTAAATAGCAGAAGAGGGCACTCTCCCTGATGTTGTGAGCAATCATCTGGCATTTTATTGTGTATGGAGGTGTAATATTACAAAATTACCATCTAGATTTATATCATTTAGGAAATTTCAACTAGAAATTCCAGAGGATTTGGAGGAGGTTTCAAATAGTATTGATTGGACTTACCCAGATGCAATCCCTGAAGTAAATTGTGCAGTGGATTATTTTAATAAAACTAGCTGAGTTACAGAATAGATTTTTTCCTCTAAAGACTCATAGGGTTAGAGGCCTAGTAAACAGATGGATCACACCAGATTTATTTCAATTCATGAGGGAGAGAGACTCTGCCTGGAGGTGGCATAAGGAGTTGAAAACAGACCAAAATTTTAATAATTATCGATGATTGCGCAATCTATGTAAGTCTAAAATAAGATTGTGTAAATCAGAGTTTTATCAGACAAAACAGCAGAATAATTTGAATAATCCTAAGCAATTTTGTTGTGCTATTAAGGAATTGACTGCCCCAAAGGTTAGTGCTGTACCAAATCAGATGAATGTGGATGGGAACTTAACGTCTGATTTTTCCTTAATTACTGAAGCGTTTATGACTAAATTTACAGACTTCACTACTTGTACTGGTGATCTTTTTTCTTCATATTCTCAGGGTCCCTTGTGTTTGAAGGAAAGTCCTTTCTCTTTTTACTTTCGGCAAATTAGGCCTAGTGAAGTATTGAGATTATTAAAAAACATTGTCTCCTAATAAAAGCTCTTGGCCTGGAGAGCTTGATGTTAGGTTCTTAAAGCTTATAGCTGATTATATATTTGTCTCATTAACTAAAATCTATAACTTATCTTTGATCATGGGTGAATTTCCATCTTCCTGGAAAAGTACAATCATAAAACCTGTGTATAAGGGTGGATCAGTAAACAAGTTGGATGGTTATCGTCCTATCTCTTTTTTACCTGTTTTGGGTAAAATGCTTGAAAGAATTGTTAATCATCAGATGGTGGAGTTTCTTGGCTCCACGGCCCTCCGATCCCCAGCGCAGCATGGCTTTCATAAACACCATGGTATGGGTACAGCCTTGGCCATGTTCACAGATTATGTGGGTAAAGCACTGGATAATGATAAGCTTGCTGGTGCTGTGTTCGTGGACCTGTCCAGGGCCTTTGACCTGGTAGGCCATTACTTTTTGCTTCGGGGGTTGGAGGGCCTTGGAGTCAGGGGCTCCCCATTGAGATGGATTGGCAGTTACTTAACTGAACGACCTTTGTGGGTTAGTTATCAGGGAGCTCTATCTATGAGTAAAATTATGGAGGTGGGGGTACCCAAGGGCTCTATTCTGGGGCCCCTACTTTTTTCTATGTTTATTGACAGTTTACCAAGTTATCTAGAATGCACTGAGGTTTTGCTGTATGTGGATGATATTATTCTCTAAAACAGTGCTCCATCAGTGGATGATGTAAAATTAAATTTGATGGGTAATTTTCATGCACTTGAACTGTGGTTACACTCCCGTTATCTTCTCTTAAATACAAGGAAAACAAAGAGTATGCTTTTTGGCTCAGAGTATAGGTTAAACAAGAGTAGTCCTCTTGAGATTGTAAATTATGAGGGTGTTATGTTGGAGCAGGTTTTCCAATTTAGGTACTTAGGACTAATTTTAAATCCTTGTCTATCTTATACTTTACATGTTAAAACTGTTTGTAGAAACGTAAATCAGAGGTTGGGGGCTTTGTTTAAGTTGCGAGATCTGTTAACAAGGGAAGCCAGATGTGCAATAAGTCAAAGTGTATTGTTGACAATGCTGAATTATAATTCATTCTTATTTGTAAATCTAGCCAAGTCTGATGCCACTCTATTAACAACTACATTTCATGCCATATGTAGATTTGCATTAAAACTTCCATTTACAACACTTCACTGTGACTTGTACTTAGCAACATCTTGTCTTCCCCCATGTTTATAGTCTCAATATAGTTTAAGTTGCTTAGTCTATAACACCTTGGCCCTGGGTACAGTTTCTCCTTTGTATTCATTGTTAAATATTAGGATACCATATAGGGAGCTATGCTCCAATGCTTCTGTTACGTTAACTATCCCAAAAATTAAATCGAGATTAGGGCAGTAAGCTTTTTCTCGCTATGCTCCAGTCTATTGGAACAAGATTCCATGCACTTTGCAACATATCGATGGAAGAAATGCTTTTAAGGCATCAGTGAGATAAAATTTTTTAAGTATGATGGTGTGTGACTGTTATTAATTGTATTGTTGTTAGTGTGTTGTTTTGATTATGTTCTGTTGTTGGTAAATTTGTATTGTATTTTATATTGTTTTTCATCTTGACTGTAACTTTGATTATGGTCCTGGCTCACATTTGAAAAATAGCCTTGACTCATATTGTTTACCCAGTAACTTCTGTGACTAGTGGGGTCCCCTCTGGGTCCGTATTGGGACCATGTTTATTTAATATGTATGTCACCATTATGAGCGGTGGGGAGGCAAAGTTTGCCAATGATATGCAGGTGGGGGCAGTGATAAATAATGGTGAAGATACACAGAAACTGCAAGCAGCTTTGGCAAAATTGGGCAAATGCATAACAGAACATGAATTACAACTAAACTTGGGTAAATGTGCTGTTATGCATCTTGGGAGACACAAATAGGGAAGCACAATATGAGCTGAATAATACTTACCTTAGGGTGGTAACTAAAGAGAGGGATTTGTGTGTGTTAGTAGATAATGAACTTAATTTTAAAGGTCACTGTAAAGCAATTGTGAAGAAAACAATGGGCATATTAAATTGTATTGGCAGACATATCAAGAGTGGGAGGAAAGCGGTATTAGTGCCATTGTATACAGTCCTGGTCAGGCCTCATTTTGAGTATTGTGTGCAGTTTTGGGCACCTTGTAATAAAATTGAAATTAAATCCCTGGAGAACGTACAGAGAAGGGCTACCAGGATGATTTATGGATTGAAGGATTTAAGTTATGAAGAGAGACTGAAAAACTTAGAAATGTTCCCGCTAGAATATCATAGGCTAAGAGGTGACATGTGCTTGCTTTTCCAGGCAATGACGAATGATGATTTATGGGACTGTCTGGGATTGGAAATGAAGAGACAGACGTATGATACCTGGTTACATTTATTACAATTATCTGGTGAAACCTGCAGGACTAGCAAAAGGAAGCATTGGTTCAATCAAAGGTTGGTATCTACTTGGAATTAACTCCCAGTAGAGATTATAGGCAGTAGGAATATGGAAGAGTTAATCTAAAATGAGATGCTTACTATAAATCTGTACATCTAAAGGAATATAATAAATAAGCTTATGGCGAGCTATGTGGGCCCTCATCTATTAAGCTCTGAATGTCCTAATATGTTCCTAATATGTACTGTGGTGGTTGGAGTCTTTAACTTGCCAGCGGTTGACTGGAGCATCCCGGCTACCTCATGTGCCAGGAAGCAGATCCTACTGGAGGCCATCCAGGATGGCTTCCTGACACAGAAGGTAACAGAGTCAACTAGGAAGGGGAACATCCTGGACCTGGTGATGATGAATGGGGAACAAGTCCAGGATGTTAGGGTGGAGGACCCCCTTGCAGCAAGTGACCACTATACAGTGTGGTTCTTCTTCAATCTAGGGAAGGAGGTAGCCACAACAAAGACTAAGGTCCTGGACTTCAAAAGGACAGACATTGGCAGGATGAGTCATATACTAGCAGGGCACATAGCTAGCATCCACCCATGCATGGATGCTGAGCAAAAATTGGAAGTCATCAAGGGACTGGTTGAGGCCACTAATGCATGTGCAGTGTGCCAGAGCAAGAAAACCAGGAACAAGAAGCAAGCTGGATGAACAGGGAGGTTGTGTAGAGATTAAAGGAAAAGAGGGCTGTCTTTAGGAGCTTTAAAAGATCCAACCGGAGTACAGAGAGGAATATGTGAGGAAATCCAGGGAGGTGAGTAGAAAAGTTAGGGCAGCCAAGGCATCGAGGGAACTGAGGCTAGCAAAGTGGATCAGTGAAGGAGAAAAGGATTTCTTCAGGTGTATATACAGGAGAAAATTAAAAGTAAGGATCAGATTGTGAGGATCAAGACTGGTTGTGGATGGATGGAAAAGGGGGCAGAGCAAGCAGAAGTACTCAATGAGTACTTTATTTCAGTATTTACCAGGGAAAGAAAAGCACCCTTGCCTAACGGAAAGGGTGGGGTGGGAGTAGGGGGTTAGGAGGTCATGGATGGGGAGATCCCAGTGAGTAGGGTGTTGGAGGGGCTTAAGACCATGAGGGTGGATAAGGCACCTGGACCAGATGGATTTAACCCTAGAGTCCTGAGGGAGTTGGCAGAAGTCCTGGCAGAGCCACTGGTGGACTTGTTCAACACCACCCTGGGTACTGGGTGCATCCCCCAGGACTGGAGGATGGTGCATGTGGTGCCCCTCCATCAGAGTGGGTCCAGAGATGAACCAGGGAACTACAGACCAGTAAGCCTTACCGCCATTCTGGGAAAGTTAATGGAGACTATCCTCAAGGAGAGGCTGGTGAAATTTCTGGAGGAAAAAGGTCTCCAGGACAGCAGGCACCATGGGTTTGTCTTGGGCAGATCCTGCCAGACAAACCTGGTTGACTGTTTTGATTGGGTGATACATGCACTGGTCAAGGGTCATGCAGTGAATATTCTTTACCTGCACTTCAGAAAGGTCATTGACTCGGTGCCTCATCAAAGACTAACCAGCAAGTTGGGTAACCTGGGAGCAGAAAGGAAACTGGTTGTATGGGTCAAAAACTGGCTACAGGATAGGCAGCAGAAGGTAGTAGCAGGGGTTGAACTATCAGAGCCCAGAGCCATAACAAGTGGTGTCCTGCAGGGCTCGGTGCTGGGACCACTGCTGTTCAACATTTTCATTGCTGACATTTCAGATGGGATGAAAAGCAAGATCAACCTCTTTGCAGACGATACTGAGACCTGCATGGAAGTGGATTGGGGGAAGGCAGTAGAGTACTCCAGGAGGACTTGGCAAGGCTGGAGAGCTGGTTGAACACATGGCAGTTGGGATTCAAAGCCAAAAAGTGTAAGGTCATGCACCTGGGCCAGAAATCCCGGGAATAGTTACTGGTTGGGGGGGAGTGCAGTTATCCATGTCAATGGAGGAGAAGGATCTGGGAGCACTAGTAACAGGGGAAATGAACCACTGAGCCCAGTAGATGAGGGTAGCAGCAAAGGCCAATAGAATGCCAGAGTGCATAGAAAGGGGTATCACCTCTAGGAGAGAGGAAGTTGTCCTGCCCTGTACCGGTCCCTTGTGAGGCCACACTTGGAGTACTGCTGCCCCTACTTGAAAAAGGACATCAAAGTACTGGAGGGGGTGCATGGGCAACAAAAATGATCCTGGGATTGGGGGACAAGCCATATGAGGAGAGGCTGAGGGAGTTCAGTATCTATTCCCTGGAAGATAGAAGGGAGAGTGATGATATGATTGAGACCCTGAAGTAACTGAAGGACATAAACAGAGTAAACACTGAGAGTATGTTCAGATTAAAAGCTGGGAGGGAAACCAGGGGTCACATTCTGAAATAGGAAGGGGGAAGATTTAGGAGGGAATTGAGGAGGCACTATTTCATGGAAAGGGTGATTACAGGGTGGCATGCACTGCCGGAGGAGATAGTATCCTTGAGGTTAGTAAGTAGCTTCAAAAGGGGGGTGGGACAGGATCAACGGGAGGGTCCAAACTGAGGGGGATGGGGGGTTGGTGAAGGAAGCAGGAGGACATACAGAGGGGAAGGGGAAAGGGGAGGTGGGCAGCTGCAGTCTAAATGGCTGAGGTGCTGCACATTCAAGCAGACTAGGTGGGTCGTAAGGCCTGTATCTGCTGGCAGTTTTGTATGTTCATATGAAATTGTTGATTAAACTTACTTCTATTTGTTGAAATTTCAGTGTAACGTCCTGCCTCCAAGAGTGCACTGGAACATTATTTGTGCTTGTGATTGAAGAGCTTTCTGTTCTTTTCTGCATACTAGACCATTTTTGATGGTAGCACATCCATCTTTGTTTATGTAAACATTTATAGTTACCCTGCATTCTGACTGACTGACAGAACATCCACAGGTGCAGTAGAATAAAACAGTGGAATGGCTTGATGTTAATTTAATGACCACGTGGCTTTTCTTTTTATGTTTGCTTGCACGCATGTCCAAGAAACATAGTGCCATCATCTGAGTTTTCCAGAGGTGTGTCAGCCTCTTCCAATTCAGTCAGTGTGTTTGCAGGCGCAGTCGCAGTGCGCCAATCACTGCTCCAGCTGTCTATGATAAGCTGAAAATGCAGTGGCATACAGCTGAAAGGGAGAACTCTGCTTCAGTGAGCAGAGCTCCCCCTCAACCCTCTTGCAGCATATTGAGTGCTGACCACGCTCCCCCCCAGGCACATACAGTATAGCCGACAGGGTGCCCAATGTCCTGTCTGGCTCCATGCCACCCCCCAAAAATAAGCTTTCCTGGTGCCATGCTGGAGCCCACCCCAGCGTGGCACATGTCCATATGACCGACGGGTGCCCAATCCCCGTCGGCTCCCAGCTTCCAAACAGTCTTACAGCTGCCACGCTGGGAGCCCACCCAGCGTGGCACTAGCCTATGATGGCCAACGGGGTGCCCAATCCTCGCCGGTTCCAGCCCCCAAACATCCTTTCCAGCTGCCACGCTGGGACCTCACCCCAATGTGGCAAACATCCCATGTCGCCTAATAATGAAAAAAAAAAAAACTTGTAAATTAAAACGGTCCTCGTAGTCTCCTGTCCCCACCACACTCCACCCACTGCCCTGCCTCCCCACACACCCCGTCACCCCATACTTACCTCTGAGTCTGACATGATGATCTTCGGTGGACTGGGAACACGTCTGCACTCTTCAAAGCCGACTGCGAACTGAGGAAATGACGGTAAGCTGTATAATGTAATAGATAGGGTTTTTTCAACTTTGCTGCATATCTCGGGCATTTTTTGGAATTTTTGCACCAAATTTTCAACATGGGGTTTTTGGGACCCCTTCTCATGAATGCTGTCACTGTCATGGCGTTATTCGGGCCTGAAGGGTGATTTCGCAGTCACTGCGTAAGATCACCTTTTGGGACCGACTAACGAAATGACACTGCCAGTGTTCATAAGGTGGGCTCTCAAGAAGCCTATTTTGAAAATTTGGTGGAAAAATTCCAAAAAAATGACTGTTTTACTAGAGTGCGCTATGCAGTTCCTATGCACGCTCATAAGTTCACAAATTTTCAATATTTTCACTCCAGATTTTCAACATTGCCATTTTACCACACCTCCTTATGAGCAGTACAGCTGTCATTTTTCACATCTCACCCACAGCGTGTTTCCACCCATGTAGCGCACAATGGCGCAGTCGGTGTGAGAAATCAATGTATGGGACACATTAAGAAAATCACAGTGACACTGGTCATGAGCAGAGGTGTTAAAATGGCTATGTTGAAAATTTGGTGAAAAAATTCCCAAAAATGACTGTTTTAGGAGCGCACGTTGCGCAGTTCCTATGCATGCTGGCAAGTTTGCAAAGTTGTAATATTTGCACACCAGATTTTGAACAGTGCCATTTTACTGCACTTCCTTATGAGCAGTACAGCTACCATTTTTCACATCTCACCCAAAATTTGTTTCCGCACATGTAGCGCACAATGGTACAGTCGGTGTACGAAAAAAATGTTTGGGACAGATTAAGAAAATCACAGTGACACTGGTCATGAGCAGAGGTCCTAAAATGGCTATGTTGAAAATTTGGTGACAAAACTCCATAAAATGACTGTGTTACGAGTGAGCATTACACAGTTTTCACGCACCCTTGTAAGTTCACGAATTTGTAATATTTTCAGTCCAGATTTTCACCAGTGGCATTTTTCCACACCTCCTTATGAACTGTACGGCTGCCATTTTCCACAACAGGGCCGAAATGCGTTTTCACACTTTAAGTGCAGAAATGCGTGGTCGCTGTGGGAAATCATTGTTCGGGACAGATAAAGAAAATCACACTGACACTGTTCATGATCGGAGGTCCCAAAATGCCTGTGTTAACAATCTGCTGTAAAAATCCCAAACTAGTTACATTACGGTGCGTTACTGCAGTTTCTATACTGCGCTCGTGACTACCAGTTTTTAAGATTTTCACCCCAGATTTACAACATTGCCATTTTTTTACACCTCCCCATGAACAGTACCACAAGTCATTTTCACATCCTGTTCGAATGTGTTTTGCACCTGTGGTGCCAAATGCACGTAGTCACTGTGCAAAAGCAGTTTTAGCTAACAAACTGATATTGCCACTGTTCATAATTAGGGGGTCTCAAAAAAACATGTTGAAAATTTGAGTGAAAATACCAACGAATGCCTGAGGCGTTAGGGTTTCCGACCATAACGCCCCACCCTGTAGAGAATGACAGGCATTAGGGTGTGACTTGGGATTCTTGCCTGTAATGCTCATGCCATTCCACCCCCATGCACACCCTGCAGCCAGTGAGAGGCATCAAGGTGGGCCTCGGACTCTTCGGGCCCAAACGTTACCCCATTATTCTATACTGCACCCATCTCACTTTATTTCCTGATGGAATGGGGTGCGCATAAGGGCCAAAGACCCCAAGGCACACCGTGACACTTGTCAGTGTCTGCAGGGTAGGGTGTGGTGAACTGGCATGGTCGTTATGCCTGATGACCCAAAGGCACACCCCAATGCCTGTCACTCTCTGCAGGGTGGTGGTGGGGTTGGCTTCAGTTCAATACTTCGCTGCCATTCCTATTATGCAGCTCTCTAACTTCTACACTACCAATGCCAATGCCAGCAAGCAAACATTCGGCATTGACAAATGCTTGTTTCTTTTAGTTCAACAACAAAGTTAGAGATTGCATGTTAAGAAGAACTCTTATCTCAACATTCTTCTATTTATAATTACCTGGACTGGCCATAAAGCCATTCCAGGGGAAGTAATACCAATGAAGGAGATGAAATCATGAAAGATATGGGAAGAGTTCTGCTGTTCTGTCCAGGGACTATAGCCCTAAAGCACAGCTGAAGGGTTTTGAATCTGGTTTAAGACATTTTATCTGCCACGTATAAATAAACAAATCCAGAAGTCATGTTTATCTAAGGAAAACATTTTTGCCAGCTTCAGTATACAGCGTATTTGCTGGGCTAAAGCAATGGCTATACTACAGCATATCCCCCTCTGCTTTATTCTGGCAAGGCATTGTCTTATAGGTCAGACCCCTTCTTCCACGTGGGCAAATGAGACAAGCCATGAGCTTGGAGGAAATGGCCACAGCCATGCATTTATTAATATGAGCCAATCTGAATCAAACCATATTGCACTGAGAAACAGGCATGACATGTACAGCAAGGTAGTCACAGCTACAAAATAACCAATTTGTTCCAAATGTATCGGCTCTCCCTCTCCTTTTGAGAGTACCACTCTATTACTTGACCACCTCACGAGGCCCATACCACTGAAGCTTGTGGGGTGGCTCTAAATGGGCCAGTTCCTCTCCCTGAGGAACACACCACTGACTAGTGACCTTCATCAGACAGTTATCCTTTGCCTATGGCTGGTGCCGCTCTAGCCCCAAATCACAGAGGCCTCACCTCTCCACAGCCTCAGGGCCTGCCTGAAAAGGAGTGATGACCCTGTTCACCCCCCATGTATGCTAGCACACTACTGCAATACTACCACACAATAAGTGCCCCAGTGCTTGGGTGCTCATCCCCCAACTAGCACCTCACACTAGGATTTCCTCCAAACTACATCATAGGTCATCTAAAAACCTGCCATTCCCTAGATCAGATAAGTGTACTCCATCCTTAGTATATAACTGTAGTATTTTTGCTAAGATCTCATCATGCTGCAGCAACCTAAGCCTCCTAGGGATTCCATGACATGTCATGTCACGTCATGATGTTGGTCAGACCACATGCCCTCTCTGTGTGCTGGGGTTCTGGGCATGGTCTCACTTCTACCACTGCATCATGTGAGACCACACTGTCTGTGTCTGAGGCCACCCCTGCACCATTCCCAAATCTTCCCACATCCTGTTCCACAATTCCATGGACTTCATGAGGCCCAAGTCATTTCTGCCTAAGTGGAAAACCAGCACATCCAGCGAGCCGTGGCAATGAGCCTCAGTGGTGATGCAGGGCAGCAGCTCCCCCCATCTCACCCCCTTTGGCCCATCCATTGTATCCACACACTTCAGGGATCGCAAGATTGGCAGTGGCCTGGACGTGCCTTGATCTAACGGCCACTAAGTGTATGTGAGAATGGCCACAAGTCCCTGCACTCAATGGTTGGTGGTCTTCACCTCCGAATGAAAAAGACAAAGTTTTAAAGAAACTGAGAGTGAACATATTTCTTCAACATTTGCAACTTCCACCTCCCCAATGACTGTATCTGAGAACCCTTCTACCTTGGCATGCAATGCTGCCCCTATCCTAAACAGAAGGAACTGGAAGGGGACAGGATCAGTTGTGTTCCAGGACAGTAGCTGCTGCTTGTTGTTTTTACAGGGTTCTTGTGGATTTTACTTGGTAGAAGGTTATTTCTTTGCTTTTTTCCTTCTAAGGGGCTAGCAGGGTATTGTTGTGGGGGCTGTTGGAAGTTTGAAAACTGGTTTGGTGGCTGTAAGTGGGCTCATTTGTTGGATGTTTCACTGTGTAACAGGCTGCACTGGTGGAGGCCTAGTTCTTCTGATTTAAAACCTATTTGGTGGGATTTGCTTGGGCCTGGGTATTTGAATTGGAGACCTATATCTGTTAATTTCAAGCCTATTTTGATGTGTTTTAGTGAAGCTGATTGAATTGAGACCTGTTTCTTTGGCGGCAAACATATTTTGGGGGCTTTGAGTTGAATTTTGATTCATTGTTGCTGACTTAAGTAGCTGCAAAGAATACTGCATAGTGGGGGAAGGGTGTTAATGGTCTGGCCGGTCTCACTCAGCTAATTGACTGGAGGCAGAGCTGAATCAGGTTTGTGGTGTTGGATGCTTTTTCTCCTCAGAAGGAACTGGAAGGGGACAGGATCAGTTGTGTTCCAGGGCAGTAGCTGCTGCTTGTTGTTTTTACAGGGTTCTTGTGGATTTTACTTGGTAGAAGGTTATTTCTTTTCTTTCTTCCTTCTAAGGGGCTAGCAGGGTATTGTGGGGGCTGTTGGAAGTTTGAAAACTGATTTGGTGGCTATAAGTGGGCTCATTTGTTGGATGTTTCACTGTGTAACAGGCTACGCTGGTGGAGGCCTATTTCTTCTGATTTAAAACCTATTTGGTAGGATTTGCTTGGGCCTGGGTATATGGCCGCTGGGCTTGAAGGGGAGACACAGGGCTGATACACTCTCTCTCGAGTCGGGTGTCTGCCCAAGACCCACCCTCCTCCACCCCTTCCTCCCCAGAGTTCTGCTAATTTATAGGGGAAAACCTGCCCTGCAATTGGAGGAAAAGGCTGCAGGTGCAGCTCATGTAGTTCTAGCCACTGGGGGTTGGATTTAAAGGCCTGGAGAGAGGAGCTTAGGGAGTTGTTCATTTCCCTTATAAGTTTACTGTGTTGTACTGCACCTAGTAACAGGGTTACCGGTGTACTGTGGGACTGTATCTAAGATTAGTGGGTGACCTGATTAGGCAGTAGGGAACCTGGTGGCTCACCCAAGGAAACCTACTTGGAAGGGGTTGGAACCACATGACATTAGGGCTGGCATCTTTGGGAGGGTGGTGGGGTGCACAGGGTGTGGAGCAGCCATGATACTGGACTGGGCTTGGAAGTTTGGTGGTTGCCCAGTGTGCTACCAGCTGGCACAGCTTAGGGAGGAGGTTGCGGGGATTAGGAGACAACTGGGGGAAGGGAGGTATGGTTGGGGAAGGGGGCAGGGGATCTCCCACAGGGTTGCACCAAGCACTGGGGGCAGTGGCATGGGAAGGAGTGCAGGAGAATACTCAGGGGTCACATAGGGACCCTGGCAGAGGGGGTCCAAAAGGACACTACCAAGGAAGCAGGCAGGTAACTGGGGACCCTCACAAAGGAGGGACAGAGTGACAACATTCTCAGGGAAGTAGGAAGATGGCCAGGGCTGTACAGAAGGAAGCAAGGCGGGGAGGTGGATCAGATCTTACACTCAGTAACTGCTTCAATTCTCTTCTTCTGCTCGAGGATGAGGGGGGTGATGTAGCCATGACAGGGGTGGTTAGAGATGGAAAGGGAGTGGGGGGCAGGAGGCAGGGGCCAGATAACAGGAAGAACAGGGGAACCTGGAATGCAGGAAAATGGGAAACAGTGAATCAGAGCAGGAGGGGCAGGGGAAGAGGAGGAAGCCAAGAGAGAAAGACCAGTTGGGAGGAAAGGTAAAGGAGAAGGGCCAGAAGTACAAGGAGGATTTAGTAAAGGAGCTGAGGGTTTAGGCCAGGGAGCACAACAAGCAGGAGGAACTAAATGGAGACAGCAAGGAAGGGAGGACGAGCCAGGCCAGTTTAGCAGATGGGGAGAAGGACCAGTTGCGAGCAGTGAGGGAGTTAGCAGGTACAGAGGATACTCAGGAGGAGGAAAGGCATAGGAGTGGAGGGAGGGGTGGTCAGGGTAAATAAGGAGGGGTGGCATGTGGCACCCAGATAGGGGAGGAACAAGGGCCGACTGGGTGGAGGGCGTAGAAAGGATGAGGGACATGGAAGGGGAATGGAGAAAAGGAGCAGTCAGAGTGCTCCTGTTGAGGATTCTATGATCAGAGGTATCAAATGGGATAGGAGGGAGAAGCCTGGCCAGTTAGAACAAAATGCTTCCTGGACTAACGGTGCACAGGGCTAAGCACGAGGTATATCAGCTGGCAAAGGATTGTGGGGTTCCCCAGACATACTGGTCCACCTGGGTACAAATGACATTGAGGAAATAGCAAGCTAGAGATACAGGCAAGATTCAGGAGCTTGCCAGGGTCTGTCATGACATAGGATGCACAGTTTCCTTCTCAGAAATCCTGCGGTGCCAAGGGCTAGTGGGAGCACAAAGGAAGATTAGGAGATAAACCAGTGGCTCAGGGGTGGTGTGAAGCCAGAGGGTATGGGTTGATTGGGATTGGGGAGACCTGGGAGGATAAGGAGCTGTATGCTAGAGATAGACTCCATCTCAATTTGGAGGAGGGAACCTTAAGTTGAAAATAGGGGGTTCATTGGTGAAAAGTGGGGTTTAAACTGGTGAAGGGAGGGATGGGAGAAAAGGCTGTCAAGGGGTGCCAATAAAGGAGAGACTCTGTCTCCACCCCCCTGGGGAGCCGGAGGATTGCAGGAAAAGGCCGACTGGTAAAGTGCAGACCTGGGGAAAACAGAATCCCCATGGGAACACAAGCAGGGGAAATGGAAGTATAGGGAAAGGGTGGAAGGTAGTCCTGCTAAATGCCAGAAGCTTAGGAAATAAAATGCCTGAGCTCCAGGCGATGCTAACTGAGGGAGCAGTAGATGTGGCAGCGGTCACTGAGACCTGAGCCACTGCAGGACATGACTGCGACCTGAACCTGGAGGGTTACACTATGTTCAGGAAGGACAGAGGGGAGGGAAGGGGAGGAGGGGTAGCAATGATAGTCAAAAACTGCATTGGCATAGGGGGAGTAGAGGAGGTGGAGGGAACCGTGGAAGCAATTTGGGTCACCTTGATAACAAGGGAGGGCAAGAGAGTAAAATAGAGAGTGGTGTAGACCCCTGCCCTGGCAGAGGAGCTGGAGGAGAGTCTGGTGGTAGATGTTGGGAGACACTGCAGACTGGGCAGAGGAATGGTGGTGGTGTTGGGGGACTTAAACATGCCAGGAACAGACTGGGAGACTATGACATCTTCTGTGACTAGGGAACAGAGGTTGTTGGATGTCTATCAAGACGCGTTCCTAACTCAGCAGGTGGAGGAACCAACCAGGGAGGCATGGGTACTGGATGTGGTCCTGGCAGACAGTGACTAGATTAGGGGCCTGGAGGTAAGGGACCCATTGGCGGGGAGTGACCATGCCACAGTCTGGTTCTGCCTGGACCTAGGAGGGCTAGAAAGCTGCACAAAGACGGAGGTAACTGACTTCAGGGGAACGGATTTTAAGGAAATGGGAAGGATCCTTAAGGAGCATTTGGATGGGATTGGGTCAGACATGGACGCTGATAGTAGGTGGGAAATCATCAGGAGAGGGGTGCAAGAAGCTACCAGCACCTGTGCAAGAGTAAGACGAAAATGCGGTAGGGTCCGAAAACCCTGCTGGTGGACCAGGGAGGTCCAGGAGGTGGTGCAGGGAAAGAAGGCAGCCTAGAGGCAATTCAAGTGCTCAAGGAGTGAAAGGGATTGAGGGGAGTATGAGCTGATGGCTAGAAGGGCCACTAGGGTGGTGAGGGCGGCTAAGGCAAGGAAGGAGCAGAACCTGGCCAGGGAAATCAGGAGAGGGAACAAGGGGTTCTTTAGATACATTGGGGAAAAACGAAGGGTGAAGGGGCAGATTAGCAGGATTAAATCAAGGGAGAGATGGGCACAAGACCCGGGGGAGCAGGCTGAGGTACTAAATGAGTACTTCACCTCAGTTTTCACCAAGGAAAATGGGGGTGCTGCATCATACATGGGAGGAGACAGAGGTACTGAGGAGGGGGACCCTCACGATCAGCGGTCTGGGGAGAGGGGAGGCATCACTGGCAGGAGGGGGAGGGCTAAGCAGGAGAAGAGGTACTGGAAGTGGAAATCACAGCAGAGAGAGTGAGAGGCCCTCAGCTCCCTTAAGACGGAGAAAGCACGGGGCCGGATAAATTACATCCCAGAGTGCTGAAGAAACTTATGGATGTCCTGGCGAACCCTGGCGAGAGCTTTTCACCATCTCTCTGAGGACAGGGTGGGTGCCCCAGGACTGGAAGGTGGCGCATATAGTGCCTATCCACAAGGGGGGATCAAGGGAGGTGGCAGAGAACTACAGGCCTGTCAACCTGACATCGGTGGTGGGCAAGGTGATGGAGGGCATTGTCAAGGAGAGGCTAGGGGGGACCTGGAAAAGTCAGGGTGCCTGGATGATAGACAGCATGGATTCATCTCAGGGAAATCATGTCAGACAAACCTTGTGGAGTTCTATGACTGGGTGACGAGTGCCTTGGACCTTGGTAGACCAGTGGACGTCCTCTTTCTAGACTTCAGCAAGGCATTTGACTCTGTTCCTCACATGGGCCTGTTGGATAAGCTGGGAGAAATGGGGGTGGGGAACCAGATGATCAGATGGATAGGCAATTGGCTCCAGAACCGGACCCAGAGGGTCGTAGTTGGTGGGATAGTCTCATCCCCAAAGATGGTCATTAGTGGGGTCCCACAAGGATCAGTCCTTGGGCCCCTCCTGTTCAACGCCTACGTCTCTGACATAAGGACAGGAATCAGGAGTGAGATGAGTCTCTTTGCGGACGACTCAAAACTGGGGGCGGTGGTGGATGAGGAGGAGGGGAGGGTGGCCCTACAGGGGGACCTGGAGGCTCTGGAAAGATGGTCTAGAAAGTGGAAGCTGAGGTTCAATGCAGGGAAATGCAAGGTACTCCACCTGGGGGCCAGAAACCCGGGCCAAGTGTACACCCTGGGGGGAATGCTACAAGTCTCGATGGCTGAGAGGGACCTGGGGGTGGTGGTGGATGTCAAAATGAACAACTCGGAGACTTGTAGGAGGGAAGCAGCCAAGGCCAACAGGATGCTGGGATGCATTGCTAGGGAGATCACCTCCAGAAGGAGGAAAGTGATGCTCCCTCTGTATAACTGCTTGGTGAGGCCACACCTTGAGTACTGCATGCAGTTTTGGAGGCCACACTTAAAGAGGGACATTAAACTCCCGGAGGGGTCCAGAGAGGGCAACCAAATGATTTGGGGCTTGGGGACAGGACCTATGAGGAGAGGCTCGAAGAGCTAAATATGTACACATTGGAAGAGAGGGACCGGGGGACATGATAGAGGTCTTCAGTACATGAAGAGGGTAAATAGGGGAGGAACAGTCAGGGTGCTTCGAAGGAAGGAGGAGGGGGCCACTAGAGGGCATGGGTGGAAGCTGGAGGGGGGAAGATTCAGGGGAGAAAGGAGGAGGTGCTATTTCACTGAGAGGGTGGTGGAGCCATGGAATGCACTGCCTAGGGGGCTGGTGGAGGCAGAGATGGTGGAGGGGTTCAAGAGGGGCTGGGACAGGTACAGGAGAAGGGTTCTGGAAGCAAAATCCAATGCAGCAAGAATATCTGGAACAGGGAAGGGAGAAACCAGAGAAGGTGAGGGGGCAGCAAGGTCAGCACCCAGGGTGGGGGCTGACCAATCGAGCAGACTCGAAAGACCGTTAGACCTATTCTGCTGGCATTTTAGTATGTTAGTATGTTAAATGAGTATTGTAGCCCTTGTCCACCATCCCCAGCTCCCTCAGCACCTTGGTTAGTACCTGCCAGAACTGAAATGAGGTGAGTGGAGACTCATTCTCATGACAAAAAAAGGCTTGGACCCAGGCTTCTGTTGCTGACTATATGCTGACACCCAGCCCCTTACATCCCCCTGCATCCCAGGAGGCAACCAGAGGTGACACCAGCAAACCCTGGCCCCTCTGTCTGTTTGCTTCTCCTTAGGATTACAAATACTCCCTCCGTGGTCACCACCATGTTGTTACCCCAAACCACCTGCAAAGTTTCTGCTTTGTTCAGTTGTATGATCTCTGTCAACCTGAAAAATCTGCAAAAAGCCACAAGATGAGCTGTTTGAAACAGCAGGGCTTCTGAAGCCGATGAGCCAAACACTAGGCAGCATTGCCATAATCTTGACCAGCAATGCTGGGGCAGTAGGCCGCTGTATATCCCCTGTTTTGGAATCTCCAAGCACCCACCCCTTGAGCGTTTTGAGTACTTTAAAAGTGTGGGTTGTGTCCTTCGCCCCCATAGCTTTTTCAAACCATGCTATTGTGGCTAGATGCCCCACCACCTTCCCAAGTGTGATGTCCTACCACTTCATATGGATGAGGTCTGCACACAACTGACCCTCTGGCACAGGCCCGGCTGCCTCCCACCCCAACTATTCCCTTACTCTGAGAAATATATCCAACACCCGCTTGTATGCCACCCTTGTGCTAGGCACTAGAAAGCACTGAAGCAACTCCCACTCTTCTCCCACTCTTCTGTGTCACCAAATCCTAGAGATAAGGTAGAACTTCCCTGGGGCATGTCTCTGCTTCTGGTGATATCTGCCAAAGCCTTTCCCACTGCAAATGTGAAAAAGCATCAGTCACTTCAATATCCATTCCTGTTACATGCATTGCCCTAAATTGCACAGTGAGTATCAAATATCTGAGTATAAATGCCCTCATGAGGTTTCCCATAGGACCCTTATCCAAGGGATGAAAAATCCCCATGTTCGAGGTCCATGACCCTGTCAGTCAGCTGCTGGACTTAAGCTTTACAGCCCTTTTCAATCTGACTGACTTGACTGTACAGCTTTGTTAGCCATGCATGCACAGCTCACTATGGAGGTGACAAACTGGCAAGCGAACCTCCCCACCCCACTGGGAGTGCTTACTTCCAAGTTCCTCTCACAGTGGCAATGAGTCAGAGCTCAGAGGAGCACAAAGATGCTGAGATGGTTGCATAGCTACAGAAAAGAGGAATGTGGGAGGGTGCATGGAACATGGTGCACTGGTTTCTGAGTCTAGAGTGCAGCAGGATTCAGTGGAACACTGGGGGAGGCGAGCGGCTCCACTGACTGAAGCACTGTGTGGCACCAGAAAGCAAGAGGACTCACAGGACTCATGAGCTCACACCAGCAGCACTGTGCAGAGGACTGCCACTGGAGATGATCACATGTCTGCCAAACTCTGATCAAGTGGTAAGTAGCTGATCTGTGCATGTTAGAGGTTTTCTTAATGAACCATCTCACTCAAGATCTGACTGCCGACAGACATGGATGTGTTTCCTCTCTTGGCTGCTCAGTGCATTACTATCATCTTGACTCTCCAGTGCAGCTATAAAAAGCCCTTATAGAAATGTTACTTACAAATATTAAATAGGAAGGCTACTTAACTTGGTTGAAAGCAATTGGGAGACTCATTTTAATTTCAGGGAGGCTACTATTTAGACACAGAGACACTGTGTCTCTGTCTCGCATGTTGGAAGTAGGAGTGTTGCAACAAATTTAAAAATAACTCCAGATAGTCCAGTCATAACAATTTTTGATAATTTGGGGGTTTAATATTGGGGCTGGGCTGGTAAGACAGAAGTCAGTAGCTTTTTAGGGCTGCAGTGGGTGGAGCCCTGCAGACATCCTCCTATTGAAAAAGGAGATTTTTCCAACTGAACAACAGTGTAGAGTTGCATCACAGTTACCTCTGCATCCATGAAGCACTCCACAATGTCAATGCACTCTTCCCATAGCACTATTTTTATGCCATCTCTGTGCATACGCAGTAGCGTGCATACATTTTATCACCATGGCAGAGGTGCATCAGGAGCTCCCTGGTGGTTCTGGACCCAAAGATCAGTTAGTTGGAGTCCAGAGACATGAGGGCTGTAGTGGAAAAGCCATGAAAATATTTATGTAAAGAGTGCCAATGAGCGGTATGAAACTGAATTTATACATAATAATGACCCATTCATGAATATTAATGAACCCTGCCTGCCTTCTTCTCATTGGCAGAGTTCATTAATAATCATGAGTAGGTCATTATTATGTATAAATGCAGTTTAATACTGCTCACTGGCAGTCTACTCTTTAAATACATATTTTTGTGACTTCTCCACTGCGCCCCCCCTTGTCTCTGGACCTCCTCAGCTGACCCTCTCTCTCAGCCCCCCCACAAACTTAACCCTGACACTGGGGGTGCCCAATCCCCCAGTGTTGCTGTCCCTCTCTGTTGTTGTTGCCCTGACACTGTTCCACCCACTTGACCCTCCCTCTCAGCACCCACCACCCCACCCTCGACAAATACAACACTGACGCTGGGGGTGTCCAATCCCCCAGTGTCACAACCTGAAATAAAGAAAACCTTCCCTTGCAATTTTTTTTCTGTCTTAAATAAACCCTGCAAATAGAAGACCATTTATCTGTACCTTTTATGGCCATTACTGTCCCCCCACCCAACCTTCCCACTCAGCACCCACCACCCCACCACCCCAAGCCCTTACATACCCACTGGGCTCCAGCACCATAATCTTCAGTGGGCCATAGACACATCTTCACTCTTTAAAGCTGGACCATGAATTGAGGAAGCAGGTATGTGGTTCAAAGTAATTCAGTGGGGTTTTGAACTTAGCGGCATAACTTGGTCAGTTTGCATGTTTTGCCCCAAATTTTCCAACATGCCTTCTTTGGGACCCCACCTCATGAACAATTGCAGTGACATTAGACAAATCTGTCCCAAAAAGTGATTTTGCTGTCCCTGTGTGAAATCATCTTTTGGGAAGGATGTGAACATTTGCTCTGCACTTGTTCATGAGGTGGGGTAATAAGAAGATTCTGTTGAACATTTGGCATAAAAATATTAAAAGACAACAAAGGTATGAGCCTAAGTTGAATTTTTCGAATGTGGTATTGTACCTTTGGTAATTTGCCATATTTTCCCCCAAAGTATACAGCATAGCCATTTACTTACAGCACCTCATTAATGTGACAGCTGTTATTTTTTTGAAATCCTGGCCAAAATATGTTTTTACATCCTAAAGGTGATTTCATGGTCACTTTGCGAAATCATCTTTTGGGAAGGAGTTAAAAATTTTCTGTGCCCTTCTTCATCAGACGAGGTCATAAGAAGGTTACATTGAAAATCTGGGGTAAAAATATTAAAAAACAACAAAGCAATGAGTCTACATTGAATTTTGTGAATGCAGGCTCATAACTTTGGTCATTCTCAATATTTGTACCCCAAATTTTCAACATAGCCATTTCTTTACAGCACCTCATGAATGTGACAGCTGTCATTTATTGTGCTCAACTGCTGCCCTTGTGGCTTCTGCCAGAGCTTGCTGTTTATTGGGGCTAGGTTGGAAGTCAAGCCAAGAGTCCCTGACCATTTGAATGTAGACTGAGCAGCTTAAGGGGACATCTTTTTGTCTTCATCTTTCTGAAGTCCACCTACTTTTATGAGGGGGATAATAGCTAAAGTGTGAAGTAGGAATGCAAGCATCTCTTTGTCAACCTAACCTGTTTTTACACAGACTGCAGCCTAATTGTGGACCACTGAGGTTCATGGCACCCACCTTCTGCATTCACTTTGTATTCTGTTTTCCCTCCTGCTGCAGTTTGTCTATGTTGTAGTCTGGTGGTGCATAGTGTCCATGTGTGTGAGTGTGACTATATACCTTAAAAAGTAAAAACAAGAAAAAAATATTTTCATAGCAGCCATTGCTGCAATTTGTTTCTGTTACACTCTATTGGTACATAGTGTATGTGTGTGCATGTGAGTTCTGTGCCTTAAAAAGGAAAACAAAAATAGAAAAAAATATATTTTCATAGCAGCCATTGCTGCACTTTTTCTGTTGCACTTTGGTGGTGCATAGTGTCTGTGTGTGTCACTGTGTGAGTGCCATACCCTAAAAAGTAAAAAAAAAAAAGATAGAAAAAAAACTATTCTCATAGCAGCCATTGCTGCACTTTGTTACACTCTGGTGGTGCATGTGTGTGTGTGTGTGTGTGTGTGTGTGAGAGAGAGTGAGTGCCCTAAAAAGTAAAAAAATAAAATAGAAAAAATATTTTTATAGCAGCCATTTGCTGCATGTTGTCTCAGTGCAGTCTCTACCTCTAGCCTGCAGTAGTGTGTGTTTGTGTGTGTGTGCCTTAAAGTAAAGAACTTAACAATATATATATATTTCATTAGCAGTGTCCTTGCTGCAGTTTGTCTATAAGTGTTGCATAAGTTTTTCCTACTACTTGTCTAGTCTCTGGTGTTGCAATTTGCTCTACAGTGTTGGAGTGTGCATGTCATTGATCAGTCACTTTAACCCACCACTGTACAGACTCAGTGTGTCCTATCCTGGTGCTGAACATTTAAATGAAAAAGGAAAAAACATTTATTAGGGATTACTAGGCTAACCTGATGATTTACTAAATTAAACAATTTTCCACTAAGTCTATGGCACTGTAGCAGACAGAATTAATTGTTCTGATCTGATGACATGTTGTTCACTGACTCAAAGCATATTCATATGCTGCATAAACATTCTAAATTTCTAATTTTTAAAATGACTTTAAGCTATGGTTTCTCAATATCTGGAACAAGTAAACCCAGTTGTTAAAAATGTAAAATAATAGATGATGGCCTTACAAAGGATCAAAGGTGTGGCAAAGAAAAAAGGGTTAGGCATTTCCATTCAGAGTGGAAAAAAAGAATATCATTGGCTGGATTTCAATGAAGAACATTGATGCTTTGTTTATACTGTAAGGCCTATCCCCAAATTTGTGATCCAAATGCTGCCATGGTGAAAGGGTCAGATAATCTAAAATTAGACCCTATAAAGAGGCATAAGCATAATGTAACAGGGGAACATGTGTCATGCACAAAGCATTACTTAAAAGATACAGCTCTGTCAGGAGGTCTAAACCTCACTCTCAGGTTCTTGGCAATAATGGGCATGCAAGGAATCACAGACACTTTGCATAAGAGTAATAATGCTTGTTTATTACAACCAAAAGGATAATCACAGTTGCCCTAAGCAGTTCTTACCAAAAGGAACTGGGAGCCAATGCTAAGCGTTCCCTATACCTTGATGATTCTCTGTGTCTCTTGGGGTCTCCGAGGTAGAAGACGTAATGTCTTTTATTATATAGCTATGATAATTACCATGGTTACTGTAAGGTAGACAAATTTCTAATTACAGAATTGAGCCCTATTGGCTAAATTAGAGGTGGCTCCAGAGTCCAAGATAACATTATACAATTTTGTAATAGTCATCACTTTATAAAGACTAAAGAAGTACAGTTGTACATAGTCGTGTAATAATACAAATCATCAGAAAATGGCAATGCCGACACATGTATCATAATCATTACAAGGACACAGATGTCCTAACATCTTGTAAGCACGAAATACAGGTATATATTAGAAAGTAAAATGTATAACAATAATATGCATACATATCCTGACATCTACTCTTATATGGTGGATGCCCTTAGTCCTATATGTTAGTATAAAATATGCCTAATTACTAGCTGCCTATGGTGCGCACCTCTGGGAGTACCAATAAGGGTGCAGGGACCTCGTGTAACATTCTCCCTCTTGTTGCCTTGGAAGGGGCAACACAGCAAAAGTAGGGAAGTGGATAGGGAGCAGGGGTCATTTACAGACCTGACGCATGAGCTTTGTAAAATGACTCCAGCTGCTCAAAGTGTTGGCGCAGTGTGCGCCGTAGGCAACAAAGCATAATAATGAGAAAAAAATATCAAAAATGCTTGTATAATAACAAAACATTTAAAGGTAATCTCTAACCAAGTATTAGTAAGTGTACTGTTCATATCACCATCGTTAATAAGTGCAAGTACAGCTTCATTAGCTTTTGTAATATTATTGCTGATGTGGATGAGATGGGTGTCTTTCCTCTCTAAAAGTGATTTTAATGTCAAAATGAGGGGATCAATGTGTACATTAAAGTAAGGTAAATACTCAGAGAGTGTAAGCAGATAATCAGGGTTACCATCAATGATATCAGCGTCCATAAGAGGGACGGGTGAAATGACTGTGTGCCCAATAACTGACTTTTGATGGGGCATGAGGAAGAAGTTTGGACTATCAATAGAAAATGTTTGCATTCCATAAGTATAACTTTTAAAGTTTGTGACGACGCAGTACTCACCGTCTGAATTATATTGCATTTTAACAGTAGACAATCTCCATTTTTGCAATTGTACTGGGCAGGTGTAAGTAGTCTTGGAAATCCGTGTTGACAGGCGGTGAACCTCCTCTCGATAAGACTGGTAGAGCTTGTCTGGAGCCGATACTGAGTCCTGGTAGTCTGTGTCATTAGTGGTGATGTCATCGTCCAGGGAAAAAGACCGATCAATACTGTCTAGGGAATAGCCACATACAGGTTTATTAACATCAAATATGTCTCAGCGACACAAATAAATATACCCTTTCTTCGCACAGCAGTCCGTGTGCGGGGTGACCAAGGCATTCAGAAGAGAATGGAGGACCAATGGAGGTGGTAAGTCGAGATGTTCTCTGTAGATGTCATCATCAAAATGCCCAATGGAGTGTACAGATGCGAGTTTATCAAATAAAGCTGTAGTGGGATCAAAACGTTGGAAAGAGACAGTAAAAGAAACAAACATAATATCCTTAATGGAACATCTCTTAGAAGTAAAACATGGACCAGTGTTAGGGTGTCTTGTCACAAAACCCCAATTCCTAACTGTGGAAAGAGGAATAGTGAGAGTTTGCAGCATACACATTGCAATACAGCTGGAAGATTTACACTGAGGACAATACCATTCAGAGATACGTCTGTCATGTATAATATCAGGAATCCTTACGGATTCTAGATCATGGAAAAGATTGTTGATGGTAGTGATAATATATGAGCCATAGGCTGAGCATAATATCTCACGGGCAATATATTGTTTATCGGCTTCTTTATTGTTCTGTGCAATGAGAGTGTTAATCTTAGCCTTAGAATCTGTAAATGCCTTAGCAATATATTGCATGTTGTATACAGTATATATTTCTTCCTGACTAAGGCCATCCACACCATGCAATAATGGGGGTATGATATATTTTACCAAACCAGTTTGGAATTTCTGTGAATGTGATTTGATAGCAGCAATGTCGGCTTTGTTCCAAATAGACATGGCTGTACCAAAAAGACCTATAACAGTGCCTGTGGCACCAGTGGCATCAGAGCTGTCAACTTCACATATCTTATGCTTATGACTTTGAGCATCAGGAGTAAGTTTACTCCTGAAATTGCCTCTATGCTCGGTGGTGTGAACCCTGGCAATGGGGTCTTGAGTACGAATTTGAAAAGCTGCTAAGCTATCAAGTAACAAAGTACTATAAAACAATGAAGTATTAGTAGTATGACACATACCAAATTCTTTCATATGCCAGTAAGTCAAATTAAACAAAACAGGTACTGTATATGCATAAATTGTAAGTTGTTAATAAGTGTACCAGGTAAGGCAGCGCCAGTTAAACCACTATGAGAGCCAGGAGTGTGTTTTGGACATTTCAAAAGCTGTTTATCAGTAGGGGGTAAAACAGAAAGGTACATGGCAGCAGAGGCCATGTTGTGTACAGCACATTTCCTGGCAGAGTCTTTAGACAAGGAATTACAATATGAGGGATCAATTAAGGATGTGATATTGTATAAAGCAGAATGTCTAAGAGCAGTTTGGAGCAAGGACAGAGAACCATTTGGGGATAATTTTGTGTTTGGCCAACCATGGAAAGGTCTCTTGGACAGCTTGGCCACAGGGAGAATTTGTCCTTGCAATGTGGTTTGCCACTCAATTTGTAAGACAGATTTATCAGGAGCAACAACCGAGGGAGTGAGGTAAGTATCTGAACCTTCCTGGGCAGTAATCAAATTGTCCGCTATATTGATGGAAACTCCTTCTGTGGCAGATGCTGGAGGATCAAGGTGAGTAATGGTATACAGACCCCCATCTCAAGGGGAGGAAATGGACAACAAAATGATAGAGAACATTCTCAAAATGGCTGAAAAAGGGGAGATACTGTTGATGGGGGACCTGAATATGCCAGATGTTAACTGGATAACATGTACTGCAGCCACATCCAAGAGCAGGGTCATTCTCGATGCCCTGCAGGGGGCAGGCCTTAGACAGCAAGTGTTGGAACCCACTCGGGAGGGAGCACTACTAGACCTGGTACTCTCAAATGGAAAGAGGATCACAAATTTAGAAGTCAGTAGACATCTGTGAACAAGCAACCACTGCACAGTGTGCTTCACAATGAGCACAACCATGGAGATAAGCCATACAAAAACAAGGATACTGGACTTTAGAAGGGCTGACTTTCACAAAATGGGTGAATACCTGAAAATTGCACTAGCAAATGACCAAAAAGGAGGGGTGGAAGAACAATGGAGAAAAATCAAAACTGCCATCATAGAGGCAACAAGCCTTTGTGTGAAACAAATGAAGAAAACAAAGCAGAGTAAAAAACCACTATGGTTCTCAAAAGAGGTGGCAGGGAAGGTTAAGGAGAAAAAGGCTGCATGCAAAAAGTATAAGGAATCACAGAAGGAACATGACAGGGAACTGTATCAATTAAAGCAGAAAGAAGTGGGGAAGGCAGTCAGACTAGCAAAGGCCCAAACCGAGGGAAAAATAGCCCACTCAGTTAAGAAGGGGGATAAAACCTTTTATAGGCACATTAGGGAGCATAGAAAGGTTAAGGGAGGGATAGTGAAGATTAGTAAAGGAGAGGGGAGGTGGGCAGAGGGAGACAGTGAAAAGGCAGACATACTGAATGAATACTTTTGCTCAGTATTCACAAAAGAAGATGAGGAGGAGTTACCTAAACCAGACAATAGAAGCACTCTGGGTAGGGGGGTTGACACCAGTCCATTCACAGAAGAAAGAGTGCTGAAAGAACTCTTAAAACTCAAGGTGGACAAAGCAATGGGGCCTGATGGGATTCACCCCAGAATCCTAAAAGAACTAAGGGAGGACCTAGTGACACCAGTGACCACGCTTTTTAACAAATCGTGGCAGGATGGGGCGGTACCTGAGGACTGGAGGAGGGCAGATGTGATTCCCCTTCACAAAAGTGGGAACAAGGCAGAAGCAGGAAACTACAGACCTGTAAGTTTGACCTCAGTGGTAGGGAAAATGATGGAATTACTTCTGAAAGAAAGAACTGTTGAGTATCTAGAGGCCAGCGGGGCACAGGACCCAAAGCAGCATGGATTTATAGCAGGAAGGTCATGTCAGATGAATCTAATTGATTTCTTTGACTGGGTGACCAAAGTAATAGACCAGGGAGGGGCTGTGGATATGGCCTACCTAGACTTTAGCAAGGCATTTGACACAGTCCCGCACAAAAGATTAATAATCAAGTTAGCCAGCCTGGGAGTGGGTCCCAGGGTGGTAGCCTGGGTAGCAAACTGGCTGCACAACAGGACACAGAAGGTAATAGTGAATGGAACACATTCCGAAGAAAGGGGGGTTACTAGTGGAGTACCTCAGGGCTCAGTACTGGGTCCAGTCCTCTTTAATATCTTTATAGGTGACATTGCAGAGGGTCTGGAGGGAAAGGTATGCCTCTTTGCAGATGACACAAAGATCTGTAACAGAGTTGATACACAAGAGGGGGTAGAAAAGATGAGAAGGGACTTGGCAAGGTTGGAGGAATGGTCAGACATATGGCAACTTTTATGTTTATGATTATCTGGTATGGTCCTCAGGTGATTTCAATCTTACCTCGAGGGTAGGACTCAGAGGGTGGTGTCGGGAATTTTTTCTTCGGCATCAATCTCCCTATCCTGCGGGGTACCGCAGGGTTCTATTTTAGCGCCTATGTTGTTTGCGGTGTATATGCTGCCGTTGGGGAGCGATTATTAGATGATACGATCTGGGTTTTCATTGCTATGCAGATGATACCCAGCTGTATATGTCTTTTGTGCCCGACCAGGATGCTGCCTTATCGGTATTTAATAACTGCCTTGCTGAAATCCAGGACTGGATGAATGGGAGCTGGCTGAGGTTAAACCCGAAGAAAACTGAGGTGTTAGTCATGGATAAAGGTCGCTGTGAGGCGGGTTTGCTGGATGGATCGCCCTCAGGCTTATGGCTTGGGGGCGTTCAGCTGACAACCTCAGATCAGGTGCGGAATCTTGGCGTAATAATTGATGACCACTTGACGCTTAAATCCCAGGTGTCAGCGGTGGTCAAAACGCCCTTTTTCCATCTGAGGAATATGGTCAGGGTGAGCACCTGGTTCCTCCAGAGGATCTTCCAGCGTTGATCCACGCCGTTACCTCCCGCCTTGACTATTGCAACTCCCTGTACCTAGGGCTATCGGGGTTGAACTTGCCGTCTGCAGCTTGTGCAGAATGCGGCGACCAGGTTATTGACTGGATCTTCTAGATCCAGCCATATAATGCCTGTGCTCCATGGACTGCACTGGCTGCCAGTGTTCAGCGAATCACCCTTCAAGGTCGGTTTGCTGACCCATAAAGCCCTATGACCAGGGACCATTTCATTTGAAAGAGCCCTTGCCCTACTGTCCCTCCCACCCCTTCCGATCCACTGACGAGGATTGCTGAGATTCCCAGGGTTCATTTGAAAACTTCAGGGCTAGATCATTTAGTTTTATGGCCCCGACCCTGTGGAATTCTCTACCTCGTCAGGTGCGAAATTGCCCGACTGTCCTAAGTTTTAAAGGAGCTTTGAAGACTCACCTTTTTAATATAGCTTTTAATGATTTATAATAATTTTAAATCTTGTTTATTTATTGTTTTATGAAATTGTACAGGCGCTTTGGTTGAAGAAAAGCGCCTTTTAAAAATAAAGTTTTGATTGATTGATTGATTGATTGAACTTAGATTCAATGCAAAGAAGTGCAAAGTAATGCACCTGGGAAACAAAAACCCAGGAGAAGAGTACACAATAGCAGGGGAGGTACTAACAACAACAAAAATGGAAAGGGACCCGGGGGTAGTCATATCAGATGACCTAAAGGTGGGTAAGTAATGTGAAAAGTTGGTAAGGAGAGCCAGGGGATACTGGGATGGTAGGAAGGGCATCACAAGTAGAAAAAGGGAAGTGGTTATCCCTGTATACAGACAGTTGGTGAGACCCTATCTGGAGTACTGTGTGCAGTTTTGGAGACCTCATCTATGCAAGGACATAGACAGGATGGAAGCAGTCCAGAGGAGGGCAACTAAAATGGTGCAGGGTCTGCAGCAGAAACCATATGAAGAGAGACCGAGAGAGCTTAATATGCATACTCTTGATGAAAGGAGGGACAGGGGGGACATGATAGAAACATTCAAGTGCCTCAAGGGAATCAACAAAGTCCAAAGGGTAGCATCTTTCAGAAAAAGAGATGTGTAAGAACAAGGGGGCATAATTTAAAGATAGAGGGGGGATGGCTCAGGGGTAATGTGAGGAAATGTTTTTTCACGGAAAGAGTCTTGGATACATGGAACAGCCTTCCTGAGGAGGTTGTTGGGTCTAAAACAGTGGGGGAATTCAAACATGCATGGGACAGACACAAGGCAATTATAGTGGGGGGTTGCAGGAAGTATGCTGTTGGTTAACTAGAATCTGCAGTTTATCCAGTAGGTAGGGGAATGGGCAGACTGGGCGGGCCAAGTGGTCCTTATCTGCTGTCAAAGTCTATGTTTCTATGTTTTTATGTTTCTATGAAGGAGGTGCTTTACCATGCCTTGAATGCAGGAGATAACTCCTGAGATTAAGAGAAAATGGAACAAGATAGCCATCTTGTCAATGTATCTGAAAAGGAAAACCAAACATTAGTAAGCTAGTACTATTCCACCCAATGTGGTGAGGAAACGTAATTATACTCCTTTATACAGTTTTAGCTGGTTTGCATGTAACCACTTGTCAGTCAGTTTGTAGTTTTGCAAGAGTCTAACCTGATAGACTGCTGGACTGAGCTTGTTAACAATGGGTAGGGGCCTTCCCACTTATTGGAAAAGGAGTGTGTGGGATGTGCAAATCTGAGAACCATTACCCGATCCCCAACTTGTCAATTCACTTCTTGTGCATGCTTGTCAAACTGTATCTTGGACTGTTGCTGGGCCTTACCCATGCAGTTGTCAGCATACAAGCGAGTGTGTATGAGGTCTTGTCTGAGTTTTTCCACATATTGATCTACAGACACACGGTCTGTAGTAGGGGTGTGCAGGTCAAACAACAGGTGATCAGGTAATCTCATCTGTCTACCAGTCATCACCTCAAAGGGTGTCAACTGGGTGGTGGCTGAGGGTGTACCCCTGATTGCCATAAGGAGTAATGGCAATAGGTAATCCCAAAACTTGGGATTGTCCTCAATGAATTTGGAAAGCATTTGCTTAATCCACCTGTTGGCTCTCTTTACTTGACCTGAAGATTGTGGGTGGTAAGGTATGTGGAACTTCTGATGAACTCCAAGGAGTTCAAGTGCTTCTTTCATCAAGTCACCTGTAAAACTGGTTCCTTTGTCTGAGTCTGCCTTGAGAGGTAGGCCTCACCTGGAGAAAATCTGTTCCACCAGGATTTTGGCAGTGGTTTTAGCAGTACATGTCTTAGTGGGGAAAGTTTCAACCCACTTAGAAAAGAGATCAGTGACCACAAGGGTGTACTTGTTGTTTCTGCTGGTATTGGTCAAGGGACCAATACAATAAATCTGTATGGCATGCCAAGGACCAGAATGCCTTTGTGATAGCAGTTTTGCATTTCATTTGGTAGGGATGGGATTGTTTTATGTACAAACAACGCAATTATCTATGTACTGTTAGACATCCTTGGTGATACCAGGCCACCAGGCAGTGGTCTTGAGTCTTTGGACTGTTTTTTACACTCCCTGATGTCCACCAGTTGGGGTGTCATGCACTTGGTGCAGAAATTCAGGCCTAAGATGATGAGGAACCACCCACAACTTGGTGGGAGTGTCATCTGGTTGATACCAGATGAGCTTGTCATCAGGGGAAAGATGCAACTTACCTTCATGCCTTCGGTAGGGGTTATGGGTAGGGAGATTCTTCTCAATACCCTTGTCAAGGAATCTGAACACATCTTTGAGCTCAGAGTCAGTGTGCTGGCTGCTGACAGGTCCAAGGGGGAAAAGGGTTCAGGTTTCTTCCTGACCGCTGCAATGTGTACGGCCGCTCTGGCCTCTGGATGGTCCATCATCCAGATGCCCCCCAGGTCCCTTCCTTTGCAAGGGTGTAAGCAGTGTCATTGAAGGCATGATAGGGTTCCTGTATAGAATGAGCTTTAACCTTGTGTACATAGATTTTGTGTGCAAACCTTTGTGCCAGTAAATGAATGTATATTACCAGTTCCTTGTGTTTCACTGGGCTGCCATCCGAGGAGAGGAAGTTCTTCTGCCAGAAAGGAAGAAATTCTGTAAGAGAACAACAAACCCAATTAGAGTCTGCAAAGATGATGGTGTCCTCGGTTCCATGCCGGATGAACTTGAGGGCACAGGCCACCGCTGCCATCTCAGCATACTGTGATGATGCCACACTGCAGTGCTTAGAAATGTTAACAGTGTTACCATAATGGTGAATAACCAATATGCCCATCCCTGCAATCTGTTCTCCTTGGTAATAGGAAGCTGAGCCATCTGTAAAGACATGACACAATGAGGTGTTTTTGAGTAGCTGTGGTGTAGCAGGGAGGAAAGGACCTGAATCTGGAAGATCAGGTGGCTGCAGTGTACAGTCATGGGGTTCTCCTTGGAAAAGGAGGCCATGCACCAGCGTGGATGGCATTTTGGTTGGGTGGACTTTGATATCTCTATACTGGAGAAGGAGGGACCAGTGTGTCAGTCTGGTGTTGGAGACTGACCCATCCTTCAGTCTATCTGATAGCAAAAAGGTAGTTGGGGTGTGGTCCGTGTTGATGATCAGAGGGGAGTACCCTATGATATACAAAAAGTGCTTGACCACCCAGTAGATAGCCAGAAGGTTCCTTTCACAAAAGACCATACTTCTGTTCCACTGGGGTCAAGAGCTGTGATGCATATGCAGTGGGTCTCAGCGTGCCATGAACCTTTTGGTCTGGCACTGCTGACATAGCAATGTCAGAGTTGGCACACTCCAGATGGATTGGTAAAGCTGGATTGGGGTTAACCAGATCTGGAGCTGAGGCCAAGGCCTGTTTCAGTGACATCATAGCTTGGGTGTGAATAAAGCCCCAATGCCAAGAGATGTCCTTTTTTCAGTAATTCATAAAAAGGAGCAGCCTTCTGAGCAAAATCACAAATAAAATCTCTAGAATAGTTTACCATACCTAGAAATCTCCTAACAGTAGCCACGCTGGTGGGCAGTGGCAAGTCTTGCAATCCTTGTATCTTCTTCCAGGTAGGGCTTCAGCCTTGGTCAGTTATTCATAGGCCCAGAAAGAGTACCTCTTTCTAATATAGTTGTGCTTTTGCAGGGATACATTTGAGGCCTGCCCTCTGAATGAGGGTCAGTAGTTCGACCAAGAGATCCAGGTGTTGCTCCTGTTTGGCTGTTACCAAAAACAGGTCATCCACATACTGAAAGAGACACTGGGGTGTAGAGAAACCCTCTAGGATGTCCATCGTGTGTGTTAATGGAACAGGGAGGGGCTGCTATGGTATTCCTGTGTTAAGCAGGTCCATGTGTACTGCCTACTCTCAAAGATGAAGGCAAACTTATACTGACTCTTGGGGGCCAATGGCAATGACCAGAAACCATTGGAGATGTCCAGGGTACTGAACTATTTTTGGTCAGAGGTCAGTAGTCGCAGCACATCAGATGCTGATGCCACAGTGAGGGCACAACTGGGGGTGACCTGGTTCAGACTCCTGCAGTCATTAGTAAGTCTCCAGGCATCTGTGGGTTTTTTCAAAAGCCACACTGGGGAATTGGCAGTGGAAACACATGTCCTAATTACACCTTGCTTGAGGAGTGATTTAATTGTTTCTCTAAGAGAGGGCAAGGCCTCAGGTGGAAAGGGGCATTGCCATTGCCTCTCATGTGCTGGGCCTGTTACTTCAATGACAGTGTGCATTCTGCCACAGTCATGCTTGTTGGTGGCAAATGCCTCCAGATGCCTTTGTAGAATGGGAAGGGGCTTTGGGAAAAGCTTGTGATTCTTGAACAAATCACTGACGTCATATTCTTTGTTGTTCGCAGAGATTGTTGCAACCACATGTGAGTCAGGGATCATGATGGTGTGATATTGTCCCTGAATTTGTATCAATAGCATGTTAGCCAAGTCTACCACACAGCTGTGTGGTGCTAGGAAGTCAGTTCCGATTATGCTAAGGTGATCATGCAACATCATCAACTGAAAGGTATGATAGGCCTTCAGGTGTCCCAGTGTCACAGGTAGTGGCATGAAACGGTATGCAGGCAACCTAGCGCCGTCTATACCAGACATGTTGGTCCTCCATCTGGTGGACCAAGGGGATGTGTCTGGATGGTCATCATGTAATACAGACACAGCCACAGCCACGCCTGTATCCAATAGTAGTGTCAATAGGCGGCCCCCAACCTCAGCTTCGGTGCAGGGCCTTCCGTTTGTATCCAAGACCAGCTTGTTTCCAATATGGACTGAGGCCTGTAATTGTCAATATGTACCAGTGGTGGGATGGGGAGTCTCATGGAAGAGAGTCTGGGCCTGGTTCCTGTGAACCACTTCACCATGCTGCACTGATGCTATGTAAGGAGCCGCTTCCCGGTTCAGGCCTGTACTTCCGGTGTCTGCACGGCCTGTAGAGGTCTGCTCTCCCAGTTATATGGTGGCAAGACTCTGAATGGGAACAGCATCTGCTACAGAATGCACTTGGCCAAGAATTTCCCAGAACTTCTGGTTCTCATCGTGTATTTCCCTATACAAAGGGCCTGATCTTTGTTGTTTACCATTACTCTTATGGTGTTTCTTATTTTGGTAGTAGTTCCAGTTCCCACCCCAGGATTGTTGTAGTTGTTGGGCTTGCTGGGGGTGTTGGTTGTCTGTGGGGAGGGGCTGTTTCTCTTGGGCTTGCCCTTCCACCATGTAGTGCATAATGGCCTCCTGAGTAGTCTCCAGGTCAGCTACTTTCTTGGAACTGGAGCCCAGGTCATGGATGTAGAGTTGATAAACTCTCTCAGTTTTCTGAAGAATGTCAGCAAACCTCTCCATGGTGGGATAGGAGGTTGGATCTACCTTTTCTCTTACTGCAGGGATCATGTTCCTAAGGAACAGGGTCTTATATTTGATAAGGTCCACATCTGTGGCTTCTTGTGCAAGATGCTTCCCTGCTCGTTAGGCCATCCAGAGCCTCAGGTGGAAAGTTTCTTGACTTTCTTTCACATTCTGTTTTACAGGGTATGCGAGCATCACTCCTACTACACCTGGGATGTGTGCAGAAATGAGCTCAGCTGCTACTTCATAAAAGGTGGTGTGTCCATCCTGACAGATGGTATCAGGGAGTTTTGCCCACAGTTCAGGATCAATGGTCTGGTGTAGGATCTGGACCTAGTAGTCTGCAATGAAATGTAGCATTTCACATTTAGCATGCACCTTTTCCAAGTAGCAACTGAGGTTTTTGGACGGGCTTATCCGACCACTGCTGTCAGCTATGTGCTGAACAGAATAAGCCATTTGTAGGGGATTATTGGGCCAATCAGGTAGAGGTAGGTTGCCTCTGGCACCATCCAGAGCTGCCTGGGCTGCAGTTGTTGCCACTGACCAAACCATGTGAACCTGTATCTGAGCCTCATGTAGAAACTGCCTAATTTGGGTCTTGAGAACCAGTTTATTTCTTTCAGAGATGGGCACGGTGCTTATTGTGGTTTTGATCATTGTCTCTATGTCCTGCCTGTCTTCCACATTAATAACAGCTACTGGTGGTGCCGTCGGACCTAGGCCTGAGCCTTCTACCCCCCATCATGGCGGTCACCATGTTGGTGTCACCCATGATGTGTGTCATGATGTCGATGACGTATGACATGAGTGGCATGTGACGGGTGTTCGCCATGATGTGAATGGTGGGGTGGGATGTCTGGGCCATAGTAGGGGTGTGACTGGCATTGTATTGTGAGCTGTCATCATCTGATACCTCCCCCTCAGATGACATTGTCAAGGCAGGGACTACACCTCCCATAGCCTTGACATGTCCAGCCAACTCCTCTCGCTGATGGCTCAGTTTCACCATCTTGGATTCACAATCTGCATGATTCACATTTGCAGCATTGATGTCCACCTCATCCTGCATCTGTTTTTACAATACTCTATATGTGGTGCTCAATTTGCAATTGTCCCTAGTAGCCATTTCTAAGTCATTACATACCTGGTTTATCTCGTCCTGTATCTCTCCCAACTCCTCACTCAATTGTTCATTCATTCTACTTAACAAGTCATTCATTTGCAAAGCCTGTCCCTTATCCTGTCTCAAACTTTCACACTCCTGCTTCAACATACAAAGTTTCTGCTCACCTCCCTGTGCAGAATGGTGTAAAAGGGAATCCTTTTCATTTTGCAGTGTTTGGAGCTCAGACTCCAAATCCTGCTCACATCTCAAACATTCAATTTCCTACAACCCATCTCCTGTTTAAGAGATGAGATTTGCAGTTCAAGGGTTCGAAACCTCACTTCAGAGGTTTCTAGAGCAGCATAAATAGCTGCCACCAACAGCCCTTTAGCTTCTTGCTTTCTATATGTTTGTCTCATCTCTGTGTACTGGATTGAGATTCCCAGTATAGGGTTGTTGGATTGACTTGTATCCTGCTCAAAGTCAGCCCATCCTCCATGGGAGGCAAGGAAGTTTGAGACATCAAGTCTCTGTTCTGCATAGATATTTGATACGGTGGCCATTGTGTGGGAGGAAACAAAAAATCAAACCGTGAAAAGGCGCCGTGCTGTGTATCGATCCACAATAGGTGCACTTGTTCACAGTCGGGCTACTGTTGCACTTGTAAGCTTGCAATTCATGACTGCCATGGGGTGGGTTGAGTCGGCATTGACCACACAAAGAAAGCAGCCAGACTTTGCAAGTTATTATTACAACATGGTCATAAGACAGGAGAGGTGATGTGGAAATGCACACCTACAGTCCCCATTGGGAAGGGAAAAGTTGTAAGCAACAAATGAAACTTTGCAAACACCATATATTGCCTGCACATGGTCATCAATTGTCAGGAGGTCTAAACCTCACTCTCAGGTTCTTGGCAATAACGGGCATGCAAGGAATCACAGACACATTGCTTAAGAGTAATAACATTTGTTTATTACAACCATAGGGATAATCACAGTTGCCTAAACAGTTCTTACCAAAAGGAACTGGGAACCAATGCTAAGCGTTCCCTATACCTCAAGGATTCTCCCTGTCTCTTGGGGTCTCCGAGGTAGAAGACGTAATGTCTTACATTATATAGCTATGATAATTACCATGGTTATTGTAAGATAGAAACATTTCTAGTTACAGAGATGAGCCCTATTGGCTAAATTAGAGGTGGCTCCACAGTCCAAGATAACATTATACAATTTTGTAGTAGTCATCACTTTATAAAGACAAAGTACAGTTGTACATAGCCGTGTAATAATACAAATCATCAGAAGATGGCAATGCTGACTCATATATCATAATCATTACAAGGACACAGATGTCCTAACATCTTGTAAGCAAGAAATACAGGTATATATTAGAAAGTAAAATGTAAAACAATAATATGCATACATATCCTGACATCTACTCTTATATGGTAGAGGCCCTTAACCCTACATGTTAGTATAACATATGCCTAATTACTAGCTGTCTACGGTGTACCTCTGGGGGTACCAATAAGGGTGCAAGGACCTTGTGTAACAGCTCCAAAACCAGTACCACCTATTCAGCTGTTTGAAACTGCTCTGGGCCAGTCTTTAAAAAAAACATGACATCAAAGGAACTTGACAAGTACAAAGTTTTAACGCAGCATACCCCATAGCAAAAAATGGAAAGCCATTTTCAGATTTCAAAATATCCAGTGTAAAGACGGGTTTCATGGTGACAACTACATGAACATTGCAGGCTGCAAAATGTTTGTGGACAACATAACAAAGAATACATGAGATAATAGTTGCAGAGGTCAAAAATGCATCCTTTTTTGAGTATCCTTGCTAATGGAAGTACTGATCACTCTATAATTAAGCAAGAAATTGTCTAGCCTCGGATACATAGGTACAAACTGTTTGCCAGTCACACACCTAGTATCTCTGGTACCACTTGAAATTGCAAGTGCTGCAGGTGTTTTTGATGATATAGAGGACACACAGAATTAGTTAGTTGCCACATTGGTCGTTGTAAGAACAGACCCAGAAACAGATGGTTTGATACCTTTTATTGGACCAACACAGATGTTACAAAAAACTAAACAGTGCTTAAGCTTTTAGACCAACAAAGTCCTCCCTCTGAAGCTTATGACAGTTGTGTAGAAAATCACTTTCCATTAACACCCAGATCATACATAAAAACCTGAAAGAATTCTCATTGGTCTAAAATACTATTTTTAAACCATAAAACAGGTTTAAATACAAGACACCAGTTTTAGTCAGCTAGCTGGCTGCTGAAGCACTTCAAATAAATAAAAATCAAAAAGGTCAAATGTCCACAAAGGCAGATAAGAAGAATCCTTCAAGGACCAGACAGTGTCACTTGCTGAAATAATGAATGAGAATAGTGTTATGAGAACACACTCTTAAGTAAACATAAAACATTTAGACTTAACACTCACTTAAGTACATGTTAAAAATGTGATAGTTCTGTGTTAAAAATTTTAAAATAGAAATTTTCTACCATGGCAATAGGGGAGTATAAAGAAAAGGTTCACTTGAGTGAACAAACTGTTTCACACATTCATGCAGAATTAAACATATCAGAACAAATTTATCTACTATATACTCAGCCAGATAATATATTCCATAAACATAAAAACCTTCAGTGCTGTAATCAGATTTTGTTTTACAAAAACTATCAGTTGTCAGAATTAGAGCCCAATAAAAAACTTGCCAAGGACCACCTAGTAAATGAGATAATGCATCCGAATTAGAGATGCAGTGAATTTAAATTTCACCATCAAAGTGCCCACAAAGTGGGCACTTTGTGTTGTCACTCCGCTATGCAGAGTGGTCAATATGAAAAGTTCACTTCACCTTGTGATTATTACTTCGCGTTTTCATTCTGCCTTAACGTGAAGTAAGGCGAAGTGACAACAACATTGGCAGCTCCCCACACACAAAGTCACCAGAATTAATGTGCATCCCCAAAATGCTACTGTCTTGTGTCCAGAAAATTACCCAGTGCTGATGAAGTGAAATGAGAGCATAACAAGAAATGCAAAGTCTCCCAGAATTAATGGTGCACTCAGTCATGCATGCAGTGGTCACACAGAGTCACCAGAATTAATGTGCATCCCCAAAATGCTATTGTCTTGTGTCCAGAAAATTCCCCAGTGCTGATGAAGTGAAATGACAGCGTAACAAGAAATGCTGTTTCCCAGAATTAATGATGCACTCAGTCATCTGAGCAGTGGTCACACACAGTCACCAGAATTAATGTGCATCCCTAAAATGCTACTGTCTTGTGTCCAGAAAATTCTCCAGTGCTGACAAAGTGAAATGAGAGTGTAACAAGAAATGCAAAGTCTCACAGAATTAATGGTGCACTGCACATGCACAGACAGATTAAGATTGCACTGCACACTCAAGATATGCAGACACAAAGGCACAATAACACCTAACCAGTGCTCACAAGTCACAAATCTAAATTTGGAAAAGAATATCTTTTGCCGGTTCGGGGGGAGTAGGGCACGGCAGTAACAGTCCACCAACAGTAAAGATACCACAAAGCAGTACAAAAAATTCAAGCAGGTGCAGTGGATAGCAGGTTCACACTGCTGCAGTTACTCTGTGGCACAATGAAAGGTGTCTTATTTAATGACATGCATCACACACTCACATACACACTACAAGTAATGCGTAGGAAATTGAAAACCTTTAGTAATATAACCAAATGTTTTAAACAAACTGAAATTATACACTGCTGCACCACAACAGTCACCAAAAAGATGTCAAGAATTGCTGAAAATATTACTGTGTGTACATTTAACAGTTATACAAGAAAAATATAACCAAAACAGAAAGACTAACTTTTTCTTCCAGTTAATCTACCTACACCACAGATACGCTCCTCCCCCAAAGCACACTTCCAGTACACAGACTGACTGTTCTAAATTAACATTCAAAATCCACATACAAACAATAAACACTTGATGATATATGCACAGAAAGGTTTCCTACAATCGATGTACTAAATTTTGAACAAAAAATGACTCAAAAAGGCATTTTTAACAGCTTTTAAAGGTTCTGAATCACAGAGCTCTGAGAGCAAATTATCTCCAGCTACCACTACACACACTACCCAGAACTGAGGCTGTGCAGAACAATCTAGAGCCCATGTGACCTGCAATCTCAAGAATCACTGCAGAATTCACCTTGGAGCTCTACTTCACCTTAAAATTGGTAAAGAAGTGGTTTGCGGAAGGCGGAATAATGTGAAGTAATTGGTTTCAAAGGACTTTGTGTTCCTCATTATGACACGAAGTACTCCGCTTCACGTTGCTGATTACTTCACGGATTCCGCATTACTCTGTGAATCACTTCGCGGAGCAAATTTTAGCCACTTCGCCCACCACTAATCCTAATATGTTTAGTGCTCAATGGTGTGTCAGAATATAATTAATCTACTACATGCTCAGTAACAGTCTAGGAATCTGAATAAAAAAGTAAAGGAATTAAACTCCCCCCGCCGGGTAACACTGTAATATAGATAACTAGTTGGAAAGAAATATAGATTCATAAGTTTGTGAAACAAGAGTTCTAGCACACTGTAACATCATAATGTCATGAACCTGAATTTAAGTCTTACCTTAAAGAAACACAACTCTGACCGGAGTCATTGCTAGACTGAAGTCATGTTTGCATGACATTATTGGTATTCACTGTGTTGCTCACAAACTAGAACTTGCCAGTTTGGTTGCCAATAAAAATTTAAAATACATGTCCAAATTTGAAGATTGTTTGAAAAGTATTTTCAGTGTTTATTTTTGGTCTCCAAAACGCAGGAAAGAACTTAAAGAAATCACAGAAACTCTAGATTAACATCTTGCACATTTCACCACTGTAAAGCGAGTCCGGTGGTTAGCCAGCAAAGAGAGAGCAGTTGTAGCATTAGAAAAAAAAAGCACCTTGAAACTGTGGAAATGCATCTTGAGCACAGATCTGTAGACAAGAACAGGGCAGATGATGCAAACAAAGCTAAAGGCTACCACAATGAACTGACTTCTGTTCACTTTATTAAAAGTTCTATGTTTCTTGTTAGACTTCTTGCCAATTGTTGCTAGACTATCAAACACTTTCCAGTTGCAAGACTACTTGATTATTGAGATACCAGACCATACTGAGAAAGGTGTTCCTCATTCAGAAATACTTAAAACTGCACCAGGAAAATATATGAAAAAATTCCAGGAACAGTACAATGTAGCCGGGCATATGTTTGGTAAAACAAAAGTACATGGTAGACCATGCAGTTACACTGAACTACATTCATTTGTTAATGATACTGTAACCCCCTTGTTCCCAGGGGTTACTAGAATCCCAGATACAATCACTGGTAGGCAGGGAAGGCAGCCAGTGAAATGCCAGTTAAAAGGGTTTCACTCTGTCACTCTGTTCTCAGTTTCAGCTGAGCTCTGGAGGGATGATGTCATTAAGAACTGTCACAGCAGCATAAGCCACATTTGCTAGCAGCTGCTAGTGCTGTCTTTCGAATGTTCAGGGAGTCTGTAATTGGAGTTCAGTGGAGGAGGCTACAGCTCCAGGCAGCTCCTCTTTCAGCTCTGTCAGAGAGCTACCAGTTTGTGTTTTTATGTTCTCACCCTAGTAGATGACAACTGTTCTGTGGAAGTGGCAGTCCCCTGATCCAGCTTTGGGCTTTTGAAGCTGTCTTGTGACAACTGCTCTGTGAGTACCTTGTTCTTTTTCTGTGTAAACCCAGGAGTACCTGCAAGTTTTAAAGGGTGAATTTCACTGCCAAAGGGACCCTGTCACCTGAGATGTTCTCTGTAAAAGCGTCTGCCTATGTTGGAGTCCTGTATATGACCATCCAAGTACATAACTTGCAATTCTGACACCAGTGAGGTGTGTGTGTGTGTGTAGTATGTTAAGTGTGAGAAACATTTTAGACAACATCTACAGTTTTTCTACAGTTGTGTGGTGTTATTAACCAGATAAATGGCTGAGTATAAGCTTGAAAACAAAAGGTGGGAGACCCGCCATCTGGAGTAACCAGTTTACCTCTATGGGTTCTGAAGGGCACCTATTACTTTTCCTTCAGTGCAATTGGCCAATGCCTGAGAAAAGTGTTTACCCCATATGCGGGTTGTTTTTGTTCAGTTTACCCCAGTATAGTGGGTTCTGTAAGTTATGAGCCTATATGTGCTCCTTTGTGGTCATGTGTACCACCTTTATCCTCATGAAATATAGGAAAGTGCCCTAGTGCTGGCCATATGTGCCTAGTCGATGGGAAATGTACCAGTACCTGGCCAGATGTGCCAATTTCCAGTAGGAACCAATGTGTTCTCCAGTGTGTGTTTTCTTCATCCTGTGCTAAATGGGAATTCAGGAATGTCTGTACCTCTGTAATCTGCATTACCAGTGTTTGTAGCCCTATGGGGGTCCATCTTTGCTTTATGATTATTCCTACTTTGTTATGTGAATAAAAGCTACACTCTAGAATCCCAACCTGGTTTGGGCAGTAATGTTATTGCTTCCTTGTGTCTGGAGTTATGTGGGTGCCCCTGTCCAGAAGTGCAAACCTAGTGTAGCCCTGAGCAAACGTTTTCTCCCAGGGACCTGGGTTGTTGGCCATGGCAATTGGTCCCTACCAGGTGTGTGCCAGGCAGTTGCCACACTTGGTTGCCTGTTCTGTATAACAGTCTATCCCACCTTGTATATGGTATCCTTTCTGTACTTGTGTTTTTTGAGTATTTTTACAATGTAACCCCCACCCCTGTCTTTGCCCCTAGACGTTTGGTGAGAGGTGTGCCTTCTAATTAAATAAGGAGCTAGTGGGGGGTTACAATACTATAAACTACATTCACAACAGATTTGGTGTTCTTTCAGAGAAACCATTGTCTTTGCTTCAGATTTTGAATTTTCACAACTGGCTTTTGGAAAAAGAAGATCTAGCAACATTTGGCAATGATGAGCTAACTAAACTCATGACCAGCAGCCCATTCTTTTCTCACTTGTCTGAAGCAGATAAAGACTGTGCCACAGATGAGTGGCTACAGATTAAATTGCACCTGACCCGATTCTGCTCCGCTTCTCTCATATCAATGTACCAATTGGTTTTGCAAATGAAACTAGCTGAGCCTGATGATAACTCCCTGAAGGGTTCTATGCAAAAGCTTATTGAAATACTGGCTACCATTTTATCTTCTACACGTGAATGCGAAAGAAGAGTCTCCAAAGCAAATGTTATTAGAAACATACTAAGAACAGCCCTGGCACAACAGTCTTTTGAGAATCAGCTGCTGATCATGAGTGCAGGCCCACCTGTCTCTGAGTTAGACCCATTACTATCAATTAGTACTAGCTTGACAATAGTCTTGGTACTATCCATTTCTCTGGTCACAAATGTTCCTCAAAACAAGCGAACAAAGCTGACCTTGAAGTGAGCTGCAGTAGTACTATTCTGTCATAAGATCACTATCCTTTATTTAATCCTCTCATGATAATTCTCTCTAGACTTAGTCAAGTTTGTTTATTTCTGGTCACAAATGTCCCGAATAAACTGAGCCTGATGAGAGCATATTTCTCTCATGAGCACTGTCATTTATTCTCTGACTGAGATGCTTTATTTCTTTCTAGCTGATGAGTTTCCTAGGCTTCTCCTTACATTTCATGTTCCCCGTCTCTAGTCTCTCATCCTGACATTGTTGCTTCCTACAAAAACAAAATATAAAAAAATGACTTGTTTTGGTAAAAAAAATTAGGCAGAAAAACAATGGGATATACTAATGCCTGCAACAGACTTATGGAACAAAGGGAACATAAGTCCTGGACTTACGACTTCCCAAAAACCTTTTCAACCCCTGCCTTACCTCCCAGTTGCCCATTAATGCTGTATACCTACCCTGTATTGTCCGCTCTGAACAGCACCCACTTGTCATATAATTGTTCCCACCAGATGGTTAATGCCACTGCAATGGGGATGATTTCGAGGAGCATGACTTGACACAGCATGCCCACCTCTACCCACTCCTGGGGCCAAGGACCTGTAAATAGGGCTCCTTAAAAGTAGAACCAAAAGCCTGAGCTGCAGGATGTGTCTGTATAAAGCTGTAATTCCTGGCTCATAAGGCCGTCTCCCAGAGTACAATCCCACTAAAGCATGAGAGAAAAGTGAGCCATACCTGAGGGTCAGCCTGCATGGCTTCTGTAACTGTAACCCTAAGCCTATGATGTGGCTTTCTGCACTCAGTCCTGCAGCTGGCCAGCTGTAGGAGAAAAGTTCTCCCATCAGCATGACTTTGCATGCAAAGTTCAAGAGTCCAGTCAGCTGCTGGAGCTCTTTCAGTGTAATCTCGGGCACTTGCATGGCCTTGTACAACAACCCCCTCTGTACAGCTATTTTTTTCACCTGGAGATGGAACTCTGTAGTTATAGTGTCAATTTTGATCCATAAGAAAGTCAAGCAAGTCCCTGGACCCTCTGTTTTATTGTGGGCTATTGGTACCCCCAAGCCCTCACACACGGAGTGGAATGTCACATCAACTGCCTGCAATGGTCCATCCCTGCCTTGCCCACAAATAAAAATTCATCCAAGTAGTGGATCAGCTGTGTTCTTCCTGCTTTCTGCATGGTTGCCTGGTGCAAAAAGGTGTTAAATTGTTCAAACACCACACAAGCCACTGCACAACTCATTGGCATGCAGTTATCTGCATAGTACTTATTTTTAAACTGCATCTCCAGTAAGTCCCTGTCCTGCTGGTGTACAGGCAACAATTGAAATGCTGATTCAATGTTGGACTTGCCCAATAAAGCACCCTTTCAGACCCCCGTATCAGTTTCACCGCTGTCTCAAATAATGCATATGACACTACTGTGTCTTCAAGGTCAGTATAGTGATTGACTGAATCCCCCTCCAGATAAGACAGATGGTCATAGGCACAGGAACAGCAGGATGAGGGTAGTCGGTCACCACAGCACTTTTTCTGGTCCAAAGGAGACTGCCCTTTAAGTGTCCCCTGCTTTGAATTTGCCTCGCCACCCCGCCAGCCACACATACAACAAAGAGGTGTTTGCCGTCTAGTGGAACTGAGAAGAAGTGTCAAATCAGTGCTTGTTTGGAGCAATTAACAGCCCTTTTGAAGTTGCCATGATCTGTCTTTCATGCAGTTCAAGGAAACATTCCAGCAGCTGAGCTACAGTGGGGGCAGGGGGTCACGTGACCCCTCCAGCTTCACTCTTCTAAAGTGCTTGATTGGTCAGAATGTCAGAGGTGGAGGCTCCTCTTGTAACCGTTTGGCTGGAGAGTCAGCTGGTGGGAGGTTTAAGTGCCAGACAGTTATGTTAAGTGGAGCACTGCTTTCAAGACGTGAGGCAAAATGGCAGGTGCCGGACCATAACAGGTGTTCTCTAGGATCCGGACAACTAGGGGCTGCAGTGTTAGGACCCAGTAAATGGGCCCCTTTCAAGCGACAGTGGTGATATCGTCTTGCTCGTGGTTATAAACAGAGATGCCAGATTGTTACTGGTGGCCCCACCGATGTGTCACTGCCGGGTAATATTAAAGATACTATAGATGTGGATGTGCTACAGGTCCTGATATGTGGGAGCCTGCTCACTGAAGAGTTAAGGTGCGCATGGTCCCCCAACCAGATTTCAGAGGAAGGACAGTGCAAAACATTAATAAACAAACAAACAAAAAAAAAAGCACACAAAGACTGAAAGGTGCACTCAGAAAGGTGGTGGATGCTGCTGAGTTAAGGCTAATATGAGAAAAAGAACAAAAGACCAGCACACGTAAACTGTGAGAATGCTTACAAAATGTATTGAAAAATTCACACACAGACAACACTGGTGTGAGCTAGCAGCATTGTATTTTTCAATAATTCTGTAAGCATTCTGACAGTTTGAGTACTCCGGTCTTTTGTTCGTTTTCTCTGAGGAGGGAGATGCTGCCCGATCAGGTTCTGTCTAACCATTACCTCCCCACATGAAATAAAGACAAAAAGTCAAGTCTCATGGAAATTAATTTACACCATCAGTCTGTGGGGATCATTTTTATTAATGCAGTTCATGTATAGCATTTTTTGTTAGTTTAAAACAAAATGTGACAAAATTGCCATCTGTTACCGTATACATTTAGCATTTTGATTTCTGTGGGTTGGGAGGGGTTTACAGACTCTGGCTGTGCTGCTCGATGCAAAGACTAGAGTGTCATTAGTCACCTGTTATACTGTGATCCTGTTCTTTATTTTTTTTGTACTATGGGTTTTGACAGGCACCATCAACTTTTATGCGGTGGTTCTAACATCCTGATTATTCGCTGTACTTCTCTTGATCTGTGCTAACTACAGTTCATGTGTGTCACCCGTGCAAACTCATCTGTAAAGTAGAACGTGAGTCAGAGATATGTCTGAAAAATAACACTCCAGTTTTCAACATAATGGCATTAAATGTAGAATGCTGAATTTTGTATGTGTATGTGTGTTTGGGGGGGGAGGGTGAGATGACAAAGCACCCATATGCCAAATGAAGTTTGTCACACTATCAGCTAGCTCCCACATTATGCTTACTTAGTTTAGTGATCTCAGTAGAAATGCTCTGTTATCTTTTGTGGTAATGGTGAGGGAAAGAGAAATTATAACACTGTCCTTAATTTTTGAAGGCTCGCTGGATAGTAAAAAACATCATGTACTTTGGGAAATTGTAAGCTTCAAAGTAATGTTATTTGTTTTCCTGTATGGTTTTTAAAGTGATCTACACTACTTTTCATTAGATGTAAAAAAAACAAACAAAGCAAAACAAAAAAAACACTCATTCAATTGGTGTGTTGAGTGGAGGGGAGAGGTTGACTTGCTCCCTGCTTGGGACTCCTTCTACCACTTCCAACAGTGCAAGGACCAGCGCTTTCAGCAGCAAGAGGACTTCTTCAGTGGCTCCAATCAGCCACAGGCTGCAGGATTTTGGTATTTCCAAATGGCCACAAGGACTTTGAAGGCAGCCAATCAGGGCTGGCTGCACCAGCATTAAAAAGTCATGCAGGCTTTAAAAAGTGCAACCGGCGCTTCTTAGGCATAAGAGTGAAGGGGACAGATTTACTTGGTCCCTGCATGGGACTCCCTCTGCCCCTTCCACCAGCACAAGGACTAGCACTTTCCTGAGCAAGAGAATAAAAATTCCCACCCTTCCACCCCCACGTCTTATTAAATGCTCTAGGATCATGGAGGTTTGGGCAGCTCAGAAAAGGGGGTGGAGCACTGGGCAACAAATACTTCAAGGGACAATAGCTTTGTAAGGGTCAAGCAATATATTAGATTCTTGAGGAGGGAAAGGAAAGTGAAGTACAGTCAAATGAAAAGTAGAGTTAATTTATGAATTGAAAGTTGATAAATAAATCAGATTAGGTGGTAGAAGTTTACAAAGTGGCATTGAAAGCGGAAAACTAAATATTCCATGCTTTCAGTGGGAGGGGAATGTGCCATGGAATATACAGTTAAGGGAATTAAATCCTGAGCCCTGAACAGGCTTGAGTTTCCTCCAAAATTGAACTGCAGCCATGGTTTGAATCCATTCATCCATCTGGTGCAGCCACCTGCCCGCTCCCCCTGGTGTTTCAGGGGATCCTGTGCCCTGAATGGGCTTGAGTTTCCTCCAAATTCGAACTGCAACAGTGGTTCGAATCATTCATCTGGCACAATCGCCAGCCTGCTCCCCGCCGGTGTTTCAGGGGATCCTGAGTCCTGAACAGGCTTGAGTTTCCTCCAAATTTGAACCACAATCGTGGTTCAAATCGTCTGTCTGGTGCAGCTGACAACCGTTCCCCCTGGTGTTTCAGGGGATCCTATGCTCTGAACAGACTTGAGTTTCCTCCAGATTTGAACTGCAACCAAGGTTTGAATCATCCGTCTAGCACAGCCACCCGCCTGCTCCCCCCGGTGTTTCAGGGGATCCTGTGTCTTGAACAGGCTTGAGTTTCCTTCCAATTCGAACCGCAACCGTGGTTCAAATCATCGGTCTGGCGTAGCCACCTGCTCGCTCCCCCCAGTGCTTCAGGGGATCCTGTACCCTGAATGGGCTTGAGTTTCCTCCAAATTCGAACTGAAATCACAGTTCGAATCATGTATCTGGCACAGCCACCCTCCTGCTGACCCCGGTGTTTCAGGGGATCCTGTGCCCTGAAAGGGCTTGAGTTTCCTCCAAATTCGAACTGCAACCGCAGTTCGAATCATCTGTCTGGCGCAGCCACCCTCCTGCTGCCCCCAGTGTTTCAGGGTATCCTGTGCCCTGAACAGGCTTAAGTTTCCTGCAAATTTGAACTGCAAACACAGTTCGAATCATCTGTCTGGTGCAGCTGCCCACCCGCTCCCCAAGGTGTTTCAGGTACAGAGCTGCTGATTCAGGAAGCTGTTTGAATTTTGGCGCCTTCCACACTACTGGCATTTGAGCAGCCTGCAGCTAAAATCTGAAACTCTGCAGCCGACTTTCGGCTATTAACTGCTGCCCAGCCCCACTGGCATATTCTTTCTGTGCATCCCAGCTCTCTGTTGCTTTTAAACCCAGTTAAAGCAGAGACCGGCCAGCTTGTTACAGCTTAATTGCTGGCAATTAAAGCAGAATTTGCTTAGGAAAGCCTGCTCCTGAATCTGTGCTAAGGACCTGGTTCCCAGAGTTGCATTTAATTTTTCTCCCACCTACCCACCCCTGCCCCTTCCTCCATTAAATACACTACCTGACCAGCCCTCTCCAATCTCTTAAAGGGGCAAATACCACTGTATTTTCTTTCAATCCTCCTGGCACCTAGGCAGTGGATCAATCCACTGTATCGGAGGCACTCGCCCTCAAGATCAGATTATTTTTTTTATTTCTTTTTCTTGCATTTCCCTAAGTGGCCACCGGGAGTTATTATTGCACCATCTGCTCTCCTCTGAGCTATAGCTAACCTAATCCCAAGGATGGGTTCACTGAAATACCTGGTAACTCATGCCCTCGTGGCAGTTTTTATTCCCCTCCAATGCCAGGTTGCCAACCAGCTGAAACTGGCATGTCAATTACACTCTGGGTGGGGCATCCCTGTGACGTCCTCAACCTGCAGCACCACGAAACCCACTCCTGTCCCGCCCTGACTAGTCCTCTGGTTATCACAACTAAAATCTCCATCCCCATCCTCCTACTAACACTACCCCACCTCACTCGTCTACCCGTACTCTCTATACTCTGCAAACCCAGAAACCACAAACCATTACCCATCCTTAAGGCACTCAACTTCCTCATTACACATAACTTCCTGCTACTCCTACCTATGTCAAGAAATATCCACCCTCCCCAGACTTATGCAGCTCCCTCAGACCCACAGCAGCTCATTTGGAGCCCTTAAATTGGTATTGATAAACATCAGAGGTCTCCATCAAAAAGTTGATCTCCTCCAAGTGTGGGTGTCCCAGCGCAGGCCTGATGTTCTAGCTGTTGTAGAAACATGGCTCTCCCCCAAGGTGCCTGGCAGTGCTCTCCATCTTTCCTTTGGATGAGATGTTAAACCGAGGTCCCTTCCACCCATCTCTGGTGCTGCCCAGGTGGAAGAAAAAGAACCCAAGGCATTCTTCACAAAGAGTAGGGGACATTCCCGGTGTCTTGGCCAATATTCCCCCTTCCTGTAAAACTGGTTCATTCAATTTCCCAAGGCTGTGTGTGGGTGTTGATGTGCGAGATGGCTGCCACTACACATTCAGTCACTTCACTACCAATCTAGCATTGCTTGTAAAGCGCTTTGGGATACATTGTGTATGAAAAGTGCTATATAAATGCTGATTCTTCTTCTTCTTCATCCTGATGGCTACTCTCTTTTTAGAGATGACTGGATTGGAAAAAGGGACAGAGGCTGCACAATCTATCTTAAAGCCTCCCTCCAAGGGTCTGCTGTCCCCAAAATTATCACTGGCAGTAGCTCCCAAGCACTTGCTTTTAAGTTGTTTCTAGGGTGCCACAAAACATCCCTACCTATTATCATCTATTATGTCCCCTCACATGAACAATCCAAAGGTTTTGCAGCAATAATTGATCCTCTCTCTAATCTTTCCCCTAGCGCTGAACTAGTGCTCCTCAGAGACTTCAATGTAAATTGGATGGCTCCCGAGGTCGGCCTTCTACAAAGATGCTACTACAGCCATTAATATAGCCCAAGTAGTGACCTCACCAACCAGGCATGACCCCAGGACTGGCTATTGTACCATGCTTAACCTCATCTTTACCAACAGACCTGACAGAATCACTGGCACTGAGGTTCTCCCAGACTCCCTTAGCGATCACTCCCCCATCATCTGCTTTTGGTCCAATAAATCCCCTAAACTGCCTAATAAAACAATAAAACAGCACGTCCTCAAGAATGGACAACTCAATCAATTTCAAGCCCACCTCAGTAGCCAGGACTGGTCAATTCTGAACTCTGCAACCAGTGTGGATCAAGCCCTAGACTACTTCATTACCACTTTCAATGCAGCTTGCGACATTTTGGCCCCCTTAGAAAACAGAAATTGAAAGCTATAAAGAACCCCTGGATCTCTCCCACCCTCCTAGCATGTATGGCTGACAGGGACCACCTGTGGCACAAAGCCCGTGCTATGGGCATTCAATCCAACTGGCAGCAGTACAGAGCTGCCATAAACTCATGCACCCAAGCCATCAGGCTAACAAAAAAGGCTCATTTTTAAGATGTGCTCTCAAACTCTTGGGGTGACAGCAGGAAGTTCTGGGACAACCTAAAACAACTTATGGGAAAGCCCAGTAAAACTCCTCACACCAAGCTCAACCTTGATGATATTACCATTCAAGATCCACTGTAGATAGCCAATACCTTCAGCACAGCTTTCACAAACCTCAGTGGAGTACTTCCCCCTGACTTCTTTGACCCCCTTCCCCCCTTCTGACCTCAAGGACGCTGTCCCTGTGTCAACTAACCCACCCTTTTACTTTAAAACTATCACTACAAGTGCTGTCCCTGTGTCAACTAACCCACCATTTTACTTTAAAACTATCACTACCAGTGCTGCCAAGAAATACCTACTCAGGGTCCTCATCAAATCCCGCTTTAGCAGTGACTCACTAGACTTGAAGCTGCTACACATGACAATGGATGTGGTCATAGCAACCCTCACTAAAATTCTGATTCAGTCCATTTGTCTTGGGCAATTTCCCACTCAGTGGAAAGCAGCAGTAGTGACACCTATCCATAAGGGTAGAGATAGAGCCCTTCACTCTGACTACCATCCCATCTCAGTTCTACCCCCTTTCCTTTCTAAAGCTCTGGAATGGATAGTTGTGGACCAGCTCTCAGAATACCTAACCAAACACAACATCCAATGCCCTGAACAGCACGACTTCAGGAAAAGTCACAGCACCACCTCGGCTTTGCTTGAATGCACCAATTTCATCCACAAAGCCTCTGACCGTGGACACTTAGTTGGGTCAGTGTACATTGACCTCACTAAGGCCTTTGGCATGGTAAATCACTCTCTTCTTACTGACTCCCTTAGCTCCACTGGGGCCTCCTTTGGGACTGTGGGTTGGGTCAAAAACTACCTAGAGGATAGGTCACAACAAGTAAAAATTAGTGACACATTGTCCTCCAGTCTACCAGTCTGTTCAGGAGTTCCCCAAGGCTCCATTCTGGACCCCCTATTATTCAGCCTCTTTCTGAATTCTCTCCCTCAAGCATGCCCCAGCAACCTACTCCTTTATGCGGATGGTGCAGTGCTTTTCTGTAGTCACGCTGACCTAGTCATTCTAGCTAATGATTTACAGAACAACTTTGCAGCAGTGGAAGAATGGTTCACACATTACAAACTCATCATGAGCTATAAAAAAAACAAGTCCGTGTTGTTTGGTAGTACCCACAACAGACTAAAATCCATCCCCTTACCATATTAAACAACCTCAATGTCCCGATTGAACAAGTTCATTCCTTTTAGTACCTCGGGGTTACACTTGATAGCACTCTGTCCTTCAATGAGCACATCAACATAGTCTCCTTGGCAGCCAACTGTAGGTTAGGCACCCTCTACAGGCCCCGAAGCTGCATGACAAAAGAAGTGCTTTTAACAGCAGTAACCAGCTCGATACTATCATTTGTGGACTGTGGCCTAGTCATTTACGGTGCTGCCACTGACACGTCCATCACAAGAGTTAGCACTGCCCTAAACAAAACCTGTCGCCTGGTATTGGGTGCTCCTAGCTGGACATATACATGCGACCTGTATGCTGGTACAAAATGGTTGAACCTCAGAGGCAGAATCCAATATCGCACCTGCTTGTATGTGAAGAAAATAAGCTTGGGCCTAAAGCCTCCAAACTCCCAGCAACTTCTCTCACATGCACCGTATGCACACAGCACTAGGAGTGCCTCCAGACAAGCCTTCCAAGCCCCATTCTGCCACACCACACAAGCCCAGTGATCCTTCAGCTTCTGGGCTCCCAACTGGCTAAATGGTCTACCTACTGACACTGTAGATCAGTGATGCTCACTCCGCGGCTCGTGAGCCACATGCGGTTCTTAAGGGTGTCTTCAGCAAGCCATGGTGAGGTGTCTTGGCAGTCAGACAGTGTGGATACCCCCCAGATTCCACCCAGCTGTAGTCAATGAATGAACATGTAGATGAGGGTGAAGCAGCAGTGCACTGGAGGACCGTTTAGTTGACAGGCAGTGCATTGATCAAGCTGCCGATTGTGACCTTACAAGAGTGGGAGCAGAGTGCTGTAGACACTGAGGCATTCACTACTAAATAAGGTAATGGCCTCAGTGCTGGCATTTGCAGGGTGGGAGAGGGCAGAGAAAAAGGGGTGTGGAGACGGCAGAGAAAAAGGGGGGAAGGTGCATAAATTATGAACAATAAAGACTGAGACAAAAAAGGAGACGTCAATCACCTGTTTTGTCGACGACCACTACAATTTAATATTGGCATCTTCCAAAGTTGGAGAAAGAGGTAATTGATGAGGAAAATGATTGCATCAGACCCAGTATTGCTTGGAGGTACAGTGCAGCTTCTGTGTTGGTAATGCCACTGGGGAAGGTGCATAGCCAGGCCACTGAGGACAGATTCACCCCCCAGAAGGCAAGATGTGTGAGATGTGTGTTGCGGCTCCTTGGCTGGTGCTGGCTGCCCATGTGGCTCCTGGGCTGATCAGGACTGAGTCTCACTTTGCAACCCTGATAGATGTACCCAAGCTTGGTCCTTTCAAGCATCTTCTTAAACAAAACCTGGTCTTGTGCAGCAGCTGCGACTGCTCTTCTTAGCTGCCCTATAATCCCATCTGTCCCTTCCCCTCTCCTTCCTCTCCTACCCTATCTATACCACCCTTGGTCACAGCCTGTTACCCTTTCACATATACCCCGCTGTCCTGCAATCCCTTGATCTGATCTCTTACCTTAGACTCCAAGGGACTGCCACTCTCAACTAAGCCAAACTCTGGCTGCTTCTGCCACCTGGCAGAACCAACCCCTGGCTGCCCTCACTTACCTGCAGTCTTACTAGTCTCACATTTGACTGCAATCACTAACATCACATAGCTCTTGGTTGTTAATAGCTACTGAGATTTACATACTGTTAGCCTTCTACTGCAACTTGTACAATGTGATTTTTTTCCTTTTTTGTTACTTGAACTACTTTTGTGTTCCTTTGATGTGTTGTACTGTTGATTATGATGTGGAACCTGTGTAAAAGAGTCCCTGACTCATAGGTATTGTAATCGGAGAATTCAATAAATAAATAAATAAAAATAAAAATGCACAATTAAGTAATTGAAAAATGAAATGGTAGTTAATTGATAAGTGTGCTTAAGGTGGAAAATTGTTATAGAGGGGCATGACAAGGAAATAATAGTTAATTCATAAGGGTGATTATCCTGCAATAACAGCCTTCCTTTCAGGGTTAGCTGATCTTTGTTTCAAAGTATGGGATACTAGGCTATGTATGTTGATTGAGAAAGTGTATAGTCTTGCAACCTGCTACAGTAACTGTTGTTTCTATGCTTAAATCCCAGGTTTTTGGTGATCTGCACAACTGTAAGGGTATTGAGTAGTATTTAAAAATGCTAGTCAAGGATGATTTTTACTGCATCAGAACTGCATAGTATATTTAGAAGTTAAAATTGTCTGAATCAGGGCTGCAAAGCTGAGGAGAACCCCAACATAGGGGGCAAGTAATTGTGTAGTTCAGAAGGTCTAACAGTGACACACTGTCAAGGTGGGAGGGGTATGTAAGGTAAGGCAATATTCTTTTTTTTTAGAAGACTAGGGTAATCAAATGGAAGGACAACAAAGTTGGAGAGGGATCAGGCAGGTTGTAGGTATGGGTTCTGGGCCACTAGGGCACAGGGCAACATTGGTAGGGTGGTAGGGTGCAAGGCATGTGGGACAGCCATGGTGTTGGATATAACATGGAGGCAGGGGGGCTGCATGGTGTGTAGGCAGCTAAAACTGCTAAAAGAGGAGGTGGGGTGGTTGAGGTGTGCACTAAGCTGGATGGGGAAGAGGGGAAGGGGAGAGGATTGGGGGGAGGGCCAAAGAGTGCACAAGCTGGGTGAGGAGTGAAAGTGAGAACATAGGAGGGGGAACAGGGGCCTTAGGAACAGATACAGTAGTAGACAGGAGGGCTCAAGGTGAGTGGCAGGTAGTCAGATCAAAAAGAGCAAGACAAACTCAGGCAAGGAATAGGCAAAAAACTGGGGCACATCAGTCAGTAGGCTGCAAAACAAGGATACACTGCAGATGAGCAGATTCTCACCCTTGGACACCCAGGAAAAAGAAGAGAGAAAGGAGAGTGACTGTAAGGAGGCCAAAAGGTATGAAGGGGGGGCTGAGGTAATAAAATGTTCTGGAGGAAGTGAGATGGGGGATGCACCTTTGGAGGGAAGTTACCAAACGGCACCAGGATTGTGGGTAAATAAACTAATAAAGGGGACAGAACCCACAGAAGAATCAGTGAGGGAACCTGTAATAAGCTTAAGGCAGGAGAGGATCGGCATGGGGGAAGGAGGAGGCTACCCATTCACAGAGGAAATCAGACAGTAATGCGGCAGGACACTCACAAAGAGAGGAGACAGGGCTCTCTAAATGTGAGTCAAGGATGCAAGGTAGCGGTGGTGGCACCGAAGTGAGGAGAAGGGGAATGTAGTTCAGGGGTGAGCAGAACTCGGGGGAAGGAGATGGACAAGGGGGACAAAGGGAACAGGGAGGAAAATGGGATGCAGAGAAAGGGGTGTAAAGTGGATAGCAAAAATTACAAGCAGAAGAAAAGGGGTAGAAAGGTCTTGCTGATAGGGGACTCAAAAATTAAGGGAATCAGATGGGGTGGCAAGGGGGACAGGAGTAGTGCAATTTGGGTTGAGTGCATGCCCAGAATGTTGGCACTCGAGGCGAGGCACAATATTCCCTCATGAAACAAATGGCAAGGTGGGAAGCCTCACTTGGCACTGCACCTGAGCACCAGTGCTCTGGAGTGGAATAGTCTAATGGAGGTGCAGGCAAGATTCAGGGAGCTAGCCAGGTTTTGTAGCATGGAATTCCAGTCTATTGCTTTCTCGGCGGTACTGCCTGTGCCAAGAGCAAGCACATCAAGGAAGCAGAGGACTTGAAGAATTCATCAAATGGCTGGTGGGTTGGTGCAAGCAGATGGGGTTTGGGCTGGTGGGGGACTGGGGATGAACATGGGAAGTGGAGAACCTATTTGCCCCTTTTTTTATTTTTATATTTTATTAAGTCTAGGATTACAAATACCATTGAGCCTTGGCTCTTTTACAAAGGTTCCACGTCAGAGAAATACAAATTATGGGGAACATCAAGACAGACATTACAACAATGTGGACATTGCAATCAGAGTACAGATTAATACAATTCAAGGTAGCATTGTAACAAGGCAGTAGCGGCATTTATCAGAAAATAGACAACAGATAAGAAATGCCAGAGTCATAGGGAGAGGGAAGAGGGAGGGCAGAAGGAATGTAGGATGGGCGGGGAAGGTGAAAAGTGCAGCACTGGGTATACCAAGATGTGAGGGTGGAATCCAGTGAGGAGGGGAGGGGGAACCACTAGAGCAGGAAGGGAAGTGGAGAAACAAGGTTAAGTTGGGCAGTCACAGGAGCTGTTGGTAGTGAGATAGTCCTGGAGCCTAGTTTTAAACATACCAATTGTTGGGGCAGAGGAGATGGTGGGGCTGAGGCCATTGAACCAGAGTGGCACTCGATAAGCAAAAGAGCATTGTCCCTGTGAAGTGTGACAGTGGGGGACTTTCAGTAGCTGTAGCGTGGATCTCCTAAGGCACCATTTGTTAATACGGTGTTGTAACAGAGTTGAGACCCCAGAAGGTGCAAGGCCAAGGCAGATATTTTTCGTCATGGAGCAGTTGAGAAACTTTATGTGATTTGATAGTTGGAGCCAGCCGGACTGAGTGTACAGGTCACATGTGTGGGTGAGACGGTGAGCACCAGTGATGAGCCGACATGCCTTATTTAAGGCAGTTGAGAGGCGTCAAAGGGTTGTGGTTGTGGCCAAGCCATAAATGATGAGACCATAGTCTATTACAGAGATCACAGAGCTCAGGACTGCAACCTTCAAAGCTTCTGGCGTGAGGTGTGGTCTGTGTTTGTAGAAGAGACCAAGTCATATATTAGCAGCTCTAGCTATATTATCTACATGAAGTCCATAGGAGAGATTAGGGTCAAGCTGTATCCCTAAGTATTTGAAGGACCCCACCTGATCTAGAGTGTTCCCCATGGTGGTGGAGATAGCCAAGTGGTGTAGCTTGTGTGGGTTATGAGAGCTGCAGAAGAGCATAGATTTGGTTTTCTTGTCACTGAGGACCAGTTTATGATTAAGAAACCATATCTCTACAGAACTGAAACCAAGTTGAATGTTGTGTTGAAGAGTTGCAGGATCTTTGTGAGTGGAGAATACAACAGCATCATCAGCATATAGTATGATCTTCTCAGAGCAGTGGTAAGGGAGGGAGCTTAAGAAAACGCTAAAAAGGAGGGGGCCCAGTATGGATCCCTGTGGGACACCCGAGCGAACAGGCAGGGTGTCAGAAAGAGCTGCCTCGAAGAATGTTTACTCTCTCAGCGACCAGTTTTCTAAGTAGCTTTTAAACCAGAGAAGAGTCAGGTGATAGCCCGGCATTCAGTAGTTGGTGAATTAGTAGTCCACTTGATGTGTACTGTATGAAGGCCTTGGAGAGGTCGATGAAAATGGCCTATTGAGAAGGCTGTTGTCCAGGGATTTGCAAAGCTCCAGTGAACTCAAGAAGGGCTGTGGTGGTGATGTGACCTTTCCAGAAGCCATGTTGTTGTGGACAAGGTATATTGTATTTATCTAAGTGGTTGGTAAGTTGATCAGCCACGATGCGCTCAGTGCCTTAGAGTGGGGCAGTATGGAGATAGGGCGATAATTTGGTGATTCGTCTTATCCCCACTTTTATGGACGGGTGTCACGGTGGCTGTTTTCCATAGGTCCGTAAATTTTCCACAGCTGAGAGAGAGGTTTAGGATTTTTGTTAATGGATGAATTACCTCATCGAGGGTGAGCAACAGAAGCTTAAGGTCCAGGGTGTTGCTACTAGATCTAGATTTAGAGATAGCTGCAGTAATATAGCGGTGAGCTTCATTCAGCCTGATAGCCCCTGACAGACTACACCTGAACAGGGTGGGCTCAACAGTACTAAAGAGTAAGTTAGGGGAGTTCTTTGAAAGAACATATAATTTAAACTGAATTTGGGGGGGTTAAGGCAAAAGAGATAGGAGGCATCTGGCCTCCCCCTCCCAGGATGGAGATATAGAGCTGGAAAATAGCATGACCAAGGGTAGGGTAGAAGAGAAGGGAAGGAAGGTGGCATGTATATGGTGGAAAGGATTATCCACAAATGCCAGGAGTTTGGGGAACAAAATGGTGGACTTAGAGGCCATTATGGTGGACAAGGGACTGGACATTGTGGTGGTAACTGAGACCTGGTGGTCAGAACATCATATTTGGGAGGCAGATATCCCGGGGTACAGACCTTTTAGGAAGGACAGGACTGGAAGAAAGGGTGGGTGGCATTGTACATCAAGGATGACATTAGGGCAGTGGAAGGGAAGGAAAAGGAAGGGGAGATGAAGGTCCTGTGGGTCACACTAGATAAATAGACTGGAGAATCATTGAGGCTAGGGCTGTTATACAGACCTCCAATGCAGGGAGAGGAAGGGGATAGACAGCTGATGCAGGCAGTTCAACGGATGGCTCTCAAGGGGGAGCTTCTGCTAGTGGGGAACCTATACCTCCCTGATGTGGACTGGGAGATCCTGGCAGCAGTATCAGCCAGGAGCAAAGGGATTCTAGAGGTGCTACAGGGTGTTTTCATGCAACAGATGGGTTAGGAGACCACTAGGGGCAATAACATACTGGAGGTAGTCCTCACTAATGGGGAAAGTGTGGAAGAGGGAATATTGGGTGACAGCCTAGGTACAAGTGATCACAGGACAGTGAGATTCAGAGTGAAGATGGAGAAGGAGTTAAATCTGACCAGCACAAGGGTTATGGACTTCAGGAAGATGGACTTTACCAGAATGAGGAGGATATCTAGGGGGGAAAAATGGTTGAGAAGGGGAATATGGGAGACGTGGCGTTATGGGTATCTATCAAGGAGGGGGTTACTGAAAGCCACTTAAATATGCATTAAGAAGGTAAGAAAGAACAAGAAAAGAAGGAGGCCACTCTGGTTTACAAGTGAGGTGGCAGGGATGTTTATGGAACAGAAAAGGGCATTCAAAAAGTATAAGAAGACCCTGAGGGAGGAGGACAGGGAGGCTTACAGGAAGAACCTGAGAGTAGCAGGGCAGAAGATATGGAGGGCTAAAGCCAACACTGAGGAGGAAATTGCTAGGCAGGCCAAAAGGGGGATAAGACTTTTTTTAGGTATGAGGGGGGGAAAGGAGGAGGGTGAAGCAGGGGATAGTACAGTTGAGGGGAAGGGGGAATACAACTGGAGGGGGACTTTGGGAAAACAGAAGTGCTAAATTTTGTTTCTGTTTGCTTGACTGTTCACCATCAAAATAGTACTACTGTTCAGCACTTATACTGTGTAATTACTAATTATAACCTTAATTTGTATCCTTATCTTATTTTATAATAATTGTGCAGTGTTATGACAGATTTCATGTTAGCAGTGTCAGTGGCTCAGTAGGTAGCACACTCACCTCTGAGGCTGGGAGATCAGAGGGCTGTGGGTTCAATTCCCACATCTGGCACTTGGATTAATATCCCAGTACTGACACTGTAGTGCAGCATGAGAGGGGTGCTGCACTTCTGAGGTGCCGTCTTTCGGATGAGATGTTAAACCGAGTTCCCATCTGCCTGGATTAGTGGTAGTTCAGGTGGATGTTAAAAATCCCATGGCACTTGTCGAAAAGATTAGGGATAGTTTTATTGAAAAATAACATTTGAAAAACAACATTTGAAAAAGAAAATTCTTTGAAGAAAATAATAAATTCTGAAAACTCATGAAATAGTTAATACTTTAACTGAAAACAACTTAAATAAACTGTCCTTAATTAAATGTTCATCTCATTTAACTCCCTTCTTCTCTCTCTTTTTTTTCTGTTTATATTAGGATTTTAGAAATTCTAAAGGAAATCCAAGATACTATTTATATTTTATAAAAAACAAAAACCCTTTCCACCTTTTTTAACCTGCTGCAGTGTTGAATTAGTGATATCTTTTTCATAGACATGCTTCATAGCTTGACACACCAAAGTCTGTATAGTTTCGTATGACATTCTCTTTTGATGTAACACCCAACTACATCTGGCTTGCCATAAATACAATTTTAAACACAGAAACACTGCCAGAGTATCATGATGAAGCCCATGTCCCAACAAGGAATATTGGCCCAAAACCCATATTTCGTAAGGCATATTCTTAAACCAAGACATGTTCCATTTAGTGGCTAAAAAGCCCCATAGTGCACTTGAATATGAACATGTAAGTAAATAATGCTCCATAGATTCTACTAAATTTATAAAAGTCCTGATAGGGACAATTTCTTTCTTCTATAGCTTTATGTTTCGCATTGCCTCTAACCTGAATTCTACCATAAGCAGAAAGCCAGAGATGCTCCCACATCTGGGGGCAGAATCCTAGGGTTTACTAATTGTGTTATCACATATTTACTTTTTTCTGGGGTGCATAATTTAAAACTAAGTTCCCTGTGGTAAATCTTATCTAATACTGTCAGATATAGCTGTCGGCTGGTTTGAGACAATATAGATGACTTTGTTAGGATCCATTTATATATTTTGGTAGAAGCAGATTTGAAAAAATCCAGAACATGCAAATATGTCCCTAATCTTGGTGGTACTGTCCCAATGCCCTAAAATAGCGATCTAGGTTTAACCTACACCAATCACTGTGAGTTGTGGTAATGGGTCCCAGCCCATACTTAATAGTTTGTGAGAAAAATAGAGTGTGAAAAAATATGGTAGGATCTATCATGTCTAAACCCCCCTTGCGTACTGGTAAGCATGTAAAACATCTATGGATAGGGTTTAATCTATTTCCCCACAACATTTGAAAGAAAATACTGGTAAGTTTAGATTCCAATGATTGTGGCGGAGGGTATAACATTGCTACGTAAAGTAGTATAGGAATTAAAAAATATTTTATTATTTGGTTTCGTTTCAATTTTGACAAACTCCATGTTTTCCATCGGTTGACTTTGGATTCTATTTTAGACAAGGAGTGGATCCAGTTGTAAGAAGCCATATTTTGAGGTTCAAAAGTTATTCCCAATATTTTAAGGGGTTCAGAAGATATATGTAGACCATCTAATGTCTGGGGGGGGCTGGATATCCAACCCCTATATATAAGCCGTGACTTTTTCTCAGATTCATTTTTGAGTTTGAAGCCTTTGTAAAGTCAGCCATGTTAGCAAGAAATATAGGGAATTGAGAAATGTTAGAAGAAAAAGGCATATATCATCTGCATACGCTTGAACATTAATGTCCGTCAGCATATTATTGCCCAAGATCCCTCGCCATTTAGGGGAGTCCGATAAGAGTCTTAAAACTGGATCTAGTGAGAGCACATAGAACAAAGGGCTTAAAGGACAGCCTTGCCTTACCCCTAAATGGGTCTGAAACCCAATTTTTACAGTTCTACGAATAATGAAGTACACTGTTGTTGAAGTACAGTATATGCTAATTTAATATATTTGAGTAGATAGTTTGGAATACCATAATGTTGTAATACTGAAAATTAATATGTGTGAGATACTTGGTCAAATGCTTTTTCTTGATCGACTGTGATAATGATACCATATTGCCTTGAAAGTGATAGATGTTCAATTACATCTCTTACCACCATTAAAGCGTATTGTATTTTCCGGGATGGTAAACTACAAAATTGTACAGGGGAATTTATGTGCTCAGCCATTCGTTTAAGCCTATTATTTAAAATATGTGTTAGGATTTTATAATCTGTATTAAGAATTGTTATGGGTCTCCAGTTGGAGATCAACTGCCTTTCCCCGGATTTATAAATATATAGAGGATAATGTATGGTCCTCTATCGTTAACCAGTCAGTTAACAGTCGAGAGGTTATCAGGGTGACCATGTAAACCTCGAGAGCGAAGCTCGAGAGGTTTACGTCGCCATGGCAACCTCGAGACGGTTAAAATTGACCGGTTGCCGATAGAGGGACCATACATTATTTTTTATAGTGTATGGTCCCACTATCAAAAATTAAATGGCTTATGTTTTTTAAAAAGTCACCGCTGTGGCCCTTCATTCCTTCCCCGTGGGTTTCCCTTCAGTCGGTTCCCTGTTGGAAAAAAGCGCGCACATGAGCAGACCACTCACTGTTGTTAACCTATCAATGTGATGTAGGATCGATAGGTTAACAACATATCTACGTCACATCGATAGGTTAACAACCTTAGGAAATGATGATTTCCTAAGGTTAACAGCATTCTAAAATACATTATATAACAATAAACCGTCTAAGAAGGGAGAAGGAATTGTATTTGCTTGATAAAAATAATTAAACACAGGCTCTAAACATACAGATAATTCTTCTGCAAAACATTTATAAAATTCTATGGGCAGCTCATCTAAACCAGGGGATTTCCCAGATGTCATTGCTTTTCTAGCTGAACCTATCTCCTGTGAAATAATGCAGATTTCCCCATCAGTAAATTGGGTAGGAACAGTGGGGATTTGAACTTGGCTCAAATAAAGATCTATTTCTTGGGCTGTAGGTCCCTTGTCAGGAATAAGTGATGCCCAATGGGTTTTAATAATTACATATATATATATTTCTGAGTGATATAATATCCCCTGAGGGTCATACAGAGAGTCCATCTCTATATTGTTCCTATAGGCTCTGCATGCTTGAAAAGGATCCCCGGCTGGGGATTTTTTTATTCCATTTTGAAATAATACTTTCAAAGTACTTGCTCTGTCATATTGATAGGATAACATTTGGGTTTTTATTAACTTTATCTGTGCCGAATAGTCAAATTTAGAAGTATTCGACCAGGTGAACAGTTTGAATAATTGTTGGTGTAAAGAAAGATATTTTAAAAATTTACTATTTTCTTTACACTTCCCATGGTTTTTAAGCCAACCTTTAAAATCTTCTTTTGAATCCAGCCACCACTGTCCTATATCAGAATACAAAAATAATACTGAACATCTGGCTCTAATAATGGCTCTTATTCCTTGTTGTACCTGGGGTTCATCTAAGGTTTTTACATTCAATTTCCACATGGAAAAGGATGGTTTTGTTGTTAAAACATCAAATATTTAAACTATTAATACAACATGATCTGTAAATTCAAAAGGATATGCTTCCATTTCAGCTGTAGGTAAGGTGTTAGATATAAAAACATGATCTATAGAGGATACGTATTTCCCTTTCTTAAAAGTAAATTCTGGACCTTTCCCTTGAAAACTCTTACAGTTAAGTAAATCAGCAGATAATATCAGTTCCACTAAAGCATTTGCATCACAATAAATTTTTACACTTGGTTTCTATTTTTTGTAAAAGAAGGTATCTCACAGCTAAAATCTCCACCAAGAATGATATAATATGAAGTCATAAGATAAGGTTTAAAAGCATTGAACAGTGCCACTCGTCCTGCTTTCTGTTGTGGTCCGTAAATATTAATGAATCGCTAAGTTTTTGATTTCCATATTCCATCTAATAATAAGGCTCTTCCCAGTAGAATTTCAATTAGTTTAATCAGCTGGAAAGAAAAGGAATTAAACATAATACCCACCCCGTCCGCTGTATCCTGTTCAAAAGACCAATAAGAAGGGCCCCAAACCCATTCACCCTGAAAACATCTGATGTTATTAAGAGAAAAAGCCCATGTTTCTTGTAAGAAACATATATCTATTTATTGTTTATACACAATATCAAATACTATCTGGCATTTCCCCGTGTTAAGAAAACTATGTACATTAATTGATCCAATTTTTATGGCAGCCAGAAGTAATGTTTGTTAGAACAATCCTGCTGTTATCAATTTTTTTTCTTCTTTTTTTTCTTTCCTTTATACCCCACCAGATCCATTTTTTGTACCTCTATATCTTGATCCCTAGAATTACTGTCCCCTTCATCCTGATCCATATCAGAATCCCCCCTTTCTGGTGCTAAAGCTGCAAAAGGGTTAACTGACCTAACGTACTCAGGTGGGGAGGCCGGGGGGTGGTTGGGAGGGTATGGAAGTTGATTTCAGATTCCTAGAAGATCTACATCTTTGTAGAGGGGATGTGGGAGTAGTTAAAGGGGCCACCTCCTGTGCTGGGTCTTTATAGCATACAGGGGTTAGAATCTCCTGTTGTAAGACTACAGGATGATCTTGAGAGTCCTGGAGGGATAGATCCTCAACCTTAATATGAATATCCTTCTTATCCCCACACTCTTGCTGTCTACATAAATCAATTATTTCAGTAGGGGGATGGGATTTCATATCTGACTTAGTTTGAGGTAACTTTTCTTGAGTATTTGCCGAATCTTGTGCTTTCTGTATAAGTAATTCAGGACTGATGTTACAAGCTGCATTTTTAGTCACCCAAGGGCAGTCCTTAAAAGCATGACCTACATCTTCACACAGATCACATTTAGTGTGAGATGCACATTGAAAGGAGATGTGGCCTACCTCTCCACAATTCCCACATCTTGATTTATCACATGTATTGGATATATGAATTCGTGACCCACACTTGTAGCATTCTCTGGGCTGTCCTGTGTAAAAACATACCCCTCTATCCCTGCCCAACATAAATGAATTTGGGATATGAATAATGCCAGATTCTGAGCTCCTTAGTTTGATTTTATATTTCCACCCCCCTGTCCAGAATAACTCCATGTCTAAAACTGCTTCAGGGTCCTCTAAAAGTTCACATCTTTGAGGCAGCCAATATGAGATATCGGCAACATGAACTCCCTCATTTCTAAACATTACTGTGATGAACTTAACCAAAGGTTTGGATAGTGGGATAACCATGAATGGCATCCAAATGGGAGAATATTTGACCTGAGTGTAACGTTCCCAAAACAAATCTAAATAATGAGTAGAATGAAAACTAACATCAAAATTGTCCTCCCCAGAGATGTTGATGAAAGCAAACACCTCTCGGGGGGAGAACTTTAAAGAATCTTTAAGCAGAATTTTTTCCACAAAGTGTCTGTCTGGCCTATTTTTCATGCCTCCTTTGTAGCGAATTTGTACTGCATTCCTCCTGGGAGCTGCTTCTTCTTGTATGTTGGCAAATAATTCAGACAGTAATGGTTGTTTTATTTCAAACTGTCCTTGATCATCTATATTGTCAATGTTAGGTTCTGTTGGTGTATTTTTTTGTCTTTCTGAAGTTTCTGGTTCTATTCCCACCACAGCAGGAGTAACAGTTGCTTCTTCAGTGTCAATATCCAGTTTAATGTTATTTGATGGGCCAAGAACTTCTTTGCTAGTAATATCAAGTACTGGGTGATTTACATTATGTCCTGGAACCCAGGTAGAAGAGGAAGATGAAAAGGATAATTTATCATCCCACTCTGGATCTGGGACCCAAATCCCAGCTGGATTCTGCTTCCAGCCAGATTCACTTAATGCTTTTTCTGGGGACCATTTTTTTTGCATTTCTAAAGGTATCTGGTTTTTTTAAGCGATTCTTCCTGCAAGGAGTCAATTTCCAGATGTCTGTTCACTAAAGTCATAGCTAGTCTTTTGTCTTTTAATATTTTTTAGTCCCGTTTTTGAATTGGTGGCATTCATAAAAGAAAACTGTGTGGCTGTAGCTTGAGATTCAGGGGTGTTTGACTGGAAATTAATGACTGTCGGGACGTCCGGAATGGTCACAAATCCAGCAGTTTTTGAGAGAGGTTTGGTTGCTATTTTAGTTGGGTGAATGGCTGTAAGGCATGAGTTTACATGTTCATCAGGTAAGGGAGAGACTGCACTGTTATCGCTCGGCTTCAAATGGATTTTTACTACATTTTTTAACTCAAAGGGGTTCGGCTTTCGGCTCACGCTAAGAACAGTGTTTTGTTTGCCAGCCGACTGACTTTCCACTTTCTCTAAAAACATAGTACAATCAGTAAATGACTCACCCGGCCCCAGCTGGGCCTTTGATCCTGCCGTGTCAGTGAGTTCACTGACAGGTTGCTCCGTAACACTGACAGGTGAGTCAGAGCGTTGCAAATCCGCCAGTCAAGCTTGAAGCTTGATTTTCTCCTGAGCATGTCTTAATTCTTCTTTCTGCAAAAGAAGTCACAGTGCTCTTTTGGCATCCTCTGATTTATCTCCCTTAACTTCAAGATTTTTCCTCCAGTTTAGGTGTAGAGACGAGATCTTCCGTTGAAAAAAATTTAACAAGGGTTTCTCCTCCGTCATCGGATGCAAGATAGTTTCCACCATATGGTCCAGCTCTCTACTTCTTTCATCCTGGTAGACTTCTTTGTCCTGTGAGGCTTGCACCTCCATTTCTTCTGACTGTAAATGCAAACTAGCCATTTTCGCAGCCTGTGTAGCTCTCGATCACCAAGAGTTACGGGAGGGCCAAGAAGGTGATCGGCACCTCAGCCTCCCACACGTCCACACTCCTCTGTAGTCCAAGTCACACTGAGCTTGTCTCTTCCGAGTTGCAGTGCCCTCTACTGAAGAGTACAGGAATTTCCCCGGTGTCCTGGCCAAATTTCCCTCATTCACTAAAAATACCACCAACAGCTTAATTTGGTTCAAGGTCAGTTGGCATTCACCTGTATCCCCTTCCCCCGGGTCATGCCTGAAAATAGGCAGGATTTGTTTAGTGCACTTACCCGGTCAACAAAAATTAAATAAATAATGTATGTGCAGTCCTTCCCTCTTCCCCATCCCCCTGGATGCACCGGAAGATGAGCAACTTGTTATTCAGTGTGTCTTTCCTGGTGAAATGCTTCAAAAAATAAATAATAAAATAGCTACTTCTGCTCAGTCTTCAAGGTGGAGGGGGAAGGAAGGGGACCCAAGTTGATTGGGAAGAGCAGGGAAGACAAAAAGGTGGATACTAGCCTGTTCAGTGAAGACAAGGTAAGGGAGGAACTAGGAAGATTAAAAGTGGACAAAACAATAGAGCCGGATGGCTTGCACCCAAGGGTTCTCAGAGAACTGAAGGAGGAGCTGGCAACACCGCTGATGAGGCTGTTTAACTTGTCACTGGATACAGAGTGTGTGCTAAGCCACTGGAAGAAGGCGGATGTGGTGCCACTGCATGGGGGGGGCAGCAGGCAGCATAAAATTATCATCTGGTGAACCTCAACTTGGTGGTGGGTAAGGTGATGGAAGTATTAATAAAGGAAAAGGTGGTAAACTGCCTAGTGGATTGCAGCCTGCAGGATGATAGGCAGAATGGCTTCACAAATGGGAGGTCATGCCAGACAAACTTAATAGAGTTCTTTGATGGTGTGACGCAGGTCGTTGTTCAGGTAGGGGCGACGAATGTCGCCTATTTGGACTTCAGTAAGGCCTTCAACACCATCCCAAACAGAAGGCTGGTAAATAAACTGGAAAGCTTAGTGGTGGGATGGAAGATAACTGGGTTGGAGGAGAACTGGTTGAAGGACAGAAGCCATAGGGTGGTGGTAAATGGGGTATACTCCATGGAAAGGGGGGTGATGACTAGGGTGTAACAGGGGTCGGTGCTGGGACCCTTCCTTTTTAATATCTATATCAGGGATATAGTGGATGGGCTAGAGGGGAGGTTGTGCCTGTTTGCAGATGATACAAAGATCTGCAATAAGGTGGACACCCAGGTGGGGTGTAGGCAATGAGGCAGGACCTGAAGATTCTGGAAGGGTGGTCAGAAACTTGACAGCTGAAATTCAATGCCAAAAAGTGTGCTGTGATGCACATGGGGCATAATAAAATGCAAGCCAGATACATTTGTGTTGGAGGGGGGAATTAAAACAACTGAGCAGAAGAGGGATCTGGGGATTATACTATCAAGCAACCTTAGGGTAGGTAACCAGTGCAGCGAAGTGGTGGGTAAAGCAAATGAAATGTTGGTGTGCATTGGGAGTGGCATAACTAGTAGAAGGAGGGAGGTACTGATGCCTCTTTATAAAACCATGGTGAGGCCACACCAGGAGTACAGGGTCCAGTTCTAGAGACTACACCTATGCAAGGACATAGATGGGATAAAGCGGGTACTCAATGGGAGGGGAGCAGTTGGTGGCTACCAGGCAGAAGGAGGACCTAGGGGTGATCATATCAGATGACCTCAAGGTCAGTAGACAATGTGAAAAGGCAGCACTAAAGGCTAGTGGTGTCCTGGGATGCATAGGGTGGGGCATCATGAGCAGAAGGCATGAAGTAATCGTGCTTCTGTATAGGTCCATGATCAGGCCTCACCTGGAGTACTGTGTCCAGTTCTGGAGGCTACACCTCAGGAAGGACATAGGCTGGAGATGGTACAGAGAAGAGCAACAAAGATGGTGCAGGGCTTGCATCAGAAACTGTATGAGGCAAGATTGGATGACCTCAAATTATACTCCCTAGAACAATGCAGGAATCGTGGGGACATGATAGAAAAATTCAAATACATTAAAAGCAACAACAGGGTGCATGTGCAGAACCTCTTTCAGGTAAAGAACTACAGCAGGACTAGAGGGTACAACATTTGACTTAAGGGAGGAAAGTTCACAAGCAATGCAAGGAAATTCTTCTTCACAGAGTGTGTGTTGTGGAACCATGGAATAGCCTGCCGGAGGGGGTGGTGAGAGCCAAGAAGGTGGGGGAATTCAAGCAGGCATGGGACAGACACTGGGATACACAAGTAGGCAGCTAAGTTGGCGGGTAGGAAGCCAAGGGTAGACTTGATGGATCATACGGTCCCCATCTGCTGACAACTTCTATGTTTCTATGTAACCAAGATGGTGCACAGTATGCAGGGAAAGTCATATGAACAGAGGTGTAGGGAACTGTATCTGTACCCACTGGAGACTAGAAGGGAGAGGAGGTACATGATAGAAACTTCTAAGTACATGAAGGAGATAAATAAGGTGAGGGAGGGGAGCTTATTTAAAAGGAAGGTGGGGGCTAAAACTAGAGGTCATAGTCTATGATTAGATGGAGGAAGATTTAGAGGCAATGTGAGGGTGTAATACTTCTTGGAGAGGGTGGTGGAGGCCTGAAATAAACTACCGGAAGAAGTGGTGGAGGCTGAAATGGTGGAGGAATTCAAGAGGGTCTGGGACAGGCATATGGGGATGGCAAGTGGGGAGAAGGGGAGAGCTAGTGGCAGAGATGATGAGCAGGGTGGGGGGATGGGCAAACTCGATGGGCCAGAGGGGTCCTTTTCTGCTGTCAGATTTCTATGATTCTATGATTCTTTGATTCTGTTTAATTCTGTGACAGTACTTCTCAGTAAAACACAACCACAGTACAGTGAAAAACCTTGTCTCTAGTAAAATGCTGGGGAAGCCTTTATTCTAAATCAATGGTTAGGCAAAACACTAGCAGAAGCTTTACAGATCACTGTACACCACCACTGAGCTAGAAAACAAATACCACTACTGGCAGGTTTATTGTCTTCAATCCCTGTTACACAAACTTTGATTCACTTCAAAGCTCCTGACTCTTCTCGTTCTCTGGTATACTGAGGCAGCAGTGAGAAAAAATAAACAAAAAAAAAAGCAGTAAGAGAATCTTAACAAAGTACCTGACTTCAAGTGAGTTTCTTAGAAACTTCACACTTAGCAAAAATCAAACATTTTTTATACTACTGATAAATGAAATGAGTTATTAGCTCTCAGAATGGTGGCATACTGTAGCACATAAAAACACACTGCAACTAATCTTTAAGGGATGTATAGTGTGGACCTCATATAGCTTGGGGCAGGGGTACTGAATAGTGTAACTAAAGTCAGAGTCACAAATGATAAACTGTTTGATGTCTAGGTTCCTGAGCTCTAGCAGGTATGAAAATGTAGTGCCAGTTATGCAATATTTGCAGATATTATATCTGCCTAGTGGGGGCCACCCAGAGATAAAGGAGAGGCGAGAGGGGAGAGGGGACTGGAGAAATTGTTTAACCAGGAAGGGCACACTACGCCAGAGCATGTTTCCAGGTGTGGCCTGGGAGCACAAGGAACTTATGTGATTTGCTCAGGGTTACACAGTATGCAAGTGGGGGCTGATGGGATTCAAACCCAGGTCTCCAGGTTTGCAGCTCAGTGCTACACTGCACTGCCTCTACAAAGTGAAGGTTGTGGGAATCAGACCCCAGCCTACTGCATGTTGTAAGTTTGCTCACAGCTCACTGTTCCAACTTCTGAGCTATAATGCCAGATAAAAGAGTGAAGCCATGTCTGTTCTTGTGCAGGCTTTTATATAGTGAGTTGGTAATTTGATCTCCACATTTTACCCACCTCTAGATGAACTTCTCTGTCTATCTCCCAAGGGTGCAAACAGTCTGGAATTCCCCCTCAGCACATGCCAGTGCTTATTTACAATTGAGGTGATCTGAGGTAATAGCCTACTGTACTCTAGGGGTGGGATATTCAAAGTGGTTGCACATGGCGCAAGTGAGATGCGCCAGCGCAATAGCAGACATGCGCCACTGAGCAATATTCAGTGGGTGACACTGCACAGCGCATATTGCAGTGCGCCAATGCACAATCCTAATGAATGCATGCGAAAGTGCAGGGGGCATAGCCATGAATAAGCTGCCCAGTGCGATATTCAACAGCAAGCCATTGGCGCAAGCGCAGAGCAACAGGGACATGCACGGAACAAAGTTGAGCCTATAAAAGGATGGAGCAAGCAGGGGACAGAGGCTTGCACCCAGGGGAGCAGGGGTGAGAGACAGAGAGACAGAGAGAGAGAGAGAGAGAAAGAGAGAGAGAGAGAGAGAGGGCCAGTGGCCAGGCAGGACAGCAGCAGGGGTGCAGGACAGGCACAGAGGCAGGAGGTGCAACAGGTTGTGGGACAGGGAGTGTGATCCTGACTGTGCCTGTGATCATGAGCTGACCAGAGTGTGTGTATGGGTCCCCAACACAGGAGTGCGCCCAGTGCAGGGGCTCAGGCGGCAGCAGCACACAGCCATGGTAGCCCAGGGAGTCATCCGCGGGGGGGGCAGGACAGGCCAGGCCATGGCCAGTGCAATATTCCAGATGGAGGCGGTAATGAGGGGTTTGAGGAGGCAGAAGGTAGAGTGGTGCAGCCGTGGAAGGGCCTGGCGGCGGTATGCCCGGAACAGGTGGTACCATGCCCACACCAGCTTCGAACAGTACAGTGACACCGAGATTGTGGGCCGGTACTGCCTGAACTGGACGATTTTGAGGCAGCTCTGTGAGCTGTGCAGTGATGAGATGCAGGCACCCACAAGACAGAGCAATGCCCTGTCAGTGGAGACCAAGGTCATGGCAGTTATGTGCCTGCTCACCACAGGTACCTTCCAGAGACCAACAGGGGACACCACAGGCATAACCCAGTCAGCTGCATTACGGCTTCTCACACAATTCCTCATCGCACTGCAGCCATATGCTGCAGAATACATCCACTTCCCCAGCACACAGGCAGAGCATGCAGCAAACATGCAGGAGTTCCACAGGGTTGCAAGTATGCCTGGCATGCTAGGGGCCATTGACTGCACCCACGTAGGCATCCGCACACCACCAGGGCCAGAGGGGGTGGTCTACATCAACAGGAAAGGCTACCCCAGTGTCAACTGCCAGTTGGTGTGTGATGCCAAGGGGCGCATAATCAATGTCTGTCCCACACACCCAGTGGAGAACATGATGCCTTCATCTTTCACCAGTCTGCACTGTGCTACAGGTTCGAGAGTGGGGACATCCACACTGGCCACCTAGTAGGTGAGTATGCAGCTGGAATGGGCAGCCTTGCACAACAGGCAGGGAGTGGGGGGAGATGCTATGCTGGGGATGTAAGAGGGTCTGTCTGTGTAGGCGAGGAGAGGGCACCAACACAGAACTAAATGCTAACCCATCTTGTCCCCACACAGGTGACAGCAGATACCCACTCAGGCCCTGACTTGATAACCCCGTACCTCGCCCATTGACCCCAGCGCAGGAGAGATTCAATGAGGCACACGCCAGCACATGGAACATCATCAAGCATGTGTTTGGACTGCTGAAGACACGGTTCAATTGTCTGCACAAGTCTGGCAGTGCCCTACAGTACAGCCCCTCAAAGGCCTGTGGCCTATTCCTGGCCTGCTGTGTGCTACACAAAATGGCCACTGACCATGGGATAGCTGTCAAGGTCGAAGAGGGGAACAGCAGTGGGGACGATGCGGATGCCAGGCCATGCGGTGGTGGGCAGCCCCCCCCCATGTGATGGGAACCCCAGCTGCACAGGATGGCCCAGCAGCACCGGGACACCATTGCAAAGGAGCACTACGGTGCATGCAGGTAGGTGAACATGACCACACACATGTCCCAGGGACCAGGGCACAGTATACAGTCATGCCTGGCTGGGCCCCACAACAGACACGGCTGGAGGGCAGCATTGACGGACATGGGGCAGGACTCCATGGAAGCACTCTTTACAGCACTGTGAACCCCAGCCACACATCCCCACACACCTCCACACACATAAGCACAGTCACACGGGCACCCACACACGCACACCCCGAAGCCGCCAATGGGCATGTGTCAGATGCTGAACACCAGTGCACAGTGGCAGCCGGTGCTGTGATGGCATCATCATGCACATGCCATGGTGGCCAGCAGCCGGGTGGGTGTGCACAACGCGGGCATGTTGTGTGGTCCATGGACGTCATGGCCCTGGTATGCACACGCACACACCACACCACACCACTGTGCATACAGGGCTGCGGCAGGCAGTGGACAGTGAGAGTGGTGGATCATGACCGCCATGCAGTTGTATGGCCACCACGGACAAGTGGACAGCCCCGCTGAGATCGCCCAGCAGACGCAGTCTGTGCGGTGGCCACAGGGGGTGTCACAGATGTTCCCCCAGGTGTGTCACTGCGGAAATGTGACCGGTCACTCGCAGATGTCTGCAGGCCCCTGAACAGGCCTGCTCCAGGCATGCCCAGAATGCCCACAGCAGATGCCAGCGACGACAATGTCAGGATAGCACGATGCAGGGACCGAAGGGTGGAGAATGCACTCCATGGTGACTGCTGCGGACCACCCTGCACCAGGGTGGCCAGTGGTGCTAGGCCGGCCATGACCGCAGCAGTGAGCCGATCCAGGCCAGCGGTCATGTCCTCCTGCATGCTTGTGGCCTCGGCCAGGATCTGCTCGTAGTCCCGGTCATGCCTCCCTGTGGACTGGCGCAGCTCAGTACGGAGTGCATTCACCCCTGCCACGACCTGTATCTGTTGCTCCATGGTTGCCCAGAGCAGATGGGTGTGCTCGGTCAGAGGGTCGGCATTGTGCCGACCTGTGGGAGTTGCCTGGCCCCGCAGCACAGCCCCCCACATAGGTGGGGGCTGCACAGTGGGGCCTCCTTTGGCCTGTACTGTCTGTGGTACAATTGTGGTGGCCACTGCACCCGGACCCCTCTCGGCACTGTCCTGCTGCCGCTGCTGCCCCTTCGGCCGCTGTGCACATGATGGTGCCGGGGCGGCTGCACCACCACAGTCACACAGTATGGGCTGCGCCGCAACTATATCGTCCACCGCCTCACTGGGCGGTGCAGCCGGTGGGTGGACAACCACCACCTGGGCACCATCTGTGCTGCCGTGTCCAGTGCATGGTATGGGTGCCTCCCCCTGTTCGGCATCACCACTGTCCAGGATAACAGTCACATCATCATCGGTCCTGGACCCCGCCCCGATCTGTGTCTTAGCATACTGGACACCATGGCTGGCATCCTGCTGAAACATTGCCAGGGCCTCATCTGTGCCCATGCCACAGGCATCCGTTCAGACAGTGGGGATGGGCTGGCAGCAGTCCGGACCCCAGACACCAGTGGAGGTGGATGGGCGCTCCTCCAGGTCCAGAACAGCCCCCAAGGTGGGCACCACCACCCCTGCAGCTGCATGCAGGTGCTCAGGATCTGTAAGGGAACACAAACGCATTAGTGCCACTGCCACGCACCCCTGCCCCCCATCCCCATGCGCTGCTGTACCTACCATGCAGCGATGGGCTGCCCGGTCTGGAATCCATCGCTGGGAACACCCTCAACAGCGCTGTGCTGCATGGTCGCCGCTACCAGCTCCTCCTGTGGTGTTAGCTGTGGCACTTCAGGCTGTCCACCGCCCGTGGCTGCATGTGCGGCCCAGATGACAGCCACCTTTTCTTTTATCCGCCTCCGGTCCATGCCCATCTTCTTCTTGCACTCCTGTGCTGACCTCTGATGGCTGCCCTGCTGGTTCACAGCCCTGGCCACTCCCTCCCATGCAGTCACCCTGGCCTGCGGGGTGCCTGTTGAGCCACTCAGAAGGGACTCCTGGTCCAGGTATGCGTCAAATAGGGCATCGCTCTCTGCCCTCATGAAGTTGGGCCTGCGCCTCGATGCAGGCCCCTGCTCCTCAACCTCCTCGTACTCTGACATGCTCATTCCTGTGGATGTGGACATGTGTTTAGTGCTGACTGCCACACACGAGGCTCCCCCACTCCATTGTCCCGACATGCTCACTGCCTGGCGTCTTACCTCTGAAGGGTGCAATACTGGTCTGATGCCTGTGCAGTCCCATGGCGCCTTTATAGCACATCACATGAAAATGAGGCACTGCGCAACTGTAATGAGATGCAAATGCCTCCGGTGCGCGGCAGATATTCTGATCAGCTCATCTGCATATGCCTACTGAATAACACAGAATTGCACATGGAGCATTGGAGTTGAGCATGCTCAAGCCATGGCACAACTGTATGACATGCGCAGTATGCCTGGCAGTGTGCATGCATGCTCTGATGTTGCGTACTTCAGTGGTGCATCCTACACACAGTGCGCCGTATGTAGTACAGTGCTCTGCCACTATTGGGCATGTGGCGCTTGTGCATTGTACTCCTTATGGTGCCCGTGCACCATTGGCACATGGACCATTGGGCACACTAGACCCTATAGTGCACCATGCCTTCTGTGTCCTATTGCGCTGTTGTGCATGGTGCACGTGCTGACCTTTGACCCTACGAGTGTCCCTTGACCCCCGGGTGCCTGTGGCGTGTGCCAGAGCTACCCTAACTGTATCATGCAGCAATGAGGCATGCACAATTGGGGATGGCGGTGCATCGCCAAGCATATCGTGCACCCATCGCACGTGCGGCTCGTGTGCTACCAGTCACCATTTTGGATAAGCAGTGCAGATTGCAGCATGCCACGCCAAAGCTCAGCAAGGGCACCTAATTGGAGCCGGGTCAAGCTGGTTAACCTGGTGGCACTGATAGAGCCTCATGTTGGCACACTTTATGGGCAGGTGCCCCTGGACCGGCCTTGCACTGAGGTGTGGCAGTACGTGGCCAAGGGGTTGGTAGAGGCTACTGGGCCCCAACATAGTGGGGAGCAGTGCCACCACAGGTATGGGGACCTGCAGTGGAGGGATCCAGACCAGCTGAGGTCACTGCAGGCACACGTCCAGAGGCGCACCATTCCACAGCCAGGTGAGTGCACATGTCCACATCTGTGCCTTGTCGGTGTTCTGTGGGGTACCATTGGGGTGTCACACTGTGCTGCAGGGGGGGCTGTGGCTGCGCATGCTGCCAGCCATGGCAGTGCACCATGGGTGTGCTGTGGCTCGGTCACACCACTGCACAGGACCATGGGTATACTGTGCTGGTGGGGCACGTGGGTTGCTGCCCGGTGCTGATGTCTGCCTCTCACTGTCTACCTACTAGGCCCTGAGGATCAGTGAAGAGTCAGGTTGGTGGGAGCCGCGCTGCTGGATGGCAGCAGGCCAACAGAGGTACACGGGCAAGGGATGCTGGCCGTGTGGGAGGTGCTGCCGGTCAGGCGCCGGTTGTACTGCAGTATGCAGGTAGGCACTCTGTCTGTGTTTGTTGTTGTGCGGGGTTGGGGTGGGCCACAGCCCCCCGTACACAAGGCCATTACAGTCGTGCATTGCTGGCATGGGCCATTGCACAATGCTGTGCCTTTCGCATGTGTATGTGACTGCTGCGGGTGGGCTGTGGGTGCACCCGGGTTCCAGCCATGCCACTGCCATCACCCCGCATAGCCCTGTTGCCTGGCAGCTATGGTTGTGGTGTGCTGTGCATGGCTGGTGTTGGTGTGCAGTGCTGTGCATGGCTGTGGATGGTCAGGGTGGCAGCTCGTGTGTGGGCACGCATGCTGTGGATGGCTGTGTGCCTTCTACAGGGCACATGTCACCGCTGTCCACTGCGCATGGTGGAAGGGCTACAGTTGAATGGGCATGCACTCATCCATGTCCCCTCCTTTGTCCTAGGCGTCCATCGGGTGGATGACAACACCAGGCTCCTGGAGTGTATCTTGAGGGTCACCACGGCCATCCTTGCAGTGGCATGCATCATTAGGCAGACCCTGTGTAGGCCGTGGAGGAAATGGAGGACCAGGTGCCAATAGGGCGTGAACACATGTGGGGCCCATTGGCCTGCATCACCCCCCTTCTCCTGACCCCCTCCCCTTTCTCTCTTGAACCCTACCTAGCCATGTCTCCTGTCCCCCTGCCTCCCTTCCCCTGTCTACCATCTTGTTTGTGGCCTCTCCGTTCCCTGCTCCCTATCCCTGTTCCTCTGTATATAGTTGCTGTTGTTTGTTCCTTTTAATACACATTTATTTTGTTAGCCATCTGTGTCTGTGTCTGCTTTGCAGCTGGCGTATGGAGCCATGTTGCAGTGGTGTGCATGGTGGCTGTGTGGCATGCCTTGGGTCGACTGGGGTTTTTGTCTGGTGGTCTGTGCCCAGTGGCCGGTGTGTGTGTGCCCTGGGACATACATGTGCACCCTGCTAGGATTGTGTGGCCTGTGTGTTGTGTGCTGTCGACACGTGTGTTGTCAGCTGTGGTCCCAGTGGAGTGTCCCATGCCATCCTGTGGATGTTGCCCATGGCTGATTGCCAGTGGTCATTGGTGCCACGCCACCTCCATGCACTGCTGTGGTGTGTGTGGTCGGGGCCTGCAGGCATGCGCCTGTCTTGCCTCCCTCCTGTCATCCCCTGCACCCTGGTGGCAGTGTGTCCTGCTCTTGTGGCATGCTCCACACTGTGCCGGTTGCCCTGTGCCATGGCCCATGTGCCTCTGTCCCTTGCGCAGCCCATGTTGTGCTCTTGTGCTTCCTGACTTGCTCCCTTGCACAGCCCAGGTTGCGCAATGGTGGCTGCTGACTTGCTCCCTGGCGAAGCCCTTGTTACGCGAATGCGCATCCCTGCAATATTCAGCCATCTTACGCTGTCACTTGTCATTGTGCTCAGCCTTTGAATATCTCGTTGGGTGTGCACTGGAGCAGTGTACTTGCGCTGAGCAGCTGTTGTGCCTGCCTCTGGTGCATTTCTGAATATCCAACCCTCCGACTAGTGTGATTTTATTGATATCACTCTCCAGTAGGTTTTTTTTTTTGGGGGGGGAGGGTTATAATGGTGTCCTACAGTCAAGGGTCCTTGCCTTTTCTAGGGCACTGTCTAATATCTGCTTACTGTAACTCCATTCAAAAAACTTTGATAGAGTGTATTTGCTTGAGTGTCGAAACAGTTATTATCCCAGCAATTTCTCCATATTCTGATAAACTGACTGTATAGGATTGTTTGTATGAGATGGGTGATAACTCTGTGCCATAAATAAGTGCTGACACTGGTCAGCTATGATGGGTGCAGGTATGTATTTGTCCACATGTGTTTGTAGGGATGAAATGTCCCACAAAAATCTGTATCATGTATGTTTGCTATGAACTGAAGATTCACATCATTATTACTGAGGTACTGTACAAAGTCAAATGTTTATTTTCTATCACCATCCCATACGACAATAATGTTGTCTGTGTACCTGCCCCAGAAAGATATCTGGGGCAGGTATGGGTTACTGGCTTGGGATGTCGGGAAAGCAGAAATTATATACTAGAACAAGCATTCGCAATAACTGTGGACTAAGCACTTCTAAAATAATACACATACAACTCAACATTTCAAAGTGTAATCATTACCTTCCAAAATGTTTGAATCTTTGCAGGTATTGCCTGAGAAACCAAGGAAGACTACAGGGTTACTAGAAGGGTACTTCAATGTGTATAATCCAATTAGACACTTTTAGGCAGCATTGCTGGATGGTTTTGAAATGTAAAGGGGTACCTGCATGCCTAATTGGAGTAAGCTGCAATTGAATAAAAGGGGCAGAGGCAAAATGCAGTTTAAGACCTGCCAGCTGGCATAACTTGCATCTTCAGCAGCTCAGCAGGGTGCTCTCATTAAATTATAGAAAGCTACCCCAGCTAGCTTCTTCCCCTACCCCAGACTCCTGTAACGGGTATCCAGCACAATACACTATGCACTAGGTCAGACAGGAGCCATTCAACAAAATCTAGTCAGATCTGCCCTAGCCCCCCCACCAAAACCACCACCATCAGCCTCTGCTTAGTTTGTGTCCTCTCATGTTGCACTTTTGTTTGTTTGTTTGTTTGCACTTCTAGGGAGGGGAGATGAGACTTTATACTTATCATATCTATCATATCAACTTTATAAGTGCTTTTCCAAAGAGATCATTGCGCTGTAGAACAATACAATAAATCCATAAAACAACAATATAAATTTAAGATCAGGATTTGAAACAGTTGATAAATAACAATGGAGGTGCACTAAGTGCTCAAATCAGGAAATGCCAGACAAAACAGCTGAGTTTTTAAGGCAACTTTAAAGCTCTTGGCGGTCAGGCACTCTCTGATATGAGGAGATAGGGGCCATCAAAGCAAAATAATGGGCCCCAGAGGTCTGTAGCTGGACCCTGGGAACCTCTAGCAATCCCTCATCAGTGGAATAGAGTAAGCGGAGGGGGCGATTGGGGCAAATAAGATCTTGCAAGTAGCACAGCCCCTGACCATGTAGAGCTTTATAGGTCAGTAACCCAAGCTTGAAGGTGAGCCGCCAATGAACAGGCAGCCAGTGCAAATTGCGAAGTACAGGAGTGACTTAATTGGCAGCATCTTGTCTTTTGTTGCACAAATGGGGGATGGGGTCGTCACCATCTGTTTCAAGCAATTAATCAATCAATATCTTTATTTAGCCAGGTGGTACACCATTGAACAGGGCTCATTTACAAGATGGACCTGGTAGTTTAAACAAGTCACAATAAAACAATTGGGAGTAGGCTTAGCAACATTAGCAGCCTATGTACAGTTATTACAAGTGAGAAAGGCGTGGCTTGGCACGGTGGTATACAATAATTTACAAACAGCAACGTAAGGCTTGACACTGAGAACAGAACAAGGCAGCATTATTTACAAGCAAGGTATCAAAGGCAGTCAACATACTGCTACTGTATGTGTGAGTTCTATGCAAGGCAGGTGTCTGATAGACAGTAGAGTGCAATATTATATTGGATGAGGTCTAGACCAGCAAAGCATTATGTGGCCTAGGAGAAGACTATAAAGCAAGGGCACTGAGGGCACTGGATGCACCAAGGATAGTGGAGGGAGGAGAGGTTAGGAGGGGTGGGAGGGGGCAATTGTAATACCGTCAGGATTGACATAGCTGCATTAGTCGGCATGGTATGTCTAAGGGTAAGGGAGGGTATGGGGTGAAAAGGTACCATTAGTGGGGGGAGGTGACAGACAGGTAGGAGGGAGAGTCAGAGATTCAGTGCTGGAAGCAGTTGCAGGACTCCAAAAGTGATTGTTGGATAGGATTTTTGAAGGTAGCTAGTGGTACAGGTGAAATGAGCTGCAGTAAATTTTGAGCAGTATTCCAGAGGACTGGTAAGGCATGACTAATCGCCACCCGACCAAAGCACCTCCTAACTCTGGATATGTAAAGGGCAATATGAGTCTGGCTTCTCAGCAGTTAGCTGCCAGGAATGCAAGAAGGTAGGTAATCCTTAATATATTGAGGCAGCTTGTTAGAGATGGCCCTATAGATCCAGAGCATGGTGTTCTTTTGTCGTCTAATACTAAGTGAGCCCCACCCTACAATGTTGTAGAGGGTACAGTGGTATGTTGAGTAGGGGGCACTGGTAATGAACCTGAGTACCCAGTGTTACAGAGTGACTAGTTTGGCAAGGGCCACACTAGAGCAGTGCCCGTACAGAAGGTCTGCATAGTCGATGAGAGGCAAGAACGTTGTTTTCACCAACCTAGTTCTCCCCTCCTGCGTTGATAGATGCCTGATTCTAAAGAAAATCCCAAGCCTCTGTTTAAGCTTTTATAGTCACAGACTTCAAATCAATTAAATTTTATTAGGGATGCTAATCACTGAGTCAAGCTCATTTGCAATGGAGTCCCTTTCTAAAAAGTCCTGCATTCCTCTGGGATTCTTTTTTGAGTTTGATTCTTAAGCAAGCAGCATTTATATCTGTTCCTGATCTGAGGCAGTAAGCACTGTGCACCAACCTCTAATATTTAAATTGTGGCTTTTTAAAGATAGAAGAAGATTATAAGCATTTACAAACTTGGTCAGAGTATTGAAGTTTGTAGAAGGGGGCAGACCAAGTTGTCCTGGGGATTCCACTGTTAAGGAATGTAAGTGCTCAGGGAAGGGAGGGGCAAAGGGGGAGGGGGAGGGACTTAGTATGAGTCATAACAGGTGGGTTTTTTTTGTTGGATCCCAGGAAAGGTGGAACTGGGAAAAAGGAAATAGAAGGCCATGGGGGATAATAAAGGAGGAGTGGCTATGACCCCCGGGACAAATGAGCAGGACAGAGGGGAATTGGCTTCTTTTGCTGAAAAATGTTGTTGGGTGCTTAGCTCAACAGAAGTCAACACTTCAGACTGGCATCAGCAGAGGGAATAAATTACCCTCCTGCATAGCGCTATAGAGAAATTTCTTTTGATTTAGTTACACATACATGAAGCAGTTGTAAGCCAAGAAGACAAAAGGAGTAATTTGGTGGGATATCAGCCCAAGTCAACGAAAGGAAATGAGATAGATATGGTTTTTTTTTACAACCAACCCAGATTTTTATGTAGTAAATTGGGATCCTGGCTCTGATATGCAAGGGGCTCGTGGAGAAGCTTCATCAATGCTAATGTTTAGAAGCAGTGTGGTAGTGGCTAGGGTCCTGAATAGCTTGTCTTGGATACCATGGTAGCAGCTAGAGTCCTCAGGTGGAGGGTGATTTAGGGTTTTTGATACCACAGCCCTCTCTGCGCTAGGTCTTGTACATCATTGTGGGCCAACAGGTAGTTTCATTCTGTGGTGTCTGAGGGCTTTGCCCAGGTGATTGGGGACATGCAGAAGCTCTGTTTTGAAGAAAGCGAGAAGTTTTGTGGAATAGTTAAGATGTAACGAACGCATGCGTGGTTTGATAAGGAGAAGCAGGCCAGGAGATCCAAGCAGAGGCTGCTGCGCAGCCTGATTGATGGTGGCTCCCCACGTGGTGAATGGCAGATGTTTTTTTTTGCATGCACAGAGACTGACTTTAGGTTTTAGATTGCCACATTATCCTCGGAAGGCGGGGGAAGGGGAGGGACAGAGAGCAGAACGCATTTTGGAAGAAGTAGCCAGGCTGCAGGGTTGATAGGGAGGCTGTCAAGTGTGGTCCATGAGTAAAGGAGAAGCTGAGGAAGGCCCACAATGTGGTAAACATGGGAAGAGGACCACAAGGTCAAAATGGCATCTGACGTCATGCCGGGGGCGGGGGGAGCCTCCAGTCAGAAGGCATTGGTTTTAAGAAACACAGAATGAGTGAATTTCATTGGGGGGAGAAATAAAAGGAAAAGAGGGCATATATAAAGGAAAATGATTAAATAATTGTGTGATGAAAGGTGGAAAATATGGAGGACAGGGACCACAAGGTCAAAATGGCATCTGAAGTCATGCTGGGGGAGGGGGAGCCTCTGGTCGGTAAGACATTGTTTAAGCACCACAGAACGAGTGAATTAAAAAGAAAAGCAAGGGCAGATATAAAAGAAAATGTTTAAATAATTGTGTGATAAGAGGTGAGAAATTTGGAGGTCTGCAAATGGGGCAGGAAGAGAGCGGTGAGGCACAGGATAGTCTGCGGCCTAGCGTGGTCATTGCAGGGGTATGCTAGAACAGGGAGCTGCCAGAGAGAAAATGATGGGATCAGCAAGGGGGGAGGATATTACCCTGGGTTTCCGTAGTTATGTTTGCCAGTTGATTTAGTTATTAGTTTAAAAAAAAAAGGAGATAAGGGTGTGCATGAGAAAATCAAGGGGACAAAATCTGTTGTGTACGTTTGAAGCCCCCATCCCACAAAGCATGGTTTTCTTTCAAGAACATAGCCAGGGAAACCATGCCATGTGGTAGCAACCAGGTTTAAAGCTGCCGCGTGGACAGGTTGGAGGGTCAGGCAATAGTTTTGGGCCTGCTATGGTGGGGCTAGTTGGTTGGTTATATCCAAAACCTGCAAGTAAATTCTTTTCTTTTGAAGGAGAAGCAGGTTTCATGCTGTTTGGGGTCATTACAATGAGAGGGACAGGAGGACGAGGGAACCGATGGGTGCCGTATTAACCACATGGGGTAATTGGGCTGGTATGGGTACAGAAGGTGGGGTATGCATACAGATAGCTCTAAAAGGAAGGGGGCAGGGGAACATATGATGGTTTGGGTTTGTAACAGGGATTAATGGTGTTCAATTTGTCAGTTGTCTCCCGAGTCTTATAGGTATGCTGGTATAGGAGATGGCACCAAAGAAGAGCAAGCCATCTAATGAGGAGGTGTACAAGGCCATTGTGAAGCTGGCAGAGAAGGCCAATATGATGTGGAAACTGGTGGAAGGGAAGGAGCCTGGGAGGCTGAAGGAGAAGAGGAAGGTGGAGAAGGAAAAAGGGGGGGGAAGAGACCACCGGCGAGGCCACGCAGCCCAGTGAGGCCACAGCCAGCACCAGTTAGTCTGCCTTGGTCAGCTAGCCCTGTGCTGCCTTGCCCTTCCCTGCCAGAGCCAGTAGGGCCTTTCCCAGACCCAGCTCCAGCCCCGATACCAGAATCCATGCCTAGACCCTTGACAGTGATGACTCTACCACCCAAGCTGCCCCAGCCACCAAGCCCACGAGGAGACCTGCCACCGACCAACGCTAATGATACAGAGCTCAGCAGGGTTGAGAGGCATGCATGTAAAGTATTAGGGTCAGTAGGGATTGTATAAAAGAGTATGTAGAACAGATTATATTGTCCTTAGGTACAGGAGGCTTGGGACAGATGGAGACTGTTTTAGCTGAGATTAAAGCAGATAAAGGAACCGGGGGAGAGGGGAAAGATGACAGATGGGGGTGGGGATCCAGAGAGGTAGGAACTCAAGGCATGAGAATCAGGGTACGTACCACTGGCCACAAAGGAGAAGATATGGAAAGTGGAATATGCTGACATATTTGCTTTAGTGAACAGGGAAGCAGCAATGAAGTATGAGGAAACAGAGAACATAGGGAAGAGCAAAATGGCAGCAGCTGTGGTTCTATTGGGTAAAAAAGAGGAGGACAAGTTTACAAAAGGAAAAACGAGGGATGGATGGTTTGTGGGTTTTGTAACCTATTCGGCCATAGTGCTAGAAAAGAAGCCAGAGTTGGGTATACCACTAATCACATATTCACTGATAATAAGAAGGGCAAAGGCAAAATGGTGTGTGGGATGGATATACTATGACAAATTTTTTAGGCAAAGGATGGTAACATATGAGGATGTCAGATGGGACATGAAGCAGTTAGATTTGTGGACAGACTATGTGACAGATCAGTCCATGCCGGAGGGATAAGCAGGAAAAAGGGCAGGTCTCCAGCAAAAGTGCTGCTGGGGCTATAACAGGGAGTTCTGTTCATGGCCACAGTGTAGATTCAGACACGCCTGCTCAAAATGTGGGGGCACCCACCTGGCTTCTAGATGCATGACAACATGGAGTCAGGGGAGTCAGCCAGGAATGGGTCAGATTTGAGCCATCCAGCCCTTTTGGGGGGGGGCAAGGATACAGAGGCCAGACATGGAATAAAGGGACAAGAGGCAGAGGGTATGGGGCAGAGGTGCCCAGACACATTAACATTAACCGGGGATCAGAACAGAAGGGACAGTTGGAGGGGCGAGGCAGGGGCAGGGGAAAATTTGCAGCAGCCAAGACACCAATCAAAATAGATATTTTTGAGCAGTGGTTGAGACATTACCCAGACAGAAGAGCAGTGGAAGCAATTAAGTCAGGTTTTAGGAAAGGTTTTCCGCTACAGTCCATGGGACCTAGATGAGCAAGAATTTGGGGTCCATACGGGGAAAAGAAGACATTTTGAGAAAAAAGATACAGAAGGAGAAGGATGCGGGAAGGATTGAATGGCCGTTTCAGGTTCCCCTCTTGGAGAATTTGAGGGTTTCACCACTAGGATTGGTCCACAAAAAACAACCAGGGGAATTTAGGGTGATTCACCACCTTTCTTTTCCAGAAGGGGAGTCAGTCAACGACTTCATAAGTGAAGAACACAGCAGGGTCACTTATGCTACATTGGAAGAAGCAATGCAGATTATTAGGGCAACTCCAGAGGCATGGCTGGCAAAAACAAATATAGAAGCAGCATTCAGGTTGCTGCCAGTCCAGGAGGAAGACTGGGACCTTTTGGGTTTCAAATTTGAGGATCAATATTATTTTGACAAGGCCATGCCCATGGGGTACTCTATAGCCTGTGCCACATTTGAAAAATTCAGCAGCTGCTTGCAGTGGGTTTTTCAGCAAAAAAATGGGTCATAGAGCAGTCTTATACTACCTAGATGATTTTCTGATAGTAGGCAGCAGGTGAAGGGTGACAGATCAGATGTTAGCTAGCTTCCAAGACCCATGCAAAGAGCTCAGGGTGCCTTTAGCACCGGACAAAAGAGAGGGCTCCAGCAGAAAAATAGAGTTTTGGGGGATTGAAGTAGATGCTGAGGAGGAAGTGTTTTGACTCCCGGAAAAGAAAGTGCAGAGGTTGAAGGAACTCATAACGACACATACTAGCAAGTGGATGATACAGTTGAGGCAGGTTCAGCAGGTTCTAAGACATCTCAATTTTGCATGCTGAGCGATAAGCCCAGGGAGAACATTTTCAAATAGGTTAGCTAGAGCCACAGCAGAGGTCAGAAGTCCGCATCATTGGGTGGACATCACAAAAGGTGTAAAGGAGGACATGAAGATATGGGAGGAGTTCTTAAAGAGCTATAATGGCAGGTCATTCTGGCAGGAGGATTGGGTATACAACATGGACCTAGAACTGTATATGGATGCAGCAGGGAGTTTGGGTATGGGGGATACCTAAAAGGAAAATGGTTTTTGGAACCATGGCTGGTTGAATGGGTAAGGCAGAGTTTGATGTGGGACACCACCCTGTTGGAAATTATACCAATTTGGGCATGTACCCTAGTCTGGGAAGAAGAATTGTGGAATTGGAAGGTCACATTTTGGTGTGACAACAAGGCGGTGGTGGAGGTACTTAACAACAAGGGTGCGAGATCAGACACAGTCATGAGGGTGCTTAGACAATTAGTACAAAAGGGCTTCAATTGAACATGACCTTTAGAGCTAGGCACATAGAAGGCACAAGGAACATATTGGCTGACAGCCTTTCCCATCTGCAGTGGGAAAGATTCCGGGCACTCGCACTGACAGCAGAGGAACAGAAAACACCCATTCCAACGAACATCTGGGACATTAGCAAGATGGAGCTGAGCTGCTGTTTCACAACTCATGGGCTCCCAGGACCCTAAGGACCTATGAAGGGTCTTGGAAGGCACTTCAAGCCTTCAGGGAGGCACACTGTATGGAGGTAAGTGGGCCGGTAACAGAGGAACAGCTAGGAAAATTTATGGTGGAACAATGGGAAAGAGGGGTGGCCCACAACACAATGGGAGTACAGCTGCCAGGGATAAGCATAGTGTGTGCCTTAAAAGGATGGCAGGATACTACAAAATCAATGTTCATTTGGAGAATGATGCAAGGGTGGAGCCGGATGAGAAAAGGGGGTAGGGATGGCAGGCATCCAATAGCAGACCAGCTGCTGGACAGATTGGGAAGGGTTTTGCCAGCAATATGTAAATCCAGGGATGAGGCACAACTGTTCCACACTGTGTATTTAGTGATGTTTGCAGGGGCATTAAGGGTGAGCAAAGCTGTAGGACATGGGAGGAAGGGCGAGGAAGGGGGTTTGGAGTGGGGGGATGTCAGGTGGGGAAGGGACAGAATACAGTTAGTGATCAAGAGATCCAAGACGGATCAAGAGGGAAGAGGGAGTGTAGTGACAATCAGGGCACACCTAGAGGCTGGGCTGTGCCCGGTCAGAGCTTTGTGGGCCTACACCACACAGCATCATAAAAAAGAAGGGCAGCTATTTACACACGGGGATGGAAAACAGGTGATGAGTTACCAGGTCACAGCCATCTTAAAGAAGGGCATGGAATTTTTGGGGGAGGACCCGACTAGGTACTCCTCCCATTCATTCAGAATAGGTGCTGCTTCCAAAATGGCAGCCGAAGGGGAGTCAGTGGCAAGGGTACAAGAAATAGGATGCTGGAAATCTTACATTTACAAGAGGTACATCCGAGTTTTGAAAGAATAATATTAACATGTCTCCTTAATGTTTGTTTTACAGGTACAGAAGTGAAGGAGGGGTCTTATAAAAAGGGGGGGAAGAAGCAATTGTAGGGGTGGGGGGATGAGAGTACAGACGGCTTTGTGGTAACACAAAGATGTTTTGCTTAATCAATCAGGTGGAAGGCTCACTACGGAGGTGTGTATTTGTGGGCATTCTTACATCTACTGGGTGGAAAGGAGAGCCGAAAAGAAAGCCGGGGGAAAACAACTATACCAGGATGTCAGAAGGTTTAGGCTGGTGTGGTGAGGAATATGGGAGATGAGATGGGCACAACTCCATCTGACTTTGCAAGAAATGAGGGAAAAGAGGCCCATTCCAGACTTAATTATTATACATCTTGGGGGCAACGACATTGGAGGAAAACCATGGTTGGACACTTAATTAAAGATGAAACAGAACCTGGGCAAAATAAAACAGTGGTGGCCCAGGGTGGGTCTGGCCTGCTCGGACATCATACCACGGAGGGTATAGAGACATGAGCATAGTCATGTAGCAGTTGAGAGGGCCAGACGGAAGATGAACAGAAGAGTGAGGACATTAATCAAAGCATGGGGTGTCATGTAATACTAAGGAGGGTGGAAGAATGGGTAGAGTATTTTTACAGGTCAGATGGGGTCCATTTACCAGATTTAGCAATAGACATGTTTAACACGAAGATGATGGGATTTATTGAAGCCTGGAGGAGACAGGAAGGCAGATAGTGGGAGGAGAAAAGAGCAATAAGGGAAATGCCAGTCATCCAACACAAGCTGGAGACTGGCTGTGGGAAAAAATGGGGGGGAATAGGAGGAGGGAAGAGGGAGGGGGGAGCAAAAAGAGAATATGAGAAAAAGAAACAACAGAAATGGAAAAGCGGTCTCGGTTTTCACCATTACCTACAAGCGAAGAAGGCAAGAAGTCACCCAGATTTATACCTGGGAGGGCGAGAAGAAGAGAAGAAAGAGAGTGTATTAATATGTAGTAATGATAAAATGATGAGAAAAATTAAGAAAATAATGGACTGTAAATTAATGAATGGTGATGGTACGTGTAAATAATATTGGATGGAAAGGAATAAATTTATTGCCAATCTGAGCACCACAAAATTAAGTTGTTTGCATGCCCCCTGTAAGGCATTCTTGATGTCTTACAGGGGGCATGCCTCAGACAGCTAGTACTGGAACCCACTCAGGAGGGAGCAATCTTAGACCTGGTACTCTCAAATGGGGACGGAGAAAGAATCTCAGATTTAGAAGTGGGTAGCCACCTGGGAACAAGCGACCACCAAACAGTGTGGTTCACGATAAACACAGCCATACAGTCAAGCCATACAAAATCAAGAGTACTGGACTTTAGGAGGGCTGACTTTGGGAAAATGAGAGAGTGCCTCAGAAAAGCACTAGCAAACAGGCAAGAAGGAGGGGTGGAGGAACAATGGGGAGTGATCAAAACAGCCATCACAGAGGCAACAAGCCTTTGTGTAAAGCAAATCAATAAAACACAATGAAGGAAAAAACGCTATGGTTCTCAAAAGAGGTGGCAGGGAAGGTTAAGGAGAAAAGGACAGCATTCAGGAAATTTAAGGAAACACAGAAGGAGCAGGACAGAGAACTTTATCAGTTAAAGCAGAAAGAGGCTGGGAAGGCAGTCAGAATAGCAAAGGCCCAAACCAAGGAAAGGATAGCCAATTCTGTTAAGAAGGGGGATAAGACCTTTTATAGGTACATTAGGGAGTGAAGAAAGACCAAAGGAGGGATACTGAAGCTTAATAAAGGGGAGGGAATGTGGGTAGAGGGTGACAGTGAAAAAGCAGGGATACTGAACGAATATTTCTGCTCAGTATTCACAAAGGAAGAGGAGGGGGAGTTACCTAAACCAAACAAGAGAAACACTCCGAAGATGGGGGTCGATACCAGTCCATTTACAGAAGAAAGGGTTCTGAAAGAACTGATAAAATTGAAGGTGGACAAAGCAATGGGGCCTGATGGGATTCACCCAAGAATTCTAAAAGAACTAAGGGTAGAACCAGTGACACCACTGTACTCTCTTTAACAAATCATGGGAGGATGGGGTGGTACCTGAGGACTGGAGGAGGGCAGATGTGATTCCTCTTCACAAAAGTGGGAGCAGGACAGAGGCAGGAAACTACAGACCAGTTAGTTTGACCTCAGTGGTAGGGAAAATGATGGAATCACTTCTAAAGGAAAGAACTGTTGAGTACCTAGAGGCCAGTGGGGCACAGGACCCAAGGCAGCATGGATTCATGATGGGAAGGTCATGTCAGACGAATCTAATAGATTTCTTGACTGGGTGACCAAAGTAGTAGACCAGGGAGGGCTGTGGACATGGCCTACCTAGATTTTTAGCAAGGCATTTGATACAGTCCCACACAAAGATTACATACACAAGATAGCCAGCCTTGGAGTGGGTCCCAAGGTGGTAGCCTGGATAAAAAATTGGCTAGACAACAGGACGCAAAGGGTAGTAGTAAATGGAGTACACAGTGAAGAAAGGAGGGTTACTAGCGGGGTACCGCAGGGTTCAGTACTGGGACCGGTCCTTTTTAATGTCTTTATAAGTGACATTGCAGAGGAACTGGAAGGAATAGTATGTCTCTTTGCAGATGACACAAAGATCTGCAACAGGGTTGATACACAAGATGGAGTGGAAAGGATGAGAAGGGACTTGGCAAGGTTGGAGGAATGGTCAAATGTATGGCAGCTCAGATTCAATACAAAGAAGTGCAAGGTAATGCACATGGAAACAAAACCCAGGGAAGCGTACACAATGGGGGTGAGATACTGACAACAGTAAAATAGAAAGGGACCTGGGGTAATTATATCAGATGACTTAAAGGTGGACAAGCAATGTGAGAAGGCAGTAAGGAAGGCTGGGGATACTGGGATGCATAGGAAGAAGCATCAATAGTAGAAACAGGAAGTTGTTAGCCCTCTGTACAGACAGTTGGTGAGACCCCATCTGGAGTACTGTGTGCAGTTCTGGAGACCCCATCTCTGCAAATACATAGACAGAGTGGAGGCTGTCCAGAGGAGGGCAACCAAAATGGTGCAGGGTCTGCACCAGAAGACATATGAAGAAAGACTAAAGGAGCTTAATATGTATACCCTTGAGGAAAGAAGGGAGAGAGGGGACATGATAGAAACTTTCAAGTACCTCAAGGAATTAACAAAGTCCAAGAGGTAGCATCTTCCAGAAAAGAGATGTGCAAGAACAAGGGGCACAATTTGAAGATAGAGGGGGGACGGCTCAGAGGTAATGTGAGGAAGTATTTTTTCACTGAGAGGGTTGTGGATGCATGGAACAGCCTCCCTGAGGAGGTCGTGGAGTCAAGAACAGTGGGGGACTTCAAGAATGCATGGGACAGGCATAAGGCAGTCCTAGTGGGTGTAGGAGGAAGTAAGCTGTTGGTTAACTAGGATCTGCAGCTTATCTGTTAGGTAGGAAAATGGGCAGATCAGGCCAAGCAACCTTATCTGCCAAATTTATGTTTCTATGTTTTACTTCTTGGGGGGAAGAGTCTGGGACAATGAAGTTTGCACCCTTCTAAGGGGCAGACCAAGATGTCCTGGGGATTCCCCTCTTAAGGAATGGAAGTGCTCAGGGAAGGGTGGGGCAAAGGGGGGAGGGACTTAGTATGAGTCATAAGAGGCAGGTTTTTTTTGTTGGATCCCAGGAAAGGTGAAACTAGGAAAAAGGAAATAGTAGGCCATAGGGGACAATAAAGGAGGTGGGGCTATGACCTCTGGGATAAATAAGCAGGACAAAGGGGAAATCAGCCTCTTTTGCTGAAAAATGTTGTTGCCTCCCACCCACCCATAACAGATGAGGTTTGGAGAGCTGACGGGTTCCAGAGGAGAGGGACTGCCGAAGGTGGACGTCGGGGGGAAGGGGATGGGGAAGAAATTAGAGGGTGAAGAGGGAGGGGAGCAAAGAGAATATGAGAAAAAGAAAAAGAAACAACAAAAGAGGAAAAGCAGTCTCGGTTTTCACCATTACCTACAAGAGAAGAAGGCAAGAAGTCACCCAGGTTTACACCTGGGAGGGTGAGAAGAAGAGAAGAAAGAGAGTGTATTAATATATAGTAATGATAAAATGATGAGTAAAATTAAGAAAATAATGGATTGTAAATTGATGAATGGTGATGGTATGTGTAAATAATATTGAATAGAAAGGAATAAATTTATTGCCGATCTGAGCACCACAAAATTAAGTTGTTTGTACTTCTTGGGGGGAAGAATCCGGGACAATCCTTCATTATTACGGTTATTTCATGGATCTGGATTCCACATGCTGGAGTTCAATGTTTGTTTACAGTTTTTAAATGTAGTTTATTAAATATGCATAAATAGTGGAACATTCAGACTGGACTGTTAATATCTCAAAGGAGAACCGCCCTTGAATCAGCAAACATGCATTTTTGTATAAGTTCTTTTTAAATACCACCAGTTCACATTCTGTTACTTTTTTATCTTAACTGGTCATTTGGTAAATTCAGTGACTGATTTTTGATTCACACACTGCTAGTCAAAAGTATTTTAAAACAGTATGATGTAGTCTATGTCCTTGTTAAGGGCATACAACTTTTAGTACAATGCATCTGTGTTCTAATTTAGAATGCTTAAGTTCATGGAGACTTGTAACATGGCAGAAAGGAAAGATTAGAAATGGAGCGTTTTATTGGTTAATAAGTAAGAAAAAGCTATGCATTAATTCCCAAGTAAGGCATGGTTGCCATTGGAGTGCGCACTTAGTGAGATTTTAAGGGGAGGGGCGGGCAGCAGGGGAGAGAGACAGAGACACACACAGACATGGAACACTCACTCCTGTCCTGCACAAATCAAAATCTGCATAAGCGGTGCTGCTCATTTTGTTTCAGTCCTCTGCTAATTATTTACCGTGGCCGTCCTCCCCTAACTCCGCCTCAAGGAATCCTGGAACTGGAGCGTGATAAAATCAAGTGTCGAGAGTTTGCTTAGGGAAGAGTCGGACTTGGGGCTTAGAGAGAGAGACAGAGAGAAAGATATACACTGGGACACTGAGCAGTCAGTGTCCCTAATGGCCAGGCTGTTGTTTCAAAGTAAAAATGAAATGGGTCAGTGGTAAGAACACCCACATTGTGAAAGAGGAAGGAGGGCTTCCTCCATTTTTCTTAACAGCCACCCACCTTGCTTAGTCAGAGTTAGTCACACTTATACAAAGAGATAGACAGTCTCTGTTGTTTGTCCTCTATCCTGACAGATACAGAGACTGCACACAGAGAAAGGGGAGAGAAAAACTCTCCATTTTGAGAGAGACAAAGTCTGCAAAACTGCTCTCTCGTTTTTTTCTATTCTCCCAGTTCTGTTGTGTAGCCTGGTACAGAGGAGGAAGAGAGAGAGAGAGAGAGACAGAAAATTCAGGACTGATTTCTCTTTGTCTGTGTGTTCCTCACTCTCACTCTATATTTCTGCACTGAAGCAGCCCCCCCAAAATTACCTACATCAAACAAACAAGTCTCTGAAATTGTCCGCTTAGTTTTTGTTTCAATTCAGTAATGCTTCTGGGCACAGTACCAATATTTGCATATATCTTTAAATCTGAAAACAGTTATATTCAAATATTTGTACTTTACCCATAATGCATTTCTGAATGAGAACTAAAAACGAACAAAATGAGTTAACAGAAGAGTGTTTTTAAAGTGAGGTAAATGTTTTTATTCCCTTTCTGACTGCTATTATGCAAAACATAACACTGCAAGGTCTATTAAAAGAGCAGTCACAATGTTAATGAATACACAGTATTGAAGGTGCACATGAACACTTCGACATTTACATAGCCTATAAGTGCACATTTAAAGAGCATAACATATTGTATTAAACAATATTGTCAGTTGCTCTTCGTTTCTTTGCCACATTTGATTCATTTGTAATAGTACTTACCTTGCGCTTGCCATGTTACAAGTGCATTAAGCCACTCCAAAGGAGGCTTCTACCTGTACTAGGGAATTAATGCATGGTTGGGTGGTTGTAGGCACACGGCCTGTGGCCTCATGCCACAACCCCGCCCCCCCCCAACCATGCATTAATTTCCAAGTAGAAACCTCCTTTGTCATGGCTTACTGCTTACATAAACTATATCATGCAATTCTAAAATGGCACTTGGCAGCAGTCTGTAACTCATAAATATCCACTGGGTTAACTAAAAGGCCAGTATTGATGGGGCAATAACTGAATGAGACCCAACAATATGAAAAACAGCTTCTACAGAAAAATAAGCATTTGACAATGCCGAATGTTTGCTTGCTGGTATTGGCATTGGTAGTGCAGGGGTAAGAGAAATGCATAGTAGGAATGACAGTGAAGTAGTGAACTAATGCCAACCCCCACCCCTACCCTGCAGAGACTGACAGGCATTGAGGTGTGCCTTTGGGTTGGCCATAATATTTACGCCATTCCACCTCACCCCACCCTGCAGACAGTGACAGGTGTCACAGTATGCCTTGGGGTCTTCGGCTCTTACACTCACCCCATTCCATAAGGAAATAAGGTGAGATGGGCACACTACAGGAGAATGGGGTGATTGTTAGGGCCAAAGACCCAGTCATTCAAAATTTTCAACATAGGCTTTTTGGGACCTCCCCTCATGAACAGTGGCACTGAGATTTCATTAATCTGTTCCAAAGCTTGAATTCGCACAGCTACTGTACCATTCTGCACCACAGGTGCAAAAACACTTTTTGGGCAGCATGCAAAAAATGACAGCTGTACTGTTCATAAGGAGGTGTGCAAAATGGGCAATGTTGAAAATTTTGATTAGGAATATTACAAATGAGTAAAGTTACGAGTGTGTGTGGAAACTGCACAATGCACGCTTGTAACATAGTCATTTTATGGACTTTTGTCACCAAATTTTCAACATAGGCATTTTAGGACATCTGTTCATGAACAGTGTCAATATGATTTTCTTAATCTGTCCCGAACACTGATTTCCCACAGTGACTGCGCTATTCTGTGCCAGAAGTGTGAAAATACATTTCAGCCAGGATGTGAAAAATGACAGCTGTACTGTTCATAAGGAGGTGTGGAAAAATGCCAATGTTGAAAATTTGGAGTGAAAATATTACAAATTCATAAAGTTACGAGTGTGCATGGAAACTGCGCACTGCACACTCATAATGCAGTCATTTTATGGATTTTTGTCACCAAATTTTAAACATAGGCATTTTAGGGACCTCTGCTCATGAACAGTATCACTGTGATTTTCTTAATATGTCCCACACACTGATTTCCAACAGCAACCGTGCAATTCTGGGCCAGAAGTGCGAAAACACATTTCGATCAGGATATGAAAAATGAAAGCTGTACTGTTCATAAGGAGGTGTGAAAAAAAGGCCAGTGTTGAAAATCAGGAGTGAAAATATTACAAATTCACAAAGTTCCGAATGTTCATGGAAAGTGACCATGAAATCTCCTTTCAGGATCAAATAACGCCATGACAATGACTGAATTCATGAGGAGGGGTCCCAAGAATCCCATTTTGAAAATTTGGTGCCTGAAGTCGAAAAAATGGCCGCGATATCCACATAAGTTGAAAAAAATCCATTATGCCATTATACAGCTTACCAGCAGACATGTTCCCCGTCCACCAAAAATGCGCCGGGCTCCAGAGATAAGTATGGGGTGGGGGGTGGGGAGGTGGGATGCATAGAGGGTGCATTTGGGTTGGGGAGGAAAGGGACTCAACGAGGGACCATTTTCTTTTTAACAGGAATAAAAAAACAAAAGATGCCACAGGATGCTTTTGGCTTTGGGGTGGGCTCCCAGTGTGCTACCTGGATGTTTGTTGGGGGAATGGAGCCAATGGGGATTGGTCACCCCCATTGGCCTTACAGTGTGCTGGGGGAGGCACATGAGCATGCTGGGGTGGACTCCTAGTGTGCTACCTGGGTGTTTGTTGGGGGGGGACTGGAGCCGATGGGGATTGTGCACCCCTGTTGTACATACAGTGTGCTGGGGGAGTGAGCATGAGCTGAGGGGGATTGGGCACTCCCTCGGCACACAAAAAATGGGGGGGTGCATCATGCTGATGGGGATTGGGCTACCTCATTGGCAAATGAACTGAAAAGGGGGCATGCTGACAGTGGGATTGGGCACCCTCGTTGGCTTTAACATGGACTGGGAGGGCCGGCAGCTGTCTGTCGGCTTCTTGATGACTGTGAGAGGCCGATGGAGAAGCTACTGCCATGTTTCTCTGAACTGGGACACCAGACAATGCAGCTGTAATTGGCTGCTGCAGTCAGGGACCGCCCCACAAACACAGCTGATTGTTTAATGACGGGGCGCTCCCTGATTGCAGTGGCCAGTTTCTTTCAAGGTTGTGACAAGCTATAGCACTGCTGTCATGGACAGCATGATTTTCTGTTGGTGCCATACAGACCAGCCCGAAAATGGGCTGCTGACATTGGCAACAACACTGCCACACCTCCACAACTCACTACTGAAGCAAGCTGCCACAATATGTTTCTTGGGCATGCGCGCAAGGAAACATAAAAATTAAGTAGGTTCAGTGTAGTTCTCCTTTAACTAAGCTTACAGAGAATGCTATGAATTTTGTCCACATGGTAAGGAACTCCATCCTGAGCATTCTCTGTTACATCACAGACTATTATTAACTGACTGATACTCCATTTACATGATTGTAGTAAAAGGCTAAGCAAAACTATCTTGCTTATGATCTATATACAATTGGAAACCATTCTTTCCATATTTTAGAAGTGATGTTGTCTATAGTACAGTTTTACCTCTCTTCCATTGCTGTTCTCTGTACAATTGAATGATTCTCTTACTGCTTTCTGATAGGATAACATATCAGTGTGGCTTACTTATTTGATTTTGAAAAACAAGTAGGAACTGGTATAGATGAGCTGAGTCCTTAATATTATGTATTATTCCGATATGGTATAAACGTACTTAACATTACTATCGCTGCCATAAATGTGCATTTACAGTATTCATGTATATAAAAACCTGGTTTGGAAAAAGTGCCCTTTATACCACAACAAGTGCCACTCTTAACTTTGGCACTGCAACCTTTTATAATCTTCAAGCACCCCTGCAGGTGGTGGATCAAATAGAGCTCCCCCAGAGCTTTCTTTGACTTCAAGACTATCAGTGAAACCCAGAGGTGAGAGCAAGGGGTCTGATCAAAGGGGCTACTGACCCTGCCTAGTTTTTTTCCTCACCACATCTGGATGGTTCCTGGCAGATTTTAAGTTCTTAGCCACACAAGCCTTGCAAATGCCATAGTATGGGATTCTGAAGCCTTGTGCAAACCTTACTACCAGGGACTGGGTGGCCCACCTATCTGGGTAGTTGCACAACCACTGCAGAACATGTTCCCTCCTTACTAGGGTTGGCAGAGTTGCTCTGTCCCTTCTGTAAGGGCTGTGGGTTCATCCTTTTAGTGCACTGAATGAATGGATGACTCTTCCCACAGGCAAAACAGTCACAGCTGTGTTTATAGACCTCCACCTTGCATGATTGTAGTGGTAGCCCTAACCTCTTTTTCCTGCCCCCTTTCCTGTATTCCCTGATGCTGTTCCACTATTTCCTGCTGTGCCTCCCTATTCTGACTGCTGAAAGCACTGGACTGGAAACACACTGTCTGAGTGCTGCACCCCCCCCACGTCTATAGCTCACAACAAAGGTAAATCCAGAGCCCCGCAAACTCTGTCGGTGTCATGCTGCTTCCTTCTCCTGAATTCCTCATCATACTCTAACCATTCCAAACCCCCTTTTTAGGGCTGTGGGCAGAGCCTACAGCCCTATTGGGATTGGATCATAGCTCTAAAAATGGCCGAACATGGAACCTTCTGTTGGACTTTTGGAAGTATCCTTCCGAATGCCCCACGGAGCTTGAACCCCTCCGCCATGATTGGCCACTACAGACTAACATCCGCACTATTTCAGCTCCTACTTCCACATTCCAGTGCATGAACTGCACATGCACGACTCGCATGCATGCGCAGTTCAGCTGGCACTATCATGCGAATAGCAAAATGCCACTCACTGTAACTGCACATGCACGAGTGTCACACATGCGCAGTTGAAGTGCCACTGCCAACTCTGTGGCATTCTGTGTCCCCACCAACTCAAGTGGCACACTGGGAGCCCACCCCAGTGTGGCCAAAGATTTGTCTGTGCCTCCCCAACTCATGTGGCACACTGGGAGCCCACCCCAGTGTGCCTACCTTTTTTTGTTCCCCCCACCCCACACCGACATCAAGGTGCCCAATCCCCATGTCAACATCTTGCACAACTCCCCCAGTCATGTGGCACACTGGGAGCCCACCCCAGTGTGCTCAAATGTTTTGTTTTCCTGTAAACAAGAAAATGGTCCCTCGTTGTTGCACCAGTCCCCCTCCCCCATCCACCCCCCACTGAGCACCCACCTCCCCATGCATCCTCATTACCCCAATACTTACATCTGGAGGTTGGCACCATCTTCTTTTTGGGACCTGGACATGTCTGCACTCTTCAAAGCTGAACCACAAACTAAAGAATCTAAGGTAGGCATGCTATAATGCCATTCAATGGGGTTTTCAACTTATGCTGATAAAACAGCCATTAATTGGAACTTTTGCACCAAATTTTTAACATGGGGTTCTTGGGATGCCACTTCATGAAAACCATCACTGTCATTTTGTTACTTGGTCGTGAAAAGTGATTTCGAGGTCGCTGCATGGAATCACCTTTCAGGACTGATTTATGAAATGACAGTGCTACTGTTCATGAAGTGGGGTCCCAAAAATCCCATGTTGCAAATTTGGTGAAACAATTCCAAAAATTAACTGTGTTACGAGTGTGCATTGCGCAGTTTCTACGCACGCTCCTAACTTAACCAATTTTTGATATTTTTACTCCATGTTTTCAACATTGCCATTTTTGCAAACCTCCTTCAAAACAGTACAGCTGTCATTTTCCACAACCTGCCCAAAACATGTTTTTGCACCTGTGGCACAAAATAGCGCATTTGCTCTATGAAATCAGTTTTCAGGACAAGTGAACAAAATGACACTGATGCTCTTCATGAGGAGGGGTCCCAAAAAGGCCATTTTGAAAGTTTAGTGCAATACCTCCAAAAAATGGCCACGTTACACATGGGCATTGAATAATTCCTATACACATGTATAACTTTAGTCACTTGGTAAAAATGGCCATGTTACACATGGGTGTTGAATAATTCCTATGCACATGTGTAACTTTGGTCACTTGGTAGCTCTTCACAGCCCTATCAGCTCTGGCTAGAGTTTGTTATGTGTGCATTACCATCTAGCAATTGCAATAGGTCCGTAAGCCCTGAGCCTTCTGTGGATTCAATTCCATCATCATCCCAGCATAAACTGAGAAACTTGCCTGTTTTCCCAGGTGCACCTAATAACCACCTTATGATTTTGCTCCACCCCACCCCCCCTTTTCATTTTCCTTCTCCAAGACCTTGTAGGTCTCTGGCTCCTTGGGCCTATTTAGCAGTGTGATCACATCTATAAGCTCCATCCCCTGCAGTCTGCTGCCGAACCTTCTCAGGAAGTATGACCCCATTAGTTTCCATGATGGAAATGTAGGATCCCTGAGTCATCCTGCTGGGCAGCAGGTGCCCCAAGTCCCCTGCCTCCAAAGTTCTGTCCCCCTCCCCTGGGATCTCAGACCAGTTTTTCTCCTTCTCACCCAAAAGAGCTAAAAGCTTGTCCACTTTCTCCTCCAGTGTCCATGGTCCACTACAAGGATCCTCTGGCTGAGGTTATGGACTCAGAGCCCTCATCCATGGAGAAGTCCCTGGCTATGAAGGTGAAGCTTGGATGTAACTGAGAAGTGGGAAATACCAATTGGTGAACCAGCAATGGGGCCAATGGCTCTGAGGTAGGCAGCAGTGGTGTTATAGTGGGCTTATGAGACCCAGCTGGAGAGTCCACACTGGTACCAACCAAGCTGGCAAGCTCAGACTAGGGTATGGACCCAGCTCATAGGGTGCCATAACCAGCTGAGGAGCCAGAAACAGGCCTGCAGGGAGTGTTGGCTGCCAATGATGGGCAGGGTGTGGTGAAATCTTAACCAGAGCCTGTGTGAGTATAATTGCTGGCCCAGGAGCCAGAAGGAGTGGCCTCACTGGACGAGACTGTGGGACAGGGGCCAGACCCATCGATGGCATGGACCCTGGGGCAGGTGACCCCATTGACAGCAGCCATGGCTGCACCCCCGCATTGGTTCCTCAAATTGTGATGCCTCTTTTTGCAGCTTGTGTGCCTTCTTAGATGGTGGTACCTCCACCCCTGGTGTGGGTCTCGAAAATGTCTGGACAAACAATGCCTTCACTTCCTCATTACTCATCTGATCAAATTCCCTCCTACCTCGCTGGCTCCATGATGGAGCTATGTGGTCCACTGCTGCCCTGCTTGCCAGTCCTTGACTAGCCCTCATCTAAATCATTGTTGGCAGTTCCTGTATTACTGTGGATGGTCCTGGCAGTGCCTGCCCCACTGCCCCTGCTGTACCGGACCCATTGGGGCTGCTGAACACTGCCTACCATTATCCTCTTCTTGTCTCTCTCACCCAAGATATGAGCTGCTGCACAAACTTGGCACTCACTGCTGGCAGTGTTTGTCTGCCATGATGGATCACGGATTGCAAAATAAGAAAAAGAAGCACACCTGCATCATGTGTGCCCTAAAGGCCTCTGCCTCAACTGCAGTACAAAGTAGACTGCGGCATATTTGAAAAGCTTCAAGCTGATCACCTGTTACAGTGCTGAATGTTCAGTCACCTTTTTTGGTTATATATATATATATATATTTTTATATATATATATATACATATTTATACAATACAGAGAGCTGTTATCTCCTATAATAAAATATGTATTCTCACCCCAATGAAATAAATCCTGCTGATGTAGGCACTGTGATAATATCAGACATTTATACACACAGTGCCTACATCAGCAGTTGATATTATCACACTCGTTACATCAGTAGTGCAGTTTCACAATGCTTTCTCCTGACTTATAGACCTACTTTTAGGACTTTTGAAATAGTGACTTCTGCCACCTGAACCCTCAACTGTGCTGCCAGTACCCTTAGTAAAACTCATAGTGAACCACAACCTTTGAAGCTTTCTCTGCCAATGGATGCCTTTAGTGACCTGGAGAAAACTGCAGTAATGAGCCGGTGAGGAAAACTGGATGATGTTGAGCACCAGTACAGAAGCACCTCCCTCTACACTAAAGTCGCACAATACACCCAAATGTCATAATAAAATAAACTTCTTCCAGTCACAACTGCAGGAAAACAACAAAGATAAACCTTTGATGAACAAGGAAATGCTAAGAACAACCATAAGCAAAACCCTGCCCACAGCAATGGACACATCAGTCATGAGCGGCACTACTGAGATGCACAGCAGAAACATCCAATCAAATATCAGTTTTCTGAAATCATTCACAATGGCAGTCTATCAAAACTCACAAACAGTCACCACTCATCAAACTTATACTGCAGTCAGCCATTAATCCCGCAACACCAACGGATAGCAACCACAAAATAAAAACACTGCTACGACATCTTGAGTAAATGGGAACACAGATACAGTAAACCCTATTGTATAAGTTGCACACAAGATGTGCAACAGTGTGATACCTGAAATATTTGCATTCGTGCAGAGCGACCTCAGGTAATACTGTATCACTCATGGCTCCACTATGCTCTGCAATTCATGATACCACTCGAGGTCACTGCACTCAAGCAATGTATCACACTGTCACCCACCATGTATCCCAGATATATATATATATATTATAGAGGCGCGGTCGCACCCCTATAGTAAGGGTTGAGTAGGCATTTCAATGTTAAACAAACATTTGCACTTTAATAACTTTGTAACCATTCAACGGATTTGCACAAAAAATGGTATGCACCATCCTGTGGGGTAGATCTTTTGATGTGGGAAGTTCTGTTCTGGTCAGATGTACTATCTCTGAGTTACAGATAGATGAAAAAAAAACGTTTTCGCTCATTGACTTTGCTGGGATTTTTCTTTGAACTTGCCTATAGACCGGAGGGTTTGGTTTTTGGGTCTGAAAGTTTCAGGGCAGAAAGGGACTACCCTACAGATGTGCCTTTCACTAGTCTGGTGAAAAAATAATTAGCAGTTTTCAAGTTATAGCAATTAAAAAATTTGAAAAAATCATTTCTGAGCATGCTCAGTAAGCACTTCAAGATAGCTGTATGAAACAAAGTAGGAATCCTGTTTCGTATGGGAAAATTCCTACTTAGTATGGCCACCATCTTGTTTTCAGTTTTGCCTGAAAAATTCAAATTTAGAAAACTCACAAAATGATATTTTGGGGAGGAACCAACACATGCAGCTTGCTTATTGGGACCCCTTATGTGCATTCTGCACTGTACTGCTCAAAAAATGCCATTAAAATGTGTTTTGTTTAACATTTCAATTCTTTGTATGTATTGACGTCATATGAAGTAGGATCCTGCTTCATATGCCAAGATATGAAGTAGGATCCAACTTCATGAGCCATACAAAGTAGGATCCTGCTTTCTATGCCGAGATATGAAGTAGCATCCTACTTCGTGAGCCTAAATTTCAGGAATGTTTGAACTTCAAGGCTGATTTGACTATGCTGTGGGTTGTCTGGTCAACTGCATCCTCAGAGATTACCTGCAGTCACCCTATGCTTCACTCCTGGCTGACAAAGCAGCCTCTAGAAATCTCAGAGATTCCTCTATTACCCCTCTGGAAGTCTCACGTATCTCGATAAAGGATGGGCAGTAAGCTCTTCTCTGTCTCAGCCCCTTCCCTCTGGAACCATCTCCCATTGTCGATTCGCTCATCACCCTCCCACTTCTCTTTCAAAACAAACCTGAAGGACTGGCTTCTTACTGAGACTATGTGTAACTGCCCCCTTGACAACCACTGAGTACTACAACCACTGTAGTTCCCAAGTTAATGGAAGTCTGTCTGTTCCACATGATTTTTCTCTATTGTATTGTATCACTTTATACCAGTTAGCTAACTTTTGTTAGACAGATTATTGCATGTTTGGTATCTTGTACTCCTGTAACAATCACCGACTGTACTATCTGTATTTGATCACGGAACCTATTGTCTCGAGTTCCTGACCACATGGTGTAGTGTTGCTCTCTCATGTATTCTCATGTACTTCTAACACTGTCTTATTGGAACTGTAGTGTATCTGGCCCATGTTATGTATTTTGTTGTTGGCTCTTGTTACCACTCTGTGGTCTGGGTCATGGCTGAAAATGGTCCATTGGATCAGTTCACTTACCCAGTTATCAAAAACATAAATAAATCAATAAATCAATCAATAAATAAATAAATATGTTGATATCTCAGCCATTTTTTGTTATTTTTCACCAAATTTTCAATATGGGCCCTTTGGGGATCCCACCTCATGAACCTTGGTGCTGTCATTTTGTTACTTGGTCCCAAAAGGTGATTTTGTGATCACTGTGTGAAATCACCTTTTGCAACCAATTAACAAAATGACAGTGCCAGTGCTCATGAGGTGGGGTCTCAAAAAGCCCATACTGAAAATCTGGTGCAAAAATACCAAAAAAAGCCCGAGTTATGTGTGGTCATTGAAATTTTGCTATGCATGCGAGTAACTTTGGCAATTTTTTATATTTTCACTCCAAATTTTCAACATTGCCATTATTTCACATTACCTCATGAACAGTATAATTGTCATTTTTTTATATCCTGCCTGAAAGATGTTTTCGCTCCTATGGCACAGAATGGCATGTATGCTGCATGAAATCACCTTTTGGGACCAATTAATGAAATGACAGTGCCAGTGTTCATAAGGTGGTGTTCCCAAAAGGCCATGCTGAAAATCTGGTGAAAAAAATCCCTAAAAATGCCAGAATCATGTGCGTCCACTGACTTTATTCAACGCATACGCATAACTTTCGTGTTTTTCAATGTTTTGACATCAAATTTTCAACATAGCCATTTTTTCACACCACTTCATGAACAGTACAGCTGTCATTTTACACATCCTACCCAAAATGTGTTTTCACACCTGTGATTCAGAATGGTGTTGCAGTTGCACATTATTAAGTTTTGCCTTGCATTTCACAATTTATCTGTGTCAGAGTACATGAGGTGGGATAATAAGATGGCTATGCTGACAATTTGGTCACTGTTGTTTGACAAATAGAAGCACAGGGCCCAGAGGGCCCTGCACTTCCACACCTACATACATACATACTATATGCGCATCTACGGAGGGGTTGGAGCCCCACAGTAAAATAAAGACACTATTATATTGTTTCAATAAGTAAGGAAATTCATTGCAAAAAATCCATTAATGCATCAGTTAGGGTTCCTATTACAGCAACAAAAGTATGGAAATTCAGTGTTAGGGTTCCTACCCCTACCACCCATCCACCCCACCCCCCACCCTACATACACCAACAGGCGGAGTGCGCCTTGAGGTCATCGGCCCTAACTCTCACCCCATTTCATGTGTAAGGAAGCTGAGATGGTACAGTATAGGAGAATGGAGTGAGAGTTAGGGCTGATGACTCCAAGGCACACACCAACACCTGTTGGTGTGTGGAGGGTGGGAGATGGGGTGGTAGGGGTAGGAACCCTAACACCGAATTTCCATACTTTTGTTGCTGTAAAAGGAACACTAACTGATACATTAACAAAGATTTTTGCAATAAAAAAAAAATATGTATGTATATATTTTTTTTTATTTAAACTTTTGTTTACCAGGTAAACAATATAAGCCAAGGCCCTTTTTCAAATGCGACCCAGGACCGTAATCTATGTTACAGTCAAGACGTAATACACAATACACATACACAATACAATACAATACAATACAATACAATACAATCATAATGACATACAGACAATGAATTAGTAACAGTTACACACCACTAAACTTAAAAAATATTGTCTCACTAATGCCTTAAAAGCATATTTTCCAGCAATATGTTGTAAAGTGCATGGGAGCCTATACCAATGTACTGGAGCATAGTTAGAAAATGCCTGCTGACCTAATCTAGATTTTGTTTTTGGAATAGTTAATATAGCTGAAGCATTAGATCATAAATCCGTATTAGATAGCTTAACAATTAATAATGAAGACAAAGGAGAAACTGTACCCAAATGAAAAGTATTATAGACTAAACAGCTTAAACTATATTGAGAATATAGAGATGGGGAAGCCAAGATGTTGCTAAATATAAGTCACAATGATGTGTTCTGTATGGAAGCTTAATGCAAACCTACATATAGCATGAAATGTTGTTGTTAACAACAAAACATCAGACTTAGCCAAATTCACAAACAAAAATGCATTATAATTCAAAATAGACAACAGTACACTTTGACTTATTGCAAATCTGGCTTCCCTAGACAAAAAATCACAGTTTAAACAGAGCCCCCAATCTTTGATTTATATTTCTACAGATGATTTTAATATGTAATGAATGAGATAAACAAGGATCCAGAATTGAAAAACCTGCTCCAAAACAACACCCTCACAACTTACAATCGCCAAAGAATTGCACCTATTTAACCGATACTTAGATCCAAAAAGCATACTCTTTGTCTTCTTTGTATTTAGAAGAGGGCAATGAGAACGTATCCGCATGTCTACTGCCTGAAAGCTAGAGGCCAAGTTTAATTTTATTTCATCCTCTGCTGGTGAACTAATATAAAGAATAATATCATCCATGTACATCAAAACCTCAGTGGATACCAAGTAATTTGGAAGATTATTTATAAATACAGAAAAATGTAGGGGCCCCAGGACAGAGCCCTGGGGTACCCCACCTTCATCATTTTACTTCTAGACTGGACTCCCTGATAGCTAACTTGCAATGGACGCTCAGTTAAATAACTGCCAAACCATCCCAATGGTGAGCCCCTGACTGCGAGGTCCTCCAACCCCCGGAGCAGCAAGCAGTGGTCTACCAAGTCAAAGGCCCTGGACAGATCCACAAACACAGTTCCAACAAGCTTAAAACTATTCAGTGCTCTAACAACATAATCCAAGAATCTGGCCAAGGCCCACCTGTACCATGATGTTTACGAAAGCCATACTGCACCGGGGATCAGAGGCCCACGGAGTCAAGGAGCTCCATCATTTGATGATTCACAATTTTTTCAAGCATTTTTCCCAAAACAGGTAGGAGAGAAATTGGACATTAACTGTCCACCTCATTCACTGATCCACCCTTGTACACAGGTTTTATGATTGTATTTTTCCAAGAAAATGGAAATTCACCCATAATTAAAGATAGATTAACAATTTCAGTTAAGGAAACATATATACACTCAGCTACAATTCTTAAGAACATTACTTCAAGTTCATCTGGTCCAGTACTTTTATTTACAGGCAGTTGTTTTAATAATCTCAGGACCTCACTAGGCCTAACTTTCCAGAAATAAAAAGAAGGAGAATTCACTTTATAGCATGAGTGACCCTGAAAATGTGGGGAGGAAAAATCCTTAGTACAAATGTAAAGATCAGTGAATTTAGGCAGAAAAGCTTCAGCAATAATAGATAAATCAGACATAAGATTCCCATCAACATTTATCTGATTTGGTACAACACTAACCTTTGGGGCAGTCAGCTCCTTAATTGCAGACCAAAATTGCTTAGCATTATTCAGATTATTCTTCAGTTTCGTTAGATAAAACTCTGATTTACATAATCTTATTTTAGCCTTACATAGATTACGTAAACGCCGATAGTTATTAAAACTTAGGTCTGTCTTTTGCTTTTTACAAAGCCTCCAGGCAGAATCTCTCTCATACATTTCAAATAAATCTGGTGTTAACCATTTATTTACTGTACCTCTGACCCTACGAGTTTTTAAAGGATAAAATCTATTTTGTACATCAGCTAAAGTTTTATTAAAATAATCCACTGCACAATTTACCTCAGGGATCACATCTAAGTAAGTCCAATCTATATTATTTAAGTCTTCAGCCAAATCCTCTGAAATTACTGATGGAAATTTCCTATACAATATAAGACTAGGAGGGGGTTTTACTATATTACACCTCTATACACAGAAAACCACAAGATGATCACTCACAGCATCAGGGATGGTACCCACAGCCATTATTTTAGAATAGTTATTAGTACGGATCCAGTCAGTACTAGTATGCTTATTGTTTATCATATTCATTCCAGTACAGGTAGAGACTACCTGCACAAGTCCTGCATTAATTATAAGTGATCTGAGTGCTGGATTATCATCAGGAGACCAATTTATATTAAAATTATCAAGGACCAAAAGGTTCCTGGATCTACCTTCAGAACCTAAAAATTCTAATAAATCAGCTAGACCCCTACTAGCTGTTTTAGGAGGATTGTAGGCTGTGCAGATCTTAAGTTTATAATAGCCACCAAGAATTATATACAATTGAAATAATTCACACTCTGATTGAGAGCACCAATTTATGGGGTTTTCAAACACATCTAAACTTTCTTTAAATTAAATTAAAATTCCTCCCCCTTTCTTTTTACCACCTCTACCCTTATGTAGTAATTTATAGCCATCAATCTGATAAAGTCTACTGTGTACTGACAGTTTCAACTAAGACTTTGTTATACAGAATATGTCTGGGTGATGTTGAGCCATAAAGGCCTCCAATTCCTGTTTCTTTGAATTAACACTACAGGCATTCAGATGTACTATCCTCAAGCCTTTTACTTGCTCAGAAGTATGTGAAGACAAATTCCAATTTGTCAGAGGACCTGGATTAAGCTCAACATCACCTGATAGATTCAATAACATAATAAGCAAAAAAGGAGACACTGTAGCTAATGATTTGAAACAATATCCAATGCAATACATATTCTTTTTAGTTAAAGTACCAAAGTGCTTAACATTTACAGGTATCAGTTTCGTAGAATTTTGTAAACTATTTGAGAAAGAGAAATTCCACTTACAGCATGATTGATACAGATGTCCCCTGACACGTTCATTACTATCAGCACTTAACCACACTAAACTCCATTCCAATGCTATGAACGCCAAGATAATCCCACATAACACTCCCTTTATTTTCCCAACATGATATCCACCCATTTTAGACCAGTCTGGAACTGCTTAATATCAAGAATAATAGTTACTCATATAACACAACCCCCCTTTATTACCAGTAACAACAACTTCTAGTCCAGCGTTTCTCTGTCGAGCAGCGCTCACGCCACTCCTGCTCACGCTATTACGCTCACACGATGGCAGCACAAGGTGCAAATAGAACATTGCCCCATCTCCTTCTGTTACCGCCCCTCACAGCTGATGCAGTTCAATAACAGGAGTGGGAGTTCTCAAAGCAGTCCCAAGACGTTAGTTAGGCAGAAGGCTGAGCATAGGCACATGATACAGCAGACAGCAGATAGATGAAACTACAGACACAGATGACAATGTTTAATTCTGCAGTAGTCTTGACGTTTAGCTGGTGTACCTGTTCGCACAGTGGCAGCGTGAGGTTTAAATAGAACACTGCCTCTCCTCCTTCTGTTACTGCCCCTCACGGCTCATTACTGTGTGTGTGTGTGTGTATATATATATATATACTGTATATATATATACATACATACATACAGTAGAAGCCTCTTAAAGGGGACACCTCTGTGGACGCCCTATAGTCCCCTTTAAGCGGCTGTCCCGTTTATCAGAAGCAGCCTTTTTTTTCCATTGCAACCAGAAAAGACTTTGCTCATAAGACAGGCACACACATTACAGTAACAAACAAAACAGAGAAACCAAAAAAAACACCAAGAAGTACTGGATACCAGTACTTTTTATAATTACAGCTCCATTTTGTAAAAGTGTGTTTTGTTTGGTTCTTGATTTAACCTTTAGCTTCACTTAGCAACTTTTGAGAGAGAGGAGTTGGGCAGCTGTAAAGCCTTGATACCTTTTATTTTCTCACTCAGTGGAAGATTGACTCCTTTGTTGTTGCTTGTAGATGCCGTCCTACAAACTAAACACACTTGAGAGGGATGCGAAGCAGGTGGGAATGTGAAACCGCTTAAGTGCAGGGCACTTAATGAGGTGCAATTACATTTTCAGTATCTTTTCCTACACCTGCGACTAGATAATTGTCCCAATTAAGTAACAGGACAATCCCAATTAAACAGAAGCTGGTCCCATTGAATAACATTAGTCAAAAATCTGTGCCCAGAGGATCATCCCAATTAAGCGAATGTCCCCTTTAATCGTGTCCCTTTTAAGTGGCTTCTATTGTATATATATGCATCTCCACTCTTACCTTACTCCCCCTGGCCCTCCTCTCTGATCACTGCTCTGCGCTCCCTTTTTTGGTTCCTCCCATGGTGATTGCACCCATATGACAATAGGGGATAGTGCTTGCATGTTCAGCCTGAATAGTAATGCCCTTTGTCTAGGAAAGTCCACAACTTTTCTCCTTGTGCACCATATCACTTGCCATTCCAGTGACACAGAAGGGTAGTGCAGATGCCCCCTAATGGCCCAAAAGCCCTACCCCTAACCAAAGAAGTGTTCCAAGAACTATAGAAGGCAGTATAGAGCAGTGGGTTAAGGCTCTGAGCTGCAGATCTGGAGACCTGGGTTTGAATTCCACAGCTGCCTAGGTGCATACTGTGTGATCCTGAGCAAGTCACTTAACTTCCTTGTGCTCCCAGGTTGCATCTGGAAACAAGCTTTGGCTTAGTGTCCTACTCCTGGTTAAACAATGTTCCCATTCTTTTTGTACTCCTAATCTATTTAGATATTTTTTTTTGTTTAATTACTTTAAAGCAACAACGTGGCAACCTAACTTGGCACCTTCTACCTGAACTGTAAAGGGATTTTCGGGGGATTCATGCTCAACTCATCAGTCTCCCACTGAAGTGACCCTATACCCTGTGGGGGTAATACTGATACGTGACGTTTTGACTCTGCTGAGATTGCTTAATGTCCCTTTTCATGTCCTTTTTTGTTATTGTTAATAAAAATTGACTGCATGAAGCACTGTGCCATCCTCATGGAAGGTGGGAGGCTGACAGCTGGGGGCCACACTTTCCAAGTTGCTTAACTTTATTGAACTGTCTTTTTGCTTTGGGTCAGATGTCATTAATGCCATTAATAAATGAAAAAAAAGAAACACTCTGCATACCATATCTCTTGCCATTCCAGTGACACAGAAGGGTAGTGCAGATGCCCCCTAAGGGCCCAAAAACCCTGCCCCTAACCAAATAAATGTTCCAAGAACTAAAGAATTAATGGGATGGGGCAGATTTCTGAAAGGTTTAATGAAATGTGCACCATTTTCTTAAACAAACTGGCTAAATTTTGAAACTTTATTTCACGGACAACATGAGCCCCCACGGTCCCTACCAGAGACATTCTCAGCATTTTAATTTGTCTTAACATAGGTAGTATGTTCTTTAGAGCATTCAGTGAAGTATAAGGGGAGAACATGCAGATGGGGTATGTTGTATATAGGGGATACATGATTCGTAGAAAAGGAATACACCAGACATGTGAATGAATGATAAGTGATCTCGGGATATCTCATAAGTGGAGGAGCATAGTGGAGCCACGAGTGATGGTTCCCGAGGTCACTCAGCACAAATTCACATATCTGGTATATTCTACTCCTACCCATCATGTGTGTGAGTTATACAATAGGGGTGAGCTAATACCTTAACGCATAAAAGTAGTTTGTTTTGGTGTTGTAATTTCTTTATCTTGTCAGTTATTTTCATTCTGAAGTGGTACTGTGGGTGTTATTCTCTAGTGGTTTTGCGCTGCTTGAGTTCTGTGCTGTTATGAATGAGTTTGGTTTTGGTTTTGTGAATGGAGTTCATTGCAGTGCTTTGATTGGTTGGTTTTGTGAATGGTTTGGCTACCAATGTTGTGATTGGTTGTGTGGAGCTTAGTTGCTGACTGGTTATTTGCAGGTGTGTGGGCGGGAGTTAGCTGGAGTTAGTAATGGCAGAGGTTTGGCAGCAGCTGTATATTCTTGCACTGTTCTGGCAACTTTTTGTTTATTTTATTTCTTTTTGGGTTGGTTTAGAATTTTTTTTTATATTTGTGGGAGTTTACTTGTGTAGTGCTTTGTACTTTGCATGTGTTGCTTTTCTCTGGTTTACTTCACAGGAGGTGGGGGTTGTTGGTTGACTTCACCGGGGGAATTTTGCAGTATTTGCAGCTTTCTGAAGTTATTTTTTACATAGATTCTTCTGTGCTTTTTGTCCTGCTTTGTTACTCGGAGTCAGTTGGAGTCCACGTGTGACTCAATAATTCGGCGTCTTTTCTTTGGTTTTGTTTTGTTTTGATGTCCTTTAGGGAGCTAGAGAGAGAGAAAAAGATGGTCACTGTTTTACTATTCCAAATAGTGTACAGGTGATTTTTGTTTGATGCAGTCCTAATGTTAAAGCTGTTCGGCATGTGAACATCAGGCTGGGAAGGGGTGCTGACATGGGCACTGTTGGAATATTTGTCAGTGACGTATGAACCGTTGAAATAAATGGGATTTATTTTCACAGTTCATATGACATGACAGATTTATTTCATGGTAGTGGGAATAACAACTTTTTATGTGTTAAGGTATTAGCTCACCCCAGTTGTATAAATGCTGAAAGCACATGTGAGCAGTGTTATCTAGTTGCAATGTGAGTTGCTGCTACAAGATACTGCCCGCAACCCTGTCAGACATGCCTAATGCAAACCTCACTTCTGTGTTCTCCACCTCACCTGTGGAACACTGTAACCCCAAATTGTCCTTTTTTGGATAACCTCCTTAGTTCTCCTTGATGCACAGCTCCTAATTTATACCATGACACCACAAAATACGTAACATTTACCTGTTATATGAAGAACTATACTACTCTGTCTGTCCTTTGCTTCATTTTTATAAAAAAAAGCTGCATACATTTTATACTAATTGCAACAGCAGAAAACATCTTTCACTTAGAGTAATGCACAGATGAAATTAAAGAACATAGCCCAGATGCTGATTAACCTGGTGGAGAATGCTTGCTGTTTTACTCCCTATGTCACTAAATAAAATAATATGAAACTAATTGGAAGTAAGTGGGACATGATTGAGCCCTTCAAGTACTTAAAAGGCATTAACAGGGTTAGCACTGAGGGTTTGTGTAGGCTGAAAAGTGGGAGAGAAACAGTCTGAAGCTGGAGGGCGGAAGATTCAGGAGGGAAATAATAAAGCACTATTTCAAGGAAAGAGTGGAGATAGGGTGGAATGCACTGCTTGAGGAATTGGTAGCATTAAGGACAGTGGGTAGCTTCAAGAGAGGCTGGGACAGAGTCAAGGGAAGGGTTAGGGTGAAACAGGAAGGTAGAGGGGGACAGCAGCAGTTTGATAAACTGGGTGCTGCACACTCGATCAGACTTGATAGATCACAAGGCCTTTTTCTGATGGCAAGTTCGTATGTTCAGAAGTTAGCTAACACTGACACAAGCCAAACTCCTGTATACTGCCACATAAAAACTGTACCCTGCAACACTGTGACATCAGCGGATTGACTCGTAAAGCTCCCAGGATTTTTTTTTAATTACAAGTAAGTAAGCTAACATTCACACAATGCAAAGTCTTGTGCACTGCTACATAAAAAATGGTACCATGCAACACTGTGATGGCCGAGGTTCGACTCATAAAGCTCCCAAGAACCTTTTTTTAACTTGCATAACATGCCCCATATTAGTAGTTCATATTTTTACTATTAACATAAGTGAATATTGTTCACTTGGGAAGTCAAAGCAGCAGGTTGGTTGGACAGAGGTCTGGGTTTATATTCTGTTTTAACTGAAATATTGGAATAGTTTGTAAGTGAAATTAGCTCTATGTGGTAAAAATTATTACCTTGAATTAGAACTGTTACTTGGGCTGTGATATTGTAACTTTTTGAGGTTTGGGGACAGTTGTTTGTCAGGGTTAATTAGAGGGAAATTTAAATGTGTTGTTTGCCTGGTGTTAGGGGGAAGGGACATTAGCTGCAATTACCTTGTCTTTAAACAGGAATTACCCTGGCCTCCATTGTTCACTTGGGAAGTCAAAGCAGCAGGTTGGTTGGACAGAGGTCTGGGTTTATATTCTGTTTTAACTGAAATATTGGAATAGTTTGTAAGTGAAATTAGCTCTATGTGGTAAAAATTATTACCTTGAATTAGAACTGTTACTTGGGCTGTGATATTGTAACTTTTGAGGTTTGGGGACAGTTGTTTGTCAGGGTTAATTAGAGGGAAATTTAAATGTGTTGTTTGCCTGGTGTTAGGGGAAGGACATTAGCTGCAATTACCTTGTCTTTAAACAGGAATTACCCTGGCCTCCATTGTTCACTTGGGAACTCAAAGCAGCAGGTTGGTTGGACAGAGGTCTGGGTTTATATTCTGTTTTAACTGAAATATTGGAATAGTTTGTAAGTGAAATTAGCTCTATGTGGTAAAAATTATTACCTTGAATTAGAACTGTTACTTGGCTGTGATATTGTAACTTTTTGAGGTTTGGGGACAGTTGTTTGTCAGGGTTAATTAGAGGGAAATTTAAATGTGTTGTTTGCCTGGTGTTAGGGGAAGGGACATTAGCTGCAATTACCTTGTCTTTAAACAGGAATTACCCTGGCCTCCATTGTTCACTTGGGAACTCAAAGCAGCAGGTTGGTTGGACAGAGGTCTGGGTTTATATTCTGTTTTAACTGAAATATTGGAATAGTTTGTAAGTGAAATTAGCTCTATGTGGTAAAAATTATTACCTTGAATTAGAACTTTTACTTGGGCTGTGATATTGTAACTTTTGAGGTTTGGGGACAGTTGTTTGTCAGGGTTAATTAGAGGGAAATTTAAATGTGTTGTTTGCCTGGTGTTAGGGGAAGGGACATTAGCTGCAATTACCTTGTCTTTAAACAGGAATTACCCTGGCCTCCATTGTTCACTTGGGAAGTCAAAGCAGCAGGTTGGTTGGACAGAGGTCTGGGTTTATATTCTGTTTTAACTGAAATATTGGAATAGTTTGTAAGTGAAATTAGCTCTATGTGGTAAAAATTATTACCTTGAATTAGAACTGTTACTTGGGCTGTGATATTGTAACTTTTGAGGTTTGGGGACAGTTGTTTGTCAGGGTTAATTAGAGGGAAATTTAAATGTGTTGTTTGCCTGGTGTTTGGTAAGAGCCTCCACCCACCCTGTTTTGTAGGTTTTCTTAAATACTGAAAAACCACTGGAGGTTGGGATTGAAAGGCTGAGTATTTCTGTTTTAGGACTGAAATTTGAAGCAACAGCAGCTGGTGGGCCTGTGACATCATACGGTACCTGATGTCTGCTTACACACACTGTTAGTGGGACCGAACACACACTGGACTGTATGTGTTTGTGAGACTTTGGAACTTTATTGGTGGGGTTGAAATTGGGTTTGTAAATAACTACAGTCAGTATAGAGAGAAACTGTATTCCAGGGGAAAGGGACTGAGAAAAGGGGGTGTGCCATTATAAACAGAGGGGGATAAACAGGGTGGCCATATTCCACCATGGCAGGCATCTTTGGAAGGGTTGTAGGCTGTACAGGCTGTGGGATGGCAATAATTCTAAATTGGGCCTGGAGAGAGGGAGGCTGCCCACTCTGTAGACAGTTATCTTGTATCAGGAGTGAGGTATATTGGTTAAGGAGTAAGCTGGGGGGGTGTCCAAGGATAAGGGGTGTGGATATGGGCAGCAGAAGGGCGGGGCTGAGGGGAGGCTGGGGCAACGTTCTGAAATTACAGGACGTTATGTTACAGCAAGCAGGAGGGGGGATATTAGGGACAGAGGACGCTTAGATAGGGAAGTTGATGCTAAGGGGAAAGCGTGCGGGGTGAACATTCTGAATACAAAGATAGTGGAGGGGGAAGAGTCAGGAGGGGCTGTTGTGCGGAAGCCTAAAACAGCAGACTGTGGGAAGGGAGCTCCTAAGGTGAACAGAGCAAGAGGGGAAGAAGAGGGGCAGTTTAGAGTGCAGTCAGGGGAATCTCGGGTTACTTGATGGAGGCTGACATAGAGTGTCACAATAAATTTGAGCTACTAAGCAACCTAGAGGGGGAGGAAGGGTTGGTGGAAATGAGAAACTTATACAGAGGCCGGGGAGAGAGTCTGATACCCATAGGGCATCACAGACTGGCAATGGAAAGGATAAAATAGTCCCAGAGGAGAAGGGAAACATATATGTTAAGCAAATGGGAGATGCAACATATTCCAGACATGAGAGGGAGATCATGATTGGAGAGAAACTGGGAGACAAGGAGGTGGAGAGGGCCCCTTCAGCAGGGGTCAGTACCAAGGATGGGGCCCTAGCTAAAGGGGACCTACAGAGAGCCTCTGGAGGCAGGGGTACTATTACAAGGGGGGAGGATGGCGGTGTGGGGGAAGGAGAAACCATCAGGGCCAGGATAAATGGTTCGGATAAGAGAGGGTTAAAGGGGACACCTATTCAGAGGAGTTTGAGTTAAGTGGGCAAAATAACAAGGGAGGCAGAAAGGGGAGGGTGACAAGGGGGTCTCTAGTAAGGCAGGAAGACTCCCACGAAATTGAAATCATGAATAAAGGGGGGAAGGGGGGCTGAGAGGGCATAGTGGAGGTAACCATAAGGATGATGGCAGTGTTAAGGTTCTGTTGTTGGGAGACTCGATGATTAGGGGTATCCAGTGGGAGGGACAGGGGGGTGGATGCCATAGCCAGGTGAAGGTAGTGTGTATCTCTGGACTGACACTGCACAGAGCAAAGTTCATGGTGTATGAAATGGTTAGGGATTGTGGAGGGAAACCGGATTTCCTGGTGCATTTGGGAACTAATGATCTAGGGAAACAGCATTTTGGAAATCCAAGCAAGGTTCCAAGAACTTGCCAGAGTCTGTCGAGATAATGGATGCAACATTTCCTTTTCGGAGATATTGCCAGTACCAAAGGCCTCAGTGGAGAAAAAAATGAAGCTCACAGAGGTTAATGACTGGCTCAGGAAGTGGGGTGAAGAGAGTGAGTTGGGGGTGTTAGGGAACTGGAATGGAGTTTGGGAGGATAAGGGACTATATGCCAAGGACAGGTTTCATCTTCCCCATTAGGGAAGGAAGTCCTTAAACAGGGGATGGCTGACTACATACAAGAAAGGTGGGGTTTAAACTTGTGAGGGGGGGAAGGGATAAGGGAGGGGCTGACCAGAAGCCCTGTCCTCCAGATGAGGGGAGTAGCCTTCACGCCCAAGAGGGGAAGGGGGGAAACAGATTGGGGATGGAGGTTTCAGGAGGAGCAGAGGGAGGATGGAAGTATAAGGAATCTGGGTGGGGTTCGACAAAGAGAATCAGGGATAAGGGGTGGGGGTTGGTGTTAGTAAATGCCAGGAGCTTGGGAAACAAGTTGCCAGAGTTCCAGGCCATGCTGTTCGAGGGGTGGATGTGGCGGAGGTCACGGAGACGTGGGCCAACAAAAACCATGACTGGGACCTAAACGTACGGGGGTACACTATGCTCAGGAAGGATAGAAAGGAGGAAGAGGGGGTGGAGTGGCTATGTTCATTAGAGATGACATAGAAATTGCTAGGGTAGAAGAGGCAGAGGGAAACGTGGAGGCCTTATGGGTCACTTTACGATCCTCCAGCGGAAATAAGGTCAAGCTGGGTGTAGCATATAGGTCCCCGGGATGAGTGAGGTTCTAGGATGGTTGCTGGAAAACATCATTGCCCAGTGTGACCAAAATGGGAAGGAGTGGTGTTGATGGGGTACCTTAATATGCCAAGGTACAAACTGGGGAACCATGTCCTCTAAGGTGGCCAAGGAGCAGAGGCTGCTGGATGGCTTCAGGATGTTTCTTAACACAGCATGTGATGGAGCCCACAAGGAGGGCATGTCCTGGATGTGGTTCTGGCAGATGGGATCTGGTGAGGGACATGGTTGTACAAGACCCCGTGACTGGGAGTGACCACAATACTGTCTGGTTTCAAATAAGCATGGGAGGAGGGGGTGAGATCTAGGACACTGGCAGTGGACTCTGGGGGCAGACTTCAAGGGCATGGGAATATTCTCAAGGATCACTTGATGGGGATTACCTCAATGACAAGTGTGGAAAGGAGATGGGAGGTCATAAACGGAGATCACATGAGGCAGTCAGGATCTGCACTAAGTTGAAACGTAAGGGAGCAAGGTCACATAAACCATGCTGGTGGTCCAGTGAGGTACAGGTAGCAGTCAGAGAAAAGAAGGTGGCCTACAAAAATATAAAACAACAAGAGGGATAGGGATAAGGAAATGTACCAGCTTGCATCTAGAAAAGTCACCCGTATGGTGAGGGGAGCAAAGTCCAGTAAAAGCAGCGCTGGCACAGGGATACATGGAGGGAAAAGGGGTTCTTCCGGTACATTGGGGAGCGGAGAAAACTGAGGGCCATCTCAGCAGATTGAGATCAGAAGGAGGGTGGGTGGATAAGGCTAGGACCAGGCAGAGGTATTTAACAGTACTTTGCCTCTGTGTTCACTAGGGAGGGGGATGGGATATCTACAAAGCAAGGCACGAAGGGGATAGAAACATCAGTAAGTGGGATCAGGGGAGCAACAAAAATGGAGCAAGAGGGAGAGAGAGGTACCCCAGGGGTGTCACATCTGGGTAAAGATAAAAAGGCCAATAAGGTGGAGGGGACGGATGATGCTATCTCTGTCAAAAAGGTGTGGTTAGCCCTCAAGGCCCTAAAGAAAGACAAATCTCCTGGGCCGGATGGCATTCATCCGAGAGTACTATGGGAACTGGCGGACATACTGGCTGCACCCCTGGTGGAGCTTTTCAGCAGGTCACTTGAGACAGGGAGGGTACCTAGGGATTGGTGAGAGGCACATGTGGTACCAATCCATAAAGGTGCGGAGTGGGAAGTACCAGGTAACTATAGACCCATCTAGTTTTACCTCGGTGGTGGGAAAATTAATGGAGAGTATGCTAAAGGAACGATTGGGGGTGTACTTGAGGAGGTGGGAGGTCTGGATAGTCGCAACATGGGTTTGTGCCAGGTAGATCATGTCAAACCAACCTTGTGGAGTTCTATGAATGGGTAACATCAGAACTGGACAGGGGTAAGCCTGTGGATGTATTATTCTTGGACTTCAGCAAGGCGTTTGACTCTGTCCCCACAATGGTCTGGTGGAGAAACTGATGGGGTTAGGGAGTAGGCCCTTTGATGGTCAGATGGATTGAAAACTGGCTAGCTGGACGCACTCAGAGAGTAGTGGTCTGTGGGGAGCTCTTGAACCCTAGAGAGGTTGGTAGGGGTACCGAGGGTTTCGGTCCTGGGTCCGATCCTGTTTAATGCATACACATCGGACATCAGGGAGGGTATAGGGTGTGAAATGAGTCTCTTCGCGGATGACTCCAAGATGGGAGCAGTAGTTGAGGGAGAAGAGGGGAGGTTGGCCCTGCAAGGGGACCTGGACACCCTGGAAAGCTGGGCTCACACATGGAAATTAAATTTCAATATCACCAAGTGCAAGGTGTTGCATCTTGGTCAGGGAAACCCTAAACACAGGTACACCCTGGGAGGGGAGGCGCTGGAGGCCTCAATAGGGGAAAAAGACCTAGGGGTCATGGTGGATACATGTATGAATAACTCTGAGCAGTGCAGGAGAGCGGCTAGCAAGGCAAACAGGATGTTGGGATGCATCGTAAGGGGGATCACCTCTAGGAGCAAGGAAGTGATTCTGTCGCTGTACAATGGACTGGTTAGACCACACCTTGAGTACTGTGTACAGTACTGGAGACCACACTTAAAGAGGGACATACAGCTGCTAGAGAGGGTACAGAGGAGGGCAACAAAGATGATACGAGGGCTAGGGGATTTGACGTATGAGGACAGACTTAAGGAGCTCTGCCTGTTTTCACTGGAGGAGAGAGGAGAGACAGGGGGGACATGATTGAGGTCTTCAAGTACCTCAAGGGAATAAATAGGGTAAACATGGAGGGGATCTTTAGACTAAAGCAGGGAGGTATCACCAGAGGGCATGGTTTGAAGTTGGAAGGTGGAAGGGTAAGGGGGGAAAAGAGGAGGAGGTTTTTCACTGAGAGGGTGGTGGACCCATGGAATGCACTGCCTGGTGAGCTAGTTCAAAGATCCACAGTAGAGGGCTTCAAGAGAGGATAGGACAGACACAGAAAGTGGATGTATCAGATGATGTCCTGTCCCAGTGGGGTGGGGATGGATGATACAGGTTTCTGGAGCACAAGGGATGGGACGGTCTCGGCACCCAACTAAGGATCTAAAGTTCGAGCAGACTCGATAGACCATAAGGCCTAATCTGCTGGCAAATAGTATGTTAGTATGTAAAATGAACTGGTTCTTCTGCATTAATCTGCTTTTTGTTTCCTTTTGTGTTGTTCTTTGTAAATTTTCTGCACTGTGGGGGGCTAGGAGCCATGTGGCAGTCCCAGCTAAGAACAAATGGTGTTGCAGGCCCTTGTTCCTTTTTTTAAATGCAAAATCCCCCATGTTGGCTATGTTCTTCCTGCTGAACCTTCTGACATTTATTAATTTATTCTGTGTAATCATACGTACCCCCATGCTGCACCGGACAAGCTGGGGGAAGCTGCCTCTGCACCATGTTCTGGCTCCCTCGCAAGCAGCTCCCAACCCCTCCACCAGGCTATCTATCTCTTCTTTTTTTAAATATCATAGTGCTGAGTATAACTTCTTCTTACCTGCATAGGTTCCGCTGACAACTGTAAACCCTTAGTAACCTTGGCTTCCGGATCACCATTAACATCTTGCCCCATTTAGCTGAGAATTGAATGAATTCCACTGCTATAACTCTAGTTGTTTCAGAAATACTCCTAGATTACTGCCAAACAGTGTGCACTAATTATATGTAAAATGACAGCAGTCTGGGGCCTCTTCCCTACCACTAATTATCCTTGCCATGGCTAAGAGTTTTCTTTCTAATTAATTAACGCTCCAATCCCTCTCTCCCAAATAGCCCCCATGCTCTTACCCAGCACCCTTTAAGTCTGCAGACCAGTCAAAACAAAAGATCATTCACCTAGGCCTCTTGCATCCTCTGGCCTCTTCCCAGTGTCGGTGCTGGTTTCAGGACTGGTATCTACTGCACTCAGAGGTAAAAATAAGGCAGAGCCCCCTGATGCAGCCATTTAAATAACCATGGCCCCCTCCTACTGCATATACCAGGTTGACCTCCTAGGAACCTTATTCCTGTGTCAAATCTGCCCCTAGTGGGTAGAACCCCACCTGTCCATCCTGGTGTCATCCTGGGTAGGGGTGGGCGAAAGTTGCAAATTCTGCTTTCATGAAACTTCTGTGAAATTTCAGAAATTCTGTGGAAATTTCAAAACTTTCGCCATTGGCAAAACTGGCATTTTCTGTGGATTTTCACGGAGTTCTGTGGACTTTTTTTCTGAACTGTGGAAAAATGTATATAAACTGTGGAATTTTTCTATCCAGCGTTTAATGAGCAGTCAGTGAAGGAGCATGTTCTTGTACAACCATGCGGTCATTCACTGATAATTCAGTGGGCCACCGGTAGCGGAGGAGAGAGGAGAGGAGAGGGGAGGGCTGCACTCGTGACCCACTCAGGGGCAGGGTGGGGGGAGCGGGGTGGTGGCAGATGAACTGTCTGGGTGAGGGGTCCATTAGACACCAGGGAATTGGGATTACTTTTTTTATAAGGAATCAAGGATAGGGGGCCCACTAGACACCAGGGGATACTGGGAATAAAGGGGGATGAGTCGGTGGACTGCTGGCTGTTTTTTTGTGGATTAAGGAATCCAGGATAGTGAAGAGGTCTGCTAGACACCAGGGAAATAAAATGTTTTGAGGGGCCATGATTGGTGAGTGAGGGGGCTACTAGACATCAGGAGGGTCCAAGGGAGAGATTGGAGGTATTTATTTATTTGTTGGGACCCTTGATCGGTGGGGGATGGATTAATGAATTAAACTGCAGTTAAAAAAAGTCTCAGAGCTGACCCATGGCAGTAATCCATTCTGTGGATTTGTTTCCCGCAGTTTAATAAATTAACCCACAGTTTGAATATTTATTCTGCAGTTTTAAGTCGGAATTTCCACAAAAGTTGCAAAAATGATTTCCGAACTTTTGAGGAAGCGAAATTCGCACTTTTGCAGAAATTCTGCCAGCTGAATTTTTTTTCACCCACCCTTAATCCTGAGTGTTCCCCCAGACAAAGCTCTGCCCATTGCCAGTCCTTTGCAGTCTCTGTCAGAGTCTGAAAACCCTGATGCAACACATCATACACTATCAGATCAATGCCACGTTGCCTTGGCCTGTGTTATAATTTTTTTTTTCCAAAATGAAATTTGTCCCTGATTCCTCTAGATGGTATCTTGGGTAGTTTTTGGTGTGGAAATGTTCATTTAACATTTGCTCATCTTGCTGTTTCACTGAAACACTCACTTGAGGCACTAACCTTATCAGTATGTGACTAACACTACAGTGCAGTATATCACTTTTCAGAAAGCCCATTACTTCAACTGTGTTTTTTCACACTCCATTCTTTTAATTGCATTGTGTACTGCACATTCTGTGTTATGAAAAACTGACTGAGTCTAGGTTCATTTCAGAAACACAGCCCTTTCACCCAGCTGTGGTGGTATGAGCGGGGCTGCCTGTTGTTTTACAGTTTCTTTTTTACTGCACTATCTGAAGGATGTGACCCCGTGCTAATGGTTGGTAGGACACAGTACATGGACACTGCCTCTCTCCACCCCAGGACATGTGTGACTGTACATAGAGAGCTCATTAGTGTGCATTTTAATGATAACTGCTGCACAGATAACAGTGCTACACCAACGTCATACTGTGCCTACCTTGCACCTGAGTGACAGTGTACTGTATTTACACTGGCACCCCTATCCAGCTGGATGGTTGTTTATGAACACTGAGCAGAGCTTTGTACATTGACTGTCATGTGGCACTTACATAGTACTTCATTAATTCTGTGACATGCATTGCAAAAGCCTGTCTCTCTCCCTGACCATGTCATTGCTTACAGGATCAACATGGTGTGTTGCAGGCAACCCTTGGTGATGTGCGAAGTAGCTACTGTAAATGGAGTTATCCCACTTTATCATGTTCATCTTAGTGGATGGTACTGTGCTGTCCCTACACCTCACTCTGTAGCAGAGCAGAAGCAAGTATGTGGATTATCTGCCCACATGCTGATGTAGCACCTTGTGATTTTTTTTGGATAACCTGGGGTGAGTGGAGATACAGTAGTGACAGACATCAGGAATGAGTATAACTGACTCACTGGATTCTGTACAATTGTTGTGCTGTTTGAACTGCTTACCTTGTAGAGTATTTTAGCTACTGTACACATCATCTTGTTACATCTTTCATGAGGACAATAGCAGTACAGTGGTGTCCTTTGTCCAAACTGGGAGGCATAGTGCACTTCACCTTCAGTGCCTAGAATTTAATTTGATCTTACTCCCTTCTTTTCCTTTTTTATTTTATTTTATTTTTAAACCTAACTGGTGAGTGCCATTTTATATGTCTTTGAAGGGCGGGAGGTTCCAAAACTGCCAAGTAGCCCATATACTGAACAGCACACTATTTCGCCTTCCCTGTGATTAAAGTAGCTTAAAGCATTAGTGCATGACATAGTGAAAACCTCTTGTATTTAAATATACCCTTATTTCTCCTTGTTCAGTCTGCTGTCCTTTAGTTTCAAGTTACAAGAAAAGTAGTGGTAAATAGTGAGAAACAAATGGTATGGTATCGTGCATTACAGGACACGGTATCCCATGAAGATGGCGATTACGAAAACAGCGAGAACAAAAATAGTGAAGAAAAACAATACGGCCACATAGGGTGACTGACACAAAACAGTGATCACCGAAACAGTGACCTATGGGTTTTCCCCCTCTCCGAGTTGCGTCCCCTTGGAGTTGGTTATTTTTAGTAAGAGGGGTGTGTGGGACAAAGCTCTCAAAGAAAGACATTGTGTCACTTTCGGCGATCTCTGTGATGTGCCAGTCACCCTATGCGACCGTGCAGTTTTCCGTTTTCCTTTATTGACCTCGCTGTTATAGCCTTGGCATTATTAGACAGAACCTAGGAAATAAGAAAAGTAAACTAGATAAAAAACCTAAGGATATAATTTTCTGCACAACATGGAATGGCACACTACTTTGAAGAACCTTGATCAGAGGATTGATTCACTGCTAGCATGTATTTCTGCTTTGTGGCTACTTTTTTTTATTTAAAGTTTATTAAAGATTTTACAATACAAACACAGATCCACACCAAAAACATTTGAACAGATCATGATCATAACACTTAAGGGATCATCCCCCCCCCATAAACTTAACCCCTCAAGCCCTCTCCTCCTCCCACCTCCACCCTCCCTACCCCACCCCAAACCCCAAACTTTCTCAAATCTGACTAATCGATTGTGAAGACTAGCACTAATCTTTTCTGTCCTGAGATTGGCTAGTAATTTGTGCAATCATTCATGATAAGCAATATTATATGCATCTTTCCAGTGTTTTAATACGAGGTTCCTGACTGACATAAATGCAAGAGCCATATGGTATTAACGATTAAGGATGCCAAACTCCGTAAAGTCCCCATAAAGACAAATCTTTGCTGTAAATAAATCTTCTAGTTCAAATAGGGGAGCCACCTTCTGCTTAATAGATGTCCATAGCGGAGCTACCTTGGGGCAGTTCCAGAAAATATGGAGTAACATGCATTCCACCTGCAGACAGCATATACAATAAAACTTCACCATTAGGCATTTCCATTAGAGTTCACTCCCAACTCTGTGCTTTCCTAAATATAATCATGCTTAGGATATGAACCAGTCCCTTATAGGTAATCCCTACTTCAAAATTGATGGCAGAATGCTCCCATCTTCATGGTTGTCCCCCTTCTCACTGGATTCTACCCTCACATCTTGTATACCCAATGCTGCACTTTTCACCCTCTCCCCACCTTTCCTACATTCCTTCTCCTCCCCTTCCCTCTCCCTATGACTCTGGCACTTCTTATCTGTTGTCTGTTTTCTCTGACAAATGCCGCTGGCTGCCTTGCTTACAATGCTACCCTTGAATTGTATTAATCTGTACTCTGTTTGCAATGTCCATATTGTTGTAATGTCTGTCTTGATGTTCCCCATAATTTGTATTTCTGTGACGTGGAACCTTTGTAAAAGAGCCAAGGCTCAAAGGTATTTGTAATCCTAGACTTGATAAATAAATAAAAATAAAAGGCAGTTGATTATTAAACTTGGCTAACTTCTCTGTAGTATAGTAGACATTATGTAAAATAAGAAATTGCATTAAATGAAGTCTGTCCTGAGTCACAAACTTGTGGCAGCCCTTCCATAGGGCATCCCAGTTAATAGGCAACTCTGGGAAATGGGGTTTCCAATACCCTGTTGGGCCCGTATGATCTGAGTAGGCCCAGTCATACATAAGGCCAAAGATTTTAGACATCGCATGTGGGAGCCCAGCTAAGGGACATAGTTCTGAATGGAATCGAAATGGTGGGGAATGTGGGGGTGTGATTTCAAAAAATTGAACCAAAGGTGTCTTAATTAGTATACCTTGAAGATAAACGTACCTGAAATACCAGATTTGGAAATAATCTCCGGAGAAGTAAGCCAAGTGCCTTCATCATTCTTTTTGTTATCCAATTGTTTAACCAGGAGTGGCACACTAAGCCAAATGCTTGTTTACAGGTGTGACCTGAGAGCACAGAGAAGTTCATTCACAAGACGAGTGAGGGAAAGGGAGGCTAGTTGGGACAACCATGAAGACGGGAGCATTTTACCATAAATTTTGAAGTTGGGATTACCTATAAGGGGCTCGTTCATATCCTAAACATGATTATATTTTAGGAAAGCACAGAGTTGGGAGTGAACTCTAATGGAAATGCCTAATGGGGAAGTCCGCAATGGGAGAGGAAGAGACTTAAACTTAACATGAAAAAGGGCAACAGGAGAAAGACCATGAGACCGAATATGAGCATGCTCTATTCAAAGCCAAAGAGGCGTATAGAGGGAAGAATCTTGAGCCACTTCTGGGGTGAGCCACCTAAGATACCTGTACTAACTGGCATGACTAGTCCAGTAATATAAACCCATGTGAGGGAGACGTCGGCCTCCCCAGATTTTATGTGTGGCCAGTTTATAGTAGGCTATGCACGGTCTCCTGCCAGCCCATATAAATTCCATGATGAGGCTATGTACTTTTTTGAACCAGGAGAGAGGAAGCCATAAATTCAGAAGGTTGAACGGATAGAAGAGACAAGGAAGGGCATTCATTTTTATCAGATTAATTCAGCTCCAGAGAGAGGGAGGAGAGACCATCTGTTCTGATCTTGAGAGAGTGTTTGGAGGAAAGTGTCCAGATTTACCTTCTTGAAATGAGACTCATTCATAGTAAGGTCAATCTTCAAGTATCTCAGGGTGCTGGAAGCCCAAGAGAGCCCAAGATTAGATAACGCAGGCCTCTGAATTTGTGGTTTAGCGGGAATACTACTGTCTTGTTGACATTCAATTTGTAATTCGATAAAGTGCTGAATTCCTTAATAATTCCCAACATGGGGGAATAGACATGTCTGGATATACAACTTGTAGGAGAAGATCATCCGCATATGCAGAGACTTTGACTTCATAGCCCTCTATATTGATACCTTGTATCATTTGGCATTCTGTTAGTCTACGAATCAGGGGTTCTAGATATAAACTGGAAAGAAGGGGGGAGAGGGGACAGCCCTGTCTAGTACCAGATTGGAGAGGGGAACATTTCCGATAGTTGCCCATTACAATAAATATGGGCAGTGGGGGTGTTATAGAAGGCTCAAATCCATTGTATAAATTTAGCAGGAAAGCCAAAGGAATGTAGGGTTCTAAAGAGAAAGAGCCAATTAACTCAATCAAAGGCCTTCTCGGCATCCAGGGAGACCAGTGCTGCAGAAAAGTCAGCATCCCTGGATTCCAAGAAGATGTGAGCCATCATACGCAGATGGTCTATGGAAGACCTTCCCCTCATGAATCCCACCTGCTCTGGCCCAATGAGATCAGGCAGAATGCTTTGTGGCTACTTTTTAAGAATATGGCAGATGTTATGAGAAAAGACTATGACCACAGCAAGTAAAAGAAAAATATATTTAAAATGGCTAGGCTACTAGGTGCGTCACAGTTTAGGGACAATATTAATGGGTTTTTCTAGTGACAATTAATTGCAAAACAAGCTAATGTTTTGCTCATAGCCACAGAACTATAGTACAGTAGTTATTATCTGCACATTATTGAAATATAGGCCAATATCTATCCTCTCCCCACTATCCGATGCTTTGGCAAAAATTGTGGCAAGTCAACTCACAGAATACCTCAATAAGTACAATCTGCTCTGCCCAAACCAACATGGTTTCAGGCAAAAACACAGTACCACTGCTGGAATACACTGACTATGCGCACAAGGTGCTGGATGAAGGCAAATTAGGGGGTCCATCTTCATTGACTTCACCAAAGCCTTCAACACCGTCAATCACCTTCTACTCATACTCCAGCTCCAAAGATTGGGTGTGGCACCTAACACCCTGAATTGGTTCAATGACTACCTAACACACAGGAGCCAGCGAGTCAAAATTGGGCAGACATTATCCAGCTCCAGATATGTACTCCTAGGAGTCCCTCAAGGATCAGTTCTAGGCCCCTGTTTTTCAGCCTCTTTGCAAATGACCTACCCACAGCCTGTGACACCAAACCTATCCTGTTTGCAGACAATGCCATGCTGCTGAGCAGCAGAACCTCTCAAGTTGCCCTACAAACAGAACTACAGAACTCTTTCAATAAACTCGAGGACTGGTTCAGTAGGCAAAAGCTGCTACTAAATCACAAGAAAACCAAGGCAATGCTACAATCCAGCCCCTACAACAAATGCAGACATGATCCCTTCGTAATCACCAAAAAGGCTGGTGAGCAGATTGTGCAGGTGCACTTGTTCAAGTACCTTGGAGTCACCATTGATGACTGTCTCACTTATACGCACCACGTAGACTCCCTTGTCAGAGTGGTAAACACAAAGATCGGGGTCCTCTATAGGCATAAGAAATCACTCACCCAAGAAGCACTCTGAATCTCAGTCTCCAGCTCTATACTATCCATGATAGACTACAGGCTGGTGGTCTATGGAGCTGCTACTGATACAGTGCTCAAAAGGGTCCAAATTGCACTCAATAAGGCATACCGCCTCACCCTGTGTGCAGATCACTACATTCATACTTGCACTCTGTATGAGCGTACAAACTGGCTTAACCTTAAAGACAGGATCAAATATCAAACTTGCTTCCTGGAAAAGAAGGCAATCCTCGGGGAAAAAAAAAACACCCTGTATAGGAAACCTGCTCGAGGCTTCTCTCTCATCACACATCACCAGAGGGAGGAAGAATGGAGCACTGTCCATACCATTTTGCCAAACCTCACTAGGGCAGCGCACGTTCTCCTATTGGGCCCCCCTCTCGATAAATGAACTCCTGATGAAATTGCAAACAAACAACAGCCTGTCTCAGTTCAAAGCAGGCCTCAAACAACACCAAATGTCTAGCTCAAAATGCACCTGCTTCTCAGGCCCCACTTGATAGACAGGTCTGCCCCCAAGGCAGCACCCAGCAGGGCTACCTAGAGAACCCTGCCTCCATTCCAGCCTAGCCAAGGGCTTAAGTAAGCGATCAGTCCTCTTTAAATGCTCTTGGTACTGCCCTTCCTAACCACCCCCCCACACACCCTACTTGACAAAGCCCTCTGGAGCTGCTCCCCATCACAGCCCCCCTGTTTCACTATCCCCCCACCTCTCGCTGTCTGCAGTAGGTTCAAACCCAGTCCCCCTTGTTTCACTGTCACCCAGCCTCTCTCCATCTGGGATAGCGTTATACCCTATGCAGTTACTCTGCCATAGTCTATCAACGGATTTGGAGGTTTCCAGGGGTCTGCTACCTAGGGCAACCAATTAGAAATAGCTTAGATTTCTATTACAACTGCTCTGTTTTTCTCCTATTTGTATAATTATCATGTAATCGCTCATTAATGCCTAATGATCAGGCCTCTGTAACCACTGAATATGTGTATTGTCTTATTGTCCGCCCTGACGTGGAACCTTTGTAAAAGAGCTCACATTCAAAGGTCTTTCCGAAATACTAATTAAATACAAAAAATTAATAAATGAGACCACAGACCTTTCCTAGAAGTTCGGTGAGGCAATGATGGTGGGTGGAGGGAAATCTTAGTCTTTGGCAAATAATTATAGCACTAGTGCCTCCCCCAAGCTGACTAAACGCCTGCAATTCATGCAAATGAATTCAGTTATCTTACTTGGCTTGCATTCCATCATTTTAACATTTAATGGGTTCTTGGTCTCATCATTCAGTCAAATCATGACTAACCTGACCACCACGGTCAGGAAACTACACTTTAAATTTTAACATGCGAATATGAGCTGAGGTCCTGCTGCTATCTCTCTTTCTTCTGCACAAACCAGTCTCTAGCTTCATCTTTTAACTTAAATTTTACCATGCCAATATGAGATGAGGTCCACCTGCTTTCTCTCTTTCTTGAGGGAAAACCACTGTCTGGCTTCATTTTTTAAATCGTGTGCTCCGACCCATAAGAGGCTCACAGGTGACCATTGGGGAACTCATCAATTAGGGAAGGCCACACCTTTCCTGTTTGCAATGCAGTGTTAAAAGTTCAGCAAGCTCAACCCTGGCTAATATACAAAGTTTTTTTTCACATTTTTATGCATCTTTCTTAAAGTTTTTTTTTTTTTTTTTAATGTTTACAGAGATGCACCTGGTGTGTGGCCAAAATCAAAAGCAAGTAGTTATAGTAAAAGTTCCCCGCCCCCCCCGTTAACTTTAAATTTTACCATGCTGATATGACTGAGGCTTCCCTGCTTTCTGTCTTTCTTGTGTGGAAACCACTCTCTGGCATCATCTTTTAACTTTAAAATTTACCATGCCAATATGAGCTGAGGTCCCTTTGCTTTCTTTCTTTCTTTCCTGTGGAGAAACCACTCTCTGACTTCATTTTTATGGCTGCATAGCAGAGCTATGCTGACGAATGGCAATTACATCAGTAGAGAAAGGGGTCTCTGTAATGTCTGGAATGCTTGCGAACACAGTATCACCTGTCTGCTTCAATGGAGTTTTGTGTCTATTCTATTCAGTTCAGTGTGGTTGCTTCCTCCCCCTCCCATTCCCCACTGCATTATTTTCTTGTTACGGCTCCGCTGGCTATGAAGGGCTTAGCCACTTGCTCTGTCCTTGATCGAATGTTGACAGCACTAGCCCTCAGAACCGAACAGTTCTCTGTGTGGAAACCTGACACCACAGCTTTGGTTTCCTGAAAGAAGCTGCATTTGTAAATAGTAAAACTTATTTCAATATGTAATTTACTGATACCAGTTGACAGCTATGGGCTGTGTGTTCAATGACTGCATGCCAACAGTCAATATGTCCTTTATAGGAGACATCATATTTTGTAATACTATAGCCTACACCATGATATGTGTACTGCAGAAAGACTGGAGAGTGCTGCTTCACAAACATGTGACAACACAGTCTGAAATTGCCCCCTGTCTCAGTCCTCCATCTCCCTCACCAATGCTCTGTTTACAATGTTATAAAATTACAAGTAACAGAGTGATGCGGAACCATGAATTAGATCTTGTGTTGCAGCATCAAAGTCTAATGAAATCCACCTTACCATATGTTAACACTGCTGTTGCTTTATATCACCCTGTTGTACAATATGTCACTTAATGCTGACTATGTTAAACTACCCTTGACACCTTCATGCATATTACTGTCTGTGCTATATTGTTGCTCTGTATTTTTTGGTTACCCATGTTTATTCTTGTCTTTGCTGTATCTTATGAACTGTATCTTTATTTTTTTGTTACATTTTTATTGCTCAACTTTTGTTATATGTTCATTTCGATGCAGAATCTTTGTAAAAGAACTGTTTGGTTCAAAGGTCACTGTAATCCAACATATAAATAAATACATAAATATGTTTATTCGGTCACTTACATTTTACTGTACTGGACTTTGGGGCGCTCAAAGTAGTACGTGAAATGTTACATTTGTCATACAATGATCGGATACATGGGGTGCAATTTGCTGGCATATGATTATAAGTTTATATATATATTTCAATTACAGTGTGCACCCTGCCCTACCCCAGTTTGTGCAGTATATGTGTATCATTCTCCATACTCTTACAAGTACCAAACATGAACAGTGGAGCTGTCAGTGTGCACATGGCAACACAAGGACACCCATGGGACATGCAAATGCCTTCACCAATGCTGATTGTCAAAAAACTCTGCTTGCAAAAAGTGTGACATCTTCCATTAGCTAGAATGGATCAGTCATATTACATTCACTACCCTACACAACACAAAATCCAATCAAACCACCTGGCAGTGCTGATCTGTGTGCCCAGTGACTGCATGCCAGCACCCAGCAACCAGTACTCCCAGCATAGAAAATAGCATACCTTGTAACAGTATAGTCCAAAACATTTTTTCCATAATAATTTGTATTGTTTTTTTTATTACAATTTAAAACATCTTACATCATGTATTTAACTATGAGCACATCAGTAAAACTATGAAGAATAAAATAAAAACATTTCATACATCAAAGTTATTCAATACAATGAAATAAGAATAAAGAGACAACTAACACATTACCTAACCAGCAATTCATTGGACTGTAGTAGTACTAATTATATTCCTAGAGAGTTACTAATGAAATGAACCATTTGAATTTAGTTTTTAATTATATTGACCATTATAACTGTCTGACAGAGATTACCTACTTCATATTCCAAAAGGGTGACCAGATTTCGTCTAGCGTTTCTAGCTTATCAGTTAGGGAATAACAGATTCTTTCATTTTTGAATAAAAGGACCATCTGTCCATACCATTCACTAACAGTGGGTATTGAATTACTTTTCCAATTCTGTAGAATGAGTCATTTGACATTAAGAGCTGCATATGAGATCCAGATTTCTGGATGCTTATCAAAATTCATTGACTCTGGAAATAGTCCTAAAATGAAAATCAGTGGTGATGATGGCACACTGCACCCTGTCACTTTGCTACAGATGGATAAAACTTCTTTCTAAATACTTTGCATCATAGGACAATCCCACAGCATATGAGCAATACCTGCATGCGAGTGACTAGATCGATAAATAAAACTTTTATTTTTATACAGGAACAAATAGGTTAGGACCAGAGGCCCTGTTTTCAATTAAAGTCCTGTGTTCTTTAGGTACATATATAAATATAATAAAAACAACAAATTACCATACAAAACATTTTTGGTTACAAACTTTAACATACAATGTACATACTTCAAGTCTACACATTAAAACCATCAGCATACTTATGATGTACATTCAATCTGCAAGTATTCCTTCAGTGCAATTTTAAAAGTAGACAGATTGTTTATATTCCTTTAATGTATTGGTAATTTTTTCCACTGTCTAGCTATTTTGTTTTGCAACTTTGCCTCTCCAAATTTATTATGATATTTTAACATTGGAACTTTAAAATTCAATTCCCTTATTGGGTATCTCAAATCCTTTGATTGATGGAACATAACGAATTTTGCTAGAGGATGATAATTTTTAGTGTTTATGATTTTATGACAAATGATTAACCATATATAATTTCTTTGTGCTTCTGGATTTAGCCAATGTAACTGGTTATAAACTATACAATGACTACCCCTCCAGCAATTAGCATTGTTTAAATATCCCATTGCATTCAGTTTTTCTGGACTGTAATAATATCCATGCAAATTTTTATACTGAATTAACCTACCTTGCAGTTCCTTGAAGTTCTTATTGGCTAACTCCCACACTATGTTCCATTCCTCATCTGGTATGTCGAGGTTCAACTCCTCTTCCCATTTCATTTTGGCCTTAATGGTCAAACAAGTACGTGTTAGATTACTGGTCAGAATTTTGTAGATGATTCCTGCCTCTTTCTTAAGTGTTGTTATACGTATCAGTTGGTCCCATTCCTCACAAATTGACAGAGTATACTCTGCATCCAAATTATTAGATTTCCTGAGTTTCTCCCTTAGCTATAAGTAGAAATAGAACTGATACCCCTGAATATTATACCTGTCCCTAAGTTTCTGAAAGAATAGTAGAATTCTTTATGTCTGCAGTCCTGTACCTCTCCCCTCCATATCTGCCCCTTAAGTTTGTATATGTTCTGACCAATGATATGCCGTGCTGTTTGAAAATGTTTTAATATGCTGGCTGTTTCAGAATGTTTTAATTCCCCTTCTCATACCATTCTCCCTAACCTTGTTAACCCTATACCTGAAATACTTGTTATTGCTCTGTGTAATTTCTTTTCTATTTCTGTATAATTATGTCTATTTATTTATTTATTATCTGTACATAAAAGTGTTATTCTTGACCTTAAGTAATGCATGTCCACCTTGTAAATGAGCCTGCTCAATGGTGTTCGCCTGGATAAATAAAGACTTGATTGATTGATTGATGTCTACTATATGTGCAAGCCTAGTGATACCTAACCTCAACCACTCTGCATTGGTGTAGCCTTTTTTCACCATCTGCCAGTCGAGGATTACACCAAATAAGCATTAAGTCCAAAGGAGTCTATTTAGGGTTGATTATGCCATTTATTTTTTTAGTGCCAATGTAGAACCTAGAATACAAGGGTTGTCTACTAGCTTTGCATTTTGCTGAATATATAGATGATCAAAAAGGGAATTAGGTGCAAGAACATCTTTTTCCATATTTAGCCATAGAGGCTGTGGCTCTCCATTAGAATCTGTGTGTGGATTTTCTAGGTACTTTAATGTATGTTTAAGTATAAAGGCCAACTTATATCACTCCCACCAGGGCAGGGCCAAACCCCTTGAGATACATGGTGCACTTAGTTTGGAAATACCCAATCTAGGTAGTTTCCCTTGCCAGAGAAAATTCCTTATAGTCCTGTTGAGCCATCTGAGTATTTTTCCCCCACCAAAATTGGTAAGTTTTGAAATAAATAAAAAAGTCAAGGTGCAATGTTCATTTTAATTATGTTTACTTTCCCCCAAAGGGATACATTGAGTTTCCCCCATCTAGATAGGTCTAATTCAATCTCCTTTATTAATGGTCCATAGTTAAGGTCAATAATTTATTTTAGATTAGTGGTAATCTGCAAGACTAGATATGTAATATTAGATTTAAACCAGGATTTATCAATAATGTCAACCAGATGATTCATAGTTGGTATTGAGACTAAAGCCAAGAATGCAAATTTCCACTGTAAACATTTCTGCAAGAACAAGCAAGGGGTCCAAAGAACCTTGGAGCAGCTGCCACAGTGGTTTAACCTTGTCACATTGCCAGAATATGTGCAAGAGATCACCTTCCTTTTTGACACATCTAGAACAGGAAGGGCTATTAAGATGCCTGATCTGATATAATTTGACTGGAGTGTAGTACATATTATTAAGTAAATGGTATTGGGTAAGTCAGAGTTTGTCCTGACTAATATAATGGTTGAGATCCTTCCAAATTTGTGACCAATCAAATTGCATTTCTGGTAATAAAGAGGACCAAACCTTAGAGCCTCGGAGGGGATCTGGATTCTTGACATTTAAAAGGCAAGCATAGAGCTGGGCTATTCCATGGGGTTTATTGGACAGGGTCCACATCTGCTCTAGTATGCTGTCTAGCCTAGGCACTTGGGGTACCATACCAAGTTGGTGTGCAATTAGATGCCTCAACTGAAACACTTTAAAAATACTTGAATTAGGTAATCCATATTTTGTCAGGATGTCCTTAGATGAGAAAAGGGAGTCTTGTGAGTATAAATCAATTACTTTAGCACCCTGTAGCAATGGTTGCCAGCTGCTAGCCAGACATCTGCTCCCTATTTTGATATTAGGATTAAGAAGTAAAGACTGGGCCATATCCTGTGAAGAGGAAATTTTGAGATAAGAACAGCACTGATGGAAAACCTTTAATGAGGCTCCCATCACTGATTAGTAGAGCTCTTGCGGCAAAGTTTTGAGTGCAATAAAGAAAAGAGATGAGGCATCCAGGTTATGTGAAGCCAATATTTGATTTTCTATTTGAAGCCATATGGGCTTATAGTTATCTTCTAATGCTAATCCTAGGTCAAACCTCTACCCCGTCTTACCATCCAAAATTCAATTAAATAATATTGAAATCACCGACAAGCAAAATATCTTGAATGCCTTCAATGATCATTTCACTACAGCTGGCCTGGCTTTCGACTCCTCTCCTGCAAACCTATTAAGATCATCTCTAAACCTACAATCTACTGAGAGTCAAAAGGTTGCTTCCACATTCTCATTCAAACCAATATTGTTCAAAGTAGAAGACCTCCTACTCCAACTAGATACCACCAAAAGTGCAGGTGCAGACTCCTGGATCCCTACTTTCTAAAAGTAGCACTGTATGCCTTAGCCACCCCCCTCACCCACCTCTTCAATCTATCACTTGCCACTGGTTCTATCCCCTCAATATGGAAAACAGCTCAAGTGTTTCCATTACTTAAGGCAGGTGATCCCATGGACCTCAATAATTATAGGCCCATCTCCATCTTACCAATACTATCCAAGATGCTTGAGAAGCTGGTAAACTCTCAGTTAACTGCCTACCTACCTTGATACCAACAATCTCCTAAATCCAGCTCAATCTGGGTTTAGATCTATGCATAGCACCATCTCTGCACTAGCAAAAGTCACAAATGACTGGCAGACTGCCCTAGACAAAGGAATAATACCTGTGCTGTGTTTCTGGATCTAAGCAAAACCTTTGACACTGTGGATCATGATCTTCTAATCACCTCACTGAACTCCATAGGCCTTGACTCACTCTCTCTTAAATGGTTCAGATGCTATCTCTCTGGAAGACTACAACTGGTAAAGAATGATGGTGATCTATCTACCTCTAGGCCACTCCTAAGAGGTGTACCGCAAGGCTCCATCCTGGGTCCCATCCTTTTTGCCATTTACATCAACAATATTGACTCCAATCTCTCTCTTTCTAATATCCACCTTTTTGCTGATGACACTGTACTTTATGTGAGTGATCCCTCACTATCAAAAGCCTGTGAGCTCCTACAGTCTCAATTCTCACTCCTCCAGCATAACCTATTAAAAAAGAAATTATTACTAAATGCTAAGAAAACCAAAGCTATGTTCTTTGCCACCAAGAACTGTTCTTCCACTATCCCATCATTCACCCTCCCACAACTCTCTACCATCCTTGGTGAAAATCTGGAATATGTTGACAAATTCAAATACCTAGGAGTATGGATAGACAATAAACTAGACTATACTACCCACGTTGAAGAGCTCCTGAAAAGCTAAGACAAAGACTTGGTCTATTCTATAGGATCAAACACTACCTGACCAAAGATTCCAAACAAAGATTAATCCTTGCATCATTCATGTCCCTCATTGATTATGCTGACTTCCTCTATGGTCATTGCTCCCTCTCCCATCTAAACAAACTAGACACCCTGTATCATAGAGCTATTAGATTCATTACTGACCTTCCTCTAGCACCCATCATTGCTCTCTACAATGCAGTCAGCTGGACATCCCTGCAACATAGAAGAAGAAAAATGCTGCTACCTGGATCTACAAAGCTCTGACAAACAAACTCCCTTCCTACATCTCAGACTGCTTCAACCTGATCACATCCAGGCCCTACACTTGAGGATCAACAAACTGATCCTGCTGAAGATTCCTATCACCTGCACCCGGTATGGAAGAGCGGCAATCAGTTATTCCCTGGCACTTATCTGGAATTCTATCCAAAAGACATTGAAAATGGAAACACTGATTCCCTTACATCCTTCAAAAAGCTGTACACCGGCCTAATCCCAGATTCGTGCAATTGCTTCCACAAAGCCTAGTCCTCACACCCCACCCCTCCCACCCCTCTCTCCCCACCCCCTCTTTTAAAGCTCCTACCTATTCTTCTATCATTCCTCTGGTCCTTTCCACATCAAACCTCAAACATATATGCCCACCCATGTATCATTATCCAAGCCTTATCCCTACTAGACTGTTTGTTTCTCTCCTTTATTAGGTTTTTGGTTTACTGTCCTTTGCCTTGTATATATGTAAATATTTGTACATCTATCTCACTCATAAATGATTGTATTTGTGCTTATTCAATATCATGTTTTTGTATACACTCTGTAACCATTTTTTGTTATGACCACTCAGGTCCATCTTGTAAATGAGCTATGCTCAATGATGTTCACCTGAATAAATAAAGATTTTGATTGATTGATTGATTGATTGATTGATTGATTAGTGGAAGTAACCACCTGTCCAACTTAGATAAGTGTATTGCCCAGTAATACAGGAGGAAGTTGGGTAGGCATAGTCCCCCATGTTCTTTAATGAAACTTAGTTTTTGGTACGAGCATCTGGGATGTTTGTTTGTCCAAATGAAACTGGAGATAATTGAGTGTAGGGGATGAAAGAAAGACAATAGCAGCCATATATTTAGCATGTTCAAAGGATAGAAAATCTGGGGAAGAATATTAATTTTAATAATGTTTATACATCCCCATAGAGATAGAGGGAGTGATTCCCATCTATGAAGATCTTGTTGAATGACACCCACCAAATCCTCCAGATTAGTTTCTGTATTTTTGAGACATCTGAGGCTAAGAATATACCTAAGTACTTAATAGAATGTGGGGACCATTTCATTCCAAATTGGCTAAAGTTAGAACTATGAGTTAGATGATTTAAGGGGAATATTTCAGTTTTAGACTGATTGAATTTATAGTTAGAGAACCCACTAAATTGTTGTATGATTTGTAGTGTGCCCTCTAAAGAAGAAGTTGGGGAGTCTATATGTAAAAGAATGTCATCCTTATAAACGGAATATACCAGAGAGTGATTAAGAATGGGGATGCCTTTAATCTGGGGAGATGACTTGACACTACGAAGAAGAGGCTCTAAATAAAGGTTAAAGAGAAAGGGGGATAGTGGGCAACCCTATCTAGTACCTTGATGAAGAAGAAAACATGCAGAGAAGACCCCATTACAGTAAATTCTAGCTGAGGGTGAGGAATATAAGGATTGAAGCCAGCGAATAAACTGGGGGGAAAATCCATTTTCTTCAAAGTTATCCAAAGGAATGTGAGATCTACTCTGTCGAATGCTTTTTCTTCATCCAACAAAACAAGGGCCATAGGAGACTGGGAAAATTGGGTGTCCCGAAAGATATGACTCCGTTTCCTGAGGTGATCTGCGGAAGAGCATCTGGGTACAAAGCCCACCTGTTCCGGGCTCAGTAGGCCAATCCATACTGCTCTGATATGCCAGAAGAGAAGTTTTGTTAATATTTTGATATCATAATTCATGAGAGAGATCGGCTGGTAACTAGAGGGTTGTGAATGTATTTTACCAGGTTTAAGAAGGAGAACTACAGTGGCTTCTAGAAGTGATGGGTCAAGAGAGTCCGCTGAGAGTATGTAGTTATAAAGTCTAAATAATATGGGTGCTAAATCTTTAGAAAATGTTTTGTAAAAATTGGGGAGGAAACTGTCCGGACCTGGAGCCTTGTCCAAGACTAAGTCTTTAATAGAGGCCTCTACCTCAGAGAGGGTTAAAGGAGAAGCCAGAGAAATTTGCTGTTGTTGTGACAAAGAGGGAAGATCTATAGAATTCAAATAAATTTTAGTGTCTTGAGAAGGTGGTTTATTGAGACGCTCCCCGTATAGAGAACTACAGAAGTCCACAAAAACCTTAGATATTTCCTTGGGAGCAGTTTTGATGTTATCATCCTGAGCTACAACTGAGGGGATTAGCCTAGAGATCTCCAGTTTACGTAGTCTTAAGGCAATGAGCCGACCTGCCTTCTCTCCTTGGTCGATATATGTCGATTTAGTTTTCAGAATTGCATACTCCACTTTTTCCCTGAGTAAATCTGCATATTTATTCCTAAGGGATGCCAGGGCAGCAAGCAAATCTGTCATTGTAGATCCAGAGAAAGAGAGTTCCGCTGTTCTAATTTGGCCCAGGAGAGATATAGCTTCCTTGTCCCTACAGTTTTTCCTAAATGAGGTAATCTTAATAAGTTCCCCTCTAAGATAATACTTAAGGGCCCCCCACAAAATATCCTCTCTTTGAACAGATCCCTTGTTATCATCTAGAAAAACTTGAATAAGGGAATGTAATTTGTAAACAATAGTTTTGTCTTTAAGAATTTGGGTGTTGAGTTTCCAAATCGTATCCCTTTGGCTGAAAGGATCAAAGGTTAATGATGTCCATGCTATAGAATGATCAGATAGAACCATGGGTTCCAGAACCACCTGGAGTACACCTTGTAAAAGAGAGAGACTGATGAGAATATAGTCCAGTCTGGACCATGTTTGGTGAACCATCGAGAAGAACGAAAAGAGTTTCCTATTAGGGTTGAAAGTACACCATGGGTCGTATAGTCCTAGTAGGTCTATAAAATGTGCAAAGCCGTTTGAGGTGGCAATGTGGGTTTTAAGGTCAGGTATGACCTGTCCAGATCTTGAGTAGGAGGAATATTCTAATCCACTCCCAGAATTAAGTAATTGGGTAAAAAGGCTGTGAGTTTGTTAACTAGATACATGAGAAATACAGGGTTGCCCCCTAATGGTCCATATATAGAACCCAGGACAATTCCCTTTCCCATCAATGTACCTTTGACCAGTATAAATCTACCGTTTGGGTCTGTCACTGAAGTTTTTGGCATAAAGGAAATATTATGTTTAATTAGGATAGCCTCACCCTTACTAGCATGCGAGTCCCCTACTGAGAAGACTTGAGCTATTCCCTGTCTTCTAAGCCACATGGCTTCAGTCACCATCAGGTGTGTTTCTTGTAGAAAAATTATATCCACATTGAACAATCTGCAATGTTTCAACACCTGCATTCTTTTCACCGGATCTCTGATTCACCTTATGTTCCAGGTTATCACTTTAATATCTACATTTGCCATATGTAATATTATTAACAGGTAAACCATTTACTAGAGCAGTCCTAGGTAAAAAAAGTTATTTGGCACAGTCCTACCTTATCCCAACCCCATGAAGTAAAGGCATTACACCTATTAAACCAAATATGCCCATTATCCTCTTGTGATAGAGACTGCTTAGAAATATACCCATTCAGGTACCCCCAACAACTGTGTACAAAGGACTTTGATACTTGAATGATCGCCCATATATATCCCTGAGTCCTTGTCCCAGCAACTCCTGACTGCTCCTCTAGTAAGATATATTTAGAAAATAGTCACCCATAACGTGTTTTAAACCTATGTCTACATCTGTTGCCTACCCAGTAAACCAAACTGGGGAAAAGGGTAAAAAAGGTTTTGAGGAGCATTAGAGAGCTGTTCCCCCCCCTTACTTGTGCAGCTCCCTTTAGCTTGCTTAGACTCGAGCAACCCCCCCTCCTGCCCCCACCTAAATGATCAGCCCTTTCCTATGGTACAAAGTCCCATTCAAAGCTACTTGACTTGACCTCTTTATGGTCCTCATAAATGAAGTTGTTCATGCCCCAATTAAGTGCCCCTGGGAAATGCAAATCAGCTGGGGTTTGTCCACGTTATGAACCCCATTTGTAAATTCGAGCTCTCCCATGTGGAAACGTAAACCGATCTAAGCCCAAGCAACTGCCCTAACTCGTATCCCTTCCCATGAAATATAAACCCATTTCAAGAAGGAGTCATCATTCAGCAGCATCCTATTGGCATATTCAACATAAAAGATGTAAAACCACAACCTAATGTATGAAATTTAAAACTTAAATACTCGAGTCCGGGTCTGGAGTACATATAGGTCCATGGCTGTTTGTTTGGCCCATGGCAGACAGGAGAAAAATTAGAGTTCAGGACCAGCAAAAGGTCCAGCTCCAAATGGGACCTATACAAACTGCCATCAAAAAGAAAAGTTCCACATTGGGTATAAGGTCCTGGTCTTGTGCGAGAGATCCCACTGGGCAAATTGGGGCACTACAAGCCTGGAGGAAAATAAGAGAAACCTCGGCCTACCCATCCTATGAACAGGAGACCTTAATCAGGTACCCATTTTAAGCTACAAACAATAAATCTGACTTGCTGACATTATGATTAAGAGGAAACCCCTCTATATATTAGAAGAGCAAACAATCAATACATTCAGCCCATTTTAAAGAGATCCGGGAGCTTGCTTGCCAGATCGCTAGCTGCTTGTGAGGGTGAGTCAAATGAGAGCCAGTTGCCTGAGATGGAGACTTGAAGTCTAGCAGGATAGTTCATTCTGAAGTCAATGCCTGCTGCTATTAGCTTGCTAACTGTGGGGTGGAAGGCCATTCATTTTTGTCTGACTTCGTAAGGCAGGTCCTGTGATATTCTGAGTTTGGTTCCTTCCCAGGTAATGGATTGCAGTTCTTTGGCTATGGTTAGCACATGCTGTTTCTCAAGGTAACTCAAAAACTTTAGTATAATTGGACGAGGTGGAGCACCAGACTGAGGTTTGGGTCTGAGTGATCTGTGTGCTCGTTCAATGTGGTAAGTGGTGTTGAGTGGAGAGGGACCCACAATCTTGACCAGAAGCTTCTGAATAAATGCCGTGGTGTTGGGGCCTTCCTCTGACTATGGGAGGCCAAGAATTAAAATATTGTTGCGACAGCTCCTTCCCTCCAGATCCTCCATTTTGAGTTGGAGTTTCTGTAATTGCTGACTGGGATGGACCATCTCTGGATCTACCTTGTTTCTCCATTTCTCTAGTGCTGCCGACTTGGCTTCCTCATTGGCCATCCTCCTGTTCAAATTGATCATGTCCTCTCTGATCAATTTCAGTTCATTAGTGATCTCTGTGAGGGTTTCTGTAAATGGTAGCAGCTCCTGTAGGAATCTGTCCTCTGTCAGAGGAACTGGCTGGATAATTGCTGCACTGTTCTTACCCAATGCACCAGTTTGGGCCTTTGATTTCTTGGGCATCTTCACCAGTGAGGGAGGAGGCATATGTTTTAGCTGGGCCTGCCTCATATCAACGTCCATGGCGGAACCAAAACCTCCAATAGCGATGCACTCTGCTTTGATATTAATCATTGTAAGCAGGGTCTCTCTTTGGTAAAAGTATTTAGAGCTGAGGAAGCTAGATTCTTGGTGAAAAAAGGCAGTAAAGGCGGGTTAGAAGTGGAAGCTCTGAGTCTCAGCTGCTATCCAGTCACTTGCATCACGTGACTCCCTCTGATCTATTCCTGATAAACCCCACCTGCTTCTGACCTTCCAACCTAACTATGATATCCTGAACCCATTTAGCCAACACTTTGGCAAGTATTTTGTAATCAGTATTTATTAATGAGATTAGCCTATAACTGGCACAATCCAAACTATCTGAGGCAGTATAGCGCAGTGGTCTAAGGCTCTAAACTGCAAATCTGGTGACATCCAGCAGACCAGACCTGGGTTTGAATCCCACAGCTTCCACTTGTATACTGTGTGACCCTGAGCAAGTCACTTAACCTCCTTGTGCTCCCCGGTCGCTCCTGTAAAAAAGCTTTCAGCTTAGTGTGCTATACCTGGTTAAACAACTAAATAAAATAAAAAATATCTTTGCGTTTTTTAGGGATCAGGATAAGGTAAGCCTGTCGCATGGTGCGTGGAAGGGATTTATTGTCCCATGCTTCTTCCAGTGCTGCCTGTAACTGTGAGAGTAATGAAGTGGCAAGTTTTTTGTAATATTCCCCTTGAAACCCATCAGGCCCTGGTGTTTTTCCTGTTGAAAGATCATGTGTAGCTAGTTGTATTTCCTCAAAAGAGAGGTTTTTACCTACTATGTCTTTTTCTTTTTGCTGTAATGAGGGTAATTTGATTTTGGAAAAAAAGTCATTAAGTTTGTTGGACAATAAGGCTCCATTGTTTGAGTATAATTTCTGGAAGAACTTATAAAATTCTTCATTTATTTCTTTGTTTTTTGTAAGACTAGCCCCAGATTCATTCTGTACACCCGTTAATATATTTTACTGCTGGACTTTCTTTAACCACAAGGTTAAGAGTCGACCTGCCTTTTCCCCAGCTTCCAAATACCTTTGTTTTGTCCTAAAGAGTGCATACTCCTCTTTTTGGGACAGTATAGTATTAATCTATCCTTTAAGAACTGATATTTTTTGTAGGATATCGCCAATAGGTGTCATACGTCTTTTTGATAGCTCTTTTCCTTTTTCTGACAACTCCTTGTCCCTTTCCCTCTTTTTCTAGATGAATAACTTATTATCCTCTCTCTAATATAAGCTTTGTATGTTTCCCAGATAGAGACATGAGATGCTTTTCCATTATTATTAATTTCAAAGTACTCCGTTGTGTTTTTTGTGACCCATGTCAAAAATTACTTTTCTTTTAATAAGTTTGAGTTGAGCATCCACCTGTGTGACTTCTCTCTTGTATCTCCTAGCTTCAAGTTTAAGCTTACCATGGCATGATCAGAGATTACAATTTTATCAATGCAACGTCCAACATGTTCGTGACCAATGCATTTGATAGTAAGAGGTAATCTATTCTACTGTATGTTAAATGTCTATTTGAAAGGAATGTATAATCTCTGCTGGTTGGATGCACTATCCTCCATGCATCTGTTAGACTTAATTCACTCAACAGTTTTTTGCAGGATTCCCTCAAGTTTGTATGTATCTGTATCTTTTTAGTGGAAGATCTAGCTAGAATGGGGTCCAACAATTAATCAAAGTCTCCTTCTACAATGATCTCATAGTCAGTAAATGAGGTAAGGGTCACTGCTAATGAATTAAAAAATTCCATCCGCCCTGAACTGGGGGCATAAACATTGCACAATGCTACTTTTTGACCATCTAATAAACCAGTAAGAATCTGGTACTGCCCTCTGGGTCAGTGAAATGAGCGTGCTTGTTAAAATTAATTCCTTTTCTGATTAAGATGGCTATACCATGTTTTTTAGATGAGAAGCATGCACTCTCAACTTGGCTCACCCATGCCCTTTGTAGCTTAAGGGCTTCTCCTTCTGTTAAGTGTGTCTCTTGAATGAAAGCTATATCTGCTTGCTTTTTGTTCAGGTAACCTAGGACTTTTTTCCTTTTAACTGGAGATCCTAAACCATTCACATTCCAAGAAACAACCATGTAGTGTGACATTTTACTAATGATTACTCAACCAAATATTATATATTCCTTGTTTCAATAAAACAGAAACCATATATAATAAGACAGATGAGGATGCTTTTTTGTCTAACCCTATCTATAGTATTATAACCATCTAGCTGTAAATATAGAGTACATAAAATGAGAAAAAATGCTCTTCCTAAAACTACTTACATAATCTAGCTTATGCACTATAACACACTTTATATGTGACAATTTGTTACAAATATTAAGCAAAATATCAAGAACACAAAAAGAGTAATCAACAATGTAAGTAGGTTGTAATTCTACTTTTGCTGCCCAATGTGCACCGGACCGAGATCCGAGGTACTGGGTTTGCGGTGTGTTAACTACCAAACAGAAAAGGACCTCCCCCCCAGCTTTGACATCTATAAGCACACTGTTATTAATGCACTATTTCACTTATAGGCCAGTACTTCAGGTACTCAAAAACCACTAGCAGAACATCCAGGAAGGCATAATGTAAGACAGCAGAGAGATACAACAGAGAAGAAAAAAAAAACCATGACATAGCTAAAATAGTATGATCTGATAGACAACGGATGAACCAAAGACCTGAGGAGCTTTAACATTGCTGGTCACCATCTGATTAGTAATTTAGGCCTGAAGATTATATAAAGCCTTCCAGGACCTCATAGCTAGACGATTTCAGTTCAGCTGTTAGTGATAGTGTAATTTTTAATTTTAAGTTAGATACACTTAAATAAATAAGGCTGTCTGTGCAGTGTGCACAAGTATTACAGCACCGTTGTGTAATGGGTCTCTTTGCAGCAATACTTGTGCCTCATACACATGGCATACTTCTCCAACCTACATGTGAGACCATCCAATCCACAATAACTCCTTAGTTTCATCAGCCTACCTCAAGTTATAAGCATAGGGTAGAATGGAATAAGATAAAGGTAAAGGTTTGCTACAGTATACATTTTCCTGGTACTCATCCATTTTGTTTGTTTTTTTTTTCCCACTGTTTCCTTCCCTTATTATAAAACACTGTATATCAGTAGGCTTATATTTGTCAATTACCTCTCCACTTAACTTTAAACTTTTAAGCCCCCCCCCTCAGAAAGTACTGGAAACTAATAACCATTCCAAAACCGGGGAGATGAGGAACACCAGTGCACAACCCTTCGCATGTCACCCGTATATGCAACTCTGTCGGGGGGGGGGCAGCAGGATTTGAACCCCTCATCAGTATATTCTTAATGTAATTGGCATACTCACAAAACATTTGTTCTATAACATACCATTTAGCAGATAGGAATAGCAAAAGAAAAAAAAAACAACAAAAAATAACTAATGCAATAACTTAAATAGGACTTTATAATCTGCAAGGGCCAATGTAACAACTGAGATCCATTGTCATAAATAGAATTTATATCCTCCATGTATTTGCCATGGATTTGTTGATGTGTTAGTTTGCCATTATCTGGTTGTTTGTTTCCTTCATCGCCTCCATGCACATCAAATTAGACTCTCCCTTACGTCCATATAACCAAGTTATTTATTCCAAGGAATAAAAAGAAGTTCATTGTAGGGCTGTAGTCCAGAAAGAACATGGGTAGAACAATGAAAACCAGAAGTGCCAGAAGGAGGTATTTCCACTTAGCCAACCAACCCCAATACAGGGTATCAATGAAGGTCATATGTCAAAGTTTACTTCCTTTCAGGTTATGGCCATCAGTGTGCATGCATTAAGTTCAGGCTGTGCAACAGATTCCTGCAGTGGCAGGATCATAGAAATGCAGTTAATTGAATGGACACTTTCTCTGCTTCAGGATCTACTTCTTACTCACTGAGTTTTGGAACATAGAACAGGAAGATGGCTCAGTTTGCGTGGTGCCCTGGTTCTCCTTGCAATTGACAAGGTATACTTGATGTTCTCTCCTTTTAAGCTTTCTTGAAATACTGATGGATGTATGTGTGGGGCAGAAACTCCTGGGTCCTGGTAAGTGACAGGCTGATTTATTTGTTTAGCAGGTCTATTTTCACTATATCTGACATTGGCTGCAGTAGGTTGTGAGGCTGGGACCATGCATGCTCATGCTGTGGAGTGTTCCTGCATAGAGCATGTGGTGTACTCAGTACATTGTTTTTCTTTAAAGATGAAGTTTGTTAGTTTTAACCCTTTGGTTTCTTCTAAACTCTTCTTCACAATCAGTGGCAAAAGACATAGCTTCTCTGGCAGAGGAAAATATTTGCACTTTACCGTAAGAGTCCACCACATTCAGTATAGCAGGGTACTTAAAATAATATAAAAGCCCAATCTTAGACAGCTTTTGTTTGACTTCTACAAATCTCCTCTTTTCCATTACCACCGATGAGAAGTCTTGAAACAGCAGTACTTTGTTACCCCTCCATGCCATTTTTTTCCCTAGCCAACCTCAGTATCTACTCCTTAACAGAAAAACATAGTAAAATATGCAAGAATTGGTCTAGGTTGTTGTCTTGCTTGTGGTCTGGGTCCTAGGGCATGATGTCCCGGTTTGATTTCTAAAGCCCAGGGCCATCGAAAGGCAAGTAATTTTGGTAACATTTTTTGTAAGAATTCAATCATGTTGCCCCCTTCTACACCTTCTGGTATTCCCCAAATCCTCAGGTTATTTCTTCTTCCCCTATTCTCAAGGTCATCAATATTCTCTAGCAATTAATGGATCTGCTTACCTTGAGAATGAATCTGATCCTCTGAGACTGTGATAGTATCTTTAAAAATGTCAATTTGGTTTTCTGTGTAATCCAAGCATTGAGAGACTATGATTGAATCCTGTTTGAGATCAGCTACTGATTTTGTGACTGGTTATTTCTAGTTTGATATTGACTGGCATTTCCTTTAGCAACTGAAAGTCATTCTTGTCAGCCACTGTCAGGCATTCCAAAGTCGGGTAAGCTGGCCGTCTTGGTCCCACTGACATCGTGGCTGTCATTTAAAAAGCTGCTTTCCTTTGCCAAACTTCCTTCTTATGTTTAAATTTGCTGAAATTTTCTTAGTTTGCCACCCGAATGTTCCACTAATGTTTGAAATAATATGTACTGACCTAATTAAAACAATAAAATATTGTTAATAATTGTCAAAGATGAGGAGTGACTCTCTTAGGCAGCCAACATCCTCAGTGCACCCTGCTCCATACCTCAGTATAGTCCAAACCATCATCTGCACTGGTAGCTTGAGAAAGGCTGGGTAGTGCTGCTTCACAAAGATATATCTGCACTGTATGAAATCTCTCTCTCTCTTTCTCTCTGTAATGCCACTCTACCCAGTCTTTCTGCAGCACCCAGAGTAAACAATGGTCTGGGCTATACCACTGCAAAATGTGATGCACTCCATGAAGGGAACACAGACCCCCTGGCATGCAGCTACCAAGCACACAGCCCAGCACTGTCAATTGGCATCAGCAGACTGCACACTAGAACAAGTTCTAGCCAGTACCATTACGGCTGAGGTGAGCTGTCAAATGACTAAAGTTACATATGTGCTTAAAAAATTTTGAATGATCAGGTGTAACTCAGTCATTTTTTGGAGTAGTTTCACCAAATTTTCAGCATGGCCTTTTTGTGACCCCACCTCATGAAGAGTGCCACTGTCATTTCATTCACTTGTCCTGAAAGGTGATTTCGCAGAGCAACTGCACCATTCTGTGCCACAGGTGAGAAAACACATTTCAGGCAGGATGTGAAAAATGACAGCTGTACTTACTGTTAAAAAGGAGATGTGCAAAAATTGCAATGTTGAAAATCTGGTGTGAAAATATAAAAAAATGGTGAAGTTGGGAGCATGCGTAGAAACTGCGCAACACACACTTGCAACGCAGTAATTTTTTGGAATTTTTTCACAAAATTTGCAACATGGGCTTTCTGGGACCCCACCACATGAACTGTGGCACTGTCATTTTGTCAATTGGTCCCAAAAGGTGATTCCACGCAGTGACCACAAAATCATCTTTCAGGACTGAGTAATGAAATTATGGTGACAGTTTTCATGAGGTGGAGTCGAAAGAACCCCATGTTGAAAATTTGGGGCCACAATTCCTAAAAATGGCTGACATATCAACATAAGTTAAAAACCCCATTGACTGCCATTATACAATGCTTACCTTTGATTCTTCAGTTTGTGGTTCAGTTTTGAAGAGTGCAGACATGTCCTGGTCCAGAGAAGATGACAGTGCCAACCTCCAGAGGTACGTATGGGGTAAGGGGTAGGGGGAGGTGGGTGCTCAGTGGGAGGGTGGGGATGGAGGTGGTGGACTGGGGCAATAATGAGGGATGGTTTCCTTTTTTATAGGTAAAAAATAAGACATTGGGGGATGGTTTTCTTTATTTACAGGAAAAGAAACATACATTTGGGCACATTGGAGTGGGCTCCCAGTGCGCCACATGAATTGGGGGGCATGATGCTAATAGCTTGGCAGAAGACACCAAGAGAAAGGACTGCTGTGTGACTGAACTTCTCTACTGGGACTAAAATAGAAGAACTTTTGTATTTGGACCTTTAATTTAGGGTAAAAAAACTAACATACAAAACAAAAAAAAAAGTGTGTGTTTGGGTTAACTGAACTGAATGGGTAACTGAAAAGTCATCTAGGTGTAAATCTCAGGTGACTGAAAGGACTTAACTGCTGTGAGGTTTAAATTACTTGTAGAAAGATCTGGTAAGTAGGGGAAGTGGCTTAGCTAGAAGGAAGCTACATTTAAAGACTGTCTTGGAAAGATTCTGCTAATAGCTTGGCAGAAGACACCAAGAGAAAGGACTGCTGTGTGACTGAACTTCTCTACTTGGACTATATTGCCCTCCTTCCCTCCCCTCCACCCCCCCACCCAAAGCTAGTTGTATTTTTATAGGCACAGGATTTGACTGACAACAGGAACTTCCTGTTTAGGGGCAGGAAGTGAGTGATCACAGAACCACCAAGGACCCACCATCCTAGAAGGGCAAGAGTAGCTCTCGCCCCTCTAGCTGCTGGAGGTCTGCCTCTGAACAAGTAAGTGGTCTACTGAGAAATATAGGATATTCTTGTCTCAGAACAGGACAATCAGGAGCTTAAAGGGCACACAGACAGAAAGTAAGGAGAGAAAAAAAACAGATGAAAGAGTAAGGATTGCAAACAGTTAAGGGGTCAGAAATAAGACATGATTGGAGTGGTGCAGTGCAGGGCTGTGGAGCAGCAGTCTTCCGGGAGATATTCTGGAGGATGCGGTGTTGTCCCATCTGCAGGCACCTCTCTGGGCTGAGGAGGAGGTTGCTCATCTCCAGGCTGAGTTGGCCAGGATTTGTGGGACCTCCTCTTCCATCCAGGGACCACCAGTGCCACTGTGTTGCCTCAGAGGTTGCCAAGAAAGAGAAGCGGTTGGACCACAGTGGGCTCAGGGAGGGTGAGGGTGGTGGAACAGAGGCACATCCCTCCAGTTGTACCTCTCCACAATTCCTATGCCATTCTGGCAAAGTGTGCTTCCCCTATGGAGGCACCTACGGTGGAGACCAAGGAGGATGCTGGGAACCTCCACAAAGGAGACCCACAGGAGGGTGGCAGGGGACCCTGCAGGGGAAGGAAACAACTCCTGGTGGGGGACTCTATTGTTAGGAAAGTAGAACTGGGCAAGGAAGAGGAGAGGGAAGTAAGGTGCCTGCCTGGCGCCATGGCTTGGAGGGACAGGGAGCGAATCCTCAGGATTTCTGGAGCAGCTGCACAGGGAAGGGAGCTGGATGTCATTGTCCACCTAGGGACAAATGACCTGGCTAAGAAAGGGATTAGAGAAGTGCAGGAAGAGTTTGTGGAATTGAGGAGGGGCCTTAGTCAAGTAGCACGCACAGTAACCTTCTCGGAGGTGCTACCCATCTATGGCATAGGAGAGGCTAGGGTGTTCTGTACCATGGGTTTCAATCAGTGGTTGAAAAACTGGTGTGGAGCTCAGGGATTTGGCTTCATTGGGGACCGGGAGTCCACCTGGAGTGATGCAAGCCTATACTGGCATGATGGGCTGCATCTGTCCGGGAGGGAAACCAGGATCCTAGGTGATAGGTTTAAATGCTTCATTGGCAAGCTTTTAAACTAGCCAAGGGGAGGCACTGAAAGAGCAGGAAAATCCTAGCCCCCCAAACAATCATGGTAGTAAGTGTGGCAAACACCAACATGGAGGTGTCGATAGGGAGAAGGGCAGGGTAAATGGAGAAAGTGACAAAAGCAAGAAGGACAGGGATGGGGCAAAAGGGGTAAGGCCATCAGGAAATGGAGGGTAATGAGTCAATGCCTCATAGTCTGGGCAACAAGCTCCCTGAGCTGGTGGCCTTAATGGAAGAGGGATGCCTGGATATCGTAGCAGTCACAGAAACATGGTACACAGAGAACCATGACTGGGATGTTAACATACCAGGGTACATAACTTACAGGAGAGACAGGCAGGGGAGAAGAGGGGCAGGAGTAGCTCTCTATGTAAAGGAAGAGATAAAAGCAACTGAACAAAAGAGTAAACAGGGAGGAGAGGAGGCACTGTGGGTCACCTTGGAGACTGGAAAGGGCACCACAATCCGCACAGGGGTTGTGTACAGACCCCCATGTCAGGGGGAAGGAATGGACAAGGATATGATGGAAGGCATTCTTAGAATGGCAGAGAAAGGGGAGATACTGTTGATGGGAGACCTGAATATGCCAGATGTTAACTGGAGCACATTTGCTGCAGCCACATCCAAGAGCAGGGCCATTCTTGATGCCCTACAGGTGGCAGGCATTAGACAGCTAGTTTCGGAACCCACTCGTGAGGAAGCAATCTTAGACCTCGTACTCTCAAACGGGGGCAGTGAGAGGATCTCAGATCTAGAAGTAGGTTGCCATCTGGGGACAAGTGACCATCAAACAGTGTGGTTCACGTTAAACTCAGCTACAGAGTCAAGCCATACAAAAGTGAGGGTACTGGACTTTAGGAGGGCTGACTTTGCAAGATGGGAGAGTGCCTCAGAAAAGCACTAGCAAACAGGCTAGAAGGAGGTGTGGAGCAACAATGGGGAATTATCAAAACTGCCATCACAGAGGCAACAAGCCTTTGTGTGAAGCAAATAAACAAATCAAAACGAAAGAAAAAGCCACTATGGTTCTCAAGAGGTGGCTGTGAAAGTCAGGAAGAAAAGATAGCATTCGGAAGTATAAGGAAACACAGAAGGAGCAGGACAGAGAGCTGTACCAGTTAAGGCAGAAAGAAGCAGGGAGGGAAGTCAGAATAGCAAAGGCCCAAACTGAGGAAAAGATAGCCAACTCAGTTAAGAAGGGGGATAAAACCTTTTATAGGTACATCAGCGAGCGTAGAAAGACAAAGGGAGGGATAGTGAGGCTGAATAGAATGAACGGTGGGTGGGCAGAGGGGGACAGTGAAAAAGCAAGAATACTGAATGAATATTTCTGCTCAGTATTCACAAAAGAGGAGAGGGAAGTGCCTAATCCAATTAACAGAAGCACTCTTGATAGGGGGGTCGATCCCAGTCCTTTCACAGAAGAAAGGGTTCTGCAAGAACTCCTAAAACTGAAGGTGGACAAAGCAATGGGTCCTGATGGAATTCACCCCAGAATTCTAAAGAATTAAGGAAGGAACTAGTGAAACCACTGGCTACTCTTTTTAATAAATCATGGGAGGATGGTGTGGTACCCGAGGACTGGAGGAAGGCGGATGTGATTCCCCTTCACAAAGTGGGACCAAGACAGAGGCAGGAACTACAGACCTGTCAGTCTGACCTCTGTGGTAGGGAAAGTGATGGAGTCACTTCTGAAGGAAAGAATAGTTGAGTACCTAGAGGTCAGTGGAGCACAGGATCCAAGGCAGCATGGGTTCACAGTGGGAAAGTCATGTCAGATGAATCTAATAGATTTCTTTGACTGGGTGACCAAAGTAGTAGACCAGGGAGGGCTGTGGACATGGCCTACCTAGACTTTAGCAAGGCATTTGACCAGTCTCACACAAAAGATTGATAGTCAAATTAACCAGCCTGGGAGTGGGTCCCAGGGTGGTAGCCTGGATAAACATTGGCTGGACAACAGGACACAGAAGGTAATTGTAAATGGAGTCCACTCTGAAGAAAGGCGTGTTACCAGTGGGGTACCGCAGGGTTCAGATTGGTCCAGTCCTTTTAATGTCTTCATCAGTGACATTGCAGAGGGACTGAAGGAAAAGCATGCCTTTTGCAGATGACACAAAGATCTGCAACAGGGTTGATACACAAGGAGCGTGGAAAGGATGAAAAGGGACTTGGCAAGGTTGGAGAATGGTTGACGCATGGCAGCCAGGATTCAATGCAAAAAGTGCAAATAATGCACCTGGGAAACAAGAACCCAGGGAAGAATACACAATGGGTGGGAGGTAGTAACAACAACAAAACAGGAAAGGGACCTGGGGTAATCATATCAGATGACCTTAAGGTTAGCAAGCAATGTGAGAAGGCAGTAGGAGGGCCGGGGTATACTGGGATGTATAGGGAGAGGCATCAGCAGCAGAAAACAGGAAGTTGTTATCCCTCTGTACAGACAGTTGGTGAGACCCCATCTGGAATACTGTGTCCAGTTCTGGAGACCCCATCTCTGCAAGGACATAGACAGGATAGAGGCAGTCAGAGGAGGGCAACTAAAATGGTGCAGGGTCTGCAAGAGAAGCCATATGAGGAGAGACTAAAGGAGCTTAATATGTATACCCTTGAGGAAAGAAGGAGAGGGGACATGATAGAAACTTTCAAGTACCTCAAGGAATCAACAAAGTCCAAGAGGGTAGCATCTTTCAGAAAAGAGACTTGCAAGAACAAGAGGACACAATTTAAAGACAGAAGGAGGCGGTTCAGGGGCAATGTGAGGAAGTATTATTTCACAGAGAGGGTAGTGGATGCATGGAACAGCCTTCCTGAGGAAGTTGTGGGGTCTAAAACTGTGGGAGAATTCAAGAATGCATGGGACAGACATAAGGCAATTCTTGTGGGGGGCAGGAAGATATAGGCTGTTTGTTAACTAGGAACTGCGGCCTATCCTGTAGGTAGGGAAATGGGCAGACTAGATGGGCCTAGCGGTCCTTATCTGCCATCAAAGTCTATGTTTCTATGGGGATTGGGCACCCCTCTGTCAGCGGGGGGGGGGAATAATTTTGGGCACACTGGAGTGGGCTCCAAGTGTGCCACATGAGTTGGAGGGTACATGATGCTGGCACAGGGACTGGCTACCCCGATGTCTGTGTGGGAAAAAATAAAAAACATAAATTGGGGCACACTGAGGTGGGCTCCCAGTGTGCCACATGAGTTGGGGGGGTTACACGATGCCGACACAGGGACTGGGCACCCAGATGTCAGAGCAGGGACAGGAAATGGAGGGATCAGGGAGGACAGCAACAGTGGGAGAGAGTGGGAGGGTTTTATTAGCCACCGGTGCTAGGAGGGAACACAGGGAGCGGGGAGAACAGGAGCAGTGAGAGGGTGTGGGAGGAGTGCCATCTGCAAGATGGCAGCAGTGATGCAACTGTGCTTACATGACATTTGTGCATGTGTAGTTGCAGTGAATGGCATTCTGCATTCACAGGATAGTGGCACCAACAGAACTGCACATATTAACGAGGCGTACATGCACATGAGGCGTGCATGTGCAGTTCTTGTCCTGGAATAGAGAAGTAACAGCCAAAATAGTGTGACTGTTATTCCATAGCGGTCGATCATGGCAGAGTGTTACAAGCTGCATTGGGCTTTTGGAAGGATACTTCCAAAAGTCCAACAGAAGGTGCCATGGTCGGCCATTTTAAGGGAAAAGATCAATCCCAAAATGGCTGTAGGCTCTGCCCACAGACGCAAAAAGGAGTGAACAGGGTATGTTTACACCACATCCAGCAAATACAGACAATCACTATTCCATGCAAGCAGAGGTGTTTGTTAGGAATCTGCATTAGTGAAGGCACTCGTTTGTCCCATGAGTGCTCCCATGCTACCAAAACAAACAAACTCTGGTCAGAGCCAACATGGCTGCTTCAGATTGGCACATCCGAGTCACCGGCTTTATTTTTTAGTGTTTTTTTAGACACACGCTTAGGACAGTAGAAACTGAAAGTTTAGCTACACTCAGCATTTGTATTTCACAAAAGGAGTTCATTATCACCCCTCCATTCGGAAGCCAAACCATCGGTGAACTCACTGCACAGCATCACTAATAACAAGCTTGCCAAATGCATTGACTATGTCTGTCCTCATTGCCAAGATGAGCTGTTGGTGTTTAATGTTCAGACAAACTAAACAGCGTCAACTTCTCACAAGACATACAGAAGTCGACCTGGTGCCATTATACACCAGGCACTCTTAACTACTCTGGTACAGCCACTAAGTGCTTGTTGAATACTCACAATGGGTATCTTTCTGGGTGTCCTGATGAGAGACGAGAGCTGTCTGACACTGCATTTGAACACACACTCATGCACTGGGTAATCTGCTGGTGACTTCACTGGCAGTGCAACATGATTGTCCATCATCCCAACAGATGCCATGTTTGCATTTGTATTGGACTTAAGGGGCTACTGCTTGGGGTTCAGGGGTGATGGAGCCTTGATCAGTCTATGGTCACTGAAAATCCTATTCATTTTGCTTTTGTTAGTCTTGAGGAATGTCCCAGCTCTGAATGCTACTACTGCCACGTCTTCCTCGTTGGGTTCCAGTGACCCCTCATATTTGTCGGGTTTGTGAACCTTGTGCAGTGAGTGGATCTACTCCCTGGGTACTGCCAGCCCTGCTGCAAGGAGGAAAGTTACAGCCACTACTGCATGAAGCAAAGATGCACAATAAAAAGACAACAGGCACCATGCCAAAGATGGCCATCATAGCAGAAGTGCAAATACATGATGCTTACGCATGCGCAATGAGCTCACAGCGGCCATCTTGGGCACAGTGACCTGTTTTGTTTTGCTGCTGAAGTGACAGGTGGAAACAAAATAGTGTCCCTGTGGGGGGGTGCAGCTCATGAAGCGGAGGGGTGGCAGAAAACCAACTGTGTGGACATAACCGCAGCACTGTGGAAGCACGCCGGAGAGGTATCAGGCCATGTGCTTCCACAGTCCCTTTTCTCCTCCCCTTAGCAATACATCTGCAGGGCTCTGCCCATGCAGCCATAAAAATGAGGTGCATAGACTCAAATCCCAATGGTGATCCAGGTAGGAAAAACACTGAAACTGGTAGAAAAGGATAAGGTGTACACACCCAAGGTGCGAAATCACTTTATTGTGGATTGAGAGAATCCATGTCTTTGATTCTCTCACTCCACAATAAAGTGGTTTTGCACCTTTGGTGTCTGTGCCTTGTCTTTTTCTGCTCCCACGCTACAATGAACACATGAGCAGCACAAGCATACGTGTCCAATACTGGACTCGAGAGACTAAGTAAGTAAAATTATATGGTGCCCAATCCTGGGGGCTCTGGGTGCCTTACAAGTAATAAAAGCAGGGTTAAACAGAAAACATGCGAGATATATAAATGCATAATAAATTAATGAATAAAATTAATAAATCAGTAAAAATTAATATCAGCTAAAACTTTTTAAAAATACTTTTCTAAAAAAGTAGGTCTTCAGGTCCCTTTTAAATTCCTCCACCAATGGGGACTCACTCAAAGATTTTGGAAGCGAATTCCAGAGGGCTGGACTGGCAACCTCAAAGGAGCAGTCTCCTGAGGTTTTCAGCCTGGCCCTTGGAACCGCTAGGAGGCCCTAAGTGGAGGAGCGAAAGGAACATACTAGGATGGCAGGTGTAAGGAGATCAGACAGGTAGCCAGGGCCCAAGCCATATAAGGCCTTATAGGTAAGCAAGCTCACTTGAAGATGATCCTCCACCTGACAGACAGCCAGTGCAGATCTTGCAGGAGTGGGGTTAAATGACAGAACCTGGGCAGGCCCGCCAGCAATCTGGCAGCCGCATTCTGGATCAGCTGCAGTCAGCAGAGGTTCCCCTCCACTGACCCCAAAGTATAAAGTGTTACAGTAGTCCAGCCTGGATGTCACAAAGACATGTACCAGTGAGGGCAGGTCTTCTGGTGGAATCAAGAGTTTAATCTGGGCAATGTTTCTTAAGTGGTAGAAACCACTTCAGACCACAGATGACACCTGAGTATCCAGTGTCAATCTGTCATCAAGGACGATGCTCAGATTTTCACCTTGGAGGATACAATCAATGGGGTAGATCCCAGAACCAAACCTGTTACCACCCAGGAGGCACTCCCATCATGCCAGTGACCAGGTTCAATCACCAGTACCTCTATCTTGTCAGAGTTCAGCCTCAGCCAGTTAGAGGACATCCAATCCTGAATTTCAGACAGGCATTTATTCAGCACTTCAACAGCACCATTCATTCCAGGGGCAAATAACATATACAGCTGGATATCATCTGAATAGTAGTGGAGACCCAGACTGTAATGTTTAATGAGCTCACCAAGGGGCAGCATTTACACCATGAACAGCATTAGCAAAAGGATCGAACCACATGATAAGGGCTTTGAGGAGGAGGAGGAGAAATTCCCCATCATCACTCATTGTCTCCTATCAGAGAGATGGGACTCAAACTATTGAATGATGGTTCCAGTGAGTCCACAATACACTCTAAGGTGATCCAAAAGCATGATGTGGTCTACAGTGTCGAATGCTGATGAGGGATCAAGGGGAACCTGAATTGACAGTTCCCCTCTATCACTCTACCTGAAAAGGTCATTTTGCTCTGGAACTAGCACCATCTCCATACTATGCCTAGCCCTATATTCAAACTGGATAGGCTCATAGATGTCAAAGGCCCCTATGTGTGCCTCAAGCAGCAGAACCACCACTTTCTCAACAACTTTTCCTAAGAATGGGAGGTTGGAGATAGGTCTATCATTTGTCAGGATGTCAGGGTCAAGTGATGGTTTCTTCAGAAGAGGCCTCACCAATGCCTCCTTCAAGGCATTGGGGAAAAGCCCCTCTGACAGTGAGCACCGGACAATCCTGGTGAACACTGGACTTCATGACATCCCACTAGAAGATGAGTTGAGGTAGGGTCCGGTTCACAAAAAGTGGGCCACAGCTTTGAAATCACTTCAAATGACTTCGGTCACCTCCACAAGCTGAAACTCCCCTCAGGCAATAGGAGTGCCCTGCTCCATTCATGCTGACCACTGCAGGACTGGACTTGCCCCATTGGGGTGACCCCGGACTGAATAGAGGACACCCTGTCCAAGAAGAAAAGAGCAAACTCATCGCTCAATGCGACTGAAAATGCCTTTTTCAGCTGTAGACAGACTGGATGCAATAGTCTGTACACAGTCCAAAAGAGCTGAGCTGGTCTGTTCCTCGCTATAGCAATCTCCCTGGACTGGAACTCTGCCTTCTTACAGTCGATTGCCCCTTGGTACTCATTATAATGATTTCTCAAGGCCAGTCTGTCCTCCATGGACCGGGTCCTCCACCAACAATGCTTCAACTTCTGACCCTTGGTCTTCATCTGCTTGAGAGCCCTGTCAAACCATGGAGGTCTCAAGTGAGAAGACCTGGATCATATACGGACCAGTGCAATGGCATCAAGTGCCTTGGAAATATCCTCTTTAAAGGCCGCCACCACCTCATCTGTGCCAATTGCACATTCAGCACTCATGCCAGAAAGGTCTACTACCACCAACAATCCCTCTGGGGACAATCCCCTTAAAGGGTGGTACTTGACCATCTCAACAGGGGGAACTATTTGAGGGGGCCCCAAACAAAAACTCCACTGTGCAATGATTGGACCAAGTCACCTGATCAGTCATGAGGTCAGTGACCTCAAGCCCCAGTGAGAACACCAAGTCCAAGGGGTGGCCGTAATGATGGGTTGCAGAGGCAACTGCCTGTGCCAGGCCAGAGATGTCATCATCTGGAGGAGGTCATATCCAAAATGCGAGGATGCGTCATTGAGCCAGGCATTGAAGTCCCCAGAATCAACCATCTGGGTGACTCCAACACCCTGTCAGTGACAAAGTCTGCTACCACCTGCAGGAATTCTCCCCCCCGTCCTGGAGGATGATAAATGAGAAGAATCCTGCAGCCCACACCTGGACTCCCACACACTGTCACACATTCAAATGATGAGGTAGAACCCGGTGGGTGCACGGAGAAGTTCAGGCTGGATCTAAAACAGTTGGCCACTCCCCTGCCCCTGCATTCCCTCCTCAGGCAGTGCATTACTGAGTACCTGGCAGGGACCGACACCTCCAAAATTGGACCTGTGTCATCCCCCAACCAGGTCTCTGTGAGGCAAGCCAGGTCAACCAAGGGAAATCAAGTCCGCCGTAACTGTGGTCTTATTCCTCATCGACCTGGCATTGCACAACATAGCCCAAAGGGGGCTAGTGAAGACTTCTGGTTCTCTAGCTGTGCAGAATCACAGATATTGACTGCACAAATGAGGGATCAAACAGCACTGAAAACTATATAATAAAATATGCCAATGCCATCAAAATATGCTCCAGGCATTTGGTCCCTCAATGAAAAGCAATGGATTTAACATACATCACAGAGCTGTGCTACCTGCCACATGCCCCATCCCCATTACAGCACAATAAGAAGTGAGTTATAAAATAATACAAATACCAAAACAGATTTTGTTAGACCTTGATGCTACAAAATGAAACTGACCCACAAGTTCACCTCACACTATTAAATGCAATTTTATTAGTATGTAAACATTGCTTTAGTGGGGAGAGAGACAGTGATTCCAAACAGTGCTTCACCATCTTTGCTAAAAGAACACTACCAGTTATTTCATGTATAAAAAAATAGCAATTCACTAATACCATCTGGTATCTTTGTTAATAAGTGATGAGGACAGTGAGGAGACAAGGGATTTGTAATTCACCTATTCTGTTTTATTAATAGCTCTTCCTTGCCCCCAGCACACCAACCCTACCACTGGTCCATCAGTAAAAAAAAATCAGACTTGGCACTAGACTAACAGACCCATTATGAATGGTGACTGCTTTTTTTAATTTTTAAAACATAAATGATACATTGTCAATCATACACAGAGTAGCATGTCATTGTAGCTGGATCAGCATTCAGCAGTACGGCATCCTGCATTGCAATGGTGTAAAAAGATTCACCTTTCTATCTATATGCTTGCTGAATTTTTTTTGTCCTGTAAAATAACCATATACGGTAATACGGTTACGAGTTCACAGACAACAAATGAAGCATACTTGTATGATTAGAAAGGAGTCAGATCTAATTGTACAAAGAACACATCATCTGAGTGATAAATACGAGTTTCATTGGTAATAAATTAACCTTTAATTATTGCTGCATGAGAAAATTAAGAGTCACTGTGAAGCTACATGAATTATAACAGACATATTTTATAGCTACTGTATTGAGACATCAAATACAGGGAAACAATTAACTGAAAGCAACTGTTTTTACTTTTTAAAGCTAACAGATGAAATGCAAATCATACACAATTGGCTCCACCCTAAATGATTTATTTTGAGCTGCCTTACAGAGAACAGGCAGATATTTTGAGTTTATTGTTTACAGTTAGATGGAGTACAGTATATGAGAACTACAGTGCCATGCAAACTAAATCAACATCAGATGTGGATAAAGTGCCAGAAAAAAATGAAAATGCACAACATCAAATGATTCAAGGGACTCCAAAGATTTTCTGACCACATGTGCTTCCTAATTGAATTACTGCAAACCTATTTTATATTTTCAAATGTTTCAGTAAGGTTTTGATGAGTGAGACAAGGAAATTTTGACTACATTGGTTATTGTTGTTAAGCATGATATATGTGTCTTCTTGCCTAGAAACAAAACAATTCCTGTGCTCAAGCTAAACACTCTAGCTTCACTGTTCAACTAAGATGGGCCTACAGCAGCAGATAGAGACATGGGGCTCAATTCTCAAGCTCGAACAGTAATGCAAGGTGCCTGCGACTAGCAAGAATGACGCAAGTGGCATCTTGCGTCATAAGTTGCGGCATCGTCTATTCTGCAACACTGTCTATGCCAGAATGGGGAACCGCTGTGCTGATGGGGATCTGCACCACCCTTGCAACCTACATCGAGCTGCACTGGGTCACAAGGGAGTATGTGCCAGGATGGGGCAGCCACATCCCCTTTTTTGGGATTACAAAAGCCCTGCCGAGCCTGCAGGACAAGGCACCACTTGAACCATCCAGGAGGTGGCCTAAGTGACTTGTGCCACTCTGCCAGGGTGTGAATGGGGCTGCCTGGGGCATTTCAGATGGGGATGTATGGCAGAAGAAGAGTTGTGGCGGACAGCTGTGATGGAAGAAATGGGACTTGGCACCCAGCAGGATTCTTCTACTGCATGTCACATCATTTGAATGCCACTATATCCACATACTGTACTCTACTATACAATGCCTACTACCCATCCAGAAGTGACTACTGCAGCCTACTCTGACGCAATAAAGGTAGGCAATGTGATAACTAAGCACAGTGTGGCTGCATGTGGCAACAGCATAGGGAGGACAGCATGACTGTACAGCGATGCCTGTATTACTGTACAGTCACGCGGTCCACTGTATGATGGTGCCACATACTGCCACACTGTGCTTAGTTTTCACTTTGCTCACTATTAATGTGTCACATTAGGCTGCACTATTCACTTCTGTATGGGTAGTAGACACTGTAGAGTAGGGTTCAGTATGTGGACATAGTGGCATTCAGATGATGTAATATGCTGTAGACGATCCCCACTGGGTTCCTTTTCCCATTTCCTCTGTCAATGCTGTCCCCTCAATTCCTCCTCTGCCACCCCCTCTTCCATTATGCCCTCTGCCCCCCTCCTGCAAGCATCTCCCCAACCATCTTGGCCCCTGGAGTTGCGACTGGTGGGGAAGGACTGAATCCCTGCAGTCATTCCTGCATGTGCGCCAATGGTTTGGCACATCAGCCAGCACACGGCACATGTGGGAACTTTGCGGCCGGGGCCCTGGTTATTTTAGAATCAGGCACAGGGTCCCTGGTGCACTTGGAGCCTGCAGCATCCCTAGTTCATTGCAACTTGTAGCGATGTAAGGGACCTTTGAGAATCAGGCCCATCTTGTACCTTCACTAAAGCCATGAAGTGCTGTTAGCAGCAAGGTCTACAACCTGGTCCCACCATAGGACTCATAGCAGGACTGGAACTGGGGAACCTCCCCTGTCCCCATCAAGAGGCAGTGCCACCAACATTACCTCTGAGCTAGGCCTACTAAAGGGTCATTGCAGGAATGGAACCAGGGAGTCTTCCTGCCACTGGCCATGAAGCACTGCCACCAGCAGCACTTCCGACTTACACTCAGCACAAAGGTCGAGTCAAATCAAGTCAATCTTTATGTTTAAAAAGGCGTTTCAAATATCAACACGCCTGTACAAGATGAAACAGATAAATATCTCATTAATTTAAAATAAACACGGTTAAAACTAAGCAAATAAATATGTTTTAATACAGACTTAAGATTCTCTGCGTATGGGCACTTTCTAATCCGATGAGGTAGAGAATTCCACAGGGTTGGGGCAGCAAAGGAAAAAAACTCTAGCCCCAGATGTCTTTAAATGGACCCTGGGAATCTCTAGCAGTCTCTCATCAGTGGAGTGGAGCGGGTGGTAGGGATGAAGGCGGTCTTGCAAATAACTCGGTCCCTGTTCATGTAGGGCCTTATAGGTCAGCAAAGTGAATTTAAGGTGATCCTCTACCACACAGGCAGCCAGTGCAGTTCATAGAGCACAGGTCATTGCAGGAGTGGAACCAGGGAACCTTACCTTCCCCCAGCCATAACGACCGACCACCAGCAGAGCCCCCAAGCTGGGCCCAATGCATGGGCCAATACAGGAGTTGAACTGGAGAACTTTCTTTCTGTTCCTCCACTCATAAAGCACTGTCTGCCAGCATCACCACCTTGATTGGGGGCCACCATATGCTGTTGCAGGAGTAGAACTGGGGAATTTAACCACTCTTGCCACAAAACCCTGCCAGCGGTAACTCTTCCAAACTAGGGATACTTCCTTCCCCTCCCTGGCCATGGGACTCTGTCATCAGCAGAACTCCCTAACTGAACTCACCACAGGGCTCCCTGCAGGAATGGAACTAGGGAATACTACCTCCACTACAGACATAAAGTACTGCCACCAGTAGTGCCCCCAAACTGGAGCCACCACAGGTGCTGCTGCTGGAGTGGAACTAGAGAACTTTCCTTCACTCCCTCAAGCCATGAAGCAGTGTCTGACGTCAGCTGCACATCAAAATGGGGCTACCGCAGGGATCATTGCAAAAGTCACACTGGTGAGCATAACCACTCTGGCCATAAAACACTGCCATCAACAGCATCCCTGACATGGGGTGGCATGACTGCAGGGACCTGAGTTCACTCCTGAACCCAGGTTGCTAAAAGCAGGACACCTCTGAAAACGAGATAGCACACATTAGCTCTGCTGTCCTGGGTAAATGCAGTGCAAAATGTGTAAAATCAGCACCTTGACTGAAATGAGATATTGAAACAGAATTTGTCGGCATCTCTCCCCTCCCACACTTATGAGGAGGACACCCTGAAGTTTCCTAGAGGTTCCCCAAAATGCTGGGATAGGGGGACCCTACAAATATGTGCAAGTCTAAAACAGTGGGGGGAGGAGGAATCCTGCTGCCTGATGATCACTGTAGCCACGCAACCAACCCTTTGAAGAATTTGTAAAAAGTTATAGAACTTTATGTATATTTAATAACTGGTCCTCATTTTTTATGTCTGGATAACCAGACTTTTGAATAATGTTACAACTTCCCAGTTGATATTTTGTGTTACAACCTGGCAGTAGTAATCAGTGCTTGTCAATCAAGCTGGCACTTCAGAGAGCTCATCTGCTATTAATCTGTGTGTGGGTGGGCTGAACATCTCACCAACATGGCAGCTACATTGCTCTGTCACTGAGCACCCACACTTATCATTTCTCTCACACCATCAAACTCATAAGAGGTAACTCATTTAAAAATTATTTCCATATTTATCTGGTTAATCCTGCCTTCATGACATTTAAAATCTAACTGGTTGATCCTGCTGTTCCCACCCACTGAGTGAGGACACCGCCATCAGACCATGACAGACTTGTAAACTTATTGTGGTTCGCACTGCAATATAAAAAAAAAAAAAGAATGCCTGTACTTCAAAGGCAGAGACAGTGTTTGTGTGTGTGTGTGTGTGTGTGTGTGTGTGTGTGTCTCTCTCTCTCTCTCTCTCTCTCTCTCTATCTGACATGTAGGCCCTGTCCACACTTCAGCCCGAAAACCCTTCTGTAATGTTACAGAGGGTGTAAACTGCATCGGTAACGGCGTGCGTTTACACTGGTCATGTTACAGGAGGTGTTTTCGTAACCATTGTGGTTTCCACAACAGTTATAAGCCGGTCCCGCCCTGGGACCCGTTATCTGCTGATAGTGTAGACTGCCGGTAACAGTCCTACCCAGGGCACAAAAGCATAGCCTTGAGCTGGTAATAGGATCGGGCACCGCTGTAACGGTCTCCCGGATTCCAATGTGTGGACGGCGGTGCCGGTCCCATAATGGACACCGCCGAGGTGTGGACGCACTGCACTGCTCCATGGCCGTAACAGATTGCATCCATTACCGGGCGCAAGCGGTGTAGTGTGGACGGGGCCGTGAGCAATAACCCATGACAGGGTATGGGGTTATAGGGATTTAATGCACATCTTGGGTGCGTAGTGAGGCACGAGACCACAGGCCGTGTGCACTCACAGCACCCAAGGCATGCATTAAATCCCTATAATCCCATACCCTGGAGTGGGTTATGCTTTAAAAAAATCTACAAAAGTGTTTTTTTGCTCTTTGAATAGGGACAATTTGAGTGTATCCTGCAGACTTGAAAAGTAATCCCTAGAACTCATGCATATGTTATACAGTTTATGAAGATACACATACCAGAAATAGAGTCCGGAAATTATTTCTGACAATAAACAAAAAAAACTTGCCTTTGTATATTCATAAAATAAAGTAACATACATGCATGAGTCACTTTGCTGTGAAGTTCAGGCACAGTGAGCTTGTACTGTCTATGTCTTCCCCTCCATCTCTCCAGCTACAAGAGAGAGAAAGGGAGCAAGAGACAGACAGACAGACAAACAGACACGAGGAGCTCACTGTGTTATAACATCACAGCAAAGTGACTCATGCATGTGTTATTTATTTTATGAACAGGCACATGTCAGAAATCATTTCAGGACTAATCTTCACAAGATTTAGGAAAAAAGTTCACATTTAGGTAACATAAACCTTGTTTAAAGTAACAAGCAAACACTTCACATTCAGGTAACTTCTTTCTTGGAGGTTCACCATCTGGAAAACTGTCATTTAGCCACTACTGTTTTGTGTCCTGCTTACAGATGTAAAAACCTCGGCTGCTTTTTCTTTTGATCTGAAAATGCCTGGGGTCTCTCTTTGTTCTGTTTCTGTAGAGGGGTATTTCTCAAAAGGGGATTCACAAAAGATTTTCTCAATGAAACAGTTCTGGCACAATAACTGCTGATTAAATAGGAGATTTAATCAATAGTCACCTGATACTCTTTGACCAATTGGGTTGCTTCCCTTTTCCAACCCATGTTATAAAAACGTTTAAATTCTATCTGGTTGATCCTGCCATTCCCACCCTTTAAGCGGAAACATTGCCATCGGACTGTGGCTGACTAGTAAACTTATCTCAGTTCGCACTGCAATGTAAAAGCAAAAATAAAATATAGAAAAAAACAAATGAATGCCTGTACTAGAAAGAGTGTGTGTGTGTGTGTGTGTGTGTGTGTGTGTGTGTGTGTGTGTCTCTCTCTCTCTCTCTCTCTCTCTGTAGTTAAATAAAATAATACATGCTTGGGTGGGTGGGTGTAAAACCAGAATTTTACACACACACACACCCTCTGTGTGGGATGCTTTTATGAACCCCTCGAGCTTTGCTCTCTGGGTTTGTGAAGCAGCCCCCACCTCGGGTCTGTGTAAAATTCTGGTTACACATATACACCCATGTATTATTCTATATATTAATGTGTTTGTTTTTACCTGTGTTAATGAAACCATACAATACATAAATGTTCACTATATCAGCTAATGGTAAATCCATGACAGATATGCTACAGTAGGGAACAGCTAATGTAAGCAGACTATTCAGAAGCATATCTCCTACCTGAGCATATATCTTCACTGCCTCTAGACAAAAACAGAACCTCCTTTTATGTATTTGAAAGAAAAGACACATGGAATGGTATATCATTTTATTACACTGACTCCAAAGTATCCTCTAATTAGAGCTGTGCAGGATAGGAAAATTCTGAATTCGTGGAATTTTGACAAAATTTCACAAAATTCTGTGAAAGTTCTCTGAATTTCATTGGAATTTTGGGGAATTTTAAAAGTTAGTAATTTGCTTATAACTCAGCCGCCATTCAAGCTAGAGCTCTGAACTTTGGCTTGCATAATGATTGGGCCGATGGCCACTAACTTGTCAAATATCATGAAATTTGGATAGATAGTTTCAAAAAAATAGGTGCTCACATGTTGTCATTTTATTGTTTGTGCAAAATTTCATGAACATTTTTATCTGCATATACCTTAACCATCTATTGGATCAGGGATCTTACATTTGGCATGATTTCTTGATGGTAGGTGTTCTAACAATGTGCCAGATTTCATGACAATATGATGCATCTTCTCAAAATTATATGTGCTCTAAATCTGTCATTTTATTTTTTTAGGAAATTTCATGAATAAATTCACCTGCATATAACTCAGGCACATTTGGAGCAAGACATGTGTAAATTAGTATGGGTAAACTTTTTGTAATGCTTATAGAATTGTCTAAATATGGAGAGAATTAGATAAGAAATGTGTGAGTTACAGGGGGTTCAAAACTTTACTATGTAAATATCTGCAAAACATTGTGAAAACTATCAAAAATGTGGATGTTTGCAACTTCTCTGCTCTTGCATGCATAGAGTTAATATTTGACATTTTTTAGCTTTTTTGTTGACTGGGTAAGTGCACTAGACAAATCCTACCTATTTTCAGGCACGACCCGGGGGAGGGGGGATACAGATGAATGCCAACTGACCTTGAACAGATTAAGCTGTTGGTGGTATTTTTTTAGTGAATGAGGGAAATTTGGCCAGGACACCGGGGAAATTCCCCTACTCTTTTCGATAAGTGCCATGGGATCTTTAACATCCACCTGGACTACCACCAATCCAGGTGGATGGGACCTCGGTTTAACGTCTCATCCGAAAGACGGCACCTCAGAAGTGCAGCACCCCTCTCATGCTGCACTACAGCCATAGCCATAGTCAGTGTATCCTGGTGACTAACACAACTGGATGAACTGGTTAAGCAGTTTTAATTTTCAGAAGAAAAAAAAATATTAGTAACATTTTCACACTTATTTGTGATAGCATATACTGTAGATGAAGCATCCAGAATTTTTTGTGTGGAATTTAACATTAGCAATGCAAGTATCACTACTTCATTTGATATGCTGGGCTGAGCTTTCTGCAGTCCTGCTGTTCCTCTCTGGGTGACTATTCCCCCTTCTTTCTCTTTTGGCATAGCCAGATTGACTCAGTAGAGCTACTGATCCCACTGATATCCTCTTTGTTCTTTACAGTGACAAACTCCCTTAAAACATGAGTCACTATGCTGGCCCAGTGGTGCTGGAGGTTGAAGCACTGGTCACTACACCTTGTGCCACACCGGCGACCCAGGTTCAGGAACTAGCCTGGGCAGCTGGGGGTTGGCAACCAGGGAGAGAGGATAGAGCATATGGAGGACTGCTCTCCTCTCTTTGGGGAAGATGCCACATTGTCCCACTGGTTGATTGCCCTCTAGTAGTGACTGGAGGGCAATACAGGTCAGGAGGAGCCCTCCAACTTAATCATGTCGGTAGGAAGGGGGAATGGGAGAAAAAGGAGGAAAAAGGAGCCTGGCAGGGCTCCATGACAGTTTGCTGCACTGAGAATAACTCCCAGCTTCTGGATTGGGTCTCCAGGGATGGGGCACCACCTTCCTGGCCCCACCATGGGGGCAAGCCATGAGGGAATCACCGGGGTCGGCAAGTGCCAGGTGGCAGAACATGAGAGAAAGTCCCTTCTCTGGAGGGTTGAAGCCTCTGCCAGGACTCAGGAGGATAAAAACCTGAATAAAAAAAAAAAACTGGCATCACCTACTCCTTTTCCTATTGACCTACCCTGTTGGAATAGCCAGAATTATTTCTTCCTACTGCCGAAGATATTGTCTTCCCCCACTACATCTTTTTGAATACCTCTCAGTCCTAGACTTGCACGTACATCAGGCTCCCTGGATCATACATTTACTGGATGTGATCCTTAAATATCCAGCATTCAGGTTGGAATTGTTGACGCTACACTTTCTTGCTCCAACCTGGGGGTCTACCACTGTTGTGCTACCCAGCTCAGCTGTCCATTTCTTGGTGAAACTGTGCATCTTACTCCAGAATCTGGTGACCCCCTGTGCTACCTGCCTCTTATACCCCTATCCTTTAATTAGAATCTCCCCAGATAAGGCTGAGTAAAATTAGAAAATTCCAGTTTTATGGAATCTTTCATGAAATTCTACAATTTTCACAAAGACTTATAGGATTTGACTTTAAGTACAGATGTTAGTTTGCAATTTCTCACAGAAAGCAATTAATAAAATTGGCACACACAGTCTCTTTGTACAGTCTAAGAACCTGCCAAATTTAATGGTTTTGCATTCTCTAGTTTGAAAGTTTCAGGAGTTTATAAATTTGTAGTTTATATTCTTGCAAAATTAAATTTTTAAATGTGAAAGTTTGATTACTTTTAATCCAATCCCATTTAAAGCTGCAAATATGAACTTTTTCAGAACTGACCACGTGGTATAGTAGTTTAAATGTTTCAACTCTGGTTAAATTTGTATATGTAGTTTTGAAATTAGAGGGAACTAACTGAAATTTAAATGTTGACAACATGTTTGGCAGGCTATAACTCAGTCATATTTAAATCTAGAAATCTGAAACTATGTGCATATACAAATGTAGTGATAACCTGTATATCTGTCAATTTTTGTAACATTTCAATGAATACTATCAAAATTACACTAAAATTACAGAAATCCAAATTTTGGCAAAATATTCAGCTACCTATAACTCAGCTTCCATTGAAGTTTGAGGCTTAAAACATGGTGCATATATGCATTCTAGGCACTTTTCTAAATCCTGATATTGTGGAGAAATTTGGACAAGAAATTTTAAAATGATCTCAAAATAACTGAAAATTAAATTTTGATTAAATGTTTGGCCACCCGTAACTCTTCCCACTTTCAATTTACAACTCTGAAATTTGGTACTCTTTTGTAAGGTGTGGGGTACTGTTGATGTTCCAAATGTGGTGTTATTTGGATGGGTACTTATGAAATGATAGTGAAATAACTGAAATTTAAACTTTTGCAAAATTCAGCAGAAGTTTCATGAAAATGCAGCGGAATTCCACGGAATCAGAACAGCCATTCTGCGAGCATTCCACGGGCAGAATTTTATATTCTGTACAGCACTCTACCTCTAGTAACGCTGTATTCATTCTCTATAGTGTATATCTGGAAAAGAAAAACAGCTTAATAACATGTTATTTTTAACAAAATAAAAGGCCCACGTGGTACACCCAGTCTGCTCAGATGTTTTCTACCTAGTGTAATACTGCATCTCACTTGGTCTCTCCTGGGGAAATACATTAAAAAGGTGGATAAAAGCAGGGCCCAGCAGACAAGAAGGTATTGCATCTCAGCTGTGCTATCATGGATAAATACATTCTACAAATTAGTGAACAAACAAGACTCCACTGAAAATGGGATATTGTGTCTCATCTGAACTACCCTGGGGAAACTCAGCTAGTCTAACCTAGTTAATCCTTTTGTGATTTTTCTGCCTCTAGTAGTACCCTCTACCCCCCTTCCCCTACTATTGTTATCCTTGGTGTCTACTGGTATCCCACCCCCTCTCTGTCCCACTGCCAATATCCCTTGTATCCACTGGTACCCCAACACCTAGTCCACCCAAACCCCCACCCCAATGTCACAAGAGCACTGTCCCACATACCCTACTGACCTCCACAGCCAGGCACCATCTGCCACATGTGCAGTAAGTCCTGTAGTGCTGTTCATTCAACAAAATGATACAGTATTTGCTAAAAGTGTAATCAAGAGGGGGGTCACGTGATGACAGCCTAGAAGAAAGCAGCTTTTTGTCTAGCTCTGCTCCCAGCCCAGATTATAACCCTCGGTCTGATTCATCTTGATAATCTCGAACTGGACTTGGTATATAAACTTCTAAAGAAGGCTTTCAGCTTTAAAAATTCAATAAAATGGAGGCATTTGTTAAGAAACAGCCTGTTAAACATATGCCGCCTCCTTCTCCGGAGAAGGAGCAGGCCGCAAAGCACCCTCGGCAGGGATCTAGTAAATCAACATCGGGGCCCTCGGTTCTAATGGAAGAAAGTTTTTTGGAGATCATTATGCCACTGCAAAATTCAGTTGAAGAGATTTCTTCTGAATTGTGTAGTTTTAGATCGTCACTGGAATCCTTAGCCACCAGAGTGGGAGATAACGAAGTTAAAATTAAGTCTATGGAAACTAAACTGGATAAACAGGAATTAGAGCGAGTTTCTATGGGTAAAAGAATCAAGAAAATCGAGGATAAACTCGAGGATCTGAAGGGGAGGAGTAGAAGAAGTAGCTTAATTATTTTTGGAATCCAGAGAAAGAAGAAGGCGTGTCACCCATTCAGTTTGTACAGAAACTGTTCGAAAAATTAGCTGGCCCATCCCCGAATGGTTCAAGCTACATTGTGGAACAGGCACACAGATCTCTGTGTCCTCCCCCTCCCGCTGGCGCACAGCCAAAACCAATAATCTGCAAATTACTAAATTATCTAGACAAGCAGCACATCTTAAACAAAATTAGATCCCTACAAGAGGTTTTCTGGGAAGGCAAGCGGATCAGGATAACTCATGACTTGCCTCATTCAGTGTGACTGAGGTGCCAGGAGTTGCATCCAGTAGTTTCCAAATTAATTGCTGCTGAAATTCAGTATTGTGTGAAATATCCAGCTTTGCTGCAAGTAAAAATAAGCAATCAGTGGCATTCTTATGAGAGTGTTGAAACTGCATGTCAAGAACTCAAGAAATCTTTGCCAGAACTGTTTAAATAAGTTTTTTGGGCTACCACAATATAGTAGATTTAAGCTTAGTGGTACCCCAAGATGCCCTTAATTTGGGAAATTTAGACGCTTAGCTGCTTGAGACCTCTTGATGCCTCTAATAATAAAGTTTTCGAAGCAGTCCTAATGCTTCGCTGAGAGCCCTTCCCTAGGAAGACAAAATTCTGCTCGTTTTAAAGATAGTGTTAACTATGCCTCCCTCTTTCGATGATCTGGAATATAATTCTCCCAGGACCCGTAAGCATTTACACTGATGGCAATTCATGTCATGGTTCGACTGCACTGTGAAAGAGTAAATCAATTTCAACAATGTGTAAATGTTATTGGCTGCTAGCAAATATTTCAGGCTATTTCAATTTGTCTCTGTTGATCATAGCGAATGGCCTAATTCTTGTTTTGTAATGGGATCTTAATATTAACATAGACAGGACTGATCTAGGATGCTGGGATCTGTGAAACTTCCTTCAGTGATAACTGTCTAAAAAACCCTGCTCTGAGAAAGTCAAGTGAATTTTATATGGTCCTGCAAAGGTTACTGTCTATAGCAAAATGAGAGGGAACAGCACAGCCAGCCTGACATGTATTAATCTCCCTGATCGACCAACATTTACTGCCATATGAATGGTTAGCAAGATGAGATGGAGCAGCACAGCCAGCCTGACATGCATAAAACTCCCTAATCGACAAACATTTACTGCCATATGAACGGTTAGTAAAACGAGAAGGAAAGCACAGCCAGCCTGGCTCCCTGATCAACTGGCATTCTCCTTACAGCATTTTTTTTTTTAGTAGTAGTCCTATTCCCCGTGTAACAGAATGATCACCATTTTAATATATTCTTCAACTCGGACTTGACCTGGGATACGACGATCTGCGACTTTCTCCTTGCATGGAGATCTAGGGGAAAGCTCGGTTGTTTCTCGTCGCTTGGACATACAGAGCCTGCTTTCAGTGCTTTGGCTACCCTAGGGTGGACATAATTGTGCCTCATCTGCTTGCGGGACTGGAATCGAAACTAGTGGATGGGGAGCCTAACCTAGAGCAGGACTAGTTGGTCTCCAGTGCCATCTCGTTGAGTCTGGCAGTCTGTCTGGCATAAAGACTGGGGCGGAGACCCAAAGATGAGGAGTGAGACATCTGAGCAGAATAGTATAGTGGGGTCATTACAGAGCTAAGGATGAAAATGTTTGTGTCGGTGGCCAATTGGATATATATGACATGCCTTAGCATTATCAACTGTAATTAGGGGCAATTTTAATCGGGGGGGGGCAAAGAAGGACTGCAACCTGAGGCAACTTTAATGGCAGCGAGCGCATGGATTTTAAAGGGGGTATTTCAGCATTCTAATTAGCTGGAGTAGCAGTATTTTGTAATTTAGTTACAGCTGTTCAGCTTTATGGTCCCAAAATGTAGTACTCGCTACTCCCCACTAGAGGGGGGTAAAAGTTAATAAATAAGTTTCCTTTTTTTTTATAGTTACGGGGGATTGTTACTATTAGAATATAAGTATAATGGCTGGAAAGGAAAGTATATGTTCATAAAGGGTATTTTGATAGATCTGTTTCCTACTGAGGGGGCCCTGTAAAGGAAAAGGGCAACAAAGGTTTAATTTTTTTTTTTAGTTATGGCAATTTCTAAGTTAAATTGCATGAGGGGCAAGATTATAAAGTGGGTAGATATTGTGAGTATCGGGACTGGGACTTGGGTAGCGGGTAGACTTTCTGCTGGGTTGATACGAATCACATGAAGGTTTGGTGCAGTAGAGCAGTTGCTAGAACTGGGGGCAGAATTTTGATTTTGTGGGGCCACCAGCGATGTATGGGGGAAGGGGGGGGACAGCATTTACTTACTTTGTAGGGGAAGAATAAGAGCCACTTTTATGGGTATGATTGATGGAGTTTTAATTAAAATACAGCAGGGAGCCCTTCAGTTTGATCTAAATGACGATGTCAGGTGCTAATAACATATTAAGCTGGAATATCAAAGGGGCTCGGGATAGATGTAAATGGCAGATTGTATTAAGACATCTTTCAACCCTCAATTGCGATGTGGCATGCTTACAAGAAACTCATCTTAAAAGAGAGGACATTCAATTGTTTAAGAAATATTGGGTTGGTCAGGTATTTGGTGCAGGGGTTTCCTCTACTAAGGGTGGAGTCATTATCTTATTTCACAAAAGAATATATTTTCAACTGGAAAAGGAAATATGGGATGCACAGGGTCGATATATCCTACTGATTGGAGTCTTAATGACTGGATAACTAGGCAACTGGACAGGGGCCATGCAGTGGATGTCCTGTATCTGGACTTCAGTAAGGCATTCAACTCAGTGCCACATGGAAGGCTGGGAAGGAAGTTAGCAGGCACAGGGGCGGGTGCAAAGCTGGTGAGATGGGTAGGAAACTGGCTGCAGGGAAGGCAACAGAGGGTGGTGGTGGGTGGGGAGCTCTCACACCCAAGGGCAGTGACGAGTGGTGTTCCATAGGGCTCGGTGTTGGGACCAGTGTTGTTTGGGATATTCATTGCAGACATATCATGGGACATCAAGAGCAAGATCAGTCTGTTTGCTGATGATACCAAGGTAGGCGTGGTGGTGGATGACCTAGGGGGATGGCAGGGGTTGCAGGATGATCTGGCAAAGCTTGAAACCTGGTCAGACACCTGGCAACTGGGCTTTAATGCCAAAAAGTGCAAGGTGCTGCATTTTGGGATGAAGAACCCAAGGAGGAGTTACCAGCTGGGGAGTCCAGCTAGCCCAGACAGAGGAGAAGGATCTGAGTGTGCTCATTACAGGGTCAATGAACAACTCGGCACAATGTAGGAAGGCAGCTGCAAAGGCCAACAAAATGCTGGGTTGTATTGCAAGGGGTATATCCTCGAGGAGGGGAGGAGGTGATTCTGACACTGTATGGGTCATTATTGAACCGCACCTGGAGTACTGCGTGCAGTACTGGTGTCCGTATCTGAAGAGGGACATTAAGTTACTGGAGGGGGTGCAGCGCAGAGTGACAAAGATGATCAAGGGGCTGGGGGACTTATCATATGAGTGGAGGTTGAAGGAGTTGAACATGTACTCACTGGAGGAGAGGAGAGACAGCGGTGACATGATTGAAACCTTTAAATACATGAAAGGAATAAACAAGATGGGTACAGAGGGGCTGTTCAAAGTAAGGGAGGGAAGGGCCACCAGGGGCCATGATATGAGACTGGAGCGAGGAAGGTTCAGGAGGGAGAAGAGGAGACACTTTTTTACAGAGAGGGTGGTGGCTGGGTGGAATGCGTTACCTGCTGAAGTGGTATGCAGTAGAACAGTGGACTGCTTCAAACGAGGATGGGACAGGACAAGGGGGAGGGTTAATGAAGGGGAAGGGTGGAAGGAAGGGGCAGCTGCAGAATAAGGGGTGCTAGCTGCACATTCGAGCAGACTTGATAGACCTCTAGGCCTTTATCTGCTGGCAAATTTCGTATGTTCGTATGTTCGTATTATTGGGTCGATCTATGGTCCTAATATGGACTCCCCACAATTCTTTACACATCTATTGGACAAATTCAATTCTCACTCATCCAGGATCTTATTACTTGGGGGTGATTGGAATATAACTCCACAATTACAGTGTGACAGGTCAGATAATAAAAGAGTAGGGTTATCCCCGGCCCAAAGAGTGCTAAGAGAGTTGTCGGAAGGGTTAAACCTTGTGGATGTCTAGAGACTTAATAATGTGGGAGTAAGGCAATATACCTTCTTCTCAATGCCGCATAAAACATGTTCTAGAATTGATTACTGGTTAGTAAGTAGTAAATCACTTCCCTCAATTTTAGATGCAAGGATACACACCAGGGTCATTTCGGATCATTCCCCAGTATCTCTCCAATATGAGCCTAACCCTGGATTTAAGAGGGACTTCATGTGGAGATTTAATAATCAGTTATTACATGACTCTTATATCTATGAACACCTCAAGAGTTTCATAACTCATTTCTTTGATCAAAATATAGATTCAGTTTCTAGGATTGATATTGTTTGGGTAACTCTGAAGTGTGCACTGAGGGGGGATTGCATCAGAATCACATCCACGAAAATTAAAAAAGATAAGTCACAGCTAGATGAGATCACTTACGCAATTAGGACAACGGAACACGCCATCACTAAACATTCGGCAGAGGTAGATTGGGTTAAGTTGCATCAGTTACACTCTCAATACTCTTCTATTATGTTACAGAAAGCAGAGCTAGCCCTTCGAAGAACTAAGATTAAGTACCTTGAATCTGGTGATAGGGCAGGTAAACTCTTGGCGCTAAGGATTAAACAATTAGACTCAAGTAGATTTATTGCAGCTTTGCAAAATAACGAGGGAGATACCATTATTAAAGACCATAAAGAAATTGCGGCAGTGTTTAGAGAGTATTTCTGCAAGGTTTATTCTATTCCTATGAAAGACAGGGTGAAAGTAGAAGAGATTAATGCTTTCCTAAACTCTGCTGCTTTAACTAAGTTGGATTTTATAGATGTGGCCAAGTTGGAGTTACCCATTCAAGTATGGGAAGTGAAGCAAGCGGTTGCCCAACTCACCTCGGATAAGTCCCCTGGACTGGATGGCCTCACTACCAATATATATAAAGCCTTTACAGAAGAAAGTTCCCCTATACTGACTAAGGTGTATAATTACTGGTTCCGTGAGGGTTTTTCTGATGAGAGTTTTCTGGAGGCCCTCATAACTCTTATTCCTAAGCCAGGGTGAGATCCTGTCTTCCCTGGTAATTATCAGCCAATATCTTTGTTGAATGTGGATGTCAAAATGCTTGCAAAGGTTTTAGCTAGCCAACTTAGCCCATTTATGAATAGGATGGTTAGTGATGTGCAGGTTGGCTTTATGAGCAGTAGAGCGTCAAGTGATCATATACGCAAACTCCATCACTTAATTGCACATGCACGTGATATGCAGACCCCGTCGGCCCTGTTAGCACTGGATGCAGAAAAGGCGTTCGACAGGGTTTCCTGGGATTTTCTATTCGCTGTTTTATCAAGGTTTGGACTACCAGATGGTTTCCTAAACTGGATCCATCTATTATAGAGATCTCCCAAAGCACGGGTATGGTGCAACAGAATACTGTCGGACTCCTTTCCTCTCTCATGTGGCACAAAACAGGGTTGCTCACTTTCCCCACTCCTGTTTAACTTATATTTGGAACCCTTGATTCATAGGTTAATTACAGCACAGGAGATCAAGGGAATTCAAATAGGTATTAGGAAATACCTGGTATCTGCGTATGCAGATGACCTGCTCCTGCATATGGAGGACCCAGACATGAGCGTTCCAGTAGTTTTGCATGAAATTGCACAGTTTTCAAAAGTCTCGAACTATAAGCTTAATATTTCCAAGACAAAGTTTTTTCCGCTCAACTCTAGATGCCTTCCGAACATGGCTAAAGAGTCGGGGTTCAGCTGGGAACCAAAGGCGTTATTATACCTAGGAATCAAAATTGCACGGGGGATAGCTAAAATGATAAATGAAAATCTTCATAATCAAGACAAAATAATTAAGCAAGACTTGGCCAGATGGAGTTTGCTACCACTGTCACTTTGGGCCAGAAATGAAATAGTTAAAATTAATATATTACCGAGGAATTTTAACCCCCTAAATATGTTGAGTCCTTATTTACCGAAAACGTGGTTTGGTCCATTGCAAACAATCCTTAATGATTTTATATGGAAAGGGAAGGCGGTTAGAAGATCGTATGGGAAACTCACTGCTCCAAAGAAACTAGGGGGCCTAGCGCTACCTTCCTTTTTCAAGTATTACATGGCATCACATGTTAGTAAATTAGTTAATTGGATTCGGCCGAACTCTGCGTTAGACCTCAATCAGTATGTGCCTCCCTGGATTTACATTGAGAGAGATTTGGTCTCTAATTGTTCACTTACATTAAATTCAATCCTTTATATTTCTCTCAGACTTCTACCAAAATCACTTAAAAATACGCCCATTAGATGGTCAATAAAAGCTCTGCATCAGGTACAGAGGTTCCTAAAGGTGAATTGGCAGAATTCGCCAGACCAACCTCTGATGCATAATATGCATTTTCAAATCCAGTGTACCCCGATCTCTTTCACATTTTTGGAACCCTTAAGTGGGTTAAAACTGGGAGATCTAGCCCCACAGGGGAAGTTATTGTCGTATGAGCAAACTTGTGTTCGGATTCCAGATTTAAAAGGGAAAACTTATAAATTCTGGTAAATTAGTGACTCAATAAAAGCCCACCTGAGAAAAATGGGAATATGGGGTGAAAATAGGATTGAACTGACCTCTCTGTTTAAGACAGCAGAACAGCGGCATTCTGTTTCCAAATTGTACCACAAATTCCAGATCTTGGACAAAGGGATTTCCTCCAAGGTTGGTACTTATTGGAGGCAGAGATTAAGGATAGGAGAAGAGGAAAGAGTATGGGAACAAATTTGGGAGAACAATAATAAATATATAAGACAGGACAGATAAAAACTACAGCAATTTAATGTCATACACAACTTGTATTATACCCCCGTTAAATTACACAGAATGGGTAAATTAATATCGCCCAAGTGTGGCAGATGTGAGGTTGGAGAGGAGGGGGATCTATACCATATATTATGGGCTTGTCCCAAGATTCACCTTTTCTGGAATTCAATTCGTACTTCACTACAATCAGTAATAGGATTAGAGCCCTTTTTCACGCCAGAAATCTGTTTACTAAATAACTTTCCCAGAGACATGGGTAAACAGAGGAAGGCGTTTATGGCTATTATATTAGCTGCCGCAAAAGCAGTTATTCTTAGGCATTGGAAAGATGCTAATATGCCATCTGTGGTAGAATGGTATAAAGAGATTATGATGGCATTACAGCTGGAATTGCATATAGCAAAAAATGAATAATAAGGTACAATCTTATAGTACTAAATGGGGGCTTTTAGATGCAGTTTTAGTTACCTGGAAACTCCAATCTCCTTAGACCAGTGAGGTCTTGCCTCCATAACTCGTAGTATCTCCCAAGCCCTTGCTTTAGGAAATCCCAGTGGCTCTTTGAATAAGTAGATGCTGATGGGAGGGGGTAACGAGATTTGTGGAGGGTGGGATATTTGAGTCAGGTTGTTTTAATGTTTAAAATGACTTTTGCTGAGATTGTTAATTTTATTGTTACTGTTAACCAGGCCAATGTTTGTAACAATTATTGTTAATATGTATGTACCGGCCTGGTTAGGCCACACTTTCAATGTAAAGAAGCTGTGTCAGTAAAGTAAACTGAATAACCAAAAAAAAAAAAAAAAAGTGTAATCAGACTCATGCCCTTCGTGTACTGTGCAGCTGTACTTGTGCGCACGTGTGTGTGTGTGTGTGTGTGTGTGTGTGTGTGTGTGTGTGAGTGTGTGTGTGCATATGTGTGTGTGTGTGTGTACTGGATATCCAATGCCAATAAAATCTGCTTCTATATTATACTGACATTTAAGGATTTCTTTTTTCCATTATTGTGAAGTAAATCTGATTTTTTTTATATAGCAATAATATAACAAATAAATTACAATCCGACCCACTCTTTCATTCTAGACCTTTTATCACCTTAATGCATTAGCAGCCATTCTGGCTCTTACCAAAGTTTGTTTATATAGTGTGCCCTGGCCCATTAGAATCTTACAGGTGACCATTGACCATAAGAAATGTGATGAAATCTCTGTGCATTTGCCAGGGTTGAGCTTACGAAACCTTTATCATAGCACTGCAAACAGGAGAGGTGCGATCTTCTCCTAATTGGTGAGCTCCCAATGGTCACCTGTGAGCCTCTTATGGGCCAGGGTACACTAAAAAAGGAAGTCAGAGAGTTGCTTCCCCTGCAAGAAAGAGAGAAAGCAGGGGGACCTTAGCTCACATTGGCATGGTAAAATTAAACTTAAAAGATGAAGCAAGATGGCCCATCAGTACAGAAGTAGTCCTACTGCTAATAACATGGGTGATCCGGGTTCAGGAATGGGCCTGGATCACTGGGGGCCAGCTGGGGGTGAAGGACATCCAAGCGTCCCACAGGACTCTCTACTTCTCCAGGGGGAGAGGGTGCCTCATCCCTCTACAGTACTGCCACCTACAGGTGTGTGGGAGATAGGGAGCATGGGCCGTGGGAAGGAATAGATGTGATGCACTGTGTATTGCATAAATGTGCCACCACGTATTCACATCGGGGACATAGTCCCAAACACCGCTATCCCTGTCCGAAAGGATAGAGTGGCAGACCATGGGGGAACTGAAGACCAGAAAACACCCTCGTGTGCAGGATGATTGCCAGCCTCCACAGGCCCCTCATCTGGTGACTCAGGCTCCTCGCAACTCTGGATCCAGATCTGAGTGGGTTGAGGGACTCCCACCACCCTGCCATGGAAGGCAAGCCATTGGGGACTCAGGGAGAGGTAAGTCCTAGGAGAAGCTGTGGTGTTGGGTCTGGGAGGTTCAGTGGGAAGGAAGGTCATCCAGGGAGGCTGGAGGGAAAACTAAATCCCCCAAAAAGATGAAATCAGAGCAGACCCAGTGGTACAGAGGGCCGTGGCACTATGCACCTTTCCTCTCACAGCATCAGTGACCCGGGTTTGAGAATGAGCTTGAGCTGCCTGAGGTTGGCCGGGCGGGGAGAGGATATAGCATCTGACAGACTACTCTCCTCTCCTCGGGTTGGGAGGGACAATGTCTCACTCCTTGGTTGCCACCCAGTGGAGTCTGGGTGGCAGTGCCAGAGCATGAGTGGCATGAAAAGGGAAGGGACATGGTTACGTAGCATGTGTGCACATCCATGCACACCCACTTATGGCCTGCCACAGCAAGGGGGGACAAGAGGAAAAAACAGTGGAAAAATGGTGGTTGCTAGCTATATGAAACCTTGCTTGCCTGCCCTCATCCCACACTGTTGCCAGCTCACCGACCCACCAGATCAGGATGCAGGGTCTCAGTTGGGGAGAAGATGGTCCTCCCCTTCCTGGCCCTGCCACAGGGGGCAATCCATGCAGAATATGGGGCTTGGAGGAATGAAGAGTCAGTTGCTGGGTGACAGAGAAAGGGAGAGGGTTTAACAACCACCTGCGACGCACCATGGAGGAAAAAATGTATATAGAAAAAAAAGATAAATCCAGAGAGTGGTTTTGACAGTAGAAAGAGAGATAGCAGTAGGACCTCAGCTCATATTGGCATGTTAAAATTTAAAGTGTAGTTTCCTGACTGATGAGTGGGTTGCCGTGCCATTAGTGGTCAGGCTGATCATGATTTGACCAAAAGATGAGACCAAGAAGCCTTCTAAATGTTAAAATGATGGAATACAAACCAAGTAAGACAACTGAATTGATGTGAATGAACTGCAGGCTTTTACACAGCTTTGGGGGTGGGGGGCACTGGTGTTATAACTGTTTGCTTCTGATTTTGGCCACACACCAGGTGCACCCCTGTAAACATTTAAAAAAAACAACTTTAAGAAAGATGCTCAAGAAACGTGAAAAAATGTAGTATATTAGTAAGGGTTGATCTCACTAAACCTTTAACATTGCAAATTTTAGTCTTAGCAACCAATCTGAAGGACCTTCTGCACTGTTAGCCGTGTCCTTTAATGGTGGGTAGGGGATGTGCTCTAATCCTTTTTACATTACTCTGCTTGATGCCTTAACATTTGTTCAATGCTGCTGTTACACATTCAAAATCTAGGTTTTATTTCTAGTTTCAAATTTGGGTTGGATTTTAAAGTTGCTACTTACCTACTGTAAGCGATCATGAGAGGGAGGGGGCAGTGACTTGCAGATTGGTGGAAAGCAGTTGAAAAAAGTATTACAAAATTTTCAAGTCATGAAAAAAAGGCAAATAAGTCCGTGAACATGCACAGCTTGTGCTTTTCCACATTAAGGGCCTGATCCACAATACATTTACATGCAGGTTTGGTTAGCAGGAAACCAACAGTTTTGTGGGTGTTTCCAGATATAGTGACTAAAACTGAATATTTTTTTTTTACCAGGAGAGACACTCTAAGCTGAAAGCTTGTTTACAGGTGTGACCTGGGAGCATAAGTGACTTGCTCAGTGTCATACAGTATGCATGTGGGGGCTGTGGGATTCAAACCCAGGTCTACAGGTTTGCAGCTCAGAGCCTTAAACCACTGCGCTATACTGCCTCCTTTAATAAAATATAAATGGTACTATTCCCTGATAACCAAGAGTTTTCCATGAAAGTATTTGTGGTAATGGTTAAGATTCACATAGAAACATAAAAAATGATGGCAGAGGGGACCTGTCATCCATCAAGTCTGCTCAAACCTTGTACACGGGGATCTACTGTCACACTGGGGCTCTGCCCCTTGAGATGTCGGCCAGCCTAGCCTTCTCTAGTGCTTTGTGATTGTACCCAAGCCTTGTCCCACATGCACGTAAAACTCAACACTGACCCTGCCATCACCACGTCAGGTGGCAGTCTATTCTATGGTCCACCGCCCCCCCCAAGAAGTAATACTTTCTGATGTCCTTCCTGAACTTCCTGCTCTTTAATTCCCACTCGGCTCCGTGTTATAGAACTGGTGTCCTTGGTGAAAAGCACATTGTGCAGCGCTTTGTTTGTGCCTCTAAAGAACTTGAAGGTTTCAATCATATCTCTCCTTTCCCTTCTAGTTTCCAGTGAGTACATGTTCAGTGCATTCAGTCTTTCCTCATAAGTGACTCCCTGTAGGCCATGTCACAATCGACAGTCACCTATCCTATGCTCTACACATCGACAACGTTGCTAAAGCTGCTAATAATCGTATCGGACTTCTCTACAGGCACAGGCAATGCCTTACTCCTGAAGCCATAAGGGTTGCAGTTCAGAGCTCTGTGGTCTTACTAATTGATTATGGCCTTGTCATCTATGGCTCTGCCACTGCCACTGCTCTCTGACGTATTGCTACGGCCCTCAATAAAGCCTGTCGTCTCATTTCTGGAGCCCACCGTCTCACCCATATGTGTGACCTCTACACCCAAACTGGCTGGTTACAACTCTCTAACGCGTAAAATACCAAACCTGCTTAGTGGCCAAGAAGACAACCTTGGGCTTTTCTCCTCCCGGCGTTCAAGCTCTTCTTTCTCCTGCTCATAACTCACACCATACTAGGGGCTCTGACTCTCAACTCCTTCTGATCCCTCATTGCTGTTCCTCTCAGGGGCAAAGAGCTTTCACTTACAGGGCACCACTCTGGTTGAATGGTCTCAGTAGTGACATCTCTTCCCTTTCCAAGCTTGGCCCCTTCAAATCTAGGCTGCATCTATTCCTCTCAGCCTCCAGCACCTGCGACTGTTTCCCTTAAACAGTCATCCTGTCCCTCAACCTTCCTCGGCTGCCCCTGCCCTTTACTCTAAGCACTTACTCTCTCCTTTACCTATCTCCTCTACCCCTCCCCACCCATGTCCACCCATCCCCCCCCCCACTCGCCTCTGCACTTCCAGTGCGCTGCTGACAAGGTCTCTGGCTGCTGCTCCCTATTGTATTACTACCTAGTACTGTCTCAACATGTATGTTTTCATGGACAAAATATGTTAAGCCTCCATGTTTTCTGTAACCCAATGTTTATCTACAAATCTTGTACTTCTTGTCCTGTGTTACATTATATCCCACCTGACATGAAACCTTTGTTAAAGAGCCTCGGCTCAAAGGTACTTGTAATCCTGGATTCAAATAAACATAAACAAATAAACATGTATGATCTTTGTTGCCCTTCTCTGGACAATCTCCAACCTATCAATACCCTTTTTAAGTTGAGGCCTCCAGAACTGGATGCAGTACTCCAGGTGAGGCCTCACCAGGTACTAATAGAGGGGTTGTATCACCTCACTGCCCCTACTATCTATGCCTAAAGCTAACAACTGTCCTGATTTTCCCAGGACAGTCCCTATTTTAGGCAGCATGTCCCAGTGTCCCCACAAATTTTGCCAAATAACACTTTTGTGCTTACTTGTCCTGTTTTTGACTCTTTTTTTGCTGACTGCTGATTTGCAAATGACATTTATTTCACTACCACCATGGTGCTGCTCGAGCTGGAGAGCAATTTGTAACCTTCTGCCCCTGCGCCTATGTCGCACTACAAGCAGGTCAGCGGTAGCACCATAAAGCATGTTCCTTCCTATTAGATTAGACTGGGTAGTAGTGCGAGTATGCACATGTGGCCATCTGCCTGTCAGCAGCTGAGGGGGACTCCAGACAGAGAAGAGACTGGCAGCAGTGAACTAATTTACCTGAACCTGATCAGCTGTAGGGGAGTGTGTGACAACAATCCAGTGTGGTGGTGGGAGTCACTGAAGTGAAGTTTGCTCAGCAAAGGAGGTGAGTGTGAGGCTGGAAGGGACTGTCAGGAGGAGCAATGCATGCAGCTTGAATATCTGAACACAATTTAAAGCAAGTTTGATTCTGATTAACATTCTGTATGTCACGATTCAGAATGTGTTGCAGCAGAATGATGTATTGCTTTAATGTGGATGTTTGCTACTTGTGTAACTGTAGGGTGACATGGCCAGAGCAATCGGCAAACTGTAACTGACTGTGTGTAGCATTATCTGCATCAGTGCCTGAGGGAGTGACACAGGGGCAGGTCACAGTCAGGATGGATTCTGTCCCAGTTTTAGGCCTCTGAAAGTTGGTAGCTTTATAGACTGTCTCTTCCTATACATCCCATCACCCTATTAGCCTTTCTGTAAGCCTTATTACACTGGCCTTGCTGCTTGAGGTCATCTCTAATGATGACCCCCAGATCACATTCTACAGCTGCTGAGCTAAGTTTGACCCCATTTAGCCAGTATTCTTTCTTAGGGTTAGCTCTACCCAGTTGCATCACCTTGAACTTCTCTGTGTTGAATTTCAACTGCCATATGTGTGTCCACCTTTCTAATTTTTTAAGATCTTCCTGAAATTCCCTGACACCCTCTGTGGTATCCACTCTACCACTGAGTTTCATGTTGTCGGCAAACAGGGTGACATTACCCTTTATACTCTCGCCAATGTCACTGATGAATATGTTAAAGAAGACTGGCCCTAGGACTGACTCCTGAGGAATCCCACTAGTGACCTGTCTTTCAGGAGATTCCACCCCATTTACTACTACCCTTTGTTTCCTGTCCTCCAGCCAATTTTTTACCCACCTGACTATCTGCTTCGATGCTCCCAGGTCCTCCAGCTTTTTTAAGAGGCACCTGTGAGGGATTGTACCAAATGCCTTGCTAAAGTCAAAGTAAAGCAGGTGGCTCTTATCCAACTCATTGGACACTTGGTTGAAGAAAGTAATAAGTTTGTCTGACATGATCTGCCTGCCACAAACCAATCAATCAATCAATCAATCAAGTCTTTATTTAACCAGGCGTTCATCGTTGAGCAGAAGCTCATTTGCAAGATGGACCTGGGTGGAGCATGAACAATTGTATATACAGGTCAACACAGGTATTTACAAGGCAATACAGATAATACTCTTTACAGAGAGGAAGAAAAAGAAGATCATATGTACATAGAATTATACAGATATTATACAGATTACACGGTATTTACATACATAGAAGTGTCTATAGGAAGATAAAGCAGGTTATCTAAGGTTGCAGGAGGAAGTAACGGAAGAAAAAATAAAAATAAAATATACACCAGGTAGAGGTGAAGGTAGGGGAAGAGGAAGGGAAGTAGGGGAGAAAGGCTAGGAGGGCACAGTGCACAGAAAGGGAGTTGGTAAAGCTGGATGTAGAGAAGGTGGATGGAGAAAAGGAGTATGTGTGAGCCGGGATTGAATGTTATAAAGTGCAGGGCATGGTAGGATGTCACAACCAGGGTAGTGAGCTCCTATCCGAGGTTGGGAAAGGAAGAATAAGGGGATGGATGGGCCTAGTGTTGATAAGACAGGGGGATAAGAGAGAGAACAATTAGGCTGGTAAGGAGCAAGCTGGGGGTCAGTACTTAAAATTGGGTCTAGGCGTGGCTATATGCCAGTACTGGGTCTGAGTGGGTGAAGCAGTTACATACTTCTCTGATTTATGGAAATAAAGCATCTTGAAAGCATTTATACCAATTAGAGTGCTTAATTTGAGGGTTTTTTGTAGATCGTTCCATAAGGTAGGTAGCACGAAGCTTATGGCTGCCCTGCTGAAGTGGGATTTTGCTTTGGGTACTTTAAGTGTAATAGCTGAGTAACTTCTTAACGCGTATTTCCCAATTATACTCAGGGGAAGACAGCAGGAGATATAGTAAGGCAGCTTATTAGAGATGGCTCTATAGGTCCAGAAAGCGGCGTTTCTGTGGTGCCTGAACTTTAGTGATGTCCATCCCACTGCCGCATATAGGGTGCAGTGATGTGTGTCGAAGGGGAGTCCCGTTATAAACCTCAGTGCTCGATGGTAGAGTGTGTCCAGCTTAGCCATGTAAGAGTTGAGGCATTGGCTGTAGAGGAAGTCAGCGTAATCAACCAATGATAGGAAAATGGATTGGACCAGTTGTTTCTTGGCATCTCTGGTGAGAAATTGGCTGATTCTAAAAAACAGTCCAAGCCTTTGCGAAGTCGTTTTATGAAGTCCTCGATATGTTCAATGAAGGAGAGTCTTTGGTCTATCAAACTCCAGATACTTGAATTTTGTAACAAATTCTAGCTTTTCACCTAGAACTGTGGTAATTTGGGGAACTGTCCCACTGGACACAGGGTTAGCTATCGGATAAAGGAGAGGACCATCGCTTTAGTTTTTGGGCATTAAGGGTAGCTTTTTTGGAGGAGTTGGCTTTGCAAAGGTTGAATTCTGACTGTAGGTCATTGCAGGCAGCTTCAGGTGTTGGGCGACTCACGTAGAGAACTGTATCATCTGCAAACAGATGGATGTTGGCTTCTTTTATACAGTAGTCGATGTTATTAATGTAGATTGCAAAAAGTAAGGGCCCTAATATAGAACCTTGAGGTACCCCTCTTTGCAGAGTTTTTAAGGGGGACAGGCCTCCTTCGGCTTTAACTTGTTGAAAGCGCCCTGTAAGATAGTCAGTGAACCAACGCAGAGAGGAGGGGTCCACACCTATGGTTTGAAAGGCGGAGAGGGGGTCAAGGGAGCGGCCCCAGCACTTTTTCTAGTATCCAACTGAAGCAAGAGATCCTCTACCTCTTTCAGTGTGGCAGGTTGAAGTGAGAAAGGTGGCGAGCTATCAGAGTTTCAGGCAGTTGGCTGGCAGTCTGGCAGAAGTATTTTGCAGGGAGTTATCAAATGCTATGCCTGCAGTAGCAAAGTGGTTATTGAAATCGTCAAGTATATCCATCTTTTCGTTATAGTCAAGTTGCCAGAGGTAATCTTGGTCGGGAGTGAATTTCCTGGGAGTAGCTAGCAGATCACTGATTGTGTTCAGAGCTTGATTGGGCTCTTTGTGGCAAGAGTCGATTTCGGATTTGAAGAAGGTGGTCTTCGATTCTCTGATTGTTTGGTACATAAATTTCATGAGTCTCCTGAACTGGTTCCAATCCTCTGCAGTGTTCAGTCTCGTGCTTTTCCAGAGCTTATCTCTTTCTAGAAGCAAGGACTTGATCTGAGGGTGAACCATTTACAGGTTTTGGTCCTAGTTCGAACTTTAATAAGGGAGCATACTTATTAAGGGCCCTTGATAGAATGTTGTGGAAGATATTGTAATTGGCGTGTCGTTTTGTAGAGAAATCTTGCCACTCAGGGAGTACTTAAGCTCGTTTAGGTAGGCATGTTCATTGAAGTTGGGCCTGGATCTCTTCATAGAGGACTTGCTGATGGGTGCTGGGTTGTTGGTGGATCTTACTCCGCAATAAAACAATGGTCGCTGGCTTCTGAGAGAAGACATCAGCGTGGGAGAAGAGATGAGGTTTGCTCACCATTAGCACATCCAAAGTGTACTTTACTGGGGTTCTTCACGTTTGGGCGTGTTGGTTCAGTAATAAGTTGCGTCAGCCATGTTCATCTAGAGAAGGATGCAGGGGGGCAACTGTGTTAGAGAGCCAGTCAAAGTTGAGGTCTCCTAAAATAATAGTTTCTGGCAGCCCTGTCCCAACTTGTCACTTAGATATGACACAAGCTGTTGAGCCAGCAGACGTGGTCTGTAGCATCCTATTATGCAGAGTGCAGTAGTCTGTGTAATTTCCACTTTGATAATTAGGCATTCGAATTTGCTGGCGACAGATGCTGAGGATAAGCAGGAGGCAGAAAATTTGTCTTTAACGTAGATAGCTACCCCTCCTCCTCTGGCATGCCTATCAGCTCTGAACAAGGCATAGTTGGGTATGTTTACTTCTCTATCAGTGGTGCTGGGTCTAAGCCAAGTTTGAAATCCAAGTATGTCAGGAAAGGTATGATTTACCAGGTTTGTATTAAGGTTATCTTTTAAGGAGGCTACATACGTTAATATGCAAGAAGCTTATTCCTTTTAAATTTGCTAGTTCTGCTGGCAAAGCAATAGCTTCTGGGGGCCAGGGTTGAGTTCTCGTTGCCTGAACAAAGCAGGAGGATAAGTAGGATTTTCTAGGCGCTAATTATAAAGCTTGTAATTCCTGCCTTTCTCCCATCTAGTAGATCTGATGTTTTAGGGACTGGAAAGTAGCCACCATAGAAGAGCTGATCTGTTGTAGCAGAGCTAGTACCCCTACCACAATAGGCGGGAGGAGATAGAAGTCTGCGTGGTGGGAGGTGGACCTTGTGGTGGGGAGTGTTATAAGTACTACTGGTATGTGTGGTTCAAGAGCAGGGTTCAGGTATTGGTACTTGGAATCACGGGCAATTAAAGGATAAGTTGCCATGTGGTATACAGCACAAGGTGCCGTTGTAGACCAAACATGATGGTAGTTCAGGTGTCCAATGCTGGGCAGCTGGTATCAGCAGAAGAAGGGCAGTAAAAGGAGCCATATAGGGCCCGACATGATGGTACCTCAAAGGAGCCACTCAATTAGCCCAGGGGCCAGTGGGGTTGCTGGATTAATGCAGCTTATCAGTAGCTTTCTGATCCAGGTCGACCCAAATTTGATAGCATTAAAGATATTTAGTGGTGAAGGCACAGCCAAGGAGAGCCTATGCGTTTTAATGAGGCGAGGCCCTGAGAGTTGGATCCCGTGGGCTGGATAGAGAAGGGGATCCTGAGCTAAGTCTCTATTGGTGGGGCACTCGCCAGGGCGTGGACTAATATTTTGGCAGGAGCTACTGTATTTAATAATCAGCGGAGGTGGGGGAGGGGGCAGTCGAAAAAGTTGCGGCAGTTGCAGTACCTTGTAGGGCCTTGGGTCCATGTCTGTGGTCTCGAGCATTGGCTAGAGGGGTGCCGACCGCCCGGTAGCCGGGAATCCCACGGCTTAGGAGCTGGGAGCCTGGGCAACAGTTTCTCGGCTAAGGGAGAGAAGGAGAGTGAGGGTTAATAAAGTGGATTCACATAAAGGGTTAGAACAGAACAGCGGAGAGTCCAAAATTTGCAGAACAAAGGACGTGTATGGTACCAGCAATGCCAAGCGGTAGATGAGTAGTAGTAGGTGGTTGCACCCCAAGGTAGTTTGTTTGGTGTTGCTGGCCCTTAACTGCAAGCTGGTTTATAGTTGAAAGGGTATATAGTCGAATTAGGGTGAGGTCCTAACAATAGGGCAGGTAGAGCAGTAATGAGAGGAGTTAGATGGAGTGGCTGGAGAAAGGTTGAGAGGAAATGTGGGAACCTGTGGGTGGGACTGCTTTAAAGAGGGGCGGTAAGAAAGTGGGTCAAGTCAGGTATTGAAGACAGGGAGGCCAATAGCATGAAAATGTGCAGCAGTGGAGTGACCAATCTGCTGCTAGGCTGAGGAAGGGGTGGAGTAAGGGTCTATTTAATACTGTGAGGAGGAGGGAGGGGTGGGCAAAAAATTCAGTCCAGAACAAAGCACAGAAAGAGATTTCCCTGAGACCAGGAAGCACCAGGCGTTGGAAAATCAGCCAAGGAGTACAGCTGCCAGTCAGTGCCTGGTTCCTCCACTGGGCATCCAGTCAAAACAGTGGCATTCAAAACCACGAGTTTCGGAGGTCCGGTGCGTACCTGAATCTGTCCGGGGTCAGTCGGGTGGTCTGTTAGCTGTGGCCTGCTCGGAGAGAGCCAAGGCCACAGGGCAACAGGAAGCCCACAGATGGGCTGTCTGTGGAACAAGGAGGGAAACACAGAGGATTAAATACAGCTAGAGTACAATAGCAAGCTCAGTGGGGGCAGGCAATGGGGAAAGACAAAGCATGAGGTAAAGAGGTGGTAAATGCAGGGCAATTATTTGGAGCCAGAAGAGGATTTAATGGTGGGGGGTCTGTGCTTTGGCACAGGATGTCTGAGGAGGACAGCAGCAGCAGCGGGGGGTGTGTGTGTAAGGAAAGGGTTTGTAGGTAAGGCAGAGAAGAAAGTAAGGTGTTTAGAGAGACAGCATTACAAGTGGGGCAGAGAAATTAATAACTGGCAGAGTGACCAGTGTGAGGAAGGGGCAGAGTTCGTCAGTAGGGCAGAAATGGAAAACTGCAACAGTCTTGCTCAGTAGCTAGGTCAAGCAGTCAAACATCGGCTACTATACAATACAGTTTGTCCAGCACTAAGTAACCCTGAGGGACTAGACTAGTGGCTTGTAATAGACTAGCTAAGCTGGCAGGTAAAGTAAGACCAATTGATGCATAACATATGTAGATTACATTAACAAAATTCAGTCCAGAACAAAGCACAGAAAGAGATTTCCCTGAGACCAGGAAGCACCAGGCGTTGGAAAATCACCAGGAGTACAGCTGCCAGTCAGTGCCTGATTCCTCCACTGGGCATCCAGTCAAAACAGTGGCATTCAAAACCACGAGTTTCGGAGGTCCAGTGCGTACCTGAATCTGTCCGGGGGTCAGTCGGGTGGTCTGTTAGCTGTGGCCTGCTTGGAGAGAGCCAAGGCCACAGGAGCAGCTTGGGAAGCCCATAGATGGGCTGTCTGAATCTGTCCGGGGGTCAGTCGGGTGGTCTGTTAGCTGCGGCCTGCCCATGCTGTTTACTGTCCTGTAGGTGATTATCCTCAAGGTATTCTACCAGATCTTGTTTAATAAGTGTCTCCATCAGCTTTCCTACTATTGATGTGAGGCTGACTGGCCTATAATTACCCATCTCCTCCCTATCACCACTCTTATGGAGTTGCACCACACCATCCACCCTCCAGTCGCTTGGCACAATCCCGGTCTCAAGTGACGTGTTGAACAGGTGTGCGAGGGGGCTGCCAGCTCCTCTGCAAGCTCTCTCAGCACACTGGGGTGCAACTGTCTGGGCCAGACACCTTGTCAGGTCTCATGTCTGAGAGGCTCTTCTTGACCCTTTCAGTAGTAAACTCCTGGATCACACTGGCTGCAGCCCTGATTCCACCATCTGGTAGCAGGCCCTTTTCCTCACAAGTGAATACTAAGCAAAAGTATTCATTGAGGGCATCAGCTTTTTGCCAATTGTCCTCAAGCACTTTATCTTTAACCTTTAGCCTTACAATTCCCCCCCCCTTCCTTTTCTCGCTAATATAGCGGTCCTTATCTGCTGTCAAATTCTATGTTTCTATGTTTCCCCTGATTTAATCCCGCTTGCAATCTCCAACTTCTTTGCTGCCTTGCCATTCCTCTCTATATTCTTGGCCTCCCTTCTTTTCTGAATGTAATCCTCCCATTCTCTGTCTGCCTTTTGCTGCCTGAACAATTTAAATGTGCTCCTTTTGGCTCCTATATACCTCCCTTACTGAAGGGGAGAACCACATGGGTCTTTTATATCTATTTTTCTCAGATACTGTCTGGATGCAGAGCTTAGTTACCTGAAGGACTGCCTCCCTGATATCCTCCCATATTTCCTCCACCTCTGACTTAGCTCCTGTATTCGTTAGTCTTTCCCTCACTAATTGCCTTAGTCTGTAAAATCTGCCCTGTTAAAGCATAGGACCTCCATCTTTGAGGTGGTTTTAATATCCCCTGTGGATATGTCAAACCAGATAGAATTGTAGTCGCTATTTGCCAAGGGTTCACCTACCTGGACCGATCCAATTATTTCTGAATTTGTGAGGATCACATCCAGGATGGCATCCTCTCTGGTCGGATCCTTCACTAGTTGAGACAGTAGGCAGTCCTGGGTTGCATCTAGTAGAGCCTGACTTCTCAAGCTCCTTGCTGCTGGAACCCTCCAGTCCACATCCAACACATTAACTGCCACAATGTCTCCCTTGGCTGACATTTTTTTTAACTCCTCTACTAACTGCCCATCCTTCTCATCTTACTGCCCCAGTGGTCTATATACCACCCCTACTTGTAGTTTTCTTGCTGCTGCAGAGAGTAGGTGAACCCAAAGTTATTCTATGCCCCCATTACCAGTCTTGATGCTTATATCTTCAGCAGCTACGATGCCCTCCTTTACATAGAGCGCAACACCCCCCCACCTGTCTCTCCTGAACAGTATACAGCCTGGAATTGCAAGGTCCCAGTCATTGTTGTCTGTGGCCCAGGTTTCACTTATGACCACCTGGTCAGTTTTAGTGTCCACCACTAGAGCCTGGAGGTTGCTGATCTTATTGTCTAGACTCCTAGCATCTAGGCAGGCTTCCCTCCATGAGCTTTCAGTGCGCTTTGTGCTGTTTGATTGGAGCTCTCCATTACTCTCAGCTATTCCCATTTATAGTTTTGCTGGTGTCCTTCCTGCATTGTATGCCCTTCATTTTCTTTCCGTGACCTGAACTATTATGTCTACTCCTGGTTTTTGTTAAGGGGTGGAGTTGGTTGGGCACGCTACCTGTTTCCATGCCATAGCTCCCCCTCTGATTAGTTTAAATGGTTCAAATAAACTTCCAGACTCTGGGCTAGCATTCTTGTTCCTTCTGCTATGAGGTGAAATCTGTCACGCTTGAAGAGTGATCTATCCCAGAGGTCCCCCAGGATCCAGTAAAAGGAAATCCTTTTGACTGGCACCAGTCCTTCAGCCCCCTGTTGAATTCCTCTGTTACTGCTGGTCGGATTCTTTCCATGCTGCCATCCTTATCCCACACTAACTGGCCTTAACTGCTTGCATGTAAACACAAAGATGGACATACAGATTAGAGGCCCATACACAAGTTGTGAAATGCAAAACCAACCAACTAGGCACCATACATGAATGGCAGCATGGCAGTAAACACATTTATTTATTTAGATTTTGTTAATCAGGTAAGGACACTAGACAAAAACAGATGCCTATTTTCAGGTACGATCCACGAAATTACAAGGAATACAGTAACAAATACATGCAGAATAAGGATGTACAGAGTTTCATGTTAACAACATACAGACAGTGCAGGGTAACAATACATAACAATACATATTTTCGTCAGTAACATTTAAAAGGCAGGGTCTAGTAGGGACTGTGTTACTGGGTGGAACAGGGAATATGTGAGGCATCTGGGAACATAGTCAGATCACAGGGGATACCACTCAGGAGTCGGGTCCATGAAAAATGTCCATTGTTATCCATCTGTAACATACAAATGGCACAGTGCATTTGTAACTACAGTAGTGTAATTGACTGTGCAAATCTTACTGTTAAGCATGGTGTTAAAGGACTGAGTATCCTTCTGACCCTACATGGCCCTCATCCTCCCTAGCAGGTTCCTGGAAACAGAAGGGTCATGCCTCAGTGATATGAGCATGGGAAGAACTGCTGTCCCCATTCAGGATCACAGGCATGCTTCCACTGTGTCCATTACCCACCCTTACTAAAAACAAAGGCAGGGAAAATGGGGCAGACTAGATGGACCTACTGGTCCTTTTCTGCTGGTGCATTCTATGTTTCTGTACAGTGCATCAGAGACAGGCTTTCCTTGCACAAACATAGTTACTATTGGGACCACTACAGGATGGCATTTTTCCCTGTGGGCTTTGTGCTCAATGCAACAATGTGATGAAGTATAAAGAATTTAAGGATCAGGGTAATGGCAGAGTATTTCCTATTAAAATCCATAATGAGTGTGGGACGATGGGTCTTATCTTCATCATCAAATTCCCATGTGATGGGACATATGTAGGTCAGACTAGTAGTAAATTGAGATGAGTGAGCAAACATAAAAACTTTGATTAGGTGCAAGGATGTTATGGCATCTTTAGCTAAATATTTTCTGAAAAATAATCGTACAGTAAGCTCACTATGAATATTAGAACTTGAAAAGGTGGATACTCCTACTAAAGGTGGGGATAGATTCTACTGTGCAAAGAAATATTTTGGGTGTATTCCTAAATACATTAGCCCCCCTTCCCTCTCAATATTGATGAAAACTGGCAAGCTCTTCTGTAGGATGTCACTCATAATTATTAGATGGCTCACTAAAGTGTAAATGACACACTAGAAAATGTGGATGACTAGTCGCTGATGTGCTTTAAATTGTTATGCAACCTTTAGTTTAGAATATTAGGACTTTCTATAAGTCTCTGTTTACATTTTTCCCCTGAGGACAGGCAGTTGGGTGACTTCACATCAGCAGTGTTCTTCAGTGCATTACCTCATGGGGAGGATCAGAACAAAGGTGCTGTGGCACATTATTCATGCCATTTGGTCCAGAATCAGATGGTTTCCACTCTATGTTCTGGCTCCTCCCATACATTCTAACCAGGTTGCCTATGAAAGGAGAACACCAAGGCAGGTTTAACTCTTTTCATGTGAAGCAGCTGTTGGCTATGTAGCTGATAGTAAGCATATGAACTTAAAAAATTGCTAGCAGAAGAAGGCCTAGTGGTCTATCAAGTCTGCTCCTGTTGTGGAGTCCTAAGCTGCAGCTAAAGGCTCCACCCCCCAAACTGCTACCCCGATAGATAGATAGATAGATAGATAGATAGATAGATAGATAGATAGATATTTTATTTGTATAGCGCCCATTTCCGAAGACTCTAGGCACTGTACAACACAGGCACACATATACAAAACATCTTCAAACACAAAACATTTTAAAACAACAACATACATAGTACAACTGAAAGCAGCAGCTTAATTAACCTTTATAAAAACACTATTATTTTAAAATGCTTTCAATTAAAGGCTTAATTAAATAGATATGTTGAGGCCCTTCTTAAAGGCTTCCACCGAGGAGGCCTCCCTAAGATCACCAGGCAAGGAGTTCCACAGGGTAGACGCGGCCACCACAAATGCTCCATTACCCGAATGCTGCAACTTAACCCTGGGAACTCCAAGGAGACCACCCCCGGCAGAATGGAGAGCCCAGGTCAGGCAGTAAGGCACAAGGAGCTCTTGAAGATAGACTGGGCCCCTCTTGTGCAGGGTCAACAGCCCTATCTTGAAGACAATCCTCCACCGGACCGGCAGCCAGTGAAGTTCACAGAGTGCTGGGGTGATATGTTCACATCTTTTCACCCCCATTAATAATCTTGCCACTGCATTCTGCACCAGCTGCAGTCTACAGAGGCTGCCTCCAGATTTCCCTAGGTACAGGGCATTGCAGTAGTCCAACCTGGAAGTGACGAAAGCATGTACCAGTGTAGGCAGGTCATCAGGTGGGATCAGGGCATGAATTCGGCAATATTCCTGAGATGGTAAAACCCACTTCTCACCACAGCTGACACCTGTGCATCAAGTGTCAGACCGCCATCCAGGATTACTCCCAAATTCTGCACTTGCCTAGAGGGGGCTAAAGGCACACCCCCAGCACAAGGTGAGGGGGTAATGTCATGCCCCCCCCATCACCCTGATGACCCGGCTCTAGCACCAGTACCTCAGTCTTGTCTGGGTTGAGTCTAAGCCAATTGTGAGTCATCCATATCTGGATTTCCTCAAGGCAGCTGTTAAATACAGAGTCTGACACCTGGCTATTGGGTGCACAGGACAGGTACAGCTGGGTATCATTTGCATAGCAGTGAAAACCCAGACCGTACTGCCGATAATGTCCCCAGAGGCAGCATATACACCATGAACAACAGAGGCGACAAGATCGATCCCTGTGGAACTGCACAGCACAGAGGCTTTGGATTTGATGAGAAAATTCCGATGGTCACCCTCTGGACTCTGACTGTCAGGTATGACCTAAACCAGTTGATGACATTTCCAGACAGGCCACACCAAAACCGCTGATGGTCAAGCAACACCTCATGGTCCATGGTGTCAAATGCCACAGAGAGGTCTAGAAGGACCAAGATGTTATGGTCCCTTCTATCCCTCGCTATCAGGAGGTCATTAAGCACCCTCACCAGGGCCGTCTCTGAACTATGCCCTGCTCGGAGCCCAGACTGGAAAGGCTCATAGGCAGAGGAAGCAGCAAGATGTCTCTCTAGTTGAACGGCCTCCACCTTTTCTACAACCTTCCCTAAAAATGTGAGGTTCGAAACGGGTCTGTAATTGCTGAGGCAATCCGGGTCCAAAGATGTTTTTTTCAAAAGAGGCCTAACCAAAGCCTCTTTCAAGGCCAGAGGAAAGATTCCACTCCTTAATGAACTCCAGACTACCCCAGCAATCTCAGGGCCAATCAGGTCCAAACATTCCACCAAAAAGCGAGTTGGACCTGGGTCCAAATCACAGTAGGTTGGCCGCAGCTTAGAGATAATCTCCACCACCTCCCCAACTCCAATCAGCTCAAACCCATCCCACACAGGAGGAGTGCTCTGGCTCAACTCAGGCTGGACCCTGCAGCCCTTTCAAAAGACATTTGATGAGACCTCAGCCCTGATGGAGGACACCTTATCAGCGAAAAACAGAGCCAGCTCCTTGCACCTTGTGCTCGAACCTACCCCTCCAACACACAGACAGGCAGGATGTAAAAGCCTGTCCACTGTGTGGAAGAGCTGAGCTGGTCTGTTTCTCACTGTAGCAATCTCCCTAGACAGAAACTCTGCCTTTTTATGGGAAATTGCCCCCAGATAGTCCATATAATGTGCTCTCAGGGCCAATTTGTCCCCAACCAGACCAGATCTCCTCCAGTGCCTCTCTAACCTCCGGCCCCTAGTCTTTAAACCTCAGATATTCTCATCATGCCAAGGAGATCTCTGATGAGTAGCCAGGGGTCAGACATGAGATGCGATTGGGTCGAGCCGCTTAACCGCCCCCATAATAGACCGCTACTGCCTCCTCTGACCCTTACTGCCCACTTCCCCTTGACCCTTGCTTTCTCATTTACCCTGTCCCACTCTCTTTTAAAGCCTTCCACTGTCTCCAGTGAGACCACCTCGCGGAGATAATTCCACCCTGTAACCCCCCTCTCTATGAAGAAATGCCTCCTAAACTTTCTCCTGAACTTTCCTCTCTCCAGTTTAAGGCAATGTCCCCTTATAATTTTGCTGTGACAGAGACTGATTATGCTGTCTTTGTTCATGTTGTTAAAGCCCTTCATGAACTTAAAAGTTTCAATCACATCCACCCTCTCCCTCCTCTCCTCCAAGGAGTACATATTCAGGTCCTCCAGCTTCTACTTATATGTCCTTCTGACCTTTAACCATTTTAGTCACCCTCCTCAAGACTGCCTCTAGCAGATTAATGTCCTTCTTCAAGTATGTACACTAGTACAGCACACCATACTCCAGGTGCAGCCACACCAGCAGACTGTATAGTGGCAATGTGACTTCCACCTGCCTGCTTCTGATTCACTTGGCAATGCAGTCCAGCATTTTGTTGGATTTTGAAACTGCCCACTGTACCTGCTGTGTGAGGAGTGCTTCAGGTCACTAGTGATCATCACCTGCTGGTGTTTCTCTTCCTCAGATTTGGTTACCAAGACCCCTCTCAGACTGTACTCCGCCCTTGGGTTCATGGCCTCAGCGTGCATGACCTTGCACTTCTTTACATTAAACCTGAGTTGCTAAATTCTGGACCACCTCACAAGTTTGGTCAGATCTTCTTTTAGGTCTTGTAACCCTTCTACTGTATCGACCCTCCCACAGAGCTTGGTGTCATCCATGAACAGAAAAATCTTCCTTTTATGCCATCTCTAATGAAGACATTAAATAACACCAGACTGAGCACTGAGCACCATGAGACCCTGCTGGTGACTCTCCTAGAACCTGAGAGCTCTTCACCACCACTTTCTCAGTCCTGTCCTTCATCGAGTTTCACACTCATCCAAAGAGTTTCTACCCTACCCACAGAGCCTCCAATTTTCTGATCAACCTCCTATGATGCACAGAGTCAAAGGCTTTGTTGAAGTCAAAATATATGATATCAGCTGCTTGGCCTTTGCCCACTGTTTTACTGATCTAGTCAAAGAAATCAATCAGATTTGTTTGGCAGGATCTCTCAGCCATGAACTCAGGCTGTTGATTGTTCTGGAGATCATTTTCCTCTAGAAAACCTATCAGACTTTGTAAGGATTGCCTCCATGACCTTACCATGACTGAGGTCAGGCTGACTGGTCTGTAGTTGTCCAGGGTCATCCCTGGGTCCACTTTTATGGAGCGGCACTACATGTGCCATTCTCCAGTACAGTGCTATAACCCCTAGTTTGGCAAACTATTGAACATGTCTGCCAGGGGTCCTGCTAGTTCTGCTACAAGTTCCTTCAGCACCTGGGATAGATACCATCCAGGCCTAGGGATTTATTTACCTTGAGGGACAAAAATCCTTTTTTCACCCTGTCATCACTGATCTTTTCATCTGTGCACCCCCTTCCCTTCACTTTCACTGCAGTACTGGGCCATTCCTTTCATTTGTATAGACAGAGCAGAAGCATTCAATACCTTTGCGTTGCCCCCACTATGTTCTACCCACCCCTCCCTCGTTATCCATATGATACCATCTTTCTTATCCCTTTTTCACTAATATACTTAAAAAAGGCTATTAATCTTTTTAAATCTTTTCCGCTAGCTGATATTTTTCCTGACTTTGGCCAGCTGGATTGCTTTCCCTGTCTCTTTGGCTTTACTGTGGTACTCCTCCCTGTCCTTATCACTCTGGATCTTTCCTAACCTCTGTAAGTGGTCCTTTTGTCCCTGACTGCCTGGGCTACCTCTCTGCTAAACCAGTTGGGTGCTTTGGCCTTTGTTTTTCTCCATTTTCACACACTTATTTGTGGTTAACACTATCCCTTCTTTGATTATGGACCACTTCTGATTCACCCTGTCCCTTCACTGAAGCTAGCCAGGTGATTCCTTAGCAGAACCCATATCTTCCTGGGGCACTCCATACTAGCACTGTCTCTCAGTAAATGACCTCATAGGGAGGAGTCAGAACAAAGGTGCTGTGCACCTTATTCAGATAATTTTGTCCAGGATCAGATGGTTTCCATTCTGTGTTCTGGCTCATCCCATGCATTCTGGCCAGGTTGCCTATAAAGGAGAACACCAAGGCAGGTTTAACTCTTTTCATGTGAATCAGCTGATGGCGATGTGGCTGACAGTAAGCATAGGGACATACAAAAATTCCCAGCATGAGAAGGCCAAGCAGTCTATGAAGTCTTTTCATGTGGTAGAGTCCTAAGCAGCAACTAAGACCACCACCCTCTCCTTAATTGCTACTCCCTCTTACTGCCCACTCCCTCCTTGGCCCTGACCAAGTACTGTAGCTATTACAGAGGCTAGTAATTTTAGTAACAGTTTGAGTTTCCTTAAACCCTTTTGATATTCCAATTAAAGTAAGAAATTTGCATTAGAAGCATTTCATTCAGAACCACATTCATTGGGTCACTTTTTTTGTCTGTTATGTAGAGTGACAAAACATGGAGATTTCTATTTTTGATGAAGCACAGGTGGGATACTGAGTTGAAGAGCAGTTTCCCATTTACAAAGTGAGTAAGCTGAGCTCCTCTGTTTAGTTATTAATTGATTATATTGTTGTACAGTAGATTAAGGGGAAACTGGTTAAGAACATGTCTTAATCTAACTGGGCAATGTGATATAAATGAATGAACTAAAATACTAATGACAACAGAAGACGAATGGACTATCAAAAGAATGGCTACGTTCTTTGTAATGTTAACCAAGGCTAGAAAGCACCCGATAAAGCAATTGCAAGATCACTTTTGAAAAAAAATACTGTATTTATTTGCAAGAGGATCCATATTGTATTTTCTCATTTTTATGAATTGTATTTTCTATTGTATGTTGATTTTACCTACTATTTTTGTAATGGCCAATATGGCTCAACAATAAACTTTACTGACTGACTATTTTGTTAGAGCCGTTATTACATGATTACAAATTATTTTCTTTACTGTACAGATTTATAAAAATAGAGGTTAGTTCTGTTTGTTGTGCAGAGTGACAAAAATGGAGGTTTCTATAAAAGGGGAAACACAGGTGACATACCGGGTTGAAGAATGGTTTTCCATATACAAAATGAGTAAGCTGAGTGCTTTCATTTATTCAGAATAACTTTTAATCCATAATATTGCTAGAACCATTGCTATAGCATTAAAACCTCTTTTCCTTACAACAGAGAGTTGTAAAAGCAGTGGTAACTATTTTTTAAAAAGTACACTTGGAAAGCCAGGCTGGAGAGTGGTTTCCCATTCACAAGCCCAGTGAGCTAAAACAATTTCAGTCTTACCATTTGAGGTATGACATTAATTAGAAGATAGCCTAAACATTTATACTGTTATAGTAGGATAGAGAAGTCTGATTAGAAAGGATAAATTCATGTGGATTTCACAGTTTATGCATGTAGAAAAGTTGCTGAAGAAGGCATAGAGCAACAAACCAGTATGTAATATTGGGAACTTGAAAACAGATTTCTGAGAGCTGTTTTAAGAGGTTTTTTACTTTGGATAATAAGAAACAACAAATATAACCGCTAAAGTATCATACAGCCGATTCATAGATATACAGCTTTCTTTGAACATCTTAATTATAAGCTATATTTTTAGATAATTAAGAATATTGCAGATTGAATGACTGAGTGTAATAATTAAGATTGTTTTGCATTTAGTTTAATCAGACTTAGTCATTCATGATATTTATAAGCAGACAGCAGACAGTTAACCCACATTTTTTTGATTTTAAATAGAATGGAACATATAAACGTATTATGATGTATTTTTCGAATATGATGTGGCTAGTTAAACCTGAATTTGTCTGTATTTCAGGCAATGCACATATGCTTTCTTAGTGAAGTATACTTTAAGTTATCCTTTTTGGTTTCTGAACAAGTTTTTTTGTTACAAAGAGATGTATTTACTATCATGGTTGTTTGCTGACTGACTGGGTGACTAAAGTAATAGACCAGGGAGGGGATGTGGACATGGCCTATCTAGACTTTAGCAAGGCATTTGACACAGTCCAACACAAAAGATTAATAAATAAGTTAGCCAGCCTAGGAGTGGGTCGCAGGGTGGCAGCCTGGGTAAAAGAAATGTCTGGAAAACAGGACACAGAGGGTAATAGTAAACTGAGTCAACTCCAAAGAAAGGGGGATTGCTAGCGGGGTACCACAGGGTGTAGTACTGGGACCAGTCCTCTTTTATGTCTTTCTAGGTGACATTGCAGAGGGACTGGAAGGAAAAGTATGCCACCTTGCAGACATCACAAAGATCTGCAACAGGGTTGATACACACTTGGGGGGGATGGGAATGATGAGAAGGTACTTGGCAAGGTTTATTTATTTATTTATTTATGAGTTTAACCAGGCAGACATACTGAGTGGAGAACCACTCATTTCCAGATGCGACCTGGGGGAAGTAGGGTACAGGGTACAGTAGATGTAATTACATATAGTACAGTATATACATTATAGAGAGTGGTTATCTTTGGCAACAAAGATGCTAATAGTGCAGCAGTAGATTATAGCCTTGGTTAGCGGGTGCAAGGTAGCAAAGGATGACATATTACATGCAGTACAGGATATACAGTCTTTTGAGTGCAAGCAGATTAGTAGTGAGGGCCAGGGGGATCAACAGCAGCAAAGAGGCAGGAGTAGTGAGATAGACCTGAAATGGCAGAGAGATGGGCAGTTGGCTCCCAGCATAACCAGTATAAATGTGACAAGAGGGCTTTGGGCTAGCAGTAGCTAGGAGCAGGTGAATGTGGAGGTGAAGTGCACGTGGAGGAGTGGGTTGAGGTGCCTGGGGTTTGTGGAGTGCCTGATGTCTGCAGGTAAGTCATTCCATAGTTTGGGCATGCAATATTTGAAAGCAGATTGGCCTTTGGACGTGCACATGTATGGGACTTGGAGAAGCCTGGAGTCAGTGCTTCTGAGGGAGTAGGCTAGGGAAGGAGGAGCCGATATGGAGGAACTGAGATAAGGGGGGAGGGACTGGGACCAGAATTTGGCAATGACTCTGGAGCAGTGGATCTGTCTGTGGTCCAGGAGTGAGGGCAGGGCTAGGGAGCTATACAGGTCACAGTGGTGGGTCAATGGTGGGCAATCCAGGATGAAGTGACAGAAAGAGTGGAAAAGTGTGTCCAGGCTGGCCAGGGTGGATGGGGGTGCAGTGCCTTAGTCAACATCACCATAGTCAAGTAACAGGAGAATCATCTTTTGTACAATTTCCTTCTGACCGGAGTGGGCAATCATCCTTTGTTGCGAAAAAGAGTGCTGAGTTTGGGGTGGAGCTTCTTGTGTAAAGATTCAATAAGTGTTGAGAAGTCTAGGTATTGGTCAAGCCAAACCCCCAGGTATCTGAATGAGGTGCAGGACTCAAAGGGGGTCCCGTCTAGGATAAGGAATGAGGGGCTAGTGGCTAGGTGGGAAAGGCGTCACTATGAGCCAGAGGTTAGAGAGACAATTTTTTTTTGCATTTAGGACTAGTTGGTCGTACTGGAACCAGTGCTGTACCATGTTGAAATTCTGCTGTAGCACATTGGACACTATTCCAGTGGATGGGCCTGAGGTGTACAGTACGGTGTTGTCCACGTACATATGGATAGATGAATGTGTGCAGGCCAATGGGAGATCATTCAGGAATACTGAGAAAAGTGACAGGCCCAGAAATGAGCCTTGGGGGACCCCCATAATGACTGGGAGGGGGGTAGAGATGTGGGGGCCGATTTTCACCGATTGTAGTCTGCCTACCAGATAAGCATGAAACCAACTTGTGGCATGGCCAGAGAGGCCGGCATAATTTAGTTTGGCTAGTAGCATAGGGTGGGAGATGGTATCGAATGCCTTGGCCAGGTCTATGAAAATGGCCGAGGTGATATACCCTTTGTCCATTCCTGTTAGGATGTCATCGGTAAGCCTTAATAGGGAGGTGATGATAGAGTGTGATTTCTGGAAACCAGACTAAAAGGGGGTGAAGAAGGGGGCTGTGTCTAGGTAATGGGAGAGTTGGGCAAGAGCAAGGTGTTCCTGAATTTTAGCCAGAATTGGGAGGAGGGAGATGGGGTGGTAATTGCCCAGTGAGGAGGGGTCACCGCCCTTGGGGAGGGGGATAACAATTGCCTGTTTCCATGTGGCTGGAATTTTGGCCAAGGAAAAGGAGAGGTTGAGGAGGTCAGCTAGAGGTGCAGCTATGATGTGGGCAGATAAGTGTAGCAATTTGGCGTCTAGGCTAGAGGGGCATTTACCTTTGTTGGGGTTAAGAGCCCTCTGGGCTTGGAGCACTGAGGATAGGGTGACCGGGCAAAAAGAGAAACTGGTGGACTGGGAGGAGTTTTGAGGATTCAGTGAGGTGCTAGGTGTGTGTGTGGGGTGGCAGGAGACCTGATAGGAGAGACGCTGCACAGCTGGTGAAGAAGGTATTGAAGGTGGAGGCCACTTCTCCAGGGTCGGTGATGGTCGTGCTTAGGATGGATAGGATCAGGGTTGGTGGTTGGGCAGGCGGGGAGAGAAGGGATTTGATAGTTTTCCAAAAGTTTGTAGGGTGGTTAAGGTTTGAGTTCAGAGCTGATGTGAACTAGTTCTTTTTGGCCTGGTGTATAACTTTGGTATGGGAGTTGCAGAGGGTATGATAGCTTTGTAGGGATGCTTGGGAGCCTGTTGTCTTATGTTTTTTCCATGTCAGATCCCTGGTATGGCATAGGTTAATGATGTCGGCTGAGACCCAAGAAAGGTGGGAGCCCCTTATTCTTGTTCTTCTTAGAGGGGCATAGGAGTCCCAAACTATGAGAAAGCTGGCCTTGAATGTTTCAAAAGCATGGTCAATGGAAGGTGCCATTGGTATGAAGGACCAGTCAACGTGAGCCAGGTCATGCAGGAGAGAAGGAAGAACTAGAGATTTGTATGATCTTGTGAGAAGTGTCCTTGAGGGGGGTGCTGTGGGTCTGTGTACTTTCCTGATCATGTAAATCATGTGATTGTCCCTTAGGGAGTTGGGGAGAAGACCAGAATTAATAATCCTGTGTGGGGTGGGAAGTGAAGTCCCAGTCCAGGAGGGAGTGGTTTAGCATTTTAGGGTTTAGCCGGGTGGGTTGGGAGAGTAGCTGGGAGAGGTCTAGGGTGTTTATTTTTGTGTGTAGTTTGGAGCAGTCTTTGGTGAGCCAGTTGAAATTGAAATTGCCAAGGATATGGAGCTCACCAGCTGTGATAGATGACTTTAGTGTGGCCAGGTGGTCTAGGATGCTGGGCAGGGGGGTGCTAGGGGCGAAGTAGGAACCTGCAACATACACAGGGGTGGAGTATGGGAGTGCTAGATTGATTAGTAAGGTCTCTATTTCTGGTGAAGGAGCGGGGATTTGAACCAGGGTGAACTGTAGCCTGGTGGAGATGAATGGTCAAAAGTATGGCAGATTATATTCAGTGCAAAGAAATGCAAAGTAATGCACCTGGGAAACAAAAACCCAGGGGAAAAGTACACAGTGTGGGGGGGTGGTCAAACAACAAAAATGGAAAGGGACCTGGGGATAGTCATATCCCTCCTCACTCCTACCCCTAACCTGTTTTTCCATTACCAACTTGCCTCTGCTTAGTTTTTACCTCTGGCAGGATTCTCAGCATCCTGGAGGGGTCTAGCACTGGGCAAGCCTTCTCCTTCCCTTCCCCTCCCCCTTTCTCCTTTCCACCCAACTTGTCCTCGCCTAAATCTGCCCTCTGTTGGGATTCTTAGCAGCCTGGTGATGTCTACTCTCAGGTAAGTTTCTTCCCTCCCTCCTGATATGATATTTTATAAGCTTTAAATTGTTTTACATTTTAGTTATTCTAAATTGCATTAACGATATTTTATATTGATGTGTAGTATGTTTTTTTTTAAATATATATTTATGTGAGGCACCCAGAGCCTCTGGGAATGGGTGCCATACAAATAAAACTTACCTTGCCTTGCCTTCTTTTTTTCCTTCCCCTCTTCTATCCCCCCTATTTCCTCTGACCAACTTGTCCTCACCTAATTCTATCCCCTGGCAGGGTTCTCTGTATCCTGGAGGGGCCCAGCACTGGGCATTTACTCTTATTCACTGTTCACTCCCCTTCCCCTATATCCTCTATGCCCAACTAGTCCTCACCTGATTCTATGCTCTGGTAGTGTTCTCAGAGTCTTGGAGTGGCCTAGTATTAGGCTAGCTTCTTCTTTCCCTCCTCTTCCTTCCTTTCCCTTCGTCCTTTCTTTTCTCTCTTCCCAACTTGTTCTCACCTAGTTCTACCCACTGGCAGGGTTTTCAGCATCCTGGAGGGCTCCAGTGTTGGGAAATGACTCTTCCTTCTCTCCCTTTCCCCTCCATCCTCTTGGTTCCATGTCATAATAGTGATCACAAAACAGCAATTGCTATTATGTCATGTGAATATCGCCAAAAAGCATTTCGGAGATACACAATTTTCAGTGACCCCACTTCCAGTACCACTTAGTGTTTTTGCGAAGGGGGTTTGCCCCCGCATCCCCCTGCTATTAGATTGTCAACTCCAGGAGGGGTGCATGTTGAGGGGGGAGCAAAATTGGCAGAGGGGGGAAAGGCAGCCATAAGCAGCAGCAAAATACTTGCCCCTGGTCCATCCCAAACCCAGTGCCTACTGCACCGCAGCCTGCCTCCATCCTTCCCCACCACACCACAGGGCTGGCTCAGCTGCAGCAGGCTCTCCTTCCCATCTAAACCCTCCTTCGTATCTCTCCCCTCCACCTCTGTATCCCTCCCCTTCTGGTCGCTTCCCTTGCTATTCCATCACTACCTTTTAGGGTAGCTGATGATGATAGTGCTATAAATGAGTCGCTGTTTTTACAGTCACTCATTTATTATCGCTATCATCACTGGATACCATCCTTTCTACCTAACTCATCCTCACCTGATTGCTCTCTGGCAGGGTTCTCAGCACCCTGAAGAGGCCTAGTCTTAGACAAGTTTCTTCCACGCTTCTCCTCCTTCCCTTTACCATCCCCTCTACTATCTCTACCCAACTTGTCCTTGCCTACTTCTGCCCCTTATTCTAAGTCCTTGCCTCTTTCTGCCACTGGCAGTGATCTCCGCACTCTGCAGGGGTCACTTCCAGGTATGACTCATTCTTCCCTACCCTGTCCCTTACCCCCACCTCTCTCCTCTCCCCCTCTGTACACCCTGCACTTAATCAAAGGAATTAGTTCACTTGAGCTAATAATTTGCACTTTTTGTTCTGTCTGAGGTGCTCCCAGACTGCACTAGCCCTGTGCTAACTTACCCTTCACAACTGATTTTGTTTTTTGCTCACTTTTCTCCGGTAATGTTCCCCCTCATCTTTATCCTCTTCTTCCCCCAGCTGGTTTCCCATGTCTACCCCTTTACCCTCCTTGTTGTCCCCCCACTGCACCTCATTCATTCAATGATTGCTAAATAATCTGCCTCTCAACCGTGATCCATTTCTGCAAGGAGTTGGCTCCAAGACGACATTAAATTTCTGTAATATGTTCCTCAGATATGCCACTTGTAATTAAATGCATATTCCACAGGTAAGATATATTTAATTGTATTTTATGTCACAAATGTGATTGTATGAATATTTATGATATTTTTTAACTGTATGTTTTGTTACAAATGTAATTGAATGTTTAATTTCTCGGATATGTTAAATGTTAAACTGTATTTCTAATTCTTCATCCAATTTACCCCGCCTGAATCACTCCAGAACTTGTTGTTCAGTGTCTTACTGGTGGAACATTTCAATAAATAAAATAAATAAATAAATACAAATATCAGATGACCTAAATGTAGGCAAGCAATGTGAAAAGGCAGTAAGGAGGGCTGGAGGGATACTGGGATGCATAGGGAGAGGCATCACCAGTGGAAAACAGGAAGTTGTTCTCTGTCTGTACAGACAGTTGGTGAGACCCCATCTGAAATACTGCATGCAGTTCTGGAGACCCCTTATCCGCAAGGACATAGACAGGATGGAGGTAGTCCAGAGGAGGGCAACTAAAATGGTGCAGGGTATGCACTAGAAGCCATACGGAAAGAGACTAAAGGAGTTTAATATGTACTGTATGCCCCAGAGGAAAGGAGGGAGAGGGGGGGAATGATTGAAACTTTGAAGTACCTCAAAGGAATTAACAAAGTCCAAGTGGGTAGCATCTTTCAGAAAAAGAGATGTGCAAGAACGAGGGGGCACAATTTGAAAACAGAGGGTGGACAGCTCAGGGGTAATGTGAGGAAGTATTTTTCCATGAAGAGGGTGGTGGACACATGGATTGGCCTTCCTGAGGAGGTAGCATGGTGAAAAACAGTGGGGGAATTCAAAAATGTATGGGACAGACATAAGGCAATTCTAGTGGTGGGGTACGAGGAAGTAAGCTGTTGGTGAACTAAGATATGCAGCTTATCCAATAGGTAGGGAAATGGGCAGACTGGGTGGGCCAAGCAGTCCTTATCTGCTGTCAAAGTCTATCTTCATGTGCTTCTATGAAACAATTTTGCATTAGAAATGTCAATACTTAGGTACTTCTCAACTAAATGCATATAATTTACATTGAATACATCTGGAAATCTGTGATTCCCCAAATCATGCATCTTTGTTTAATGCACACCCTGGAGCCACACAAATTAGAATTACATATTTATTAACAATGAGTGTGGTGTGCATACATTTGAAATGCAATTGAAAAGTAAGAAATAAACACAAATTACAATTACATATTTTATTTATTTATTTATTTTTTGAAAATCGGATTTACAACCTTTGAGTCAGGGACTCATTTACAAAGGCACCTCATCGCAGGGAGGGTAGACATGGTTACAATGTGAGATACAACACTGGTAACGTACAAGTGCAATACAGATAAAAAAAGAACACAATATAACAGTGGTTTACAGAATAAAGTTACATGCAGTAAATAGCAATTGTATAAAGTATAACAGTAGTAGAAGTCACAACCCTGGTTGTACCAGGGAATTACCTAGGTGGAAGGGTGGAGAGGGAAACAGGGGTGAGGAAAAAAGGAGGGGGAAAGCAGTCCAATGGACATTGTCAAGGCTATGGGCCAGAAAATGGGGAGGGACCCTAACATTAGGTTGATTAAGGGCAGCTACAGCCTCGGGCGCCAAAAAGGTGGTTACAGAAAGCAACTTAAAACGGACCAATTTTTGTAGACTTAGTGACAGAGGGCAGGAGGGAGTTGAACCGTGTTGGGGCATGGTAGTGGAAGGATCTTTGGGCTAGGGAGGTCTTCCTATGGGGCACCAGAAAGGTGGCCTTAACTGAGCTACAGGAGGCCACAGATGGGGAGGCAAGCCTCAGGGATGCAGTGACCCTTGGGGCGGAGAGTTCTAGCAGGTATTTTTTGGCAAGTAAGCAGGTTTGGTGGCACAGGCGCTCCTCCAAGGTAAGCAGGTTGGCAGTGGAATAGAGCAGGCAAGTATGGGTGTGGAGGGATGCACCGGACAGGAGCCTGCAGGCCTTATTCATCGAGGTCTGGATTCTGGTGAAGGTGGTATTGTCGGCCGCAGCATAGATAGGTAGGCCGTAGTCCACTAGGGACAGGATGGAGGAGCTGATGGCCAGTCAGAGGGCATTTTGGGGGATGCAATCTCTGTGGTGATAGAGAAGGCCAATCTGAGAGTTTATGACTGAGGACAGGGTATTGATGTGGGCATGGAATGTAAGAGCTGAGTCGAAGGTGATGCCCAGGTACTTGTCGGATGACACCTGATTGAGAGGGTGAGCATTACTGGGGAGAATGCAGAGGGGGGCATTTTTGGCCTTATTCTGGTGATGCAAAAAAAGCATAGATTTGTTTTTTTTGGAGATTAATGACCAGCCAGTGGTCATGGAACCACTTTTTGGCTTGGTTGAATGTGTGCTGCAGAGATTCCTGTAGAGATGTGGGGTCAGGGTGGGAGGAAAGGAGAACCACATCATCGGCATAGAGTAGCATATTGCCTGAGCAGGAGCTGGGGAGGGTGTTGAGAAATAGGTTGAACAGAATGGTGCCCAGGATGGAACCTTGGGGGGGCCCCTGAGCGAATGGGCAGGGTATTGGACAGGGTGCCATTTATCTTCACGCACTGTGATCTGGTAGAGAGGTAACTGGTGAACCAAGCCAGTAGGCCAGGGGAGAAGCCAAGTTGGTGGAGAGAGTCAAGAAGGAGGGGATAACAGATAGTGTCAAAGGCCTTGGAGAGGTCAATGAACACTGCACCTGCAACATGACCAGAGTCAAGATCAGAGTGGAGATGCTGGGAGAACTCCAGGAGGGCTGTAGTGGTGCTGTGTCCAGGGTGGAATCCATGTTGTTCCGGACACAGCAGGTCGTATTTGGCCAGATACTTAGAGAGCTGAATGGCCACTATTTTTTCTAGTGCTTTGGAGAGAGGGGGGAGACGGAGATGGGCCTGAAATTGTTAGGGGAGGTTCTAGCTCCACTCTTATGGATAGGAGTGGTTTCTGAAATTTTCCAGGCACTGAGAAATTGACCAAGACATAGTGACCAATTTAAAAGGTTGGTGAGAGTGGCTAGTACAGTATCTAGGACTAATCGGAGAATCCTGGAGTCCAGGGGATCACAGCTGGGGTTGTTGCTAGCTAAGGCATTTTGCAGATGAGGCCTGGCTTCAAGGGGTGATATGGCATGCAGGTAGAAAGGGGGGCAATCCAAGGTGGGGGGCTGGAGACAGGGATAGGGTCAAAAAAGTAGTTGAGGAGGACAGAGCTTAGATCTGAGAAAGCCATATTGAGGCACTCAGCTCTGCGGGGAGGATTAGTAGTGATGGTACCATCTATGGAGAGTAGTGATGGTGGGGGGGAGCAGGTCTTTCCATTGAGCACTTTCATATTGTCCCAGAAGGTATGGGATGACCCCAAGTGGATTCATAGGTGGCTTGATAATATTCGGCCTTAGCCTGCCTTATAGCCCAGGTGCACTTGTTACGTGCTGCATTATATGCTTGTCTGTCAGCCAGTTTGCCTGTCTTGACAGCAGTATGCCAGAGATTATCTCTTTGTTTCAGTGTTTGGATGAGGGATGGGGAGATCCATGGGGTGTTGTGTTTCTTGGTACCGATTCTGGTCAGGGGGGCGAAAAGGTCAAAGGCTTGCTGAAGGCACTGGAGAAATAGGCTACGACAGAGTCAATATCCATTGCAAGTAGGATTGGGGACCAGTGAAGCTGGGCTAGGTGTGTTTTTAGCTTTCTGAGACCCCCGGGGCGAAAGCTCCAGTGCGAGGTGACCTGGGACACTGGTTTTGGTATGTGGGATGACCAGTGACAGAGGACCGGAGAGTGGTCACTAAGAGAGTCTGATAGTACATTAATATCCCTGATTTTATGAGGGCAGTTTGACAGAATTATATCTAGGTGGGTGTTGGAGCCGCCTGACTGCTTAAATAGAGTGGGTGAGCCTGACTGTGTGCGAGAGGGGAGGCAAGGGTGACCTGCTCCAGGGAGGTCCCCCCCCCTGGCACTTGAGACTTCAACCGAGGCCAAGTCCTGAGGTGCCGGGTGCGTCTGCAGCCCTGGTGGGCCTCCTCAGAGGCTGTGCAGGAACAAACCTTAAGTTTTCCGGCCCCTGCCCAGGTGCAGCAGAGTTTTTCCCCAACACGACTTTCTACGCTGACCTTCAAGACCTCTAATCCTTTAAATCCTTCGAACCTTTAAATCTGCTTGGACTCTCACAATATTACTACCATACTCACCGCTAAAAGAGGACATCGCTGCTGGGCTACACCGTTGGTGGGTGGCTGAGGGACATTTTTTCGTGCTGAGGAACAAAGAGATCCCTGTTCTTTTTCAAACTTCCAGATCTTGGTGCCGAAAGCGCCCTTGTCGATTGGTTCCCTGCACGTGGTGACGCTCCCTTTGTCTCCTACATAGGGAGAGCCAGTCCCACCATCAAACTGAGCCCGACTGTGTGCGCGAGGGGAGGCGAGGGTGACCTGCTCCAGGAAGGTCCCCCCCCGGGCACTTGAGACTTCAACCGAGGCCGAGTCCTGAGGTGCCGGGTGCGTCTGCAGCCCCGGCGGGCCTCTTTGGTGGCTGTGTGGGAACAAACCTTAAGTTTCCTGGCCCCTTCCCAGGTGCAGGAGAGTTTTTCAGCGCACCCTCCCGCCCCATTCCCTCCTCCCATTAAATGCCCATTGGCTCCGCCCCAGGATCCATCTTACCCTATCAGTTGGTGGGGGGCCGGGTCTAACAGCGCATTTGGGCATACCACTGTGAACCCTCCTAGAGGTCCTTCTCCTATCCCATCTCACAGGCTGTGACTGATACCATAGGGGATAGATTAATCTGCTGACTTTCTAGGCTATGTGTTAGATATCTATTGGTGATTAGTCTGCAATTTCCAGTTCTGGTCCCCACTGATTGGCTCTAGTCCAGGATGCAATTTGTGTGTAGGGAGTAGGATGATGAAGTGCCATCACTAATAACTGTTAATGCTCTTACTAGCCATAGTGTCTACCGAGGTCTAACTGTACTGCCTAGTGAGGCTGTCATTTAATCATAACCATTAGGCTGTCAATATACCGTCCACTAGACTCCTACTGTGGTTACTGTTCCCAGAGGGGATTAACTGGTTAATCACTGTGAAAATTTGAATGTGTACCACTCAGTGGAAAAATAGGCTATTCTAGTAGTCCCACTGGCCTGATACTGATAGCTCAGTATCCAACAGCCCTCAGGTACAATTCTGTCCATCCTCCCGTCAGCTGCGCCTAACCTCCACTGCTGTTTGGGCAATACAACCTAGCTGAACCATGTCTCCTGCCTAGATGTGGATCAGGCTCCCTTTCTTCCCACTCAAGGAGGGTGGGGGTTCCCCCTATGAGATGGCCCTGGGTGTGCAGCTGGCCATGTATAGGACACTGGCTCTAACGGGTCTGGTACTAGGACTCATCCTGCTCTATGTGGCCACCACCCCCCACTCACCCCGGGGGCGCACTGGGAGAAATTTCCCTTCTTTGAGGTGCCCGATTTCACCTTCTCAAACATCCCATACCCCCCTCTGCCTCACCTGTAGTTTAAATCTCAGGGGTCTAGTGCACACTGTCAGGGAAAAATGACTTTGTGCTCGTACTCCTTCTAAAGGTCTTTCTCCTATGACATGGTGTCCTTACTGGCTTCTCCTCGTGCTAATACTACTGTCTGGGGATATTGAAACAAACCCTGGGACAAATACTTCGGCCCCTTCAATACCCCAGGGAATGGCCAAGGACCTAAAGTGGCTCATCTAAATATCAGGAGTCTGCTACCCAACCAGGATGAGCTTGTCTCTTGGACTGCACTCTACAAACCTGATATCCTTGGTGTGACAGAGACCTGGCTTAAACCCACAATCCCTGATTCAGCTCTGTGTTCTTCCTGGGTATGACTTCATATGGCAGGACCGAACAGGGACAAAGAGGGGGGGGTGGCATCCTGATCTACTACAGGTGCCACCTCAAGGTCTCCCCAGTAGTCCTCCAGCATACCAAAGTGTCCCCCTGAGAGGTACTACATGTACTACTCCTACTAGGGGACACCAAGAAACTTTATCTGCTATGTACGTACAACCCTCCGAGAGGTGGGCTCCCTGGACTGATCCATCTTCTGGATTCAGTCGGTCCTAGCATTGGTGACAATGAACTCATAATCATGGGAGACGTTAATCTAAATTGGACCGGTGAAAATGAAAGGCAGTTTGAGCCCCTCCTTGCTAATCTCACCCTGACTCAGCTAATACAGGAGCCAACCAGGCGATCAGCCAATGGCTCCTCCAGCTCCCTTCTGGACTGGATTCTGACTAACTGCCCAGACAGGATCGCCTCAGTGGCCACACTATCTGATGCCATTTCTGACCACTCTCCAGTCTACTGTGTGTGGAAAGTTCCTTCCCCCAGAATCCCGCACAAGATCATGCATGTCAGGAACTTTGCCAGGTTTGATCCTGGTGAGTTCCTAGAGGACTTAAGGCTCACTGACTGGTCTGAGGTGCTAGGAGCTAATGACACCTCAGTGGCAGACTCTCATTTCCTTACCACATTTGGGGCCCTGCAAGACAAGCATGCTCCAAAGGTCACCCGTAGGGTGAGGGGGGTCTGCCACCCTCTAGTTGCACGGGAATCTCCTAGCCCAAATGCGGGCCAGAGACAAATGTTGGGCAAACTTCAGATTGTCCCATGATCCCTCTACTTTCCAACGCTACAGAAACCTCAGAAATGAGTGCAAAGAAGCTATTAGGATTGCAAAAAGCGACTTCTGCAAGTCTGCCCTAACTAGCTCCGCCAATGACCCCAGGAGGTTTTGGAGAAATATGAAAACCCTAGTCAATGGCTCCTCCCACCCAGGGGTATCTGATATGATTATAAAAGGCGTCTCTTGCAGCAATCCCCTCACCATTGCCAACTCCCTAAATTTGCACTTCTCCTACCTCTCGGCCTTCACCGCACTTTTCCCACCTGGTGCGGGTATGTCCTCTCCCCCTTCCCCTACCTGGGGGGAGGACCACCCCCACGTCAAATGTTTCCCATCAGGGCGGTGACAACCTCAGACATGCAGAGATGCCTAGCTGGTCTCTCCCAGTACTCCAGCCCTGGCCTAGATAACCTGGAGCCCAAGCTTCTAAAGCTTGGGGCCTCCTACATTGCCTCCCTAGTAGCCCACATCTTTAACTTATCCCTTGCACAGGGGTCCATCCCAGACACCTGGAAGGAGACAAGGATAGTCCCTGTCCTGAAGAAGGGTAACCCCAAAATACCAGACAACTATCATCCGATTGCTATCCTTTCATCCCTTAGCAAGGTCCTCGAAAAAGTAGTGGCTGAGCAGCTCTCAGAGTATGTACAGCAGCACGAGCTGCTACCCCCGACCCAGCATGGTTTTCTAGTGGGGCATAGCACCTCCACAGCCCTGATCTCTGTCACATCAGGCATTAGAACAGCCATGGACCAGGGCAAACTCTCTGGAGCCATATTCATCGACCTGTCCAAAGCCTTCGACCTTGTTGACCATGCACTTCTTTGTCAACAGCTGGGATCACTTGGCTTTTCCCCTTCTGCTATGAAATGGATTACGGGCTATCTACATGGTAGAATGCAGCGTACTGCTTCAACAAAGTCCTGTCCAAACCCCTCCCAGTCACATCAGGTGTCCCTCAGGGCTCGGTACTGGGCCCCCTTCTTTTCTCCCTCTTCATCAATCAACTGCTTACGGTGACAACCAATTGCAGTGCCGTCCTATACGCAGATGACCTGGTGATAACGGCCCACTCTAGTGACACTGCCACTCTTACCAAGAGTCTGTCCGAGGACTTTAACCAGGTCCTGATCTGGGTTACGGATCGTAAGCTGGTCTTGAATCTGAAAAAAACTCAGGCCATGCTATTTGGCTCAGCTGCCAAAATCAAAGCCTCAACATCCCCCCTGAATATAATCAATCCGGACAGATCCTCCCTCCCTGTGGTGAACTCGGTCAAGTATCTTGGGGTCACATTAGACCCTCAACTTGACATGGGGAGCCACATCGCCAAAGCCTGCCGAACTGTGAACTGCAAGCTGGGCCTGGCCTACAGGGCCAAGTACAACCTTACACCTGCGGCCAGGCTTGCCCTAGCGAGAGGAGTACTCCTTCCATCTCTCAGCTATGGTCTGCACATATTTGCTTGCTCCACTAAGACTCATCTCACCAGGTGGCAGATGGCATACAACAATATCTGCCATTTCGCCCTGGTGGTTCCCCACCTCACCCATCGCTGTGAGCTTTATAATAAACTCCGGTGGCTCTCCCCAGCCAGATACCTGGACTTTGGGATAGGTTGCCTCACGTGCAAGGTGATCAGAACTGGTACCCCATCGGGACTGGCCCAGCTTCTACCATCAGCTGACATTTCTCCTTACTCATTAAGGTCTCAAGTCCAGGGAACGCTCAAAGTTCCTGCCACAAGAACTCTCATGGGAGCTAGGGACTTTGTTGTGTGTGCGCCTAAACTCTGGAACTCCCTCCCAGAGTCTGTTCGTCTGGCCCCTTCCCATCAGTGTCTCCGAAAATCCATGTGGGACTTCTTGAAAGAAGCCTCAACATGTGACTGCCCCAGCCTCCCTAGGGCAACACTGCCTCTTACAGGGCTGCCTGGAAACTACTGCTGCTCGCCCCATTCCATTACCATTACCTGGCCTGGATCTAACTGTTGTCTGTAGACCTAGGTCTTGCCTCAATCTGTAATCCTTAGTATATGTTTATTGACTTGTCTTACTTGTAACAAAATGACTTTAAGCTGTACCATCGCTTTCTACTCCCCTGTATAATGTGCCCTCTGTATTCTCATATGTTGCCTATGCTGTCATTATGCTAACGTGCCCTCTGTATTATTCTCATATGTTTCCCATGCTGTCATTATGTATTTGAAATGTGTCTTTGTACCATCATGTTGTATTCTCCCGGGTCGTTCCTGAAAATAGGCATAATACTTGTCTAGTGTACTTACCTGGTTAACAAAAGCTAAATAAATAAATAAATAAACTAGTTGGGTCATATCTAGGGCAGCGAAGGAGTCCCTGATATGGGGGGCAGCAAGGAGTGTGGTATGAATACCCTGTATTTGAAATATGGCACTTATTTATTTTCTACTTTTAAATCCTGTTTCAAATATCTGCACACCACAGTCCTTCTAAACAAATACGCAGTTCTACGAACATACGAACATACGAAATTGCCTGCAGAAAAAGACCCACAGGTCTATCAAGTCTGCTTAAAAGAGCAGCTCTTAGTTCTTATTTGAGTGACTCCATGGTGTGCACAGAGATAAATATTCTGTTGTTTTATTGCACTCCTCCCCATCTCCCCTCCAAGACACATCTGTAAATGAGCTGTTACCAGCTCGGTATGTCTTCCTGGTGAGAGAGAAAGAAAGAAAGAAAGAAAGAAAGAAAGAAAGAAAGAAAGAAAGAAAGAAAGAAAGAAAGAAAGAATCAGTGTAATCTCAAGTTTTCAGGTGCCCTGATATCAGAGCGTATACTTATTTCATACCTAGTTGTGAAGCAGGAGGTGGGAAGACATAAGGGACCAATAATCCCTTTTGACCTTAAATTGCTAAGGGCCCAGACTTGAAAATGTGGACTAAGTGTAGCGCAAACGGCTGTGTGCTCACACAATTGTACATGAGAGACAACAAAAGGTATATTGGAAACTGCACACCAAGACTGTACAGTGCTAACAGGTTTTCAACATAGTGATAATTGGAGGGGTGGGCAGACGTATGAGGAAATAATGGCACTGTGTTCCATGTACCAAGATCAAGGTTAGAGACCAAGGTCTTTTGACCAAGACTGAAGTCTGAGGTCATGATCCACAGTGCCCAGTGCCATTATTCCTGAAGACTAACCTGCTGATTCCTCAAATTATAAATATTATATTGAGGCCATTCATTAACATAAGAGACAAAATTGTAGATTTTTGAGATAAGCTTTATTTCACTTACCAGACTATATAGAAAACAAATTCCAGAAACTATTTGACTGCTTGTAATGTCTCACAACTTATTTACATATTCCAAAGGTGTTTATTGCTGCATTTGCACAATCCAGAGATATTTGTTGCCTAATTTTTATGTTCCAAGGGCTTTAACTGTTTTCAACCTTATTGACAGGGTATTTCTGCCACTCAAAGCAATCTGATTGACTTCATGGGTTTCACCTTGATATAATGTATCTTTAGCAAGAACTACACAATGCAAAGGCCTAACCTGTGTATGAGTGCAAACCAGAGGTGTGTCCACATGCACTAAGCAGTCCTTGACATTGAAAACACCCATATGAGTTCATCATGCAAGGTGGCAAACTGCCAGTATCTCACACACAATGACTGGAAACTGTGTTGATCTCCCACTCTCCAAAATGTTAAGGTTTTGGAACCCTTGCAGGAGCCCAGCACATCACTGGCTCTTGTTGCCAAACAATTTGGGATTTCTAAAAAACAGGCTGGTTGAATTTCACAGAACAAGGATAACATCTTCAGTGAATGGAAATAAAATTCTAATCTGAAGTGCAAGAGGAAATGTGAAGGCAAACACCATCATTGAAGATACACTTCATACGTGGTTCTAGAGGGCATGAATCTCAGGACCTGTTTTCAAAATAAAGCAAAATAACTAACTCTCCACATAAAGCATGACACCTTTGAGGCAACGGTTGGGTGGTTGTCTCACTGGAAAGCAAGACACAACATCATTTGCAAAAAGGAGCACGGGGAGAAGCAGCTTGTCTCTGATGCTCCATTTGCCTCAGAATGGCTAAACAATTCTTGCAAGGTTTGTTTTCTGAGTATGCCTCCATCAACATCTGGAATGGCGATGAAACTAGCCTTTTTTACTTTGGATATCCAGACTGAGGGAATGCTCACAAGGACAATGACCTTATCGGTGGAAAGAAATCCAAAAGTAGGGTGTCACTCCTCTGCTGTTGCAATATGCTGGGCACAGAGAAATTGCTCTTACTTCTCATAGGCAAAAGTAAAAGACTGCGTTGCCTTCCAAAAGATCTGAGTTCCTTACCTGTCACATACATACAGTGCAAATGCATGGAATACAGACTCTGTTTTCTCTGACTGGCTGTCTGAATGGAACAAGAAGCTGAAGCACCATCGGAGGAAAGTGATCATTTTCATTGGCAGCTGTGGTGCCCATCCTGCAGATCTGGCAAGTAAATTCAGACAGATTAAAACTGTTCCTTCCCCAAATACCATGAGCTTGATAACAGCTGCTCAATATAGGGGTCATAAAGAACATCAAGGGCCACTACTGCACGATGTTTTCTTCCAGAACTGTAGGCATCATTGACAGTGGGTGTAACTCCGTGGCTTCTGCAATTACTTGCACTGCCAACCTTCTTAACACCATACTCATTATGCATCATGCATGGCCGACCACAAAGGAAACCACAATTTCCAACTATTTCCACAAGGCTGGATTTTTGTGCGAGTCCAGGAAGTGCTGTCATCTATGCCTGACATCTTTGCTGATGTGGAGCAACCAGCAATATGACACAGGATGAAACTGAGGACTTTGTATATTGAGATGCTGGTGAGGAGACTGAAGGCAAGCTTTCTCTCAAGGATATATGTGCAGCAGTTAATCTGGAGTCCAAGGAAGGGGTTACCACAGAAGACCACTATGACGAATTCCACCCCCCCATCAAGATCACTTACAAACAAGGAAGCCCAGGCTTCATTGAGAATCAGAGTTTGGGAGTTTGAGATGCTGTTTGACCTGGAGAGCATGATTCTGAAAAACATCTCTGACTCAGCAAGACAGAAAGAAATTACCAACTACAGTACTTTCTGACAGCCAAGTGAATCCCCAAATGATTAACGATTTTAATGTTACTTTTTAACTCTTTTTAATTGCTAAAAAATAAAGATGGAAATCAGCACTCAACTTATAAACACTGTCAATCCCTCAGTATTGCCAGGAGGCGCAGGAAGGGGAGGGGAACTGGTCCTGGTGGGGGAATTGAAAGGGGGGGGCGAATTGGGGTGGTATTGACCAGGCAATGCCCTGGGGTGAAATGTTGCCAGGACAGGGATAGTCCCTATCTTGTTCCCATACCCAAGGGCCCAGCAATTAGTGCTAGACAGGAGTCGAGGTCTTCCTCAGCATCTCATCCAACCCGGGCTGTGTTATGTAATGTCAGATCCATCAAAAACAAGACAGCTATTATAGCTGATCTTGTTGAAATGGTGGATCTGGCATGCATCACCGAGACCTGGCTGGACTAAAATGCAGGCCCAGTTTTGGCTTCTGCAGTTCCAGCTGGGTTCTTGGTGATTCACGGCCTGAGGTTAGATTGTAGGGGGGGGGGGAGTACACATCTTTTTTAAGACCGAAATGGGCCTTGTCGATGTTCCGGTGCGGACCACCAGATCCTTTGAGTGTATCATGGGAGAGGGTGTAGGTTGCAGGACACTCTTCATTTACTGTCCACCAGGTGATGGGGCTTTATTCCTGCAGGAGATTGCAGACTTCATTGTTGACATAGTATTGGAGTCTTCCAGATGGATTATTCTGGGGAGATTTAATGTCTGGGTCGATGATGAACTCTCATATTTTGGTCAAAATCTCCTCCAGTTAATGACAATGTTGGGCCATACACAGGTAGTTACCACCTCTACCCATATAGGAGGTCACTCATTGGATCTGCTGTTCCTCCTGGGGATGGAGATCTCTGACTTGGGGGTGGAAGAAGTCAGTTGGTCTGACCACCACACCATAGGGTTCAGTTTAGGGGCCCCCCAAGTGGACCTACCCCTTTGGAGATGGTCCGGTACCACCCCTTAAGGGGAGTTACCCCAGATGGTCTATCAGTGGTTCTGAACCTATCGGGATTGCTGAGTGAAAGCACAAGTTCAGGGAACCTTATACTAGCCTATGATAAGGCAGTGGGAGATGCCTTGGACTTGAATGCTCCTGTTCACATTCGACCACTCACTCTTTGCCCAAGGTCCCCTTGGTATAGAAACATAGAAACATAGAATTTGATGGCAGATAAGAACCACTTGGCCCACCTATTCTGCCCATTTCCCTACCTAATGGATAAGTTGCAGATCCTAGTTAACCAACAGCCTACTTCCTCCTACCCCCCCCACTAGAATTGCCTTATGTCTGTCACATGCATTCTTGAATTCCCTCACTGTTTTTGACTCTACGACCTCCTCAGAAAACCCATTTCCATGCATCTACAACCCTCTCTGTGAAGAAATACTTCCTCACATTACCTCTGAGCCATTCCCCCTCTATCTTCAAATTGTGCCCCCTTGTCCTCGCACATCTCTTTTTCTGAAAGATGCTACCCTCTTGGACTTTGTTGATTCCCTTGAGGTATTTGAAAGTTTCTATCATATTCCCCCTCTCCCTCCTTTCCTCGAGACTATACATCTTAAACTCCTTTAGTCTTTCTTCATATGTCTTCTGGTGCAGACCCTGCACCATTTTGGTTGCCCTTCTCTGGACATCCTCCACCCTGTCTATGTCTTTATGGTGATGTGATCTCCAGAACTGTACACAGTACTCCAGATGTGGTCTGACCAACTGTTTGTATAGAGGGCCAACAACTTCCTGTTTTCTACTGGTGATGCCTCTCCCTATGCATCCCAGTATCCCCCAGCTCTCCTTACTGCTTTCTCACATTGCTGGCCCACCTTTAGGTCATCTGATATGACTACCCCCAGGTCCACTTCCATTTTTATTGTTGTTAGTATCTCACCCCCTATTGTGTACTCTTCCCCTGGGTTTTTGTTTCCCAGGTGCATTATTTTGTACTTCTTTGCATTTAATCTAAGCTGCCATACATTTGACCATACCTCCAACCTTGCCAAGTCCCTTTTCATCCTTTCTACCCCACCTTGCGTATAAACCCTGTTGCAGATCTTTGTGTCATCTGCAAAGAGACATACTTTCCCTTTCAGTCCCTCTGCAATGTCACTTATATAGACATTAAAAAGGACTGGCCCCAGTACTGAACCCTGCGGTACCCCACTAGTAACCCCCCTTTATTCACTATGGACTCCATTTACTATTACCCACTGTGTCCTGTTGTCCAGCCAGTGTTTTATTCAGGCTAACACCCTGGGACCCACTCCCAGGCTGGTTAATATGTTTATTAATCTTTTGTGTGGGACTGTGTCAAATGCCTTGCGAAAGTCTAGGTAGGCCATGTCCACAGCCCCTTCCTGGTCTACTACATTGGTTACACAGTCAAAGAAATCAATTAGATTTGTCTGACATGACCTTCCTTCTGTGAATCCATGCTGACTTGGGACATGTGCCCCACTGGCCTCTAGGTACTCAACAATTCTTTCCTTCAGAAGTGATTCCATCATTTTCCCTACCACTGAGGTCAAACTGACAGGTCTGTAGTTTCCTGCCTCTGTCTTGCTCCCACTTTTGTGAAGGGGAATCACAACCACCCACCTCCAGTCCTCAGGTACAACACCATCTTTCCATGATTTATTAAAAAGGGTAGTCAGTGGTGTTACTAGTTCTTCCCTTAGTTCTTTTAGAATTCTGGGGTGAATCCCATCAGGCCCCATTGCTTTATCCAGCTTCAGTTTTAAGAGTTCTTTCAGAACCCTTTCTTCTGTGAAAGGACTAATATCAACCCCCCTATCCAGAGTGCTTCTATTGACTGGATTAGGTATCTCCCCCTGCTTTTCCATTGTGAATACTGAGCAGAAGTATTCATTCAGTATCCCTGCTTTTTCACTGTCGCTCTCTGCCCAACCACCTTCCACTTTATTCGGGCTCAGTATCCCTGCCTTAGTCTTTCTTTGCTCCCTAATGTACCTGTAAAAGGTTGGCTATCTATTCCTTGGTTTGGGCCTTTGCTATTCTGACTGCCTTTCCCTCTTCCTTCTGCTTTAACTGGTGTAGTTCTCTGTCCTGCTCCTTGTGTGTTTCCTTATACTTCCTGAATGCAATCTTTTTCTATGTAGTGCGAAGACAGTGGCACAGCCATGTACCCAGTGCATGCATGGACCACCAGCGCTGCATGCCCAGACATGCAGTGCCACTGGACAGTGCTGACTGTATTACTTGGCGTGCATGGCAGTGGTGTCAATGGATGGTGGCCATGCCCTGCCACCTGCCCTGCTACACAGCATGCACAGAATAACCTGGATGGAAGGCACTCACCATCATTGGGCTGGTCCTGGCACTGACCCACTATGGGACCTCCGGCATGAGGACGTAGCTCCCCTCCCCTCAGCTCGCTTCTCTGCCTGTCCACCCAAGCACAGCGATGCTCTTCAGGGCCTAGGGTGCAAAAATGGAGAGTGGAACATCAGTACAATCCAGTAGCAAATGCTCCTCCACCCCCAGGTGTGTGCAATCCCACACAGCAAAACCATTCAGCCCCTCACCTCTACACCACCACCACCACCACTGCCCACACTAGATGGCCTGCCACCCCTGTGTGGTGGACACATGCCCACTGTGATACTCATACAGACGCAACCAGTGTATGGATGGGGCAACTACCTGGCTGTGGAACAGCGCCTCTCCTAGCTCATGCCCACAGCCAGGCAAGCCTGTCCGGGTCCCTCCGCTGGAGGTCCCTATATCGATGTCGACACTGCTCTGCTGTCTTCTCCATCCCTGTGGCCTCCTCCAGCACCACTGACACCTCCTCCCACACGGCACTCCTGGCCCTGTCCAGGGGTGCTTCACCAAATAGAGCACCAGCATGGGGCTCCACCAGTGCCACCAAATTGGCCAGTTCTATCTGGCTCCAAATTGCAGCCCTCCGATGTGCCATCTTTGGATCATCTCTGAATCAAAATGGTGCTCCATAGCGCACGTCCGCCACATGCAGAAGTACTGCGCTGCCATTCCTCATCACGCTGTCACTGAACAGTGTGATAGGGGTATACCCATGAAGATGCATGGCACCTAGGAGACAAAGGTCAGGCACAGGGTGAAGGGTCTCTCGCACATGGACCACCACAGTGCGATTGGTACTCCTGGCATGTAGCACAGTAGGGCGCCTGTGTGGCACTTCCTGTAGTGGCCTATCACACTGTGGCACCATGGCTCCTATGGCATCCCAGGGCAAGGGCGCCATACATTTGAACAGCGCACTAGCACCACTGGCACAGTGGTGGATGTGCCCTGCACTGTCTCCCATGCTCAGCACATCAGCATCGTGGCAGGCATCAGTGTCAGCACCCCAGGCATGCACCATGCAGTACCTACTATGCATGTCACAGAGCTGCGCCTCTGCCTGAGCACATTCAGCACAATTGTGCAAGGCACACCAGCACGATATTCAGCCAGCATATGCAAATCAGCTCATCAGTTATTCCATGGTGTAGCAACGGCATTAGCATCCACTTAAAATTGAGCCTTGCCTCATTAGCATGTGTTGCGCTATATAAATGCAACATGGGGCTGCAGAGGCCATAGTCTGGTATTGCAGTCTATTGTGGTGGGTTGCATGCTGTTTGCCAGTGTGGACTGTGGTGTGTGGGAGATGCATGGGACTGCACATTCAGAGGTAACACCTGTCATTCCCAGAGGATCAATAATGACTGAACATGAGGAGGAGGAGGAGCAACAGAGATGTGGGAGACGGAGGAGGCCCAACTTCACCCGGGCAAAATCAGATGCCCTGTTTGAGGCCTACCTTGACCAGGAACTGCTGCTCAGCAGACAGCGGGGAACACCACAGGCCCATACTGCAGCATGGGATGAGGTGGTGTGTGCCATCAACCAGTATGGCAGCCACCAGCGGTCCATGCAGGAATGCAGGTAGAAGGTGGGCACAGACAAGAGGAGGATAAAAGATAAGGTGGCTGCCATAAGAGTAGCACATGCTGCGACTGGTGGTGGACAGCCTGACGTGCCACGCCTGATGCCACAGGAAGAGTGGGTGGCTGGCAGCATGCGGCGTTGTGCATTAGAGGGTGTTCCAGGTGGTGACTTCCAGACTGGTGGCAGCCCGTCACTGCATGGTAGGTCCTGATCTGTCACTGTGTGGGGGTTGGGGGGAATGCCACAGGGTAGGGCAGAGACAGTAATGCTACTGTGTTCCCTTACAGCTCCTGAGTGTCTACATGGGTCAGCGGTGCTGGGTTCGTCCACTGAGGGTGATACCCTGTTCACAGAGGAGCCCCCATCCACCATCACAGCTGTCCAAGGGTCAGGACAACAGTATACCCACCTGTCTGTCTGGACTGAAGTTGGTGGTGCTGGTGTGGAGGAGGCCCTGCCTGTGTCCCAGCATGACAGCATCCATGGATGCCAGCATGCTGAGACTCAGACTGGTGCTGGATCAGTCACCAATGATGATGGAGCTCACTTCATGGACAGTGATACGTGTGGGCCGCTGGATGGCCCCACAGCAGGTAACAGCATGGGCATAGCCATGGGTGGTGCCCACGTGGAGGCCTGCGTGACATCATAGTCCCAACCTGTGCCTGTCTGCACCAGTGGGGCATCACTGGTGTGTGTCCAGGCTGATGGGGCTGTTGCAGCTGCTGCAGTGGCACCATTGAGCCCTGGCGAGCGGCGGCCAGAGGGGCAGTGTCAGCAGTCGGCCAATGGTGACAAGGGGACAGTGTCGGGGGTGGTGTCACTGCACCACATGTGGCCATTCCCTGGCATGGCTCTGGTTTGCAGTGTACATTATTAAGGGGTGATGCCCAGCAGGGCCAGGAACACCATGAGGGACGTCATGCCGATCCGGTGGATGACCTCTTTGATAAGCACAGCCGACTGCTCCAGACTTCCATGGATCAGCAGTCACAGCTTGTCAGGGTGGTGGATGCACTCAGTGTGGTTCTGTGCCACACAGAGGAGTGGTGCAGCAGAGACCACGCTCTGCTCCTGGCAGAGATGGCCAGTCAGCGGGAGGATGTGACCAATGCCATTGACAGGCAGACACGTGCATTCACAGCTGTCATGGCCACATTGGGAACACAGTTTGTTGCCCATGCACCGCAGACACCATGCAGTGTCATGTCCACCCCCCGTTCCCGGTGTCATGTGACACCATCCATGTCAACACCGGGTTTAGCTGTGGGCATCCCGAGCAAGCCCAGTGCAGGTATGTTCGGTGAGCTACAGACCCCTGCTCGAACACGGTTGCGTTCCCGCAACATCACCCCTGGAGGACCGTCGGTGTCACCTCATGAGGCCAATGGTCAGCCTGTCATGGCTGGCAGGTCTCAGCGGGGCTGCCCATGCATCTGTGGTGGCCGTGGCACTGTGCCACGTACTGACCTATCTCCCACCATGGCTACTGTCTGTCACTGCCCTGTGTGCAGTGTGTTGTTCAACATGCAATGCACAGGTGGGGTACCCGGCCCTGCACACACACACACATATGGTCCATGCGCACACCCTTCCGGCTGCTAGTTGTTGTGGCGTGTGCATGATGATGCCTGCGTTGTGCTGTCCACCACTGTGCAATGGTGCCCAGCGTCTGAGACATGTACAATGATGGGCAATGGACATGGTCATCTGTGGACCTGTGTGTGGCTAGGGGTAGCGGTCAGGGTCAGCGTGCCTCCAACCCCTTGTGCATATCTTGGAGGGGGTGTGTGTGTGTATGTGTCAGTCACCGTGTGTCTTGTTAGGCCTTGCCCATCCCTGACAGTGTATGCATTTGTATGCTTAGCCAATTCCCTTGCCACCATGCGGCCCTGGGGTTCGTCCATGTGAGTTTGTGGGTTGTGCTCTTTCCATTGGTAGTTGCACATGGCCCCATGACTTACCTGGGTTGCCTGAAATGCTCTTCTGTGATGGTGTCCCGGTGCAGCTGCGACATCTGGATCAGGCTAGGTCCCTTCATCCAAGGGGGGCTGCCTATCACTGTCTGCACCGGCATCCTCATCGTCCCCATCACTGTCCCCCTCTTCAACCTCTACAGCTATCCCACAGTCATTGGCCATGTTGTGCAGGATGCAACAGGCCAGGAATAGCCCACAGGTCTTTGAGGGGCTGTACTGTAGGGCACCGCCAGACATGTCCAGACAATGGAAATGTGTCTTAAGCATCCTGAACACCCACTCTATGACACTGCATGTGGTGGCATGTGCCTCATTGTGCCTTTGCTGCGATGGGGTTGCAGGCCTCCAGTATGGTGTGAGCAGCCAGGGACAGAGTGGGTAGCCACTGTCACCTGTGTGTAGAGGGTGGACATTAGTATGGTGGGCAGCATCGCTCTGCCATGGGCCGTCAAGGCCAGTACCCATGGCACCTCTGACTAAGCCCCCCCGTAATCCATGTCATCCTGTGTGTTTGCATACTCACCCACTAGGTGGCCAGTGGGAATGTCCTCACTCTCAAACCTGTGGCACAGTGCAGACTGGTGCCAGATGAAGGCATCATGTGCTCCCCCAGGGTGTGTGACACAGACATTGGTTATGAGTCCCCTAGAATCGCACACCACCTGGCAGTTGATGCTGGCATAGCCCTTTTGGTTGAAGTAAGCGGCATCTTCCAGGCCAAGTGGGGAGCGGATGGCCACATGGGTGCAGTCAATGGCCCAGAGCACACCAGGCATTCGTGCTACCCTGTGGAACTCTTGTATGTGTGCTGTGCGATCCGCTGGTGTGCTGGGGAAATGGATGTACTCCGCAGCATGTGGCAGCAGTGTGCTGAGGAATTGTGTGAGTAGGCGTGATGCGGCTGACTGGGTTATGCCTGTTGTGTCCCCTGTTGGTCTCTGGAAGGTGCCCATGGCGAGCAGGCACAAGACAGCTGTCACCTTTGTCTCCACTGACAGAGCATGGCTCCGTTGTGTGGGTGCCTGCATCTCATCACTGCACAGCTCACAGAGCTGCCTCAGGATTGCCCAGTTCAGGTGGTACTGACCCACAATGTATGTGTCATTGTAGTGCTCGAAGCTGGTGTGGGATTGGTACAACCTGTTGGGGGCATACCGCCGATGGGCCCTTCCATGGCCGCGCCCCCCCTGCTGCCTGCCTTCTCACATCCCTCATTACTGCCTCCATCTAGAAGGTTTCTCTGACCATGTCCCTGGCTGGTGTTCCCCCCCCCGGCAGCTGTTATCTCATTCCTCCCACTGTCCTTTGTGATGCTCCCCTTGCACCAGGTACACCTCCAACCTTTGGCTGTCCTGCCTGCTACCACTGCCCTCAGTCCACTGTGGTACTTCACCTGTCTCTCCTGCACAGTGGCAGAGGCCTCCCACTCCTGTCCTGTTGCTGGTTGTTCCCAGGTGTGCCCTGTCCTGCTCCTTTCCAGTCCCACTCACTGCTACCCTCCTTTCTGTTGCTGTCACCTTGCTCCCACCTCTGGCTTCTCTATAGTGTTCTTGCACCTCTCTCTTGTTCCTTTTTATTTTGGATCATTTCTGCTACCACGCAACTTCTGCTTGCTCCCCTATTGTGCATGGTGCATGCTGTTGAATATAGCACTGCGCCATTTATTCATGGTTCCTCCCCCTTCAGTTGTGCATGCATTCATTACCATTGCACTCTTGCACATTGTAATTTTGGTGGCGCAGCTGCCTTCCGCTGAATATTGCAGAGTGGCACATTTTCAGGCTTGCGAAGGCACAACTCTGTTGCGCATGGCGCAACCCTTTTGAATATCTGGGCCACGGTGCATTGCATGAGTGCAGATCCAGTTCCTGAAGCTGAGCTCCAAACAGCCAGTGATTAAGTGGCAAGGGCCACTTACAAGACTGCCACCACAGTGGTATGAGTCACCCAGCCTGAGGGTGCCTGAAGTAAAATAAAAGGCAATTGTGATGAGCAACATTTATCCAGCTGCTGGCCAGGTTCAACATGAGAACTTAAAGGAAATTAAGGTACTGTGACTCAGTAAGAGTTGCTTATTAGGGACCCCAAATGTAAAGGATGCAAAAGGAAGGCAGCAGGATAAGTGGATAATGGAAGCACCTTTGAAAGTCCATTAATTTAGGATGATGCCCCATGCTGGAACTCTCCCAAGTGGAAGCCATTAGTTTTTTTCCAGGGCACAAAATCATTAATACACTGTTTATAAAACTTACAGCTATCTGCCTATAGAGCAAAGAGGGTGGGCAGTGTCTTGAGCAGGATTGTTCTTACAGTTATAGGAGGAATTGCTATATGGTAAATGCATTTGCCTTGCTCCCACTTAGGGGTCCTGAAGAAGTTCATTTGAATTACTGTAAGTCTCTGTAATGTCTGTTCTCAGGAAGCAGAATTGTGGTATCCTCTGCATTAGATCCAGAGCTGCTTGACTGGAATGAGATGTCTGACTAATGAGTTACTATAGTAGAATGTTTTCTTTATGTTGAACTAGTACTTCATCTCCTGTTTGCCCTCTGGTACCTTCAGAATTCTTTGAGACCCTGGCATGCCTTCTCCTATGATTGAGGACCCCAAAGTACCTGATGACCATATGTGAGGCACATTGCCGATGTAGCGGGAGGGGGATGGCCGACATAGTGTTTGCCTAGGTGTTTTGCTCTGTGACCTCGGAGTTAATAAATAAGTTTGTGTGCTTAAAAAGGTCCCCTTTTCATTTGTAATGATCGTAGTTAAAACCGTAATAGATGCTACTTTAGGCTTACTTGAATTTTTTTGCTGCTATAGCTCAGCGAAAGAGTGAGGTGGCATTGCAGTTCAGGAGTTTGTCTCTCCGAGGTCAGCCCTGCTGGATCAGTGTTCTCTCCCAGCTAAAAGCAGTCCGGAGTATGGAGCCGGCAGAGTGAGTGTTGCTTTGCTGGTCCCCCCGATGGCAGCTACCAGGATGACCACAGGAACGCCAGCTAAAAAGTCTCAAATATCTGGAGAGCAAAATGGGCAACTTAATTCACAGCCCTCACAGCAGCTGGAGCAGTCTGATCCTTTTTTGCATCTTTCTTCGCAAGATCATGAGGATTACAGGGATTATGAAGGTGCTGGTGTTTACACCATTGATAAACTTGGAAAAACACTGGACAAATCCTTGCATGGACAGAGAGGAGTGGTAGGTGATTTGAAGCATTTTTGAAGAAAACTGATGTTTTACAATCTGAAATCAGTAAGGCTAAAGAAGATACAGAGACAATGAGGTAGATGGTGGCAGAGCATACAAACAAGCATGAAGATAAAATCAATTCAGTAGAAGCAAATTGTGCTGCATTAATGAATGAAAACTACAGCATAAATAGAAAGCTAGAGAATGCAGAGAATATGCTCAGATATAAGAACATTCAAATATTGGGGATCCCTGACCGCTTTGATTCAGACTTTATTAATACAAGGGAGCTCATGAAAGACATTTTAATAAAAACATTTGATTTACCGCAAGAAAATCCCCCTTTGATAGCCAGAGCTTTCAGAGTAACAAAGCAATGAAAGCAAGAGACTGGACAAAATAAAACTACAATTCTAGCCACTTTTGGGTTTGATTCTGACAGATTATATCTTCAAACTTGCCAAACTTCAAAGTTCCCTGGACTGTAATGATTGTAAATACTACATCTATCCAGATTATTGTTTTACAATGCAACAACGTCGTAGGAAATTTTTGGTGTATCGTCAGGAGATTTTAGAGATGGGTGCATAGTTCTTTTTGTTATCATTGGCTAAAGTTAAAAATATAAAAGATGGGACGTCATTTATTTTCTTTGATGTTGATCAGTTTGTTGCTTTTTTGCATCACATTACTCGGCACAAGAAACTGTTGAATCTCTAACATCCTCTGATTAGGATATTCTGGACAATATGGATAAAATAGATTTTTAAGGTGATGGACTGGGAAGGGCTGTATAAGATTCTGAAAAGGTTTTGTTTTCTTTTTATTATTCTTATTTTTGCAGCCAGTTAGTATACTATATAATGAAATTTTGAGTTGGTGAAATGTTGGTTCATCTAAAATTACATGTATTTGATAAGGGATGTTAATATATACTGCAACTGTGTATGTCAAATCTGTTAAATCTTTGGTTTTTCTTTTCCCTTTCTTCTCCCCCCCACCTTTCTCCAGGTTTAATTGTGGTATCTTTATGTTTATGTGTGTGTATATATATATATATATATATATATGTACAGTATATATAAAATGTATGTATTTTCCTTTTGATGATGGCAACATTATTTTATACATTTCAAAAATTAAAAATATCAAAAAAAAAAAAGAATGTTTTCTGTATGTTGAACTAGTACCCCATCTCCTGTTTGCCCTGTGGTACCTTTAGAATCCTTCAAGACCCTGGCTTGCCCTCTCCTATGATGGAAGGCCCCAAAGTACCTGATGACCATATGTCAGGCACATACCATTTTTTTCCTTTGTCTCAAAGTCCTACATGAATTATATTTGTTCACTGTTTCTTTCTTTTTTCTTCCCCCAAACGGCAGCATGAATTTTATTCTTTCTTTCTTTCTTTCTTTCTTTCTTTCTTTCTTTCTTTCTTTCTTTCTTTCTTCCTTTCTTTCTTTCTTTCTTTCAAATTGGTGACTGGTAAAGGCACACTGAGCCATGGCTCATTTCCAGGTGCAACCTTGAGGATAGGAAATAGGGAGAGAAATTTACAATGTATAGGTAAAACATACTGGGCTGGATATTCAAACTCGCCATTCTGTGGCGCCAAATCCTGCGCTGCTCAAAATAGTTGCGATACGGGTGGCTGGGTGATATTCAATGGAGTTAAAGTATTGAGCAACCTTTGAATATCACCCCTCACACAGTGGAACTTGCCATTGCAAGTGGTCAGAGAGGAGCATTCAAGATGCGGTGGCACAAGTTCCATTGTGCCATGTGCAAATTCTGATATTCAAAGGTGACATGCAAATGGGCCATAATTCATGTGCAAGGCACGGGGGCCATTTGCATCTACTTAGCCATAGTTTTCATGCCATTAGCATTCAGTTCGCCGATCCCGAGGACTTGTGCCTGGCACCCTGCCAGGCAGCAACCGTGAGGACCGGCCCCTACAGCCAGATCATGGGTATGAAACAAATCCCCCTCCCCCAACTGGCCCGATCGTTGGGCAAACCGTAGTAATCCTCAACTGGCCCGATTGCGGCAAACCCATAATAAACTCCCTCACCTGACTGGCCTGATTGTGGGCAAACCCGTAGTAATCCCCCACCCCCACTAGCCCGATCGCAGGCAGAACAGAGTTCAACCCCACAAGAACAATATCCCTGGTGGTCCAGTGGACGCGAAACTGTCGCGGGCATTAGAGCAGCGCACCCCCAGGTCCAAATACCCTGGTGATCTGGTGGCCCCACCCCACCCCACCTCAGAGACCGCACCATCCCACTCCCCATCAGCGGTGGGCAGCAGCATCCACCTACCTGCCACCCGCCGTCCGCCGACTGACTGTTCAGTATGGGCTGCACGCCCATTGGCTCTTGCTCTGAACCAATTGGCATGCAGCCCTACCAAGCCATCAGTTGGTGGGTGGTGGGGTGGCGATGAGTGGGATGCTGCCGCCCGCCCGGCTGACAGGAGGAGTGGGGTTGTAGGTCCCGTGGGTGGTTGGGGGGGGAGCCACTAGATCACCAGGGTATTTGGACCTGGGGGTGGGGTTGACTCTAATGCCCGCGATCAGGCTTCATGGTCCACTGGACCACCAGGGATATTGTTCTTGGGAGGGGTTGTACTCTGTTCTGCCCCAATTGGGCTAGTGGGGTGGGGGATTACTACTGGTTTGCCTGTGATCAGGCCAGTTGGGGAGGAGCTTTACTACGGGTTTGCCCATGATCGGGCCAGTTGGGGGAGGGTTACTATTATGCCTGCAATTGGGCTGTAGGGGGGCACAGGGAGGAAGTGAAGGGCCACCCACAGGTGGAAGCTGCTCTGTTGCACCCTGCAATGCGGCAGCTCACCTGTGGGTGGCCCTCAACTTTCTCCTTTTTTTTTGTGCTCAAAGTTGTGCAGGCGTAGGTTGGGGGTTACACCTGCACAACTCTGCACAGCCCGGCTGAATATCGGGCTGTACAGTTTATGCATGGTTCCTCCCCCTCTGGTTGAGCATGCCTTCATTAGCATTGCAGTGTTGCTCAGCTTGACTTGGGGGCGCAACTGCCTCCTGCCGAATGTGGCAGAATGGCACAATTTCAGACTTGCGCAGGTGCAACCCTATTGCGCATTGCGCAACCCTTTTGAATATCCAGCCCACTAAGTATACATGGTAGAAAAATGCAATGTACAGCAAAATTACAATAATGAATCAATATACACAATAAACAGTACACAGAATGGTATATCTGTTAAAACACTGGTGCATGAACAATAAGGCTAAGTGCAGGGGAATATCATGGAAAAATTAAATACAGCCAGGACATGAGCAGGATGGGGCAGCAAGAGGTTTGAGCTGGCATTTGGGGGAAAAGAAGGAAGGAGAGGGGTGGAGGATGGAAGGATGATTGCTTTAGGTGGAAGGAAAATGAAAGGAGAAAGCAGATTTCCCTACAGCAGAGTTAGATTGTGGTATGGAGAATCTATACGACTCACAAGAGTGAACAGAATAAGAGACAGAGGGAATAGGGAAGAGGAGAGTGGCGAGAGATAGGAGAGATAGGAGGGGAGAGAGTCAAACCAGTACTTAAAAACTAGGGACACACAGTGCATGAGGTGATCAGAGGGAAGTGATAAAAAGTGAAGTGTCAAGGGTGCAGGGATGAATACAAGGAGGAGCATAAGCAGCAAGCACAAGCAGCAAAATGGCAGAATGCAGTTGAGAGGGTGTCCAGTCTGGCAAGGGAGGAAGAGGAGAATGGGCCAGTACCATAAACCACATCCTTGTAGTCAAATACCAGGAGCACCACCTTAGTGATCAGCTGACAGTGGACTAGGTACGAGAGACACTCTTTGTTGCAATATAGGGCAACAAATTTAGGGCAGAGTTTGCTGTGGATGGCATGAATATGAATAGAGAAGTTAAGCCTACTATCCAGCCATACACCAAGATATTTGAAACAGGGGCAATCTCAAGGGGACAGGCATCCAGGGAGAGGGGGGCAGAGAACCTGGTAAGTTCTGTTGTTGATGCCAAAGATCATAGACAATGTTTTCTTTGTGTTAACACTGAATTGGTTAGTGTGGAACCAGCGCTGGACATTGTTAGTCACAAAGCAGCAATGATTTGAAAGTAGAGATTAATGTGCCTGAGGCAAACAATATGATGTCATCCACATACCTGTGAATATGCACATCAACACATTGAGAAAGATGGAGAATAAGATGGGACCCAGGGTGAAGCCCTGTGGAATTCTGGACTTGAAGGGGAAGGGAGAGGACAAAGCATCGCTGATCTGCACCAACTGAAGATGGCCTGAGAGGTTGGATCTGAACCAGTCAATCAATCAATCCATCAATCAATCAATCAATTAATTTGTTATTGCACGACACAAGGTCTTTGCAATCCATTTATATACATAAAATGTACATCAGGTTAAAATTACAAAGAGATATAAAAATCAATAAACTTCTATCTCAAAATAAAATATAAGACATAAAATACATGATATTACAATTTCATAGATTATAAGAAGAGAATAAGTCAGTTGCAGAATAGTTTTGTCATGGGTATTAAGTAAATACATTAAAATTTGGTCCAGGGGGAGACAGAGGTTTGATAATATAGGCCCTAACCAACACTTCCTCTGTTTTTCACATAGTGGACATATCAGAAAGATGTGCTTCAAGTAGTCTGTGACCGTTAATCTACATTTACATAGCCTATCATCAATATCTTTCCATTTCTGCAGATAGCAAATATATCTACAAATATATATTTCTAGTCTAAATCTGGTAATTATTCTTTTTGCCTCTGGATCATCCAGTATCACCAGATAAGGCTCCAAGTTATGATTATTTTTAATTCGTTTATACCAAGTAAAATTTTATAAGTTTGTAATAATTCCATGTTTCTAGAAATAAATATATCTTGGGTCCTAGTTTTGACTTGAAGCACTATCTCTTCTAATGGCCTGTAATATATTTGGTATAGCAGGTCGCCTAAACCCATAGGGTACAAGTGAGAGGCAGTACATGTCATCATTGGGAACATAGTTCCTCTTGTTGTATAATCGATTTCTTCTTTTAGGCACATTCTAGGTATTCCTTTAATAAAAATAATTTTAATAAAAATAATATTCTCTTCTCTATAAGATATGTTGTTAGTGGTAGCTGTCCTAATTCAGCTCTATGGATAGAAGCAGGAACTGCGTGAGGAACCTTCAAGATGTATCTGTACAATTTATTGAACTGTATCTGTAAGATTTCCAAATTCTCTGGAGCCCAGATTTCTGCAGCATAAAATATACTTGCTCTTATTTTTGTTTCTACAACTTTTAATAGCCCTTTTACTGATCCGTTCCCCATTTTTACAGTGAATCTTTTAAATGCATTGAACACAATTATTGCTTTATGACACATTAATTTTATATGGTTTGCCCATTTTGTGTCTTGAGTATAGCACACTCCTAGGTATAAGTAATTTTTAACGGTATCCATTTTTTGTCATCTATATAAAGAAGTGTTTTTTCTTCTTTTTTATGAGCAAATACTAATACATTTGTTTTGTTTTTATTTATAGTTAGTCCATTTGCTTTACATAAACTAGAAAAATTATCTATCTTCCTCTGTAACCCTATTAATGAATGTATTATTAATACAAGGTCATCAGCAAATACTAGAACTGATATTGAGCCAGTCAACTGCTGGTACAGACAGACCTGTGGATGTCAATTTCTCCAAAAGGAGGCGGTGAGCTACAGAATCAAATGTCTAAGTAAGGTCAATGAAGATGGCAGTGGTGATATGTTCCCAATCCATACCAGTGAGGATTTATTTATTTATTGTTTGTTGACCGGGTAGTTATGATACCATGGAAGTCATCCCAGGTACCTGGACTAGCCAGGCTGGAGCATACTAAAGAAATACTAGCCAAGGAGGACCTTGGGAATTGACACAAGGTCAAAGCACAGTGAATTTCAGCCTATGGGAACAAGAGAGGCAGCTATGTTACACATTCACTTGTAACATAGCTATCAAAAAGCCTTATCTCCCATTGGCTAAAACACATCAACTGACCATGGATTAATTCTCAAATAATCCATGGTTATGAGAATTAATCCATGGTTGCTCGAGGTAGGGGTGAAAGAAAACATGCTTGAATAGAGCACGAAAAGCTCACTGTAATGGATTTCTAGTTTGTGTTGCAGCCATAAAACTCGGAGAGCCATGAATTGGGGAAAAGTTATGCAAACTACAGTACAAGGCATGCAGCTCACAAGCCCAGGGTCACTGTAGTCAGAGCCAGTAGTGGCACCTACTGTAATGGTCTCAATGTACACAGTACAAGACACCCTGTTCATCCTGCTTGTACTAGGCTTAGTTACTGGATTTCTGAGCAGGAGGTGCAGCTGAAAGAACCCACTGTCATGTTCACATAAGTTGGGCAGGCCATGTTGGTCGCAGTCAAAGCACTTTCTGTTGGGTCGGAGGCTTGTCATCTCCTGCAGCATCTTCAGGTGTTTCTCCTGCTTTTACTTGTCAGTCGGGAGTGGGGACTTTTACGACATGGAAGGAAGGGGGAAGTGAAAGAGAGGAGGAGGAGAAAAAAAGATGGGGACAAGGGAATGTCATGACTTGACTCACAGAGTGAGTGGGACACACACGGAGAGAGGAACAGAGGATAGGTGGCTGTGAATGAAAAAGTCAAACCAGAATTCACAAGACGGGTGAGTGGTGTGGCTCAAGTTCAGCTCAGCAAGAGAAGTCCTGTCAGCAAGAGTGGTACTCTGTGCTGCCATCCACCACATCATGACCTGACTGTGAGCCATGTTACAAGCAAATTAACCCACTCCAGAGCATGGGTTAACTTCAGGATTAATCCATGTCTGGGTGGTTGGAGGACTCTTCACCCCCCTAGGCATGGATTAATTCTCAGGTAAACACATGCTCTGTTGTGGGTTAATCCTTACTTAGAGTGAGCTGAGTTCAGCTAACTAGAAAATAAATATATTTTTACAGATAGCATAGCAATTAGCATCTTTGAAGACACTGTACTTCTGACCACAAAAGTTGTAAAATAGCTGTTCCCTTTAGCAGATATTACACCCCTAACCACAGAGTGGTAAAACATCTCTTCTCTGACCAAAAAAGCAGAAGAGATAGAAGTGACTGGATGGTACTTGTTAGAGTTTAAGTTCTTCTGAATTTCATTCTGGAAAAACATTCTGAAAGAGCCCCTCCAGCTAGACTATAAAATTCCAGACTTTTGATAAGTCAAAAGGACACGCTGAGCACACTTTGGGAGAGCGGCTGCTGAGTTGTCTTAGCGGGCATTTGGATAGACTTACTGACAGGAGGTCACGTGATAATAAGTTGAGGAGTGGCTGCATCCGTGATAGCTCCTCATGGCAAAATCATTTCTTAAGTCATTTCTGTACACTATACCTCACAATACTTAATTTGTTTTACAGCATTCAATAGTTTATTCTATCTGCTGCTCTGATACAACATTTGCCTATATATGGCATCCAACCACCATGATATGGACACCGCCCTGTCCTGCTGCCTCTGCCAACTTGTCTCCATCTGCCTAAACACCATAAGGATCCAGATGCTGAACTCACCACCTCGTAGCAATTCTTCTGGGATCTTAAGACAATTAAGGATGTCCTCTTTGACCTGGTCTCTGATTGTAAATTTTGGGAGCCCTGTAAGTGGAGGCAAGCACGGGCAGAGACAGACGTGGCAGAGGCAAGTGTCTGACATGTCAGCCATGGATAGCCAGATAGCCACCAGGAAGTGGTCTCATTTCATACTAGAACAAACAAGTGAGTTCTATTTCATGCTTGTCATGTGGTACACATATAGGAATGTTTAGGGGCCTGATGTAAAGAAGTTACTTAGCATATCTCACACTCCAGTTAAGGATAATATTCTTAAAAATGGCTGATATTAATGAAATGTTAAGCTGTGGCAAGTGCAAAATGTTTATATGGAGTAGGGGAGCTGATTGTGGGACTGATTATATGCATGCAAAATGCATTTATATCCAGGATCTGAAACAGAAAATAAATATGCTCAGGAAAAATAGGAGTGTTCCACAAGGCACTACGCAATTAGAAACATTTTTGGATAAGGTGATCCAGAATATAAGTGCCCTTAACATGAAGAAATGACACATATCGGGGGGAATTGATCCAGGCACTAGTGCAGGTGAGAAAAGGAAAAGGAGCAGAAATTAAGACAGCTACAATATAGAGGACAATGACATTCCTTCTTGGGTTAGGGTGGAAGGCAGGAAAAGAAAGAAAAAGGGCAAAGTGGCAGACAGTCACAATTTTTTAACACAAAACAGATACCAGCCTTTAGAGAACACAAGAGATGATGATGTGGAACATGGGGAAAACTGAAGAAAGAATAGAAACAGGAACACCCAGAGCAAGGGAATGCAAACCCGAACTGGTGGTCCTGGGTGGTTCTATTATAAGATTTACGTTCAGGATAATTTTCAGGGGTTGAAAAGAGGTTACTGCTGTGAGTTGCTTACCTGGAGCAAAGCTTGTGAGGGAAAACCTGAAAGGATTAATTAGGTATGCAGGCCCAAATCCAACTACAGTGCTGCATGTCGGTGTAAATGAAATTGGGTACAGAGTTGATGATGATATTAAATCAGACTTTGTGGTGACTGGTATAAAAATAAAAGAAAAGAGTAGTCAGTTGGTGATTTCAGAAATGTTGCCAGTTCCAAGAGCCGGGCCAGGTAGAACACATGCCATACAAATACAAGCATTTGTCAGTGCTGAATGTCTGATGCTTGGCAAACAATTTATTTTTGCAATTCTGACCCCAAAATTTGAAGATACTTGTTTTAGGATTTGCCTTATAGACATGACATGTATAGTATATTGGCTGAGACATCATTTCATACCAGAGATGCGAAAACACATCTCGGCCAGGAGGATTTTAAAAATGACATGTCACGTTTATGAGGTGGTGTGGAAAAATGACTATGTTGAAAGGTTGGAGTCAAAATATTGAAAATTAGTGAAGTTACTATATGACAGAAATCTGGAACAGTGTAATATTCAGTCATATCCTGGGCATTTTACTGTATTTGTACACCAGATTTTCAGCATAGCCTTTTTATTACCCCACCTAATGAATACAGCAAGTGAAAATTCTCAAATCCCTTCCAAAATGTCATTCCATGCCACTGAAACTTCATTCTGTGCCACAGGTATGAAAAGACATTTTGACCAGAATTTTCCCCACATTTTTAACATAACCTTCTTATGACCCCACCTCATGAAGAAATACAGAGACAATTTTCAACTCCTGCCTGAAAGGTGATTTCATGTAATGACTGTGAAATCACCTTTTGGGGTGCAAAAACACATTTTCACCAGGATTTGAAAAATGAAAGCTATCACATTCATGCGGTGCTATAAAGAAATGACTATGTTGAAAATCTGGGGTCAAAATATTGAAAATTACCAAAGTTATGAGCCTGTGTTTGCAGACTTCAATGTAGTCTCATAACATTGTTGTTTTTTTAATATTTTTACACCAAATTTTCAACATGTCCTTCTTATGTCTCCACCTCATGAACAATGGCAGAAAAAATGTTCAACTCCTGCCCAAAAGGTGATTTCACACAGTGATCGCAAAATCACCTTTCAGAACAGATTTGCCTAATTTCACTGTAGTTGTTCAAGAGGTGGGGTCCTAAAAAAGGCATGTTGAAAATTTTGGGCAAAAATATTCAAAAATGACCAAGTTATGCCATTAAGTTCAAAACCCAATTGAAATACATTGACCACATAACTGATTTCTTCAATGCATTGTGCGTCTTTGAAGAGTGAAGTCATGTCTGCAGTCCAGAGAAGATTATGATGTTGGACCCCAGTGGGTAAGTAAGGGCTTGGGTGGGGTGGGGTGGTGGGTGCAGAGTGGGAGGGTCAGGTGGGGGAACTAATGGCACAACAGATATCGATGGAATTTTTCTACTTTACAGGGTTAATAAAAAAAAATGGGATGTTTTCTATATTTCAGGTGATGACATTGGGGGATTGGGCACCCCCAGTGTCAGTGTTATGTTTGTGGGGGTGGTGCTGAGAGGGAGGGTTGGCTGGGGGAGCAGTTACAAGGGTGCCAGCAATAGACAACAATGGACAGTTTCCCTTGTTACAGGCTTTTTACATCATCAAAAAACCTATGACGTGGCAACACTGGGGGATTGGGCACCCCCAGTGTCAGTATTATGTTTGGGTGGGGTGGGATGGTGGGTGCTGAGAGGGAGGGTCAGGTGGGGGGAACAGTTACAGAGGCACCAGCAAGAGACATCGATGGATGGTTTTCTTTGCTGCAGGCAATACACTGTATAATATAAAAGAAAACTATAAGGTGGACACTGGGGGATTGTGAACTCCCAGTGTAAGTGTTATGTTTGTGGGGGGAGGAGTGTGGGGTGGTGGGTGCTGAGAGTGAGGGTTGGTTGGGGGGAGAGTAATGAGGCACCAGCAACAGACATCCATGGATGGTTTACATACATAGCAAATGTCCACTGTGGAGCTCCTAACGGTTTTGAAAGCCGATCAGCTGTTTGCTGATGCAGAATCTTGCAAATCAAAGAATCAAAGCCCTCTCTGATCTTGTGCCACTCCCAATTCATGTGTATCGGTTTGGCTATATCCCCTGCCCTACTGGTCTCTACAGGTGTCCCACAGCCTGGGCTCCATCCTGGGACCCCTACTTTTTTCCATTTTTGTCAGTTCCCTCCCTTCTGACAGCCTGAACTGTAATTCGCTCCTGATGATCTTGTCATCTTCCATAGAGACAAGTCCCTCTTTAACATATCGTCTGTCCTCATCCGGAACTACGACAGTGCCCACAGCTGGTTCACATCTAACCTCTTTCATGTTAATGAAATAAAAACCAAAACCATGCTATTTGGGTCTAAATCCTACCTGGCTAAAACTCATAAATCATGCTTTTCCTTCCAAATACTCTTTCCTGATGGCTCAGTCCTTGAGAATGTCCCCACCTTTAAATACCTGGGGGTAACGCTCGACCCCTCCCTCTCCTTCTCTGACCACATCAACCTTGTCATTTGCAGAGTAAATCAAAAATAGGGGCTGCCTATCATCTACTTCACTTTCTGACCGTGGAGGCTTGCCTAGCTATCATCCAAGGTAACCTTCTTCCCATCATAGATTACTGTTCCCCCATCTATTCACACATGTCCTCAGCCATTTGAGCTAGGATCATGTTTGTCTACAACAGCACTTGCTGATTTGCTCTCTTGGCTCCGTTCTCTACCCATCACTGCAGCCTCTATCAGTTGCTCAGCTGGCTTCCTTTTCAAGGCTACTTTGATTTTGCCTTCGGCTGTCTTGTGGATAACACCATTAGGTGTGGGAATTTGTCTTTTTTCTCATCCCATCTAACTATCAGAACCCTACCCAGGAGCCTCCACTCATCTGCTGTACCTTCCTTGAGGTCCTGAGAGTCATTTCCAGTATGGGTGGGAAAGCCCTATCAGTGGCGGCCCCTCTCTTTTGAATGGTACTTCTCCCCCTTCTCCATTCGTCAAACATGCATCTCGTCTTCAAATCCCACTACAAAACCTGACTCTTGGCGGAGACTAGCTGCCACTGCTTACCAGGGTAACCACCCCTAGTCCTTTGTGACCTTCCCACCCCAAAACTAGCCACTTTTAATAGGTGTTGCTCCTGTTCCCCATTGCCTCTTCTATATCTTTTTCGCCTGTCCTTTCTGGGTACCATGCTGGAATGTTGGGGGGTGGGTGGGAGCTGCTGAGTCATTATTGACAAAAGTACTGTATCTGTACCTTTGTATGCCTGTAATTACCATTTGTAACTGTGATTTGATTTTCGTTGTATTGTACAAATTCCTTTTGCTATTGCTCATGCTTGTATACTATGCTGTCAGTGCCATCTATTTGGCTCGGATCATGCCTGAAAATGGTTCTTTCGATCAGTGCACTTACCCGGTAAACAAAGACATAGATAAATAAATAAATAATGAAATAAATAAATAAGTGCTCTTTTACAAAGGTTCCACATTAAGGGCAAGGACAATATACACAGATAATTTAACAATTAAATGCAAAAGTAGGCAGTTCCAGAGGAGCATTGTCAAGTGTTAGTACAAACAGACAGTGTAATCAATTTTACAGCATATTATGTTGTCAAAGGCATGATAGAGCAGGGAAAAGCTAGTGCAGAGTATATGCCAATAACTTATTGGGAGAACACAGTAATAAGAAAATATCATACATTCAGTTACATTAGATGAATATGGCATTTGTAGCAGTTACATTTGGATTCAGGCATGAGCACCCTTTTCAGTTCTCTCATCAAGAAGGATATTTTGGGGAGACCCACCAGGGATACAGGAAGTTCATTCAGCCATAGGAGTGCTCTGACTGCAACACATGGTCTGGTTTGTTTTTTGGAAGGGTGTTAACAGGACGTTCCTAAACATATTCCTAGTGGAGCATTGATTGTTGACTGGGTATAGAAGGTCTTGTATGGCGGGTGGGGTAAGTAAGTCCCAACAGAGTTGTTTTTCCAAGCTGACAGGTCTGGTACCCTTTTCTGTCCTGTAGGGGGAACCAGTTAGCTAAGGAATACAGGGAGTAGCTATGGGTATGTCTATCCACCCCAAGTGCAAAGAGACATGCCTTATATAGTACCAGCCTAACTCTGTTAAGAACAGAGTCAGTGGCCACACCATAGACTGGTAGACCATAATCTAATAGTGGGAGGACTGTGCTGGATACCACTAGGCACCTGGCTTCTGGAGTCATATTTAGACATTGTCTGAACAGTGCCCCTAATTTTTTATTGGTTTGGCTGACAGTGTTGTCCACATGGGGTGTGAGGGGGAAAGGGTATCATCCAGGGTGACGCCTAAGTATTTAAATGACTCATCCTGATACAATATGGTACCCTTAGCATTATGGATGGCAAGGGGAGTGACTTTTTCTTTACAAGTGGGCCAATGAACAGCATAGTCTTATTTTTTTTATAGTTTAGGACTAGTTTGTTTAGCTTAAACCAGTTCTCCAAGTACTCAAAGCTAGTTTGTAGGTCACAAGAAAGTGTCTCCTGGCATGGACCACTGGTGTAGATGACGGCATCATCCACATACAGAAGCACCTTTGAAGAAGGACATGCTTCAGGTAGATTGTTTATGAACAGGTCAAAAAGGAATGGGCTGTGGCACCCCTACAGGGACACTTTTAACATTTGATAATGTGCCAAGAATCTTTACCCACTGTGTGCGGTCAGAGAGGTAGCTACAGAAACAGGTTAACATGTCTTGGGGGAGGCCTAATGTGAGGAGCTTCTTGAGCAATAAAGAATGATTTACTAGATCAAACGCCTTTGTCAGATCAATATAGATGGTACCCACCAGGTGGCCACCATCAAGAGCCTCATGCAGGAAGCTGATATAGTCAATGAGGGGGGGTACTAGTGCTATGGAGCTTCTTGAATCCATGTTGCTGTTTACACTGAATGTTATACTTGCAGAGATATGTGATGAGTTGGTTAGCTATAATTCTTTCATAGGTTCATAGAGATCTACAAGTACTATAGGCAGAATTTGCCCATTATTGTACTCGCCACCCATATATCCTATAGCTAGAATTCAAATTTTTTTCCATCCATATAATTGTCCAATCTATGTTTGAATGTTGTTATATTATTACTATCAATCACTGTAGCTGGTAGAGTATTCCACATTCCCACAACTCTTTGTGTATAAAAATGACTACGTTTGTTAGATACACATTTCTCACCAATAAGTTTATACAGCAATTATGACTCCAGGTTGATTTAATATTAGATGTAACTGTTAGGCCTACTGTAGTTTTTAAGTAATCATCTTTTATTATTTTGTATACAAAACACAAATCTCCCCTAATTTGTCTGTACTTAACAGAAAAAAGTTTGAGTTCTCTAAGCCTATTAGCCTAACTTTTATATTGTAATGATGTTACTTTCTTGGTAAATCTATGCTGTACACCCTCAGCTAATTTCAGACCTCTAACGGATGTTGGAGCACAGAACTGAGTACAGTACTCCAGATGTGGATGTACCAAGCTATTAAAGAGTGGTATAATAACTTCCTTTTCTACTTTTAATATTACCCAAAATTGAACCTACAATTTTATTGCATTTCTTAACTTCAGTTACTACAGTACTTGTGCTTTTCCACCTCCACAATGTATCTACGGGGGACTTTGGTTATACTTATGCTAAAGGAGTGTTGGATTTGGCCTTAATCTCTGACAATGCTCCCCTTTCCCATGATGGGACTAATTGACTGCTGTCCAGTCCCAGCTAGTGGCAGCCTGCTTTAACTTTCCCAACTACTCACTATAGCTCTAATGGGGCTTTCTCTTATTCTACCTATAACACAAGGGCAGCTCTACTATATGCTGTCTGGGCATTTTTTTGTTATCTATTTGATTTACCAGTAAGGTGGACTGGGCAAAAGCCTGTTTTCAGTCATGCCTAGAGGAAAGGGGAAAAACAATAGGGTTACTCTACATTCAAAATTATCTAACACAATACAACACTTATTAAAATCATATTAAATTATGCAATCTCACAAGCATGCAAATTTGATCTTCCACATGTAAACACATGAATTGCAATAATAAATTCATTCTCAAGTTAAAGCGTATAAATATCTGGGTAAATCTTGTTTGGAGTATGTTTAGGAATAAATCACCTCAATACCTAGTAGTAAAAATGCAAAGACCTAAACACTGTTTACATTTTAGGAAAAACAGAACTAGGGTTTTGATACAGCCTAGGACCTTTAATAAATTTGGTACAATAACCTTTGAATTTAGTGCAGCCAGTACCTGGAATGTATTGCCCTCTAATTTAAGAAATCTGGATCTTTTCAAATCTAGTTTTAAAATAAAGGCTAGACAGCATTTTAGCTTTACATGTATGTGTAATTGATAGTGCAATAGTGCTAAATGTTATTCATAGTATGTTGTAGCTTAAGTGTAGTTTGTTGATTATTTGTTGTCACAATTTATCAATATTTTTTTTAGGTGTTGTGTGTTTAAACCATTGATTGTATAACAATATATATTATGTCAGTTTTATTGTAATGTGTGAAAACTTGTATTTATATGTCTACTGCACAGGTACACCTTGCAAATGGGGCATAAACTGTCCTAATGGTGATATACTGTATAAATAAATTTTACTACTACTACTATTCATTTGTACAAACTTCAAGTATTGTCTCTACAAACACATATTGATTGTTCCTCCAGAAAATTTCTTACCCCCCTTTAAAATTATATTTCTTTTGATTTCATGGTCTGTATGACTTAGGATGAAACCTGATACCTAACGGTGGTGATTTCATTTGATGTGGTTACTGCAAGTCTCGCAGACTTCTGTGGCAGGAGCTGTGGTGACAGCACTTTCCCATGAGGCCGCAGTTGAGTCTGGTTACTGTACTGATACCTGTTTTCACTGTTGTTACTGTTTCTATTTGATGGCTCATTCTTATGCCTAACATTAAAGTTTCAGTATAGGTTTCCTTTCAATATACAGTAGTTGCTGATGCTGTCACAACATGGGCATGGGGTGTTATTGACCCCTTTTTCTTGCTGCTTTTGAATGCTGCCATTGTTGCCACTCAGCAGTGGATTAAGGACCATCCTCATTTTATGCCTGTGGACCTGTGGAGAGCCCCTCTGAAAGATTCAAATCAAACCTGATAGCAGGATCAGGGATAGCTTTATCTTACTTGGTAAGATCATTGTTCCTTGTTGGTTTGTTCAATTATTACTTGTTTGTTATATGCACTTGTTTGTTTGTACAATTATTGGGTGAAGGGTGAATAGCAATGAGCTCTAGTCAATCGTGGGTGCCAATAGCACTTCTCTGTTTAAGCAGAGGCCATACTGTTGGCATCCTATTTAACAGCAATGAGTAACACTACAATGTATGCATCTTGGAATGTTAAAGGGGCACACTCTAAAACTAAACAATGCCAAATTCTTTAGCATTTATCCCAAATGGGTACCCGCATTTCTTTCTTACAAGAAATGTATTTAATATCATCTGAATGCACCCTCTTCAGACAAGGACATAATGGCCAGGCATTTGGGGTAGGAGATGGGACTTGCCAAAGGAGGTAACCATACTTATTACCCATGCCACAAAGTTTATCCTTATCCAAAATATTGAGGACCCTGAGGGCAGATATATCTTTCCTAAAGGTACACTTAACATCACTGAAGTGTTACTAGGCATTGTCTATGGGTTCAGCAATAACTCACCTAATTTCTTCATGAAACTAACAGAAGTACTAGCCCCATTTTCACATCTCCCTATTATCGTAAGTGGTGACCGGACTATAACACCCACTTGTAACACAAACTGTTCCATTAAACCCTGGGCAGGTCTTTCACCAGTCCAATGGTCCATGTCTGATATGATTCATTCATTAGGGTTGTGTGACCCATGGAGGCTCCTTAATCCTCCCCTACGAAGCTACACCTATTGCTCACTGGCCCATAACTTCTTTCTTAGAATCAGCTGCTTCTTTTTGCTAAGTCATTCAGCCCTGCATGGGCTGCATTTATGCAACATAGCCCCACAAGTGCTGTCAGATGACTCTTCGGTCAGGATTCAACACTTCTTTTTGCATACCACAGACAAAGACCCTGTTTGGAACCTCAATAACCAACTACTTTAAGATAAACATATTGTAGACCATATTATGCATTTTCTTACATCCTTTGTACAATTGAATTGTGGTACAATGACAGGAAAAGATATAGCATGGACTGCAAGTGTACTTTACAAGGGGAATTTATTAGAATAGCATCTAAAGGGAACAAAGAACAGCATGCACAGGCCACATCTCTTCTTCAGGATATTCGGATCTTAGAAAGTAGCTTTAACCCTCCTCTCCAGAGTCTCTACTACACATTTCCTGAATGTACTGTGGGATAAATATGCTGAACTCATAAAGGAAAAGGCAGAATATGCAAATTCAAAACCCATTTTACGTATGTAGACCAAGGGAAGATGGCGGGCAAATTAATGGCCCTCTGACTCCGAAAAACAAGAAGCATCTAGGATCATTCCCCTCATATGGTCCAGCATTGATCATACACTTAAAGTCTCTCTGAGAGATATTACTAATGAATTCAATACCTTTTACAAATCTCTACATGGCCATCCATCCTCCCCCCAGTCGCGTTCCACTTTCTTTGATACGGTTGCCCGGCCCACCCGAACAGATACTCAATGTGCAAAACTATCCAAAGAGTCACAGCTGGGGAAGTTGGGGAAGCCATCAATTTATTTATTTGAAATTGGCAACTGGGAAAGGCACACTGAGCTAAGGCTTGTCTCCAGGTGTGACCTGGGAACAGGGTAAACAAAGAAAATGAACAGTGTAACAAATGAAGAAACAGGTTGAGGTTACAAGACCAAATTACAATATTGAAGCACTTATATACAGTAATAGGATAAACACAGAATCAGCTACTGGTTACAAACACACAATTTGGCTTTAGACATACAGTTAAAGAACATTTAGAATAAGCAGGTCGAGTTTACAAGAACAGATTACAATATTGAAGCACTTATATACAGCATTAGAACATACAAGTGACTATTAAGGAGGAACAGATGGAATATAATAGTAGGCACAGAGTATGCTATTCACCACCAGGGCATAAAGTAAAGGGGGAGATCACACAGACTTCTAAGGGGGGAGGCCGCTTGGGTTGTGATGGGGGATTGAATGCACTGTGAGCACTGAGGGAAGGGGAGGAGACTGAGGAGTCTTTTGAGGGAGGAGAAAGAAGAGGAAATATGGAGATCAGGAGGGAAGTTTGTTCCAGAGAAGTGGGAGAAAATAGCAGAAAACGGATTGGCCTGCGGCAGAATGGAGGCATGGGATGGAAAAGGTACGCAGATCTCTGTGGCAAAGGGAGCATGCAGAAGTGGTAGCTTGAGAAAGGCAGGAGGATAGGTAGGCGGGGAGAGTACCAAACCAGTACGTAGCAATGAGGGAGGCACAGTGGACCATTCTCCTATGTGATAAAGATGCTAGTGAGACAGCAGAATAGAGGAGACAGTGCTGTGTGAGGGAAGGGGAAGCAGTTGCAAAATGGCAAAACAAGTTTAGGAGAGTTTCCAGTTTGGAGAGGGATGTGACTGGATCAGTGCCATAGACCACATCGGCATAATCTATAACTGGTAATATCAAATCTCTAACCTTAGACAAAACCCCAGGCCCTAACAGCTTCACTTCTAATTTTTACAAACTATATGCAAAGGAACTTGTCCCTATCCTGGCCCAAATATTTATGGATATATTTCAGCATGGCATCTCAGACCACACCCTAGCTGAAGCCATGGTCATATTACTCCCTAAACCAGGGAAAAACCCAGAACAAGTGACTAGTTAATGGCCTATTTCTCTAATGAATCAAGATTTTAAAATATTATCTAAGTTACTAGCCACTTTGACTGTGCTAATACCTTTTTTGAATATTCGGCTGAATATTCGTTATTCGGTGCTGAAATATTCATTGTTTGGTATTTGCTATTCAGGTGGCTGGGAGGGGGTATTTAAAAATAAAAGAGACACCGGCCCTGTGGCACCGAGGGTCGAGGCATTGAGCGCCACACCTCACGCCACATCGGCGACCCATATTCAGGAATGAGTGTGGGTTGCCGTGGGTCGGCTGGGAGGAGATGGATTGAGTATCCACTAGACTGCTCTCCATCTCTGGGAAGGGGGGATTACAGTGGCTGGTGCTTGCCAGACCCCTGGCGGAGGCTGGGACTAGATGGCATGGAGCTGCATCACTGGGTGTGGGGGTGCGGCATACGCTTGAGTGGGGTAGGCATGGGAGTGTGCATGAACCCAGTCACTGGCATCATTGCATGCCATGCTCCTGCAAAGAGGGAGAAAAAAGGAAAAAGGTTCATGGAGAACAATGAGGGTAAGCTCACAGGCCCCATACCTGGCTAGCCATAGTACATAATACGGATCCGGTCTCGGTGGGGGAAATGCTCCCTCTGCCGACCCTGCCGGGGGGGATTCCCTGGAGTACTCATGCTGGACGGTGGATGCCAGGGTGATGGGGCTGGGGCTCCCACCAGATTGAGAGGGCAGAGGAGCAAGAGGAGAATAAATAATAATAAAAAAAATAAAAATAAAAGAGCCCCCCCAGCCAGCATTAAATAAATATTTTATCCCTGGTGTCTGGTGGTCCCGCCCACTCTCCGGATCGATCGCCAGTCCAAAATAAAGAATCCCCCCACCCAGACTCTCATCAATATCCCCAGTCCCCTGTCTCAAAATGAATTAAAAAAAAAAATTCCCTCATTTCCCTGGTGTCTAGTGGGCTCCCCCACTCCTCCACCCTGTCAGGTAATGCCTCCCCACTCCCCCCCACGACCCAGATCAAGCCACTGGCAAAGCCCTCCACTCTTCTCCACAGCCAGCAGCTCAACTGAGTTTTCAATGAATGAACGCATGCTTGTACAAGCACGCACTCATTCATTGACAGATTCAACCACCAGTGACTAGCACTGCCAGGGTCTAGAGGGAAGGAGAGCTGATCCGGTCTCTGGCGGGGGGGTGGGATAGGGGAAAAGGCTAGTAATTGGAGCAGCTCTCCCCATCCTCTCTAGCCTCTGGTAGTGCTAGTCACTGCTGGGGGCTGAATCTGAGGTGTCAATGAATGAGCCGTGCTTGTGAAAGCACGTGCCGGCTCATTGAAAACTCAGTCTGGCTGCCAGCCGTGGAGGTGAGTGGAGAGCAGTGCCGGTGGCCCGCTCAGGTCGTGGGGGGGGAATGGGGGGGCACTACCTGACAGGGTGGGGGTCCACTAGTTACCAGAGAAATTAGGAATTTTTTTTATTTCATATATTTGGGAACAGGGAACCGGGGCTATTGCTGATGATCTGGGGAAGGGTGAATTCTTCATTTTGGACCAGTGATTTTCCAGGGGTGGGACTACTAGACACCAGGGTTAAAACATTTATTTCATGCTGGGCAGGAGGGTGAGAAAGGTTTCTTTTCCTTGTGCTCGGCCAAATACCGAATACCAGCCGAATGATGGGCTGTTAAGTATTCGGCTCCAAATATTCGGATAGCCCATTATTTGTGGTATTTGGAAAATACTGTTCGGTATTCACACAGCCCTACTACCCACCAGAGTTAACAAAGTATGGTGCAACCTAATAAGTCCTGAGCAAATCAGCTTTATGCTTAGTAGAACACCTGTGGATCATTTCTGGAAGTTAGCCTATGTTTTCTCCGTGTGTGGAGACCCAAACCACCCTGCGGCTCTAGTGTCTCTAGACACAAAGAAAACCTGTGATAGAGTTTCCTGCCAATTTTTGTTCGTAGCTGTAGAATGGTTTGACTTCCCCGAACAGTTTATTTTTTCTTCTAAAGCACCTGAGAGCTGCACACTCAAGCAGACTAGATAGACCAAAATGGCCTGTTTCTGCTGGCATTTTTGTATTTTCATATGTTCAAATGTTCTTGGATTCAGATCTCTATTCCTGACCTACCGTCAAGATTTATTGCTACCCTTTTTTCTCTATACATAGTGGCACACATCAAGGATGTCCCCTATCCCTGTAGTTATTTAACCTTTATCTTGAACCCCTGATTCTCAGGTTAAAGTCTAACCCCTTATTACTGGCATTTCTGTAGGAAACTCATATATTAGTGGTACATGTGGATGACATTCCTCTTCATGAGACCCACCCCAATACCTCCATCCCAGATGCTCTGAACACAATACGAGAATCCAGAGTACTCTCTAACTATAAATTAAACACTAACAAAACCATGGTTATGCCCCTTATTGGTGGGGTCTACAAGGAAGACATCCTTGACGTGGGTCTGATCTGGGCCCAACTAAGTTACATTACCTTGGCACTGAACTTACAAGGGAACCCCAATTACTGAAAAAAACTTAACCTTGATGACCTTATAATGACTATTAAATCTGACCTGAACAGGTGGCACACCTTATCTCTAACCTTATGGGATAGGATTAGCATTATAAAGATGAATGTCCTCCCCCAACTTTTCTACCCCTACACATGCTTAACATTTTCCTTCCACTTTTCTGGTTTCATAACCTTCATTCATTGCACTCTACATTTATTTGGGCAGGTAAGGCACCACGAAGACCATATACTAAGTTATCAGTTCCTAAAATATTGGGTGGACTCTGTCTCCCAGATTTCCTCATCTATTACTGGGCAAACCACTGCAGTAAATATCTGCAGTGGCTTACACTAGAGGGCCTAGATTCACCCCCTCCCCATAAACACCCCTTTGATTGACTACCGCATAAGAACAAATTAGGGCCCAAGGCCTATTTACCTCCTCTCTACTAGTTGTAAACCATGTTTCCCTTCCACAGAGCCTCAGGTTGACTATCCTTGGTACTTCTCCCAAAGTGCACTCACAGCTAGGTACAGCGCTTTCGATGAACCTAACAAAAGACATTGCTCAACCTATTGATGAGAACCCACACTTCAAAATATATAGCAGAATGATACCTAGGAACTGGCTACTGAATTTAGCCACTGTCTATGTCTCTTATATACGGTACTTCTCGATGACTGTTTTCTTCCATTTGCTTCCATTAAAACTCAGTATAGCCTTAACAACAAGCATGTCTTCAAGTTCTTACACCTTACCCATGCCATAGCTTGCCATATGAGGTGTGTGCCATGGCTAGACACACAGGAATACTTCTTTCTCTCCCTAGTAGACATGGTCACCCAAAACCATGCCATATCTCAACTATATTCAGGACAGAGCTTTTGCCTTTCTTAAATAAGCATACCATAGTGGCTGACTTCCAGATGTCAAGAAGTGACTGAGCCTCAAGGGAAAGGTTTAAAATGTTGGCAGTTGGTATGTTGATTTGGGGTGCAGCCAACTTAAGAATGTTGAGAGGTAATCCATCACTGCAAGCAGATTTATCGATGTTTAAAGAGCTGGTGTACTGCCTAAAACTCACACTAGTTTTTAAAAGCAGTCAACCATTACTTTTATATCTGAGGTAATTTTCCTTTTTCCTTTCCTTATTTACCTGATGTTAGTATGTGTGATGCACTCCGCCTGGCAACTGACATATCTACCTCTATTCCCCCACTACAGCATCAACATTGTGACCTCACTGTCTGTGCTAACACTGCTGCTTAGGAACAGCCACCAAGTGGCTGACAGATCAATCACCTGTGATGTCACTGTCAGTGAGATCACAATGCTGATGATGTAGTTGGGGGGATACAGACAGATATGTACGCTGCCAGGCTAAGAGCTGTTCCACATATTCAGCACAATATTATCACATAGATGTGTTTCTAATGAGCAAAAATTCAGAAATAAAAAGTTACAACTGACTGCTTCTTAAAATTTACATTTGCAAGCCCCCCAAATGGGCTTACCTGTGTGGGGCTATGGCTCTCCAACCTCCCACTGGCTGTGGTGGGGCTCAAGCCTGACTCCCCCCCCCCCCGGACTGTGACACCAACTACAGATCGGTCTCAAACCTCCCATTTTTAGGAAAGATTTTGGAGAAAGTGGAGGCCATCAGGTTGAGACTCATCTCACTTCCTCTGCCATTTTGAGTCATTCCAGTCTGGATTTAGACCTGAGCATAGTATAGAGACCACCCTGGTGAGGGTGTGGAATGATCTCCTTAGAGTGAGGGTTAGGAGAGAGTGTTCTATTCTTGTTTTCCTCTATCTCTCTATGGTGTTTGACACCGTGGACCATGAGGTGTTGTTGGACCACCTGTGGAACTGGTATGGACTAACAGGCAATGTTGTCAGCTGGTTTAGGTCCTACCTCATGGACAGAGTGCAAACGGTGGTGATAGGGTTATCCTCATCCAGCCCGAGGCCCCTGCACTGTGGAGTTCCACAAGGTTTGGTCCTGTCCCCTCTTTTGTTCACTGTGTATATGCTGCCCTTGTGAGATGTTATCAGGTGGTATGGCTTAGGATTTCATTGCTATGCTGATGATACCCAGCTACACCTGTCCTGCATATCTTTGAGCCAGATGGCAGTCTCTGTGTTTAACACCTGCCTGGCTGATATCCAGAACTGGATGACTTGAAACTTGTTATGACTCAAACCAGACAAGATGGAGATATTGGTAGTGGGGCCGGGTCATCAGCGAGGTTGAGGGGTGCTGGGGAGTGACCTGGGTCATAGACTAGGTGGCTCATCCCTGACCCCTTCACATGGGTTAGAGATCTGGGTGTGGTACTTGACAACAGCCTGACACTTGATGCTCAGGTGTCGGCCATCATCCAAAGTGGTTTCTACCATCTAAGAAACACTGCCCGTATCTGTTCCCCAGTACTGTCTGATGACCTTTCCACCCTGATACATGCCTTTGTCACGTCAAGGCTGGACTCCTGCAATGCCTTGTACTGGGAGATTTTGGGAGGCAATTTCCACATTTTGCAGCTGGTGCAGAATGCGTCAGCTAGGCTACTGACAGATGTATCTAGGTCTGAACATATTACAATGGTTCTCCGAGGTCTACACTGGCTGCAGAAAAGGTGGAGGATTGCCTTCAAGATCAGATTACTGACCTATAAAGCCCTACACAGTTGGGAATCTTACTATCTGCAAGACTTCCTGGTTCCACACTGCCCAACATGCCCTCTTTGTTCCCCTGAAGGTGGCTTCTTGGTGGTTCCCAGGGTGAGGCAGGGGCTTTCAGGAGATTGTGCTTTCTCCGTGGCTGCACCTCCCTGTGGAACTCACTCCTGGGGTATCATAGAGAGGCCCCCTCAGTGGAAGCCTTTAAGAAGGGGCTCAAGACATTTTTATTTGAAAAAGCATTTAACCTGCTATAGCATGAAATATTATTGTGTTACAGACTGTCATTTTATTTTGTGATCTGAATTTGATTTATATTTATGTGCCTTAATGTGGTGATTTTATGTGTGTTAAGACGTATTTTTTATTTATATTAGATTTTATGTATTGTACAGCACCCCAAGCCATCGCAAAGGGGCATTATATAAATAAAGTCTATCTATCTATCTATCTATCTACAGTGATGCCCACCAGGATGAAGCCCAACTCTGCATAATATTGCAGCAGAGTTACTGCAGCAAACAATGCAATTTCAATGGAAGTTAATCCCTTTTGTCATGCAGAAAACCTGTAACACTGAGCCTCATCCTGGTGACCTTCACTGTATCTATCTATCTGCAGTTCTATGGCTGATGTAGTTTTGGGACCTTGGCCCTCACTCAGAGTGGAGCCAAGGTCATTCGTTATTTCCATGCCTCTGGCCACATGGGGGGAGCTGGAACAGTCCTGGTGTGGCTTTGAAAACCGGGCCACTAAATATAAATAAAAAACATGACAGCTGCATGCCCATTGTGCATGTGTGGCCACCCAGCTTCAGAAATTTAAAGAAGTTATGGCTCCATTTCTTTTTTCAGCCATGCAACCAACATTAAAGTGTATATCCCCAGCTCCAGGGACTACAAAAGAGCTGTGAAGCCCAGGAAATGATGACAGGAGAGCCTCTGGTCTTGGAAAATAATATTATCTGCCCTTACAAGGGCATATGTATGAAAATTAGGGTCTGGACTGCTGGGGCTACAAATAGAAATGGCAGTCCCAAAGTGACTACAAAACCAGGGACTGCTGGGTAAAGCAATAGGACACTGAGTTTGCCCCAGGAAAACAGCAGCCAATCAGAAGGGCAGATGCCAAAACCTATGAATAGGAATGGTTTGCCACCCAAAGGGGAGTTGTTGAAAGGAGCGAAAGTATGTGGTGTGAGGGAAAAAAAGACTGTGTGGGCTCCTGATCATAAACTCCTGCACCTGTGTGTACACTTGTGTTGGCCACTGACTTGAAAAAGAAATCACCAAATTGTACTGCAGGAGGTTGAAAATGAGTTGCGCTGCTGAGAGTTTATAATTTGCTGCCACTGGAGCAAAGTGTTGGGGCAGTATGTTCTGTCCTGAAATGAATAGCGAACCCCAGAAACACACTGAACTGCTGTGCCTCCCTCAGAGGTGCAATTGTTTGGTGAGTGCAAATTCTGGCAAAGGGTGAGCCTGTGAGTGCTGTGGCAAGCTTCTGTGAGTGGGCCCAGCTCTGCTGTAGAGACACCTAGAGGGAGAACGCTGGGGGTTTAGAGACTGTAAAAAAGCCCAGCAGAATGTGACCTGAGAGTGCAATAGAAGGGTCTAGGGGACCACATCTAGCATTTTCCCTGGACCAAAGAAGAGGAAGCAGATCAGTGGAGGAAGATGTTGACAGGCCTGCCTGTGTGAAACTGTCTACAAAGGCCCCTGGGTGAAGCTGGCAAGGCCAGGCAGGTGAAGACCAGCATGCCTTCAATTTCTTCAGGCTTCAAGATCTGTGAACCTGTGGTGCACCACCATCTGGAGCCCTCAACTGTACCGTGTAACTGCCTTTTTACTGCAACTCAACTGGCTACAAGTCCCCCCATTGTGAACTTCAGAACTGTGAATATCCCGAGCTGTAGCTTGGGGACTCTTATTAGCTAGCTAGCTAGTTAGGTTTCAGGGGATAAGCTCTGGGCTGGACTGTATCAACTTCAAGTTGTGCCAAGGCTGAGAGTCCAGCTGTTGAGATTGTGTTAACAGTTATTTGGACCCAACAAAAGACCCTAGGCCTGCATCACCACTCCGGTGAGGTACCCACCACATAGGGACAATTCTGGGTACACCCAGTGGTGGGAGGAGGGGTTACAGTGTGGTGAATCATTGTTTCACAAAGTGTTGTGTTGTTTCATATCCTCCCATTTCCCCCTCCCTCAATAAATAATCTCATTGTTTGCATGTTAACTACTGTTGCATAGAGTTGCTTGGGGTTGGGAATTGCTATTGTGTGGGGAATTGCTACTGTGTGGAGAAAGTGTTCGGGGGGCAGCTTACATATTTTCCTGGGAGAGGTAACCTGTTCTTTTTCCACTTACCCCGGGTGGAGTCACTGCGCCATATTTGCTGACCATTGTGGAACCCAGGCCGGCCCCCTTGGAGGTGTCTACCGCTTTGACCTGAGATCCCTGAGGCAGCCTAGATGAGTCAAAGGGCTGTTAAACATTATTTTCCTGTCTGCCAGTTTTGGCTCCACTACCTCTTTAATCTGGTTAGAAGTTTGTAAACTTCATTAACTGAGATCTTTTTGAGGTAGAAACAGAGAGAGAACAAATCTAAGGTTGGCTTTCGTACAGCAATACTGGGCTCTCCCCTGTGATGGGTTGGTCATATTTCTCTAGACTTCAGAAGTGGTTGTTGAATAAATCAACCACTGTTTTTGGATCTATGTATTTGGTGCCATTAACATTGATGACCACAGGGGCTACAGTGGTTATTTATGCAAGACCAGAATTTTGGGGGTCACTTAGGCAGACTGCTTATTGATCCTTAAGATATGACATCTTGGCTAGGTTGAGTTCACATTTGCATTTATTTTTTAGGTGTCTGTAGACCTCCCAGGCTGTTTTGGACTTTGATGTTTTAAAACAAAACCCCTACCAGCTCCCTGGATTTCATCAATTTGAACAGGTCACTGGTCAGACAATCTGAGCTTAGATTCTTAGTTCTGTGTCTGGTTGATGGAGGGCATGCTTGTCAAGAAGTGCTGTGAATTTAGCGATGAAAAAGTCCAACACACAATTGACATATGGGAATGTGTCCAGGAAAGACCAATCCACAGTAGTTAGGTCAGCTTGAAATGCTTGAGGGTTGAGACTTTTGTAGCTGCAGTATAATACAGTAGTTCCTTAGGGTTAGGGTTACATACAGCACTATTGGGTCAGAGGTAGTAGACAGCAGAGTGGTTGCAGAATGTATCTGGTGGGTCACCAGACAACCTGATCCTAGATGGGTTGTTGAGTAATACCCAGTCCCTGTTCCCAGGTCAGCTAGGTTAAATGATAAAACAGTTCCCTGTTTTATCATTTAACCTAGTTGGGGCAGAAAGGATGTGCTTTAATTAATCAATCAATCAATCAATCAATCAATCAAAAGCTTTATTTAACCAGGCGAGCACCATTGAGCAAAGCTCATTTGCAAAATGGACCTGGACAAGTATCAGTGGACATTATACAGTGCAATGAATACAATAAGGCAAAAAATGAATAAATAACTACCTAACGAAGCCAGAAGCAAGATACAACGTCCAAGGTTACTAACAATAGCAGGGTCTGGATAACTGAACATATAGCATGAGTAGATAATTACAATAATTAGACAAAGATATCTGATGAAAAACAGGCGAAAACTCAGGGAGCAAGGAGGGGGCATCAAGGGTAGGTAGGGGGTCTGTAGAGAAAAATACACAGGGGATAGGTAAGAAGGGGAAGGAACAGAGAAGAAAGGGGAACCCGAGAAGGTCACAGAATATGATCACTGGATATGAAGTGGTTGAGGAGGGGGGGAAGGGGTGGAATGTAATGGGGTCGTATATGTAGGACTATACAGACAGGTGACTGACAAGCCACTGTAAAAAACTCAGGAGGTAAGGCAGGGATCAGGAGAAACAATTGCAGGAGTCCTTGAAAGAATGAGCATTGAGTGTTCTGAATGCTGATAAGTTGATGGTGTGAGCCAATTTCAAGGTTTTGTGTGCAACTTGTTCCAGCACAAAGGTAACACATGGCTTATGGATGCCATACCAAAGCATGATTTGACCTTGGGCACTGTCAGGTAGAAATAAGAGGCACTTTTCAGTGTATACGTACCTTGTGTGCTTAGGAGTAGACAATCCAAGATATATTGTGGCAGCTCCTTAATGATAGGTCTGAATGTCCAGTGGGTGGCATTTCTCTGTCTTCTGTAAGTGAGAGATGTCCATCCAACAGCACTGTATAGGGAGCAGTGATATGTAGTGTATAGAAGATCAGTGATAAACCTTAGAGCTCTATAGTAAAGTGTGTCAAGTTTAGAGAGTGCTGTAGTGGGACCCTGACTGTACAGAAAGTCAGCATAATCAAGAAGGGAAAGGAAGATGATTTGGGCCAGTCTTTTCTTGGCATCTCTTGTAAGAAGATGCTTAATCCTAAAGAATAGACCCAGCCTCTGTCTAAGTTTTTTTTGTCAGTTCTTCGATGTGGTCAAGAAAAGAGAGTCTGTGGTCTATCCATATCCCCAGGTACTTAAACTTGGAAACATACTCCAATGGTTAGCCTAGGAGGGTTGTAATCGGTTGTAGCATTCCAAGGGGGGCTGGATTTTTTGCAGGTGCAAGGGGAAAAAAGAGCATAGCCTTAGTTTTTTGGCATCTAGGAGTAGTTTCTTTTAGGTTGTGATTGACCAGCACTTCTCTGTAAGCTGCAGTGTTGGATAGCCAATTTAAGATGAAATCACCCAAGGCTATTAACTCAGTGTGACAGTGTGGATACCATGTGTGCCACATCTTTGAGACCTTCGATACCTGTTTTGGGGGGTTGTAAACACAACATAGATTAGGTTTCTTGATACCTAGAGTCAATTGTAGTACCAAACATTTGCAGGCAGTCAAGGCAGTATAATTAGGGCTGAGGACCTCAGTGTGCAGATCTGATTTAACATAGAAGAGGACATCCACTCCTCTTTTGCCAGTATGTCCTAACAGTGGGTAATGTAGTTAGGCAGTGGGAACTCAGAGTTGCTAATGCATGGATGGAGTCAATAAAATGCAATAGGGAGGGTACAGTGGAGTGGACCTTATGGAACCCACACTGGAAAGGAGAGAGGAAATTAGTGGAGCTGAAGAAGTCAGAGAAATGTGAGTAAATTAGTTTTTCTTGTAACTTAGCAAGAGTAGGGTGGAGGAAGACAGGACAACAGTTGCCAGGGGATGTATGGTCACTATCCTTGTATACTGAGAGTACCTTGGTACATTTTATGGACTGAGGGACAATGCTGAGGTAGAAGGAGAGATTAAGTAGATAAGTAAGGGGTTATAGTCACAGAAAAAGTATGCACAGGGTCAGTGGTGGCACACAACAGAACTTGAATCAACGCAGAACAAAAAGTCAGGCACTCACCACCACATTGACATAGGACATCAAGCTTTTAAGTAAAGTGCTCTGTTTTCTATATCAAAATGACAATCACATGTAGACACCCATCTGATCTGCCTGACACATTTCAGACTGATAAGTCCTTTATCAGATGGACTTCTTTATGCTTCTTTCAATTTGTGTTGATAAGTAAGGGGTTCAATGATAACAGAGGCAGTGTGGTGAAGTAGATTAGGGACAGTTCCATCAGTACTAGATCCTTTAGCAAGATTAAGGGAGAAAAGTTCATTAACAATATCCAGTGGAGTAACAGGAGTGAAATAAAAGCAGTCAGAAAATGGTTCAGAGTGTGAGGACTGAGATGGGAAGGAAGAAGTCAACAGCTGTGACTAAGGAGGGAAGGCACAGGTTGTAGAAAAGTTGTTAAATTGAGAGTCAACTAGTGATGGCAAACCATTATCAACTAGCACAGGAGACGAAGACTGAGGATGGGGTCAAAAAGGGAATGAATGACCTTCTAGAATTTAGTGGGGCATTAAAGGTAATTCCAGAAACTGGAGACAAAAATAGTTTGATTTGGCTGCCCTTATGGCCTTTCTGCAGAAATTCCTGAGTCTTCCATAAGTGAGGAGGCCAGAAGGAGAGTATGACAATTTGAAATGTACCCAGGCATTATCACTGGATCTACAAGGATCAGTGAGGTCCGCTGTGATCCAAAGGTGGTGGGAGGCCTTAACACAGGGTTTTCATGGAGGGGCACACTTGTCATGCACCTGCATAAATTTGTAGTAGAAGGAAAGGGCCATATCAATGTCAGTAGCTGTGAGGACAGGGAACCAATCAATATCTGCAAGCTCCTGAATTAGGGTGTCAGTGTTTAAAGAGTGAAGAAGCTCAGCCTAAGCAAATGTAGGCGGTGAAGAAGGAAGAGGAATTTTCCTGACACAGTATGTTACACAGTGGTTGCTAAAGGTATCAGGTAATATACCAGCAGCAACTATGCAGTGAGGGTAGGATGAAAGGATCCAATCCAGCAGAGAGTGGTTAGATGAGTGAGGTCTGAGTTGAGTTGGCCCAGTAATAAGCTGTGAGGAATTAAAGTTTTTTTTGCATAGAAGGCCTGCTAGCTGGAGACAGCCTGTTAATATTGAAGTCCCTTAAAAAAGTACATTTGCCTAAAGAGAAATGGGAGGCCAGAGAGCAAATAGTGTCAGTAAGTACAGATGGAGAAATAGTGGGGGAGACATAGACAGCCCAAATAAAGATGGGCAGAGAGAAGGAAAAATTGAGCTTTACCAGAAGGAGTTCATGAGAGGGGGAACAGAGTTACAGAGAGAGAGAGAGAGAGAGAGAGAGAGAGAAGGAATTCATGAGAGGGGGAACAGAGCTGCAGAGAGAGAGAGAGAGAGAGAGAGAGAGAAAGTGAGACCTTGATGGAGAGAGAGGGAAACACCACCCCCACATTTACAACAGTCTTGACAAAAAAGATTGGAGCTAGGTTATAGTCTGGAATTTTGGAGGAGGCATGAGTTTCACCTGTCTTCTGTGGGAATGGCGTCAAAAGCCTTACTGAAATCCAGATAGGCCATGTATTCTGCACCCCCTGAACCACTGCCTTAGCAACCCAATTACCCAAAAAACCCTCTCCTGATCTCATTTCGCCCCAGGGCATCTCCTAGTCCCAACTATCCCTATTTGCTCACTCCTTTCCATTCTCCCACTCAGACCAGTCCCTCCAGCCCTCAAGTGCCTTCTCACTACCCCCAATACATGACACTTAGTAAAAACATCGGCAGGTAAGCGGGGACAATGAAAGGGGAGGAGGCTCCGAAGCAGAATGGGAGAATAGCACCTGACCATCGTAAAGCCCTCCCAACACATCTTAAAACAATCAATAAAACCCAACAAAACAAGCTAACTCACTTTCAACCCAACCCCAAAATAAATAACCCTCAAATAATGAGTAAATAATAATAATAACAAGACTATAGAAAAAATAATAAACACACAAATTAATAAATATTAACTTCCTCTAACCCACCCCAACAAATGCAAAATAAAACTAGAAATCACTAAAAATATAAATCATAAACTTAACAGCAGAGTCCAAATCAAATAAGTCTATAAAACATAAGTCACAGGAAAGTGGATAACAAGTCTTTGAAGCTATAAATAAAACCAATAAATAAAGTAATTTCCAAGCACTAACTCTCACAAAAGCAAGAGTAAGTGCAATGCAACCAAAGTCTCTCAGTCCCCAGACACTCTCACCACCTGGAGAAAGAGGACGTATTCAATAACAAAATATGGAATAAAACAATAATAAGTCTTTAAGGTAGCCAATGTCTTTAAATCTTCAGACTCCCAGACCCTCTCACAACCCGGGGGATCAAAGAAAAAACAGGCAATCAAACTGCCTTAAACCGAAGGAGTGTGAGTCGATAGATTAGGGTTTTAACCATAATCCATGGGCAGAAAGTCAGAAGAGCAGAGGAGCAAATCCAAAGTCAGTGGAACTGAAAGCTCAGAAGTCCAACAAAAAAGGGGAAGAACCCTGAAAGCAGCCGCTAATCAGACCGGATCCAGAGCAACGAGCCCTGGAATAGTGTCCACCAACCGGTAGACCCCTCCGGTAAGTCTGGAGAATACCGGCAACTCGCGCCCGCCCTTCAGCTGGCCCAAGGCTGTCGTTGCCCACCCTGAGCCCAGCCGATAGCAACCACCCCAGGGAACTCCCCAAAAACCTGCTGTCTCAGACCATCCAATATCAAAATCAGGACAAACAATTCCCATGATGAAAACAAGCAGAAATAAATTCTAAACTTTCCAGATCTCACCACTCCACACCAAGTCAGTGAGTTCATATACTCCCTTAAAGCTCCAACAACTATTTACGTGATCAGTCTGCCTTATAATCCGGTTTATTCTCGATTCACAATCCCCCGTTCATCCTGGCAAAAGTCCAAAGAGGTTCACTTCACCGAAAACCGAAAGCTGCAGTCCAATTTAAGGCTCAAATCAAGCTGATAAAAACTTGTCCACAGTCTACAACCGTAGCCCATGTTGCTCACCCCATTTAGGGTTAGCAGCAAATCGTACCAAAATTTCCGATTCGATTTGGTCTCCAGAACACAGAATTTTTAACTAAAGATAAACGATAAGTGAACAATAAATAACGAATAAAAAGTGCTAGGAGGTAATCAAAACCATTCACGGAGCTTAAACATGCCAGAAAGACGAACAAAATGCAGTGTGCAGTGGCTAGCCCAGTGTGGCGGCCATCTTGCAGACCCTCAATAGCATGGATGTCAGGTGAGGCAAGTGAGCATACATAGATTAATGTCATAATTTGGCTCCCCACTCACTAATTTCAGTATGGATCTGGATAGTGCATATCAGTGCTATATCACATTTAGTCATGTGGAGGGAACTGCAATGACTCACAACAATGAGAAGAATAAGACTGGACTCAGCATCTGAAGTCCATCTCAGTTTGATCTGAATGCTTCCTTCTTTATGGGAGGGAAACATTCTGGTCTCTGGTCATTTAACTGAACTTATCAGAGACATTTAACTGAACTTATCAGAGACATGATTGTTAAATTAGTAATACCATTGTGATAGTTTCGTGCCACTTCTTAATGCAGACATTGAACAAAACTAGCTCACTGTCAGCTTACATTTTGTTTTCCTAGACCATAGGTATTATTAGAGGAGGTTATCATAATATGCTTATATCCTTGATAGTATGAAATGGCATGTGGTGTAGTGAAGAGCTGTTTGGTGCAGTGGTGTAGATAAATGTGCTTTAACTCTACAGTTCTTTGCTGCCATAATTAGATTTTTTTGGTTCCCATTTTAGTTCAGTTTGTTTTTTATTTCCATTTCAATACATTCAAACCATGAGTCACTGCTGTTAATGTTCTGCATTTCACATAACATCTAGCACAGTTAATATACTTACATGAAGGTGTGGTTCTTTAGACCATGGTAGCTAACCAAATGCATTGTTATTGATAACAGATTTCCAATTTCTTTTAAATGACAGAAGTTTACTATGTATATAAATGGTAAGTGAAGGCTAAGCATTTCCTTTCATAGTAAAATGTAAGTGAATACATTTCGTGAATTGCAATTTACTTTTGCTATAGGTGCACAAGTTTAGGGGCTCCTTGTAAAATAAATCCTTATCTATCTACCAGTAAAAGCAGTTGTGCATGTTAGGGTGAAAATTCTGGTCTATACCTTTTTATTCTATTTTAGATTATCATTTTGCTTCTGTCTTGCATGATGTCCCTTTTCCTATTTTGAGTCTGCTTTAGCACTTGTTTACCTTTAAAATAAAAAAGGAGTGCTCCTTTAAATATAGCCAGTTTTTTTATAAATATTTTCAGCTGTGTTTGAGCACTCTTTTTGCCATAAGGTCAGGAGCAGTTTTATATTGTTCACCACTCTGTCTAAGCCACTAGAAAAGTGATATTAAATAATGAGTGTCCAACACCAGCTAGTAATACAGACGTAAACCTTCCAAAACCATTTTAAAAGAGGGGCTCCTTTTATTATCACAAATATAGCAAAATGCTAATGTACTGTAGCTTTAAATGAAGAAACAAAGCATCATACAAAACAGGAGGAAAAAGGTGCTGAAAGAGAATCAAAAATTTAAGGCACAAGTGTGCAACAACATGCTGTGCTGATTAAAGATAGATTAGACAGGTAATAAAAGGTGATAAATATGTATGTTTTAAACCTAATTCATCAGTCACTACTCATTTGGTTTAAAATAAAATCTAAATCTTGATAAAATACAGCTGAAGAATTATACTATACCACCTTTCTCAAAGCATAAGAAAAACATCAGAAAATGTTCCTTTAGCAACAAAAAAGAATGTGGATGCTTCTTTCAGTTAAATGCCATGTTGTTAATCATTAGAGTGGGTGTTTGCTGAATTTCTCAATGTTTTCTTCACAACCAGTCAAATTATTCTCAATGCAGGATGCTGATGATAATAATCATATTTGCAAGAAGAGGAGGAATGTAAAGGCCATTCTATCAGCATATCTAAATTAACCAATACATTTTCCATGACACATTCATTCCAATAAGAACAAACATAGAAGCATAGAATTTGACGGCAGATAAGGACCGCTTGGCCCACCCAGTCTACCCATTTCCCTACCTAATGGGTACGCTGCAGATCCTAGTTAACCAGCAGCCTACTTCTTTCTACCCCCACCCCTAGAATTGCCTTATGACTGTCCCATGCATGCTTGAATTCAACCACTGTTTTTGACTCCAGAGAAAACAGGAAGTTTTCTTCAGAGTGGACTTCATTTACTATTACCCTATGTGTCCTATTCTCCAGCCAATTCTTTACCCAGGCTATCATCTTGGGACCCACTCCCAGGCTGGCTAACTTATATGTTAATTTTTTGTGTGGGACTGTGTCAAATGCCTTGCTAAAGTCTAGGAAGGCCATTCCATGCATCCACAACTCTCTCTGTGAAAAAATACTTCCTTACATTGCCTCTGAGCTGCCCCTTTATCTTCAAATTGTGCTCCCTTGTTCTTGCACATCTCTTTTTGTGAAAGATGCTACCCTCTTGGACTTTGTTGAGTCCCTTGAGGTACTTGAAAGTTTCTATCATTTCCCCCCTCTCCCTTCTTTCCTCGAGGCTATACATATTAAACTCCTTTAGTCTCTCTTCATACATCTTCCAGTGCAGACCCTGCACCATTTTAGTTGCCCTCCTCTGGACATCTTCCATCTTGTCTATGTCCTTGCGGAGACTGGGTCTCCAGAACTGCACACAGTACTCCAGATGGGGTCTCACCAGCTGTCTGTACAGAGGGATAACAAATTCCCATTTTCTACTGGTGATGCCTCTCTCTATGCATCCCAGTATCCCCCCACAGCCCTCCTTACTGTCCTCTCACATTGCTTGCCCACCTTTAAGTCATCTGATATGACTACCCCAAGGTCCCTTTCCATTTTTGTTGTTGTTAGTATCACATCCCCCATTGTGTACTCTTCCCCTGGGTTTTTGTTTCCCAGGTGCATTACTTAGCACTTCTTAGCATTGAATCTAAGCTGCCATACATTTGACCATTCCTCTAACCTTGCCAAGTCCCTTCTCATCCTTTCCACCCCACCTTGGTCATCAACTCTGTTGCAGATCTTTGTGTCATCTGCAAAGAGACATACTTTTCCTTCCAGTCCCTCTGCAATGTCCCTTATAAAGACACTGAAGAGGACCGATCCTAATACTGAACCCTGCAGTACCCCACTAGTTACCCCCCTTTCTTCAGAGTGGACTCCATTTACTATTACCCTCTGTGTCCTATTCTCCAGCCAATTCTTTACCCAGGCTATCATCTTGGGACCCACTCCCAGGCTGGCTAACTTGTATATTAATCTTTTGTGTGGGACTGTGTCAAATGCCTTGCTAAAGTCTAGGTAGGCCATGTCCACAGCCACTCCCTGATCTACTACTTTGGTCACCCAGTCAAAGAAATCTATTAGATTCATCTGGCATGACCTTCTCACTGTGAATCCATTCTGCCTTGGGTCCTGTGCCCCTCTGGCCTCTAGGTACTCGACAATTCTTTCCTTCAGAAGTGATTCCATCATTTTCCCTATCACTGAGGTTAAACTAACAGGTCTGTAGTTTCCTGCTTCTGCCCTGCTCCCACTTTTGTGAAGGGGAATCACATCTGCCCTCCTCCAGTCCTCAGGTACCTCCCCATCCTCCCATGATTTGTTAAAGAGGGTAGTCAGTGGTGTCACTAGTTCTACCCTTAGTTCTTTTAGAATTCTGGGATGAATCCCATCAGGCCCCATTACGTTGTCCACCTTCAGTTTTAAGAGTTCTTTCAGAACCCTTTCTTCTGTAAATGGGCTGGTATCAATTTCTGTATCCAGAGTGTTTCTATTGTTTGTTTTAGGTACCTCACCCTCTTCATTTGTAAATACTGAGCAAAAATATTTGTTTAGTATCTCTGCCTTTTCACCGTCACCCTCTGTCCACCCCCCCTCCACTTTATTAAGCCTCACTATCCCTCCCTTGGTCTTCCTTCGCTCCCTGACATACCTAAAAAAGGTTTTATCTCCCTTCTTAACTGAGTTGGCTATCTTTTCCTAGGTTTGGGCCTTTGCTGTTCTGACTGCCTTCCCAGCTTCCTTTTGCTTTAACTAATACAATTATCTGTCCTGCTCCTTCTGTGATTCCTTGTACTTTCTGAATGCTTTCTTTTTCTTTTGAACCTTCACTGCCACCTCCTTTGAGAACCATAGTGTTTTTTTACATTGTTTTGTTTTGTTTATTTGCTTCACACAAAGGCTTGTTACCTCTGTGATGGCAGTTTTTATTATTCTCCATTGTTCTTCCACCCCTCCTTCCTGCCCATTTGCTAGTGCATTCCTTAGGCACTCACCCATTTTGGCAAAGTCAGCCCTCCTGAAGTCCAGTACTTTTGCCTTTGTATGGCTTGACTGTATTGCTGTGTTTATTGTGAACCATACTGTTCGATGGTCGCTAGTTCCCAGATGGCTACCCACTTCTATGTCTGTGATCCTCTCTCCATCACCATTTGAGAGAATCAGGTCTAAGATTGCTCCCTCTTGAGTGGGTTTCAGTACTAGTTGTCTAAGGCATGCCCCCTGTAGGGCATCTAGAATAACCCCACTCTTAGAATTGGCTGCTGCAACTGCACTCCATTTAACATCTGGCATATTCAGATCACCCATCAGCAATATCTCCACTTTTTCTGCCATTCTAAGTATACTTTCTATCATTTCCTTGTCCATTTCTTCCCCCTGAGAGAGGGGTCTGTATACAACCCCTATGCGGATTGTAGTGCCATTGCCTGTCTCCAAATTGACCCACAGTGCTTCTTCTCCTCCCTGTTTACCCTTTTGTTCTGTTGCTTTGATTCCTTCTCTTATGTAGAGAGCTACTCCTCCTCCTCTTTTACCCTCCCTGTCCCGCCTGTATTACACAATTATATAGACAAATATACTGCATTAGACAATTATAAAATATACATAAGGTTGAAGTCAATCAGGAATTGTACTGTACCTTTCTAGTAAAAGATGTTGAGACTTAACACATGGTATGGCAAGTGATTAAAGCATGCATCTTTCTGTTTGTCTTTACATCCTGTATCTTTCTGTTTGTTGGTCTATTTATCAATCTGTCTGTCTGTCTGTCTATCTATCTGCCTATCTATCTATCTATCTATCTGTCTATCTATCGATTTATCGATCAATTGATCGATCGATCGATCTATCTAGCTAGCTAGCTATCTATCTTCTATCTCATATACAATCGTCAGACTCAGAATTCGCCATTTGTCTTCATGAGTGAAGAGGACAAGACTTGAATAATGTACACACATGTGTTGATGAGTGGCATAATGTATTCAGAGGAAGGCCATTATCTTTCTGATTTATACAGTATATTTTAAGATGTAAAGTTTTTAAATTAGTTTTTAAATAAAGATTTAACTATTTCCATTTTATTTCACCACTCTGGTTTGAGTGTTGCAGAGGCCATTACAATGTCATTAAGTATTGTGAGGCTTCTGTCCCATAATTGAATTGTTCTTTTGTGACTTTGTCAAGATAAATACTTATTGTGCACCCACCATGGAGATAAAAGATTTATCGTCATTTAGAATTTGGATGTTACTAAAATAAAACAATCATCTGTAATGCATGCCTCACCTTCACTGTATAAATCCAACAATCTATCTTCATATACATACTAAAGTGTATATAGAATCAATGCAATAAAAGTGCAGTATACAAGGAAATAATGCAATCAAGGGGGGTTAACAGCTCATAAACCATGAGATCTAAGGGCATGTATATTTTTGAGCACTTAATCCCTCCAAGATGGCATTATTTCACAAGTACTCACCACTTTCCTAGTCCTTGTTTTATATTGTACATTTGATTAGTCAAAAAACTGACAATGTTTCTTAAAAATGTGAAAAACATTCTAGTAGTGCAGGAGTTAATCCTACTTAATTCTTAAGGAAGATTGTTAATACGCAATAAGCTTGCTAATGATTCTAACTGACTAGCAGCAAAGATGTTTTTCATCTGACTTGCAGATTATGTGATTGAGATGTATAGTAGAGTAATATGGCTCCCATAAGCTTCTGTTTTGTGGCAGTCCTCATACTATGTTTGAAAACTGAAACCCGTAGTTCTGTAGTTGAAGGTATGTTATTTATTATTTTAGTTTGGAATGTTTCTTTTAAAGCTTGGTTTTGCCATTGTCTATGAAAATAGCTTGCTTTTAACTCTTGGTTTGGCTGTTTTATAAAAAGTTTATGCTTTTAAAACTTGGTTTTGTTACTTATTATAAAAAAAAATCTTGCCTCTTTAAAAGTTGCTTTTATTGTTTTAATGTAAAGTCTTGCTTTTCAAAGATAGTTTCACTTTTTTATAAGAGGCTCTTGCTTTTTAACTCTTTGAGTGCTGAATATGTTTGAACGTGTGTGTGTGTGTGTGTGTGTGTGTGTGTGTGTATATATATATTAGAGGTAAAAAACTCTGTTTAATGCATCAGTTAGGGTTGTTCCACAGCGACAAAAGTGAGGAAATTCAGTGTTAGGGTTGAAAACCCCTTGGATACTCACCCACCCCAACCGGCATTGAGTGCGCATTGAGTCATCAGCCTAACTCTCACCCCATCACATGTGTAAAGCAGCAGAAGTATAGGAGAATGGGGTGAAAGTTAGAGACCGATGACCCTAAACGCACCCCAATGCTGGTTGGGGGTGGGCTGGGGTCCAAGGGGTTTTCAACCCTAACACCGAATTTCCTCACTTTTGTTGCTGTGGAACAACCCTAACTGATGCATTAAACAGAATTTTTTGCCTCTAATTTCCCTTCTTTTTGAGAATGATAACGAGAAATAGTGAATGTAATGTAGCGGCGGGTGCAGCGGAGGGAGTGCAGGGATGTCTTGTGACATAGTAACAGAAACAGCAACGCAAACAGAAGTGCTAACAGTGGTGCACATGGTAACACAAGTGTGAATGAGAACAGAAAGGGGTAACGCACACGGTGACGTAGACGGGAACGGTCCACCACGTGATGTCTTGTCACATAGTGTCATGGTGCCTGCAAACGGAAATGTCAATGGGCATGGTGACATTAAGCGAAACAGAAAGGCAAACAGTACTGTAGACAGAAATGGCAAAAAATAATAGAAACTCAAGTGGAAATGAAAACGCAAAGGATAACGCACATGGTGGCGTAGACGTGAACGGTAAGTGAAACAGGTACGGAACCAGAAGCGGAAAGGACAACGGTAACAGTAATGTAAGTGCACAGGCTGGTTTTCCCCAAAAGCTACATAGAGAAAGACAGTGAGTATAAAGAATGTATGCATAATAATGGGTCTCAGAGCAGAAAATGAGGAGTTGGAATACTAAATAGCGTATAGGTCAGGAACCATACGACGTAGAAAAAAAATTTAAAAGTCATATGATTTATGACTTTCCTGACTAGTTTTGTACTTAGCCCTGAGGGGGCTAAGTATATTTCTGACGAAAAGTCCGTATCTTGCACCGTTTCTGAGATATGGGCCCTGAAAGGAGCGGCGAATGCCGTAATGTTATCCTATGGGAAAAAAAGAGAAGTTCAGAGTGCCATAACTTTGCCTCCCTGTAATATTTTTTCACCAAACCACTGAAAGACACATCTGTGGGCTTCTGGCTGTGTTCCCTCCAAATTTCAGGAAAAAAGACCAAACCGTTATTTTGCAGCAGGGTGCCAAAGGATTCCTGTAATGCGTCGACTGCCGTAATGTTATCCTATGGGAAAAAACGTCAACTTTGGAGTGCTGTAACTTTGCCACTGTGTAGTATTTTTTCAGCACAACACTGAAATGCACATCTGTGAGATGTCGGCTGTGTTCCTTCCAAATCTCAGCCCAAAACTCCCAACTGTTCTTTTGCAGCAGTGTGCCAAAGAATTGCTGTCATTTCCCCACAGCCTAGAAAAGTACTGTCGCAATTTGCGAAAGCATTCGCAAAAATTTGCAACACTTTCATGAGCACAAAAGTACTTTGTGAAAGTACTTTTTCAAGAAATTTGAAAAACATATTTCTGGGGTGTTTTACCCCAAAATAAAGACATGGCTAGCATCCTCCGACTAGGTGAATACAAAAAGAATTAGGTTGCTAGAGGGTCACAAATTTAAATGGCAAGTATTTTTCTGATCACTAACTGAAAAAAAGATGGCGGATTTGCGAAAGTAAGAGGGCCATTTGCGAAAGTAAAAATGCATTTGCGACACTGTCAAACTTTTTGTTAACTTTTCCCATTGACTTATAATGGGAAATTGTTTTTTGAATAACTTTTGAACCGTTTAATATTTTTTCACGAAATCTTTGAAAGGTACATCGGGGACCTCAGCTGCATGTTCCCTGAAGATTTTGGGCCAGTCGCACAAACCGTGCGACCTGTAGACACGACCATAGAATTCCAGAAAAAGAGTAAATGCACGCGCAGATCATGCTTAATAACTCTGCAGCCATGTATCCGACCAGTACAAAACTTGGCAGATCCCAAGGCATATGGGTCTTGATCATGTGTTCCAAATTTCAGGCAAATCTGTCAAACAGTTGCAAAGTTATTAAGGTGCAAAATTGTGGGTTTAACATGTAAATGGCTCCTCAACCCTAACTATGGTAGCACTACGTGCTACCATAATATATATATATATATATATATATATATATATATAAAATCTATATACCCAGTCTTCTAAGGGATAAAAGTGATTGAGGGTGGAGCAACATTTTTGCTATTTTTATGAAAAGAACTTGCTTTTAAAACTTGGTTTGCCATTTTTTCTAATGCAAGGTTTTGTTTTAAAAATTGTTTTTTTCCGGCCCGGTGGCACTGAGGGTTGAGGCGCTGGATGCCACACCTCATGCCACGCCAGTGACCCAGGTTCGGGAATGGACTCAGGTCACTCGGGGGTCAGCAGGGAGGTAAGGATTGAGCATTACAGCTCTCCTTCCTCGGGGTGGGGGGTCTGTGCTGCGGATAGCACAGCCAGGAGATTTGTCTGTGCCCAGGATGCTTGGCTGCCTCCACGGAGATGGAGACAGCTGCTACACCCATTGCATGGTGCACGGATGGAAAAAGAAGGGGGTGCAAAAACAGAAAAATCCCTGGTGGCAGGATGACGCCCGACTCCCCACAGGCACTGCTCCCGGGCTGGGCATAAGGTAAGCCCTGGTAATTCCACGGGACGGAGCTGGGGGGATCAAGCAGAAGGGGGCTGTCAGGGGAAGGGGAAATATCAGTTGCGATAAAAAAAATAATTGTTTTTTTCATTTTTTTATGAAAAGCTGTTGCTTTTAAAATTTGGTTTGGACTTTTATAAAACCGCCTTGCTTTAAAAACTAATTTTTGTCCTTGTTATGAAAGAGTCTTGCTTTTAAAACTTGTTTTCCTTTTTTTATGTTCACCCTGTGTGCATGTGCAAGTGAATATCTTGATATGAGAGTACCTTTTGTGGGGTGTCACACTGTCAGTCCAATGCAGTGTGGTCTGCTAGGGGCATGTCAGTGCCACACCAATCATCAGCCAGGCTGATCATGACATAGTTGAGGCTTACTGGGTTGAAACAGTCATGCACTTGAAAAGACCAAATCATGGGTCAGCTCTTTCTTTTGATCTGTGCTGCCCAGCAAGCTGATCTGTCATGATCAGCCTGCTGAGGAATTTAAAACATACAGGAAGCCACCTCCCCCCTTGCAGACACCAGCTGTGACATTCTTTTACCTGTACTGCTGATAGATTTATTATACTCTTTTTTCTGTTTCTTTGATCTGCTACAGAGTACCTGTTATCAGGATTTTTCATCAGGTCCTCAGCAGGCAGCAACTCTTTAAGGGAGCAAATAGGTCACATATTTATGGTGATGTTTTGCTATCATTAAAATGAAAGCTTCTGTTTGAAAAGTTCAGGCATTAGTGACTTAGAGAAATCATTAAATTGTAAAGCAGCCCATGTGTCAGTCTGCATTGCGGGCATTTTCACACTTTATTAGTTCACATATTTTAAAACCTTATAAAGATGAGACAACAGTAGTCTAGCTTGAAATGTTTTCTGCTTTGATCCTGGAGCTAGTAATGGCTACTCCTGAGAGGATGTGGAGCATGGACTCTGCCTCTCCATTAGTTTACCTTAAAAGCAGTATAACAAAAGCCGCCCCCTGTCTCTGACAATGTCTTTAGTACATAATTCTGTCTCACACACTGCTCAGCCCCAGAACTACTCCAACCTTGTTCCCTGTTTTAATGAGAGATAGGATACTTCTGGCAACAGGATGTGTGGGAATTTTTTTCTGCAACCCATGATACATGCAATTAAATGAAGGTATGTGTGATGCGGGTGCTGATTCAAATTAAACAAATGTAAGCTGTTTGTCTGCATACTTTGAGGCTACTATATATTTTGTGCATACTGTCATTTTTGAGAAAAAAAGGACAGGAAAATATGCTCATGCAGAAACCAATCCATTTGTGTTTATTCATTTTTAATTTTTTTACTGATTTCATCCTGTTTAAAAACTCACACACAGTAACATAGTACAGTAATTTAAGGTCAAAAGGGGCACTGAGTCCATCCGGTCTGCCACTTGCTTCTTAAGCACAAACCAACAAGAATGCTGGACAGACATGTACTAATTTAATAGCATTCCCCACTCACTTTACTACACAGCATACTTTGTGAATCCCTTGGTGAGCAGAAACTTGCCCAGTATCACCTTTAAAGGAGATGGGAAATGAAATTAGCATTTAGAATGTCTATTTTGGATGTTCAGGTTGTCTGTGTCATTAGTAATATATTTTGTTATAGCTAAGTGTCCATAAGTCCTATTTTTGTTCTCCAGTAAACGTGAGCATGTTCTGTAATTGGTCCCGATCGTGGTAGCCATTTCGTTTTTCTTGTCTCTGTTTCTGCATGCCCAGCTGTTTATTGTGACATCACACACTCCATAAAGAATCCTTTAGATGTTGTCTGTATCATGGAAGTGGCAGGTAGTGAGTTCACAGAGGATGCCAATAAATTTTCAGGAGATTCAGACCACACTGGTACTTATGTTTATTAATGGCTTGAAAGAACTATTTAGCCTTACATGTTTGAGCCTGCTCCCTGTAATACTGGGCAGAGAAACACAGAAACTGGTGAGTCTCCAATCCTCAATGGGCAATCAGTTAGTGGCAACCATAAAGTGCAATCAGTTTCTGGTGTGTTGATGACTGGTGTTTGAATAGTTTAGTCTCTTCTTTCATGAATATTTAATATTGCCTTTTTGCTGTTTTCTTTTTGTTTTACTGCTTCTCAGTATTCACGAGACAAAGGTGCCTGTGTGTGTGTGTGGTGAGGGGGGGAGGGCAGATGTACCAGCGTGAGTTAGAAATACCTGGTTATGTGTACAACATGACTACAACATTTTTGTCTAGCTATTTAACAGGGTTCAGTAATAGCACCAGCCATTCTCAATATCTACTTTTTTTGTGTGTTTGTAAATAATGTAGGTTTGCGTGCTGTGGTTTGCACACTCCTGTTTCTGCATTTCTTGATCATCCCTTCCCACTCAAGTTTGACTTGCTGTTTTGATCTTTAGTTCTTTCTCCTACCCCTCCCCAAGCCTCAACCCATTACTTTATCTTATTTTTTTATTATTATTTGTATTTGTTATTACTGGTTTGAGGAAAATGGTCTAATATTGAGTGACTATGTGGGACAAGCGGTCCTTATCTGCCGTCAAATTCTATGTTTCTATGTTGCTAGATGGGGGGGGATAGTTCTGTGTTTGAGATACAGGGTTTACAACAGGTCACGTGCATCCTGCTGTCACAGCTTTTTAGATTTTCTTCCTGTGTACTATCGATCTCATAGGACTGCACATTTCTTAATATTAAACTTTTGTTCTTTCTTTTTATTTATTTTTTTTTTTTTACTTAAAAAATGTCTGCAGACTGTGGTTTTTTCACACAGCTTGTATAACTTACCCGGACTCACACTTCCCTCCCAGTTCTTTTCAATGTGTCACTCATCTAGCTGCACCTGTGCTCCAAAGCAAGAAGACAATAACAAGATAAACTTTCCTCACCAGCGCGTTATGTTCCAATAACTGACCCACTACCTCAGTTATAATATTTTCGCTTTCTGTACCAAGTTGACTAAACCTCCACCATATCTACAAACTTATAGAGTCAAAAAAGTCTTAAGTAGACAAAGAAATAAGGAGGCAGTAGGTATTGAGCGGGTTCCCCTCCCAAAAGCATGCGAACTACAACCCAAACAACCCTGGTCTTACACTGTGCAGCACGAATTTGCATCAAAGCATAGGGAATATGCAATGCAAACAGAACTGCTGTTCCACTATTTGACCAGCCTTCATTGTCACATACACAGAGCAACCAGTACCCCTTGACTATAGTCAAGGTTAATCTTCTTTGCCTTTTTTAGGGTAAGTTGAACAACTGCATTTGCTCTCCAGCAAGAGCTGAATCCATGCTCACACACTCGAAAAAAAAAGGAGATAATCTATCTATGCCTTATAGAATCTGACAACCAAGATGGGGGGGGGATTGGTCAAGTGAATCTAGACCAGAGGTGAGCTACTACAGATATTGTTAAATACATTATTAAAAATGTATGAAGTAAGAAAGGAAATAAAAAAAATTGAGACATGCTGTAGAGCTCACATGACAGTGAAACAAAATGTAACTACATAGCAAAAATAGGTGTGCTCAGATGCTACAGTATGTGTGCATTTTGTGCCTGTTAGCCATCTCCATATCTCACTTCATAGAAACATAGACATTGATAAGGCAGATAAAAGACCACTTGACCCACCTAGTCTGCCAGTTTCCCTACCTGTTTGATAAGCTGCAGATCCTAGTTAACCAACAGCCTACTTCATAACCCCCACCAAATGGCCCTCCTAGCCAGATTTCCCTGCATGCTGGTAGGAATATAAGGAGATGAATGGTACATTTATCCTCTTCCTGTACACTCCACCTAGAGGTTGCCAGGTTCAATGACTGACATAACTTATGTTTAGTGATAAGTGCCCCTGAGCATAATGCTTTAATTATTTCACTATTATTACAGCAGATGTTGCAGGTAAATGCAGTTACAGGGTTTCAATTATAAACTGAGTACTGTATGCTCTGGACAGGTGTTTGGGTATTTGGGATGGAGCTGAGGAATTTAATATAATCCTATTGCAAACCATTTCTGATAGTGTAATTGTACAATTTCTTCAGGACTTCAAGGTGGATTATGCTAGCATTGGTCATGCTCTTTGGTTCTAGCCTCCTGCCAATCCACCTCATACATAAAAATATGTTTTACTGTCCATATGAGTCTCAAGTTATAATACTCAAACTCATTGCTCTGTATATCAGATGCCTTCTTTGTCTAATGATGGGACTTTAGGAACCCATAACTTCAGGGATGTGCCCAGGCAGAACCTCCATCCCATCCCTTTGTCCTCTCTCACCTCAGCTGATGACATCATGGTGTTCATCCAGTATAATCCCTATGTCTTGTTCAGCATGATAATGGAGCTCCTAAATCAGACATCTAACATCACATGGTTCAATTTTCCCACAAAAATTTAAAATCTTAGCACATATCAGACAAGTTAGATCTCAAACAGCTTTTCTTCATGAATACAAATTACTGTCCAATATAGGGATGAAGTCCAATATGAACTTGGATGGTATGTAGCTAAATATATCAGACGTGCTATAAAGTACTCATCTTGCTTCATAGAATCATCTGCCTGACCCACTTTAAAGGGACAGTAAACACTGCAGTGGTTACTCAAACTGTGAAAACCCATGAAAAGATATTTAAGATGAGGCACTTGACTTCCTTGTAGGTATTAGGAGTCCTGAGATATGACTATCTAATGAATCTTTAAATCAAAACACAGCAGCAGCCATTTCATTGAATCATGAGACCAACGGTGATGTCACTGAGGGGCAAGCTGTAATTAACAACATGCAGCTTGCACCTCATTGACATTATTTCCTGTCTTAAAATGGCTGCTGCCTTGTTTTGATTTAAAGATTAATTAGATAGTCATACCTCAGGACTCCTGACACCTGCAAGGAAGTCCTGTGGTTCATTTGAAATATCTTTTCACGGGCTTTCACAATTTGAGTGACCCCTGCAATGTTTACTGTCCCTTTAAGGTTGAAAAATACCTGAATGTTCACTGCCTTCTATCCATCTTGGATATCCCAAACAGGTCCCACAGTTCTAGGAAGCTGAGGTGGGTGAAAAGTTATCCAACATAGCCTTCCACACAATTCCCACTATTCTTAGTGTTGATTTTAATCTTACTCAGTACCCTCTTCTCAGTAGTAGCCACATTAGTGTGGAAGTACTCCCTACAAATGTGCATGATCTCAAGTTGCTTATGAATGATCAGATTGTAAGTGATGTCTAGCAGCTGCTTCACCCAAAAGCCATAGGATTAATCATGATGTTTCTTCATCAACAGCACTAATATTTGAATATATTTTGGTCTTAAATTACCCTTTCTTCCCTCCATAATAGTGGGCACTAAGATACTGCTGCTAGACCTGCTGTGCCATTCACCTGTCCGGCATCACATCTTGTGCCTCTGTGAACCATGATCCTTCTCCTGAAAGACATACCCACTTTTCCATTTCCTTTATTCAGTATGATACAGCAGCATTCATGCTGCAGAATGGCACAGGTGAACCCTCTGTAATTATGGTTTGGGGTAAGCTATAAAGCCACTATGCATGGCAAAATTATAGTATGCACAGTTTAAGCATGAGTGGAAAATGATAAAGAACTTGCTTCCCTGGAAGAAGGTCTTTGATCAAAAGAAACTTACTTTATGCTTCTATTGTCAAAGGGACTGACTTTCTTGTGCACAGTGTAGTAATGTGACTTCCTCTGGAAGACACACTACTCCTGTTGTGTAATGTGGGGCTTGAGAGTCTCCCACTCAAACATAGATAATGAGAAAGAGATAACGGGGTTGAAAAGTCTTTTCTCACCACCTTCACACACCACAGAGAGAGAGAGAGAGTGAGAGACAATGTTAGGCTCTTTGAGGCACAAGGGGTCACAAACAGTGAGACCTCAATATTTAATAGGAATGTGCAATCATTGTATGTACCACTGTACAGTATGCATCCCCATCACCTTCTGGTTTGGCTCTTAATGTGTGATTGTATTTATTTATTTATTTAATTTAATTAATTGATACATTTTTGGGGTGACTGTCCCTAATTGTTGGCAATGAATGGTGATAGGCCACTTTTCTTTGTGGAGAGAGAAAAAAAAATGACAGGTCATAATGCATTCTATAGTCCTACCTTGTCATTCAGTAAAACAATCAGATTATGGTTACCTTAAACAAAACATTTGTTTGTCATGCATGTAGGCATAATTGTGGAAATTGCCAGCCTATGCCAACTCAAATTGAAAACATATGTTGCCATGGTCATTTACAAGTCTGCAGAAGAATGTCTCAGGTTAACACACATTGCTTTACTTTGCAACCTGGGCTTGAAGTTAATTGCCCATACATCTATTGCCCCAAAACAGTATATTACACATACAGTACATTGATCAAGATGGTCCACGTGGTGATGAAGAACCTATTCATGAGTAAGTTTCACTAAGAAGTATGACTATATGTACCTCACCAGTGGTGAATACATTAGATAAAATCATGTTATTTTGGGATAAATGTTTATTTTATTTATTATTTATTTATTACATTTTTGATAACTCGGTAAGCCCGCTGGGCCCTGAAGGTCCCTTTTTCAGGGGTGACCCAGGGAATTACATGGAATAATACATGGGGTAGCATACAGCACAAGTACATTACACTAGACAGCGAGAGAAACATAATACATAGTAGTTTTTCAGCAGTTACATTTAAGAGGTGGATTTTCACTTAGAAAGCCACTTATTTCACTAAGAACTCAATATATTTAACTTAGACCATGATATTTCCACTTAGAATCTGGAAATAGAGAACAGAGAACAATGATCCTACATTTTGCATTTAGCAGCTTGGACTTGGTATTATTCTAATACCTTCACTGGAGGGATACAATTTCCTCCTGGGTCTGGAGAGCGTGATGGTTTTTGGTTTTGTATTAGCCAGACAGAGAACTTACAGTGGAAAGGAAGGCAGTTTTAAGCTAAAGCAAAGTAAAACACCATTAAAAACATTACAAATGGTGTGGTATATATCAAATTCATAGTGGATTGCAGCAGAATAACAAACACATTTATCTCCGAACTGGAGTTGTAATTCCTTCATAAGTAACACGTGGCTTCACCACTCATGAGTTACAGGTGTTACCACTCATTAGTGGAGATAAATGTGTTTTTCTACTGCAATCCATTATGTATGCCCTATTTGTATTACACCTGTAGTGATAAATTTCCCCTCCCAATTGCTTCAATAGTCCCACAGGGCTCTGTGCTTTGCCCCATTCTCTTCTCCATCTTCCTAAATGGTCTGTCCTCAGTTTGCTCCCCCTCCTTCTCTATCTATGTGTAAGCTGACAACACCATCCTGGTCTCCTCAGGCAAATGCCCCACAGATGTAGCAGCCACCTTTCAGCATGATGTCAACCAAGTTCAGCTATGATTTGCCTCACATCAACTATCACTTCATGCCAAAAAGACTGTCTCCATGACCTTTGGCACAAGGCAGATATTCTCTAGGCTGCACTCTTTACCTTCTTTCCACACTCTTGATGGGACAATCCAAGAGGACATCTCCTCATTCAGATACCTTGGAATCTGGCTTGACCAATACCTCAACTTCTCTGGCCACATTGACGCCATCCAAAAAAACGTGTCCCAAGCTTGGTGCTCTATTTAGGAGCTGTAGTTACATTCCTCCTACAGTACGGTGCAAACTTGTCTAGAAGATGATCCTCTCCATTTTCAACTGTGATGTAGTCTATGGTGCCACTCCCAAATCCTCCCTAACCAGATTGGACACTCTCTTTAACTCCTTCTATCACTTTGCCCTTGATGCTCCATCTTGTACTCATCTTATCTTTGTGACCTTTACCATGCCATGTCCTTTCCCCCGCTTGCCAACAGACATCTCACTCATTCTGCCAAACTCACTTCTAAATTCTGGCTAGGAGAATGTCCCCCCTACCTCTTATGCTCCCTTTCTCTCCCCCCTCCCCCACTCCCTCAGGTCCACAGACACTCATGCTTTACTGGTCCCCCATTGAACCACTCTCATTGGACAGTCATAGAAATATAGAAACATAGAAGTTGACGGCAGATAAGGACCACAAGGCCCATCCAGTATGCCCATTTTTCCTACCTTATGAATGTGCCATAGATCTGTACTCTGTCAATGGCCTATCTATTCACACTCATCTGTATTGCTCCCTTATGCCTATCTCGTGCCTGTTTGAAGCCCTGCACTGTATTCATATCCACCACTTCCTGAGGTAGGCCATTCCATGCATCCACCACCCTTTCTGTGAAAAATAACTTCCTCACATTATCCCTTAATTGGCCTCCCTCTAATCTTATGCTGTGTCCTCTTGTCCTGCTATTTTTTTTATATTGAAACATGTTAGACTCTTTCACCTTGTTAATGTCCTTAAGATGTTTGAATGTTTCGATCATATCACCTCTCTCCCTCCTTTGCTCTAGGGTATAAATATTGAGCTCTGTTAATCTGTCCCATTTATGTCTTGTACACTGAGCAAATATTCTGTACCCCTGCTTTTTATGTTTGGCTCAACACTCCTTGTAAACCTCAATTTATGCCTAGTATCTGTACTGAAAGATCTTGTAAATAAGCATTATTTTAACATTCCTGTAAACCACTATATGTGCCTTAACTCTGTAACTATTTCTGGGTCGCCCCTGAAAAAGGGACCTTCGGGGCTCAGTGAACATACCCGGTCACCAAAATTGAATAAATAAATAAATGTTTTCTGATGCAGTCCCTGCACCATTTTGGTTGCTCTGGACTGCCTCCATTTTGTTAATGTCCTTGTGCAGGTGCGGCCTTCAATACTGCACGCAGTACTCCAGATGGGGCCTAACCAGTGTCTTGTAAAGAGGATTATTACCTCCCTCTTATGACTTGCGATACCCCTACTAATACACCCCAACATCCCTCTAGCCTTACCTACTGCTTTAGTGGTCTGCTTGGATCATTTCAGGTCATCTGTGATGATGACACCCAAGTCTCTTTCTTCCCTTGTGATTGCCAACAACTCCCCTCCCAACCTATAAGTGGCTTTAGGGTTTCTCTTCCCTATGTGCATGATCTTGCACTCCTTTGCATTAAACTCCAGTTGCCACTCTTCCGACCATTTCGCCAGTTTATCCAGATCTCTTCTCGTTCTGCCCACCCCATCTGGATCATCTACTCTGTTGCAGATCTTGGTGTCATCTGCAAACATTCAAACCTTATACTCCAGTCCATCTGCAATGTCACTGATGAAGATATTGAAGAAAACTGGTCCCAGGACTGATCCCTGAGGTACCCCACTTGTGACTTGCATCTCTTCTGACTATATACCGTTTACCACCACTCTTTGTTTTCTGCCCGCCAACCAGTTTGCCACCCAGTTGACCAACTTCTGACCCACTCTGAGCCTACCCAGCTTATTAATCAATCTTCTATGTGGAACAGTATCGAAAGCTTTGCTGAAGTCAAGGTAGGCGACATCAACACTCAGGTTTAATGCAATGATTCACCAAAATCTGGAACTCCCTTTCCTCCCAAATATGCCACTCCTCCTCTCACTCCCTAGCCTCTACCTTACATAATTTTCTCTCTTCTCGCTGCTCCTGCTTTAAGCCTCCCTAACTGCCCTCCTATTGAATCTGCTGCTCCGTGTCTCACCATCCCCTACTAAATCCTTTCTCTCCCTCTGAGCCTGCCCCCAGCATGCTTCCCTCACCCTCCCACCTACCCTGTCCTCCTTCCCCAGTCCCTACTGCTACCACCCACTCCCTCCACTACCTACTTGTCCTTGCTTATTTTGCCCCCTGGCAGGGTTCTCAGCATCCTCTAGGGATATATCAATGTATAAACTCTCTCATGTCCCCCTTGTTCCTTCCCCATTCCATATCTCTACCCCCAACCCCCTGTATTCCATCACTACCTACTTGCCCTTGTTTATGTTGCTCCCTGGCAGGGTTCTCAGCATCCTGGAGGGGTCCAGCAATGGCAACCCCCCCCACCCTTTCTATCCTCTCTTCCCACTTATTCCTCACCTGATTATGCCCTCTGGCAGGGTTCTCAGCAGACTGAAGAGGCCCAGACTTAGGAAAGCTTCTTCCAGCTCTTCTATTCTTTTTACTCAAACTATCCTAGCCTGTTTCCTCCTTCTAGCATGGCCTTCAGCATCCTAGAGAGGCCTAGTTTTTTGGTAAGCTTCATCCCTCCCTCCCTCCTTCACCACTTTTACCCACTAACAAATCTATACCTACCTTTTTAACCCATCTTTTCTCCTGACTCCCCCCCACTCCCTTGGCCCCCCTCCTATTCACAGTCATTGCCTCTTTCAGAACCTGGCTGGTTTCTTCACATCCTTGAGGGGCCAGCCCAGAGGGACTTGTCCTTCCTATCCTATCCCCCATCCCCACATCTTTCCTGCCCCTCCTCTCTACCCCATTGCACTTAAACTAGAACTAGTTCATTTGAGCTAATTACTTGCGCCTTTGTTCTGCCTGGGCTACTCCCTGCTTGCACTAGCCATTGCTAACATGCCCCTCACAGCTGGTCTTCATTTTTACTTTGGCTCTGCTACCCCATCTTATTATCCCCTCCTTCCCCCAGCTGGCGTCCCCTGCCCACCCCCTCCTGGTTGACCTTTTCACTGCACCCCTTTCACTGTTACTGTATCACCTCCCTCTTAACTGGCAATTCAGTCTTTTAGGGGTTCACTTCATTGCTAATCAAAATTCTATATGATAATCCTCAGCTCAAATGTGTTGTATATATACTATAAGATATTGTATGTTAATATTAGCTGTATGTTAATATTAACTGTTTTGTCTTATCATAAATGCAATTGTATGTTATTTTTCTCAACATTGTAAATGTAAACTGTATGTTTTAGTCAATCACCCAATTGTTCCCCCTCCCCCCAGGTCACACCAGGAGATGAGCAACTTGTTGTTCAGTGTGTCTTTCTGGTGAAACATTTCAATAAATAAATAAATACATTTCCCCCTGTTAAATAGGGGATGCACAACAGGGACCTGTGGAATAAACCATTTATTTTCACAAGTGCTTTTTGACCTTGCTTGACCTCATGAGTGGCATATGCCATGGTGGATGCGACCAAGCTCAAACAGCACAAGTGATAATAAATGATTTATTCCACAAGTTCTCTGTTGCATATTTCATTTGAGCAACAGGCATGGACCTTGTGGTTGTGTTTTTCTGTAAAAATATTTTTTTATTATGTGTTTAAAATTAAATGACTTGTGGGTTTTCTTGCTAAAATAATGCTCCTCCGCAGCCGAGGAGTGCTGTTTCCACTGATGCCACATGATGGCACCGATAGTGACATGACAGCATTGGTTTTGCCAACACTTGTATCTCATTTAAATTTTTAATAAAACTGTGTTTTCTTATGGCCTTGCTGTGTTTGTTACCGATACTGATAGTACAGCGCATTCTTCTACTTTCTGTGCTGACAATCACAATAATCCCCTGCGTGTCACTCTCTTCTATACTAAAAGCTGATTATTTAAGTTTGAAAACTTTGCTAAGACTATAAACAAGTCAAGTGCATAACAGCAACTTGGAACCACTAGAGACTGCACAGGTCATTTTCATTCTCAAAGCCAAAGAACCGCAGTGTGCACATTTTCCATAATACTATACATTATAAAAAAAACACAAGATGAGCAACTTTATTCACAACCACATTTGTGTTCTGTCACCTTGGTGTTCTGATTCCCATGGACCACTTGAGCTTCACTCTCAAGATCAGAGGAAATAAGAACCCCTCTGTGGCAGACACAAAGGTTGTGCATAGATGCCCATCCAGAATTCTCTATGTGCTTTACTTAAAAAAAAAAAAATAGTTAATGATGTCTTTGTAGCTGAACGTGTCTCTTGCTAATATACGAGTGTAAAAAATTACATCATTTTTTATGCCAGTGTCTTAACGGCACATTGGTTTTGAGTTCTTGGGCCTGATATTAAAAGCCACCTGCCTTGGATGCAACTTGCAGCAAAAAAGGGGGTTGCATCCAACACAGCTGCAGCAAATGCAAGCTGTGCTATTTTAGATTGTTTGTGATTTGCTGCAAATGATCTGGAATAGCGGAAACTTGTGGCCTGCACTGGGAATAGTGGCACTCTGGCAGAGCTGGGCACATGCTGGAGATTCATCTCTAGACAAGGGTGCAGGGGGCCGCCCAGGTGCCCCATGGTGCACCAAGCACAGTCCCAGGTCAAAAAGTTGACACCTGCCGCAATGATGTGCCAGAGGGCGAGGTGCCATCACAGTGTTCTGCAAAACAGTGCACTGTCATGCGTGTGTCCATACCATACCCAACCCTGCCCTGGTAGGCTATTCCCCCCTTCCTGGATGTTGCCACATGTCATTGGTGGTCTAGTGTCCCCCCAGTGATACCTGATCTCCCACAGAGGACTTTGTACAGTGCTCCATTCTCATTCCCACCCCCAGCCCCAATGTGACCCTCATGCAACGGTAAACAGTACCTGGTAGTCTAGTGGCCCCCCACCCGACAGACAGTAGTCACCCACCTCCCTCCATCCGGACCCACTTCTGAGACTGGCACATCCCTCTGCACACCACCATGGCCAGCCGCAGAATGTGTTATGCGCATACTGTACATTTGCATACAATAGACACATGACACATTCTGCAGCTGGCCATGGTAGTGTGCAGAGGGATGTGCCAGTCCCAGAAGTGAATTGGGGATGGGAGGAGTGGGGTGGGTGACCACTGCCTGTCAGGGTGGTGTGGGTGGTGTGTGGGCATGGTGGGAGCACAGGGGGGCACACAGGCTTGGACCCAGATTTAGATTACCATCAGGAATATGGATTGGGGCTAATTGACAGTGGGGGGGGCCACTAAACCACCAATGACACAGTCACCCAAGGGGGATGGGAGGAAGGTGGCTACAGCACCCTACTGTTTGGGAACAGGGGTGCCCATTGGGTAGGATGCCACTCGATGTTGGCACCATCACTCTGTATGCCACATGCTGGGGGTGGGTTGGCAGCTCCCATCTATGCCCCAAAATGATGGATGTGCTGCCCCAGTCCCATCTCGGCTCATTGACTCAAGCCAGTTAGACCACCTCCTGGCTGGTCTAACTGGTGACCCCTCCTGTGTCCATGGTGGGGCTTCCAAAGTCCTCAAAAAGGGAATGTGGTAGAACCACCATGGCGCAGGCCCCATTGTGACCTGACACACTGGGTTGTTGGATGCAGTCCTGGTGCAAGGGGGCTTTAGCGCAGCCATGTCAGGGCCATAAGCAGGCTGCTTTAAAAAATTGTGGTTTGACGCAAGTAGTGACACAATTCATCACTTGCATCAAACTCTTGAAACAAATATGTTTGCCACTAAAACTCCCTCTCCCACCAAATATTGCACTCCTCCTCCTCTACTCCCTTGCCTCTGCCTTACATAACTTTCTCTCATCGAACTGCTCCTGCTTTAACCCTCCTTAACTGTCCTCCTATGCCTCTGCTCCTCTTCATGACTCGCATCAACTATTAAACCTTCCACCCCCTGAGCCTGCTTCTCAGCACACTCTCCTTTCCCTTCACCGCCATGTGCTAAGTTTCTCAGATATGTCACTTGTAATTACTAACATACTAAAAATGCCAGCAGAATAGGCCCAATCGTCTATTGAGTCTGCTTGAGAGTCAGTACCATGAGCGGGCATCACAATCATCCTCTTGATTACTCTCCCTATCCCCCTTCCCCCAGCCAGATTTCCCCTCACCCAGACCAGTGGCCCTCCTCTTCACCCCTCTCCTGTACCTGTCCCAGCCTCTCTTGAACCCCTCCACCATGGACACCTCCACCAGTTCCTCAGGCAGTGCATTCCATGGATCTACCACCCTCTCAGTGAAGTATCTCCTCCTCCTTTCCCCCTAAGTCTCCCTCCCCCCCTCCAGCCTCCAACCATGCCCCATGGTGGCCCCTCCCACCTTCCTCTGAAAGATCCCATGAAGGCGCACCTTATGAACCCCTTTCAGATACTTGAAGACCTCGATCATATCCCCGTCTCTCCTCTCCTCTCTTCCAGTGAGAACAGGTTGAACTCCTCAAGTCTCACTTCATAAGTCCTGTCCCCCAGACCCCACATTAAATGCATATTTCACAGTATGATATATTTAATTGTATGTTACAGTGAGGCCCACCAAGATGAAGTGCAGCACTGCAGAATTCTGCAGTAGAGTTACTGCAGCAAACAATGCAATTTCAATGGGAGTTAATCCCTTTTGTCATGCAGTAAACCTGTGACACTGCGCTTCATCCAGGCGGGCTTCACTGTAGTTCACAAATGCGATTGTATGATTACTTATGATTTTTTTAAACTGTATGTCTTGTTACAAATGTAACTGAATGTTTAATTTCTCAGATATGTTAAATGTTAAACTTTATGTCTAGTTCTTCATCCAGCTGTACCCCCCCAGGTCACACCAGGAGATGAGCAACCTGTTGTTCAGTGTGCCTTCCTGGTGAAAGATTTAAATAAATAAATTAATAAACCTGAATTATCAGGGGGATTCCCTGGAAACTGATGGGGAATGGTGTAGATTGGCTAAGCTGGGGTGGAGGGTAAGCTAGAATCAGGGAAGGGGGTAGGAGGGGAGGAGGACAGGTAGGGGGAGGGGTTAGGTTAATAGGGCAGGTAGAAGGGAGGTACTATAACATCAGGTGGGAGTCAAACAATAAGGAGGGAGTTTGACTCAGGGATTGGGAAAGGGGAGGGGCTGAGGTAAGGGGTCCTGAGGGGTATAAGAAGGAAAGCAGGACACAGATCCCCCTTCTTTTACTGAGATTCACATAGATTATACCCACCAACACACCCTGCTGTAGGTTGTAGGTTGTAGGAGCAGGGTAGTAAGACAAGGATGTTAGGGATGGGGGACAGGGGCGGGGCACAAAGGGTAGAGGGAGGAAGGAAGAGGAGAGAGAAGGAATGGGGTCACCGAAAGAAGATAGCTAAGGTGTGACAGAGCAGGTAAAGTGGCCTGGGAAAGGCAGGATTGGGGATGATGGAATGATGGGTTGCCTAGAAGAGGGCAATGGCGGCTTGTGGTGAAAATAAAGGTGAAAAGGGAAGGGGAGAAGGGTTGCTGTGAGAGGGGCAGCATCATAAGTCATAGGACAGCCAGGTCAGCTGAGGGACAGGTCTGCAGGGGTAGAGAGCCAAATGGGGGGAAAGTGGGGACAAAAAAGGGGGCTACAGATGGGGTAGGAGTGGGGGAATCAGGCACGGGCTGGAGTCAAGCGCACCCAGCCATGACTGCAACATGACAAAGAAGAGTCAAAAGAACTGGGGGAGGGATCGGGTATAGTGGCACCCAGACTCAGGTTGGAGGAATTTAATTTGGTTCACATTAAGCAGACGGGGTGTTGCTTTCCACACATCTGGACCCCAAGAAGATTTCATCAGAAGAAGAGCAATAAGATACAAGTTGGGACTGAGTTTTACAGAATAAAATAGACTTAATAATTGTATAAGAAGAATGGCTTGGAGAATGTATGTACTGTAAACAAAATGATGATTTGTAGTATTTATGTTGAAGGGGTGATTTTGTAAAGAAAATAAATTAATTGCCAATTGAGTACCCACTATATTTGAGTCTGTGCATCATTTCTGAGGTGATTACCCTCTGACAAAAGTCTCTTGTGTAATTCTAGGACCTTTGAAAATCGGCCCCTTGTTTCTACATGTGCATCAAACAGATTAGATGCTAAGGTAAGAACCAGTCAGATTGGAGCGATTAGCCTGCACATTTTATTAAGGCTTGATAAAAACTCTGGCGGTATGACTGGAACAGCTATTACCATGCTTGCAGATGATGAAGTCACTCGGACTATGGCCTCATGCCTTACTATGCCTTTCTAAATAGGTAAAAGTTTATTTTAATACAGGTAATACATGTCATTTGGACAAAAGTACAGTTTAAAAGACAGACCTGTGAAATCCCTATTTAAAGTGCAAGTTACAATAATAACAACAAACTAGACATTACCATGAAAGAAAACATACAGACTTTCAAATATAACATTTGCACAATACACCAACATGAAATATAAGTGTTACTAATATACTGTAGCAACAGAATAAAAAATAAAAGAAATAATCCCTTCTAACCCATATAAAAATACAGGACTTATCAAACTTTACAGCTCGTTGAAAATAGTGTTTAACAAATGCAAATATGGACCTTCCAATTTTTATGATATGAACAAATATGGAATGATTTACAATTTCCTTACATTGGGAGAAAGAGAATTCCAGATAGTAGCTGCTAGATGGATTAGGGTCCTATCCCCATATCTGTTTTGTGATTTTTTCACAATAATCTTATTCAAATATACTGACCTAGTTAATACCCTTTTTGTGTGTTGATCCACTGGAAACAGCAATCTTGAAACTGGATGGTCAGAACAAGAATATTTCATTTTAAGAATTAAAATGAACCATTGGCAAATATAATTTGTGTCCAAAGGCAGCCAATTTAGTTTAATTAGCAATAAGCAATGATGAGTGCGATAATACCCCCTTAATACTTATCTAGCCACTCGAAAATAAGTTTTATCTAACCTAGACAAAAGGGTTTTGTTGGCGTTTCTATATATCAGTTCGCCATATCTTAGCACTGGGATAATTAACTGTTTGGCCAATGTCTTCCTATCTGTTAATGTTAAACATTCTGTAGTTCTCCTTAAGGCCTCCACCTTTTTATTTACATTTTTAACTAAAGCCACAATGTGTTGAGAAAAAGATAACTGCTCATCAAAAATCACTTCCAAATAATTATAGTCCTCAACCTGTTCCAATTTAGTTAAGTTCTTTGTATAAATGTGTAATTTGGAAGTAATATCATTTTGCGTTTTTAATGAAAATTTCATACATTTCGTTTTCTTTGTATTCATGATCAGCCTAGACCTGATGAACCACCCCTAGATCTTTAAAAAATCAGTCTGCAGATTTGATTGCAATTCATTATCAGAATGGCCAGATGCAATAATTACCATATCACTGGTGTATAACTGGATATCCGCATGCTCAGCCACTAGTGGAAGATCATTTATAAAAATGAGAAACAGAAGAGGCCCCAGGATCAATCCTTGAGGAACACCTCTGGTGACCTCTCTGCTCTCAGATGAGCAACCCTGAACTTCCACCAACTGGGAGGGATTACTCAGGTAAGATTTTAACCAGTCTAAAGGACCATATCTGATACCTAACCCTTGCAGTCTCTCAATCATTAAGGGGTGGTATACTATGTCCTGTGTGTGTTGTAATATACAGTATGTTCAGTGTACACCCCATCATGTGTTATAGCTAACTTAATCTCAGTGTCATATGCTGTTTGTTACATTGATAGATACTGATCTGTTGTACACTGTAAAGTTATGTACTGCTACGAATCATAGAGTTGGTTATTAAGCATATCACCTTGTTTTCATCATAGGACATATCTTTACTTGGCATATTGTCAGTTTGTACACTGGATATTCAAGAGATTTGGGAAAAGAAATTGCAAGGTTTTACCTTCTTGTGTTGTCATTTCTATTTGGATGGCTTTTCCATCATAAATCTACTGTATTTTCAGATACAGTGGGATATTGTTTCACACGTTACTTTTTGACTGAATAACAACAAATACAAGCAGATGAAATTAAGTCAATACTTACTTTTATTTTTACAAATATTTCTGTTGTCATTCTGATCATATATCACTATTAACATTTGAAATATGTATTCTTAATGTCTTATTTAAAATGTTGTACTATAAATATCAGAACCATTGTTAACTTATAAAACATGAACTTTTTAATTACAGTTTCAAATATTTGGCTTGTATTCATTCTGTTAACATAGGATGCTTGTTAAATCTTATTTTTAATTTGATTACTAAATACAATATAGGATGACATACATTACATTTATTTGTTTTTTCTAGTGCATGACCTACTTCTTAATAATGCAATAGCAGCCAAACCCGCTCCTGACCCACCACAGCTCCTATAGTAACACAACTCCCCTTGCTCTGCTTTTCTTATTTTTATTTATCATTATTGATGTTGATGGGTTATGTCGTTGACTTCAGGATCAGAAGCATTTCCTCTCTGTGACTAACCCAATTTATTCAAATCACAGGAACATGATGGTACACTTCCACATTCACATGTTTTCTTATCAACTATGTGAAAATCCTCAGAGGAAAAAAGCCTTTTTAAAAGCCTTTTCTCCTGTCATTTCTCTGTGGCTTCTTCAAATCCCCTTTTGTTCCAGTTGCTGCTCTAACCAGCACTAGTGTGCAAATGCAAATATGATTGTGAATATTATTATAAGGGTCTCAGAAATGCAGCAATCTGATTGATTGGTAGCATTCAGTGAGCACTGCATTAATCTCCTCGTCAACATGTCCATGGAGCCAAATTACTGGAGAACTGATTTTATAGATTAATGTCCAATTTTTTACAGAGATTCATATCCCAGATCTCTGTGCCACCATAAAAGAGCAGGAATTCACCCAAATGGTACTGTTTTAAATGTTGTATGCTGACATTATTTTAATAAATAACTGTTTAAAATGGTAGCTGTGTGGTGTTTCTTTGTCTAACCTAGCTTATCTTATGGTCAGAAAAATTGAAAGTTCATCAGGCAGCTTCATTTAATTTGACAGCAATGGACAAACGCTGCTCAATGATACACCCTGTCAGCCCGAGTCTGTGTGATGTCATATCTCGGGCTGCACCAGGTAACAATGAATTCAGCTATGCAATCTGAAGTAAGATCAAGTACATGCACATTTCTATGACATAATCAATGTCTGTTAGTTTGGATTTACTCACACCAGTGTGACAATTCTAAAGGCATTCAGGTCTGTTAAACATGTCCAGTCATCAGTGAATCCTGCACGCATTAACAGGCAATCTGTGCTTGAAGTAAGCAATAAGACATGACACGGTGTGCATGGAACCAATTGTACTGTGTGCCCAGGGGTGTACTGATGCTCAAGGCCACAGGTCAAGTGCCCCCAGGACCAGGAAGTGTGGCAAAATTTGTTCTGTGCACACCACTGGAGTGTCTTATTTTGCTTACAAAATTGGTTCATATTTTAAAATACCTTTCTCAAACTAAAAAAGTATATTTATATGTGTAAAACCAAAAAACTGTATGAGTTCAAAAGGGCTTGGGATAAACACAAGGGGTTGCTTGAACAAGGGGGGATCACATCAGAAGCTTAGTTGATTCTAGGCACACTGGACAGACTGAGTGGGCCTTGATGTCCTTTTCTGCCATCACATTCCTATGTATTCCTATGTAATTTGAGGCAAAATATTCCTTCCACCTGCTATCTAATGAGATCAGTTGTTTTCCATTGAATCTATAATTATTCTGTATCCAGTCATTCCTGTTTTACATTATGAGAAGGAGAGTGAAATAGTGAGAGACAGGAGTGGCGCTAACATTGCTGTCATGAAACTGGGGCTGTTAAAAAAATTAAATAAAGGATAAATGACAACCCCCCAATCCCCCTTTGGCTGGAACAAACACCCCAAAAAACACACTCATTTTGCTGGTAAATATGTACTCTGAATGACCGACTGTCTGGATAACAAATAAACATTACAGTGCATACAGTCTGTACTGTGTAATTTTGTAAGCACGTAATATTGCAGGTAACAAAATGCAGAACTACTTGATAAAATCACCTATTCTTTATTTTATTACTTTTTTTATTTCAAAGGTGACAGTAGCATGACAGCAATGTCACTGATGCTCCTGTCACTCACTCATTCATTTCCCTGGTCCCGATCCTCACTCATTAATTTCTACATTCATACTGAGAAACAGGAATGTCAGGACACAAAATAATAATAATAATAATAATAATAATAATCATCTTTATTTTTATGGCACCTTTCAAAAACCAAGGCACCTAACAAAGTTTAAAAACACATCAAACATCTCAGTATCTTAAAAAATATGTAAAACAACTGATACAGTTAGGAAGGAGAAATTAACCACCAAATGCTTGACACCACAATGGAAAATGGAAAACAACTGTCAAATCCAGCATTGCTTATTAAATTAAAATACTGCTACATATCTCTGCTGTACCAATAACTTTTTCCTTTTTCCTCTCAGGCCTTCAGGTCACCTCGCTACCTGATGATAAACAAACTGAGTGCCAAATCAAAATTAAAACACTGGAGAGAAATGTCATTAGCCATTTCACTAAAGTATTGAATTGCAATTCCCAGTCAGAAAGATGTCAGTCAATGCTTGCCAGCTTCACTGATGACTGGAGATATTCAACAACCTCAGCCCAAGATGCTTTTTGAATATTCATGTTGATGTGAGTAAATGACAGTCATTATCGAATGAGAACATGCATGTTCTTGATCTTACCACAGACAGTGCAGCAGCATTCATGTTTGCCTAGTGCAACCTGAGTCTTTTTTCTGAATATGATATCACACAGACTCAGGATGGCAGCACATCTCCTTGAGTGACTTTCTCCATTGGAGTCGAAAGTACACAAAGCAGCCGGTTGAACTGTCAATTTTTGTGACCATAAGGTAAGCTAGGATAGATAAAGGAACAACATCAGTTTTAAACAGATATTTATTAAAATAATGACCACATACCACAGTGAAAAAAGCTGATTTGTTTTTGATAAGAGTGAAAATATAATAACAAACCAAAATCCTATTCAAATTAGCATGGTGGAGGGACTATTTTATGTTAATTTGACACAAACATAACCAAAAAATATAAAACAAAAAGTACTCAGACTACATCACTTGTAACTCCATTCTAATAATAATAATAAAAAATTCCGGGGGTTACATTAATATTCAAGTAGCTACGCCTCACTTTACATTATGCCTTCAGGGGGAGATTAACTATGACATTAAAGTAACCAACATCATTCATTATTGCTGAATTAATGCTAATGCAATGATATCATCTCACACCTAGGGGAAGGACTATATTAGAAATTGTGATAGTAATATCAGTCTTTAAATAAATAAAATTATATATTTCACAATAAACTTAAAAAAAATAATAAATAAGTTGCCTCCATTATAATCACAATAAGAAGCCCCAGTGTTGTGCATTGAACAGATTTTACCACACTCCCAGTGGCTGAAGGCACTTGGCATGCATCCTCATGCCACACTATGTCCTTGGACATGCAATTATATCTGTTCCATGCATACCCAGTTGAGTCTTATTGTGTGCATGTCACACTAACATTTTCCTGCTCAACACTGTCAATACCCCCCTACACATTATTTTCATTTGGAAACTACCTTCTGCAGTTATCAAAGTCACACAGTAAGTTGAAATTTTATCATTTAGACAGATTAGCATCACCACATGTCTCAGCACAGTGTAAATAGAGCATGCAATAAGTGTCTTGTGTTAATAAGATGCCAAATAGTACTCCCATCACAAATAGAGATAATCATTTTGTAACACTCAATTCCCACCTCAACAAATGCTTCACAATCTAACAGTATCAGCAAAAGGACATTGGGCTTCTACATCAACAGAAGCAAAAAGGAACGTAATGATAATTAACACCACCATATCAATACTTCCTGACAATGTCGTATTCTTGAGAAGGGGTGCTATCCCAAAAAGGTAGCAAAATCATCTATTAATGGTCCTTCATTTTCAAGATCACAGTCCTTAACAGTAAATATCATCTCATTACCTCAGGGGCTGACAGTTCATTGTAAAATAACAGATCAATTAATAGTGATATAACCCAAAAAGTGGCATTTTTTAATGTACTAAACTATTTAAAATAAATGTAAACGTTAACCATTTAAAAAAAATATAAATCCATTGTAACTGAATTGTCTTTCTGCAAAAAATCTAATTCTATATAGATATTATAAGATATAATAATGGATTATTATATATATTAAATATAGATATTATAAGATAATAATAATGGAGTTTGCTCTCAAAAGGCAGACTGGATTGTTCAGGGAAACTCATCAAGAAAGAGGGCATGTGTAAGGGAGCCGTACAAGGAGGAGGAGGGAAGAAAGAAAAAGAAAGGGGGATTGATCTTTTTTGGAAAGTGATGACTCATGAAAAAAGGGGATGGATCAAGAAAAGATGACATCAAGAAAGGGGAGTGGATGGGGAAAGGGTAACAGAAGTGGAAAAATACCACCAACAGCTTAATCTGGTTCAATTTCAGTTGCTTACCATCTGTATCCCCCCTCCCCCCGGTCGCCCTTGAAAAAGGGACTTCTAGGCCCAGTGGGCTTACCTGGTCAACAAAATTCAATAAATAAATAAATAAAGGAGTGGCTTAGGGGGGTTCTTAAGGGGCTGCAGAGGGACAGGGAGCCCTCTGTTTATTGCTACTCTCCAGATTTTACTCATCCACCTTCCCAAGGAGAAAAAGGAAAGGAAAGAGAGGACAATACCAGGGCCAATACCAAAGGTGGATGGCAGGGAGGAGAAAAAATGGGACACCAGTGTCAGTGGTAGCAGCCAAAGGTGGATTGCTGCAGGGGACAAAAGGGAAAAGAGGATATTAGAATTTTAAAAAAGGGGAGGGGAGGTGCAGGGGGGGGAGAAGATTGGACAAAATAAGAACAACAACAACAGCAACATAAAAAGAAAATGGTAATGGGTTTTGCACCATTACCTGAAAATAACAAGAAGAAGCCCCCCCCCCCCCAGATTCTACATCTGGGGGTAAGAAGAGGAGGAAGAGATTATTTTTAAAAGATGATAGAAATACCTGAAATATTGTATAAAAATGTACAGGAGTGTATAAAAATGGATGTAAAAAATGTTACAGGAAGATGGAATATTGTGAACAATATATATTTTGGAACTGGAATAATATAAAGAATGAACATGGGTGAAAAAAATGTATGTACCAAGTAATAAATTAACCGCTGATCTGAGCACCCACCACTCAGCATATCTGTCTTTTTCAAGGGAGAAGTCCTGGACAATATGACATGACATGGGGTGCATTTAAAGAGCTTGATGTATTTACCTATAATGTAAGGGCTGTAAGGACACCTAACCTTCTGCCTCGTGTCAAACTGTGCATTTGGAGAATGCATAAAAGCCAATTATTGCACACGCTGTCATTGCTTATTATTAATTATGTCTGATATCAGAACTCATGTAAGCCTATCTTGTATACTTATTTGATTACAGTGTGACATGTTTATTCAACAGGACACTCCAAAGAATATATGAGCATTACTCATTAAATAGTTAAATATGGCAGCATAGATTGGTTACCATTGTTTGTGTCTCTTTCTTTCTTATTTGTAGACACTGTTATCATCACAAAATGGGATGCAAGTGTGCCAGTAAATTCATTTTTAATTATGAACCCAACAATGATTTCATCTGGGAGTTTTCAGTTGTCATGTATCTGTTAAACCTGCTGTAGTGTTGCAGTACAACTTCTACTTTGCTTATCTGCTCATATTTTAAGGCCAGACTTGTAGCCACTGTATCCCTGTTTTCCTGTAGGTATTTTCTTGCAGCAACATACTGTGTGATGGATAAATTTGCCTCTGTTTTTGTATTGCCATCATTATTTCTGTTATGTAATCTGTTATTAAAACTAATAAATGATACATATTCAGTAATTATACAATGGCAAGAAAAAATCCTGCACTCTGATTGGTCAGTCTTGGGCTGGACCAGTGGTGTTATCCCAGCACAACATCACAGGTCTAGTCTCACCCTCACTGTGAACCTGCAAATGAGTTGAAGCATCTCCTGGAGCATCTCCTGGAGCATTTGGAGCATCTTGAGCATGATTGTCTCATCTGCTCTTAAAAAACAAAAATATTTTTCCACACAAAAACATCTTTAAAATGATTTATTTTATTTTGTATAACAATGAGCCATTGCATAATAACAATAATGCCCTCCAGGGGGTGTGTCGTTTGGGATAACGACACGCCTCAGTTGTTGGATGCACTCGGCCTGTGGCCTTGTGCCCAACCACCTAAGGCATGACGTTATCCCAGCACGACACACACACCCTGTTGAGCATTATTGCTTAATTATTGCATACTATGAACAATGCTGACATGTCTCTGTATTAATGTTATGCATGTAAAAAACACATTTGTTTAACTTAGTGTACCCAGATCACTATTAAAGTGAATGAGCTTGTTTTAACTGTTTTATGTGATCTGATATTTGTAATATTGTGGTTTTGATCTGATATTTTATTTTGTATTTGTGCATTACTTTTATCTATTTGTATTATGCACAATGCCTTGGTTTTGAGAAAGACGCTTTATAAATAAAGAATTTGTTCATTCATTCATTCATTCAATGTTTCCATCATTATTTTTACTTCTATAATAAATCTAAGTACAGGTAAATTAAACAATGAAAACTGTATACTGTCTGCACACATATGGTCTAATGTCATTTAAACAAAAATGTATTAATCTAAGAATGTAAACAAGATATGTATATATGTAACAGCAGGTATGTGCATTTTTATGTGATTGAGAAATAATGGTACTGTGAAAAGAGCCTAACTGCATGTACAAAGTAAGTATCATGTGACTGTATTAAGGACTACAGAAATGTTCATGCAAAGTAGTCCTCCTAATGGTGCAACCACCTTTAGATGAAAATGTTGTTGCATAATATAAAATGGGTAAGGAAATCCCTGCGTCCTGATTGGCTGTGACTTTGTTACAGCTATTGCCTTCAGAGAGCACCATCAGTGGCTAAAAACAAGCACCAGCCAAATGAGGCACCTTGTATATTACATATAGACTTCATATGCCACTTACTTACTTATGGATATCCATCACAAACATGGCTGAAACTTTTGCTCATATACAAAAACATGTACCTAAGCCCAAAATCTAAAGGACCATTGAATTCAATTAAATTAAATATAGTAACTGAATCATGTAATGTTATTTTCACTCAAGAGCTCCTACATATACACACACACACACACACAAATGTTTAAAATCAAGTACGATTCAGTTTCCATTGCTGGTGTTTCTTTGATTACCATGAAATATCCCCATTCTATCCATATGGGTTTGCCAGACAACTCACTACTTCTTAGCTGGCAACAGATAAAATTGAGGTTCTGGTTATACCTGAGGACTGTGTGTGTGTATGTGTATATGCTAGTGGTGCTCTGAAGAATTTTGAATACATGTACTCCTTTTTATCATATTGTGTGTGTGGGGGTGCAGTCAAACACTAGAATAATGCAGAACTTTGAATTCTTCTATTCCATTGTAAATAATCATGCAATGTATTCAATAAAATAAAAATACAGATGGCTGACAGGTGAAACAACATTTACGAAGGGACTATGTTACATAATTTTGCAACATTTTACCATATTTCCTGTTGCTTAGAAAACTTTTAGAGTGTTCATCCCTAAAACTTTGCCTATGGACCCATTTTATATAACAAAAGATAATTTGAGGATGCTGGTTGAACTAGGTTTCACCCCTGGTCAGTGTGCTGCAAGTATTTGGCATCACCTGATGCATCACAATTCCCCTGACTGTGGAAGAATCCTAGAAGCACCCATGCCCGTCATGACTTATTGCTTTAAAGAAATATTGTTTACTCTGTTTTTTTATGCCCATAGTCAAGTATTAGATGGTATATCTCTCCACTGTGTTACTTTGGAATTCTGTAACTATAAGTGTTTGGAGCATGCAGCAGGACCAATATAAGAAATCATGTCATAACATTTGATGAATACTACATTGTATTGTTTGGCCAAACATTGCTGAAAATCAGAATCCTTCCCCACAACTGACTTGTTGCAAAGTAGTATCTGCATAACTAAAGTCCCTCAGAGTGCGCACAAAGAATGTGATTCCACAAGACCGCACAAAGTACATAGCACAGAGAGGTCTTAGCACATACAACCCATAAAAGGGACACCAAGACAGTAGTTCAAGTAATAAAAAATGTTTATTTACCAAACAATGGACATCATCCCACCTGACATGTTTGGGACTGAGGTCCTTTCTCAAAGGCTGAGGACTGCATACAACATATGTAACTATATAAGCTAAAACACAACATGTCATGCTATGACACCGTATGACACACTGTGATGCTGCATAATCAAGTTAAAAAATACGTATCTTTAATGCAAGTATTAAAAACAGTGTAAACATCTTAATGAAGTGAACTAAAACTTAAATAAAACAGTGAAGTTATGATGATAGCCACCCATGATGGCTGATTAAGAATTCATATGGATACAAATATTGTTTAGGTGGTTAAATAAACTGGAAGGCTGAAGAAGGGGGGTGGAGAAGAAAGGAAGGGGGGTTAAAGTATGAAAATTGTAATGTGAGGGGATGGGGAGGATTTGAAAGGAAAGGGGGTAGGTACACATGGTGGGAAGGGAAAGAAAGGAGATGGGTGAAACAAAAAAGGAGGGGAAGGGGGAAAAGATTCTAAAGAATGTTTCTGTGATTCATATTTCCATTAAAAAGAATACCATGTCCAGTTTATACTATATACAACATAAATACTTACAATTCATTCAAGTGCTGGACAAGTAGGCAAGGTTCCAAGAGACTGGTCAAAAAACTGGGACCACTTATCAAGAGTCATTCCTTATATGGGACTCAAAATATTATCACCGGGTAAATACTTGTCTAAAGTCCATTCATTAGTTTAGTGTTTTCTCTTTTTTAAATATGGACGTATATCTAACTGGGTATTTAACCCTGGTTCTTTTGTAGCTCTGAGTGTGAGGATCCAATAACTCTCTCTCTCAGCAGCATCAGATTATCAGAATCACCCCCATAGGATTCCTACATACCTTGTTTATTGCAATGACCTCAAAGTGGTGGGGTATGCTACCTATATTTCTCATGAAATGTAAGACTTGCATATGTGATATCTTGTTTCTGTATTGCCCTGATGTGTTCTCTCACCCTAGTTTTGAGGCTGCGTTTGGTCTTTCCTGCATAAAATGCTTTACATGAGCAGGTAGCTAAGTCAGTAACTCCTTCTGTGTCACATGTTATACACTGTCTGACGTCAAAAACACATTCAATGTTCACAGAAGTGAAATGCTAAGCCAGCTTCACATTTGTGCATATTATACAAGTTTTGCATTTGAAGCAGTGTTGAGGTTTCTTTAGCCATGTTTCTTGGCGGTTATCTCTAAAGTGGCTGTTTACCAAAAGATCTCTCAAAGTGAACGCTTTTTTATAACACATTCTGATGGGTTCTTCCACTATCTGCTTCGAACTAGGTTCTGCTGCTAGCACATGCCAATGTCTTTTTAGTATGGTTTCTAACTCCCTTGCTTGATCTGAGTAGCTAGTAATAAAATTAAACCTTGTGTCCACATTGGCTTCAGTTTCATTTTCCTTGAATAGGTCAAATTTTTCTGTTATTTCAGCCCTACACCTAGCTTGCGCTATTTTTTCCCTGGCTGTAACCCCTTTGTAATAGCCTTTTTGTCAGCTGGTCTGCCCCTCTCTCAAAATCAGCTGGAGTGGAACAATTGGTATACCTTCTGCACAGTGAAACTTTTACAGCAAACACGTCAAAGCTGACAACATCGACAGTTTGCTGTAAAAGTCCACCTTGGACCCTGGCACTCTTTCCCCCAGTCCTGCACCCCCTCCCCGAATCAACTCTAACTTGGAGTTGATTATCCCTAAGTCTGGGGTGTGTGGGGGCAGAGCCCCCTGCATGGGTGGTTTAAGGGGCAAAGCCCCTCAATAAACAGCAACTGTTTCTCCAATGGATTTATGCTGACCGCAAATTGTTGGGGCCGTGGGGGGAAGAGCCCCTTGCATGGGTGGTTTGAGGGGCAGAGTCTCCAATGGATTTATGTCGACTGCAAATTGTGGTTGACATAAATTCATCGCTGTAGGGTCATGTTGGGAACAAGTTGTCGCTGTAGCATTGTAGAGCCGGAACAATTGTGTTTTGTTCAGAGGAATTGCCCCACAGGTATGTTTAGAGCAATATGGGGTAGGTGGCAACTACTAGCTAGGAGTAAAGAGTTGCCATCTGTGAGTTTATGGTATATATTACTCTCCAGTTCCCCCTCATTGTTTTTCTTATCATCAGGTCTAGATATGCCATCTCTTTCTTACTGCTATGGAAAGTAAATCTCAGATTTGGGTTTGTATTATGGAGAAATGTTAAGAACTGTTCAAAAGATTTCACATCTCCCTTCCAAACTACAAGTACATCATCTATGTACCTTTTCCATTGTATCAAGTTATGTACAAAACTATAAACAGTATTGTTGTAAGCCACTTCCTTTTCCCAAAGTCCTACATACAGATTGGCAACTGAAGGGGTGCAAGTTGCCCCCATCACTGTTCCCTTGATTTGTAGGTACTGTTCTTGGCTGAACAAAAATACATTTTGTTTGAGAACAAATTCTAAGAGTTTGATCAGGTAGGCAGTGGGTGGAGTATCATCTGTGGTGATGTCATGCTTCAGGAAATATTCTGCTGCATCCAGTGCTCTCTCATGGGCGACATTAGAATACAGTGATTTGATGTCCACAGTTATAAGTAGCATATCTGCTTCAAGTTTAATTAAAGGTAGTAAGTTAAGTACTTCTTTAGTGTCCTTCAGATATGAGGGCAAGCAAGATACCAGGGGTTTAAGAAACGAGTCTCAATATCAGGACAATTGTTCAGTCAGTGAGTCAGTTCTGCTCACTGTGGGTTGTCCTGGTGGATTATTAAGAGTTTTATGTATTTTGGGTAAAACATATAAAAACACTCTTACAGGGCGGGGTGTAGTGAGGTAGTCCCTTGTTTTCTTGTCAATCTCCCCCCTGTTGTGTGCTGTTTGGACAAACTCGTCTATACTATATTTGAAATCATACACTGGATCTTCTTTAACTTTTTATAAAATTCTTGATTTTCCAACTGTCTTTTTATTTCATTAATATACATAATTTTGTCCAACAGCACCATTGCACCCCTTTTGTCTGCAGGTTTTATGATTAGGTCAGTGTCTGCCTGCAAAGATGAAACAGCTTCTTTTTCAGCTTTACTCATGTTGTTTAAAAAATTACAGTGTGGTGTTTCAAAGAAGCTTTCCAGGTCATTTTCCACTAATTCCTGGAAGACATTTACTGCTGTACATGGGGGAGGGCAAAAGGTAGAGGGGTTACTGAAGTTTTTGGCATTTGGAACATACTCGACAGTGTCTTGCTCTTTGTTGTTATTGAAATGAGCTTTTAAGTTGAGTTTCCTACAACTCAGATTCAGATCTACCATACTCTCAACCCTATCCATAACTCTTGTTGGTGCAAATCCCAGGCCTTTTTAAAGCAGTGCTATTTCTGTGTCAGTTAGTACATGTTTAAAGAGATTCACAGTCTGTTGATTAGTAGAGTGAATGCTTACCTCTGTTGTCTCCCCCGTCCCCTGAAACATTTCCTCTGATTGAATTTCCCTCAGTCATAGTTTGGGTGATAGTAATCTCTGGGGTAGCATCCCTATATCTTCTTCCTCATTGTGTCCTCTTTCTCTTTCTGTCCCTCTAAACTCTCGTGATCTTTCTTGGAGCCGTAGACTTCTCCATGGGGGCAGGTGCTGGTAAGCGTTAGTCTATCTGGGTGTAGATCCTTGCTGGTGCGGGTCCGAATGTTGGTCTTCCCTGTGAAAATGGGGCCACCTGCTGGTGTCTTCATTAGCCAACTCACTTATATTGGAATTGTATTCAATGGATACATTTTTATTTTATTTCAAGATCCCCTTAGGAACATTAGCTTTTTTCCAATTAAAAATGGTGCCTTTTCCCAGTCTCCCTTGTCCCTCTCATACTTGGTTTTCTTAAAAGATTTCAGATCCTGATCTAATTTCACTATCGAATCTCAAAGTTTAGAATTAAGTCTATTGAATTCTGTATGGTCCCAGAACTTTAATACTTCCTTTTCTTGTTCTTTTAGATCCTCTTTTAGTTTGAGTTCTTTTTCTTTCTCGTATTTTACAATTAGTTTAATAAGATTTAGACTCGCTTCTATTAATATGTCCTCCCATTCTTTCAGGAAGGCAGATCTCTCTGTGTCACATGTTGGATTCTTTATTAGGTGTAGCCCTTTTGGGACCCGATTCACCTCGATATATGCTTCCAAAATAACATTATTCCAGTACAATTTTCTTAGTTGTTGAGTGAGCTTTTCAAGCCCCTTTGAAAGCATCCATAAGTGTTATTGCTTCTGGTTCTGCTGGTATGGAGGTAACGTCCTCTGTGAGGAAGGGGTTTGCCATTGCTGCTGCTGTTAGGATGCGGTCCATGTACGAGAGTGGGTTCTCTTGTTGGATACTACTCATACTATGAACAGTGCTGACATATCTCTGTATTAATGTTATGCATGCAATGTTTCCATCATCATTATTTTTACTTCTACAATAAATATAATTACAGGTAAATCAAACAATAAAAGCTTTATACTGTCTGCACACAAAATATATAATGTCATTTAAACAAAAATTCATTAACCTAAGAATGTAAACAATATATGCATGTATGTGTGTAACAGCATGTATGTGCATTTTTATGTGATTGAGAAATAATACCAGACAGAGCAGATAGTATAGTGCAAAGAGTCTTACTGCATGTACAAAGTAAGTAACACACTACTTTGTTTAGGATTACAGAAATATTGCTGCAAAGAAGTCCTTCTAATGGTGCAACCACCTTAAGATGAAAATGTTGTTGCACAATATAAAATGGGTAAGGAAATCCCTCTGTCATGATTGGCTCTGACTTTGTTACTGCCATGGACTTCAGCGAGCACCATCAATGGCTAAAAGCAAGCTCCAGCCAATTAAGGCAACTAGTATGTGACAGAGAATTCATAAGCCTTTATACTTACAGATATCCATTACAAACATGGCTGAAACTTTCACTCATATACAAAAACATGTAACTAAGCTGTAAAACTAAAATTAAATGTAATAAGTGAATCATGTACTGTAATGTTATTTTCGCTCAGGAGCTCCTACGTATACACACACACACACACACACACACACACACACACACACACACACATTTTAAAAAATCAAGTACGAGTCAGTTTCCATTGCTGGTGTTTCTTTGATTACAGTGAAAAATCCCCCTTCTATCCATACCGGTTTGCCAGAAAAATCATTGCTCCTTACCTGGCAACAGATACAGTAAAAATTAGGTTCTGGTTACACCCGAGGACTGTGTGTGTGTATGTGTGCATGGTAGTGGTACACTGAATAATTTTGAATACATGTACTCCTTGTTATAATCCTGAGTGTGTCTGTGTGTGTGTGTGGGGGAGTCAACTACTAGAATAATGGAAAGCTTTGAATTCTTCTGTTCCATGGTAAACAATCATACAATGTATTCAATTAAATAAAATATGGATGACTGACAGGTGAAACAACATTTGTGAGGGGACTATTTTACATAATTTCGCTACATTTTACCGTATTTCCTGTTGCTTAGAAAATGTTTAGAATGTTCATCTCTAAAAAGTTGCCCATGGACCCATTTCATATAAGCAAAAAGATAATTTGATGACACTGGTGGAACTAGGTTTCACCCGTGGTTAGTGTGCTGCAGGTATTTGGCATCACCTTATGCATCACTATGCCCCTGATCATGGTGGAAACCTAGAAGCACCCATGCCCGTCATGACTTACTGCTTTAATGAAATATTGTTTACTGTGTTTTTTATGCTTATAGTTAAGTATTGGATGGTGTCTCTCTCTACTGTGTTATTTTGGAAATCTAACTATAAGTGTTTAGAGCATGCAGAGGCACTGATATAAAAACACACATCATAACATTTGGTGAATACTAAATTGTGCTGTTTGGCAGAATATTGTTGAAGATCAGAATCCTTCCCCACAATTGACTTGTTGTAAAGTGGTATCTGCATAACCAGTTGTGCTGTAGTAGATACAGTACATAACTACTGTTGCAGAACAACTTGGAGTGTCTGTCGCGCATGTGTGTTACAATCGTCCAAGCTAGAATTCTACGTCTGTCTCTGAAGACCGCATATGCATAAGACATGCTCAATAATCAGATGTGATTCTTAGAGGTTCAGGAAGAAAGTATTTGACCAGATATCAAGTATGGTCTGCTCTTCTAAAGGTCTTAGGGTAAATAGTCAGGTTAGTTGGGCATAGAGCTCCTTATCTGCTGTAGTAGTCTATGGGACAGATTCCAGAAGGTGCCTGTGTCAGGCACAAAGTGTTACTTACTGTAGCTGGGGACCACATCTGGTGTGAGTGTGACAACCACAAAATGTGCTATTCCAGAAAGTTTGCTACTTGTGGCAAACAATCTGGAATAAACGCAAATAATTGCCCTGCACTAGAATGAGTGAAGCAAAGCACAGCCTTGTTGCAAGTCTATGATGCAGCCATAGACTATGCATCACAGGGGCTCACCTAGCTCACACAAGGGCACCAAGCATTGTTTCAGGGCACAAACTGGGAAGCCAATGCATGGCTGTGTCCCTGGAGAGGTATCATCATAGCACCAGGAGAGGTTAGAAACACACCATGACACCCTGGAGTGGCATATTCTATTATACAATGGTTCCTTTTTTTTGAGATAGAAAAAAAAATAAAAGTGGCCTTTTTGTTGTTTTTTTAGTGTTTTACTTTTACGTTTTGGTATTTGTTACTCCGCTAGAAAAAAATAGTACCTGGTTACTAGGGTGTCGTTGGTTACTATCACCGTTGCCATGGCTGCAGAGTTCCTGTCATGTAGTTTAATGCAGCACTTTTTTGGGGGGGGCGGTTCTTTGTTTTTTATGAAAGAAAGGGTGTTTTTCATCAGGGAATAATTTCTTTTTCATAATGAATTAGAGTTGCACTGAGAAGTATGTTACACAAGATCCCTGAACCCTTATTGGTACCCTCAGAGGTACACCATAGACAGCTAGTGCTTAGGCATATGTTATCCTAACATATAGGGCTAAAAGCATCTACCATATAACAGTAGATGTCAGGTTATGTACGCATTTTGTTGTAATACACTTTGCTTGCAAATATAGGCATGAATACAGTATTCAAGAGACTCATACGTACTGCACTTTGACACCCTGTAACTTTTTGCTGAATTGTTAAAAGGTTCACATAACACACCTAATTTGTAGTCCCACATTAGGAGAGATATTAAACATAACCTGACCCAGTTTGGTTCCACTGTGCTCTTTCAGTTTTATCACAAACATTGATTTACCCCTTCAAATAGGGTTCCATTTTGTGACATTGCTTCCATTCCCAATTTAAATATTTAAATACAGCCCTTTATTGTGCTTTAGAAACCTGTTGTTAATGTGTTATCTAATTACTTCATTTAAGCCTCCCCCAAGAACTCCCTGTACAGAATAAAAGTTTTTGCTTTTATTTAATCATTTTATACAGCTGTAACGTTCATTACATGTAGTGTCCATCTAGTACCTCATCCTAAGCAGACTGTGCCTTTAATTTGCATGAACTGTGGTCCAAAAGCATTATTGTGTCTGGTGACCTTCTTTTTGTTATTGACATGCTGCCAAAACCTTGCAGTTTGTTATAACTCATTTATTTAGAAAATTCCCTTTTTCCATGGCATGTTATTTTCATGTCCTTTTGTTACCCACGTTACTATTGGTTCCTCCACCTGCTCAGAATGTTCAGAACCAGAAATGCATGCTGACACCTTCAGTCATCACCCCATGGCTCTTTAAAGCTGTGGACCTGGTGGGTCTGTATTCTTTGTACTGCCACCTACATTCTGGACAAGACATGTTGTCCTCCTGAAGTTTGGAGTTATGCATGTTACGGGCACTACAGTGGGCTACTCTCTCTCTGCATCTCAGCTGCTCTTTTGTTCCCCGGTGTGTCAGATGTCTGCAGATTGTAAAGGTATACATTTGATTTTTGGGAAACACAGTGACATGTAGTCGGACCTTGCCTCATGGTCCCAAGATGCTGAGCTCGGGGTATGAAGGGTGGGGTAGGGGCAGAGAGAGTTGATTATAAAGCATTTTAAAGTTGAACAACTGCAGGTTTCCTAGATTAAATGGTTATACATATTTACTTATTCTATAGACCAAGTCTCAACATGGGGATCATTCTGTGTGGCCTGGTCCCTGTGGGGGGGGACATTTTGTGTGATCCTATTCTCTATCAGGGCCCCCTTTAATGTTACTGCTGCTAAATAGTTTGTTCTGTACTGGGCAAAAAAACTGCAGTTTTGGGGAGTATATCAATTGGACCTGGTTAGTGCTGGGGCTCATTTTGTATTAGGCATCAGAACACCATATCTACAGTTTGGAGAGTTCTGTAATGAGAAATAAAATACATGTTGTATTGGGGAGTAAATGAATAGGACCTGGTCTCTGCAGGTGCTCAGTTTGTGTAGACCTGATCTCTTTAGGGGCTTATATTGTGTGGGAGGCATCAGAACACCAGAACTACTTTTAAACTACCTGCTTATCTGCTAAACTTAAAAAGAAATCCTGGTTAATATCATATTTATTTTTGTAAAAAGACTTCTTCGGAACAGAAAAACAGTCAGCACTCCAAACGTACTCATAGTACTTATTTATTTTATGTGCAATTGCATCGAAGTCATTTAGCAGCAGAAAAGCAAATAACAGCAGCAGTAAACGAAGCTTTGGGTAATCCACAAATTTCTCAGATCCACAGGAGTCTATAAGATGGCAACTTTTTTAAAAAACATATTGCACCCACCGACTCAACACTGAGCACCCAAATGCCAGCACAGAACCATTTACATTTCAGCAATATGTTTTGCGATCATTAGGTGTGCCATGTGCTGCATGTTAGGCCAAGAGTCTAGCATGGCACATTAAACAATTACTGAGATTCACTGCAACAGTAAAATGAGCCTAAAAGGGCACAAACACCAAAAATGGATGTAAAATGACTGTAATTGATGGTAACCGGGTTGCAGTCACCAAAAACATCAACCCCATTCGTTGTTCTTGTGCAGTTTTAGACTCATTTGGCTGCTGTTGCAGTGTATCTCAGTAACTGGGCTATGTGCTACATGGTATGCCTTAAATGGCTTCCATGGCAGTACTAGTGAAGAAAAATACTGTTTTTCCTTACTGGGATGATTGCTGTCATTGACTGTTAAAGTGTTACTCTTTGTTCTGTATTTTTTTTATTCCATTTTTTTTGTGCACTTTTAGGCTTACTTTGCTGTTGCAGTAAATCACAGTAATTGTTTGGTGTGCCATGTGCTGCATGATAGGATGAGGACCTAGCATGGCATATCAAACAATTACTGACATTAACTACAATAGCTGAAGAAACCTAAAAGTGCACCCTCTCCCAAAATGCACTGGTTGCCATATGCACCTGCAAGACCATGCTGTGGACACATGAGTGACGGTACCATGGAGGGGTCCATTTGGCAACAGGAAGGTGCTGTGTCTTCAGTTATGGCTGTGATCTGGGAGATGGCATCATTAGTAACAAGGATAATTGTGTATATCTGCACCATATAAGGGGACCATGCAAAATTACCTTGCACTCTGTGATTACAGGACTTCACCAGATTTCAGGTCCATGACTTTCCATTTGTATTGTGCCAACCTCAGAAAATCTCCTGGACACAAACCTTGTTTGCCCATAACAAGGCTTTGGAATATGGACATCTGCGCAAATCTGGGTTTGTGCAGAAAAACTAGGCTTTGTACATGGGCAAGCTTTTGAAGATCTGGCCCCTGAAGTCAGTTTTTAATTTAATTTTCATTTCTTAAAACACATTTTAAGATTGAAGCAACCCACTCAAGGGCATAGTTCTATTAGTAGGAAGTAACCCACTCCAGGGTTATTAGGGATTAATAAATACTCTGAGTGCATTGTGAAGCATGAGGCTGCTGGCTGAGTGTCCTCACAATACCCAGTGTTTTGCTTAATCCCCAATAACCGCACATCCTGGAGTGGGCTATTACACTTATAACAGAGGGTGCACTACAAAACAAGGAGAAAGCAATATACATGTTTTTTCTCCTTTTATAAAAGAGAAGCAAATTACTGTATTCTGCTGCCTAAAAAAATAGTCCCCAACAAAATGGCTGTCATGCACATACAGATGTGAGAAGGAAAGTGTTGCTATGTTTTCTCTGACATTTGTTGTGCATGATATACTTTCTGAGACAGCACAGTAGCTCTGAAGTGCAAAATATGGCATTGCCTCTAGTGGTACAGACATGGTGTCTATACCTCCACTGGCTTAGCAGCTCTGTCTCTCTGTCTGTGGTTACATTAATGCATGGCAAGCACGTAAACATTTACCCCAGCAGTGCAGTCACACAGTCTACCAGACTGTATTCTACCACTTAAGAAATGGCAACTAATGGGACTAAGAGCTTGCAGGTCTTTCTGGAACTCTGTTTCTCTGTCCACCAGCATAAAGCTCACTTTCAGATCATGACATCATTGGGGGGGGTCTCCCTCTCTTCACACTGTTCCATCTGACTTTATGCCACAACTATGGGATTTACCTGTCAATCTGGCTGTGCAACAGAAAAATGACAATGGGGACCACACACTTCACTCTGGGAACAAGCTTGGGTAAGAAGCAAGACTACAAACTTTGAACACTACAGCTACTGTTGCTGCACTGCCTGGGACTACATGGCAGGCCTCAGCTCTCACTCACTAAGCAAGGATAGTAATGGCTGCTCCACAGACTGCAATTTTGCACTATAACAAGATCAGAACAGAAACACAGGCTGATCTCTCAGAGGGATGGTTCACCACTAGCTGTCATATATTGTGGAGTAAGCAATGGTCACCTGATGGTTATTTACCACTCACCTGCCTTTATCTACCCCATGTTATAAGTCACTAATACACTTTCAGTGTTTTGCCTTCAGTCTTAAATATCACAAGCAGCAAGGCATGCATTAATCCCAACATCCCTATTCATCTCATAAAGATATAGTTGGTTTCCTCTCTCTTATTGTAGGCTTGGGACCAGCTGGTATATGTAATAGACAGACCAGGTGAGAATCAATCCATACTACACTGTAACATAAAACATTTGTGAATATCTTAAGTTAATATAATGTTGTGACTACAGTACAATCTTCAAAATGTTCAAAAATGTTATACCAAATATCCATATGTATGACAATCATTTTTGGTTGAACATTAGCAATAACTTTTGGTATGACTTAGTGAGACACTTGGTATGATACTGATACTACTGTTCTGGTGTCTATGTTGCTCATGTGACTTCTTGTGTTGTGTTCTGTTACTTGTCATGACGTCCTGTGTAGTCTGAGTTACTCACGTGACATCCTGTGGAAAAAAACCCTTGTAAATAAAGCATAATTCACTTTCTGAAAATTAAGTGATTTCTGTCTTTTCCTATGAGGGTAATATAGTTGTGCAAAAAAACAATGGGCTAGAAAATCAAGGACATGAATGTGGTAGCCAAACTTAAACATGTCTAGATTTGGGCATACTATGATCAGTAAACATATTGTAGCATAATTATCAACAAGTTAAGCTTATGATAAAAAAATGAAAAGTTAGATATTATGCTACCTAAATAGATACCATAGACATAGTAATATCAAAAAATATATGTTTGATAATATGACAAATTTGCTGTCAAGGACACGATGTTACTCACATTACGTTGCCCTTGTGGGAACTTTTAATCCCATTTTTAGCACCTCTGAACTACAAACTCTCTTTGTGTTGAGAACTGAAATACTACCACATGCACCCAATGTAAATATGATATGGTTATGACAATTGGTCCAAATAAATTTTGGAACCTGATTGTCTCACTTTGTCTCTTGAGTAGCATATTGGTACCTATATATATATTCTTCTACATATTTTCTGTGTATTTCTTACTTGTAAGATGCCAGGACACCTGTGTCCTTGGAATAATAATGATATGTAAGTCGGCATTGCCACCTTTTGGTGATTTGAACCACCCAATACGATCTATGTTTGCCCACTCAAATGCTTAACTATCAAACTTTGATTGCCATGACCTTTTATTCTTATTCTGCCTACTATTATGCTACTCGCTCTGTTTCTTGCCTCCTGTACATACTATTCTTAGATTATTTTATTCACTGTAATAATGAAACCTTGTACATATTTACATATTGTATGTTACCAATGACATTTTTGCTGTTCTACAATTTTATTGTTACTATTATGTTATATCCCGTTTCCCTCCTCCCCCAGGACACATCTGGAATCGAGCGGTAGTCTGCTCAGTATGTCTTTCCTGGTAAAACTTTTAAATAAATAAATAAATGTGTACTATTACACTGAGTTATGTAAGATTCTGTATAAGAATTATTTTGTTTCACAAACTGATGACTACTACAAAATTGTGTAATGTTATCTTGGAATGTGGAGCCTCCTCTAATTTAGCTAATAGGACTCATCTCTGTAACTAGAAATGTTTCTATCTTACAGTAACCATAGTAATTATAATAGGTATATAATGTGATACACAAGTCATGTACCTCGGAGATCCCAAGAGACACAAAGAAACCTCGAGGTATAGGGAACACTTAGCACTGGCTCCCGGTTCATATTGGTAAGAACTGCTTAGAGCAGCTGTGATTTTATCCTTTTTGGTAGTAATAAACAAGTTTATTGCTCTTATGCAATGTGTCTGTGATTACTTGCATTCCCAATATTGCCAAGAACCTGAAAGTGAGGTTTAGACCTCCTGACAATTGATGGCCGTGTGGAGGCTATATTTGGTGTTTGTAAGTTTTCACTAATTGCTATGACTTTTCCCTTTCACACGGGGACACTAGGTGTACTTTCCCATATCACCTCTCCCATTTTAAAACCAGTTTGTAGTCACTTGCAAAATCTGTCTGTCTTCTTATCGGGCGTGGTCAATGCCGACTCGACTCACTCCATTACAGCTTTGAATTTTAAGCCTACAACTCTTACAGTAGCCCAACTGTGTATAAAGTGCTCCTGCTGTGGATCGATACATAGCATGGCGCCTTTTTCACAGTTTGATTTTTCATTCCTTCCCCCACATTGGCCACCATATCAAATATCTGTGTAGAACTGAGACTTGATGTCTCGAACTTCCTTGCCTTCCATGGAGGATAGGCTGACTTTGTACGGGATGCAAGTCAATCTGAAAACCCTATACTGGGGATTTCAACCCAGTACACAGAGAAGAGACAATCAACCAATATGCGTCAAGCTAACAGGCTGATGGTCACTACTCTCTACGCTGCTCTGGAAGCCTCTGATGCGAGGTTTTGAACCCTTGATCTGCAAATTTCATCTTGTAAGCAACAGATGGGTTTGCAGGAAACAGAATGTGTTAGACTGCAGCAGAATTTGGAGTCTGAACTTCAAACTCTGCAGAATGAAAAGGATTCACTTTTGCATCATTCAGTTCAAGATGGAGAACAGGAACTTTGTATGTTGAAGCAGGAGTGTGAAAGTTTGAGACAGGATAAGGGACAGGCATTGCATGTGAATGATTGTTAAGTACAGCGAATGCGCAGTTGAGTGAGGAGATGGGGAGAGCTACAGGACAAGATGAACCAGGTATGTTATGACTTAGAAGTGGCTACTAGGAGCAATCATGAACTGAGCGCCGCATATAGAGTGTTGCAGAAGCAAATGCAGGATGAGGTTTATATGGATGTTGCAACTGTGAGTCATGCTGAATGTAAAACTAAGATGGCGAAACTGCGCCATCAGTGGGAGGTTCTGGCTGGACATGTTAAGGCGATGGGTGGCATAGCCCCTGCCTTACATACATCATCTGAAAGGAAGGTATCAGATGATGACATCTCTCAGTACAATGCCCAGTCACACCCTACTATGGCCCAGAAACCCCACCCAGCCTTCCACAACATGGCAGGTCCCCACTCCACCCACACCATGTCATTCATCATCGACGTCGTGATGCCCATCATAGAAGACGCCAACATGGCGGCCCCCATGATGGGGGGGAGCAGGCCCAGGTCTGGTCCCGACGGCACCACTGATAGCCGTTATTAATGTGGAAGACAGGCAAGAGATAGAAATGATAACTGAAACTGCAATAGGTAGTGTACCTCTTCCTGAGAGGAATAAACGGGCCATTAAAACCCAAATTAGACAGCTTCTACAAGAGGCTGGCATTTAGGATGGTATTGTTCATACTGAGGCCGAGGCTGCAGCTCAGACCACCCTAGACAGTGCCCGAGACAATCTACCCCTGCCTGATCAACCAAATAATCCCCTACAAATGGTCTACTCTGTTCAGCAAATAGCAGACCGTATTGGTCGGATGAACCCATCCAACAATCTCAGCTGTCACTTAGACAAGGTGCATTCTAAATGCAAGATGCTCAGCCTCACTGCAGAATTCCAGGTCCAGATACTACACCAAACCATCAATCCTAGTTTGGGGGCCTAATCCCAGATGCCATCCGCCACGATGGGAACGCCACCTTTGATGAGGTTGCAGCTGAGCTCATTTCTGCTCACAGCCCTGGTGTAATAGGAGTGATGCTTGCATACCTTGTAAAACAGAATGCAAAGGAAAGTCCAGCGAATTACCACCAGAGACTTTGGATGGCCTACCGGGCAAGGAAGCACCTGGCACAAGAATCTGCAGATGTAGATCTTATTGAGTATAAGACCTTGTTCGTTAGGAACATGATTCCTGCAGTACGAGAAAAGGTAGAGCCAACCACGTACTCCAACATGGACAGGTTTGCTGATATCCTTTGGAAGACCAAAAGAGTTTACCAACTTTACATCCATGATCTGGGCTCCGGTTCCAAGAAAGTAGCTGCTGTGGAGCCTATCTCAGAGGCCACAACGCACTGCACTGTGCAGGCCCAACATCAACAGGCCCTTCCAGCTGATAACCAACACGCCCAACAGGTCCAACACCAACAGCAACAACAACCACAACAGCAACAGCAGCAATGGGGTGGAAACCAGAACTGGCATAAGAATAAAAAGCACAAGAATAAGGGTAAACAACAACAACAAAGAATGGGCCCTTGATATAGGGAGATAGCCAAAGAAAATTGGAAATTCCGAGAGCTCCTGGGGCAAGTGCACTCTGTGGTGGACGCTGTTCCTGCTCAGGCCCTTGCAGCTGTACAACCGGTGACCCAGACCCCAATGGGCCATGGTGACACTGGAAGTACAGGCCTTCAGGCCCATACAGGCCTGAACCCAGAAGCTCCTCCCTATATAGCATCGGTGCAGCATGGTGAAGTGATTCAGAGAAGCCAGGCCCAACCTCTCCATGCTCCCAGCAATAAAGATTGACAATTACAGGCCCCAGTCCTGATTGTAAACTAGCTGGTCTTGGATACAAACTGAAGGCCCTGCACTGAGGCCAAGGTCGGGGGCCGCCTACTTGTAGTCTTGCTGGATACAGGTGCGACTGTGTCTGTATTACATGATGAACACCCAGACACATCTCCTTGGTCCATGGGACAGAGGACCAACATGTCAGAAGTAGATGGTACTAGGTTGCTAGCATACCGATCTCTACCCCTGCCGGTAGAGCTAGGCCATTTAAAGGCCTCACACACCTTCCAACTGATGGTAATGCATGATCATCCTAGTATCATAGGAATTGATTTTATTGCACCACACGGCTGTGTTGTAGATCTAGCTAACATGCTACTGATACAGATTCAGGGCCAATACCACACCATCTTGATCCCTGATTCGCAAGTTGTGGCAACAATTTCTGCTAACAACAAAGAGTATGATGTCATAGATTTGTTCAAAGATCATGAGTTTTTTCCAAAGCTTCTCCCCATTTTGCAGTGACATCTGGAAGTGTTTGCAGTCAACAAACATGACTGTGGCAGAATGCACACTGTCATCGAGGTGCCAGGCCCAGCACATGAGAGGCAAAGGCAGTATCCTTTCCCAACTGAGGCATTGCCTTCTCTCAGAGAAACAATCAAATCACTTCTCAAGCAAGGAGTAATCAGAATATGCATTTCTACTGCTAACTCCCCAGTGTGGCCTGTGAAAAAAAACCACAGATGCCTGGAGGCTTATTATTGACTACAGGAAACTGAATCAGGTCACCCCCAGTTGTTCTCCAACTGTGGCATCAGTGCCTGATGTGCTATGACTTTTGACCCCCACCCTGAAATGGTTCAGTGCCCTGGACATCTCCAATGGTTTTTGGTCATTACCATTGGCCCTCAAGAGTCAATATAAGTTTGCCTTTGAAGGAAGACAGTACACGTGGACTTGTTTACCACAGGGATTCCATAGTAGCCCATCCCTGTTCCATCTGCATATGATGGACGCCCTTGAGGGTTTCTCTGCTCTCCAATGTCTCTTGCAGTATGTGGACAACCTGTTGTTGGCAACTGCTACACAGGAACAACACCTGGATCTCTTGGACGAACTACTGACTCTCATTCAGAGAGCAGGCCTGAAATGCAATCCAGCAAAATCACAACTATGTCAGAAAGAAGTACTCTTTCTGGGTCTAAAAATAACTGACCAAGGACGAAGCCCTACCTGGAAGAAGATAAAAGGATTGCAAGACTTGCCATTGCCCACCAGTGTGGCAAATATTCGAAGGTTTCTAGGTATGGTAAACTATTCGAGAGATTTTATTTGTGATTTTGCTCAGAGAGCTGCTCCTCTGTATGAGCTACTGAAAAAGGACATCTCATGGACTTGGGGCCCCATACATACCCAGGCTGTGACATCACTGAAGCAGGCCTTGGCCTTCACCCCAGCTCTGGTCAACCCCAATCCAGCACTACCATTCCATCTGGAATGTGCCACCTCTGACATTGCCATGTCAGCAGTACTGGCCCAGAAGGTTCTTGGCACCCTGAGACCTATTGCATATGTATCACAGCTCTTGATCCCAGTGGAACAGAAGTACAGCCTTTGTGAAAGGAACCTTCTGGCCATCTACTGGGCTGTCAAGCACTTTCTGTATATCATTGGGTACTCTCCACTGATCATCAACACCAACCACACACCAACTACCTTTCTGCTCTCAGATAGAGTGAAGGATGGGTCAGTCTCTAATACCAGGATGACACACTGGTCACTTCTTCTCCAGGATAGAGACATATAGGTACATCCAACAAAAATTCCATCTATGCTGGCTCATGGACTCCTTTTCCAAGGAGAGCCCCATGACTGTACACTGCAATCACCTGATCTTCCAGATCCAGGTCCTTTCCTCCCTGCCACGCCACAAATACTTGGCAACACCTCTTTGTGTCATGTCTTTACTGATGGTTCAGCATCTTACTATCAGGGAGAACAAGTTGCAGGGATGGGTATTCTAGTGATTTACCCTTATGGGAATACTGTTAAAATATCTAAGCATTGCAGTGTAGCATCATCACAGTATGCCGAGATGGTAGTGGTGGCCTGTGCCCTCGAGTTCATCCAGCATGGGACCGAGGATACCATCATATTTACAGACTTTAATTGGGTTTGTTGTTCTCTTACAGAATTTCTTCCTTTCTGGCAGAAGAACTCCTTCCTCTCCTCTGATGGCAGCCCAGTGAAGTACAAGGAATTATTTATATACATACATTCACTGGCACAAAAATTTGCACACAAACTCTATTTACACAAAGTTAAAGCTCACTCTCTCCATGATCCCTATCATGCCTTTAATGATACAGCAGACACCCTTGCCAAGGAAGAGGCCCGAGGGGGGGACACCTGGATGATGGACCATCCAGAGGCCAATGCGGCCTAACATATCACAGCACTCAGGAAAAAACCTGAACCCTTCTCCCTTTGGACCTCTCAGCATCCCAACATGTTGATACTGAACTCAAAGAAGTCTTCAGATTCCTTGACAAGGGCACTGAAGAGAAACTTCCCACACATAACCCCTACAGGAGGCATGAAGGTAAGTTACACTTGTCATGAGATGACAAGCTCATCTGGTATCAGTCAGATGATTCCACTACCAAGTTGTAGGTTGTCCCCAGACATCTCAGGTCTGAATTTTTGCACCAACTGCACGATACACCCACTGGTGAACACCAGGGAGTGGAAAACAACCTCCAAAGGCTGAAGACCACTGCCTGGTGGCCTGGTGTCACCAAAGATGTTAAACAGTGCATAGACAATTGCCTCATTTGTGTGCAAAACAACCCCATCCCTACTAAGCGAAATGCCAAGCTCTTACCACAACGACACTCTGGCCCCTGGCGTGCCATACAGATTGATTTTATTGGTCCTCTGACCAATACCAGCAGAAATAACAAGTATGCTCTTGTGGTAACTGACATCTTCTCTAAGTGGGTTGAAGTTTTCCTCACTAAGACATGCACTGCTAAAACCACTGCCAAAATCCTGGTGGAACAGATTTTCTCCAGGTGGGGCCTACCCCTTAAGGTAGACTCCAACAAAGGAGCCAGTTTTACAGGTGAGTTGATGAAAGAAACCCTTGAACTCCTTGGAGTTCAACAAAAGTTCCACATACCCTACCATCCCCAATCTTCAGGTCAAGTAGAAAGAGCCAACAGATGGATTAAGCAAATGCTTTCTAAATTCATTGAGGACAATCCAAAAACTTGGGATTCCCTACTGCCGTTACTCCTTATGGCAATTAGGGGCACACCCTCAGCCACCACCCAGCTCTCACCCTTTGAGGTGATGACTAGAAGACAGATGAGATTACCTGAACACCTGTTGTTTGACCTGCACACTCCCACTGCAGACTGTGTGTCTGTAGACCAATATGTGGAAAAACTCAGAAAAGACCTCATACACACATCTGTATGCTGCCAACTGCATGGGCAAGGCCCAGCAACAATCCAAAATACAGTTTGACAAACATGCACAAGAAGTGTATTGGCAGGTTAGAGATCAGGTAATGGTACTCCAATTTGTACATCCCACACCCGGTTCGTATTGGTAGGAACTGCTTAGGGCAACTGTGATTTTATCCTTTTTGGTAGTAATAAACAAGTTTATTACTCTTATGCAACATGTCTGTGATTACTTGCATTCCCAATATTGCCAAGAACCTGAAAGTGAGGTTTAGACCTCCTGACAAGTAACTGTCATTGTGTGGGATGCTGTGCACTGCTGAGCCATAAAAAAGCATTAAGGGAAAAAATCTCACTCAAGCGAGCCATAACGGGTTGCCATTGGAAAGATTCTGGGTTTAACTTTGCAATCTGGACAGGGACTGGGGTGGAGATTTATGTTTTGGATCTTTCTTTCTTTTTTTCCATGCTGGAGTTTAAACAACAAGAATGGGACTGCAGACAGAGATATGGAATGTATCAGAATGTATCAGAGCAGGGGTGGACTGGATGGATACTGAGCATCAGGTGAGTGGAGAAGGCTGCAAGAGGGAGATCTTATGAGGCAGTGAGGGAGTCAGTGACCTTTTGAGGAGGAAGTTAGTTTAAAAAAAAAACTATCAGTAGGAGGAGACAGGCAAGTGTTGCGTGATGATTTCGTTTTTAGTTTTTTGAAGTTGTTTGGCCAGGGCTGACCAACAGTGTTTAGAGGGATGGAATGTGATGCATTTTTCATAGCTGGCTCACTGTCCATCATTGTGTTTGCCACTCTTGGGCTGATGATGGTCAGACTGATTTGAAGAATAGTTGTTTATGTGGCAGATTGGAGGCTGGCACCTTTTTGCATTTGTAATCTGGAAGATTTATAATGCTGGAAACGTGCCAGCGAGCCAATCAGAAAACAGCATTTATGCTGTCTTGACTTGGCCATTGTATAATGCTTAATTGACAGACTTTTGTGATACTCCTAAAGAGATGCTCTGTGGTGTCCAATAATGGTATTGCAGGGATGCTGAAACTTCTCCATAAATATAATTGATGTTTAAAGAAATATCTGACAATGTCTATGTCTGTCTACTATGTCAATGTCTATGTATGACACTGTAGGTGTGATGATAAAAGTTATTTTGTACAAAAGTGCCAAACTATGCTTATTGTTAGCATTGTATACATTGATGGTTTTCTCCTCGCTACCGGACAGAAAAAAATGGTGATGTTTCAAAAAGCAAATGTTCAAACTGCACACTGATTTAGTTTGTGCGTGTGGTCCTACTATTGAGTACTTGTTTTTACATGTGCATCAAACAAATTTGATGCGCAGGTAAAAAACAATCAAATCACTGGATTTTCTCTCCCCATTTTATGAATGTCAAACACAACACAGTTTCTTAATTGCTTGAATTCTATTCACTGTGCAACCTACCCATATATTAAACCATTATTTCATATTTACAAACATTACCTGAGCAAGCTCAGTATGGAGAACCTTGTTGATATTTAGCTCCATGAATGAATAGGTACTGTATTTATCACTGTGGCCAGGAGAACAGAACCAGGCATCCCCTCCAATATCTAGTGATTCTCCCTCCAGTTGCTCAAAAATCTTTGCTTGCTGTGTGTTCCCAAAATTAAATAAACTGGGCACAACCTACAGTCTCTACAGAGATGTAAATGATCTGTAGCTTATCAATGGTATCCTCAATGAATGGAACAAATGTATGGCTTTCATTGGTGTTATGCCAGTTAAGAATATAGCAGAAACCATATCCAGGTTTCCTGCAGGCATCCTACCAAATTTGGATTGCAATATCCATTTGTTGACATGTCCATTTTTACAAATACGGTTTGAGGCAATGGAGCTTCCAGTAACAAGTGTTATAAATAGTTTGCATAATGCAAAACAGAGTGGACTGACAGACAGAAGGTATGCCAGGCATTCTTCATATACAATTAACTTCTGTTCATTGATTGGCTTCTCAGTTGACTTTTCATATAACCTAATAATCAAATAATAAAAACATTTGAGTTTTATTATTATCACATGTAGAACAGCAGTTCATAAGGCTGTTTACTGGTTCCATGACACTCAGCAGAGACGTTGCAGTGTTACTATTTGGTGATCGGTAGGACTAACACCATCCATAGCAATGCATCGGAATCTTGTGCAGACAATTCATCTGGTCGATAATTCAATATCAAAAATTGAATTGTAATACAAAGGTTTTTTTTTTTAAGGAACTGAATTATACCATAGAGATAAAAATCACTGTTCATCAAATGCCTAAAATATTTGAGTAATGAGATGATATCATCTAAAGCATGTTATTTATATGGTATATATTATTTGTACAAAATAAACTACCTACCAGTCACTAGTTCTTACTTCTTACTGTTTAATATTTCATCTGCCAGTATCACAGTTTCATTCTCATATTCATGATGTTCGATGTTCCAGTCTGGGTCCTTTTCAATGTTATTTTCAAAGTCATCACTTTCCGGTTCAATCTCATCAAAATCATGTGCTGAAGTACTGCAGTCACATAAGTTGCACTGTATACCTCGATCTTTTACTTGTACATTACTACTGCAGAATGTAGTCTGTTGTGTTGATCTGCTTTTCTGCCATGGGGGATGAACTACTTGAGTTGGTTTGCTTCTTTTTTTTTTCTCCATGCTGCTTGCTTTCAGTAGAATCCTTAAATAAGCAGTACATCACTAATAAATGTCAGTAAGTACATTATCAGCTGACAAATTTATCTTTTATTACATAACTTTTAGATTTAGAAACGGAGATAATAACATTAGTAAATAATAACACCAAATGTTGCAGTATTTGCATTGCTTAACCTGGAAATCAACTATATTAAACTGAAAACGGAAACATGACATTTTAATACAGCAAACCACTTGATAATCTATCTTAAAATTCAAACTGCTTCTACTTTCCTTTACTATGGTGCTCGGTAGCCTCTTTGATGATGATGACCATTGCAACTGCCTGACTCCAACAGATTCTATCCTCTGCAACTCTGACTGCTCATTGTGAATAACAGATGGCTAGAATTCACACTTTGCGAATATGTGGGTTGACAAAAATATTGGTACATAACTCTACGAGCATACAAAAAGGACAGAAGATACACCAAAAAGGTATATTAAGTCTGCTCAAGCGTGCAGCTCCCTGTCTAATGCATTGCAGCTGGTACCCCCATCCATAGCCATTCCACCTGATTTAACCTCCCAAAACTCTCAGTCACTCCTCCATGGCCTCTCTCCAGTTCAGCCTTATCTGTGACCCTGTCCCACCTCCTCTTAAAACTACCTACAAAGTTCAGAAATTTCACATCTTCAAGTAGTTTGTTCCACCATGCTACAACCATTTTCAGTTAAATAGTTTCTTCTCATCTCCCTCTTGAATGTATCCCCCTCCGATTTCATACTTTGCCCCATGTGAACCTCCCCCCTTTTGTCTGAAAATGACCAAAGTACTAACCCTACTAATGCCCTTTTTGAATTTGAAGGTTTCAATCATATCCCCTGTCTCCCTTCTTTCCTCCAGGGAATACATGTTGAGCTCCCTCAGTCTTTTCTCATATGGCTTGTCCCACATGAATCTGATCATCTTTGTTGTCCAGCACTGCCCCCCCAAACAGTGTGGCATCCTTCTTTGAATAGGGGCATCAGAACATCACACAGTTCTCTTAGTGCGGTCTCACCAGCAGCCTGTACAGTGGCATGATTACCTCCTCACACCTTGATGTGATTCCTCTGGCAGTGCAACCCAGTATTTTGTTAGCTTCATCCACCACCTTACTGCAGTGTGCAATTTGTTTCATGTCCCTTTGGGCAGGGTCCCCCAGGTCCTATTCATCCTGTGAAGAGGCAACATGCACATCACCCAGTCAGTAGCTGGTCCTATGGTTTCTTGCTCCAAAGTGCATAACCTTGCACTTTTTAGCATTGAACCCAACTGCCATATGTCTGACCAGTGCCCAAGCATAGTCAGATCCACATGGGATTCTTGCCTCTCTTTCTCCATGCCCACCCTTGCACAGTTCTTTGTGTCTTCCACAAACAGGCTGATTTTACTATTGATTATGTCTACTTTTTTACCAGTGATGATGTTAAACAACACTGGCCCCAGTTATGAGTACTGTGGGACCTCACTAGTTATAGCTCTTGGACTTGTCAGTTCTCCTCCTATCTTTACCCTCTGTTGACTATCCTGTAACCAGCTCCTTACCCATCTTACCAGTATCTCTCCAACTCCTAGGTAACTCAATTTGCTGAGCATCCTTCAATGTGGCACAGAGTCAAAGGCCATGCTGAAGTCCAGAAATAGGGCATCTTCCACATTGCCACCCATCGAGCGCCTTTGTCACCCTAATCAAAGAATTGAATCAGGTGGGTCTGGCAAGATATTCCCTAGATTAACCCATGTTGCCTTTTATCCTGGATACCATTCATTTCCAGAAAGGGAACTAGCCTCTCTTTATGAATGGTGTCCATCAACTTCCCCCCAAGTGAGGTAAGGCTGACTGGTCGGTAGTTACCTGACTCATTCTTCAAACCACTCTTGAGGAGTGGCACTACATGTGCCAACCTACAGTCCTGGGGCACACAACCATCTCCAGACAGGTGCTGTACAGTTCTGTCAGTGGGGTCACCAACACCTATGCCAACTTACTCAGGACTTTTGGATGTACACCATATACAGTACATTCCACTTGTATGCAATTCAGATGTGTGCATATTTCGTTTGTATGCACAAAATCACAATGTTCTGATTTTCATCCTATACCTTCCATTATAAATCTTCCGTTTGTATGCACTAGTTTTTTTCGGATGTATGCACATATTTTGAGTCAGTTTGCTTCATTTTCTAGGGAGACAGGGTGATAATTGGTGCTAATCGGTGAGATCAAGTGTGGAACACACTGCTAATAGGACCAATTAGCAGTTGCTGGGGTAACAAACAGCCTTTTCCTTATTGGCATTAAGGATTTCCAATCTGCTAATCGGTCTTCCTCCCCCGATGCAGGCATAGAAGACACGGCTCCTGTAATACCCCCTGCATTCTCGGACACAGAACAGTTCCATACCTATGCCCAGACTGATGCTGAGGAGCCAAAATTTGGAGCTGTCACTGACGAGAACGTCTGCAGCTCGGTCCTCGGTACCCAAGGGTATCAGGAAATAACACCTCCGACATCAGCTCATTTGGAGGTGATAACTGCTAATGCTAGTAAACAGACTTGATCTCATATTTAAAATTTACTGATTACTGGACTAGTGTTTCCTTTGATTTTGGGCATTTCATTTGTATGCACATTCCGTTTGTATGCACAACTAAGAGTGGTCCCGAGGGTGTGCATACAAACAGAATCCACTGCAGTCCCAATGCCAAATCTACCCACAGTGACTCTGTCCACCAAAATTACCTAATCCATTACCCCTGTTAATCCCATACAAACTCCCACCCTCCCCTGTAACATTTGCCCATCCTTGTCCCTGGTGAACACTGAACAGAAGCACTCATTGAGTTCCTCCGCCTGGTCAAACCCCTTTTCTGCCCCCCACCCTTCTCTCTTGATCTTTACAGTTTCGTATTAGCAGCTTATTTAGTTTCTAATATGCCTGAAGAAATCCTGCTCCTCCTATCTCATCACCTGTGGAATCATTAGCTCTCTCAAAGCCTAAGCCACCCTGACTACTCTAATCATCTCCATGGATTTATTCGAGTACTCCTTCCTGACTTCATCTCATTTGGAAATCATATACCTTTTGAAGGCAGCCATCTTTTCCCTCATTTTCAATAGTACTTCCTTGCAAAGCAAGATTGGACCTTTGGTCCTGGACTTCACACTCTGGGTCATGTCCCCATGTTAGTGGCCTCTGTTATACCCAGCTTGATAATGGACCATTTCTGGTCAGCACCCATGTCAGGGCTGATCTTGGCAAGATGCTCAGCTAGTATGTGTCTCACCCTGAATTTTCTTTTTTTTTTAATTCCATCACCCTTGTATTAGTCCTGTCTGCTTTCTTGCCTAAATTAAGGGAGAACAACTACGTACAATGATAATTTCCTAACCAAGTGCATCTACTCCTATGTCTTGGATGTTCTCCCTTTCTGTCAACACAAGTACCAGTATGTTATCATCCCTGGTTGGTACCATCATGTTCTGCACCATGAAGCTGCCCTGTAAGCCTTACTCTTGTACAGTGTCTTACCTACCTTTCAAGCTGCAGTCCCTCAGTTTTTACCATTAAATTCACTGCCTCTGATTTTACTTCTTAGTTAAATTAAAGTTCTGTTCATGAAACACACTCCATTCTGAACATACATGGAGGGGAGTGGGAAGGTGAGTATGTTCATGACCAGGATGACCAAGGTTAGATTAAGTTCTGCATGTTTTTTTTTCATTTGAAAACAAGCACTGAACTTAATTAGGGAGTGTTCTGAATAAACAAGTTGGGGCTGTGAACAATTCCTTAATCTGACAACTGTAACAAAGTTAAAAAATGAAAGAAGGAAAAGACAAAATACAGGATGATTGTTGAACACCAGTTAATAACAATGATGGGTTCCCATCGAGAGGTTGTCATGACAATCTGGTAAACATTTAGAGTGAAGCTTGAAAGGTTAAAAGCTGGCATGACTACCTTAGGATGGGATATACATGTTGTTGTTAACTGGTGCCCATCCATTGTCTTTAATAGTATATGGGCACAAATTAAATGAAATTTGTCCTTCCTTTATGTTGTTATATAGTGCCGCTCTCCTTCAGGGCAATTTTCATCTCCATGGCCATTCTTCCTACACCGGTAGTTCCAGGGACATGCATACACAAAGCCATTCATGTTATTATGCTATTGTGGTTATGTACTCAAGAGGGTATTGTGGTGATTTGGCCACTGCGGTAATAATTATTGCAGATATATTGCTGCTATATTCTTCTGTGATTTTTACGTATGTTTTAAAGCCTCCAAAAAGGGCCTGGAGATAAAGTTGACAGAAAGATGCCCATGTGTTTTTTTAAGAGCGATACATAGTTACAAAAAAGGTCAGAGGAAAGAGAGAATGTCTTGCAAAATATTTGACATTCCTCTATGATCTGAGAGCAGGCTGATTAGCTAGGAAACTAAGAGTCCATGTTCAAAGGGGATTTCCCTGGTTAGTTAATCAAAAGAAAGACGGTCATAAACCTCAGGAGATGGGAGACTATATCCCCTGTCATAAAACTAAAATCAAAGTGAAAATGGGTTTTAGGCAGGAGGTGTCAGAAAGTTACCACATTTTGTTTTTAAGGGCATGAAGCTGGGCTGTGGGGGGACACCTAGAATATTACTAATAATGATTCCTTTAAAAATCTGGAAAGAGCAAGAGAGACCCCTGCTGGCCTAAAAGAGCAGGCCATCAGCTAAACCAGAGAGGGTTTTTACAGCATGCCAGAGGGGCTATATAAAGTCCTCCACACAGAAGCTCAGTGCATTTTGGCATTGCATTGCATTTTGGACACTTTTCTAACACACAAGAGAGGCAAGACTGCCACAGAGACAGACTAAGAACCAGTGAATGCTAAAGAAAGACTGAAACTTTTGCAAACTTCATTTGTTTTCTGGACTTCTGATTTCCCACAAACCAGGTAGAAACTAGACAGCTAAATGTTTACAGTGCATTTTGATGTGTCTTTTTCAACTTTTGTTTTATCTTGTAACCAAATTTCTGAATATTTTGTATTATAATTATTTAAGTAATTAAGTAAAAGTGCTTTGATTTTAAAACTGCCTGTGAGTGATTTGTATGTGTAAAGGTAAAAGGTTTATGCAATTCTGAGATCCACCTGTTTGATTGCTAAAGTGCCACCATTCGCTATCAAGACTAGGATCCAGGAAAGGAAATCTGGGTGCCAAAAGTAGGGGAGATACACAGGTCTCAGGTGGAGTCTGAAAGGGAGAACTAGGTCACTGTACCACCCATGGGAGAAGACATGAATCAGGGTTATGAAAGGCCAGTCCTGAAGAGGTCATAACACCTGGGTCCCCACCCCCCAGTACAGTAACCAAGGAGGGTCCTCATCTGGCTACAGACTTGAGACTGTATTTTTGCCCTTATCCAGATTTGAAAGGAAGCCCTGGAACCTCATGGTGAGTGTCCAGTAGTGAATGCAGTGAGCACTATAGGAGGACATGAGGAGGGTTTTCCTGCCCCCTGTGTCATGGATTGCACATAGGGGTGGGCACTGTGAGTTCAGTGGACTTGGCCCCCAGGAGTGGGTTCGTGACAGGTATAAGAACCTCTTGAGGTCACAACAATATCATAACAAGGGTAGGAATTCATTGAATTCCATCCTTAACAGCCCTCCCCAATACATTATAAAAAGACGAACCTTTCTTACAGCTGTCAGTATCAGAGCAGATGAATTCCTATCACAAATCTGAATGCCTCAAAATACATATACTGCTGCTCAATAAATGACATCAGACTGGCAAGCCACAGGACAGGAGTATTGCTGGAGGTATTGAAAGCTGCAGCAGTGAAAGATTTGAAACAATTATTATTGTCCATTCAGGAAATACACTGTGGAGAAGGGGGAATATAGCCATTACATAAAGTACAGCTGCGCACTCTGTGAAGGGAGAGCACTGTGGAAAGGCAACCAGTCTGTCCCTAATGCCAGCTTGCTTCAAAGCTGATTTTTTCCCCTTTAATTTGAATGTAACAGACTCCCCTCTCCAAACAGTCTCATTCTTCTATTAAGCTCGGGGTGCTATTTAGACATAGTAAATTATTTCAGTTTTTTTAATATCTAAACATGTTTTTTACATACCAAAGTAATGTAAAAAAAGGGAATCCATTTTATTAGTGCAATTAAACATGATGGGGTGTGCACTGAACAGACAGTACCGCACTCCTAGGTGCAGAAGACACTTGGCCTGCAGTCTTGTGAAGCACTACACCCCTGGGCATGTGGTAAGATCTGTTCAATATACACCCCATTGTGTCTTATTGATTACATGCAGTACAGATAGGGAAAGCTGCTTATGGGGGTCATATGATCACATATTACTGCTGAAATGGTGCAGCTTAAGTAGGCATCAACACTTTACAGTGGACAACATTTCAGTTTCTTGATTACCAATCCATTACTGCCCCAGTTGATGAGTCTGCTGTGTATAAAATCTACAAGCATGAACTGCAAAGGTATTATCAACATTGAAAAACTCAGACTACATTTGGTATCCTTCAAGTGACAGCACTAGGTAACAAACTCTGGTCAGAGCCTACATGGCTGCATGGGGCTCTTACCTGAGCAAGAGGTACCGGTGCGGTGGGAGTGGCAAATGGCTATCACAGAGGTGGCAGTTCCAGAGTGGATGGCACAGCTGTCAGATGAGCTAATGTGTGCCATTTGCAAGATGGCGGCAGTGACACAACTGCGCATGCATGCTATTCATGCATGCACAGTTATCCTGGAACTGCAGTTGGACAGTAGTGCATCTGCAGGAGGGGGGCCATCGAGCTGTGGAGGGGAGCTCCTTTGGTGGAGGACAGTGCTAAAGGAGTGAACACTGTAAAGATGTTGCCGCATCACTGTAGGAGAACACAGGGTTGCGTTCCAGTGGCAGACCCTTTTTCTCCTACAGTGATGGTACAACGTCTGTAAAGCTCCACCCACACAGCCATAAAACTCATAGCAGATTTGGTTATGCTGTGTAATTTGTGCATGTATCACAAAAGTTTGGGATGCATCTTCTGTGAGTAGAGATGTGCGAAATTGGAAAATTTTGCACAGTGAAATATTTTGTGTAATTAGCGCATTTTGTGAAATATTTCACTGGGCAAAATGTGAAATTTCACCTGCAGTTGGGCATGAAATTTCACCCCCAAGCTGATGAAATTTCGCTCGATGGTGAACTTTTGCACCCGCGGGTGAAATTTCTCCACCCACATCGAAATTTCACCACCTGCAGGAGTAATTTTGCCTCCCACGGTGAAATGTTGTGACCACTTGCCAAAGTTCTCCCTGGTGTCTAGTGGTCCCCCCACCCCATCGACTGCTCACTGGCCATATTTTTTTTCCCCTGGTATCCAGTGGTCCCCCGTGCCGATCACTGGCTGAAATTACATCAAATAAGTACCCACACACACACACAAGTTACAATGCTCCCCCATTTGTAGTATTTTAAAAAATAAATAAAATTCACCCTCCACTCCCTGGTATCTAGTGGTCCCCCCAGCTGATCACTGGCCATAATTACATGAAATAAGCACTCCCCCCCAAAGTTACCCTGCCACCTCTGTTTGTTTTATTAAAACAAAATTCACCCTCCACTTCCTGGTGTCTAGTGGACCCCATCCCCCACCCCATCAATAGATAGCAGCACCCACCCGCTCCCCTTCCCCAGTAACCCGATCAGGCCACCGGCACAGCTCTCCACTCAGCTCCATGGTCGGCAGCCCGACTGAGCACCACTGAGCACTTGAATGAATAAGCCCATACTGCGTTCGTTCATTCATTCATTCATTCATTCATTCATTCATTCATTCATGTTCTCAGTGATGCTCAGTCAGGCTGCCTGCCATGGAGGTGAGTGGAGGGCTGTGCCAGTGGCCTGATAAGGGTACTGGGTGGGAGCTGGGTGTGTGCTGCTATCTATTGATGGGGTGGGGGTGTCCTGTGGACACCAGGGAGTAGAGGGTGATTTTTTTAAATAAAACAAACGGAGGTGGCAGGGTAACTTTGGGGGAAGGGGAGTGCTTATATAATGTTATTACGGCCAGTGACGGCCGGGGGGGACCACTAGACACCTGGGAGAGGAGAGTGCATTTTTTTTTTTAATAAAACAAATGGGGTGTGCAGGGTAACTTGTGTGTGGGGGATTTCAATTTGTGGACTTGTAGGTTAGCAGCGATAGGTGAAATTGTGGGCAAATTACTAAATTTTGCCACAATTTTGCGAAACATTTTGCCCAGCGAAATTGCCGATTTCACAGCAATTTCACCAGCAAAATTTTATTTCGCTGCAACTCTGTCTGTGAGATGAGAGATATTGTTGAAGTACAATGTCATAACATCAGATAAGACAATAATATCGATGACAGGTAATTTCACACTGCATTTTAAAATCTGCAGAGACAGTATAGTGCACGTGGAAATGAAACTCTATCAATACATGAAGGCACACTTAAGTGATGGAAAATATCAATAACTCCACATATGCAGTTAATGTATTGTCCAAAATGTAGTTAGCAAAGCAAAATCAACAATGCTATTAGACAAATATTCTTTTCTTGGGGGTAGAAATCTTTAGGGAGACAATTCCAAACTATGAATAATTCAAGGTATACAGGTACAGTTTGTCCTACTAATTAAACCTGCTAACAGTCACCAGGTAAGAAGTATTCTCATTTCACCAACATGGCAGGTCACACTTACATAGGTAAGAGTGACAGGAAAAAAGAGCATACAAAAACATTTAAAACTATGAAAATGCAACCTATGAGTAAACACAACCCCCACCCCAAGTGACCCCCAACAATATATTGCAAGTTCCCTTGTCAAAATAAAGATATAAATGTCTAACATTAAATGTAATGAATTGCTTAATCCTCACTAAGTAGTAACCTAATAAAAATATGAACAATCTTCTTTATTTGAGAATGACATGTATGGCATGAATGCATTATGGGGCTCATTTACAAAAGGTTAACGATGCACCCAGATTGTGATACTTAGGCAACTACACTATTGGCTAGCAGTCACCCTCCGCCCAACCCAGAACTATTGTTCTTTACAGGGACATCATTTCATGTTGGCAATCAACAAACTATATAAGTATGGTACTAGAAATAAAATGGAATTAATTACAAGGTAAAATTTCTGGATAGATACGGGTAGAGCATGATGGACTGTAGGGTAACTTCCTACCTCTGCAAGTCTCATGCTTTTATGTAAAAAAAGGAACACATTTTCTAATTTTAAGCAATTGCACATAACATGGTTACAGATCCAATTCTGTGACCATGAAGTATGTTCAAATACACCCCCGCCAAAGGCTTCATGTTATCCAAATCTGCTGTATCTCTGTGAATACACTGCGATAATGCCTGAATCTATCAGAATACACAGGCCATACAACCAGTAGAAGAATTGTATTTGTGAGTTGACCTTTTGCACTTATGACAAACTCAGGTCAACTTTTTTGGGGGGGATGGGGGCTTTCATTGATGACAACTGTAAAATCCTAAAGGCTACAAGCTAGCAGAGTTCTCCATAAGTGTGAAGGAAAGGTTCAAAATACTACAGCTTGCCATTTTCCTTCAAGTTGCATATGGAGTTGTAAGGTCTTACAGACAACAAAAAGTAAAGAGACAAACAGCTTTATAAATCATGTGAGGCAACTTGAACCAAAGTAGACGGGAAAAACATTTTAATCCAGTCTGAGTGTTTTCTAGCTAAACAATTGAGTGAAATAAATAAGAGAAGTATTCACTCCAGTTAAGTAACCTTATAGATTATTAATGATCCATTAAAGAAATTCAAAACCAGACTGCATGTTTTCTTCCTTTTCCTGAGTACCTATACTTTTGAAGATAATCGGCAACACACCCTTTTTTTCTGTAATATACTGTTCTGTATAGTGCTTTTCCAAGGTACATCATTTATTAGTGCTGTGATGCTATTCATTTTTAAAGAGAGCTAGCATCCCCTCCTGTTAAAAAATAATGCACCTCAGTCACAACAATGCATAATTTATGAAAAAACAACACCTACAGGGCAGACCTTGTATACCTCTTAGCATTTTGTAACCGAAATGTTCCATACAGACACTCAAAATGTAGAGGAATGAGGGGCACTGGTCTTAATAATGTGGAACAAATTGTGATAGACACATTCAGAAAACTTGAAGCTAGTGACTTAACAGCACTACACTTGATCATAGCCTGGACACTAGCTGAAAGTTACAACAGTAGAGTGATAATGACTTACATTGAGTGTTCTGTGAGACCCCACTCTTGACCTGCCAGATAATTGCAGCTCTTAATGAGCTGTTAATCACACCAGGCCATCTGGAATTCTGAGAGATTAGCATGAGGCCTAGAGTCTGTTAGGCCCTGTCCACACATCCATTATTGTAACATTACTGGCAGTCTGTAATGTTACAAGAACAGCAAACATGGTTTGCGTCCACACTAGCATGGTAAAACCGTGTTACACACCGTGTTCAAAAAACTATGCTAGAAGCCTGATCAGAGCAGATTGGAAAACAGTTTCGACCAAAACAGTTGCTTTAAAACCATGTTAACAGTAGTGTGGATGCAAGTCGTGCTGTAACATGGCTTAAGCTAACCTGCGCCGACTTCTGTGGCTTTTATATTGCTGGCCAAAAGAAAAGGAGAAACTTTATTTACATCCCCACCTCACAATGAGCTCCCGAATCCAATCATGTAATTTTTATCCCGATCCATTTCCATGCCCATTCACGAGTATCCCAGCATGCATTGTGGTGCCCGCTATTGCTGCAAGCATTCCTGGGAGCTGAAGTGGGCAAGCACAGTGTCGGATCACAGTGTGGATACACCAAAAACCATGGTCTAACACGGTACACAAAACATTTTTCAGAACGGTTTTAAAAAAGAGGAGCAGTGTGGACAGGGCCTTAAAGTAGGAACTTTTTTAACTTCATTAACAACCATGGAAAACCTGCACTAGTCAAGACGGACAAGTAGAGAGTTAGCTGCACTAGCCCTGGTCAATTTACATGAGCTCTTGGGCTAGTAAAACAATATTAAAATTGACCTCTGGTACTGTGATCGCTGGACCCCAGGTGACTCCCCACTTTTACATCCATCACCCTTTCTCCATGGATGAGCACCAGGTCCAATATTGCCCTCTCATAGCTGCATTCTACCACTAGCTGTCCGAGTTCCACTCCCTGAAAAGCTTCCAGGATGTTTCTGCTCCTTGCTGTGGCTGTAGTATGGATGCTCCAGTTGACAGATCTGGCAAGTTTAAGTCTCCCATCAGCAATATCTCCCCTTTTGCTGCCATTTCGTGGATTATTTCCACTAGCAAATTGTCCAACTCTTCCCCCTGTACCGGAGGTCTATAGAGCACACCTACTTGAATGGCAGTACCATTCCCTGTTTCCAGCATGACCCACAGTGCCTCCCCCACCTCCCTTATGCCCTGTACTTCTGTAGCTTTTATTTCTTCCCTAACGTAGATAGCCACTGCTCCCCCCCTTTTTTGCCACCCTATCTGTTTGGAACAGAGTGTACCCTGGCACAGCTATATCCCAGTCATGGTTCCCTGTGTACCATGTCTTGGACACAGCAACAATGTACAGGTCAGCCTCTGACATCAAGTCCATTAGGTCTGAGATTTTATTCGCCAGGCTGCAAGCATTTCGTACACATGGCTTTCCATGGTCTGTCAACCCACTTTGTAATGTTTCCTCCCTTGACCTTGTGTTTTACCTCTAGTTTCTTTCTAGTAGGCATACTACTGAGTCCCACTTCCATTTGTGTTTTTTTACCTCCCTTCATGTTCCTGCTAGTCCCTTTTTGCATTCCGTGATTAATTTCTGTTTTGGGGCAATTACAGCTAAGTTCCTATCTTCTAGGGTGTCTTTGATAGGGTCCTTTGCCTCCAGCTCCTCCTTCCCTGGTTTAAATGCCTGGTGCACACATCACATTTTTGACCCTGTGCTCTTACTCATTCCCTCATTAGTTGCAGTCCATCGTAACTGAAAAGCCTCCTCTCCTAGAAGTCTCTCTATGCACTGACGAAGTGGTAGCCTCTTTCTTAACACTCCTGTTCTTCTCTGTGCTACTGCCCTTGCCCCACACAGGAAGGACATCGGAGAAGGCCAGGGAGGTCATTTGAGTGGCCAGTTGGTCTCCTAGCTTAATTAGGTTTTATTTTGGGGAGTCACATGATAGCTTGAAGTGAGCGGACAGCTGTTCTGAAGCTCCGTGTAACTGTATTTCAAACAACCAAGGCAAACTGTCTAAAACAACAGAATTCAGAAAAAAAAGACAGAATTTGTTAAATAAAAACATATCAAAATGAAATATCATGCCAGTCTCAAAAATGGATCCACGGGAGCAACAGCAGATGGAAACAAATACCACGGGTGCCCTGCTCCCTGCCCAAGCTGCTAAAAGACTGAGGTCAGACTCAGAGGAATCATACGATCTGGGAGAGTATCTCAATGAATCCCTGGCTGACAAACTGGAGCTTTCTTTGTGAACTTTGCCAAGGTTAAATTACCTTCTGTGACCTGGCAACAGATATAAAAATAATGAAACCAATGCTTGAATCACTCACCGCCTGAGTTACAGATGTGGAAGCAAGGGTTAGCTCACTGAAGGATAAACAAACTAGGGATGAGAAGAAATTAATCAGCATGAGGCAAAAAATTTATAAACTAGAAGATCGCATTGAGGAACAGGAGGGCAGATACCATCGGAGTGACCTCGTCCTTGTAGGCACCCCTGAGAATACAGAAGGGAACAATATTGTGGCATTCGTACAGAAGCTACTGCTGGATGTAGCAGGGTCACCAAGCTACAGCTTGACATACAACCTGGAATGGGCACACCGCTGTGCTCAAGCTCAATGACAGCCCAACAGCAGTGCTCGTCCCAGAGCCATTATCTTACGTTGCCAGAATCTACAGGACAAGTCGCATATAATGGCCCAAGCTCGAAAGAAAGGCACACTACTTTGGGGGGGGCCAAAAATGTAATATCTTTAATGATGTGACCCCAGTGGTGATGGGTAGGCAAAGGGCTTGCCAGTCCATCAAATCCACTCTGCACCAAGCCTGAGTCCCTTTCTGAATGCTTCACCCAGCCCACTGAGTCTTATCCACAGACAAGGGAAGCACAGAATTATAAAATGCGGAGATGGCCAAGCAAGAACTTTACAAGTATCTCCCCAGACTATTTCAACCCCCGTCAGCTCCATCACAGAAAACTGCTTCTGGATCCTCCTGCTGATTCAACCAGGTGAGGCCACTTTAAAATGCTGGCTGACTTTCCATTCCTTCCTCTAGAAGCAGTCTAATTAGTTTACACATGCTTCTCTCACTACCCGCTGACTCAAACCTTTTACCCACCCTCTATTCCTACATTGATATTACTTCAGACTTTGGGAAGACTTCTAACTTAGCCACTCCAGCAAGGTAGACGACCACAATACTTAGATTTTACAACATTCCCAGCACCAAACTGCTTCCCTTGACGATTTTTGTACATGGGGCTGGATTACAATATGGCTGCTCAACAACTTTTTTTTTTTATTACCTTTTCACCAGACCTGTTTACCCTTCTTCTCCAACATGTCCTGGAACCTCCCACCAGAGACAATGCACTCAATCAACTAACATCAAAGGTGGTGCGCCGCCTCTTTCACCTCCCCGCCAAGCTCAGCCTTGCAACATCATGCAGCAGCAACATGCATAGACAACATCTACCAATGCACAGCAAGACAGGAATGACACCTCCTCAGACATCTGGATCCCTGAAAGAACTGCTTTCACCAAGGGCCAGCCAAATTGTACAATTCCTGGAATTCATCTGCCCAATGTCTTGCGCTGTTCTTCTCCTAATAGATCAAGGTCGGCTGCCCTCTCCTCATACAACCAGTCACTGTGCTAACCATGAAAAACACACTGAACCCAAAAGCTATAGTCTCTTTTAAGCATCCTATCAAGGAAGAGCTACGTAATTCCCACTTTACCATCTACAGAACATTAACACAGACAAGGGGACCGGTATCTCTACACCCATTATGGAGACCATCATTGCACTGGAGATAGTTTTCTCACATGGAATCAGCCATGACAGTCTACCCAATGCACATCTGCACTGAGGAATGGACAGTACATTCCTGAAAAATGTGCCATCAAGGAAAGTGGCTACATTTACAGACTGCCAGAGAACTGCGAGGTATATGGGGGGGGGAGTGGACGAGAAAGCTGCTGTTATCCTACATTTTATACTATAGTGCATTACTTTATACCTTGATCTTCAACATATATCTCATATCTAACTATTAGAGTGGACAGGTGGAGGTAGGCAATGTGGCTGACTGGGGGAAGGGGAGACAGGGTGGTGGAAGGGGTGGGGTCCAGCCAAATAAGGGATGAGCTCTCTCATAAGGGTGTTAATCCTCATTGAAACAGAAAACCCTGAAGGCCATAGCCTTCAAACAAAAGCAGTGCTGTCTGGATAAGCTGGTTAATCTATGCCCAACAATGGCAGCCAGATGCAGTGCCCAGAGCAAGCCTCCTAGCAACAACGTTAGGTGCAGAAAGGTGGTGTGGCCACAGTCAAGGACACCACTGTAAGCACCCCATGAGAAAGGGAAACAGATAGTTGGACTTTAGGTGGAAAACAGGCAGCAGGGGCAATAATTGGATGCAGACATCCCCAGTCGCATCATTTACAAACTCCATACTGGGGAACCGCAGTTCACAGGTAGCGCTGGGCTGCTAAGCCCACTGTAGGTGAGTTGAGCAACAGTCTTCAGACCAGACAATGGCCACTCAGACACATTTTTTTTGGGTTGGGAATACAGAAAAGCAGAGAGGACCATCAATGGTGCATAGCATGCTTACATTGAGCAACGCCAATAAGAAGTAACAGAGGGGGGGGGAAGGAACTTAGCCAGCTCATCCAGCATTGTTTAGGTTTTATTTTTATCTTCCGTGTTGATTGCATGCAAAGTCTTACTCCTTAAACCTCACCTTGTTAAGCTACTTTGTTCTATTATTAATATACCTGTATTCCAATATTATCCTACATAATCTGTTTTAACTGGAGGATGTCAGCACAATCCGGACACCTCATAGAAAGAGGGATCAGTAAGGTTGCCATCTTTTAAGAAGCCAAAGAGGGTCATTACTTACTGAATCATGGGTTCTCACAGGTCACTATGTAACTTAAACTGATGCTGCAGAGTTGTTTTCTCTTACTAATCAGAATTAAGATGCTGTAGCACTTAGTTTGCTTCTAGGTTTCTTTTTTTTTTAGGACATAGCTGCCGCAAACCATGACTCTCATGCAGAAATCACAACAGGTGGCAACCCTAGGGGCCAGATATGTGGTAACAGAGTTTGAGAGAGTCACAATGCCTCCACATGAATTCATGGCTGGAGGTTGGGGAGGCAAGCTCACAAATACACAGCAGTAAGAATCCAGAATCTCACACCCCTAACACAAGCAGGACAGTACCCATTGCCTTAGACTGTCAAAGCCCACAGATCGAGGCAACCCTCATGACAGCTCATAGCAGACCAACTAAGATAGCCCCCCCACCGGGTGCCACCCTCCTCGATGGGGAGGGGGGCTCCTGCACCAGCGGGAACTGACCAGAACCACTACAGCGCATAAACAGCACGCAGGCAATACTAAATGTAGTGAGTAGTACTGTTATTTTAGATAATGCTTTAGCTAGTCTGTTCTCTTATTTATACTGTGTTTGTTTTATGTTACCAGGACTCATTTCTATCCAGTATGTGTTTAGCAGAGCAAATTCCCTGGGGCAGGAGGCAGGGGGAAGGCAGATGTGGATCTACCACCCTTCCACATCCCTACCATGCATACCATCTGGCTACAACAGCGCAGAGCATATGATCTCATTCCGCAAAGAGAGGCCCATATGCATGCACACAGATCCACACCCCTCTTGATGGCAAAAACACCAGTTAACTTTATTATCTGGAACATTAGGGGTGCACAAACAAAAGAAAAAAGATACCAAATCCTCCAGCATTTAAAATGGGAAAAGGTCATTAGCCTCTTTACAAGAAACACACACTATCACCACCCAAGCCTTGCTATGGCATAGGGAATGGGTAGGGCAAGTGTTCACTGTGGGGTCTGACAACAAACGAGTGGGTGTAGTGATCCTGGTCATAGAAACACCCCATTCCACCCATGCTAAATGATAGAAGACTCAAACGGTTGCCTCATTATAGTAGCAGGCACGCTAGACAGAACAGACATAATCCTGGCATCAGTGTATGGCTCAAATAGGGACAACCCCCATATCTTTGCAGCATTATTAGCTGATCTATCCAAACTCAGGCACCTCCCAATAGTTGTGACAGGGGACTGGAACACAGTTCCAGATACTTACATAGACAGGACAGGGCCTAGAAGAGCCGGACTAACACCCAAACAGAGGACACTGATAGAGCAACAAGACTCACTAGGCCTTATTGACATGTGGTGAGCACTTCACCCAGGTGAGAGAGATTATACATTTCAGTCACCTGCTCATAACTCTTCTTCCAGACTAGATTTCTTCCTCACTTCACCAGCTCTCCTTGAAAATACCCACTGGTGCAACATTTTATTCATAGTCCTCTCAGACCACTCCGCAGTTCTCCTTTCCATGTCCCCAACTGATAACACAGCCAGGAGAGACGTCATATGGAGAGGTAATAACACTCTAGTCCAACAGCCTGGCATCTGGGAAAAAATAGCACTAAGCATTCAAACCTTTTTCAAGAGGAACACAGGCACAGTAGCTGATTATAACACCATATGGGCCTCTTTCAAATGCACGATGTGCAGAGAGCTAATCTGAAAAAAGCGAAGGCCAAGCAGTTGCTTCAGCAAATTAGGACATTAGAGAAGTCCTTATCACCCTCCTCAACTACAGAAGAATGGCTGTGCCTCAACTCACTGAGAGCACAATATGGGGAGACACTTAGAGAACAAGCTGAACATGACTTAACCAAAGCTTGAATGAGATACATTGATCAGGGCGAAAAGGCAGAGAAGCTGCTGGCCTTAAGGTTGAGACAACTGGAGGTGGAGAGGACAATCAAAGGAGTTCACATAGCGCCTACAGACCCACTCCTCACAAACCCCAAAGACACTGCAGCAGCCTTTGCTGATTACTAACAAACACTCTACACAGCAGATAAGGCAGCATCAGAGCACTGCACCAACCTTTTTTAAGAAGCGGCGCAATTACCCCAACTTTCTGCAACCCAGGTAGCAGAACTTAGCACCGACCTATCCACTCATAAAATCCTGAGCTCCATAAAGGACCTGCCACTAGACAAAGCACCAGGGCCAGAAGGATTCTCAAGCAACTTCTACAAAACCCTTGCCACATAAGTAGTCAACTGTCTGATCACCCTATATAATTTGATGCTAGACAGGTGAAACCTAGACCCCTCAATCCAAGAGGACCACATAACCCTACTCCTTAAACCTGGAAAGGACCCAGAGTGCCTAGCCAGCTATAGACCATTCTCGCTGCTCAACACCAAAATACTAGCCAAAACCATGGCCAGTAGAATTGGGAAGGTATGGAAACACCTAATAAGCCATGAGCAAGTTGGTTTCATGAAAGGACAGTGAGCAGCAGACCACTTATGCTAACTCACCCACCTTATCTCTGCCTCCAAGGACTCTAACCATCCTGTAGTTCTCCAGTCACTGTATGCAGAGAAAGTCTTCGACAGGGTTTCATAGCCCTTTCTATTTCACACACTTCAGGGATTTGGATTCCGGAGGTATTCCTTAAATGGATCAATCTAATCTATTCTAACCCCTCTGCTCACATCAGATGCAATGGTGTTAACTCACAAACCTTAAGCCTCCAAAGAGGCACCTGGCAGGGCTGCCCATTATCCCCATACCTATTTAACTTCTACCTAGAACTCTTAACATGGAGAATTCTTGGAGAAGGGGACATCATGGGAATTAAAGCCAGGAAACATAAATACAAACTATCCACATATGCGGACGATGTCCTCTTACATCTGGAGGATCCATCCACACTTGTCACGGCCACCTTTGCCCTCCTGAAGGAATACAGAACCCTTTCCGGATACAAACTGAATCTAAACAAAACCAGTATTATGCCCCTGAACCATTGGGCCACCAAAAGTCAACTCCAAGAATGGGGACCCAAATGGTGCCCAACGTCAATCAAGTACTTGGGGACGCACATCTCTCGCAGTAAAAAGCAATCCCACTTGCTAAATTTAGAAACTCCACTAATAACTATCAAACATGTTCTGAACAGATGGTCTAGTTTACCATTAACACTGTGGGCTAGAGTCAATACTTTAAAAATGAATGTGCTACCCAGGATACTTTTCCTTCTGGAAATGTCAGATCTGTTAATCCCCATCTTGTGGTTCAACAAACATAAATCACCACTAAGCATCTTTTTCTGGTTGAACAAGACACCATGCAAAGCATACAATAAACTCACACTCCCCAAATGTTAGGGGGTGGGGACTACGACTTCTTGGCTTCCACCTTTTATACCTAGCTCTGCATGCAGGAAGATTCTTCTGGTGGGCCGTGGCAAATGACAACTCCAGAAATAATGAATACACCCCGCTCTGGCACTAAATCAAACTCAACCTACACCACTCGGTTCACATCAGTACTGAGTCCTTAATATACATGCCACATGCAAAGATCCTAATTGTACTCAAATTCACTCCAATGGGCACCTCACCTCTAGTAAGCAGGCAACTGCACAAAATCCTCAAACCAATCTCATCCTGGCCCCAACACAACTGATTTGCGGGAACCCCAACTTCCAAATCCAACACAAAACCATTTCTAATAACTTCCTCAAATGCCTGCACCCCAGTACACCTGAATTACCTGATTCAGAATGGCTCCTCCATAACATTACACTTTCTCCTCTCTCTTCTCAGGCACGCAACTGTCACCATTCACGTTATTTAAACTAAGGCACACTATATCCACAGTGCTCCCACATGACACTTGCACCTCTACGACTCCTCGGCCTGGGAGGAACTTGCTTTCCTAGCGGCACAGCTGCACTCCACCTTGTGCTTTTACCAGAAGCTCCTGGCACTCAACACTCCAGAAGACATCGATGCCTGCTCATATTTGGTGAAGGAGTTCCCAGAACTCAAAGACTCCCCCATCCGGAAAGCAATGTGGGGAAACATCTTCAGATATACCAAGGCTGACAACCTTAAACTGATGCAAATGAAAAATGGCTCACAACATGTAATGCACCCCTCATAGGCTACACAAAATGGGGCACCTGCAATCTGAAAACTGCACTAGTTGCAAACAGGATAACGGCAACCTAAAACATATTCCTTAGGACTGACCCAAGGTGGCCCCACTCTGGACATCCATCCAGCAATGTCCAGACCCCTTGCTGGGACTGGACAACACATTCACTCCCAAAATATGTGTACTAGGACTCGACCTAAATCAAGTATTCAGGGTCAGGAAATTCCACATCACCCTTATAGCAACAATTGTAAAACAAACCATCCTTAGACACTGGCTAGATGACACCATTCCCTCCTGTAAAGAATGGCACAAGGCCAAACTTGAGGACCTTAAAATAGAAAAGATGGCCTGCTCCCTTTGGAACTGTAGGGAGCACTACACTAGACGATAGTGCAGGCTTGAATCCCTGCTACTACTAACTTCAAAACCAGTCACTCATTGCTGAGTGGCCCAGCCAACACAGTAAATGGATCTGTCCCATCTCTCTCTGCCTCTATGCCCAAGGGTCCTTGGGGGGAGGGGCATAACTCTATTAATTTAACTGTAAATATATCAGACAAGACTATGTCCAGCAGTCATAGCCGTGTCTCAATCTTGGTGCAACTTTATAACCTTGTAGACATTACATGATCTTTTTGTATGTAACAGTATTTTATCTTCCTCTTTCACTGTTGTTTTTTGTTTGTGATGATTATGTTAAAAAACAATAAGGTATATTATGCTCAACTAGGTTTTGTTAGGGTTCCTCTATCGACTGCCCTGCTGGGTCATTTGTCCCCAGGTGTACCAGGATCTTCAGGTCGTCCCCTTCTTTCTGTGCTAACCTTCCAATGTGATCAGTGTCTTGTTTTACTGAGGCCCCTGGGAGGCATCTGACTAACACCCTTGTTCGTCCGTAGTCACTCAGTTGGGTCTCTATCCTCTGATCATGGAGTCCCCCATGATGATTACTTTCCTACTTCTTTCCTTCTTGTCCTTTATGCTGCCTCCACTGTTCTCCATATCTGGTTGCAGTCTCGGCCCTTTGACTGGTTTGTTGTCCTCTTCCACTTGGCCGAGATCCTTTTCCTCCATCAGTGGTGAAAAAGGGGTTACAGTTGGGATGGTCATGGCATGGAGAGGGTTTAGCTGATCCATCCTGCCGAGTTTACTTCTTCCTTTCTGTACCACCTTCCACCCCCCTGGACCAGATCTTCTCTGTGGGCATGGACTTCTGGGAGAGAACTGATGTTGCGGAATACAGTATAAGGGCATGGATTCCAGTTTCTGTTCCAACATAGCGGTCCCACAGTTGTACTATCGCCTTCCATGCTGCATTCAGCTGTGCCTTTAGTTCATGCAGATTCCTGCGGATGGGACAATGCCCCACTCTCCAAAGAAGTCTTCTGTGTATGAGAGCTCTGCACTCATGGCAACTGTAGATATTTATTTCGCTTGTGTCTTTTTCCTTTTCTTTTCTTTTCTTTTCTTTTCTTTTCTTTTCTTTTCTTTTCTTTTCTTTTCCTCTCTCTCTCTTTCTCCTTTTCCCTAGGGCTAGCTCTGCTCTAGGTTGTCCCTAATGTGTGGAGTAGTGGGTATTTTTGTTGTTGTTTTTGTTTTTTTCTCTTACTTTCCTACTGCCTTTGTGCCCTTACAACTCCCACCCTTCCTGTTCTGTGACAGGAAGTTCTTGTATTCCGTGGTAGTCTCCTTCTTCCTCCAGCAGCTAGGGAGGGAGACCTACTGTTTTTCTTTAAGGATGGAGAGTCTTATGTGTCTCAGTGATCTCTCCCTTCCTGCTCCCAAACAGGAAGTTTCTGTTGTCAGTCAAATCCAGTGCCTATAAAAGTGGAACTGGCTAAGGGTGGGAGAGTGGAGGGGTGGGTGGAAGGGCAATATCGACTAGTAGTAAGGTTCTAGCTCTTTAGTCAGCTGCCTTCTTGGCCTTGCTCTGATAGCCAGCCCTTTTTTCCTGCACCCCTACTGAGAAACATTAAGCAGTTTGCAGTCTAACAGCATTTGGGATAGAAGGTAGAGCAGCACATCAAGGGACATTGAGGAAACATGATGGGGCCATTAGCATGGTCACTGGTGGGGAGAGGAGAGCGGCATGGGTGATAGAGGGTGGGGCAAGGGTGTCAGGTTTTGCAATTACTGTACATGATGTGTAGGAGAAGGGTACTGGCAGTGTGACTGGCTGGCTACTGCCAGTAATATACCTAGAGATCAGTTGAGCAGGAAGTGGTACTGGCATTAGGGTTGGGCATCCTCCTGTGGTAGTATAATTATAGATCAGGCTGGTGAGCAGAAGGGGGTAGAGGCAGAAGGGCAAGCACCCTCCTGCAATAGTGTAAGTATAGACCAGGCTGGTGAACAGGAAAGGGCATTGGCAGCCAAGTTGGACACCCACCTGTGGTAGCATAACTATAGATCAGGCTGCTGGGCAGGAGCAGGTGCAGGCAGCAGGGTTGTGCACCCTCCTAATGTAGTACAACTATAGATAAGGCTAGGAGCAGGAAAGGGACTGACAGCAGACTTGGGCACCCTACTGCAGTAGTATAACTATAGATCAGGCTGGCATGTTGGAGGGGGTACAGACAGTGGGGTTGGGTACCCTCCTGTGGTAGTATAACTACAGATCAGGTTGGTGAGCAGGATGGGGGGGTACAGCTAGTGGCACTGGGCACCCTCCTGTGGTAGCATGATAATAGATAAGACTGGGAGGCAGGTGGGGGTACAGGCAGCAGTGTTGGTCACCCTCTTGCTTTAGTATAACTTTAGCTCAGGCTCTCAAGCAGGAGGGGAACAGGCATGGGCTTCAAAACCCTACTATGGAAATAGTATAACTACAGATCAAGCTGGCAAGCAGGAAGGGGTATTGACAGCATGTCTGGGAACCCTGCTGCGGTAGTATAACTATAGGTCAGGAGGGCGGGCAGGAGTGAGTACCAGTGGGTAGGTTATTCATCCACCATAGGTATCAGTGCCACTGGGCCAGCTTTGGAAAATGTAACATGTGCCACTCTACCCTACAAAATATTTCACATGGAGGTCATTATTTGAAAAGGAGATAATGGCTGTAGCATAATAGAGAACTGTTGGGGGACATTTTGAAATGGCACCCACAGAAGAGGTTAAAGTCTAATGGTGGGCAGAAGTTTCTAGACATCACAAATCCAAATGTTATAAATACAGTATTTTGTGGGGGTTTATTTTTGAAAAGGCACCCACAGAAGACGATCCTTTTTTTGTTATGCAAGTAATTCAGGTTCTTCTATCAAGCACTTACTGTACATCTCTCAGGATTCCACAGGGATACCACTGATAGTAAACGTAGATCACAGGAAGATGTCAGATTTCTGGATTCCTATAAGATGTAAGGTCTAATCACTTTATTTATTTTTTTGTTTGTTAATTGGTTGCAGGGAGAGGCACATTGAACCAAGGCTCATTTCTTGGTCTGACCCGGGGGAGAGGGTTTCGCAGGAAATGGAACAAAAAGTAAAAAAACAAAAACAGCCAATAAACATAGGCAAAATGGCAATAAGCAGCAACTGGTTACAAGATTTGGCTACACTGCAAAAAGCTCAGAGGAGTAGACAAATAAAGAAAAATATGCAGATATACAGTACTACCAGGAATGAAACAAAAATATACAATGATTATATCTAATGCACACTACATATGAATTTGGCAGCAGAAATAGGCCACCTGGTCTATCAAGCCTCCTTGAGAGTGCAGCTAGCACCCTCACCTTCAACTGCCCTGCCTTCCCTCCCCTTCCCAATTACCCCCCATACCTTGTCTCATCCCCTTTTGAAACTACCCACTGTCTTACAGGCTAGCACCTCCACCGGTAGAGCATTCCATGCTGCCATGATCCTCTCCTTGAAAAAGTGTCTCATCATTTCCATCCTAAACCTTCCCCCTCCAATCTAAGGCCATGCCCTCTCATGTCCCACCCCCTCCTCAGCCTGAGTATCCCCTCAGTACCTGCCTTGTTTATCCCCTTTATGTACTTAAAGGTCTCAATCATATCCCCCCAGTCCCTTCTCCTTCCAAGGAGTACATGTTCAGCTCTCTCAGCCTCTCCTCGTATGGTCTGTCCTCCAATCCCTGAATCATCCTTGTTGCCCTGCATTGTACCCCCTCCAGTAATTTCATATCCATCTTCAGATATGGGCACCAGAATTGCACACAGTACTCCAGGTGCAGCCTGACCAGTGCCATGTAGAGAGGCAGGACCACCTCCCTGCTCCTGGAAGAGATCCCGCTTGTGATACAACACAGCATCCTGTTGGCTTTCACTGCCACCCCCTACACTGCTCTGTATTGTTTATCTTCCCCATTACAACCATGCCTAGATCCTTCTCTTCCTTGGTGGAACTGCGATGGAGCATGTTTAAGGAATAAAGTGCCATTATATTTAAAGTGCACAATACATTTTACTAAGGGTGTAATAACATCTCATTAGGTCAACTGATGGTATTGTAAAAAGAAATTTGTAAAACTTAATCAAGTCACCCCCCCCGTCCTCTAGTGTATACAAGAAAATACTTGAGGACCTCAACATGTACATGTTGGACCACAGGAGGGAGAGGGGTAACATGACAGTTTACAGGTTTCTACATAGAGGAAACAAAGCGGACAGCAAGTAATTGTTCACTCTGAATGCGAACATGGGCACAAGGGGAAACTCTGTGAAAATGGTGAGTGGAAGATTTAAAAAAAGCATCTTAAATTATTTCTTATGGAGAGAGCGATGGAAAAATGAAATAGGCAGATGATCCATGTCAAAACAGTAGTGAGATTTAAGCATGGGTGAGATAGGAATGTGAAGCTAATAAAGGTGAATGGGGAGGAGGGCATGAGGGATAAGAGAGTGAGTGACTGAAAGGGTACTTGCAACATAACATAGGTAGGGTTGAGCAGACTAGATGAGTTATGAGGCCTTTTTTTGCCATCAATATCTATGTTTCTGTGATTCTCTGTTACTCAGAAAGGAAGGGAGCAGGATGTGTGGACAGGGAGGGATAGAACCCCATGTAGACAATAGGTCCTGGGGCAGACACGGAACTACGGGCACACTAAATGGACCCTTGGTCTTTATGTGACATCATTGTCTATGTTTCTAAAAAGTCAGATGCAGGCCAACCTGCTCAAACCTGATAAGTTAGGTGGAGGAGGCAGGAAATGAGAAGAGTTGAGACCGGCCAGAAAGGAGTTTGAAGTGTAGGGAGGGGTGAGGAAAACAGAAAGCTCAAAAAGAGGTCAAATGATGGGAGGGGAAAGAAATGGAGAAAGAATGGTGGGGAGATAGCAGGCACAGGAAGTGGCAAAATAGGATCTAAGTAGTGGTTTCAGAGAGAGAGAGAGAGAGAGACTGGATGGGAAAATATGCATACAGAGGGGGAGAATGTTCCATAAGTTGGGGAGGCAGAAATAGAAGGTGATTTACCCTTCCAAGATATTAAAGTAGGGGATAAAAAAAAAATCAAGTGCCAGAAAATCAGAGGAAATAGAAAAAAAGGATAGAACAAGTGAGGTGTGAGGAAAGGTAAAAGAGAAAAGGAGAAAAACAGAATTTTGAGAAGAAGGAGCAGCAGTGAGAGAGGTGACAGGACTCAAGATAGGGAAGATCAAGATTGAGTTAGACATAACAGCGATGAGTAAGAGGCAAGGTGTTGAGAATGAAGCAACTGAAGGAGTGAAAAAGGGTGTCAATCTGACTAGGGTGGATTTGGGGACAGCACTATAAACTCATCCATCTTAGTCAAACACTGGCAAGATGAACTTAAGGAAGATCTCATTGCAGACTGGACATGGTAGGCATGATATGTCATGGTACAGTGTGGCTGACTTAGGGTGGAGTGTGCATGGCATCAATATAGATGGAGAAATTAAGTTTTCAATCCAGCCACACACACCAAAGTACTTGAACTGAGGGACTACTTCAAGGGAGGAGCCACTGAGGGTCTTGAAAGTGAAAAGTGACTGGAGTTAGAGAGAGAGAGAGAAGACAGAGAGACAGAGAGAGAGAGATGAATTTATTGGAACCAGTATCAGACATCATCAAAGTCACAATGAAGTGATGATTCTAACTCAGGGTGAAGGCTCCAGAGGAAAAGAGTACAATGTCATCAGTGTATACATCAATGCATGAGGAGACACTGACTGAGGGAAGGTCAGTGAAGAAAACTGAGAAGAGTATGGGGCACAGGATAGAGCCTTGGGGGCTCTAGACCTGATAGAGAAGAAGGCGGATAATGCATCACCAATCTGAACCAACAGGTATCAGTCAGCAAGGTATGAGTGGAACCATCCACCTGCATGTTAAGCTGGACCCACTCACCACTCCTCAACATATGCAGGACAATGGGGTGGGTCACATTATTGAAGGCTTTGGCAAAGATGATAAAAATTTTAAATGTAACCTGGGCCTCATCCATCCTTGAAAGAGTGGAGTCAGGGACCTGGAGGAGGAAGATGATGGCACAATGAAATTTACTAAAGCCAGACTGGGAGGGGGAAGTGAAGGAGGCAACCTCTAGGAATGAGGAGAGCTGAGAAAAAGAAAACAGTTCCCCCTACATGTAGGCTAGGCAGAAAAAAAATGAGACTGGGAACTAGTTCCCAGGAAAGAGAGGTCACCCCTTCATGCAGAGGAGAATTTTAACCTGCTTTTACAACCTGGGGCAACCCTGAGCTGAAATGAGAGGATGAGGAGGGGAACAAGCATAGTTGCAACATCTGAGGTAGAGAGAGGCAGGGGTTTGGGATCCAACCCAGTAAGGTTATGACTGATGGAAGGATTGAGGGAGAACAGAGTGGAGAGGACATCAGTGGATGAGGAGACTGACAATGAAAAGGCAGTGCACGTTGGGGATGTTGAGTTGAGATGGGCAAGGGGGGAATTCAGCTGTGATGAGAAACAAGGGAGGGGAAGGGGTGGGCACAAAAGGTGAAAAATCACTAAAAGCAGTAGCTACCACATGGGGGGTTACAGGTGAGTGAGTCACCAATTTGAAGCATTGAGCAGACTAGTGAAGGGATCAGAAGGGGAGTGAATTACCATTCAGAACTTTGTAGAAGAATTAGGATTGCTCTGAAGATTGAAAGAAAGGTAATCCAATTTAGCATTCTTAAGCTGGCATTCTGGAGCTCTAAGTATCTCAGCAAATCATCAGGGGAGCTAGACACCTTGCAGATATGTTAGGCATAATGATGGGCTTTAAACTGGTAGAGGAACTCTTCAGTACCCCACAGAAGGTGGGTCCCTCAGCCATGAGATCTACTAAGAAGAGCATGTTTGTCCGAGTTTGAAATTAATTTTGTCTGCAACAGGGAAAGGCACACCTCTATATCAGTAGACATGTAATGTGTGATCATTCAGTATTCCAAAGATGATCCAGGTGGGAGGGCTGTTCAACAGACCCGAATGACTTGAACAGATGAATTTTGGGGCTTGACGAGGGGGGTCTTGCAGGCACAGAAGACCATCTAGTGGTCAATGAGAGCATCCAGCAGGATGCCAGCAGTAAGAGTGCAATGGGAGTGATAGGAAAGCACCCAGTTGAACACTGAATAGTTGGTGGTATGGAGATTAAGGTAGGTGGGCTTTCTACTAAGCTATGTGGGGTTAAGGGATTACATTTTTGGATGGTAGATTTAGCCATGGGGTAAAGCCAATTAATACTGAGGTCCCCACAAATCAGGAACATGCCAAAGAAAGAAAGGAAAGAGAAAAAAATGGGCATCAGAGAGAGAGAGAGAGAGAGAGAGAGATGGGATTAGCATTGCAGGAGGCATAGATGCCACCAATAAAAATGGGGAGAAAAGAAGGTAATGCGAGTTTACACAGGAGGTGTTCATAGGAGAAAGGAGCAGTGGACGGATGAAAGACATTCAGTTGCACATAAACAACCACGCCATCCTATACTTTCCAAGTGCCTGTCTATGGATCACATATTCAGGGATCACAACCTTCACATCACTGATCTAGCAGGAAGCCAGGATTTAGTGAGGATCAGGATGTCTGGAAGGAATTTCTTGACCCACAGCCCAAGCCAATCAAGCTTACGGAGAAAACTCCCAGTGTTTAGATAGAAAATATTCAGTCCTTGGGGGAGGTGGAGCAGTTTAGACAATTGTGATACGTGTTTGTGAAGGGGATGAGAGGTAGAGCAACAAAAGTTGGAAGGAGTCAAAGAAATAGTCTGTAAGAGGGCTTCAAGGTTTAAGGAGGGGGAGGAGAGAAGACTAAGGTACAGGGGGGAGGAAGGGGAGAATTTATAGAAAGGAGCACGAGGAGGTACATTCATTTACGTCAACATTAAACTATCACACTAATGAGTTAGCATTTTTCAATAAGCATATCCAGCATAAAGCCTTGCAAAAACTGCTGCCTTAGAATTTGCCACTGAGTATTGCCTTACATTCTGACAGAACTGCAGATGTATTCCAACTGAGTAACAAAACAGTTCATAAAAGCTGAAAAAACAAAACAAAACAAAATGTTAATATTAAATGTACGCTGAAAATAGACTTTGAACTGACGTTTCGACCATAGGTCTTCTTCAGGAATTACCTAAAAGAGAATAAAACAAAGCTAGTGGAGTGGTGAGGGAAAATATGGATGTGTATGTAAGGAAAGAAAATCGGGGGAGGTTCTAGGAGAAAATGTGATAATAGGCAACGTATAAAAATAATCTGAAAAACAAAAATGTGATGATGGTATGAAACGGCATAGTAGAAGGGAATGAGCTGAGGAGTCCTCAAGTGGGGACTAATTAACAGGATCTAGTAAGAAGGCTGAAAAGTGACAAATGTAGGGGAAGGAGACAGAGATAGAGATGTCTCTAGAAACCTCCACCAGCTGCTTTACCCCCCTCCTCCCAAAGTGAATGGCTCCTCGCCAAATTAACCCTAGGTGTGTCTAAGAAAATCCGCATTGGCTGCTGCTACAATCCACCTTCAGGAGGCATCACAGGGCTATCCAACTTCTTGGATGGCATAGGGGATGCAACCCCCTCACGTGATTTGGTCACGATTGGAGACTTCAACCTAAACTGGCTGGATGCCATGCTCCAGATTATGCTAGCATGCTAAAGGAACACAATCTGGAACAACTTATCTCCTCCCCCACGAGGTACAATCCCCACTCACTCAACCACTCCCTCATTAATTGGGTGGCCATAAACCATGTTGATTTGGTCCTTCAGGCTGGCACAATGGCTTACTCAATCAGCGATCACATCCCAATCTACGCCATACTGTCTTTCAAAATGAGCCACCCTCCATATGAGCTCCTAACATTCAGAATGCTTGACCATCAGGATCCAGCACCAGTCCTCAGAGAGGTCTGGGCAGCAACTGGTCTGCCCTCTACCACACAGAAACATCTCCGAGGCGGTCACGCTCTCTACCTCCACCCTCACTGGCATCCAGGATACACTCTTCCTCCTCAAAACCAGAAGGATTAGAGGAGGTTGCACCTGCTGGCTATCCAAGGAACTGCTGGCACATGAATGACCAAGACTGTAAGTGGAAGGAATACAAAGCACCCCCCACCAACTCTGGAATGTATACAGACAGCTGTGCAACTCCTGCAAGCAGACAGCCAAGTCGCTAAAGCGTTATCTAAATCAACAAATCAACAACCTTGGCAACCCTCAAAATTTCTGAGCTTCCATTGGTTCTCTCCTAAACCCCCAAAATAGCAGGCGGATAATTCAGCTCTTATCCCCCTCTGGTCTCATCTCGGACCCAGCTGATATTGCAAATGCTTTCAACTTAAAATTCACAGACTTATTCCGCTATCTCTCAAGCTCCCCACCCAGTTCTCCCCTGCCTGAAACCGCCAACCAAACAACTCACCTTCCTCCACAACCACCACCCTGTCCCCTCCTTTCCACTTTAGGACCATCAGGCATACGGACACTGCCAAGTTACTAAAATCCCTACCATCCAAAAGAAGCCCTGGCAGCGGTGGTCTGTACCCTGTGTTTCTAAAACTCATCTGCTCCTGCAATTGCAAAACTACTCACTTTCATCCTCAACCTCAGCCTTACCAATACTGCTGTACCCGACTCCTGGAAACATGCTAACATCGTACCGATCTTCAAAGCCAGCGAGCCCTTCTCCCCTGACAACTACCAACCTATATCCCACCTCCTCTACCTGAGCAAGCTGCTTGAAAAATCCACACCCTCTCAGCTAACAGAGCACCTAGAAAAGTACAGCCTCCTATTCCCCCTCCAACATGGCTCCCATAAGCAACATAGTACCTTCTCTGCCCTGGCCCTCTTTTCTGATCATGTCCTATGAAGTATGGACCAGGGCAAACCAACAGGCACAGTCTTCATTGATCTGTCAAAAGTGTTTGATCTGGTTGACCATCACCTCCTCCACTCAACCCTGCTTCACTTTGGCTGCTCCCCAGGACCTACTGGCTGGTTTCACAGCTATCTATCAAACAGGACTCGGTCAGTTATCATCGGCAAGACTTCCTCTGCTCCCCTTCCTGTACTCACTGGAGTTCCCTAGAGCTCCATTCTTGGACCACTGCTCTATTCCATGTTTATTAATACACTCCCCAATGACAGCCTCAACTGTAAAGCTATTCTCTATGCTGACAAGTTGGTCATCTGTCATAGCAACAAATCTATTGACTCAATGTCATCCACCCTCACACAAAACTACGCATCTGCCCATCATTGGTTCCTTTGAAATAAGCTCCTAGTCAATGAAAAGAAGACTAAATCCATGCTGTTCAGTTCCAAACCCTTCCTATTCAAAGCCACCAATGCCAACTCCTCCCTTCTAGTTCTCACCCCTGCTGGTCCTCCCCTTGAAATTGTCCCATCCTTCAAATGTTTAGGTGTTACCCTTGACCCCCCCCTTTCTTTCTCAGAACATGTCAACCATATGGTGCGCCGGATCCACCAGATGCTAGGCGCCATGTACCACCACAGACATTATCTATCTGCTGAAGCACTCCTGGCCATTGCATGTGGCAGGTCACTTCCCTTCCTTGACTACTGCTCCCCAGTTTACTCGCATCTATCCACCACCCTGCACAAGTGGTTAAACTCGACATATAACTCTGTCAATTTGTCCTTCAAGCCCCTTACCACTCTCACCACTGCTCACTCTACCAGTCACTTGGGTGGCTCACCCTACAAGGTCACTTTGACTATGTGATGGGCTGTCTTGTGGGCAACTCCCTCAGTAACCAACATATGTCCCATTACTCACCCATCTTGACAGGTAGAATGGTCGGTAGGAATCTCAGGGCATCTTCAGTCCTCCCGCTAGAAGTGCCCCGTGCCTTCACCACCATAGGAACCTTAGCTTTTTCAGTCACAGCACCCTCCCTTTGGAACAAGCTCCCCCTTTCTGTTTGTGCATCCTCCTCCCACCTAGCATTTAAATATAACCTGAAGACCTGGCTCCTCACTGCAGCAAAATGTCACTTCCATACAGCAATGCTAGGGTCTACAACTCCATTGTGCTCTAATAGTGCTCAGACTTTCACCTGATGCCCTACAGCACTTATACTCCCTACCCATACTAGCCTGCCCCTTTTCCCACCTCTCTCCTTCCTGCCCCCACCCCAAAGCCTACCCCTGCTTCCCTTTCCTCATGTCTTGCCCCTTTGATGTTGTAAACTGTGATTGTTTTGCTATTTGAGCTTTTATTACAGCAACTGTTTTTCTCACTTGTGCTAAGGTCCCAGACAATGCTGTATCCATTCCAGGCTATGCCCTGTTCCAACTCAATAGAATTGCCAAGCGAGGGGGGTGGCTGTGCCATTTATTCGAGTGACACTGTTAAAGGGCTAGTCATCCCATTATCTCCCTCTGCAAACAACTCTCAAATCCTAGCAGTTAAAATAATCCTAGGCCAGCAGGGACAATCCCTCACAGTTGCATCAGTATACATCCCCACGCGTGAACATGTTACAGGCTTCCAAATTATCACAGACTTCATGGATGACAGCACCTCCCATGGTGAGACAATTTTAATGGGTGACCTAAATGTTAACTGACTAGCTCCAGAAGCCAACCCATATAAGGATGCCATTGCTGCCCTAGACATTACTCAAATGGTCACCTCTCCCACTAGGTTTAATTATAAGTCTGGTAGTAGCTCCCTACTTGACCTGATCCTCACCTCTCATCCCAGCAGAATCACTAATACAGAAGTTCTCCCAGATGCCCTCTGTGATCACTCCCCAGTTGTCTGCCACTGGTCAAACAAGGCACCTAAACCTAAGTCCTCTTTCTGCTATAAAAGAATCTTAACAAAAGGAAAGCTTCCACAATTCCTTGCTGCCCTGTCAACAGTTGACTGGACACCCCTTGACTCCTTGAGCAGAGTCGACCAAGCACTTGACTTCTTCATTGCCCAGTTTAACAAAGTTTGTAACAGTTTTGCCCCCCTATGTAAATGCCAAACTCAATCCACCACTAATCACTGGACTAACTCCAAACTCATCTCCATGATGCGAAACTGAGATAACCTCTGGCACTGAGCCATGGACTCAGGGAAACCACATGATATGCAGCTCTATAAGAGACTAGGGACCAGTGCACAATAGCTATATGCAGAACCAAACAAGCCCTCTACAACCAGAAACTTACAAACTCCTGGAGAAATAGCAAACCCTTCTGGGAGAACATCAAGTGACTCACGGGTAAACCGAGCAAATCCTCCCCCACTATGATTAACAGCTCCACTTTACAGGATCCCAAAGAAATAGCGGACTCCTTTAATCTCACTTTCACTGATCTTAGCAGTGTTCTTCCTCCCAAATTCTTTGACAACTCAGCCCGGCGCTGCCTTAATAATAAAATCAATCTCCACAGTAATAACCCCACCATTCTACTTTAAGAGGGTATCCATGTCTGAAGCTAAAAGATACCTTAACAAAGTGCTAAACAAAGCTAGATTCAGCAGGGATACCCTTGACCTCAAACTCCTCTCTCTGTCCCTTGACGTTGTCCTACAACCTCTCACTAAACTTCTAAATCTCTCACTTTCTCATAAACAATTCCCCCAGCTCTGGAAATCAGCAGTGGTCACATCCATTCATAAAAGTGGTGACAGGTCTCTTCTCTCTAACTACCACCCCGTCTCTATCCTCCCACCACTCTCCAAGGCATTGGAATGAATTGTAGCTGACCAGTTGTCTGAACACCTCAACAAATATAACTTACTCTGCCTGCAACAACATGGCTTTAGAAAAGCCCATAGTACTATCACTTGACTTCACCAGTCATATTCATAAGGCGATTGACACTGGCCATCTATTGGGTGTGGTAGTTATTGATTTGATCAAGGCCTTTGACACTGTGAACCACCAGCTTCTGCTTCATTCACTCTCTTCCCTTGGACTATCTAATGATGTAACCAAATGGTTTGAAAGCTACCTCTTGGCAAGGAGCTAGAAAGTCAAAATTGTTGACTCTCTCTCTCTCAAGTGCCCTTCCTGTCTGCTCTGGTGTACCCCAGGGTTTCATCCTTGGCCCTCCACTTTTCAGCCTTTTCATTAAAACTCTTCCTGTAGCTTGCAATAATAACTTAATACTCTATGCCGATGATGCAGTCCTCTTTTCCTCCCATACTGATCCCATCTCACTCTCCAATGTCCTACAGATGAACTTCAGCCTAGTTGAAACCTGGCTTCTCCAAAATAAGCTGTTGATGAATTACAAAAAAAAAAAGTCCATGCTGTTCCATAGCTCTCACAGCAAATACAGATCCATAAACTTCACCATACATAATGAGGTTCAACGGCCACTTGAGCAAGTGGAGGAGTTTAAATACCTCGGTATTACCCTTGATTGCATGATGTCTTTCAGCTCACATGTTCAACACATCTCAAAATCAGTCAGCTCAAGAATTGGGGTCCTCTACCGCCACCATTGCTGTCTTACCAACAAAGCTATGCATGCAGCCATAACTGCCTCAGTTCTACCCATCATTGATTATGGGCTTGTCTTCTACAGGGCTGCCATTGATACCACCCTAAAATGGGTCAGGACGGCCCTTAACAAATGCTGTAAACTTCTCACTGGTGCAGGGAAGCATATGCATACCTGTGATCTCTACAAGCAATCCAACTGGCTCAATCTAAATAGTAGACTTGCCTACCAGACCTACCTACTGGCTGAGAAAATCTGTCTTAACCTCACACCCCCTGCAACTCATGCCTTAATGTTGCCTGCAGTCACTGCACATTTTACGCTCAGTTCCCTCAAACCAACATTTATTGTTCCATTCTGCTGTACCAACCAGGCTCAACATGCTTTCCACACCAGGGCCCCCTGCTGCTAAACAACCTTGCCCCTGAAATCGCAGCTGAAAACAAGCTTGGTCCATTCAAACGTAAACTCCACCAGCACCTCACTGACCTTAGCAGTTGTGACTGCTCTGCCAAGGCTTACGGCTTTGCTTATTTATTTATTTGAAGTTTCGGAATTACAAACCTTTGAGTCATAGACTCATTTCCAAAGGCTCCTCATCAATAGCAGTACAAGACATAATACAAGTAATTCCGATAATACAAAACATTGCATAATACAGATAACAGAAGCAATACAGTACAATACAGTCCATCAGGTATAATTGTCAACCTAACATTGTTTGTGCATTGAGCATAGAGATTATATGGATGATGGCTTACATAGTGTTGTAGCTAAAACACTTGGAATGCTTATACAGAGTTGTAGCTAACACACTTGGAATGCAGTGGTGCATTTGTCAATTAGGTATAGTTTGTACATAGCACATAGCGGTTACATGGGTGGTGGCCTATACAGAGTTGTAGCTAACACATTTATGAGTGGTCTGTCCAGAGTTGTAGTTAGGACAGGTCACTGGGCTACATAGGCATGTTGGCATTCAGTCTGACTAAGAGAGCTGTCCAGGTCAGACATCGTCAGGGTGCTGTCATATCTAGTGTGCTACAGCTAGTGTGTTATCGCTGAAGCTGCTACTTCACATCGGGCAGGTGTAGGTGCAGAAGGTGAGGAGGTGGCCCCTGAGGGCCCTTTTGAAGGCACCTAGTTTGGGGTGACAGTTGACTGATGCTGATAGTGTGTTGAACCAGGCTGGGGCTCTGATAGGGAAGGATCTCTGGGCTAGGGTGGTCCTAACCCTTGGGGTGGCTAATGACGATCTGTCCGCAGTACAGGTGCGGGCCTTGGGAGTATCAGGGACTAGCATGGCAGAGACTCCTGGGGGTGTCAACCCCAGTAGGGACGTTTTGGTCCTGAGACAGGTCTGGTAGAGGAGCCTTTCCTCAAAATGGAGAAACTCCGTTAGGGAGTACAGCGTGCAGGAGTGTGTCGTTCAGGTTGCTCTGGATAGGAGCCTGCATACTTTGTTACTAACCACCTTATCTTGTTGATTGCAGTGTCATCAGCGGCGGCATAGACTGGCAGTCCATAGTCAATTAGGGACATGATGGATGAGGCAATGGCTAGGCACAGGGCTTCTGGTGGCAGGCAGTCTTTGTGGTGATATAGGAGACCAATGCACATGTTAGCTGTTGATGTGAGTGTGTTTATGTGTGGATGGAAAGTGAGGGCTGTATCAAAGATGACCCCCAGGTATTTATAAGTGTGGACCTGCTCCAGAGGTTGGAGGGAGCTGGAGAGGATATGTAGGTGGGCATTCTTTGTTTTGCTCTGGTGGTGTGAGAATAACATGGCCTTGGTCTTTTTTAGGTTCAGAACTAGTCTGCTCTACATGAACCAGTGCTCAGTTTGGCTGAATTGGTGCTGGAGTGAGGCTTGGAGGTTTGTGGGGTTTGAGTGGGAGGCGCAGAGGACAGCATCATCCATGTACAGGAGGATCTTTCCTGTGCACGAGGTGGGGAGGGCATTGAGAAATAAACTAAAGAGCACTGATCCCAAGATAGAGCCTTGCGGGACTCTGGAGCTGATGGGACAGATGCTGGGCAGCGTGGTATTTATCCTTACACATTGCATTCTGGAGGACAAGTAGCTTGAGAACCAGTCCAGGGGCCTTGTGAGAAACTTAACCGCAGGAGGGTGTCTAGCAGAAGGGGGTGACTGATCATGTCAAATGGTTTGGAGAGGTCTATAAACACAGCTTCAGCCAACTGACCCTTGTCCAGTGCGGTGTGGATATGATTTGAGAATTCCAGGAGGGCTGTTGTGGTGCTGTGTCCAGCACGGAAACCATGCTGTTCTTTGCATAGAAGGTTATGGGTTTCAAGGTAGGTTGCCAGCTGATCTTCCACTGCTTTCTCTAGTGCTTTAGAGAAGGGGGGGGGATGGAAATAGGTTGGTAGTTCCCAGGAGAGAGGTTGTCTCCACCTTTGTGGATGGGCGTCACTACTGTTTTTTTCCATTCACTGGGGAACTACCCAACTGTTTCACCTCTCCCTCCCCTTTTCTCCTCCCTTGCTACCCTCCCCACCTCTCCATCCCCTCCTACTCCCCGTCTCACTCCCACACCCACCTACCATTCTACTCCCTCACACCTCTCACCTACCATTCCACCCCCTCTCCCGCTCCTCTACTCCTGTCTCCCTCTCTCACTATCTCTTGTTGCTCCACCCCAGACCACCTAGCACTTATCTTTCTGTTCTTGCACTAACAACAATGCCAAATCCTTGACTGCCGACCACCCTTATCCCCACCTCCTCCCCCTCTTATCCCCCATCCCTTATGTCACTTATGTCACCCCTTGGATGGTTTTCATTTGTATCTGTGTCTTGCTATATATACACCCGTATTGTTAGTTGTGCATTGTTATTTGCCACTGACTGTTTGCTACTGTGCTAGTCTATACACATGTACTGTCTTTTTCCTGCTAAGTTAACCTCCTGACCTGTATTGTATCTTACAACTGTTTGCTTCTATGTTAACCTCCTGACCTTGTATTGTATCTTACCACTGTTTTGCTTGTACCCATTGCTGATGCGGAACCTTTGTAATTGAACCCTTGGTTCAAAGGTTTTTGTAATCCTAGTAATTAATAAATAATAAAAAAAATAAATAAAGTACTTGAATTGGACCACGTACCTGTATACCATTACTGTTTGTGGCTTGCACATCTGTATTTTGGCTATGCTTATTTACATACTGATACAGCATTACCTGTCTACCCTGTCTGCGCGTTGTCATTGCATTACCACTGTTCTCTCTCTCCACCCTCACTGCCAGCTGTTTGGGCGTGCATGTATTGTATCTTGTAATTGACTGTTTGCACCTGCACCTATTTTTTGCCACCTTAGCCCGGGTCATGACTGAAAAGGGTCATCTGGATCAGTGCACCTACCCGGTCGCCAAAGACAAAAATACATAAATAAATAAATAAACATATAGCTGGAATACCCATGTGAGTATGCCTAGAACACACACACATGCACACACACACACACACACACACACACATGATGCAAGTTTGGGCAGGCATACCCACACATGCAAATGCCAGCAAGTATATGATGGGGTGAGGGTAAAAAAGACAGACTATGGTGGTAAGCCATAAGGTGGTTGAAAAATGTTAGTAGAAAATAAGACTGTCATTTAAACCAGAGGGCTTCTGGGAGCCTATGAAGATGATCTCTGCCTCCTTCCCCCACATTTTTCACCTTTCAGCCTTCATACTAAGCCCTGTTAATTTGTTCCCGCTTGAGGCCTGCTCAGCTCATTCCCTCTTACTATGCCTTTTCATACCCATCCTCACCTGTTTATTTTCAAGATTCTCTTCTTACCTTGCCTATTATCACTTTTTTTCCTAGAACCTCCCCCATCCCATTTTCTTTCCTCACATATATATCCCTTATTTCCCCTTACCTCTCCACTAACTTTGTTTTTGTTTTCACTTTTAGAGAATTCCTGAAGAAGACCTATGGTTGAAACATTAATTCTATCTCAATTTTCTATTTTCAGCATGCATTAAATACTACCATTTTGTTTTGTTTTCAGACCACATGCAGATGTAGCACCTTGCTTGTTTTTTTATAAAAGTTGCCCTTGAGATGGTTAAGTGTTTAAAAAAATACAAGTTAAGTTGTCAGTGCATTACAAACATATAAACAGTACTAAACACTCTCAAAGCCTGATAGTTTAATGCAAACTATATTGTAAATCAGAGGATGGATTACAGGGGAAGCAGAGCTGTCGAATGAAGGGAAGGAAAATTATAATGTTGGAGGAAAAAATTTGTTTCACTCATTTTTGTGCAGTGTACAAGTGAATTACAATGTGCAGGAAAATGCTTTATAGTGTATGTTAGAACGTTATATTTGTTAAAAATCTAGGTTTTCCTAGTGTTGTTGTACCATCGATGTGATGTCACGATGTTGTTGTACCATCGTGGGTACGTCACATCAATGGCACAACAGATTTTACAATGTCTGGGCATGTGCGACTCGCGGCTCGTGGCGATGAGAAGATGGGCAGTGTACTTCAGCATAGGCACTGGTGGACGTCCCAATGTTAAAGTAAGTGCCGTTTTGTTAATATTTTAGCCAGCACACTGCAGAGCCCAGTTATTTAATTTAAAATGTGGAGGAGTGTTGTCACCGACTAGGGCTTGGCGGGTGGGGGGTCCCCAACATCACAACTTGACCGCTGAACAAACCACAAGTTTTTTTCTCACTACTTTTGCCCATACACTATAAAAGACAGAGTATGGGCAACAGTGAGCAACAACACTGGTTCACTTCTTGAGGTTTTCATGTCAACCGAAAACCTCTCAAAGTGAACAACAGTGTTGTTGTTCACTGTTGCCCATACACTATCCTCTGTGTTTACTGAAAATAACTCAAAGTTTAATGCTAAATGTGCCATGTCTCATTTTGTGAGTCCTCATCACTGAGCCCTGCCATTTTGCTGAATATTGAATTTCAGATGCAAGTTAGATAAGGGGACATCTGGAAAATGGCATATGATTCCAAATCTTGTGCAGAGGCGCATAATATCCTTAATCATAGTTTCTGCAACAACAGACTCCCTATTATGTGAAAAAAAATGTTTTCTCTCTAAGCCAATGTAACATCCAACATATGTAGGCAACCTTGACCTTCACTTATGTGAATTACTCTACCTCCTCTTCTTGAGACAACTTTGGCTTCCCCAAACTCCTTGGACAACTGTAACCACTGTACATTTGCAGGTAACTCCATTAACATCTATACACCTCTAGTGTAGCAGTACTGATGTCATGAAACATTGCTTAATCTGTAGACATAGTTAGGACCATAATAACTTCACATCTTCAGGTAGCATCTCACATTTTATCAAGTCAAACTAATTCTATGTGCAAGACAATAAATGATGGATGATGGTGTGGCCTATTATCAAGGTACATAGAATAATTATGGGCAACCATATACTGTACAAGGCTATGTTTTCATCAAGTGGGTTAGATGACAGCATATGGACCTTGAGAGCAAAGCTCAGGAGGTTCACGCTGTCATCTGAACCACAGCATGGTAACATATGCCAAGTTGTGTGTGGGTGCCGATATTTTATTTTATATAGTGTTTACTTCGTGCAGGAGTCATAGAAGCATCCCCAAGTAAAATAACTTGCAATTTCCTTGTTTATGAAACAACTTCTCCCATACCTTGGTGCTTACCACCCACCCTGTGCCCAGAGCTCAGGGAGTCAGGACTACAAGTGCAGCTGAGCAGCTTTGTGGGGGGATCGGGGCTACTGGTGAACCCAAGTAGCTTTATGGGGAATGCTAGGGCTCCAATTACCACCGATTGGCTCTGTATTGTGGGGACAGGCACTACAAGTGAAGCAGAGCAGCTTTGAGGAGGTTGGACCAGGACTTAAGTTGTTGTTCTGCATTGTGTGGAAAGGGAGTGTGTTAGGACAGGGTCTTCAAGTGTGGCCAAGTGGGGGAGTGGTATTGATGACCACCAAACAGGAAAGAGTCCAGGGGGTAATCATATCTGATGACATAAAGGTGGCCAAACAGTGTGACAAGGCAGAAGGAAGAGCCAGTGGGATGCTAGAATGCATAAGGAGGGGTATCACCAGCAGAAAGAGGAAGGTGGTGATACCGCTGTATTATTCATTGACTCAAAGCAGTATTATACAGATTGTGCTCAGTGACAGTTCAGTCGGCAGCAGAGAACAGTGGGGAGGGTAAGGAGCATCTGCATAGTCCCTCTCTTCCTTGGAAGGGACGGTATGGCTTGCACTGCTCCTTGAGTGACTCCTGGTGGTAGGCAGGCAGAGGTGGACTTAGATGGGTGGGTGACCACATGCTGCCATGCCTCCTTCCCAGGTTGCTATGACATGCAGCCATGATATGGGATGGGCAGAAGGAAGGGAGAAAACTGAAAAAAATGTCTTGCCCTGGAATGCCAGATGATGGTCCATTGTGAGTTCCCCCATGTGATCAAACCCCCAGTGCACTGTCCTTTTCCCAGGCCATCACCCCAATGTCAGAGGTTCTTCCTGTTTGGTAGCAGCAGGGGAGGGGGCCCCCAGCAGGGATAAGCCAGAACACAGGTGGGTTTTGGAGAATCACAGGAAGCCTGGAGGTAAGTGAAGGCAGTGGGGATTAAGTCTGGCAGGCAGAGGGGAAGAGCATGCTGAGAATGAAGGAGAGGAGCTCCACAGCACCTGGGAGGAGCAAAAATAAAACTGCAAAACATCAGTTTGGAATACGCAAAACAACATCTTAAAAAGCATACAACAAGAATTTTTATCAGGCTTAGTATAATTCAGGACACTAGCTAACCATACCGTATACTATACTGGTTATGTAGCCAAGGTGGAAATTGTAGAAAAGGCCACCACATTACTGGTTACCCTTTATCATATAGGTACTTATTTTGATGGGGAGAGGATACAGCATACCAGTTTATGAAACCACTGATCCACCTTGGGAAAGTGTTAACCAGAAGAATATGCTTTCATAAATATGAGGAAGAAGGAAGTTGCAGTCTCATGCGTGTTCAGTGGCAGAAACTGGAGGAACAAGGACCTCAGAACTATTTCTTTTTACTGTACTGTACTATACTGTGAGCACAAAGCCACAGAACTCACCCCAGCATCAAGAAACAACTGCTGTCCACACCGATTTGCTTTGACAAAGCCCACCCGGATGAAACATCAGTTCATTTTTGTTCACATCAGTGGGAGGTGCTCTGTCATCTTTTTCTTCACAAGTAAACTGCTGATATCTAAAAAAGCTAATCGGTGTGGACAACAGTTATTTCTTCATACTGGGGTGAGTTCCATGACTTTTTCCTGGCAGTCCACACTGAATGTCACTTTGAACCGTCATCTTGTCTGAGCGGCTCTTACTTCTGAAGTCTGTATTGTACTGTACTGTATTTATACAGAGATGTATGATGATATGCCAAAATAGGCACACATATTTGATGTTCACTCCATGAGCAGTTTCCAATTATTTTAAAAGAGTAGAAGGTATTTACCTCATATTCAAAAGCAGTTCCAATGCATTTTATTCAGACAATGCAGGGGTTGTATGGCTGTTCAGTGTTTATCAATTTCTATACAGCTGTTTTTAATTAGACTCAGATGTAATATCCCATCATGCCAAATGATGCTATTTTTGATTATGTCATTCCTTTTTTTTTTTTATAAAGCTTTACTCATAGGGAAAGAACTGTTTCTCAGCTTGGAACAAAAACAAGGTATTGAACATTATACTGTTTTAGTTGTATATAGTGCACATAAATGTATTTTAATGAGTGTATACAGTATCTGTTTATAGTATGTTTAAGGCTTAGTGTGCATGGGATTAAGCCAATTCAAAAACCTTATAGTGTATGGTAGAATGTTGTTATTCCTGAAATTTAAGCAAAAGCTAAGCTTGTTGTACCATTGATGAGATATCATATTGCTGTTATATCATCATTAATATGCCACATCAATGGTACAACAAGTTAGAATGCCCTTGTGCTCCTGCTGCCCAGAGAGCAGTGTTGACTGCTCATTTTTAGGGCTGCAGGTGGTCGGAGCCTACAGCCCTATTGCATCAGCTCTAAAAATGAGCTACAGGATTCAGATCTTGGAACACTTTCTTTGGAGTTTTCAATTGATCCTTCCACCTCTTTGCAACCCTTCAGTTTAACCCTTACAGTGTTGCAGACTGAACATCTACCCAGAGCTCAATGAAAAAGATTCATTCTAGCAACCTAGGGATTAAGAAACAAATGCTCTGGAGAATCACCTCCCCTCCCCAACCTTATAGTGCTTCAGTGAGTACAAGTTGCACATGTTTTCATTTGAATCCAACTTGGTAAACAGCTGTATCCTTTTACCCTGCCTGCAGTATATAGTACTGTTTCTAGAACCTCTTAAATAACTGTGACTCTTAAAAGAGCTTAAGGCAGTAATGGCTGTAATTTCTATTGAAACACATGCATCATTTCAAGGGCATATAAGATAAATAGCTATGGAACAGCTAACTTCCACAAACAATGAAAAGATTATTTCTTTTCACTGGCACTTCTTTTCCTGCACTCTAGCATATTTACCTGAGTCTGTAGTATATGTGTTGATTTCCTGCAAAATGTGTCTTTAAAACCAAGATATTTATAATAATTAGATAGTTAATCTAGTTGTGTGCCTTTTCTGGTACTTAAATGGTTTCAGCTCCCCCTGTTCTCAGATTTCCTTGCAATACATTTGAGTCTTAACCTTTGATTATGCTGGTCATTAATCTTCAGCCTTCTTGTGTGGTTTTATATACATAAATGCTGGCATTTTATTTTCTTCTTCAGAACCATAAAGACATAGTGTTTTTGCAGAGTTTTTTGCAAATTCCTCACCTCTTTAATTTTTTGTATCCAATGTCCACCTCCAAATTTACATTTTGTATTTCTATTTGATCAAGTTTCACAGCATGTAAATCTAGTAACAGTGGCAGCTCTTGCTTCCGTTGTTTACCAGGGCACTGGCTAGGCACTACAGTTGGAAGCTAGGGTACCTACTGAAACTGGAATGGAAAGCATATGTGCATATTCATGCTTGCTTCTTGGAGTATTTGAACTAATGATGAATGTTATGTTTCTAAAAATAAAAATGCAAATTCCATTTTATTTTTTTACAGGGGATGGCCCTGCTTCTCCTGTCTTGGGGTGCAGTACAGATGGCCCAGCTTCTCTTGGCTTGGGATGGATGGTTCTTCTTTTCCTGGCTCAGGGGGAGGGAATGGCCCTTCCCCTTGCTTTGACCCAGAAGATAGGTCCACCCACCAAGCCAGGAAAAGCAGAGCCACCCCAAGCCAGGAGAAACAGGGAGATACCCTTCCCTCAAGCCCAAACAAGCAGGGCCTTCCTCACCCCCTAAGCAGGGAGAATCAGGGACCCCCAACTAGGAAAAGCAAAGCTATTCTCCCTGGGGCAGGAAAAGTAAAGCCTTCCCCGTCACCCGAACAAGAAGAAATGGCCATCCAAACCCTTTATAGTGGGTAGCCACCTACCAAAATGGTTCTGAATGGATTGGCTACCCACAGTGGCAGGCCAGGAGATTGAGAGCCATGAATTCTCTCTTTTGAGTCTCTCCCCTCCTCTCCCCACAGTACTGAGACATGTTCAAATAAACCCATCCACTTACCTTAACGAAAAGGCACAAGCAGTCAGAACCCTGCCACTCTGGTTCTCCAGGCAGTTTCTGTCTTGGCTGTTTTTGCTGCAGGTAGGACTTTTACTTGAAGGTCTTACTCTGTGCTGCAGCTGCTGGCTGGGCAGGGTGGCTAGCTGGTGCTGCACTCTCTCATTACCAGCCAAACTGTGCTGTAGCTCTAGAGTGCACTCCCAGCATCACTTGCACAGCAAGTGGCCGTGGAGGTGATAGAATGGCTGTGTCAATGGATGTCAAATGTTGCAGCCACTATGCTCAGGTACTGGGGATGGGGGGTAGGTTGGTGGTGCCAGGGGCAGCATGTCATATGATGGTGATGGGACTGTCATGTGCCAGTGGTCCAGGGGTTCGGGCACCGGGCATGGATGGAATGGGGAGGTGCTGGCATGTGGGGGGATGGCCTTATGGGCTGGGGTGGGGGTCCTGCTGGGGACTGCACAGGACTGAAGTGCTACTGGTGAATATGGGGCTGGGCTGCGGAGGTCCAGATGCCTGCATTCAGCACTCCCATACCCGGACCCGTGCTTTTATGCACAAGTGATCCACAGGGAGACCCATGCCAGGCATTCAATTGGATGCCTGGCAGGGTCCATGAATCCACCACTAGCCACCCTGGCCCATGGACAGGTGGTGACCATTGATGAATATCATGTGCTTTTGGTTTTGTGGCACCTACCCTTTGGTTGTTATGCGTTGTTGATAATTCAATAAAATAAAATAAATTTCAAAACAAAGAACTGCCACAAAGACATTGTTTGCTGCATTAAAGTCCCTGTCTGAAATAATGTTGATATTATAGTTTATTTCTGGTGTATTTATATATCTGTTGATCACTGCTCTTAAGCAACTGTAGCTGCTCAGCTGTATTGCTCTCCATGGGAGAATTCTCTGCCATGTCAACTTCGGGAGTGCAGAACAGTGGGGCATTTCAAGCAGGCACTTAAGACTTTTTTGTGGGGGAAAGCCTACACTGGATTTTCTTGATTTTCTTATATTTATTGTATTTCATTTTATCTTGATGTACAGTGCATTGGTTATATGAAAGGCACTATAACAAATGCATTTTATCATTATTATTATTATTATTATATGGCTGTGCACACCTGTCCACAGGTTTGGTGCTACCTAGGTGGGATACACGCCTCTGGCATGTATATCCTGCTTGTTCATGCATAGGCCCCATTGTGAGTAGAAATGCTGGACTAAAAAAAGAACAGCTTTATGATTTAGAGTCTGAAAAAAATAAGCCCAATATAAAAAAAAAAAAAAACAGACCAGATAAGCAGTATCAGTTTCTACAAGTTGGATCTTAGAAACAAATTAAGAAACTCATCTGAAATTATACAATGGCAAGAGAGAATCCTGGTCTCTGATTGGTCAAACTGTGACTGGCTCTGGGATGTTATCCTGGCGTAACATCTCAGCTCTAGTACCAGTACATAAATGACCACGTTAAATGTTAAAACAAATTCACTCCATAGCTGTCCCGATGACTGCCTCTAATACTCCCCACTCCGCTCTGACTGTGCACTTCTCGCCCTGCTCAGAGTCCCTCCCATAATACAAAAATGGGGCAAAATCAATACAAAAACCAAGACATGTTCCTCTAAATCTACAAAGTTAATTTTTGTATTTTAACACAGTTAACTGAAACCCATCAGGTTCATGGAGCTCGTACATGGAGTTAGTGAAACAGCAAGTAAGCCAGCACGACTTTCACAGTCACAGAGCATCTCTTTTCACAATGCTTGCTTGCTGTTCAAAGTAACTGTCTTCAGCTTAGAAAAACCTCGAACAGGAAAAAACAAACTAGTCAAACACTCTCCCTGCTACCTTCCTACCTTCTTTTGTCTGATACCCTCTCAGCAGTGGCAATGTGCGGAAGGGCAGCAACAGTAGTGACTGGGCGCGAGCTCCAAACAGAGATTGCTGCCTTAATCTTCCCATAAGATTTTTAGACCACACTAGAAAACTGTACCATAAAAAATCTCAACCAGAACACAATGCAGGGAAGGAGGGCCAAAGGGAGAAACCACATGTCAAGTAGGTATCAGGCACACAACATGAGAAAAATCCAGCCACTGACCACACAGTTTCACCTAGAGGTTAAACAGCAAAAAGGAACTTCTTTACCCATAAGTATACTTCAACACACACAAAAATCAAGTAAAAAACACTTTTTTTTAAATATTTCTTTTTGTTTTTATTCTATTTAAAGATTAGCTATTGTATAATAGGAATAATGCACTCCAGGGTGAGTGTTATGCTGGGATAACATCCCTTCTCGGGTGTTGAATGCCCTCGGCCTGCATCTCTGGCCCAACCACCCGAGCCGGGATGTTATCCCAGCATAACACCCATCCTGTCATACATTATTCCTTTAATGATGCCATGCACAGAGCTGAATGAACTGCTCCATGAATGTTATGCGAATGTCAGAAACTCCCATGGAGAGCAATACAGCTGAGCAGCTACAGTTGCTTAAGATCAGCCATCAGCAGATATATAAATACACCAGAAATAAACTATAATATCAGCATTATATCAGACAGGGACTTTAACACAGCAAACAGTGTCTTTGTGGCACTTCTTTGTTTTGAAATTTAGTTTATTTTATTGAATTATCAACAATGCATAACAACCAGCAACAACAACCCCTTCCGAACTATGTACAATAATGTTAGAGCATAGCATGAACGCCCTTCCCCAAGAAGTGAGAGGTGTTCCTTCACTACAGTTTTTAAAAAATCTTTGAAAACTAAATTTTTAACTTACTGTATGTTTTGGCCAGGATCATTGATTGTTAATGTTTTCAGCGATTATTTAATTAATATTTCATTTGCTTGTAGTGAAAGGTGCTTAGAGCCTTAGGGATTTGTCGCGATATAAAGAAAATTGCCATTGCCATTGCCATAAGGTAGTATAGTAAGAGCTTAAGATCAGGCTAAGTGTTTGTACAAGAAATACGTAATTACAGATGCATACCTGTTGGGAAGATAAATGACAATTACAGACATCATACATAAAGAGGTGAATATGGGCTTAGATGGTCTGTAAGTATGACATAAAGAGTACAAAATATCTAACTTGCCCCATCTTATGTTGTAAGCTGCTAGGTTATAACAAATACTTGCTATTGTCTTTTCAACCCTCAGGTTAAAGAGAAACTCTAGTGGCCATTCATTTTAGCTAATGGGTGTTTGGTCCAGTCAATGCTGTAATATGAGTCCCTTCACTGTGAGGAAATCAGTGCTACGGAATATTATCATTCTTTGACAGAGATGCCCGGGTAGTCATCCAAAAGACAAATCTGAGGGGTGAAAAGATGATCTCATCCCAACAACAGATCGGCTCTACTTTTAATGCTGGCCATCAATGGTTGTATTAAAGGTCGCTACTACAAGATATGATACAGGGTGCCAGCTGCTGTACAGCATCTAGTGCAAAGATCATGCTCTATCTTACTCTTTTTAAACAGTTTGGTGGGTGTTAGATAAAGGTTATTTAAAATATAGAACTGGGTCAAGTGTAATTTGTCATTTTTTATGTACATGTATAGGTGTAGCCATATCATCTCCCAATTAAGGGGACTGGTGGGAAAATGGATTACGTATAGGGAACACATCTCTTGAGGTGAGGGTAGATTTCAGCAAATAAAATGCCCTATAACTGAGAAATGGCACGTGGTTGTCTGGCACCCCATATTAGAACAGCTAGCAGTGAATGTCAATCTTATAGCCATGGGGCAGGGCCTGTATGGTTAACAAGGGAATGAGTAATTTGCAGAAATTCAAAGGCACATAGATTAGGCAAGTGGAAAGTGGCATGTATAGTGGGAAAGGGGAGGAGTCTTCCCTGTGATTTTAGGTCAGAGACTGTCAGTGCACTTAAAGGGGGACAAAATGATGGAGAGATGGATTGGCCTGCTATTCTGAGGTTAGGGTTAGCAGTAGTGGGCTGTGAGATATCCTTAAAGAGTAGTATCATTAACAAGCAGAGTACTCTCAAACTCCAGGTACACAAGGGCACTGGTCTCTAAAAAAAATATATATATTTTTTGAAACAGATAAAAGCAAAAAAACGGAGACCACAGCCTGGCGCATTTCAAATGCTCCACCATCCTCTATCATAGCCATTTACAATCACATCAGTGGCCTTTATATGTACATTTTAAAAAAATGTCATCATTATGTCATACATATTTTTGCTTTCTGATTGGTTGTTACCAAAACATTAAGGTCAACCCTATATCAATTCTAATACTCTACTACAATCATAGAGATATATAAAACCCTGCTTAGTAATAAACATACAAATAAATTTACCAAATATCAAGAAGAAAGGAATCAAAAAGGACGCGGGGGGAAGAAAAGGGGAGGAAAAGAGAACTTTGGGAGAGAGAATTATGTACATATAAGAACATGTGCATATACTGGGAGGAAGTTAAAAAACATACATACAAACAAATATGATTTTTCAAAGCATTCACCATCGAAAATAATTCATTTTTTATTTCAGATCAAGATCTCAGATTTTATAACTCATTAAGAGCTATTTCAATGTCACAATATCATGCTACATAACACATCCAAGATCCATAGGTCCCCCTGGAGATCCAATTTACCTTTTCCTTTTCTTCTTCAAAAAAGGTTTTAACTCAGACCCTGAGTTCAGTCTCTGTTTTTTCATCGCATTAAGGTTAATGATCCAAAATGCTTCACGTGACAGCAATAGATCAAAAACTGGGGCAGACTTTCAGTTAATGCACCTATATCGTTAATTATCAGATGACTCGGAGGATTTACCAATGATTTATGCACTTTTGGAGTTAAATAAAATGTAGCCCTAACCATGTCATCCATAATTAGAAACCTCATAGTCTGTACATCTATTTCTTTATTTTTCATCCCCTCCTTAATGAACTCATCAATAACTGTTTTAAATTCAAAGGTCAGGTCATGGTGCAATTTCACATAATATTCATCATTTTTTAACTGTCTCTCAGCTCCTTTAAGATAGTCTGTTTTTTTCATAACCACCACGCAGCTACCTTTGCCCACTTTCTTAATTTACAAATTCAAATTCTGCTGCAACGTTTTTATGGCCAGTCTTTCAGCTGCTGTCAAATTATAGAAAGGAATATGTGGCATTTTTTCAAACAGCCTATCCATGTCCATTTCTACCAGCTGCTTAAATACCTTTATGGCTGCACTAGAGGGTGGATTAAAAATTGATCTCAGAGTAAATCTATGCTGTAATTCAATAAAGTCACTTCCCTCCATTTCCTCATTAGATGAGTTCTTATTACCAAAAAATGATCTAAGGCTCAAGTTCCTGTAAGCAATGCGGGAGGCAGTATAATGCAGTGGTTTAAGGCTCTGAGCTGCAAATCTGAAGACCTGGGTTTGAATCCTACAGCCCCCCACTTGCATACTGTGTGACCCTGAGCAAGTCACTTAACTTCCCTGTGCTCCCAGGTCTCACCTGTAAACAAGCTTTCAGCTTAGTGTGCTACTCCTGGTTAAACAATTGGGGGATCAGCCATTGTATCAAATTTGCCCACTGACGTTGTAGGTCTGTAATAAAAATGAAATATTTTTGATGGTGAATGCTTTGAAAAAATCATATTTGTTTGTATGTATTTTTTTATTATTATTTATTTATTCAGAATATCAGAATTACAAACCTTTGAGTCATAGACTCATTTCCAAAGGCTCCACATCAATTACAAAGCAAGACACATTAAGGCAGGTACAGAGTGAAGATTTAAACAGATATCAGAGGGTGATGTGGCCTATACAAAATGTTAGCTAAGCAGGACGGGGAGAAACATAGTTACATAGGTACAAATATATTAGCAACTCAGATGAATATGGCCTAAACAAGAGGTTAGATAAGCATGGTCCCTGTGACAAAGGGACTAGTCATAGACAAAGGAAACAGTGCAGTCAGGAGAGATCAGACTTTGTCATAGCAATATTCAGAAGTAGTATGAATGCTTACAGGCTCGGGCTATCAGGTGGCAGATAGTATGGCTAAGGGCAGGAGCAGGTAGTGAGGAGGTGGTTTCTAAGGGCCACCGTGACAGGACCCAGTTTGGTGAGGCTAGTGACAGATGGAGGGAGAGCACTGTAGAAGGTGGGGCCCTGACCATAAATGACCTCTGTGCCAGGGTTGTCTTGACCCTGGGAATTAGCATGGAGACAGTGCTATCTGCAAGTGTTTACTGGGTGCTCTTTGGTAGTAAGGGATGCTGCCAATCCCGGTGGTGTTAGTCCAAGGAGAGATTTCTTGACTGTGAGACAGGCCTGATACTTGAGCAGCTCGTCAAAGTTGAGGATCTGCGTTAGGGAGTAGAGGGTGCAAGTGTGCATAGTCCATGCTGCCCCTGACAGGAGATTGCAGGCTTTGTTAAGGATTACTTTTATTTGGTTGAGAGCCATTGTGTCTGCCATGCTATAGATCAGGAGACCGTAGTCTATTAGGGACATTACAGATGAGGTGATGGCTAGCTTTACTGCTTCAGGGGGTAAGCAGTCCTTGTGGCGATAAAGGAGGCTGATGTGGGTGTTCACTGTAGATGTGAGTGTGTGAATGTGGGTATGGAAGGTGAGACCAGGGTCAAAGGTAACCCCTAGGTATTTGTAGGAGTAGACCAGTTCTAGGGGTTGGAGTGAGCTGGAAATGATGTGGAGGGGTGAGTTCTTTAGTTTGCTCTGATGGTGCGTAAATAGTAGGGCCTTAGTTTTCTTCAGGTTCATAACCAGCCTGTTCTTACTGAACCAATGTTCAGACAGGCTAAAGGAGTGCTGGAGTGAGGCCTGCAGGCTGGTAGGGTTTGCATAGGTGGCGCAGAGGACAGCATCATCGGTGTAAAGTAGGATTTTTCCAGGGCAGAGGGAGAGGAGGGTGTTGAGAAAGAGACTAAAGAGTAGTGACCCCAGGATGGAGCCCTAGGGTACTCTAGAGCATATTGGGTGGGAGAGGGATAGCGTGGTATTAATCTTGACACACTACATCCTTGAAGTCAGGCAGCTGGAGAGCCAGTTGAGGGGACCTTGAGAGAAACCTAATTTGAGGAGGGTGTCCAGCAGGAGGGGGTGGTTTACTGTGTTGAAGGCCTTGGAGAGGTCTACGAACATGGCTCCTACTAGTTGTCCCTTATCAAGTGCAGCATGGATATAGGATGAGAATTCCAGGAGGGCCGTGGTTGTGCTGTGCCCAGCACGGAAACTGTGCTGTTGGCTGCAGAGCAGGTTATGAGTATCTAGGTAGGTTGTTAGCTGATAGTTGTTAGCACCACCTTTTCTAGGGCTTTGGAAAGAGAGGGGAGGATTGAGATCAGTCAGTAGTTCCCCGTGGATAGGTGATCTCCACCTTTGTGGATGGGCATCACTACTGCAGGTTTCCAATTTTTGGGGAACTGACCAAGGCAAAGGGAGAGATTCAGGAGGCCCGTTAGGGGGAGGAGAAGTACATCCAGTGCCAGGCAGAGTAGTCAAGTGTCCAAAGGGTCATTCGGGGGGTGCCTTTCAGGGCCTTGGCCAGGTAAGGCTCAGCTTCCTGAGGGGTGATTGCCCTCAGGTAGAAAGGTGGGCAAGAGAGCTGGAGGGGTCAAAGGTGGGGATGGGGCTGAAGAAATTTTGGGGGAGGACTGAGATCAGGTCGGTGAAACTGGTGTGGAGGGCATTGGCTATTTCCTTAGGGTTAGTGGTAATGGAGCCATTTATTGAGATCTGTGAGGGGGTGGGGACCACGATTTGCCATTGAGTGTTTTTATGTTGTCCCAAAACTTGTGGGAGGACCCCCAGGAGGGGGTAAGTTGGGCCCTGAAGTGTTCAGCCTTCACTTGGTGGATGGCCCAGGTACATTTATTCTGCTCTGCATGATAGGCCTGCCTGTCAGCAGCTTTTGCAGAGTCCCTGGCCTTGTGCCACAGGTTGTCTCTGTGCTTTAACTGTTGGATGAGTGCAGAGGTTATCCAGGGTGCATTATTCTGCTTGCAGTGGGTTTTGTTTTTAGGGGCGAAGATGTCATAGGCAGAAATAAATGAGTCATGGAAGTAATCTAGTGCAGTATCCATGCTAGCGTCCTGAAAAATTGGGGTCAAATCCCAGTGGACAAGGTGTTCTTTGAAGTTGGTGAGGTTACCCAGGCACAGGATATGCCAGAGTGTGGTGGTAGGTACAGGGGTAGGCTGTTTGCCTGACCAGGTACAGCTCACTGGAGAGTGGTCACTCAGGGAGTCTGGGAGGACAGTTATATCCTTAATTCTATGGGGCCGATTAATGAGTATGACATCCAGCAGGGTGTTCTTGCCTGTGATGGGGTTGTGCCTTATGGGTTAAGTCACCAGCTGATGGAGGTCTAGGGCTGTGAGAGCTTCCTGGAGGCAGTGGTCATGTCAAAGAACCTATTTAGGTTGAGGTCCCCCAGGATGATATGTTCAGCTTTATGTGGGAGGCTGGTGATATATTCTGTAAGGGATTGGAAGGCCTGGGACTGCTTTCGCGGAGGGATGTAAGCCACTGTGATCATGAGGGGGGCCTTAGACGGGTCGGGGGTGATCTTTATGAACATGGCATGTGTTCCATGGTCCAAGGTTGGGGGTGGTATGGCTTGGACAATCAGGGAGTGTTGCAGGTACACTGCACATCCACCACTCCATTTTCCGACTCTGTCGAGGCGGTGTAGGGTGTAGCCTGTAATGGATACAAAGGAGTCTGGAGCAGATTTGGAGAGCCATGTCTCCACCAGAGCAAGGATGTCTGGCTGGTGTTGCGTGATCCAGTATTGTAATGCAGCAGTTTACTTTAGTATGCTGCAAATGTTAATAGAGGTAATCCGGAGTCAAGGGGTGGGTGTGGAGTGAGCTGGGGTGGGGGACACAGGTCCTGGGTTAGGGTGGACATTCCCTGAGAGTAGAAGGAGTAATGTGAAAAGCCTAAGAAGGGGTTGGAGCCTTTTAAGGCTGTTGGATGCAGGGCTATTTCCTGGTCCTGTGCGGCACACACATGGTGCAGGTAGGGAGTGTATGACACAGACGGCTGGCCATATTAGGGGTGGGAGGTTGCGGGTGATTGTGACCAGTATGTGTGATGGTATGGGTGGGAGGGAGGGTTACTGCATGGGTGAGGCGTGCTGGGGATGTGGGACTGAGTGTCCTTACCAGTGTCAGCTGGGGGGGTACTGCTTGGCAAGGGAGGAAGTGGGTATTGCAGGTGTGGGAGCAGACAGACAAGTAGAGGTACAGCCATGCTGAGGAGGCAAATCATGTTGGGTCGTGAGTCTGAGAATAGGGCCTTTTTGTGAGGTGACATATAAGGGTGGACTGCCTACCTTCCACTAGTGTGGAAGTCTCTGTGGTGTAGTGGCAGGGTGCCAGACTTTGGTGCACGGTGTACCAGATTCGAAACCGGGGGGGACTGTCCATGGGGAGGCCTGGTTGGGTACAAAAAAGGGAGATGTACAAGGTGGAAAAACAGTGGGAGAGCTGGGAAAAGAGGGGGTGCGCTAGCGACGCCTAGTGGTGGAGATAGGATATGCGTCTGTATGGGGAGAGGGAGGAAGTAGAGCTGAGGAGGGTGAGCTAGAGTGGTAGGGAGGGGGAGAGAGTGAGGAGAGGCAGTGCTACAGGCTGCAGAGGAAGAGATGCCCTCTGGTGGTGAGAGCTTATAAGCTGCAAATGGAAAAAAGGGGAGATAGTTAAAAAATGGGACAGAAAGTCATGGGACATAGGAGGGCTTGAGGGGCTTGGGACAGGCTAACACCCCAAGCAAAGATGGTGCTGTGAAGATTTTTTAACTTCCTCCCAGTATATGCAGATGTTTTTATATGTACATAATTCTCTCTCACAAAGTTTTCTTTTCCTCCCCTTTTCTTCCCATCCTTTTTGATTCCTTTTTTTCTTGATATTTGGTAAATTTATTTGTATATTTATTACTAAACAGGGTTTTATATGTCTCTATGACTGTTTTTTTTTCAATTCAACTTCTTTATTGGTTTTAAATTATAAACATAGTAGTATTCGTAACAGGTATGATACATAGATGCAACCATCCACTTAGCATATATTATAGAAAGCCGATGAAAAAGAAAAAGTAAACCCTTCCCCCATCCCATTCTCCCTCCCTCCCTGCCAAACCCCCCTCCCCGGAGTGTGCCAATATGTATAGTACAATACTTGAAAGAAATATTTGGTACATAGAAACATCTTGAGACGGACCTGGAAAAATTTGGTGCACCCCTTTTCATCGACACCCCAACAGCAAAACAGGAAAAAAGACTGATACGCCGATATTCACGGCAATGGTCCTTTTTCCATGTTTTGCCTTCCCCCAGTGTTCCTCCCCCTCCCTGGACCAACTCCGACCGGGAATTGGAATCCTAAAGTCTGGGGGGTGCGGGGTACACAGCCCCCCAGATGGGGGAGTTTGGGGGGCACAGCCCCCCACAGAAAACACCCTTGAAACAGGTGGCACAATACTTGCATCAGTATTGTGCCATCGCATGGGGGAGGTCGGCATTGTCGCTGTCGACCAAACTTGGTGCTTCCGGAAAATGAAATGTTTATAACCTCAGTGCAGCTATGAGGCGTACAATTTGCCCAATTTTTTATCAAAGGATGCCAGATTATTACGGGAGCCAGCAATCAAGCGCGATATCCTGAAGTAGGCTGAGAGGTCATTTAGCCATTCATTATAGGAGACAGGTAATTGATCCAACCAGTGTTTAAGCACTAGTTTCTTTACCACCATGGAAATTAGTGCCATGCGATATTTCCGTTCTTTAATCCGGACAGTAGTGTAAATCCCTAGGATACAGATCTCCACAGTGAAGAGGTCCCTAGACCAAGTATTGGGTCCAATTTGGATTGAATCAACAGCCACAACGGGGCAATTGTAGCACAGTCCCAGAATATATGTACTAAATTTCCTTCACCTTTACTGGATCTGGAGCAATTAGAGTTGGGCAGGTGGCCAATTTTGGTTAATTTTACTGGTGTGTAAAATAGGTTATGTGGTATATGGTACAGTATACAGTATGCCACTTGTAATGGACTAGTTTGGCATCTTGTAGTTTGTCTGTTACAGGCAGCGTCCACTACATCCAAAAGTACAATTGCCAGCAACACGGAACACACTGATGAACCACCAGGGTATGTGTGAATTATAGCTCTTTTGCGAATGTTGGCATGGCAACCTAATATGTACTGTACAATCTTTATTATTTAAAAATAAATCTTATCTCTTAGGTAAGCCTCCATCGTTGTTTGCTTCTTTGGTTTGATTTGGCTTATTCCATGAGTGCGAGCTGTTCCCAGTGTGGTACAATATCCTCTCTAAGTTCAAAAGCATGCATCAGGGTAAGCAGTGCTTTGTGAACATCAGCAGATGAGACATGCTCCTCAGGCTCCTCTGTAAGCCAAAATGAGAACTTAAGTGTTTCAATGGCATTTCAACCTTTCATGACAAAGGAAGACAGACTCGCTTACCTGAGGCCATCCTAGAACAAAAAGACCGGGCAGACCGGAGTACAAGGCCGGGGCAGGCCGACAGTAAGCAATACCAAACAGATAGGAGCAACAGACATAAAGAATTACACTGAATGAGGAGCTTATATGCATTTGACATGGATAATTATCTCTAATTGTAGCTAATTTAAAATTAGCACAGACCATGATTGAAAATGTAAATGTATGATGTATGACTTTTGGAAAGATGATTTTGTCCTTTACTGCCGAATGTCCGCTACAAGCATGTCCGTAACAAGTGGAGCATACTGTATTGGGTAAGTCACAGTTAATCTTGGGAGATGTATGTATATCCTGTAAATCTTGCCAGACTTTTGACCATTCAATGTCTGTTCCTGGAAGGAGAGAGGACCAGATTTTGGAATAGGGTACTGGATCAGTGTGTCCAATGGAGAGGATATAGTTGTATAAGAGGGACAAGCAGTGTGGCTTGGCAGATAGATCATGGAAGCCTTCCAATATAGGTTGAAGCTTAGATTCTAGGGAAGCAGTACCAAACACTTGTGCTATTAGGTGTTTCAACTGGAAGATCTTAAAATTATGAGAAGCATTTAGGCCAAATTTATGTCAGATTTCAGAGAAGGAGAGAAGAGATGAGGAGGAGTAGAGATCTGTTACTTTAGCATTTTGTAGAGGAGGTAACCAAGTGTGTGTGAGGAGAGTGCAACCTACCTTAATGTTGGGGTTGAAGATGAGAGGTTGTGTGAAGTCTTGATGAGGCAAAAATTTATAAGAGGAGCAAAACTGAGAAAAAACTTTCAGGGAGATCCCAATTACCGAGTGGCCGATTGGGTCTGGCAACTTCTTTAGGGGAATATAGTAAATGGCAAGGGAAAGCAAGTAGTGTTGTTGTAAGATCTGGGTTTCTATTTTCAGCCAAATAGAAGAGGCTTCATCTATGGGATCTGTAAGCCATTTCCTGATCCTAGAGAAGTGGCTCACCCAATAACAATAATAAAGAAGAAAATTAGGGAGGCAGAGACCCCCTGATGCTTTGGGGGGACTCAGTTTAATGAAGAATTTTCTGGGTTGTTTATGTAGCCATATAAAGCTAGAGATGAGAGAGTGCACCTTCTGGAAAAAAGATAGTGGGAGCCACATGTTCAGCATATGTAATGGATAATAAAGTCTAGGCAAGACATTCATTTTAATTATGTTTATGCATCCCCAAAGAGATAATGGAAGAAATTCCCATCTTTGAAAATCAAGTTGAAATATTGTCATTAGGTCATTGAGATTGAGTTTCTTGGTTCAAAGAGGATCCGTGGTTAGGTGAATGCCCAGATACTTAATTGAATGAGGAGTCCATTTAAGGTCAAAATCATTGAAGTCAGCTTTGTGAGTAAAATAATTTAGGGGAAAATTTTCAGATTTGTTCAGATTTAGTTTTTAATTGGATAAGGAGCTAAATTGGGATATTACCTCCACTACTTGTCTCAGGGATTTAGCAGGATTCTCTCAATGGAGGAGTATATCATCTGCATATGCAGAGAGGATGAGGTTATGATTGAGTATTGAAATTCCCTGTATTTGGGAAGACTGATTGATATGACAAATCAAGGGTTCTAAATAAAGATTAAATGGGAACGGTGAGAGGGGACAACCCTGCCTTGTACCTGAGTAAAGGGGAAATAGAGAAAAGAATACCCCATTGCAATGGATCTTTGCAGAAGGGGAGGAACATATGCCCTGAATCCACTGGATGAAGAGGGCCGGGAAGCCCATCTTACTTAAAGTCAGCCAGAGGAAGTCCCAGTCCACTCTGTCAAAGGCCTTCTCTGCATCCAATGAGATTAGGGCCATTAGGGTTTGAGATAATCTTGCTGCATTGAAAATATGGGAAAGCTTTCTAAAGTGATCTGCGGAGGATCTACCAGGGACAAATCCCACCTGTTCTGGACTTAGAAGATGAGACCATATTTTCGAATGTGTAAAGCTAGGATTTTAGTTAAGATCTTGATATCACAATTTAAGAGGGAGATCGGATGATAACTCTCCGGGAGCAGGTGGGACTTGTTGGGTTTTAATAGAAGAGATATGGTTGCTAGAAAATACAAAATCACACATGCCCACACAATGCAAAGCATCATGGGCTGCATATGCAAATCACCACAGAATGTTATGCTGGTTCAACTTTAAGCAGAATTGCATGGTGCTGAAAGGCCTCTCACACTGTTTGCAAAGGGTGCTAACAGATGACAAGGACACGTGTTTCATCCTACCAGGACTCATCAGTATGCATCGTCTGTTTGACACCCCAGTGGAATGAACCAGCTACCTTAAGACGGTCTGTCTGGGTAATGTTGTGGTGAAACCATTAAAATAAAAAACATTTAAAAGACAAGAACCCCTGTGCGCAAACACTGAGGCAAGGGTTACCCCAAAGGGCAATTGGCTGGGAAGCCAAGTTTCAAGAAAATACAAAATCACACATGCCCACACAATGCAAAGCATCATGGGCTGCATATGCAAATCACCACAGAATGTTATGCTGGTTCAACTTTAAGCAGGGTGCATGGTGCGAAGGCCTCTCACACAGTTTGCAAAGGGTGCTAACAGATGACATAGACATGTGTTTCGTCCTGCAGGACTCATGTCATCTGTTGGCACCCTTACAAACTAGTGGCTTCGCTTCATCTAACTCTGTAAAGTTGAACAACTGCTGCTGACTCTGTGTTCTGATACTTGCATTGTCTTGTCGGCGATTTTGTATTTTCTGGCAACTGCTCATGCTGAGGCAACCACTGGCGTTGTGCACAGAGGGTTCTTTAATGTTTTGAGATATGGTTGCTTCTAATAAAGTAGGATCCAAAGGTTTAGCTGAGAGCATATGATGGTATAGTTTGAGCAGATGTGGAGCCAGCTCCTTTGCAAAGGATTTGTAAAAATTAGTGGAGAAACCATCTGGGCCTGGAGCTTTATCAAGGGTTAAGTCTTTAATTGTTTCTATCACCTCTTCAAGGGTGATAGGAGAGATCAAGGAAAGTTGGAGGTGTTCAGGTAAGGAGGGGAGAGTTAATGAATCCAGATAAGAGTCTATCTTTTGGGTAGGAGTGGGCGTGGATCTTTCCCCATAGAGGGAACAATAAAAGTTCTCAAATATTAGAGCAATGTCTCTGGGATTGGTTTTAATAGTCCCATCTGGAGCCTGAAGGGAAGGTATAAGTCTTGAGCTTTCCAATTTGTGGAGTCTGAGAGCTAGGAGTCTGCCCACTTTTTCTCCCTGATCTATGTAAGTGGATTTCGTTTTTAAGAGTGCATACTCTCCTTTTTCTCTTAAGAGGTCTGCATATTTGTTCCTGAGCTCTAAGAGCTCGATTGTGGAGTCAGGGTTTGTTGAGGATGAGAGAGAAAGCTTGGCCGCTCTTATTTGAGTTAATAAGGATAAGGTTTATTTTTCTCTCATTTTCTTTCTTCTGATAGCAAATTTAATGAATTCCCCATTAATATAGCATTTGAGAGTACACCATAATAAATCATCTCTTTGAATCAGAGCTATATTAGTATCTATGAAGGTCTGAATGGAGGTTCAAATTTTAGAATGATAGTTTAGTCTTTAAAAGTCGAGTATTCAGCCTCTATGATCTATCTTTTCGACTGTAGGGGGAAGGAGATAGGACCACCCATACCAGTGAATGATCAGAGATAACTATAGGCTCGATGCCTGTTTGATGTAAACCGGTTAACAAAGGGATACTGATTAAGATATAATCCAATCTGGACCAAGACTGGTGCACATTAGAGTAAAAGGAGAACATCTGATGTGATGGGTTAAGAATATGCCATGGATCACAAAGTCCTAGTGCATCTATCAAGTCCTGTAGGGCTCTTTGTGATGGAGTAGGTGGTCTTAAGGGTCGATGGGTCCTATCTATATCCTGTGTGGGGGGGGACATTCCAATCACCTCCTAGAATTAAGGAGATGGGAAGAAATGGTGCAATTTTGCTGGCAAGTTCCATAAAAAATGATGGATCGCCACCCGGTGGCTCATATACAGAGCCTAAAACTACTGTGGTGTCCAAGAGGGTACCTTTAACGAGAATATATCTGCCATGGGGATCAGTTACTGCACACTCAGCCTGGAATGGGATTGTATTTCTGATTAAAATGACTACCCCTTTACTTGATGAGGAAACCCCAGTGGCAAAGACTTGAGAAATCCCCAGTCTGCGTAACCAAATGGCCTCTCTAGTCAACAGATGCATTTCCTGTAGCAGGATTATGTCTGCATTAAGTAGGGCACAATGTTTTAATGCTTGATATCTCTTTGTAGATTCCCTGACTCCTCAGACATTCCATGTTACTATTTTACATGTGTTAATCGCCATACCAAATAATAAACCACATAATTTTTCTAGATGACAAATCATTATGAAACCAGATATAATCATAAGGCACACTCCAATCCCCCCCCCCTTCTCTGAGCCCTTTAAAATTATTAAGCTTGCAAATTGTTAATAACAGGGATGCTTTAAGTGAAGGGGAAACCATTCCAAAGTACAGCAAGTGAATCGATAAGTTTGCCCCATCCCCCACCCCGAATTGCCCAGAAGTTACAGTTTCCGCTCTCCAAAATGATGATATTTTCAAAGTACAGGACTAATCAAACAAGAGGAAACCATAATAAGTATAAAGCAGTAGACCCTCTGTCCCTCCCGTCATAACCCCAGCAACTATATACATTTGTCTCCCTTGAAAAAAAGAAACGGTTAAAGTTCTTGACAAACAGGTCCCAGTGAGGGAGACTATCCTATATAGCTCCTAGCCACAAATCCCAGAAAAATAGGAGACAGAAGAGTGGTACTGTATGGTCTGGCGGTACTGTACTAAGCAAAAAACTGCAGCCAAAGATACCAGGACCACCAAACCCCCCATAAACTAGTTCATTATGCAGTTAGCCCTGAGCTTGCTAGAGTCAGGGCACCCCACCCCTCTACCCTCCACATCATCATCTGGATTATAAATCTTATTAACACCTTATTATTTTGATATGTTCAGGCACTAACATAATCAGAACAAAGTAAACATTCTGGAGATTCATAATGCTCCTAGGCAGATTAGAACCTGCTCCTCTTAACCCAAATATAAGTTTCCACCTAATACACAAGATTTCATCCTCCTGGCAGTATCTGGAGGCCTAGTGAATCAATAACCCTTGATTCAGGCTTCATCTCCCACATTATAAGGTTACATGAGATGAGGGGATAAGATCCCCTGTCCCCCAATTTCAGAAACTTCGGAAAAAAGCTAAGGAAGAAAAAACTCTTGACCAGCTACAACCCATTGCTAGAAAACAACAAAGAAATTAAAATTGGTACATTACTTCAGTGCTGGAGTCCTGTCCTGTCGATGTTGATGGGGTAAGGAAATTAGAGGTGGAAAGCTAAGGGTAGCCGGACCAATTTCAGTCCCAGGAGAAAAACAATCCCCCCTACCCTCTCTCAGATTAATCAGTTCCTTCTCCAGAGAATGAAACTGTGCAGCAGGCTGCCCTCTGTGTTGGAAATCTAGCACTGCAACCGGTGAGATCAGGCCCATCCACAAATTAATTCCAGACCTGGATATCTGGAAAGTATGGAGATGGGTAGGTGAATCCTCATCTCTCATTAAATCTTGTGCATAGAGAGTAAATTCTCATATGGAACTAATTGCAGTCAGAGACTTCAGTCATTCTTGAACAGTTCTGGGAGTTTGATCTTTAGATCAGCCATCGCTTGTGAGGGCAAGTCATAGGATATCCAGGATCCAGATACTGAGACCTGTAGTTTGGCAGGATATAGCATTTTAAAAGGAATGCTTGCAGCAATGATTTTGGTAACAATGGCATGGAAGGTTGCTCGTTTCTGGCACATTTCATATGGTAGATCCTGTGTAATATGAAGCTTGGTACCTTCCCACACTATTGTTTGGAGTTCTTTTACTTTATTTAGCATGTGTTGTCACTCCAAATAGCTCAGGAATTTTAAAATTAGGGGTCTTGGGGGAGATCCAGGCTGGGGACGAGGCCGTAATAATTGGTGAGTTCTTTCAATTTGGTAGTTGCTCCCGAGTGGAGAAGGGCCCACTATTTTCAGCAAAAGCTTCTGGACAAAGGCTATAATGTTGGGGTTCTCCTCGGTCTCGGGGAGACCCATTATCAGAATATTATTCCTCCTACCTTCTAAATCCTCAGTTTTTAACCGCAGTTCGTGTATTTGCTGCCAAAGCTGGGTTACTTCTGGGTCTACTTTATCTCTCCAGCATTCCAGTGAGGAGGATCTGGCTTCTGTGTCTCCCACTCTTTTATTTAAATCTGCCATATCATGTTTAATAGACTTAATCTCTGTAGAAATTTCAAGCAATGTTTCTCTGAAAGGCAATAGTTCCTGTAGAAACTGATCTTCAGTAAGTGGAACTGGTTGTATAGATGCTAGGCTTTTGGAGTTGGAGGCTCCCCCTTGAGGCCTGACTTTTTTAGGCAGCTTTTCAGGTGAGGGAGGAGGCGTATGTTTAAGCTGGACCATCTTCATATCTGCATCCATCGCGGAAGAACTTCTCCCAATAGCGACAAAAGTTGCGGTGATATCTGATGCTGGAGATGCCCTCTCTTCGTAATTTGGTCTCTATGATTGTAGTAGAGTATTAGAATTGATATAGGATTGAGCTTAATGTTTTGGTAACAACCAATCAGAAGGCAAAAATGTGTATGCCATCATTGATGATGTTTTTTAAAATGTATATATAAAGGCCACTGATGTGATTGTAAATAGCCTTTGATAAAGGATGGTGGAGTATCCAAAATGTGTCAGGCTGTAGCCTCCATTTTCTTGTTTTTATGTGTTTTAAAAAATAAAAACATTTGTTTTAGAGACCAGTGCCCTTGTGTACATGGAGGTTGTGAGTGCTCTGCTTGTTAATGATACTGGTGTTTGTTTTAGCATAGAAGCACCACTTTCCTTGTGCCTACTCCAGGAGTGTGATATATCCTTAAAGAGCTCCTTACACAATTGGGACAACTTTGAAAAAATGTAACATTCAGACATAAATGTAGCTCATATTTCATATTTTATTTTATAATTCTCACCCTTATTTCTTTATTATTAAGGGTACTTGCATGAATACAGTATCTCTGCCCTTTTAGCTCTGGCTGCCTGCCTACACCAGACATCATAATTCTGTTTATGATATCATAACATGTTGCTGTGGAGGTAATTATGATGTCATAAACAGGGGATTGTGATGTCATGTGTAGAGAAGCAGCGAGACTAGATATAGTCTAGGGGACAAGGATCTTGTTTTCATGCAACTGTTTTCAGTAATAAAGAAACTGGGGAATTGATTACTGAAAATATATGAAGTAATAAAGAAAATGAGATGGAGTTGAATATAAGTCTTACCTTTTTCAAAGTCTTCCTAATGCTGTCAGGGGCTCTTTAGAGAAATTAAATCAAAGTGCCTGGGTAAGTTGAAAATGCACTCTAAGAGAAGTATGAATGGTAGGGGCAGTGAGTGCTTTGTGTAAGTGCTTAAATAGGGTATGCAAAAGGGCCCTATGTGATAACTGTGCCTGCCAGAGTTTTTCTTGTTCAGTCTGGAGCCACTGAAGAAAGTATGGAAGGTCAGTATCTGGTAGGGAGGGTGCAATCCAGCACATGTATTTGCTGATATGACTTGCCAAGTGATAAGTGCTGAAATGGGCAAGACTGAGTCCTCACACAGTGAGTGAATCTGCTTATTTAGGATGGGTGCATCTGGCCACTTTATTTCCCAAATAAAATTAGAATGTAATGTATACAGTTTTTTAAATGAGGACATGGGAAGAAAGATGTTTAGCATATGGAGGGGGTACTGAACTCGAGGAAGAATATTCATTTTAATGATATTACTTCTGCCCACAGTGTGAAGGAGAAGGCTCCAGTGATTCAGATCCTGCTGTAAGGAATATATGAGGTTGTCTAAGTTACATGTTTTAGCAGAATGAGTGTCCCTGGTGAGGTATACCACTAAGTATTGAAGCTGCTTGAGACTCCAAACCAGCCCTAAGTCAGTTACAGAGTGTTTGTACATAGGTGTTAAGAGGCATAACAAGGGTTTTGGCTATATTAAGTTTATAACCTAAAAAGCACCAAACTCTGTGATGTTTTGGAGGGCTGCCAGGATGGAGCCAGCAGAATGAGCTATGTGGTGAAGAATATCATCTGCATAAACTGAACTTTTATAATGTTTGGGCCAAATAGGAATTTCAGTAGTATTGGGATTGGCTTTTAGTTTGAGAATGAGCAGTTACAATTACAGGTTGAATAATAGTGGAGACGGGGGCAACCCTGTCTGTTGCCACAAAAGAGCTGGAAAGGATGAGAAAAAAACACTGTTGCAATATATTTTAGCACAAGGGGCAGTATAGAGGACTTGAATCCAGTGAATAAACTCATTAGGTAGGCCAAATTTAGATAAGGCAGAGATTAAAAAGCTCCAGAAGACTTGATCAAAAGCTTTTTCTGTGTCCAAGGATACTACAACAGCAGGGGCCCAAGGTTCCCAGAACACAGAAAGATGTGGGCAAGTTTGCAGAGATGGTCCGAAGAATGTTAGCCAGCCATGAATCCAACCTGCTCTGCTCCAGTGAGGGAGCCCCAAATGTGGCTAAGTTGTTTGCTAATAATTTGGCCAAGAGTTTCGTGTCATACTTGATTAGTGATATGGACAGATAATTAACTACATTTAAGGGGTCCCATCCTGGTTTGAGTATTACTTGGTAATACTTGGTATATTCAGACAAAGTAGGCTGTTAGTCCATTTAACTCTCTCCCACTCCTAGTGGGGTTATTGGTCCATCTGATTATTAATTAGAAAGTCATCTAGTTGATTATTGAATTGCTCAAAGCTAGGTGCATGCACAATATAACTTGGTAAAATGTTCCAAGCTCTTGCTGATCTTACAGTAAAAGTTATTTCTCTTCACTGTTTTAACCTTTGGCACATAACATTGTCTCATATGGGATCTCAGGTTGTTTTTTCTTCTTTCCTTATCTTGTAATCCACATAAACCCATCAATGCAGGATTTTGCATGATTTTATACATAAGAAGCAACTCTCCCCTCTTCCTTCTAATCTCCAATGTAAATTATTTTAAATTTCTAATCCTTTACATATATTCTTTTGTTTTGAACCCTTTCATTGATTTTGTTAGTTTCCTTTGTGTTTTTTCCAAAAGTTTAATGTCACATTTTAAGTAATGGTTCCAGAGGGAAGATCCATAGTCCAGATGGGGGATGATATATGATTCATATAATTTCATTAAACATTTGCTATTCCTTGTTAGAAAGGTTTTATTAGCAGTTCTTGACAATCTGTTAGTGGTGAGAGATGTATGATGACAGTTATCTGGTGAGGTTAGGTCTGAATTGACCAAGATTCCCAGATCCTTTTCTTTTATGGAAGATTTTAATATTTTACCATTTGGTTTGTATTTATACCCCAGATTTTTCTTTCCAAAGTGCATAACTGTGCATTTAGATTCATTAAATTGCATGTTATTAAGTATCTCCCATCTCTTGATTTTTTCCAGGTTCTGACTTAGAACTTGATGTTTCTGTAAACATAAACAGTCCACCTCACCTCCAACTTTGGTGTCGTCTGCAAATTTAGAGATAATGCTATTTAAACATTTCCCTATATCACTGATATAGAGAGAAAACAGGACAGGACCAAGCACTGAACCCTGGGGCACACCACTGGTGACATGCTCTTCTTGTGACCATGCTCCATTAATCCTTACAGATTGCTTTTGATTTGTAAGCCAATTATTGATCCATCTTACAACATATTTATTGATTCCAATAGTTGTTATTTTTGTTATTAATAAATCATGGGGTACAGTGTCAAATGCCTTTCTTATATCCAGAAGGATGACATCAGTGGGAATATTCCTATCCAGATGATAGCTCACAAATTCATAAAATGACAAAAGATTGGTAATGCATGATAATCCCTTATGGAAGCCATGTTGAGAGTAATCTTTAAGATTTAGTGTGTTCAATTCATTATCTATTTTTGTTTTGATTACCCTTTCCATAAGTTTACAACATATGGAGGTCAGGCTTATTGGCCTATAATTAGTAACACTGGATCAGTTACCCTTTTTATGAATTAGAATTACCACCGCCTTTTTGCAGTCATTTGGGACCAGACCTGAATGTAGTGATTTATTAAATAGTAAGGTAAGAGGGTAAGATAGAAGATTTGCTAAATTCTTTAAAACCAGATTATCAGGCCAGGGAATGAGGTGGTCTTAAGCTTAAGCAATTCATCATACACTTCTTTTGTCTGGATCCTGATTTGAGGGGGTACCTTGCAAGGTAAATACAGGGTTCAAATTGGTTGTAGGATTAAATACTGAAACAAAATATTGTTTGAAACATTGAGCTGTTTCTTCAGTATCTGTAATTAATTCCCCATTATTTAATATTGATAAAATGTTGCTTTTGGCTTGTTTATTGCTGTTGATGTAAGCATAGAAACTTTTCATATCCTTTTTACGGGCCAATCTTTGTTCCAGTTTTCTTTTTTTCCTTCCTTATCATTTTGTTTAGTTTGACTTGTTCTGTTCTATATGATATTTGATTATTTTTATTTGGGTTCTTTTTGTACCTTTTGAATAACTTACAATTTTTATGGATCTGTTTTTTTTATTAATTTGTTGAACCAGTGTGGAATAATTCATTTTTATTGTATTTTTTTCCTCATTGGAACATATCTTTTCATCACATCATATAGAATGGAGTTTATTTTTTCCACATGTGTTCAACATCAAGCCCCGTAACAGTACCATCCCAGTTGATTATATTTAGTTAATTGGCCATTTTTGACCAATCAGTGTTTTTATAATCTGGTGTTTCTGTTATAACTTTAGCTTTAGTCCTAGTGCATTTTAAAGTACATTCAACCATATTATAGTCACTTGTTCCCAAGTGACTAATAACCCTTGGGTTGATAATACATTCTATATTGTTTGTAATAATGAGGTACAATATGTTTGCATCTCTAGTCGGGTCTAAAATTAACTGGTCACATTCACATTAAGCTATAGTGTCCAAACAATCTTTTTCAAATTCACTGTGTCCTGATAGTGTAACCCATTTAATTCCAGGTGCAATAAAGTCACCAACTATCAAAACATCACCTATATCTGAGGTTACTTCAATTTCTTGTAATATTGCATTATTAATTTTCTTATCGGATGAAGGAGGTCTATAACAAACACCCAGAATTCATTTGGGAGAAGGCGATAAGTCTAGATTCAGGCACAAGTACTAATATGATCATTGCTTCAAGGTGTTGTTTGACAGTCCATGCTGATGGATATGAGTGTAAGTTTTAATTTTTTTTATTTTATTAAACTCTAGGATTACAAATACCTTTGAGCAGGAACTACTCATTTACAAAGGTTCCATGTCAAAGGATGTAGGGTAACATACATGCAAAAGACAACAATGGTTACAGTCTTAAAAACACAAAGATGTCTAAGCATTTATTATACAGCCAAAAATGGAGAGCAACAACATAAGCCAGCTTCAGACAAGTTTCAGGGTGAACAGTATATAGTTAGTATAGGGTAGACGGGAGAAGTTCATGTAAGAAGGGTGTAATTTGAGTTGCAAAGGTCTTATAAAAGTTGGCTGTAAAGTCATCTGGCCCAAGAGTCTTATCTAGAGGGACTAATTTTATGGCCTGTAGGACCTCAGTAGGAAAGATTGGTTCAGCCACAAAAATCACATTGGGCAGAAGTCAGCTGAGGGAGGCTTACTGAAGCTAAGTAACAGTCAGTAGCTGGCTGAGAGGCTTGGGTTAGGGGAGGATACATAATGGGCTTGATAATATCCATAAAATTCCTGAGCCATTTCCCTAGGCACAGTCTTGATACTTCAATCAAGATCTGATTGGATAAAGATTATGACATTCAGGGGGCATGGTCTGGCCTCCAACAATGCTTTACGTGTGTTAGTGGAGCTCCAGAGGGCATCAAATAATGGCAGAAATTGAGGTATTATAGAAGAAGTTTTTTCCAGCAAAAAAAAATTTTAAACTACAGCTACGAAGTATGGCTTCCTCAAAAGCTTCAAAAAAACAAACAACACTCTCTTTTGAGCCCCAAGACAAGATGGGCACGGGAGGGACAGAGGCCAGTACCACATCACCGTCAGCAAGCATTGAACAGAATAGGAATAAAGACAGCTCAGAAATACTGCCAGGAGCTTTACCAGCAATGATAATAAACTTGCAGAATGACATGAGGAATGGCTTCACGAATATATCTGCCCAAATTACACCATACAAACTGTAATTACATCCTTGGCAGAGACGTCTACCATACACGGAATGAGGCTTGATGAGCAAGAGAAAAGAATTAGCGATCTCAAAGAAAAGGTGGCTGACCAGGCTAGAGGGAAAGATGAAGACAGACAAAAAATAGAATTTTTAATAGACAAAGCTGAAGATCAAGAAAATAGAGCCAGAAGATCCAATATACAGATCGTTGGACTGCCTGAGGGGATGGAAGGAAGGAATGGGGGTGAGCAGTGCAAAGATACTAGTACAGCAACTGGGCATGGATGTGGCAGCTGTAGAATTTGAAATCTAGTGGGCTCAATGCAGAGGACCCCCTCACAAGCTGGGCGACTGACCCAGACACTTTTTGATCAAATACCTGCACTTTCCTGATAAAGAGAAAATGTTGTGAGCAGCAGAACACAGGGGCTGATTAAAACAAATAAAAGAAAAGTGTCTATTTTCCAGGATTTCTCCAGAGAAATACAAATAAGGAGGCAGAAATTTGCAGAAGTTAAGACCACCCTGCACTTGAGAGGATGGGATTTTGCTCTATTATACCCGGCCAAATTGAAGATTATGACCCCAGGAAAACCTCCAAAGTTTTTCATAAAGCCACGGGATGCAAAGAAATTTATGAGGGACACTGAAGCCACATATCGAGAAGCTCCCAGCACTGGGAATCACAGTGCATCTGACTCTTGAATGATGGATTGTTTTGTCCTCAAATAATTCCTGACCCCAAGGGAAAGCTGTCTGTCTACCTCTCACAAGCTGCACTAATATCTCCAACCGAAGCACACCCAGATGATACAAGATTAGATAAACCCATTCATTGTAATAAATATGCCTGAAATGTAGTACATTATGATAGGAGTGATTAATCTCACCTCAATTTTAAGAATGCTTTTATTCTGACTTACAAAATGGTTGATTCCCACCCAGACTGCTGTAATGGAGACTGAATGGCTGGGGCATTTTGTGGGTGGTAACCACAGTCTTTCTGATTTTCACACTGAAATGCAGCAGGGAATCTAGTTACACAGCTCTGATTGACAACATGGTGACAAACCTGCCATCGGACATGTCTGGATGCCATGTGACCCAATGCCGGTGACGGAGATGCAGGCAACTTAGCACTGGTACCTATTGAGCATCTCCCTCCCAATTAATTGAATCGAGCTGACTTGGAAGAATGACTGAGGCTCCCGGGGCAGAAAATAATACCATTCTTGTTGAGGTACCTGTAGTTGGGATGCTTCTCTGGAATGCGCTGGCTGTGGAGCTCGCTTTGCTTGTTCACAGCATCCCCTGTGATTGACTGCTGAAGAGCAGAGGGGGTACGTCCTGGACACAGCACGATTGGACTGGGATAATCTGGTGCTCCCCCTGCCCTAATGTTCATTTCAGCATTGGGCGTTGCCAAACAACATGAATCATGAAGGAAGGCAAACCAGGGAAAGTCCCTAATGATCAGTACATGCAGACCTCCTGAGGTAACCCTGATGCAGATGAGGAGTACATATGCAGTGATACATTGTACCCACACCTCATCTCAACCATGGCTGGAGCCATGGGTATCAACAAGACTGGGGGGGAGCACTCGGTCTGAGAGCCTTGGTCTCTGTCAGCAGAGGGGAACCTTTGCTCCATATACTTTTTTTTTGTATGTATTGCTCCCGTGATATTTCAGTTCTAACAATACTGGTATTAGTGGGTCAACAGATAGGAGCATGGCATTGCAGGGAATGGGGGGGAGGAAGGTACAAGGGGAAATGGTTAGAGGAACCTTGGATGGGGAAGGACGAGTTGGGGCAGAATCGTAATTAAGGAATGCTGTTTTAAAAACATAAGTTCTGTATGTAAACAAATAAAAAATTAAAAACATAGCAAGAATTAGAGAGTGAGAATAACTGATTTAGAAGGGAGAAAGGGTGAGGGGCTTAGTTGTAAGGATTAGAAGGGGAATAGTAATCCACTCTGGGCAGCTTTTAAGAAGAATATATATGAGGAAGGAAATGTAGGGGCCTATGGAAAAAGGAGGTGCAGTCAGCAGAGAGATGAAAACTATATCAGAGTTCCCAGACTTAGACAGTTAGTGATTGGGGAGGGGGGCCCTAGTTCCTTGAGGGAAGACAGAAAAGGAATCTTGGGGTACATTACATCAAGCTAGGGTTAAGTAATACTGGTGACCTGAATTTGAATCTTTTAAAATTAAACATAGTAGTTGTGGATCTTCAAAACTGAGCCAGGTCTATGAGGCACCCTGGACAGTGTTTTTTATCCAGGCTATAGATCCTAGAAGGTGTGGCTCAGGAACCTCCTCAGCTAATGGACTGAGCTGGGGAGGTGAGGAATATTCTTGCCAGAAATATTATAACTGATTGCCAATTTCAATTGGGTAGGCTACTTACTATCCCCCGGCTGTGGGTGGGGAGGGTAGCAAATAATAAATGAGAATAGATGCCAACAAGCAGCACAAGGACCTATAATTGTTGGGAGGCTTGGCTGCAAAGACAGCATCAGGCAAGGAAAAGGGGGGTGAACAATGCTTGAGGGGAAGTCATTTACTGTTGAATGTGATGAAACAGGGGGGGATGTTGAAAATGTTGTTGGAAATGATATTACAGTTGTTAAAGGCTGGGGCTCTGACAGTTATGAGTTCCAAAGCTCAGCTAGGTTAAAAAGGTTAAAACAGAGGCAATGTTGTTTACAGCACAGTTTAAGCTGGATATATGCTATACAAAACAGAGAATGGTGAAATAACTCAGACAAATGATGATAGATAACACATTGAAGGTTACTTCATGGAATGTCAATGGAATGAAATCTCATGTTAGGAGAAAAAGAATTCAGAATAAGGTGAAGTCACTGGGCTCAGACATTGTTTGTTTCCAGGAAACCCATATGACCACCAAAGAGGGGGCACATACGGTATATCACAAAACTGGGGGGGAGGGGGAGTGGCATGGCACATACTTCACTTTTAAAGCACAAGTGGTCACAGTATGGTTGAGGCTCAGATTTCCAGGTGTTGTTACCAATGTTAAAAATGATAGTGGGGGTAGATACACCCTCATTCAACTGCAGTTAAATGAGGGTCAAAATATGGCTATGGGGGTCAGTATATGCACCCAATATAGATAACTCTGCCTTCTTTAATCAATTATCAGTACAGATGGCAGAATTCTCCGGTCCCTGGATTTTGAATGGTGATTCAATTTATACTAGACATGATATTAGACAGATCATCCAGGACGGGGGGCACATGAGCAAACGTGTGAAAGCATTGACAGTTGCGCATCACAACTTGCCCCTTTGAATATCGGGCCGGGGCACATTGGTGGGTTGCGCATGGCACATCCCTGTTGTGCCATGTACAACCTTTATGAATATCCAGGCCACTGTTTAAAAAAAAAGATCTGATTGGATTACCTTAATTATGTGTGCCATCTCAAGGTTTTTAAGAAGAATAGCCATTAGTTTGCCCACCTTGTCTCCACTATTAGTATACTTAGCTTGAATTTTGAGAATAGCATATTTCACTTTTTTCCCATAAGTGTTCAATGTATTGGTCTCACAGGAAATCTAGTTTGGCCTTTACGGAACCTGGGATAGTGGAGCTGAGATAAGTTTCTACATATTGGATTTCAGTTAGAAGCTGCTGAACCTTAGTGTCCCTTTCCTTCTTGAGATTAGACGCCAGTCTAATAAGCTTTCCCCTAAGGGAAGCCTTACAGGCCACCCATTCTTATTTATTTAATTTATATATTTATTACTGATTTGGAAAACACCTTTGAGTGCAAACTCTTTTACAAAGGATCCAAGTCACAGATTGTAAGCAAGTCACACAGGAGAAAGCAGAATAGCAACACAAATGAACAAATATACAATATGTCCAGGATACAGAAACTAACAGTGTTAATGCATGCACATAATTATAAAGGCAAAGGCAAAACTAGTGCAGCCACAGACAGCCCTATCATTGAATTGGGGGGAAGGGGATTGTTAGCTGTTTGTGTGGTAGTGTGGCGTGTGCCGAGGAAGACATGTCATGGCCAAGTGCTGCACCAGTCATAAAAGGGGCTGAGACGTGGGATACCTGTGGTCAGTCACCTAGATGCAGGTGCACTTAGAGAGTGTTATAAGGTGCTTTTTGAGGTCAGCTTTGAATTTGACCAGACAACTAGTGGCAAAGAGGTGCCCAGGGAGTTCATTCATCCACAGTGGGGCCCCGGTAGGCAAATGCACATTGCCCAAGTGAGGTGCAAGGTTTTTATTGAAATTTGTGCTGAAGTTATGTGCAACATATGTTGGAATTAACTCTTTAATCTGGTGGACAACAAAGTTGTTGTTGAGAAGCTGATTGTTAATTTCCAGGTCATGTCATGTTCTGTGCTATGTGTGAGGGTGTGGTGAATATATCCTGGGGAGTGATCAGATAATACTCTAGAGGAGATCTGGCAAGTGTGCAAACTGGGGAGGAGGGAATGACTTGTAAGAAAATAGTCAATTCTAGACTGGGAGTTATGTGGAACAGAGAAAAAAAGTGTAATCTCTATCCGAGGGGTGGAGAAGACACTAGGGATCACATAAAGCTAATGAGCCCATCATATCTCTAAGTGCTCATTGTGCTGGTGATAAGCCCTTAACAGTGCTGCTGGATCTATCTCTAGCTCATAAGTGATGGCAAGATTCCAGACACCAGCAATGATCATAGAGAGATGTAAGTATGAGGTTAAGGTGTCATAGGTATCATAGTTTATACAGAGCAAGAAGACCATGGTCCATAATGCTCACCAGTATTAATTATATCCTACTATGCATTTTTGTTTCAAATAGGTGTCCAAGTAATTTTTAAAAGTATCAATATTTTCACATGATACTATTTCCACAGGTAAACTATTCCAGATTTTACAAACTCTTATTGTGAACCAACTACTTCTTTTTTTTGTTTTGCACTGTTCGACTTTTAATTGCAGTGGATGTGCCCTAGTTAAGTAAATTTTATCCCTTAATTCAAGTCCTAATAACTCCCACAGGTTGTCGTTATGTGCTTCCTTAAATACTAGACATAAATCACCCCCTTATTCTGCGATACTCCAATGTATACAACCCAAGTTTTTCAAGTCTAGCATGGTAATCCAAGTTTCTGACTTCAAAAATTTTTTAGTTGCTCTCTGTTGAATTTTCTCCATTTATTTTATAGTGCCTTTGTCCCCAGGTGCCCAAAATTGGGCACAATACTCCAGATGGGGCCTCACCAATGATGAGTATAATGGGAGCAAGACATCACTACTTTTACTTTTTAAGGTATTTATAAGGGACATGAAAAAAGAAGGGCAATCAGCGCTGGGGCCTGTAAAAGGCTGTGGGATAACAGATGGACACATACACCGATTCTTCAGTTGCACAAGTTCCATCGTTGTTTATTAAAATTTTTACAGAACAAAATAATAGCGGACTGTTTCGTCAAATAAAATAAAACAAAACAAAAAATCAGCTTCACTTCAGCAGTATTCAAAAGAAGGTTAACAATACAGCAGAACTAGCAGTAACTAGTCTGGATAGGTGTTTCACTTGCAATACCCTACTCAGATCTAAAGAACACATTTATCTGATCTTAATATAAAGAGGGCAGAGCCCTCTAATAGGTCTGTCTTCTCTGTCAATCAATCAGAAATATAACTTTTTATTATAGATTGCCTTAATACACTCTATTATGATTCAACATTTATTTTACAACATTTATTGCAGAAATGACAATATTTTCAAGGTTTTCCCTTTATATTTAAAATAAGCCAAACAATTCCTCAGGTAAGCCCCTCCCCAGCAGTCCTGTCTATAAAAATGGTAAGAAAATGGCTGGCCGGCTCTTAGAGAGGACCTGCAGGGAAGGGTTACCAAAGAGAATTCTTTTATTCGGCTGCCTTAGCAAAAAAACAAAACAAGGTTAATTAATATCTTTAATTCTGAACCTAATCCTCTATTTCCTTTTCCTTGTCTTAAAGATTTATTTGTCCTGACAATCTGCAAAGGCAAACCAGTTGTGTCCATGAAGATTACCAAATGAATTTAAAATTAAGCTCAGCCGAATGGCTATTCTACAGCCATGCACTTTTTTAAAACTGTGAGCTGTCTCACCGAGAAGAATTCTTGTAGTTCAGATCAATAGAATGCCTTCTCTGGTGGTGGCTCCTTGTGTTTGTGCTACAGTTTTGTAAAAGAAAAAATAACTCGGCAGCTGTGTAAATGTGCGCACAGTCGCATGGCACTTCCTGGATCAAGTCGGGTCTATAATAAGCCGTAGAGCTGAGTAGCGAAGAAATCTAAATTATATCGTATTTCATTCCCATAAAGTGCCTTTTTTTCTGCTACAGCAGCACTTGAGGAGAAGTTTTAACCAAATAAATCTTCGGTTTGTTTATTTTCTTAAAAAACAAATGGAAGATGAAACAAATTACAACAGCTTTTCTTTTTAGCAAACCAAAAAGGATAAAAGCTACCCAATAAAGACATTCTTGTTTTCTTTGAAATTTCACCAAGGCTGCCTGGCTAAGTCTTAATATTTTACTAGTATTCTTTGTTTTTAGCAGATACCAGTTCAGGCACAAGGCTAATAAGTAACCATGGGGGGCACCAGACAATAAGACAACATAAAATAAATAAATGAACATGGGTGGCCTGCCCATGTACACAAACAATAAAAAAAACAGAAATACAGAAAAATGAATACAAGAGGCACTCCATGAAATACTCCAACCTGCTGGCATATCTTTTCATACCCTTTTACATTATCCTCCCCATTTAAGATAAAAAAAAAATTTATGAGTTTTTATATTTAAGTCTATATGTTTTCCTAATCCCAAAGTTAATATATTCTTACCCATATATCAGATCTCTCCTTCTGGAAGAGATGGAGCCAAAGCCCACCCATCTCCTCAGGCTCCACCTTGGGGTCCTTTTCTTTTTTTTTTTTCAGAATTGTGAAATAGCAAGAGTTCCACAATTATCAACTTTCTTACCCTGAGGTCTGATATTAGGTATATTATGTTTTAATTCATGCCCATATCTAGATAAGAAGTCAGTGTTATTATGTTCAGTACCTCTTCGATGTTTAATTTTGAATCGATATGGCTGCAATGCTAAATACCACCGCATAATGTGGGGATTTCGATTTTTCATCATGTTCGGCCAACATAAGGGGTTATGATCTGTCCAAAGTTAAAATTCCACCCCCCATAAATAGAAACAGAGTGCTTCTATAGCCCAGGGTACTGCCAGGCACTCCTTTTCTATCATGGAGTAGCAGGTCTCCCTCTCATGCAATTTTCTACTTACATAAATGACAGGGTGCACATTTCCATCAACAATTTGTGTTAACACTGCCCCAATGCCACAATTTGAAGCATCAGTTTGTAGTATAAACAGCAATGTAAAATCTGGTGTACGTAGTACAGGTGAGGAACATAATTTTGTCTTAATAGTAGAGAATGCTTCTTCACAAGCAGGGGTCCATATTACTTTGTCATGTTTATTTTTCTTGATCAGATCAGTGAGGGCACTAGCCAGTGTTGAAAAATCGGGAATGAAGCGATGATAATAGCTTGCCAGTCCTGAAAAAGTTCTGACATCTTTTTTAGTTATAGGTTGAGGACTATTTGCTACTGCTTCAGTTTTTGATTTTACAGGTTTTATCTGACCTCCACCAATCTGAAATCCCAGATATTCAGTTTCCTGCATGGCTAGGGAACATTTTGTTGGGTTTATAGTCAAGCTAGCTTCAGATATTGCATCCAACACAAAGGATAGATGATGTAAATGGTCAGACCAAGTTTTGCTAAAAATGACTACGTCATCCATATAGGCTGCACTATAAGCTACGTGGGGTGGCAAAATTTTGTCCATAAGTCTTTGAAAGGTGGCAGGTGCACCATGTAGCCTGAAGGGCATTACGGTGAACTGAAACAAGCCAATAGGAGTACTAAAAGCTGTTTTTTCCTTAGCTGAGTTGTCAGGTGGGACCTGCCAATAGCCTTTTGTAAAATCTAGGGTGGTAAGGTACTGGACATTTCCTAAATGGTCTAGAATGTCATCTATGCATGGCATTGGATAACTATCAAATTTAGAAATGTCATTTAAATGTCTAAAGTCTAGACATAACCGTACCCCACCTTCCTTTTTCCCCACTACCACAATGGGAAAACTCCATTCATTATGTGAGGGTTCTATGATACCTAACTGTTGCATTTTCTGGAGTTCTTTCACTACATCTTCCTAAGCCTTTCAGGTAATCTGTAGGGTCTTTGTCTTATGGGAGTGTTTTGAGTCACTGTTATTCGGTGAACCACATCTTTAACCTTTCCAGGGGTTCCAGTAAAAGAATTAATATACTTCTGTGGCATCATTTGTAATTCTACTACCTGTTGGGGGCTTAAATGGGGATTAATAGTTACAACACCAATGTTCCTTTGTACCTCTAACCATTGGTACACCATGTCTACTTCACTAATAGGGGATTCAGGGTGTATATACCCACAAAAATGGGTCTCTCTTTTCACCCATCGTTTTAGTAAATTGGCGTGGTACCATTTTGTTTCTTTTTCTTGTCAGGTAACTCTATTTTATATGTTACAGGCCCCATTCATCTCAATATTGCATATGGACCTTGCCATTTCATGTGAAATTTATTCTCTGAGGAAGGTAGTAAAAGTAGTACTTTATCTCCCTCTTCAAATTCTTTGTTTCCAGTTCCCTTATTGTAATGAAATTTCTGTATTTCCTGGTGTTTTGTATTAGAATAGTGTGCCTTCTGCATGTATTTTACTATCCTCTGTCTAAGGCTATGCATGTAGCCATTTGGCATCAAACCTAATGGAGTTTGTCCTTCTTCCCATTCTTCTTTAATAAGGTCTAAGGGGCCTCCGGGATTCTGCCCATATAACAATTCAAAAGGAGAGAATCCCATAGAGGCCTGGGGTACCTCTCTGTATGCAAACATTAAGTAAGGTAAGAGTACGTCCCATTTACTGCCTTCCTCCTGACTATACTTTTGCAGCATTTTCTTGAGGTTTGATTGAAACGCTATACCAAACCGTCCATTTGAGGATGATATGGGGTGGTATGTATGGCAGTAATTCCCAAGGTTTGATAGTGGCATTTCAATAATGTTGAACAAAATTGCTACCCCTATCAGTTAGGATTTCTTTGGGTATACCTACCCGGCTGAAAATCTTGCTCAGTTCTTCTGCAATCTTAGGTGCTGTGACATTTCACAGAGGTATAGCCTCTGGAAACTTAGTGGCATAAGCACAGACCACTAAGATGTATTGCTTTCCCTTTGCACTCTTAGGTAGAGGACCCACCACATCCATAGCTATGTGGTCGAAAGGGGTTGTAACCAAAGGTATAGGAAGTAAAGGTACCTTGTCTTTTTTACCAATTCTGGCAACTTTCTGGCATTCAACACAGCTTCTACAGAACTCTGACACTTTTCGTGAATGCCAGGCCAGAAAAAGTGGTACAACAAATGGCTCAAGGTACAGACCCTTTCCATATGTCCTGCTAGGGGCACATCATTGGCTATCTCTAGTAACTGTTGTCTATATGGCTGGGGTACCACGAGCTGCTGAACTTCTTCCTGTTTTTGGATTTGTACATACCCTATATAACAACCCTTTGTGTAAGTGATATTTATCTGATGAAACCTCAGCATGTGAAACATGGGGAAAAAAATCCTGTAAGCTAGTATCTTATTGTTGTGCATCTTTAAATTAATTTCTTTTTACAACATTATCTACAGTAATATCACATACAACATCATTTCTTTTTCCCTTTGTTTGAGTCCACATATGTTTTTCCTTTTTTTTATGATGCCTTGGTTTCTTGTCCTTACCGGGGTCTCGATATACATCTTCAGTAAAGGGAAATATTTGTTCCAGTGTGCTTTTAGTTTGAGGTCTGGTGACCACAGAAGAAAGAATAGATGTTAACAAAGATTGGAATTGTGGGTGGTCATGTCCAATAAGTACTGGAACTGGGAGATTTGGGACAATACCCACCATCAAAGACTGGGGTTGCCCCAGTACAGTCAAAACAGTTTTATGTAGGGGGTAGTGATGCGTGTCTCCATGAATACATGTGACCCCGGTAGTAAGCTTGCTAGATAGGGATGTTTGTTCCAAAACAGATGCCTGAACCAGTGTCTGCTTACTCCCTGAATCAAGGAGTCCCTGTACTGTGTTCTGTCCTATTTGCACTTGAATCATATACTGGCCCCAATTGGCCAGGACTAAATGAGTAGGTTCACTCCTTCTCTTGGGGCAGAAATGTGCTATGTGTCCCTTCCCACTACACTCTCAACAAATTGTGTCTGAGTTATACCCTCTTGATGGTTTAGAATAAGTTTTTACCTCCACTGGAGGAGTGGCAGTATTAACAGAAGAAGATGTAGTGGTGTCTTACCATCGGTTGTTGTTGATTATGGGGTGCAGTCCCTTTTTGATGGGTAGGTCAGACAGCTAAATAATCCTCTGCCAGTCTAATTGCCACCTCTGAAGTCTCTGGGCGGTGCTCCTTTACCCACAGTAGTACATCTTCTGGCAATATACAAATAAACTGTTCCAAGATGACAGCTTCTAACACTTGATCCAGGGTTCTTGTATTGGGCTGCAGCCATTTTATTTTATTTTTATTTTTTTTATAAAATTTAATGAAATTTAATACACAACTCCTTCAAGCGGGTATATGCATCTTGTGGATTATCAGCAGTCTGGAAACAATATATTCTCAAACGTTGTCAGTAAGTTTCGGTGTTAATGTCATAGCGTTTTAGAATGGCAGCCTTGACCTAGTCATAATTATTAGCCTGGGCTATCTCTACATGACTGTAGGTTAGTTGTGCTTTTCCAATTAAATATGGTGCCAAACGAATAACCCACTGATCTCTGGGCCGCGCACATGCCACGGCCACCCTTTCAAATGTCATTATGTATGCTTCTATGTCATCAGTTTCAGATAATTTGACTAGTTTAATGTCTTTGTGACCAACTACAGGGGGCTGCTCAGGAGGATGATTGGCGCCCAGTGCTTGTATGGCACGCAATGTGTCATTCCATCTAGCTTCATTCTCTCTTTTGTCTATTTCCCTCTGCTTCTCCATCTCAACTTGATGCATACAGAGCCATCTAAGCAATTTGTGTGTCTTTATGGAGGGAATTTCCTCTCCAGGTTCACCTCCACTTGCCTGTGCCTTCAGTTCTTCCTCCATCGTCTTAGTAGTTTTCACTCCTTTTCTTCTAACGACAGGATCCAGACCTGATAGTAGAGGAAGTTGGTATACAGCTGACACTGATCGTGTAACCACTCGGGTAAAGATGTAAAGTTCGCCTTGTCCTGTTGCATCAGCTGTCCACCAGAGCCTTATTTCAGACTCCTCAGTTGGAATAGGATGCCAACTGAGCCCACCACTGCCACCAGTATAAAAGGCTATGGGATAACAGATGGACACATACACCGATTCTTCAGTTGTACAAGTTCTAATGTTGTTTATTAAAATATTTACAGAACAAAATATTGGCGGACTGTTTCGTCAAACAAAATAAAACTAAACAAAAAAATCAGCTTCACTTCAGCAGTATTCAAAAGAAGGTTAACAATACAGCAGAACTAGCAGTAACTAGTCTTGATAGGTGTTTCCCTTGCAACACCCTATTCAAGTCTAAAGAACACCTTTACGTGAGCTGAATATAAAGAGGGCAGAGCCCTCTGATAGGTCTGCCTTCTCTGTCAATCAATCAGAAATAGAACTTTTTATTATAGATTGTCTTAGTACACTCTATTATGATTCAACATTTATTTTATAACAACATTTATTGCAGAAATGACAATATTTTCAAGATTTTCCCTTTATATTTAAAATAAGCCAAACAATTCCTCAGGTAAGCCCTTCCCCCAGCAGTCCTGTCTATAAAAATGGTAAGAAAATGGCCAGCCGGCTCTTAGAGAGGACCTGCAGGGAGGGGTTACTGAAGAGAATTCTTTTATTCAGCTGCCTTAGCAAAAAAATTAAACAAGGGTAATTAATATGTTTAATTCTGAACCTAATCCTCTATTTCCTTTTCCTTGTCTTAAAGATTTATTTGCCCTGACGGTCTGCAAAGGCAAACTGGTTGTCTCCGTGAAGATTACCAAATGAATTTAAAATTAAGCTCAGCTGAACAGCTATTCTATAGCCATGCTCTTTTATAGAACTGTGAGCCGTCTCACGGAGAAGCATTCTTGTAGTTCAGATCAATAGAATGCCTTCTCTGGCGTTGGCTCCCTGTGTTTGTTTGCGATACAGTTTTTTAAAATGAAAAAATAACTCGGCAGCTGTGTGAATGTGCGCACAGTCGCATGGCACTTCCTGGATCAAGTCGGGTCTATAATAAGCCGTACAGCCGAGTAGTGAAGAAATCTAAATTACATCGTATTTCATTCCCATAAAGCGCCTTTTTTTCTACTACAACAGCACTTGAGGAGAAGTTTTAACCAAACGAATTTTCGGTTTGTTTATTTTCTTAAAAAACAAATGGAAGATGAAACAAATTACAACGGCTTTTCTTTTTAGCAAACCAAAAAGGGTAAAAGCTACCCAATAAAGACATTCTTGTTTTTCTTTGAAATTTCACCAAGGCTGCCTGGCTAAATCTTAATATTTTACTAGTATTCTTTGTTTTTAGCAGATACCAGTTCAGGCACAAGGCTAATAAGTAACCATGGGGGGGGGGCACCAGACAATAAGACAACATAAAATAAATAAATGAACATAGGTGGCCAACCCATGTACACAAAAAATAAAAAAAACAGAAATACAGAAAAATGAATACAAGGGGGCACTCCATGAAATACTCCAACCTGCTGGCATACCTTTTCACACCCTTTTACAGGGCCATTAACAGATCACAACAAAACTTCTGTATTGTCTAGAGTACCCACAAAGAAGGCATAGTGGCCTTCCATGTCTGTAATGGAGGCCATCTGAAAAAGCTTGTTGTGGCCAATGAGTTTGGTTACTCTACAATGCTTAGTGCTGGTGCCTATGCCATAGGTCTGACCATCCAAATCTCTACAAAAAAGTGAAATATGTTTTGTCAGTAGATGGGTTTCATGCAGATATAATATTTGTGTACTTAGATGTTTGGCATGTTTCAGAATCTGGTACCTTTTGTCCTGGGATTGTGAGTCTTTAATGTTTCAATAAGTGTATGTAATAGAACCACTCATTTGCAGAAGTTAAGAAAGATAAGACGGGTACAGCTGACAGGCCCAGGGTTAATTACCAAATCCTCAAAGTCAGTATCGTAAGTGCTGCCACAAACAGAGAAGAACCCCCCACCTCCCTCCCCCCAGGTCACCCTGATAGACAAGAAAATGTATACAAACAAGTAACAAATAACAATATACATAAACCTTCACCTACAGTATGTTGAGGAATAGACAGGAAGGCAGAATGGTCATATTCCAGTCCTTGCAACTACACGCCACTGCAACAGTCCACGAAGATTACCCAGTAGTGCCATTCCTTCATCCTCTGGTGCTGTCATGGTGGTTAGCCATACCAGCCTAGGAACCTGCCAGTACAGGGCAAACAGTAAAATACATAGTAAATCTTTCCCACAACCATATAAGGATGTATGAAATGGTATAACAACCAAAAGAACAGCAATAAGTGAAAGTCTTCTGAAGCAACAGGGGGTTCCCCAGAACTGTGGCAATATTGCCTACTAGTAAGGGTGGGACCCACATAAGTAACTAAATCCTGCAGTCTCCCTTCTCTCCCCCTCAGGGGAGAAGTGGAAAAGGAGGGTCGCAGCTCCTTCTAAATATGATACAGCATTTTATCCCAAAGCCTCCTCCCAGGTCATTATTGTGTTAACTGCTGGGAAACTGCAGTTCTAAATCAACAGAGCTTCTAGCAATAAAAAACATTTAGTTAATCAAAGGCTATATTATAACTGAAATAGAAATGAGTCCATTGGGGTAAGGTAGTGCTACATTTGCCAGTGTCTTGGGAATGGACTGCTTCTGTGATGCCACAGTGTCTACAGTCAGAGTCAGAAGTGCTAGTCTTCGATTATGGAGCAGGAAGATGATAGCATGGGTTGGGTCCACAAGGGCTGGTTCTATGTTCATGAAGGCAGTGCTGATAAGCTGCAGGATGCCGGAAGATCATAGTAGAAACTATACTATGGTTTCCAGTCTCTAGTCATGGGTGGCTGTGATCTTAATGACAGAGAGTAAAGCCAAACAATCGGGTGGTAGTACTAAATTGGAGACAGCATGATATAAGAATCAAAGGATCCCAGCCATGCTCAAGCAGGTAACTGTGTCACAACTATTGGGGACAGTCCAAAAAATCAGATTGTGTGACAGAAGGCTAATCAGTTCAGTTTTTTAAAGAAGTTAACATTCAGCCCTGGTACAATATATATACCGTCCACAAGAGCAGGTATGTCAATAAATGCTGTGGCTGTTTGGGAAATGGGCTGCATTAGGTGGGAAATACAGCTTGCAAAATGCTTCAGGAGAGTGAGTTTGACTTCTGCTGCTGAGAAGAATTGTTTTCACCCTCTGGAATAGCTACCTGCAAACATGCTGGATACAGTTATCTAAATTTGATGCCATGTAGAGCTTGTGTTTGATATCTCTATATTCAGCTTGCTTGGCACAGACGTTAGGGTTTAAGTAACTATAGATTCTAAGCTGATGGTCTTCCCAGGAGATCTCCTTTAGTGCCCTGATTCCAGATAAGATATGTGTCTTGTCGAGAAAATGTAATAGTCGAAAGATTATTGTACAAAGTTTTTGGGGAGCAGGTAGTGGTCAAAGTGCATGGTGAACCCATTCCAGGATGTAATGGCAGCCATTGGGAGGTGGGCCTGTTATTTTTCACATAGTCGCTGAATAAATAAAATCTTGTAACTGTTTTTTGTTTCCTTGTCAACAGACAACTCTTTTTATGTAGCTGTTGGGGATGTATGTATTTGCTTTAGTTTGTTTTCACTATTCACACTAGACCTTGTGACTAGCCTGGGGATCTCCATTTTCTGGTTGTTGAAATCTCATTGAACCTGAGAGCTGAATTACAATATGAAAACATGATCTGTCATCACCCTTTAGACTCCACAGTATGACAGTCTGATCACTTAGATTTCAACAAAACAAGCTGCAGCAAGGTGTGATATATCACATTTATCTTCAGTTAGCTTTACAACCTGCCTTAGATGTAATGCAAGTTTTTCTCTTTTAAACTGCATTCAATCAGTGTTTCTATAGAGATTTTTCAAGTTATGTGTGCTTTCAGCATAAAGATACATGGGGTACAGTAAATGGGTGCTGTAGCATCATGTTCTCATATGCAAATGCAGCTCTCGAGGACAATGAGATTTTAACAACCAGAAAATGGAGACCCCCAGGCTAGTTACAGGGGCTGCTGTGAACTTTGAAAGGAAACTAAAGCAAACACATGTATCCCCCAACAGCTACACAAAAAGAGCTATCTGTTGAAAAGCAAACAAAAAACTTTTACAAGATATGAGGGTGTACTACTCCTTTAAGAAAAAGTTGGTAGGATATCTGAATGAGAAAGGTCTCCAGGATGAGAGGCAGCACAGGTTTATGGGAAGGCAAACATGTCAAACAAATATGTTTGACTTCTTCAACTGGATCATTGAAACAGTGGACAAGAGCCAAGCAGTGGACATCCTTTACCTGAACGTCATTAAGAGGTTGCTCAGGAAGATGGTGGTCCTCAGGTTTGGAGAAAAGTTGAGGAGATGGTGGAAACCTGGTTGAGGGACAGGAATCAGAGTGTGGTGGTGGGGACTGAGCTATCTAGTGTAACAGTCATGTAGGGTTTGTTACACCAAGAAAGAAAATAGTTTGATTTGGGTAGCTTTATGTGCAGGTCATTGGGACCTGGATTCAAGCCCTGGAGTAGGTGGGTGCAGCCAGGAAGAGAGAGGGTGGCCTCTGTAGAGGAAAAGAGTAAATAAATAAATAATAGATCAGCTGTGAGCATATCAGTATTGTTACAAGTGTGTAGTAGCTGGGAGTGAGGAAGAGATTGCCTGCCCCGGTACACAGACAAACATTTTAAACAGTTAATGAAGAAGCAGTCTCATTCCAGTAAATAAAAAAAAAATACAGAAAGGAGGTGATGTTTGTATTGGTGGCCACTGGGCTAGTAATTGTATGCCCTGGCTACTGCAGTTAGAGCCCTGGTGGTCCAGTGGTTAATAAGAGGGCCAGCCTGGGTTGCCCTATCAATATATATTTTTTATATGTATTGTGCCTGAATTTAAGTCATGCAGTCTGCTGCTCTTTTAAAATAAATGCAGGCGGCGGCTGCAGGCACCATGGGCTGCACACTGAGAGACGGAGGAGAGGGGAGAGTGAGAGCCAATCATCGGCTTCACAGCAGAGCACCGGTGTACTCTGGGGAATCCTGTGACTGCAGCTTCTGTGCAGCTGTACTAAACCATGAAGGCAATCACGGAGAAGGCTACGGCCTGCTGACACCCTGAGCGAGTGTGCGAGAGGAAGACGCAACCAGACGTTCCTCTCGCAGGCAGGACAACCTGATATTTCTTCATTTAGTTGAGTAGGCGGCAAGTGCCAGGATGTATTTTTTTAGGGACCGGCTCACATTAAATAAATATATAAAAAGAAAGGGGCACAGTCATAAATTGAGCTCTGAGGAGCTCCTGGAAGTCAAAAGCACATACAATATTAATAGGCTCATGCTGGGGATCATTTAAGAGCCGCGGTAAAGCTGTCAAGGAAAAGGGGACCCATAGCATTTACTCAAGGATAAATACAATAAAATACACTATTTATTTATAAAAGGGCCACAGGGGGCTAAGGGGGAGTTCTGGGGACCACACACATATGAACTGGTGCCACAGAAAGGCTTAGTTTTTAAAGCAGAGCCATTTTAATGAGCTTGTGTGCTGGGAAAGCATGGGGTAGTGAGAGAAGCTGCTGGGAGAGAAACAGTTTATTTTAAAAGTGTGCTGCCAAACCAATTTGTGTTTTATTTGCCTCAAACTTGGCAGGACTGTAGCTCAAATGTTCTTCAACAAAGAAAAGCAGTTTTTGGTGGCTGAAGTGCAAAATAAAGGAGTCACTAACCTGAATAGGAAGAGTGTGCTCTGGGAGCCATAGTCCATGCAGTTCAACAAGAGAAGGTTGTGCTAAGTATGCGAAAAATGAATATTTATTAGATTTGTAACTGTAAACTGCAGAAGGCAGCTTATTTAAAGGGAAAAATACTATTTGTGAGGAAATCTGAAGTAAAAGTTACTCAGTAAGTGCTGTTTGAAAGATTTACTGAGAGAAAATTTTACCTTTAGCAACTTGGGATTCCTGTGGAGGAATGTTTATAAAAAAATATTCTGGAGAAAGCTTGAAATATGGGTTTTCCAGTGAGGAAAGTTTAGAAGTGCTTAAACCTTGGGAAAATGATTATTGTTATGTAACAAAAATACAGGGAATTAAATGGGAATCCAGGCTGTCAGGGAAAGCAGCCTCGGAATCTTCAGGAAAAGCAGTTTGATTTAAAAAAGCTGTTGATTCTATTGTGGCTTATGATGCTGCTGCAGAAAGAGATTTGATTGGTCCTGAGCTTCTGAACTGATCAGTGTCCACTCAGTGACAGAGGATTAACATATACAAATGAGTTGGGGGGATATAAGGAGCTGCACAGCCAGTTTAGGGAGTTTGAGCAGGGAGAGCAACCAGGAAGGAAGGATCCACGTGAAGAGGGTGTCCAGTCAGAAGATGCCTGCTGTTTGTGATAGAGTCCTCAAGTTAGAAGAGCACAACAGTGCCTCACTCACCAAAAATGTGATCGATAATAACAATGTGGAGAAAGAATACAGTCCATCAAGTGTATTTCCCAGACAGTTCAAAGGACTGCAATTTATTCCTTAAGTTATTCAAAAGCTCCACAACACACAGTGACATTTAAAATTTGGTGAATACAGGAACTCTGCAAGTAACAAACACCCCTAGAGCCTCGACTCTCACAAGTCTTCTAACTTGAGGACTTTAATTGTTAAGGTTAGTTACCTTTGCGAAGTGCTGCACGGCTTGTTCCGGTCCATTTTTAGTTCGTGGAGCTTCCTTTTGGATTTTCTTCTGTTTGTGATAGAGCTTGGGGGACAGCCCTCAATTAAATAAAGTAAAGGTGAATAGGCGATCTCCTGTATCCCAGTGCAGGGTCAGACAGGGTAGTGAGTGACAGCAGGAAAAGTATAGTTAGCCTGCTGCTTCAAGTACCTGTTGACTCCAGAAGCTGTCATTAATTGTCTTCACAGAAAAAAAGCTGCCACAAGAAGAATTCAGTGCTTCTCCAGTTTTTCCATCTTCACTGCTTTTCTCTCCAAAAGGCCCTCAACAATGGGTGTTTACTCATCTGGTAAAGGTGACTGTGTTGGTTGGCATCCATGGCACTCCAGACATTACCTCATGGGTTACAGCCCACCTGATAGGCTAGTGATGCACATGACCCAGATCAGATTTCCAGTATATCCAGGTCCCAGAAACCCCTGCTCTCCAGTTCTGAATCGTGCATCTGAATAGGCAAGAAGCACACCAGGGATCCCTGTCTGGTGGGCTGTAACCCATGAGGTAATGTCTGGAGTGCCATGGATGCCAACCAATCACAATCTCCTTCAGCAGTCAAAAGAAATGTGGTATAGTAATCAAAAATGTCTTCAACCTTGGGGATTTGTTTTAAAAGGAAAAAGTCACTGAACTGAACTTAATTTGCCTCTAATCCTTCTCCATAAAAAGGACTACTGTCTCATTGAAGGACTGAATTTTGAAAGACTGAGGGGGAATTGTGTCCTTGAATGTTTATGTGCAAATGCTGTGAATTGTATGTTGCTATGTGCTATTGATTATTTGCTAAAGTTAAATGCAAAAGCTGAATTGTTTAAGTCTTAGAGATCTATTTAAAGGTAAAACTGCTGTGTGGGATACCAGGAAGGGTATCTATGGTAAGGGAGTGAGTGGGCTGACTGAGGTGGGACAAGGCCTGGAAACCCCTGCACACCCATAAGGCAATTCCTGTATGTGCAGCATCTGAGGCCTGAAGTAAAGCCTAGTGCTGGGACAGCAACGTGTGTTTGGGTAATAGGTGAGTTTGCTGTCTGAGATGGGACAAGGTCCAGAAGTCACTGTACTCCCTTAGGGCTAAAGTGTTTAACATGTTCAGAGAATAAGGCCAGGGAAGGGCTCTGTTATTTGGAGGTCTGGTGGGTGGTGGATTACTTGCAGTCTCAAGGGGGAAATTTGGTGGGGTGGACTACCCTGCAAAGGAAACAAAGGATAATGCTATTCTGTATTGCAGTTTGCATATGTTGTATACTTCTGATATTTTTAACTGCAAAGTGTGTATGTTGATTGCCATTTGTGGCTGCAAAACACTTTACAATTCTTTCAGTAAAGTTTACTTTATTTTTTCATCGATCCAAGTGTTAATATCCTTACTTGCTGTGCCAGTGTCTCGCATTTCTGAAAATCTTTAGGTCAGTCCAGTGCAGCACCTCTCTCTCGGCAACCCTCAGCCACACCAGTTGGGGGAGTAAGGTTCAGGTATTCTGGTTTTACCCAGCTGGATGGGCGTGGGCAGTGGAAGAGGCAGAGAATCCTACACTGCAGAGCTGTTACCACCAGTTGTGTTAGTTGTGTTCTTATTCACACTACCTGTGGTAGAGCACAGGGTGACACTACAGAGTGCAGATATATTGTAGCATACTGTGAGTGTGTGCCCTACAATCAAGTGTTTGTTGCTCCAGTGAAGTCACCAGTGGGGTCCCACAGGGCTCAGTGCTCAGACCAGTGCTGTTAAATGTCTTCATCAACAGTATTGGGGATGGCATTAGAGATGAAATTTGCCTATTTGCACACAACACCAAGCTCTGTGGGAGGGTGGGCACAGGAAAAGGGATGCAAGACCTAAAGGAGGATCTGGAAAAACTAGAGAAGTGGTCCAGGATCTGCCAGCTTGGCTTCAATGTAAAGAAATGCAAAGTTATGCACATTGGAGCCAAGAACCCAAGGACTGATTTTCACCTGGAAGGGGTCTGGGTATATATCTGAGGAGGAGAAGGATCTGTGAGTGATGATGTAACCAGGACCCCCATTAAATAGGCAGCATGTCGGCAAGGCAACTACCACAACAACAAAGGCTATCACCCCTGGCATTAGGGCAACACCTGGCTTGGGCTTCTATGAGGTGGGGGAGTGGTACAAAGCAATATTTCTATTTCTATCCAGGTTAAGAGGGAGAGGTGCCAGGGCTAGGGTGTGTCTCCTATCTGTGTGGACCCCAAAAACTCACACAGGTCACTTAGAGATTGAATGTCCACAACCAGAAAACTGGGATTGTACTGTATGGCTTTTCTTCCTGAACAGATGGTAACAGAAAAAAGGTGGTGCCCATAATGCTTGGTCACTGTCTAAATAGATGGTACACTTGTAGCAGGCAGACACATTTTTCAGTACTGAGACTTTTACAAAACACTTCCCACTGATGTCCTCCCCTTTTATTAGGGATCTCTGGATTTTACTGGTGCATTTATGTGGGTGATGCCACAGCACTTACTTCGAGCACACACTGGGTGAACCTAGTTACCATCCTTCAGAGCTCCTTATACTCCACATTTTGCCCTTTGCTTCTCTATGGAGGGTCTTGGCCTCTCCCCCATGTACACTTCTACCAGCTGCAAGGCTGTGCTAACTTCCACAGTTAGCACTCTTGAAAGAACTGTATTAACTTTCACAACTAGCTCACTTGAAATAACTGTGCTAACTTTCACCACTAGAACACTTGAAAGAACTGTGTTAACTTTCACCTTAACTTCTTCAGGGGGCACATGTTGTCTCTCCATCTTTAAATTCTAAGCACTCTGCATAACCTTTCAGGACTACTTAGGCTACATGCTTTTGTACCTCTTTCCTAAAATCTAACATTGGTTCAAGGAATCTTTAGCTTCCCTGGCTAGAGACATTGACACTGTTAAAATTCTTAAAACCTGAATCTGGGCAGCACTGTTAGTTCTCATAGACTTTTGGTGGTTGCCTCAAGACCTCTCACTGAAACCTTCAGTCCCATTTCTCCTGCTGAGAAATCTTCAGCCCCTCGGGCTTCACAGGATCTGATAGCCGCCACATCCCATAAAACCAGACACTGTTTACCATACTAGGGTGAAAAAATAACAAATTGAGTGTCCTTCTCTCTGACAAGTGGCCTTGGCAAAGCATTACTTGCCTGTAGAACTATCAACTGCAACTCCCAGCTCCAACACACAGTTTTCAAAAACAGCAGAGTACTGTGGCCCATGCTGCTACGAGAGTTCTAAGTTCCATGACATCATCTCCTGCCTCAGCAGAGCTAAGCAGGTGATGATGTAATGTACTCAGAGAATGTACACCCTCTGACTGCCCAGGCTTCCTGCCTGATCTAAAACTGATGGGATCCTAGTAACCCCAGGAACTGGCTGGTTGCACTCACTACCATCAATCAAACTTGCTGTCTGCAACAAGGGCTTTGAACTGCTACACAGTCCAACCAATCCCTGGGCATCCTACAGGGAGGGGTGGCCAGACCCTCCCCTACTTATGACTTAACTTAGGCAGGTTACCACAGGGAACATAGAGGCATGCTGAAACATCTTCCACCACCTCTAACGAACCAGCTAAGGTGTTCCTCCACCAGGGTTAATTGGGACCTTCCAAGTGCCTTTCCTGGCAGGATAGGACTGACCACCCACTACCATGGATGGGGCCATCAGCCTATACATTTTCAGGTACTCATCCAGACCACTACTAGGCACATACTAAGGAAACTAGCTATCCACTACACTACCCCAGGGACAGCTGATACCATTTTCACACTTTACTCTATACTAGCTTTAGAACACACACATGCATTCCAAAACCCATACTATTATTGTACACCTGTAACTAAAAAATGCTTAAACATTTCTAAATTACACACTTTAAAGCACTTTAAAAGACCAGGAAACCACCAGACCTCTGGCTGAGCCCCAAATCCTCTTCTTTTCTTCTTACAGGAACACATGTAACAGAAAAATCTGCAAAAAAAAAACAATAGAAAACAACCCCCCCACCAGCAGGATACCACACATTCCCAAAAATGTTTAAGAGTTTTTCTACAAAAGACAGTATAAAAGTACAAAAATAATATATACAAAATATATTTGTGGGGAAGGGAACCCTTATTGTTCATCTAAGGATGTAATGTTCTGAGTGTACAAGGCACTCACACTCAAGAATGTCTTTCAGAATATGGCCGGAGCCAGTCCAAGAACAGTTCTTGCAAGCAGGCACGGGGCCTACTGGAATTATCCAGACTAGATGTCCACTAGACCAAGGCAGTATGGGCATCACAGCATTAAGAGACAGTTATTCAAACAGAAAAATAAGAGAAACTTTGCTCTACCAGTTCAGAAGTGCAGGCTGACTTTTCTGCATTGTCTCTGTCACTGGCCAGGACCTCTTCTCTCCTCCGGCTGAAGACAAGTCTTCGTACTAAACTCTTCCATGACACCTCTTGCTCTGGTTTCTGCTGATCCAAAAGGAAACTGCAGATGACATCCTCATTGCTCCCAGGTGAGGTGATGCACTTTGACCTTCAGGGTCTTCTTTCTTCGGCTGATTGCCTACTGATCCTGTGGCCTGCCGACCACGGCTTACAGTCTCTGCTCGATTATAATTTTTACTGGATCTTCCAGATACTTTAAGGGGTAGTACCACTGGGGATGAAGACCACAAATAATTGTTCCATCTGGCCGGGTCTTCCTTACTGAGTGCACAGTCTCATTTCCAGCTCTATCAGTCACAATTGCTGAGTCCAAGTGGACGGTGCGGCCCACCTTCCATGAGTTAGCTTTGTCTTTACACACTTTTTCTCTGCCAGACTGATTAATTCCTTTCATCCAGCATCAAAGCAAACTTGTAGATGCCTGGATTCCTCCCTCAACCACTCTCTTCTCCGTAATGCTCTTGGGCAGATGCAGGCCCTCAGCCTGGCATGGTGGCAGCTAGGTCTGATGCAACAATGCATCTCTGTCCCACACAGGGAAAATACAATCCATTCCTGTGTCCTCCTCCACTTCTTGCACACTGAGGCCCCTCTCTTCTGCTGAGGGTTCCAACATTTTGACAGCTGCATCTGTTGACTCAGTCTCACTGCCAGACAGCTCAGCCTCCTACAATCCTTCCATATGGGCTGCCCAGGAGTCGGTTACTGGTTTGACCCCTGTGAATACGCATTCTTCACTGCTTATGGAAGCATGTGCCTCTCATGTGATGAAGTCCTCCAGCTTCTCATCCTCCCCAAGCACACTTGGACTTGAGCCCTCTGCCTAAGGGTCCACAAGTTCTAGTCATTCCACTGCCAACCCCCTCCCAGCTTCTTCCTTGGCTGAGGGGCTACTTGCTGCTGCTTGCACCTCTTTGCTGCTTTCAGCCACACCTTCAAATAAATTCCCTGAAGGAAATCCTCTGCTTTCTCCTGCTCACATTTTGCACCACTCTGTATTCCACAGCTAGGCTCTGTACTTAGAGTCCAAGTAGGGGCCAACCAGATACATCAGACAGTCTCTCCGGGAGAGCCACTAGCCATATACATGCCAATATTTTTCTTGCAGTCCTGGCAGTGGTGGACGGCTATAACATCTTGTCCTACTTTCAGGCATACTGCACACACACTAACTGGATAACCAGGGAGCGCTATATCAAGTGGAGCTCCCATACAGTCATACTCTTCTTCAAACTTCTTAACTCTTGCTGTTTCTGTGCCACTCATGTTTTTACATGTAAGGGGTATTGCTTGCTTCCACTGGCCATTTTTGCTGTCTCCAAAAACATTTTCAGAAAAGGTTGCTGTTACTATTTGTAGTTCTCTCTTTTTGTCATTTACAAAGTCCTTCTTGCAGCCTGCCCACTTTATCTGGTGACCTGCGGTTTGCTTTACTTTGGTGGTTACTTTTGAGTCTGCCCCTGCCCTAGCATGGCGTGCTGCATTTGTTACTATGCCACTACAGACTTCACACTTTGTTCCACATTGCTCTCTTTACTTGCTCACAATTACCTTTACTCTTCATCTCCCCAGAATACAATTTTACTTTGCACAGGAGGTTTAGTCAGTACTTACAAAAGCTGTTTCTTGCACTTTTGTTAATGTGGGCTGCACATGAGATGACAGCAAATCGCACTCGAGCCACAGTCGGTCCCATGCCGGATGACCACAAGGGGAAACACTTGGGTGGTTACCAGAATGAACGATTCCATTGGCAAACAGAAATCGGCCAATTTTTTCAGTTTTGTACTTTCTGCTCTTAAACCACAAGTCCTCAAATGAAGCACTCTGCTAGGCCTTTGCAGCCTTGCATGCTCCCGCTTTCTCTCTCTCCTCAAACTCTGCACCAGTCCACAGGAACTCTAGCCGGGGGGGGGGTGGAGCTTCATGAACAGAGCCAATCACTCGATGCCACACAAATGAACTAGGGGCACTCTCTCTCTGTTCTGATGCAATCCTTGAGCTGTGAGAACCAATTTCAAAGTGCAAACTGACTTTTTTCTCTGCAGTTTCTGTAACAGTTTAAACAGTTTTCAACACTTTTAAAGCAGGGTTTCACATAGTTCCACCAAAGCAGTCATTAGCAACTGATTTTCCACAAAAACTCACACTTCAGTCCACTCTTTTAAAGCTGTACATACGCAGATGGCATTTTTCTTTGCAGATTGCAACTTTTTCTTCACAGATCAGTCCTTTGGTGGGGGCATCACCACCAGACAAAAAGACCACAACCATACCCTCTGCATGGCAACCTTTGCTCTTCCCCCAAATCCTAGGATGATCCTCCATCTTTGTAACCCCATGCCCCCCCTTAAACTGGAAGCTTGTTGGCAAGGCAACTACCACAACAACAAAGGCTATCACCCCTGGCATTAGGGCAACATCTGGCTCTGGTTTCTAGGAGGTGGGGGAGTGGTACAAAGCAATATTTGTAGTTCTTCCCAGGTCCAGGAGAGAGGTGCCAGGGCTAGGGTGTCTCCCCTATCTGTGGTGCCCCAAAATCTCACACAGGTCACTCAGAAATGGAATGTCCACAACTAGAAAATTGGGATTATACTCCATGGCTTTTATTCCTAAACAGATGATAACAAAAAAAAAGTGGTGCCCCTGGGGCTTGGTCATTGTCTAAATAGATGGTACACTTGTAGCAGGCAGATGCATTTTTCAGTATTGAGACTTTCACAAAACACTTCCCATGGAAGTCCACCCATTTTATTAGGGATCTCTGGACTTTACCAGTGCATTTATGTGAGTGATGCCACAGCACTCACTTTAAGCACACACTGGGTGAGCCTAGTTACCTCCCCTCAGAGACTATTGAACTCCACACTTTGCTCTTTGCTTCTCTGGAGGGTCTCCACCTGTCCCCCATGTACACTTCTACCAGCTACAAGACTGTGTTAACTTCCACAGCTAGAACTCTTGAAAGAACTGTGTTAACTTTCATAACTAGCACACTTTGGAGGTCATGCTAGACAAACCTGATTGAGTTCTTCAATTGGGTGACACAGGTGGTTGTCCAGGGAGGGGCAGTGGACATAACTTATCTGGACATCAGTAAGGCCTTTGACACCATCCCTCACAGAAAGCTAGTAAATAAGCTGCAAAGCTTAGGGGTGGGATGGAACATAACTAGGTGGGTGGAAAACTGGCAAGCAGGCAGAAGCCAGAAAGTAGAGGTAAATAGAGTGCACTCCAGGGTGAGAGGGTGATGAGTGGGGTGCCCCAGGGTTCAGTACTGGGACCCTTCTTTTTAATATCTACATCAGTGATATAGCAGATTGGCTGGAGTGAAGGGTGTGCCTATTTGCAGATGATACAAAAATCTGCAATAGGGTGGACACCCAAGGGTGTTGGAGGCCATAAGGCAGTACCTGACGATTCTGGAGGGGTGGTGAGAAACTTAGCAGCTGAAGTTCATTGCCCAACAGTGTACTGTGACGCACTTGGAGCATAAAAACCTATGAGCAGATTACACTCTTGGGGGGGAATAAAAAAAAATACAGCAGGACAGGGAGTTGGGGATTATAATATCAAGCAACCTTAAGGTAGGGAGCCAATGCAGCAAAGCTGTGGGCAAGGCAAATGGAATGTTGGCATGCATTGGGAGGGTCATTACTAGCAGAAGAAGAGAGGTACTGATGCCTCTCTACAAAGCTGTGGTGAGGACACACCTGGAGTACGGGGTCCAGTTCTGGAAAGCATACCTACGCAAGGACATAGATGGGATGGAGAAGGTTCAGAGAAGGGCAACCAAGATGGTGCACAGTATGCAGGGGAAGCCATATGAGCAGAGGTGTAGGGAATTGGCCTGTACACATTGGAGACTAGAAGGGAGAGGGGGGACATGATTGAAATGTTTAAGTATGTGAATGCGGTCAACAAGGTGAAGGAGGAGAGACTATTTAAAAGGAAGGAAAGGTTTAAAACTAGAGGGCATATCCCAAGATTGAAGGAGGAAGATAAAGGGGCAATGTGAGAGGGCAATTCTTCATGGAGAGGGTGGTGGAGGCATGGAACAGACTACCTGAGGAGGTGGTGGGGGCTGTAACGGTGGAGGGATTCAAGGGGCATGGGACAGACATATGGGGTTGGGAAGTGGGGGGAAGGGGAGGGTCCAAGGAAAAGGGGATAAGTAGGGGGGAAGGGGCAGACTTAATGGGCCAGTGGGGTCCTTTTCAGCAGTCAGATTTCTATGATTTTATGATATGACTTGAAAGAACTGTGTTAACTTAGACCACTAGCACACCTGAAAGAAATGTGTTAACTTTCACATGAACCTCTTTTGAGGGCACATGTTGTCGCCCCATCTTTAAATTCTAAGCACTCTACAGAACCTTTCAAGACTACTTAGGCTACAAGCTTTTGTATCTCTTTCCTGAAATCTAACATTGATTCAAAAAACCTTTAGCTTCCCTGGCTAGAGACTTTGACACTGTTAAACTCTTAAAATCTGAATCTGGCCAGCACTGAAACCTTCAGTCCCATTTCTCCTGCTGAGAAATCTTCAGCCCCTTGTGCTTCACAGGATCTGGTAGCCACTACATCTCACAATACCGGCCACTGTTTACTGTACTAGGCCAAAAAAAAATAAACTGAGGGTCCATCCTTCTGACAAGTGGCCTTGGCAAAGCACCACTTGCCTGTACAACTCTCAACTGCAACTCCCGACTCCAACTCACAGTTTTAAAAACAGCAGAGCACTGTGGCCCATGCTGCCGTGAGAGTTGTAAGTTCCATTACATCATCTCCTGCCTCAATAGAGATAAGCAGATGATGATGTAATGTACTGCAAAGAGTTTTACACCCTCTGGACTTCCCAGCCTCCCAGCCTGATCTAAAACGGATGGGATCCTAGTAACCCCAGGAACTGTCTGGTTTCAATGATGACTAGTGACCTGAAGCACTCCACGCAAAGTAAGAAAACAGCAGCAAAGGCAAATAAAGTGTTGGGCTGCATTTCCAGAGGAATCAGCTGCAGGAGAGAGGAGATAATGCTGCCCTTGTGCAGGTCATCAGTGAGGCTGCATCTGGAGTACAGTGCACAATACTGGTGCCCATACCTTAAAAAGTATATTAACCTGCTGGAGACAGCCAAAAGGAGGGCAACAAAGATGATCATGGGCCATCAGGGTAGGATGTATAAGGAAAGGTTGGAAGAGTCTAACATGTTTAGATATAAGAAAAATAGCAGGACAAGAGGACACAGCATGAGATTAGAGGGGGGCCGATTAAGGGGGAATGTGAGGAAATTCTTTTTTCACAGAAAGGGTGGTGGATGCATGGAATGGCCTATCTCAAGAAGTGGTGGCTATGAATACAGTGCAGGGCTTCAAACAGGCATGGGATAGGCATAAGGGAGCAATACAAATGAGTATGAATAGATAGGCCACTGACAGAGCAAAGGCCAATGGCACATTTATAAGGTAGAAAAAGAAATGGGCAGACTGGATGGGCCTTGCAGTCCTTATCTGCCATCAACTTCTTTGTTTCTATGTTTCTATCCCTGAATATGTACTCCCTAGAGGACAGGAGAGAGAGAGAGAGAGTGAAGATGATTGGGACCTTCACGTGTCTGAAATGAATAAATAGGGTGGATAAGGGGGTCTCTTCAAGCTTAGTGGGAACTGTAACATGAGGGGACACAGTCTCAAGTTAAAGGGGAGGTTTAGAATAGAGGCTAGGAGGCACTTCTTCATGGAGAGGAAGGTGGCAGGTTGAAATGTGCTTCCATGAGAGCTGGTTCATTTGAAGATGGCAGGCAGCTTCAAGAGAGGTTGGAATAAAATTAAGGGGAAAAAAAGGATAAAGTGAAGTGCAGATGGAGGGGAAGGGCAGATTGTGGAGAGGGCAGGGTCAGTAACTTAAGATGTGGATCCTTCACCACAAGCAGACTAGATGGACAGAATGGCCTTATTCTTCTGTCTTCTTTGTGTGTTCATCTATTTTGAATCCCAGAAGATAAATATATTAGGTTGAATCTTCAAAAGGTTCATATGAGAATGAAGATTTGCGATGTGCCTGTGTCTGCTTCTGCCTGATTATGTCCATGTAGTTCTGCTGCTATTTTCAAAAGATGCAGCCATTTGTGACAAAATTGAGATTTGCATTAAAAAATTGATGCAGATGCAGTTTGCATCATATTTTGATAGAGTTGCATTTTTGTATGTGAAATTTGAATGCAGTTAAACCATTTAGATGGTCTTACAGTTCAGACAGTTTTCCCCTTTCAAACTACTGTAAGGTGGATCTTGGACAGATCCGTTTGAATATCCTACCCATTCTCTTTTATTTTACCATTATTATAGTGGCACTTGGTAATAATCAGATATCTACAGTGTATCTGTTTAAACACTGCTTAAGCAATAAGACATGGTGTTGTGAGGCACGAGGCATTGCCAAATACCTTCAACAACCCGAGAAGTGCCATTATTCCACCACAAAGCACATCCTGGAATAGAGGTGTCCGAAGTTGCCAAACATCGCTCCCCAGATTAATCCACAAATTTCATTGATTCTGCATGACGAAGTTCCACCGTGAAGTGTGGAATTCTGTCCGCGAAGTGTGGAATTTTGCCCATGGCATGAATGGCAAATATTCACTGAAATTCCATACTTTGCAGGTGAAATTCTGTACTTTGTGGTGAAATTTCAACATTTTGAAGTTTCTGAAGGTGGGGGAAACTTAGTGGAGCTCCGCAGAGGTGAATTTCGACCACTTTGCGACAAGTTTGCCTGTGAATTTAAACTTTGGCCCACCTCTACCCTGAAATGTCTTATTGTGATTATAAAATGGGGTCCAAGATTATATTTCATGTGATGAAAAACACAAATAAAATGATGTTAAGTATTTTAATGATTTTTTTAAAGTTTTTTCACCCCAACAAAATAATCCCAGTACATCGTAGCATTTGGCATGCCATCTCATTTTCAAATGATGCACAGCTAAACATATTATTTTTCAATTTAGCCCTTAAACTCTTTATTTCCCCAAACTCACACCATTTACTCATTTCCTTACCTTTCCTCCTTCTTCTTCTTTGTATTATTTCATCCTTTTCCCCCACCTTGTTTCTGTTCTGTGCTTCCTACACCCAATAGATGTAATGTTGACTATGGATGGAATACACAAACTCAAATCTCTGCTCAGTTCTACTGGTAGAATGTTTACCCCTTCACTCACACAACAAAAGGCCTCAGATGGAACCAGAGCTTTTGTTGTATCTGTAGCAGGTTAAGCAGCAGTGATTGCCGTGGTAAGCAGTTAAGGATAGGATGGGGATTTTTCATGGTCAGCAAATAAACACCAGAAATTAAAACTGTAAGTAGTGCGGCACTTCATTTTTAAATGTATGTATGTATGTGAGTGTAAGAGGGTTATGGGGGCAGATAACATTCAAATATTAAATTTTAAGCAGTTTTATTTTTAGGGCCTAGTTGAAGGTTTTAGGTGAGTAAAGATAGCAGTCATGTTTGTGATGGCCATCAGGGATGTGTGATTAGCACTGATTTTATTGTGAAGAGGCTGTTGGATCTTTGGCCAGTGTTGTTGTGCTGGGATAAAAGCATGGTAAAGATGGCCCTCAGCCAGTCAGGTTTCATGATTTTTCAAACCCATTTTATAATATTTAACAGCATTAATGGTATGTATCACTGAGAGGTACATGTAAGTCAGTCATCATAGTTGTTGATACATACCACATCTGTCTTTTGGGTTTGAAAAAGGTTGAGGGGCCTGGGACATTACACTTCTGGTTGGGGGGGGGGTTCTTATCCAAGATTTAATTTAATTGTGTAGTGCCTCCTTCCAGAGAAAGATATAGTGGGCCTGGTGTATTGTAAGTATGGTACAACCCCTTTGGATGCAGTACTTACCCACATTCCCACTGGGCCAGTCAACCCATGAACAAGTACAGTGCGACAATAGTCCCCACCAAAATGCAGTGCTTAGACTCTACAAATGATTTACTATAAAAATACCACCAACAGCTTGATCTGGTTCAATGTCAGTTGGCATCCATCTGTATTCCCCTTCCCTGGGACGAGGCTGAAAACAGGCAGAATTGTCAAGTCCTCCTTTCCCGGTCAACAAAAAACTAAAAAGATGAAAAATAATATGAACAAAATAACAAGGGTTTTACTGGGGATCAGGAGTAGGTCCTTAGGGAAGATAAAGGGTTAAATGACATAGCAGTGTATATTTCTGGTTGGTCTTCTGGTGCCCATCTAGGCCCAGCTTAACTTAACATTGCCCAGGCTGTTCTTCTGATGCCCATCCCAGACTCTGTCCAAATAATCAGTAGCCCATCCCCAAACCACAAGTGCATAGTACTTCCACCCAGCTGTACTGTTGTGCACTACCCACAACCCACTGGTACCAATTATTAATGACCCAGGATCTGAGGCAGCTCCCTATTGCTTCACTGGGTACTCAGTCATGAAAATGGTGCAGGCTGGATGAAAACTGCATATTACTGTCTGGCCGTGGTGCACTCAAATTAGCAATGCTTTACTTGGCTGCAATAAAACTGAAAATGGGTATTTATAAATCCTGGACAGATGGCCTAGTCCAGTTATCCATTTCACAAATAACAAGAAAACGTAGGGGTTGTGGTGCAGAACTGACAAGGCACCAAATTGCTAATGGTCTCCCCAGACCAGTGGGATCTTTCTAATGGCACAGGGTGTGATGGTACAGTAGCCCTGAGTTCCTTCTCTGGTGTGTTTCGCTCTCTCTCACTTCCAGATCTCTAGGTTAGATTGTGAAACTCCCCCCATAAGGTCCTTCAGGCCTCTATTTCTTTCTGCATGTACTGTAACAGATGATCATCTTTTAAAAATCAAAGGAGAAGCTTCAGCCTGTGATGCCAGACTATGTCAGATCAATACACCACATCCTGGCACCCTTTCGCTAGTGTTCTGCAGCAACCAGCCTCTGGGTTTGGTACTGTCTAGGCATCTTGAGAGAGAGAGATGCTCTTGGGTGCAGGAATGTGCTGCAATGCAGCAAGATTCTCTCTAAGTGCCTGGAGAGTAATCACAGAACAGCTTACCCCCATTAACTCCACTCCTGGCTTCCTTCATTAGTCTTTCACCATGCGCTGTACAAGCATGCGATTAACTTCCACTTTTGTGGTTGCAGGAAAACTGCTTGCTGTGGCAGGCACATGGTCTGTCTCTTTCACTCTCATCATTGTTATTTCTCTCTCTCAACAGCTCCAATGCTGAATGACTCAGTCCTGGAACAGCCCCTCCTGCTCAATGGGAAACTGTAGCACTCTTGTGATTTACTAAACTGTCAGTCACTTGCAGCAAGGCTGAAAGTCCATTACTTGATAGGTGATTGCCTAATGCAGAATTGATACTGTCCTTTTCAAGTCTACAAGCCCTCTGTGACTCCTTCAGCTGGCACCAGAGATCGATCAGCTATCCAGTAATCATATGACCAATTGCCATGCTGTCCCGGCTCAGAGGTGATGAAGATGGCTGCTGAAATTGTAGTCCACAGGCAGACTTTCCCAAAATGTCTATATTTACAGCATTCCTGTTTTTAAACAGTACTCCAGGCCTCAGACAAGTCGTGTGTGGGTGCCCTTAAGTGTCTAGTATGGTCAAGGCAACTATCGGGTGACTCCTGATTCAGTCAGCAATGCTGCTGCATTTGTTCCATTAGTGGCACTTGAAGTCTTTGCTGTGTTCATGTAGGGAGCCTTAAAGGTAAACACCAGACAGGAGATTGCACATAAATAATTTTGTTAAATGGGAAGGACACATTCTCCTTTTCTGAAGCTGCCTGCATAACTTATTTTTCAATTCCATCTCTCTGCCCACCCAAACTCTGATGATTATTTCACTTATAAACTTCAAACAAAGATATGTCAGTGATGTGTGGAATGGTTACTGGTTGTGAGGCAATGCACTGTACTCATTTTAGTAGATACAAAAGTACTATAGAATTTCCATTGGGAACAAGTTCCTTTATGTGAAATCAAGTTTTACCTGCTCAATTAAATCAACATTGTTTCTCCCATCACATCTTTTCCATCATGTGACCTTCCAATTATTTCACCTGGGGCACAATATGAAGCTGGGGGGTTCAGAGGTAATGTGAGGGGGTAGTTTTTCACAGAAAGGATGCTTGACAAATGGAACAGTTTGCCGGCAGAAGTGGTGGAGGCAGAAACAGTTACAGGTTTCAAGAGATCATGGGACAAACACAAAGGGATTTTGAAAATACAAGAAGTGGGGACAGCAGCCTGATTAAGATTCCATTAGTCATGATTACTGTGGTAACTAGGCAAACATGGTGGGCTGTGGGCCCTTATCTGCCAAAAACTTCTATATTTCTATGTTTCTATGGAACAATATCCTTTAAGTTACTACCTCCACGTTGTATTTGGAAATACATTTGTTTGTACTGCAGCACCGATTTCTCTTTATGTCTGTCTGCATCTGCCCCTCCCTCCCTCTCTCTCTCTCTTTCTCTTTTCTTTCATCTACTCTTTCTGCTGGGCCATTCTCTGAGAATCTCATACTTTTTTAGCTTGAACAGCTTGTCATTCAAATAAATATGGTACTTGCTACTCTGAAAGGGCAGTGTTAAGTATAGTAACTTAAATGCAACCATTGTCAAGGTTTTTGTACTTAAACACTGTACAGTATCACTGTGGGAGACTGCTGAATGGCAGATGTTAGTAGGTATCTTTTTACTATACATACTATTGCTGTTTTGTTTCAAATAGTCCCACATGTAAGTGCCTACCTAACAGCCAAGATCTGATTTATTCTACAAGGGATGCATAACTTTCCATCAGATTTGCTCTACTCCAGGAAAAATGTCACAAACATTAACTCCTAGAAGCTTTGCATTAATGTGTTTCCTTTGCATTTCATCCTTTGATTGACAGACCTGACGTTGTCAGCTATATTCTCCAGGGTTACACAAGATGCCGAGAAAAGGCTATAGCCAGAGGCAGCAAAAACCCAACAATTAGGAAAATGTGTATTTCTCTATGGTTTTGGACAGACATGGTTTCTGATTATTTTACTTTTTCTAGAGAATCTATTTTTCACAAAAAATGTGTTCTTTAAACTTGTTATTGCAGATTTTGCCACATTTAATCAGTCATTGACTACCTGTGTCAATTGGTAGCAGTAAATGTGTTCATGCCATTCAAGGGGATTAAAGGATTGGGTGGGGGGAGACACCCAATCAGGACACTAGGTGTGGGGTGTGAGGTAGGAATACCTATTCTATATGCTATATGAAACATAGAAACACATAAATTGTTAGCAGATAAGGACCACCAAGCCCATCCAGTCTGCCCATAGGCCCTATACATGTATGCATCCACTCACCCTAAGTGGTCAATGGCTTTTCATCACTCCCTTCCAGCCCAAGGTTTCACTGTGCTTGTCCCAGGCATGTTTAAACCCCTCCACTGTACTTGTCCTTACCACCTCTTGTGGCAGACTATTCCAAGTGTTTACCACCTTCTCCATGTAGAAAAACTTCCTCATGTTACCTCTTAATCTCCCCCTGCCAATATAACACATTTCAGACCAAAATCAGCTCACAGTAATGCATTTTAATTTCTAATCAGCCTTGCTTAGCAATGTACACAAATGTTACTTCAATTAAAACTATTGCATATGCCTTTATAATGTATGGGAGAGGGTGATTAAGGATGGAATTCAATGAATTCCTATCCTTGTTGTGGTATTGTTGTGACATCAAGAGGTTGTTATATCCTCTTGACTACATCACAACAATACCATAACAACATCAGCAACTATCCCAATGGGTTCATGAGGATGGGAGAAACTGCCGCAGGGGTGGAGGGACCGATTTGAGCAGCAAGTCCACTCCAATCACTAGGGCTTTAGTCCGACACCTTACCTTGACAACTATGCCCTTACTGTGCTTCTTTTTTTGAAGTGCCATTCATTTCTGGGTAGATGTTTCACCACTGTGGCCATTCAGGAGGAGTGTGGTTTGTGGGGCATCTTGCGTATGTATGTCTCTCAGACATGAACAGCCACAGTGGTAAAAGCTGGACCTAAAGGAGAGCGGCGCAAAGTTAAAAAAATGAAAAATAAGCATTCATTTCCTTTAACTGGTGCCCATACACTATAAAAGCTAATGGATGGGCATCAGTTAATAACCATGCTGAATTCACTTCTCTAGGTTGCCATGGCAGCAATAAAGCTCTCAAGCTTTGCTCTGGATGTTTACAATGCTGCCCTGGCTAACTCTTGAAGTGAATACAGTGAGGTTATTAACTGATGCCCATACATTATCCTCTATATAATGAGTAATTGTTCATGTCAAGCAAAATGCATACAGACCATAATGCAGGCAATAAAGGAACATTATTCCTTAGTGCAACTTTTCAAGAAGGACTACCAGAGCAGGGAAATTACAGCAGCATATAGAACATAATGATAACCACACCATAAAACCATGCTTGAAAGTGTGTAAGTTCACTTAAAGTCAAAAATTACTGAACACTACACTAAGTACATATAGTATAACACTGGGATATTATTTAGAAATCATGTTAGTGTTATTAGAAACATGCTCATCTTATCAGCACCATTTCAACTGTTTAAGAGATGCTGTCTGTGAAGTTTCCTCATGTACTGTATAACCTCAAAGAAAAGTTAACTTCTCTAGAAAGACATTTGAAAACTTAATATTTAATCACAACATGGTTGATATGACATGCACTTTTTATAGCTGTCTGTCCCTTTTTCTTTCTTACTCAGAATATTGGCTTATAAACAGGTGTTTTATCTGGTGGACTTCAGCTGTAGTAGCTGCTCATTCTCTACAGTACATGAAGTCATAATTTTTAGGGCTGTGGGCAGAGCCTACAGCCATTTTGTGAGAGTTCTGTAGCTCTGAAAACGTCCGATCGCAGAACCCCTTCTGTTGGACTTTTGGAAGTATCTTTCTGAAAGCCCAACTGAGCTGAAACCCCTCCTCCATGAGCGACATACAGAATAACAGCCGCACTATTTCAGCTGTTACTTCCACATTCCAATGCGTGCACTGAGCATGCGCATGAGTCGTGCGCATGTCCAGAGTCATGTGCATGCGCAGAGTTATTTTTTTTTATTTTAGTTTTTGTTGACCGGGTAAGTGCACTAGACAAATCTTGCCTATTTTCAGGCAGACCAGGAGGAGATACAGATGAATGGCAACTGACCTTGAACCAGAGTAGCTGTTGGTGGTATTTTTAGTGAATGAGGAAATTTGTCCAGGACACCGGGGAAATTCCCCTACTCTGCGGAGGCAGAGGGTGCTGTTGCGTTGTTGGAGTGAGTGGAGCAGCTCAGTCCGTCCCAGACCATGGATGGGACAGATCAGGCTTACGGAGCTCCAGTGGAGGAATATTTTCAGTCTACAGTTGGCGATCTTTCTGTGCAGAATTTGGTCCCTGAAGTTGTTCCTGAAACATGTTTGGAAACACCTTGTTTGCAGGATAATGTTGGAGGTATGAGTTCAGAAGAAATTAAACTCCAAAAGGAACTGGAGGACAAAAACTCATTTACTGGCTCTTATCTCTACTGCTGAATTGGAATATAACCACAGTAAATCCAAATTGGAGGAAGAAAGAAAGAAGCAGGCAGTCGGTAGCCAGTCCACATAGTACTGGCAAACGCCTCCTTATGTGCAGAGTCTGTTTTGGAAGAGGATATGGATAGCGAGTGTGTGGTTTCAAAGACTGACCTTGTGTTACAAGCATCGCAAACCGAATGGTCTACGGAGTCGGCTTTGCAACATGCTGGCTGGTTCTATGATGGGAATTGCTGGGTTCCCGATCCGTTGATCCCACTTCCTGGTTCATCAGACTGCACCGGGACACACTCTGGCTGTAGATTGGAGCAGCAGTCAATGTTTGCACATAGTTCCACTGCTTCTGCGCACATTAACATGGAAGCTCCGGTTTTGGATGCTGCGACAGACGCGGTCGCTCCTGTGGTGTCTGGTGCAGTTTCAGCCGTTTTGCAGGAGGAACGACATGGCATTTTCCCTGCTATGGTGGGAAAGGTAAGAGACATGGGGCAGATTTGCTGAAAATGTCAATAAAGGACCTACGGAGGCTGGCGGGGTTGGCTGACCCACTAGCTACTTCACGTAGTAGAGGCGATGCGAGAACTTATGCTGGACTTTTTCAAAAACCTGAAGTTGCGGCCCGATGGAGATTTTTGGTTCATCTTAGATATGTGGGGTCGGCTCCGCTTGTCCCTGAACGTGTTTGGGTGGGGAAAACCCTGATTAAGGATAGGATGGGTTTTACCCCTATGGATGTATATGCTTTCATCCATGCTTCAGGGGACCGGAATTATGACGTTAGTTTCTGTTCGATGGCTCTGTTGGACAAGTTTTTGAAGTTATATTATGAACAACAGGATTCAAGTGATTGGTTAGATTTTGTGGCTATTCCTATCACTAAGCCCACTACTAAAACGAAAACAGTGTTATTTCGGAATGAAGGGGTTGATGTTAACGATATCAAATTTTGGTTAGAAAAGAAATGTACTATTTTTGAGCATCCTAAACCTATTATGGATGTGAACGGTTTCTGGACTGGTGGTTGGAACTTTCGGGTTCAATTGCCACAATCGGTTAGAGGGATCCAGCATCTACCTAACTCCTTTTTTTGGGGGCGTGACAGGGGTATTTTGTTTTATGTGGGACAACCGAAAAGTTGTTATAAATGTGGAGACTTGACTCATTTAAGTAGTGATTGTGTTAAAATTAAATGTTTTCAGTGTGGTTTACTAGGTCATTCGGCTGCCCAGTGTTCTGCCTCTCCTACGTGCAACCTGTGTGGGGATGAAGCCCATGCTTTTCAAGACTGTCCTTGGGCAGCCCACAATTTAGAGACTGCTTCTGACCATGAGGTACTTCTTTCCTGAGCTCATGGGCCACGGGTAGATGATGTGGGTCAGCTTAGGGTACACCCTCCTCCGCTTTGGCGTAGAGGCAGGGGTGGCATTAATGCCTCCTCTTCTAGAGGTAGTGTGGTGGTTCAGCATACGGGTATCCGTAGCTCAGAAGTTCCCCCTGTTTCTTTGATATCTGATGTGGGGCTGGATTCATCAGATTTGGTAATGGTGGACACGCCCTTTGTGACCCCTCAAGGTTCCCCCAAGCGAGTTTCGATTTAGCTACCCATTCCTTCTCCAGATCTCTCAGAGATGCTAACCCTGCAAGACGAGTGTTTGCAAGATCCTTCTACACCCTTATGTTGTGTGGAGGATGTAAACCCAGGGTCGGCCCCATTCCCTGTGTCTCCATTGCCCCTTTCAAACAGATTTTCGACGTTAGCTATGTGGGGGGAGCAAGTGGACAAGGATGTTCCTTTAGAGGATGTGGTACAGTGTATGAGTAAAGATTTTTCTGATTCAGCACTTCATTCTTCACAAAATAAGGTGATACAAAAAAGGGTTACTAGGTCCAGTAAAAAAGTTGTGAACAAGCCCCCTTGATTCTTTGAACTTACTGGTGGCATGCTTAAATGTCAATAGTATTAAGTCGGATTATAAACGTAAACTAACTTTTGGTTGTTTGAGTCAGTTGCAGTTTGATGTCTTTATGTTACAAGACACGAGACTTCATACCTTGACTGAAACTTCAAAAGCTTCAAAGGATTGGTGGTGGGGCTCTTCTATTTGGTCGACAGGATCGGAAGCCTGTTGTGGGGTGGGTTTTTGTTTTCATGCTTCTAATGTTCAGGTTTTACGTTTAGTAGATATTGAGCCTGGTAGGGCGTTTTTGTTAGATATCATTATAAATTGTCTATCATGTAGAGTAATTACAGTTTATGGCCCACAAACTAAGGCTTTAAGGATTGACTTATTCACCAAAATCCAGCCGTATTTATTTACGAGTAGACAGATTTTTTGGGGAGGTGATTTTAATGTCAATTTTCAGGTTAAGGAACTTACCAGTAAACAATATTGTGATAAAACTTTTTTGAAGTCACTGATCTCTCAAGCTGGGTTGAAAGATTTTCAGGGGCATAAGTTTGGTTCAGCTAAAGCTACTTTTTTTAAAGGGTCTCTTTCCTCACAGATTGATTTTTTATTTTTGAAGCAATGATTAGATATTTCAGGCATTTTGATTATGCCTCTGGAATCTTCCAACCATATGTTGATTGGTGTTACTATTGCAATTCCACTGGTTAGAGAACCTGGTTTCGGATTTTGGTGATTAAATGTCTCCTTACTAGAGGATGCTGTGATTTTGCCTCGCTTTAAGGAATTTATTTTTGATAAAGTTTCCACGATGTTTTTATATGATAATGTGGGGTCCTGGTGGGAGGATTTGAAAGTCCTTCTAGTTGCATTCTTTAAGTACCAAGGACAGTTTCAAGCCATGTCTAAATATAAGGACTATTTGGTTTTAAGGTGTACTTTAGGTGAGTTATTATCCAGGCAATGTGTGGAAAAGATTGATCTTAGTGCGGAGATTGCTATCATTACACATCAGATGAGATCATATCAGTGTGACCGTTTATGTTCTCTCCAGAGGGAACAAATGTTTGGTACACAAGGAAAAGCTGAAGGTGTTAATCCTTTTGTTTCCTGTCAACAACGCAGGGAGCGGAAGCTAATCACTGGCTTACAATCTTCACTGGGCACTCTGGCCTCGGATAATGGTTCCATTATGGATACTATAGTGCATTATGTTACTGAAATGTTTGGTTCCTCAGTTGACCCTTCTTATTATACCCCTCAGATTTTACAGGCGGCAGCTTTACCTCACCTTAATGCTAAACTTTGTGATGTTTTGATATCCCCCTTTTCTTCTTTAGAAATGGACAAGGTTGTTAAGAGTCTTCGTAAGGGTATTTCGCCTGGTTCAGATGGATTACCTATGGAATTATATCAACTGTTATGGGACATTATTCCAGTGGAAATGTTAGGTGTTTTTAGATTTTTTCAGGAAGAATGTTACTTACCGAATGAAATGTATAAAGGTTTGTTGTTTTTTTTGTTTAAATCGGGAGATTCTACGGATTTAAGGAATTGGAGACCACTTACTTTATTAAATACTGATTTTAAAATTTTTGTTAAATTACTGGGAAATCGATTAGCCTTGGTTATGGATGTCCTTATTAGTCCTACTCAATTTTGTTCAATCCCTGGACGTAATATTACGGATGCTTTGCTATTACTTCGGGAAACAGTGGAAGGGATGGAAGGATTAGTACTGGAGGATAATTCTGGGTTTTGGTCAGTTTGGATCAGGCCAAGGCATTCAATAAGGCGTCTCATTCCTTTTTGTGGGAATGTTTACTGGCCTATGGACTACCGGTAGTGTTTGTAGATTGATTAAAAGTATGTTATAGTCTTGCCTATGTAGTTCCTTTTAAGAATGGTATTATGGCCCAAGATTCTGGTGCTGAGAGAATACGTCAAGGTTGCCCATAAGTCCCCTCTTGTATGTGTTTTCTTGATCCCATTATGAGATTAGTGCAGTCTCCCTAATAGTTTAGGTTTATCTGGAGGTTTTCATCTGGTTGTAAAGTACTCGAATATGCAGATGATATGTGTTTGTTGTTGGGATGCCCAGTCAGTGATTACAGCTTTAAATTTGATCCAGGTATTGGGACAAGCTTTGGGGGCAACATTGAATTTGAAGAAAACGAAATGTATTGATTTGCAGGGTTTCCGGGAGGATTTCAGAATGATTGGGGGTAGTGAGGTGGCTTCTGCTCCATGTAAAATTCTAGGTGTTTATTTTGGTGGCAAAAACATGGCGGTTTATAATTGGGCTAGATTATTATCAGTGGGGAATGAGATGATGAGTAGGTGGAACCGTTGGAAGGTTGGGAAAAACAAACGGGTCTTTTTGATCAAATCCTTTTTGGCTCCAATTTTTATATATATTAGTGCTATTTTTATGGTACCAAAAAAATTTGAAGTTTCATTATCTAGATTATTTTTTACGTGTTTTTGGGGTAGTCATTTGAACCCTATTAAAAGGAATGTATTGTACAAACAAATTAAAGATGGTGGAATTAATATGTTAAACCCTATATTTTTATATGCTAATATTGTTCCCTTCATTAAAGGATCTACACAGTTATGGTGTAGATGGGTTATTTTTGTGCTTAAAGGGATTTTGTTGGAATGGGAAAAGGGTATTTTTTTCCATAAAAACAAAAGAAGGCCTCGATTGGTTAAACGCTGGGAGGAGGTTTTTGATTGGGTAATTAAATGGGATATTCATTTTACTATGGTTCAAACCTTTACTAAGAAGCTCTTCTATGATGAACTGTTGGTGGTTCAGTTTCAGGAACATCCTTTTTTGAATTTTACTTGCTCTCAGCGAGAGTCAATATCAAGCTATGTTACAGACTCATGGATCCCTGAGCATATGTGGGATACAGTCTGGTTGGGGGTGCACCAGAAGATTAACATTAAAGGAAATCAGAAACACAAAGCAGTGCATGAAAGATATTGTCCAAGAAAGGGTTGTGAGGACATAGTTGAAACAATTAATCATTTATACTATTCTTGTCCGTATATTATGCAATTTTGGGATGTAGTTAAGAATAGGTGGAAAATTAATGCATCAATACCTCCATCTACTGCTTTGTTGTTTTTTGGGATTCCTGACTCTCGTTTTACTCAGACACATATTGGTCTGCTTAGAATTCTGTATGCTCATTTTGTTTATTGGATTTGGATTTGTAGATGTCGTTTGGTTTTACAGCAACAAGATATTTCAGCATCGGATCTGTATTTTGTTATGCGGGAGGTTATGAAATGGAAATGTAGTGAATTAGGACAGTTCCATTCGGCAAATTTGAGATCAGAATGGGCGAATTTTGTTTTTCTATGGAACTAGGGTCAGGGAAGGGAATATTGGAACAGGGAGAGGGAATAAAAAAAACTCTGAGTTTTATTGTAAGGAATAGTTTTTATTCATGTTATTTGTTTTGCCTTGGCATGATGTCATTCTTTTTTTGTATGGGATATGAGTTGTTGAGTTTTTAATAAAAAATTCCCCTACTCTTAGAGTGGGGAGAGGGAGGGGTTAGGTATAATCTTCTTTTTATGTTTGGGGTTATTGTATGAATTAATATTTATGTTTTGAATTTTTCCTTTTTTATGGTTTTGTATGAAGAAATACTGATTTGAATATATTTTGTTATGATTTTGTTCTGATTTTAATAAAAAATTCCCCTACTCTTTTCAATAAGTGCCATGGCATCTTTAACATCCACCTGAACTACCACCAATCCAGGCAGATGGGACCTCGGTTTAACGTCTCATCTGAAAGATGGCACCTCAGAAGTGCAGCACCCCTCTCATGCTGCACTACAGTGTCAGTACTGGGATATTAACCAAGTGCCAGATGTGGGAACTGAACCCACAGCCCTCTGATCTCCTGGCCTCAGAGGTGAGTGTGCTACCTACTGAGCCACTGACACTGCTTTTTATGTGCATGCGCAGTGCTGCGATGCCAGTATGTTGTGAATGTCACAATGTCATTCACTATTTTGTGTCCCCTTCCCCAAGTCATCACCGAAATGTTATGTTGCAACACTGGGAGCCCACCCCAGTGTGTGGAATTTATTTTTGTCTGTAAATCAGTGAACGGTCCCTCATTGTGTTTTTTTTTCCTGGTGCCCCCTGCCCACACCATGCCCAACACCAGGTTGCCCAATCCTCATGTTGGCATTCATGTGGCACACTGGGAGTCCACTCCAGTGTGCCTAAATGTTTGTTTTGCTGTAAGTTAGAAACTGGCCCCTCACTGTCAGTTTGTTTTCCCTGCAGAACTGAAAACGGTTCCTCGTCATCGCTGCTGTCCCCTTCCCCACCTTCCCACTGAGCATCCACCTCCTCACACCCCCTTACCCCATACTTACCTTTGGAGGTCAGCGCTGTCATCTTCTCTGGACCTGGACACATCTGCACTCTTCAAAGCCCAACTGCGAACTGAAGAATTAAATTTAAGCGTGCTGCTGTATATAGCCATTCAGTGGGATTTTCAACTTATGCTCATATCTCAACCATTTTTTGGCATTTTTGCCCCAAATTTTCAACATGGAGTTCTTGGGATACCACCTCATGAAAACTGTCACTGTCATTTAGTTACTCAGTCCCAAAAGGTGATTTCATGGTCACTGCATGGAATCACCTTTCAGGACCAAGTCACAAAATGACTGTGCTACTGTTCATGAGGTGGGGTCCCAAAAAGCCCATGTTGCAAATATGGTGAAAAAATTCAAAAATGACTTCATATTAAATGTCGTTGCATAGTTTCTTTGCGCTCCTAATGTCACTAATTTTTAATATTTTCACTCCACATTTTTAACATTGTCATTTTTGCACACCTCCTTCACAAAGGTATAGCTATCCAAAACATGCCCAAAATGTGTTTTCGCACCTGTGGCACAGAATAGCACATTTGTTCTGCACAATCACCTTTTGGGACAACTGAACAAAATGTCACTGGCATTGTTCATGAGGAGGGGTCCAAAAAAGGCCATGTTGAACATCTGGTGAAATAATTCCAAAAAATGACTACGTTATGTGTGTGCATTACGCAGTTTTCTACGCTATGCTCTAATGTAAGCCAATTTTTTATATTTTCACTACATTTTTAACATTGCCATTTCTGCACACCTCCTTTAACACAGTACAGCTGTCATTTTCCACAACCTGCCCAAAATGTGTTTTTGCACCTGTGGTGCAGAATAGCACGTTTGGTCTGTGCAATCACCTTTCAGGACAATTGATGAAAATGACACTGGCACTGTTCATGAGGAGGGGTCCAAAAAAAGGCCATGTTGAAAATCTGGTACAACACCTCCAACATATGGCCAAGTAACACCTGGGCATTGAATAATTTCTATGCACATGTGTACCTTTCGTCACTTGGTAGTGCTTCACAGCCCTATCGGCTCTGGCCCAAACTTGTTTGCTTGTGACGTCCCAGTTGCTTCCTTTGCAGCAGATTGTGAAATTGCAAATAGGAGTATGACTGCAAGTGGGAAATGAACATCAGAAGTAGATGAACTCTAAAGTGCAAGGGCCGAGTTCTAATTGCAAAATAATTATAATAAAACACAAGGGAAGGATTAATATTAAACATATTTCAACTCTAAATTTTATTTTGTCAAAATATTATACTTCTCAGTCTTCCTAGAGGTGCCAGTTGCTCTTTAAGCAAAGGAAAACAGACTTTGAAAAGTGTCCCACTTTCTGTAATGAGGCCTTCCACTGTAGTTTGTCATGAAGTGTTGTCAGTTGAATAATTTGTGATTTTCCTTTTTCTTAACCAGTAAAGTCCTATGTAGCCAAGTGGTGTTCTCAGTTCCCAGTATCTCTAGGTTTATGAGGCCAAGTAAACAAACCTGTATGGTAAATGGGACTCTGATATGTAATCTTTTTGGATTTGATTTCACTGTCTCTTTGCTCACACAACAACAATAAATGAAGGATCATGCCTGTTTCTTTGTTGGATTACTAATTAGAGCAAAACCAACAAAAGCTGCCCAGAGGGACTTTACTTTGCTGGATGTATGAGTCAGTGCAAGGAAAATGAGAACACAGCACCAGCAGCCTTAGTACAAATAAACTGGCTAGTTCATAACTTTTAATTAAGATGAATCAAATATTACTTACAAAAGTGCCATAAAAGAAACACCACACTGAAACACCCCAAAAGATTTCACAGTAATGCTTCTTTAAGAGGACCTCTGCAGAAATGTGTTTGCACAAAAATTGTTTAGGGTGTTTGAGTGGGGTGTTCCTCATATGGAAGTTTATAAGTACTTTTTGATGCATTTTTTTTTAGACATTTTTTCCTCCTGCAGTCAGCCCCCATCTGCTAAGCACTCCAGCCCATCACTCTGATAGCCACTGTGACAACAACAGCCATCTTTCCCCAGGGCTCCCCTCCTGGCAAGGTTCCCTAACCCCCACTATGATCCAGATCCAGTTCAGCCTGATGTACCCAGCTGTTTGGGTTCAGGGTCTGTGAGTGCTCAGTGCCGTCCTGCTTCTGGCTTTTCCTTCCTTTCTAGACCCAAGGGAGTTATGATGTGAAATTATGTCATAATGAACACCACATGCTTCTGCACAATGTGCTTCAATGTCTATTGTAGCACCCTGACATGCTGATCCAGGCATGCGCTTCAACACAATGTGCTTCGATGTCTATTGCATCCCCATGACATGATGGTCCAGGCTGCCTTTCCCCCAGCCTCTGCAAGGGGCTAAGCAAGTGCTGGGTTCTGTCTGCCCTCCCCCAGAGGAGGAAAGAAGTCCTACGGCTGCTCGATCATGCTCCCAGGACCAACCCTCTGATGCCCTGAGTTTGCTTCCAAGTCCCGGTCATTGGTGTCACGCGGTAGCACTACCACTGCACCAGCAGGCTGTTTTTTTTTTATTTATCATTATTTGTTTGTTTTTTTGTTTTTTTTTATTTATTACATTTAACCAGGAAACTGGACTGGACCACGGATCCATTTTCAGCTATGCCTTGGGATAAAGGGATACAACAGGTCAACAATACAACAACAAATTACAAAAACATAAAATAAACATAGTTAATAAAATAATTAATAAAATTACAAGCTGGCCTGCTTGTTTGTACTAAGGGTACTGGTGCTGTGTTCCTTTGGGAGAACTTAAGTTCTACTGGCTTCTAGCCCATGGAGCAAGAGTTTTCAAATGGCTACATACAGGGGGTCCATCTGCCTCTAATTTGAAAAGCAGGCTTGCATCTACAATATGTATTTCTGGACATGCTAAGCCATCCAACAGATGGTCTAATACAGGATGCCCAAGAATTTATGCAATGTGTGGCTGAATTTGCATAAAAAATTACTGCAAAGTCAATTTATTTTTGTCCCTTCCCCTCCCCAGGCAAGCTCCCTTTGGCTCTTGTGGCACCCCCAACCCCATCACCCACCATCTCTGGGACTTACCTGAGGAGGCCACCTGTTCCTCCACAGATTCTCCCCTGTTGGGGGGGTCTTTGGGGTTCCCCACTCTCCCTCCAGATGGCCTTGCTTGGTTGGGTGGTCCCTGTGTCTGGTAGGTGACATGGAGTTTGCAAGGCACTGTGGGGCATCATCCTGCAGCTGGCAGTGTTTTTCCTTGTTCTTGGTTGTTCCCCAAACCCTGGATGCTCCATGGAGGTGATGGCTTGACATGTGCATGTTGTAGGATGTGTTGATGTCTTCCATCAGAGAGCGTCCCCACCCGGAACTGCTGCCTCTTAACACACTGCCAAAAATGGTCACCTAGCTGGCAGTGTTGTGGTGGGACAGTTTACCTTCCCACCCAAGAGAACTAGGGCATCCATTGGGACACTCAATCCTCCTCCACCCCAGCTGGCCCAGAGCAGCCTGGGCTCATTCTCAAACCTGGATCACTGGCATGGTGGCAGGTGAGGCATGAGTGCCTCAGTCCTCCATGCCACCAGGCCGGCTCTGCAAATTTAATTTAATTTTATTGTATATGCAAATTACTGAAAACTATGATTTGTTGTCACAAACAAATGCATAAAAATTATGATACATGGATGCTGACACAGAACACAGTTGCATCAGTGTATACCCTTTTAAAAACCCAGTCCACTGAGTTTAGAATGGTCCTGAATTGAATCGCTGAGACTGGAGTTTAGAGGAAGAGGCTAGAAAATTATCAAAGGCCTTATCCCAGTTGCACTTGGGTATTCGCCTCTCAGGATCATTTTCCTACATTACAGAGTGTGCTTCTTGTCCCAGTTGTTGGACAGAGCTCTTGAATCACTTATGCATATTGGCTGGTTAGGCGAACACCACCATGCTCCAAACCCTTTCCACCATGAAATTTCTTGTGGAGTTCCTCCAGATTTAGTATACATCTTTCACAGAACACTTTTTATTTGTACTGTAAGTATCCACAATAGTGAGTCTCTAAGTATATTTGAGTAAGCAACAACACATATTGATCTATGAAAAGATCCCCGAGTACCTTAATCCCTTTCTTGATCCAGTACTTTTAAAGTACCATTTTTTGACCTTCTTTAGTTTTAGGGTTGCACTATAAATTGGCTACAGTTCTGTAGTTAGATAGGAATGAACTCTAAATATCTCTATCTCTTATGGATTGATCAGCAACACCAGTGGCATGCAACTGAATAATTGCATGCTGAATCCTCCTTGACCCTATCTCTCCCATGCCCTGAACCCATAAACACTTCTCGTCATTGTTACAACGTAGACCTAACATTACTTCTCTCTCATGCACATGATGAAATCCAGGTGAGTTCTGTTTAAATCAATTTTAAATGATACTTTTAGACTTAGGTAAAGTGTCCATGGCTAAAGCCAAGGCGCTGTATAATCAATAAAATAAGAACACTAAAACAATTTAAAACAAATAATAACATCCATAGGCAGCTAGACATTTTAAAAACCATCAGGAAAAGCCAGATGAAACAGGTAGGTTTTGAACTTTGATTTAAAACTTGAGACAGTCAGGCATTCCCCTAACTGATGAGGTAGAGAATTCCACAGAGTAGGGGCAGCAAAGGAAAAAGCATGTGCACCCAATGTTTTTAACCAAACCCTCGGAATCTCCAGCAATCCCTCGCTGGTGGATCGGAGTGGGTGGGAGGGGCAGTAAGGAGTCAGAAGATCTTACAGATACTGGGGTCCCTGTTCATGTAGGGCTTTATAGGTCAGTAAACCAACCTTAAAGGTGATCCACCACTGTACAGGCAGCCAGTGCAGTTCACGCAGCACAGGTGTAATATGACTAGTCCTAGATGTACCAGTCAAAAGCCTGGCTGCTGCATTCTGCACTAGCTGCAAGTGATGTATATCAACCCCTGGAATCCTTAGGTAGAAGGCATTGCAGTAATCAAGGAGGATGATCATGAAGGTGTGGACCAATATAGGAAGGTCAACTGGAGGAACCAGATGTTTCATCCGGGTGATATTCCTCAGATGATAAAAAGAGGATTTGACAATGACAGATACCTGAGATTTCAGGGTCAAATCACTGTCAAAAATAACGCCCAGGTTACGCCCTTGGTCTGAGGTTGTAAGCTGGACACCATCAAGCCATAAGCCCAACCTGCCCAGCCCCCAGATCCACCTCTGGACAGCCCTGATCCATGACCAACACCTTGGTCTTATCCAGATTCAAACTCAGCTAGCTGGTGCTCATCCCACTTCTTGATCTTGGCTAGACAGTTGTTAAGCATGGAGACTGCATCATCCTGTCCGGGCATAAAGGACATATACAGTTGGGTATCATCTGCGTAGCAGTGAAAACCCAAACTGTATCACCTAATGATGTCTCCTAATGGCAGCATGTACACTGCAAACAACATCGGTGCCAATATGGAGCCCTGCGGCATCCCACAGGATGGGGGGGAGAGCATCAGAGGAATAAATTCCAGTGACAACCCTCTGAGATCTGCCCATAAGAAAAGATTAAAACCATCTTAAGACTGTCGCAGACAGGCCACAAAGAAGCTGCAGGCACTCCAGAAGCCCACCATGGTCCACATTGTCAAATGCCATAGAGAGAGATCAAGAAGGATAAAGATAGCACAAGCCTTTCACTCTCTCACAATTAGGAGGTCATTTAAAACCCAGACAAGGGTGGTCTCGGTGCTATGTCGCTTCCTAAACTCAGACTGGAGAGCATTGTAGACATTGTGGGTTATAAGGTGGTCTTCCAGCTGCAATGCAACCACCTTCTTAATAACCTTACCCACAAAGGGTAGATTAGAGACAGGCCTGTAGTTAACTAGACAGTCTGGATCCAAGGAGGTTTTTTTAGGAGTGGTCATACGACTGCCTCCTTAAGGGGATCAGGGAAGACCCCCTTCTCCAAGGAACTCCAAACAATTTCAGCAAGGATTGGGCAGATGACATCTACGCAACCTATCAAAAGGGACATAGGGCCTGGATCCAAACTACAGCTGGTTGGTCACAAAGTCTTGACAATCCTCACATTGTCCACGAATTCTGGCCAGCTCAAGTCAGTCCAGACAGAGCAGGTGCTCATCACCTCCCACCAACCTCCACAATCCCATAAAGGGAGAGTTGGGCCGATACCTGACCTGATGCTGGCAAGCTTATCTGTGAAGAATTGAGCAAGATCATCACACTTCATCTGTGAAAAATCTCTTCCAGACTGGAGACAGACTGGATTGTACAATCTGTCCACAGTCCGGAAGAGCTGAGCTGGTCGATTCTGCACAGTAGCAATCTCCCCGGACAGGAATTCTGCCTTCTTATGGGTGATTGCTGATTGGTAGCCCTTATAATGTTCCATCAATCTAAGCCTGTCAACCTCCAGGCTGGATTTCCACCAAACTCTTGCTAGTCTTCAACCCACTTTCCTCAACTCCTTCAAGGACCCATCAAACGAAGGGGTCCTTGGGCGAAGGGTGAGTGGGCTAACCTGAACAGGAGCAATTGAGTCCAGGGCATCCCCCACCACCTTATTATAGGTGAGTACCAGATCCCCTGGACTCATGCATTCACTCGATAAACCCGATAGGTCCAGCACCACTGATAGACCCTCTGGGGTAACTCCCCTTAAAGGGCGGTATTGGACCATCTCCATAGGGGCAGACCTATTAGGGGGTGCCCCAAAACTGAACCTTTGGCTGTGAAGGTCTGACCAACCAACTGGTTCCACACCCAGATCCATGATCTCCATCCCCAGGAGGAACATGAGATTCAGTGAGTGACCCCCTATATGGGTAGTGGAGGTAACCACCTGTGTAAGGCCCAACATAGTCATAAACTGGAGGAGATTATTTCCAAATTGCTAGAGTTCATCATTGACCCAGGCATTGAAGTCCCCCAGGATTAGCCATCTGGGGGACTCTAGTGTCACATCAACAATGAAGTCCACAAACTCCTTCACGAATTCTCCACCATCGCTGGGTGGATGGTAGATGAGGAGTATCCTGAACCACCAGCTCCCAGGATACACTCAAAGGATCTGGTGCACCCCACTGGCATATCCACAAGGGCAGTTCCATCTTAAACATAATGGCTACACCCCCGCTCCTTCGATCCAAACTCCGGCGGTATATCACTGAGAACCCAGCTGGAACAGCAGATGCCAATATAGGATCTGCATTCTTGTCCAGCCAGGTCCCAGTGATGCATGCCAGATCTGATGTCCCAACAAGATCAGCTATAATAACTGTTTTGTTCCTAATAGATCTGGCATTGCACAACACCGCCCGGGTCAGGTGGGTTATTGAGGAAGATCCCAGGACCTGCCCACTTATTGTGGAGCCCTTGAGTATGGTATGTTATTGTAGCTATAGTCAGATTGTTCCCATAACACTACTTCAGGACAAGGTTACTGACCTAACTGATCAAGGATCAGTTTTCTAACTGAACTAATCTGTAATCGATTTACTGGGAGAATGCTTTACTTCAAGAGGTATTCTTCCTTAAACCTTCCTCCCTCTGATGTATACTTACTCTTCTAATATCACTCTAAGGCTATTATGGATCATCACAGGTAGAATTTGAAGTCTGAGAGAAATTAGGCAAATTTACAGTTCAAACCAAGTCCTAGTTCACAGTCCTGTGTCTTAATTGCTAGGCTATGCTGGCTGCTGTTTTGAAAGCTTATGGATAGACACATCTCTTGCAGTAACTGATCCACAATCAGTTTCACTGTTAAACTGATTGTGGATCAGTTTGGATACTAAATTGATCCCATATCAGTTTTGGATGGTATATTGATCCCAGATCAAATTGGCTTTTATACTGATCCTGAAGCAGGTGTTATGGGTGCAGTCTTCCTTCATCACTATTTTAACTGCAGGTCTGGCCTGGATATGAGTGGCCTCAGCTAGTTAACACCTGAGTTAAGCATGCATGAACTCAGTGACTTCACTACAGCCTCTGATTTGGGTTGCAAGAGCACCATTTCTGTGAGAATGGCTTAGCCTTCCCTCATAGGATCTTCCTAATAGCATTGAAGATGCCTCAGAAGAGACTGTTTTTGCAACCGCATAGAGCATGGTGCAATAGGGGTGGAAAATAAGCACAGGTGTGAAGTGGTTTTTGAAACCACTAAGAACCCATTATGTGTAACAACTGTGAATCAGTCCCCAAGATACTAATTCAGAAATACTGTGTATGTAAATAAAAGATGTCTATATCACATATGTCAGTTCTCTGTCATCAAAACTCTGCTTTCTATTCTGGCTATATAACACAGGGTTGTTTAATGGATATAAAATAAATCTACATTCCATTAATTCATAGAAGCAGTGTTTCTCTGATGTAGCCTCAATAAATAGGTTCATGTGAAAACAAATTTGTTTTTATGTCAGATTGACAAACATGAGTCTGCCACACTCTGCTATTTCAGGAACATGTACTGTATGAACTCATAAAATTCAGTTCTTTGTGGGGTTCTGTGTGAAAATACATCATGTATGTGTATAACCAGAAGTATGCAATTAGGTGGAAATGTTTTTGCATATGATAGCTAGAAATGCGCCCATTCATAAAGACAACTTGTTTGGGGCCTATCAAAAATGTCCAAACCCCTTCCAAATGATAAACTAAGATTTTGCAAGGATTTTAAAATCAGTGTTTAGAAGGGAGATAGGGTGATAATTAGCAGGAGAAAATTCATCTTTACTGGGTTTACGTAACAAAGTAATACACACTTGCATAAGAGAAAGATCAGAAAGAGCATGCAAATATAGATAATTAAACATATCTACTAATAAGGGAACAAGTTCCAGTGCAAAGGTTTTATAAAGGTTGGCAGTAAAGCCATCAGGCCCTGGTTATCGATCAGAAGAGAGGGAAGAGATGGCCCAATGAACTTCAGTCAGAGTAATAGGTCCTTGGAGGGAGGCACGCTTGTCTTTAGCAAGAAAGGGTAAAGGGACCTGTTGTAGATATTCCAGTATAGAGTGTTGAGAAGAAGAGACAGAAGGAATCACAGTATACAGACTTTCGTAATAAGATCTGAATATTTCTAGAATTTCCTGTGGTTGTGTAGCTAAATCACCAGTGTCTGGTTGGCAGAGTCTTCTGACAACCCAAGAAGCCTCCTGCTGCCTCAGCCTCAGGGCCAGTAATTTACTGTACCTGCCTTTTCTCTCTGATCTAAATACCGCACCTTGGTATAAAAGCTAATTCTGCATGTTCATTTAAAAGGATGTGGTACTGGGAATGAAAGGAGTTAAGGGCCATCCAAACATACTCCAGTGCCACAGGACTTAGCACGGCCTCTATGGAGTGAATTTGAGTGAGCAAAGAAGTGAGGCACGAGCGAGGCTGTTTAGCTTTTTTGGATGCTACAGTAACCGTATACACTCACCTTGCAATAATGCTTTTACTGCACCCCAGAGAACACCCAATTTATCTGTAGAAGGTCTGTTAGTAAGCAATTAGGAAGCAAAATAATATTTCAAGGAATCCACAAACTCAGTATGCTGTAACACCTGGTTATTAAAACAATATACCAAGTCCTGCACCAGTCATCCCTACTGAGAAAATATGAAGCAGACAGGAGTTTGATCAGAAATCACTGATTCTTTAATATCAAATGCATATAGACCTGGGATATGCTCCTGGGACAATAAGAAAAAATAAATCTGAGAAAAATAATTATGCGTCGGGGGGAATAGAAAGTATAGGAATGGTCAGTTGGGTGCAACAAATGCCATGGCTCGGATGAGCCCAAAAAATCCATCAAATCTCATAAGTCTCTTTGAGACGGGGAGAGATCTATTTGACATGAACCCGAGCAGTCTGTATCATTTTGTTAACCAAATGCCAATCACCCCCAAGATTATTGGAACATGGGTGTATGAGACCAATAGAGATGTCAAAGTAAGAATAAACTGAGAGTTATCAACACCAGGGTTGTAAATAGAACCCAAAAGAATCTCATGGAGCTCTTGTCTACAATGAATAAGAATGTACCTCCCTTCAGGATCCAAATGCTCTGTCAATAAGTGAAAAGGAGGTCTGCAGAAGAGTAATATACAAACTCTTCATTTCTTAGCACTGTCACCCATGCCATATACCTGGCCCACACACAGCCATGGAAAAATTGTAGCCTGTTCTCATTTCAAATGAGTCTCTTGAAGGAAAACAACCTCAGCTCCGAACTGCTTCAGGTGTTTAAGAACAGAATAGTGTTTTTTATTATACTAGTACCTTTAATATTCCAGGTAAGGTACATATAAAAACAACTCATAATTCCCATCCAGAAAATAAATCAACTATACGTATGTGTACAGGGATGGCACCCACCACTAAATAATAACAAATGAGGTGAAGCAGCACTATCCTCTCCCGCTAAGATCAAACAACCACGACGCCAGAAGTCATGGGAAGACAGATAGGCTCTTTGCTTATTTCAAGCTAGGACATGAAGCTGTGCATGTCTTCCTTCTCCAGCCAGAATCCATCTGACCACCAATTAAAAACTGAAGGCCAAATGAAGGGGTTTCATACCTCCCCTTGGTCAGGTGATCTGCCCTTTTCCAAAAATCATTATTTTGAGCATTTTATACATCAATTCAATAAACAAAAATATGGAAACTGAACAGTATTTTATGGTATTCTGCTATTATTCTCTTGAAATATGAGATGGATTTAGTACATAACTTTTAAATCCTGGTGAATATCTAATAAGCAGAGAATGAGCTATATAAAAGACAAAGAACCTCTGTGCGCAAACACTGAGGTAAGGGTTACCCCAAAGGGCATTTGGCTGGGAAGCCAAGTTTCAAGAAAATACAAAATCACACATGCCCACACAATGCAAAGCATCATGGGCTGCATATAGCTCCTCCCATTCTCTGATGTCATGCTCTTCTGGGTCTGTATATAAGACCTGATAAACAGGGCCACCGACTCCTAAAGGGAGTTCATAGAGACTGACCTGATCAGGTAGTCTTTTTACTAAGTCCAAAGAACTGTTGTAATAATTGGTATTGACAGGAGCACAGCAAGTAGGCATTATAGTAATACAAGGGTAATTCAGGTTTTAAGGAATGTTGTCCTACTATGTATTTTAGCTACTTTTCATATAACAAAAATGGTGGGGGTACAAAGAAATAAAATCACGGGCGGTTTTCAGAACCTCACAAATCCATAAGCCCCAGTGTGCCAAATATATAGCGTGAAAGGGCTTGCGGCCAGGCTCAAACACCATCAAGAATTTCAATCCTTGCACCCAGCACAGGTCCTTAGACCACAGTTTGTGGTCTAGCATGTCCACTCCTGGGGACTAAGTTACGGAGTTGTGCCAGATATTTGGCACAAGCTGCTGTAAATCAAGGAAACTGTTGTAACTGCACCTGATATTGGAAAATCGAGCACAGTTGTGGTAAAGAGGCTTGTCACACCACGAAAACCTATGTTCTGTGGCACAGGGCTTGATGCAAGCCCTGCCACCTTCTGAAAATCCTGCCCCATTTGTCTAATGACAATGAATTCTGTATTTTGTCCTTGTTTGTACACTTTATCTTTCTTTCTTTCTTTCTTTCTTTCTTTCTTTCTTTCTTTCTTTCTTTCTTTCTTTCTTTCTCTTTACTTTATTGAGAGCATGATGCATTTCTTTGTAAGTTTCTGCAGCCCTTGAACTATGCCACAGATTCTGGGAGTGAGAGAGGCGAGAGAGAGAGATAGAGGCGCCTTCCCTGAAGTATGTCTGAGCGGCTCTTTCCTCTTACACTCTGTTCATAATAGTGTTTATTCCTGTGTTTATTTATTTATTTAGAAGTCTGTAGTGTAGTTTTGGGCATTTCTTTATTAAAGTAGGGAGTGAAGAGAGAGAGAGAGAGAGAGAGAGAGAGAGAGAGATTTCCTTAGTCAGTTTCAGCGTCTCTCTCAGATTCTCAGTGTTACACAGCAGCTTTGAAACAATTAAGTTAGCAGCCTGACAATTACAAAGAAGCTAGAAAAAAAAATATCAATTTATGCCAAAAGATCATGGTGCTACTTTTTTTAGGGATATCTAGATAAAATGAACAGTTAGTCTCACGGAGCATCAGCCAGCTATATATGCTGAGATGCAGGAAGCAGGCTGCTTTGAAAGCTCTGTGAGACACTTTTATAATTCAGCTGCTCAAAAGGGGTAAAATAGTGTCTATTTCTATCATGTTCATATCGATGCCATCTGCTCCAAACTCCGACCTAAACGCAGTCCTCTACTGCCACAAAGCCTGCCTCCCTCTCCCAGCTTGACGTGAACTAGTACTCAAAACAATTTTGCCAGTGCTGGATTACACTGATGTAGTCTATGGCACAGCCCAAGCCTCTTCCCTCTCCAAACTTGATACCCTACTCAATTCCTTCTACCGTTTTGCCACTGCCTCCCCCCTCTGATGCATCACTGCCTCCTATATGCTCCACTTTCCCTCGCGCCGCTGTCCCACAGGAGATCGATCCACTGTACCTCTCTCGTTGCTAAATATTGGTTTGGCTCCTTCCCCTCCTATCTCTCATTCTGCCTCTCACCAGCCAAGTCCACAGTCTACTCGCTCCACCACAGAGACTTGCGGATCTTTCCATTCCCCACCCATACTCTACTGCTGGCCAGTCCACCTTCACATACTGGCTCCTTTACTCTGAAATAACCTACCCTCAACCTTCACCTTGCCTTTCCTCTGTTGAGTTTCAAAGACTCCTCAGACTCCTCCCCTCCCCTCTGTGTCTCAAATGCTCCTAACCCCACTGCCTCCACCCTCATCCCACCTTCCATCTCCTCAGTGCTTTTTCTACACAAACCTCCTGCTCTATGTCCACAGATCTTGTCATCCTAAGGCGACTACTCTCCTGGTCTCAAGCTAAACCACTGCCTTAGTTTGTAGCAGTATATAACTACTTGTCTTGCATTGTATTCCTGCCTTGTATTTAGTATCATACATTGTATGTGTTTTACAGTAACTATATTAATCTTGTGTAAATTTTATATTTTATTTCTACCGATACTTTGTTTACTCCTGTGTATACCTTATTCTCGGGTCACACCTGGAAACGAGCCTTAGCTCAGCGTGCCTTTCCCGGTCATCAATTTTAAATAAATACATTTTAAAAAGTTGGTGAGAAGATAATGGATTTGCTGTTGAAAAAAAGTAAGTAAGAGGCTTTAAATTAAACACGGGACTCATGGAGCAGCAGCCACTTAATGATTTCCACATTTGGGGGACAGGCCGCTTTGGTATCCACCACTGACAGTGACAAATTTACAGACACAGTCAGGACAGCGACTACAGTGCCAGGTCACTGTACAGATGACACTGGACCCAGGCACTGTACTCGGGGGATTTGCACCTCCTCCCCTAATCAGCTCCGACTCTGACTTGATTATAAAAAGTGGGGTGGTGCAGAGGACACAGTCCCCTGTGGGGGTTCAGGGGCAAAAGCCTCCTGAAGAAAACATGTTTCCAACTTGGAATCCATCTGCCAACTGCAAATGTGGTTGACAAGATGGTTTTGCTCTCCGGTCATTCGGCAAACATTTTGTTGATGACCGGTCGTAGAATCTGGCTGCTTTAAAGCTCTGGGAATCCATTTCTGGCAAAAACAAGAAGAAACAATGTTTTGACCTAGCTTATGTACCTGGCACATTTGTCTATTTTATCCACACTTGTCCCCAACAGTAGTCTGTATTCTCGGGCTTCTTATTAAAGTATTTTATAAAAATTAAAACAGACAGAAGAAAAGGAGAAAACCAAAAGCTCTCTCAGCAGTCTATCAATTTCTACTTAGTATCTCACAGTAAAATAGACCTGCTGAACAGAGGATTTGGGCTAGCACCTGAGTATTATTTCTATTTTCCAAACATTCTAAGGCTGGCTTTTACACATAACTTTTCTCATTTTAACATACAATCTCTAAATGTTTCTTACAATTTGTTTTCATACATAAAAGTCAGCAACAAACAAGAGGTTATCTACTTTTCTACACACTTACTAGACAATTTAGATTAGATTAGTAGTCAATACAATTAACTATAGGGGCTTTCATGCACTTTCAGCACTTTACCTGCACTCTGTACTTTAACATCATGCTTGTTTTATTATACTAGCTAGCATTCTTTACTTTTGCACCTTCTTAACACTGGTGCACTTTACACACCTCAGGAGGACTGGAAACAGAAGGAGGAAAAGGAAAATAAAGTGGGTGATAGAGAGGTAGAATGAGGGGAGGGAATTCTGCAGGTGGCAGCCTGGCAGAACCAAGAGGAAATACTAGGATATCACAGGAGAGAAAATGTTAAAGTGTTGTTGCAACAGTCTTGGAAAATAGGTGACAATATAGAATCCTACCAGGTTTGATAGGGACTGACCATACCACACACAAAAAACAGGAATGGTAAGAAAACAAAAATGTAAAAAACACAAAGGCCCGCATATTCAAAGGAGATGCACTGCCCAAAACGGAGATACGTGTGGCACCTCAGAAAATATGCGGAAGTACGATATTCGAAAGGGAGAGATGTGTCACGCATTTCTGGATGAGTGATTGTGCAGAAATAATGTATGTGGTGCAAAAAAAGGGGGCAGGTACATCAATATGCCATGCATCCTTATATTCAGCCAAAATATATGGCACATCTGCTGCACATCCCAAAAGTGTGCCACGCAAAGTTAGGCAGACAAAAGAATTACCTAAATCAGCCAGACACACACAGGAATGCCACGGAACTGCAGACAGGCCATCCTGAGATTGCCCGTGGAGGTACACCAGGACATGCTCTAGGCACCCATACACAGCAGTTATGCCAGGATGGAAGTACCCAAAGCCACAGGTGCTGGCACACATCAGGCACCACCCAGAGAGCCATCTCCCACACTGCACCCAGGATGTTGACATCCAGCTAGCACATGCCAGTGCTGTTGGTGTGCCCCCGCACACCAGCTGAGCAGACACACACTGCTCCACATGTACCAGGGCCATGGCCTGCACCCATGTGGCCTGCAGGGTGCCACCAATAGTGGAATGCATCCAGGGTGACATCTGGGGAATGGTGCCCAGGCAGCCTGGTGGTACAAGTGGCAGCCTGGTATGGGTCAGGGACTGACTTTTGGCACACACTCATGGTGGTACACCATAGGTGAACACAGGTGGGACCCACCCACTCGGGCACCTGGTCACCCTCTGTACACTGCCATTCCTTGCAGTTATCACCATGTTCCTCCCTTAAGGGGGCACTGCAGGTGACTATATGCTGCATATGGAGCTGGTGTATCCCATGCATGTGGTATACCGATCAGACTGTGTCATCCGTGCCCTCCTATTGCATGTCAGGTGAGCTCCTGGCCACCCGTCCAGGTGAGCTCCCTGTACCCCAGTCCAACCATGTACATGTGGCTATGGGTAGTAGCACTGTACCCAGGCTAATGCAGTCCACCCACCCACACAAACATTCCATCACACCTGACTGCTAGGCTGCAGTACCTCCTGTTCTCTTCTGTGAGTTTGTGTGGCAGCCCTGCAAAGCTGGAACTACACATGCCTGGGGTATGAAAATGATCTGAATACATTCCAGTAATGAGCTGTGCATCTGGGGAATGGGCTCAGAATGTGCAATGAGGCCATTTGCATATCCTGACTGAATACTGCATGTGGCTGCCTTTCGTGCATGTCCCTGTGCTCATGAGGCTCAGATCACCTGCCACACGCATCTCCCACTGCATGAGCGCACATTTTCAGAATATTCAGCCAGACATGGATCACATCTCATGGTGCATCTTCTGAATATACCATTATTTTCTGCTAGCGCACCTCAGTTACGTGGCACAGGCACTTGTGCATTGCAGCCTGGGACTTTTGAATATGGGCCCAAAATCCCAGCTGGAAAACAAACAAACCACAGAACCAGTCCTAGGACCATCTCTCTAGTCCTCATTGGTCCATGGTAGTTTCCATAGTTTCCCAAGATAAGCTCCCGAATACCCCCAAAAGACCCTAATATAAGACTATTATTCTAACTGTAAAGAGATAAAGCATTATCCCTCAACCCCATAGACAACAAAATGATAAAAAGACCACTCAAACAGAGATACATTGCTTTCTTTAAATAAAGGAAATCCAAATCCAGATCATGGCCCCAAAGGAGCCACCAGAATTGTACCTTAGTAACCAAATTAACCAAAAATATGAAGAGCACTAGGAAGGGAACTAAGCACTCTAGATACAGTCTCCACTGAGTATCAATAAATTGACAATTGTAAACATAAGCTATAAAAAGGAGGAGAGGAAAAGGGAAAGGGAAGGTAAAATGCCCAACATGCTGGCATAAAATGTATCAGGTGAGAGAACCAGAAAAGGGCATACACTAAGCAGCTGACAAACAAAAATAACTTAAATGCTGTCTAAAAAAATAATAATACATTTTTCCTCAATAAAGTTATACTGGAATGTCAGTCAAGGTTACCAGCCAAAGATAATAAACCTTCACACAGCACATCAAGGAAGTAACAAAAAACTCAGTAAAACATGAAAAACATAAGGTCCTGTGTGGGTCAGCTAGGGTGCCAACAAAAATTGTTTGCGTACAGCCTGAAATCTTAATCTTATAGAACAGACAATGACCCATATGAAGCTAACATGGGTAAAACAAAAGCAACCAGAGTGAAAAAGGAACAATAGCAATGTGTGTCTAAACTCAATTAGGGTGTCACAAGAAGAAAAGGCTACATTATCCAAACAAATGAGCAATAACATAGTCTGGTAAGTCGAACAATTGAAAAGAAAGGGACACGGGTCCTCAAGTGGGACCTATCCAAATCACATCATAAAGGTCCATTCACTGTAAAAGTTAGGTGTCTTAGAAATAAAAGGAAAAAAGAAGAAGGCAGCTTCAGGTGATTTAAAGAGGTCCGAAAACAATGTGCATAGGTTCACTCTGACTTGATCAGGCAAAAGAAAAGTTTACTGTCTCCATCCTTAAACACCTCCAGTTTAGCGGGGTAAAGGGTTCAAGGTTTGATGCTGTCAGCCAAGAGGGTGGTGGTCAGGGGACAATATGCAACGCATTACTGACAAAGTAGAGAACTGCAGATCCTGTGCCACTCTAATGTAATAGCTCTCCCAGGTCACCTGGGATAAGTTCCCAACTTTTGCAGAATGTGTTGATGATCCAAATAGTTCAGTAACTTAAATATAAGAGGTCAGGGCCACTCTATCTGCCGGCATGGCTCTTAAGGCACAGTGAGCCCTCTCTATTACATATTGTGGGCCATTAGGTGCAAGGTAACAGCATTCTCGCACAATCACTGAGTAAATAACAGCACATCCTTGCCCTCACAGTGCTCTGGGAGGCCCAGAATAACTAAATTATTGCATTAGCTTCACCCTCTAAATCATCCATGCAGTCTTCCAGTTTGGTGAGCTTCTTCCACAGTGAACAATCTCAGGGTCTATCTAATGTTGCCAATCCTCAATGGAGTGCTGCTGCATCTCCAAGTTACCCACCCACAAGTAAGCTCCGCCAAGTGCAGGATGCAAATTTTTCCTTATAATCAGAGAGGCAGAAAAAGTATCCTGCAATGGAGGAAGCTCCTGTTCTTATTGATCCACAGTCAGCAGAGCAGGCTCTGAAGGAGCTGAAGAGACAGGAGTAGTGGCAGGTGTGATCTTCTTCATTCTGCGGTCCTTCACTAGTGTTGCTGGTGGTGTATGATACACCATCAGCTGAGGTTTCGTAGTATCTGTTTGCTTCATCCCCAAATTAAAACAGACACAAAGGGTGATAAGCAACACAGTAGAATAAAATTAGCTTAAGACAGGACTAAAAATGGCTAAAATAAAGTTATATTATCACAGGTCTGGAGATCCATTGGGAAGCTGTTGCTCAGCTCTGGATAATCACGTGACTCCGTTGCCCTCTCTATCAGCACTGGAGTCCCTAAGGATCTGTCCTTGGCCTATACTATTTTCAGTTTTCCTAAGCTACCTCTGTTGCCTGCACTCTGTGTCCATCCAAATGAATACGGACAATATTTGCCTCTGGCTCCTCCCCACTGATCTGATGACCAGGCTCCAGCTGGACTTTAATAACATTCAGCACTGGTTCTGATCAAATCAACTATCATGCAATGCAAAAGTGGTCTCCATGACCTTCAGAACTAGGCAAAAGCTCTCCAGGCACCACACTCCCATCCTTTCACACCCTAGATGGGTCCTCCATCGAGGATGTTCCCTCTTTCAAGTACCTGGGGGTCATGTGGATGCCATCCACAAAAAACTGCACCCCAAATTATGTGCGTGATACAAAAACCTTGGGTTCATCCCCCTGCTGGATCACGGGGTCATTCTCCAGCAAATGATTCTTCCTATTTTCGACTATGGAGACAATGTTTACAGTGCTGCTCCTAAGTCAACTCTAGCCAGACTAGATCCCTTGTACCACTCCTTCTGCCATTTTGCCCTGGACTATCTGCCCTACAGCCACCATTGCTCCCTCTACACCTCCTTCATGCCTTGCTCATTGCTCCTCCTTTACTGCTAAGTATTGGTTAGGCTCTCTCCCATCTAACCTCTTCTCTCTCCCCTCCTTCCTCCTACACTCTTCACAACTATGGCTTTCACACACTTCCACTCTTAAGCTCATCTCTGCTGATCAGGCTGCTTTCTCATACTTCCCTGAACTATGTAATTTTCTACCTCTCTCCATCCATTCCACTTCTTCCTTAGTTCTCTCTCCTCTCTTTTCTGTGACTTCATCTCTCCCTCCTGCATATGCATCTGATCTCACTTCTGCTCCCCACTCAATTATTTCCCCATCTCCCTTGACTATTCTCTCCCCTTTAAACCCTGCCCTAGCCCCCTGCTTACCCCGACCCACGTATCTATTGTTTAGCTTCCATCGCCTCCACCTGTATAGTTCCATGTTGCACTTAATTTGCATCCTCTGCTTTATCCTGCCCTAATATATGTATGTAAAATCACAAACTGATGTTGATTGTATCTCAATGCAAATTTTGTTTATCTTCCTGCTTTGTAAATATTGTTTTGATCTGTTTGTTTTGCCTCCTGTTACCTCCCCCTTCCCCCTCGGATACATCTGGAAATGAGTTGCTGCTCAGCACAGTATGTCTTTCCTGGTGAAACTTTTGAAATAAATAAACAAAGCAAGTCAATATTTGGGGGTGGGGCAGTTGTAAACTAGGGGTGCTAGCTGCACACTCGAGCAGACTTAAATAGACCGGGTGGTCTGTTTCTGCTGGCACATTCCTATGTTTATATGTTCATACTTGTTTCCAGGTGCAACCCTGGGGAGAGATTACAGGGCAAAACAACAGTTCAGATTCAAAATTAAAGTAATACAAATTAAAAATCAAATCAGGGTAAAATAGACATTATAGCAGCAGCTGAGATTAACTATAGTGTCAGAGTTTCAAGATACAAATAAAATAAAGTACAAAGGAAAAACAAATACTATGAAAAATAGATACTGTGCTATGGAAGTAAAACACAATGCATTACCCTTGAGTTAGAACAGAATAAGAGAATGGGAGGCAAGAGTATAGAAGTGAGACTAAGATAGTAGTAATGGAACAGAGGATGGGGGACCAGCAGCAGGAATGGAAGGAGGGAAGTGTAGAAAACAGGGGGAAGGGAATGAGAAAATATGACTAGTTGCAGGCACAAGGGCAACATAATCCTTGAAAAGGACTTTGGAGGTTAGAGAGGGAGGAGGAGAACAAATGTGAAGGGGGCTTCCTGAGGTGGAGGGGTGGGAGGAAAAGGCAGATTGCCCAGCAGAGATTTTGCAGTGTGGTATAGAGAAGAAACAGGTGGCAGATGTTTTTCTTTTTTAGAGACTATTTCCCTGCAGACACTCTGAGCAGGACCTCCTTCAGCCATGGACAGTGGCGTCTCTCATCTGGGCATCTTGGAACTCCACTGTCTACCCACAACTCACCACTGCATTACCTCCTCAGTGATCCTTCCAATATGGGGCCAGTCCTTTAGCTCCTGTGGTAGCTTCACCTCCAATATCCACCACTGATGATGGAGTGAAGCCTGAAAATGTTCTGGGAGATTTATTTTATTTATTTTATTCTTTGGTAACTGGATAAGGCCCACTAGGCACAGGTGCCTTTTTTCAGAGGCAACATGGGAGCACTGGGAGGGTTAAGTGACTTGCTCAGAGTCACATAGTATGCAAGTGGAGGTTGTGGGAATCAAACCCAGATCTTTATGCTGGATGTACAAAGCTCATTCACAGCTCATTAATCTAATCTCTAGGAGGAGTAAGACTGATAATGGATATGGGGGCAGGTGTTTTGCCATCTGCCCAGCCCACTGCCATTGTTCCCTGTTTTATGCTTCCCTTGTGACAGTACCATGCAATGCTGCTGCTGTCACGCAACAGGACATGTACAGTATGTGCCAGTATCAGCAGGGTCCTAGTCTCCCTCATTCTGCTAAGCCACTTTCACGCTACCAACCCAGCCTTTGCTAGATGGCAGTCACATGGCCTACTGTACAATAAACCTTTCCCGAAGGAGAGTTGCCCTTGGGGTACTCAATCCTGTTATCACTGGCTGACCCCTGATGACATGAGCTTCCTTCCGAACTTGGACCACTGCTGTATAGAATGATAGCACTGTCACTTTGCTACTGAGCTGGCCCAACAGGTACCAGATTAATGGCTGGAGTCAAAGGAGAGAAGGAGCAAGATAAGTGCAGATTCAGAGCAGGAAGGGAAGCAAACCAGTATTCACTGAAAAAGGTACTGTGTGATAGGAGCTGATTATAAAGAGACAGGAGAAAAAGACCCTGGTAGAGGGAACAGTGGTGAGTGTAAGGACAGCAGCTGAGGGCAATTCAATAGAAGGAATAGAAGAGCAGTTCCAGCCTGGAGAGGTAGATTGGAATGCAACACTGTACACGTCTGTGTAGTCAAACACCAGTGGGATCAGCTTGAGGATAACCTTGTGGTGGACTGGAAGTAGGTGACAGGGCTTATTACAGTACAGTGTGCCAAGCTTGGGGTGGACTTTTCTATGCAAGGCATTGATGTGGGATGAGAAATGAAGATATTGACTCAACCAAATACTGAGGCACTTGCTCTGAGGGACTTCTTCAAGGGAGCACCATCAACAGTCAAGAAAACCAGACAGAGAGTACTTTTGTAAGGTTGTGCTTGGTACCAAAAGCCATGAAGACTATTTGTTTAAGAGAAAGCTGCTTTGAGTGGAACCAGAACTGGATATTGTCAAATTCTCATTGCAGAGATAGTTCCAGCCCAAGGCTGGAGGTACCAGAAGCAAAATATACTGCTTCATCTGCACACATGGGAATTCGTAAAGTGACACAAACAGTAGGAAGGTCATTTAAAGCTATGGATATGGGGACTGGATACTAAAATGGAGCACAATAGGACTACAGATTGGATGGGGAGGGGGAAGGGAGAGAGGGGAGAGAAGGGTCACTGATCTTGACTGACAGGTAATGAACAGAGAGGTAGGAGCAGACACAGATGACTGCAAAGTCATAAAGTCGAGCCCCCAACACTCTGCCCATGTCAATCCCTTTGTAAGATCAGACAAAGAAAGATGCAGTGATCAGGCAGTGTTTCATTCCTTTAGTTCAAAGTGGGTGACCCACAGAAGGGGAAAAACAGTAAAGTGAGATTTGACAAAGTCAGACTGGAAGAATGAATCATAGAGTCATAGAATCATAGAAATCTGTCAGCAGAAAAGGACCTTACAGTCCATCCAGTTTGCCCAAAGCTACCCCCTCTAGGAAGACCCCCGGCCTCCATCCCCAGCCTGCCCTCTGTCGGTTAGTCCCATGTTCGTATCCCAGGCTCTTTTGAATTTTTCCACTATATTGGATGGGGAGGGAAAGAGAAGTCAAAGGATGATAATAGTTGAGAAATGATAAGTTTTTCTTGCACTTTAGCCAATGTAGGGAGATGAGTGATGGGACAGTAGTTCCCCAGAGAGGAAGGGGTCACCCTGTTGGCAAAGAGGAGCACATTGGCCTGTTTTCAGTGCTTAGGAACTGTTACAAGGCAGAAGCCTAACAATAAGGACAGCAACTTTAGGGGTGGAAAGATGTAAGAGTTTGTGATCCAGACCAATGTGGCAGTGACACTTAGAGGATATTAAAGAGACCAGAGCCTCTAGAGTAACTGTACAATACAGGAGAGAGAATGAGAAAAAGGATTAGAGTGGAGAGGGAGGAGGAAGGGGTAGAAGGATGGAGCTGAGGATTCAAGAGCAGATGGGGAGAATGCACTTAAGGGAGGCAGAGAAAATGCAATGGAGAAGGGAGATAGTACATGAGGTGAAAAAAACTCATTGAAAGATAGAGAGACCTTGTCTGTGTTATAGGTTGTGGAGTCCACCAGTTTGAGGACTGGGGTTATCAACTGGGTGTGGTGGATGTTAAAGATGGAGCTGCTCATCTACCAGAACATGGCTAAGGACTTTAACCGTTCAGGATCTGTTGGAGAACTAATTTGCCTTAGCTTTCTTTGTAGCCTTGGTGCTGGTTTTCTGGATATATTTGTATTTCAATAAGTTCTCTGGTAAGCCATAAACCTTACGTCGGTACCCTTCAGAGTCAAGGTGTTTAAGCTAAGCAATGAACTCTGTAGATATCCAGGAAACATGGAACTCATGGACAAAGACCTCCAAAAGGGGCATATTTGTCAAAGATTGATATGATATGAATTTGGATTGTAAGAAGGAAAACACATTGTCAATGTTGAAAAACACTGAGAGCCGAACCATAGAAACATAGAAGTTGTTGGCAGATAAGGACCGCAAGGCCCATCCAGTCTGCCCATTTCTTTTTCTACCTTATGAATGTGCCATCGGCCTTTGCTCTGTCAATGGCATATCTATTCATACTCATCTGTATTGCTCCCTTATGCTTTTCCCATGCCTGTTTGAAGCCCTGCACCATATTCATATCCACCACTTCCTGAGGTAGGCAGTTTCAGGCATCCACCACCCTTTCTGTGAAAAAGAACTTCCTCACATTACCCCTTAATCAGCCTCCCTCTAATCTCATGTTCTCTTGTCCTGTTACTTTTCTTATATTGAAACATGTTAGACTCTTTCACCTTGTTAATGCCCTTAAGGTGTTTGAATGTTTCGATCATATCACCTATCTCTCTCTCCTTTGCTCTAGGGTATACATATTGAGCTCCATTAATCTGTCCTCATATGTTTTCTGATGCAGTACCTGCACCATTTTGGTTACCCTTCTCTGGACTGCCTCAATTTGGTTAATGTCCTTGTGAAGGTGTGACCTCCAGTACTGCACACAGTACTCCAGATGGGGCCTAACCAGTGTCTTGTAAAGAGGGATTATTGCCTCCCTCTTCTGACCTGTGATACCCCTATTAATACACCCCAACATCCCCCTAGCCTTACCTACTGCTTTAGTGGTCTGCTTGGATGATTTCAGGTCATCGGTGATGATGATGCCCAAGTCTGTTTCTTCCCTTGTGACTACCAGCAACTCCCCTCCCAGCCTATACCAGTCAACGTGACACAGATAATCAAAGGATGACAAGTCAGGTGATCTGAATATCCCACTCCAGATGTATTTTGGAGGGGGGCTCAGGCTGATAAATTATTCAGGTGCAGTAGACTATCCTGTGAAAAATCAATCTATCAAAATCTTTATTTATCCAGGTGATCACCATTGAGCATAGCTCATTTACAAGATGGACCTGATTAGCACAGAAACAGAGGGTATACAATTTATAAAAAGGTTACAACACAACATCCAAATAATACTATAAAAGAATAAATAGCAGTGGCACAATGGTTAAACGGTGACACAAATGGAGAACATTTGGAGAACAGTGATTCGACCCCTTCATAATGTAGAAATGTGTCTACACAGTAGCTGGGTGAAATATGCAAGGACAACAGGTAATGGTATGTTAAATACCTTGTCTTGTGGGACAGGACAGTCACTGTGTTCCCAGTCAGTGAATCAGAGTAGAAGGGGGAGGTGGCAGGCATGGGGAAAGAGAAATATAGGCGGAGTGGTTGAAGGTACCAAGGGGAGAGATAAGAGCCTCAGAGGGGCGCAGGATAGGGGGAGGGAGAGCACAAGAAGATGACAGAGTGGTAAAATACAAGTAGAAGTGTGAGATACAAGTAGAAGTGTGGAAGAGAAGCCACTAAGCTAGGCATAGCAAAGAAGACAGATGCCAACAAAATAAGCAACAGATGCAGGAGAGGTCTAGGATCGATGGAAGCAGTCATAATGTTCCTTGACCGAATGGGCATATAGTGTCTTGAAGGAGGCTAGACTGACCAAAGTACTCAGCTTTAGCGTTTTTTGTATTTTATTCCATTGAGATGGCAGTGCATAGCATATAACCATTCTTCTGAGGTGTGTTTTAAGCTTAGGTACCTTTAAGGAAATAAATGAGTAGCTTCTCAGAGCATAATTTCCTAACTCACAAAGCGGAAGACAATCATAAATGTATAGGGGAAGTTTTTTGATAATAGCCCTGTAAGTCCAAAATATAGCATTTCTGCTTCTCCTATTCTGAAGGGAGGGCCATCCCACAGCAGCGTAAAGGACACAATGGTGAGTGGAAAAAGGTAGACCGGTAATACATCTCAGGGCCCTGCGATACAGCGTATCCAATTTAGAAGATAAGAGTCAGGCAGTGAGTATAAAGGAAGTCAGCATAGTCAACCAAGGAGAGAAATGTTGTTTGTACCAGCAGCAGCTTGGCATCTCTAGTAAGGAACTTATTAATCCAAAAAAAAGTCCAAGCCCTGCCTCAATTTTTTTAGCAGATCCTCGATATGGTCTGTGTAGGAGAGTCTGTGGTCAAGCCACACTCTCAGATACTTGAATTTATTGACAAATTCTAGATTTTCTCCCAGAAATGTGGTGATTTGTGGAATAGAGCCAGCACTGGCCAGGTTTGCTACATGGAGAAGTGGAGAAAACAGCATAGCCTTAGTCTTTTTAGCATTTAGTAAGAGCTTTTTATTTAGCAGTTGTTTTTGAAGTAGATTGAATTCAGTTTGTAGGGTCTTCACAGGCAGCTTCTGGACATGGGCAACTTAGATAGAGTACCGTGTCATCAGCAAACAAATGGATATTGGCCTTAGTTATGTTGACGCCGATGTTGTTTATGTAAATAGCGAACAGTGGGGGCCCAAGGATTGATCCCTGGGGCACCCCTCTTTGCAGGGGTTTGAAGGGAGAAAGTTCACCTTCTGCCTTAACTTGCTACCACCGGCAAGAAAGGCAGTCAGCAAACCAATGCAAGGATAGTGGGTCCAGGCCTATCGCTCAGGGAGGAGAGGAGCAGGCCATGGTCGATGGTGTTGAAGGCCTTGACTTAGGTCTAAGAACACTGCACAGACGGTTTCTATTCTCCAGGTCTCGCTGCCAGTCATTAGTCACTTTGGCTAGGCCGTAATGGTACTATGCTCTGTTCTGCAGCCAGATTGCATTGGGTTTAGCAGGTTCATAGTTTCCACATAGGTTCTCAACTGTTTGCTTATAATTTTTTCCAGCACTTTGGACAGAATAGGGAGTAGAAAAGGAAGGCATCAAGAAGAATTCCAGCTTCCAGCATGTGATGGGGTTAGGAGGACAGGAGCAAATCGATGAGGGAGTTATTGGGGGACTGGAAGCTCAGATGGATGGGCTCATTAATTACCTGAGTGATGTTGAATGATTCAGTTTTCTGTATGAGAACCTGGAGTGGAGAGCTAATTAATGTTAAGGTTCAGAAGAATAAGAAAGTCACCTGAGGAGACATGATGGAAGAGAGGGGATAGGAAGTTAAAGGGGAACTGTCATCAACAGTATTTCTTAATGTCTGAAAGCTCATAAAAAGCTAATTTGATTTAGGGATTGTGTTTATCTGTGATTCTTTGCAGTCCAGAGTTATTCATACGTAAATCACCCTGTAATTAAGGGCTGGTGGCAGCCATATGTTTTAGGATCCTAACAGGAAATTATGTCACCGAGGGTCTAGGTTCTCCTTTGACTGTATTTAATCCAACAGGTTAAATAGAAAATTCACTGTTTTATTAAGTATGTTTTAAGGTGTTATTACAACACTTTTTACATCTGTAATAATTGTTTTGTATGTGCATTGAAACTAGCGAGTTGTCACCTTTACATTTCAAACAGTTAGTAAAAATAATCCATCTTCAGAATTGCTTTAACCTCTAGGATATACAGTACTGCCAGCTGAACATGTCAGTACAGATTTTTGGGGTGCCACAATACCACCTTCTGCTTTTTCTGTTCCCTCTCTTACAGCCTTTTCTCTTACAATTTTGCTGAACTCGGGTCTACAAGATGCAAATGTGGCTACATACCTACTGGCCTGGCATCATGGCCTCCCTGTGCTCCCACAACACACCTGGAAACAAGTTGTTGCTCAGTGTGCCTTTCCTGGACAAAGACAGTAAAAACAATTTGAGCATGTATTATGATTCTGAAAATATGCTCTTTCTAGCCAGATTTGACTTGAAAAGAAAAAAAATAGGACAAAATTACTACAGATGGACAACATTGTCAAAACATGCATAATCTGACATGCATTACTAAAAACAGTATTTTACTTCTTTTGATGAAGTTAAAGGTATAAGTTTCTACTGAAATACTTTGGATGGAATGGGATTTTGTAATTACAACACTTTCTACATTTATGATATTTGTTTCTATGTGCAATGAAACTAGTGAGTTACCACCTTATTTTCCAAACTGTTAGTAGAAATAAGGGAAAGAGAAATTGTTTAAACAGGAAAGGCAACTAAGCTGAAGCTTGTTTCCAGGTGTGACCTGAGAATACAAGGAAGCTAAGTGACTTGCTCAAAGTCACACACTATGCAAGTCAGAGCTGTCTGATTCAAACCCAGGCCTCCAGGTTTGTAGCTCAGTGCCCTAACCACTGTGTTATACTGCCTCCTAATAATCCAATAGAATTCTGGCATTGTTACTGTAGAAAATCACATTCCATCCAAAGTATTTCAGTAAGAAACTGTTATACTTTTAACTTCATCAAAAGAAGTAAAATACACTTTAATTAATGGTGATCATTATTTACATACAGATAGCCACTTTTATCTCCAGTTACAACCTGCCAGTTGATATTTCTGGTTACAACCAGGAGGTTGTAATCAGCACTTGTCGATCAAGCGTCACCACAGAAAGCTAACTGGCATGTAGTTTTACTGTGGGTGGGCCGAACATCTTGCCCAATATGGCAGCTCCATTACCGAGCACCTGTATCAACACTCAAGCTTTGCCACACACTGTTAAGGCAAGTAAGATTTTAAATATTTTTTTAAATATCTAGATCTAGTTGATCCTGCCTTGAAAATGAAAAAAATCAATCTGGTTGATCCTGCCACTCATACCCTTCTAGCACGTCTTATACTATGCAGCAATGCTGATGGACTGCAACTTTCCAGAATGTCGTTACCACTGTAATGTGAAAAGAAAAAAAAGGAGAGACAGGCAGTGTGTGTGTCTCTCTATCTCTAACAAAAGTGCTGCACTAACTGAACTGTGCTGAAAGAGAAAAACTATCACCATTAATTAAATAAAATAATGTGTGTGTGTGTAAAAACCAGAACTTTACACACACTCTGTGTGCATTGCTTTTATAGACACCTTGAGGGTTTATGTTGCATCCCACACCTCGGGTGTGTGTAAAATTCTGGTTACACACATCCACCCATATAGCATTCTGTATTTCAATAATGCATTTCAGGTTATGCATGTTACAACAATGTTGTCCATCTATGTTTTTGCAGTTAATAAACAATCATGTCCTATTTTTTTCTTTTAAAGTCAAATCTAGATAGAAAGTGTATAATATTTCAGAATCACAACACATGCTCAAAATCCATTCTGCTGGATGAACAAAGCGTGTTCACAGCTGTACTGCCAGCTGATAATCAAAAGCTATACATTTCAAGGCTGGCCTCATGATGCCAGGCCAGTAGGTATATAGCCACATTTGCATTCTGTAGACCTGAGTTCACACCTGAAACTGTAAGAGAAAAGGCTGCAAAAGAGGGAACAGAAAAGACAGAAGTTGATGCTGTGAAGTTCAGAAATCTGTGCTGACATGAACACAGCCGGGGTTTAGAAATCCTGATATGGGGCTAATACCTGTTGGCACCACAGAGCCAGCCTTAAAATGTGTCATTTGTAAAGATCAGCTGGCTGTATAGCCTACAGGTTAAAGCAATCCTGAAGATGGATTATTTTACTAACAGTTTCAAATGTAAAGGTGATAACTCACTAGTTTCAATGCACATACAAAACAATTATTATAGATGCAGAAAGTGTTGTTAATAACACCTTAAAACACTTAATAAACCAGTCGATTTCCTATTTAACCTGATGGATTAAATATAGTCAAAGGAGGACCTAGACCCTCGGTGACATTTCCTGTTAGGATCCTAAAACATATGGCTGCCACCAGCCCTTAATTACAGGGTGATTTACATATGAATAACTCTGGATTGCAAAGACTTACAGATAAACACAATGGCTCAATCAAATTAGCTGTTTATGGACTGTCAGACATTAAGAAATCCTGTTTGATGACAGTTCCCCTTTAAGAATGGCTGGCATTAGGGCAGAAGTAGATGCTGTCAATGCAGAAAGGGAGGAAGAGGGAAAACAAGAGCTTGCACAAGAACTAGGTCTGGAATCAAAGGGGACCAGGTGGCTGTTGCTGCATTAACTGAAGAGAGGTAGCCACGGAGAAGTAGGCAGGAGCTGGCTCAAATCCTAAGAAGAGGAGAGAGTTTTGTTCAGGGCTGACTGCACCCACACTGAGCTGTGGCATTCTGGCTCAGGAGGCGGAGCAGGCACCCTATCCTCCGGACAGGATAAGAACACATAGGCTCCTAAAGGAGCCAATCGAGAGAAGAGGAGTGGATTTTAAGTGGAACTGCTGGCTTTAAACAGCCTACCAGCCACTAACTTGCTTGACAACTAGATCCAGGGAGCAAGGGGACTAGATGACTGTTGCCGCACTAAGAGAGGCGGTAGCCATGGAGGGAATTGGCAGGAGCCGGCTCAAATCCTACGAAGAGGAGAGAGTTTTGTTCAGGGCTGACTGCACCGCTACACTGAGCTGTGGCATTCTTGCTCCAGGAGGGAGCCAATCCAGGGTCAGAGCATTACAGCCTATCCCACGGACAGGATGAGAACATGTATGCTCCTGGAGGAGCCAACTGAGAGGAAAGGAGCAGATTTTGAGTGGCGTGACCAACTTTAAAAAGCCCACCAGCTGCTCACTCACTCCACTACTATGTCCGGGGAGCAAGGGGACCAGGTGGTCATTGCCACACTAAAAGAGGAGGTAGCCACGGATGGAATCAGCAGGGGCCGGCTCAGATCCTAAGAAGAGGAAAAAGTTTTGTCCCACCTGCCCTCCCCGGCCCCAACTTCTATTAAATATCCAGGGGAGGAGGAGCCAAATCCAGGGTGAATCTACAGACCAAGAAAGGATCACCTCTCTCTAGTGGGAAGAGGTGGCGAAAAGAAAGGGAACATTGTTTAACCAGGAGTAGCACACTATGCCAAAGCTTGTTTCCAGATGTGACCTGGGAGCACAAGGAAGTTAAGTGACTTGCTCAGGATCACACAGTAGAGAAATAAAAAAACAAATACATCAAAAAAGTTCTGATCACTACCTGAGGGGATAGGTCATTGGTGGATGGCAAGAGGAGAAGGAGCTATCAGGTAAGGGCAGCTGGAGGAGCATAATGGAGAGAGTGACCCCAAGGCTAGCTGTGGAGTAGGAACTCAGCCAATTGAAGGGACCCAGTTTTGAGTGACAAGGTACTGTGACTTCCATTTCTTAAGTTACAGCTGCATTCAGAGCTAAGGTACTGTGTCACTGTGATAGTTCTGGGTCATAGGGGATAAATTAAGTTGGGGAGGGATCTGTTTTTCTAGGATGGATGTCTGATTGTTAAGATGGCAGCCGAGAGGTGGAAGGTTAGGGGCAGCAAGGGGCAATTAGGAAAGTGAGTATTAGGAGATTAACATAGCAGAATGAACCTAATAATGAGAGTAATGTACACTATAGAGGAGGGCTCACTTGAATGTCTAGGGAATCAGAGGGGCTCATTTGAACATCTAGGGAATCGGAAGGAAGGTAAGGGACTATGATTAACCATTGTGGATATCTTGAGGGTAAAATGTAGTTGTGAAAACAAATGGAGTGGGTTAGGGAGGGACACACCAGAGGGTGGAGGGACTCTTTTGGGGTGGGTAGGGACAGCACAGAGGGGTGGGACAGGGAAGCAGGATGCTAGGGGGGCCAACATGGGTAGAATCATTGGGATGCAATGGATGTGGGGTGGCAGTTTGGATGAACATATTGTGAAGGATAGGAGGTGTCCAATCTGTAACAGGTTGAGAGTCTGAAGGAGGAAGTGCTGTGGCTTGGTAGAGAGTTGGAGAGGATGAGGGAGTGCGGGGAAGGAGGCAGGAAGGTCCCATCCAGGGAATAACATTAGGACACCACATGTGAGGTACAGTGGCTCAAGGGAGGGGTTGGGAAGGGAGTGCAGGAGCAGTACAAACAGGGGGTCTACAAGTAGTGGGAGGGCTACAGTCAGAGGGAAGGAGCCAAAGCACAGCCAGGCAGAAAATAGGCTTGCTGTGCTGGTGACACTGGTGGAGGAGGAGGGGGTGCATGATCTCTAAGAAGGAACAAGAGGGGAGAGAGGAGGAGGGAATCCTCAAGGGACAGGAGTCGGTGGGGAGGGGCAGGAGTGAAGGGATAGAAGCACTGCTGAGTGGGGAAGGATGCTGGGGAAGCTCAGAGAGGGGTCAGGGCAGAAGGGAGGATGTGGAGGATTGGGAAAGAGCAGGGAAGGGGGCAGAACAGGGGTGAGGGAAGCCAAAGGGCAGAAGGAAAAGAGTTAGTGATGTGGCAGGCTCTGGTAATGGGTACCTTAGGAAAAAGAGTGGAGGCGAGGATAGGAAAGAGGAAGGGGTGTTAGAGCTGGGTGATTCCATACTAAATGGGATCAAATGGGGTAACGGGGAAAGGCATAGTTGCATATGGGTGGAGGCCATACTGGGGCTAACGGCAGAGAGGGCGGGGCAGGCGGTTCTTAAGTGTGCAAGGAGGGGCAGAAAGAAACCGCATGTAGTGGTGCATGTAGGTACTAATGACCTGGTGGGGGAGACTGTGGAGCTAGTGAGGAAAATGAGGTTTGAGGAACTAGAAGGGCTATGTGAGGAAGTGAGGGAATCAGCTGCCTTCTCAGAGGTGCTCCCAGTAACCTGCTGTCATAGTGGGTGTGTAGGAGAAAAGCACAGATAACAAAAAGTAGGTGCAAAACACAACAATGTGTGTATTTATTTACAAGAAATAAAAATTTAAATAAAAAAAAACTTTCAGAAAATAAATTAAACAAGCATTACACAGCTAGGACATGGCATTTGTCCCACCCTCTGTGTTTCCTCAACTTCTCCCAAGGCTGAATTGATCTCCTAGATTTGAAAACAGTACCTTATATACAGACTAGTCACATGATTGGTGAGGTTCCGCCTCCTAGTTTAGTACAAAATGTTTCTAGGCTACAAAATAGAATTCAAATGTAATATCATAAAGAAACAACAACAACAATTTATAATGGAGACCTCACAACAGAAAAACAAACAGTTTTGGAATTTTTAGGAACATTTATCCACTGTAGCTCCACCCACCTGCTGTGAGTGACAGATCAGCCTCTATATACACAGCAGCACAAATGTGCACTGGCTCCTAAGAGAAGATCTGCAGAACAACACCCAGGAGAGGCCTGCTGAACAACACCCAGGTGAGCTACAATTGTTTACCATTTATTTATTTATTTGCTTTTGGTGTTGCATGTGTGTCTGCCAATTTGGACTATAAATTACAACAATGTGCAAATAGGCAGCAGCATAAGCAGAATGGGAGGTCAAAAGCTGGTCCATGAACCTCTGAAACATCGCGCGTGCCACATGCAGACCAAAAGGGCATGGTAGCGCACTGGAACAAACCAATGGGGGTACTAAAAGCTGTTTTCTCTCATGGTGATTGACCAATAGGGATTTGCCAATAACCTTTGGTGAGGTCAAGGGTAGTGATGTATCTGGGATTACCTATGTGGTCAATCAGGTTGTCTATCTGGGGTCTAGGATAACTATCGAACTGGGATACCTGGTTGAGATTTCTGAAGTCTAAGCAGAACCGGATACCACCCTCTTTCTTAGGGACCACAGCAATTAGGGATGCCCAAGGACTCTTGGAGGGTTCAATAACGCCCAGTTGTCTTAACTTATAAACCTCTTGTTGTACCTCTGATCGTACCCTCTCAGGAAGCCTGTAAGGTCTCTGTCTAATTGGAGGGGTAGAGGTATGGATGTGGTGTTTGACCCAGATTGCCTTCCCAGGTACCTTAGTGATGGCAGTTGTGAACTGACTAAGGACCTGCATCAGTTCTTCTTTTTCTGGTTGTCTGGGGTTGGGTTTATGGTAAGCTCATTTATTCCAGCCTCTTCCTCTAGACGGCTATATGCCACATCCATATCTGTTGTCCCTGTTTCAGGCATAATCAACAGACTGACTGAGGGCTTCGATTTCTCCTGCCATTTTTTAAGAAGATTGGCATGGTAAATCTTGTTGCCCGTCTCTTGTCTAATGTTTCCACTTCATCGTTACCCTACCAACTCATCTCAGAACTTTGTAGGGCCCTGCCACTTCATAAGAGGTTTGTTTTCTGTGGTTGGCAGTAAATAACACTCTATCTCCTTCCTGAAATTCCTTTCAGAAACCTTTTGGTCATAATATTCTTTCTGAGTAGTTTGGGCTTGGCTGGCATTTTTGTGGGCAATCTCTGTATACCTCACCAGGCGCTTTCTAAGTTGTATCATGTAATCAGCAATATTGGTGGTCCCCATCTTGCCCTTCCTGCCAATACTCCTTCACCACATCAAGAGGACCCCGAGGATTTCTCTCATTTAATAGTTCAAATGGGAGTACCCAGTTGAAGCCTGGGGAACCTCTCTATAGACAGAGTAGGATGGGGATATTGGTCCCATTTTTCCCTTCCACAGTGACAAACTTTCAGAGCATACGTTTGAGGGTTTGGTTAAACCACTCCACCAATCTGTTTGTTTGGGGTGGTAAGGTGATGTTCTGACCGCTACCACTCCCAGCAGGTGGTATAGCTCCTTCAGAAAGGCTGAATTAAAGTTGCTACCCCTATCCATCAGAATCTCCTTTGGTATTCCCAACCTACTAAATATCTTGACCAGTTCTTCTGCTATTCTCTCAGTTTTAATGGAACGAAAGGGAACAGCCTCTGGATATCTGGTGGTGTAATCACACACCACCAGGATATACTTATCCCCCTATGAACTTTTTTCTATTGGGCCCACAATGTCCATTGCCATGTGTTCAAATGGTGTGGTTACCAGTGGTAAGGGCTCTAGTGGCACCATGTCCCTTTTTCCTATCTGGGCCACTTTTTGACATTCAGCACAAGATTTACAGTACTGGACAACCTGGTCGTGGATAGCAGGACAGTAAAAATGTTGTAACAGATGGGCCAAAGTCTTATCCCTTCCGGCATGTCCAGCACAAGGTAAATTACGAGCCAGATAGATCAATCGGTCTCTATATTTTTCTGGTACGATTAACTGTTCTACCATCTCTCCTGTCTTTGGGTTAGTTCAACACCTATATAATATATCATTCTTGATATCCATTTCAGGGGCACCTTTAGCTGACACCTTGCCCACCTGTTGGAAAAAAATGGTTAGAGATGGATCACCCTTCTGATCAGTTGTTGTTATCACATTCTTAGAGACATTCAATTTTACAGTTTTACATCAAGTGCTTTATTTTGCCACAGTGTTTCTTTTTAAGTCTGTCTTTCTCTTTTGGTCTTTCTGTCCTTCCCAGGGATACCCATGATATTATCATCAAAAGGGAATGTCTCTCCCAACAGTTTTTCTTGCTGGCTTTGGGCCCTGGTGCTAACAGCAGCAACATGTTGGTGGTTTGCAGCCAGCAGATGAGCAAATCCCAGAAAGTCATTCCCAAGTATAACAGACACAGGCAAGTTGGGCACTAAACCTGCACATACAGTGTTCTTTTGTTCCTTTACAGTCAATTCAATGCTGGATGTTGGGTAACTGTGTGTGTCTCCATGTATACAAACAATGTCCACTGTTGCTTAAATTTTTGGTTTAGGTCTTAATAGTTCTAGTCTTATTAAGGTATATTTGCTGCATGTGTCCAGAAGGCCCAACACATTTTTACCATTAATGGTCACCTCTGTAACTGTATAGCCAATAGTTAGCAAGGAAAGGTGTGCTGGTGTAAATTTCTTCTTGGGGCAATACCTGGCAGTTTGACCCTTTTCATTGCAACTGTGACAAATAATATCAGCATAGGAGGTCTTTCCTCCTTTCCCAGATTTTATATCAAGTCTGCCAGAGCTCTAACCCACAGATGGAGACAGAGGAGGAGCAGCTTTGGCTGTAGAGATAGTAAACTCTCCTCTGGTATTTCTTTTCTGTGAGGGTCTTGCAGACAGAAAGTCCTCAGCCAAGGTAACGACTACCTCTGCAGATTCTGGATTATGTTCCCTCACCCAGAGCTGAATGTCATTAGGGAGGATCTGAAAGAATTGTTCCACAACTAAAGTCTCTATGAGGTCATTAACAGATGTTTCTTCTGGTTGCAACCATTTTATGCACAATTATCTCAACCTAATAAAAGTCTCTCTTGGGGTATAAGATGGCTGATATCTTAGGGAACTAAACTTCTGTTGGTAGGTCTCAGCATTGATGTCATACCTTCCCAAGATCTCTTTTTAACCTAGTTCATAATTTTCAGCATGCTTAGGGTGCATAATATTGTAGGTTAGCTGAGCCTTTCCAGTCAGGTATGGGGCAATTCTGACAACCCACTAGATCTGGGGCCACCCACAGGCTGTGGCTACTCTTTCAAAAGTAGTTAAATAGGCTTCTAGTTCATCTGTGGGTGCCATTTAGTTAATTTAATGTCTTTGGGCTGGTATCCTGCTCCTGTTACCTGTGCCAATCGCCTGGAGTGCTCTCAGGGTCTCCGCCCATCGCTGATCCTGGCATCTTCTTTACTGTTCCCTCTTCTGGAGGTCTCATTCTCTTTGTTTTTCCATCTCATGTTGGTGGACAGCCAACCACCTCAGCAATTCCAAAATATTAGTTGGAGGGACATTAACTGGAGGATCTTTTGGATCTTCATCACTAGGGTCAGAGAGGCTTGCCCTAGCTGCAGTATCAGTCTTGGTCTTCAGACTGACCCCTGGCCCCAAACCAGGTAGGAGCTGTTCCCTGGTTTGTGCCACCCTGTGTCTGGTCATCACTTCAGTTTCCTTTGTCTCTGACTCCAACTTCTCAGTTTTCTCCTCCATGGCTCCTCTTTGTGCTTTCTCTGATATTTGGACAGATATCCTGGATTGTGTCCCCTATGATCCTAGACCACCAACAATCCTACTTCTCACACCAATGTCATAGTGGTGTGTAGAGAAAGCACAGATAACAAAAAATAGGTGCAGAACACAACAATGTGTGTATTTATTTACATGAAATAAAAATAAAAAAAAACTTTTGAAAATAAATTAAACAAGCATTACACAGCTAGGACATGGTATTTGTCCCACCTCTGTGTTTCCTCAACCTCTCCCAAGGCTGAACTGATCTCCCTAGATTTGAAAACAGTACCTATATACAGACTAGTCACATTATTGGTGAGGCTCCACCTCCTAGTTTAGTACAAAACGTTTCTAGGCTACAAAATAGAATTCAAATGTAATATCATAAAGAAAACAACAACAATTCATAATGGAGTTCTCGTCAACAGAAAAACAAACAGTTTTGGTATTTTTAGAGCATTTATCCACTGTAGCTCCACCCACCTGCTGTGGAGGACAGATCAGCCTCTATACACAGCAGCACAAAGGGGCACTGGTTCCTAAGAGAAGATCTGCAGAACAACACCCAGGAGGCCTGCTGAACAACACCCAGGTGAGCTACAATTGTTTGGGAGTACAGAACACAAGTAGTAAAATAATTTGTTCTTTGTCAGGATGAAAACATGATATCAGTATTTGCACAACAGTAAGGGTTTGGTTTAGCTTAAAGCTTGAGTGTTTTCTTTAATACAGAGGGTTCTTGTTTTAAAGAGGGAAAACCAAACAAACAACTACAAAAACAATAAGAAAAGCATGCAAAGTTCAGGAAGAAGTTCTCATGTAAACAGCATTTTTCTGCATGAAAACCTTAAATGACACTGTCTTACACAAGTTAATTTCTTTAATTCTGCTGGTAGCCCTGTTAGTGTTTATGGCACCAAAACACTAATAGGAGATGCAGAGACAGACTACATCCTAAGAAAGCTCCTGCTCCTGGTTTTAATAGAATAGGTGTGACAGAAATGGGAAGGAAAGAGTTAATGGTTTGGATTCTGTAGATGCCTTATTTTTTTAGCAGTGTGGAAAAATACACTGAGGCTGAAATCCTCCAGCAGCAACCAGCTTGTGGAATTCCTAGCTGCTAGATAAGAGCTGTCATAATCTTAGTGGACATCTCCAGACACACACAGACCTTGCAGACATGGACACAGGGCAGTTTGAATGGATTGGATCATTCAAATATAAACTTAAGGTGAAAAGAGAATATAATTGGTCACCAATAGGTGTTCACCTGATTGGGACAATTAACTACATACATGTTAGTTGGTTGGTGCATTTAAGGGAGAATAGGAATGACCTAGTCTCCATAGACTATATAAGCTTCTGTAAGACAGAGAACTCTCTCTCTGCCTTTGGAAGCTGTGAGGGAAACATAAGCTTGGAGCCTACCTGGTATGTCCGTGGGAGCTGGCAGTTAGAACAGGGTCCAGTGTCTCTTGTAAGGACAGGGAAGGGTAAGTTTAGTGATAGTATATTTCAGTAATTGCTTCTTCTTTTGCCATCTGTTGTTTAAAACATTTGTTTACTTTTCCTGTATGAGTGTTATTCTCTTGTGTTGTAAATACATTTCCTGTAAATGCTCATTGCACTTTCTGTTAAGTAAAAGCTATTTATTTGCTCAACAGTTGTGACTCTGATGTCATTTTTCTAAGGTAAGATTTGGTTTTCCACTGGCTAAGATAAACTCTGTAGCATCCGCCACCTGAAAGAGACACACTACCAGACTTTAACTTGTGCAATTGCGTGTGATTATTCAAGTTTGTACACTTGCAAGAGGTGCGGAAGGAAAGTCCGACTGGTGGCAGCGAATACCGAGGACACACCTCTCTAAAAGCTGTTTCAGCCCAGAGGAGAGGTGGGTTGTCACATATTGGTGGCAGCAGGATGATGATAATGATCATGAGCACACTGATACAGAGTTTGCCAGTGGAACAGTTACCTTAGCATTGCAAAACAGGATATACAAGAGGATACATTTGTACAACAGTTTTATTTGTTTCTAGATAGCACAGTATAGTGTAGCAGTAGAGAATGAGCTCCACGGATTATGACTCACTTACTGTGCCACAGCTTGTTGAAAGGTGCCAGGAAAAGGGGATTCAGCCTGAAAGTCTGAAGCAGAAGAAAAAGGCAGATCTCATAGCTACTCTCTTGGCACATGATCTGAAGCAGACAGTCGTTGGGGGTGAGTCAGGAACTGAGGCAGCAGGCCCCCAAAATCAGCTTGAGGCACTGCGACTGCAGCTATTGCTGCAAGACAAGGCATTGGAGTCAAAAGACTGGATGCTGAAGCAGAAGCAAGAAGGTTGGCAGACAGAGAGAAAGAACGGAAGACAGAGAGAAAGAACGACAGCATGAACTCCAGAGACAACAGCACAGAAGGAGATGATTACCTCCGCAGTCAGCAAACCATGAGTAATGGTGAGTGAGTTTACCTCATGAAGCCAAATGAATTCTAAATTGTTCCCTCAGTTTAAAGAGGGAGATGACCTTGATTTATTTTTAAGGTCATTTGAGAGAGTATGCAATCAATTACAATTGACTAAGGCTTCCTGGTCAACTTATCTCACACTCTTGCTGACGGGGAGAGCGTTGAATGCATTTGCTAAAATGAGTAATGAAGACTATGCTGATTATGATAAAGTAAAAACAGTGTTGTTGAAGTGTTTTGAATTAACTCCTGAGGCTTATAGAAGGAAATTTAGGGAGTTAAAGAAAAGCCCAGAAGACAGTTATGCAGAACTGCATGTTAAACTGTATACTTACCTTGATAGGTGGATGGAGGGGGCTAAAGCAACTACTGTGGAACTGATTAAAGATGTATTGGTGAGAGAACAATTCCTTAAAATTGTACCTGAGGACATGCGTGTATGGCTCATAGACATGGCATGCGCCTCTTCCACAGAGGTGGCAGGAAGCGCTGATGAGTATCTGTCTAGCCGCCACACACACACAACGTAAGTCTTATGGTGGGGGGAGCACATGGCATAAGGGATCCCATGGGGGGCAGCTCAAAGGAAACCAGCCTGAACCTGAGCCCAAAGTAGAGCCTCTGGTTCTAAGGGGACCCAAGAAATAGGTCCCAAGAAATGTCATATTTGCAATCAAGTGACACTTGAGATATAACTGCCCTCAGAAACTGGTTAAGGGCAGAGATATTGGGGGGGGTGATCAAAAGGGCACTGGTGTGTTTGTAGGGTGTGTCCAGTCTGAAGAACCACCTCTCTGATGAGAATCTGCGTCCCATTACAGTTAATGGAATAGTAACACGGGACTGTGGGACACAGGTGCTAACATCTCCCTGGTAAGGCAAGATCTCATTCGGACAGAACAGATCATGTCTGGGAAATACTCAAGGTCCGGCATTCACAGGGCCACCAGTCCCATTACCAATGGCTAGAGTCTTCCTCAGCTGGGAAGGGGCCATGTAGAAAAGAAGGTGGGGTTGTGAGGACCCACCTGTGCATGATTGTGGGAAGGATTTGGACCCCTAGTAAAAACTGGGTGTGTTGTAACTCATAGTCAGGCACAAGGGCAAGATTCTGAGGGGAAGAGGGGTTGACTCTGGGTGGTCCAGCCACACCCCAGCAGCTGAGGAAGTGTCCAGCACAGGGAGGGCTGGCTAGAAGCTGCAGTCCAGAACCCCAGTCACAAATAGAGGAACCACAGGACTTCCTTCAGAAGGGGCACTGGGAAGGGTCAGATGAGGGCAGCTGAGTGCTGCACAGCGAACTGACCCTACCCTGGAAAAACTGAGGGAAATAGCTCATAGGGCTGAGCATTCTCAGGGGGGTAAAGAGTCCATTTACTGGGACAATGGGCTGTTGTACAGAGAATGTCCAACAGAGGAAGGGCTAGCTGATGAGGTACTCCAGCAGCTGGTAGTCCCTAAGGTTCACTGTCAGCAGCTTTTGGCCCTTGCACATGATATCCCTTTTTCAGGGCACTTGGGAGTGAGGCGCACGAAAAAGTGCCTCACCAACAATTTCTTCTGGCCTGGTATTGGCAAGGATGTGGCAAATTATTGCTGGACTTGTCCACAGTGCCAGCGGTAGGGAAAATGGGGACAAGGCCAAGGCAGCTTGGTGCCCTTGCCATTATTGATGAACCCTTCAAGAGGGTAGCAGTGGACATAGTGGGGCCATTGAGCACCCCAAGTCGCACTGGCAAGCGATATATCCTGGTAGTTGTAGACTATGCCACTAGATACCCAGAGGCAGTGGCCCTAACATCCTCTTAGGCAGAACCAGTGTCAGATGCACTGTTGGAAATATTTAGCTGGGTGGGCTTTCCCCAGGAGATACTGTCAGACCGGGTGCCAATTTTATGTCAGGATTAATGAGTAGTTTGTGGGAGAAGTGTGGGGTAAAGCGGCTCAAAACCTCCCATACCATCCCAAGCTAATGGTCTAGTGGAGCGATTTAATTCAACCCTTAAGACCATGCTAAGGACTTTTGCTGACCAGCATAAGAGAGACTGGGACAAATATTTGCCTCATCTCCTATTTGCATACAGGGAAGTCCCACAGGAGTCCACAGGGTTCTCACCTTTCGAGCTCCTGTTTGGTCATAGGGTGCGGGGCCACTAGATTTGATTCGGGATGGATGGGAGGGTGACCGAGCCTCCCAAGGGGAGTCTGTTGTGAGTATGTCCTGAACTCAGGACCCGCCTTAGGAGCTCATGGGTTTGCTCAGGGAGCACCTGGCCACTGCAACAGCGGCAGAAAGTCTGGTACGACCGTGGGGCCCGAGCCAGAGAATATGAGGTGGACAGCGAGTGATGGCACTCATCCCTGTCCCACAGAATAAGTTACAGGCAGCATGGGAGGGCCATTCTCCATTGTCCAAAAGATTAGTGACGCTAATTACATGATAGAGCTACCAGACAGGAGATACAAATGAAAGGTGTATCATAAACATGCTGAAGCCTACCATGACAGAGAGACATGGTCCTGGCTGTATGCAGTGCTCCAGAGGAGAGAAACTGAGGTAGATCCACTGGTGGACCTACTTGGGAGGCCAGGGTGCATCCTCTGTGGACAGCCTTACCCTCTCGGAACAGCTGACACCAGCCCAGGTGCAAGAAATTAGGGGTGTGCTGAGAGAATTTGAAGACATGTTCACAGGGAAACCAGGGTACACCATGATGGCAGAGCACCATGTGGATACAGGGACCCAGGATCCTCTGAAACAGTCCCCCTACAGGGTACCTGGAGCATGTTAAGCAGACTGTGAAAGAGGAGCTCAAAGAGATGCTGGAACTGGGGGTAATCCAGGAATCTAGTAACCCCTGGGCATCACCTGTGGTACTGATCCCCAAAAGGGATGGCACCACATGATTCTGCGTGGACTACCGGAAGCTTAACAGCTGCACAGAGTCTGATGCTTATCCCATGCCCAGAACAGATGAGACCCTGGAGTGACTGGGGGGAGCCAAGTATTTGACCACAATAGACCTAACAAAGGGCTATTGGCAGGTACCTCTGACCCCTGTGGCCAGGGAAAGATCAACGCTTGTTACTCCATTTGGTTTATACGAATTTAAGGTAATGCCATTCGAATGAAGAATGCACCTGCAACCTTTCAACGGCTTGAAGATCGTATTCTGTCTGGGGTAGGTGAGTTTGCATTGGCTTATATGGATGATATAGCCATATATAGCCAGATCTGGGATGAGCACATCAAGAATGTGCGGGATGTGTTCCCCAGGTTAAAGAAGGCAGGTCTGACAGTCAAGGCAGAGAAGTGCCAGATAGGTATGGCAGAAGTATCCTACCTTGGGCACTGGGTGGGTAGTGGACACATCCGTCCGGAGCCTGCCAAGGTTGATGCCATCCTGGTCTGGCCTACTCCTACCACAAGAAACAGGTCAGGGCATTTCTAGGGACTGCAGGGTACTACCGAAGGTTTGTTCCCCGCTATAGCGATCTGGCTAAGCCCCTGACAGACCTAACCAAGAAGGGAAAGCCAGATGCAGTGAAGTGGTCAGAAGGTTGTGAGGTTGCTTTTCATGAGCTAAAAAGGCCTTAGTGGCCCAGCTGTATTGGCTAGCCCTGATTATAGTTTAAAGTTTATGGTTCATGTGGATGCCTCAGATCATGGGTTGGGGCTGTGCTGAGCCAAGTTACTCAGCAGGGGAGGAGCACCCAGTTGTGTACCTCAGCCAAGGCTTTGCCCAGAGAGGAGGCATACACCACAATTGAGAAGGAATGCTTGGGACTAGTGTGGGCCCTTCAGAAGCTGCAGCCTTACCTATATGGGAGAGAATTTACTGTGGTCATAGATCATAATCCCCTGATTTGGCTTCATAGGTCCAGTGGACAAAATGGTAAACTACTACGTTGGAGTTTGGTACTGCAGGCATACAACATGACCATACAGCATCGCAGTGGCAAACAAAATGCAAATGCGGATGGGCTATCTAGGCAGGGCTAATGGCCTGGCTGGATACTTTTGGGCACTTTCCAGTAATTGCATGAACGGCTGTGTCACTTGGGGTAGCCCAAGGGACACGCTTTCATTATCTGGGGGAGATGTGACAGAAATGGGAAGGAAAGAGTTAATGGTTTGGATTCTGTAGATGCCTTATTTTTTTAGCAGTGTGGAAAAAATACACTGAGGCTGAAATCCTCCAGCAGCAACCAGTGTTTGGAATTCCTAGCTGCTAGATAAGAGCTGGGTCATAAATCTCGAGTGGACATCTCCAGACACACACAGACCTTGCAGACACGGACACAGGGCAGTTTGAATGGATTGGATCATTCAAATATAAACTTAAGGTGAAAAGGGAATATAATTGGTCACCAATAGGTGTTCACTCTGATTGGGACAATTAAATACATACATGTTAGTTGGTTGGTGCATTTAAGGGGAGAATAGGAATGACCTAGTCTCCATAGACTATATAAGCTTCTGTAAGACAGAGAACTCTCTCTTGCCTTTGGAAGCTGTGAGGGAAACATAAGCTTGAGCCTACCTGGTATGTCCGTGGAGCTGGCAGTTAGAACAGGGTCCAGTGTCTCTTGTAAGGACAGGAAGGGTAAGTTTAGTGATAGTATATTTCAGTAATAGCCTTCTTCTTTTGCCATCTGTTGTTTAAAACATTTGTTTACTTTTCCTGTATGAGTGTTATTCTCTTGTGTTGTAAATACATTTCCTGTAAATGCTCATTGCACTTTCTGTTAAGTAAAAGCTATTTATTTGCTCAACAGTTGTGACTCTGATGTCATTTTTCTAAGGTAAGATTTGGTTTTCCACTGACTAAGGTAAACTCTGTGTAGCATCCACCACCTGAAAGAGACACACTACAGACTTTAACTTGTGCAATTGCACATGTGATTATTCAAGTTTGTACACTTGCAAGAGGTGCCGAAGGAAAGTCCGCTGGTGGCAGCGATCACCGAGGACACACACTCTCTAAAAGCTGTTTCAGCCCAGAGGGAGAGGTGGGTTGTCACATAGGGATACTGCTATTTTGAACACATTTCTAGCTTTTTCAGGGGGTACAATAGCAAGTGACAGTCTCTGCAAAATACACATACTTTAGGTCAGAGTTTTCACTTGCAGAGCAGTGCTATAAGCTGCAAGCTTGCAACACAGAGGAAGGCATAGTTTTGATTTCTGCTTCTTTTTCTTTCTTTTAACTGGTTCTGCAGACTTTTACACCAAAGGCACAAAACCTCTAACTCAATTGGGGAGAGAGGGAGCAAGGGAACATAAAGGCAGCTCTCTCTTTCATTGGGGGGGGGTAAACAAAAGTTTTAATAGCTGAGCAGAGTCTGCAGCTCTGCCAAATATGCTTTTATCTGTCCTTTTATAATACATGCTGGCATAACAGCCAGGCAGAGGCAGGCAAACCAGGCAATGGCCTGCTGTGCTTTTGTCAAGGCAGGGATGACAGAGAGAGAGAGAGAGACAGAAAGAAAAGGAAAAAGAGGAAATAAGAAAGGCAGTGTAGGTGACCAATCTACAAGATAGGAGAGGACAGGATAGAAAAAGAGTGCTGTTGTGCAATAAACTTTAAGCAGGAAAAGAAGATGACAGTGTAGGATCTCTCTCTCTCAGATTTGTCTCCCAGGTCAGGGGCACATGAAAAGCACACACACCTGCGTGAGTACAGGAAGGAAAGGGATGATTGGGGAGTTCAACACTTGGCTGGTGGAATGGTGTCGGTCCAAGAGGTACGTGATAGTGGGGGACTGGGGCGGTACCTGGGACAATAAGAATCTATATGCAGGGGATAGGCTGCACTTGATCGGGGAAGGGAAGGGGGTATTAAAGCAGAGGTTTGAGGGGTACATAACATCAAGGGTAGATTTAAACTAGGTAGGGGGTGGCATGTGGACAGCTGGTAGGTGGGGATCCCAGAAAGGGGAGCTGAGCATGCTTACCCCCCAAAGCTATCGGAGAGGAATTTGGAGTAGGGGAAAAAGGAGGGGTTAGGAGGGGAAAACCAGGGGAAGAGACACACTTTACATACATAGATACAGTGGCGTGAAAAAGTATTTGCCCCCTTCCTGGTTTTCTCTATTATTGCATATTTGTCACACTGGATGTTTTCAGGTCTTTAGACAAAATATAATATTAGATAAAGGGAACCTGAGTGAACAAATAACACTTTTTTTTTACTTATTTCATTTATTTAATGAAAAAAGTTAACCAACACCAACTGGCACTGTGTGAAAAAGTAATTGCCCCCTAGTTAAATCAACCCAATTAAAGGGATAATTAGAGTCAGCTGATTGAACACAGCCAGGCTTGATTACAGCCAGCCCTGCTCAATATAAACCTCACTTATTTTGGCCCTTACCATCAGAGTCACGTTGCCAGCACAAAGATTCAACAAGCACATTATGCCATGATCAAAGGAAGTTCCTGAAAAGATCAGAAAAAAATTTGTTGCCCTCTATCAGTCTGGAAAGGGTTACAAAGCTATTTCTAAGGCTCTGGGACTCCATCAAACCACAGTGAGAGCCATAATCTCAAATGGAGAACACTTGGAACAGTAGTGAAACCTTCCAGGAGTGGGTGACCTGAAATACTCCAAGGCGCGGTGTAAAATCATCCAAGAAGTCTCAAAGGATCCTAAAACAACATCCAAAGAACTGCAGGCTTCTCTTGCCTCAGCTAAGGTCAGTGTTCATGACTCCACAATCAGAAAGAGACTGGGCAAAAATGGGCTTCATGTGAGAGTAGCAAGGCGGAAACCACTGCTAACCAAGAAGAACATAAATGCTCATCTCTCATTTGCCAAGAAGCACCTGGATGATCCACAAGCCTTTTGGGAAAATGTTCTATGGACAGATGAGTCCAAAGTGGAACTTTTTGAACAACATGGATCCCATAATGTCTCGTGTAAAGCAAACACAGCATTCCACAGTAAGAACACCATACCAACAGTCAAACATGGTGGTGGTAGTGTGATGGTGTGGGGATGCTTTGCTGCCTAAGGACCTGGATGACTTGCCATAATTAAAGGAACCATGAATTCTGCTCTGTACCAGAAAATTCTTAAGGAGAATGTCCAGTCATCCTTCCGTCAGCTGAAGCTGAAGCGTAGTTGGGTCATGCAGCAAGACAATGATCCAAAACACAAAAGCAAGTCTACATCAGAATGGCTAAAAGAAGTAAAATTAAAGTTTTGGAGTGGCCTAGTCAAAGTCCAGACTTAAACCCAATAGAGATGCTGTGGCAGGACCTGAAACAGGCAGTTCATGCTCGAAAACCTACCAAATGTTACTGAATTAAAGCAGTTCTGCCAGGAAGAGTGGGTTAAAATTCCTCCACAGCGATGTGAAAGACTGATATTGAATTATAGGAAGTGTTTGGTTGCAGTCATTGCAGCTAAATGTGGCATAACCAGTTATTAAGTGTAAGGGAAGTACTATTTTCACACAGTGCCAGTTGGTGTTGGTTAACTTTTTTCATTAAATAAGTGAAATTAAAAAAAAACAAGTGTTATTTGTTCACTCAGGTTCCCTTTATCTAATATTACATTTTCTCTAAAGACCTGAAAACACCCAGTGTGACAAATATGCAATAATAGAGAAATCAGGAAGGGGGCAAATACTTTTCACGCCACTACATAGGACGGTGTCGGGCAGATAAGGGCCTATGGCCCACCCAGTCTGCCCATTTGAGCTTGTAAGTTCAGTTTATGCGTTTTCCTAGAAGTCTGTTGCCCTTACCCCTGACCTTCAGAATTCCTTTATGTCTATCCCATGCATTCTTAAATCCTGTGATTGTTTCAGCCCCCACCACTTCCTCTGGCAGGGTGTTCCACTTGTCCACCACCCATTCTGTGAAGAAATTCTTCCTCATGTTTCCTCTGAATCGTCCTCCCTCCAACTTCATCCCATGCCCTCTAGTCCTGGAACATCTTTTTCACTTAAAAATAGTGTATTCCTGCACCCTGTTCCTCCCTGTGAGATACTTGTATGTCTCTAACATATCCCCTCTCTCCCTCCTCTCCTCCAGGGAGTACATGTTCAGTTCCTTCAACCTGTCTTCATAGGACTTGTGATGCAATCCATGCACCATCTTTGTTGCCCTCCTCTGAACCTTCTCTACCTTGTCTATGTCCTTACGTAGGTATGGTCTCCAGAACTGTACACTGTACTCCAGGTGGGGCCTCACTATTGTCTTGTATAGCGGAATTATGACCTCCTTTTTCCTGGTGATGCCACTGCCTATACATCCCAGCATCCTATTTGCTTTACCTGCTGCCTTGTCACACTGTTTCCTACCTTGAGGTCATCAGAGATGATAACCCCAAGATCCCTTTCCTGCTTGGTGCATGCTATATCCTCACCCCCAACTGATATATTGTGCCAGGGTTTTTGTGCCCCATATGCATTATCTTGCACTTCTTTGCATTGAATTTCAACTGCCAAGCCCTGACCATTCTTCAAGTTTCTGCAGGTCCCTTCTCATTCTGTCTACACCCTCTGGTGTGTCTACTCTGTTACAGAGCTTTGTGTCATCAGCGAACAGTGAAATTCTGCCTTCTAGGTTCTGTGCAATGTCACTGATGAAGATGTTGAATAGGACCGGTCCCAGCACTGATCCCTGTGGTACCCCACTGGTCACTCTTCCCTCTGTGGAGTGACAGCCATTTACCACCACCCTCTGTGTCCTGTCACCCAGCCAGTTACCTACCCACCACACTACTGTCCTGCCCACACCTATATTTCCCAGTTTGTGTAATAGTCTTCTATGTGGCACAGTGTCAAAGGCCTTGCTGAAGTCCAGATAGGCATGTCCACTGCCCTCCCCTGATCCACCTCCCTAGTCACCCAGTCAAAAAATTCAACGAGGTTGGTCTGACATGACCTCCCCCTGGTGAAACCATGCTGCCTTGGGTCCTGTAGTCCATTGACAACCAGATGTTCCACCAATCTCTCCTTCAGTAGTGCTTCCATGATATTCCCCACTACTGAGGTGAGGCTGACTGGTCTGTAGTTCCCTGCTTCCTCTTTGTTCCCGCTTTTGTATAAGGGGACTACATCTGCTGTCCTCCAGTCTTTGGGTACCTCCCCTGTTATCAGTGATTGGCTAAACAGGATAGCCAGAGGTTCAGCCACCACCTCTCTTAGTTCTTTAAGGACCCTGGGGTGCACCCCATCTGGCCCCATTGCTTTATCAACTCTTATTACTTCCAGTTCCTTCAGGACCCTTTCGTGTAAAGGGACTTGTGTCCATTTCTGCACTATTCTCACCCCTTGTACTCCTTCAGACCCATTACCCTCCTCTTCCTCAGTAAAGACTGAGCAGAAATACCTGTTCAATATGTCAGCTTTACTGTTGTCATCCTCCATCACCTCTTATCCTCCCCTTCAGTCTCACTATCCCTCCTTTGACTTTCTTTTTCACTTATGTACCTGTAAAGGTTTTGTCCCTCTACCCACTGATTTTGCAATGTGTTCTTCTGTCTGAGCTTTGGCTTCCCTTACTGACCTCCCTGCCTCCCTTTGCTTCTCCTGGTACTTCTCCTATCCCTTCTGCCTGTGTCTTTTGTATTGCCTGAATGCAATCTTTTGGCTTTCACTTTCTTTGCTACCTCTTTGGAAAACCATAATGGTCTCCTCTTCCTTTTCCTTTGCTAACCTGCTTAATGCATAATTCTGTTGTTCTTGTAATCCCCATTTTAAATACTGCCCACTGTTCTTCAACCCTGATTCCTGTCCCATTCCCTTAATGCCTCTTTCAAGTATCTCCCATTTTCCCAAAGTCTTCCCTCTAAAATCCAGGATACGTGTTTTGTGTGGTTTGGTTCTGCTCTTTCTGTGATTTCAAACCACAATGACTGGTGGTCACTGTTCCCCAGGTGCTCCCCACTGTTACCCCCATCACACTGTCCCTGTTTGTGAACACAAGGTCCAGTATTGCCTTCTGCCGAGTTGGTTCCATGACCAGTTGCTTGAGGAAGGCACCCTGAAGGGAGTCCAGGATAAATCTGCTCCTAGTTGATGCTGCTGCTGGGATGCTCCAGTCCACGTCTGGAATATTGAAGTCTCCAACCAGTACTACCTCGCCCTTGTCTGCCATCCTTTGGAGAGGGTGGTCTCACTGAATGCAAGAAGCTTAGGTAACAAATCAGCCAAGCTACTGCCTCTCTTGGCAGTGGGGAGGGTGGACATAGCAGCCATCACAGAAACATGGGCTACCCAGAACCAGGACTAGGATATGATGATCCCAGGGTACAGGATATTCAGGAAGGACAGGGCTAAGGGGAAGGAGACATGGTGATATATGTGACAGAAGGGATAAGGTGTATGAGGAAGGAGGGTGTGGACAGCAAGATAGAGGCCCTGTGGATGCAGTTTCAAGATGCCAAAAGAAGGACACTGAGGGTAGGGGTGGTGTATAGGCCACCAGCTCAGGGGATGACCTGGATAGAGAGTTGGCTGAGCAGATTAGAAGGGTCTGTAGGAAGGGGAACACAGTAGTGGTGGGGGACTTCAACCTCCCTGGGGTGAATTGGAACACCCCAACCACGAGTGCAAAGGAGCAGGTATTACTAGAGGTATTTCAGACAGCTTCCTGGTGCATTTGGTCCATGAGCCAACTAGGGTGGGAAGGACTCTGAACCTGCTACTAACAAATGGGGAGGCTGTAAGGGTTCTGGGAGTGAAAGACCCCCTGGCTGGGAGTGACCACCACTCGGTGTGGTTCACACTCAATATGGGCAGAGAAACAGGAGATACGGGTACCAGGGTGATCAATTTTAAGGGGTGGACTTTTACAGGATGTGGGAAATTTTGGTTGAGAATTCAAACATGCATGGATGCTAACCAAAAATGGGATATTATTAAAAATGGACTGGCAGAGGCTACTGAGACGTACCAGAACACGGAGGAAGAAGGGTAGGGCAAAGAAGCCAAGCTCGCTGACTCAGGAGGTCATGGTAGGGTGAGGGCCAAGAGAAAAGCATTGCAGAGACTCAGGAGATCATGAGGGTAAGGGATGATGATACATGAAGTCCAGGAGGTTACCAGGCTAGTCATGGTGGCCAAGGCATCCAAAGAGCTGAGACTGGCACAGGGTATTAAGGATGGGAAAAAGGACTTCTTCAGATACATTGGTGAAAGAAGGAGAAACAAAGACCAGATTGTGAGGATTAAGAAGGATGGGGGTGGGTGAGTGGAGAAGGGGGGCGGACCCAGGCAGAGGCACTGAATGATTACTTGTGCTCTGTATTCATGGAGGAAAAAGGGGCAGATACCTCATGGAGGGGTGGAGTGGGCAGGAGGAGGGTGACTGATATCAGGATTACAGAGGACAGGGTTCTGGAAGGACTAAGCGCTGAGGGTGGATAAGGCACCGGGACCAGATGGCATTCACTCTAGGGTGCTTAGGAAGTTAGCGTGATCCTGTCAGGACCACTGGCAGATATGTTCAGTGCATCTCTGGACACAGGATGTGCTACAGGACTGGAGGATGGCCCATGTACTGCCGTTCATAAAAGTGGCCGCAAGGATGAGCCAGGCAACTACAGATCGATAAGCCTCACTTAAATCATGGGGAAGCTCATGGAGACAATCCTAAAAGAGAGGCTGGTAACCTTTTTGGAAGACAATGGTCTCAAGATGGTCATCAACATGCATTTGTGTTGGGTAGATCCAGCCAGATGACTCTAGTTGGGTTCTATGACTGGGTGACCAGGCAACTAGACAAGGGCCATGCAGTAGATATCCTGTATTTAGACTTCAGCAAGGCCTTTGATTCTGTGCTGCATGGGAGGCTGGGCAGAAGCTGGAATATATAGGGTTGGGAACAAAAATGGTCAATTGGATCACCAACTGGCTGACGGGTAGGCAGCAAAGGGTAGTGGTGGTTGGGGGACTCTCATCACCGAGGGACATTGTGAATGGGGTACCGGTGCTCAGTTTGGTGCTATTTGGGATATTCATAGCCGATATCTCACACAGTGTCTGGAGTAAGATCAGTCTGTTTGCAGACAATACCAGGATGGGAGCCATGGTAGATGACATGGATGGGTGAAGGGAACTGCAGGAGGACCTGACCAAACTACAGGCATGGTTGGAAACATGGCAGATGGGGTTCAATGCCAGGAAGTGCAAGGTCCTGCACTTCGGAGCTAGGAACCAGGGGAGGAAATATCAGCTGGGAGGGGTACAGTTGGAATGCACTGTGGAGGAAAAGGATCTAGGGGTGCTTATAACAGGGAGTAGGAGCCACTCACCTCAGTGCAGGAAGGCAGCTACAAAGTGAAACAAGATGCTGGGGTGCAAAACAAGGGGAATCTCCTCCAGGAACAGAGAGGTGATCCTTCCCTTGTACAGGTCACTGGTCAGGCCATACCTGGAATACTGCGCACAGTACTGGCATCCATTCCTCAAGAAGGACATCAGATTGTTGGAGGGGGTGCAGTGTAGGGCAACGAAGATGATTCAGGGACAGGAGGGAAAATTCTATGAAGATAGGATGGGAGAGCTGAATATGTAATCCCTGGAGGAGAGGAGGGATGGGGGGATATGATCAAAACCTTTAAATACTTAGAGGGAATAAACAAGACTAAAACAGAAGAGAATTTTTCAGATCAAAAGGGGTAGGAACATGGAAGGGCATCAGCTGAGATTGAAGGGGGGAAGATTCAGGAGGGAAATCAGGAGACACTTTTTCACCAAATTGGTGGTAAACAAGTGGAATACTCTGCCTGAGGAAGTGGTATCCTGTATAATGGTGGTCGGATTTAAGACGGGTGGGACAGAGTAAGAGGGAAGGTTGTTGTGAGGATGGGAGAGGAGGGGGGCAGCTGCAAGTTGAGGGCTAGCTGCACAATCAAACAGACTTGATAGACTGTGAGGCCTGTTTCTGCTGGCATTTCATATGTAAGTTCTATGTAAGAAAAATATGTTGAGGAGGCACAGAGGAATTACAGCTAAGACTAAGATTTACATAAATAGCCACACTGTTCCCATGCTCCGAACATTCCTGTCTGTGGACTACATACATCCCCTGAGATAATGATGCCAGCATCACTGATCCTGGCAGAAAGTTACAACACAGTGATCACCTGAGCATCAAGGAGGAACTGCAGGACCCATTACCTAAGTTGGTCCAACATAGGTACTAAACTCTGAGCACTAAGATGGAATATATTCATACCCTTGGAGAGTGGAGGGTTTCAGAGGCAGACCAGGACTGAGTTAAATACCCTCCAACAACAGAAGCAGAAGAGCAAATGGATTAGCCTGAGGGAATTGGGCTATGATGGGTGCAAGTGACTGGAGGATGGGTACAAAAGAAAGAGGTGGAAAAAATACTTTCAAAGAGCTTCTACGCTGAGATAGGATGAATGAAGGAGACTGGAACTACTAGGAAAGGAAGAGAAGGAATAGAGTTGTGGAAGGATGGAAGAAGGGGTTGGGAAAGGGTGAAGGGGAGGGTATGCCCCATGTACGGTGACACCAACACAGTGAACTACAACCCTGTTGGCAAAATTGAAACTTTGCCGACAGGTTGCTGTGTCGGTGTGCCCGAGACAGGGGCACACTGTCTCCCAGTCCTGCACCCCCGTCCCGAATCAACTCTGACTGGAGTTGATAATCCTAAAGATGGGGGGCAGGGGGAAGAGCCCCCCACATGGGAGGTTCGGTGATGCAAAGCCCCCCAATAAAAAAAAAAATGGACCGGGAGACACACAGGTATCATGTAAACCGCAACTTGCGGTCGACATAATTCCTGTTGGCGAGATGCTGGTCGACAAAATGGTTGTCCAACTGACATCGTAGAGCCAAGGGGAGGAAGCAGAGGAGGAGGTGTGGAGAAGCAGCAGAGTATCAGGAGTGAGGCAGGGACAGGATAAGATGAAGTAGAGGTAGGAGAACCATAGTGAGGAAAAAGAGTAAGGTGTGATCAAGAGAGCAGGGGGGGGCAACATTAGAAGAGGAAGAGAAGGACTAAATGGGGAGCAATACAATGAAGTCAAAGTTTGGGAGGCATGTGAAAAATAGAAGATGTAAGAGGAAACAGGTGAATTGGGAGGACTGGGGCTTAGGTGGAATGGATGTGGGAACGTTGAGAAGAAGTGGGGTAGTGAGGAGCGGGAAGAAGGACCCCTGACCCCTGATTTTTATGCTATTGTCAGGTGAGTTCAAGCAACTGGAAAGAGGCACTCAGTGTCAATCTGGCTGATTATTCTTATTTGTTTACATCTTCTCATCAATCAGGAGGCCCTCAATGATTTAAAAACTGAAACTACAATATTTTGCCAAAAGCATGCTGTCTTCTAAAAAGCTGAACCCACCAGTTTCAGGTGGGCTCCAATTTTTCTAGAACTGTTATCCCAGCCATTAACATAATTAAATATAAACAATTTTATCCAACCAATCTTATAAAATGGCTTGAATGAAACAAGCAATCTGATTGGTAAAACTGGTCACATGTCCATGCATGAATTTCATTTACCACACAGTTGACATTTTATTTTCTTTTTTTCCTGCAGTTTAGCTCTTAAAAGCAGTTTATAAACATAACAACACTCCAGGGTGCATAGTAATCGACATAAATTATTGCATCTTCCCAGGTGGTTGAAGGCACTTGGCTGCACCCCATGCCTTGCAACCCACCTGGGGCATGCAGTAATTTAACATTACCACACACTCTGTCATGTGTTATTGCTTATTAATATGCATGATAAGACTGAAGAGTATACACTGTTGCCAGAATGCAGGAAGAGCAACATACAGTCTGGAGTTTGTCTCTTAGTTTGGGCTTTTAAGCAGTTACTGGGGTTTAATTACCACATGACATGGAAATCTAGCTTCTTGCCCTAACTGATTAAGTTTAAGAGAACTCTCTCTAAAAAGTCATTCATTTTGGAATACATGATTCTAATATTAAAACAATGTGTATACGAGTGCCATTGTGACTAATGGACATATATAAGGCTAAATACTGAAGGGAATGAATAGACAAGGTAATGGTCTCATTGTATAAGATTTCATTTTACTAAAGGTTTTATTGCGTACAATATGTGTTATGAAGATGAACTGCCACTTCTATAAAAGTGAACCATAATCCAACTCAGAAAAAAAAACTATGCGTACTGCAATATAAATCAAAACCATGTTGACAACAAAAGCCAGTAACCATTTTTTACAATTATTTGTTTTGGGGCTAGTATTAGCCTTTAGCATCTCTTCTTTTTAGATCATTCATCAGAGTTCAGCATATAGTACAGATTTTAAATATTTAAATCAATTTACAGATCTAAAACCAAATATAGAATTTGAGACACTAACACAGTCCTAATTGTATTACAGTATGAACATGTAAGTGTGAGTTGATGAATACGCCTGAGACAATTAGCTAACTGGCCAGAGTGAAGAATGGGTCTTTTATGCATACACACAGTTACTCATTTTGCTTTTTCTTTCCTTTTTTTTATTATGGCTTTCATATCCTTGAGCTGACACTCACTCTTGCAGCTTAAAGCCATGATGTTCTTCCTCAGGGATTCGTCAACGAACTGTTGACCCATACAGAGGCAATTGGACAAGTCAGTAAAATTTTACAGTTGAAAAGACTTACTATAGCTCATTGCCCATCCAGTGGCATGAAGTTGAAAACACACTACTGTATCTGGGCATCTTGTGGGAATTTGTACGTCATCTGCCCTTTGTGTTCCATATGATTATTACCATGTCTATCTAGAGATAATTCCCATTAGCCTTGGGGATGTTTACAAGCTTCATTCACCTCTAGTTAACATTTAACTACAGCATAAGCAGTCAATCATACAGTATCTCTACAGTATATGCAGACAAACAGCAACTGTGCAGATGAGCTGATGTCTCAAAAAATTATTAACACATCCGACTTGATGGTACTAACTGGAGGAGGACCACTCTAGCCTGCTGGTGACTTGGGTTTGCATCCCAAGCTTGGGACATCAGAAATTAAGGCTGGCGAAGAGGGCTCAGACCATCCATTCAATGTTCTTGTCCCAGAGAGGGTGGGTTAGCAAGGCTATATTTCCAGTGTCACTTTGGGGTGACCCAGAAGAGGTTCCATTGGCAATGTGGATGATCATGCACTGCCTGGCACTCTCCCTAAGGTGGTTATGTGCATGTGCACTGCATCTGTGGTTGTGGGGGCGGGGCTCCAAAACAGGGTAAATCCACTATGAGTAGTTCAGCATGATGGGGCTGCGCAATCACTTCTCATGCTCTCTGGAAGGCTGTCCCCTTCCTTGACACTGGTATTCCCAGAATGCCTTTGTTTCCCTTTGACTAGGAGGTGGCCACTCTAAATGAAGGCAATGAAACTTCAGCCATGGGGAACAAACCACAGTCATCTGGAAATCTCTGAGTCAGATGGAAATAGAGGATTGTCTGCACAACTAGGAGGAGTCATTGAGCAGGCAGAAGCAGAGTTTCCAGAGACAGATAACGAGCACAACAGGGGGAATAAAAAGGAGGTAGAAAAAATATTTCTGACTATGAATATTTTATTATAATCTAAGGAATAATGTATGGGCGGCCATACACAGTGAACCTGTGTTTCCATCGAGGGATTGAAATGACAACATATGGACCTCAAGAGCAAAGCTCGAGAGGTCTATACTTCTATCTCAACCCCAAGATGGAAACACAAGGAGAGTCGTGTATGGTCACCCATATTTTATTTTTTTTATAGTATATGGTTTTAGTAAAAAGTACTATAGTATTTTTTCGCCTCTATGTGGCACTGTTGTAAAGGTTATTTTTTTTTCAATAATAATCAAGTAGGCATATATATGCGTTTATTACCTTATTTTAGTCCAGCCTGTGTTTTACTATATAACCTGGTAGTGTTTCTGACACTCTAGATGAGAAATGAGAATGAGAATGAGAATGAGAATGAATGGCAGCCCTTGCAAGTGGGAGTGCTGTGTGCTGTACGTGGGAGTGCTGGGTGCTGCGCCATGTTTACTGGACAAAAAGCACATTACATTGAGTGGGCTGGGCCTGAGCAACATCAGAAAGTATTCAAATAAGTACTAGTTTTTTTTTAGCTGATCGGATTTGTGGTGCAAGAGTACTGAAGAGTGGATGGTAGGGAAAGCAGATAGGCAGCAGATTGTGAAGTGCCCAAAAGAAAATAAAAGTGGGTGGGTGGATGGCAGTTAACATGAGCGAATCATGGGTGCCATGATGATAGAATGCTCACGACTGCTTTACAACATGCACAACAAGATTTTAGAGGTGGTTGAATTCTGTGTACAATAAGCCACAACCATATACTATAATGGTATTTATGGTCCTGATAGCATCTTTCTTACCACTGCCACCATGTCAGGTCTCATTTTCAGGTACTTATGTAAGGAATGATTAAGACCAGATCCTGAAGGGGAATCAAATACCATGAATACGACAAAGAGAGGCTGAATGCTAACTCAAATATCAAAGAATGATATATTTATTAATAATATTTATTTGTGGTTAATAAGTTTTATTGATTTAACTTATTAAAACGTTACAGAGATTAAAACAGTCGGATACATTGCAATGTTCTTACAGACTGTTACATATGTCTGTAGAAGTACAAAAAAGCAGAACAGTCTGGCCATGTACTAATGAACAGAATGCAATAGCCAGGTGAACAATTGGAATATTACTCCGTGCATGGATGTACAACACCTATCCAGCTAGAGATTAACTTTGAAAGTATTACCAGATGGTACGTTACTTTATGACTAACCCATACAAAAAAATAGCTTACCTGGACCATTCCTGCTAGTACCTGCATCACTGGCAGAACATCAGAATTGTGGGAAGGTCCAGGGCCACTGTCCTCCACTTTGAGCCTGCTAAATACAAGAGAACACACACACAAAGCAAACATATCTATCATTGTCAGCGGAGATACTATCACTTACTCATATTATACCAGGTCATCCGTAGAACAGGGGCCCCTGAAACACAATGACATTCTCTCCTGCCCTTGCCCCCCAAATGAACCATGAGAGGAGGCCATTATAATAATGTCATTGTGCCTATTCAGTCAATTCCCTCCCTTGGTTTCAAATACAGAAGGAAAGGTTTCCATAGGGCGGTATATTTAGAGAGGGTGTTGGTCACAGTATGCAATATTCTGGCCCAGTTGGCAACTTGAGCCATGGAGGTGAGCACCTCCCCCAGGGAGGGGATTGTCTGAGCCCACCATTTACAGAAAAGGAGTCTTTTAACCTGCATACTGAGTGTCAGAAGCAGTTTCATCTCTGAGAGACAAAGATGAGGGGCCGGGGTCCGGAGTCCTAATAACAGCAGCTCAGGGGACTGAGGCACAGGCTTCCTAAGTATTTTGGACCCCATCTCACAGGTAGCCTGCCACAGGGGCTGGGTGAGCCTGCAGAACCATAGTATATGGAACAGGTCACCTGGGAGTTCCTTACATCTCCAACATAGGTCAGACTGAACCAGTTTGGCCTTGGCGAGGACTACAGGAGTCCTGTACCATGAGTGGTTTATCTTATTCTGTATTACTTGGCTACTGGTATCAGGATATGCCCCATGAGCTAGTTTTAGACAAGACTTCCATTCCAGGTTTGTAATATGGTCATGCAATACTTGCTCCCATTTATGCTTGGATTCCTCTGCTTGGGACGGATGGTGCACCTAATGGCCGCACACCGCTTGACTGGTCTGCTTGACTGGCCCTTTCTAGGGCCAGCCATGACTCTACCTGGGAGACTTGTTGCCCATGGTGCTGCTTATGCCTGTAGGCAAGAATGGCACTTTTATTTGAAGGAATCGCCAGAAGTCCTTGGGAGGAATCCATATGTGTTCCGTAGGCCTTCAAAGGATTGAGGGTATCTGTACCAGGAATGAACATGTCTCAAGCAATGATATACCACCTCATTCCCATGAAGGCCATGCAATTGGTTGTTTATTGATGGTAATCTCATTATTGCCCCACAGTGGGGTAAGTCTTAGGGGAGATGGGGAGGTGCCCAACTTCCTATGCACCTTGGCCCAGTATTCCAGAGAAGGGCCTATAGTTGGATGAGAACGAATGCTCTTGGGGGGGGTGATTAAATAACAATAGTGCCAAGTGAGTATGCTGACATACCTTTCTCTCCATACCTAGCCACTGAGGAGCATTGTGCTAGAGGAGTAAGAACCATTTTAACGTCTGTGCCAGCTGAAAGGCCCATTTATACCCCTCTAACCACGGAAGACCCCAACCCCCTTCCAACCAATGCTCTCTCAGCTTATTTCTACTGTACCTGGGCTTCTTACTCTCCCATATGAAAGATCCCAGCAGGGAGTCCAACTTAGTGAACCAATAACGAGGTATTTTCAGAGGAATGTGGGAGAGAAGGTACATAATTTTTGGTGCTGTGACCATTTTAATTGTGCAGATTTTACCCATGCCACGCCGAAGAGATTTCCATCTGCCCAACTCTGTACGAATGGATGCCACTCCAGGAGTCAAAGGCCTTTTCAAAATCTATTGCAATGGCAGCAGCGGGGAAGATAATGTTTGGGCCTTATGAATTAAATTTGCCAGTGATCTAATATGATCCACACTAAAGTGGCCTTTAACAAAGCCTACTTGGGAGGAATGGATCAAACTGGGAAGGAAAGGGTTAAGTCTGTTAGCTAGCACCTTGGCAAACACCTTGCTATCAGCATTCAAAAGTGATATAGGTGGTAGCTGGATGCTTTAAGAGGGTCTTTACCTTTTTTGGCAGGATAATAGTCGCCTCCCTAAGGAATGGAGGAGGGACCCTGTCTGCAGTGCCTCAGTAAATACCTGTTGCAATACCGGAGAGATTATGGGATGCAACAGCTGCCATATTTTGATAGGGAACCCATCTCCTCCTGGGGCCGTCCCCTTTTTGAGGGAGTGTATAGTGTCTGCCACCTCCTGAGTCAAGTTCGGGGCATCTAAGGCAGTGGCCTGAACTTCCAAAATTTTTGGAAGATGTAGGGATTCTAGAAATGGGAGGACTCCCTGGAGGTCTGGGGCTCTGGAGGATTTATATGATGAGGAGTAAAAGTCCATCATTATTTGATTAATGCCTTCCGTTGAGGTATGGGTCTTACCCCCTGCATCCTCTAAGGCAGCTATGTGCCTTTCAGGCTGCTGCTTTTTGAGATGGTATGCTAGTAGCTTATCCCCCTTTTCTCCCTCTTCCCAACATTTATGCTTGAGCCTAATAATCGAGATCTCTGCCTTTATAGATACCAGCTTATTCACTTGCATCTTCAGAGAGGCGACCTTATGTCCTGCCACCGACTTGAGGGAATGCATGCGAAGGGCTTTAAAAGCAAGTTCTGCTTCTCGGAGCTGTCATTCAAGCCCCTTCAAGTGCTGTTCCCTCCTCTTTTGGCACTGGCTTGCATACCCCATTATCGCCCCTCTTAGTGGAGCTTTAAATGCCTCCCATGTGGTACCCGCTGAGGTGCCTGCTATAAGATTATTCTGGAAAAATTCCATGGTTTCCTTTTGAAGCCAGGGGGGAAAAGTCTGGGTCACGAAGCAGCAGTGGGTCCAGCCTCCATGCCGGAGACATAGGGAGAGGGGGGCCCCAAGTGAAGGCAAGGTGCACAGGGGCATGGTCTGAAATGACCAAGGGATAGATAAGGGTATTGACAGTGTTTCTAGTAATAGCAGGAGAGGTGAGCCGGAAGTCTATCCTACTAAGGGAGCTATGCACTGGGGAATGGAAGGTGTAGTCCCGCTGGGAGGGGTGAAATATCTTCCTGATGTCTGCAAGGGCCAGATCTTGTTGTAGTTGAGCCAATGCCATTACAGCCTTGGAGTGGGGCTCAGTATTGGAGGGGGATCTGTCCAAGAATGGGTCCAGAGTGAGATTAAAATCCCCCTATTAAAGTGGGGGTGTCATCAGGAGCTAGGGATCCCAACACGGGGGCCAGCTTGTGAAAGAAGAAGGGTGAGCCTTCATTCAGGGTGTATATGTTACCCAGGATCAGAGGGCCTTCCCCAGTGTCCATGAGTACCTCCACCCATCTACCCTCAGGGTCTCTCACCTGTCGCTGCAGTTTCCATTGTAGTTGCTTGTGAAGCAGAATCGCAACCCCTCTCTTTCTAGAGGAGGCTGAGGCATGTATGACCTGGCCTACCCACTCCCTGTTCAGTCTGTTGGGGTCCCCTCGGGTGAGTTTGGTCTCCTGCAGTAAGGTGACCCTCACTCCCAGTCTCTTAGTGAGCCAAACCTGCTTCCTCTTGTTTGAGTGTTAAGCCCCTAACGCTCCATGTCTGACAAGTAATATCACCTGTTAGTAAGAGGGAGCAAATATTTAATTAAGAGATATATCAAGAGAAACCAGCAGATTGGGAGTGAGGCCAGCCCATCCAGGAGAGACAAATTTCTATAAACCACCACCAGGTATGGAGAGAGAATGTAGAGCCAGTACACCCTGCCCCTACCAAATGACCTTGTACTAGCAACTAGAGGAATAACGGTGTGTATCTTGCAATACAAACATACATAAACAAACAATATATATACATTGTGCACAGTATACCATGCATTTTGGAGAGATAGAGGCTTCTCTCTGACCATGCAGAGCCCTGCTATAGGCAGCCCCTATTCAGAGGTTATCGTTGGTATCAACACTTCCTTAACACTAAAGGGAATTTGGTGGGGGGGTGATTCCCCCCGAGAGTCTCAAGCAACCCAATAAGGAATGTTGCTCCACGTTGCTCAGTACAACCCCAGAGGGTTGAAAGAACTGCTACAGCAGTGTGGGTTGGAAGCTGGGGAACTTAAAGTGGGGCTATGCATCGCCGATAATGAGGCTGGGGTTTGAAGGAAAGAAATTGGGGGAACCCTGACCACTATTTTTGGTGAGCCTAGGGTTATTCCTGAGGGGAGCCAAAGTGTTCTCACGACAAGAAGTCTTGGTGAGGACAGGCTCGTCACACATGTGAAGAGTGTTCCGTAGGCCCACCGGTGCGGGGGTTGGGAGTCCCCACCTTGGTAGAGAAAGCATACCAGAGGGGCACAGGCCTGCATATTTCAAATCTTAGGTCATCAGGTAAATCCCATCATGCCTGCATATTCATTACAGCAAACTGAACATAACAACAAATGCAGGCAAAGCTAAGAACATTACTTTTCATTAGGCTTATCCCCACCAAATGCGAAGGTAAACCCCACAGATATTCTGCTAGAGAATCTGGTGGTGAAAATGGCCTTCCTTGCCATTTAGACGAGCCTGAACATTTGGTCAGGTCATCCAACTCAGAACTTGTTGGTAGGCCCCTTCAATCCCTCCCGGTATAGAGTGGCATCTTCTCTGCCCAATGGCAGTGCAAATCGGGATCAAGGTTGGGGTGAGAAAGACTGAAAGTCCCTAACTTGGGTAGTTCAAAGAAAGTTGCAGGTGGATTAGCCAAGGAGATTATCCATGGTCGCTGATATGCCACCCCATTCTCGCCTCAGACCTACAGCTCCCGAGGGTTTAAAAGACAAAGAGGAGAAAGGAATAAAGGAACAGCTATTTATCTGACCACGCCGGTAGGTTTTCTCTAGTCATCTTCCCTGGAGATGAGGATTGCTCAGGTCAGTCCACACTGGAGACAGGATCTCCACTGGTAGAGGAGGACTCCCTCGTGGCCTTCGGTGGGCACTGCGCTCTGCTGTCTGTAGCTCCGTTCTGCGGCTGGTGGGGAGTTGCTGATGGGGACAGGCAGCTGGGTTGCAGCAGAGAAGTAGGCCTGCCTTTCTTGGACGAGTCTAAGAAGCCTGGATGTTGATCCAGAGAGCTGGGGCGTAGAGCTTCATATCTGTTGGTGGTATGGTACGCCTGTAGCATATCTGGAGCTGCGATGTCCATGCGCTTGGCCTCCGCTGTGATGTCTTGCCCTCGCTCCGAGGGATGCTCTCATGGCTGTGCATTTTTGAGGATTGCCTCTTTCATGTGTGCTTTGGGGGTTCCCACTGTTGCTCCCTGAGGTTCTGCCAACCGTGGCTGACTTCACTGGAGGAGAAGAGCTGCAATCCAACCCACCTGTAATAGTTTTTACCGAGGGCTCCCGGGTATTGGTGGCAAATTCTTCTGGCCAGTTGCGCCATAGGAAGTCCATGAGTGCATCAGGAGATTCAAAGATATTCGGGACCCCATTATGAATAATACGGATCGGGGCTGTGTAATCTAGGAAAAGACAGCCCAATGCTACGATTTTATGCCTTGCCTCGGTATATGCCCGCGCCTGTCTGACAGATCCTTGGGAAGTCCTGAAATATGTGGTTCCTATTCGATCTCCACAACACTTGCTGTAGCTCCCAGGCTCTAGTTAGGACCTTTCTTTGTCCCTGTAGTCCATAAATGGGCTATAATGGGTCATGGTCTGTCCTGGGCCTGGGACGGACATGGGGCCGGTGTGCGTGTTCCACCTGAAGTGGTGTTGAGGGGTCCAACTGCAGCATTCCAGCGATGGCTAGCTGCAGAAATCCTCAGTGTCTTTCCTTCCACTCATTCTGGAAAGCTAAGGAATCAAAGATTGTTTTGTGACCTGATTCTCGAGGTCATCCATCTTACTATGCAGGATCTGTATGGCTCATTGTTGCCCCTTAATTTGCCTCAAGTTCTGGAATATGCCCCTCCGTCGCCGAGACCCACTGTTCAGTGTGCAACATCCTGGCTTCTAGATTTTGAACCACTTGGGTGTTTCAGTTGGTCGCCACAGTGACTTGTGCCATCTGGGCCATGAGTTGGCCGAACATCGCCTCGACTGAAGGTTGTTCCCATGTTTGCGGCAAGCGGTCTTCAGCCACTCTGCAGGCCTACCTTGTCCAGTAGGTCCTTCCAAAAAATAACAATTTCCACACAGAAAATGAAGGCTTTTTGTATCGACTACGCTAAATTCATAGACTTTTTATATTACCCCACTTGTTATATTAGAATGAGGTTATAATACCAGCTGGAAGAAAAGGATTTTAAAGGTTATGTCCCTCTGGGTTGTTGAGCTGATCTTTAAGCTGCCATCCTATTTAGTGCCCTTAGTGGCAGTGATTAATAATATGTATAACATGGGTAAGGAATGTTTTGTGTCCTGATTAATCAAGACAATTCCACCACCGTATTTTATGGAATGACAACCAATGGTTTTGCAATGCTTTTCAGGAACCAGGGCATGTTTTTGGTTTCTTTACTATATTTTTCCCTCCGGTCACGGTCTCATGGAGCCTCTCTCAGGCATCCTGCCTGTTCCTGCCCTGCCTGAAGTCCTTCTACCTGAGCCTCCTCTCCTCCCTCTCACTTCACACAACCAGCAGCCCCAGCTTAACCCTCCAGGGTGGGGTCGCCCCTCCTCTTGGGTGCTCTGTAAATTCAGTCTCTGGTTTGTGGGTGAGAGCCCAGGTGGAGGACACTGGAAAGCCAGGCAGGATGGACCTGGCAGTGGGCATGGGGACAGGTGCCGTCGCCTACCCCACAGACCGGTGTTTCCCCTGTTCTGGCATGCACTCCCCCCTCCCGTGTGTGGTGCATGTCCCTGATGCTACGGCGCATGGCAACCCTGCCAAGCATCAGCCATGCTAAGTACATGCTGCCCTGCATGCTGCAGCACCCCCGGTCTTCAATGGGAGCTGCTGGCACGCCGAACAATGTCCCGTCCTCCCTCCCAGGGAGGAGAGCAGCACAGAGGGTGCTCAATACTCACCCACCCCTGATGACTCCCAGCACCCGATCTCGCTCCCAAACCCAGATCACCAGCGTAGCGTGAGGTGTGGCATCCAGCACCTCAACCCTCAGTGCCACCGGGCTGACAGGGTGCAGCATAGTGACGTATCCATATGCCACCTTTCAGAATTTTCAAAATTGCAGGTGAACAGCTAGTTTGTCTCCCACAAAGGAAAAAAAGTCTGACAGATCTGTTGAGAAGTTTTTGCTTTTTAGAGATTATGCATTGCAAACCATATTTTCTTTTTCTTTCTTTCTTTCTTTCTTTCTTTCTTTCTTTCTTTCTTTCTTCTTCTCTCTCGCTCTCTTTCTTTCTTTCTCTCTCTGTCTTCCTTCCTTCCTTCTTTAAGTGCTCTTGGCAAGTAATTGCCTATTTTCAGTCAGAACCCAGGAGATTATAAAGGCTACAAATAAGTTCAAAACATAAGTAACAGGCTGAAATTACATGCATTATAAATAAACCCCATAGTTACAAGCCAAGCATATTTTGACCTGCCTTCAATCTAATACTCTTTAGGTAGAATGAGGATAAATTATCTCTCAGCCATGATGCCTAGGCCCTTGGTTAAGCAAGAAGGGACATTTATGGAGGAGATATACAGTAGAAACCATTGTCTCAGGGCACTGGACATTCAACACCTCTTCAATGCAGGACTCCAGGCCACAGACATGATGGTAGTCACAGGCCATACTGTAGATCTGAAGTAATCCTCTGGAACTACTGGTCTGTCTTTACCCAGGATACTAAAAGTGGATCAATGCTGTTTTTTCTGTAAAAGACAAAGAACGCTACAAAGCAAGCTTTTCTTCTGCCACTTTGACACTGTCACCTGCTGCGCAGGAGACCAACTTCTCAAGTGTGACATTTATTTTTTTTCTCACTACGTATAATTGCTACAATAAACACTGCTTGCTTTTTAAACATTGGATTTGTGGCGTCTATTATTTGCAAGAAAAACCCATTTCATGTGTGCAGTAAGAGATTTCAGGTTCTGGTTGTCATGGATAAATCAAACTTTTCTTGTGGTTGAAGGTACATGGGCTACACCTCATGGCTTACAATGCACAGGGTGTGTTATTATCTATGACAACAACACCCTGTCATACAGTGTCTTATTGTTTAAAATGCAGTTTAAATATTGCAACAAGAATCAGACATACTGCAACTGTACTGTATGCTCTAACCTGGATACTTAAAGGGCACCTAAACCATGCACATCTACAATCAAACACATTTAACATTGGGTTCTTATATTCTGGCAACTGTTTTAATGCTCTATACATAATTCAATTCAATTCAGTTTTTTATTTTACCAGGAAAATGTACCATTGAGAGAACTCATTTACAAGGTGGTCCTGGGTAGACTGGTACAAAGGTCAAATTAACAATAGAAAAACAATTACATAACAAGAAAAAAATCCTCTATATTTTATTTTATTTATTTGGTTTTTGTTTACCAGGTAGGTGAGCTAGCCATAAAGAAGACTATTTACAGTCACGACCCGGGAGGATTACAACAAGAGAAAGGAAAAAAACAAAACATCATTACACGTACTGTGTGGTCAATATAGGAGAAATACATGAGAAAAAAAACAAGTTAATTACAAATATGCTAAGAAAGTATACATGGTAAAGATAAGAGAAACATGTGGGGTATAGGGAGAAAGTCGAGAGCCTTTTGGTTTTACACCTTGGCACCTGCAGTAGGGACTTATCAGTCGAGCGTGAGACCATAAGAAGGTATTTGAGGGGAGAGTAGCCTTGCAAGACTATCAGGAGACTGAGCCCTAATAACATTGTCCACTAGGGAGCCAACTGAGTAGAGTTGTAGCACAGCAGGTGCCAGCCATTTAAGGCCTGAATAGAGTTTGCAGTGGTGTTCAAGCCTGGGAGGAGGAGGCATAACAACAATATTATTGTAGGTGGTGCCCCATACATGCAGTAATGACTTAGGCATGGCCACATGTATGATGACTCCATAGGTCTGGGCTGGTAAGAGGATGCTTGCGGCAACAGCCAGCCTGGCAGATGGGAAGTAGCTCTATAGGCGATGCCTAGCTTTGAGTTTACTAATTTGCAAGTGGTTTTGATATGGAGATCAAAGCTAAGAGATTGATCAAGGACAACCCAAGGTATTTAAAAGAGATGACTGTATTTATGGGAGAATGGAGGAGACCAAGAGGCTATGTTCATGAATTTTAGTTTAGTAGTAGACCCAAACAGCATTGCTTGGGTTTTGGCTACATTAAGGACCAGTTTGTGGTTGGATAGCCAGGCTTGAGTTTTCAGGAGGTCAGATGAGAAGGACAAGTTTATGTCAGACAAGTTTTTGGTGCTAGCATATCAGACAATATCATCCACATACAAGAGGAATGAACAGGAGGTGAGATCCGAGGTGAAGCTGTTGATGAATATAGAGAAGAGAAGGGGTCCTAAAATTGAAACCTGGGGTACCCCAATGTTTATAATGGCCTGGTCCGAGAGGGTGGAACCATATTTCACACATTGGGCACGGTTTGATAAATAACTACTGAACCAGACCACAACACCCATCGAGAAACCAATAGACTTTAGTGTTACGAGGAGAATAGGGTATCAACAAGATCAAATGCTTTCATCATATCTATAAAACTGCCCCATAAGAAGGCTCAAGCCCATGGCAGAGAGGTTGTCAGTGGTGAATTTGAGCAGGGCCATGGTGGTGCTATGGTCTTGCGAAACCATGTTGGGCAGGAGAGAGAAGATTGTTTTGTGAGGAAAAGCAGTGGTTTGAGTAGCAACAAGCTTCTCAAGAAGTTTGCCTAAAACAGATAATATAGCAATGGGTCTATAGTTGGAAGAGTCTTTTGAATCACCTTTCTTGAATACTGGTGCGATTCTGGCAATTTTCCAGATATTGGGAACGTAGCTCTGACAGAGGGATAAAGTAAAGATACAGGCAAGAGGAGAGGCTATAAATAGTGCTGCTATCTTCAATAGTCTAGGTTCAATACCATCAGCCCAGTACTAGTGTTGTCCAAGATAGAGTTTAGGAGTTTTAGTACCTGATTTGGTGATTGCTTTGAAATGAAAAATGTTTTGAAGTATCCGTGTGTGGCTCAGTGTATGCTTAAAGGCTGCATAGTGGAGAAGGCCGAGTGTATTTGGTTAGTCAGAAAATTGTTTGTTGAAGTAATTAGCAATCGTCTGCGGATCATTACAGTGGATCCCATCTAAGATCATGTTATTTGAAGTAGGGGACTGGGTAGACCCCAGGAAAGACCTAACTTGTGTCCAGAATTTTCTAGGCTCTCCTGCTGCATCAGTGCGAAGACTCTTGCAATATTTGCTTTTAGCAAGTCATATATGCTTTTTACATTCTTTACGCTGAGCCCTATAGAGGTCAAAGTCAGCTGGAAGACCTGAGAGTTTAAAGCGTTTCCAGCTCATGTCTCTCATTTTAAGTTTGGAAAGGAGGTCCTTTTTTAACCATCTCATTTGTCTTCCTTTTACTCTGCATGTAGAGTATGGGATATTGATATCTTGGAGAGTCAGGAATTCATTAAGGAAGAAGTCTAGGGCAGTCTGGGCATCATTAGCTATATATATTTTCTTCCAGTCAATTTGAGAGACATCATTTAGAAAGTGTACTGGATCAAAAATTGAAAAATTCTCAAGATGATATACTTAGGGGTTGGGGTAGGGTTTGTGGGGGCCGGAGATCACAGACAGAAAATTGGGGAATGGTCAGTGAGCACATCAGCAAGTATGCCAGCAGTATGTATGTGTTCAGGCCGATTAGTTAGGGCCCAGTCAATTAGGGTGCTAGGGTGTGTGTGTGTGTGCATAGCTGTCCTGGTGGGTTCAGTAATTAGCTGATGTAGCTTATGTAGCATGATTTGGGATTGAATGTTGGTTTGGCTATTTCCCAGCCAGTTTAAGTTTATGTCACCCATAATAATCACTTTGTTTGACCCAGCCAATAGAGATGATTGTTCAAGTAATTCCACGAGACCAGTGAGGCCACTGCTGGGGGGGTTATAAGCACATACAATATGCAGTCTTTCTGTACCCCAGGAAAGTATCGTATGTATTGACTCGCAGTGGGGGAGGTCAGTTGTAGGGAGAACAGAGAGATTTAAATTCTCTTTATAAAAGATAGCAACACAGCCCCCCTTTTTGGAAGAGGTTCTATCTCTCTGGATAATGTTGTAGGTGGCAAATAGACAGGAGGAGTCAGTGACTGTAGGTTTCAGCCAGGTCCCTTATTGACAAAGTAGGTCTGGCTTGTACAGGGTGACCCATGCCTCAAGTTCCAGTTGGTTACGCAGAAGGCTCCTAATGTTGTGATGAGCACTGCATAGTCCTTTCAAGTTGCAATTCAAAAAGTCAGCATGGGAGTAGGGGGAGCAAGGACCAGGATTTGTCTCAACATCTCTGGAAAGTAGAAGTACAATGAGGAAGAGATACCATAGTTTCCAGGTGCACAAAGGAGGTATAGTGTAGTGGGCCATCACGATGTGTTAGAGAAACCGATGAGGCAATGTAGATGAGACCCCTATGGAGAAGAAGAGGGGTGGATCCACCCTCATTACCTCCAGAACAAGGAGGTTAGAGAAGTAGAAGTCACTGTGTGATGTATAACGATCACTTGCGTTATGGTGGGGGTTAAAGGTAGTCCCAGAGAGGGTACTAAGGAGGAGGAGTGTGATAAGTAGATAGGGAAAGGTAGAGGAGGTCATGGTAATATGATAGGTCACTGTGGGAACCAGATAAGGAAGCAGAAGAGAGATTTAGATGAGGATGATTTGCGATGAGTGAGAGTGTGAAAAGCCTGTACAGCTTAACAGTGAAAGACCAGCACACTGCCAGAAAGGGTGACACTTGAGTATACGTTATAGCTTGCACGGGTAATGGTAGGGATGCCAGGGTCAGAAAGTGGGAGACACAGTCCTGAAGTGGCACAAGAGACACAGTTAGTCTGAGAGATTGAGGTATGCGAAATACAAAAGGGAAGTAAATAATTGCAAGAGTTTACAGTGCTGCCTCAAGTGGCTAAATGCTATAATCTGCAAGTGGAGAAATGAGCTGATTGGTTCTACACTTAGCCCTAGCCCTATATAAGGGAGAGTCGAGGTGGTGGTGGGGGCGGTGGGGCCTCCTCAGTTCAGAAATGCAGCAGCTGCCAGTGGCTCGAGGAAGTTTGTGGTGCTCACCTTAGGTCTTTTGTTTAAAAGCTGGAGGAGGGCTTCAGCAGGCTGGCCCTCATGACCGCCCATCCACCCGCTGGGGGGTCTGTTCAAAACTGGAGCAGAATCTGGAGGGAAGAGAGGAGAGAGAGGGTCAATTTTAAGAGGCAAGGGCCTTTTGTTTCTTTGAAAGGGGAGGAGGTGAAAGAAAGGGGAGGGTTAGGGTCAGAGGCACTTGGCTGAAGAAAGCAACAATTTAAACTGAAAGCAAGTGTCACAAATTAATTAGCAGGAGCAGTTTGGGTTGAAGAAAACCAGCAATTTAAAATGAAATGAGCAGCTCAGGTCCAAATTAACAGCTGTTTAAGCAAAGGTCACAGATTAATTAACTGTAGCAGCTCAAGAGCAGTTAGCAGCAGAAATACAGGTTTAAATAATATGCAGCTCAAGACTTTCTACAAGTTTGTATGCATCGCTCCAATCTGAGTCCCCTAGGGCGTCCTGCTGTTTCAGTTAAGTACAAGTGAGAGAAATGGCGCCAAGCTAACTGTTAAACAAAGACTCATGAAACAAACATTCCTGTAGTTAAATCAGGAAATTAAAGCATTTCTGGTGTAGGAGACTATCTCCACTCATGCACCAACAGGGAAAAGGTTGTTTCACAGAGTCCATGGATTTAAAGAAAAGGCTAATAAGTTCCTCCTCAGTTCAGAAACGCAGCAGCTGCCAGTGGCCAAGGAGTTCATGGCGCCACCTGGGTCTCTATTTAAAGCTGGAGGGAGGGCTTCAGCAGGCTGGCCCTCATGACCGTCCATCCACCCACTGGGAGGGTCCGTTCCCAAACAGGCAGAGATCTTCCTGAGTCTCTGTTTAAAAGCTGGAGGAGGCTTCAGCAGGCTGGCCCTCACTGACCATCTGTCCGCCTGTTGGGGGAGTCCGTTCGAAACGGACCAGAATCTTCGGGTCTCTGTTTAAAAGCTGAAGGGAAGGCTTCAGCTGACCTCACGACCGTCCGTCTTCAATGGGGGCAGGTTAGATAATGGCAATACATTAGTCAGTAAATACATACATACATAATAGGTATTATAACTATGAGCACACAATCAATACATAAAATAAGTTCCAAGGAAATGGAGTGCAACCAACAAATAAAGGGTTGCAGGAGGAAGGGTAGGTATGTAGTCTAGGAGGACCAATGTCCATGGGTGCCAGGAAGAAGAGAGGTAGGATGGAATGGGGTGAAAAATAGGAGGGGGAGAGGGTAAGGTGACGAGGGAGAGGAGGTTAGGGTGCAGGAAGTAGGGGGAGGGAGAGTAGGAGCACAGGAAAGGTGAAACGGGTTAAATATTAGCAATGGCAAATATCCCTTACATAGCGATTGAGGAGAGCCTTGAAATAGGGTAATCCAACCCAGTGGGACAACTTTAAAGAGTGTTGAAAGGTATTCCATAGAGATGGTATGGCATGACTCAAAGACGAGGCACCAAAATGAGATTTTACCCTGGGAACATCGAGTATGATGTAAGCATATTTCCTAAGGGGGTAGGTGCAGGGAGTACTTTTGAAGAGGTCAGAAATATATGATGGTAGCTTGTTTGAGATAGCTCTATATGCCCAGATCAGGGCATTCCGTGGCCTCCTAATATCAAGTGAAGTCCAGCCTATGAGAGAGTAAAGAGAACAATGGTAAGTTTTGTAGGGGCATTGCAGATGAATCTAAGAGCTCTATGATACAATTTATCCAGCTTTGCTAGAGCAGATTTAGGACTATGGCATAGAGGAAGTCCACACAGCTAGCAGGGGAGGAATGTCATCTGTACCAATCTAATTTTTGCGCCCTGGGTTAGCAAATGTTTAATGCAGAAAAATAAGCCTAGGCGCTGCTTTAGCCTTTTTTGCAAGTTCATCGATGTGCAATGAAATGGACAGTTTGTATCAATCCAGATTCCTAGACATTTAAATTTATGCACACAATCCCAGCAGTGTCGTGATCTGCAATTGGGTACTACTGTAGGAGAGAGGGCAGACGCTAATTTTGTATGCAGAAAGAGAAGCATGACTTTTGTCTTTTTTGCATTGAGCAACAGCTTTAGGTCAATCAATATCTGTTGAAGTAGATCGAATTCACTCTGCAGTTCCAGACAAGAAGCCTTGGGGCAGGGTCTAGTAACATAATATACAGTGCCATCTGCAAAGACATAAACACTTGCTGACCTGACATTGTGCTTGATATTGTTAATGTAAATAGCGAATAATAGGGGCCGTAAGATAGAGCCTTGAGGTACTCCTCTCAGCACAGTTTTCAGAGGAGAAAGATCACCCTGGGCTTTTACCTGCTATTGTTGACCTAAGAGATAACTAGAGAACCACCTCATCGCCTACATATCAAGACCAATGTTCTGTAACATTCCCAGCAGCAGAGTGTGGTCCACAGCATCAAGGGCCTTGCTCAGCTCGAGGAACAGCGCGCATATGTAGTTCTCAGAGTCGAGGTAGTAAACCAGTTGTTCGTGACTTTGGAAAGAGCAGTTACGGTACTGTACTTGGGCCTGAAGCTGGATTGCAATGGACTGAGCATGTTAGTGGAATCTAGGTATTCTCTCTAACTGGGAGTTAGCAATTTTTTAGCATATTTGATAATATAGGTAGCAACGAGATGAGTCTGTAATTGTTATGATCACAGTTGTCACCAGATTTGAAAAGCGGAGTAATGTGGGCTGTTTCCTTATATAAGGAAGGCCCTTTGGACAGAGACAAATTAAAAAGATGGGTAATGGGAGGTGACAAGTAGAAGAAGCCAAACAGGTCAGAGTTTGAGTGACCGTAGCCCCTCAGCAAAGAGTAGGCTACCAATTCCTTGTAATGCAGAATTTCAGAAGGGAAAAGGTTACAGAGCTGAAAGAGTATTCAGTGTGCTGTAAACAAATGCATCAGACCAGAGGAAATAAGAGGAGTTAGCTAGACAATAAAAAGACTGACGACAGGCAGTGCTCTTTATTTTTCAGTTTTGGAGTTTAGAACAGAGCAGAGTGAAAGAGCAATAGTGCCACAGCCCACACCGGGGAGTCCTGGCCTCTGAAAGGCTAGGATCAAGTGAACCTGGCTGTATAGCCTAGAGGTTAGAACATCCAGCAGACCTGGGTTTAATTCCCACAAACCTCCACTTGTAGACAATGTGACCCTGATCATTGTGTTGAATGACATAACACCAGAACTGAGTTTAGCCCTAAATGCAACATCCTAGGAAACGTAAGAAGCCTGTGTGAAAGAAAGTAACTGTTACCACTGAGTAGTGTTGCTTAGATGTCATCTACAAGGCTGGATACCATCAGATGCCATAATTTTGGTCAGATATCGGATAACCACAGATGGCATAAACATTTGACCAAGGATCCAACCTCCTAGGATTCACTGCAATATTCAAGATACCTGATGGATCTGACCATCAAATCCAGGGATCCAACCACTGGATCTAGTATGAAGGTTGGATCCAATGAATCTAACCATCATGATCCAGCTGCCTGAGGTTGGATTTGATAGCTTTGACATCAGATCCATTGGCCGGATCCTAGGTCGGATACCAGCACTACTCGATGGAGGATAGTCGGATGCACAAAAGCACTATCCAAGCAACTCTACCACTGAGATAGTAAAATGCATCATGCAAGAGAAAGTACTTTAAATATAGAATAAATCAAGTGGTGTGTGTAGGGAGATGTTTACACACACCCAAGGTGCTGGATGCTACATAAACCCCAAGAGCGATGCTCGAGAGGTTTATATAAGCATTCAACACCAAGAGTGTGTGTGTGTAAAATTCAAGTTTTACACACTACCCCATGGTTTGTTTTATATTATTGCTGGGGAGCATTTTTTCACTACAGCATTATATGAGTAGTCTGTGGAACCATGGTCCTGCTGAAACACGGTCTGCGATTGGGAGTCTTCTTCAGCTGAAGCACCTCTTTAAACTTTTTTTCTTAGTAATTCCTCTGAACAGTTAAAAAGTTTTGAGTTTAGAATTCTAAGAACTTACTGGGTTGGAGTCCTGGGTTTTAGTGCGATAGCTGCCAAAGTGTGAAACATGATGAAGTGAAGACCGCAGCTGGCACATGCTTGGAGCGAGGGAAACCTGGTACATATTCACTGTTATAAGCAGCTGGTTATAACAGCAAATTATAACTAGGTTTCTCTATGGAAGAAAATTCTCCCTGGTTATTATAGTGCAATAACATCTTGAGAAGGGAGCTGCCCTCTGGTGGTAAGAACAATATTTCCCTGATAAGCACAGTATGTGCCGCTGCTTGGATGTGTATCTGCCTGGACAATGACATCTATTTCACACAAAATGAAGTCTGAAAATTAATGAATGTTGTTCCCCATGTTTCCTGCCTAACACAAATACTTTTGTGAACCCTGTCCGCCCCCCATTTTAAAAATAGAGGGCCCAATAGTAATCCTTGCCAATCCAGGGGCTAGGAGTTACCATTCTATTTAGATATTGTAAAGGTGCATAAAACTTGTGTTTTCAGCAATGCCAGAACAGACTGGAGTGGAAGAATGTTGAACAAAGGAACTGGATCACTGACTTTTAAGACCAGACCTGGGCAACCAGAACAAAATACCATATTCATGTTGTTGCATAAAAGAACACGGAATAAAGGAATTGGATCACAGACTTTCAAGTCCAGCTGAACCACCAGCACAAAATACCTTCTTTGGGTCATCAGATAAAAGAAAACCAATAAGAGCAGATTGGATTCTTAGGCATGTTGAATGCCTCTGGTATGCTGGGTACTTCTGGAATACCAGATGCTTCTGCAATGCTGGGTACTACTGAGGTGCTGGATGCTAATGGTATGCTGGATATTTTCAGAATGCTGAAGCTGAAACAGAACCCCAACCCACTGCACGTCAGTAAGCACAACTGAGCCAAGAAACTGCTGTGCTGACTACTTCTCTTCACTGAGTATAGTAAAAGAAGCTGGAAAGCTTAGCATCACAACCTGTCCCAGCTGACTTTCACCCTACTCTTCCTAACAACTATCCTTTTTATGGCTGTTGGCGAAGCCTACAGCCATATCGCTGTAGCTTGAAAAGGGGTTTCCAAGGAACACTTTTTTTAGTAGTTTTCAGTGTATCCTTCCATAACACTGCAAATCCCTATGGCAGTTAAAAATATACTCCCTTCTTTCTGTTTAAAATAATTGACACAACTCAAAGCTGCTTTTCTCTGAGAGCAAATGTGCACACTTTCCAAACAGATCTAAATATATTTAAAACTATTCAAGGTGTGCAAAAACAACCAGTGTGAAAGTTGTTCAGGGTAAAAGACCTTTCACATGAGGGTAGTCACTAATCTGAATTCTTTATATTTTGTAAAATATGGTCTTCCAAACAACCTCATTTTTCCCTCTCTGGGTGTACACAGTAGGAGTCATGGCAAACAAATGTAAATATCTTTGAAAGTATATACATTACCAATACAAACAACATGAAAGTTGTTCAGGACAAAATGACCTTTCAAATGAGGGTAGTCAATAATCTGAATTCATTAGATTTTTTAAAATATAGCCATCCACATGGTGACAATTGTGAATAAAATGAAAATTCAGGTAATCAGATAACCATAGTTTAAAATATATAATTAGTTCAGCTTAATGAATAAGCTCATTTGAAAGGTAGTTTGTCCTGAACAACTTTCATACTGATGGTTTATGCATAATTTGTATACTTTTAGAGATATTTACATTTTTTTGGCCAAAACCCTATTAAACTTATAGCAGCCTCATTTGTGTAAAGCATTATGCTGCTTTAAGTGCAATGAGACCAGACCATCTTGTCATGCCTAATTTAACAGTAGATCATAATGACTTACTAGTACTTCAATGGAATTCTTTAGTGCTTACCAGCTTGAAACAAAATGATCTGCTTATTGGGGTCACATTAGATATTTTCAGGATGGGATAATGCTAAATATTTTCAGAACAAATGCAGCAGATTAATTTTAGTAATTATGAGCCAGCAATATCCTATGAGATCTATATGTGAAGCTGACACTGACCAGATAGAAGGAAGAAGGAAGACCGAGAAGAAAAACAATGGCAGTCTGTAACACTTTAAGGCATATATGCTGCAACACTGATTTTTTTCATTTATTATGTCCTCTTTGGCAACTTCTGTTATTAAAATGCATTAAATGTATAGTTTATAATAACATTGCATTTATATAGTGCAATTCAGACATCAAAGTGCTTTACATACAAAACATCATAAAACAATTCAGTAAAATCACATAAATATATCAGCTTCAATTAAAATTCTCACAGTTCCTAAAACTTCAAATATTAAAAGCCTGTTTAAATAGATGAGTCTTTAAACTGGTCTTGAAGCTCTCCATGGTCCTGCACTCTAATCTGATGAGGTAGAGAGTTCCACAGGGATGGTGCTAAATATTAAGATAAGCCCTGACCCCAGATGTCTTCAGCCACACCTGGGAACCTCTAACAACCCCATGTCAGTTGAGCAAAGAGGTCATCAGGGCTGTAAGGAACCAGGAGCTCTTGCAGGTAACCTGGTCCCAATCCATGTATGGTTTTATAGGGCAGAAGACTGACCTTGAAGGTGGTCCGCCACTGTATAGGCAGCCAGTGCAGATCGTGCAGCACAGGAGTGATATAACTGTACTGAGAAGTCCCAGTCAATAATTATGCCGCAGCATTCTGCACCAGCTGCAAGTGGGGACATCAACCCCAGAAGCCCTAGGTATAGGAGTTGCAGTAGTCAAGGCGCAAGGTCACAAAGTTGTGGATCAACATGGGCAAATCATTGGAAGGAACAAGGTGCTTAATTCTGGTGATGTTCCTAAGATGCTAAAGGAAAATTTGATGACTGCGACACCTGCTCCCACAGTGTTAGCCCGTCATAAAATACTACCCCCCAGATTATGCACCCATTCAGAGGTGGGTAGCTGTACACCATCGAGCCAGAGCCTGGAAGGTAACCCCACTACTGACCTCTCTATCTAGTGCCCTGGGTCCACAACCAACACCTCAGTCTTCCTGGAATTCAATTTCAACCAGCTGGACGTCATCCAGTCATGGATTTGTGAAAGACAGCTGTTAATCAACAAGACCGCACTATCCTGGTCAGGTGCAAAAGACAGAGCTGTGTATCATCTGCATAGCAGTGAAACTTCAGCCCATATCATCTTACAATGTCTCCAAGGGGCAGCAAATACACTGCGAACAACATGGGGGACAGCACTGAGCCCTGAGGTACCCTGCACAGCAGAGAGAATGGCTCAAAGGAAAAAGTCCCCGACACCACCCTCTGAGACCTGCGAGCTAGGAAGCATGGAACCATCTAATAACTGGAGCTGCCAGTCTGCAGATAACTCTCAGGCACTTGAGCAGAACCCCATGGTCCACAGTGTCAAATGCTAAGGAGAGATCCAAAAGCACCATGATGGAACAGCGGTTCTGGTCTCTCGCCATCAGGAGATCATTGAGCACCAGAACCAGAGCAGTCTCAGTACTATGTCTCTTCTGGAAATCTGACTGAGAGGATTGAAGACATCATGGATGGTGAGATGGTTCTCAGTTACAGCGCAACTTTTCTCAATCACCTTCCCAATGAAGGAAGGTTAGAGATAGGTCTGTAGTTTACACAAATGCTTGGGTCTAAAGAAGCTTTCTTAAGAAGTGGTGTCACCACTGCCTCTTTCAGGGAGCTAGGGAACTCTTCCAAGTCTAAAGAGCACCAAACAATCTCTGCAAGAACCAGGCCGATGGTCTCCATACACCCTAATAATAGGCGTGTAGGGCCTGGATCCAAACCACAGCAAGTTGGCCTCAATTTCTGGACAATCCACATGATGTTCCCTATCTCTGGCCGGTCAAACGATATCCAAGAAGGCCAACGGGAGGTGACCATACACCAACCACTACTAACCTCGGTAGAGGGTGCTGGACAGATTCAGCCCTGATGTCAGCCACCTTATCTGAAATAATCGAGCAAACTCATCACACTTATCTTGTGAAAATGTTCCCTCGAACCCGTAGACAGGTTGGTTTTCACAGCCTGTCCACGGTTGGAAGAGCTGAGCAGTTGGTTTGAGCTGCAGCTATCTCACCAGACAGGAACTCTGCCTTCTTACCTGTGATTGCTGATTGATAAGTTTGATAGTGGTCTATCACTCTAAGGTGGTTGGCATCGAGGGTGCATTCTCCACAGCGACACTGTAGCCTTCATCCTACCCATCTCAGCTCCCTCAAGGTCCCATCAAACCAAGGGGACCGAGGGCAGAGAGAGAGAGAGGGGGTGAACACGGATTGGGGTGATAGCATCCAGAGCCTCAGTGATAGCCTTATTATAGGCCAAAACTAGATTCTCTGGGTCCTCACCTGCCTTTAGAACTCCTGATAGGTCAAGAGACCCTCTGGGGTTACACCCCTCAATGGGTGGTATCTGACCATCTCCACAGGGGCAGGCCTATGGGGGGAGGGGCTGGAAATTGAATTTTACTGTATAGTGATCGCACCATACAACTGGCTCCACCACCAAATCAGAGGACTCAATCCCCAGGAGGAAGACCAGATCAAGTGAGTGACCCTGATTATGAGTAGCAGAGGCAACTACCTGTGTGAACCCCAACGAAGACATAAGTTGGAGGAAGTCTTGACCAAACTATGAGAGTTCATCGTCGACCCAGGCACTGAAGTCCTTGGGATAACTCTTAAATGACTCCTAAATATGTATATATTTTTTTGTAATGATGATTTATACTCCTGTGCCACAGCCCAATCTCTGGAGGGAGTCCCCAGCCCCTTCCCCTGGTGTCTACCATTCGGAACTGAACATACTGCCAGGGTTTACCCCTCCCTGGTGGGGCCGGCGGGGTTTCCCAACCCCCACCAGAGACCGGATCCAGTGTGGCCAGCCCATGGTTAGCAGGGACCGGAACCTGTAAGGCGCCCTCCATCATTTGCCATGGCACTCTGTTTTTCCTCCATTTTCTCCCTTATGGAGGTGAGGAATGCAATGACGCATGCAGAGAGAGTACGCACGCATCCGCACATGCTCCCACCAATCATCTGCCCCATCTCTTCCTTCCCAAGGGTCCAATTGAAGACTTCTGAGCCCGTGCATTTGCCTTTATGGCTCTAACCCTGTGGAATTCTTTACCTCCTCAGATAAGGGGATGCCTGACTGTAGAGAACTTAAATCTGCTCTTAAAACATTCTTACTCTCTCTGCCTATCCAGAGTGTTAATTTTTCAAATTTTTGATATTTTAAATGTTTTAACTATTTTATTGTTGTGTGTCTTGTAAAAGCGCTTTGATATTATTTGAATTGTGCTTTAAATAAATAAAATGTATTATTATTTTTATTCTTACAAAGTCGGCGCGCTGCCCCCAGCCACCGCTAAGGCCAGCCAAACACAGACTGCTGGTGATCTTCCTCCCCAGAGGAGGAGAGCAGTCTATTGGATGCTCAATCCTCCTCCTCCCCTACTGACCCTCGGTGCCCGTGCTCATTCCCAAACATGGATCTCCGGCATAGCACGAGGTAAGACATCCAGTGCCTCAGCCATCAGCACCACTGGGCCAGCTGCCTAAATAAGTTTTAAGAAATTCCCGTTATGGCAGGTCAAGACCCATGCAAAAGGTCAAGTGTTATTTTTTCATATTGTTTTTACAAATTTCCAAAGTAAAAGTGTGGAAAATAGAAAATTACGTAAAACTAATCTATGCATTTTCAACATAGAAAGAAGTTAATATTTAAACAAAATCAAACTCAAAGTTTACACAGTTTTGTTAAAAGGTTTTTTTTATTTATTTATTGAAATGTTTCACCAGGAGGGCACACTGAACAACAAGTTGCTTGTCTCACAGTGCGACCTGGGGGGAAGGGGTTACATAGGGTTGTGACAAATGATCAGTTACAATAGTATGTTGGTAGTACAAACAATACTTCATTGTAAGATTGTGCAACAGTTGGAACACAAGGTATTGTACAATAAACAGTAGTGGAACATTGGGTAAATTACAATACATGTCCAAAATCATACAAAAGAACATATAACATACAAAACAGTAATAATGTGATAGAACCATTTGTAGTGCATGAGTTGTACCAGGAGCAGGCTCGAGGTATTACGCAAGTGCTGTTGGAGTAAAACAGGTGGGGTTAGGCTGTGCACACTGGTGACCCAGAATGGTAGATGGAGAAAAGAGGGTGAGAGGAAAGAATTGAATATGAGGAGAAGGGGTAGTCATTTCCTGATTTCCCCCATCAGGATGTTGAGAACCCTGCTGGGGGCCATGGTAGGAAGACAGAAACTGGGGATAGGTATTAAGGTGGATTATTTCATTCTAAATCTTATTGGACTGTTGAGTGTTATTTTTGATATTTTTGTTTACAAATTACCAAAATAAAAGTGTGAGAAATACAAGTGTTACAACTAATCTCCCATGCATTTTCAACTCAGAGAGAAGTTAATATTGTACAAAATCAAACCCAAGTTTATACAGTTTTTGTTCTAAAGTAATTTTATTCTAAATCTTAGTGGACTATTGATGAACTAAGCAAAGACATGTTTAAATAAAACAAATTGAAGACTCCAGGATTGGGAGGTCATTAAAATTGCAAAAGGTAAAATTATTAAACCTTAAATGAACGCATTAAGACCATTCTTCTTAGTGTGTAATTATAAGAGCTACCTCATGAATCGTTCTCAACAAGGTAGGATTGATAATGTCCTATCTGACAGTAGACCCATTTACTCCTGTATGCCCCAGGGCACCATCCTGGGACCCATTTTATTCAGTGTGTCTCTAAACAGGCTCCCGCTCACCAGTAGCTGTCCAATTCTGCTCAATTCAGATGATGCAGTCCTTTATACAAGTGACCCTGGTCCCTTTACCTTGGAACACAAGCTCCAAGACAGCTTTACTACAGTTGAAAGATGGTTGAGAGAATAAAAACTCTTTATGAACTACAAAAAAAAAAAAGCAAGACCTTGCTGTTTTCCAGTCCCTAGAATAGGCATCGGTCACACCCACTCAATATAACAAATGAGACTGGAACTACATTTGGAACTCGTCCAGCATTTCAGATATTTCGGGGTCACTATAAATAGCACTATGTCTTATGCCTACCACATTGAAAATGTTGCAAAGGCTGAGAACATCTGGATTGATTTGCTTCATAGACATAAGCAAAGTCTTACCCTGGAGGCCCTAAAACAGTGTACAGTGGTCTCTCTTGTTGACTATGGCATAGTAGTCTATAGCTCAGCTATGGACACAGCCCTCCACTGTATAAAAGTCACTTTAAATAAAGACTGTCGACTCTGTCGAGGAAGTAGGCTGTTGGTTAACTAGGATCTGCAGCTTATCCATTAGGTAGGGAAATGGGCAGACTGAGTAGGCCAAGCGGTCCTTATCTGCCATCAAATTCTATGTTTCTTAACTGGCTCTGCACAGCTCAGACATATGTGTGACCTATAGGACCAGGATAACTGGCTCCAGTTCACAGGTAGGCTCAGTTTCCAAACATGTCTCCAGGCCAGAAAGTGTGTTTGGGCCTCATGCCAATGGGAGTCCAGAAGCTCCTTACTCCCTATGAAAACATCTGTTCCACCAGAAGCTCAGATAGCACGGTCTTTAAAATTCCTAGGTGTCACACCTCAATTGGTCAAAGAGCTTTTGCCCACAATGCTCCCAAATGGATTGATAATCTTCCTTCTGCCATCTCCTCTATAAAAGCATTAGGCCCTTCAAGCGTGAGCTCTGAAAAACATCTCAGTACTAATGCCAGCTGTGACTGCTTCTCTTAGCCCCTCAACTGCTGTTTTACCTCATGCCTAGGCAGCACTCCTCATGATCATATAGTCCTAGTATCCTGCACTTGTTGTTCTCTCTCTGTCCTGTGTCTTAATCCTTCCTCAATCAAACTCCCTCTTACCCCAACTCTTCCTTTCTCTACAATCTTCTCCATCTGCCTTCACCCCAACCCCCAAAAAGCTTTGAGAAGGCCTTCCTGGTCTGATGTTTCTCTACTTCTTGAGTGGGTGTGACAGCTCTGGGCTGCTATAATCCCTGTACAACACCCTCCATCCTGACAACACAGACTGCTGCAGTACCTCTCTCTCTGCATTTCAGGCACCCCAGTCTGAGTTGTCCTCTATCCCTTAAACTGCCTTAACCCTCTCAGATACTCTTTGTGCCTATAATAGCATGTTGCCTTAGCCCACTGTCTTTGTCTTCTTGTTTATATTTAGATTTATACTTAGACTCCTACTTGTTATTAGCCTGCACTTACAGTTCTACTGTATACCTAAATGTCATTTTTTAATCACTGTTAATGTGATTCTGATGGAACCTATGTAATGAGCTTGTTCTCAAAGGTGTTTATCCGAGATCACAATAAATAAATAAAATAAATAATTAATTAAAGCCATTTGAATATAAACCTACAATTATACAACCATTGTGATACATATTTTTAGGATCAGAGGAATGGTGTAAGGCTGCCAAAATCGCGGTGATCTCACTGCTTCAGCACTTCAGTGTGTGTGGATCAAAAAAAAAAAACATAATAAAAGCATCTATCTTCTCAAAAAAACAACAACTATATTTTATTATATTTGATTTAACCTGAAAATACAAAATAGCAATAAGGAAGTAAAATAATCAAGATGAGATTTGAGCCTTCTCCAACCATACATTGAAGCCGAGCCATGATACAGACTTCTATCTTCTTCAAAGCAATTATATTTTATTTTGATGTATTTAATATTCTGAATCTAAGTAGACACTAGAAAAAAAAAAGTTTATTGGGTATTTAAAAACAGGCAGATGCAACCAGACACAGAAGGAAGTCAAAAGAGAGTATTGGTTGCGGGGGGCAGGTAACAAGTCGAGGAGATCGCTTGACCACTACAACGGGGGCCACCCACCGACACTACTGACCATTGGTGGGCACTGGTAGCAGAGGAGGAGCTGGGCAAGTGCTGCAAGGAGTCAGTGTAGGAGGAGGAGAAGGGGGATGGCAGACTGCCTGCCATAGTCTAGCTCTTGTTTTAAATCCCTGGTGGTGCCTGAATGGCTATAGCAATCATCTGCGAAGCAGCCCTCCATCTGTAGGGATTAAGGGGGCTCAGTTTAACTGTTGTGTTGTATTCAGGCAGGGTCAAACTCCATTACTGCAACAGGTTTGACTGGAGCCCCAGACCCCCAACTCTGCTACTTGTACAGGACTGACAGTTTGAGAGTGAGGGATCCTCGCTGCTTGCAGAGGAAATGGGAGGGGTTGTGGTTGGTGTTCATTTGTGTGCCGAAAGGCTGGCTGGACTGGGAGGACTGTCTTTAAGTGTAAGCATTGCATATGTTTGAACCATTGTGGATTGCATGGGCATAGGCAAGGGGAGTGTCCAGGGTGTTCAAGCCTCCCCACCGAAATTAGCTCAGAAAATGTCAGATTCCTGTATTTTATGTTCAGGTTGGCTTAGGCTCAGCTGCTAAAAAACTCAGTGTTTCAGTAGTCTCCATAGCAGCTGGAGCTAGCCACAACTCAATGTGCATGTGCAGGACCATTGATGGCCAGGGAAGATGGCAACATCGTCAACAGAGAGAGCAGGAGAAGTCTGGTGAGACAGACTAGTGAGCATGCTGCTGTGTTGTGTTGTCTGTACAGCACTGAGCAAGTTGTGGTGTCCTGTCGACTGTCATGGTGGTAGAGTGGGACTATGTGCTGCTCTTCTCTAGCCTCACTTGAACTGTGGGAGAACTTGACATATGGTCTACTAGAGAATGAAGTGACCCATCCAGTGATGAGCTGCGAGTTACATGTGGCATGTCTTCTTGACTGTGCTGGATGCTGGCTGAACTGGTGGTGTGGTCTGAAGAGAAGACAGGATAGGTCGAGGAAAATATGTTCTGGCCTAATGGCCCGTAGTCCTGTCTTGGGAGGGAAGCAACTAGTAAGGCAAGCAAACAGGAGGATAATCAGCAGAAAAGTGGTGAGTGGAGAAAAGAATAAAGATTGTTTTGGGGAGAGGGGACTCCTCTCATTCAGAGAGGTGGTGAGGGGTATTGGCACCATCTCCCAGGCAACCCACTCATTATATCTCAAGTCCACCGATGTTCTGCCCAACTTGGAGCTTATCATGTGGAGTGGAATTGATGCCTGACTGACATCTTTGTCTCTGGTTGTTGCAGAGTGCTCCCATATGCAAGGTGGAATGGGGTTAGGAGTACTCTCAATATGCAGAGGTGGGATTATGGTAGAGGAGAAGTGATGCAAATGTGTGGAGGTGTCCCCATATGTAGGAGTGGGATGGATGGGGAGGAATGCTCCCCATGTAGGGGCAGTGGGATGAAGGGGTGGACTGCTCCTCATGTACAGAGCTGATATGAAGTGGGAAGAAAGCTCCCCATGTGGGGAGGTTGAATGGAGGGGGAGGAGTGCTCCCTATGTGTAGGAGGTAGGATGCAGTGGGAGAAGCACTGGAGGGTCAGGGACAAGTGCTCACAATGTATGGAGGTAGGATGGAGGTGGAGCAATGATACCTATGTGTGGAGATATAATGGAGGAAGAGTGCTTTCCATGTTCAAGTTCAAGTTTATAGTGAAGGGATAAAATCCATTGAGCAAGCTCTATTTGCAAGGAGGTCCCATGTACAAGCAATGATAAATACATGGTGTGAGATACAGAAAGTAAGGACACATAATATAAATTAAAATAAAGCAATGTTCTTTATACTTTGCATTTACAATATGTACAATGTTGTATTCAACAAGGATTGAGACCAAATATGATTACGTAAGACACTATGTCCACCATGTGAAAGAGGGCTGGAGAAGGAGAATTGCTCCCCATATACAAAGGAGGCAACGAGGGGGAGGATTGCTCTCTATGTGCAGCTGTACAATGGAGGGGGAGGAGTGCTTCCCATATGTGGAGGTGGGATGGGGGCAGTCATTTAATGGCCACCATCCTAGACCCCACTCCAGCCTGTGTGTGAAACGTTTTGGAATGGGCACAGTTTATGATGGGACAGATATGCAATCCACATCTCTTCTCTGGCTGCTGTAAAGTATTGGGTTGATAGGTGGGGGTGTCCCAGGGCATCAGTCACTCAGGAGCACCCACTGTCCTACCCCCCACCACCCAGCAGAGTGGGAACAGTTGTGGAGGGGATGCAAGATTCATATTTTATATCTCAGTACCTCAGAGTGCTCTCCATGGGTAGAGCACAGTTAGGTGTGGAGAGCCTCTGGCTGAAGCAGAGTTTTCTGCAAGGGTAGAGGTGTGGCATAGAGTGAGGATGTGCCAGTCACCCCAAATCCCACTCCAACCTTCATGCTAGCTTTGGTGGAGCAGGGACGGGTATGAAGGGGCAGATGAGCAACTTGCATCTCTATCCCTGGCTGCTGCAGGGTGCTACCCTTGTGTGGAGGTGGGATGGGGGGATGGGGCATCATTCTCCTAGAGCCACCTGCCTGGAGCCCACCCAACAGCAGTGCCAGCTTTCATGGAACTCGGATGGTAAAGATGGAGAGATGTGTGAACCACATCTGTCATTGTTCCTGCAGAGTGCTCCTAACGTGCAGAAGGTGAAATGGAAGGAGAAAATGCTTCACATGTGCAGAAATGCAGAAATATGTGTTGGGTGCCAATGACCTTGGGTCACCCAGTGGATGTGGACCACAACCCCATTTCCACCCACCTTGCACTTGTCAGGCTAGATAGAAACAGGTGTGGCATGGCAAATGTGCAACTCACATTTCTGTCTCTGGCTGGGACAGCCAATGTGCAGTCGTGGGACAGTTGTGGAGGGGGCATCAATCATCAACTTCTGCCAGGACACAGTCCACTATTTACCTTGAGCTATCCACCTGGAGGTCATCTTGTCACTGTGCCAACCTGTGTAGAGTGGGATGGGTGTGGAGGGGAAGATGAGTAACCTACATCAGTCTCTGGCTACTGCAGATTGTTCCATATGTGCTGATGTGAGCTGAAGGTGTAGGGGGCAGCAACTACCCAGGGGTCGCCATCCAGTGCCCACCCTACACCGTACTAGTCAATGTGAAGGGGCAGATATGTGACCCACATATTTGTCTCTGTCTCTGTCTGTGTGCTCCTTTTGTGCCGTGGTGGAATAGATGCACCAAGTTTGTATTACAGTGTGTCTCTTCTGGTCTTTCACTCACTCTCTAATGTCTGCTCCCCCACGTTGAAAGGAAAACTATGCAGCACTGCTCTCTGTCCTGGTCATGGCACTATTGCTGTCACTTTCTCTGCCTCTCTGTATGTGCTGTCTGCCGCCCCTGAGCTTCAGAAAGACAGAGAGTTAAACTGACAGCAAAGTGCCAGAAGAGTGAGATGAAATAAAATGGATGGCAACTGAGCTTGGGCACACACTGTTCTCCACTTCTCTATTTGGAGGGGGGGGGTTGACACCATCTCTGACTGTAACAGATTGGACCCGACATATATGCTGCACTGGAAGTGGCTCTTGCTGTTGCTGTGTCTCTTGGGGGTGGGGGTGGGAGGGGAGGGAGTAGACACTGCTAGGGACAGGCCACCCATTTAATGAATGTTTGTTCAGGTGCAGGTCTGGGAGCCACCGGTCATCATGGTTATGGTCATTACATTGCACTGCTCCCAATTTCACACTGCCAAGGTGGTGCTGCAATAGTGACTGCCTGTCACCTGGTGATCACTCTCATTCTGTTTACTCGCCACATCTCAGCATATTGCTGTCACTGTTTGGAGGCTCTCTCTGTGCTCTGTCCCTGACACTGGTGCCGCCACCACCTCTTTTCATCCTGTGCTCTTTTGGGGGTGCTGCTGCTCTCCTTCTTAGTGTCTGTCCCTGCAGCCCATTCTCCTCTCCCACCATCCAGGGTTAGCTACAGCTCAGCTAGGCAATGCTGCCTCACTTTCAGCACTCTTGCTCATTGGATTGTGCAGCAGGGTGAAACACTGAAGCACATCAACATGGACACTAGGAGATCCAAGGGCAGGTTAGTGGTACCATCACAGAGAGCAATGCTCAGGCTGGGTATTGTGGCACACACGAAGCACTGGAGAGAGAAAGGAGATCAGGGACAAGAAAATGCACTGTCATTCTCACAGAGACACAAACAAGTTCCACACGGACGTCTGTCTGGAGAAGGATAAATAATATTTATTTGTTTTTACTGCTAGGATTGTTTACTGCTTATGGCACAGAGAGTGGTGGATGCAGTGTACGGCTGGGTACCCGGACAGCTGCAGGATGAGTGGGAGACAAGCAGTAAGATCAGTACGCAGCATGAATGAAAGGAATGTAGCGCTTCTATTCCAGCACTTTATTTCTTCAACTAGAGAACGGATTCCAGATGTGTAACTGTGACTAGTGTCACAGTCTGGTTGCATGTTCATTGGTCTGCCAGGGACAAGCCCACTGTAGATTACTGTGCATTGGACTCGTCCCTGACACACGTCTGAAATGTTGTTCTACCATAAGATGTTTCTTGCACATACACAAGGAAACATAAAAAAACATAAAAAATTTAGATTATTGACTACCCTCATTTGAAAGGCATTTTTATCCTGAACACAAAAATGTAAAACAATGCACTTGGGGTACAGAAATCCGGGGCAGAGTACACATGGGTGGAGAGGTTTTGAGAACATTAAGAAAGCACACATTCCAATAAAAAAGAGCTTTTACATACAGTTGATTACAGTTTAACAATATTTTGCATCTATGGCTGCCACTGTACATCTGATGCAAACCCATAATGACATTCCTCACTTGAATCAAAAGGTGGGGGGGTGGATGCCATAACTGACTCCTTGTTTTTGTGTTTAAGGGGTCAGTTTCTTTACAGCAAAAACAAGGAAAGGCATCATTTCTAAAATGTGCAGACAAGCATGGGGACCACTTTTTTCCAGATCGTGCCACCACGGCAGCTACCACTTCAAGACTGCTACTACCCCGCTCTAATACAATCAGGGAAAACTGGAAGTAGTCTGTCAGAACTGAGATCAATATGGTTAATGTACATTTGCCAGAAATTACTGCTTAGAAAGAATTAGAATGTGACTGTGATGGTGAGCAAGTCCCAGACCAGAGCCTTAGTTTAATGGACTCCTCCTGAGTCTGATTTGTAGGGCTGTATGGTCCAAGTTCCATGGATGTTATGCTATCATCAGTTTTGTATAACAGCACTGTGGAAGCATGTAACTGGACTGCTGTCTGATGTGCTGCCACAGTGCTCCGAAATAGTTTCCAGTGATTCTGATTATGCAGCCCTTCCTCTCCACAGGCCACATACACATTCCCACTTCCCGGAGCACTACTTTTCTGTTCTGCAACTGCAGTACTGATGGCTACCATGTGCATCATGGTGATGTTGACTTAAACTGTGCATGCATGACTATCATGCATACATAGTTATATCAGCATCACCATGTTGTGCAGGGCTGACTACAGGGTAGACTTCACATGTGTGAGTATCACACATGCACAGTTACTGTAATTTCTGTAGTCTTATTTATGGCTTACTCCAGTGCAGCAAAAAGCACCACATAATCTTTTCCACGCTCTTGCCACTCCCAAAGCTCTCCTCAGCCATATCGGCTCTGACCAGAGTTTGTTACATAATGCTGGTGTGTTCTTGATAAGACTGCTAAAGAGAGTTATATTATGGATGTTATTTGAAATGTCCTGGGAATGAAGGGGACAATTGGATAAAGTCACAAGAGATACATAAATTGACACTTTTGCTCAAGTGTCTCCATGCAGTAACCTTGGGTCTTACTGTAATTCACTGTGCACTGTAAGTAATGAGATCTTATTGTTTTAGTATTGTACAAATTTTTTTGAATTATTAATAGTTACTTGGCACAAAGCATTCAGTGTCTTTTACACATGTATTGCCTCTTAAAAAGCACAGTCTCTCTGGGCCTGAAATACTATAACCAGGCTGCCTGAATTAAGCCCACCCTACTCTTTCTTTAAAAGACCTCTCCAGATGACCTGGATGCTCCACATATTGACACACAATTTATGTCATAGAACACCTGGAGTACTGTATCTGGTTTTGGAGGTCGCACCTCAGAAAGGACATAGACTGGAAAGAGGCAGTCCGGAGGAGGGCAATGGTGAAGGGGTTTGCAAGAGAAGCCATATGAGGAGAGACTGAGAGATCTCAACATGCACACTCTGGAACAGAGGAGAATGAGAGTGGACATGACCAAGACCTGCAAGTACCTCACAGGGTGACTAGAGTGCAGGAGGGAACTATCTTTCAAATGAGAAAGAGCACAAGGACCAGGGGCAATGAGATGAAGGTTGGGGGTAGAGGGGGATGTGAGGAAGTACTACTTCAGTGAAAGGGTGATAGATACCTGGAACAGACTGCCAGAAAACATGGTGGAGGCAAAAATATAGAGTGGTGTCAAGCATGCATAGTAAAGAAATAGGAGAAAATTAGTAAATAGGCAGGGACGGTGGAGTGGTGGATGCCTGGAACAGCTTGCCATCAGAATTAGTAGGGGCAAAAACAGTGTGTGGGAGGGGGTTCAAACATGTATGGGATAAGAATAGGGAAATACTGGTAAATAAAAAGGGGGTGTCGCTAGAGACCAGTTAGGGTTTATTGAAACACATCAGGCAGGGAACATCTGGACAGACTAGATGGACCAAGCAGTCCTTTTCTGCCAATAAATTCTATGTTTCAAAGTAAAGGGAGGATTAAGGGAAGTGTGTGGAGTAAATATATTTGAATACTTAGTTTTGGACCGTCCCCTCTGAGTAAGGGGAACAATGGTGATGACTGCCTTTCTTGGAGAGCCACCACTGTTTGGGTCTGGCCTCCACTTACTCTGCCCTGACTGGATGAACCCATCATATACATTGATTACAGCACAGCCATACCTGGTTGGAGCCACCTGCTTAAATTCTGCCCTGTCTGGGCATGGCTTCTGTATAGATCCTGAGAGCTCCCTTCCTAGGGCTTTCCAATTGGTACAATAAATAAATGATAAAATATCTATGTATTGTGGGTTGTGACTGGAAATATAGCTTGGTAATGCCACGTCACCACATGTCACCATTGCCACCCACAGGACTACTCCTGCTGAGCTGAGAAGCTGTCAAAGTACTGTGTTGCTACTGTAAGAATGCAGAACCATAGTCAATTCTATGCCCCTCCTGCTGATGGGAACTGCCAAACAGAACATGAATTTTGCAACTTACTTTGCAAGTTGTGCTTGCTATTCTGACCAGGGCTGACAATATAGCAGAACTGGTTATGGCAGGGAGGAAGTTTAAGAGCATGGAGATGTACAGCAAAAGCCAACATGCTCTTTAGTCAAAGAGCTGGTGACACGTTAAGAAGAACATAAATGAAACATAATATTAGGCACTGTCTGGCTTGTATTTCCAATTAGCTCTGTATTTCTCCTCCCCATTATTTAATATTGTGGTTATTTGCATGAAAACAGAATCTTTGCCCCTGAAGAGTTCATCTATTCCTGGTACCCTCTCCCTACCTGAAGTCATAGAGCACTCCTTGTGACCTTACAGTTACTCCCATGGCAACAGATTGTGATGTCACAACAGAGGATTATGACTTGAAGAAGGGAGTAAGTTATAGAGGCAGATGAACTCAAAATGAACTGTAACGGGCAACAATCACATATTCATACACATTTCTTTAGTAATAAATTATGGGAAGGAGAAACATATAAAATATAAATGGAATGCAAGCAGAATTATACCTAATTATTATGTTTTTTAAAAGTTTTCTTTGAGGCATCAGTAGCTCTTTAAAAATGCTCCAGAACTTTATATCAGTAATTCTGTTCAATAGCAATTATTGAACATTGTACTGTCATGAGGATTTTCAAACATAAGTTATAGGATTAAGCAGTGCACGGTGTTTTACTAGTATTCAGAAGGATTTTTATTTTATTTTGCATAACCATCTTGAAGAAGAAAATAGTTACAATATATGTGTGTATATTAGGACTGTGAAGTACCTTTTCACATATATAGTATAAATAATATATTGTTTTGCTTTGTACTTCCAGAGAAGGACCCAGTCAAAACAAGTTTGGCATCTGCCTGGTTTTCCTGCTTAGCATATTTATTTGTTGTCAGATTGTTAGTCTGTTACTAAGGATAGAAACATAGAAACACAGAATTTGACGGCAGATAAGGACTGCTTAGCCCACTAGTCTGCCCATTTCCCTGCCTACTGGATAAGCTGCAGATCCTAGTTAACCAGCAGCCTACTTCTTCCTACCCCCACCCCCTAGAATTGCCTTATGACTGTCCCATGCATGCTTGAATTCCACCACTGTTTTTGACTCCACAACCTCCTCCGGAAGGCCGTTCCATGCATCCACAACCCTCTCTGTGAAAAAATACTTCCTTAAATTACCTCTGAGCCACCCCCCTTCTATCTTCAAATTGTGCCCCCTTGTTCTTGCACACCTCTTTTTTTGAAAGATGCTACCCTCTTGGACTTTGTTGATTCCCTTGAGGTACTTGAAAGTTTCTATCATGTCCCCCTCTCCCTCCTTTCCTCGAGGCTATACATATTAAGCTCCTTAAGTCTCTCTTCATATGTCTTCCGGTGCAGACCCTGCACCATTTTAGTTGCCCTCCTCTGGACAGCTTCCATCCTGTCTATGTCTTTACGAAGACTGGGTCTCCAGAACTGCACGCAGTACTCCAGATGGGGTCTGACCAGCTGTCTGTACAGAGGGATAATAACTTCCTGTTTTCTACTGGTGATGCCTCTCCCTATGCATCCCAGTATCCCCCCAGCCCTTCTTGCTGCCCTCTCACATTGATAGTGTGCCTCTGTGTAAAATGTAAGCTGCTGTATATAATGTAAATGTTCTAATTGTACATACTTTTCCTCAATAGGTTTATCCCGTAGCACTTTATGTTTTGCTGACTCTGTATAAACTCTATTCTTATTTCTCTATTTAATGTGCAAACACTTTCAGCTATGCACTCTGTTTTCAGTTGTAAAGAATATCTATTCAACTGGACATTTGTGAAAACAGGCAGTTTTGGTCACGTACTCCGTGGTATAAAATAAAAATTGATTGATTATTTAATAAACTAAAATAAAATACCTAGATGATTAATATACACTAACTAGTAAACAACATGGTTAACCAAATCATGCTAATTAGCATAGACCAATGTTGCTGTTTGAGATCTATAATAGGTTATAAGACTGTGCTACAGTAGTTCATGTAATATCTTCAAGACATGTCTACAGAAGAAACAAAATTATTGAGAAGAGGCACACCTTGCTCTATAAGCCACTGCTACCAGTCAGTGTTGAATGAATCATGCCAGCAAATGGGCACAAGACAAATGTGAGTTGACTGAGCAGAAACTGGTTTTCAGGGAATGGGCCATGAGTTAATCACTGTTGTGTTGGAGTGCAGGTCCATGGCAGTGCACCTGGTGAATCAGGGGTTGCAGAATGTATACTTTCAAGAACAGTGACATGGACAGGTTGTTTTGCATCAGCTATAAGCTGGTTACAGCACTGAAGGCCAGAGTCATCATGCTTAAAGGGGTAACTAGTAGTGCTCCAGCATGCAAGGGTGGGAGATATACTGGCTACGTCACAGGGGAGGTGGGGTGCAGAAAGATGTGTCTAGGTGTTAGAGATAAGGACTGTTAAGGAAGGAAGGAAGAGACAGGGACAGAATCCAGGCATGAGATAGTCGCCACCATTGGCCATCAAAGACTGGAACCATCCATTAGCTGGGAAGGTGAAGAACAATCTCAAGGTAGCAGGGGTTATTGCTGTGAACTAAAGCAGAAAGGGTCCAACAGTATGGTAGTGTCCGCAGTGTGGTAACAGAGTGTAGCTGTGAGAAGAGGTATGTCAGAAAAGTGGGTAGAGTGCTTGTACAGCAGTGCTGTGTGGACTGCTTAGGGCATGAGTGACAGATACCATGACCTGGGTGAACCTGGGTGAACATGCATATGCTGGAGGGGTAAGAAAAATAAACAATCATGATGCATGTTGGAACCAATAGCATAAACAGAGGCAGGCCAGAGTCACCATGCTTAAAGGGACTGCTAGCAGTGCTCCAGGATGCAAGGGTGGGAGATATACAAGCTGATTCACAGGGGAGGAGGACCAGAAAGAAAGTTTGGATGTTAGAGATAAGGACTGTGTTGAGGTAGGAAGGAAGAGACATGGATAGAATCCAGACATGAGGCAGTAGCCACCATTGGCCAATGACTGATACCAGCTATTGGCTGGGAAGGTGGAGAACAATTGCAAGATGGCAGGGGTTACTGCTGGGAGCTAAAGCACAAAGGGTCCCATAGTACAGAAGGGTCCAAAGGGAAGTGAAACAGGGCAACAGGAAGGTAGTTGTGATAGGAAACTCTATTGTAGTATATGGTTAAGTGTTCTGTATAAAAATCATCCTGCTCAGAATCCATGCTGTGCACATTCTAAACTGTTGTGCACCTTACAAAGTGTTGCTAGTGCATTGTGAACAGTTGTTCAGCACAGTTCAAAGGTAATAAAATGTTAAATTCCTCATTCATCCCATACCCAGCTGCTTACTAACCACCCTATGCCAAAGTTGTACACTTTAACATGTAAAAGTCTGTAAATTTAATTTCAATCATAGAACAAAAGAAACTGGTAACTTTTTTCCACTTTGGGAAGGTGCTTCTATGACTCCTTTGGGAAGAAAATGTACTTATACTACATAAAATAATGTGTGGGCAACCATACACATCAAGATGTGTTTCCATCTCAAGGTTGCAATGACAGCATGGCCCTCTCAAGGTTTATATGCTGTCATCTCAGTCCCTCAATGGAAACATAGATTTGTTGTGTATGGATGCCCACACATTACTCTCTGTGTGAGGTATGTCAGAAAAGTGGGTGGAGTGTTTGTACACCAGAGCTATTGGCACTGCTGGGGGAACTTACTACCTGTTGCATGGGTGACAGACATCATGGCCAGGGTGAAAAGGTATATTTAGAAGGGGGAAGAAAAAACAACCATCAAGCTGCATGTTGGAATCAGTGGCATAAACAGAGGCTGACCAGAGGTTGTTTTCTCCCTCAAACATCTATTTCAGATTTAATTTGCTTACTCTTGTTCTTTCTCAGACCTTGGCTAGTCCATTGTGGCGCTTTTCCCTTAGCTAATATGTACCTTCACTTGCCTCTCCAAGAGCTTTGTGTCACACTGACATAACTTAGATCTATGCTTGGTCAATCATGATTCTTTCATGATTCTGTCTCCAGGGCTTTGGACACGGGATATCTTGTTGGTTCTGTTTTCACTGACTTGTCTAAAGCCCTTGATGTGATTAACTATTCATTGCTTTTAGCTCATCTGCCTTCTTATGTTTTTTTTCCACTAATGGTATTACTTGGCTTTCTTCCTACACATAGGAAAACCCAATCTGTGTTTTGGAATGATATGGTTCTTTTCTATGCTTATAAGAATCTTTCCTTTCTATCATCAACTCTTCAGAGTGACCTATATGAAATCATGAATTGGTTTTCTAATAATCTCCTACTTTTAAATAGTAAAAAGACTCAAACAATGCTGTTTGGGTCTCAGTCCACCGAGTCCTTGGCAAATTCTGTTATCACCTTAAACAATAACCCACTTGAGTTTGTCAGTGAATTTAAATGTCGTGGTCTCACTTTTGACTCATCTTTAACTTTTAAATCCCATATTGAAAAAAAAATTCAAAAGTCTGTCAATGTCTAGATCACTTAAAACACTCCAGGCATTGTCTGTCAACCCCATGGATCATAAATATAGTATTGCCTAAGCAATTCTCCCTGTATTAGACTATGGAGATACTATTTACCATCATGCCAGTGTTTCAAACCTTCTCCCATTGAACACTGTTTACTATCGGCTTCTACAATTCATTTTAAAGTCTAAGTGGAACAAATACCTTTGTACCCTTCTGTCTCAATTAAATTGGTTGTCCCTTTCTTCCAGACACACTTTCCACTGGTTATCCCTTATTTATAAAACTGTGAACAAGCAGACTCCCATTTATCTATTTGAAAGGCTTATAGTTCCCATCTATAAACACAGCCTCAGAGATGTGTCTCAATGTGGTCTTTTTTTTCAAAGTTTAAAACTTACTTTGGGAAAGAATGCTTTCCTTTGCTGCTCCACTTGCATGGAATAACCTCCCTCACCAGCTAAGAACTTCACCAACCCTTGATATATTTTAATATGGTCTAAAGAAAGTGTTGCTGCAGGAACAATCTATTTGTACTTTTTAATCGATTTTGTCTATGTTAGTTAATGTGTCTACTGTTTTTTAATTGACTTGGGATGGTCTGTAAATGAGACTTATTTCTCATAGAACCTATCCTGTAATTTATGCAAATAAATAAAATAAATGTGCTTGGTTGCTCCTTTCATATCTACAGATGATTTTGTATTTTGATTTCCGTGCTTTAGTCATTACCTTGTATGTTATTTGTACTTCAGACTTAATGATTTGCACAGTTCATTTGTACAAAATTTATGTATTTGCACTATTTATGCCTCTTTCTTTTTTCTTTTCTTCTTTCTTTGGTAACTGGTAAGGCCTACTAGGCACAAGTACCTGCTTTCAAGGCAACTGGCAGCACTGGGGTGGTTAAATGAGTTCCTGAGCTACACTGTCTGCATGAGGAGGTTGTAGGAATCAAACCCAGGTCTGCTAAAGGTACTGAGCTCATTCACAGCTCTTACCCTAACCTCTAGGCTGCTGTCTGTATTTTTGCCTTGTACCCTTCTTTTATTTGTACTTCAGACCTGTCAATTCACATGGTTCTTTTAGTCAAGATTTACTTAATTAAACTATATTTATATCATTTTTGCTGTGCATATTTTAATCCCGTATCCTGCTCCTGGGTCACACCTGGAAAAGAGTCTTAACACAGTGTGCCTTTCCTATTAAAAACAATTCAGAAATAGTGGTACAGGGCCCTGGGTACAGACACAGGGGAAGCAACCCAACATAAAGGCAAGCAAAACAGGAACGTGTCAGTACTCCAGAAGGAGCACAATGTGGTCCAAAACAGGAAGTCCACAAATATGTGTATATGTGAAGTAAATTTATTTCTGTACTAGCAATATGACCTCCTCAGAAAGAGTAATGAATCAACCACCATGGTCCAGTTGCCCCAGTGCTTTGCTCAAAGAGAACTTCATCATAGGGTGTGCTGCTGGACTAAACCCACTCTATTTATGCCCAAAACATTCCTGTCAGACCAATCAATAAGTGTGCTGGCTTACAACTGGAAAAAGGGTGCTATCAGCTAGGTATAATGTGGTAATGTAATACATCCTATGTGTTAAAAATAACAACTCAACGTCAGAATAATGTTTTTAACAAGATTATAAACATAATTATTTGCAAAGTTATTTTAGAATTGTAAAATAAATATCAAAAGTGGGTGTTATGAACTAGTATCCAAAAGAGTACTGTTAGCTTTAGTGGGAGCTAGGCACAGTTTTTCATCATTCTTAAGCCATGTATAAATTAAATATTCAAACACAATAATAAAGAACTATGCAGTATTGTTCAACCAGAATCCACAGAGACAAATGAAAGCATATCTAAAAGAAAGACACATTGGATGCAGGATCAGCTCATGTGGACTTTCAGCATGACCTAAAACAGAGAAAGAGCATTTTCTGAGTACATGATGTGATGTGTATACTTACTGATTTAACTCTGTGCTTATTTACTGTTTTATTAAGGCTGGTCTGCAGAGCAGACCAGTTCCTGAAGTGATTGTGCCTCCCCTCCCACCCTTGCTTCAAAACATCCCTATGGAACTTCCTCAAAATGGCTTCTACCTGTCTATGTGCTGCATAAACCCAGAATAGTCTCTCCCTCACCCTCATCCCCTCCCCGCCCTGGATGTTTGTGTACTGTCTCTCCGGCCACCGTTCCCCTCTGACACTACTGCCTTAAGCACTTTCCGCCTGGCCCAGAGATGCACCCTCTCACATTTTCAGCACTCACTCTAGCTGCACATTGATACGCCTACCTTCCCTCAGGTTCAGCATTTTGTATTGTTTGTACTTTTAATTTTCGTGGGAGTTGTCACCGCCACAGCCACGTAGTCTCCTGCTGATTCTGCCTCCTACCACTAATTTTGCAGATTGCTGACGCTTGCCATCTCGCTGCCTTGCTGCTCCTGCTGAGTTTCTACCTCCCCTGCTACTTATGTACCCTGTTGATATACTGCCTACTTGACTGTATAATTTATGCCATGCGTATTGTTGCTGTCCCACCCACTAGTGTGTGGGCCTGTATGTTACCCTGACTCTGTATTCTGTATCTCTTGCACCCTGGAACTTCTGGTATGAGGGCCTGTATGTTACCTTGACATTGTATAATGTGTTTTATGTACTCTGTAACCTCCCGGGTCACACCTGAAAATAGGCACTTGTTTTCTAGTGTGCTTACCTGGTTAACAAAAACAAATAAAAATAAATAAATGTAGTGTTTTTCAGCTGTCCCACTGAAATGCATGGGGGAACTTGGACACACATTGTTATGGCTGTCAGCCTGTTAGTGAGTGAGTACCTTGCTATTGCTCATTGCAGCTGACTGTAACCATTGCTAACTGCATATAGGCTACAAGGAGGACAATGCATGAGAGCTGGAAAAAAGCAAGCAGTGTCTGTCCTGAGAACATGAAGCTTACTGAAGTGCCAAATCACTGACCCCCATCTATTGTCTCTCTCTCTCTCTCTCTCTCACACACACACACACTAACACCCCTCCCATATTATGATGTAACAGTGGGTCCCACTCCTGGTTATGCCAAACAACAGTGTCCTCCTCCCATCTTAGGATCTGAAATCATGGTTCCCACCCCCAGTACAACCAAACAACTGTACCCCCCCTCCTGATCCATGTTGTGCCATCCCCAAACAGAATGTGACTTTGGGGTGCCCACCCTCAGTGCCATCAAACAAAAAACAGATACTGGGATAGCCTTTTTTTAAAACATACAAAAAAAAAAAAAGAAAAAAGGTCCCTTGATGACTTCTGTGTCATTTTTCTAATCACCTCTGAAACATGTTTTTTTAGACATTTTTATTGGATTTGCAAGTAAAAACTTTACAAAATAATACATAGGAGGATAATACATGTATATCAATAAGTAACATAGTACTCTTGCAAAGGATATTTGTAGACACCTCCCAGGTGTTACATCATGGAGGGAAATTCCAAAAAAATGACGGCTTCATAAATAAAATAACCATTAGCATGCAGCTCAGAAATGAATGAGGAACACATAAAGCATGTGAACCAAAAGGCCTCTATTACCAAAGTGACCTACTGGTCCAAATATCCTCAGAAACCAAAATAGGGATACTTTCTAAAAGAAAATCCCTCAGCCTCCCAGGAGGAAGCACTACCAAAAATAGTTAATAACTAGAATAACATTAAGTTAAATCAGCCCATAGAGTGTTAGTCATCTGGTTAAACCAATGAAAGCACTGGTAAAGCAAGCAACACAGGTACAGCAAAAAGTAGTCTATCTTTTTTAAGAGATAGGTAACACAAATAGTAGCAACTACATTGGCTGTAACAGCAAATGGTATGGTATGGTATGGTATGGTATGGTATGGTATGGTATGGTAAAATTTTATTTATACAATGATATAGCCATTAGGGTTCTGAAAATCCCTATTCACAAGGCTTACCTGTTTACATAAAACAAAAACAGTTACAACTTTACAAATGCTTGACACTATACAAAAGTACAAGACATACAAAAAATACAAATATATTACAATATTTTACAAAAAACATTAAAAGTAGGCTAATAGTCATTTAACCTCTACATTATTTTCACCTGTTACACTAACAGCGAAAACTAAGTTCATGATTCATACCATTTTTAAAAGCATTATCAGTAGTAGTTAATTCACTTAAAAAAGGGAGGGGACAATTCCAGCTAGAAGCTGCCTGATACTTTAGAGTCATTTCACTAAACCAATTAGTTAATTTAGGTATAATTAAATCCCTGACACCAGTTTTTCTTAAATTTAAACCATGTTTGGGTTTTTGTAATTTATTTTTTAAGTTATTTAAGGATTTATTTTTGAGTATACTCTGAACCTGGTTCCACCGGATTCCCTTTGTCTGTAAATTTAATAGGGTCCAACCTAATTCTATATACATGATACAATGGTGAGTTTTAGGGTCACACCTTAACACAAATCTTGCAAGCTTGATGTATAATGTATCTAAGTCATTTTAATATGTTTTTGTTGTATGCCTATAAATATGACTTCCGTAATCAATAACTGGTAATACTAGTTGGTTTATCACGGTCAATCTTGTTTCTCTTGTCATACAGTTTGATATTCATCTCATAGCTCTAATCTTAGCATTTGTTTTCTTTATTAGGTTTATTATATGCTGTTGAAAAGTCAAGCATTGACCTATTTGTATCCCTAAATACTTGTATGTTCCGGTTTGTTCTAAGAACTTACCTTCTTGGGTCATTGTTTTTAATTTTGAAACACCCTTCTTATCTAATGCAAAGGACATAACCTGTGCCTTTTTATTATTTACTAATAGACCCAAAGATGAAAAATAACCTTGCATGGTACAAAAGTCACTTTGTAGCTTTAGTTCTACTTCACTTGTAGTGTTTCCTACTGCTACTGGTACCGTATCGTCTGCATAAAAGCGAGTTTGTGAGTATCTGATGTTTTTTGGCAAGTCATTTAGGTAGACTATGAACAGGAGAGGGCCCAAGATGGATCCCTGGGGAATCCCTGTCATCACATAGTCTAGTTCTGACTATTGACCATTTAAAACAACAAATTGTGACCTACTATTAAGATATGAAGTAAACCAACTACAGGTTTCTTCCTGTACTCCTATTTTCTTCAGTAGATTTATCAAAATGCTATGGTTTACTAAATCAAATGCTTTGGATAGGTCCACATATACTGCACCCATGGACTTCACCTCCACAAGCGGAGTAGCTATGAGATCTATAAAGACCGTGAGTGTGGTAGCCATGGACCTACCCTGCCTAAATCTATATTGTTGCTGTTAATTTATTATACTTTTCCAAATATTCCATTAACAGACCATGAACAATTTTTCAAATAGCTTAGATACTGTGAACAACAAGGCTATTGGGCGGTAATTTAGAGCATCCATGGGATCTCCTCCTTATGTATTGGTATCACTTTGGCTAGTTTCAGCTGGAAGGAAACTGTCCCTCCCTTAAACTCAATTAAAGATCTCCGTAATATAGGTGATAATTCCAGGTAGCTTCCTTCAATAATTTATTATCTATTTTGTCTGGACTACTTGCCTTGTTTGTTTTAATCTATTTATACTTTTAAAACTTCTTTGTTAGTCACTCTCCTAAATCTAAATTTATGTGTTTTTCATCTAGGAAACTCCATTCTTTACTTCATTCGCTATATTAATTTTAGATGTGGATTTCAATTTCAGGTTGGGAGGTTTATAAAGTAGTCATTCAAAAGTCAGCAGCTTTATTTGCTTCAAACACTTTCCCATCTTGACTAATTTTATCTCACTCTGGTTACAAATGGGATTCATAAGATTTTTATTACAGACCAATAGGCACCTGGGTTGGTTGATTCTTTAATCTGCTGTTTATAATGAAAAGCTTTTGATTTCCTAATTTCCTGTATTACTTTGTTCCTATCCTTTTATATTGTTCCCAAACTTCACTTTTAGTGTTTTGCTCTTTTCCAAAGTTGGTTTCTTGTTCTAATCATTTTTTTTTTATTTTTATGGTTAATCATGGCAAATGTTTTAATCTTTGATTTACTTTTTTATATGGGGCAAATTAATCACAGGCATTCCCAAACATTGTTGTAAATTCTTGTACAGCCAAATTTAAATCTGGTATAAGAAAAATCCTATACCATGGAAGTCCCTGAAGGTACTTTCTGAATGACAAACTGTTAAATTTTAAATAACACCGTTTGGATATTTGTGGTACCAACTCTTCAGAGGTAATATTTTTAATCATAGAAAACACACACTTAACTACGTTATGGTCTCCTAGGCTAGGTGCACATACACTTTTCTCCAAAATAGTCAATTCTGGTGAGACAAACATCAGATCTAAAATGTTGCCTTTACTAGTTAGGGAACCTTTCCTTGTGGGAATGTCTATGATTTTAATTAAATTTAAACAACTCATTGAATTTTCCAACTTATGGCCCATAGGACAACCCCAAGCTGCATTAAAATCACCAGCCAGAATTACTTGTAGTTGACCCAAATGTCCCATTAGAATGTGTGAAAATTTGTCAAAATGAATAGCATTTATTTTAGGTGGAGAATAGACCACTCCTATAGCCAATTTTAATGCTTGTATCTCAATTAATAAACATTCAATACCCTCAATTGATCCTGAGAATACAATTTTAGAATGACCAATTGAATGACTAATGTACATCAAAACACCTCCCCCCGTGTTCCCCGATCCTTCCTAAAATTATAGAAATCCTTTAATTCTATCTCATTATATTCAATTCCCTTTTTTAATCAAGTTTCCATCAACATTACTATGTCTGGCTCTTTGTGTTCTACCCAGGTTCTGAAGTAATCCATTTTTTGATCATACTTCATGTTGTCTAAGACCATTTTAATGATTCCTCCTCTTGACCTGGGTTCAATTCAACATCTCCACAAAGAGCCAAAGACAACAGTAATGCCCGATCACATGAACAGATATACCCTATTTTTATTACCTAGTATTTAACATGAAGTTCTTCTTTGATAAGGTTGAAAGGGTTTCGCCACATGGTCTGCTTAGATGCTTGTTGTGACTTAGAGTTGTTCAAAAAACAATTTACATAGGTACATGATCTTTCTGCTAAAGTATCAGTCTCCCTGATGGCAAAGAGCTGAACCATGCAGACCAAGCCCACTACCAACCCCATCATCTTAAATGACAGCTCCCTTTTCATTTTCACAGCTGTATGCAAGAGAAAAGAAATACTCCACAGAAACCTGTTATAAAAATATAAAACAGAAAACTCTAAATCAAGAAAGAAAAAACCTAGCACAGATAACCTATATGAAACATTAAAAATTATTTAAGGTGATGGTACCCTACAAAAAATCAATGTCACCAATATCCAAATCCTAATCTAAAACACTGGAATCTTATTTCCACAGTAGACCACCTGTTTAAAATTACCTGGAACTTTAAGTTTCTTAGGCAATATACATTTTAGAACAAATGTTCCTCTATTAATGTGATATTTCACATTTAGAGTAAACTTAACTAATAATTCACTTTCAGGAGCAGTGCCTCCGTCACTATACTACTATTGAAGGCACAGCATCTGGTAAAAACAGTAGGTTATATTAGATAGATAAATTCTCATTCAGTATTGTTTAAAATTCACTCTAATACCCTCTGATATTTGTTTATATACTTAAGTGCTCTAAACAAGATCATTTTAGTACTGTTACCCCTATTATAAAGTCCCAGGTTATTAATTCTTGGGGTTTTTCAAATAATTTCTGTCCATGTTTCTCTTCTGAGTGGCGCTCGCGCCACTCAAGCTCGAGCAGTGGCAATGCAAGCCTTTTCTAGTGTTACTGCCCCTCCTCCTGGAGCAAAATGGAAGTCCATAAGCCTGGAGATGTGGGTCAAATTGATCTCATCATATCAAGAAGCATGGAGCAAGGGTTGCCAAGCCACACATAAAGGCACAGTCACGAATTAGAACTCAATGGCAGATTTTTCCACAATAGAGAAAAAGTCAGCTGGTGGTGGTGAATCCCCACATTATGAATTAAAGAGATGGAAGCAAATAAACATACCAATACAGTTCAGCTCCTGAGATTAAAAACAAAGGGAATCAGGTAGCACAAAACACTGCCCCAACTTACAATGACAAACAAGTTGCTGTTAAATGCAGGCAAAAACAAGGATTAGTCCCCATCAGAGGATTCATTTTCTCTTTCCTGCAACCCTGAATCTGTTTCAATACATTATGCCAGCTTTCCAGCATCTCTTGGATCAGTGAAAAGGTAAGACTGACCACTTCAATGCAAAAGGAGTTTTGTAGGCAAGAGGAGCTGATGCTGTAGTTTCATTTGTCGAAGCCAACTCTGTACCCATCAAAGGTTTTCTGCCATTGTCATGTACTGTATGAAAGGTCAGGGAAAATACACAAGTTAGTTTCCATGTATTTTAAGGATTTATTCTTCCTTGCTGCAGCCAAGATTTTATCCCAAACTCACATGCCAGTACACATGATAATAAAAGTTTAGTTTCCTCCACGGCCACCCACTGTGGGGTAATATGAAATGTCTTCTCGAGAGAGAGGGGGGTGCAATTCAGATAACCCCATCAAAGTAGAAAGAAACAGATTAGCAAAGCACAAACAGTATTCTCCCTCCATAGACTCAGGGAGCCCGATAATTCATGACATTCCACTGCCTGGTTTGGTTTTCAATGGTTTCCAACCTCTGGTGCAGTAATGAATGTTTCTTGACAAGATGAGTTGTGGTGTTGGCCAATTTAGCCACATAGGCTTCACTTCACAAATAGGTTTCAAGTAGACACAGCAGCCTGAACTGCCCTTTGAGGGCTGCAGCTCGAGAGCCGAGAGACTCCGGACGGTGGGTAACAGAGCCGCTGCCTGCACTGTGTTTTATTGATTGAATGAATTGTTTGTATATATGTTTGTTTGTTAGTATTTTGTGTGTTTTTAGCTTTAAACTTGTCTCCAATGAAAATGGGCAGTTTGCTCATTTGGATTTACAAGTATAAAAAATAAAAATGAAAATAAAAGGATTGTTCAAAGGTATCCATTCTACCTTCCAAGGAAGCTACCCGCGGGTGCAGGACATCAAATGTATGGTCCAAATCTTGAACCATTTTAACCAATTGTCCCAACATCTTATTAATAATAGACAGAGTAGACACAGCAGCCTGAACTGCCCTTTGAGGGCTGCAGCTCGAGAGCTGAGAGCGACTTTGGCCCCCCCAGACGGTGGGTAACAAAGCGCCGCTGCCTGAGACCACAGCATTGGACACTACCAGCCAGCAAGCAGCCTGAACTGCTCCTTGAGGGCTGCAGCTTGAGAGCTGAGGGTGACTTTGTCCCCCCCCACCAGCTGGCAACAGAGCGCTGCCACCCAAGACCACAGCCTCAGGCACTACCAGCCAGCAAGCAGCCTGAACTGCCCCTTGAGGGCTGCAGCTTGAGAGCTGAGGGAGACTTTGGCCTCCCCCAGATGGCCAGCAACAGAGCACTGCCACCCGAGACCACAGCCTCAGACACTACCAGCCAGCAAGGTATGGCAAACTCAGCAGCCAATCAGAATGCAAGTGCCTTTTCGGACCCTGTTCTGAATGGTCCTCTGCTTGACTACCTTTTTAATTTTTTTTTTTTATTTTATTGAAATCTAGGATTACAAATACCTTTGAGCAGGAACTGCTCGTTTACAAAGGTTCCATGTCAAAGGAATGGGGTTATACATACATGAAAAGGTCAGCATAATAATACCTAGTTATACAATAAAAAGATGCAAGGGACTGAGGCTTAGGAAATTCCAGTAATTCAAAATGTGCCAAATGTTAGGTAGCATGACATACCAGCCAAGGGCAATCTTAGAAATAAGCACTGCAGGTGAGAGGGAAGGGGGATGCAGGCAGGAAGGCCATTGTCAGAGGGGTAGAGGGTGAGGGTAACAGCTCTAAAGGGAGGGGAGGGAGGAGGATAAAAGTCAGGAAATGCCTAGGGGGGAGGAAAGGGAGAGGGGGCAAGTTTCTTTCTTTCTTTCTTGCCTCCGAACTGGGATTTAGGTTTTTCTGAATCATTTTTAAATCTGTAAATGTGCTGTGCTCACTGTGAAAATAATGTTTAAGTGTAGGATTGTGTAGAAGCTTAAAGTTTAAGTGTTACAGCCCTTTTCCTGTGTCTTTGGCTTGGCCCAGATTCTGGTGCCAAATGAATACACATTCCTTTGTTCTGCAAATTTCTGCTCTCCTGCTGGGCTGTCTGCCCTTTGAATGCCTCCAGGTCTTAAACCCTTGCTCTCCTTCTGATTTTCAGCAGCTTGAATCACCCCTTGAGGGCTGCAGCTTGAGAGTCGAGTGAGACTTCGGCCCCCTCGGACGGCCGGCAACAGAGCGCCACCGCCCAAGACCACAGCCTCAGACAGTACCAGCCAGCAAGGTACGGCAAACACCACACTTTTTTGCCTGCCCCCTCCCCCACCCCAGACCTTAATTAAATAGCCCTTTTTGCCTGCCCTCGGGTCTAGGCCCCTCCCTACTAGCACCTCCATTCGCTGCTCTCCTTGCACCTCCTCCTTCACCGCCCTCCGCTCACTCTTTCTCTCTCTCTCCTCCTGCTCACCCTGCATGGTTCCATCTTCTAGTGCTATCCCTGGTCTCCGTTTCCTCTCTCCCCTCTCATCTTACTGCTGGTACTAGTCAATCTCCTTGGGCTCCTGCCCCCACCTCTCTCTCCCTTGCCCTCTTTTTTCCTTGCACAACCTTATTTACTCTGAGTGGCAAACTGCTCCTTCCAGTATGCTTCTTAGATTTCTCATCCTCTTATCCTGCTTCCTCTCTTTACCTTCCTGTTGCCTGCTACCCATCTCTACCACTCAGCTACCTCTTGGACCACATATACTGCACCCATGAAACTCTATCTGAGCTGCCATGACCTCCAGGTACACCCACTCCTGTGCATGAGGGGCCACCCCATAGTGCTATCGATAGGGCGCAAGAGCCTGCACATCACATATACCACCCTTGGTGTTCCTGACATCACTTTGGAACCAACATCAGGAACTCTGCTGTCACTGCTACAAGAAGGGTAAACATAAACTCTCACTAATGGAATTACGGCTGGCCTGAAACCACCTATTGCAGCCAGTCAAGGACCTCACACCAGGATGCTCACCCTTGCAACACTTAACATTTGCAGCTGATTGCAGAGATTGATGCCCTCTAAATCTTTGTTAACCATCATAAACCTGACATTCTCACAGTAGTAGAAACCTGATTTACACCGAAAGTGCTTGACATGGCTATCTTGCTGCCTGGATACAATGTTTTCAGACTGGATTGGAAGTCCAAAAGGGGGGGGGGCTTGTGCAGTATACCTCAAAGACTCTTTCCTGGGTCATCCCTTAACTACTCCCTGCTCCAAGTCCTCCACACTGCTCCTACCAATCAAAATCCTGCTAGGTGCCCACAACAAAACCCTTACAGTTGTTGCAGTGTATGTTCCCCCAAAAGAGCATGTAAATGATCTGAATGCTGTCCTGGACTTTGTTCAATCACAGCCTCAGGGTTCTGAGTCAATCCTGCTTGGCAACTTTAATATAAACTGGCTGACACCTGAGTCAGCTGGCCTCAAGGATGTGATCTCTTTGACATACCTTACCCAACTGGTCAACTTGGCAACCAGGCATAACTACAAAACTGGCACAAGCACCCTCCTTGACTGGGTGTTGACAAGTCATCCAAACGGCATCGCTAATGTGTCTGTCCTCCTGGACTCACTTAGTGACCACTCCCCTGTCATCTGTGAATGGACAAACAAATTCTGCAAGCCACCACCAAGAACCATCTCCAGCAGAGTCCTGCTTTGTGGCCAGCTATCCCACCTTAAATACCGCCTCTGCCGGGAAGACTGGACCTCAGTTTACGCAACGGGGGATGTGAACTCAGCCCTGGATCACTTCATCAACACCTTCAATGCCGCCTGTGACTCCCATGCCCCTTTCAAAAAATGTAAAGTTAAAGGCATGTACAACCCATTGCTCTCTGCAGATATAATCACCCAGCTGAAAACTAGGGACTTGCTCTGGCAGCAGGCAAGGGCATCTGGTTCACCTTCTGACATTCAAAACTACAGGCATGCCCAGAATGACTTCACTAAATCAATCCACCTACACAAAAGTGCCTACTACAAGGAAGCCCTCTCCAATATGTGGAGAAATGGGAAAGCCTTCTGGAATAATATCAGGGAAGTTACTGGGAAGCAACCTAAAACCTCACTCTATGCTTCTCATTGATGGGATGAGTAGCTTGACCCTACTACTATCACCAATACTTTCAACTCTGCTTTCACTGACCTCAGCAGAGTTTTCCCTCCAGACTTTTTTGATGATGACAACACTCCAGCCTACCATCTCAGCCCCCAGCCCTTGTCTACCCACCCACCTTTCTACTTTAAAGCCCTCCAGATCCATGAAACCTGCAAATATATTCAGAAAGCAATCGCCAATTTCAGAAATAGTGCTGACTCACTGGATCTCAAATTATTGTCACTCACTCTTGACAAGTGATTGGCCTGCTTACTTGAATATTTAACTTCTCTCTCAGTCTTGGTCAGTTCTCTGATACTTGGAAATCCGCAACAGTGATCCCTGTCCACAAAAGTGGAGATAAGTCCCTCCATGGGAACTATCATCCAATCTCCATTCTACCTCTGCTCTGCAAGGCTATTGAGTGTATAGTGGCTGACCAGCTTTCTGATTACCTGGATAAACATAATATTCTATGCTCACAACAACATGGTTTCAGAAAAGGGCATAGCACTACCTCTGCCCTCCTTGAATTCACCAGTGCAACACACAGTTCACTGGACAATGGTCTCCTTGCTGGATCAGTCTTTATCGATCTTACGAAGGCCTTTGACACCGTCCACCATGGCCTCCTACTTGAGCAGCTTCGGATAGCCGGGATCTCCTCTGATGCCACAGCTTGGTTTAAAAGCTACCTGGAAAACTGATCCCAAATAATCAAAATTGCAGATATCCTCTCTGAAGCAAGACCTGTCCACTCTGGAGTCCCACGGGGTCTATTCTGGGGCCCCTTCTTTTCAGCCTCTTTCTAAATAGCTGTAAAAGGGTGTGGATGTAAAGATGGATGCTGACACCAAATTATAGAGAGGCAAAGCTTAAAAGAGGCAGCCAAGCCTAAAATATTTATTTAGATACAAACAGAAAAAAATTAACTCATACTTCACACGTGAATAAGAAATGAAATCAAAAGGCACAAAAATAAACTTTTGTTCACACAGGCAATAATAGCATCAGCCACCTGGGAACATCAAGGGTATATAGTCTGAAAAAGGCGCAGACTCCCCAGTAGATCAGTCCAGAGCTGATCGCAAAACGAATCTGACATGGTCCAGGCTAGGAGCTCCTTTTAACCCAAGAGAACAGCATGTGACCATATCAGACTCCACCCACAACACTTTTAAACTTAAACTTTCTTTATTCAACATAAAGGTCTTTTATAAACCTTTTAAAAATTATCTGGGTCTGTCTGTAGTCAGTATATGCTAATATACACAAAATAAATCAGTCCTTATCAAAAAGAAAATGTTATGCACTCTATGGCTCCTCCCATGAATGACACAAGGCATAAGTATGGAGAAGAGAGGACTGGCTGACTCCTAGTGATCCATTCATAATGATCCTTGCAAGGAGACAACCCCTTCTAGAAGATTCCCCCTGCTTATACTTTGGTAAGACCTTCCATTCTTAAGCAACAAATAAACTAACTTTGGAAGTTTATACATTCTTTTAATCAAAAGCTGAAAGTTATCTAGAATTCTGTACATTTAAGTACAGAAGTTTCTTTTTTTATATTTACAAACTTGCTGCAGCACTGAGAAACATAGCGCTCTTAGAAGCATTGTGTTGCTTTTGTATGGTCATTATCATTCTTACTTTATGTTTATTCAGCTATAATACTTCTGGAGATTCTGCAGAAAACATAAACATTAAAACCATGTTTTCTAGAATTCATTTCACAGGGTTACTGACGGAGAGAGAACTTCATAGTATTCAGTGTTATGCTTGGATGCCTAGGCCTGAAGAAAACAAACAGAAAAATGTGTTTGTTTCAGTTTAGGTTTAAAATACAGCTTCAACTGAGGTAAACTCAACAGTTTAACAAATACCTCCACATGGAGGTCTCTTTGGACATCTCACAAGGAAAAAAGGAAAAGGTTTCACTTAAAATGCGAGGGGGGTCTACTTCGGCAGCTTTAAACTGCTGCTTACTGAGTATACTGTGTGCAGGTTTCTAAATGAAACTAACAGGGCAACGCCCACACGCAAAAGCTCTCTGCAGAATGCACTGCACATTGAAATTTAGCACTGTCAAAGTGCCATAATGTTGCAGTAATGGGACACAAGTGAAGATATATTAGCTTATTAGCTAATGGGGGAACATCAAGGCTCCAGAAGTGCAGAGAAAGAAGAAAAAAAAAAGACAAGCATTTATGAGACACCTGTATTTCCAGGTGGCCAGCCTGGAAAAAAGGGGGAAAATGAGAAACTGGAAAGAAGGCAACAGAGAAAGAATTAGGATTTTAGCGCTACTGCAGTAGTCTTTTATTAGAGAAAGGAATGAACCTCTGGAGAGACTTGGACATTCTTTCAAAATAGCCTTCCATAATCCTGCCCAGAACAAATCATCCTCTTTGCTGACGATGCTGTCATCCATGCCACACATACAGACCTCCAAATCAACCTTCAAAAAGGCTTTGTCTCAGTTGAAAACTGGTTTAGCATGCACAAACTGGTCTTAAACTATAAAAAAACAAATCTATGCTTTTCTGCAGCACTCATAATAAATACAAACAAAAACCTTTAACCATTACAAACTGCCATGGAGCTGCCCTAGAGCAGGTTCACTCCTTTAAATATCTTGGGATCTCTTTGGACAGCCACCTCTCCTATGGAACTCATATCGACAGTGTTGCCAAAGCCGCTAATACCTGCTTTGGTCTCCTCTACAGACATAGTCAGCACCTTACCCTTGAAGCCTTAAGGGTTGCTGTACAGAGTTCTTTTGTCTCTGTTATAGATTATGGCCTGATCATCTACAGCACCGCCTTGCAAATGGCTCTTTGACGCTTATCCACGATGCTCAATAAAGCCTGCTGGCTCATCACTGGCTCCCACCGACTCACTCATACGTGTGACTTATATGCACAATCTGGTTGGCTTCAACTCTCAAACTGCAAAAAATATCAGACCTGCATTATGGCAAAGAAAATTACTATGGGTTTTGCACCTCCAGGAGTCCAAGCCCTCTTCTGTCCTAGCAGCAATCCTAGACACACCAGGGGCTCTGCAAACCAACTCCTTCAGGTCCCTCGCAGCCATACTTCTCAAGGTCAAAGATCCTTTGCCTACAGGGCCCGCGGTTGTTTGAACATGCTCAGCAGTGACCTCTCATCTGTACAAATGCTTGGACCATTCAAATCCAAACTCTGCCTTGACCTCGCTGCCTCCAGCACCTGTGACTGCCCAATTTAGTAGCTTCCCCCCATGCACCAGGGCCTCAATTCTTCCCAGCCTTGCACCTCCTCTTCTAACTCCAACCCCACCCCCATTATTTCCTCCTCACATTTTCCTCTCTTTGACTCTTTGACATCTATCTGTAATATCTGAATGCCTCCCGCTGCACCTTTTCCATATTTCCCTCTTTACCCTCCATCTCCTCGACTCCATTTGCCTTTTTCTTTAATATGACAATACCTCTGGCTGCATCTTTCCCTTTTTCCCCCTCCCTTGTTCTGTACCCCACCTACTGCTGTTCAGAACTGTGACACTAGATTAGCCTGAATGTTTTTTAATCTTGCCTGAATGTTTTTTTTTAATCTCACACATGTACTTGCTATTATTCTATTACCAATGTAATTCAATGTCTTGTTTACTCTGTATTACACCTTCTTTGATGTGGAACCTTTGTAAAAGAGCCTTTGGCTCAAAGGTACTTGCAATCCTAGATTTAATAAATAAATAAATAAAAAGAGTCACTTTTCCCTCTGGCACTGCAGCAGAAGCCCCAGCTTGCTCTGGGGGTACAGGCCAATTTGCACGCTTTGGAGCCTTTTGGTTTAAAACAATCCTCAGATGGTGAGTTTGAGCCTTTTGATTTACCCATCATGCAGCAAACATTTCCAGCAACTGAAAGCACAGAATTTAGCAAATACCAATACCAAAACTAAAATAACTCATTTAATATTTCAAGATAATTCTCCTGGGATCCCAAGTGAAAAGCCGTTTCCTCTCAGGCTGCTCAGCAGTGTCCCCCACCCTCAAAACATGTTTTCACAGTCGCACCGTGAAATCACCTTTTAACAGGATTTTTAAAATTCTTCCTGTCTTGATCATAAGCTGGAGTCATAAAAAGACCATGTGGAAATTTGGGCTCAAAATGTCAAAAAACAACAAAGTTGTGAAGAAACATTTAATTTGTCCAGCATTTACTCATAACTGTAATTTGTACAGATTTTGGCCTCAAATTTTCAGCATAGGCCTGGTGTTACCCCACCTCATGAACATGACAGGTTCCAGTCCCTTCAGAAACATGTTTTTGCAGTAGCACCATGAAATCACCTTTCGGATGTTATTTTTAAAAAAATTGCATGTCTCGATCATAACATGGAGTTATAAAAAAACTATGTTGGGAATTTGAGGTGACAATGCTACAGCCTGTTGAAAATTAGATATTGCCTGTCAGCTGGCCTACCCTGTGTAAATATATTGTAAAACTAGGTAAAACAGTACCCCACTGAAAATGAGATATAGCATCTTCACTTCCTAGATTGGGAACATACTGTACAGTCTAAAAATCCATCTGGAGGAACTTTTAAATGAATAAAAAAATTACTAGCTGACTAAGGCTGCTGACAGTGTAAGGAGGATCATGAGAGGGGACTTTTAATGAACAGGAATGAAATGAACTAAACTTAGGATAACTTAAAAAAAAACAAGTAAAGTTAAAGTACTTTGGGCTGCTTAGGAAGTAGAAAGAAGTGTGGAAAGGGACATTAGGCTAAGGGGAGAAAATGGACTAGATCTTAATTATTTGGAGGGTAAGTGGTTCTCAGGAACTGTGGTCTGTCCTTAGTACACTTTCTGTTAACTTTCAAGCAGAAGCAGAGTTGGGGGTTAGATTGACAAAAATGGGAAGGAATTGTAAATCTTTAGGGAAGGCTGTTATATTGTAAAAACTGTACACATTATCCTATGTTAAGGCTTTTCTATCCTGCAGAGGAACAAGATCTCCAGGTCGGGAGTCAGAGCAGCAGAGAAGGGTCAGGTGGTGGACACAGACCAATAGGGACCCATACCAGGGTATACTCTATTCAGAAAACACAGGGTAGGTAAAAAAGGGGAATGAGTGCTTCTTTATGTCAGGAACAACACAAGAGCTGCAGAAATAAAGGGAGAGCAGGGAGGAGCTGACATACTGTGGGGCACCATGGAGACACAGAGGGGAGCTGCTAATTGCACAGGAGTGACCTATAGACTTCCAGCATGGGGGATAGAAGGAGAGGTGGCTAAAGATATGATGGAAGCCATCCAAAGGATGGCAGGCAAAGAGGAGGTGATGCTGGAAGGGGATTTCAATCTACTGGAAGTGGATTGGAGCCTACCAGCTGCAGCAACAGTCAGAGGTAGGGACATCCTGGACTCTCTGCAAGGGTTGTTCCTTCAGCAGCTGGTTAAAGAACCCACTCATGGGGGGAATACTGGACCTAGTACTGACAAACTGGTACAATGTTGCTGACATCACAGTGGGTGGCCACCTGGTGACCAGTGATCACTGTATGATGTGGTCAGTATATGAACTGCGCCAGAATCGAGCCACACTGAGATGAGGTCCTGGACTTCAGAAGGGCTAATTTTAAGAAAATGGGAGAATGCCTCAAGGACACCTAAGCAAGGATAGAGAAACTAGGGGAAGTTGAGGAACAAAGGGCAAAAATAAAGGGGGGCATTAAAAAGGCAACACATCTCTGTGTCAGGCAGGTTAGCAAGGGCAAGAGAAAAAAAGAGACCACTATGAATTTATAGAGAATCAGCAGAGAAAGTAAGGGAAAAATCTAACATTTAGAAGGTACAAGAGAACGAAGAAGGAGGCCGATAGGGAAAGTTACCAGGAGAAAAAAGAGAGGCAGGTAGCGCAGTTAGTAGTGCAAAGGCATAAAATGAGGAGAATATTGCCCAGTAAGCAGAAAAGGGAATAAAACATTCTTTAGCTATTTAAGCAAGAAGAGAAAGACCAAAAGAGGAATAGTAAGGCTAAAAGGGGAAGGAGGGAATTGTGAGGAACAGGATAAAAAAATCAGACATATTGAATAATTACTTTTGTTTAGCATTTACTGAGGAAGGGGTAGGTGATGGGCCAAAGATAAGGGGCAAGGGCATTAAAGGAAGGGGGGTGGACACTAGTCATTTTACAGAGGAGAGAGTCCTCCAGGAACTAGCACAATTAAAAGTGGACAAGGCTATGGAACCTGACCAGCTGCACCCTAGTATAATGGGGGAGCTCAAGGAGGTGCTGGCTGCACCCCTGATAGCTCTGTTTAACCTCTCAATAGAAACAGGGGAGGTTTCAGGAGACTGGAGGCAGGCAGATGTGGTCCCACTACACAAAAGTGGAAATAGGGAGGAGGCAGGAAATTACAGACATGTGAGTCTGACTTCAGTGGTGTGTAAAGTAATGGAATCAGTACTGAAGGAAAGGATTGGGGTATACTTTGTGACAAGTGGATTACAGGATCTGAGCCAACATAGTTTTACAGGGGGGAGGTCTTGTCAGACAAACCTGATTGTGTTCTTTGACTGAGTGACCAGGTAAGTGGATTACGGAGGAGTGGTACATGTAGCCTACCTGGATTTCAGTAAAGCCTTTCACACATTCCACGTAGAAGACTGGTGAGCAAGCGGGGCAACAAAGGAGTGGGTCCAAAAGTAGTAAAATGGGTAAGCAGTTGGCTAAACATTAGAAGTCAGAGGGTGGTGGTAAATGGGGTCCACTCTGGGGAAGGCAACTAGTAATTAATGAATGCCAAACTAATACTCAATTCATGGGGATTAGTTAATTCTTAATTAGGAAAAAGGTCAATGACAAACTGCTGAATTACTTAGCAGTAGTTTGAACTAGAAGGAGTTAGCCACTAACTCATTTGCATGTGAAAACAATCAACCAAAGAAAAACTGAGGAATAACTGAACATTAACTAATTAATAGTGATTTGAGGCAGTTGAGCGTTAGGCCTATTTTTTTTGTATGGGGACCAGCAGAGTGCCACATGGGTCAGTACTAGGTCCAGTCCTCTTTAATGTCATTATCAGTGACGTTGCAGAAGGGCTGGAAGGGAAAGTATGCCTGTTCATGGATGACACAAAAATCTGCAAGGGAGTGGACACACCGTGAGCATGGAAAGAATGAGGGAAGATCTGAAAAAGCTGAGAGAATGGTCAAGGGAATGGCAGCTGGATTTTAATGCAAAAAAGTGGAAAATTATGCACTTAGGGCACAGAAACTCAGGGGCAATGTACCAATTAAGCAAAGAGGTATTAGCAACCACAAAACAGAAAAGGGACCTAGGAGTAATTATTTTTGATGTCCTGAATGTAGTCAAGCAGTGTGATAAGGCAATGAGGAAGGCTAGCAGGATGCTCAAGTGCATAAGGAGGGGCATTACCAGCAGAAAGAGGGTGGTAGTAGTACTCCTGTATTGATCACTGTTGAGACCCCACCTCGAATATGGTGTCCAGTTCTGGAGGCCCCACCTCTGGAAGGATATATAGATAGGGTGGAAGCAGTACAAAGGAGGGCTACCAAATTGGTGCAGGGCCTGAATCAAAAACCTTATGAGGAAAGACTCAGGGAACTAAATATGTACTCTCTAGAGGAAAGAAGGGAAAAGGGAGATATGATAGAAATGTTCAAGTACTTTACAGGCATTAATAAGGTACAAGAAAGTAGAATGTTTCATAGAAGAAGACACTACAGGACAAGGGGTCACCCTATGAAGTTGGGGGGCACAGAGAAGATGTGAGGAAATACTTTTTCATGGAGAGGGTGGTGGACACCTGGAACAGCCTCCCAGCTGTGGTGGTGGGTGCTGAAACAGTATCAGGATTTGTGTATGGATAGGATAGACACAAGGGGACCATAGAAGTAAGGCATGGGGGATAGAGACCGGAGATTGAGTAGGGTCTCTGGTGGCACAGTAGGTAGGGAATATAGGGCAGACTAGGTGAGCCAAGAGAGACTTATCTGCCAACAACTTCTATGTTTCTATGTGAAACATGAAGGCAATTATGGGAGTGGTGCAGTATAATGGGTACATAGCTGTAGTTTTCCAGGAGACTTTCTGGAGACTAAGGGGCTGCTGCATCTGTGAGCATCTCTCTGGGCTGAGATAGGAGGTCACTGGTCTTCTGGCCAAGATAGCTAGAATCTGGAGAACCTCTTCCCCCACCCAGGGACTACCAAGTCTACCACCATAAGAGGTTGTCTAGGAGAAGGATTAAGGCTAGCTAGACTGTGGTGGGTGCCGGGAGGGTGGGAGTGGTGGGTCATGCACACATTTCCTGAACCTGTACCTCTACAAAGTTCCTCCATTGCTCTGGCAGGATAGACTGCTGGGAAAAGGCACCCATAGTAGTGGCAAGGAAGGATGTTGGGGTCCTCTGAAGAGGAGGCCTTAAAATGGGAGAAAGATGATTCCAGCAGAAAAGGAAGCAACTTCTGGTGGCAAAATAGATTATATGGGGGTATATTTGGGAACAGAAAGGGGGGGAAGAGGGCTGTAAGTTGTTTACCTGTCACCACAACCTGGAGGGCTGGGCAGTGGATCCTAAGGATCACTAGAGTGACTGGGCAGGAGGATGAGCTGGATGTCATTGTCCACCTGGGGACTGATGACCTAGTAAGGTACAGAGCTGGAATTGTGCAGGAAGAGTTCAGGAAACTAGGGAGGGATCTTAGGCAAGTAGCACACATGGTGACTTTTGCTGAGGTACTGCCTGTCTATGATCGGGGGAGGAAAGGTTGCTCCGCACCAGGAGCTTCAACTCATGGTTGAAGTAATTGTGTAGAGAAGAAGGGTTCAGCTACATATGGGACTGGGGATCAACCTGAAAGGATATGGGTCTATACAGAGGTGATGGCCTGCATCCTTCTGGCAGGAAACTGCAGCTCAAGTGGACAGTTTAAATGTTGCTTTTAATGAACATTTAAGCTTGATGAGGGGTGGTAGAAGGAAAAAGTGAGGCATAACCTCCCCACAGACCAAAGCAGCAAGAAGGCAATACAGAGGGAAAAGATTACCCCAGAAAGCAGGATAAAGAAAAGAACAATGTAGTAGAGGTCAAGGGGATGGGAACAAGAGTTGCAAAAGGAAAGGGGAAAGGAGGTGGGGCAATCAAGAAGGAAGGGGGGTTGCAGGCAGAGTAAGAAGAGCGTGTCTAAGGCCGTGTGTGAAAATGAAAGGAGTTTGGGAAATAAAATTGCAGACCTAGAGGCCATCATGGCAGAGGAAGACCTAGAGATTGGGACCATTACTGAGTCATGGTGCACAGGCAGCCATGACTGGGACATGGCCATATTGGGCTAGACTCATTTCAGCAAGATCCAGGTGGGGAGGAAGAGTGGAGAGGTGGTGCCATATGTAAGGAAGGGTATCAACGCAACAGAAATCCAAGGATGCCAGGGGGGGACTGGAGGTACTGTTGGTCACCCTGGAGACAGGAGCTGGAGCCACTATTCATACTGGTGGTGACCTACAGACCTCCAACTCAGGGGGAAGAACTGGATAAGGAGCTGAGGGGGAGGGCGGGTCAGCTACTGGTGCTCAACAGATCCTTGGTGGAAGCTGGGGGTCCGACAGCCATCACTTCCTAGATTAGGAGGCAGGGCAGATGTTGGCATGTGCGCCACTAGGTTCACTTAGGTTCACTAAGGTTGCAGCAAGGAGTGAAAGGCATAACCCATGATAGCTCCTATCGAGTTAGTTACATCCTGTCAGAAGCCAACGATCAAGTCTGTATTTAAAAGTAGACTTGGATTTACTGATTACTAATTGCAAAGGAAGTGAATTCTAAGATCATACCACTCTCAATGAAAAAAGTTCTCTCTCCTGCCAGTTTTAAACCTATGCTCTGCAAGCTTCACTGGTTGCCCTCTGGTCTCGACAGTAATTTGCTTAAAATCCAAGCCTTTGTCTGACATGAGCTGCTGGTCACTTATGATATCCCAAACACACAATAAATCTCTCCATAATCTTCGAGTGTCCATGGTCATCAGCTTAAGGGACTGTAATCTATAATTATAATTCATATGACTCAAACCTTTGACTAACGTCATTGAATGCCACGCCTCCTGGGGACAGAACAAGGAAGATGCTGTACTGTGCAGTATGCCACCAGCCTTGCTCCATAGGTACTGCACCATCACCACGTGGCACTCCCCAGTCACTGAGCTCAACATCCGATGCGGGAATGTGGGGCTCATGAAGGCCCCGCTCTGGGGGAGTAAGCCTGGGAGGTAGGTTCCAAGGGCTGGATCATGGGCTGGGGGAAGGAGAACCAAAGAGGGATGATCTGGGTAAGCAGTGGAAAAAGCACACTAAATAAAAAAGGAAAAAAAAAGAAGAGATGCTGCTGGTGGGGGACTTCAAACTTTCGGAAGTAGATTGGATTGGAGCCTACCAGCTGCAGCCTCATCTAGAAGTCGAGACATTCTAGACTCCCTGCAGTGGGTATTTCTCAGGCAATTAGTCAGTGAGTCCACTTGTGATGTGACAATGATGGACTTGGTGCACACAAACAGGGATAGTATTGCAGACGTCAAGGTGGGAGGCCACCTGCGGACCAATGATCACTATACACTGTGTAACCACATAAAGATGGCAGCAGAAGAAAACTGCACAAGGACGAGGGTTCTAGACTTCAGGAGGGCAGATTTAAAAAAAAATGGGTGAATACATCAGAGATGACCTTGTAGGGGGATGGTCTGGGAGGGGGTGGAGGAACAGTGGGACAAATTAAGGGATGGTATAGTGAAAGCAACACACCTCTGTACAAAAGATGTGAGCAACAAGAAGAGGAAAAAGAGACCATTATGGTTCTCAAGTGAAAAGGCTGAAAAGGTTAAGGCTAATAAGGTAGCATTCAGGAGGTACAAAGAGATGCAGAGGGAAGAGATTATGGAGGTGTACTAGGAGAAGCAGAGAGAAACAGGGAAACAAGTGAAGTGTGCAAAGGTGCAAACTGAGGAAAGAATAGCCAATGGGGTAACTAAAGGGATCAAGTCCTTTTATAGGTATATACTGTAAGTGAAAGAGGAAGCAAGGAGAGGAATTGCGAGATTAAGAAGGGTCAGGGTGACTGTGCAAAGGAAGATCAGGATAAAAGCAGATATCCTGAACAGATACTTCCGCTCAACTTTCATAGTGGAAGGGGAAGGGGATGGACCACATAAAAGCAGCAGGAGCACAGGTGGGGGGGGGTTAGACACAAACCCATTTACAGATGAAAGAGTCCTGAAATGACTTGCAAATATGAAAGTGGACAAGGCTATTGGGCTGGATGGGTTACAACCAAGGGTGCTGAGGGAATTGAGGGAGGTCCTGGCTGTACCTCTGACAGCCCTATTCAACAACTCACTAGAAACAGGAGTGGTTCCAAAGGACTGGAAGAGGGAAGAAGTAGTTCCATTTCATAAAAGCGGTAACAGTGAGGAGGCTGGAAACTATAGGCCAGTCAGTCTGATATCAGTGGTAGGGAGGTTAGTGAAGTTACTGTTAAAGAAAAAGATTGTGGAGTATCTAGAATCCAGTGGGTTACAAGACCCAAGGCAGCACGGATTCATGGGGTGGGGGGAGGCATGTCAGATGAACCTGATAGATTGCTTTGACAGGGTGACCAGGGAAATAGGTCAGCAACACGGTAGACATGGCCTAAATAAACATCAGAAAACTTTTCGACACCATATCACATAAGAGGCTCTTTAGGAAACTGCATTTTGAATCTGGTCCTAAGGTAATATACTGGGTACAAAATTGGTTGATGGATAGGTGGCAGAATGTGGTAGTAAATGGAACTCACTAAGGAGAAGGAAGAGTGATCAGCAGGGTACCTCAGGGCTCAGTACTAGGACCAGTCCTCTTTAATGTCTTTATTAGTGACATTGCAGAACAGCTGGAAGGGAAGATATGCCTCTTTACAGATGACACCAAAATCTGTAATACTGTAACATGGACAATCCGAAAAGGGCAGAGAGAATGTGCATGGACCTGAGAAAACCTAAGCTGTGGTTAAGAGTATAGCAGCTGGATTTCAATGCGAATAAGTGCCAAATCATGCACCTAGAGCACAGGAACACAGAGGTAGAGTACAACATGGGGGAAGAGGTATTGACGTTCACCAAACAGGAAAGGAACCTGGGGTTATCATATCTGATGACTTCAAGGTGGTGAGGCAGTGTGACAAGGCAGTTGGTGGGGACAGTGGGATTCCTGGGTGCATAGGGAGGGGTATCTCCAGCAGAAAGAGGGAGGTGGTGTTGCCACTGTATTGATCATTTGTGAGACCCCACCTGACATACTGTGTACAGTTCTGCAGACCACATCTCAGGAAGGACAGCAGCAGGGTGGAGGCTGTCCAGAGGGAGCAACTAAAATGGTGCAGGGGCTGCATCAGGAGCCCTATGAGGAGAGACTGAAGGACCTCAATATGTACACCCTGGAAGAGAGGAGAGAGAGGGGGACATGATAGAGACCTATAAATACCTCACAGGGTTGAACAAATGTTTTCAGAGGAGAAGGTGCATGAGAACAAGGGGACTTGCAATAAAACTGGAAGGGGGAAATGTATGGGTGTGTGTGAGGAAGTACTTTTTTACTGAAAGAGTAATGTATGCCTGGAGCAGTCTTCCAGCACAAGTAATATGTGCAAAAATGGTGGTGGGTTCATGCATGTATGGAACAGGTACAAGGGAATTTTAGTTAGGAAGGGGTTAGCCAGACATCAGGTAGGGTCTGCAGTGACAGTATAGGCAGGGACAAATGGGCAGACTACAGAAGGTGGGCTAAACAGTCCTTATCTGCTGTCGAATGTTATGTTTCTAAAATTTGTAAATGCAGGACAGTACTGAAAATGAAATGTTGCATCTCTGCTGAGCTAACCAGGGTAAATATATTGCATAAATGTGTAAAAGCAGGACTCCACTGAAAATGAGATTGCATTTTACCTGCCCATCCTGGGTAGGATGCAATGTAACTCAGTGGTTTAAGGCTCAGAGCTGCAAATCTGGAGACCTGGGTTTGAATCCCACAGTCCCCACTTACATACTGTGTGACCCTAAGCAAGTTACTTAACTTCCTTGTGTTCCCAGGCTGCACCTAGAAACAAACTTCAGCTTAGTGTGCCTCTCCTCATTAAACAGTTTCCCCTTCCCCTAAATATAGACAGTAGTGAGAATATGTAAAAGCAGGACCCCAGAACAGCAGAACCCCACTAAAGTGTGTATCTGTGCTGCTCCATTCTGGGAGAAGTCCTGGTCCCCTCTAAAAATGGTATCTTACCTCTCAGCTAGGCTGTCCTCGGTAGGTAGATACATTATTTGAAGATAGAGGGGGGACATCTCAGGGGCAATGTGAGGAAGTATTTTCTTCACAGGTAGGGTGGTGGATGTATGGAATGACCATCCTGAGGAGGTCATGGGGTCAAAAACAGTGGAAGAATTCAAAAATGCATGAGACAGACATAAGGCAATTCTGTTGGGGGTAGGAAGAAGTAGGCTGTTGGCTAACTAGGATCTGCAGCTTATCCATTAGGTAGGGAAATGGGCAGACTGGGTGGGCCAAGCGGTCCTTATCTGCCGTCAAGTTCTATGTTTCTATGTAAAGAGACCACTATGAATTTATAGAGAAGCAGCAGATAAAGTAAGGGCAAAAAATCTAGCATTTAGAAGGTACGAGAGGACACAGAAGGAGGCAGATAGGGAAAGGTACCAGGAGAAAAAAGAGGGGCAGGTAGCACAATTAGTAGCACAAAGGCACAAAATGAGGAGAATATTGCCCAGTAAGTAAAAAAGGGAATAAAACATTCTTTAGCTATTTAAGCAAGAAGAGAAAGACCAAAAGAGGAATAGCAAGGCTAAAAGGGGAAGGAGGGAATTGTGACTAACAGGATAAAAAAATCAGACATATTGAACAATTACTTTTGTTCAGCATTTACAGAGGAAGGGGTAGGTGATGGGCCAAAGATAAGGGGCAAGGGTATTAAAGGAAGGGGTGGACACTAGTCATTTTACAGAGGAGAGAGTCCTCCAGGAACTAGCACAATTAAAAGTGGACAAGGCTATGGAACCTGACCGGGTGCACCCTAGTATAATGGGGGAGCTCAAGGAGGTGCTGGCTGCCCCTGATAGCTCTGTTTAACCTCTCAATAGAAACAGGGGAGGTTTCAGGAGACTGGAGGCAGGCAGATGTGGCCGCACTACACAAAAGTGGAAATAGGGAGGAGGCAGGAAATGACAGACCTATGAGTCTGACTTCAGTGGTGGGTAAAGTAATGGAATCAGTACTGAAGTAAAGGATTGGGGTATACTTTGTGACAAGTGGATTACAGGATCTGAGCCAACATAGTTTTACAGGGGGAAGGTCTTGTCAGACAAACCTGATTGTGTTCTTTGACTGAGTGATCAGGTAAGTGGATTACGGAGGAGTGGTACATGTAGCCTACCTGGATTTCAGTAAAGCCTTTCTCACATTCCACATTGAAGACTGGTGAGCAAGCTGGGCAACAGAGGAGTGGGTCCAAAAGTAGTAAAATGGGTAAGAAGTTGGCTAAACATTAGAAGTCAGAGGGAGGTGGTAAATGGGGTTCACTCTGGAGAAGGCAACTAGTAATTAATGAATGCCAAACTAATACTCAATTCATGGGGATTAGTTAATTCTTAATTAGGAAACAAGTCAATGACTTACAGCTGAAACTGTAAAGAATTACTTAGCAGTAGTTTGACCTAGAAGGAGTTAACCACTAACTCATTTGCATGTAAAAAAATCAACCAAAGCAAAACTGAGGAATAACTGAACATTAACTAATTATTAGTGATTTGAGGCAGTTGAGCGTTAGGCCTATTTTTTTTGTATGGGGACCAGCGGGGTGCCACATGGGTCAGTACTAGGTCCAGTCCTCTTCAATGTCTTTATCAGCGACATTGCAGAAGGGCTGGAAGGTAAAGTATGCCTGTTCATGGATGACACAAAAATCTGCAATGGAGTGAACACACCGTGAGCGTGAAAAGAATGAGGGAATATCTGAAAAAGCTGAAAGAATGGTCAAGGGAATGACAGCTGGATTTTAATGCAAAAAAGTGGAAAATCATGCACTTAGGGCACAGAAACTCAGGGTCAATGTACCAATTAAGCAAGGAGGTATTATCAACCACAAAATAGAAAAGGACCTAGGAGTAATGATTTCTGTTGACCTGAATGTAGCCAACCAGTGTGTTAAGGCAGTGAGGAAGGCTAGCAGGATGCTCAAGTGCATAAGGAGGGCATTACCAGCAGAAAGAGGGTGGTAGTAAACTCTGTATTATCACTGTTGAGACCCCACCTCAAATACGGTGTCCAGTTCTGGAGGCCCCACCTCTGGAAGGATATATAGATAGGGTGGAAGCAGTACAAAGGAGGGCTACCGAAATGGTTCAGGGCCTGCATCAAAAACCTTATGAGGAAAGACTCAAGGAACTAAATATGTACTCTCTAGAGGAAAGAAGGAAAAGGGGAGATATGATAGAAATTTTCAAATACTTCACAGGTGTTAATAAGGTACAAGAAGGTAGAATGTTTCATAGAAGAAGATGCTACAGGACAAGGGGTCACCCTATGAAGCTGGGGGGGCTCAGAGGTGATGTGAGGAAATATTTTTTCATGGAGAGGGTGTGGACACCTGGAACAGCCTCCCAGCAGTGGTGGTGGGGCTGAAACAGTAACAGGATTCATATATGGATGGGATAGACACAAGGGGACCATAGAAGTAAGGCAAGGGGGATAGAGACCGGAGATTGAGTAGGGTCTTTGGTGGCACAGTAGGTAGGGAATATAGGGCAGACTAGGTGAGCCAAGAGATCCTTATCTGCCAACAGCTTCTATGTTTCTATATGAAACATGAAGGCAATTATGGGAGTGGTGTAGTTTAAGGGGTACATACTGTAGCTGTAGTTTTCCAGGAGACTTTCTGGAGACTAAGGAGCTGCTGCATCTGTGAGCATCTGTCTGGGCTGAGGAAGGAGGTCGCTGGTCTTCTGGCCAAGATAGCTCGGATCTGGAGAACCTCTTCCCCCACCCAGGGGCTACCAAGTCTACCACCATAAGAGGTTGTCTAGGAGAAGTAGGAGGGCCAGCTAGACTGTGGTGGGTGCCGGGAGGGTGGGAGTGGTGGGTCATGCACACATTTCCTGAACCTGTACCTCTACACAGTTCCTTTACTGCTCTGGCAGGACAGACTGCTGGGAGGAGGCACCCATAGTAGTGGCAAGGAAGGATGTTGGGGTCCTCTGAAGAGGAGGCCTTAAGATGGGAGAAAGATGATTCCAGAAGAAAAGGAAGCAACTTCTGTTGGCGAAATAGATTATTAGGGGGAATATTTGGGAACAGAAAGGGGGGAACAGGGCTGTAAGCTGTCTGCTTGTCACTACAACCTGGAGGGATGGGCAGTGGATCCTAAGGATCACTAGAGTTACTGGGAAGGAGGAGGCAGTGGATGTCATTGTCCACCTGGGAACTGATGACCTAGTAAGGTACAGGGCTGGAATTGTGCAGGAAGAGTTCAGGGAACTAGGGAGGGATCTTAGGCAAGTAGCACACATGGTGACTTTTGCTAGGTACTGCCTGTATATGATCAGGGGAGGATAGGTTACTCCGCACCGGGAGCTTCAACTCATGGTCGAAGGAGCTGTGTAGAAAAGAAGGGTTCGCCACATATGGGACTGGGGATCAACCTGAAAGGATATGGGTCTATACAGGGGTGATGGCCTGCATCCTTCTGGCAGGGGAAACTGCAGCTCAAAGTGGACAGTTTAAATGTTACTTTTAATGAACATTTAAGCTTGATGAGGGGGGGGTGGTAGAAGGAAAAAGTGAGGCATAACCTCCCCCCACAGACCAAAGCAGCAAGAAGGAAATACAGAGGGGAAAAGATTACCACAGAAACCAGGATAAAGAAAACAATGTAGTAGAGGACAAGGGGGATGGGAACAAGAGTTGCAAAAGGAAAGGGGAAAGGAGGTGGGGCAAGCAAGAAGGAAGGGGGGGGTTGCAGGCCGAGTAAGAAGAAGGTGTGTAAGGCCATGTGTGAAAATGCAAGGAGTTTGGGTAATAAAATTCCAGACCTAGAGGCCATCATGGCAGAGGAAGACCTGGAGATTGGGACCATTACTGAGTCATGGTGCACAGGCAACCATGACTGGGACATGGCCATATTGAGCTAGACTCATTTCAGCAAGGTACAGGTGGGGAGGAAGAGTGGAGAGGTGGTGCTGTATGTAAGAAAGGGTATCAATGCGATAGAAATCCAAAGATGCCGGGGGGGACTGGAGGTACTGTTGGTCACACAGGAGACAGTAGCTGGAGCCACTGTTCATACTGGGGGTGACCTACAGACCTCCAACTCAGGGGGAGGAACTGGATAAGGAACTGAGGGGGAGGGTGGGTCAGCTACTGGTGCTCAACAGATCCTTGGTGGAAGCTGGGGATTCGACAGCCATCACTTCCTAAGATTAGGAGGCAGGGCAGATGTTGGCATGTGTGCCACTAGGTTCACTTAGGTTCACTAAGGTTGCAGCAAGGAGTGAACAGCATAGCCCGTGATAGCTCCTATTGAGTTAGTTACATCCTGTCAGAAGCCAACGATCAAGTCTGTATTTAAAAGTAGACTTGGATTTTCTGATGACTACTTGCAAATGAAGTGAATTCTAAGATCATAACCACTCTCAATGAAAAAAGTTCTCTCTCCTGACAGTTTTAAACCTAGGCTCTACAAGCTTCAATGGTTGCCCTCTGGTTTCGACAATAATTTGCTTAAAATCTAAGCCTATGTCTGACATGAGCTTCTGGTCTCTTATGATATCCCAAACATAGAATTTGACGGCAGATAAGGACCACTTGGCACACCCAGTCTGCCCATTTCCTTACCTAGTAATCTTCAAGTGTCCACGGTCATCAGCTTAAAGGTCTGTAATCTATAATTATAATTCATATGACTCAAACCTTTGACTAACATCATTGAATGCCACACCCCCTGGGGACAGAACAAGGAAGATGCTGGACTGTGCAGTATACCACCCACCTTGCTGCACAGGTACTGCACCATCACCACGTGGCACTCCCCAGTCACTGAGCTCAAGATCTGATGCAGGAATGTGGGCTATAGAAGGCCCCATTCTGGGGAAATAAGCCTGGGAGGTAGGTCCCAAGGGTTGTATCATGGACTGGGGGAAGGAGGGACAAAGAGGGATGGTCTGGATAAGAAGTGGAAAAAGCACACTAAATAAAAAAAAGAAAAAAAAAGAAGAGGTGCTGCTGGTGGGGGACTTCAACCTTTCGGAAGTAGATTGTATTGGAGCCTACCAGCTGCAGCCCCATCTAGAAGTCGAGACATCCTAGACTCCCTGCAGGGGTTGTTTCTCAGGCAACTAGTCAGTGAGTCCACTTGTGATGTGGCAATGATGGACTTGGTGCTCACAAACAGGGACAGTATTGCAGACGTCAAGGTGGGAGGCCACCTGGGGACCGAAGATCACCATACAGTGTGGATCCACATAAAGATGGCAGCTGAAGAAAACCACACAAGGATGAGGGTTCTAGACTTCAGGAGGGCAGATTTAAAAATAAATGGGTGACTACGTCAGAGATGACCTTGTAGGGGGATGATGGTCTGGGAGGGGGTGGAGGAACAGTGGGACAAATTAAGGGATGGTATAGTGAAAGCAACAAACCTCTGTACAAAAGATGTGAGCAACAAGAAGAGGAAAAAGAGACCATTATGGTTCTCAAGGGAAGAGGCTGAAAAGGTTAAGGCTAAAAGGGTAGCATTCGGGAGGTACAAAGAGATGCAGAGGGAAGAGGATATGGAGGTGTACTAGGAGAAGCAGAGCGAAGCAGGGAAACAAGTGAGGTGTGCATAGGTGCAAACTGAGGAAAGAATAGCCAATGGGGTAACTAAAGGGATCAAGTCCTTTTATAGGTATATACTGTAAGTGAAAGAGGGAGACAAGGAGAGGAATTGTGAGATTAAGAAGGGTCAGGTGACTGTGCAAAGGAAGATCAGGATAAAAGCAGATATCCTGAACAGATACTTCCTCTCAATTTTCACAGTGGAAGGGGAAGAGGACCGACCACATAAAAGCAGCAGGAACACAGGTGAGGGGGTTAGACACAGACCCATTTAGAGAGGAGAGAGAGTCCCGAAATGACTTGCAAATATGAAAGAGGACAAGGCTATGGGGCTGGATGGGTTACAACCAAGGGTGTTGAGAGAATTGAGGGAGGTCCTTGCTGTACCTCTGACAGCCCTATTCAACAACTCACTAGAAACAGGAGTGGTTCCAAAGGACTAGAAGAGGGAAGAAGTAGTTCCATTTCATAAAAGCGGTAACAGTGAGGATGCTGGAAACTATAGGGCAGTCAGTCTGTTATCAGTGGTAGGGAGGTTAGTGAAGTTACTGTTAAAGGAAAAGATTGTGGAGTATCTAGAATCCAGTGGGTTACAAGACCCAAGGCAGCACGGATTCATGGGGAGGGAGTGCGCATGTCAGATGAACCTGATAGATTGCTTTGACAGGGTGACCAGGGAAATAGGTCAGGGGCCGTGGTAGACATGGCCTAAATAAACATCAGCAAACCTTTCAACACCATATCACATAAGAGGCTCTTTAGGAAATTGTGCATTTTGAATCTGGTCCTAAGGTAATATACTGGGTACAAAATTGGTTGATGGATAGGTGGCAGAGGGTGGTGGTAAATGGAACTCACTAAGGGGAAGGGAGAGTGACCAGTAGGGTACCTCAGGGCTCAGTACTGGGACCAGTCCTCTTTAATGTCTTTATTAGTGACATTGCAGAACAGCTGGAAGGGAAGATATGCCTCTTTACAGATGACACCAAAATCTGTAATACTGTAGGGTGGACAATCCAAAAGGGGTAGAGAGAATGTGCATGGACCTGAGAAAACCTAAGCTGTGGTTAAGAGTATAGCAGCTGGATTTCAATGCAAATAAGTGCCAAATCATGCACCTAGAGCACAGGAACACAGAGGTACAGTACAAAATGGGGCAAGAGGTATTGACGTTCACCAAACAGGAAAGGAACCTGGGGTTATCATATTTGATGACCTCAAGGGGGCGAGGCAGTGTGACAAGGCAATTGGTGGGGACAGTGGGATTCCTGGGTGCATGGGGAGGGGTATCACCAGCAGAAAGAGGGAGGTGGTGTTGCCACTGTATTGATCATTTGTGAGACCCTACCTGGCATACTGTGTACAGTTCTGCAGACCACATCTCAGGAAGGACAGCAGCAGGGTGGAGGCTGTCCAGAGGGAGCAATTAAAATGATGCAGGGGCTGCATCAGGAGCCCTATGTGGAGAGACTGAAGGACCTCAATATGTACACCCTGGAAGAGAGGAGAGAGAGGGGGACATGATAGAGACTTATAAATAACTCACAGGGTTGAACAAATGTTCCCAGAGGAGAAGGTGAGAAGGTGCATGAGAACAAGGGGACTTGCAATAGAACTGGAAGGGGGAAAAGTATGTGTGTGTGTGAGGAAGTACTTTTTCACTGAAAGAGTAATGTATGCCTGGAGCAGTCTTCCAGAACAAGTAATATGTGCAAAAATGGTGGTGGGCTTCATGCATGTATGGAACAGGTACAAGGGAATTTTAGTTGGGAAGGGGTTAGCTGGACATCAGGTAGGGTCTGCAGTGACAGTATAGGCAGGGACAAATGGGCAGACTACAGAAGGTGGGCTAAGCAGTCCTTATCTGCTGTCAAATTTTATGTTTCTAAAATTTGTAAATGCAGGACAGTACTGAAAATGAAATGCCACATCTCTGCTGAGCTAACCTGGGTAAATATTATTGCATAAATGTGTAAAAGCAGGACTCCACTGAAAATGAGATTGCATGTTACCTGCCCATCCTGGGTAGGAGGCAATATAACTCAGTGGTTTAAGGCTCAGAGCTGCAAATCTGGAGACCTGGGTTTGAATCCCACAGTCCCCACTTACATACTGTGTGACCCTAAGCAAGTTACTTAACTTCCTTTTGTTCCCAGGATGCACCTAGAAACAAACTTCAGCTTAGTGTGCCTCTCCTCATTAAACAATTTCCCCTTCCCCTAAATATAGACAGTAGTGAGAATATGTAAAAGCAGGACCCCAGAACAGCAGAACCCCAACAAAGTGTGTATCTGTGCTGCTCCATTCTGGGAGAAATCCTGGTCCCCTCTAAAAATGATATCTTACCTCTCAGCTGGGCTGTCCTCGGTAGGTAGATACATTATTTGAAGATAGAGGGGGGACATCTCAGGGGCAATGTAAGGAAGTATTTTCTTCACAGGTAGGGTGGTGGATGTATGGAATGACTTTCCTGAGGAGGTCAGGGGGTCAAAAACAGTGGAAGAATTCAAAAATGCGTGAGACAGACATAAGGCAATTCTGTTGGGTGTAGGAAGAAGTAGACTGTTGGCTAACTAGAATCTGCAGCTTATCCAATAGGTAGGGAAATGGGCAGACTAGGTGGGCCAAGAGTTCCTACTCTGCTGTCAAAGTGTATGTTTCTATTATGAAAATGGGTAAAAGCAGGACCCCACTGAAAATAACATATCATATCTGAGCTGTGCTATCCTGGGTACATACAGTGTAAAAATGTGTCAAAGCAGGACCCCACTAAAAATGAGATAGTGTTTCTCATCTGGTTTATCCTGTGTAAATACGTAATCAAAATGTGTCCAAGTAGGATCCTGGGACAGTATTGCATTAAGTAAAATATGTGGTCTTTAAATAAATTACATTGTAAATTGACAATGACTGCTATACTAAGATATGTGTATATAGTACAATAGTAAAAGAAATAACAAAAAAGCCACAACGATTAACAATACAAAACAAGACAAGACCAATATTGTTGGTACCAGCCAAATCCTGTTCTCTAATTTTTTTCTGCCCTTTTACTTTATTCTTTTCCATGCCCAGTCCCTTTCTACCCATCATTCCTTTGTCTCTCCACCTCAACCGTAGCCCTGTTACATCTTCCATTTTTCCTCACCCAACAACCCCATTCCCCCACCCTTAACTTTGTGCACCATCTCCACCCTTCCTAGCCCTAGTATACAGTATGTCCATCCCCTCCATGAAACCTGCCCCTCCCCCACTTACCTAGCCCTCTTTCCTGTTTGCATCCTCTTTAGTTCTATAGTTCTAGCCATGAAGAAGACCCACATAGTTGACCCCCTCACTTAACTGACTGGATTTCCACAGACTTATTTTGGGGTGATTGCCACTTTTAATTTCCATCCTGCACTACACATGTTTCTCTTTCATATAAGCATTCATTTGTCCTCCTGGATTCTGGTGCATTGTTTTCTATTCATGTTTCAATGATTTAATTTATGCGTGGCTTAATGACGAAAAACTGTGCCTAGCTCCCGGTACAGCTATCAGTGTTCTTTAGGATACCAGTTCATAGCACCTATTTTTGACATTTGCTTTGCAATTCAAAAATAGCTCTGCAAATAATTATTTCATAATCATGTTGAAGACATAATTCTAACATTAAATAGTTATTTTTAACACCTATGGTGTATTAATTATTATCCCACATCATACCTAGCTGATAGCACCCTTTTTCAGTTGTAAGTCAACACACTTTGTGACTGGTCTGGCAGGGATGCTTTTTGTATATAAATAGGGCAGGGTTAGTCTGAAAGTCTACTCCTTGAAGAAGCTTTGTTTGAGTGAAGCACCTGGGCACCTGGACCATGCTGGTCAGTTCATTACTCTCACTGAGGCTGTTGTGCATATTGCAAAATTGCTTCTGTAGCACTAAGTTTGCTTCAGATTGATATACATTTGTGGACTTCTTATTTTGGACCTCAGTGGACCCCTTCTGGAGAGTGGACACATTTCAGTTTTGCTTTTCTTTCCCATTTACCAATTGTCAATAAATAAATAAATACATTTAGTGGACTAAACAGGAACTTAATGGGCAGGACTTCCATTGTAGAACTCAATGAGAGTCTAGTGGAGCCATGCACAGGATCAGCGAGGCAGCAGGAGATTGGATTGGCTTTTTTTATACTTTTATTTCAGATTACAGTTAATTTCACATAAGAGTAAAACTTTTTGAAATATTTAATAAATTGTAATGATGAAATATAACTAAATCAAGCACAAAAACTATTGTGTTTAATTACAAGAGCTTTGTATAATTATATAGACAAATTTGAATGTCCTCAAGCTTAATCATCCCAGTGAAAAGATAACACAAGTTTACCTATGCACAAGCAACTAAACTATATTATAAGTCTTCTACATGGTTCCATAGGCAAAATTAGTCAGAAACAAGTCTATTGTTGCTAATTATTTTGCTGGGTAGAGAATCACAGTCCAGATGTTTGTATGAGATGGTAGTCATCTCTATCCCTTCCTCCTCAAAATCACAACCTATTTCCTCTGGTATTTTAATGATATTTTCAAAAAAGACTCAAGCTGCATCGGGGTCATCCAAATGCTGAACATTTCCCTGGAACTGAACTCTTTAGTGAACTGGTGCAAGTAAAACAGCTAGCACCCCAGTATTCTTGAACTCTGAGAGGACAGCTAAAAATCTTCTATACATACTGTGGCAACTTCTGATATATTTATACTGTCAGCCTATTAGCAAGTCTGGTCAGTACTGGTATTTGTATTGCATAAAATCTGAATGAATTTATTTATATATCTTTACAGTTGACTGCTATAGTCCTGATGAAGATGCATTGCCTAGAAACATTGGCTTTGTCCAAGCAGACTGATGTGTTGTTGCAGAACTTAGCTAAAAAAAACAACACTATTTTGCTTAAAATGTGTGGAGAGAGTGAGCCAAACTTTCCTAATTTTTGCTGTAGGCATCACCTAAGCTCAGAATGGATGAGGGATGCTTGCACACAGGATAAAGGAAATGGTGACAAGGCATTAACTTGGGACAGGGGTGGGTAGGAACAGGTGAAGGAGAAAGCTCATGCCCCAGCAAGGTGCAGGGATAACATTTAAAGAAAAAAGTAATCTCTAAGAGACCCAAAGCTGTGAGGGTGTGGGAAACAGTTCTTTCTTGGGTTGTATGATTTTAAATGCAGTGCTCATGGTTAAGAGATGGATAAGTTGAAGAGTGAAATTCTCCCTGTGATCTAAGATGCAGCAAAACATCTTCATTGCCAACATATTGAATGGGATTAAGAATAAGATCAGCCTTTTTGCAGATGACACAAAGATCTGTGCGGAGATGGATAGTGTGGAGGGGAGACAAGTACTCTCAAGAGGATTTGGCTAAGATTGAGCTCTGGTCAGACACATGACAGCTGAGGTTCAATGCTAAGAAGTGCAAAGTCATGCACTTGGGAGCCAGAAACCCTGAGAATTGCTACTGGCTGGGGGAGTGCAGTTATCCACTTCAGAGGAGGAGAAGGATCTGGGGGTACTTTTCACAGGGGACATGAATCACTCAGCACAGTGCAGGAAGTGGCAGCCAAAGTTAAGAAGTTGCTGGGGTGCATTGCTCTGGGAATCACCTGTAGGAGAGAGGAGGTCATCCTGCTGCTGTACAGGTCACTGGTGAGACTGCACTTGGAGCACTGTGTGCAGTTCTGGTGCCCCTATTTAAAGAAAGACATCAAACTACTGGAGGGAGTCCAATGCAGGGCAACAATGATGATCCTTGGATGGGGACAAACTATATGAGGAAAGACTGAGGCAGCTCAACATGTATTCTGTTGAGGACAGAAGGGAGTGTGGGGATATGATTGTGACCTTCAAATACTTGAATTGCATGAACAGGGTAAGTACTGAGGGCATTTTTACTGCAGGGTTTAGTACTGGAATTGGTCCTCTTTAATGTCTTTATAGGTGACATTGTGGAGGGACTGGAAGGTAAAGTATGCCTCTTTGCAGACGACACAAAGATCTGCAACAGGGTTGATACACAAGGGGGTTGGAAAGGATGATAAGGGACTTGATAAGGTTGGAGGAATGGTCAAAAGCATGGCAGCTTGGATTCAATGCAAAGAAGTGCAAAGTAATGCACCTGGGAAACAAAAACCCTGGGGAAGAGTACACAATGGGGGGGGAGTGCTAAGAACAACAAAAATGGAAAGGGATCTGGGGTGTAGTCATATCAGACAAACTAAAGGTAGGTAGGCAATGTGAAAAAGTTGTAAGCAGGGCTGGAGGGAAACTAGGATGCATAGGGAGAGGCAACACCAGTAGAAAACAGGACGATGTTATCCCTCTGTACAGACAGTTGGTGAGACCCACATCTGGAGTACTGCGAGCAGTTCTGGAGACCCCATCTCAGCAAGAACATAGACAGGATGGAGGCAGTCCAGATGACGGCAACTAAAATGGTGCAGAGTCTACACCAGAAGCCATACAAAAAGACACTAAAGGCGTTTAATATGTATATCCTGGAGGTAAGGAGGGAGAGGGGGGACATGATAGAAACTTTCAAGTACCTCAAAGGAATCAATGAAGTCCAACAGGGTAGCATCTTTCAGAAGAAGAGATATGCAAGAACAAGGGAACACAATTTGAAGAAAGAGGGGGGATGGCTCAGGGGCAACATGAGGAAGTATTTTGCCACAGAAAGGGTGGTGGATGCATGGAATGTCCTTCCTGAGGAGGTTGTGGGGTCAAAAACAGTGAGGGAATACAAGAATGCATGGGACAGACATACAGCAATTCTAGTGGGAGGTAGGAGGAAGTGGGCTGTTGGTTAACTAGGATCTGCAGCTTATCCAATAGGTAGGGAAATGGGCAGACTTGGTGGACCAAGCGGTCCTTATCTGTCATCACAGTCTATGTTTCTATGTTTCTATTATTAGATTAAAGGTGGGAGGGACACAAGGGGGACACAGTCTGAAATTAGAGTGTGTAAGATTCAGGAGGGAAATGATATTTATTTTATTTTATTCGGAAAATGTTTCACTAGGAAAGACAACATGAGCTGTAAACAGCTCATTTCTAGAAGTGTCTGGCGGGGGGGGCTACAATAGTTGGGAGTACAACAAACACTTGGCAATACAAGAGCAATACAAGTACAGTTGCTAAAACATAACAGTGAGTACAAGTACAGAGCATAATGACCCCAGACCAACCTGCAGGGGTAAATAACCAAATTTGGCTAAACAAATATTGCAACAGCCCTAGAGCAGTGATCCAGTAGAGGACAGGTTAGAGGATGGCTGACACAGTTGAAGTGCTATGGACGTAGGCTGAGCATAAGCTGGGAAGTGCTAATGTAGATACAAGGGAGGGCAGTTATAAGACAGGTGGGGGAGAGGGAGGGTGATGGGTAGAGAGTGGAGGGATTGGAGAGGAAGAGAGGAGATTCTGCCATGATTTATTCCCCTTTCAGGATGCTGAAAACCCTGCAAGGGGGACAGGACCCAGCAGAAAGGGAGGGGAGAGAAAGTGGGAGGGAGGGAGGTAAAGAAACAGGGGCAGGAGAGCCGGAGAGGAGGAAAGTGATAAGTAAGTAGGGAGGTGGGCAGGTGAAGGATTTTAAAAGGGGTAGAGGGTAGGGAGAGAGAGATCCAAATCAAAACCCTTTGAGAATCAAGGAGCTGCATGGGGGTCAGGATTAGAGAGTGGAGGAGAGGGGTAGCAGAGAGAGCCAATCTCAACCCCTACAGGATGCAAAGAACCATGCAAGGGGGCCAGGAAAAGGGAGAAGGAGGAGAGGTAGAAGAGAGAGGGTCAGGACCTGAATCCCTTCAGGATGCAGAGAACCCTGCAAGGTGGATGGGAATCAGGCAGAAAAGGATGGGAGGGAATGGGGGCAGGGAAGAGGAGTGCTGGGAAAGGGGGCAGCAGTGGGAAGGGAAATAGGGGTGGAACACGGAAGTGAAAAAGGGGGCAACATAGGGGGAACAGGAGGGAAGCAGGGGCTGGAGTGGAGTTGTGAAAGCACAGTAGATAGTGGACTGTAGTAAAGTACTGATATGACACAATTGGTTGAGGTAGAGGATGGGAGGAGGGGGTATGTTAGGTTGGAACATGGGATAGCAAACAGAAGAAGGGATCAAATTAGGAGCCTGGGGCAAGTCAGGGATAGAGAAGTAAGGAGGCACTATTTCATGGAAAAGGTGGTAGCAGGGTAGAATGCACTGCCAGAGGAGGTGATATCATTGAAATCTGTGGGCAGTTTTAAGAGGGGGTGGGATAGGGTCAAAGGTAAGGTCAAAACTGAGGGGAAGCTGGGGAGGGAGAGCTGACAGATTGGGATTATAAATCAGATGGACAGGTGTAACCACCCAGTCCTCTGGGGTTGCTAGAATCCCATCAGTGTCAGTGCTAGGTAGGGAAAGGCAGCTGGTGAATAACTAGTTAAATGGGGTTTTCACCTACTCACTCTCTTGTTTACTTGGCTTCGGTGGAGATGAAAGAGATTAGGTCATTTAGAACTCTCACAGCAGCATAAGCCACAGCTGGCTGTGATTGGGGAGTTTTAGAATCTTGAGTCAGTGAGTGAAGAATAGTCTGTAGTGAGTCAGTGGAGGAGTGAGTGCTGTAGCTGTGGGCTCTGAGAGGAGAGCCTGCTATCTCATCCTAGTCCTGATATTCTCTAGTTTGCCAAGTGAAGT